>OX031008.1:155033034-160033034 GCA_943735925.1 Pollenia amentaria
AAATACAGAAACGGGCTACAGAATTCTTTGCGTTCTGCCGCTTGTGTCAATGCGGCCCCAGCTGTATTCGCCACTTTTTGCATTATTAGTTATATATTTAATATGTGGTAATATTGTGCAAACCAAAACAAAATCTTTTTTCGATCGAAAAATTAAAAGTGATTTCATTCCGAGAAAATGTATCGGTTTTTTGTTTTCTGAAGCAGCTTTCTCGGAATTAAAGAAACTTTCGATCGAAATGGATTTCTGTGGCGTATATTTACATATATTAATACACACATTGCACATCTAGCTGGACAAAAGTTTATTTATTTATAAAATATGAAAGAGCACTTGTTATAAAATAAGAAAATGCAAAAACTTTGCCTAATTTGTCAACAATAACAATATAACGTTAATTTAAACTTGAATATTTTTGAGTGAATTAAAAACAACAAAAACACTTACATGAAATTGCTCATTTTTAAAAGCGTGTACATTTTTTATTGGAATGGAATTTTATTAACGATTCTTTTTTTGTTTTGGAAGCTCAACTTATTGTTAATATCATGTTAATATCATGAGAATTAATTTTTAGAACTGGAATATTCTTTTAGTGCTATTTCATTTAAACAATTACTCTTTTTGTTAAGAAAAAAAAAAGTAAATTCTATAATCGATAAATTCTTTTCTTCATAACGCTTCAACACCAAATTAGTTTTAAACGAACGTCTGAAGTACCTACTTTAATTCACATATAACATTATCTGCCGAGATTTGCCGATAAACAAAAAGAAACAAATAATGAGTGATAATACCACATACTACGAAATTTTTGATATATGGCTTAAAACAGCCGAAAATGAAAGGCTTGCCCGTTCCGTACCGTATTTGTAGAAGTACTGAAGTACTACATTTATTGCCATCTCCAGAAATACCAGAAGAAAACCATTAATTTTAAAATTTCATTCTTAATTTTATTTATATGTACAATATATTCTTATTTTAAAATTAATGAAGAAAAATTAAACAATTATTATTATTTATTTTAAACATTCTCATGCATACTCGCCGCTTTCTTTATACATTTTTGCAGCTATATGGGAGGTGGGTGTGGCCGAGATCCAATTTCGCCAATTTTTTTGGACAATGGTACATAGTAGCTTAATTTTTTTCCAAGATATTTAGGCCCTAATCATGTAAAACGCAACGCCAAAGAATTACATTGAAAGCACAAACAATGTCATAAATATTTTGTAATTTGATTGTTGCTTTCTATAGAACTATTGAAATTCATGTTCCGTTTTAGAATTTTCCACGCCACAAGCTAAGCAGCATTTGAAATTTTAAAACGCAATGTGAATTTATGTAGAAAGCAACAACAAAATTACAAAATATTTATGACATTGTTTGTGCTTTCAATGTAATTCTTTGGCGTTGCGTTGCTTTTTACATGATTAGGGCCTTAATTTTGTCTCCCTAGAAAGGCTGAATCTTACACTGGGCATTGTTAGTGTTAGAGCTATAAATGATTTTGTGCAGCAAAAGCACTCTTTATTAAATATTTTCTTACAAAATTTATTATTGTGTGCACTTTTTCAACCAAAATTCCATAAGATTTCAAAGTTTTGAAAGTTAATTTGAAAGTTCTTTTCCTCAAGTTCTCATTATTATTCTGCTTAGTTTGTAAGCAAAGTTTTTGCTGGGATGTTGTATTTTTTTTATAAGCTTATTTAATTCAATTATTTATGCTTATAAACTATAAATAAACAAAATAGTCCAAATGAAGCTTATTATTATACATAGTCCTATATTCGGGCACTCGAGTACAATGTATATATGAATTTATAACATATTTTCTAAGTGGGTATTATTTTTGATATGAAAAATATTTTTATATAATTTAAATAAAGAAAAATTTGTTTTTGACGTGTTATAAAGGTCAAAAGAAAAAAAAAAGATGCAAAATCGTATTAGTTAAGCCATCAGTATTTATTTTCATTTATGTTTTTGGTTATATTTCCAGCCCCTGAATATATGTTTTTATCAAATCTACAGTTGTCGTTCAAAAGTTCGTTACACTGTATTGTTTTGTAGTGGCCCTTCTATATACATATAAGGTAGAATATAGGAATGCCGTTTTCGTTTTGAATAAATCCTTTGCTGTCGAGGTATAGAAAAGCGTCAGGTGGTACATATCCACTTTGCAGTGTTTGGCATATATATTCTTCATTGGCATAGTATGGAGCCAGAATTTGATTGTTTTCCCTGCACTGAGTACTTTTAATAACATGATTCCTTATTAGATGAATAATGAAGCTGTCGATCCTGCTAATTTTAGCTTTTTTGTATAACCGTTTGTTCGAGATATATTTTCTGTATCCACTTTCCGATGATTATAGAGTGAGGTGCATGCTCTCAAACATTTTCTGTCAAAAATTCGGAATTTTTCCATATATGATGGTGAAATGTTGAACCATATTTGGCAACCATATGTTAAGATTGGCCGAATTAGCGATTAATATAAAATTAATTGCACCCTTGACTTAATATATCGTGAGTAAAAAGTTTTTTGTACATAAAAAAAGCATTCTTTGACATAATTAGCTGTGTATTTATATAAGTATTAAAATATTAAAAGTTGTCAAGGTAAATACCCAGATATTTAACTACTTTTTTATTTGGAATACAAATATTTGAACCAGATTTTATGGTAAAATGTTTCCACTTAGTTCGGATATTATAACTACATTTGGATACTGGAGGACGAAAGACTATTGTTTCACATTTTTTTTCATTGATTTTCATATTCCAGTCATTAGCATATTTTTCTACTCTATTGAAATATATTTGCAGCTTATCATTAATTTTTTCAATCTTATTGTCAGCATGGAAAACAATTATATCATCAGCAAAACCAATACTATCAGGCCTGTTCTGAAAATCACTTTCATTCAAATCACATGAGCCTTTTAAAATCTAACGTGTGTATTTTTGTGTTCCGTTTTTGTTTTTTTTTTTGGTGTGATTTTCTATTGCCGAAAGCGCACCGAGAAACACAAAAACGAAATGATTGTCAGAATACCAGAAAATCACACGTGTAATTTTAAAAGCACGTGATTTTAAATCACGTGCTACCCGTATTACCAATTTTCTCTATAAGTTCATATATGAATATATTCAAAAGAATTGTGTATGTTGGTATTTTGTAATGATTGGTTATGAAAAGGAGTCGAAAAGCAGGCAACCTTGTTTTAGTCTGCATTCACACGTTTCATCTTTTGACGCTAAGCTCTTGTGTGTTTAGGAGAGGGAAGAAAGAAGAAAGGGGGTTGGTAGGGAGATGCCTGTACTCGTTTAGAACGCTTTGTGTTTTAATTTTTTGTCTTTGGTCCGCTTTGAACAAAATTGTCGTTGTTTAAAGCAAAAAAATTTAGCCGATTACTGCGTGTGATCAAATTAGCATCTTCAAAAGGGAATTGAAAAGAAGTTGAGCATCAAAAGATGAAACGTGTAAATTTAGACTTACTTCGCTGATAGTTTTGACAGGCTGCCTGGTTTGCCGTTGTGGAAACCCTCATGGTTGAAGCCTTTTTAAGACATATTATTTTAGACAGGATGACGGCATGATAGAATAGTGAAAGATCCCCAAATTGTTAGTTAGTAAAGTCGGTCAAGCACGACCACATTGTACCCAAAACAGTATTTAAATAAAAATTTGCCGTCATGGACCCGCCAAAACAAAATTGTGTTATGAGGTTAAGATTCGTGTAAAAAATAAGATTTGTTTGTCTTCAAGTGATTTTAGGAAGAGGTTTATATGGGACTTGTGGTTAGTTTTAAATCTTTCAGCACAACATTTGTCATATTATAATTTAAGTCAGAACATACCAACATTTATAAGGAAGTTATGGCCAGATTCCAATAAAATGATGGTTAGATGATTAAGATTACAATCAAATAAGTTTTGCAGAAATTTAATCTAAATACCAACATAAGAAGATGGTTTATGGGTACAACGATTGTATTCCGGAAAGAAGCTTGTATGTGGGCTATGTGAAATTATGAACCGATTCTCACGGTTTTCAATAAGCCTGGTTCTTGAGACAAATAAAATCCATTTACCAAATTATAATAATTATCTCCAAAATTGCGAACTGTAGCTTGCGCAAAAGGTTTACATGGACAGCCAGCCAGCCGGACGGACATCCTTTGATCGACTCAGAAAGTGATTTTGAGCAAATCGGTATATTTAAATGTGGGTCTAGAACCGATATTTTAATGTGCCGCAAATATCAGCACAAACGCATAAGTGAAAAACTGTATTTCCTTTTAATTTTGATCTAAAACAAATGTTTAAGTAAAAAAAAAAAAAAAAAAAACCATCTGCAAAAAAGGTTTCTGAGCGATATTTAATTGTTTAAAAGAAAAACTGCAGCAAAATTATCTTAGGCTTTTTTTTAACAACAACTATTGCTCTAAAACAAAATGGGTCATTTTGAATTCCATACAAAACAAAAAACAATCAATTAAAAAATTGCAATCGTAACAAAATATTTTCCATATGTATCAGTAAACAACCAAGAAACGAAGAACGTATAAATAATATGAAATGCTCTATTAACAAATAATGTGGTCATAACAACAATTAATAATAATTTATTGACCTAATTTTGTTGTTATTACGGCTCTTAATGCTGAATGTTTAAGTATCGTATGACATGTTGATAAACAGACGGACGGACATTTATATATACAAAAACTTAATAATCATACATTTTTATTTTTATTACTTTTTTTCATTCAATACAAATTTTATTAGACGTTGAACAGACCAGAGTTATATTGCAAATTTATTGCCGCATGTATTAAAAGCGACTGTTGCTGCAGCATTTGCAACAGCAACTTTTTTTTTAGAGTGAATGACTGCATTTATTGGGACAAAGTATCAATTACTCGAACGCCAATTGGAGGGGAAAAAATAAACTCTTATGTACGATTAAAGAGTTATCTATGTGGATAGTGGATAAATTACAATAACAAAATAACAACAACAAAAATTACATTGTAAAAAAAAGTGTAAAATATACTTTACATACGTGTTTAACCAGACGTAATAATATTTTTTTTTTATTGTTAGAATAAAATCACCAACCAGATGCTCTGGTATTTTTCACGTATAAATTTTTTTTTATTCTATGTCATGTTTTGTTGTTGTTTTAAAGAGGATTTCCGGTTTAATTTCAAAATTAACGAGATGTAAGTCTTTATAGCTGATTGTTTTTATTTGTTAAATAAAATTTCAAACAAAATTCTAACTTAATTAATCGAGCATTAGTTACGTATAACTTTAGCTCGTTGTAGTGAAACAGACCAGAGTCTCTGGCAGAAATCGAACCCGCAACCTTCAAACTGATGGACTAGCTCACTACCATTTAGCTAACTAGGGAGCACCGTGTTTTTTAAGTTTTCATTAGTCATGTAGTTTTTTTCTAATAAGGTTGTTTGTAGGGTTGGAGGGAAGGATTGTGACAAGTAGAACTTTAAAAAAAATAAAGTTTATATTTTGATAGTCTGAGTTTTTTTTTGGACCCAATCCAATAAATTCAGACTTGCTGAAAGAAAGCTCTCTTAGTATGAACCCAGACAAAGCAACTTATTTTTTTTTTGTCTTTTTGTTTATATATATTATATTTTTACTACCGAAGGTAAAAGGGTATATATGAGTTTGTCATTCCGTTTGTAATTTTTACAGAGATCTTATGAGTAGTGAAGTTGATTCAACTATGTCCGTCTGTCTATTGAAATGGGCTTTGCGACGACCCCAGATATGATGGGGGCTTAGTTGTTATATATTTCTGTCATATCTGCTCTTTATAAATTTTCTATTGAAATTCAGCCGCACCGGTCCATAAATGGCTGAGATATGAGCAAAAACCACGACTACCTCAATTTTTTTTTTTCATAAAATCCCATTTTGTTTTTTTTTTTTTTTGTACCAATCACCGAAATTACCAAGGATATATAAACCTTGTCGAAGTTGGTTAATTTTTATTTTTTAATGTCTGTTTGCTTTTTTTACACATAACAAATACATACATGTACAGCGAAGTTGATTAGTTTTAAATGTTTTTTATTGACCGACAAAATGTGGGCAGGATTGGAGAAGTGGGCGTGGCACAAAATAGATTTATTTATATCTTGATAACGGTAAGTGAAAAATTGTCCAAATTGGTACACATAGCTGGGTTATCAATACACAACCTCTCTGAAAATATAAGCGGAATTGGAGCAGTAGGCGTAGCACCTCCTGTAATAAGACATTTTAGATTTCTGTGTATTTTCCCGTAAAAAGACATAATAGATGTATCTATATATCTAGAGAACGGCAAGAGCCAAAGTTTCCAAGATAAGTACAAGCATCTTGGTTATCAATACACAACATCCAACAATATGTGGGCGGGATTAGTGAAGTGGGCATGGTACAACATAGATTTATTAACATCTTATAAGTAACTAACCTTGAGGTTCTAGCAAAATGGAGCCACAGAACATACTGCAGTTTCTCATTTTTTTTTCTTATGCTAATCCCGCAACGCTCTACGAATGTCCGCAGGGGTCCAGAGCCTCTGGTGGGAATCGAACCCGCAACCCCCGTACTGATAGACTAGCCTACCGGGGTGCCACGGTGTTCGGCGAACGCATTATTTCGCTCACAAGGCATTTTAAATGGCCTCTACATTTAGCGGATTGTACAGATGCTGACAGTTTTCTTTGGGAATATTTGCAAGAGCATACGTATGTATATTAACAAGCCAATAAATATCCCCCTACTAATAAAATGGAATTTAGATAGGAAAAATGGGAGAAGGGGAATAAATCCCGGGTAGTTTTAATTTATATTTGGGTTGCATATTAATCGCATAAATAAAAAAGTTTTCATTAATTTAAACTATAGAGCTCATTCTGCGTCACCCTGTGTATGTTTGTAAATTAACAGAGTTGAACTACATCCAACACAAAATTTCTTTTGTGTAATTTATAAAACTTTGCGTAATTTAGATGCTTTGTATGTGTAAAATTGAATTTGGATTCCGGAAGCAGTCGCTCTCGTACATATTATGAAACCTTTGCTCCAAAGCCTTTGAGTTGGTTGGGAAAGGGGAAAGACGAATAAAAAAATGTGTACCTTGTTTTATGTTCGAGTAGTTTATGTGGGCAATCAAAATACTTAAAATGCTGCAAAACAAAAATTTCTTTATAAGGACACAAATATTTTTTTAGGTTAGGACCAGCATTCAGGGAATGACCCTACGAATGCGTTGTATTGTTCTGGACCTAGGAAAGTAAGTTATGGGAAGGAGGGTAGAGGGAGATGTGCTTGTGGAAAATCGACTTGAACTTTTACATGTTGAAAGTGAGAGGTAAGACTTGAGCAGGACGGTCATTCCTCCAACGAACAGTCCAGAAAAGTAACGAAAATTCCATGTATTGCATTGTACGAAGCATCAGCCAAAACTTTCACAAACGAATTCGGCTCTTGGGGAAAACCCTGTATTACGAATTAACGTACGAATTCCGGCAACCGGATCCCTAATTTCAGTAGAACATTCTCGGTCGGATATAGGTGGTATAAATAGTGAGGAGATCAGATAGAGCGAAGTATCTCTTAAACCGTTTTAGAAAAAAAACTGAGGCACTTGAATGCTTCTTTCGACTCCTGGAATACATGTTTTTCTCATTGGACATCACATTGTATATTCATGCCCAGAACATCGAAATTGTGTTTCTTCATTAATAGAAATGGGGCACCTTAAACCGTCACGCGTTTGTGCGAAAGCACGCAACACTGGGTCTTTCAGGCATTAAAATCGATCCTTCCGCACGACCCGATTCCGAGATGCAATTTTAAAGGACAATTAAATGATAATTTCAGCAGAAAATATTGCATTGAACGGACGAGGAAAAGGCGATTCCACTTTTTAAAGATTTCACTTAGCGATTCCTTAAGCCCTTATGACACTACATTTTTTATTCATTGAATTGATATAGAATTGATGGAAAGAAACAGTAAATGTTGGAAAGAGCAAACTATAAAAAATGTAAACAGAAATTTTTTTTAGTTTTTCTTTTGTTTTGATTTTATTCATTTTATTAAATGTTGTAAACTTTTCGTTTATAGGAAACATAAAAACAAAACAAACAAAAAGCGGTTAATCGCTGAATTTCCACATTAACCGCTGATTCCGCAACACTTTTAATATTTCAAGCTTGAAATGTCATTTTTAAGTTGAACAATTTTACATTGTTTTTGACATAACTTCATTTTTTATAGATAACATTTTTGACAGTTTGCTATTTATTTTAATACAGCTGAACTCTTTGCACTTGGTAAATTTTTCTATTACATTATATTTGCACTGTTCACCAAAACTAGAACAATGCATTAAAAATGTAGTGTCATAAGGGCTTTAGTATTTGAAATTATTAATTTAGAGATTTGTCCACTTTTTGCGATATTAGCAGTTCTATCTGATTTAAGTGATTATCTTACTTATTTGAAGATCTTTTTGAGTTTAAGCGATTTTTCACGGACATTTTTTAATTTGGGTAATTGGTGGGTTTCTAGGATTTTATAGTAAGTATTTGGAAATAAATCAATTTTTTGTTGCGTTTTGAGAATTGGCGATTTTTTCAATTCACTTATAATACAGCGATTTTTTGGAGTTGTTTTTACTTAAGTTTTTTCTTTATATCATAGACTTTAAAATTTGGGGTTGTTTTATTAGATTAAGCATTATTTTTCATAATTATTTACGAATTATGAAATTTTTATCATATCTTTTAAGTTTTTTTTTTAATTTGGCAGTCATTTTGAAGGTTTGTGATTTTTACAGAATATGAAATATATGAATTTTGAACGATGTAGTGGAAAATTGGCTGATATGAAAATGTTTTATATATAAAACTGTCGCCCCTTTTACAGTTTACAACTCAAGATTAGTTCAGGTGAAATTTTGCAGTTTTTTTTATTATTTATTGTTTACAACTCTGTTATAGTGCGGATAGCAAAAACATCAAAAAAATTACAACTCATCGCTAGCAGTTGTTTTAATTTTAACTCAACTGAGTTGTGTTGTAAACCGTAATGGGGGCATTTGTTAATTCTGAGATATTTTTGAAGGACACTTCTTCGACATCAAAATACAAAAAGTTACAGATTTCTTCCAATTTCCTTCTAGTCTTTTTTAATATTTTGCTATTTAGGCAGTTACTCTCAATTTTATTTCTATAATCTTTTGTGAAAAACTTTCCATACATAAAGGTGCCTATTATGAACTTAATTCGATTTTCGACAGCAGTCGAATTAGTTGATCGAACGAATTTTCATTTGGTATTATGGCACACATTCGATAAAAAAAAGTACTATTGTGATTTAGTTTATTCACAGTAATACATTTTCTATCAGCTGTCACTTTAAATAAAAAATTTTTGTTAACAAATTTAAAAAATAAAACTAATATAAATCATGACTAATAATATAATATAACTAATATAAATCACGATGATTCATCTGATGAATATGAACGCTTACTCTGTAACTGGCCAGAAGTAGAAAAAGGTTGAGGGACGCTTCCAACATATTGGAGTTGGACACCACTACGTAAGTACGTATATTTTTCAATGATGTTTTTACAAAGAATTAACAAAGAAAGTTTGTTCCATAAGGGAAACAAGCTTTTCCAACTGCTGCTTACTACTGACGACTTTAGACCTGCATAAAATAACCAAAAATAATTAAGAATATGGAATATGCACACCAAAACTAATAAATTAACAAGAACTTTCATTTTCAACCATTTCTTTTTTTTTAAAAAATTCGATGCACAACGAAATTTTCGACAATGCTGTCAACTCATAATACCGAGTCGATGTTCGATAGCCAGCGAAAATCGTTTATCGAATGTAACTCATAATAGGGGCCAAAGTTTATTTGGTATTTAATTATTTTGAAACAATTTAAGTAATAAGAAATGAACTAGAGAGACAAAATTTGTCATTAACACTTCCTATAAAAAGGATTTTTTACTACTTTAAATACAATAAAGGAACTGGTGGGTAACCGCGTTTTTCGAAAGAAATAATTTACAAGTTCAAACAATTTTTACTGTGTATCAAGATTTTTGTACGATTTGTTTCGAGCTAACGGAAGTTTTTTTAACTTATCGAAAACAAAAAATTCCTTTCAAAACACCAACATCACACAAAACACCAATTATGAATTATAACTTTTGATAAAATTTCGCACTTATAAATACAACTCTGCCGTCGTTTTGAATGAATAATTATCCCAAAATATTGACTTCAAGCGATCAGCTTTGGTACCAAAAATTAGTACAGATTTAAACAAAAGGTATAATATAGATAACAGAGTTTGGTGTAAGCATTTCTTAAAAAATGGCAACCTTAACTTAACCCCTGCAAGTTGAGGCAAATATATGTGACTTTAATACTTTTTATAAACAATACCTCATTGTTACTAAAAATGGCTTAAATCAGTTCATATATATCAGTAGCCGCCATTTTAAATTTTCAATTATCGCCCAGACATAAAGACTATGAAGAAATATATTTTTTAGTGATGAGTACCATTGGGCCACTATCATAAAGTTGCTGATGACTATTCCAAAACAATTCGCATAAATTTATATTCCCTACAAGAAGACTACCGGACATTTTACTAGTAAAATGAATGGTAGTTTTGACCACTATATTGGATAAAGTTTCTATTAGTTTATTAAGAGCAAAATGAAAAAACTAACCGAAACTCTTGTGTACATGTGATTTTGCTTCTCTTTCTAACTAATTAATTCCACTCGACTACGGAAGATATATATGTACTGCTTACTACGCTGCTTTATATTAGGTAGTGATCGCGTAAATAATGGTTAACACTAACTAGTTAGTCATAACGTAAATAGAGGTTAGCACTAACTAGTTATTCATAGCGTAGAAATTGGTTAGTACTAACCTTTATAAAATAATGTTTTTCTTTTTAATTTAAAATAAAGTTTTTATTAAAAAAATATAATCAAGCAGGCTTTATTAAAGTATATAATAGGTGTGGATGTGGGACCATGTAACGTCATTTCTGTGGCTGCTCTATAAAGTTCCTTTCTCACATGGGTCCGGACTTCGTTTTGGGATCTTATTTATAAAAGTTCTTTTGTAATTAATTTCTCGTAGATCATATAAAGAAATATTATTTTGTTAACGACTTGTGACTCAAAAGCCGAATACATACATGTATAAATACTTGAAAAGTCATCAGGATTTTAAATGTTTGGTATAGTTTGCTCCTTTTTTATCACCACCAAATCTTTAACGAGTATCCCGGCCAAAGCAACCACCCGAATGACCGCTACCTGTTGGAAGACCACTTCTTTTACGACCACGTTTTCTGGAGCCGCCATTAGTACGCCCACCTTTACATTAATATGCAACGTAGTTGCAAAGGAGATAAGCTAATTAATTTTTAAACTTAACATGGCAAATAACTTTTGTAATATTTAATTTAAACCACAGAACTAACATTTAAACAACTAAATTTTTTTACAAGAATCGACAGGCCAAGCGTATGAAAAAATTATATTAAAAAATTGGCATTATTTAGGTAGTGATACTTGTTCCACTCTACAATACAATAAAATTGTTGCAAGTGTTAGTAAATTGTTTTTTTTTTTTAGTTTTGGTTATGCATTTCTTGAAGGGTTGTTTCTGCTTAAATTCGCATAATTTTATATTGTCTTTAGTTTCAATTTTAAATTATTTTATAAGCAAATTAAATTATGCATTTAGTTATTTATATTCTACAAACAATAACCTGGATGTGTTTCTGTTTCATATAAAAAATTTTAATAAAATCAAATTAAATGTACACATTTACAACAAACATAAATATTAATTTTCGAAATAATTAAAATAAATTTTATTTTAATTTCAATTTTAAAACCCACTCGAATGTACAGAAAGCCAGCAATCGATTTTTTTTAATGGGCTTGTTAAAGGAGAAAAAGAGACACTTCGACAGCACTTGAACGGTAAACAGAGTGCCCAACAACAACTGAAAAATTACAAAGTCCAGCGTGGAAATTTATTATTAAATTTAAATAGTTTAAAGTAGTAGGAAACGTAAAAAACTAAGTTTTGAATATATTATTTAGCGGTTATTTAGTAAATATTTTGCATGCCACCATGTAATTACGTTTAAGTGAAAAATTATATGTTTTTGCCATTTGCTACGAGCTGAGTTGTCCGTAATAGTGCAATACAATACTTTGGAATACAAACACCCATCGATCTTTTTTACCTTTTATCCCCACGTCAGATTGTTGTCCAAACTTTCTGGTCTTTCCAACCCTGGGAATTATTAGGAAAATAAAGGCAATGACTACAACGGGTATATGACTAAGTGAGTGAATGAGGTGTCTGTGGCACAAACTTGTATACAATGTGTGTACTGATTTATGTTGAATTACAAATGCTGCACATGCGCCTCGTTTAGCCATGCAACAAATCGTAAGCTCTACTTACACCAATGCGTTAAATTGTTGCATTTGTATAAAAGTCAGTAACAGCTACAACAGCAACACTACACAATGTTCATAATGCTGCATGGTATTTCCTCGATTTTTATCAATCAATTAAATACGATTTATTAGCACTCACTTGTGTTCATGTCATGTAAATGAATACCGAGTCAAACTCATTCTATGACTATGTTGCACTGGGTTTCTAAAAGAGCATGTTGAATCAACGTGGTCCAACTTTATGTGGCCTGTATTCACATTTGCATTTGCTGATATTTGATAGATTTAAATTAAAGTCCACTTAGGGTTCATTTTTTTAACTTTTATTATTTAATGTTAGTTTTATTTATCATTTAATTAGGTTTTTAGTTTTTTTTTTTTTGGTTTCAAAATTTTAATTTTTGTAAAACGATTACAAACCTAATTGTTTTGTGTGTCACTTAATGGTTGAGTTTTGAGTGGTCAAATAGATTATTGGGTTAATAGTTCAAAAAAACTTGATTGCTTTTTAATTTTGTTTTTTTTTTTTTGAAAAAGTTATTTAAATACATTTTAGCAGTTTGTTGTACAGTGATATCTCAGTTTAACGAAGCATATATCAGGCCGATTCGTAAAATCAAAAAATTCGTTCAATATGGTACTCTTGTTTACCCTTCACCGAAGGTAAAATGGTAACTATAACTTTGTCATTCCATTTGTAACTTCTACGATATTGACCTTGGACCCCATTAAATATGTATGCATATGCAATTATACTTTTCTTACTTTTATTAGTAAGAAATACTTTTTTTTGATGTTTCTATACGCATTTTACACACATTTTTCAATATTTTCACCTTCAACAAAACCATTTTTAATGAACATTATTAAACATATTTGGTTAATTTAACCAAGTTTTCGTCACCGGACGCCATATTATCGTTAAATTAGCCCTCGTTTAAGAAGCCGCAACCATATAATGGTTTCCTCTAAACATGTTATCGTTAAATATTACAATAATTTGTTTACGTTCAACACTTTCTAAAGATAATTCCACAATCAACAAAGTTTTTATAAATATATGGGTATTATTTCTAGCTGCATTAGCTGTTTAATTGTGTTGACATTTCTGTTCAGCAGGGTTTGGCAAGGCATCATGAATCGTTTAACGGTAGAAAAACGCTTTCAAGTTGTGGAAACTTACTTTGAAAAAAAAATCTGTTCGCGGAGTTCGTAGAACACTTCGTCCACTTAACGAAGCTTAATTCTGGTTAAATGGCTACGTCAAAGAGTAAAATTGCCGTGTTCGGAGCGAAGACAATCCTCAAACCGTTAACGAATTACCATTACATCCATTAAAATTGACTGTTTGGTGCGGTTTAAACGCTGGCGGCATCATCGTTCCTTATTTCTTTCGAAATAAAGAAGGACATGCTGTTACGGCAAATTACGGCGCAACTTTCTATAGAGCGCGCTTAACAATCGATATATTGCAAAATCAATTTGGTAACAACTTTATTGTCCGAAGTGGTCCTGTTCACTGGCGCCCTCGTTCGTGTGGTTTAACGCCTCTGGATTACTTTTTCTGAGGATATTTCAAGTCATTAATTTATGCCGACAAAACAGTTACTCTTTAAACATTGGAAGTCAATTTTCAAGCCGCCATTGACGCCATACTGCCTGATTTATTGAAAGAAGTCGTCAAAATTTCGACTGATCGAATGGGCTTGTAGACGCGGCGGACATATGCCGGAAATCATATTAAAAAAATAAATGCCACGAAAGTATCCACCAGATTATAATAAAAAAATTTTACTCCAACAATATATCTGTTTCGTATTGTCATTCTCATGAAGTGAAAAAAAACACCATATACATTCTGCATTACTGCTTTATTACGTATATATTTTTTAACGTTAAATTCACATTAAATGTCAGGCTTAAAAACTATTTACAATTCGAACAATTAAATAGATGGCTTTAATTTAGCTTTTAAGGCTTCGCTTAAATTAATTATCATTTCGCTCAATCACTTTTGCTCGGTTTAATGTGTTGGTTTACTAATGTGAACTTGAACTTTTTTTGCATAAGGGGGTTAAAGCTTAAAATAGTCTCCGATTTATTTTAACATGACCTGCGCCAATCAAAAAGTAAAGTTAAAGCGAATGCTTGTGCTTAATGTTGCAACACGAAAAACCGTATGCGACGCCATACACTCATAGAAAAATGCGTCTTCATATTGATGATGCTCTAACATCAGAATTGTGACATCAACGTTTTTATAAATGGCATCAATGAAGCAAAAAGTGACATCAATCCAATGACGATAATTTTTCATGTTTTATGCGTCATATATGCTATGACTACAGCGACATCAATTCGACGCCACATTTTGTGTACACTGATAGAAAAGGCGTCATAACGCTGATGTATTTTGACATGAGTAAAGACAAACTGTCATCAGTGCGATGACAAACTGTCATCAGTGCGATGGCAAACTGTTATCACTGTGATGACATAATATATTTAGTCAATTCACAAGGTATCCTAACATGTCATATTGTCAAAATGTCCTAATATTTCACAATGGTTTAAAAATATTGTTGTACGGCTCAGCCGCTGAGCGCTGGACTTTTCTGATTAATTACGACAGCACAATAAACACAGCAAGCAACGTTCTATTTATTTAAGGCACTTTTTGTTAACAAACCAACAACAATATTTTTAAACCATTGTGAAATATTAGGACATTTTGACAATATGACATGTTAGGATACCTTGTGAATTTTCTAATTATGTCATAATATATTATTAACATTATTTTCATGTTTAAAAAGTAAAATTAGAAGCAAAAATTCCCATACTCTTTTTTTAAATTTTTTATTTAAACACACCAAATTGTTCAAGTAGAATTATTACGAAAACAATATCGGGCATGTTGCTGGTGTCTTATAATTCATATTTCTTCTGTTAACAAAGGGCGGAATACAACAAAAGTGAAACAAATACGTGTAACGGATAAGTAAATAATGATATAATCTCAAGTTTACTTAAGGTCAATCACAATGACTCAATTTGATGACAGCTTGTCATGCTTTATAAAACCGACTCCGATTCGTCATTTCTGTGATGCTAATGTGTCATCCCATTGATGACATAGTTAAAATTTTTGACCCTGATGAAAATTTGGCCAAGTGATGTTAAGGCTGACATCACAGTGATGTAAAGTGTCATAGGGTTAAAAACGAAGACACTTGTCATAGTACTGATGTCAAAATTCATCAGGGTTATGACGCCTTTTCTAGCAGTGTACTATCAACTATCAGCTGCTTCCCCGCCTAGAACAGTTTTACGAATGACGAAGAAGATTAAGCGGAAAAGCATTGAAATTGGCAACAGTAATTGGTTTGTAAACAATAACAAAATGTATCGTATTCGTTTTTCTAGAAATCGAAAAAAGTTGAAATCGAAGGAAATTTTCAGTTAAATTTTTTTTAAAAATTACCGTAGTTTTTTATGATTTTTAGAGTAATTCTAATAAATATAAGTGGCACTCATAGTATGACGTATATAAAACGGAATATTTTTTAACCTTTAAAATAAGATCGTTTTGAAAAATTGTTCGATTTCAGTTTCACTCGAATTCGATTTCCAAAACATGGCTGATTGTGTTTGTTATATATTAGCTACTTTTTACAACGCGTGAATGTTTAAAATTCTCTTGTTTGCAAATTTTATTTTTAAACGAGAATTAGTTAAACGGAGTATTCGTTTGAACGCAGTACCAGAGGTAACCAGATCTTATGTCAGGATCCCCAGGAAACAATAGCCCCCGGTATTTAGCACGTGGACTAAGACTCCTTTGAGAATCACGTGATGGCAAACATTTCTATGTGAAAAAATTTTAAAAATTAACCATTTGATCTGCTTCTGATTCAAAATAAACACAGCACATATATATAAAGGGTGTCCCAGTAAGAGTGTACTTTTTAAATTGAGCTTATTTTTTATGCAGGTGGCAGCTCTGAAATTTGGCAGCTGTCCCATACGTTTATTCTAATTATTTAAAACGGAGCGCTTTACAAAGCGCTATAATTGTCAAGACATGTGATAATTGAATCAATTATTTTTTTAGTTGAAAGAAATTTTAAAATTAAATTTTGATTTAATTAACATTTTAGTTGTTTTGAAATAAATTTTCAATTAAAATTTTAGTTAAATAACAAAAAATTTTAATTGACTTTTTTCGTTTAAAATAAAATAATTTAAAGTTGTAGAATTGTTGTTGGGAATTGTCAATATTTATTTAAATAAATTAACACATTGTTTAAAATGGCAAAGTTTTTTTGATAATTTTTTTAATTTAATTAAAAACTTATTTCGAAACAACTTAAATGTTAATTAAATCAAAATTATATTTTTAATTTTCTTACAACTAAAAAAAATAATTGATTCAATTATGACATTAATTAAATTTAAATACTTGTTAAACCATTTTTTAAATAGATAAATCTCTTTTTTCTGTGTAGTTATGGAAACGAAATGTCTGATTACTGGGTTAAATCGAAGAAATTTAAGGTTTTTATCATTTTATTTCCCTTTTATTCTCAATACTTAAACAGGAAAACTTGCTTGTGTATAAATGGAATTTAGGATTTTTTTTTATATTTTTCTAGTAATTTCTCATGCAAAACTGAAATGATGCAATAATTTGAACCACTAGATGTTCATTCATGTCTGCCATAATACCTTATTTTCATTTCCTGTTGCTTAAATAATTCTCCTAATTATAAGTAAAACTTTCTCACTCCATCAACTACTTAATGCTTATTATGTTGGCTGTTTGTTAAATAACTGAAATTTTCTTAATTTCCATATGTTGATTTAATCATGTGTCATTTGATCCAAGATAGAAGAGAAATGAAAAAAAAACATAGACAAAATGTTAAAGCCCACACTTAGCCGGCACGCATGATGGTGTTATAAGCCTAAAATTATACGTACAATGTTTGACATGTAAATTATAAAGATTATTTAATGCCAAAAAAAAAACACACATACAAACTTATATCAAAGTAATACATAAATATTTATTTAGTTTCGGTTATTTTTCCTTAGCACTCTTTTTTTTAATGTTTTTGGTAGCGTCAAGTTGACGCATTAAATTTAACTTGTGATACTCATAAATTTTTTTTCCCCCAAAAAAGTAGTAGGGAAAAGTGACAAACGTGACAAATGTAAAAAGTAAAGAGACAGACGGACAGACAAAAAGTTTAAAAGCTGCAGAAGTATAGAAGCCATGTCTAATGAAATACTGTCAGCCTATATTTTATTATCCATTGGACGATTACTGGTTGGACTCATATGGATTAGTGTTATAAACACAGTTAAAGTGTTGAGTTTGAGTGTTAAAGTTCTTTTTTTTTTTTCAAAATAGTGTTTTAAACCAACAACAATAAATATACAATTTTTTGCGTGACATTATTAAATGGCGCCATATACAAATTTTCTAAACTGATGATGAAAAACACACACACACAATCAAATTTATAACTTATTTTTCCAAAGCCTTTCACCATAATCATTTGTAAAATGTTTGCTTGTTAAATGATACCCATTTCAACACCAACATCAAGTTTAAAGGATTAGGAAAAGCCAAATAGGTGGATAAGAAAATGTAGATGATAAGAAAATCAAAACCACAAGCAAAAAATTTTTAGCTGGGAATATTTTTTTCCAACGAATTGAATCTAATTCCAAACGACAGTAAGTCATCGTCTACACTGGCAATTTTTGAGGTTATTGGCGAAAGAGATGAGAAGAGTTCATGTGCTCCGCAATTCTATTTTGTTTTGTAGTTCTCACACATTTCGACTTAAAGTTGACTGTAGGTGTATTTGTATTTATAAAAAAAGAAAAAGGGAAAATACAAGACAAAAATACAAAATTGCAAGACAAGAATTTTATAATCCTGACACTAGTGTAATTTTAAAACAGAATTTTAAAAAACTGTAAGTCTGGACGATGACTAAGCAGTGCGTACGACTAAACTGCTTTGTTCTCTGGGTGTTAAGCTGCATATTTTAAGTGATAAATTAATAAATGCATATACTAATTTAAAGCCTCCACTCAGCCAAATCTAACAATAAGATGTTCCATTTTGATGTTAAAAAAAAAAAAATTCGGATGTTTATTTAATTGCAAAGATGAGGGCACGCAATTAATAATGGAACCCATTGAAACCCATTTCAACTGAAATTTATGACAGGCCTGTTTGTACAGAAATAAGGCAAGTTGGCCCAATAACATACCTATCCCCCATCAAAATGTCTATCCGGAATAAGGGCTTTGACTAGAGCTGCGCAATTAAGTGATTTTTAGCACACAATCACGAACGATCCCAAAGTCACTCTGTCCAAAGGAAGAACATTGAGTTACGACTCTCATGGTGGAGGAATTTTTAAGTTCTGACTAAGACATTTTTTTGTTAAAACGCACGCTCACTTATTTGCAAAGTCTCACAGTCACGAAATATTTTATTAAAAAAAAATACCTGCTTAATAAAACACGAACCTTAATATTTAAAAAACGAGGGCGGGTCAGTAAGACCGTGACTTTTTAAGTGAAGCACAAGTTTTTGGATAAAAAATCAATATTTTCCTCTAAGCTCTATACACTTTGTCCACCAAAAAAAAAAAATATTTTTCAGGTTATCAAACTATTTCGAAATATTTCGATTTCATTGTTGCAGTCAAATCTCCTTGCACCGAGCAATTTTTTCAGGATAGAAAAGAAGAAATAGCCATCCGGCGCTAAAACCAGAGAATAGGGCGGATCAGGGAGCAATTCGTAGCATAAGGCGTAGCAGAATAAAGTAGTTGTAGTAGTAACAGAGGCTAACGAATGCTTTGTAGCGCAAAATTTAGAACTTTGAGCTTCAACTTCAACTGCAACGACTACTACAACTACGTATTCTGTTGACACTACTTTGAAACTGCCATTTGTAACTTTTCACAGCTTGCAGCGTTATTCGTAACGTTGTAATACAGCGACTACACTGTTCCCCACTTAATTCTTGGGTTTTTTTTTTGCACGAAATGCTTGATAGGCACAAAAAATTCCCGTATTTATTTTATTAGAAGTAGTCAGTCAATACAATAAATGAAATTATCAGGCCTGTCACAGAAATTTTTCGGAATTGTTTTAAATCTGTATTTTTATTTCGATCGATTTTGTTTTACCTTCTTCAGATTTTGATCGATTTTCGTAATTCCGGAAAATTTTAATTTTGTTATTTTTAAGTTAAATGTGGCAATATTGTGCAAACCAAAACAAAAACTTTTTTCGATGGAGAAATTTAACGTGATTTCATTCCGGGAAAATTTATCGATTTTCGTTTTCTGAAGAAGCTTTCTCGGAATTAAAAAAACTTTCGATCGAAATTGATTTCTGTGACAGGCCCGTATAAAACAGAGAAGTAGAAATAGTGCGAGTTACTGAGGCCTTCGACTCGATGCCCTTGTTTAATTTTCTTCCTAAATTACGTGGTAGTCTATTTACAGAAGCTTAAAGGACTAAACTAAATGATGCAGCTTATAAATTGTTTGCCAGGAGTGAACTGACAGATGTCTATTGATAGCAGCAGTGTTGCCCTTTCAGTTAGGAGGTCTTTTTGAGACGCCCTCATAATTGTAACTTAAAATTAAGACACTGATGAAAAAAGTATTTATTATGTATTTAATAGTTTCTTAAGAATATTTTCGCGATTTTAAAACATCAGTTTAGTACCAACAATAACGGAAATTTTAAATTGCAAACACGCTTACTCTCCCATACTTGGCTAATGATCAAAGTAATCACAATCACGAGTGATTCACGAGTGACATGAAAAATTCTCGTCGCGTGCACATCTTAATTTAATAAACAAGAAGGGAAGCGTTAATGCTTTATTTAGTAGTTGTGCAATATATTACTTAGCTCCCATGTCACAGTCTTTCCGGATAATGGATATTGACGTAATAGTTTACACAGGAGAGTTATGGGGCTTTTTCCACACTCGAAGTTTGTTATTTAGAATAGAATATGGATTAAGTTGGTCTATTATTTTACTCAGCCCCATGCCTTTGGAAAAAGAATTTCTAAGAGCGGTCAAAAGGTATTCATTTTCTACGACTTGTTATTTTCTAAATGACTTATCAGATTTAGATAGATAGATATGAAGAAGGCCATATCTGATATCAGATTTAGTTATGACTAGCAGATTTCATTAAAATCACCCAAAGAATAAAACTTGTAGTGTTTCATTGTGACCAATTTTTGGGGTTTAAGAAAAAAAAAACGTCTTTAATGAACGCAAAACAGACGCGAGTAAAATTTGTTTACTGGTTTGACTCATTTCACCCCTTATTTTGTACATATTTTCATATGTGTTTGTAGTTCTACATATTTTGATGGCGGTGTCTGTCTGTTTATTATACACATACGAATACTACTACATTTACCAACACCATTACAAAATTAATATTTATATTGTTCTGAAGGTTGCATTAAAAAAATTAAGAACTTTTCTTGTTCCTTTCACTTTTGGTGTCTGGGGTTAAAAAGGGGTTTTTTTGTTTTGTTGTTTGTTGCTGCTTTAAAGAGTTTGAGGTCTTATAGTGGCTTTTCGTTGGCAAAAAGGAGGTTACACTTCAAGGATATCTGCGAATTTGTGTGAGTTTATTTGGTATTATGTTTGAAAGGATCATTTTCTAAATTAGTTTATCTCAAGTTGCTTAATTTTTTATCTCGCATAGTAATATGAGTATGCGGTAATGTATATTTTTTGGTGTTGAATGTAGATGCCCTACACAAAATGTAAGTGCAAAGTTAAATACGCAAATAGCATAACTCAACCGATATTTTTGAATTTTTTTAAATCGAAATTTTTGGTAAATTTTCTTAAAATTGTAGATTTTAAAAATATTTATTAAGATCTCCAAATTTTGGAAGCAATTTTTTCGAATCGCTTATTATCGAAAATCTTTTTGAAATGAAAATTTTTACAAAACTACCTTTAATTCGCAAGTTTTCAAATTAGTTCCTTTGAGTCACGAAATTTCCATAAATTGCATATATTCGAAAATTTTGCTATAAAAAGCTCAATTTCTTAAAATTCCGTTTGTATCGCATACATTCGAAAAATTTCTTTTTAAAATTTTCCTTTAAATGGTAAAATTTCCTTTGAATCGCCAACATAACATTTTTTTTAAACGCAAATTTCGAAAAATTAAAATATCTTTGAATTCTAAAAATGTTCTATAAAGCAGAATTTTTCTTAAAACTTTTTAAATCTATAATTTTCGCAATGTTTCCTATTATTCAAAAACTTTGATAACAAAAAGGAACAGGGCTATAGTTGATTAAGAACTGAATGGTGTTTTTAAGGTTATATGGGGCGCTGAATCCAAAGCTGCACTTAGTTTTTTTAAGCTCGACTTTATACCGTTATGTGCAAAATTAAGGCACTTCCGCTATATATACTGGAATAATTTTAAAACGGTTCGCCATATTCAGTTAAAAAAAAATACAAAATTCGTCAATAATTGGTTTCGTTACATTGGTTTTAAGTCTGCAAAGTAGTTTCTGCGATATCGTTGAAGTTTTGAAAAAAGAACAATTTAAAAAAAAAAATTTTCCTCTAAAAATTCATAAAAAAATAAAAATGCGATAAAAATCACAGTTTTGGCTTAAAGACTTTTAGGCCCTAATCATGTAAAACGCAACGCCAAAGAATTACATTAAAAGCAAAAACAATGTCATAAATATTTTGTTATTTTGTTGTTGCTTTCCACATAAATTCACATTGCGTTTAAAATTTCAAACGCTGCATGGCTTGAGGCGAATCCTGAATTGATAAAAATCGCGATTTCATAAAAAAATAAAATTTTTTTAATCTGTGTGTTTTTGCCGCTGTTCTATTTATGAACGTTTTATCCTTCATTTAAAAATGAGGTGTCTTCACTTAACTGTGAATAAAAGCGAAATGTGTTCATCGCTTTTTATGATCTTTATCTCATTTTGTTCATAAATTATGGGACGTTACGTGAAAGTAATAAGACTTTAATTATTCCCCGTTTTGGATTTTTCATGATTTTTAAAAGTACAAAATTTGAAATTATTAATTTTTTTACGTAAACAACCATTTTTTTTTTTGTGATTTAACAAATTTTGGAAATCGCCTAATGAAGATTAAAGTTATGATTTTTTTGAACTTTTAATTTTTGAAAAAAAAAATTAAAAAACTTTAAATTAAAACTTAAAATTGCGAGCTGATGGAGAAAAACGGAGACTAGATTTGAAATCAGCGACCTCAGATTAGTATACAATTGCATGAAACTTACAATCAACACAAAAAAGTTCAATATTGTTCCCTTGTGTAATATTTCCAATTAATTGAAAATTTACACAACATTTCCTATAAATCAAAAATTTTTAGAAAAATTATGAAAAGCAGAATTTCTCAAAATTGCCTTTAGATCGCTAAAAATGTGGTTTGAATTTTAAATATAAAAAAAAAAAACATTTTTGAAAAATTGCCTTTTTATTATTCAAAAGTGCCTTTAGGGTTGGAGGTGCCCACCACACTTATGCGTTTGATACTTTCTTGACCTCTTTCCATGACGCATACGATGCATGAAAAAATAGAAAATAATCCTACTTCACGCATTCAAGGCGTATGCATATACATTCTATGCATTTTTCTGTCTAACTTGCCAATACAATTCTACAGTGAATCTGCTTTTTTGACAGATGCATGAAAGCATTGAACGCGTGGTATGGACCTCCAGCCTAAATCGTTAAATGTTTAACATTTGTTGTTGAATCGTTATTTTTCAAAGAAATTTGTTTGAATCGCAAATTTTAGAAAAATTTTGTTTGAATCATGACGTCGTAAGATTTGCTATAATTTCGCAAATTTCCGAAAAATTTCTTAAACTTTCAAAAAAGTTTCGTTTGAACCGCATATTTTCTAAAAATGGTAACATTTCCTGTAAACTAATAATTAATTTAAAATTATAAACTTAAAATTTTCGCACAAATTGCAAATTTTTTGAAAACTTTATTTAACTAAATGACAAGATTTTGCAAAATTATTTTTAAATATCCCATAAATCGCTTATAAATATAATGGGAACTAAGTCGATGTTAAATTTCTTTCCTAATAAAGTATCCCAAAATTCGCCACTACCAAACCTAAAAAATGGAAAAACTTTTTTAACAGGAGCAGTTATCCTGTATGACATTATGACAATCATTAGTTATAATCCTCCCTGTTCTACGCTTAAGACTTTTTCCGTATTTGTAAAAATACGAAAGTCCTTATTTTTGTTTTCATTATTACAAAAATGTGTTTACCTAAGGATTAATTAGGATTTCTACAGGTGTTGTTTGGCTTGTGGTTGTCGTCGACATTGTCGTTGTCATTATTTTTATTAGAACATCATCATCATCCTCATATTCAAGACAGACTCATAACCATCATTATCATCGTCAACATGTTTTCGAAGAGTTGAACAAATTTTCCTAATTAATTTATTTGTTGGCGTAAATTTACAAAATTAGTTGGTTCTTTTACAGTTAGATGAAGAAAGATGTCGTAATATTTTTACATGTTTGTTGTTGCAAGGGAGGGAGAGGTTTTTTGTTTTAAGCTTTTGAATTAAAACTCATTTATTTACTACAAGTATTAGTTTTATTCCTTTGTGTAATAACTTTAGGTTTATTTTTTGTTGGGATAATTATTTTAAATCCTACATGATTTCAAAAGGTTTAAGTTCTTCTGAAGACTAAGGAGATGTATTTATTTAGAAATATAGCGTTAGACTTTTGTAGAAGGGATAAGGTAATACGGTTCTTAAATGAGAGTGAATGTGAATGGATTTTTATAATAAAAGGACTTGTTTTACCATTGTAGTTAAAGTCGAGAGAAGTTAAAGTCGCAACGACTAGAAAAAACACTTACAGCCATAACTAAACAAGAGCGGAACGCGTTTTATAGCTGTCAAAAATACTCATGCCCATACAATTTGTATGTAGCATACCAAAACAACGCAGCGGCAACGCATCGGAACCGCTTTGGAATTGGAGAATCCGATTTTGACAGCGCGTTAAAATAAGCAGGGTTGCTATATTTGTTATTTTGACAACGCTGCTTTTACCGTCTGATAATACAAAATGGCAAATTTACTATTTTTAGCTCAAACTAGCGGTTTTAATTCCATTTCTTATTTCTATTATGAGGGTTTTAGTAAACATGAACGTTAACACTACTGTTTCTGCCAAAACTGACGCTCTTGTTTAGGTATGGCATAACAGCGTAAAAGCTACGCGGAAGAAAACGTTACGCCTTCCGCTCTTGTTTAGGTACGGCTGTTTTGAGAGAAATTTATTTTCTCGCCCATTGCCTAGGCCTGTAGACTACCTCTCCAACAATTACATTTTTATTAAACTCTCTTTTTTGTTATTTTTTATCATTTTTAGGGGAACAAACCGCATAATCAGATGTGTTCCCCAAATTGCCTCGCGTTTGAGTGATTTTGGCCAACATTTGACAATCTTTAACTTTATTATGACGAGTGTTTCTTTAATTTTAACATTTTGGTGAAATTTTGTAAATTTTTTATTTAAGCCTTTTCTTAATTTTAGCGATTTGTTTTGAAATTTTTTTAATTTTAATATTTTTATGTTTTTGAATTTAATTGGCGCTTAAATTTTTACTTTAATTATCTTTTTTTATTTTGGCGATTTGTCAAAATTTTATATATTAATATCGATTGTACTTTTAACAAATAAATTTACGAAACCAGACTTTTCCCTGAATTCAATATTCCAGACTATTTTAAATTTTGTTACAGATTTAAAAAATTTTTTATTTGGCAATTTATTTCGAACTCAGAATTTAAAAAAAATTTTTTTTTTATTTTAGTTTTTTGTTTTAAGGCGATTTGTGCAAAATAAATAAAAACTGCCAAGATAAAACATATCAACCCTAATACTTTTTTATTAAGGCGATCTTTTTATTTGGGCGACTTTGGTTTATCTCTGTTTTAGTCATCGTCCAGGTTATGAAATTATGATTTTGCAATTTTTGTATTTTTATCTTGTCTTTCCTCTTCTCCCTTTTATATTTTATATATAAATACAAATAAACCTAAAGCCGCGTACAAGTTAAAAAGTGTGAGAATAACAAAACAGTTCATGAAACTGAGTACCCTTCCCCAATTTTCTCACTCCTCTTACCGGGGTGTGCCCCGGTAGGCTAGCTGGTAGTGAGCTAGTCTATCAGTACCGGGGTTGCGGGTTCGATTCCGGCCAGAGACTCTGGTCTCCTGCAGACAAGCAAAAAAGCTTCGCGGGATTTAGTGTGGGAATAAAAAAAAAATAATTTCAAGAATTACTGCAATAAAGATTGCAAGTCTGGACGATGACTTACATACCTAAATCTTCGTTTTCTAGCGCTAAGCCTTGAAGCTGAAATGGTATACTTAAAGAAAACCACAAACATTGTGTCATGAACAGTAATGTTAACTTATCTTGTTAAAAGGGACCAAACAAATATAAAATAAAAGTAGAAATAAAACCGCTATATTGACTTTAAAATAGATGAATTTATTAATTACTTTACATTACTTTACTAATTCATTACTTTTAACAATAGTAGCCAACTTCAATGCTTGTCGTGCTGTCAAAATTTAATTTTCCAATTTTAGACCGTTGACGCCAGGCTATTATGGTTCGCTTCATAAATTTTGTATACGTTTTACAATTTGTGACAGATAGAAATCGCTTGACACGATGGTTTTTGGTTCTCTGTTAGAAATTATATTCTTATTGATACTTTCGCCATTAAGATTTTTTAATGATAACCAAAAATTTATTTATTTTTAATCATATTTTCTCAACAGAGTTGAAAAAATTGCCAAATTATGAAAACCAATAATAGAATCTGGGAATTATTTCTTTTCATAACCTACTTTATTATATTAAAATTTTTTTATTTTTCGAATTTATTCTATGATCTAAATTTCAGTTATGCATTTTATAAATATTTTTTGTAATAGTTCTATTCCTTAAATTTTAAGGAATGACTTTATACACTACCAGACTATTATATTATTATCTGGTGTTTAATAATTGTAAATTTTTCTGTACATACAATATACTTCATTGCTATCCAACAGATAGCTGTGGTAAAATGTAACAGGAAGATACAATATAATAGTCTGGTAGTGTAAAAAGTAATTCCTAAAAATTGAAGGAATAGAACTACATATTACAAAAAAGCTTTATAAAATACATAACTGAAATTTAGCTCATAGAATAAATTCGAAAAATAAAAAAATTATGAAAATTAATAATTTTATTTTGCCGGTGATTAGAACAACTCTATTTAGAGGTTTTTTTTTACATTGGCAAACTTTGCAATAGTCAAAATAATAATAGTGCAAAAGTACAATTTTAAAAATTTTTTGATTTTAGCGATTTTTTACACAACTTTGTTCTCCTTTAGTTTCTTTAAAGAACTTCTCAAAAAGTTCTTCAAAGTTCTGCTATATAAACTAACTATCTAAAAGGTATTTTCTAATAGTTTCGTGTTAAACCGCACTTTTTTATTTCCAACTTGTGCACCACCATCACCCCTCCCCTAAAACTCACCAAGACGTTATAAAAGAAGTGTTTTATTACTTGTAGTTTTAAATAAATTTTTTATGAGCTTTTTTTTACAGAAAAAAAATTACACCACAGACATGTTTTATTCCAAACAAAAAAAACTCTCAAATCCAATATCCAGATAAAGATACAAAAATATGTTCAAAAGTCCTGCTGTTTAGAAGGTGAGATACATGTAAACATTTTCAACAATTGAACATGCTACAGAAACATTGAAAAAAAAAATAAAAATTATTGCAGGAGAGGTTCAGGGCCCAATAGGGGAATGAAAGGGGATCGCATGAGTACATGAAGAGTTACAAAATGATGATGTTGCTGTGGTTGTTGGGGTCAGCATCAATTACTTGTTGGTCATGTGTGTATCGTCTATCTTTATGACTGTCTACCAAAATTTCTAAATGTGTGTATTTGGCTGGCTGGTAGAACAACAAAAGGTAAAATGCTCGCCAAAAAAAAAAAAGGATATTTGAACATTAAACATGTGTTTGTTTTAGATATGCACAGACATATACTACACACAAACACACACATACACTCAAATATATAGAATCTAAATTATAAAGAGATAATAAAAATTGTGAAAAAAAGAACTTAAATAAAATGAATTGTTCAGTTGAAAACGTGGTTTTCTGATTGAATTCTGTGGTTATAGAAACTTTTTTTTTTAATAGTGCTAAACATACACATCAAACCTTGATATCATTTGCCAACTTGAATAATAAATAAAAGAAATTGTCTTTTTTTTCGCAACAAAAGTTTATTTTAAAAGTTCATGTTGTGTAAACATTGTCACACCGAGAAAGTTCAGGCGGCCGTGGGTCACAGTTCGACAAACATTAATTACTAAAATACAATTCGTTTTTTTTTTTTTTAATGAAATAGAATCTATTGTATAGAGCAAAAAAGAAAAACGTTGATGATTCCAATATTATAAAACAAATAAATTGCAGATCATGTAGCAAATGTAAGTTGAAATAATTTTTCTTTATGGGTGGTAGGATGATAAATATTGGCACAAGTTTAGATTAATTTAGTAGCAAAAATATTTTTGGGGTCAAAAACAGACTTTAATTATGATGAAATTTAATTTTTCTTTCTTGATTTCAACGAAAGTACACCTTTGCCACACTTTACGGTTACTTTTGGTGGCATGATTTTTTTTTTAATGAAACAAGTAAGAGTGCTATATCCGGCTGTGCCGAATCTTATATACCCTTCACCATGTTGCGATTAGAATAAAAAGTCTTAAGATATAAATAAATTTATTTTGTGTCACGTGCACTTCTCCAATCCCGCCTATATTTTGTCGGCAGTTGTGTATTGGTAACCAAAATTCTTGTGCCTAATTTGGAAACTTTGGCTCTTGCCGATCTACCCAAAGAAAAAATATGTTTAAATATGGTCACCTCCACCAAAACTATTTTTAAATAAAATTGTAAATATACTATGGTGATTTTAACCGTATTATTGTCATTGACAACCATATCAAGAAGGCACAAACATATAATGGTTGCCTCCGAACATGTTTTGGTTAATAATAACCAAAACATGTTTAACACTTATAATAGCACGGTTGATTTTCAACCATAGAATGTTGCTCTTGGAAAAGAGGAAAATACTTTTGTTAATTTAAAAACAAATTATTGTCATATTTAACCATAACATGTTTAGAGGCAACCATAATATGGTTGTGGCTTCTTGATGGAGGACTAATTTAACAATAATATGGTTGTCGGTGACAAGAATATGGTTAAATTAAACATAATCAGGGGTGTTCTGGAAATCGAAAACGCAAAACGCAAGAATTTTGAAGTTCTTTTAAATACACTATTAATCCAATCTTTTATAATTTTCTTATAGAATTCTTATTAACAGAGAAATACTTGTATTGCTCTCTATTTGTTTTATTCTTTTACTACAAAAATCTTATTAAAAAACGACTTTTAAATTCTTGCGTTTAAATATAGTTTTGTTGGAGGTGACCATATTTAAACATATTTTGTTCCTGCGTGTAGATATACAAAAGTCTATAATGTCCTTGTATGACAAGTAGCACGCTCACTGCTCCAATCCCGTCCAAATTTGGTGGAATGTTGTGTATTGATAACCAAGATGCTGGTACCTAATTTGGTTCCAGATACATTAAACACCTTCCACAACCGGACACCTCCCATAACAGGACAAGTTTTGTTGATCCAACATGTTCATTAGCTTTGCCATTCTAAATGCATTCCCATAACCGGACACTCTAATAACCGGACTCGGACATTACAATTTAGATATATTTGTTCCAAATATATCTCAAAAACGGACAGAACCATTGAAATACTGCAAGAAGAGTTGTATTTAAAAAGTACATAGTTCTTCTTTTCTTAAAATTTAGTTCATATTTGTATTAATGTTTATGAAATTGGTGATTCCCCTGGGAAAGCAAATGTACATATTTGATGGATTCCAACACACAAGAAACACTGAAAGTAATTTTTAAACTCAACAGTTCAAATTGCATAAATCTAAGTTGAAGCAGTCTACTCTTTTTTTTTTTTTTTTTTTTGTTTTTTTTTTTTTTAGGTTGGACATAATAATTTTACAAATTCAAATTCTGTTTTGGCCTCAGCGCCAAGAAGGCATTATTGAGGCAAGTTGGCAAAATAGTTCAAAAGTTAAATGTACAAATAAAATATAAGGTAAAAGGTAACTTATGGAATATATTACAACTATATTTTCATCAGAAAAGATTTCTATTAAAACCAAAAAGAAAAAAATTATATTAAAAGCGTTCCAATTGTATTAAATAAGTGTTCGTTGCAAGAAGACTTAAAAACGGAAATTCGATCAATTGATTTTAAAGCTATAGGCAAATTATTGAATTTAATGGCACCAATATAATCTATTCGCTGTTTGGTTGTTTCTAACCTGCATCTAGGAATTCTAAAATTTGTTCTGTTCCGTGTGTTGAAATTGATTTGATTTTGTGTACCCAATATTATGAATACATTTAAACACAAACATTTAAACTTCATATTCATGCAACCCATAGATTGGTAATATTCTTTTGCATATTTCTTTATGTAATGAAATAGACTTTTAGAGGAAGAGTAAGTTTTTTGAGAAATGTGACTTCATAATTGATGAAGTGACTTTTAAGTGGCAAAGTGACTTAATTCGTTTAAAAAAAATGTTTTTTAGTGAACAATTTACTTTTTTTTTAATACAAGTGTCCCGTGGCAGGACAGGTAACCTACTTCTGCTTGAGAGGGCAGAACTTAGACTGCTTGATGGCCTATTTACGGGGCAATGTGGTTTTAGATACCATCAGTTAACAATAGGTAATGCATTTACCAAGTTATGCAGATTTCGTGAGGTGGATGATGAAACGTCAGAACATCTGCTCTGCTGCTGTATCGCCTTGGGGACTTCCAGGCAGAAATTTTCCGAGGAGCAAAAAATGAGCCCAACTGATATTTATAAACTTCAACCAGACAGGGTAATAGGCTTTACATGCAGCCTGAACCTGACATGGTGAGATGTATGAGCTGCACAAAAGATCCTCTGGGTCGCGGTGCTTATGGCCTCCTTTCTTATATACTTCTGCTACTACTAATACAAAAGTGACTTTTTTGCGGAAAAAACTTACTTTTTAGTGGAATTGTGTCTATTTAGTTGAAAAGTAAATTTTATTTTTTTTTCCTATTTTTAAGAGTTACAAATTTAATTCTAACCTATTTGCCTAGAAATAGTAACTTAGACCTTCATCTTGTTGTAATAAAGCAGACCAGCCTCTAACGGGAATCGAACCCCTTACCTTCTTCACTGATTGAGGGCATTTACACGGTGTCTTTTTAGACATGTTTGTTTTATTCATTATCTTTTGAACATTCATCTTAAAACCTATTGTATTTTAAGGATATATTTTCAAAAATGTCTGTTTTCATGTCTAATTGTCTAACATCCATATAAATACAAACTAATAAACATTAAAAATCGATAAAAACAAACATTAAAACTCGTTTCGTGTCTGTTTGGCAACCCATCTTTCTTCTCTAACCCGATCGCCAACAAACTAAACAAACGTGTTTCTTAGACATGTCTGAAAAGACACCGTGTTAACTCTCTCATAGACTAGCTAACTTCCAACTAGCCTACAGGGGCACCCAAGTAACTTTCAAACGTACCTTTTCTGGGAAAATTAACTTTTTAGTGAAAAAGTGGGGATTTTTTAAATGAGTTGAATTTTTAGTGAAAAGGCAGTAATTTTTTTTGTAAAAAGTGGGACCTTTGTTTGTGAAAAAATGGTGACTCGTTTATGAAGAAGTAATGAATTTTTTTAAAAATATAAATTAATTTTTAGCGGAAAAATGTTTAACATTTAAGTGAAATAGGGCTGTGTAGTCGGAGTTGGAGTGGAAGATTCGCAGTTAAGGTTTTTTGTACCGGAGTCGAAGCCGAAGTCGAAGTACCCACAAAAACTTGCTACTCCGACTCCAAAATTTTTCTGCATTACAGATTTAAAAATATTTTCTAACATTTTCCAAAATAAAAATTCTTTGAAATTGGATATGCAATATTTAAAATATCGATTCGAAATTTGTATAGAATAATTTTCTTTTTATATTTAACCATTTAAAAGGTAATGCAGTAAAAAAAAGAGTTTAAAGTCAAATAAGGGCCAGTCTCATATACATTTAGCATCAATGTACGATTCGGAGTTAGACTTAAAAAATTTCAGCGGGTGGAGTCGGAGTCTGAAGCGGACTAAGAAATATTTTTTGACGAATCCACAGCCCTGGGTTAAAAATTTCGACTTTTTAGAGAAAAAGAATAAAAATTTAGTTAAAGAAATTGTGACATTTAATAAAAAAAAGGGCAATGTAGGGGAAAGGGGAAATATATCAATTTTTTATAAAAAAAGTTGAATTTTTGACTTATAAAAATTAAATTTTATAAATGAAGAAACAAATATACAGGCCTGTTCTAAAAATCACATTTTATCAAAGTGATTTGAAATCACAAGAAAGGTGTTCTGGGCAAATTATTGTGTGATTTCAAAACGTTCAGCTACGTAAACAACTTTTTAAAATCACTTTGCTATTTTTTCGACTATTGTAAGATGCCCGTCATAATAAATTACTTAATAAAATATTCAATGTGTTGTTTATTATTTTTTTTATGCAATAAGCTGTTTTATTTACTAAAAATCATTTAAAATTAAGAAAACTCGATGACAGTACAAAAATAAAAATTGCTTTTGTGACTTCTGTTGTAATTTCAGGCTTGTTTTTTTAGTTGAATTAAAGATCGCTAATTTGCTAACGGCGACATGATAGCAAAGGGTAATATTTATTAAAAATCGTAAAAGCTGTGAAGAATCGCAGGAAAAAGGCGCTTCTATTCGCAAACATGGTTAGAAATCACGAAAAATTGCAAACACGTAAACAAACCCTAAAACTTATTTGAAATCGCTAAATGGGCTAAAAAAAACAAAATATCGGAAAATAACAAAATATTTTTGCAAAAATGGCCAAAGTTCGCGAAAATTTTTAATATCACAAACAAGCCATAAAATTGATTAAAAGTCCCTTAAACTATAAGGAATGGCAAAAATTCGGTAAAAATTGCTAAATTAGTGGAAATTCGCAAAAATTTGCTTTTAGCGGCAAGATAGCAGAGTCTTCTATTTATTATAAATCTTTAAAGCTGCAAAGAATCAGAAAACTTACATGAACAAATCGCTTTTATCGCGAACATGGCTAAAATTCACGAATAATTACAAAATTTGAAATAAGCCCTAAAACCAACTTGAGATCGCCAAATCGGCTAAAAAACAAATTATTGGAACATAACATAAAAAGCGTTAAAAAATGAGCTACGCGTTAAGAACTTGTGTTTTCTTGTGCTTTCGACAATTGAAAATCACACCCAAAAACACAAAAACGGTGTGATTTACAGAACACCACAAAATCACACGTGTGATTTTAAAAGCACATGTGATTTGAAATCACGTGATTTTAAGAACAGGCCTGATACTTTCAAAGTTGCAACGTTTCTGACTGACGAGCTGAATTATCATCGCAAAACTGAAACGCAATTTGTTTTTTCTGACTGACCAACTGATTCATCATCGCACAGCCTAAACGCCTGAAGCTAAAAAGTTAAAGGCCCTAATCATGTAAAACGCAGCGCAACGCCAAATAATAACACTGAAAGCACAAGCAATATCATAAAAATGTTGTAATTTTCAGGGGTGTTTTGGAAATCGAAAACTCAAAACGCAAGAATTTTGAAGTTCTTTTTAATACACTATTAATCCAATTTTTTTAAAATTTTCTTAAAGAATTCTGTTTAATAGAGAAATATTTGTATTTTTATTGTATTTGTATTTCTTTTACTACAAAACTCTTATCAAGAAAACGACTTTTAAATTCTTGCGTTTTGCGTTTTCGATTTCCAGAACACCCCTGTTTGTTGTTGCTTTCAACAGAAATTCATGTACCGTTTTAAAATTTTTAACGACACAAGATGGGCATCGTTTGAAATTTTAAACGCAATGTGAATTTCTGTACAAAGCAACAAAGAATATTTATGACATTGTTTGTGCTTTCAATGCTATTCTTTTATATGATTAGGGCCAAAATTTGGTAGGGGGTTAAAAAAGGATAAAAACGTGTAAATACGCTAAACTCATATATACTAAACGAAAACAATAAAATAAAGCAATTTGCTTTACACTACAATTCGAGTCGGAACAAAAAATAGTGAAAATCGTTTGATCTTTAAAATAAATAAAAACAAAATTTTTATTTGCAAAACCGGCAATTTTAATTAAAATATTTCCACCTTTATTACTCAAATTAGCCTTCGGAGTCTAATTTATACTGTAAAAGTTTAAGAATGAGATATCCATAACTTTAAGAGTTATGAAAATTTATTTACAAACGCAAAGCACTTTTGCACAAATTTCGGCAAAATTTTGTTTGGTTGTCCGCTTCTCGAATAATGCCTCCTATACCTACATACCAAAAAGGTACAGCTCGTACAACTCTCTCTCTCTCATGATGCGGTCATCTGTATTAATTTCCCTTAATTCAGCATTAGTAATAATATTTAAAAAACTACAAAATCCGTTAATGCTATAGCTGCTGCTACAGGTTATTTCTTAAAGCAGTATGTGTGGAAATAACAATTAAATTGGTAGTGCCCCGTTAGGCTGGTTGGTGGTGAAGTAGTCTATCAGTGCGGGGGTTGCGGGTTCGACTCCCGCTAGAGACTCTGGTCTTCTGTAGACAAGCGTAGAGCTTTGCGTAATTAGCATAAGAAAAAAGTAATTCTAGCATTTTAAACGCTGGTTTTAACAGTGGAAAGTACCCGGTTTGGAAAAAATACTGATCGAAAATGTAAAAGATACACAAATTAGAAACTTTTGTCTAATTTTAAATCGATTGATCTGGAGTCCAATGTGTTAAAACTTTGAGCGATTTATACTATCGGTTGACACATAACAATTCTGCATATACGACAATTAAATGTTTTCACTCAAACTTAAGTTCACTGATGCTTTGGTAAGTCGTGAAGAAAGTTACCTCATGTATGACGATTATCAAATCGATAATTTCACTAATTTTGAATATTAAAAATTTTAAAATGTAATTGCAATTAATTTCAGACAAAATCTAATCGAAACATTAAACTTTGATAGCAATTAAAATTTTATGTGCAACATGGATTCTTCTATGTTAAGTTTGTTTTTGTAGTATTAAAAAAGTAACCACTGGCGTTTTTGCAACAAGTTGCACATAGTATAGCCGACATATTGCAAATTATATGTGAAGACATTTTAATGACAATTTGCTAAAGTGCAGAGAAATTGAAAAACATATTCCGTATCGAAACATCATATAATTACTGATAAAAGTGCCGAGAAAATGATGTGCATGAAATTAACCCAATTTACTAGATACGAAACCATAAATGTGCTAGAAAACACAAAATCAATCTAAATATTTGCTGCAATCAACTGACATTCATTCAGTTAGTCAAGTCATTGATTGCAGATACAGCATTAAAATGATAGCAAATATGCCACCTCTAAAAGAAGGATGGCCAAGAGGTTGAAATCGGGGAAAAAGACATACATGCAATTAATACTGCGTTTGTAGTACTCACCTGGGAAAACTTGATGACGATAATGATGCTAAAGCTGATGATGATGATGCTATTGCTGCTGTTGAAGATGATTTAGATGCTGTTGACGTTAAGGCTGTTGAAGTTGATTGTTGCAACCAACTTGTACTGCTGGCATTTTGGCTGGACGATGATGATGATGAATTGACTTTGTAAATATGAGTAGATTTACCAGTTGCAGAAGCTGATGCAGATGCAGATGTTGACGATGATGATGACGATGTTATTGATTTTATTCTAAAATCAAGTGAAGATGATGAAATGGTTGATAATGGATTTGTTGTGGTGGTTTTCGTGCATGTGGCTCTCGGTGTGGCATTTCCACAATTAATTTTTTTCTTGCCACTGCCATTGCCACTACCACAGCCTGCTCTGTTGTGGTTAATGTTGTTGCTGTTCTTGCCGTAGTTATTGTAGCTGCTGTTGTTAGTGGAGGTTGGATTATCATTCATCTTGGTAGTGCGTTTTTTGACCACATTTTGTTGTATATCCGCTGAAGCTGTCGCCATAGATGAGGCCGCCACCGACGTTGTAGTAGTTATTTGTGAAGCTATTGCTTTTGTGGCCTGCTGTTGTTGCAGCAACTTGATGTGCAACGTTTGTGGTTGCTGCAATTGTTTATGTTGATACGTATACAATGGTAGTTTTGAAATGCGAGTAACATCTGTTGAAAATCCCTGAAATGATGAAGATGCCGATGATGATAGTGTTGGTTTAGATGTAGATTTTGTTTTTGTTGTTGTTGATGTTATAGCCGTGCTATTGGCATAGCTTCCGGCTGTTGCAGTAGTTTGCCCCACACTACTGCCAACACCAATACCACCATTATTATTGTTGTTGCTATCATTAAATCTATTCTGCTGTAATTGTTGTTGTTGCTGGCAGTTGTTATAGTTGCCATTGTCTGTTGTAATTTGATTGAAATGTTGTTGCTGTTGATTACAATTTGCACTTAAAGTTTGACTAAGTTTTTCTTGTTTCACTGTCACTAATAATGATGCAGATGCTGATGTTTGATTATCTTTGTTTTGTTGCTGATGCATCTGTGACTCCTGCTGTTGCCTTTGATTTGTTCGATAGTCATAGTCATTGTTGCTGCACTCATTGCGGCCGGCGAAATCATTTGTTTTTTGTTCATGGCTCCCTGGATAATTACTCGTGCCACTATTATGTGTTGCAGCATTTTGCAAATAGTTACTACTTTGATTTGTTGTATTGTAATAGCTGCTAGTACTTGTGCTGCTGTTGTTGTTATTGCTGCTGCCAATATTTAATGAAAATGGCGTATAGCCGGCCGTGGAACGTGAATGTAAATGGTGTGAGTTTGAACTTAGACGTGAACTCGGTGATGACCTCAGGTCATTGAGCATAATATCCAAATCGGTTGCCAAAGAGCTTAAAAGCTGCAATAAAAAGAAGAAAAAAACACATAATGGAAATTAAAATTTAGAATTTTTTTATCTAGTTTAATATATTTTTAGTGAAAATTCATTTAGTATATGAGTTTTTCAAAGTGGGTTTTCACTTAAAAAGCTTTTTGGCTTTTTCAGAAATGGGACTTTTTTACTTTTTTTTAGTCTCTTGCATTATCAAAATATAAAATCGTGTCATCCATGATGTCAATACAGATGTCTAACAACATGTTATCTAACTTTTGTTTTATCTTTCAATGAAAACGTCATTGTTTAAATACAAAATTATCAACATTTTATCAGAAAGAGAAAGAAAATAAATATACAACATTGAATATTGGACAACAAAATGCTTTTAAAATAATTGCAAGTGCGTTACAAAAAAAATAAAACAAATTTTATGTTAAGTGTAGTAAATAAAACTGGAAAAAATTCAGTCCTTAAGTACACGTCTTTTAATAAACTTCTCAAAAATAACTCAAATACTTTTATAAAAATTAAATCACAATGAAAAAACGCGTGGCTAAACGTCAGTCCCGTAAACCAGTATTTTATGCTCTTATCGCTTTATTTGTAGCTCTAATAGTGGCTTTAGTAGTGGATGTTAAAAAGCCCCAATCGGGCGAAGAGAATTTAGATGATAACGGTGACAACAAGACCGAACCTTTTTTTAATGCATTTAAAACGGCCACAGAACGTCCTCCCAAACCTCCACAACCTCATCCAAAAAGATTTCCTATACCAAAGAATTGGACTCACTTAGATTTGAGTCATAGGCGTGAAGAACCGAAATTTAAAATAAACAAAACTTATTTTGAGTTGCAAAAGGCCGAGGGGCCATTTAAAGATTGGGAAGACCTAGAGGCAATGATGGAAGATTTACAGCGTGTCGGCTTAGGAGAACAGGGTAAAGCCGCATTTTTAAAAGATGATTCATTAAAAGAATTGGAGCAAAAATTGTCCATGGAAAATGGTTTCAATGCCTTGTTATCAGATTATATATCAGTTAATCGTTCGGTGGCCGATGTTAGAGATGAAAGGTTAGTTTCGATGGTAAAATCATCGTTCAAATGAGTAATTTTCATTGCAACTTGTATATTGGTATTTTTTTTTTTATTAATTCTTATCGTTTGTTATTTTTATCTTACAGTTGCTTATCAAAGTCATATCTAGCCCAATTGCCCACTGTCAGCATAGTGATACCATTTTACAATGAATACTTCTCTGTCTTGTTACGAACACTCTACAGCATCGTTAGACGATCTCCAGCCGAACTATTGAAAGAGATAATTATTGTCGATGACTGCAGTGATCGCGAGTACTTACAAGACGAATTGGAGAAATATGTAGCTCAAAACTTTGGCAACTTGGTGCATATTGTTCGCTTACAAAACCGGACAGGTCTTATTGGGGCTCGTTTGGCCGGTGCACGAAAAGCTATAGGAGAAGTTTTAATATTTTTTGATTCTCACATAGAATGTGGCTACAATTGGCTGCCAGCTCTATTACAACCGATTGCCCTTAATCCCAAAATAGCCACCTCGCCCATAGTAGATGTCATAAGCCATTCTACATTTGCTTATACAGAAGCTGTAAAAACTGCTCAAAGAGGAGCTTTTGATTGGAATATGATTTATAAATTGATGCCTCAACTTCCCGAATTTGCAGCAGACCCAACAGCGCCTTATCCCAATCCAGTTATGATGGGTGGTTTGTTTGCCATAAATAGGGAATTTTTCTGGCACCTGGGTGGATATGATGAGGGTCTGGATATTTGGGGAGCTGAACAATATGAGTTGAGTTTTAAAATTTGGATGTGTGGGGGTTTATTGTTTGATGTGCCCTGTTCTAGAGTGGGTCATGTGTTTCGGGGTCCCATGGCAACGAGACCTAGTCCAAGGAATTATAATTTTGTGGGAAGAGTAAGAAGAGTTTTACAAATTAAAGAAAATCCTCTAACTTCTCACATTTTCAGAACCATAAACGTGTTGCCGAGGTCTGGATGGATGACTACAAGTACTATTTCTATGAACGTAATCCCTCCGCCTATGACAATTTAGATGCCGGTGATTTAGTGCAACAAAAGGCTTTAAGAGATTCTTTAAAATGCAAAACTTTTCAATGGTATCTCGATGAAATCGCCCCTGACTTACTTATCAACTTTCCATTTAAGGAGAAAGAGAATTATGCCTCGGGTGCCATACAAAGTATGGCCTTTCCATCATATTGTCTTGACACCCTTAACGGCGGCAGCAATAGTTTAGTCGGCCTTTTCTCCTGTGCTGAAGACAAAATTTATCCTCATGGAAATCAATACTGGATTCTAAGTCAAAATCGTGAAATTCGAGTGCGTGATAAGGATCTTTGTCTGGATGTGCAGAGTATTAACCCCGATGTAAAGGTATGGATGTGGAATTGTCATAAACAGGGCGGCAATCAGTTTTGGGCATACGACGTTGAGCATCAGTGGCTGGTTCATGGTCATGCGGGCGTAAATTGTCTGGAAGCAGTGCAGGTGAAGGGTAAAATGACAGTCCGAGGAAATGCCTGTGACAATTCAAATCCACGCATGAAATGGAAATTTGGAAAAGTGAATTATGAGCTTTTGGAAAGTTTTTACGATGATGTAAATCTTTAATGCATAAAAATTATATTTGATAATGTAAAATAAATAATGTTTAAAACAATTTTAATTAATTAATTTAATTAATTAAGTTATTGCTAATTTCCAGGGAGGAGTTTATTCTTCAACGTAGTCTCCTTTGGACTCTATGCAAATTGTCCTATTTGTTTTTATCTCTTCTGAAAAACAAGATTTATCGAAGTTACCGAATTGGTATTTGCTTGTGAAATGATTTAATCGTTGGAGTACAATCTCTCTTCGCTGATCCCTCTTCAGGTTTGGAAGCAATAAATTATTGATCGGTTAATCCTGTGAAGACGGCAGGTGATGGAGCAGTTTGTTGCCTAATTTATGGATGTTTGTAAGGAAAACTGCTCATGTGAATAACCTTTTATTTTCCTAGTGCGGAAATTTTTTTTTTTTTTATATGCGTTATCTTTTATCAAATCCTCATTAAATCGACCCAATAAGCTTATTGTTATAACCTTTTGAAGGTATTCGATGTGGATTCTACCGGATGTATAACAAAAAATGTAGACATGACTTTATAGCCAAACAAACCCATCTTGGCCTTCTTTGGCGCCGAAAACCCTACTGTTTTCACTGTTTGGTCTCTGACGTGTTGTGCTGAATGCACCTTTGAAATAATGTAAAACTTATTTCAGCTCAAAAATTTTTAAATACATTTTTTACGTTTTATTGCAGAAAAGGTTTGCTAAGTTTTGGGCCGCTGCTGTAGATTAAAGAAAGACTGCTCTGTAGTCTTCACACAAAACCTTTTTTATTTTACTCCACTTTCAAACAATCTACAGTTTTAATTTCTGTTGTTCATGTTTAAAATTAAACTAGAACATAAAGCCTGCAGGCCTAAAGGATACAATCATTAAAATTGTCTAACACAATACAACCAAAACCGTTATAAACTTTAATTTTTAGCACAGACACTGATTTTTTGTCTTTCTACTTGCAAGTAGAAGCAACTTTTTAGATTGATCTTCAGCCATCAACAATACAAAAACAAAGTAGCAAGTGGGAAAAAAGTTGACGTAGCGAAACATGACATGCATGTTATAATAAATGGCAACATTTAAATATGAAAATTAATCGTCGTTTAGGTAATAAACATAAACATGCCACAAATATAAACTGCTGCTGCAACAACAGCAATATCAACAAAGTATATCAAATTTCCCAGAAAAAAACATAAACGAAACTAAATACAACTTGCAACAAGCCACAAGAGCGAATATTGGATGACAGCGAGGTTTAAAACAATAGTTGCAACAACTTTGTAGATATTGCCACAAAACACAGTTCTGTCTTTATAAAAAAAAAATCTGACAATGATGAGTTCGTTGATGCAAATGATGATTCTGGCAATGATTATATTGTGCCAGTCATAATTAAGTTATATATACCTGTACAGATACATGTGTGGTGCATAAGTTGCATGCTGCAATAAAGTGTGAAGTATTATTATATAGACACTGATAACAATATCTTATTGTTTTGGTTGCATGTAGCGCATTTAACTGATGCTTCACCGCAAAAGCCACTTGCAAGTAAACGTAAAAAAAATTAATTTTTTATAATTTTTATAAGCGTTTGTGGGTTGTGGTGTTGTGGTGTGTGTATAACTGCTTTGAGAAAATTAAACTGTAAGTTGGTGTAACATCCAAAGGCATTGATGGGTCGTTAGAGATATCGCGAGTGAGACTGGGATATACTTCCAAACAAGCGTTTTATTAGACACTATTTAAAAATAGTGTTTAATTCACGTTTTAGTTGAGTATTTTTTTTTTTTTTGGCGTCCATTGGAGGGGGTTCTTAATGGTTTTATGCTGCAGGGATTTGATTTAAAACATTACCTTTTTCGCGGATTTTTTAAAGTCGTTTACGTTTGTTAAAACCTGATGTTGTTATTTCTTTTATTTAAAGCATGAATTCCCGGCCAATCAAAAGACCGCGAAAGAACACCTACACATATATAACCACCTTCTTTCTAGAGTTCTCTTTTATATTAATGTGAAACTCCATTTACAGAATTTAAAATAAATATTTTTTATGTAAAAGTTGGAAACTACAAACCTCAAAGCGCGATACGAAGTTGTGGCAAGAAGTATAAAGAGGTCAGGCCGGGCTTATAATATGTCGAAACTTTAGCCGACAAAACCGCTTTAGCAGTATGATCGAAGAGTATGAGAAAACTGCATAACTCCATCGCTCGTATTTCAAATCAAAATATGAACCTTAGAAATATCATAAAGGATAAAATAGACAACTCCTTAAAAATGCAGATGAACAAACTCGTGATGGAGGGAATACTTCGAATCAATAAGCAATAGTTTTGAGTTAAGCACGGAAAACACTTCCCCTGCGAGACCACTGCTACACCAATAAACATCTTACTATCGGAAAACCCACCAGATATCGAAGAGATTAGTAACGCACTTTTAAAACTTAAACAAAGCAAGACACCTGGAGAGGACGGTATTCCTCCAGAACTTTTTTAGGCACACCCCGCTACATCCGCTGATATACTAAGAGACTATATTTTTAACGCTTGGACAAATGAAGAGCTCCCTCAGAAAAATGGCCTGAGTGTCGATAACTGGAATTACTCTCCTCAATACAAAATACAAAATTATTGCAATAATAATAAACTCCAGACCAGAAGCAGTTGAGTAAACACTACGGAATGAGCAGGCAGGCTTCCGTCGACATCGCAACTACGTGGACCAGCCAAATACCTTACGCACCATTATTGACCAATTACTTCTCTATCTAGTTTTCGTCTACTTCAGGAAATAGCTAAGAGACTGTGAGCATTCCTTAATAAATATTTACGAATAGTATGTAGAATCTTTTGGACTAATACAATATAAAACTAAGAGCCGTGGAGAATATCGAATGAAGAGCCAATAACCATCCAAATAGCCAGAATGAAATGGATTGCTCATACATTGCGCAGACCAAGAGGTTGTATCAGAAGGCCAGCCCTAGAATGGAATCCTAAATGTAGACGACGTCGCGGACGCCCAGCCCCGCCCAGCAAATACCTGGAGTAGAACGGTATAAGATGAACAACGCACAACTTTTTGTCAAGAATTCTTCTGGAAGTCAATAAAAAAACAGAAGTAAAGCCAAAACATGTAAATCAGTTGAAAAAAGACAATCATTCACAGTAATAAATTTTGATCCACCAAGTAAAATACAATTTGATTTGAAGATTGACGTTTGACTAATTACTGGCAGCCGTCGTCAATGGCGGTGAGTGTTAAACGGCAAAGATTTCTGAAGAGATAGTGTGGTTACTATCCAAATATGCCGAATCATCCTGTCCGTGGGTTCTAATCCAGCTTCAGTCGAGAATGCTATCAATAAATTTTATTTTATTTTATTTCATGTTCTAAGTTCCTTTCTTCATTGGAAATAATTTAATTAAAATTACATTTGATGAAGTTGAACCTCACTAAAATAAAAAAAATTTGCATTTTAAGCTAACACATTTTATAAAATTGTATTAGATTGGTCCATACTATCTTTAGCGCCCATAAAATAAGCTCTGCCTAATTTTCACAACTTTCGACAAAATCTTATTAAAAAACATTTTATGCTACAAAGTTACTAAGACTAACAAATAGTTGTGCTTAAGCTACAAGAAATGATCACTCATGTTCTGGAAAGAAAAATAAAGTGAAATTGAAATGGATGAAGATTTTTAGTAAATTTTTTTAAAAATGACCGTAGTATTTGCGGACAAAATGTTCCCTATTTTCAAAACATTTGTCTGGAAAATCAATATGTACACAAAATATAGGAAAAGCTGTAGCGACTGATAACATTTTGCTTTGAATTTCTTGATCACAAACTACATATTTTTAATAATTCTCAAAAATTGTGTGTTAACAAAGGATGAAAAAACATTGTCACTCATAACTTAAATGCTCAAGTCCAAAAAGATTATGAAAATGTAATTTGATATGGCAACTCAATTTAACTTTGTATGCAAAAATTTAATCCATTTGCAGCTCAGTCCTCTGGACTTTCCCCTCTTTAAAAGAGAGGCACTAGCGACGTGGCTGATGTAACATCCTTGTGCTACCCTGCTAGCATCATTACGAATACTGGTGGCTCTAGTAATGATGTAGATTACAGAATATCAAAGACCAAACAATCCTTCAGTATGTTAACAACCCAACATGAAAGGCCAATATCATTTCCAACGACACCAATTTTAATATTTTCGATTCCTGCGTTAAATCAGAGCTCCTGTATGCTTGCGATGCATGGAACGCTTCATCGCGAGATACACAAGCTGTGCAAGGAGTTTGTTAACCGCTGTCTGCGAAGAACGCTCAGGATATTCTGGCCTGCAACTACCACGAATGCACAGCTGTAGAACGGAGCCAATCAAATGAGATAGAAATGTTAAATGGTAACTGCAGGTGAATCGGTCACACACAGCCCTTCCAGAGATATATAGCTTAAACCGCCACAGGAGAGAACTCGATGGTGGGGGCGGGATTTGCACACATGGAGACGCAAACTTAAACACGACATAACGATTGAGTTCGAAAAGAACCGAAGTGGTAATGGGTAATATATATACGTCAAACTACACTAAAAAAAATTGCACCGAAAACATGCACAGAAAAAATTCTCCAAAATTTTTCTCCAATTAAAGCATTAATTAAAAAATAAAATCAGTTTTAATTAAAAATTTAATGAAGTGAATTAACCGTTTAATCAAGTGAATTAAACGTTTAATCAAGGGAATTAAACGTTTAATCAAGTGAACTCACTGTTTAATTGATACTATTATTTTGTTTACTGGTGCAAATTTAATAAATTTTTTATTTAATATCAAAAGTTTTTTAATTGAAATCAATTTTTTTTGTGTGTGTGTGTAAACGATTAGCTCTGATGAAGATCCCAGCAAAAACTTGGTAATGACTTGCAATTACTGAACAACTTACTTTTCAATGACAACTTTATACCATCTGCATTACATAGAAGTAGTTTAGTAATGACTGACATATAATCTGATACATAAGCACTTGTTTATTAGCTGATTAACGAAACTTATGTGTAATTAATTCATATTAAAATGCATTTAAGGTTTTATTTATTCAAATCTATTGCAAATGGATTTTAAATACAAATTTGTTCTTAGAGGTTGTTTTTATTTTTTATAAATGAAGAACTTTGTGTAATAGATTTGAATATGAATAATTTAAATACTAAATTTATGTATTTAATGCAGGGTAGTCAAATTAGAAAGAAAATTAAATTAAAAACACAATTTAGTTGACAAATTCAGTTTTGTTGATACCAATGTAAAGTACCTATTTTTAAGCGAACGTGGTAATGACTTATTTAACTCCCTATTTGTAAGCGAGAATGGTAAGTACTTGCCTCCAATGACATCACCATGTTAAAATAATGAGTTAAAATGCCAATGTATAAGTAGTGAATAGTAGTTATATTAGCTTTTTAACTCATTACTTTTCAATAAAAGCGAATATATTTATGAATTTTAACAGAGGATCGTTTTAAAAATTCGTTCGATTTCAAATTTACTCCAATTCATTTTCTAAAACATCGCTGAATATATCAAACCTAAAGGGGTTCTCATGTTCGTATTTGGGAATCACCTTTCAATTGAACAACATTTTTGGGCATTAGTACTCAAAAATGGTCAATGATTTGGTAGTTTTTTTTTTATGTGATGTTTTATCTAATAAATAAACAGTTAATTTAAACGAAAATGATTGATTAAAACAAGGTCAAAAGGCTTTAAGTGGTGGCATAATGCAACAAGCTTTAATATAAACAATTTTGATTGATTGATAAAAACATGTGGAAACTTGAAAAATATATAAAAAATTTTAATATTAAAAACATTGCAAAAAATTAAAAAATAATATGAAAGCAATCAGCCATACTCTGGAAATTGAATTCAAGTAAAATTTAAATCAAACAAATTTTTTAAAACTATCCTGTGTTTAAAGTTTAAAAAAATATTTCATCTTAAGATGAGATATGATAGCAAAAAAGTTTAAAAAAACCGGTGAAAAAATCATTTTTATTTAAAAATAAAAAATTAGATATTGGAGAATTTTGTTAATAACTCGATCCCAGCGCTTTCTGCCATCAGAAATCTTATTTTTGTTCAATAAATATATTTTGTGAATTGCAGCCAAATCGTACCATAAAAAAATTTCATATCACGATACAAATATTTTTACGGCGATACAGCACCACCTTTCGGGATTAAACTTACACTGAACCAAAAAGTGTTCATAATATTAACGAACAACGTTTATTAAAATAATTTTAGTTGGCTCAATGAGTTATTCGTTAATATAATGAAAAATAAAATTATTCAGATATTTCAATTTACGTACGATTCGTTGACTCAATGAACATGCATTTATTAATTATTTCGTAACCTTTTTTCTTATATTAGCGAACAGTTTTTTAAATAATTAATATCAAATCTTTTTATGAACGGTCATTCATTGTCTCAACGAACAAATTCATTGGACGAAAATAAATAAATTTTTCGTTTGCTCAACGTAAATTTTCATTGACTCCACGTACCTTTTTGGTTCAGTGTAAAAGAAACCTGGCTCCCGACTAAAATAATTTATTGTCCAAGATTGGTGTCAATCGGTCCAGCTAATCCTGAGTTTTAGGATCACATACACGGCACAAACATATCTATATATATAGATAAAATAAGCCAAATTTAAAGAAAAATTTCGTTTATCGGGTCTGTTTTGAAAATCACGTAATTTTAAATTAGGTGCTTTAAAAATAACATGTGTGATTTTGTGCTGTTCTAAAAGTCATACCATTTTCGTGTTTCCCGTTGTGCTTTCGGCAATGGAAAATCATACCGAAACGGACAAAAACGGAACACTAATATATCACACGTGTGATTTTAAAAGGCACATGTGACTTGAAATCACGAGATTTGAGAGAAAGTGATTTTCAGAACAGGCCTGTAGATATAATACAACATTTTAAAAACGTAAACAAAAATGTTTTTGAATGAAAATTTGTATGATTAACAAAATTTTTTTTAATTTTTTAAATTTGCCTTAAGATGTTATACTAAAACGTAATAGATTTTCTTTTATATAAATTATACTTTGAGGACCATTTATCTTTACAAGAACTTCTTCTATTATCAAGAAAATTTACGAACATTAAAAAATAAAATCATTTAATATCTCCATCGATGTAAATTTAACGTGATTTCGATTTCCAGAATATGGCGGAATATTTCAGAAATAGATATTTATACGCTCTAAGATTATTAAAGAGCTACTGATCGGAACAAGTACCACAAAAAATCGAAAATCTAGTTTCTGTTTTATAGTATAATATAGATACCGTTAATCGGTTAACCGATTAATTACTACCCAGTTAACTGATCGGTTAATTTCAAATTGACTTTTTCGATTAACGATTAAACCGGTTAATTTCAATCGATTAACCGATGTAACCAAATTTTTAGTTTTTTATAGTATTAAAACATATTTTTTTGTGTTTTTAATTATTTGTTTCGTCTCATATACAAAAGGTATGTGTTTAGAAAATATAAACAAAGAACGTGTTCAGTGATCTTCATTTTAAATAAGTGTTTGCTGTCAACAATTAAAACAGGAATCTAATGGCGTAATTGAAAAAATTTTATGCGTTTAGAGAAATCCAGGAAAATGACAGAGAAATTAGATATTCATTGTTATGGGCTGCTTTTGATTTCTCCAACATCTAATATAAGTGAAAGCCAAGTTTTAGCAAATTTCAAATTTAAGATCTCCTTAAACTATTGTGATAACTAATAAAATCATCTTACAGTTTATTTTTTAATTATTATATAATTTTTTTTTTTTTTTTAATAATTTATGTATTAATTAAAAAATATGTTTTTTCATATTTATGAACTATTTTTTTGTTTGCTCGTTTTAGTTTAAGAATTGTTATGTGTGTTATGTTATTGTTTTTTTTTTTTTACTAATTAGCTCCAAATAATTAATAATTCATGCATTTTTATTAATTGAAATTACGTAATTTATAAAAAAAACGTTATTAATCGATTAACCGATCAATTACATAATTCACCGATTAAAGCAAAACCTCGGTTAATTAATCGAGCGATTAACCGATTAAATCAAAAGCCAATTAAATGAATACCCTAACAGATACTAAAAAACAGGCAGAGAATTTAAATTCTAAACTCTGTATCGAATGTTTTCTTGAAGTAACCATTTGCCCCTAAAAACAGCAATTGCACTATAAACTCTGTCATACTGACTTTTCCGGTTGTGTTCGCTTTCTGTGTCTCATTTCACACCTGGTCTTGGTTGCATTTTCAATTCGCTTAAAAAATGCAACAATAAATTTTTTTCTTTTGTTTTTATTTTCTACTTTTGTTTTAATATTAAATATTACCTCATATTTAGTTACGTTAAATTATGAGTATTTTAGCACATTTAACTAAAATAGTTTTAAAACTATTGTTTAAAGTTGAAGGAAAACGAAACCTAAGAAAAACATCTGATCTAAAACTTTAACATTTGTTACAAAATAATTTATTACAATGACTACGAGTGACTACAACATTAATTTTATTGTTTTAAAACATGGTCACGTTTTCGATTTTTTTTCACTTTTTTTTGAATTCAACATTTATTTGTTAACGATTAAATTAAACATGATCATAATTTTTCACCTCTTTTTCAGGGTTTTTTTTTTAATTTTTGCTTAGTTCATATTTTATACTGGTATAAAAAAATTAAATTGCTTTTTAAGGGACATTAAGAGAAAATGTTTATATATCATTAAATAAAACACTTTATGGAAACAATTTCTTCAAAATCGTTATAAGCAATGCGTCACCTAAAATGCAAAACAACATACAGTATAACCCAGTTCATAACCCCACGATTAAATGACTTTCACGCTTATTTAGCTTGAGTTTCAAATACAAATTTTTTTCTAAAATTTTTTAAACAAAAGTCCACGCTTAAATTCCATACGCTTAGGCCTTATAAATCAGAGCAAGTAAAACACAGTTTTTGGTTTAAAATGTGCTTAAACCAACATATCTATATATCAAAAAACATATAAACCATCTTTAAACGCATTATTTTGGGCGTTTAAACTACCAATACAGGCGATATGAATTTGACAACATTTATCGTAGTGCTGCCACATGTTACTTTTTAAATTACATATAATATATGGGACACTGATGTACATTTGTTGAGTTTAAGCTACATATAAATTTCAGTTTAGTTCAACTAAGCCAGCGTTTAAACACTGACTGATTTATTAGCCATTAATTATATAATTCGGGTAACTGCCTTAAAAATTAAACTCAAAAAAAAAATGTCACCTAAATTTCATTCGTTTTATTGTCTCAGTACCATTTTACAACAACACAGCAAGTAACGCAACCAAGTTTGCACGTTAATAAGAGGCAAGGAAACCGGAAATTAGATCTAAAACAGTGTTTTGTGAGCATTAAATATGCACTTAATACTTGAAAATAAAATATGGCTTATTTTAAGGCAAAATATTCAACAAGTTTATAATTGCATGAAAAGAAAAAACAAGGAAAAAGATTATAGTCGGTAAAGCCCATACACCATAGCAATTGCAGACTAATTTTCGAGATTGTAGCCCTATTTGGAACCGATGAAATCAAATTGGCTCACCAGAAAAAAGTTATGTTGTGAGGTTTAGATTCATATAAGAGTTATTTGTGCTGAATATTAACTATAGTTACACCACATAAATGAGATATTTTGTCTTAAAGGGATTAAAGGGAAGGTCGCTTAATTTTATATTAATAATAACATTTCAAAGTATAAAATACCTTAAATATTGTACGGATTGATATTTGAATGGAAGCTGTATGTTTAAATGTAAACCAATTCAACAAAATTTAATTTTCAGTCTAATATTTTGGGCCAAGCTTAATCTTAATACAAACATGATAAAATGGCTTATGAATATAAAGAAAGAAGTTTGCATGGGTTCAATATGACATTGTAGACCAATACTCACAGTTAGATTTTTTCAAATTATCTAAAAATTTCAACTTGTACTTTGCGCACAAGGTTTACATGGACAGCCAACCAGCCAGATGGACGGACGGACATGAAAAGATCTCTTCAAAACTTTCAGAGTCTATATTTCTATGTATTACACACATCAGCACAAATTTATACAATTTATTTTTCCTTATTTTTGCATATATGTATATAAATTTTTAGGTTTTTGATCCAAATTAAGTTACCTTGTAACGATATACGTTTAATTACTTAACTATTTAATTATGTTGAATTCACTGAATTATTTAAACATTTTCACTTAATTACCTCACTGAGGTATTTAAACGCATTCGTTTAAATGCTTACCCCGCATAATTACCCAAAATTAGTTAATGCGTAAAACTAAATTATCAATGTTGTTTTTGGGAATACATAATTTTTCATTAAAAGATTTTGTTAGTTGTGCTGAATTCCTGAAATAAATACTGAAATTTATTGTTGGAGGATTGGCTGTTTCTATGCGCATATCACTGGTTACTTAAGCCAGATCATCAGGAAACGTTTCCCAAAAAAAAATTTAAGAAAGGCCAGATTTATCAGTAAATAAAACTACAGAGGGAATGAGAATAACAAACATTCATAAAGTCTTATTTAAAACGATATCAAAGCTTAAACAAAATACCAACAAAAAATAAAATTTTTACATAAAAATGCCAAGAGATTTTTGTTTATGTTTTATTTAGAAGGGCATAAGCACCACGACCCAGAGGATCTTTTGCGCAGTCTATGTAGCTCACCATGTCGGATTCTTGCTCTATATAAAGCATATTACCCTTCCTGGTGAAAGATAAAGTGATGTTAAATAAGAACCACTTTATATTTTTGGATAAATTAAAAATTTTGTTAAAAATAAATATTTTTGTGTAAAAATAAATATTTTTTGATTAAATTGAATCAAGGCGAATTCATTCCAGGTAATCTCGGTACTACAACAGGTACAACTCGTACAAAAACAACAAACAATTTGTTTTTGTAAAATCATTCCACAATGTCAAAAACCGAAACAAATCAAAACAGAAACAAAGATAATAAACAAAATTTTAACATCCAATAATTATGAAGCTAAAGAAAAAAAGTTATCAGCAGGGCTTTTAGGATCACATGTAATGAATTCGCCTTGAATTGATTAAATAACATTTCAAACTAAAAACCAAAATTTTGTTTTTGTTAAAAATGTTATCACACATAAGAATAAAAGTAGATTCGTTTTACTTTTACCAACCTCTTAGTTCTCTAATTGAAAACGAATAAAAACATGTGGATGTGAATTGCAGAGCACCAAAAATGCTGCAATATTCCACTTTCGAGTGAATTCGGGTTCTCGAACACTATCGTATATGTGATGTATGATGCGATGTTTCGTTTTCTGATCACTGTTCCATCGAAAATAATTAGCCATGTGTTGGAAATCGAATTCAAATGAAATTAAAATCGAACAAATTTTAAAAACGATCCAATGTTTTAAGTTCGTTGAAATATTTCATTTTATAAACTTAATACTATTAGTACAGCTTAAGGTGCCCGTAGACGACATGTTTTTTACATCTGACTTGTCAAGTTTTAAAGTCACATGTAATTGTGAATGTCTGTCAAAATTTCTGTTTTACATAATATATATGTTCCTTTAACTCCCCCTGGAGCATAGGGCGCCACATAAGCTTTATAATATTTGGTCACACACGTACATGTAATTTGCTTCTGACATTGTCTATGTTTTTTCTCTGTAGCTATGGAGTAAACCAAAGTAGTTCTTGGTTTCAAAATAGCGTGCTACCGCCACAAAAATTTTTATTTGCGCCGTAAAAAAGTTCAGCCATCTAAACATTTTTTTTCTCTAAATTCGAATATTCCAATTTAGGATATTATAATGATAAGTTTTTATTTATATATGTACATAATATCTATTCAATGGTGAAATGATTATACATATATCGGTATTGTAAAATATTAACTTAAGCCGGCTAATGATTCCTTCAACAATGCACCGCAGCTGCGGTTTTCTTTCCGGCATAGATTTCTGACACAGCTGATGTCAGATGGTTTGTCAAAAAAAAAAATAGAGCACGCTCTAATTGAAATTTTGTCAGATGACTTTGCGTCTGACTTGTACAGATGCAATATTTTAAAGGTAACACACGGCATGTATGTATTTTGCAGTGGGAAATTTGACAAGTCAGATGTAAAAAACATGTCGTGTACATGCAACTTTATCTTTATCCGAACTACTCCTAAAATCAAAAAAAAAAAAAAAAATAAATATAAATAAAACTATGGTAGTTTTCAAAACAATTGAACTATTTCAATTTCACACGATTTCAATTTGCAGGAGAAGCAAAAAACTTTACAAAATCAATAACAAGGTGTACTTGGCTTTTGAATTTCTTTAATAAAGTCAGCATTTTTGATCGCAGGTATCTAAAATTTTTTGTGATGATGTTGATAAATAGAACAAACAAAACTCAATCAAAAACTCTATTTCGAATTTTTATGTTGTAACGCCCTTTGGCATTTTAGATGACGATATGTAGCATACATATATACATCCCAATAAGCACAAATTTTTTGTGAATTGCAATGTTGGAATTCCAGTGTGAATCCAAGCTTGAATTACATTTGAAATCCATCCTCTTTCCAGTCTGTTTGAAGTTTGTTAAAAAACAACAACAAATTTGTTTGAAGCATATGTTATTTATTAAATTTATTAAATGCCAATCATAAAATATTAATGGTGAACAATTTTACAACGCGAAAGTCACAAAGTTTTTAAATTGAAAAAAAAGAAATAAAAGTGAAAATAAGCAAAATATAAATATAAATATAAATATATGTGTAATGTGTTATGTTCGAAAACTATGAACAAAATAATTTTGTTTTTATACCATTTATAGATGGACTTCAATAGAGAATTCGTATCACAATTATCAAGTTCAACAGATGATGTACCTGCTACAAAGAGAGGTAAGTAATTACTTAACCAAATCTTACAATTATTGATACATAATTCTATCGATACAGATATAAAAGATTTAATGGAAAAGCATGAGGCAACCCAAAGGCTTGTATACAGGTTGCTGGAGGAAGTTAAAGTTTTACAAAATAGTCGTGTTCCAGCTCAGGAAAATGCAAAATCATTATCCATTTTACCAAGGGAAACATTTCTGAGCAACGAAGAGTTTATGAGTTTTGAGAAAAAAATTCAATCTTCAGAAGAATATTTTTCTAATTTGGTAATGACTAATGACAACATTTCGAAGAGTTTTTATAAAAATATTTTTTTACATTTTCAGGTGAAGGAACTGAAGGAAAAGGTATCGGGCAATGCCTCAAAATTTATAAGAAGCTGCTGGAGACGATTAATGAAGGACGATGTAGCACAATGTTTTTGTTGGCAAGGAGCGGCTGCAAAACTGCCGTTGAAATCATTATCAATTACACTTGCAATTAAACGTAAGAAATTTAAAAGACATTCCTTTTCAGTCTCTCACTTATTTACTTTCCTAAAATATTACAGTAGCCTGCAACGAGAAATTTTCTGACCACAGCGATATGGAGTTTGAAACAAATACCATAGCCCTTTTCCAGCAAGCCAGAAATCGCATTAATAAAAAATCAACAAAAACAAGCAAATATTAAACAAATTAATGTAAATATTTAAACTAACTTTAACTTTTTCATTATCCAATCATTACTCTCACCGCAATTACAATACCTTATCATAAAAACTTTTTCATTTCCTATTTTTCATATGTACCTATTTTTATAAAATGCAAGAAGGTTTAGCCAGCCTGGAAAAAATAGAGCTCACAACAAAAGACTAATGAAATTTTGTTAATCGTTTATTTTGCTTATTTTTATTTTTAAAATATAAACTATGTAAGTAATAATATGTACCTATTGTTATAAAATGTTTTATTTTTACAAGAGAAAAGGAGGTAAAAAATATGGCAGAAATTGGTTTGAAAATTATTGTTAAAATAATGTTATAACACTATTTAAATACTGTTGTAACATTGCTTGAATAACACTTAAATTCCATGCTTGAATTCAACGCTAAAAACAGGTTCGGGTTGACTTGAATTCCACTGCAATTCCACGCTTGAATTCAAGTATAAAAACAGGTTCGGTTCAACTTGAATCACACTGTTATTCAAGACTGGAATTACACTGTAAAGGTACTGTTTTGTTCGACTGTAATTCAATGGTTAATATTGCTGGATTCGCTATTGAATTCAACTGTATTTCAACTGTAATTCAACACTGGAAATTGGAAATTGTGACTGGATTTCAAGTGTAATTCCACTTGAATTCCAGCCAAAATGCTTATTGGGATAAATGTACCATTATTTATACAAACATATATGATAAATATATAAAAAAAAATTTTTTTAATTCTTGGAAGAGTTTTAGAAATCGCATTCGGTGCGTAAGCTGTTTTTCATCAAATCCATTTTTATTAAAAGTAGTACAACATTCTTTTTAGCGTAGTCCGATGAAGAAATTTCTTTAAAAAAAAAGTTGTACCCTAATTTATATACATATGTACATACGTATGTACGTATGTATGTATGAAGGAAATTACAAAAAAATTAAGAGACTTACTTGTCATTTCTTTAAAGGTCCATTCCCAAAATTATACCTAAGGTTATTAAACTTTTCTTGATTAAGTTCTCCGGAATCTTTACGTTTTCCCAAAATTGATTTTATATTATCCGAAATTTTGTCTAAGCTTTTTTGACCTGACAACTGAATTGCATCCACTTCCTCTAAGAATTGTTGGCGTTGCTTCACATTTTCCTGTTCAAATTCTCTCAGACAAAGCAATTGTGATTGCAAATTATGCTCTAATTGGGGAAATTGTGAAGGGTTTAATGCTTTGTCATTCTTCACTTTATATTGCTCAACTGCTGTTATTTTGAGTTGTGTGAAAAAATTCAAATTTGCTGCTTCATTTTCGAAAATTTTATTTGTATGCTCGTGTAAACTTTTTAATAGATTTTCAGCATTTTCTTGAAAAATTTTAAATTTATTGGGCATTTTTCTTGATCTATTATTTGATTTGACTTTTATTAATTTTTGTAAACCAAAATATAACTAGATCGAAATCAAAAAGTATTTACAGGCCTGTTCTGAAAATCACATTTTATCAAAGTGATTTGAAACCACAAGAAAGGTGTTCCGGGCAAATTATTGTGTGATTTCAAAACGTTCAGCTACGTAAACAACTTTTTAAAATCTCTTTTATATTTTTGCGGCTATTGTAAGATGCCCGTCATAATAAATTACTTAATAAAATATTCAATGTGTTGTTTATTAATTTGTTTATGCAATAAGCTGTTTTATTTACAACAAATCATTTAAAATTAAGAAAACTCGACGACAGTACAAAAATAAAATTAGCTTTTCTGACTTCTGTTGTAATTTCAGGCTTGTTTTTTAGTTGAATAAAATATCGCTAATTTGCTAACAGCGACATGAAAGCAAAGTCAAATATTTATTAAAAATCGTAAAAGCTGCGAAGAATCACAGGAAAATAACGCTTCTATCCGCGAACATGGCAAGAATTCACGAAAAATTGCAAACACGTAAACAAACCCTAAGACTTATTTGAAAGCGCTAAATGGGCTAAAAAAAAATACCGGAAAATAAAAAAATATTTTTGCAAAAATAGCCAAAATTCGGGAAAATTTTTAATATCACAAACAAACCATAAAATTGATTAAAAGTCCCTAAAACAATAAGGAATGGCAAAAATTCAGTAAAAAATGCTAAATTAGTGGAAATTCGCAAAAATTTGCTTACAGCGGCAAGATAGCAGAGTCTTCTATTTATTATAAATCTTTAAAGCTGCAAAGAATCAGAAAACTTACAGGAACAAATCGCTTCTATCGCGAACATGGCTAAAATTCGCGAAAAATTGCAAAATTTGAAACAAGCCCTAAAACCAACTTGAGATCGCCAAATCGGTTAAAAAAAAAATTATTGGAACATAACATAAAAAGCGTTAAAAAATGAGCTACGCGTTAAAAACTTGTGTTTTCTTGTGCTTTCGAAAATCACACCAAAAAACACTAAAACGGTGTGATTTACAGAACACCACAAAATCACACGTGTGATTTTAAAAGCACATGTGATTTGAAATCACTTGATTTTCAGAACAGGCCCGTTAATATACACAATGCGATCATTGATGAAATTAATCAACCCAATTATGAACAAAAATTTCGGTTTGTACATTTTTTTAAATGATTTCGACCAAAAGGTTACCTTTAACAGGCATTCACAATGGACCGCATTGGTCTCCGAGTGGAGATGCGCCCTTGGGCGGATAACCCTTCTTAGCCTACTTTTAACAGCGAGTGCCATAATTGCCGATAATATGGGGCGCATAATAAATGACATGCTTCTTTTCAGCGCCTTAATGCCCGACTTACACCGTTAATATTTCGCTACCGCATTATATCTCAAATGGTTGAGTCAAGAAACCCCCAAATTTTCCTACCGGGTGTTATGCATATGCGTCTTTAAGTGCACCTTACATTTTGTCGTTGCACTGTGGGATGCAATAGGTGCAGCCAATACCTCAAGCAGTGTTGGACTAAAAATTAGCGGTTAACCGGGTTCCTATCTGGCTCGATGGGTAGTAGAAAGCCAGAAAGTAAGGACACCTCGGCGATCACTCTTCGCTATGATTAAAGCCCATTTAGCGCTGAGGGAGGTCTTAAAAATGCCTGGCCAAAAGTGTTTTTTCTTTGTGTTACAGGCGAATGTTTTAGGCGCTATTGGCATTCAACATTGGAGATTATATAGATCCCGTTTCTAAGCAGTTGGTCAGTGTATGGTCCAGACCATGATTGTACTAAAAATTGCCTCCTGTGTGCGTTAGAGATGCCTGCTTCGTAGTAGCAGAGACTTATTATTTTGAACACATATCGTCTCCTAAAATGCAAAAGGGCGTAACAATACTTTTCTACAGAAGAAGCAAAGATCTTTACAAAATCAATAGCAACAAGCTGTAGTTGGCGTTTGAATTTCTTTAATAAAGTTTGGATTTAAAGTTTGGTTTAATAAAACAAACAGAAATCAATCAAACACTTGAATTTTTTTTTTTTTTGTTGATATAGTCCTAAATATTGTGCTGTTATAGTGCATTTACATTGTCTCCAAATCTAGTACTTATGAGATTTCGAGCCAAATCTAGTTGTTTTTGTCTAGATTTCCCGTACAAAACCAAATCTACTCCGTGACTAGATTTTGACGAAATCTATTCCAAATCTAGTAGTACTTAGTGATGCAACAAATTGTTAAAAAATTTAAAAATATCGTAAAATAGTAAACAAAATGCAAATGACAAATAATATTGGTAAAATAAATGAAGTTGATTAAAAGAAAATGTAATGCAAATTTTTTAATGCCTATTTCTTTATATGTAAGTATGAGTTACACAAAAAACTTTCAGTCGGCGGTTTTTGTTGTGAAAACCAAATCTCGCTAATGTCAAACAAGTATAATGTAAACGAACTAGATTTGGAGGAAGATTTCAAATGAAATCTACTAGATTTCAATGTAATGTAGATGCCCTATTAACAGCCTTTGAATTATTTTTCCTACGTTAACGCATATGTAAACAAACCAGCATTTTGGCACGGCTTAACAGCGAATATTATGGGGTAAATTGCCGAGATAAGTTTCTAAATTTGGCGAATTTATTATTGCTCGAAATCGTCCCGTTAATTAACCTTGGCGCGATATAGATAGATTTAACGAATCTTGATGTTTTTCTTTAAGAATTAGTTTAAGCTCTTCAACGACTGAAGTATCTAATTGTTAAACTGAAATGTTTCAGGCCGTCGCTTTTTTCAATATTAAAGAATTACCTTCCTTCAAGTTTTTAACCCATTTAAATATAGTCTTACAAAAACAAATAGATGTGGGTAACTGGCGGGTAGGCTTAACCCTATGGTGGTCTTAACCACTAGGTAAGTAACCCTTGTATGTGAAAGCCACATGGGCAGAGATCTGAGTGCTTTACTCGGCGAAATTATACACTCGACCCTGGTTTAGGAGCTATATGGCCCCCGCTGCTCTTTGGCATGCTAGCAACATCTGTTGAATAGCAAGAGCACCAGGGGAAATCCGCTAGCAGGTCGCATTACTTCACAAGAGGTCGAAAATAAGCACTTAAAGCTAACTGCTTAAGATATCCCTTCCGTCGATTAGGGGCCAAAACTCAACTATCACGTGATTCCCGAAGGAGTCACAACCAAAATTGAGGGCTATTGACTTCTGCAGTACAATATATGATCTCTGGTCAGCCGTGATCTCAAGAGATCTGTCAATATTGAACTTTGCCGAATTCCAGGTATATAATTTACCAGGACATGTAACACCAAAACGTGGAATATCCTTTAAATGTTTCGCTACAAACCTCTAGGGGACAAAGGCATGGCAGCGTTTGAGCCATCGCCACCTTCATAATATTAACCCTGCATGCTTAAGGTTATATTTTATACGTTATGACTAATGTCAGTCGATTCGACTAACATGCCCGAAATATGGACTCTGTGGAACGGGTAATGCTTCTAATGCATAAAAGTTACTGGAAAAGTAAAACACTATACCTAATTGTTTATAAAAACCAAAAACATTTATATTTGTTTTGTTTTTTATTTTATTTATAAATAAATTATTTAATGTTCTTCATCAGCCAAATCGGAGAAAAAGTCGAAACGACTAACATTAAGCATGCAGGGTTAAAACACAATGTAAGCGTTGCAATGACTGAGTCTACCTTCTATGTCAATTTATAAAAATCTACTTGCATTCAGGGACGGATAACTTAGATATTTTTTAATATTGCTTGATCCCTACTAAAATATTACTTTTTGAAGAATAAAATTTCTAAGCCTTTCTAACGGTAATTACTGTACAACTTTTAGAGTTGTTGGTCACAACTTGAAAAAATTATAATAATTAAAATAAGCACAAGGTATAGTCATTAGAAAGTTTGTTCTCAATTTTAGACCCATGTAATGTCAAACAAAAGAAAATTACGAAAAAAATTAAACCAGCGTCAAAAATCATATAAATTAAATTAATTTTTTTAAAAATTTATTAATACATATTAAAATGTTTTAAGACCAAATTTTTATCAAAAATCCATTTCGTTAAACGTTTAATTGACTTGATTAAGCGTTTAATTCCCTTGATTAAATTTTTAATTAAAACTGATTTCAGTTTTGATTAATGCTTTAATTGGGGTAAAAATTTTTGGGGTAAAAATTTTCTGTGAACGTATGAAATCGGAATAGAAAAGCTAAGCAGTTTTGTAAACATTTTAATAAATAGCTAAATGAAGTGGAAAAATACCGTGAAAAATTAATAAAATAAACAATAATTAAATAATTATAGTGAAAAATTAATGAAATAAATTTGCCAGCTTTTCGAACTCTTCAGGTGTTGTTGTTTTTGAACTGCAATAAATTAAAGAAATTTTTAAAACTTAAGTACAAAAAAAAAATTGATAATTAAAAAAATATTTTTTGTCTTTCATTTTAATAACATAAAAAAAATGTTTTTGAAATTAAAAAAATAAACAAAAAATCGGAGAATTTTCCGTTAGTAGATAAACAATTTGGTAAACCGATGTTACGATCGTAATGCAGAACCCATACGAATACAATCGAATGAAAAAAATGTAAATGAAACGCAGAATACAAAAGTTGTCAAACGGAGAAAATGTCGATCCGCATCGACTAAATTTAGTCAGTAGAAAATAAAAATTAAAGTGCCCAATATATCGTTACCTGAAACGCAAAAGGCCCTAACTAGCCGAAAATTAAAAATCGAGTTTTTCATTGATTTTGATGTATTGCATCAACACAAATGTCCACAACAAATTTTTGAATCTTTCGTCCAAAATTAGAGATTTTATTAACAAAAAACAAAAAGTCCTATCTACAAAATAGTACACGATAAACGCTAATAGACATAACTAACAATTTGCATTATATGCAACATTGTTACTTGTCAAAGCCACTGGTAGGTTTTACAAGAAAAATAGAAGAAAAATTAATTATAAACAGTTTAAGGCAATTTATCAATTTACCATTTTATTTTTATTTTTTGCCTCTCCTGTAAAATTTTCAAAATGTAAGATAGGGCCTTTTGCGTTTTAGGTAACGATATGTAAATATTAAATAGGAAACAAAGTTTAGAAAATTTTAACAGAACGTCTTAAAAATTAAGTTTGTAGAAAAGTTATTTTTTATGTCGTAAGTTTTATTGTAAAATGTACTATAAAAAGTTAAATAGTTCTGAATTTACCTTCTCTGCTGGCATTTTTTTATAATACTCGTTAAATGTTGGACGTTAAACTTTGAAAACCTAAACGAAATTTTGTAATTCAACAAATGCCCTGACAGTCATAAAACAATCACTTATTTAAAAAAGACAAAACGGGCACTTAAATTATTCATAAACCATTTGACAAGCGTCTTTTTGCTTCTCCGTTAGTTTTTTTTTTATTATTTCATTTGAAGCCAAGAAATTGACATTTCATTTGAAATGTTTATTGTCTGTATGTCTTTCCGTCCATCTTAATATTTTTTTTTTGTTTTTTGCTTTAATTTTCACGCTTCATGACTACAATAACAACAAATGCAACGATAACTTTAAAGTTTCTCAGTTTTTTAAAAATTTGTTTAAATTTTATGACAATCCCAAGAAAAAGTAAACAAATGCATACATTGCTAATGAATATTTATTTTTATTTAAAATTATTTCTTTTTGTCATTTTATATGTATGCCCTTGCAGGAAACCTGTTAAGTATAGGCCTTTTTGGATATGCATCACTGCACTGCGAATGATGCGCAGCGCGTTCGTAAAATAATCACTGCAAATGTCAGCTGTTCGAAAATACTTAATAAAAGCAGATAATATCCAAACAAATCTAAAACACGCATCAGAAAAAAAGCTTATGCATATTGTGTCAAAGATGTAACTAAACTGCGCAAGAAACAACCATTGGCATTAGCTAATGTGCAAGGGCATCGCAAACTTATCAAATATGCGCATCAAATGCAGCGCAGAGGTGATTTTCCGAATAGCGTCTATCTCCAAGACGCCACTTTTACCGATTTTTTTGGTTACATTGTCATCAGAGCGTCCATTAGACCGTACCTCAAAAAAAAAAAAAAAAAAAACGTTTCCACGTACCACCTCTAATATAAAGTATTTTTGCAAGGTGGTTTCGAACTATTTCTTTTTTTGCCGAACGTAGAGGTCTCCTTTTTACATTTTTCGTTATACCTTAGGCATTTACAGTCCGATCTTAAAGTATGATATATCAATGTTTTTGTCTCAGATCTCTGTTCGTACCACCCTTATGTCAGCGAATTAAAGCACACAAAAAACTATTAAACTTTTGCAAAGGAAGTAATTCGATAATACCAGCAAAAACAATTTTAAATTTTATTACACAAAAATAATTTAAAACATTAAGTTAAATAAAATGTTGGAAATTTTAATCAGTCATATTTCGACATGTTTCAAGTTGGCTGTATTTTTGGCGGCTCTCTAGCTTAGAAGAAATATGACCCATGGTGTGGTCATCGGTGACCACCTTGGAAGATTCATGTACTACATGAACAAAAACATTGATATATCATACTTTAAGATCGGACTGTAAATGCCTAAGATATAACGAAAAATGTAAAAGGGAGACCCCTACGTTCGCCAAAAAAAAAACTTTCGAAGCCTCCTTGCAAATAAAATTTATATAGATGTGGTACGGCGCACAGTTTTCCTTGTAAGGTGGTACGCTCTAGCGTCCACACTTTTGTCTGGCTTTGAGAAAAAAAAAAAGAAATATTTTTGACAGCTATTTCTCTAAAAGCAGTAAAAGAAATGCAACAGTTTATAGTGAAAGTTCGGAGTTTTTTTTTTATAAAATAATAATAACTTATTTTTTTTAAAACTAAACATTTTATTTCAACAAAATATATGCATACCAAAAAAAGTTTTATGATTTTGCGTATCACTAAAAGTATATATTTAAAAAAATTAGGGCATAATTATGCGCTACGCAGCAACACATGCAGTAAAGTTAGTGAAATGTTATTTTTTAAAAAAAATATAACATTTCAAGTGCTACGGCATTTTCTTACTACGAAGCAGGTTTGTAAAAAAAAACAGTCAGTGCGTAAAGCTGATAGATACACTCTCCAGTTTTAATATGCGTTAAACAAAGCGCTTTCTGTATGAAATAGAAAAATGTATTGCTTCAAAGTGGGAACTCACAATATTAAATTCATACCTCCCGTAAGCGATATGGTAAGCGAAACACTTACATTTTTCCCTTACAAACCTGCTTCGTTTGAAGCTCAATTTTTTACTGGGATGTATTTAAATTTAACTAATTGCCTAATTTGATGATACTATTAGTAAGAAAATCAATTACACATTTTTAAAAATTTATTCTCGAACTATTTAAATGTACTAGTGAATCTCTGGTTCCAATGCCTCCATGTGGTCCCACAAGAACAAACTAGTCAATTGTTCTAAGGCCACTAGTGGATTTTCAACGACAAGTGCATGCTAAAGGTCTAAAGCACCAGGCATTGTCTGGTCTCCAGTTGGCAACAAGTAGTTCAGTTTCACTATTGACATTTTCTACAGGGTATGTACACACGTATGTGCATAATAACATGCAAATATACATATATCTCTTATTTGCTTCAACAACGCCATAAATGAAAAAAACGCGAATTTTGACTTTATACCACTAATGCAAAGTAAATCATTCTTATGAACACAGAAAAAATTCTCGCCAATTTTTTTTAAGTTAAACTAATAATTAAAGCTAAAATCAGTTTTAATTAAAAATTTAATTAACTGAATAATACGTTTACTTATATCAACAACATTATGCTAGGAATACAACTGGGGCGAACGACGAATTTTTGGCCGCGAATATCGTCGCCAAAAATAAAAGACGTGTGTGTATGCACACAATCAGGGCGCCGGCGAACTTTAAATAGATTTAATTCTATTTCATACGCCGGCGAACGACGAACAAATCAGAACTAGGTGACCATGTTTGTTTTTATTTAATGTAGTTTAGTAAATAAAGTTACTTTTTACTTTAATAATTGTTTTTTTTTTTTTATTGTATAACACATAAAATAAGTATACAAAGTATTTTGCTATAAAAATAGTTTTTAGTTGTGTTTTTGATTATGTTTTTATTTTTAAGCATTATTTTTTTGAATATGGTCACACTATTTCTCTCTCTTTGCACAAACAGATATCAACTTTCTAAATTACAAAAGCTGCCAGCTATTCGTTATTGTGCTTCATACGACGAATTTACTCAGCGAATTTTTACGGAAAAATTCGTCGTGTTGGGCGAAATTCGTCGTTCGTCCCAGTTGTGTTCCTAGCATTACTGCAGAAAATATTAAATTGATACTATTATTTTGTTAACTGGTGCAAATATAAGTAGATTTTATTAATTAATAGGTGTGTTCATTTACTTTACTAGCAGGAGCTTGCAACGAGAGCGTCAATTTAACTGCCTACGAAAGAATTCTTTCTTTCGTTCAAAAACAAAGTTTTTAGAATTTGTTTTTGTTTTAAATGTAGTTGTTCGAAATAAAGAATTCTTTCGCACATCGGAGATTGCTTTACCAGCAAAAACTAGCAAGTTATGAAAATCGACCCTATTTAGCTGTAAGATACACGATTATTTCTCAATAAATTCATTTGTTTTGAACTATTTGTGAAAGAGTATTTTTTCTCAATTTAAAAACAAAAATATTTTATTTTATTGACTTAATTTAAATTTAATTTTATTCGAATTTTTAATTTAAAAATTATGAAAATTATTTTTCTTTTGTAAGCAAAAATATGAAACAGGTGGTTGAATAATTCTTGCTAGTAAAAATTTTACTATCAGAAATTTTCAACAAGTTTTTGTCTAACAAAACTGTATGCTCTTTTTTAATCTATCGTTGGAAGTTTTTCAAGCACGTGAACACTCATTAGTAACAATTATTGAAAATGTGCAATAATTTTCTGTAAATGAACACACCTAATATCAAAATTTTTTTTTAATTAAATTCATTTTTATTTTTTTCGGCGAATATATTGTAAATATTTCTTATGAAGATATTCCACCCGAATATGAATAAAAATTCCCAAATATGAATTTACAAAATGGCTATGTAAATTCATATGTAAAAATGGGAATAGGGAAAAATCTCCCGGGGCATTTTTATTCATAATTGGGCTGATTAAAAACTCAAATCTTGAAAGAACAGTAAAATTTTCCTTTTGTGTGTAAATTTAAAACTTTAAAGTCGTTTTATGGAAAACTAATATTTTTGAGTTATGTCGATGTTGCAGCGAATGAGCGATATATGCATTTGACCACAAAAAAAAAAACTGCCTGTCGTTCAAATGCATTTTGTTTTAAAGTTTTATGGAAATTTTGTTGCCGCCGTCGGCTTTTGTTGGTGTTTGACTGTCCGTTATCAGTTTTGCGGATTTACACTCGAGCACATAATTTTTCAATACTGTTTTATTTAAATTCAATATAAATTTTGTGTTTGACTTTTCAATGTCAGTGCTTAATCAAAAACTTTAATTGTAATTATGAATTGTTTATAAAATATGTGGATGGTAAAAAGTTATAAAGATTTGTTGAATAGTTGGACTGATGGTTGGGAGGTTAACAAAATAATAAAAAAAATCAATGAATATTATCTGCATTTCAACGGTCTTGTTTTGTTTTTATTTTTTTTTAATTTATTAAAATATTTGTAACAGAGTATAGATTGTTAGGAGAAAGTGTAATAAACAATGATCAATTGAATTAAAATTAGGGCTACAGGTGTAAAATTAAGAAAAATATGATGAATAGGGCCAGTTTTTAGAGTTTGGTTTGTTTTTTTTTTTTTTTTTGGAAAATAGTTTCTGAATTTATTGCAATATTTTTGAAAATATACTTTATTTGTAAAATAAGAAATATTTTGCAATTAAGCAATCAATTTCTTAACAAAAATATGATTTTTTGCCATTAACGAATATAATGCAGTTTTTGCGACAATGACATAACTGATAGTCTGAATACTATTGCCAAGACTTGCGTAATTACAAATAATTAGCCGTTGTTCATTAACATTTCGCAAAGACATTTTTGAAAATTAAGAAAATATTTACAAGGAATTCTTAGACCGTGAAAGGACTTAAAAAATAACTGCCTTAATTTCAATATAATCTATTGATCTTTTCCATCATTGATAATTATTTCACTGATTAAAATGAAATAAGTTGTAACTCGTGTCGGAGGACTTTAGGGCAATTGTGTTTTGGGGTTTCATTTTTGTTAAGCACAAAGTCATTTCGCAGAAGGCGAAAGTTAATAATCGAATGTATGAAAATTGTTTTTGTCGCTCCAAACTATTGTATATTTAGATCGATTTTATATATTTTAGAACTTAACTAAATTTTTCAACTATGCCCAAATGTAGCTCCTCACCATCTTTATTTTTTTTAATACTTAGCCCTCCATTACACAAGAAGATACAAGGGTTGCAAATTTGGGCCGAGTACTGCATAGTTCACTTTGTACTGTCAACAAAATGATAAAAAATTTCAACACTAAAACAAAATATATTAAAAACGAGAAATGCACTGAATAATAACATGGCAGAGGTCAGTATTTTCTGCTTGTCAGATTTTTTCGTTGTTTAATTATATTGCGTTTAACATTAGGTGTTTTCATTTACAGATAATTATGGCTTATATTCAATAATTGTTACTAGTAAGTGTTTACGTACTCGAAAAACTTGCAACGAGAGAGTGAAACAAGAGCATTTAAATTTAAGAGACAAAAAAATTTGTTGAAAATTTCTGATAGTGAAATTTTTACTAGCAAGAATTATTCAAATACCTGTTTCATGTTTTGGTTTAAAAAACAAAAATAATTTTCATAATATTAAAAGATAATTAAAAGATATTAAATCCCTATTTTTATTCTTGATAAAACACTGAACATTTATTTTTTAAGGACATAAGCTGTTTCTATGCGCATTTCACTGGTTGCTTAGGCCAGATCATCAGGAAACGTTTTTCCCAAAAAATTTTAGAAAAGCCAAAAATATTAGTAAATAAGACTACAGAGGAAATGAGAATTACAAACACCCAAAAAGTCTTATTTGCAACGATATCAAAGCTTTAACAAAATTCCAACAATAAAACAGTCTGTTTATCTTTTCTTACATTCCCCAAATGCTAATAGAAACAGCTTATCATAAAGAAATAAATATTCACTGCCCGTTCGCCGATATCGAACGTTAACGTTCGCATAGAAAATTACATTTAAAACAAAAACAATTTTTGAAATTTTGTTTTAAATGTTATTTACTATGCGAACCTTAACGTTCGATATCGGCGAACGGGCAGTCAGTGTTTTATCAAGAATAAAAATATGAAATTCGGCACGACAAATAAAATCTTTTAATGAATAATCGTATTCGCAAAAACAACTTTTATAATTTTCATAATTTTTAAATTAAAATTTTTTCAATAAAGTAAAATATTTTTTTTTTTCTTCTAAAATTTGAGAACAATATTCTTGCGCAAATAGTTGAAAACAAATGATTTTATTAAAAAATAATCTTGTATGTTACAGCTGAATAGTGTCGATATTCCTAATTTGCTGGTAAAGCGTTCATTTATTTTTTTATATTTTTAAGTAATTGGGAGAATTTTTGAAAATTTTAAATTTACTCTCTCGATGAAAGTTTCTGCTAGTAAAGTTAATGAACACACCTATTTTTGAAAAATTTTCCATGGTTTTCAAAGCTATTTTTTAAACAACAAATATTAAAGTCACTCTTAACATTATTTCGTATAGCCGACGGTTGTATTTTCGCTGCCGTCGTTAAAAAATTGTAATTAAAGTAAATTTTGGTCGCCGTCAAATATTTGTGTGGCTGGCGTTCTGCAACTTCCCATCGGCTAAGAGTGGAATATTATAATATTATTAACGTAACAACGTAAACTCTTTTGATAATTTTGGACATGAGTTACAGACACACTTTTTTCTCACTTTTCGAGAAACGATGAAATATTTTGTTTTACATCTTTTCGATGCGCGAAGTTCTCACCAAAGTTACAGAACATGGCTACTGAGCTCTTTTTAAAGCTATTTCTTTGTAATTTTAAAATAAACTTATGCATTTTAAAAATGTAAAATATGTAGATATTTTATATATCCAATATTTATATTCTAATTCGAATTTTTATAAACACACATTTGCAACTCGCTAATAAAAAAATAGGCAAAGTAGAAATATTAAATATTTATTATTATAACTTTATTTATGCACTATCATCCTTGAAGAAAAATAAATTCATAACATTTTGAATTGAAGTGAATGGCACATAACTTTTTAAACATTTTAAAGGAAGCGATTATTTTTAAACCAAAAAAGTTTTTTATTAAAAATATCATACTCATACTCATAAAACTAATGAATCACAAATCAATATTTAAAGCTGAAATATCTTAATGCACAACTTGAGTGACAATAAAAATAAAAATCATATAAAGTCAATAATTAAAATGCCAAATTTATCGCTTATTTTCTTGTAGCAAACAAAAATAATGAAACTAGTTGAAAAATAATTTAATTTTATATTTTTAACTTTAATACTAATTTTTTTTTTTTTTTAAATCTTAACATTTTGATTCAGGGCTTGTTGCCTTAATGCCTTAAATTTTTTTTAGTCACAGCCATGTCGGATGTCAGCAGTGTTACAAATGTAGCAAAAACATTCCGCTTAGACAACCAACATCAGACAAATAACAAGCTCAACAAAAAAATAAATGTTTAATAGTTTAAGTTTAAATGCTGCTGCTGCCGTTTCTACCGCTCACAGTTTATTATATGCAAAACACTAACATTCTTCTCAAAATTCCGACTGCAACAGATTTGTATTTTTATGGGAAACAACACTTGTCTTGAAATGCGTTATAACATTCAATGATTAAAAATTATTTCTTGCCTTATTATTATTTTTTTTTTTCTATTTAATACAGTTCTTGTGGATTATTTTTGTTTAAAAGACCATGTTGACATTAAACCAGCTAAAAACTACTCAACAGCAGCAACAGCAAAAAGTAGCTGCTGCCATATATTGGCTACATATAGCAGACCTTCTGAGGTAGCACTCACTTAAAAGCGTTGAAAAATTCATGTAAAAATTTTGTATTTTGTTTTGTTAAAAAAAAAAAATTTTAAGTAAAATATAAAGTAAATATGTACGTACATACATGAAAAATATTTAAAAAAATATCTATGACTTTTTAGCCATGACAAGAGATTTTTTGTAGAAAAAATTTGTATTTTGAAAAACACACACATACAACCAAACACGTTCAAAAGGATAATATTGCTTCTAATGAACTGAAATGGGCAACACAAAGTGCAAATATCGAAAGAACTCCAATGGAAAAATGGAATAGTCATAAGCACTCGTTTCCAATGTTATCGGAAATAAACATGTAATTGAGCTTTAAATGTTACTGAAAACAACTTTTTATGTTATTGAAAATTGCCATGGACAACTTTCGATGCTAGCAAAAATTCGTATACAACTTTCGATGTTTTCGAAAATTGCGATAGAAAATATTTAATATAGTGTCAAACTTTTATAGACAGCTTTCAATTTAACAAAAACGGCTACTTTTTGTTATCGAAATTGCCATGGACTACTCTGATGTTCTCGTTTTTTTATTCGGTGTTTTAATAAATGTCCACAGGCCATTTCGAAAACATCAATAGTTATAAGCGAAATCACCATAGACAACTTTCGATGTTTTCAAAAATTAATCTTCTAATTTCGATGTTTTCGAAAATTTCCATTGAAAACTTTTGGTGCTATCAAACATTGTCATAGACAAATTTCGATTCAACGAAATTTTTCAAAGGCATGTTTGGATGTTTCCGAAACTGCTATATACTATTTTTGATGTTATCGAAGATTGTGATATTCGATGTTATTAAAAATGTTCTTAAGCCATTCGATAACATCAAAAGTTATGTCATCGTAACCGCCATGGACAACATTTGATGTTATCAAAAATTTGTATACAACTTTCGAAAACTGACATTGACAACAATTGAACATTGTATAGGCAATTTTCGATTCAACAAAAATGTTATTGTTATCGAAATTGCCATAAACTACTTTTGATTTCATCGAAAATTGTTAATATATGCGATGTTATAAAAAATATTCATAGACGATTTTGTTATCATCAATAGTTATATTATCGAAATCGCCATAGACAACTTTCGATGTTATAAGAAATTCCTCTACAATTTTCGATGTTTTCGTAAACTGCCATAGACAATATTTGATGTTATCAAACCTTGTCATTGGCAACTTTTAATTCAACAAAAACTTGCAAAGGCAACTTTTATTCTTATCGAAATTTTTATAGACACACCCAGAGAAAAAATATGTTTAAATATGGTCAACTCCAACAAACCTATTTTTTAATAAAATTGTAAACATACTATGTTTATTTTAACCATATTATTGTCATCGACAACCATATTTTGGTTAAATTAGTCCTCCATCAAGAAGGCACAACCATATTATGGTTGCCTCCGAACATGTTTTGGTTAATAATAACTAAAATATATTTAGCATTAATAATAGCATAGTTGATTTTCAACCATAGAATGTTGCTCTTGGAAAAGAGGAAAATACTATTGTTAATCTAAAGACAAATTATTGTCATATCTAACCATAACATGTCATATCTAACCATAGTATGATTGTGGCTTCTTGATGGAGGACTAACTTAACAATAATATGGTTGTAGCTGACATTAATATGGTTAAATTAAACATAATATGTTTAAAATTTTCTTTAAAAATAGTTTTGTTGGAGGTGACCATATTTAAACATATTTTTTCTCTGCGTGTACATTTGATGTTCTCGAGAATTACTTTATTTAATGTTATGATAAATGTTCATATACCATTTCGATAACATCTATACTTGTATCATCGAAATCGCCATAGACGACTTTCGATGTTATCAAAAATTAATAAAGGAGATTTTCAATGCTTTCGAAAATTTTTAAAGATTTTCAACAATATCGGAAATTGTCATTGACAATATTCTATGATATTGAAAATTGTTGAAAGCAAATTTTGTTTTATTTGGTCCCCCTTCTTTCAAAGTCTTACCATCTTTTCAAAGAAGTTTTTCATAAGTTTGATAAAAGTCAACACAATTTTCGAATAAACTAAAAAAAATTGTGTAAAAAACTAATGTATAAAGTATAATTTTTATATTTTACAACAAAAAAAAAATCTTTTTTTTATACCAACAGCTGCTGGTTACAGACCAGATAACGTTAATACTGCATTAAAAGACACCCAGCCACTACCGAAGCCACAATCTACTCCACAGCCACCAGTTGAGAAAAAAAGTGTGCAAAAAATTAGAAATAAAGAAAAAAGTGTAGAGGCTCCCACGCCTTGTGCTAATTTTACAGTACTTTATAAAGGCGTTTAATGCTAAATTTGAAGGCAGTGACATAATAACATAAACATGATCACGAAATGATATCTGATGTTTTTTTTTTCGTTTTCTTTTCTTGGGTTTTTTTCCATCACAACAAAATTGAAAAAAAAAACTTTATTTTACCACAACAATAGAGACAAATGGAGAAAATATACGACACCACATTAAACAAACGATTAAAAAAACTTTGATGCAGTGGCCACAGCGACAAAACGGATGACAATTTAATTGAACTTTTGAAGAGAGAACCTGAAGAAACACCCTACAAAAACAAATTTTATTAGATAGATAACTTTCGATGCTATTAAACTTTGTTTATAAAATGAAATTTTTGACAATGTTAGCGAAGAATTTCATATAGAAAAATTTTTGATATTGTGAAAAAATTTGATGTTATCGAAATATCTTTATATGTATATGTAATTAAATGTTCTATGTTATTAAAAAATTTCATATAGAGAAATTTTCCATGCAATCGATAATTTGAAATATATAAAAGAACTTTCGTAAAAAGAAAAAATTTCGATGGTATTAAAATTTTTTTTATATACAGAAGTTTTCGATGTTATCAAATATTTTGTTATAAAGAAAATTTTTGATGTTATCGAATTTATTTCATACATATAAGAAAAATTTCGATGTTGTCAAATATTTTCTTAAAGAGAGAAATTTTCGATGTTTTTGAAAATTTTCTTGTATGGATTTTTATGTTTTCGAAATTTTTTAATACAGGGGCTATTAATTTAGTAGTTAAATATCTGTCATTTGGAGTGTCATTTATTAAGAGAAAGGTTTGGAGCTCTCAACAACCGAATTACGTGCAAAAATAGTTAAAACTTACTAGTTAGAAACAAATAAAAATTGCTTTCAATTAAAAAATTTGTGATATTATTTAAAAAAAATTAATTAAGTTTTCACCCGCAAACACATTAAAAGTATCAATTAAATATTTTTTTATTTCCAAAACACGCAATTTTAAGTTATGGCGACGTCCATTAACCACCTAAATCATGCGACTTGACGCCGTTAAATTTTTTTTGTGAGGGTACATCAAATACCGCCTCTACGCACATAGCCCCTTACGTTGGAGTATTTGAAAACCAACATTCGTCAAAATATCACCGAGATACTTCCCGAAATGTAAGAAGAAGTGGTCGAAACTACCTCGAAAGGTTCGACTGCTGCAACCAATCTAGATGCGGGCATTTAATTGGCTTTGCCTTCAACTTTACATTTGAAACCGAAAAATGGATGGAAGTTAGATATATCAAGTATTTCATTATAAAAGTGGTCCAACCATAATGCACGAGGTGAGCCACATCTTAGCGTCAAGTTTGTTGCCCAACTTAATTTTACATTTCTTTGTTTCAGTGTTTGACAAATTCAACAATGGAGAGGTACATTATTGAGCAGTGCATAAAGATTGTAAAAGCCTTTTATGAAAATGGGCGTTCAAATCAAAATGCATTTAGAGCACATCGAGATATTTTGATCATCATACTCGACCTCAGTGGATTCGTTAACAAGCAGAATTGCCGTATTTGGGAAAATGAGAATCCACGAGTGATTGTTGAGAAGCCGATGATGCATCCACAAATAGTGACTGTCTGGTGCGGTTTATTGGGTGGCCGCGTCATCAGGCCGTACTTCTTCAATAATGAGGTCGGCCAAGCAGTTACCGTGAATGGTGTTCGCTATCGAGAGGTGAAAACGACCTTCTTGTAGCCAGAAATTGAGGATAAGGACCTGTACGATATGTGGTTCCAACAGGATTGTGCCACTTGCCCCACAGCCAACGAAACAATGGCTCTTTTGCGCGAGAAATTCAATGGCCGTGTTATCTCACGTCGTGGCGATATTAATCGGCCACCACGATCATGTGATTTGGCACCGTTGGACTTCTTTCTTTGAGAATATTCAAAAGAAAAAGTGAACGTCAATAATCCAAGAACAATTCAAGAGCTAAAGGGTGAGATAGTTCGGCACATTAACGATATTGAACCTCAATTGTGTCTCAATGTCATTGAAAATATAGACGGAGAGAGGTATGCCACCGAAGCCGTGGCGATCATTTGGCCGATATTTTGTTTTACACATAATGGTCATAGATCCTTCTATCATAATGAAAAATATACAAACTTTTTGTTTTAATTTCAATTAAGATTGTACGTTTTGGTTGGAACACCCTTTATAAAGACAATTTCGATGTTATTAAAATTTTTTAAAAAATATATTTACTGCCCGTTCGCCGATATCGAACGTTAACGTTCGCATAGAAAATTACATTTAAAACAAAAACAATTTTTGAAATTTTGTTTTTGTTTTAAATGTTATTTACTATGCGAACGTTAACGTTCGATATCGGCTAACGGGCAGTTATTTCAGTTAAAGGCGAATTCAACTACAGGTGGTGTCGGAACGCCACCTGATGTTGACAGTTCGATTCATTTTTTATTTATTTGTTAAGCCTCTAGTACACGGCATGTAAAAAGCCACATGCGCATGTGGTTCTGACGGAATTTTGACGTCGTCACACAACACGCAATGCTTATTGTGGCTTTGCATTGACGTCAAAATTACGTCAGAACCACATGCGCATGTGGCTTTTTACCAGGGCTGTGGAGTCGTCCGAAAAAAGTACTAACACCGACTCCGACTCCTAACGCTGAAATTTTTTAAGTGCGACTCCGACTCACGACTCCGACTCCTACTCTAACCGTGATGCGAAATGAATGAGACGTAAAATTATTTCTCTTTTGTAAACATCTTTTTTAAACGAATTATGAGAATCCCCGCGTAATGTGCATAAGAAAAACATGAGTCTTATGGTAGGAATTAAAGGCTGGCCCATAAAGATGTTTCTACACAAAAGAGAAATAATTTTACGTCACAATTTTTCTAATACATACAAGTATTTATGCGCTATAGCAACACTTATTCTGTACAATGTTGAAAATATTTCAGCGTTGATGGTTAAAAAATTCTGATATTAAAATTATTGGCAATTCCTGTCATTAACATTTTTTAGCATGAGTAAATTATTTAAAAAATCATACATCTTTTTCAACTAGATCAATAACTGAGTATAAGTTTTGCTAATGTAATTTAGACTTTTTCCCGCACGTATAAAAAATATACCTAAATATACTTAAATAGTAAAGTACTTGAATCAACTATTTATCATAAAATAAATTAAAACCTACTTATTCATATTGATCTGCAACATATTGCATCGCCAATTTCGAAGAATTTTTATATTGGAAAATATTAGAAATTTTTTTAAATTTTTTATGCCGAAAAATTTTGGAGTCGGAGTCACGCGTTTTTTTGGGTACTGCGACTCCGACTCCGACTCCGGTGCAAAAACCTCAACTCCGACTCTTCAACTCCGACTCCGACTCCACAGCCCTGCTTTTTACATTCCGTGTACTAGAGGCTTTAGGGATTGTTGACATTTCGAACCGTAAACACTAACAATGCGTTGCAAAAAACCCTATGTTCTTTCTGTTGTTATTGGATTGTTGTGTTCCGACACCACCTGTAGTTTAATTCGCCTTGTTTCAGTTATTAAAATTTTTTTTTTACATCTTGAAAATTAAAAATTTTCCTCTTATGAAATATTTATCCTTGTATTCACAAAAGACAAATTTTCAGTGTTGGTATTTTAAGATTATTTCAATATTTTTGAAATTTTTTTTATATTTTGAATATTTTATGTCTAACAACTTTTCGAGATAAGCGAAAATGTTCTACTTTTTAGAGAATCTTATAGAAATCATTTCGATGTTATCGAAAATTATCTGTTACATAGAGGACTTTATGTGGCTATCCAATATTTTCTTTTATATTAAAATTTTTGACACTATCCCCCCATTGAAAATGTTTGTAGATCTTTTCGATCTTAATTTTTGACTTTGTTTTTGCTTTCAATTTTGCGTTGTGTTGTGTTGGACACAACTAGGGCCTAAAATTCTTTACCTTACCCAGTAAAAAAATTTGTGTTTTTTGAAGCACTTAAGAGAAAAAGCGCATAATCGAGCGCTTCAATAAGAGAGTTCTTATACAGCAGTAAATGATAACGAATATAATAAACAAAAAGCTGCTATTTTAGTACGGACAACGAAGAAGGGTTTAAAGCGAAAAATTAAAAATATTATGTTTACGAAAATGATTGAAATAAAATAAATAAATAAATCAAGTAAAAGCAAACATATATGAATGTGTTAATATATGTAGCCCTTAAAAAAGCACTTAAGTAGTGCTTTGTTTGCATGTTTTTTTATGTTAAAAGAAGCGCTTAATGTCAGCACAAAATAGTCCTCCCATCAGCAGGTTTGAAGCGGTTTGAGGTATGAATTAATACATAAAACCTCCTCCTTTTGGAGCACATTTTTTACTGGGTATCAAGGTTTTTATTCTATTATTAAAACAATTTTTAAGTTGCAGAATAGTTTTTCGTTGTAATCAGAAATTCAATAGATTTTTTTATTAATTAATTCATTTATTAATGATGTGTAAAATGATGTATGAAATTTATTGTTGTGGGAAAGCTAGTTTCTATGCGCATTTCGCTGGTTGCTTAGGCCAGCTCGTCAGGAAACTTTTTCCAAATACTTTAGAAAAGCTAAAAATATTATACAAATAAAACCATGAAGTGAATAAGAATTTTAAAACACTCAGGTCTTACATGTAACAGTATCAAAGCTTCAACAAAGACACAACAATAAACCGTCAATTTTTCTTTCTTACATTTTTTTGCAATTTCGTTTGAAGTTTTCACAGGAAAAATTTCTATGTTATAGATAATCGTCAATGAAAATTTTCTGTTGTATTCTATATTTGGAATTTCTGTTTTTTTTTAGAAATTATTAAGTGTCGATTACAAGTCTTTTTCTTTATGTTATCAAATAAAATGAAGATTAACTCGATATTTTTAAAATTTTTTTTAGAAATTATTTTTATAAACAAATTTTTTTTTTTAAGTTGCAGAATAGTTTATCGTTGTAATCAGAAATTCAATAGATTTTTTTTTGCAATATCGTTTGAAGTTTTCACATGAAAAATTTCTATGTTATAGATAATCGTCAATGAAAATTTTCTATTTTATTCTATATTTGCAATTTCTATACTTTTTTAGAAAGTATTAAATATCGTTTACAAGTCTTTTGGTTTATGTTATCAAATGCCAAAAAAATTTCTTAGGTAAATCAATGTTAATAACTAAAACTAATTGAAAATATTACTTTTTAAAGTTTGTAATTGAAAATTGTTTTACATACCGCTATAGCATCCATCACAGCATTCACCATTTTGTGGCAGTTTATTTAAACGTTTGCTTCCCAGAAATTTATCTTAATTTAATTTTGTTTATAAAAATTTTTTTTTTTGTTCAAACATCAACTGGAATATTTTCACTTTTCTTTAGCGCCAAACAGCTAAAATGTTTAAAAAAAAAAAAAAAAAAAAAAAAAAGAAGAGTGGGACTTTAGCACCATTTGTCGTCAACAACAACACCAACAAATAGTCAAGTAATAATAATGGCCAGATGATATCTTGTTGACATTTAATTTAGCCACTGTTTTGAATCTGATTTCATCCAAACAGACATTCACTTCATTTCGACTTCATATTAAAACACGAGTATGTTGTATTTAAGTACTTCACCAGTATTCACACATTCACTCATACATTCACATGAACATGGGAGTATGGATGGAATACATTTTCCGGCTACTGTCAGTTTTAATACAAGTTAATCCATAAAAATGATTGAATTTCATATTCAAATAAGCTGACTCCGGCACTGGAACTGACGGTTGTGGAACAGCGAAGAGCTTGTTTTTTTTTCTTCTTTCTTTAGTTTCTGTTGAATTTCAAAGATTAATGCTTGGGAAACTGTCTGTCTTTGGGAGGATTTTTTTGGAGAGTGTGGAGGTTAGTTGGTTGGTTTCTTTTTAAAGATTACAAATTGAAATCATTTTTCTTGTCCGCTCGTAAATGTAAAATGTTGTTCACAATCTTTTCTTTTATTACTTTCATTTCAATTTGTTTACTTTTTCAATGTGTTTTAACGTTTAAATCTCAGTTTACATTTCATTTATGTATTTCAGTTTCAAATCTTTTCAGGAGGATTTATTTTAATTTTCACTTGTTGTTGCTTTTGGAAATTTTCGTTTTCCTTTTTTTTTATTCTTTTTTTTAATTGAATTATCTTTTTGGTTTTTATTAATTATTTCCACTGTATGATTTTTTAATTGATTTTATGCTCTAAAATTTTACTTTCATTTAGTTGCAAGTTTTTGTAGTATTTTGTTTGACAATTCTTAATTTATTACATTTTTTTAAGTTTTGTTTTATTTATTTAATTAACATATTATAAAGTTTTTATTTTATGGCTTTTCAAATCTTGTTTATCTATATTGAAAAAAAGGTAAAGTTTTAAGGCTGGATTTTTATAATGAGTTTCTTAATTGGGGGTGGACGACCTCGATTTTCTGTAGGCGGGGTGTAGGGTGTAAAAGTCAATGCAATTCAACATCGTTCGGAGGAAAATTTTAGAAGTCGTGCCTGTTCTCTCAAGGAAAATAGTGATAGTGAGAACGCAGCATCAGAATTTTTTAATATTTCTTCAACTGAAGGAAGTATTTGAAGACAAAGTATATCTGAGTTAAGTACGTGAATGCATAGAAATAAAAAATTATATTAAGACGCAAATTATGTTCTTAAGATCTTTGGAAAATACAAAGAGGCTTAATAGGCGCCTGAGCAGGGAAGTTGATAGTCAGCAAGTATGGCTGTTTTTATAAACGCAGTATTGCAACGCATCATGTAAAACAAATGCAAATTTCGCAACCTTTTTGCAGTGAATAAGGCTATCAAGCAATAATGAACAAAAGGCATTGTGTAAAGAAAAGTTGTGCAGATGCAATACTGCGTTCATGAAGTCAGCCTTTCTTATTGTGATAGTTGCTGGTTCGATTCTCGCCCAAGACTACTGTATTTTTAACTACACTGATCTGAAGGTCTGCATTACTAATGCTCGGTTAAATAAAAGAGAGTAGAATTTGTAATTAGAATTTGTAACATTTAGGGCCATTATCACAACCTGCCGATAGTTCAAAGCAGGATTTTGTCCAACGTATAAAAAGTTTTCCACTATTATAACTTTGATTTAAACTAACTGAAGTGTACAATATGTTAAAGGGAAGTTCATTCTAACGGGTAGTTTAGAATTAAGTTGATATAATTAATAGCTAGTGTATGACCGATAAAATCCTACCTCTAACTAACGGCAAGTTGTAATAATGACCCTTAATAGGTAAATAAATAAAAAAAATTCGAAAACATTACAACGATTTCTAAACAGAAAAAATATAAATATTGATTTTTATTAAATATTTTATGAAATTAATTAAAAAATTAATTAAATTTGCACCAGTTAACAAATTAATAGTATCAATTAAATATTTTCTTAATTCAACATTTTTTATTTTTCGAATTTATGCTATGAGCCAAATAAGGTATACCTGTACAGTGTGACACAAAGAATGCTGACGAAGGCCGTAGCGGGCCAGAAAATGCATTACATTCTGCTGCTATACAAAATCATTGCTATCCAAAGGATAGCTAAGGTAAAATGTAACAAGAAGATACAAGATAATAGTCTGTTAGTGTATAAAATCATTCCTAAAAATTGAAGGAATAGAACTATTACAAAAAGCTTTATAAAATACATAACTGAAATTTAGCTCATTGAATAAATTCGAAAAATAAAAAATGTTGAATATAATAAAGTAACTTACGAAAAAACTATAATTTCAGTATTCATTTTTATACTTATAATTATTTCCTTAATATTTATTGATAAAAATAAATTTATAAACTATCAAAATAGGGAAATAATTCCCAGATTCTATTTTTTTTTAATTATTAACAACTTTTTTTTTTTGCTAAAATTTATTAAAATTTTGTTTGAAACTGATTTTATTTTAGATTAATGGTTTACTTGAAATAAAAAATTGGTGAGAATTGTTTTCTGTGTATGGGCCACTGAATTTTCAATAGCCTTTGTTCCTTATTTAAAGTCTACTGAAAGGCCTAGCTATTATATGTTTAAGTTGGCTTAAGCAACTGTGCGAATACATGTTAATTATATCGTTACAACAAAGAAAATCGAAATAGAGTTTTTGATTGATTTTTGTTGGTTTTATTAAAAAACATGTGGATCCCTACGATCAAAAATTCTAACGCCAAGCAAATCTTGTTTTTATTGATTTTGCTTCTCCTGAAAAAAAAAGAGTTGTTACGACCCTTTGTATTTCAGGTGACGGTATGTGTCAAACCACATTGAATGTAGGAAATTTTTTGCTAAGTTTTTTGAAACTGTCATTTGCTTAAGTAAAGGGCGACACTGTGTCGCACATTCCGTACGGAATCATTTTTTTTTTATTGTTTTTTAAATGCATTTGAAAGGCTTTTTGTTACTATTTGACAGTCACGCATTTTGCTGGTTGCTTAGGCCAGCTCTTTTTATTTTTTTACAGGAGAAAGACTTTACAAAATCAATAACAACAAGGTGTACTTGGCGTTTGAATTTCTTTAATAAAGTCGTCATTTTTGATCGCAGTGATCTATGTAGTAGTTTATTAAAACGAACAAATATCAATTAAAAACTACATTTAAAATTGTTTTGTTTTAACGCCCTTTTGCATGTTAGGTAACGATATGTACATATCTTACGGAAATTTTGAAGCTTAAAACTTTGAATAGGACATCATAAAAAACAAATTAAATAGTCGATAACATCATAAAGCTATTATTATAAAAAATGTTGGTGTTTTCTGTAAGATCACATTATAAACATAAATCATGATCCGATTATTGTTATCCCAATAAAACATAAAATTTAAATCCCCATTATCATAAAAATTTCTAAATTTAAACAAATTATACTTTTACTACTTTTCGTCACATAAAAATAGAAAAAACAAACAATAACCTACCCCAACACACAAATTAATATGCATAAAAAATCTTTTTTAATTAAAGAAACAAAAAGAGAAAAAAAAGTCATATACAATATATAAAATTGACCTTAAACCACATTTTTTAATTCTTTTGTGATTATTTTGGAATTAATTTGTATGTTTTGTTTTTGTACTCATTCATCTTATATTCGTTTTGCTCTTCTTATCTCAAGAAATTTTTATAAAAATAAATAAATAACAGACTAAATGGTGAGCGAATGCGTACATTTGTATCGGAGTATTTATTCGTATTTTATGAACACATTTGTGTTCATTTGTCCACAAATGTGATAAATAAATACAATATTATCGATTTCTTCTGAGCCATTTTAGTTTATTTTTTTATATTCTCCTTGGAGTTCTTGCAAAGAGAAAAAGAAGAGATAGAAGGACAAAGGAAAATATGAGAAGTTACTGGAATAAAGTATCTGGCAGACAAATAGACATATTTACGCAAGAATGACAGACATCAGAAGATTGTAGTTATGTATAAGGGTGACCAGTATTATGCACGGGGCATTTTCTTTTATGCAATTTTTTTAATCAACACAATTTTTGATCTTTCATCGAAAATATGAACTATTTCATAAGAGAACAAAAAAGTCATCTAAATGGGAAGTTCTATTATATATGGGGGATTTCAAAAGTTGGGATGGAGGACCCAACTTTTAAAATGGATGTCTTCCTCGTCTTGACTCAGAAATTATTTTTTTATACACGACCCACTCGCTGTCCAAAAAGGGACCAGAACTAATATAAAGGAAAAGACCTAAGCTTTCTTTTGAGCAAAAAAAAAAAAATAAAAAAGTACCCACTTAAAAAAATTTAAAATTAAGTTTTAAATTTAAAAAAAAACAAAAAAAAATTTTCAAAAAATTGAAGAAATAACTATCTAATTTATTTGGGCCAAATTTTGCTAACACCAATAGATAATAAGTTACATGGATGAGAAAGAACACCTGTTTGGCCAGGAACTTTTTGACCGATTTTGTTGAAAATGTGTGTTTAAACTACTATCCCAGTAAAAATCGTGCTCCAAAAGGAGCAGGTTTTATGTATGAATTCATACCTCAAATCGCTTCAAAGCTGCTGATGCGATGCCTGATTTTTGTATGGGGTGTTCCCGGTTTGGAGCACTAATTTCTGCTGACAATAAGCGCTCCTTTTAACATAATAAAACACGCATATAAAGCACTCCTAAAGTGCTTTTTTAAAGGCTAACTAAATTAACATATTCATTCATGTTTTTCTTTTACTGGTTTAAATGCCTTTTATCAAGCATTTTCGTAAACCATAATATATTTTTATTTTGTTATCGCTTTAAAACCTTCTTCGTTGTCAGGACTAAAATAGCAGCTTTTTTGTATATTTTATTCGTTATCGTTTACTGCTTTATAAGAGCCCTATTATCGAAGCGCTCGATTATGCGCTTTTTCTCTTAAGTGCTTAAAAAATCACAAATTTTTTTTACTGGGTATCCAACAGGACTAACCTTGGTGCATCCAAATCGGAAGACATGAAATCCCCCATATATTTATTTATATTATAGTACACGATATTGGTCAAATTTTATGAGCAATTTATTTATTTAAAAAAAAAACTACTATTTTTGCATCTTGGTTTAAGTTTAAAATTCAGAATACAGTAGTATTTTCAGAAAAAAAAATATAACTTCTAATGGAATTTAACGGCTACTTGTCTGGATACATATTTCAGATGAATGAATTGTGTTCAAGACAGGTCCGCTAGGATCGTCTTCCCCAATTTTGCGATATAGTTGAGACTCTTGCTGTTCCAACAATACAGCGCATTGCCTTGAGGCGTAGAATTTTTGACTTTGCATTAATTCAGGTGGCTATCCGAGCTTCAAATTGCGTTTCGGGTTGTCGTAATAGATCCATATCTTATCGATATGGCCACCTCAAGCAAAGCTATTTCTAACGCAAAATGTTTAAAGATATTGTGGTTACTTTAAGTATACTATTGTCACTAGCAAGCATTTTATGGTTAAATAAGTCCTGGATCAAAAAGCCACAATCATATAATGGTAGATTTTAAACATGTTATGGTAGATAATATGTTTAACACCTACAATAGTATGGTTGTTTTTTAACTATAACATGTTGTTCTTTCAAAAGAGAAAAACATTATTGTTAATTTAAGGCCAAACAATTATTCGTGATAAACAAATTATTGTTTTTATTAACCATAAACTGCTCGGACGCAGACATTATATGGATCTGATATCTTGATGAGCGACTTGTTTTACCATAAAATAATTGCCGGTGGCAATAATATGGTTAAAGTATTCATAAAATGTTTAAACATATTTTTGTTGAAAATAGAATTGTTGGAGGTGACCACACCCAGAGAAAAAATGTGTTTAAATATGGTCATCTCCAACTAAGAAACGACAACCATAATATGGTTGTGGCTTCTTGATAGAGGACTAATTTAACAATAATATGGATGTCGGTGACATTTTTTCTTTGTGTGCATATGAAATATGTAATTTCTCCGCGTGCAGTATTGATTCGATACAATCATAACTTATTTGTATGGTGATCAAGCAGCATTTTGAACATAAAACATCGTCCTGACTTGTGTGGTACCCAATTTAAGTGTACTTGATTTTGCAAAGTTCTTCTTGAGTTTGCCTTCAAAATATCACCTTCGAAACAACTTGTCTGACCTGGTCGATCTTTGCCTTTCGTGTTAAAAGCACTGACTCAAAACGGCATAAACCGTCTTTCGCACGTTTTAAGCAATTAAACATATTCAGGATAAGCTTCGTGCTTCAGCCCTACTGTTTTTATATTTAAGATATAAAGCAAAAATTGTCACAAATTATGCTTTGTTTGCAAACTGAGTGACATTTTAAAGTCTATTTCGATCAATGAATAAGTTAGAATTATTGAAATTTCCATATTGAAATTTCCATATACGACACGAACCATGTGTAAATGATGCGCTATCGGTTGTAAATCATGAATTCTTAAAAAAAAAATCAACATCTTCCCAAATTGAAGGTAGGTATTAAACGTCGATAAGTGTGAGGAAAAATTTTCCAACATTGGCACACATTGCTGGGTTATCAATACACAATATCTTTAAAAAAATGGGCAAGATTGAAAAAGTAGGAGTGGCACCTCCCACAAAAATATAAATAAATGTGTGTATATCAGAAGAATCCTAGCAGTAAAAGTTTCCAAATTTGGTACAAATAGTTTCGGTGTCAATGCATGACATCTAGAAAAAAGTGGGCGGTTTGGAGAAGTGCCCGTGACACAAAATGCATTTCTCCTTATCTGGATAACGGTAGGATAACAATTTTCCAAATTTGGTACACAAAGCTGGGTTGCCGATACACAAAATACCACAAAAAGTTGGCATTATTGGATATGTAGGCGTGGCACCTTCCATTCAAATACAAATAAGATCAGTAAAAGTTACAAAATTTAGTACAAATAGCCAATGCATGGCTTCCGCAAAAAATGAGCGGATTTTATTTATAGAACTTTTTGTAAGCCGAATATAGCACTCTTAATTGTTTTTAAAAAGTTTCGTCATTGAACCAAATATTTTTTATTTAATTATTTACAAAAAAGCATGAGGAATGTCTGGCAAGACAAAGTCATACAGTGACAATTTACTCTTAAAAAAATTATTTCATTTATTTAAGAAAAGCTTTGAAAACAAGTTGGACTACTTAAAGAATTTATGGCGAAAATTTGTAAAGTAAACAAAAATAAAGAAATATTAATTTGAAAATAAAATTTATTTTAAAGTTCTTTTTAGTGCCATAATTTTGTGGCAGTGTATTTTAAAATAATCCCTTAGTATGTTATTTGCGATGATTAATATTTATTTAATGATTATAGGAAATGCATTAAAGTTACGTTTTTTTTACTACGCACAAACACACACACACACAAATACACACACACACACAATATTTTATTATATGTCCAGCAGTTCTTAAACACTTCACTTATATTTAAGTTTAATGTATAAGGAATTTGGTAGTGGATGTTTGATTATTAAGTAATTTTGTTAGTTCAAAGCAATAAGAAAAGTGGTCAATTGATTTCCTTGTGATTTATATAATTTTAACTAAATTGTTTTCTGCCTGTTTATATTTCCTTTTCCCTATTTCTCTCCTACACTTTAATGAATTGTATCTAAATTAAATCGTATTTTGTTTGGTAGTTTTTACGATTTACAACGCAAGCCTAAAGTAAGAGAAAAGGATTGCAATTCTATTGCCATGGCATTAGAATGATAAGTAATGCAGAGACAAAGTAACTTATCCCTGATTACCGAGTCAAAGAATTGCCGAAAATTAATAAATTTTTCGACCTGATTGTTCATTCGATAAGTGTTTTTTTATATTTTAATAAAAATTCAGGGGCCAATTTACCGCATTCGATATCGATCGAAACTACAATACATTTTAATTGAGAATTTCGATTTTGCCACAGAATTTTATTCTAATTGCCCTTTAAAACACTTTTCAGAAAATACGAGTATTTACTTACAATTTTTTAGAACTCTAAATTCACAAAGAATCGAAAACAAATCAGTTTTTCAAATATATTTAGCAAGACAAATAAAATAATAAAAATAACGTGTGCGTTCGTAAATGCATCACTGCACTGGATCAGAAAAGCAAACTTTTTTTATTGCAGATAAAAAAGTAATTATAATTTTTTTTTTTTTTTGTGTGACTATTATTATTGTGGAGTATTTGACAATTTTTTGGTCCACATCTACTTCATTGAAATATATATAAACATTTGAAATCACTGATGCAGCGCAGTGATGCATTTACGAACGTGCCCAACGTATAAGGCTTCCAGAACTAAATTTTTATTCCTTCGACGAAAGATCGAAAAATTCTTTAGAAAAATTGTTAACTGGGCACTTTCCACCGGTATTCGCTGCTGAAATTTTTAACAATGTATGTATACAAGAGTAATTGCCTGTGTAGTTAAACTAGTTAAACGAACTGCTGGGTTGCAATAAATTCCTTGCAATCTATAAGTGTGTGCGTGTATCTGTCAGTAGCCGATAATTATGATGATGATTTGCTGAAGTGTCCACATAAAATCATCCACAAGCTAAATGTATACGCAAATAAAAAAAAAAACTCAAAACGCTAAAATTAACGCAAATATCATAAAAATACCTCATTGTTGTCAACTGAAAAAAAAAAACTGAGTGTCTGCTTACAGAATTGAGTGTTTGGAAAAAAATATTGACTAAAAATCGATAAAATTTTAACAAAACCTTAAATTGTTTTTTTCTAAAATTAAAACATGCAAAGGCGACACTAGACGCCATAAAAAAAAGTCTACATAAAGTCGTATACTCATTCATTTATAAACATAAAAAATAGTTTTACAGCAAATTTCCTAAATGGCAACACTTAAATTATATCCCACCAGAAGCATAAATTACATGAAAGGGGGTTATTAAGATATAAAAGTGGCATCATGCCATCATTATCATGATGAGGTTGATGACGATGATGACCATTATCGCTTACAGCCTGCAAGAGTGTGTTTCATAAATGCTGTTGCATGGAAATAAATGGGAAGAAAAACCAAACACAACCAACGACAACATACAACTTGTTGTCTTTGCAATTGCTGCATCGGCAGCAGCAACACAAACAAATATGCAGCAGTTTTATTGATTGCATACCACTGCAGCTTTTAGTTCAATAAATCAATTAATATTTATGAAGGCGATAACATTTCTTAATAAATTTTATTTTATTTTATTTATTTACTTGCGTACGTTTGAATGTGTTTAAATTATCGATGTGTTTTTATGAGTTTTGTAAATATGTTTCCTATAGTTTTTCTCTTTTTTAAGCTCAGACGTGGAAAATAATTAAAAAACCGCTGGATATTTAACAAAATCGATTGAAGTGAAATCGGAAGGGTATTAAAAAAAAATAATAATTCTTAAAAAAAAAAATCCAAAAATCGTCAAAATTAAACAAGTAAGATGGTAAGAAGTATAGTCGATCAAGCCCGACTAGCACAATATTTTGACCGACGTAAAAGCTATCGTCAAAGTCACTGACGCCAAATTTTAGTTTTATACCAATATTAATCAGAAAGTTATGGCACTAAACGCTTTTTTCGGGAATAGTATTTGTATGGGTCAAATATGGACCGATTCCAAAAAAAATTGTTAAGATGATTAAAATTGCAAGAAAATTAGTTTGGACCAAATTTAATTATAATACGAAGACAATAAGATGGTTATGGGCACAAAGATTCTATTTTGGAAAGAAGCTTGCATGGGGCAAATTGTCACCATTTTTAACAGGTTCGGTGGCGGCCTTGTGAGAATTTGAGCCTATGGACCAAATTTCAACAAATTATCTCCAAAACTGCGAAGTGGACTTTGCGCACAATGTTAACAAGGAAAGACTGCCCACAGTGCTCTGTCCCCATATGGTGAATCGGCAAAACTAGAGTTCTTATCGCAGAACGAAATAATTAAGTAAACTGATACTTAATGGGCAAGTTAAGAAAAATTTTAAGTTAAAGAGAAACCGCTACAAGGATATGCCTACCTCCCATACATCCAGATTGATTTTTAGGCACAATTTATATCAGAATGTAGCAAAAAATCTGTCTGTTAAATTTCACTTTCTAGAGTTTTTGCAAATATTGTTGCATTGGGTGAAAGGACTTGCCTACCTCCCATATATCCTTTTCTAAAAAAAACTACGTTTTAGTTGCATTTATGATTACTAAAAATAAATAAAACTAAAAATAAATAAGTGGTTCTAAAATAATGCGTTATAGATCTGTTGTAAATGTGGTTTCCTTTGGTCCATACATTTCTATAAAAATGCGAAAATATTATGGTGGTACTAAGTAAAATTTAAGTTAAATGCTATTGCTTTTGTTCTCTTATTATAGAATGTTTAGCTTTTATTCGATTTCAGTAAAATATTGCTTAAAATTTGTGTAATCAAATGGACTATACAATAAAATTATAAAACTATGGATTTTGCTATTTGCTGTGGTACAAAACATCTTCCGAAGTGACAATTATTTGTGATAAACAATAAGATCTTAGCTTTGATCCACTATAACTTAGGTATTTTCTATCCAATTCGACGCGTAATTAAGCAGCCTTTAAAACAAAATATAATTAATTTTAGTTGAACCACCGTTTGAATCTGGATGGCGGCTAAAAGACATGTATAAATCGAAAAATACAAATGTACCGTAATGTGATATATGTGACGTGGTATATTTAATCGAAGTTTATATTTGCAACAAATTGACCAACATCTACATACTTTATAAGAAATTATGTACAAAAATTTTGCATCGCAGCCCTGTGCAATGAATCTGTTTTTTGAGAGTGTAAAAAATACAAAATTTACATTTATCGGCAGAAAAGCTTAAATTTTTTTCTTAATCGTCGGTAGACCTCCTAAGATTGTATCTAAATCAAAAATAAAAAACCACTAATTTTTTTTATTTATATACATTTTTAGTATCGTCAAACTTTGTAAAATATTGGGGTGGACACAAAAAAAAATATTGATTACTTAAAATTTTTTTCATATTTTTCCTTGTTTTTTTTTAAAACAAAAATAAACTAAGTACACAAAAATTTAGTTTATTTTTATAGTAAAGAAGAAAAAGGAGATTTGTAACTTAATATTTCCCAATTTTGGCTGCACCATAAACTTACTTCTTTGTAATTTATTTGGTAACTTAGAAAATATGACTCAAGAAATGAAAGCTCTTTTTTTTATTTCCGGCAGAAAATTCTAGGACTTCTTGGCAGATCCTGTTAAAGCACTCCAAAAAGTACTTAAATCTTTAATAAAAATTTAGGTACTCTGAAGAAATAGTTAATTATACTCTACCAAACTTTAGCTATTGCGCGGAATTCTACTAAAAAAATCTCAAAGTTTACGAAATACAGACAGTCCTCAGAAATATGTTTTACCTATAATAATTTCCCCTTTTTGTGCGTTTAGTGGTAAACAAAACTACAAAGTTTGAAAAGAATATATTAGGAAACGCATTTTTGGCAATTTTTGTTGTTTTATTTAACAGTTTAGCTCAAAAATTGTTTGACTTTGATGACATCCACTGTCAATAAAAAGTGAAAATAATGAATTCTACTTACAAATATATTTAAGGTACTTTGTTAGCTTTACAAAAATATATTACATAAATATTCTGGCACTTAATTAATCTTTAGTTTTGCCTGTGGGACAGAGCACTGTGCAGCTTGCCAACCAGCCGGACGGATGGACATCGTAAGGTACACTCAAAAAGTGATTCTGAATCGATCGGTGGAAAAGATGTATCTAACATCAGCACAAACGTATAATGAACTCTTCACTGTTGTGGTGTGTGTATACAAATGGAGTGGTTGTTACAGATTTCAAAAACAAGTCGTTTGAGTTTGAAAAAATTTCAACATTTTACAACAAAAATTAATAAAAAAAAACGACTTTATGTAAATTTATTTAAAAGAAATTTTAAAAATTCATTCCCAAAAATAATTTTTGATAATAAATTTGCATGTGCCCGGCAAATAAAAAACTGAAATGGCAAGCTGCTTTATTTAAGTAACTTGTTTTTTTTAATTTTTGTTTTTTCTTTCTATCCTCTTACAACTACAATTTGTGTTGGAAAAAACCCAGCCAATTGTAGGGGAATGTAAGAAAGAAAAAATTGACGGTTTATTGTTGTGACTTTGTTGAAGCTTTGATATTGTTACATTTAAGACCAGAGTGTTTTAAAATTCTTATTCACTTTATGGTCTTACTTGTATAATATTTTTAGCTTTTCTAAAGTATTTGGAAAAAGTTTCCTGACGAGCTGGCCTAAGCAACCAGCGAAATGCGCATAGGAACTAGCTTTCCCACAACAATAAATTTCAGTGTTTTCATTTAAAAAATTGGGATTATTAGCACATCATTAATAAATGAACTAATTAATAAAATATTTCATTCCCAAAAATAATTTTTGATAATAAATTTGCATGTGCCCGGCAAATAAAAAACTGAAATGGCAAGCTGCTTTATTTAAGTAACTTGTTTTTTTTAATTTTTGTTTTTTCTTTCTATCCTCTTACAACTACAATTTGTGTTGGAAAAAACCCAGCCAATTGTAGGGGAATGTAAGAAAGAAAAAATTGACGGTTTATTGTTGTGACTTTGTTGAAGCTTTGATATTGTTACATTTAAGACCAGAGTGTTTTAAAATTCTTATTCACTTTATGGTCTTACTTGTATAATATTTTTAGCTTTTCTAAAGTATTTGGAAAAAGTTTCCTGACGAGCTGGCCTAAGCAACCAGCGAAATGCGCATAGGAACTAGCTTTCCCACAACAATAAATTTCAGTGTTTTCATTTAAAAAATTGGGATTATTAGCACATCATTAATAAATGAACTAATTAATAAAATATTTCATTCCCAAAAATAATTTTTGATAATAAATTTGCATGTGCCCGGCAAATAAAAAACTGAAATGGCAAGCTGCTTTATTTAAGTAACTTGTTTTTTTTAATTTTTGTTTTTTCTTTCTATCCTCTTACAACTACAATTTGTGTTGGAAAAAACCCAGCCAATTGTAGGGGAATGTAAGAAAGAAAAAATTGACGGTTTATTGTTGTGACTTTGTTGAAGCTTTGATATTGTTACATTTAAGACCAGAGTGTTTTAAAATTCTTATTCACTTTATGGTCTTACTTGTATAATATTTTTAGCTTTTCTAAAGTATTTGGAAAAAGTTTCCTGACGAGCTGGCCTAAGCAACCAGCGAAATGCGCATAGGAACTAGCTTTCCCACAACAATAAATTTCAGTGTTTTCATTTAAAAAATTGGGATTATTAGCACATCATTAATAAATGAACTAATTAATAAAATTCATATACATTTTTATATTAATTCAAATCTGTTTCCTAAGTCAAATTACAATTTAAAAAGCTTTCATACTATAATAGTCTTATTCCTTCAATAATTTTCAGGAATATTATATCAAAGTTGTTTTTGGGAATACAATTATTTATTAAAAGATTTTATACTTTGTGCTCAATTCCCTATTTATTTCTTGATAAAACAACTGAAAATTTATTGTTGGAGCATAAGTTGTTTCTATGTGCATTTCACTGGTTGCTTATGCCAGTTCATCAGGAAACGTTTTTCCCAAAAAATTTTAGAAAAACCAAAAATATCAGCAAATAAGACTACAGAGGGAATGAGAATTACAAACACTAAAAACGTCTTGTTTGCAACGATATCAAAGCTTAAACAAAATTCCAACAATAAAACGTTGTATTTATCTTTTCTTACAATTAGTTGAAATTCTCCCAACATTAATTGTAGTTGTAAGTGCGTTTAGAAAAAACAAATTAAAACAAAATTAGAAAAAACAAATTAAAAACAAAAACAAATTGCTTTTATAGTTTTCGGTATATTTTGTATGCACTATCACAATTTTGTTTGTTTGTATATTGTATAAAAGCCTTTTAAATTGTAATTCGATTTAGAATACACATTCGAATTAATATAAAAATTAATAATAAAAATGAAATTTAACATGAGAACTAAAATGCCCAGATTCTAATTTTAAAAATATTTAAAATTTTCGAAACAAAATATTTTATAAAAAACATGTCAAAATCTAAAAAACGCTTTTGTAAGAAAAATTGCTAAAAAAAACTTAATAAACTGTTCAAATTTGGAAAATTTTAAATTTAATAAGAAATAAAAAGAATAAGAAAACCTTTAATATGTTAATGATTATATGTGTTAAAAACTAAAAAAGCAATTGTAAGAAAGAAAGCACTTAAGCAAATCAGTTTGTCAATCAATAATATTCTGAAAACAAAAAATCGCAAACTTTTATTTAAAAAAACCCACGTTGGCATAAAACAGTACATTTCCTTTCAAAGAATAAGTATTTTCTAATCGCAAATTTCACAAAATCTGCTTTTTTATTTTTAAACTCTTTTACAACTCTGCCTTAAAATATCGAGTGCATCCAACCAGCTGTCTGAATCAACTTAAAACAAATCGATTTATTTAAACAGAAAAAAATCAATTCAGAAAAAACAACTCCCAAGTATTTTTATGAATTAATCTTTTCTTTCATTTTGTTTTTTTTTCCTCCATAATTAAATCGTCTTAAAAACGTAATTATTTTTTGAAAATAATAGTTTTGTTTCTACATTAAGCAAAGTCATTATTTCATTTCATATTAAGGCTCAGTAAACTGAAAATAAGATAAAAACAGCATATAAATTTATAATTTTTGAACAATAATAGTTGTGGCATAACATTACAACATATCCCATTGTGCAGATCGATAAAGGTACCTGTGATAACGGGGTACCTTTTTTTACATTGTTCTTTTCAATTTAACAAAATGAGTGGGACTTAAAAACAGAATTGCTAAATTGATTTTAATCAAATCATCGCCATATACAATTTGTCGGATTATCTGTTTAATCTTTTTGTTGAAAGCGATTTCAAATCTTTTTTTCTCCAACCATTTCAATCCACAAATCTATTCTTTAAATTGCCTGCCGTATTTTTACTCGTGCTATTGTTGATTTTTAATTTCAGGGTCGGCATGTTTTTCATGTTTGATTTATAATAGATGTGAAAATTAGTTGTGTAAATAATTAAAAAAATTTATTGCCAAATTTGCAAAAAAAAAAAAATTAACCCGCGAAAAAGTAGACAGATTTAAGACTTTGCAAATATTCACGTTTGGCTGCTCTTTTTAAAGTTTTTTTTTTAACTTTAGAAAGTTTTGGTAACCAATTTAAAATATGAGGTAGATTTCCATATAAATAATAAATTTTAATTAAAAAAAATTTTATTCCATAATAAAATGAATTAAAATGAAAAAATCCATTTTTAGAAAGTTTTTGTAAAATTTTTTCTTAGAATTCCTACGATTTCCCTTAACAAATTTCCTTACAAATCTAAAACCACTGGCTTTATCATTTTATAAATGGAAAAACTGATCCTAAATTCTTCTAAAATAAGGTCGGCAAAATCATTTCCCCAACGCCGATAATTCTTTGAGACCCCACTTGGATGGGAAAGTTTACTGAAAATAGGTTTTAAGTAAAATATAATTTGACATGACATCGTTCGTATTTAACATTCGACAAACTAAATAAAAGTTAAGTTAGGCAGCTTGGGCAGCTATGAAGAATACAGCTCAGTGGAGTCCTTCAGTTGGCTTCAGCAGTTACTTAATAGGTCTCAGTGCAGAATTCAAGCAATTCGTCTTCCTAATGGAGAAAAGGAGCAACCTACGTTCTATCTTATGGGTCGATTACGGATGGCAACAGAACTCAGGTTAAGTTGCCAGCAGCGGAATTAGGCAGCGCCGCAAATGTTAAAAGATATAGCATTTTTTTATTAATTTTATATTTTAACATGAGCAGCGTTGCTTGATTTCGCTTAGGGATGGGCAAATTGAAAAAATATATTGATATATATCGTATCGATATATTTTGATATATCGATATTTATTGCCCATACCTAGCTGGAAACTCAACTACAGTTCAGTTAGCATCCGTAATCGAACCATTAGATAGATTATCTAAACAGACAAGCATCTGTTTTTCAAATTCTATTTTAATTCGCTCTAATACGGCAACACATACACTGTTGTTCTCTAAAAACATTAAGAAATTAAATTTTGATACTTTGGTTAGCCATAGAAGTTTCAAAATACTTATGGGCTTTTTGTAAAATTATTGAGTTGATGCCTTTTTGTGTTTAACGAAAACCAGAAATGCTGACTTAAGTTGTTTTAGTCCTTAAATGCCTGAAGTTTCAAATTTGATACCGGACTTGAAATCGAATTACGCACTTTCAATTATGAAAATTATCAAAATAAAAAAAATATTTAATAGTGTCAAAATTGATAATTGCTTGCTTTACTTTTGTAATTAAATGTATAAAAAATTAATTTTAATTTTTTTTATTATATTTCCCTTTCTATGGTGAATAAAATAAACACATTTTTTTAAATTAAATTTGGAAAATCCGGCTTTTAAGGGTTAAGTGCACAAAATTTAGGATCCCTATTACGTTATTGTCATACCCACTAACAAAAAGATTTTGTTTGTAGTATATCGAAATAGTCTTTAGAGTGCCTTTATATATTGTGTCCTGTAATTCCTATAAGGAACATATTGGTGCAACAAAGTTTTTCCAATTGTCTCTTTCGATTGTCATATGCTAAAATTTTCTGTTGAGTATTCTATGCATGGGCGGGACTACCAATACGGGCTTGGCACTGGGGTTAAAATCGATGGCCATTATGGTAATGTCGTCCGACGATGCCAAATCCATCGCAATTTTTGCATACGATTCTCTCTGAATGGGAATTTGTTGGGTTGTACGCCAAAGATCAACGTTCCCTATTCTTTTTAGAAATTCGAACGATTAAGGGGTGAAATTCGTAACTATTGTCGGTACATTTTTTCTTTGGCATATACGTTTAAATGGGCTCCCACTACATATTGAAATTTTTGATACTTCAATGAGGAGAAAAAAGTATCAAAAAGGAGAAATACGAAAATTTAATTTAGCTTTTTGTTTGTACAGCTGGTACTTTTTTTAATTACCGTTAATATTGGACCTAGAAACATAAAATTCAACATGCAATATCCTGAGTGTAAAGACTCTATGGGGAACCTTTTTGGTACTTTTTTGGTATTTAACTGGTTCTTTTTGAATTTTCGTTACTACTGGACTTAACAAATTAAATAAAACATGAAAGGTCCTGAGTGAATGAGAATCTGTAAGAGGAGCTTTTTGGTACTTTTTTGTTCTTTAACTGGTAATTTTTGAATTTTCGTTAATATTGGACCTAGAAACATCAAATTGGTACTTTGTGTTTCTTTAACTGGTACTAACTTAGGATAGGGTGCAGGACCGCTAAACATTCCATATTCTGAAAATATTAATTATCGTTTTAGAAGAGATCTATTAAAGCAATAGTTGACGTAGTCAAAAGAAAAAGAAGGTAATTTTAACATAAGTACGCTGTTCACCCTCCATTCTCCCTCCAGTCTATTCCTCCGCTCGACCGTTCCCTGACCGATTGCGAAAGCGACCAAGAGGGGACATACGGATAATTGCTGGCATTACGAAAATATCTAACCAATTTTGATGAAATTCTAATAGAAAGATCAGCGAATTAGAACACACAGGTTTTATATGCTTTTCAAAGCTCGAAATATGAAGGGACAGACGGGCAATTTCGATTTTGATGAAATTGTAGACTTATGTAGATCCATGTACACACAATAAAACACACAGGTTTTATAATTTGTTATAGTTACTCAAAAAATTATTCCGTGCGGGCAACGGCTAGTTACGATATAAAAGTGCAGGGAAATTTCCCGTTGTATTTAGATAAAAATTCAATGGTGTAAATGTTTGGAAATATTGCTTGCCCTAAACTGCTGAAAAAATAATTATTTTTAAGCTTCAACTTTTCTTAAACTATTAAAAATAAAATGATCTAAAAAATTTTGTATATCACAGAAATACATCGTTTACATTTTGCATATCGCACTTGATCAACAAGAGGGTATTAACTCAAAATTTTTATTTTTTCACTTTGTAGAAAAAATCGTCATGTTATATTCATTTCTACCTGCTCTAAAAATATCGGGTTATTTTGTCTACTCTTTGGTAATGAAACGTTTGTTTTAAAAATTATTTTTCATATGCCATTAATATTAAATTAAAAATTATTTTGTTTCTACTGAAAATTTTTAAATTTTGAGTTAATACCCTCTTGTTGATCAAGTGCGATATATCAGAAGTTTGTGGGACCCCAAAATTCAAAATTTTGTCTCAACTACCTGTGCTACATATTTATATGTAGCAGATGCTTTACCAAAATCGACCCACCTGTTTAAATATTACCGTTCATTTCCATTTCGTTCTAAAATTAGTCACTAAAATGTATTTAGTCTCGAATAAAATTTCAAACTGGTAATAAATTTTTAACAAAAATCTTGAAATTTTTTTTTGCATTTTTGGCCATGTCTAAAGCCAGATTTAGCTGTAAACATTTTTTAGACCTGGTCACACCGACTATGAATATTAGTAACTGGGTACCATTCGATTCCTATAAAGTTTGTATTTAAATAGGAATATCTTTCCTCATTGGTTCTAATATAGGGTCACTTCCACATGCCACGTTTAACTGAAAAAAATTTCGTATACAAATTGATAGCGCCACAAAAAAAACTCAAAATAGATGATTTCGATTAAAACTTACACATGACTCAAAAAACATTATTATGGCTTATAGATTCTTGATTGGCAATACTTGTAATTATTCTCGCAAGTTGTGTAGGGCATCATGTGGTCGGGATAGACCGACTGAGCTTTGTTTGCTTATATTATTTGTTTTGATTTACAAAACGTTTGTTTTTTTTTTTTTTTTTTTTGGAAAATTGCCATAATATTTGTCGTTAATTATTTCTCAAAACGAATACCGGTTGACTTGTTTATTTGTATTAATTAAAATAATAATTAGGCCGGTTTCTTAAAATTTATTTTAAATTGTCGGAAACATTTCGTTTCTTTTTAATTTTGTATAAATATTTACACAAAAATGCATGTGTGAAATATTTTTGTTGTTGTCGCATATTATTTTACATATATTATGCGATTATATGTAAATTTACTATGTCAATTAACACAAAAGTTTTGAATATTTTTTTTAAATTTAACAAATATTTATTAAATGGGATTTAAATTATGCCATTATCAAATAAAACAAAATATCACAAATATTTGTTTATCTTGTTTGGTGTTACAAGCAAATACATAAAAAAAATCTTTTAGATAAAAAAAAAATATTTAAATAAAAAATATTAAAATTACGAAATACTCAAGCCCCCTCATTTTGTTAATTTCATCGAAACCGTAGATCGATTGATTTGAAAAAAAACACAAAAAAAAATGTGTGAAAATCAACTTTATTTTTCATATAACAAGTTTTAAATGATCGTTTTATGTTGTTTTAATTCAAGTATTGATAGACAATCAGATAATTTATGGAAATTCAGTAGATTTGTGTAGGAGTTGTAGAGTGAGTTTGTTTTCAAATTATATTAAAAACTAGGCATATTTATTATTAACTATTTTTTTAATAGGAATATTTATTTTTAATAAATCGAATCTGAGAATTAATTTTTTTATAAGTTACTTTTTGCAATATTGATTTTTTTTACCTCATCGGATACATTCCAAAAATAGAAAATGTTTAAAATTTATTGAAGTTTTTTGATATTTTAATTAGTCTTAAGTTCATCAAATTCAATTTTCATTAAAATATTCTTATTGAAGGAAGGAATTTGCAACATGAAATGAATTAAACATTTTTTGATAATTCTTGACTGAAGACGGGATTTAACTCGGGTCGAACTTACATGTTTCGAGAATACCCACATTCCCATCATCAGAATTCTTTGCGTTCTGCCGTTTGCGCCACTGTGGTGCCTGCCAGTCTTTAGTCAAACATAAATCTTTAACCAGTGGCATTGGTAGATCGAAATTTCGCTGTAATTGATTATTCTTTCTTCAATAAAAATAATTTAATGAAAATTAAATTTTGATGAACTTAAGACTAATTAAAATATCAAAAAAAAAACTTCAATTAAAGCCAACAGTTCAATGACAAATCACATTTTTTAATATTTATTTTTATTTTATTTTAAATATTAAAAAATTTAAAATTTCTACTTTCGATTTTTTTTTTTTTTTTTTTTTTTTTGTAATCATTTTTAATTTTCTGTAGTTTCCAAAATAAAATATTTGCCACTTTGAAAAACTGCCAAGTTAATTTCACAGTTCAGCGAATTTCGCTGATTTCGCTTTAGAGAATTTTTCACGCTTTACTGGTCATTGGTTTAATTATTTATTTGCCGTTTTAAATGTTTAAAGTTTTACTATTTTAAGCCTGATATGTTAACGTTTGTTTGGCTTTCTAAGTTTGTACATTTTAAAGTTTGCAACATTTAACAGCAAAAAGACGCCAAATAGTTTTTAACTCAGGGTCAAACAAGACTAAAATTTAGTTTCATTTTGTTTCTTTTTTTGCGATTTTTTTTTTATTGTGGCATGAACATGAAAAAATTTGTAATGACCATTAAATTTTATTTGAAGAATTTGTTTGCAAAATTTCTATAACGAACAAGTTCAAGTAAGTGTTAAATTACTAAATGAATGTGAATAAATTTAGCAGTAAAATAAATATGAATAGTTATCGCTGTCCCAAATGAGGGTCCGTAACGTTTTTTCTCGTGGCTAGCGAAACAAGATACACACAATTTTTATTTGGCAATTAGTTGTATCATCATGAAAGAGCACATCTATGATTTTTCTGGTCATAACAGCGTATCTCAAGTTTTGCCGGATTTCAGTTAAAAAGACCGAATTGTAGCCTTTTTATTATAATAATATCATAGCTCAAAAATAATAACGTATGTAAATGGTGATTCATCGTAAGGTTTGATTTTCAATATGCTTTTTTTACCAGATCATGCGTGACTTATATCAAACGGCTTGATCATATTTGTTCAGTATCGTTTGGCAAGTCATCATTTAAAGACTCACACCACAACAGCGTCTCTGGATACACTCAACAGGGCTCTGGAAAATCGGGTGTTTTATCGTGAAATTTTGTTGAGAGATAAAGCATTGCCGTATTTGGGCTGATGTGCAACCCGAAGAGTGTACCAAGAGCCGTGTACCATTACATCCGTTAACACAACGGTATGGTGTGGTGTATGGGCTGGTGGAATCATTGGTCCATATTTCTTCAAAAATGCGGAAAATCAGAATGTTGCCGGCAATGGTAACCGCTTCCTGAAATTCAAGCGAATAATCTCTGGGTTTAACAAGACTTCGCTACAAGTTATACAGCGCGTGAAACCATGACCTTGTTAAGAAAACATTTTGGTGAGTACTTAATTTCACGTTTTACTGCGGTAAATTTGCCACCTAGATCATGCGTTATCACACATTTGGACTATTATCTCTGGGGATATGTAGTGTCTGAGGTCTTCATGAACAAGCAAGCTACGATTGACGCTTTGGAAGCCAACATTTATCATGTTTTTCGCGCTATACCAGTCGCCCAAAGTTGGACTTTTCGAATGGATCACTTTAGACGTAGTCTTGGCCAACATTTACATAATATAATTTTCAAACAGTAAAAACCATAAATTTTTGTTTGAACCGATAAACACAATTTTAAGTTTACTTTAAAATTTGTGTATTTTATTTTAGATTATAAATCAAACCTCACGATGAATCACCCGAAGTATCGATGATTATATGCCAAATTGTAAACTTTTATTCTAGCAAATGGGTTCATTTATTAACCATTAACTACATTCGCTTTTTTGACTTAAGTTACTACATTAGAGGGGTAATTTTCTCCCCGATCTAAAATTCTTTATATTTTTCAGGGCCCCACATTAAAAAAAGTATTAATGCAAATTAATACATTTGCTTTTTTTTTATAAAAATATGTAACATTTTTTTGCATTTTAAAAATTTTCATAGATTAGATTTGATAGATTGAGCGCCTTGGAAAATTAACTTAATTAAGAGTGCGACTTGGGGTACAAAATTAACCCACGAATGTAGTTAAGGGTTAAAACAGTAATCTGTTTTAGTTAAGGAGAAATGAGAAAGCGAATTTCCGTGTTTTAACCTTTACACTCGAATTTCAAGTTTAAGTGGATCGATTTGGCGAGAGAACAAACTGCGGCCGAAATTTCAAGGCAATTGGGATGTGCGATGATGAATCAGTCAGTAACGATACAATTTTTTATTTATATATTTATTATTTTACAACACTAATTTTCACACTCGTATCTTTCATTTGTAGCAATAAAGGCATAACTTAAATTTTGCAGTTTAGAAAAAAATATTTTGTTAAATAAATACTTATTCTTAGTAGAAAAACTTCCATTTTTCCTAAAAATAGAATTTTCTGACTTATCACATTCTTTTTGCAAACGACATTATAATCACCTCAGTAGTAAAATTATTCAAACTACACATGAAGTATTTATTTACGAGTCTTTCGATTAAAAAGCCATCTGCAAGACCAAACCCTAAAGCAAATCATTTGTGACATAAAAGTTATTGAACTTTTGTAAAAACAATCGCAAATTCACAAACATTAATTTTATTTACACATACACACTTGAACACTTTTCATGATACTTAATCCGTTTGCAAAATATTGTCGTCTCCAATTTGAAGTATTATTCAACATTCAACTGCAACCTTTTTTTTTCTTTTAAAAAATAATAAAATATTAAAACAAAAATGTTGCAAATTTTAAGTTGGTGATGCTGCCCAGGGATAACTAAAAAAATCAAAATGCAACAACACCTTAGCAAATAAAACTGGAGGTAAAAGAGAATTCAAACAGAATAAAGGAAAGAACTGAATTTAAGACCCACTACTTTGTTAAAAAATTTCACTTGGTTTTTTAAAGTTGGAGTAAAAAGTTATTTCAAATATTCTTTCGTTTCGTAAACTCTGCATTAGGAACTTAAATTGCAAAGACAGATTTCCAAAAATACAAAATGTTAAAAGAAAAATTTCAGATATGCCTCTTAAAACACGTTCCTTTAAAGTAGTAAGTTGTTTACATTGCTTAATTTCACGGGCTGTAGGGTATTAACGCAGCATGTGATTTTTTTTTTTTTTGTTTCCAAATGTGTTTTATGCATTACAACTACATCAAAGTGATTTTTTAAGCCTTCAAGCTGATTTTTTGAATACATGTCCACGGCTGAGGAGAAAAACGCATTTTTCACTTGTTGAAAGAGCAACAATGTCCATGAGGCGGCAGTTTGGGGCAAGCGGTTATGCATGCGTTTTTGAAATAAATGTGTAGGCATATTGTACATGGCACAACTTGATAATTTAGTATAAACGTTTTGACAATGGCCACTACTACTGAGCCATAGAATTATCAAAACAACAATAATGTCCCAAGGATTGTGTTAAGTTCTGAACTAAAAAGCCAAATGAATTAGATCAAACGGGGTTTATAAACTCCCTACATTAATAAGCATATTTTCATAACATATCCGTTTTAGAAGAAAATTTTCCAATTCTAAGGAATTTGACCTGTAAAGGATGTGACGAGTTGTAGGGTTTATAATTTTTCAGATTTTTCATTCTCGCGAACGTACAAAACTTGTCGTTTATTTCTGGTCATTTTTTGTAAAGAATAGTTTGTAACAGTAGAAATTAATTGACATTTGAAATAATGAATTGTCCCAGCGGGAATTTTGTGTTCCAACCAGTATTCGAAATGAACAGTTCTTTAGAGTTCGGTTCGGTAAATATGGGGAAAACACAAAAGCAAATAGTGTTTGTGTAATAAAAAACGTTTCTCACTTTGCGATCTTCGAACACAAAAATAATACTGTACTTATCCACATTAATGTTCTTTCGTTTCAGTTGTGCTTAGCGGCCTTTTGGCTGGCAAAGAAAACCAACATGTAAAAAAAATTTCACCCAACAAACCATGTACACAATACCAACACAATCAAGTAATTCGTGCTGTGGTCGTTGCAAAATTTTTTTGTTTGCTCATTCCTTTGTCAATGTAAAAACTATAGCACATTTAAATATAATGTATGTCTACATAACCACTAAAAATGTTCTGTTTTATAATGAAGAATAAAACACTATATAATGGTCGTTTCTTTCTTGAAAATAGTTATGAGCGGAATTAAGGGTTGTTGTATTAATACACAAACAACAACAAAAAAAATATATATATGACGTTTATGGGTGTATGAGCAGTACGCTAAATAATGTTCTGTTTATTTTCGAACCCTGATTCCAACATAAACCCTCCTGGAATTTATCAAAATTCAATTAGGACCCTCCAATGACAACCCCATGTCAAAATTAATATAAAGTTTTACAAATCCGGTATCTGCCACCAAAGGACTTATCACGGAACTACTTAAGTTTCCGTTCGCTTCCATCTAGGGCGCTGCGCAATATGGCCCCAGAAAATATGATCCCACAGCAAAAATTAAAATTGACCCCAAATTTGGTTCTCTTTCCGGTCTATTTCAATTTTAACATTTATGTAGGACCCCTGATTTAATTTTTGCCTTAATATTTCTTGTGCTCTTGCAGATGATGTTTATCTCCAAATTTTGACAAAGGAGCTTTCGTTATTTAAACGGCATTCAATATCCCCCGCTAAAGTTTTATTGGCTTTTATGAGCACTGATAAGGAGTAGTCCTTTACATTCGAGGACTTTTCGTATTTCACCGACAGAGGAAAAGGAGAGTCAGTACTTTAGAATGAACCGCAATGTGTCTACGAGATTCACACTGGAACTTCACAACCAGTTTAAATGAAATAGTGCGCTAATCGTAGAGAAGTGTTGCGACTCTCCCAATTCGACAATAGTGGAATACTCATATTTGATTAAAAAAAATTTTGAATTTTCTGCGCTGACGATTTTCGCGGTATTGATAAAAAAAAGTTTATAGGTATAGTTATTGAATTTTTAGTCAACAACTAATTTTATTGAGTCAATAAAAAAAAGTTGTTGCCCAAAATATTTTTTTTTAACAAAATGTTAACGTAATTTGTTAAAATAAATATTTGGAAATGTTGAATAAATCAAATGTTTATCGAATCTTTATTTATTTGTTTATTAGTTATGATGTGCTAAATTCCCAATTTTTATTCTTTGATAAATACACTAAAATTTATTGTTCGGGGATAAGCTAGTTCCTATGCGCATTTCACTGGTTGCTTAGGCCAGATCATCAGGAAACCTTTTTTCAAAGACTTTAGAAAAACTACAGATATTATACAAATAAAACTGTAAAGCGAATGAGAATTACAAACACTAAAGTATTATTAGCAACGATATCAAAGCTATTAAAAAATGAGCAAGAGTTGTAAAAATACTGTCTTTAGTTTTTTCATTGAATTAACAAACAAATTTTCTTGAGATATTTTTTTCTGTGTATATTCCGAATAAACTTTATTCCTTTGGATTGGATTAAATGAATTAAGCCTGAGAATTGGTTATTGCACAGCAAAAAATAAAAATTGATTTCAATTAAAATATTTGTGTTATTAATTAAAAAGTTAATAAAATTTGCACCAGTAAACAAATTAATTGCAACAATTAAATATCGTTTAATATTAACAACATTTTCGCCAGTAAATGTAGTTGATATACGTAAACATTTAATGCACTTGATAACAATTTTAATTAAAACTGAAATATATTTTTGATTAATGGCTTAATCAAAAAAAAATTGGCGAACATTTTTTCTGCGTGCCGATACTTTAAGAATTTAAGAATTTGTTGATCTTATCAACACCGTTTTCCGAGAAAAAGTAATCAAGTTTCAAACATTCTGTGGAAGAAAAATACAGAAGAGTGGAAATTTACTCAACCATTATTCGATCTAGTAACCTGTTACCAATCGAAGGACAAAATTATTATACCACTCTAATAAAGTAAAAACACGAACCTTTAAACCTTTATGCCACAAGGAAACTTTAAGAAATGATGCAACATTAAGAATCAAAAAGGAAAACAATTCATTCTTGATTTCACTGGACAATTGAAACTTTAAGTTAAAAGTGGAATGTTAATTTCTGTTCTGGACAACTCAAGCTTTAAAAAAACGGCATTTTTAATGCTCTGTAGAGGTACTTTTTCGACTGAAGATGTCAAATCGAAGTCATTGCCCTTGGTGAAGAAGACGAAACGGTTCTTTTTTTTGAGGTTGTCTTTTATTTCCAAAGAAAAAGAAAAAATCTGAAAATATCAAAAGAAGGTTTTTTTTTTACTTTTAAACCGGGATTTTATTTTGTTTCTTTAGTTACTTGTGGTTCCTCAATCTTTAAAGGGGCTTTCTTACAAAAAGTATTATTTTTTTGTGGTATTGTATCTGCTGAATATTAAATTCGTTTTAACATTTCAATTGTTTTTGTGTTTTTTTTTTGCTGTAGTTGTTTTCCATTAAAGTGTTGACAATTATTTTGCATTTTTATGCATGTTTTGTTGCAGTTCTCTGTTGTCGTTTTTATGCCAACACAAATCGTTTAAATGTTTTTGAGTCAATGACCTGTATTTTATTGTAATTTTTTTAATATTAAACGTTTTATATTTTTAAATGTTATTTTCATATAAGTATCTGTATGTAATTGTTAAATGTTTTTAAATGTTTTATTTATCACACTTTAAGTAGAGTATATTTTTTATTAAGGGGCGGGGCGTTTCATATTGATATGAGCAGTAGGGTATTTTTCGTACGATTTCCGTTCCAGGATTTCATGGGAAATTTATTTATTCTTAATTTCAGTTTTCAGTCCAGGAATTAAATGCGTTTTTATAGGAGTTTTTTAAGAATTAAATTAACCTTCAAAGGTCTTCAAATTTACTTACGTTAACGATCTTCGGGTCAAATTTGACCCAAGTAGAAAATTTTATATAAAACATTTGTTTTTTAATGGTTCACATGTTTTTTGTTGGTTATTGTTTCTGCTCAGCTACTACGCGCAGCTAATTTCCAATTTCTTGCGAAAATTAGGCTCTGGATAATGTTTTTCGCTCTTTTATATTGGTCATGAAAAGTTGCAAACCTAAATTTCCTAAAAATTACCGACGTTTGTAAAACAGTTATCGTTCCAGACATGGTTAGCTGATGTAAATAATATAAAACCTGTGGCAGTTAAATACTGCTTGAGCCCATTGGTTAGTCTTCCTTTGGAAGAATAACACGATACAACATTGTTTTCTCCTTTAAAATTTATAATTCTGTTTGATTTTGTGCTATTAGTTGTTATGCAAAAAATAAGCATTGAAAATTAAATTTTTTGTTCAAAAAAAAATATAAAAAACGTATTGACGTATCGACAGTAAAATATTGCCGATACCGATATATCGGCAAACGTGAATTATCGCCGATATATCGGTATCGGTATCGGTATTCTTTTCATCCCTAGTTTAAACTTAAGTATTTAAAATTATAAAATTACGAACTATCCTAAAAAATCTAAAACATTTTTTAAAAACTACAAAATTATAATTTACTTTACTTTAGAGTGGGATCTAACGGAATCTCGGGAAATTCAAAACTTTTTCCCCAATTACTTAAAAACAAAAAAAAAAAAAAACTCTAATTCTCGGAAAACAATATGATGCTTCCTGCCTTCCCACATTAGTTTAACAATTTAATATCTCTTACTAAATAGTTATGCTAATAAGTGCATTGATCGCATTTTAAGTCACACACCTCTGCAGCAAATAACGAATATTAATGAGTTGTCTTGAACTTGAAATATTTATAGTGCGAGTGTGTTACGATCATGTTTTTTCTTTATAATTACGTGGTATTTACTAGTGTTAATACCTATTATTTATTTTTTTAGGGAGAGGTTTTAACATAAGCAATTAACTTAAGTTCAAGTCATGCATGTAATTTTAAAAAATGTATTGTGAAATTTGTACAACACAATTGAGAGAACGCTTAACCTTTTAAAAGTTCAAATGTTAACTTAAAGAATGACATTGGACAAAACATGTTTAAGGCTGGCAGGATACTACCGCCGGCAAAATAACGAAAATCCTAGAGGAACCTCAAATACTTATAGAATAAAAAAAATTACCGGATTAACAAGGCCAACACTTAGAAGGACATGGACCTACTAAGTTTTGTTTAGCTGACATAAGACTATCGATTGATACAATATGTAGAGTAAGTGGCGAAGAGGACCATACACTGGAACTTTGTGCAAATGTCCTGCTTTAAATCGCATTAGCAGTTAAAAATTTAAAAAACCCAAATATGGAATTCTTTAGGGAAATCGAATGGAAACCCTTGAAAAACTACATAGAGGCGATTAGGGTTTTCAAGTTAGATAATATTCACAAAAATTATCAGTAATTTTATATCAATTAAAATATTGTTCAAAAAGTATTTCAATTTTATTAATTGAAGCACAGCCGCGAATAATGTTGTAAGTTACAAAATAAATATTTTTTAAGAGAGCAAAAAAACGTTTTTAGAAGGCAGGATTATTAATTTTTTAATTTTTTTTTTAGATTATCAAATATAATGACAATAAAAACTTTTATGCAAAATATCAAGTAAATCGTACTTTAAATAACATGCTTAATTACAGTTTATATTATTTTTTTTAGTAGAAAAACGTTTCATATCCACAATCGCAATGTCATTTAAAACGTTTTTCCACTACGCACGCGGCTTTTAGAACGTTATTCCACCTTGAAAGACCAGTGATACAAACGAATCATTTTGTTAGTAACTTACAACGTTCTTCCACTGGCTGACTCTTTGTATCGCATTTTGATGGCGTTAAGGTGCATAATTTTGGGTGAATTGACGTTTAAACAGTAAGAGAGTAATGTTATCGCTAATCTGCAAAAAAACTGTTTTTGCAAAAAGTGGCTTTTACAACGTTATTCGCGGCTTTGCTTCAATTGATAATTGTATCAATTACACAGTAAAAATAATCACTAGTTTTTTATCAAAAATTGTTTAAAAAGTATTTAATTTAATTAATGTGACAATTGAATCAATTATTTTTTATTTGAAAGAAAATTAAAAATTTAATTTTGATTTAATTATCATTTTAGTTGTTTTGAAATAAATTTGTTATCAAAATAGTAATTAAATAACGATTTGATTATTTTCGTTTAAAATAAAAAAACTTAAACTTGTAGAATTGTTGTTGGGAATGGTCAAACTCTGATATTTAATTAAATCAATTAACACATTGTTTGAAACGCCAAAGTTTTTTGATCATTTTTTTTAATTAAAAATAAAAATAATATTTATAGAAAAAAAAATATGCAAAATTAAAAATTTTTCTATTTTTAGTAATCAATATAGTCATTTTGGTAATGGGGTGCAAAGTCAACAAATTGTTTGCTTGAATTTATGAATTTGGTATAAATTTTGTGATTAGAGAAAATTCCGATATTTTTTAATTAGGCCTTATAAAAAAATATCAAAATTTGGATTAAAAACCATTAACAGTTCAATAAAATAACCACAATACTAATTATTGTTAGAGAATTTTTTTTTACTTTTTTCTGTGTATTTATTTAGTTGAAAGAAAATTAAAATTATAGATGTTTTAAAATAAATTTTTAAATAAAATATTAATTAAATATCAAAAAACTGATTTTTTTCGTTAAAATAATTTTAACTTGTAGAAATGTTGTCGGGAATGGTCAAAACCTCTGCTATATTAAATTAAATTAATTAACACATTGTTTGAAACGGAAAAGTTTTTTGATTATTTTTTTAATTAAAATTAAAAATAATATTTATAGGAAAAAATATATTAAAAATTTAAAATTTTTACAATTTTAAGTACTCTTGATTCTATGAATTTGATGATTAGAGACAATTTTTAATTTTTGTGTTTAAACAGGGTTTGTCTTACGTATGGGGGAAACTCTCCCATTAGAGAGCCCAACATGCCAAATTGGCTTAGGTAAAGAGCCAAATGGGAATGCGTGATCCCGCCATATAAACGTTCGGCCCCATATAAACCCCATTCCCGGAAAACACTTTAGTGTGCATAAAACCGTAGCGAATATTGCAATTATAGTAAAATTTGGTATGTCATGGTTTAATATGATTAGAAATCATTTTGTTAAGTTTCTTGAAGATCAGTCCATAATTCACCAACTGCCCCACATAAATCTCACTATCGGCAAACACTTTAGTACGTCTGAAACCGTTACGAAAAATACTATACCAGTAAAATTGTATTACGGTATTGAAATTTCGCCAAGTTTACGTTTTTTTAATGCTAGAAACCCCTCGCCCTAATTTTGTGATGACCGATCCATAATTTATAAAAGGTCCAATATAAAATACCCTCCAGAAAATCACCAAATTGTATTTTAAGGATGTATCATAATATTTTATTTTAATAAGGAGAAACTAAGTTTTATATGACATTTTGCAACGAATTGTACTACTGTGAGGTCAGTCTGTTAAGAGATTGGTTTATATTTTATGAATTCCATTTACAGCCCACTCCTGAGATACTCGAACTCGCGGTGGAGTATATTAAAGATTCTGCACAGCCAATATTTGCCAATAATTGATTATATTTCATATACTTTTTTATATTATTTCTAAAAAAATTTCCAAAATTTTTTATTTTTCGAATTTGTTCTATGAGTTAAATTTCAGTTATGTATTTTAAAAAGCTTTTTGTAATAGTTCTATTCCTTAAATTTTTAGGAATGACTTTATACACTACCAGACTATTATTTTGTATTTTCTTGTTACATTTTACCTTAGCTTTCCGTTGGATAGCAATGAAGTATATTGTATGTACAGAAAAATTTACAATTATTAGACACCAGCAGAATGTAATGCATTTTCTGGCCCGCTACGGCCTTCGTCAGCATTCTTTGTGTCGCACTGGATAGTGATACTTTATAAATTGAATGTATTTAACTCAACTATTTTAACAAATAGATATTGGGAATTATTTCTTTTTATAAGCAACTTTATTATATTCAACATTTTTTATTTTTCGAATTTATTCTATGAGTTAAATTTCAGTTATGTATTTTATTTATTTTTTTTTTTTTTAAATTCCATAAAATCAATGAAAAATTGTTTGCGCTTTTGAGATTTAAAAAAGTCCGGAATATTAGAAACCCTCTGATCGTAATTATATTTCCATTCTTTTAAATTCTTGCTCATAATTTAAGTAAAAACAAAATGACTTAATTTTATTGTTAAAAACATTTGTAATTTTGCTTAAATTGTTTAACGCAAAAAAAAAAATTAACTGCTATCAACGAAATTGAAACTTTTTTTATCGCAAATTAAGCAAGTATGATGATGATTGTGATTGCTATCAATTGGAGTCACTTGGAGTACATTCATTCACTCGTTCCAATTTACAATTTGATGTTGACGAACACCATTTCAAGTTAATTCATTTAAATAAATACAAAAAAATAAATCATGAGTAGTTTTAAAATATTTGCTATTTTATTGTTTGAAATTCGTTTTTTATTGTTTAAACAATTTAATTTTAATGGTTAAAGTTGATTGTTCATATTAAATTTAGTGGAACAAAATAACAACAATTTTAAATTTTTGTTGGTCTACTTTTCTGAAATTTTAAAATTTTGTTCTTAAAGAATTAATTTAACAAATACATTATTTTTTTCAAAATTGTTGTTGGCGTTTCAACTGATTTTTAAATTTTTTGTTATAGTTTTTTTTTTCTCTTAAATAAAAAACAACTTGTAAATTAATTCAACGAATATCGTGTTTGGTGACTGGATGTCTGGTCAGTACTTTAAATTGAAAATTGACCAAAAAAAAGAAAAAAAAAATAATAGAGTGGCTGCCTCTTAAAGTGCGCTAGAACACATGTTACAAGTGCTCACTGGGACACTGTACAAGCAAGTTCACTTGTTTTTTTTTTTTTTATTAATTTATTATCTTTTTCAGATCGTTGTTGTTAAGGTTTCAATTTGATTAAAATTGCTTAAATAATTAAAATAATTGTTTATTATTCATGGCTCGTTTCATGTCAAGACATGAAACTGCCGTGTTACAAAATGTGTTTGTTTTGTGTTTCACTTGAAAATTAGTTGTTAAAATTTTTAAACACAAAAAAGCTGAGATAATTTTAAAATTATATAATTATTTTTATTTTTTTTTTTTTTTTGGCTTAAATAATTAAAGTGGTTTAAAAATAAGTAGTAATGAAGAAAAATAATTAGCAGGTGGGTGTGTTAATAAGATTAAATTCATGTTGAAAATTTTTTGGACCATTTTTGCAAATTTGTTTTTAGCAAAAATCAAGGTTAAATTCAAGTATTTAAAATCAATTAACAGTTTTAAAAATTATTTAAATTATGGCTGAGTTTCTGCAGAACTGTTAATAAACTACACCACAATACTGGAGAAGGTATTATTTAGGTTTGTGATGATGTTCGTAACATATCAAATATTTTTTCTAGGCATTTAATTATATAACGATCGGCTCAGAATTACTTGCTGAATCGAACTAATAATGTCCGTACGGATGGCTGGATGGTTGTAGGTTGGGCTAGGTTAGGTTCAATGGGCAGCCGACACGAGGACGGCTCACTTGGGTCCTTATAGCGATCCCTTTGTGATACCCTTAGCAAGTGACAAAAGTCTGCCAGTATTCGCCAGACTATTCTCCAGAAGTTACTGCAGCCTTGAACTGCCCTGACTTCCTGCAGAACAGAATAATCGATTTCAGTCCCATATTAGACATATCGTCCAGACATGACAATTCCAGTCTCCCAAAATGATTAAAACTTATATCCCCGAGACCAAAGCATTGGCAGAGAAAAAGTGAAACAGCGTCTCCTCCTCCTCATCTTCATGACAACTGCTACAGTAGTCATTATAATCAAGACCCATTCTAACCGCATGAGTCCCTAGTACCCAGTGACCCGTAATGAGGCCATAAAGTCCTGGCCATCGAAAAGGTATATTCGCCCTGCCATCTCCCCTGAGCCCATCCACACGACTGGCTGGTTGTATGCCCATGTAAACTTTGTGCGTAAAATCCTATTGAGACCAGTAGGAATGGGTCCATAATTTACAATGGCCCCGGAATAAAGCCTTTGTATCCATAAACCATCTTATTATGTTTGTATTAAGATTTAATTTGACCCAAATATAAATTTTTTATTGTAACGTGTATCATCTTAACAAATTTTATTTAAATCGGTTCATATTTGATCAAAGCTCCCATAAAAATACCACTCCCGAAAATAGCCTTAAATGCCATAATATCCTTGTAATGACTTAACAATTCAGGATTCTGACAACCTCATGAACTGAATGATCGAGTACCCAGTAATCTGAGAACTATCTAATCTAATTAAATTATAGATACATACACATCTTTCTTCCCAGCAAATACTGATGCTTCCTCGGAAGCAGAAATGAAAGGGAGAATTCGAAGAGAAGCGCTTACACTTCTATGAAATATTACATGATTTTTGTGTGGAATGCTTTAGAGATCTGAAATATGATTATTTCATTCCTTGAAAACGGACATGATTTACGTGAATAAAGAAATTGAAAAATTAAGCATTGGAAAAAAATTTATTTCAGCGTTTAAAAAACTTTTTATAAATCAAAAATATTTTTTTCGAATAAAGGGGTTATAGTTTTATATAGAATTTAATCATTTATTTCGAAAAGGGCTCAGGTTTACAAATACAAAGTGTTCAGGAGATACAAAAAACTGAATATCTCTTAAAACATTTGTCTTTTTGAAGCAGAGTTTTTTCTAAAATTGTAAAAACAAAAAATTATTTTAAGTAATTTTATTATCAAAGTTGTTTTTGGTTATACAATTATTTATTAAAAGACTTTTTTTGTTGTGTTTAATTCCCTATTTTTATAATTGATAAAAAAATACTGAAATGTATTGTTGAAGGATAAGCTGTTACAGTTGGCGAAATTGAGCCCTTTTAGAAAATTATTTTTGAAATTTCGTGGTTTTAGTAGCAATATTGTATCTTTAGTGTATGCAATTTTAGAAACACACAGATAAATATTCTATAACGTTTAAATGTATACTTTGCATTTTAATGAATCTTCCTTAACCAAGAGGTTATGGAAGATTTATTTACGAAGTCCAAAATTGTAATAAAAGTATACAACATTTTCAACGAAATAGTTTTATTATAAAGGAACATTAAGAACCATTCGGTACATTTTTATCTGCTTATTAAGATTACAAATTAGAAAACACATACATTCATTAAAATATTCTTCTTTCTATATGTGCCTGTGAATACTTGTCGGTTGGCCATTGCAGAATATCTTCATATACATTTTGGAAATCGGCAATTTGGATTTAATTATTCTCCGAGCAGCTGCATTTACACATTTCCAAAATGAAGACAACAAAAATTGTGTTATTCTCTTAATTTTTCTCCTGAAACGGTGTTTACTATTCAGATTATTTTAATAATGGCAAAATTAAAAATAATTTTTCATAACAAATTGACCACACATTCAAAACTTAAATCTCACCGTAAAAATTTTCCTTTTTTTTAATTTGCTAACTTAAACACACATATTAAATATTTTAAATAAATATGGAGATGAGCCCTTTTCGATATTCATTTTTAAGAGTCACATTTTTTTCACCGCTATGGAAAGAATATATAAACTTTCATTCTGACATTATATCGGTTTATATGTGTACCTCCAAAAACAGCAAAAAAAACTCAATTTCCAAATATTTGTAATTGAGTTCTTTCCGAAATAAATGATTATTTAATTGTTGTAAAATTTAGCAAACACTTTTTTATATTTTATCAAAGGAATAAAGGCTTTTACTGTTTCAGAAATTGTAATCTTATAACGAATAAACAGCGATTCACTTCTAGTGTTTAGCACCGAATTTAAAAATTTCAGGATTAAATGCGTTATCTTACAGCATTCGAGTAAGGCAGTCATTTTCAGAAGCAAAAAAGGAAGCGGTTGGGATGCAGTATATGTATTTACTGCTTTCAAATCTTGAAATATTTTTGCTGGGTTCTTACTTTTGTCGTAATAGATCATCTTTTTTGTAAACTGAATTTAGTTTATAAAAATAAAAACGACTTTTTTAATTGAGAATATAACAATCAGTATTAAGTAAGTATTAATATGAAATTTGGCAGCGATAACTTCTAAAATAGCTGGCGGTCTAGAATCGACCATAGTCACAATGTCGCAGTGGTCGAGTGAGCATCGCGCGTTCGCTGTGGCTACATTTTTAAGAGTAATGATTCCTACGTAATTGCTCTTTCGACATTTTTTCAAAGTTCGGTGTTCGGCGAATACGTGTGTAAATTTAATTCGTTCGTCGGTGCAGATACTATGAATGTCCCACGGCCAGGACCCAGTCGATCTTCAAGGACTCTCTAAAATATTGAACTGGTTGAAAGCAGTTTACGTGAAAATCCACGACTTTCAATACGGAAAAGAGCAGCCTCACTGGAACTTCTAAGAGTGATTATTCATTAAATTTTAAAAAAGCATCTGAAGTTCCATCCTTTTAAAATTCAAATCGTTCAAGAACTGAAAGAAAGTGACTTTGATTTACGCAAAAATTTTTGTGAAACGGTGTTGGAAAATTTTAGCACTGTAAATCCTTTTTTTTGGAGCGACGAGGCTCATTTTCACTTAAACGGCAACGTCAACAAGCAAAACTGCCATTACTGGTCTCCAAGAATCCTCAGCCCTCGATTGAAACTTCAAAAACCATTGCATTACCCCAGGGTAACTGTTTGGTGTGCCTTATCCACGCAGGAGATAATTGGACCATTTTTTTTTCGAAAATTCTCGAGGCCAGGCGACGTATGTCAACGGTGAAAATTATCGACGCATGATTACGGAATTCTTTTTGCCAAACCTGCGAGCTCTTCCATCGTACTCTTCACACACAAAAACTGATCAGCATCCCATGTCCACCAAGGTCGCCAGATCTAATTCCCATGGATTTTTTTATGGGCCTACCACAAAGAGAGGATTTCTAATGACAATCCCCAATCTCTTGTGGCTTTAAAGGAAAATATTCGTCGAGAAATCAGCTCAATTTAATCAAGTTTACTGCAGCGTGTGGCGCAGAACACAAGTGTTTTCAATTCGACGGAAGACATCTGGATGACATACTCTTTAAAAAATAAAATCCGCATTAAGATTCTATCGTTCAATGCTCTTAATAAGACTTTGTGTCAATTATTACGTTTTTTATTTAAGTTTGAAAGTAAAAATCTGCCATCAGACACCCTGTATTAACGGTGGTGGAAAATACCGATGCTTTTTGTCGTTTTCGTTTTTTTTTTGTAGTTGCAAACACACACACACACATGGGTGAAAAGAGTGGATTTTATTGTTATACAATTTTGTTTTGGCTGGTCCATGATTGTCCATGCGTCCCAAATAGCGTACGCTCGCAAAAATCTGTCTGTACAGATACAGACCCTACCCCCAGGAGTGTAGGGGTTGGTTAACGCATTGTTTGCTCAATTGGTAAAGATTCATAACGATGTGGGCCCTTGGGGAGGTATCCTATTAATCTTTCTACAGCTATCTGTAAATATTGTGTAGAATAGTCAGACTTAATGGACTATACTTTCTTCCTTGGTTTTTTTAATAAAAAATGTCCCATATTCGAACAATTCTGAACGCATACACATTTCGAGAAGAAATGTCTCTCTTTGTTTGAGAAGCAACTTACGCTTGCAGTTTATTTAGCTATTTAGTTTAGGTTACGGCTGACCAGTGTTTGATCTGGTACGAAATTCACAGACCTTCAGTATGTAAATACATATATCCTCTAATGGATGTTGATGTCTGTAAGGACCACGTGTATAAACTGATTAAAAACTGATTTTTGGAAGAAACTTCCAACCTATTATTATTAAACAGAAGATGCTTTTGCAGTAGAAATTTAATTGATCTGATTCCTAAACAAGGAAAGAGTGAATAGCCCAGATACTTTAGTACCAAAACTGTCCTCATGTTTTCTTTTAACACATATGAAAGTCTATTCCTAATTGTGGAGACCGGTATCGGAGAACACTCAACAAACATAAAGAATTTATACATTTATAACCATTTGTATCAGCTTTTAGTTTTCTTTCAATACTGAACGAAAAAAGAAGTTTGATATTTAATAAAATAGATTGCGAAACTTTAAATAAAATAATTTCTACATAGAAAAACGGGTAAAAAGGTGAGGTATTACACTAATAAAAGTGGTTTTACTCGATATGTATTTTACAGAATGCCAATCCAACTTCCCTCTGCAAAATGAAAACATGCCATGTTTAAGCTAAAATTTTTCTCCTGTAAATTTTTACCTGCACTTACCGTGTAAAAAATTTTCAATTAGAGTTTTTTCTATTCTGTCAAAACTCATGGCATCAGCTGATTTGCAAGTCATTTACAATTAATTCGGAAAATATATTTTAAAATTTATGTATAAAAAATATTCTTAAAAAATTTAACAAAGAGGACATTTTTAATTAGATGAAATACAATTAAAATTTAATAGAAATATAAATCATAGATCATTTGCTGTTGTGAAAGAATATGGGTTATGTCAGATCAGAGAAAAAAATAATTTTCATATTTGAATACGAAAATCGAAAATTTGATTAAAACATTTTTTGAATTTTCAGCGATGGCGATTTTTGCGTTATTGATAAAAAAGTTTGTTTAGTTATTGAATTTTTAGTCAACAACCAATTTTATTGACAATAAAACAAGTTGTTTCCTAAAATAATTTTTTTCAACAAAATGTTTACGTGATCTGTTAAAATCAATTTTTGGAAATGTTGAATAAATCAAATCTTTATCGAATCTTTATTTATTTACTCATTAATTATGATGTGCTCAATTCCCAATTTTTATTCTTGATAAATACACTAAAATTAAGGCTGACTTCCAAAACGTACTAATACAAAGTTTGTATACAGTTGTACTACTGTATTTTAACAATGTACATGTTCAAAGTGCCGCAACAATGCAACTATGTGTTTTGTTAATTTAAACGTTTTAAAGTGTAAGTGATGCAATGGATAATATTAAAAATAAACATGTACAGCCGTATTCATAAGGAAAATTTGGCATGAAGTTAGCAAAAAGTTCATTTATAATACACTAACCAAACTATGCCTAACGATTTGCTAAACTCTTGTTAACGAGCTGCCAAACGTTTGCCAGCTTGTGAAAAACAGGAGTTTAATGTTGAATAATTTTGATTGTTTTTTTAATTCACTGTATTTTTTTTTAATTAAGTCCTTTTTTAAATTTATTTTAATTTAAAAACATTTGACATTTTTATGTGGGGAGGCAAAAACAAAAAAATAAGAAAAATTATGAAATGAAATGACAAAATCAGCGATGATTAATGCAAAACGTGTTGGATTTTTGAGCACTATAATGTGGCATCATTAATATTCAGAGTTGATTTATTAAAAGTTAGCAGACGGATAAAATTCGTTATAAATAAACTCTGTGCTAACAAGCTGCTAAGCTTAATCGGCATTCTAGTTAGCAGCTCGTTGTACGTAGTGTACAAACTGTGGCTAACTTTTAGTTATGAATGCGGCTGGTAGTGTTTGCAAATTAAATGTTAAATGTCACAAAGCATCAATTTTAAGACCGATGCCCTGATTGCCGTTTTTCTGAGTTACTAATACTTAACAGTGATGTTTTGGAAGGGTTTGCATAGCATATATTTTGTACTGCGGCGTTATGAAACATTATACTCTGTTCTAATACAAAGCAATTGACGTTTTGGAAGTCAGCCTTAATGTTGGGGAATAATCTAGTTCCTATGCGCAGTTCACTAATTTTTCAGCCCAGATCATTAGGAAACATTTTTTCAAAGACTTTGGAAAAGTTAAAGATGTTAAACAAATAAAACTGTAAAGCGAATGAGAATTACAAACACTCAAGTCTTATTTGCAACGATATCAAAGCTTTTAAAAAATGGACAAGAGTTAAAAATACTGTCTTTACTTTGATTCAAATATTTTTTTATTGAATATGAAGAAATATTTATTTATTTCATTATTAAATATGTTTTATTGAGTTTTATTTTGCAAGGTGCAATTTGGATAATTTTTTCGTTGAATCAAATAAAAAGTTTGACTTAAAATTTTATTTTTTATTTTTCTTGAGATATTTTTTTCTGTGCTGAGACTAAAAACGTATGTGTGAAAGCAAAAATTATAAACTGTCTGTACATTGTCAATTTTGACAGACATGTGCAATTACATATGGATCATACAACTAACAAAGCCACTGTAAAATACACATCGTGTAGAAATAGCTTAGGTCATCGCCCAGACTTGCAATTTTTGTTGCTACAATTTATTAAAATTCTGCTTTGAAATTGCACTAGTGTCCAGATTATGAAATTCTAGTCTTACATTTTTATCTTGTTTTTGCTCTTCTCCTTTTTACAACTAAGTACAAATACACCTACGACCAACTGCAGCTTGAAAAGTGCGAGAATTACAAAACAAAACGGAATTGCAGAGTACATGAAACCGAGTACTTCTCCCCATTCTTCTCACCTCTCTTACCAATAAACTCAAAAGTTGCTGCAACAAAAACTGAAAGTCTGGACTATGACTAAGATGGTAAGAACAAGAGATAATAGAGTTGCCAGATCTGACAATCGATGCCAGTTTAAACCCTATCAGAAAATTAAACAAGTAAAAATTCTTGCATATTTTTTTTATTTAATATTTATTCTTTTAATGTTTTCTTGAATGTATGAACAATACTGAAATAAACCGCCTTTTATATGTATTTTATAAATGTCTAACCATGAGTGAGAAAAGTCATTAACACTTAACATTGTGGTTTAAATTTTATATGTTTAATTTCGGTGTTTGTGTAAAATTTCTTTTCGGTTTAATTTTGCCTACACAGAAAAAAAATCGTTTTCATTAATATAAATTCTAAATGTTTTTAATCAATTTCTTAAAATGTAAAAACATTTTTATATTTTTCATATTTGAACAAAATTAAGGAGGTTTAAAGAGAATAAGTGGTGAAACAGAATAAGTCTTTAACTTCAAGCAAAATCAACTTTAAGCTGAAAGAATTAACAAAACCCCTAATTAAGTCGACGGCAGTATTCTTAAATGATATCTCATTGTTGCTTTGACTTTGACATTGTCGCTTTGACATATGGTTATGTTTACAAAAAATGTATAAAATTTAATGAAAGTATGGTAGCATTGTTAAGAGAATGAGTGTCTATCTGTGAGAGCATAAAAAAAACCGCTCTCAAAATTAGCTAGATTCTATTTTAAGGTAAAATTTTTTGGAAAATGTGGTGATGATGCAGTTCTGTTTGATTATTAATTTAAATTTTATTTTTGTAACATTAAAAATTGTTCTATTGTAGTTTTTTTAAATTGTGCAAAATAATAAAAAAATATATCGAATTAACGGGATCTTCTCAGGGGAAAATTACCCGTTTAAATTGTAATGAAATTTTGATTAGTTACGAATGTTATTTACTCCCGATTTTATAATGCATTAAATATTGACAAAGTATATTTTGATTATTATAGTTTTTATGTTATGGTTGGAAGATATTCAAAATGTATTTCACCCTAGAGTACGAATGATCGACAGTTCGACGAGCATCGCTCCTTTTAATATAATTTTCTTTTAAATGGGTGGGTTAAACACTCTCAAATTTTGTTTGCTGTTAGAAGATGATTTACTTTTGCAGTGTATAATTGTTAAGCATCGTTGCTGGAACTTTGCTTTTATTGGTTTTGTACTCGTCGAACCATCGAATATTACACAAGATTCAAACCGTGATTTTTTCCATGTTTTTTAAGACATGATTTTTTGGGTTTTTTGGCGGACGGTGTAGAGAAACAAGCGGGGTAGATAAAAATATCAAATTTTCTGTTCTCTGTGTCCTTTTTTATATTTTTCTTTGTACACATTCGTATTGTTGTTATGTTGCTTTATTTTATTTTTTATTTCAATGTGGCAACATCTCCTTACAATACAAAACGTTTGAGCGCATTTAAATTGTTTGTTTTTACAAATAAGCAAGTAAAGAAGAATTAACGATAATGGGGAACAAATCAACCCTTAAATCATGGTGAAAAATCTTCGTTTAAATCTGTTGTGTTTTTGGAAGCAACTTTCAAAAGGAATTAAAAAAGACATGATTTTTATATCACGGTCTGAATCTAGTGTTAGTATTAACGTGAATTTTTGACTCAAGGTGATATTGAAAAAAAAAATTATTTTTGTAAAGCTAAAAATGTGTTTCTAGTATTAACTCTTTTTTTAATTTTTCAATAACTTTTAGGTTATGTTTTATGATGCCAAAAATATGTGCAACATTAAATGAATTAGTACAAAAATTAAATAAATCGTGTATCTCTATGAATTAAAATTAAACTAGGATTTTATATAGACTTATAAGGTGCCACAATGATTAATAATATTTATTGAAAAAGTATATTTGGTTTCCAGCGATAGTTATCGACAGCTAAAAAATACATCAGCACAAAAAATACAATACAAATCGAGGATCATTCGTTGCAATGTACGTAAAATATGGTTCGTACTCTAGGGTTTAAAGTACTTAATTGTCTAAAATTTACGATAATTTAAAATTAATACATATAACAAAATTTTCATTAAGCCAGGGGCCAAATTGTGGCATCCGATATCAATCGAAATTCGCATTGAAATTTTATTGTGATTTTGTTCGCTATCGAATGCCATAATTTGGCCCCTGCTTAAAGCTGCTCCATAAAGTATTTAATAATATTTATGAAAGAGTTCATACCAGACATGGAAAAATGGGGGAAAATGCATGTTTTTTTCAAACCGTCTATAAAAATATTCATTCCATTTTGAAATCAATTTTTTTTCTGTGTATAAACAATTCTTTAATTGTTGTTTTCCTCCTCTTACGACTTTTTATGTCTTATCTTATAATGTTTTTAATACGTTGCTCTTTTATTTTGCGTTCATTTTGGACTTAACGATTTTTTTTGCTGATTTCTCTCTAAAACACTAAAGTTTTATATTAAAATTAAAAAAAAAAAAAAAATATATCAAACAGGCGATGGGTTGTAAAACAAACAAATTAAGTTTGCAAAATTTTCTGTTTTAACTTTTTCGTCTTTCTTTTTATTATCTTCTGATAAGAATAATAAATTTTTGCGGGAGTTTTTTTTTTAATTCGCAAAGACTTGAATTTTTTGAAAACGTTTATAAAAAAGTTGTTCAGCATTAAGATTTTTTATTTAGTCTAATTAAGTCATTTGAGTATTTAGGAATTTCAGTTAAATGACACTTATTCATGTGGACAGTTGGATTGACAAAAAGACGGAGCAGAGTCGCGATGGTTAAAAAAAAGAGAGATAAATATTTGTTTTTGTTTGAACTACCAGCAACGTACTTGAGCGAATTTTTATCTATTGTTGTGTTCATTTGTTGATACCATGTGTTCTATTGTAAACAAATCAGATAAAACAACAAAATATAGAATTTGCATTTTTTAGTTCTTATCTCATAAAAACATTCTTGTTAATAAATAAAAATTGTATAAAAGTTTTTTGATAAAAATATTTGCTTAAAATGTTAAGATTTGCCAGGAAGGAAAAAGCTGTAACAAAACTTAAAGATAACAGTTATGAAATAGAATTCGGGAATTGTTATCTTTCTTTTTACTAATCATTTTATTATTCAAGCAAAATGATTTATAGATTCCAAATAAGCACATTCAAAAAATGTTTAAACAATTAGATAAAAGAAAAATTTGTTTAAAAATTCTCTATAATTTTGCAGTTTTATTTAGTTGAGTTTTAAGGATATTCTGTAGTTTATCAGGAAATTTTGAAATTTTACCGAAATATGAATAACTTTTTCAATATTTTTAGTTAAATTTTTTACAGTAAAAAACACGTCATTAAATTACACCGGTCTGCAAGAAACAAAAAAATTTTCGAGCCTTTACATAAATATATGTGGACCATACAGAGCTTATTAGACTAATGTCGAATCTATTTCCAGATTTTTTTGTGGGCATGACTAATATGATGGCCGAAATAAGGTGGTTATGGTAACACATTTATTCATAACTTGAAAACGATTTGTCCCCTTTTGATAAAAACATCAACAAATGATTAGAAAATGTTAAGTTTTTGTCCTTATAATTTTTTTTTTATGAATTTTTGAAAACAAAAAATAATACTAATTTTGCATAAAAAAAAATAACGCCACTGATGTTTGAATAAAAATCGAAGCAGTTGAAAATATAAAAAAAATGTTATTTGGGTGACTTAAAGGACATTTTATTCCTGATCATTTGTTTGTATTTTCATTAAAATCGACAAATTGTTTTCAAGTTGTGATCAGAGCTGCCGTTTTTGGTTATTTCTAACCAAAATTGGTTATTTTTTTTTGTCAAAGTGGAGATGTGAATATTTTTTTCATTTTGGTTACTTTTTTTCTAAAATATAAAATACGTATGAATATGTATTTCTTGATACACTTGCAATTTAGGTTTTTTAAATTTTTAACCTTTTTATTTACATGGGGGGTTATTGCGTATATGGATTCGAAGGAAATTATTTACGACTTCGAAAAATGTGTACTTTGCACTACGATTTTCTCATTATTTAATTAAAATGAACGGAAGTTCTTTATACTTTATCGCAACCAAAAAATTTTTTTCGAAACAGCTTCCAGATATTTTTTTTTAGGATTTTTGCGAAGAAAAAAATTGCCAAATGTTATTTTTATAGTGGAAACTGCCATGTTCTGAAATTGAAATCAAATGAAGTTTTATCGATGCAGATTTTCAATTATTTTTTTTTTAATGAGCGTAGTTTTTCTGATTTTAAGAGTAGAAAAGATACCTATACCTATCACGCGGAATCGTTTTCAGAAAATGACTGAAAAAGTAAACAAAAGTAGATTTGGGGTTTCTAAAACCTTGAATATAAAGGAAATGTTCTAAATTTCCACTATTTCCAGTAGCATATTTTAATATATTGATATACACATTGCCACTTTAAAGATTTTTCAAAAATAAATTTACTGTTAGAAAATATATAATAATTGGGCAATATTTTTAATATATAAAAAAAGCCTTTGACTGTCAGTCATATACATTTTCACCCATTGAATTAACGTTCTGAAATCGAATTTGCTTATATTCGTTATAATATTATACAATGATTCACAAAATATTTCAAATAGAAAAATCTTGCAACAGTAATAATTACAATTATTAATTTAAAATACAATTTACAAACAATAATTTTAATAATATTTTAGATTAAATTCACAAAAAATGCATTTCGCATATCGCCAACAGTTTCCAATTTCGCCAAGACAATCACCATATCGCCAAACGTAAATGTTCATCGCCAAAGGAATTTAAAAATCGTCACATTTCACAACCCAGCCACTGACAGTTAAAAAGCGGAAAATAATTTAATTTTTTAATTTTTTGTTATTTATAGCTTTGAAGTACAAATTTCGTTTATTGTTAAGGACATATTCAAAAAAAATTCAATTTATTAACTTCCAACATACTGAATTTTGTATGCTAATTTTACGGGTTTAATGTGCGGTTTTCACAACACAAATAATTAAACAAAACTTAAGTTTCTCCTTATTTTTTAATATGTACAAGAATTACATTTCTTGTTTTGTTTTCTTAATTTGTAATTAATATTTTCATATTAAGTGCAAATAACATTTGTCTTACAATGCAACTTAAAATAAATTTTTATGTTTTTCTCAATTAACAAAAGGCATTTCTAATTTGGTTATATTTTTTCGCATTTGGTAACTTTTTCAAAATTTTTGGTTGTCAAAATTGCATTAGTCCTGGCAGCACTGGTTGCGATAAATGTATGAGCATCACCACCTTATTTCAGGCGAAAGATTAGTCAGGCCCATAAATAAAAATGTGAACGCGATAGAAAAAAACTGAAAACCCAATAAACTCTCTCAAAATTCATAAAGTGACAACAACAAAATAAACAAATTTGTTAAGATAAATTCATGCAAAATGTATTAACAAAGTGACCTCATTACTACAACAATGAAACAACGGAAAAAACAACCGGCATTTTGTTGCTAGAATTGCGACGGTTAATGTCAATATGTCTTTATAAAAAACGTAAATAACCAAAACAAAGACACCAAACGTCAGAACAGGAAAAACAAAATGAATGACGTTTTTTGTTTTGTTGTAGAATTGAGGCCACTTTATAAGTACATTCTGAAATTAACCCATTGTTTCCAAACAACTTTTTATGGTCTGGAAAATTTAACTGTTCTGCAACATATTTAACATATGAACTGAGCTGTCATATCATATTATATGTAGATTAGGGTGGGTCACTGATGTATGAGAAAAAATAAAACTTCTCGAATCATATTCTAACAGCAATATTTTGTTGTCTTACGTTAAAACAAGTAAAAAAAAATTTAAAAAAGTCCCATCCTGAGCCCGCGCCGGAGCTCCTAGGAATTAAGTATTTTAAAAACAGCCATTTTTTAAATTTTAATATTTTATTTACTATAAAAAATTCATTATTAATTAAAGCTGAACACATTTTTAATTACGCATAAAAAAAAAATAAAACTTTGGTTCCTATACAACATAAAACAATAAAAACACGAAATTTTATTAGTTATTTTTTGGTCACAAAAGCTTGTATTTTGTCAAATCTGGGCATTTCCATAAATAGAATGTCACTTCTTGACACTCAACTGCCGCATTTATTTCTTCTGTAGTGGTGTTGTTCTGAAGAATTGCTGGATCGAAAAACTTTTGATTCCAATTTATAACTACAAAGTAGTTACTTCCGTCAAAATTGATAGAAGGGGTCTCAAAGACGCGAGGTTGCTTTCGGGTATGAGTTGAGCTCCGTGCTTCATGAAAACGTCTGGCTGCCAGTTCTCTAACTGTTTCACCCAACAACATCGACGGAAGCAAGTTTTTCGCCGTTTCCTATTAAGTTGGCAATAGGACCAGCATGCGAATATGGTCCCTTGGTAAAACCATATAGCTCGTTAAATAGATGTTTTAATGGCAATTCGTTCAAATGTAAATAGTCCATTGCAGTGGGCGCTGAAATCTGTTTGCCAATACTCTTATTACTCCGGTAAATTTCCCAGTGTTAGTGACTGAACTATCACAACCAATTTCCATCAAATTTTCTTTATTCATTTTTTGAGACGAAGAAAGGGCAATAATTGGCATTTCAATATTTTTAGAAGTACTTCGATCTGGTGTTGCTTAGCCAACATAAACTGAATCTGGCTCCTTAACATGTTCCTCAATCAGTATTTGTCTATATTTAGCTCCTTTTTAAATAATATTAAGCGTCTTATCTTTTCGGCTGTCAAAGTATAAAGGTAGTAGATCTAACTGCTTCTGATCTTAAATACATTCATTACGTACTTTGTTTCTTTCCCGTCCTATTTTTGATTTATCAATTGGTTCTCTGCTAGGAGAGATATCTTGCAATAAAGACGAAGCAATAGCAGCCGCTGCGCTATCGGAAACACTGTAACGGTTACAAGTTTTTGACAATATAGGCAAAATAAAATTTTGTTTCTTTCTGCCTTCGACGTGGAAGGTAAATTAAAAGAAGCACTGGAATTACTTACAGATAACTCCTGCTGTTTTAAGTAAATTTTGTCTCGACTTTTATTTACGTTTTTTCTGTATTTGGTGCTTGGGCTACTCTTTTTTGCAAATTATTTGGAAGATCTCGAACTACTTCTCCAATACGCATCTTTCTCGCCCTCGCATCGCACTCAAAAACAAAATAAGATCAAAGCGCGGGCTCTTACACTAAAAAAAAAAATAAAAAAAAAAATTTTTTTTTTGACCCACCCTAATGTAGATATAATTAAATCACAGAGTATACTTGTGGAAAAGGTTTGTTTTATGTTATTTTTTTTTTGCACAATGTTCATTTAAGACAAATTGAAATTGAAAAATATGGAAATGGAATTAAACGAATTAATTGCACTAAAGCGTATGCCTCGTTTGCACACGTATTTCATGCGGAATCTTTGTTTCGAAGACAAATTGGTACCGAAATCTCGAAATGCTTCAGTTGAAAGAATATAAGGCACCTTTTACATTTGAGAAACAGCCTGTCGTCTTAAAGCACTACTGGAATTTTATTTACTAAAGAATACAACGAACATTTTGTACCTTCCCAAGGATGGCACAGAATGAGCTATTATAAAGTATAAAATCTTTTTAACTTTTTTGATTATGAAACATTTGAGTTCTATTTTTCCTAAATCCAGATAATGAGCAACGAATCCCATTTCCTTTTAACAGGCTACGTCAACAAGCATAACCGCAGAGCTTGGGTTACGGAGAATCCAATAGCAGTAGGGGGCCCCGGTAGGCTAGCTGGTAGTGAGCTAGTCTATCAGTACCGGGGTTCCGGGTTCGATTCCCGACAGAGACTCTGGTCTCCTGCAGACAAGCAAAAAGCTTCGTGGGATTTAGTGTAGGAATAATAAAAAAAAAAAAAAGTTAATTTGCGACAATTGCACTAACTTAAGTGCATTGTTTGGTGCTGTATATCGTTTGATCGGATAATTGGCCCGTGTTTTTTTTTTAAATGAATTAGTGTCTTAATCTCTATCAACGATGGTACATATCGGACGTTGTTGGAAAATTTTGTTACGCCAACTCTGGAAAACCATCCAACTTTTTGGTTTCAACAAGATGGAGCCGCAGTACGTACTGCAGATGCCTCAATGGCTTTGGTAAGGGACATACATATGCGATGCATGCATTATTTTACGTATAAGATTTTTTAACCTGCTTCCATGTTTATGGGATTAACCAGCTCCTTGCAATTTTATTTGGGGATAATTAAAAGAATGAATGTATGTTAATAAACCCAAGAACAATTCCCCAACTAAAAAGCAATATTGGAAAATATATCATGGTCATTACATCCAAAATTTTACGAAAAATAAAGGAAAAAAGATTTAAAAGATCACGTATATGCGAAGCAGAAAATGGACGTTACTTACAGGATATCCTGTAGGATGGCTAATATTGATCTCCTTCCCCTTGCAGCCACACGATTAAGATTTTCTTGATTCTTTTACGTACACTTTTTGTAAAAATTTCTATAAATTGAAAACTGTGACGTAGGCTGCACGCAATTATTAAGCAATTTACTTTCAAGATGTCAACAAGAAAACAATTGATAAAGACAAACGAAAAATTTGCTTACTAAACTTCTAATCAGCTGTTAAATTGAACGTAAATCTCGTGGTCAAATGTGAAAGTGTGAGTGTGTTAGTAAAAAAAAGTGAGATTAAGAGCAAATTGAACGTATTTAAAAGACAAAACTTAATCGTGTGACATCCAAGTTAAATAAAGTTGTTGTGTCTTTTCAAAAGTTTTTTTTATAAAATAAGACGTTTGATATCAGGTGTAATTTTAATGGGAAAATTTTGCATCATTTCCAGTGTAATTTAGAATGGGGCTAATGGTAACACTGCATCTGGGTAACTACCTGACCACATGCGCAATATGTTTGGGAATTACTGCCGTGGCAACTGTCAAACTTCATATATACAAGACGTTGGGAAAAAGTATTAGAGTTTTTTTATATAGAGTTGACGGCAATAATTGCGAAACATATTGCGCGTGTGGACAGGTAGTAAGGTTTTTTTCTCTCTTTCTTCAGTTCAGAGCAAGGCAAATTCATACAGAGAGAGAGATATGCAGAGAGTGTTATCAAAATGTATTGAGAAAGTGACCTCACTACTGCAACAATGCAACAAAAAAAAAAAAAAAAACAACGGGCCTTTTGTTGCAAGAATTGCAACGGTTTATATCAAAATGACTTTATACAAAATGTAAATAAACAAAACAAAAAAACACCACCAAATGTCAGAATATGAAGAAAAAAAAATTTATGTCTTTTTTTTGTTTTTGTAGAAGTGTGGCCACTTTATAGGTACATTCTGAGTGTCATGCTGGCTGTCAATTTGTTTTTCTAAATAAGTTTGAAATTAAGATTACATGTTCCTTCATTTAAATAAAGGGACAACTAGCATATATCTCCCTTTTCTGATGCGGTCACGTATATTAACTCGCTTTAATGCAGAGAACTCAGCAGTATAAATATAAAAAATTTATAATAAAAAATGTGTACAGAAAAAGCTTTGCTTTTTCGATGAAAGTTCAGTATCGTGTTGAATCGAAAAGCTGCAGGGCATTAATTTGCCTATATTTTGCTTACGGCTCCATTGTGCAAATATTGAATCTTAAAATCTTCTTTATTTAAATTGTGTTATTTAAACCTTTATGGACCACTACGACAAAAATATCAAGATTTCTATAGTGGTTGCTCTTTAAATTGTTAACGATCCCATTGTGCAGTAAAACTTTATCTAGAGTAGAGTATCACTTGAAAAGTATCTCAATATTTATTTATTTCCTTGTTTATTTTTGTAAACTCATACATATTTTCAATTTTTCTACTAATTTTTTATATCTATTTATCATAAAAAAATAATTCAAATAAACTTTTGAATTCAATTACTACACTTTCCAGCTGAATAAATATTTAAAATTCAATTGCAAAGTTTTTGCATAAAACAATTTTTTTTTTTTTTTTTGAATAATATGAAAAAACTTATAAACAAATGGAATTCATTTAAATATTTAAGTTATTTAATTGGACATTTTTTTTAAAACAAGAAATTATAGAAAATAAATTTAATAAAACACAGATTTTTGAATTTTTTTCAAACGAAAAAAATTTTTATTTGATTTATGGGGAGTCTGCCTGATACAGGTAGACATCGAACTTGTATTTAAAAATTCATTGTTTGATTTAATAACTTTTGTTTATAAATAAAGTTTCATTTTTTATAGAAGTTTTATTTTTTTTAGTGTTTTATTGTTTTGTTTTATATTTATTTATTTTTTTATTTAGTAAAAATTAAACAATTTTTTTCATTTATTTTAACGCTTCACATTCATAATCATGTCTTTTTCGATTTTTTTTTGTACTTTTTATTGAATTCATATTCTTTCTTGAAAACAAATAATGATCATTATAATGTTTGTTAACATAATAATGAAGTTAATTTTGCTTTATCGTAAGTTTCTCTACCGATTAAATAATCGGAACGAGAAGATATTTTTTAAACTGGGTATATTTTATAAAAACTTTTGTTTAATGATCATCTTCTTAATGATGATGAAATGTTTTCGCTGAATTTTTTATTCATTTTATAAATATTGTTGTTGTTTTTATTCAACTCATTTTATATGCCGGTGTTGTATTTTGAAAATACAAATATAAATTTTTTGTTTGTTTATTTATTTTATGCTTTAATTTTTTGCGTTGGATGGATGCGCTTTTTTGTAATTTTTTTTTTCTTTTCAAACTTTATTTCTTTTATTCATTTCGCTGTTTTATTTGATTTTATTATTTAACTAACAAATTCGTGTTTATCATAATTTGAGTTTATTTAATGCGTTGGCGTTCTTTTTTTTTAAACTCTTTTATTTTAATTTTGTTTGGTTTCACTCACATGTATGAGAAAAAAAGTGGTTTAGGGCAGGAGATTTTATATTTCAAAACCGAAAGTTAAGACTTTTCAACAGTCTCTTTTCAAAACATAAATTGTTTATTAATAACACTTAATTAAATGTTTTGTTTAAAATGACATCATGCCTGTGAAACATACAAAATGATATCAGCATAAATTGATCCAAGCTAACAAACTGGGCAACAACTATTAACTAAGAGTTAATACATATTTCATAAAGTTTGGAAAAAAAATCTAAGAATAGTACAAACAGTTATTTCGAACTTGATTCATCATGATGGCGAAATTTTTTGTCTGGCACTGACAGGACATAAAATAAAGTATTAGGATAAGATTTGATTAATTATTGTTAGTTCAATAAAAATAAATGAAGATTCAATAAATAAATATTGAAACAAACCAAATATTTAAAAATTTTCCATAGAACTCTATTCCGAATTTATGTATGTAGAAACAAGTTTATCTGTCTCAGAATGGCCGATTTGATTCCCACCTGAGACTCTGAAATGCTTCAGTACATTTAACTGAAATTTTACACAACTTTTTTTTTCAAAATTAGTCAAAATTAAATTTTATATATAGAATTCAAAACAATTTAGTTTGAGTTCTAAATAGTGTAGGTAAAGGATCGAGTATTTGCACTTATATTTGGGTACTCGATGCCCAAAAGTAGTTACTCGATACTTTCGGGGTTGTATCTTTAGAACAAAGTTAAGTTAAAAATGTTATGGGTGTCTTTCAAAATACGACTCTGTTTGAAAATACATTTGCAAAATTTAACAAACAGCTAAAAACAATTAAAAAACGAACTATAGGAAACATTTAAAAGAGTTTGTACAAATTTAGCACAAAAGGCATTAAAAAAAATTGAAAAAACAGTGTTTGCCTTAAAACGTTGCTTGAAAATCCAAAACAAAAAACCGTTAGAAATATTGAACAGCAGTGTTTGAAAATATACATTAAATATTGTTCTTTACTGTTCGGTATGTTAGATATGTGGAAGACATAAACGCTAATAGTGTTCGTGTTGTAAATCAATAAAAAAAAATAAACGTTTCTCTGTTTGTGATCTTCGAACACAAAAATAATACTGAACTCATCCAACTCAACAAAAAGATGAGAACATTTCATTGCGTTCTGTTTTTTCGTTGTATTCGCTTCAGCAGATTAATGTTCGTCCGTTTCAATTGTTCCTAGCGCCCTTTTTACTGGTAAAGAAAAAAAAGTTTTTTTTACAAAAACAAAAAAAAAATATACGAAAAAAACAAAAAGCCAGCAAAAAATGTTTACACAAACAAAACATGTACACAATACATAGACCAGCCTTTTGTGCTTTGGTCATACAAATTGCCAAGTAGCAACAACAATACTAGTGAGAAGCTTTTCTAAAATTTTTGCTTTCGTGTTGCTTTATTAATGTATAAAAAACACTATGGACCATTAAAATATAATGTGTTTCTACAGAACCAGTACATTTGTTCTGTTTTATAACGAAGAACAAAACACTATATATTGTTCGTTAATTTAATGTTCATATACAAAAACACTAAAAAAATAGTGCTAAATAGTGTTCTGTTTATTTTCGAACACTGATGAAATGTATTGAGTACCCAATTGAAATGTATTTAGTACTACTGAGCAGGGACCCGAAATAACTGTTATTATTTTTTAAATATCCAATAGGTTATGGAAAAAATAACTGAAAAAAAATTGGTCCTGGAATAATAATTATAAATTACCCAGAAAATTGTAGTTCTGCCATAAACATTATGAAAGATTATTATTTTTTTGGTCTTTGATAACCGTTATGAAAGATTATTATTTTTTTTGGTCTTTGATAACCGTTATTGAAGATTATTAATTTTTTTGGTCTTTGGTAACCATTATGAAAGATTTTTATTCTTATTGGTCTTCTATAACCATTATAAAAGATTTTTATTTTTTCTGTCTTCTATAACCACGCTACAGTTCGCAAATCTTAAGGTATTTTTATAAAATTTCGCACACTGACTTATATTTGCACAAGGACGAACTTTTTTTTAACTGATTTTGGTTAGGATCCGCAAATTTTTTTATATCTTTCTCATATTTGGTAAATAGAAACAAATTATGCCACACAATCATGGTGCTGAGTATACATAAAATCGCCCCAGTTTTAGGAATATTTTCCCGATTTTTTTTTATATACACGAAACTTTGCACTAAAATTGTATTTATATACCATTGAGTAGTGAGTGCTGTTGGTGTAGTAGCTAAGATGTGGACTCTGATATGGAAGACCGAAAAAAATATAAGTCTTTTGTAATGGTTACGGAAGACCAAAAAAAATTAAAATCTTTTATAATGGTTATAGAAGAGCAAAAAAAATAAAAGTCTTTTGTAATGGTTACGGAAGACCAAAAAAAATTTAAATCTTTTGTAATGGTTATGGAAGCCCAAAAAAAACAAAAACAAACTATTACGGTTATCAAGAACCAAAAAAATATTGGTTATTTGTAACTATTATTCTGAGAGCAGGTTTTAAAAATTCGTGATAAATTATTATTTCAGGATTTTTTCAAATATTGGTTATAACCGTTATGTCCCTGCTACTGAGTTATGAAAAGTAGTAGAATTTTTCAGCACTAGTTCTAAATAAAATAAAATTACGATATTTTAATCAGGCTTAAGTTCATTGAATTTAATTTTCATTAAATTGTTTTTTTGAAGAAAGGAATTTTACAACATCAAATGAATTAAAATTTATTGATAATTTTTCATTCTTGACTGACTTCTGGGAATCGAGCCCATGTTTTCACGGACAGGTTGCCCTGAATAGTTTAGATTGTAACGACACAATCTCTTCAGAGGGGTTTGCCGTTTAACACTCACCGCCATTGACGACGGATGATCGAAATTTGCTTTTGAATGAATGATTACCTATTTTAGTTGATTAACATGATCTTCCTTTACTTCTGTTTTTCGCACTTTTTGTAAGGAATTCTGCTTGAAATCCAAAGAACACATATTTAATTTTTTTGTCTTTCTTTTTCTTGTTGACCTTTTTCAGCACAACTTGAAGGACAAATGTAAACATAGCTTGTGCCTTTAGCTGTTAACAATAATTAGTATTGTGGTTATATTATTGAACTGTTAATCGGTTTTAATCCAAATTTCGATATTTTAATCAGGCTTAAGTTCATTGAATTTAATTGTCATTAAATTATTTTTATGAAGAAAGGAATTTTACAACATGAAATAATTAAATTTTTTTTTCTTTCAAGTTGTGCCGAAAAAGGTAAACCAGAAAAAGGAAGACAAAAACTGAGAAACAAAAAAGGAACCATGGATTTCAAGAAGAATTCTTGATAAAAAGTACGAAAAACAGAAGTAAAAGAAGAACATGTAAATCAATTAAAATAGATTATCATTCAAAAACAAATTTCGATCTACCAATTTGGTTTAGGGATTGATGTTTGACTGTTGACGTCATCCGTCGTCAATGGCCGTGAGAGCTAAACGGCAAACCCCTCCTAAGAGATTGTGTGGTTACAATCGAAACTAGTCAGGGCAAGTCAATAATGAAAAATTGTTGTAAAATTCCTTTCTTCATAAAAATAATTTAATGAAAATTAAATTCAATGAACTTGAGCCTGATTAAAATATCGAAATTTAAATTTTTTTACTGTTTTCTGCCATTAGTCGATTTTTTGACCAGTCCATATAAAAGGAACTACAAATCGGGAGATACAATTTTGTGAAAAATATTCTTAATTGAAGTCTCAAAAGCACCTTATAGTAGCGGCCAATAATGGGTTAAAGCCCAATGCGGCACGTGTTAGAATTAAAATATCGGTTTGAAATTTTTCAGAATCATTTCCTGCTTTATTTGACCATTTTAAAGGTCCTGCATTTAAAAAAAAGCTTAAAGTCAAATTAGGACCAGTCTCATATACATTTAGCATACATTTAAAATCAAAGTTATAGTATGAGTTGGAGTTAGAACTATTTTTTGACGACTCCACAGCCATGATGTCAAGTAAACAATACATAAATTGATTTATATTATTTTAAAAAAGCATATGTCCATATAAACAGCGTTATTAAAAAGCATTTTAGCATTTTTTTTTACTTATTATTAACAATAAAACAAAGACACTGATATTTTTATATTATATTTTTAAGCCCGAGAGGAACTTACAAAAATGTAAGCTGTCAAACGAACTCTCACACTGCTAACTTCTTTGCATTTATGATCACTAGCAAATCATTATTAATAGATTCGCGCTATTAAATTAACTTTAAAAATCAGTATTGATTTGCGCAACTTTAAGAAGACTTATGGAGTTTTCTTTTCTACAGTCATAATACTAAATACAAGTTCTCGCCAGATAACAAATAGCATTACTACAGGGTTGGCAATACATTTTATACATGCACCTTTTAAAAAGGCGGTACATACCATGCATTTATAAAATGTATTGCCAACCCAGTAATAATGCTATTTGTTATTTGAAGAGAACTAAATACAAGTTATCAAAACGTGGAATGCCCTGTCTTAACAGCTGACAAAAAGTTTGTTCTAAAAAATTTAAAAAAAAATAATTTAAGATTTGTTTATTGCATGAACAACAAAATTCCAGATTGCTCGAAAACATTGGCAAAACTAGTGAATGCTTAGGTGAAAATTTAAATGTAATTATCATTTTATCCGCACAGATGACGAGGATGAATCCAATAATTGATTTATTGTCATTTCTGCACATATAATGGATGCGGTAATATCCATATTTTAACTTTATCCTTTAAAAATTTTTAATAATACTTAAAAATTGTCTTTGTTTTTTTTTTCATAAAATATGTCAACGTGAAACACCGTTGCCAGATTACCAAATTTTAAAACATTTTATTTTTTTTTATTTGAAGACATTTTAATAACATCCACTTAGATTTAATTTAATAATGTAATACTTTCCTATGTCTTTCTTTAAAACAATTAGAAAAGATATCTTTAAAAGCTTAACTTTTTACTGCCCTGATTCAAGGCGAGTTTTCCCCAACTCTATATATAAACAGAAGTGACCTGCTTTAAGGGGCATTATCAATCAACACTGTCAATTTATACCTTATGCTAGGAACAACTGGGGCGAACGACGAATTTTTGGCCGCGAATATTCGTCGCAAAAAATAAAAGACGTTTGTGTATATGAAAATGCACACAATCAGGGCGCCGGAGAAAATTCGCCAGACGCGGCGAACTTTAAATAGATTTAATTATATTTCATACGCCGGCGAACGACGAACAAATCAGTAATAGGTGACCATGTTTGGTTTTAGTTAAGAAGTAGTTCAGTAAATAAAGTTACTTTTTACTTTAATAATTGTTTTTTTTTTTTTTTTTTGTATAACACATAAAATAAGTATACAAAGTATTTTACTATAAAAATAGTTTTTAGTTGTGTTTTTGATTATGTTTTTATTTTTAAGCATTTTTTATTGAATATGGTCACACTATTTCTCTCTCTTAGTACAAACAGTAATCAACTTTCTCAATTATAAAAGCTGCCAGCTATTCGTCGTTATTGTGCTTCATACGACGAATTTACTCAGCGAATTTTTACGGAAAAATTCGTCGTGTAGGGCGAAATTCGTCGTTCGTCCCAGTTGTGTTCCTAGCATTATGCCATTATTAAGTGTGATTTTTTTAGAATACAATCACTATTTAAGAGAGCAAAACATTTTTAAGAAGCAAACATCAAATTGCAGTTTTTAAATAAAATTCCACCTTTTGTTTTTGTAGAAAAGAAAACACCATTAGTGATTCCTTTGGCGTACAAAATCACCCATCTAAACGGGTTTGTTATTAAACTAAATTGCCACATATTCATAAAGCGAAACCAACACACAAATGACCGTACATACATCAATACATCCATGTAATGCATCGCTTGCGGTTAACACGCTGGGGGCATCATCAAACCTCATTTCATTAAAAATTAAGCTGGAAACCCCTTTATGGTCAATGAAAATCGTTAGAGCACCATAGTGAATGATTTTTTATTAAAAAAATTTGGATAACATTGAGCCGGCTGAGATGTGGTTTCAACAGGATATTGAAATCAAAATTGGGCAATAAGTTGATTTCGAGAAATGGAATTGTCGGTTAACGGTAACGAACATGCAATTTGAAAACTTTCTATTATTTCCAGTTGGACTTGTATGTTCTGAGGAACTAGCAATAATTGATGGCTGGGAAACCAATGTCGTTCGAGACATATGGCCACCAATGGCTAAAAAAGTTGCCCAAAACTGACGCCCAGAATAAGTTTCTTCAAGAAAAGCTGTGGTGCCCAAAAAAATTTGGAATACAATTTGTTTTTTATTTTATTTGTTTTTCTAGTTTTACAACTTCAAGTTCTGATGGGCACCCTTTACCTGTTATATACGTCTATGTATCCCTACGACACTGTAGCACCTAAATCTCTACAATATATTTAAGAGGTAATTTACAACTCTAATGGCTAATAAATGAGTGAATGTTTAAAGACGGGTTTAGTTGAACTAAACTTAAATTTATATGTAGTTAAAATTCGAGTTTTAAATCAGTGTCCCATATGTTATCTGGGTTTGAAAAATAATCTTTTGGCAACACTACGATAAATGTCGTTAAATTCATACAGTCTGTATCGGTAGTTCAAAAGACCAATTTTATGCGTTAAAAGATGGTTTATATGTTTGCTGATTTATGCAGCCCAATTATAAATAAAAATTACTTGGGAGTTTTTTTTCCTCCTCCCATTTTTCCTATTTAAATTATATTGTGAAAATGGGGAAAGGGAAAAAACTCCCGGGGAATTTTTATTCATAATTGGGCTGATAGATTAGCAAGTTTAAACTTATTTTAATGCAACTTACACTGATATATTAGCCCTAATTAAGTTTTTAGAACAAAACTTTTAAAATCAAACTTCTTTCGATTTTGTTTAAATATATTTTGAGTAAGAACTTCTCCTTAAACTTCCCCTAGCCACGCCACTGTATTACTCTCTCAAATATAAATCTCGTCATATCGCAAATATATTTTATTCTTTTTAATTTGCTTGTTCGTAATTAAATTCAAAACATAATTAACAACTGTAGCCATTTTTTTAAGTTTATTCATTTCTTTTTTTTTCAAATTTTTAAAAATTCAAATAACGTCAAGTATTTTTAGCGCATTTTCAAACATCATTTAACTTCAAAAGATTCACTTCTTTATACCGTCAATGTGATCGTTATAATTGTAGCAATTATTTCTAAACATTTTTTTCACAGATCTCCAGATTTGCTGGGGGAATATTTTTAATATTTATTTTCTAAAAAAAGAATTGAGTAAAAAAAGTAAACTAGAAATTCTTATTAATAAACGATCCTTTTTTGAAACCACTCACTGCATATTAAAAGTAAAATGAAATAAAATTGCAAAATAAAATGCCATAAATGACACCGGCATTGAAAACGAATTGAAGCGTTGAACTTGAACTTGAGTATCAGAGGAGTCGCACACATGAACACAAAGGAAATGGAATACACAATGATGGTTAAGCACAGTCCGGGTAGCGAGTCAGCCAAAGATAGACATTGGCTAGAAACTATAGAAATTTTTTTTCTTATATGTTGAAGTCTCTTTTTTATTTTTTTTGTGACCGGAGTTTTAGATTATTCCACCATAAATGGTTAGATCATGGTGCATGACCATGTATTTTTTTTTTTAATTTTTTTTTATAACATTTTTTGTCGTTTTACTTTTGTTTTTCTTTTTAATTTCCTACAACTTTTGTTAAGCCAAGTATTGAATACAAAAGCTCACAGTTTCAAACAACGAGGAACTTGTTCAGACCATTTTAGGATTAAAACAAAAAAAAAAGTTCAACCAAGAACCTGTAAACAAGATTCTCTTTTTCAACACTTTTTACTTTTATAAAATATTCTCAAATTTATTTATAGACTTTTTGTTCACAATTTTTTATTTAATTATTTTTCTCATGCTTTAAAAAATTATGCATTCCAATTACATCATGTCGCAGAAATTCCCATGCAATTCTTCATTTATTTTTAAAAACACTTAAAAATATATTTCAACTTGTTATTATTTTTTTATTAACACACATTTTTTCTTGCTTAAATAAAACGCGTATCCATAAGATGCGAAAATTACACAGAGTGAACAAAAAACAAAAGAACAATTAATCATTCGCCCAAAATACCTTTAAAACCAAAAAATATACTTTTATATAAATTCAAATTTAAAAAAGCGATCGTTTAATTCGTTTCAACCACGCGCGTATTCGTAACGTTTCATGAGCTAAAGTCGCGATCGACTAAACAGTTCAAACAATTCGCGGAGTTGCGAGAGACCCCTTCAGAAAACACAATCAAGCAAAACATATCAACAAACCGAACCAACCAGCCAGACGTCCAAAACATACAACAACAACAACAACACCAGGAACGACAGCAAGAGCAACAACAATAACAACACAATCTTCATTTAACGCCGGCTGTGTTGAATTTATTTTCGGTTTTTGTGTCTGTGTGAGGTGAATTTCGATTTTTGTCATTTGTATGTGTGTGCTTGTGAGTGCTGTATCGAAACCTCACTCACAGATAAGAACGCAAAGAAATTTAAACAAAACAAAAAAAAAAAAAAAACATTTGTTTATTTTTTATTTGACTCAAGTTTTCATGTAAGAATTGGTTTTGCTTGCGATTGAGTATCCCTACATGGGGTCAGAAAATAATCCTAAGTCTGGGTTCACTTTATGAAAGTTTTCTTTCAGAAAGTCTGAGATTATGGGTAAGAGGGGAGAAAGCAGTAGCCTGTTCTCTTCCCCTCTCACCAATAAACTCAGATTTTCTGAAAGAAGACTTTCATAGTAAAATTTTAATCTCATCGAAAATTCACCAAAATTAACAAATAATGATTGGTCTTACGCAGAAGAGGAAATTTCATCAAAAATATCTTTTGAACGACAAAATCAAACACCTGACCATTAATTGAATATAGCAGGGAAAGCGAGTACGATCACTTAAGTCTAAAAAAAGATGTAAAGAAATAAAATAAACGGCAAAGTCGAATTTATAATGACAGCTACAGATGATGCCAATGCCGTTAATTTCCTAAGAAGCTTTTAATACCTGCTTCGAGTGTGGACGCCAGCCCTCAGGTGGCAATTATAGTTAACAGCTATTTGAATCACGCACTTAACCCCCTGCTTAGAAACTTGGTAAAAAACGGTAAGTCTCAATTTACACGTTTCATCTTTTGATGATCAACTTCTTTTAAATTCCCTTTTGAAGATGCCATTATTTTCACACGCAGCAACCGGTTTCAACAGTTTTTTGTTTCAAAACAACAACACTTTTATTCAAAGCAAACCAAAGAGAAAAAGAAAAGAAAAAAATTTACATGCGGACATTGTTGTGCATATACCTACGAATGAGAACACAAAGCGTACTGCCCAATTACAGGCATCTCCGTACCAACCCCGATTCTTCTTGCTTCCCTCTCCCTAAAACACAAGAGTTGAGCATCAAAAGATGAAACGTGTGAATGTAGACTAAGTACCGCGACGTATTCAAAACCTCCGTTCCTGCAGTTTGGTCATAATCCATAGCCACTTCGTAGAACCCAAAGGGACCATACTTAAGCCACTATATCTAATGTGGTATTTATGATATCAGATCACAATCTGGTCATCCGCGAATATTAATCTGCAACCAAAGCCCCTGGCCAAATCAAGACCGTTACATGTGATTCCTGATTATTTGACAAAACAAACTATTAAAATGTTATAAAAGTCTAAGGTCCCGAATAAGTAAAAAAATAGCCTGCTTAAATAAAATAGCAAAACATAGAGCAGAGCTAGGACAGAATTTACGCAGAACTAAAAGAGTAATACAAAAATCAAGAACAGAACGAGATCAGACCTTAAGAAGTAAGAGTGGTATATTCGCTTAAGCCGAGTCTTATATACCCTTTACTATTGTGCTATAAGAACAGAAAGTTATTTAATTACCATTTTTTAGATATAATTAAAGCGATTTAATGCCACGCCCACTTCTCCATTCCCGCCCATATTTTGTCGGATGCTGTGCATTGCTAAACAAGTTGCTTGTACCTTATTTAGAAACTTGGGCTCTGGCCGCTCTCAAGATATACAGAAATCTATTACGTCTTTGTATTGTAAGTGCCACGCACACTTCACCAATCCCGTCCGCATTTTGTCGGATGTTGTGTATTGATAACTAAGATGCTATTACCGTATTGGCAAGGGCCAATTCCGTTCCCCAGATAAACTGAAAAAAAGATGGATTTATGTGTAAAATTAGACGCGACCGTGGTTTTTTTATATCATATTTCAGCCTTTGTGACATTATAACTTATGCCAACCAAGTCCCCATAATTTCTGGGGTTTTCGTAAACCTCATTTTAACAGACAGACGAACGTTAAATAAACTTCGCTCCTCAGAAATATATATAGTACTTTATAGCATCTAAGATCAATATTATATGAATAACAAACAGAATGACAAATTTATATATACCATTTCTACTTGTGGTGAAGAGTACAAAAAGATTCAGAACACAACCAGAACAGAACAGGAACAGTACTAAAACACAGTTAAAACTTAGCTAAACCCGAACTGGAATAGATTTGGATCTTAATTAAACCTAATTCCAGAACTGAACTTGAACTAAAACTCAACTAGAAATGAACTAGAACTGAACTAAAACTGAACTAGAACTTAACTAGAATTGAACTAGAACTGCACTAGAACTTAACTAGAACTGAACTAGAACTGAACTAGAACTGAACTAGAACTGCACTAGAACTTAACTAAAACTGAACTAGAACTGAACTATAACTGAACTAGAACTGAACTAGAAATGCACTAGAACTACACTAGAACTGAACTAAAACGGAACAAGAATTAAACTAGAACTTAACTACACCTGAACTAAAACTAAAATGAACTGAACTAGAACTAAAATAAAACTGAGCTAAAACTAGAACTGAAATAGAACTTAACTTGAACTGAACTAAAGCTGAAATAGAACTGAACTAGAACTGAACCAGAATTGAATTCGATATATTCATAATAAGAATATAAGTGTATATTAGCTTATCTCCTAGTCGGCTTCTTTTCCCGAAAATATTCGCTTTTGTGCAGTTTTTTGAAAACTTTTGATGACAACAAACCGGTTGAGTACTTTTGCTTTAGAAAAAGTAAAATATGCTCATCAAACATCGTTCGCTCTACTAAAATTACGACAATTGGCGTTGTGTGTATCTTCTTATCCAAATGGTTTTTATGTTGAGGTAGATTCTGGTTTGTTTATTTGATTTCATTTCTATAGATTTATGTTGTTGTTGTTTGGGTATATTTTTCATTTTAACTGATCGGTTAGTGAGCTTTTGAGCCTTTGTGTGTAAGAGCATGATCTTGGTGCTAATGAAGGTTTGAAAATTGGATTTTATCTTTGAGTTGAAAAGGCATTAATTACATGGCAATGCTAAAATTTATTGGTTATAAAATGAAATTAGTTTAAATTGCATTTGAGACTGTAATTGTTGTTCTGTTTGTAGGTAAAGTAAATGAATGTTCACAGAAAGAAGTAGAGACAAGGGAGCGTTTTAATAGAGTCAATTAAAGTTTAAGTCTGGGTATTAAAAGTGAGTTTTAGAAGTTTTTTTCAGCTGGCGTTTTCGCGGTTTAAGGAATTTTGTAAATTTTTTTTTATGAAAAAATAGCGGAATTCACCCTTGATAGTAAAGTCCCTTGTAGACCTTGTTAATCTTATAATTTTAGTAGTAAACAAAGTGTGTGAATTTACCAGAATAAAACCGTTGAAGAAACTGTATCTGTCTCTTTCTCTCACTCAGCAAATTCATTAATTTACAATGCATACGAAAAAGACACTCCCGCTTTGAAGTATAAAATCGTATTAAATTTAAAAGAGTGGTACACTTAATACAAAGGGTGAAAACCGCAAATAAATTGTTTAAAAATAGTTATATTTTTTGCGAACATTAAAAGCCTTTGTAACTTCATCTTAAGGTACCACTTGGTCAATAAATCTTCCCTCTAGCATATTGTAGATTCAATGTGCTGTTGAGATATTTAGATATTGTAGGTTTAAATATGAGTCAGTGTTTAAATTTTTTTGCAGTTTTGAAGAAGATGCCCCAACATAATTTAGTAATATATTTTACTAAGTTACTCCCTGCCTGCTCTACAATTTTAAGTTAGCCCAACATTTAAAATCTTTTTTTTTTTTTTTATACCACTGAAATTGAATATTTCCCAATTAATCCTTTCAAATCTTGATAAGAAAAAAAATTTTCCTATTTAATCCAGTTTAAATTGAAAAGAAGTCAATTGCCTGGATTATTTTTCATAAGACAACATTTTGCAACAATATTTTTTTTTTAATACTAATCGCTAAGTAGACCTAATTCTCACATTACAATCTCTCTGTTCGTGTTGCTTTGGCGCTGTGGTTTGTTTGCAGTTCATTACTTAACTCCTCTAAACTTATGAATCTTTAGTTCAATATAAAATATAAAACTATTTAAATGGCCATTTATCATTATAGTATTGTGGCTTTTTTTCCTAAATTTTTGGGTTTCCTAAGAAGTGGCAAAACATTTTTATAAATTACGAAAAAAATTTAAGCGAAGAAGCGAAACTCTTAAAAAAAAAAGTTCAATTGAAGTGTTGAAATCCTAATGGTTTCTTTATGGTTACAACCAGCAAATAACGAGAAAAAGTCTGTCAGGCTTTTAAAGGCTGGACGGACAGACACAATTAAGTTTGCGTTTTTCTGCCCCTGCTGCTGAATTGTGCATTTATTTGTACTGCTGTAGTCATTTTTATCGTATTACTTTAATATTGGATTTGAATTTAAATCGAACGTTTAAATACAATTACGAGCAAAAGTCTACAATTGCAAGACTGGCAATTAAGGTGCGTTTTAGGTTAAACCATAAATTATCACCTTTTGATCTCTTTTGGAAAACGATTTGCATTTAGTCATTACCAAAGAGTAGCGATTGGGATTTAATATTTTTTTTCCTTTTATTTTCAAGTAAATATTATTAATTGTTCGAAAATTTAATGTTATTTATTGTGGCAAGCAGTTTTGAATTTATTGCTCAAACTCCTAAAATAATTCATATTAAAAGATCAACACACAGATGTTATTTAAAACCCATAAAGCGAGTTTTATTTTTAGGAAATTTCTTATCAGTTGTTAAAGTGTGTTCAAATATGTGTCTTGAATTCAGTAGTTATCAGTAGCGCTGGTTGTGCTGCAACATACTTTACCGACTCCTAAAAAGTGTTTGGGAAAACAATAAATAAAACTGTATCTAAAATCAATATTTTTCCAAAAGAATTTATAGTTAGTCTGGCAGTAATCAGTTGCATCAAAGATTTCAACACTTCTAGTTAAAAGGTTAAAATTAAAAGTATTATCGAAATTGAAATTAGGAAGTACTATTATTCAATAATTTTTCAATTAAATTTTTAACTCATAGAGAAATATTATATTAAAATAAATACTTTGTTAAATATTCTAATATTATATAAGTTTTTTAGCACATATTTTCCAAAGGGATTGTTAACTCAGTTTTGCCCGAATAATTTTTTTAAGAATAAAAACTTTTTACTTTTTCATTTAAAATAGAAAAAACTTAATAAGCCAAAGTATTTTATTGTGTCGTATTAGTTGTATTTGCTATATTTTTATTAATGTCACATTCATAAAATATGACATTATGACACAACAAAAACAAAATTGTTGCAATATTGGAACAGTTGACTAAAATTAAAATTCGAATGGGCGTAAGACAAGGCTGTATCTTAACTTCCCTCCTCTTTAACATTGTATGGGAGAGAAGCCCGAACAACAAACGGTATAACCTTGGGCTTCAATAGTCAGCTAGGTTAGGTAAGGTTATGTTTAGAAATGGTATGCGCCTAAGGGCGCACATCCACTCGGAGACCAATGAGGTCCATTGTGAATCCCTTCAGTAGAGGAGAAAAGAGGAAAAAGAGAACAAGAGAAGTAAAGAAGAAGAGTAGAAAATATACCTAAGGTTCGGTACATATTAGTAAAAACGCAGGACAAATTCCCCCCTACGGCCCCCCCAACAGAAACAGCCGTCCTACTTCCCTGACAAACCCCAGGAAATCGGTCGGATTACATCCACCGATACACCCCAATTCGTCGTGAAACCTAGCCCTTAGCCATTTCTGCCTGGGGACGTGCATCCTAGGACAGTGACACAGTACATGCTCAACCGTCTCCAGCTTTTCGGCATCTCCGCACAACCTGCAGAAGTCCGGTATCGCAATGTCCCATTTGCCCATAAAAGCCCTAACAGAACAATGCCCCGTCAGGAACCCTATCAGAGTCCTGAGACTACTTCTATATAGTCCTAATAGAACCCTGGTAGCACTTGCGTCCAATCCGGGCCATAAGGCCCTTGACACCCTGCAATCCGTTCTATCCCTCCAGGACCTTCTCTTCAAATACTATCCTAATCAGTGTTAGAAAATAAATGGAATGTTATTTAGCGTACGGCTCACACACTCCGAAACGTTATATATTTTGTTAATGTTTATGTATTAATACATAACCCCTAATACCTTTCATCACTATTTTTAGGAAAGAAACGAACATTATATAGTGTACTGTTTCTCGTTATAAAACAAAGCAATTGTAGTGGATCTGTAGACATACATTATATTTATATGTTCTATAGTCCACCATCGCTGTGGTGAATGAAGGTATACTAAGTTTGTCATTCCGTGTGAAACTTTTTTATTATACATCTAAGACCCCATAAAGTATATATATTCTGGCTCCTTGAGTAATTCTAAGTCGATTTAGGCATGTCCGTCTGTCTGTCTGTCTGTCCGTCTGTTGAAAACACGCTCACTTTTGAAAAACGCAAAAGAAAAGAACAAACTTGGTCTCAAATTGCTTGTAGTTATCCTAAGCAGTTTGGGATTGAAATCCAGCAACATCGGTTCAGTAGGATCAGAACTAAGAATCAAAATGACGAACCACCACTCTAAAAAAAATTGATAATTTTGATACAAAAACTATCATAAATGGTTTAATAATGCACGGAATGACATAAAATTTGGTCTGTACGACTGCAAATCATACTGGTAAATTTCGTGACGATCGCTCCATAATTTACCATAGGCCCCATATAAACCCATCTCGTGGAAAAGAGTTTAGTACGCCTAAAACCGCAATAAAAAACGCTAGCATACTTAAATTTGGTACGTCACAGTTTTATAGGACCAGAAATCACACTGTAAAATTTTTTGAAGATCGGTGCATAATTTACAATAGGCCTCATATAAACCCTACTCCTGGAAAACAGTTTACTACGCCTAAAACAGCAATAAATACCGCTAGCATACTTAAATTTTGTACGTCACGGTTCTATAGGACTAGAAATCACACTGTAAAAGTTTTTGAAGATCGGTCCATAATTTACACTAGGTCCCATATAAACCCTACTCCCGGAAAACAGTTTAGTACGCCTAAAACCGTAATAAACAACGCTATCATACTAAAATTTGGTACGTCACAGTTTTATAGGACGAGAAATCACACTGCCAAATTTCGTGAAGATTGGTCCATAATTTACCCTAGGCCACATATAAATCCTACTGTCGGAAAACAGTTTATTGCGCCTAAAACCAAATAAAGCCCACTTTGGGAAAATAATTAAATTCGCCTTAAACCATCACAGATATAGATATTGCGGTGAAATTTTTTACATAAATTCATATGGCCAGAATAAATATCATTCAAATTTGTGAAATTTTCTGTTAAAGCTAAAACTAATTACACTGCTGTATTGAAATTTATTCTAATTTATTTTTTGTAATACTAGAAATCAGTTTTCAGAATTTTGGGATGATTGGGCCATAATTTACAATAGGTCCAATACAAATAACCCTCCCAAAAATCATTTTAGTTCAGCTAAAACTGTTACGAATCATGATATTTTACTCAAGCCAGTTCAAAGTTCTAACAAGAAACGCATAAAACTTTCTTATTGTCGGTCAATAATTTAATTCATGTCTAAACCGCAACTAATTTTAATGCTGACGCTCGTTTTTGTGAAGCTTAGTTAATAATATATATGTATGTATTTATCATATAGAGCTCACTCCTGTCGGTGGAGGGTATCAAAGATTCGGCACAGCCGAATATAGCACTCTAACTTGTTCTTTTTTGCATTGATAAAGGAATGAGCAAACAAAATATTTTAGCAACTATCACAGCACATATAGCTAGTTTATACTCTCTAGCTACTCTTTTATAGATCAATTTGACCCTTTTCTTAAGAAAATCAAAAAAAAACCATTAAAAATTTAAGGGTTAAAATATTCCACAAAAATTTTTGCCGGACAATTTCATTGATCTTCACCCTCCAGGTCATCTTTGTGTGGGTCAAAAGGGTATTTAAGAAAATATCCACAGGAAAGTTTCAGTGAGGCAACCCATTGATCTTAACCCTTTAGCTTCTATCTTTATGGATATATTTAACCCTTTTTTCTATAAAATCAAAAGAGTCCTTTCAAAGGGAGATTTCGGGATTCAAATATTATGCGGACATTTTTGCCAAAAATTTTAGTGCTGATCACCGAATACATCGAAGTTGTATATATAGTTCTTTACGCTTAATTACAAAAATTACACGCCATTATTAAAACTTTGACCAAATGTGAAATATAACACAGATCAGCTAGCCCCGGTAGGCTAGATGGTAGTGAGCTAGTCTAGCAGTACCGGGGTTGCGTGTTCGAGACTCTGGCGGGAATCGAACGAAGAGCTTCGCGGGATTAGCGTAGGAATAATAATAATAATACAAAAATAAAAAAAAAAATTCTCCAAAAATTAACTTTCAGTAAAGTTGTTCTTTTCCAAACAAAAAGTCTTTCAAAACTAATCAACTAAATCGCTTATAATCTTGTAACTACGAAAGTCTTACTCAACACTCCCTTTCAGATAAATAGGGTCAATATGATCCAATCAAAAAGTTGTAACTTGTTGGCCAGTGTAATTGGAACACCGGTGAAAAATGGGTTGTTGAAATCAAATATTGAGCTAATCTAGAATAGAACTGAACTAGAACTGAAAAAGTACTGAACTAGAACTGAAGTAGTACTGAACTTGAACCGAACTAGAACTGAACTAGAACTGAACTAGAGCTTAACTAGAACTGAACTAGAACTAAACTAGAACTGAACTAGAACTGAACTAGAACTGAACTAGAACTGAACTAAAACTGAACTAGAACTTAACTAGAACTGAACTAGAACTGAACTAAAACTGAACTGGAACTGAACTAGAACTGAACTAGAACTGAGCTAGAACTGAACTGGAACTGAACTAGAACTGAACTAGAACTGAGCTAGAACTAAACTAGAGCTGAACTAGAACTGAAATAGAACTGAACTAGAACTGAACTAGAACTGAACTAGAACTGCACTAGAACTGAACTAGAACTGATCTAGAACTGCACTAGAACTGAACTAGAACTGAGCTAGAATTGAATAAAAACTGAACAAGAACTGAACTAGAGCTGAACTGCTGGTAAGCCAAAACTGATCTAGAAGTGAACTAGAACTTTAAAAAAAAAATTTACAAAAAAGTCCTTTGCAAAAATTTATCTAACTTATTGAAACATAAAGTGATTTTTGGGAACCCGCTCGATATGGCGCTACGTTCGGTTACGGACGAACCTATCTCCACGAAATTTGTTCATTTGTGTGTGTAAATGTTATTGCAAAACTGATCGCACTTTCCGTACGGAATCAAATGTTTTTTGATTTTGGTTGTATTTTGTTAAATGCATTTGAAAGGCTTTTAGTTAATTTTTGACAGAAGTTTAAGCATGCATTAATTTTTATATTGTATCTTCACAAATTTAACCTTAATTTTTTACTTCTTACAAATTTATTACTAAATTTACACGGCAACATGTTTGTATTTTAGTGTATTTTAACAAAATGCAAACTTTGGTGGTCTGATTTTTTTATATTAAAACTAACTCCATCCATAATTTTTCTTTTAAAATTCCAAACTTCATACCACCTGTCATTGTCATTTTATATTTTTTTTTTTTTGTAATCCAAAGAACAAATTAAGAACTTGGAATTAAATTGGAATATCAAAATGCAAACAACATCTAAAGAATAAATAAAATATTTTTGACAAATTTTAAATGTGCATGAAAAAAAAGAACCAACCAACCCGACCTCAACTGGCAAAATATAAAAAAGAGGGTTTTTAATTGAAATATTTATTATTTTGGCAGAATCGAGCAGACGACAAGACATAAGACATGTTCGTGGCAAGCAGCTACAGGCAAAAACAAATAAAAAACCTAAGAATTATCTAAATTTAGCCATAAAAAGAAGTAAAATTAAACAAAAAAAAAAAATTAAACTTTTATCAAGATTAAGAAGAGACACCTTCCAAATTGGCAAAATAATAAAAAACATAAAGGCACTATAGGAGAATGGAATTTTACAGGAGACTATAAAATGCTCCGGCAATAAATAGACATTGTGTTAAATAAATTATCGTTAGATTGAAGCTTAGAACTGAGGTAAAAGGGCTTGACAATAAAACCAAAAACTACACTGTATATTTTAAAAATTTTAAGAGTTCTAATTTTTTTTTACATAATCGATTGCATAAGAATTATTTTTCTAATGGTCGTTAATGGTTCATATTTTTTAATGTTTTTCTCAGCCAATTTACGCTGGAGTCCCACAAGGAAGCACTTTGGGGCCTCCATTATACTTAAAATATTCTTCAGACATGCTAACAAGCAAAAACACCCCAACTTCAACTATTGCTGATGATGCAGCTTTTCTAAGCATTAACGAAAATCATCATGAAGGATCATATAAAGGGTGATTCATCATGAGGTTTGATTCATAAATTGATTCACATAAAACACATACATTTAAAAGTGAACTTAAAACTGTTTTTATATGTTAAAAGAACAAGAAATGGCATTTACAGTTTGAAAATTATATCATGTAAATATTGACCCCGACTACGCCTGAGGTGGTTCATTCGAAACTCAATGAAAATCCGGTGTTTTATCGTAAAATTTTTGTTTCCGGTTTATTTTCGGCTCAATGGATACTTTAATAAACATTATTGCCGTATTTACGCTGATAAGAAACCCGAAGAATGCCAAGAGCTACAATTACATCCATTTAAAACAACGGTATGGTGTGGTTTATGAGCTGGTGGAATAGTTGGTCCATTTTCTTCAAAAATGAGGAAAATCAGAATGTTACCGTCAACGGTTACCGTTATCGCACCATGTTAACGGAGTATGTTCTTCCTGAAATTCAAGCGCAAGGCCTCGGTAAGCTCTTATTTCAATAAGACGGCGCAACAAGCCATACAGCGCGTGAAACAATGACCTTGTTGAGAAATCATTTTGGTAAGCACTTACTGCCAGGCCCACAATGTCGACAAGAACATTTCTTTCGCATATTTATATTGAAAACAATAATAAAAAACTGAAATTTGTTTTTGTTTTCAATATAAATATTCGAAAGAAATGTTCTTGTCGACATAGTGGGCCAGGCAGTTAATGCACGTTTTGCTACGGTAAATTGGCCAACTAGATCGTGCGATATCACACCTTTAGACTATTATATCTGGGGATATGTAGAGTCTGAGGTCTTTATGAACAAGCCAGCTACTATTGACGCTTTGGAAGCCAACATAATTCGTGTTATTCGCGAGATACCAGTCGATATGTTCGAACGAGTTGCCCAAAATTGGATCTTCCGAATGGAACACCTCAGACGTAGTCATGGACAACATTTACATAATAACAGTAAAAGGCATAAATTGTTCTTTTAACCAATAATAAAAATTTTAAGGTCACTTTGAAATTTATGTGTTTTATTTTACATTAAACCTCACGATGAATCACAATTTATTTGACATGTGGTTGAAACAATGGAAGATAAAGGTCAATGAGTAAAAATGCGTACATATAACATAAACTGTGGTGCCGACACCCAATGAAGATTATATCATGCGTTCTCGGCCACACAACTGGCTAATATTTTACCCAATGATTCATATAAGAACTACTTCAAACTGAGTGAAGTTTGATTTGGAGTACATTTATGTCAAGCATGTGGACTTATTAAAGGTGAGTAAGTCGTGACGTGGAAGAACCTTTGCAACTTATAATTTTAGGGCACTTCAGGCACCTAACTTTCTCTTTTTAATCCCGTTCGAAATATCTCCAGAGATAAACCAAAATCTATATAAAAATATATTTAATATTTAGAATACTCTCGCACACATTACTATTTACTTTTTAACTGAATACTTTTTTGTAGTATATTAAATTGTTTTTTGTTTTTACAAGAACACACGCTTTTAAGCTGGGATCACACGATTGCCGCAAATGCACCAATATGACACAATTTTGATTGTGCTTTATTGACGCACAATAATGAAATTGCTCCAATAAAATATTCTGAAATCACACGATTGCCCTGTTTTATACAAATTTAATTGCCGCTAGTTGGAACAAAGCGAAATGGGTACAATAATTGCCGTAGCACAGTCACACGATTGTTCTTACTTGTGCCAACTGCGAAAACAGCTGTTGTGGTAGCTTTTTTATTTGTTTGGAAGATCTAGTTGGCTTGTTTATTAAAAAAAAAAAATTGTATCATATATTCAAACAAATTTTTTAAGTAATATACATGAAATTCCAAAAATTAAACAAAGTAAAATTCTATTTTAAATATATAAAGAAATAGAGAATATTTATATGTATATAAAAATAAATTCGCTTTAAAGAATTTCAATACAATTTGCTTCGTTTTCCTGTATATATTCTTTTATATTGTCCGGAACAGCTATTGCACTAATTTAAAAAAAAATTATATATCAAAAGTTATTTTAGGAATACAAAATTTAGTATTTATTAATGAGTTGCTAAATTCCCAATTTTTATTTTTGATAAATTAAATTTTTATATTTAATTTATTCCAACTAAAAAAAACACACAAAAGTAAATTGATTAAAAAAGGCAAATATTGGCGCGTATTGTACTGTTTAATTGCCGCACAAGAAACCAATAAATATTGGGTCATTTTTGTCATTTTTATTGACGCGCATTTGCCTAGCAAGTAGTCACATGATTGCTGCACCAGAGTTGCATTTTATTGGTAAAAGTAAGCACAATATTGCCCTCGATTGGTACATGAGGCAATTGATTGTGCAGTCCCACGATTGGGGTATTAAAAAGTGTGAAAATTGGTGCATTGCGGCAATCGTGTGATCCCAGCTTTATAAGCGATTTATATTTAAAATCTTCATTATGTTTTCTGACTTTTGTTACATCTTGTTTTGACATTCTTCATAAAAAGTTTACCCAACATTTAATTAGAAAAATACTTAAATTACGGGTTCATTTACAACAAAAGTAAGGAAAACGTATATGAATTACACATTTTTAAAATAACCGGTTCATTACACCAAAATAACCGGTTTATTCGATATTCGAAAATTGGATATTTTAAAATAACCGGCTTGGGCAAAACTAAAATAACCGGTTAAAGCCGGTCGAATAATAACCGTTCGATCTCCTTACTCGGTATACATCTAGAATGGCGTTTAACGTGGAAATGCCAAAATTAACCCAAACGATATGATAAATTCAAATTAATTTGCATATTGGAAGAAATTCTGTCTCGATTACAAATTTCTACTTTACAACTCTATTTTAAATCCAATCTGGTGCTACGGTATTTAGTTATGGGGCACTGCAGCGCCCTGTAATATCGAAAAAAAGCGGCCAAATAATTTTTTTCAAATATTCGCAGCCCCTCCTGGTATGTTAAAAGCTCATATTTTCATACGGATCTGAATGTCTTATTAGTAAAATGATCACGAAATAAATATAGCAAGGCTTCAATCCAAAAGCTCGAAATATTTTAAATGATGGCGACCACACTCTCTTAAGGAGAAGAGATACCGCAGGACTCATGCTGAAATCAACAACATTACTGCAGAAAATGTTGTTAATATCCAAAAATATTTAATATAAATTTAAATATTAATTCGAATGTGTATTCTTAGAGCTAATAAATCAGAACAAGTTAAACTCTCTTTTTGGTTTAAAATGTGTTGAAACCGACAAATCTATAAATGAGTAAAGAACATATGAATTTGACAACATTTATCGTAGTGCTGCCACATGATACATTTTAAACTACATATAATACATGGACCACTGATTTACAACTGTTGAGTTTAAACTTCATATGAATTTAAGTTTAGTTGAACTAAACCAGCGTTTAAGCACTCACTGATTTATTAGCCATTAGTCAAATTACAATTTAAAAAGCTTTCATACTTTAATAGTTTTATTCCTTCAATTTTTTCCAGGAATATTTTCTATGCACTATCACAATTTTGGATTGTATATTGTATGAAAGCTTTTTAAATTGTAATTTGACTTAGAATACACATTCGAATTAATTTTAAAATTTATAATAAAAAGGTAAAAATTTAATATGAACACTAAAATTCCCAGAATCTATGTGTTAAAAATATTTAATTTATATCATTAATTTGTTTACTGTTATTTAATTAATTTTTTAATTGATATCTTAAAGTTTTTAATTGAAATCAATTTCTATTTTTTCTGTGTACATTTGGACAGAAACCGTGATGAGGAAAATTTTTGTCTGGCACTGCCAACACATAAATAAAGAACATATTAGAATAAGATTTGATTAATTACACAGGCCAACAAACGTTTAGCAAATGAACCAGAGTAAACTTTACTAAAGGTTAAGTTGAATCCGAATCTATACTCAGAATTTTTCCGACACATCGAGTTTTTACAGAATCGGATTCAGAGCAACAGAAATCTTTTGGAAGGTATAAGTTAGGCCCAGGGTTTTGACTTTTTCCAAGTTTTGGAGGCCTATGTTATTGTTGGTTCATACCCAGAAAATAAACAGAAGATATCCGCTAAAGAAATAGCCTAGCAATATCCCCAAGATGTCATCTAGAAGAAAATAATCAAAGAATTTTTTTATTTTCTTTCTTTTATAGTTTTTAAAAAAAAATTACAAAATACAGGCAGAAAAAATTTATTAATATATGTACATTAGTGTCTCCCATTAAAAAAAATTTTTTGGGGATCATTCTTAATTTGAATACTCATAAGGCTAAGAATTTTTGAGATTTTTTTCCGATTTTTCGGAGGTGGTTTAGAGGTCGCGCAAATTGATTTTGTACCAAAAATCGGCCTTTTTGGGTTTTTTTAATTTCGGTTGAAAATTGGTAAAAAAATAGATATTTCTTCAGCTTCTGAGTCAATATTCTTAAAGAAAATTTTCCGATCTTTAATTTTATGTGCATAAATAATAAGTTTCGTCAGGGATTTTCCACATTTTGATACATTATATATCACTTTTTCGTAAATGTTCAGCAAATATGAAAAAAAATGCTTTATAACTTTTAAAATTTGTATTAAGACTAAAAAAACTAATGATGCAGTTTAAAAGATTATGAAGTTTTAAATAAATTAGCAAAAAAAAAAATGAATTTTCTCTCACCGTTCTCGATTTATACCCTTTCAAAGCTTTGTACACATTGTATGAAATGTATAATACTATAAGGTGTGAACTAGGTTTGCATTGCTTTAAACTTTAAATAATTGGATTTAGAAAATGTTTTACAAATAAAATAATAGTTACTTACCAGTCATACATAACAATAACATATGTAATTATTACAAGAAGTCCCGTCTTTTTAATTAAAATATTTTGTTAATCTGAAGTTTTATTGCTCCGGTAAGTTGAAATTATCATAAAGTAGTCCAAGAAATATTGGGTAATATTTTTTTAAAATAGATATGCCTTTGTCGAATACAAGGAATGTGTGGTGTGTGGGCAAAATGATTGATGACCTTGATACTGCCAAACCGCCGACAAAAAACCAAATTCTGCTTTTGGAAATAGTGCACTTTTCTACTAAATGCAATTTAAAAAATCTTTGCAGTATTTGGTTTTTTGTCGGCGGTTTGGCAGTATCAAGGTCATCAATCATTTTGCCCACACACCACACATTCCTTGTATTCGACAAAGGCATATCTATTTTAAAAAAATATTACCCAATATTTCTTGGACTACTTTATGATAATTTCAACTTACCGGAGCAATAAAACTTCAGATTAACAAAATATTTTAATTAAAAAGACGGGACTTCTTGTAATAATTACATATGTTATTGTTATGTATGACTGGTAAGTAACTATTATTTTATTTGTAAAACATTTTCTAAATCCAATTATTTAAAGTTTAAAGCAATGCAAACCTAGTTCACACCTTATAGTATTATACATTTCATACAATGTGTACAAAGCTTTGAAAGGGTATAAATCGAGAACGGTGAGAGAAAATTCATTTTTTTTTTGCTAATTTATTTAAAACTTCATAATCTTTTAAACTGCATCATTAGTTTTTTTAGTCTTAATACAAATTTTAAAAGTTATAAAGCATTTTTTTTCATATTTGCTGAACATTTACGAAAAAGTGATATATAATGTATCAAAATGTGGAAAATCCCTGACGAAAATTATTATTTATGCACATAAAATTAAAGATCGGAAAATTTTCTTTAAGAATATTTACTCAGAAGCCGAAAAAATACCGATTTTTTTTAGCAATTTTCAATAATAATTCAATAAAAGTCAAAAACGCTAGATTTTTGGTACAAAATCAGTTTGCGCGACCTCTAAAGCACTTCCGAAAAATCTGATAAAATTCTCAAAAATACTTTACCTTATGAGTATCCAAATTAGGAAAGATCTTCCGAGAAAGTCCAAATTTTTATTTTTTTTTGGGACAACCTAATGTACATTAGACCGACTCACACATTTTGATAAATTGAAAAATGAAAATTTGTTTACCCATATTGCCTATATATGAAAAGAGAAAAAAAATTATCGCGATTTTCGCGTTTTATGTCAATAATTACAAAAAAAAAAAAATTAAATAACATTATTTTAAAACAGATTGAATTTGAAAAGCAGAACATTTCCACATACGTAGAATTTGTATGTAAACCCAAAACGAAAATATGTATTTAGTTAAATATCTCAATTAGTGGTCAAGTTTCATATACATAACAAATATTATTTATATCGTCTTGGAGCAAAGTACAAAAAATTCGAAAAACTGAAAAAATACCTTTTTTAAAAATGGTCCAGCTCACGGATGGTCAACGCTAGAACCAAAATATTTTGGGAATCATCATAAAACATATTAACCTTTATTTTCAGAAGGGTAACTAAATAACTTTTTTTTTTGGGTCGCTCTAATGTACATATTACATCCATATGTAAATTTTATGTATATCAAAAAATATCTTACGTAATCTCCACTACAATAAATATTACATATATTAGAGAAAATTTATGTACGAAATTTTTACGATCATTTGTTCGTTTCTGTAACAATGTAATACTTTCTTGTTCTCTATTCTTTCCAAATTTTTGTTATTTATATTATGTTATTTTATTTTAATTATAAATTATATTATTTGTAACTATAATTTATATAATAAACAATTTAATTTAAAAAAAATGTGTGGTCATATGTAAATTAATATTTTAAAAAATGCTAAATCTTCTTTTTATCATCCCAATAATATTTTGGCGATATATTCCTATTTCCTTAAAAGTGGTTATCTGGCAATATTGCTAGTTTATCATCTAGTAGAATCGCTTTCGTATTGCTAAAGGCTAGTTTACACTATCACACATTTCATACGTATTCCATAATACTTTGTGAAATGGAAATCTAATGAGTTTTGTTGTGACTGTCAAAAAATCTAATGTAACATTACAGTTTGTAGTCACACTATCACACATGAACATGCTTTTGTTTAAATGCAACCCTGATCCAATGAAAAGTATTAGCGTTTAAAAATTTTTCAAAAAACGATTAAGTCGAATGGGATGTCAAACTTTTTTCGTCATACTTGTGACACATTGCATTCACACTATCACACTTTGTCATATTACTTGAGTTTTTGACATGTATTAATACAAAGTATAATAGTGTAATCTAGCCTTAAAGAGTATTGCTATCGCGACACGTTTCTTCCCGAAGGAAGAATCTTCCGCAATTCGAAATCGATTTTTTCAGAAATAATATTTTTCCTCTAGGCAATACGTTTGTGAATTCATATTAAGTATTTCAGTGTTTGCTGGGTATTTAATATATGACGAATCAATAAATAAAAATTTAAAAAAAAATTAAAAAAAAAAGATTTTTTTAAGAGTTTTTACAAATATGTTGGCATTCGCATAATAAACACCAAAATTACACATGATTTTGGCAAATTTCTTTGCAATTCTCAAAAATGTTTGGTGTCCATTTGGGGTCCTAAAGCAAAAGTTTTTAAAAGGTTTTAGTTTGTTAAATTATTTCCAAAAGGATTTAAAAAAAAACTGTTAATAGTTTAATGTTTTTATCAAAAATCAAAATTTTGAATTTAGCACGTCATAGAGAAATCTTATTAATAAACAATTTTGTATTCCCGAAAATAAAAACTGAACTGGCAAGTTGCTTTATTAAGCAATTTGTTTTTTTTTAAATTTTGTTTTTTCTTTTTACTAACTTATAACTACAATTCGAGTTGAAAAAAAAACCAACCAATTGAAGGGGAATGCATAGCCCATTTAGTAGGTCTGCGCAAAACTACAACAATGCAACAATAGAAAAAATAACATGCATTTTGTTTGTGTAAATTATGTTAAAGATGTCAATATCCAATGCATTTGTTTGTGTAAAAAATGGACAAGATGGCAAAAACAATTGCTTTAAAAATAATTGCACGATAAAAACACAACTCTACAAAAAAATCAGCAGGCGTTCCGAGCAGAATTGGGCCATGGGGAAATGTAAGAAAAGATAAACTCACTGTTTATTGTTGTTGCTTTGTTGAAGCTTTGATATTGTTACAAGTAAGTCCTGGGTGTTTACAATTCTTATTCACTTGATAGTCTTATGTGTATAATATTTTTAACTTTTCTAAAGGCGAAAAGCGCATAGAGACTAGCTTTCCCATAACAATAAGTTTCAGTATATAAATAAAAATTGGGAATTAAGCACGTCATAGAGAACAATTTTTAATAGTTTAATATTTTTTCATTAATTTCAGTATTTTTATCAATTATAAATAAAAGAGAATTAAAGGTGTTATGATACTTGCTATTTTTTGTATTGGATTTTTTTAGGATTGACTGAATGAAACAACAAATGCGAGAAAGAACAAGAAATACAATACAATATAAAATGTAAACAAAACAAACAATATTGCCCACGTTTTGTTCCCACAAAAACCGTCAAAAAAGCTATAAGTCGCAAAAAAAGTTAAAACCCGCTACTTTCGATCAAAAACTAAAAAAGTTAGCAGCAGTGCTAACATTTAATCTGGAAATGTCAATTTTAAGTTACAAATTTTTATATTTTTTTTTACAGTCTAAGATTATTTATCGATAACACACGTATATTTTTTTGACATTTCAAGATTTTTTATGGTATAATCAATCTCTTTACACTTAGTCAGTTTTCCTATGCAAATATATTTGCACTGTTCTCCAATATAGAAAAAATACAAAAAATAGCAAGTATCATAACACCTTAAGCATAATAAATGTGCTTTAATGAAAAAAATTATATATTCAGAAAAAAAAACTTTTTTGATATATATTTTTGTAAGTGCACGTGCATAAAAAACTGAACTGGCAAATTGTTTTTATTTTGATTGCTTGCGAAAACAATAAAAGCAATTTGTTTTTAATTTGTTTTTTCTTTACCCACTTACAGCTACAACTAATGTTGAGAGAATTCCTACTACTTGTAGTGGGAATGTAGGAAAGGATAAACTCATCACTGTTTTATTGTTTGGTATTTTGTTTAAGCTTTGATATCGTTGGAAATAAGAAGTTTTGAGTGTAGGTAATTCTCATTCCCTCTGTAGTCTTCTTTGCTAATAGCTTTGGCTTTTCTAAAATTATTAAGGAGAACGTTTCCTGATGATCTGGCCTAAGCAACCAGTGAAATGCTCATAGGAACAGCTTATTCTCCAACAATAAATTTCAGTATTTTTTATCAATTATAAAAAAAAATAAATTAAGCACAATAAATTAAATCTGTTAATGAAAAAAAAAATTATGTATTCCCAAAAACAACTTTTTTGATAATAAATTTTTAGTTTATCCCAAAATGTTCTGAGAAACAGTGTAAATTGTGTGATTTAAATTGTTAAATTTCATTTTATTTATTGAATAATGATGGTGTTGTAAATATTTTACTCAAAACTCAGTTATTTTTTCTTCTTCTCTGCTTAATTTTTTTTTTTTATTTATAATCTACAATAAAATCATCAACAAGTAGATGTTTAAATTGGTTGCATAAACAAAAAACCGTTTTGTATTTTGAACTTAATAAAATGATTGGATTTCATTCCAACGTTCAAGTTAAATGTTTAGAAAAAGTCTTCAAAACTCAAACTCAAATTGTGATCACTGACTTCCTGTAAGAAACGTTTAAGCTCATGATCATCGTCATCATGGCGAATTTTACTTATTTATAATTGCTTAAGATTTATTTTTCTTTGCAAAAAGACAAAAAAAAAAATAGGGTAAGAAAAACGAACATTTTAATAGTAAAAAATGTCAAGCCAGACAGATTGAGACAAAAAAAAAATTTTTTTTTTTAATTTTGATTTATGGCCCTAAAGGTTGGTAAACTTAAAAAAAAAAATGCAAAACAATTATATTTGCAATTAAATAAAGTTGTTAAATTTTATTTATTTCGACATGGACAATCTTTAAATCAGTAAAGTGCAACAAAAAATCTCTAAAATTATTTTTGAAACTTAAATTCGTATCTTTATTTAACGAAATTATTTGTGGCCTTTGTTTATAAATCATTAAGAGTGATTATATTATTAAATAAAGTTGTAAATTCATGAAAAAGTGAAAACAAGTTGAGCAATTCAGCATTAAAATATGTACCTTAAAGGTCTAGAGTTTTTAGAATCTAAACGTGTTACCACTGCTGACTATTATCAAGACTTCGTACGGAAATTGAGCAAAAAGAAGCGTTTGAAATCGTTTTGTTTTGTACTTTGCAGTGAGCATATCAAGAACGAACGAAGCCCAATAAATGCCAATTTACATTATACGATTTTTTTCGTTGCGATTATTTTCGTTTCTTCTTCTTTGAAGTCGCTCTGATATCTACATTGTTCGATTTTTTTCGCTGCAACTTTTTCTGTTCCATCGAACTTAAATACAATCTTCGTCAAATGAGAGAACGAATGAGCGAACAAAACAAATCGAAGAGGACACTCGATTGTGTACTCCCCCTTTGTAACCTTTTTAATTCCACTCTCCACTCAGGCCTATAAGATAAAAATTGCCACGACAAAAATCGTATAATGTAAATGGGCACTTAGTAGATTATTATTAACGTCCACAAAAAGAAAACAAAACAAAGTGAGCGAAATTGAAAAGTTTGGAGGAAAAACTTTTCGCAGACCACTTATACAGCCATGTCACAGAGTACAATTCCGTTCGGAATGATTCCGTTCGGAATTGAAGAAAACATATTTGTTTATTGATAGAAAGTATATTTTGATAGTTTTTTGGTCTTTGAGATACAGAAAACTCCCATACCGTTCATGAAAACAAAAATGGTTTCATTCCCCAAAGTGTTTTCGTAATTTTCTGAAGCACCAAAATACGGAATGAATTCCGTTTCCGAACGGAATTGTACTCTGTGACATTGCTGATAGTCATGTTTTTGAAATATTTTTGTTATGATTTTTGTCATGTTACGAGTATATATAAATGGTTATTTAGTAATATGACCTCAAATTTGGGGTAATTGTTCATAATGAAAACTTGCCTCACAATTTTTAATTATTACCTCAAAAAATGAAAAAACACAAAGAAAGTTATATTAAATATTTGCGTTTGGTTCATATGGCCTTAAAATCCCAAATTTCAAATCCCGAGTTTAAAAATCCAGAATTTCAAAATCCTGATTTTTAATAACCTGAATAATTATACAGTTTTTGGTTGGGACTTCGGTCGAGGATTTTGTCCTCTATATAGTAACAAACACTGGCGTCGCTACTTTAAGCTTTTCTAAATAGCCCTCCTTTGGCCGGTCAAAAGTATTTTAACCTCTATGGTATTACAAACACCGGCTTCGCTAACTACATCATCTCTGCATAGCCCACAAGAATTTTCTCCACTTTGATATAAGAAATTGGGAGTTTGATACTATTCCTAAGAATTTTCATACAAAATTTTAACAAATTTATATAGAATTTTTTGGGGTAATTTTTCATTTCTTAAAATTTAAAATTTAAAGAATCTGGGAATTATTTATTTTCATAAGCTACTTTATTATATTCAACATTTTTTATTTTTCGAATTTATTCTATAAAGACATTCCTAAAATTTAAGGAATAGAACTATTACAAAAAGCTTTATAAAAAACATGACTGAAATTTAGCTCTTAGAATGAATTCGATATATAAAAATTTTGAATATTTAAAATTTATATTAGTAAATGAAAATTACCCCTAAAGTAAAAATTGTGATTTTATTCAGGGACATTGTCATTCCGTGATATTGGGGTAATTTTTCATTTCACTTTAAATGCAAAGGCACCCCAACACCTCATGTAAAATTTTGAGTGTTCCATTAGTACAACTGCACTTTAACCTATTTGAGAGGTAGGATGAACCATTCTTAAATTTATCGCTCACTTTAGGTTAAAGTTAAGTTAAGTTACAATCCTACAGTTAGCTATAGGTAAGTTGTGAAAACGGGCCTAATGTTTTTTATTATTTAAAAACACCGCAATAGCTGCATTAAATAATGGCTTCTTAGGATTTTTTTTTCATTTGCCTCTTAAAGAATTTTGTATAATAACTTTTTTCTAGTCGTAACATACTTACGAACAAAAAGGTTCAAGAAAGATATTTATAATGCAAAAAATATATTTAATAGATCATTCAACTTTACCACTAGATTATGCACAATGACACCGAAAGGCTTTTGTGCGAATAAAATTCTATTAAGAAAATAATTTAAATACACTCTGAGAAAAATAAATGGATTTATATTAAATAAATCCCTTCTTTTACCAATACCCCTCAGCAAAGATTATAACAAAATCAAAAATATTCAAACAAAAAAGCTCAGAAAACAAAGAAATATGCTCAAAAATATGCAAAAAAAGAATTACTATGGAAACATAATTCAATGACTTTTTATTGTAATTTTGTGGTTAAAAAGGATTTTTTAGTTAAAATTAAAAAGTTTCGCAATGATCACTTAATGTTTATAGAGGATAAACATTTAGCAATACCATTTTTTTGGAGTATATGAGTATTTTTTATTGCATTGCATTTTTCCAAATAAGCAAAAAGGAGCAAAGTGATTTGTCCGTAGCAAAAATTTAGATCTAATCGTATAGGATTTTAAGCCCATTATGAAATAATGCTTCTTAATAGATGTGTAATCCTTTGAATTGTTCAAAGGAAAGTGTATGATTTTAATACATCTATAAAATAAATATTTTTATTTGCTTAATAAATTCTAAACAATAAATTCCAACCATCCATTTTTATTTGAACATTCAAAGGAACACTTGGCCGAGCTTCAAACAAGTAGATCTTCAGTGGATTGTGTCTAAACAACCAATCTGGTAATACGGGAACCAGTAACCCCGCGGGATGTTTTATATTTCTGTTAAGCTTTTAAGTGTGACACTTTAACAACTGCCACCAGCATTTCTTTTCCTTGGATTTCACACTCTCTATGCAGGGTTGCCAGATAGCTTTTGCTCTTTTATGCTCCTATTTTAAAATTGAAATCCTCTCGTTGACTTGAGAGATGATAATTTTTCAATCATTGCTGAAATACAGCCCAAGTGCTTAAGTATTTAAAATCCTATCCCCACATGCCTGAATTACATCTACGTTTTTTAGGCGATTTTTTTGTCGTAAATTACTTCCGCATGCAAAATTAAGCGCACTTGTATTGGATATGAAACATTTTTTCATAAAACACCACTGAAATTGACATTTATATAATGGCAATATCAAGCGTGGTTGCCTAGTGTTGGAACAGTGAAATAAATCGAAATATCATAAATTTTTAAGTCTCGATTAAATCGATATCGATTATATAGAATGTGTTCAATATACCCCCTCCCCCCACAAATACCACTAGTGTAATAAATATTTTAAAATATTTTTTCAAGACATTTCAGAAAATATTCGCATCAAGTTTTTTAAAAACTTAGGCGGTATTTACACGGTGAATTTCATAACATATTATTTTTCAATTTTTTAAAAGATTTTTTTTGTTGTGCTTAATTCCCTTTTTAAATAATTGATAAAAAATACTGAAATTTATTGTTGGAGGATAAGCTGTTCCTATGCGCATGTTGGGAGAATTCTAACTAATTGTAGCGGGAAATGTAAAAAAGATAAAAACTCAACACTGATATATTGTTTGGTATTTTGTTTAAGCTTTGATATCGTTGCAAACAAGACTTTTTGAGTGTTTGTAGGTAATTCTCATTCCCTCTGTAGTTTTGTTTGCTGATAGCTTTGGCTTTTCTAAAATTATTTAGGAGAACGTTTCCTGATGATCTGGCCTAAGCAACCAGTGAAATGCGCATAGGAACAGCTTATCCTCCAACAATAAATTTCAGTATTTTTATCAATTATTAAAAAAGGGAATTAAGCACAACAAACAAAATCTTTTAATAAATAATAGTATTCCCACAAACAACTTTGATAATAAATTTTAGCAAGTGCACGTGCATAAAAAACTGAACTGGCAAATTGTTTTTATTTTGATTTCTTGCGAAAACAATAAAAGCACTTTGTTTTTGTCTTTAATATGTTTTTTCTTTACCCATTTACAACTACAATTAATGTTGGGAGAATTTCTAACTAATTGTAGCGGGAAATGTAAAAAAGATAAAAACTCAACACTGATTTATTGTTTGGTATTTTGTTTAAGCTTTGATATCGTTGCAAACAAGACTTTTTGAGTGTTTGTAGGTAATTCTCATTCCCTCTGTAGTTTTGTTTGCTGATAGCTTTGGCTTTTCTAAAATTATTTAGGAGAACGTTTCCTGATGATCTGGCCTAAGCAACCAGTGAAATGCGCATAGGAACAGCTTATCCTCCAACAATAAATTTCAGTATTTTTTATCAATTATTTAAAAAGGGAATTAAGTACAACAAACAAAATCTTTTAATAAATAATAGTATTCCCACAAACAACTTTGATAATTTTTCAATTTTCTTTTAAATCTGCTACCAAAATCTTTTTCCATCTACATGATGACTTTTGTTGTTTTAAAATATTTTTTTATTTGAATAATTTAAATTTAAAACGCAGAACAGAATGCATGTCTATTTTTCTACCACTCTTTCTTCTCTACCGAATTCGTCTATAAATAAAAAAGCATGTCTTAAAGGCAGGTTTTTAAAATCATTGTATAAATGCCTCCTTAATTTCATACAGAACCAAAACATTTAAATTAAGAATTTCGCAACAAGTCAAGAGCGGTAAAGCGAACAGCTGAATAATGTGAGAAGCCAACGTAAAGAACAATCAGCGCAATCGATTTATGCCGGTCTATTTGCCACTGGTCAAATAGATTAAATCGACACAAAATAGAACTATTATTTGGCTCTGAACAAAAACGATATCGGCTTTATTGACGATATATTTTTTTATATATTATTAATACACATACAATATTTTTTTTGTAACAAATTGACATCTTATTTAAAAATTTATTGTGAAATTTATTATGTAAAACAATTTGTTTCTAATTTAACAACAATTCTATATTTTTTATTTTCATATTGGGGGGATTCACAAGGTGTGCTATCAAGTCATATCGTCATAATATCCTAAATAATATTTTACAATTGTTTAAAAAAAAAATATTGTTGTGTTTCAAAGAACATAAAAAAATATTTTTTTTTTAAACAATTGTAAAATATTATTTAGGACATTATGACGATATGACTTGATAGCACACCTTGTGAATCCCCCCATTGAATCATATTTATATAACAGAAAATTCAAAGAACAATATTTAAAACTAATTGTAAAGTAATTTGTTTTAAAGTATTTATAATACAACATCTTCTCTTTAAAAATAAACTAAAAATATTGTTTTCGTTAAACAATAAATAAAATAATTATAATGGCTTATAAAATTATTTTTGTTTTCTTGTTTAATTTTCATGTGTTTTTATCACTTTAAAAGAATTTCATAAATTAAGGCAGTTTTAGTCACCCAGTTTTGGCAGCACTGACTAGAAATAAATTTTACACTGCAGTTACATACACTGCGGTTACACGTTCAAATTTTTCTTGATAGTCTTTTACACATGCTGATTGTCGAAACTTATAAAATTTGAAAGCTATGACTTAGGCAATTTTTTTCAAGATATGATCAAAAACAATTGTAAAGACAAAAGAAAAATGTGCTGATCAAATTAACAATCAGCTGTTTTCTTAACTGTAAATCGAAATACACAATTAGAAAGAGAATTTGAAACTAAGACGCATAAAACTATAAGAGTATTAATGTATTAGTGAAAAAGAGTAAGTGTGTTAAAACTTGAAAAAAAAAATTGAAGCAAAAATCGTGTAACCGCCAAGTGACACATTTTTAAAAATTCAAATTACAGGGACAGCTCGTTAATCCGAAAGTGAGTAATCCGAATTATACAATAATCCGAATTGAATTTATGACGTATTACATATTCTATAGTCCGCATTGATTGCAAGCTCGCTAAACCGAATTTTTTATTTTTCTGCTTTTTATACCCTTCGCCAAAGGTAGAAGGGCATATATAACTTTGTCATTCCGTTTGTAATTTCTACAATATTGATCTACGATCCTATAAAGTTTCTGGCTCCTTATGAGAAGGGAAGCTCAAATACGGTTGTCCGTCTGTCCGTCCGTCTGTTGAAATGAACTCAGAATTTTTGAAAGAAAACTTTCATAGTGTGAATCCAGACTTAAGATTGTGGTTATAAGATGGATGTAATAAAACATTACTAACTGATCAAATATAACTCTAAAAAACATTCCTTGTACTACAAAAAAAAAATTGTATTTAATATGATGATCACCTAAGGCAAGACAATGACTGCCAATCAAATAAATGAAAGTGTATCTAAGAATCTAAAACAATATTTGAAATTATATTAAAAACATTTGCAAATTTGTATAAAATTGGTAATTTGAAAAAATGGTCAAATTTAGGGTTTAAATCATCCAATCGTCAATAAACCATTTTCGTACCTAAAAATCGTCAAATCTGGCAGCCGTGGATTAAATATAGATAAGTTCTTATTTCGCGAATGAATAATCGTACTTGAATCAATCTCTCTGTACTTGATTCAAGAAACTCCGTACTCACTGTGCTATAGATACCGCTTCGAATTGATTTGAGTACGGATGGGTTGATTTTTCTTTTGAGTGTATGTTAAAAAAAACATAATGGGTGGTATTATTGATTCCGCACGGAAAAGAAAATTTAACGGAAATAAATATCGAGCGATATGCAAATTGCAATTATTCATTCCTGCGGTATAAGATTTCCGCAAAAATTTTTCAACATCTCTGTGTTAATAATTTCTAAGTTGATATTGTGTCAACTGTTGGTAAACAAAAACCTTTATATCAAATTGTTGAAATTTTTGAGAGTATGTAATAATTTTTACGAGATAAAATTATGTAAAATAGACAAACGCAGAAAATGTATAATTGTAATATACAATTGCATTTTTTGAACACAGCAGTGACGAGGATTGCTTAGACCTTCGGATAAAAAGATCAGTTTTACAATATAAATCTGAAAAAGTGTTGCCGATGAAAGATAGGAAGTAAGTTGAAATAAAAAATTCAATACCTGGTTATTGTTGTTATTATTATATTATTACTAATATTTTATTAGGCTGGGAAGCCAATTCGTAAATAATTGTAAATAATAGTTATATTGTACATATAAATTTATTTTTAATTTATTGTGCTTTATTTCAGAATTTACATTTGTAATATATCATTTTTGGCCTTATGGGCTTTTTATATTACTTGTAGTGAAATAAATAAATACTTGTTTAGGGCATTAAATAATTTGTTTAATTTTTCACAGCTTTTAAAAGAATTTTCGCTTAAATAAGGCAGCATTAAAATATATTTTGTTTGACCTAAAGATTGCTAGTTCAGGAAGCAGTCAACAAGGAGCTCTTTCGTTGACTCAAGCAAGGTCTTGATTTAATTTAATTAAGTCCACCATTGCTTCTACTTGCAATTTGCTTGTATATTTATCTCTTTTATTCTTGCAATAAAATATTTTTATAAAATAAATAAACTAAATTTTCTTCTTTTTAAATATTATATTTCTTACATTTTTATTCCTTCCGTTAGCTTCTCGCTGTAAAATTTTAACGTAAGCAAAATGGAGAAATATATCTATATTGGTGTTTCAATGATATGCCAATGCCGCAATGGTAGAGACTATACCGCAACAGCGGAAGGATACCGCACAAGCGGAATGAATAATTGCAAATTTTGCTTCCGCCCAAAAATTGCATTCCGCAATCGCGGAACGGAATCAATAATACCACCCAATATTTAAAAAAGCTTTAATTTTGTCATTCGCGATTAATAAAAATAAAATAAATTTGTTTTGGAACCCTGGCTTGTGCTCTATTTTCGAATATAGTGAATTATAATACATAATTACAGCACACCCAGTAATCTGAATATCTCGTTAATCAGAATCAGAGTCTGCAATCATTAATTCGGATTAGCGAGCTGGCACTGTATATAGATTTATAATTTACTTTACTTATCAAATATTTTTATTTTACATTCAAATACACTCCTTAATTTCTTTCAGTGTATAAAAATGCACATAAATGCTTTTTGTAACTTTATGACTGTAATATTTTTACAAGTTCATGATCGACAATAAAATTATCAAAAACATATGACAATAAAGAGATGAGGAAAAAAAGACACAAACTCAAAGAAGTTTTAATAAAGTAAAGCACAAAAAAAAAATTTTGGTTTTAGATGCAGAGACATGTTGAGAAGCAACAGACATCATCAACAATCTAAAACATAAAACATACACACGCAGCTTAAGACAGAAATCACATGAACCTTTGATTGTTGCCACTAGTGGCACCACTAAAAACAGCAACAACAACAACAACAACAGCAAAAACAGAACTTATACACGTTTGAATAAAATTTATACACTACTATATGCCTAATATAGTATATTTATGCCACAAAATTTGCCACGCATTTGCAATGTGCAACACTCGACTGAAAGAAAACGCGTCAGCCAGCATCAACGTTTGTCGTTGTCGACGTTCTTAAATTTATCTTGTAGTTTATGTAGTCAGTAATCAGTTCAACGTTTGAACGATTCAGCTACACCAACAGTTTAATGAACAGCATTCGAGTGAGCTGTGAATTTTCTATCTAGTTTGGGCGAATTCTTGATGTTGTTGCCGTTGCTGCTGCATGCTTCACTTGATTTTGATCTGTTTGATGGCATCAAAATGTTTGTTTGTTTGTTGTGTGCTGTCAAGTCTTTAGTTTAAATTCACACACACATACACACTTTCAAAACGTCCATACATTTATGTTGCACAAAACTGCACACATTTAAACGTATCCATTGTTGATGTTGCGTTTTGTTCCTTTTATCCATTTACTGTCTATTGATTGTGGCAGCATGTGCAACAACTGCAACAACATTACCACTGTCTTGGCGTTACAACAGTTTTATTTTTCTTTCGTTTTTTTTTTAAATTTCTGTTTTGTTTCTCGACATGTTCCCTCTGAGGGTGTAGGCTTTTTAAACATAAATACAGAGGAGTTACAAGGCAATGAATTTGCAACAGAAAAAAATATTTTATTCAATATATTAAAGTGATGGAGCGTAGAGTGCAGAGATGGGAGTAATAAGGTCCAATATATGAGTAAAGGCTCAAACAGTTTTTATCCATTTCTAACAATATTTTTTTCTGGGCAAGGGGAAAATTCGATGGAGGTTTTTATATGCACCATCAAAAAAGATCAGGGGGGTTACCGCGTAATTCAATTCGAAAGAAAAAATTTACTAATTCGAACAATTTGTACTGTTTTTAACGATTTTCGTACTATTTGTTTCGTTTGAACGAAATTTTTTCCCTTTCTAAGAAGCAGTTCCCCATTACTTTCCATTTGTTTATGATTACGACTTCTGACATCGTTTAAAACCAATTCAAGTACAAATTGCTCGAACTCGTAAATAATTTCTTTCGAATCAAAATACGCGGCAACTTCCCAGGACTGACAGTACTGATCTTTTTATTCCCTTTGTATCTAAAGAATATGCAGAGTAGCTCAAAAATAAGGAAGGGATTTAAGTGTTGGCTTAAATGAGGTCTATACTTTGGGAAGGGGTTTCTTATAAATGCCGGGCTTGAGTCTGATTTTGGGCCGTAAACTAAAGTGCAGTCGGCTGGAGGATATTCGTGTATACAGTGGCAATTTGAAGCCCCTGCCGTTTTTGCATATTTAACCCCTAAACTAGAGACCCAGTACATGATCCAGAAAAATGGAAGAGGTTCCACAATAATCTGTCAGAAATAGTCTCCACTTCACATAAATGTGTTTATATATTTGGTTCATTTATTTCTGACCTCAAATGACCTCATTTAACAGATTTAAATTAAAAAAAAAAACAACTTAAACTCATTACCATTCTTAGAATGGATGTCCCCCGAAATCAAAACTATTTCACAACCCTGCCACAGAAAAGTCAGGAAAATAATACCATTGTAATGTTATGTACGCATAAAATTCTATTTGAATGTCTGTCAGTTTAATCGCCAGACGGATGAACAGACAAGGAAAGCGAATGCAACATAAAAGAGAAAAAAAAGTAGAATTCAAGCAGCCTGCAAGTCATCTGGCTGTAACTATTTTATAAATACCGGCAGTTATTAAGTTAAGAGAGATACATGGATGGCTATTTTTAGACAATTGCAGTTGTTCTGTTGCTGTGTTGCTTCAGTTATTGATGTAAAATGGTGCATTTATGCGTGTATCATTGCAATTGTTATGGCAAGTTCACATAAATGTGAATGTGGATACTTATTTATGTTTTACTCATATACTTATAAGACCATTTCGAAAACAATGTGCTAAAAAATGTGGGCTTAAATTGAGTGTAGGGAGCTCTAACAGTAAGATGAATAAAACAAAAGAACAAAAAATCTCATCCAAATTTTCCAAAAAAAAAACAACTAGTGTTTGTTGTTTACACAAAATGTGGCACTTAGATGTGGCATGTTATACAATGCCCATAAAAAGTAAAATTCATATCAATTCAACAAGTATTTATTGCTATTAACATTAAATCTTCAATTGATTATAAGTAAAATTACAATTGATATACGAGGGCTGCTGAATTTTTTTTTTCATGAATTTCTTTATTTACAATATGTTTATACAACAATAAGCAAATTTTATAATACTTAGAAAATAACAGCTTTTATTGAAGTAAAGGGTGGTTAAATTTTAAGGGCCGATGTTGATTTTGAATAAAACATAAATTATTTGGGAAATTATTGCCATTTCTTTTTATTATGATAATATTGGTATTGTTCAATCATGTGTGGAACAAAATATCGGCCAAATGGCCGCCGCGACTTCGTCGGCACACCTCCATCCGATGGCCCAAAGTTTCGATGACGCTGAGGCATAATTGAGGTTCTATGCCGTTAATGTGCCGAATTATCTCATAATTTAGCTCTTGAACTGTTGCTGGCTTATCGACGTAAACATTTTCTTTCAAATAAGCCCAAAGAAAGAAGTCCAACGGTGTCAACTCGCAATTGGTATGCTCTCGGAGGAAGCAGAAGAAGCGCGTAATAAAGATTACAAGAACTATAGATTAATGTTTGCTAGAAAGTGCAGTAGAACTGCAATGAATACTGATGTTTTTCATCGTTTGCTGGAGTCGTCCGATCCATATATTAGTAGCTTAAGACGTCAACCTCATAATAATATTATAGAATTGGATGAAATGATAGTTGATGAAGAAAATGCTTAAATATTATTTACCTATATGAATATTTTTTATTCGAGCTGGGAGGGAAAACCCAATTTTTAGCATTTCTTTAATTAAATATTACTAGTATTTTCAATAAGAATTATATTTATACGAAATTTTTTCATTCAGGTTACATACAAGACGACGCATTTCAACTAAAATTGTTAGTTTTTTCTTTTATCAATTAATAGGCATGTGCCAATTTAATCAAATTCTATTGAGAATTGCGCCCTATACATTGAAAAGAAAAATACGTGGAAAAATGGGGGTCCAAGGGAGGTATCCTAGGAGTCGACGGATTTCAACCAAAATTTGTAGTGCTCTTTTTTAGATCAATTTATGGACATCTGCTAAATTTTATCAAATTCCGTTGAAAATAAGCGAAAAAATGGGGGTCCAAGGGAGGTACCCCTAATAGCAGACGGATTTACACTAAAATTAGCAGAACTATCTCTTGCATAAATTTATAGATGTCTGCCAAATTTGATCAGATTATATGGAGGATTTCGGCCTATACATTCAAAAGAATAATAAGTGAAAAAATTGGCGGTCCAAGGGAGGTACCCCTAGGAGTCGATGGATTCAAACCAAAATTAGTGGAGCTCTTTCTTGGATCAACTTATAGACTTGTTTCGTTAGCTGTGTGGCAAGTGGCACCGTCCTGTTGAAACCACATATCGTCCACATCCATATCTTCCAATTCGGTCCATAAAAAGTTCGTTATCATCTCACGATAACGAACACCATTCACAGTAACTGTCTGACCGGTCTCATTTTGGAAAAAATACGGCCCGATGATGCCGAAAGCCCATAAACCGCACCAAACAGTCACTCTTTGTGGTTGCATTGGTTTTTCGACAATCACTCTTGGATTATCATTCGCCCAAATGCTGCAATTCTGCTTATTGACGAATCCTCTGGGGGTGAACATGTGCCTCATTACTGAAGATGATTTTCTTCGATAATTGACGATATGCATTTTGATTTGAACGCCCATTTTCGTAATCAGCCTGAATTACTTTAACGCGTTGCTCGATTGTGTATCTTTTCATGGCTCAAATTGAGTTAGCCTGAAATTGAGGAATGTCACAAGAAATAGAGAAAAAAAACATGACGTTTAGCCACACCTAAACATTCAACATCGGCCCTTAAAATATAACCACCCGATATAATTCAATAACTCTACAACTTATTTACTTATATTTATGGTATCTTTTCATTTTTTAACAAATTAAGTAAAAGCCAAATCTAAAATATGTAATCTTTTCAATTTACGTACTTCTTCTGTTTCATCTAGGCTAATAAGCTATTATGATTGGTCAGTCTCAAAAGGTATCTGAAGCTAAACATTTTTATGGTTTCCTTAGCTGTAGGTATGTTGAGATCTTTATGTATGGCCGTATTTGTTATAAACCAAAAGGTGCTTGAGTAATAAATCGCAGAGTTTTAGACTGGTATCGTTGTAATATTTCAATACTAGAGTTGTTAGCTGTTCCCCAAAGTTGTATTCCATAAGTCCACACGGGTTTAAGTATTGCTTTGTATAAAAGTAGCTTGCTGTTTTAACTTAATTCTCGGACCTAAAAGCCAATACATTTTTTTCGTTTTAATATTAAGATATTTCCGCTTTGTTTTGATGTATTCTTTCCAAGTAAGTCGCCTATCTCAGTATAACCCCAAGTATTTAATACAATTACCAATAGGTATTTGAATTCCATTAAGTGGACATGTGGACAAATTTCTGTTCTAAGGGCAAATGTTATGTGGGAAGACTTTGAAGTGTTTATTCTAATTTTTCACTTTCTAAATGCGGTTGCAATTTATTTAATGCTCTTTGCAACAATGTAGAAGCGTCAATAGGACATATCGCCGATGCTGTTATCGCAGTATCATCTGCATAAGTCGCCACTGTAATTTTTTGTGTGCATAGCATGTCACAAGTACACATTTTATATAGTGTTGGTCCCAATTTTATGTTTGAAAATTCCTCGTTATTATTAACGTAAAAAAATCTATCTTTCAAATACAATTAAAGAACAAGATAAAATGATGTTGGTAGTAACGTCTTTAGCTTGAACAATAAACCCGGACGCCAAACTTTATCAAAAGCTTATAAGCACTCCAAAGACAATTTTCATGCTTGGTCGCATCTAGAGATTTCATATATTGATCCGTTTTCTTGTTTTTAAATTCTTTAAGTTTTTGTTTAAGTAGTGAGAAGAGACAACTATCTAAACACATACATACAAAAAGTACGTGAAACAAAAAGCTGTTGACAGCAAACTCTTCCCAGCTAGCATTTTGTATCATAATCGGATTGGGAATCAGCTTCAAGAGAAAAATAACCGCATATGAGCCAATTTTGCGATCATAAATGATACTCTCGTTGTTAGAAAATGGTACCCCACCGATGAACCAATTAAAAAAATCATTTGTGATACATTTTGATGATTCCTTTTTGATCATATATATGAATCATGTGTGAATCCTTTTTCAATCGCTCTAGCGATAAATCAGTTTTAAATTCAATACATTTAGAAATCATTATTTGAATAAATGAATGAATCCATTTTCAATCGCTCAAGTGATAAATCAGTTTTTAATCTCAAAAGTAATCCGAAAAGCCTCATTTAGGTTATTTTTACAAAAAATTATCACCCAAATGCCAGCTGGGTTATTTAAAAAAAAGCCCATCGAACACCTTCTTTGTTTGTATGAAAAAATATTTTTTTAACACATACCTTTTGTATATGAGTCGAAATAAATAATTAAAAATACAAAAAAATATGGTATAAACTGCAAAATTTTAGAAATTTTGTTACATCGGTTAATCGATTTAAATTAACCGGTTTAATCGTTAATCGAAAATAGCCAATTTTAAATTAACCGATCAATTAATTGGGTAGTAAATAATCGGTTAACCGATTAACGGTCGCTAACTATTTACAAAAGTAGTGGTTATGCTTATTTGGTCAAATATTTAATTAGAGTGACCTGACCGTAGCTTTAGCAATACTCAAAAAATGTACATGAAGTAAATGTCAGTAGTTTTCTTTTTGCACTTAGTGCTTCAATTGTCTCAACGATGAAACACAAGTTCTTATCAAAAATCATCATGAGCGTCGAGGCTTATTTTCATTTCTCTGGATACGAGAATAAGTAGAATAATCGCTTCTGGTGTACCAAAAATCCACGTATAATACACGGTGAGCCATTACATCCGCTCAAAGTTAGTTCATGGTGTGGTGTTACCCTGGATGCGTCATCGACCCTTATTTTTTTTTTCTTAGCTGGACATATTGGGACTGACGAAAAAGTGGTTCCAACAGGATGGAGCAACGTCACATACTGCACGACACACAATCGAAATTTTGAGGGCTGGATTTCCTGGTCGCCTAATCTCCCTGCATTTGCACTGGCCGACAAGATCGCTCGATTTCACAATTTGAGACTTTTCTTGTGGGCTATCAGGAGTCTATGGTCAGCAAGCCTCAGGCCCTTAAAGTCTTTGAAGAGAATATCCGATTGGGAAACCTATCGCCGAAAGTTCTGGCAAGAGTTCCAGAAAATTCCATAAAATGGCCCCTATGGCTTTTAAAATAATTTTTGATATCAAAAGCAAAACTGATGGTTTTCATTTATGAGTATTTAAATAATAAGAATCAAAGAACATCGGGAAACAACTTTTGCGCCACCCTATACCTATTATAAATTCTTTAATATTTAAGTATCAGTTAAAATTGAAATCCACCCGTGATTATTTTATTTCAGCTGGAATTAATCGATTTTTCTTTATTTTGAGCGACAATTACATAGATACAATAATCATGTTTAATAACTTTTGCAATAATGACATTTGTAATAACTAAAACGAATTACTTAAATGTATTTTTTTTCTTTAGAGATACGAAGGAGTGTTTGTTTGTGTAAAAAGTTTAAAAGATCAATTACATGATGCTTGTTTAGCTGTTAATTATTGCTTTTCGATCATTTATTTCGAGAGAATTATTGTCAATTTATCTCTGAAAACAATAATTTCAATTGTTATGCTGTCACATCGAAGATATCAGAAATACGAGGTGATTGCAGGGTTCAATTATTAGATGGGATAGAGAAATTTTCGCAGCAATTCACAAATCACATAATAAGAGCAAATAGCTTTATTATCTTTTCCCAGTTTTTTTTTTTTCAAATCAAATAATGAAACTGAAAAACTAAATAATAATCGATTATTTATCTGAAAATTCCTTAACATTTTTAATCGCACGTTTAATTTAATATAAACGGTGGAAAAACCAACAACTGTGTTTAACTTAAGATGCGGATAAAATATTTTTCACTCATGGTTTGTGTCTTTAATATATTGAAGGGTTAAACATCTGTGATTTATTCTCACTAACAGCCAAATCGTACTATTCATTCACACGAAAATCTGACAGAATTCTATCCGACAAAAAAAAAATGTCTACAAAATATGTTGTCATCACACCACTATCACAACAAAAAGATACGAATAATATGACTCAGCTCATTTAGAAGAAAATGCAACTCTGATCGCATAGAATTATTATGAAATTTTTCATAAGCATTTGCAAGTCGGACACACTTGTCAAAAAATCTGTCAACAAATTTACTTTATGAGCACATTTTTTTGACAAATCGTACGACTGAATAGGATAGTGAATCAAGCCCTTAAAGCATTTTTTTATTAAGTGAAAAATTCTCATACTCAAAAAAAATGTAGAAATGATTAAACAGAATTGAGTCTTCAACTTCAGGCAAAAATTCTAAAGCTCATAATTAAGTGAAGAAACAGAACTGGGGCTGAACGTTGTTTTCCATACAGTTTGACATAAAATTATGCCAGAGAATGCGGACGAGAAATAAAATAAATTTTATTTTGAAGACGTTTTTTCTCATGCTCTCACATAGAGACAATTATTCTCCCAACAATGCTACCATACTTTCTTTCAATTTCATACATTTTGTAAACAAAGAAAAAAAAAAACAAAAGAAAACGAAAGAAATGAGAGAAAATTGCAGTTACGTTCGACGTTTTAATTATGGGCTTAATAATTTTTGCCTGAGCTGAAGACTTAATTCTGTTTCATCATTAAGGCCTGGAACAGAATAAAGTAGTTGTAGTAGAAGCTGAAGCTGACGAATGCTCTGTAGCGCAACAAAGTTCAAAATTTCGAACTTTGCGCTTCAACTTCACCTGCAACGACAACAATACTACGTATTGTCTTGACACTACTTTCAAACTGAAGTTTTAAACTTTTCACAACTTGCAGCGCTATTCGTAACGTTGTACTACAGCGACTATTCTGTTCCCCACTTAAAACGTTGGCAGTAACTTTAAATTTCTCTCATTTCTTTTTTTTTCTTTTGCTCTTATTTTTTTTTTTTTGTTTACAAAATTTATAAAAGTGAAAGAAAGTATGGTAGCATTGTTGGGAGAATAATTGTCTAATTGTGAGAGCATTAGAAAAAACCTTCTCAAAATAAAATTGATTTTTATTTTCTCGAAAATCAAATATCATTCTTGTTCTAAGCCAAGTACTTAAAATGTGAATACATAAAAGCTAGTTTATGCTTTTTTTTTTTTGCTTAATACCAAAAATTTTGTCAAAATGTTTCTTTTTTCGCATATTTATGCAATATTTGGAAATTAAGCAAACAAATTCTTAACATAAATATTAGCCCTTAAAACCAATAGTTTATATTTACACGACGTATGAAACACTTAATTGCAAACCGACAGTTGACACTCAGTGAACCAATTATCAAACAGCTGTGTATTTCGTGTTTAACAACTGCGCAAGATTGTGAGTGGGGCTATTGATTTATACCAAAATACTACTACTGCTTGCTCCAATGCTATTATCTCATGAATGTTTTCGATATATTCTAATAAATTTATACGACAATAAGAATTTTGGCGTTACGAACTAAGTCCCTAATGAACCTTGAAAACAATAATGAATTAAGTCCATAAAATTAGGGAAGTGAAGCAAAATGAAAAACAACAAATGAAATAAGCCCCAAAACAAAAATGAACTAAAGGCCAAATTTGGAAACTTGTTTCACAATGATATAAGTCCACAATCCCCATATGAAATCCCGCATATAAAAGCTTTAGTTTGCGTAGTCGGTGTTTGATATACCATATACCTGCGATTAGGGATTTTGGGATTCAAAATTTTGAATTCGGGTTTTAAATTTTGGACATATCACCAGGCCAAGCCTTAAAAATTTTAATGATATATGAAATAAGTCTCTTAAAATATTAACTGGACTTTATTTAATTTACAAAATTTTGGGACTTAAGTTAGGTTAGGTTAGGTTAACTTTGCTTCACACCCTCACCCAGACCAATATGGTTCATTGCGACGCCTTAATTAGTGAAAGAAAGAAGTGAAAGAAATCTAGTGTGAAAGTGTAGGAGAAGTAAGTGGTGAAAGCACAGGAAGGGAAGATAGTGGAAGAAATCGGACAGAACAAGCAAAAAAAAAACAACCCTACCAAACAGGAAAACTGCCATGCAGCCAGGTCATTACCGTCAGTTTCTCGAGCCCGCAGCCCGAAACGTCTCCCAATTCGTGCAGGAATCTGCTACCCAGCCACCTCAGACTGCTGTTCTGTAGCCTGTGACAGTGGCACAGAAAGGGCTCAAGTGTCTCCAACTCCCTACATATATCCGATAAGCCAGACCCCATTCTCACCGCCATTCTGCCTATCATACAGTGGCCCGTGATAATACCTATCATGGTCCTGACGCAGGCCCTACTCTTTCGCAGCAGCGCGTCCGAATTCGACCTACTAAGCATCGGCCACAACGTGCGCGATACTCGGCAGTCCGTTTGGCCCCGCCAAACCCGATTAGTGCCTCTCAGAACACATTCCCTAATTCTTCCAAAGTAAAAGGCCTGACCGCCTGAAAACTATCAGGATCCTCCATTTCCGAGCACAGTCTTGAAAACTCATCAGCTATCTCGTTGCTGGTGATGTTCCATTGACCCGGTACCCAGCAGAGCCTCACAACATAATTCCCTAAGATTCCTCCTAGATCCCTCCTGCAATCGTTCACTAGCCTGGAGTTCACATAACAGCCCATCAAGGCCAATTTGGGGACTTACTTCATATAAAACAATACCCCATCCCAAAATCAAAAATTATTAAAAAAAAATTGACAAACTCCCTAACAGTCCTTGTTGTTATTCTCTGTATAAAAAAATTAAGGAATTAGTCCATTTTTGCCTTCAAAACTTTTTTATTGGGGACTTCGTTCTCAAAATCCTTTGTAAATTTCTAAAAAAAAACGTTAAAATGACTCATAAATTTTATTCTGGTGTTCCCTTCTAGTTTTAATCCTGCAGTTAGCAGCTCCATAGAAGCTCCACAGCACTTCACATAACTTTTAATATGCATTATTTATTTAACAAATGTCTACACTAAACAGCTGCTTAATATTTAGTCTAAACAAACATTAAAAGAAAAACTCGTCTGCCCCTCATTTTTTTTCTTTCTTTTTTCTTACATAAAATTTGCTTGTCGTTTCGATATTTCTTTTAAGGAATGTAACACTTTTACAACAACATGCGTAAGTAAACCTTGTATTTGTTTTGAAGTTGCAAAAAAGAAATATGTGAAAAACAATTAAATATAACAACAAAATAATGTAAAAATACCATGTTCTAGGGACCCTCTAAGAATACTCGTATTATGGTACTTCGCAAACCTTTAAATATTATTTAATTGGAAAATGCATTTATAAATATTAAAGTTTCTCGCGATCATATGAGAGGTATAGGACTCAATCACTTTTTTAAACATATCTTAATTTTTCGGTAACGAATTCACTACTCCCAACTCTTGCCGGTGTTGGTTATCGCACACTCAATCTATCTGCTTCATGTTTCAGCTGGGCGTCCCCTTCTACCACTCCTCTACGGATTCCCTTCGATCTAAATTCTGGTGATGTCGTTTGATAGCTTTCTTAGGTATGACCATTCCACTGCCGCATGTGCATCGTTATTTCAGTCGATATGTTGTCTTAAGAGTTTGATTAGACACAGATCTTGTGCAGAAAATGCCAACACTCATAGAAAAATGCATCTTCATATTGATGATGCCCTAACATGAAAATTGAGACATCAATGCTATTACAAATGGCATCAATGAGGCAAAAAGTACAATCAGTGCTATTACAAATGGCATTAATGAGGCAAAGAGTGACATCAATCCAATGACATACGTCATCCTAAAATTGTGTCATATTTTATGCGTCATCTACGCTATGACTACAGTGTTATTAATTCGCTGCCACACTTTTTCTACACTGATAGAAAAGGCGTCATAACGCTGATGTATTTTGACATCAGTACAGACAAACTGTCATCAGTGCGATGACATAATATATCATGCCATCAGTGCAATGACAAACTATAATCAATGCGATCATGTTTGAAAAGTAAAAGTAGAAGCAAAAATTCCCATATCTTATTTTTTTAAATTATTTATTTAAATACATAAAATTTTTAAAGTAGAATTATTACGAAAACCATATCGGGCATGCTGCTGGTGTCTTATAATTGAGGGTTCTTCTGTTCACAAGGTGCGAAATACAACTACAGTGAAACAAACATGAGTAACGAGTAAGTAAATAATGATATCCACTGGACTTAAGGTCAATTACAATGACTCAATTTGATGATATTTTGTCATAGCACTGACGACATGCTTTATAAAACCGACTCCGATTCATCATTTCTGCCATACCAATATGTCATCCTATTGATGACATAATTTAAATTTATGACCCTTAAGACAATTTGGTCAAGTGAAGTTAAGGATGACATCGCAATGATGAAAAGTGTCATGGGGTCAAAAACGGAGATACTTGTCATTGCACTGATGTCAACATACATCAGCGTTATGACGCCTTTTCTATCAGAGAAGGGTCTTACGAAGGTGACCGTTCACGACCACTTGCTTCTTTTTCAATATTGTATATTGCATACTCGCATTTAATATTGAAATTTTCGTGCGTTAAGATAATGGAAGATAAGGAGAAGGTTTTGATCGATTCAACCTGGTGAACCGGGGCGATCATTATCGTTAACATTCCAGGTGGTGTCCGCTGGGAGAAGTTCTTGACAACTAGGAAGCTTTGGCGAATTGTGAGAGGCGATTTCAGTGTGTTCTTTTAGTTGATGTGATTTTGAGAGGTCGTACTAAAATTGTTGCTTGTTTGTTCCAACAGCTAAAACTATACAGTTTTTAATCTGGAGACTCTTCATACAGATCCAAGCCAAGAAATGTTAATACTTCCACTGTATTAGTCTATAAATCCACTGGATTGAGTTAAGTAGGGTGGGCTGCACAGTTTCATATGTGGATGGTGTCATGGGAACCTTAGCAAAATGCCGGGCATTAATTGGGTACGGCACAGTCTATGCGGGAGCAGAAGTCGTTGAGTCTGCAGGTGCATCCCGACTTTAGATTTGCCAGAGCTACTCTTGTTTTCCGCGGCAGGTGTTTCTTTATTTCTGCGATAGACGCTGGGCGACCAAGCACGTCATTCATAAAGTAACCCGAAAGTACGGATTTATGACGTCACTATGAATGTCGTTCAAAGCTGCTATGGACAAGGGAACTTGCAAATAACTTCTCATGTCCTCCGAAGGTCCTCCCTAACATACCTCGGGAGATTTAACTGTGTAATATCAAAATTAGGATGACTTCTCCGGTGAAATCCCAGAAGATTTTGTTTCGTAAGCAGATATCTAATTTCTTCTGTTTTAACTAAACTTTTAAAGGTTTATGTACGTTTTCTAGAACAGGAAAAAAATATTGGTCCTAGACTCCCCAATTAAAATTTAGCATGAATAACTTTAAATTGATAATGTCATGGAAATATTTTATAGCAGTATTCAGACTCTATTATCGCAACCTCGAATACAAATTGACATTAACGCAGAATCCCCTCAAAAATTACACTTAACTTTAAAGAAGTTGTATGAGTTAATCTAAAATTTATTTAAGCTCTTATTATACAGGATTCACTCTCGTAAATGTTTCTACCTTTATTTGTAAGTAGTGTAGGGTTTCATACAGTGGAGCTTGCCTAGTTATGCTTTCTTACCTGTTTTATTTTTCTCCACTTAACTCTCGCAAGCCCAGAAATGTTTCGCAAAAAACTTCTTACAATAACAAAGTTAATGGCCTTTTTACTTTTAGTTGGAATTAAAGTTCTTTCTTTTTAGGATTTTTTTTTTTTGCTTTCAATTTTATTTAAACAATAATTTAAAGTAAATATTTAACACTAAATACAGCAGGTAAGTAAATAAATATTTTTGCAATGACAGGACAAACAAGAAGAAACATGTTGTAGACACAAATGTGACTGAGTCGTTATTTAGGAAATAAATTAGCAAGTTTATAGTAAAATGCAAAGGAGTTGAGAAAAGAAAGACTTTAAAAATAGCGAGAACATGACTTTTAACAAGGTGGCATTGAAAAAGTTACATCTTTATAACCTGAAGTGTAATAAATGTTTGAAGAGGAGGAATGCGAAAAAAAAATTGCTTCCATCGAATGCAATATTGATTAAAAAAAAGACAAAATTGCAAAAAATCGTAAAAAGCAATAGTTACAAAAATTTTTTTTTTAAATCTACAAATTAAAAAAAATAAATTGTTATTTAAAATGTTACGAAAATATTACCTTGCCTTGACAAAATTCCAAAAAATTATCAGCCTTAGTAGTCTAAAAATGGCTCAAATTATTTGAACTCTAAGCCTTTAGGTTTTCGAAAGATGGCGGTTTAATTTGGGCCATGCCGAATTTTATATCTCGTTAACCATTGCATTTAAAGATGTATCAAAACCCTGAGTATAGAGAGAGGCCAGATAAAATAATAGACCGATTAACCTTATTTTTAATACAAAATATTCTTTATGTACAGTGATGGACATTAGGCTAGAACATTTCGTGTACAATTGCATTCAAAAGCGTAAGTTTTTTTCTTACTAAATTTAGGTTAAGTATTTACATATAAGTGCTGCCAAGAGTCTAAGCAATATGTACCGTTATTTTTTTCTGTTTCTCGTTTGCTGGCTTTATTATATGCCAGATTAATTGCAAGTAATAAGTAATTTGAGCTGGACAGCAATTTAGCACATTTTACCAGTTTTGATTTATTTTCGTGTTTACCATTTTTAATTGGTAAGTTTAATAGTTAAATACTTTATTTTAAAAGCTGTTTAAAAAATAATAAAAAATATAATTAGATATGGCTAGAGTCAAATGGTGCTGGGAGGTGCAACATCAAGTATTTCAGCAAATGAGCTCGAGAGGAAGCACCGTTGCTGAGATTATGGGACGTCTAAAAATGTTGCATAGATTACAAGACGTAGAAAAACCACCCGTAGAGAGGACTCATTTATTTATAGAGTCTCAGTATTAGACCCATTTAAAACCTCAAATGAAATTTTATGAGAAATCTCAAGCATATTTGACATTGACATCTCCTCGCGAACAATTAGGCGAAGACTAAACGAAAAAAATTTGCATGGCTGTATTGTACAACATAAGCCACACGTATCAAAGAAGAACTTGAAGTGCCGGGTTTAATTTGCCAGTGAGCATTTAGAAAAACCAATGCTTTTTTGGAAAAATGTCCTCTGGGGTGACGAATCGAAGTTTTGTCGCTCGGTTCAGACGGAAAATGCTACGCAGTTTTAATACTTATGTTCTTGTTTGCAGATCAAGTAAACAGCTATAAATTATTGGAAAACATAAAAATTTATTACTTAAACTAAAAATGCGAGAAAAAAGTGCTGACTAATTTTGGGAAAATGCTGAAAAAGTGCTATATGCTAGAAACGGTTTTTTCATGCTAAATGAGTTTAAAAAGTGTTAGACCTAGTATTAAAAATGCTAAATTGCCAACACTGATACATACAAACAATTACTGGTAAAACAATAGATAAACTAGTTTCGTATTTAATTTCTAGCACGTTTTAAGTATTTTGTCGTAGTTAAGTCAGGATATGAAAAATTGAGGCTTACAACACATTTGTGTCCGAACTCACCTTTCTTTTTCTAATCCCAACTTCGGGATTTATATATTTGTATGTTGAAAATATTTTTCCAAGCATCTTGCGAAATAGGCAAAAAGATTGAATACTTTGTTCTGGCATTAATGCATTCAGTATAACATTCAAATTGCAAAATATACAGTATAAAATCAGATTTTGTATACTTTTTGTTCTTTTTTTAAAAAAACTGTTTAAATCAAATTAATTCCAATTAAAAGTTAAGTAGCCATTCAACCTGAACTTGATCATTATTGATTGTCATTTAATGTCATATAATGTGTATCTACAAGTATTTAACTAAACTTTTTAAAAGCAGTTAAATAGACTTGTAAATTAGTTTAATCGCAGTTTCAAAATCAAATAACTCAAGCACACAATAATTCAATTCAGCAACGTTAAAATTTATCTATATGTAAATACTTATATAGAGTTTGTTTTTTATATAAGAAATTAATTTTAGTTTTTTATTAATATCATTTATCGGACAATTAAGCTTTTTTTTAAATGTTCAAATGATTGCGATAAGAAAGGCAACAAAGCAAAAAAAATTCAATTTTCAATGGAAAAAACTGTAAAAAAAATGTTTTTTCATGCTGCTACAAACATTGCAAAACTATTGAACGGCCGACCAGAATCAGGCATTCTTTTTTTATACCCTTCACCACAAGTGAAAAGTTCGGCATTCCGTTTGTTTTTTCAACTACAATATTGATGTTTTATGCATATTTATCTTCTTATGAGTAGCGAAATTGATTTAACGATGTCCGGGTGCCCGTTGAAATGGGTTTTACAAAGACCTTAGATATGTTGGGGACTTAGTTGTTTTATATTTATATCGCATATAGTCTGAAATTGTTTAGCTAGAGCGGTACACAAATGGCTGAGATATGTGCAACCAATCTCAACTACCTCTAATTTGCTAATCTGTTTTTTGTCTTCTTTTACTTAAATATGTCGATTTTTTTTGCATTTTTTGCACATTTCAAACACATATCGTCACGTTTCTTCTTTGACCACGTTAGCGGCAACAAAGGGCAATTTGCAAATTAAATTAATTTTCTCTTCTACAAAAAAAAATACCACCTTGTTAAAAGGTGTATAAGATGTCTTGCCGACCCTGTAATAATACAATTTTTTATTTGACGAGAACAAAACACAAAATTGGACCACACTATTTTTAACAGCTGACAAAAAGTTTTTTCTTCAAAGTATAAAAAAAGTATGTAAATAAATTAAAAAGTTTGTTATTCAAAATTAAAAAAAAAATATACATAAACCAAAATTTGTTTAAAGATTGATATTAACTGCCTGGCCCACTATGTCGACAAGAACATTTCTTTCTTATATTTATATTGAAAACAAAAACAAATTTAAATTTGTTATTATTGTTTTCAATATAAAAATGCGAAAGAAATGTTCTTGTCGACATTGCGGGCCTGGAAGTAAATAAATATATAAATGAACAAAACGAGTGACGAAATTCCTATTTCTTTAGTTTGTTTTTTATAAAATATGTAAACAAGAAAATACCTTTGCCAGATTGCTGATTTATTAACACCAAGTTTTTCAGATTTCTTGATTTTACGTTTTTTTTTTGTTTCAAAAACAATTTTATAACACCGAATCCACTAAAATTTTATATCACTGACAACCTATCATTAACAATGTAATGCTTTCTTATATTTTTACTATTAAATAATAGAAAAAATAACTATTAAAATTTTAAATTTTTACTGTCCTTATTAGAGGCGATTTTTTCCCAACTTCGTCTGGTAACACTATATATTAACAGAAACCATCTTTTTACAGGGCATCAACACTGTCGAGTTATACGGGGCGTAAAGTGCGATGCCTTATGCCATTAGTAAGGGTGCATTTTTTAGAATAAAACAAGCCACTATTTTAGAGAGCGAAGAATTTTTAAGAAACGAACACCAAATTGCATTTTTTTAAATAAAATGTCACATTTTTTGTAGAAAAGAAAACACCATAAATTTTTAATTTATTCTTAATTTTATTAATTTTGTTAAAAAATTAAATCAGGTACCCCAATTTCTCTATCTCCAAGATTATGGCGCTTACCTTCAAAAAAAATTATGTTTAATGCATCGCACCGTGAAAATGTTCGTTTCTCATGTTTCTTTCCATACATTTTACGGTTTGTATGGGAGCTGCTAGTAGGAGCAGAGATAGAGCTTTGAATCCTTTACAAGAAATCTTGATTATATAAAAATAGTTGGTTTCGGTCTAAGAAGTTAGCCCCCTATGGTCACGCGTTAACCTCTTAGGGTTAAAACGGTTTATTGTAGGGGAACCATGTTTAGATATAGAGATAGAGCTTTGTCATACAGGAAAAAAGTTGGATTTTATTAAAATAATGGGGACACGAGGAACATTTGAGCTATATGGAATATATAGTTCTTGAGTTACTCTACGAATAGTGTCGTTTTTAAGGAACTTACTGATTTTGAGGGCCTTGCGCCGCACCAAAAATATCCGAGTGGCATGAATTTTTGCTCATTTTTTTTTTCTTTCAAAAACAAATAAACTGATAGGTAACATTTCTACCTTAAAATATAAAACCGTTTTTTTCAATACAAATGCCATTTTGTATGGCGCTTACGAGGTTTTCGAAATCTCTTTATCATACAAACTTGTCAAGATGAGAATGCAATCTGCTGGCAAATGTTATTTTCTGCCATAAAAACCAAGAAGGTTTATTTCGAAAAAATAACAGTTATTTTGAAATTTTTAAACAAAAAAAAGCATATAGAAGTAAATGTTGGCAAACTGATTCAAGTATAACATATTTATCCCTATGAACTTTTCTATGATAAAATATTATGATTTTTGAAGTTTTGATTTTTATTTTTTCGATCAACAATTACAGTTATTTTTTCGATCAAAAATAACAGTTATTTACTGATTTTTATTTTTTTGAACAAAAATAATAATTATTTTTTTATTTTTATTTTTTCGAGCAAAAATAAAAGTCATTATTTAAAGAAATGTACGTGTTATAATTATTGAGTTGTCTTTAAATATTTATTTAAATGTGTGATCATCATTGGGATATCTAATGCGCATTTATATAAATATTTAAAGTCAACTAAATAATTATAACACGTACATTATTTTAAAGAATAACTTTTATTTTTGCTCGAAAAAATAAAAATCATAAAATAACTCTTGTTTTTGATGGAAAAAAATTAAAATCAAAAAATAACTGTTATCATCTGACTTTTATGAAAAAAGGAATAACTGTTACGGTCCCTGATCGCGACGATATATGATTTGCCGCTTAAATAGAGAAATGTGTATTAAACGAACAACCGCAAACAATATATTTTATTTTAATGATTTTTATCAACGTGCGGTAGGGGCTGGGTGGTCTAAGGTGCTGCGGTAGACACACTTTCTGCAGGTGCGAAGTTCAAATATTCGCACTTGATCAACAAGAGGGTATTAACTCAAAATTTTGTTTTTTTAATTTTTTGGAATAAGTCGACATGTTATATTCATATCTTCCCGCTGTAATCCGTTAATCGGGTAACCGATTAATTACAACCCAATTAATTAATTTAAAATTTGCTATTTTCGATTAACGATTAAACCGGTTAATTTCAGTCGATTAACCGATTAACCGATATAACAAAATTTTAAATTTAGTATTAGAACATATTGTAGTACTACAACATATTTGTTTGTGTTTTTAATTATTTGTTTCGTCTCATATGCAAAAGGTATACGTTTAGAAAATATTTTTTCATACAAATAAAGAAGAGATCTTCATTTTAAATAGGTCTTAGCTGTCACCAGTTTTTTTTTTCACGTACTTTCTATATGGGCATTTCAATTGTGACGCGTCATGATATTTGTACGACAAAATGTAAAAAAATTAAATGAAGACGTCAAATTTGTAAAAACTTTTTTTTTTTATATCGCAAAGGAGACTTTCCGCTGGAACTTCCCATATATATGTATGTGTTTAGTTATTTGTTTCTTCTAATATTTTTTCATATCAATCTTTTAACAGAATTAGCCGAAACAATTACAAGTGTTGAAAATTTAAAAAATTAAAACAGGACGTAATGGAAACTGTTATACGTTTAGAGAAATCCAGGAGAAGGACTGAGAAATTAGATATTCTGTATTATGGATTGCGTTCGATTTCTCCAACATCAACGATAAGTGAAAAGATTTTTTCCAAGTCAAGATTTATCAAAACTAAAGCAAAGAATCGCTTAAATCCAAGATATTTGTCTAAAAGATTATTTTTAAGGTCTCCTTAAACTATTGAAATAACTTATAAAATTATCAAACAGTTTATTTTTTTATTACTTCATAATATTTATGTATTAATTAAAAAATATGTATTACATATTTATGAATTATTTTTTTGTTTGCTCGTCACAGAAAAAATTATTAATTTTCTCCAATCATCAAATTTATTCCAAATTCATAATATCAAGCAAACAAGTTGTTGATCTTGCACCTCTTACTAAAATGATTATATTGATTACTAAAAATTTTAAAATTTTGAAAAAATATTTTCAATAAATGATATTTTTAATTTTAATTAAAAAAGTGATCAAAAAACTTTGCCATTTCAAACAATGTGTTAATTTATTTAAATAAATATTGACAATTCCGAACAACAGTTCTACATGTTTAAATTATTTTATTTTAAACGAAACAAGACATTTAAGATTTTTTGTTATTTGATTAAAATTTTAATTGAAAATTTATTTCAAAACAAGTAAAATGTTAATTAAATCAAAACTAAATTTTTAATTTTCTTTCAACTAAAAAAATTATTGATTCCAATTATCACATTAATTTAATTTAAATTCTTTTTAAACCATTTTTTTCTGTGCGTGTTAGTTCAAGAATTGTTATGTTATTGTTTTTTTTAAATAAGCTCTAAATAATAAATAATGTATGCATTTTTATGTATTGAATTACTTTATTTATAAAAAAAATTTATTAATCGGTTAACCGATTAATTACAAAATTACCCGATTATTAACCGATTAAACCAAATCCTCGGTTATTTAATCGAGCGATTAACCGATTAAATCAAAAGCCCGATTAAATGAATACCCTAGTTAATAGCCTCTGGTTTATTAAGTGCGATATATATTTATTTATATAGATTTATGTTCCTCTCGCACCATAGTGAAGGGTATATAAGATTTGGCAAAGCCGAGTATATCACTCTTACTTGTTTTTAAATGTTTAAGTACAAAGTATTTATGTATGTATCCACTACATACATAGATACATTTTTTACATTTGTTATTGTTCATTCATTAATTTGCTTTTGCTATAAAAACTTTCAATATTTTTTTTACAAATGTCCGAATCATTTTTTTTTTTCTCAATAGTTCAATTCGCAAATCTTATGTGTGTTATTTTTATCATGTGAGTTTTCCGAATTTGGTTTTTTTTTATTTTATTTAAATGTAGATTTGCATAAAACATAATTTTCAAATTAAACTGGGATTGGTGTAAAATGTTTGCCTGTGTAGAATTCTGTTTGTTTTCAATTTTATATTTTGTATTGAACGGAAATTTAATTTAGTTCTTTATCTTGTATGTTTTTATTGAAAATATCGAAAATATATTTAAACTATCACTATACAAACAACAATCTAAATAAAAATAATAAAACACCTGAGACTTGGAGTCTCTCAGGCACCCTACGAATGGCATATGTCATACTTATTTGAATGGTGTAGATAAAATTACAATATTATTTGGTATTATTTTTTATCAGAATACTGTTCTCGTAGCAACACTGATTTAATGTAATTTTTAACATAAAATCATTAGAAACGAATGTTTTTTATGGTGTTACTACAAATTGAATCATTTTTTAGTTCACCTCATAAGAACTTTATGTTCTGCCAGTGCCAGACAAAAAAGATTTCGTCATCACGGTTTCTGTTCACACCTGTAGGTGTTTATCGCCCTTCTGATTGGATAAGTTCTTCAGTGTCTCTTCGAGCGAGTGTGGCAGCCATAATTTAAAAAATATTTCGAGCTAGTGGATTTGGGTGTAGTTCCTGCCTTTTTTAAATATTTTACTGCATATTTCGTTATCATAGTTTTTACAAATGGCACATTGAGATCCTTGTGGATATTTGAGTTTTTGACGTACCAGGGGGCGGCTGTGATTATTCGAAGAAGTTTATTTTGGCGCCTTTGAATTTTTCGATGTTAGCAGCCGAGGCAGTGCCCCATAACTGAATACCGTAGCACCAAATTGGCTTTAAGATAGAGTTGTAAAGTAGAATTTTACAATCGAGACCAAGAACAGAATTTCTTCCAATAAGCCAATTAATTTGATTTGCTTTTAGTTTCATTTGTGTTAATTTAGCTTCTATATGACATTTCCACGTTAAACGCCGATCTAGATGTATGCCGAGGTATTTTACATGCGAGTGTTGGGGTATTATTTGATTATTGATTTTAAAAGGCGGGCATGTTTCTCGACGCATTGTGAATGTAATATGTACGCATTTTTGCTCGATGACCTTTATCCTCCATTGCTTTAACCACCTTTCCAGTTCAAATATATGATCCTGTAAGTAACGAGATGATTCTTGACAGTTTGCGTGTACGCTTAGAAAAGCTGTATCGTGTGCAAATGTTGAGGTTTGTGTGTAGCTGTTTGTTGGCATGTCCGAAGTATAAATTGAGTATAATAGAGGGCCCAGGATGCTGCCTTGTGGGACTCCAGCGTTAATTGACTGAGGAGAACTTAAAAATACCGCCTTCTTTAATAAGAAATTCACGACCGACTGAGTAGCTTTCTAACAGCTTGTGTATGTTTGCTGGTAAGTTTTGCTGCAATTTCAGTAATAATCCTTCATGCCAGACTTTATCAAAAGCTTGAGACAGACACATCGATGAAGAGTGCTGAGCAATATTTTTTTTTTCAAAGGCTTTTCTTATGACATTTACTATTCGATGAGTTTGTTCAATTGTGCTTTGCTTTCTTCTAAAACCGAATTGACGTTTTGGAATACATCTATTTTCATTTAAAATCGGCGTTAATTTTAACACTATTAGTTTCTGAAATAGCTTTGAAATATTAGATAATAAGGTAATAGGCCTGTATGACTCAACTTTTGTGTGATCCTTTCCTGGCTTTGGTATCATGGTTACTAAAGAAACCTTCCATTCTTGAGGGTAGTATTTAAGGCGTAAAATAGCATTGAAAATAATAAGAATAATTTTTTTTGTTATACTTGGTAGCTCCAAAAGCATTTTATTACTGATCTTATCAATACCGGGTGCCTTCTTGGTGTTTAAATCACAAAAAGCCTTTTCGATTTCTCTTAACTCGAATCTTACATTTACAGGCGGTAACTCAATATTACTTAACCCTACGGCTAATAACCGGGTACCCGGGTAACTTTTTCAACTTAAAATTGCTCGCAATCCTTTCACAATTAAAATATGGCGATGAAACTTCAAATCATAGCTTTTAAGGTCTTAAAGTACATTAATAAAAACAAATTACATTATATATATAGCCAGATATTTGTTTAAAATCGCTTTACATTCGACACCTACGTAAGTCAATGACCGGGTACTGTGGTACCCATATAAGTTTTATTTGTTTTTTGTTGCTAATTTACCACTTGTTACTTTGTTTATGATTGAAAAATCATTTTTAAACTCTCAAAACGTTTGGAAATAGCATTGGTAAGATGGTGCCATATCAGCTCATGACACATGTTGCACACTTTTCTGATTTTTCTTTTTCCTGGTAGTGTCAGGCACAAGAAACATGAAGCAGCAATGGCCTTTCTTCTCAGAGTTCGGCTAGAGGTCGACGTCTGTTCACATCCTATATTTGTACGTAACGGTTTGGCTGAAGAGCCATTCAATATCAGATCTGGATGAAAAGTAGAAAGTAATTTGGCTATTTGCAGATTTCTATGAGAGGCACACAAATTCCTCGCTAAGCCGCTGAAAAAGCTATTGGTTTCAGTAAACTCTCTGATATCAGGCCACCTTTTTGTTTGCCCAGCATTACTTCCATGACACCCACAGGCCACCTTTTTTTGTTATAAAATGTGATCATATCTGGAGGGGATCGAATACTTTCTCAATTCGAAAGCAATTTTATGTATTTTTATCTTAGTCGATACTGAATAAATCGAAATTTGTTTTTCAGTATTCTGAAAACTCAGATGAATGCTTAACAACACTGAAAAAATAATTTCGATTATACAGTGTCGACTGAAAGAATTAGAACTAAAATTTCTTTCGAATCGAAAAAGTATTCGATCACGACTACCAGAATTAGTCCCCTTGTTTTCCATTACTATGCAAAGGGCCTGTTAGATCCTAATAGCCAATTTACACTACAACGAAATCTAGTACTTTCGAGATTTCGAGCCAAATCTAGTTGTTTTTGGCTAGATTTCCCGTACAAAACAAAATCTACTCCGTAACTAGATTTTGACGAAATCTATTCGAAATCTAGTAGTACTTAGTGATGCAACTATGTTTTTCCCCATATAGCACTAAAAACTACTTCCCTGCACAAGAAAAAAATGACATTTTAACAAAAAAACAAAACAAAAACAATAATAGCTGCTTGTTAAAATTGTTAAAAAAAATTCAAAAATTTTGTAAAATAGTAAAAAAAATGCAAATGACAAATAATATTGATAAATTAAATGATGTTGATTATAAAGAAAATGTAATGCAAATTTTTAAATGCCTATTTCTTTATATCGTTACCTTAATATAAAAAGGCCCCAACTCATTATTTTTGGAAATCCGTTTTTTTATTGATTATTGTAGAATGGTTGCTAATACACATTCTATTAAAATTTCAAGCAAATTAGATTAAAAATAAAGAAGTTATAAGCAGAATACAAAAAGCCCTAACTCATACACACAATTTTTCTAAAGAAAAAAAGGCCTAACTCATACACACAATTTTTCGAAAGAAATACATATTATGTATTTCAATCTGAATTCCTCGTTTAATTTTAATAAAGATGTTTTTTGACAATGGTTGTGTAGCTATATTATTTCAGCTTTTATTAAGTTTTTTCCTTCTCCTGTAAAAAGTGTTTTTGATGAGTTGGGGCCTTTTTATATTAAGGTAACGATATGTAAGTTTGTGTTACACAAAAAACTTTCAGTCGGCGGTTTTTGTTGTGAAAACCAAATCTCGCTAATGTCAAACAAGTATAATCTAAACGAACTAGATTTGGAGGAAGATTTCAAATGAAATCTACTAGATTTCGATGTAATGTAAATGCCCTATAAACCATTATTATCCTTGTCGAATCAACGATCCATTGCTGTTTTCGCGGTATATAGTTGCCCTTCAAGCAGATAGGAGTTTTTGCGTTACAAGTTTGTAAGGATATGTATTGCGTGAACTTCTTCTGCCGCGGTATGGAAAGATATGTTCGTCGATTTTAAGGTTATCGCTGGTTTTGTAATGTGCTGAAAGATTTGTGTTGAGCGTTATCTATGTATATGTAGCAGCTTAATCCGTAATTTTGCTTTCAGTTCTGGGACTGATTCTGGCAGTCGTGATCGTTTACTTTCTTGATTCGAAAGCAATTTAATATCTGATTATTTCAGTCAATACTGAAAGAATCGGAATTATTTTTCAGTGTTGTAAAGCATTAATTTGAGTTTTGGAATACTGAAAAAATTATTCCGAATCGTTCAGTATCGACTGAAAGAATTTGAAATAAAATTAATCGATTACGGCTGCCAGAATTAGGCCCCTGATGTTTACATCGTCAAAGGATGTAAAATGTAGTAGTGACGGGAATTTGTTAATGCCCATTTTTGCTCACTATAGAGGATAATATGCATTGGCCCAAAAAATATACTCACGCAGATTTATTTAATTTAACTGCTTTTATATACGTTGCTTTTATATAATTGAACTTAAAACCATAATTTCTAATATAAAAGTAAAAAATCCACAAGGGGGTACCGGGGTACCCAGTTATTGACTAACGTATATATTTTTGGTTATTGACCGTAGGGTTAAAATAGCCCACATAACGGGCCAGGCATTTAATATCAATTAAATGAAAATTTTAGTAGGTCTTCATATAAATCTTAATTGCCGACTTCTCTTTCAAAGAAAAAAAAACAACATGACTGCATAAATATAAAAATGACCTTTTTTAAGCTTTGAAATATCTATAGGTGCATGCATGGCTGTATAAAATTTTGCATTTGCAACGCTCATTTTTTTTTTTTTTTATATATATATATATTTTTTTTTATAAATAATTGCACAAATTTCTACAAGTCTTTTAAGACAGTAAAGCAAATGTTAAACATAAAATGAAAAATAAAAACTATTTAAAAAAATATATTTATGAATTGCGAAATATTTATGTACAAAAACGTGAATGCATGTACAAAAAATCCTGAGTAGTTTTTTGTTTGGTTTTTTCAATTTTATGTTAAAAAAATTAAGAAATTATTTTTCATGTGTCATTTATTTCTTTGTGGCACTTGTTTTAACAAAATGTTTAAAATCTTTTGAAAAGCCATGCCGACACGTGTTTGATAGATGTGGTCATTAAGCTAAAACAAAAAAATCTAAGCAAAATGCTTAAAAACTGTTTTAAAAATAAATAATTTTTAGCTCATTTTTAAACACCCATTTAACAAAAACTTTATTTCAACCTTTAAACAAGCTTAAAGGATGTTCAGCAAAGAACACGAACTCATTTGAAGACGGCCCACTAATAAATTTAAAACAAATTCAAAGCAACCACTCAATCTTGGGAAATAAAAATAAACCCTAAAACAGAATTTTCAAAACAACTAGTACGAGTACAAAAAAGCAAAAATGATATTTAAAGTTCATTTTCCCACTTGATTTTGTTGCGACAAACATGAAAAACTGCATATCTGGCTTTGGTTAAAACAACAACAAAAAAAAAAAAACAAATTTGACAGCCTGAAATTGACCGAACGAATGTCATACATTTAAACCACGAAAGATGAATGAGTAGAAAAAAATAAAAAAATTTAAATCATAACGGCTACAAAACAATGTGACACTTTAAGCGGTAAATACATCATCTTGCCCGCCATTTAAGAACAAACCAACTAAATGCAATACATACATACGTATTTCAGATAATGACAATCTTTAAAAATTTAAATGCAAAATAATTTAAATATTCTTAAGAGAGAAAAATTAAACTAAATCAAGAATTTAACGAAGAAAAGTTGAACAAAAAACTACATATTTTGTTGCAAAAAAAAAAAACGCAGCATTGCATGTGGTAATAAATTTATTGGCGTGTTTACAACTCACCAAACAAGACGATGCAACGCAAAATACTGACAGAACTGTAACGTCGGCTGCAGTAGCAGCAAACACACAACGGCAAATAATAGAAGTTTTATAAATCTTAAAGATGAGATAAATTTAATAAAGGAACTATACAGATCAGTTCGAAACTATAATAAGAGCGCTAAGCGGCAGGCGATTTTAAACAACAGGGTTGTATTTAAATAAACTTTTTTTTTATTCACAAGGACTATTTTTTGAGCTTAACCTTCGCTTTACCAATTCCCACCTGGGTAACTTTTTCGGTCTTATTTCTTTAATAACCGCCTTAAATTTGTTTCAGTTTAACCCATTTGGACCCAAACATAAACTAGAACAAAATTTATTTAAAAAAAACCTTTATTATACGTATAGGAAAAAAAATAAATTTATCTACAAAACAAAAGGCATGGTAGAAAATAATAAAAGTATAGAAGTGCCGTTTACAAGACTCTAAAGTTCGAGCTAAATTAAAAAAGGAAACCTTGGGGCGTAGCGCAAAATCGCTTCGTGAGTTAGGAAAAAAATATCACTGACATAAAAGTACAGTTAAGAGGTACCTGGAGAATATGGACCTTCACAGGATAAAGAAAAAAGCGGCACCAGCAACAACTGAGAGACAGGAAAAAATTATAAAGTCTAGGCTGAATTTACTTTCCAGAAATTATTTTCCACAAACTCGGGGTACAAATGTGTAATCGATGCCGAATCATATTTCACAGTAAAAGGCAATGAGTGGCAAAAAAATATTATTTTGAATCTTCTAAACACGAAGCATCCAAAACAACAAAATATATATGTAAAACAAAGTTCCCTGGAAAGGTTTTATTGTGGTTGGCGATTAGCGAGTGTGGTATCAGTGAATCAGTTTTTTATAGAGTGGATTTGCAGTAAATGCAAATGTTTATAATGAAAAATGTATTCCAAAATTTGAAAAATTTAACAAAAACTATCATCAAAATGATAAAGTAGTTTTTTGGCCAGACTTAGCGTCATCTCACTACGCCAAGGCAACAACTGACAATTTGAATAGCAGAAAAATCAATTTTGTGCCGAAAGAAAGTAACCCACCAGCTTTGGGGACACTTACTAAAATATGCCGCCTTTTTTTCAATTATTGTTATACATGTCCAATTTCATAAAATTTGCTAAAATTACTGTATTTAAATAAATCCAGGCTGAAAAGGCGTAAAAGCATCAACGCATATATAATTAATAATAGCGCTGTTTTGGCTCATAACCAAGTTCTTCAAAAATATAAATTGAACCTCCAATTTTAATCCAGTTAAGCATGTTATTATTAAGGTATCTATTTTATATTTAAGTCACACTATTTTTTAAAGCAAATTTTATTTATAAAGGAAATATAAAGTATCGGAATTAAAAATTGTGGCCATATGAGCAACCGTCCTCATATGACTACGCCGGGCGTAAATGGGTTAAAGGAACAAATCGTAAAGTTGTTTAAATTAACCTAAAAAAAAATAAATTTTATTTGTATAAACATAAGTATGTGCAGTACCACCCAGCTGGGTATTGGTAAACGATGTACACAACAACCTTTGGTAAAGCGAAGGTTTATAAAGGATATGCATATTGATGGGGAACCTAAAAAGTCCCAAATCAAATACATAGTTGAGGCTTGGGTTAAAGAAAAAGGTAAAAATATTGAGGAGCTCTAAAAGTTTACGATTTTTCTTAATGTTTAAGCGATGTAGTTTAAATAGAGATGTGGATTTTAAGGAAACTTTATGCCTTTACAATTCAGATCAAATATTGCCAAATCAAAGCACAGAAGCCCTTTGAATTCTTTAGCGAAGTTTCTTTGATTTTAACTTACTCAAAAATAATAATAATAACTGGAAGAATTTGTATGTAAACTTGTGAATGTACTAAATGTAGATAATGCTTTAGTATCAAAAGTCGAATTGAAGCCGGTGGAAGTCGTAGAAGTAGAAGTTATTACGATTGAGCAGAATCGCGGGGAAACTTGCCAATGGATATCTATAGCAAAGAGTATTTTCCTATGCTAATCCCGCAAAGCTCTTCGCTTGTCTGCAGGAGATCAGTCTCTGGCGGGAATCGAACCCGCGATCCCGGCACTGATAGACTAACTAGCACCGCCAGCTAGGCTACCGGGGCAGCCAGTAAAATAGGAAATAATAAAACTCGTGAGATTGCAGATCACAAATGGGATTTCTATTCAAGACAAATTCTAAGAAATATCCTTGATTTTTTTTTTTAAATTCATAGAAGTTCTTAGACAGGAAATTCCTGGAATGTGTTTCCAAAATTTTTGGCCCTAGGTACTTTTTATGTAACACAAAATAGTACGAACTGGGACTTTATCAATGTCGAAAGAAATTAAGGTTAAAAAATTTCGACAGAGCAAATGATAGTGCGCCTTATAGCAATTGAATAGTTTTTTTTTCGTAAACTCTTCAAGAGTGCTATTTTAAATCATTGGAAAACTAAAAAAAAATCTAATTCTAAAATGTTTAAGGGTTTTCTGCACTAAACGGTAATTGCAAAACAAAATAAAACCCATTGAATGACTTGACAGTTGACGGTTTCCTGCATAGATCATCCTCATTACTCATCAATGTTAACTTCAAAATCCCTAGAACCTGCGACAACCCACATCTTAAAAGGGATTAAAATATGTTCAGAATAGATACAGAATATAACAATATGTTATTTATTTGTTATGTATTTTATTAGTTAGAAATCTAAAAAAAAAATATTTTGATATGAAAAATGTAGAACTTTCTAAGGAATTAATCTTAATCGATAATTTGACGTAAATTTTTCGAGTTATTCGTTATTTAAAATAAGCTTTTTTAATTATTCGATCAAATAATGGCAAACAATTTCTTCGATTAATCGAACAACGATTAATTGAGTGGATACTCTACTATGTACTGTTTTTTATGAAATTGTACTGATTTTTTCTCTTATGTACTAATTTCAAAACTGGCAACCCTAGGCCTTAAGGGGAATTTATAGAGTTGATTGCAGTGCGAATAATGCAGAAACAGTTACGCTGGCTATAAATTAATTTTTTTTAATGTTTTGAGGTTGTTTGACATATAGAATATCGTCGGCTGAATTTTTAATTGTCGTATGTGGATTCCGATAGTTTCGAGTAAATTGAGTTTGAACATATTTAATTTGAAAATTGCTTCAGCAAATACCACATACGACAAACTTAACACTCCATATCTCAAAAACGTATGAGGTATCGAAAAACTGATTACGCAAAATAAAAGATCAGGTCGGAAAACCTAAGGAATCGATCTTAACTCAAAACCGCAAAAAATCCACATACGACATTTAAATTATCAACCGGCGATATGCCTACATGCAAAAAAGGGACAGCTAGCATAAATCTCCTTCTGATTTGGTCACCTACAGCGTTACCGTTCAAAATTTTCAAAAAGGGGCACAAAAAGGGGATTTTCAAAAAATAAGTGGCACAAAAAGGGGAATTCTGAGAAAAAAAAGGGGCAACTATAAAAACAAGAACATTTTTAAAAACCAAACATATTTATTAAGTTATTTGCCTCGAAAACATTAACATTAAAAAAATAAACATCTTGCACAGAGAAAATATATCAATGGTTAATTAACATGGCGAAATGTTAATTGAAAATGATAGCAAATTTCTACAAAAGCATGGTCTTTATATTAAACTATCAATGTTTTATATTAAATTTAAATGAAAGATGCCAAAATAACATTGTTCAATATTGAGTCCATAAAAGACTGTTTTACTTACTTTGGGGTTGTCGTGTTTAATATAATTTTTAAAAAGAAGGTAAATTCCCGTATTCTTTTTGTTAAACCTACTTACTTAAAAATTGGGTCATTCTGAAAAAAAAACACGGTTTGAAAATTTATTATAAGGAATTTATAAAAAATATACGTAGTAAAATATACGAAGTAAAAACAAATGAAGATAAAAAAGCTGACAGGCTCATGTGCGTTCATAGACTGCCAATTAAACATCTGCATTACCTTAGAAAAAACTGTCTCGGTAATATCAAAATGTGAGCAATTGTCAATACCGAAACAGTTAATTAAATTAACTCATAAAATGATAAAAATGAGATCGATGGAAATCCTTTTTTGCTTGAGTAAATATTGGCCAATAAAAAAGCGTGTCAGAACTTTTTTTCTAGGCACATACTGATTTTCATAAAAAAACAGTTTTTTCGTTTATCTTGAACCAGTGACTAATTATTCGGTTGTTAGATCACCAGAATTTCCAAAATCTTACAAGACAAAATGAGATTTATGGTAAAATAAGCATATCGATGAGTTTCCGAGATTATCATTTCTTAAAAATGAAAGATAATAAATATTTTGTTTAAGAAAGAAAAGATGATATTGTTTGTGTTTTGAGTGGGAGGTACTTGTGTTGTCTTTTGAGAACATGGGCATATTTTTGTATGGTTATCTTGTTGTAGCCCTTTACTGCCACTATAAAAAAAAATTAGTTCAAAAAGGGGCAAAAGTGACACAAAAAAATACAAAATGATACTAAAGGAGATGTGAAAAAAAGGGGCATAGAAAGTGGCAAGTCAGTCAAAAAGGGGCAAAAATGCGACTTTAGTCGCATAACGGTAACGCTGGTCACCTGTACGAATTCGCCTTGTTCTAGGCGTTTTCCTATTTTTCAAATTTCCAAAATGCCTAATTGTTTTTCACCAGTTTAAATAAAAAATTATATAGTCCAAAAAAAAATATTTGAAGCCTGCCATTTGGTATATTTTTCGCTAAACCATGAAGGCCAAACAAACATGTGCGTTTATAATCTCTGCAATTCTCGACTAATCAAATGAACAAAGTAGAAAAGAAAACAAACATGTTGCACGTACCTACATACATACATGAACATTATTAAAAATGTTTGACAAGAGTCAAGTGTCAGTTAAATTCTCGCATTCAATATTAAAAAAAAAAAATAGAAGCTGGGAAAAAAAACAATAAGGAACGTTGGTAAATAGAAGATCATTGGACCCCCTGAGGTGATTTCGCAAATTAATATGAAAAATTATGAAAATAAATGACAGTTTATGTTGCTGATTTTTCGGGTTTCTTGTACTCTATTGCCCAACCGCTAAGTTGTCTTCGACAATGCCAAACAACACATTTTTGCATGAGGGTACCATGATGCATGTTCGGAGCTGCATAATAAATGTTTGGTTACTACTACTCTTCTGTAATAAAACCAACAACATCATCAGTTTGGAAAATTAACTGTGCCCAGAGGTATTTTTTAATATTTATTTTTCTACATTTTATTTGCTTAACTTTTGATTTTTTTTTTTTTTTTTGGCTAAGCAGCGTTTAGCTTTCATTAGACTCTAATGTAATCAGATGGCATGGAAGGAGGAGATAAATTTGTTGTCTTTACAAAATGCTAATAAAATGTAAAATTGTGAAGAGTAAAAAAAGCACTATTCCTTTAGGATGCTAACGAAGATTTTATGTATAATTTTTTTAAACTTTTTTTGTGAGTTATATGTAGTATATTAAAGTAACTTTTATGAGCAGAATGATTTGGTTTCCTTAATGTTTTTTATTCAAATGATTTTAATTTTTTGTTGTTTTACTAAGAGGAATATCATGTCAGGGTCGGAGCTTTTTCTTAACTGCGAATTATTAGTTTATGAGTTCTTTACGTGCTCTGCTTAATTTTACTTTTTGTCGTTTAAATTAAAATGTTGCTTAAATGAAATTGCAGGAATAGGTAACAGATGGCACGTTAGCAATTTTTTTTAATAATTCACAGATTCCAAGGGCCAAAAATGCAATTAAATCGAAAGGTGGATAATACTATAATATAGGGATGTGAAAATTGGAAAAGTATATCGATATATCGTCGGTTGATAATTTAAATGTCGTATGTGGATTTTTTGCGGTTTTGAGTTAAGATCGATTCAGTGGTTTTCCGACGCGATCTTTCATTTGGCGTAATCAGATTTTCGATACCTCATACGGTTTTCGAGATATGCAGTGTTGAGTTTGTCGTATGTGGTATTTGCTGAAGCAATTTTCAAATTAAATGTGTTCAAACTCAATTTACTCGAAACTATCGGAATCCACAATTAAATTATCAGCCGACGATATATCGATATACTTTTCCAATTTGCACATCTCTATATTAAAGTATTATCCACCTTTCGATTTTTTTAAAGTATCAATATTTATTAATTAAAAATATCAATATATCGATGTATCGATCGTATTAAGCTGACATTATTACCAAATTTTACAACTTAATATACCTATGGCAATACATATTTACATATGTACAAACATTTTACATGTAATTCCATCCTAACTGCCTGTTTGTAGAACGCGAGCGCTAAAGCGACGAAATTTATATATTTTGTTTTTGTTTTAAATGTAAGTTAAGCGAGTCACTTTTGCGCTTGAGTTCTACAAACAGGCTTAACTTCCATTTAAAACAAAAATAAATTTTAAAATTTAGGTTTTAATATAAGTTATGCGAACGAAGTTAATTCTACAATAAAATAAAATTCAATTAAAATAAAAAAAGTGAATTTGTCGCCAAGACCACATTTTTTTTTATTCGCCATATGAAATATAAAAAAAATTAGTTAAGAAAAATGTAAATGGAATTATAATGCCGGCAAACGAAACTTGTGACCCATGCTAACAGGTAAACTGTGCGATATTTTATTTTTAATATATAAGCGAAGAAGATGTTCAAATAAAAAAAAACAAAATGTTGCTTTCTTTTTTATTAACATTCCAACTTTCATTAATCTTTTGCTGCTTTTAATAAGGCGATTGATTCTTTGCATAATTCTAGGAAGCTTTTCCGGAATATTTTTCCCCGCTTATTATTTTGTTGTCATCTCTTAAAAAACTATGCATATGTATAATGGAAAGGTCCGTTTTCTTTTGTAATATTAGGCAAAAAAAATCTTAAAAAACAACAGTATTTTAAGCAGTTGAACGGTTAAAATGTTGAATTTTATTATAAAGATTTCTTAAAAATATCAAATTCGATAGTAGTAAATAAATATCGATTTATCGATACATGGGTATTTTAAATATCGGCGATACATTTCGATTATTATTTTTTTAAATATCGATATTTTGATATATCGATATATATTGCCCATCCCTACTATAATAGTCCTATACTGATGTTTTCTTAGGTCCAGTTTTTGACTTCGTAAATATTATTTACCTTGCAGCTCTATTTAAATACGAATTTGAAGTTTTCTAATGCTGTCTTAATGATACTTAACCCTTTGACTGTCCCCGAACAAAAATGTTTTTTATAGCGTACGTCCACGTACATAATCTAGTAAAAATGACATGCATAATATATGATACACGGACCAATATTTCAACTATTTATTACTGAAGCGTTCTTTGCATCGCATACGATTCATGCCATTTTTATTCTTTACTATCTATCTATTTGATTTTTGGTATTGTTTTAGCACTGAAGTAAATACGCGTGTAGAGTTTTATTTTTATTATTATTTTTTTGTTATATTTTTAACGTTTTTCAACATGAATAAAGTTTATTTTCTTTGCAAAAAAAAATATTTTTATCCTAGAAATTTGCAGTGTTCTCCCATACAAATATTCAGTCTTATATGAAAAAAAAAACATTGTCTACACGCCCAGAGCGTTATTTAACTTTACTTTTCAAAAATTCATACAAAACTTTGTTAAAAGAAATAAGACAAATTGTGTATCACATATGAGGCGCAAGTGATACATTGGACAGTCAAAGGGTTAAATGGTACCTAAATAGCCAACGTTGAGACTATAACTTTAGAATTGATATAGAGATTACGTTTTGAGTTATGACTAGAGATCATATCGCTTCTTTATTGCAACATAGTCATATCTTCATATATACTGATTTAATAAAATATATCCTGCTATAACTTCGGTTCAGTTTGAGATACAACACTGATTGTTTTTACATACGTCATACGTCATATTACGTCATTAAAAATCAAAAAAACCGTAAGTTACATTTTGCAAATTTTACAGGAGAAGCAAAAAACTTCCTAAAATCATAGGAGAACAAGTCAAGACATAGTCATTAGAAATTTTGTTCTCAATCAAGGCGAATTCGTGTATAAGGTGGTGTCGATACTACAACAAGTAACAACACCAAAAACACAACAATGGGTTTTTTTTGTTGCTTTCGTTGATCGATATGTCAAAAACACAAGCAAATTTTGACATTTCTCTCTCTAAGTAAGAAAAAAAAGTAGCACAGCTGTGCTTTCAACGCCACCTGGTAAATGAATTCGCCTTGTTCTCAATTTTAAAACCCATATAACGTCAAACAAAAGAAAATAAGGAAAAAAATTAAAACAAGCGTCAAAAATCAAATAAATTAATTTTATTTTTGAAAAAAAATTTAATTTAAAAATGTTGTGATACCAAATCATGGCCCAATTAGTAACTCTGCGCGAAACTACAACAATGCAACAAAAAAAAAAACAACACGCATTTTGTAGGTGTAAATTATGTAAAAGATGTCAACACCCAATGCATTTGTTTGTGTAATAAATGGACAAGATGTCAAAAACAATTGCACGGTAAAAAAAAAACTCTACAAAAAATCAGCAGGCGTTTCGAGCAGAACTACTAATATATAAACAGACTCTCACTAAAATTTAAAAAATTTAATTTTGTATGCGCATAGTTTTTTATTCTTGTAATGATATGCATAAGCAAAGGAAATTAAACAACATGAAATTTTGTCAATAACGGAATATCGAATGGGTTTAATCATGAAAAACCAGTTTTTTGCTTGTAAATTAAGTGCAAACTTTTAAGTTGCACTCAAATGAGTGAAGAGCAAAAAAATTGAAATTAACTTATGATTACTTTTTCTTAAATCAAACTATTTTTTTTTGAGTGTAAAATTTTTTAGCATCACTATCACTCATGATTAGTGAGGCTGCTAATTTATTCAATATCAACAAAATTATTGCAATAGTGTTGCACTATCACTAACTGTGAATTGAAACGGCAACATGAGTGCACTACACCCATCTATGTAAAAACCTATGTTTGCAATTTATAAAAAGTGCAAAAAAGTGTTGAAATTTATATATTTGCAAATGAGTAATATTTCGTTGTTTGACATTACATGGGCAAATAATGACAACTCTCTCTAATGAACATAGCTGGTGCTTATTATACTATGCCTAAAATGAAAAATAAATAACATTTTTTAAAAATTTTATACGCGTTAAGCTTCTTTTTTATTATAAAATTAATATTTAAAGAAAAATGTCCAATTGTTAGATATAAAACTTGCGCCTTTGAAAATTTGTTTATTCTGAAACCGAAAAGAGCGTAAGTCATATTAAAAAATTGTTATAGACATTTCGATGAATTGTTTTTTTTTATTTTCTTCATTAAATAGTATATGGGCTATTCCATGTCAAATCGACCAAGCCCAATTCGTTGTCAAAGAAAAATCGACTTCGCTAAAATAATGTATAAAACTCATATAATTTATTGGAGATGTAACGGGACAAAAAGTGTACTTTTCTTTGAAAGTGCCCACATTGAGCTCCAACAAAAAATGCAACAAATAAACATAAAAAACTTTATCAATGTCGTTACTTTTTTTAACACCTAAAATCACACAAATCAGATTTAATAAAAACTTATTGCTCAAAATTACAATATTAAAATTTTATTTTAGGATTATTTTTTACAGGTTGCAAAAAAAAAATCATATCTTAAATAGGAAAAAAACACCTCCTTCAAAATTTCAGGATTTTTAAAGAACAGTTTGAGGAATTACTTAAAAAAAAATTAGGTTTTTGAGTTAGTCCATTTTTAAAATTTAATATTTTGTAGATATTAAAATTTTTAAAAAAAAATTTTTCTTAAATATATTGTTTGTAGCCCCAAGTATTTTCTCTTTAAAATGACATAGAAATCATTTTCGTATGTGCAGTAATTTTTGAGATATTGAGAAAATAAACTCAATACATTCGGCTAATTCGGAGAAATTATGACGTTTTGAATATGACGTAACTTTTGAAAAAAAATTAAAATTTTTTTTTTTAATATATGTATGTTCCTTATATGATGAAAGCAACATTCACACCAAATTTCATTCAACTCGAAAGGGGTCGGGTCCCACTGTTGGTCGATTTGACATGGAATTACCCATATTTACTCTAACATTTTTTTTTTTTTTTTTAATTTTTAAATATTTGTAACTAATTAATACAATACAAAAAGTAATTAACAAAAAAAAAAAAATTAATTAAATTCATATCATAAAAACATAAACAATTAATATAGTTCAAGGTTTATATCTAGAGTTTTTTTATTCCCGCACTTTTTGGATTCCCGAAAAGCGGGAAATAAATAGCAAATTCCCGGGATTCCCGCCCAAAATGTTTTATTTATTTATTTACTTATTTCTCCAATGAAACTAATATTTCTTACTAGCTATTACGCTTGAAATAATTAAATCTAGTATCTATTATATAACAAAAACGTAAAAAAATTAAGATTATAGTAATTTCAAGACACTTAAGAGGTTATTTTGATGCTAATAGGATTAAATAAATCAATATACATATATACATTGACAAATTCAGAGCTCATTTGCATAATTAGAATGAAAGTATTGAAGTCTTAGTGGAATAAAATTTCCGAAAGGGCGATGAATTCTAATACAATTTTACCGATTAACAAATTCAGCAGGAAGGAGAAATTTTATTAGCTACATATATTTATAAATTTATTTTTTTACAATTTTATAACCCTCAATCAGCAGCGATATATTAAGGTATACTAGGTTTGTCATTCCATGCGAACCTTTCTTATTATATTCAACTAAGGTCCCATAAAGTATTTGTGTTGTAAGTCCTTCATTTATTATAAGCCGATTAAGCCATTTGGGTATCAAATTGTTTCTAAATCTTCTAGGCTGTTTGGGTTTGAATTCCAACAGAATCGCTTCAGTAGGAAAATAGTTATGCACCTAAATGTGGAACTACATTCCCTCAAACTCAACAAAACCTAACATTAATTTGTGGCGAAATGCACCTATTGTCATTAAATTTCAACAAATTCGTTTTATAAGGCTCCAAATTTTGCGAATCTCGGTCCATAACATACCTACGGCTCCATGTTTAGACCAATCTCGTAAGTCATGTAAGTATGGCTAAAAGCGTAACGAATAATGCTTTTGTGGTGCAATTTAACAAAATCTATTATCGTAAGACTCAGAATTACTTGAAATGCCGCATTTAAAGCACAACCTAGGAAAACACTTTACTACGCCCTTAACCGCAAAACCGTATAATATTATTGTAAAATTTACACTTCAGTTTGCTAAGACAAGGAATAAAATTTTGGAAGATAGGTCTATAATTTATCATAGGACCTATATAATCGTCATTCTCAAAAATTAGCTTAATAAGCCTTAAACTGTAGCAAATTTAAATATTGTGGCAAAATTAAGTAGGATTAAACTACTAAAGACACAAGACCGACATAGATTTACTTAAGTTTTAAAATAAGCAGAGAAGACCAATTTGCTTTTTTTGCTGGTTTGCTTCTTTTTTGCTGTTTTTATTATGGTGCTTATTTTGCTTTTTTCCTATGTTTTTGCTGTAAAATAGCTTTTTTAACATAATTTTTACGTAAAAATATTTTTTTGAGAAAACATGAGAAAAAAAAATAATTGACAACTTTTTTCTAGGTTAAAACAAAAAGATGTTAGTTGTGGACTCAACGTTTTTGGGCGCTTTATTACAACTAAAATTAATAAACTTACCATCCCAAAAAAAACAGCCATGTTACTTATTTAAGTTTAAAACAAAATAAGTAAGCCGGCCGTTGTGAACGAAAAAATTAAAAAAAAAAAAATGCCGAAAGAAAAGTCAGATATGTTATTTTTGCTAAAAATGGTAAAATTGTATCCTGAAGTTTTTAAAGTTGAAAAAGATTGGCTTTTTTGTAATGTGTGTTCGAGTAAAATTAATAGCGAAAAGAAGTGCAATGTGGAGCAACATTTTAGTACAAAAAACACAAATTAGCTGCTTGCCAAGAAAATCGTCCACAAAAACTTATAACGGAATTTCCTGTTACTATTGCTGCTAATACATTTCACGAAGATATATGTAAATTTTTGTTGGAGACCAATATACCAGTAAAAAAAGTAAGCCATCCCAGTTTCAAAAACATCTTTCAAAAGTACGCCAATTTTTCAGTTCCAAGCGAAAGTTCTATTCGAGGTAAATACATACCTCAAATGTATACGGAAGCTATAAAAAAAGCTACAAACAGTTGGGTTAGCTATTCACGAAAGTGTGAATATTGTGTCAAATGTACGAAAAGCTCTTGAGAATCTACATGAAAAAATATATATGAAGAAATTTAATGCAGTATGTATTTCAAAGAAATCCGGGGTTCAAACAAATTTTACAAAAAACAGCATTCTTCAAACTGGTGCTAAACCTGATGACGAAATTAAATTTTGAAATATAAATTTGCTCCAACAACATCCATTGACGTGCAAAGAAGTTTCTACTTATACGATTCACTTTTAACAGAAAGACGAAGAAAAATGACGTTTACAAATATAAAAGCCCACATGATTGGTTATTGTAACTGTTTTCACGAATCTGAAGAAATAGAATAACTGTAATTTTTTATATTGAAATGTATATATTAAAAAAATAAAAATTCTTTTTTTGCTGCTTTTTTTTCTAAATTTTTGTGCTTTTTTTATATATTTTTTTTGCTGTAAACACTTTGTTTTTTGCTTTTTTTTGTCTTCTCTGAAAATAAGATTTTCTTCAAAATTTCCCGGGAATCCCGTAATTAATTCCCGGGAAAGCGGTAATTGAAAACAATTGAAAATCCCGGGAATTCCCGGGAAGGGAAATCCCGGGAACAAACTCTATTTATATCGTAAATGTTTAACGATTTCGTGCTTTTTCGAAAATTTCCACTTGCCTTGTAACATACGCCTTTTTTCCAGCAAAGTGGGAGTAATCCCGCAATGAACTCTTTTCACAAAATTTAGACTGATATCTTAACCCTATTTTTCAAGGTTTTTTTGTTCGACACAATTCCTTTATTGGGTCCTGCATACATTTTGCCAGTCATTCGGTAATTTTCATTTAAATATTTTTTTATTAACTTTTTTTTTATTCACTGACATTTTTAATTAAAGTACTTAAATCATGATTTTTTCTCTATTTAATTTTTTCTCTATGTAATTAACTGGTTCCTTAAAGAATCATATTTTATTAGAAACACATCAAAAGAAGAACTAAAACTTAAAAGAAAAACAAAAGACATGACATTCTTCTCTTGTGTTATACATTTTTTTTGTTAAAGCCTAGTACTCTGTTCCAATTTGTAAAAAATATTCAGCAGCACCTTTTATTTCATGCGAAAACTTGCCATGTATCAATGTTACCTATCTCGAGAGTTTGCGCAATTTGACGTTTTTAATCTTTCAAAGTATGCGACATTGTTTTGCATATGTAAAAAAACCACATGTATTTTACTAAAAAGTATTTTTTTAAATAAAAAATTAAGTAAAAATGAAAGTAATTGTGGATGAAAAACTGTTACCGGCTGTGTTTTTATGTTTTTCAGTTCTCATTTTAATATTAAGTTTAAACTTTTTTTTATTTGCGTAAAATTCCACGTGAAATAGTGCAGCTGATATTATTTCGCAGTTGTAAAAAAAATAATGCCAGAAACATTTCGAAACTTTTTCACAAATTAAACAGAGTACAACTCTATCAACATTATTTTATAGAAATTCCACACAAGTTGTATATGAGTTTTGACAGCATTTCACGTGAAATGTTGAACAGAGTTCCATGCTTAAGACGTAAGTTACTTTTTTGTTTTATGAATTTTTGTGGTTGCATTTAGGGCGTCGGTTTTCGTTGTAGGAGTGTAAAATTTTGCAGGAACATGTATTTGGGTACGGTGCAGCCAACTGGCTAAAGTATTATCGCGTATCGGGAGATATACGTATATTTACTGATAGTAAGGCTGCCATTGCTTTTCTTGCGGGTGTTTACACGACATCTAGGTTAACTGTGGAATGCCGGATGTCTTTGAATGAGATTGCTGAGCATTCGGGGTTAACGCTTATATGGATACCAGGGCACTCAGACTGCCCGGGAAACCAGATAGCAGATAAGCTGGCCAAGGAAGGTGGTCGCTTGGATGACACATTCATTGATCAATTCATTGGCCTTCCAATGGCTCACTGTAAGTCACTCATGCGGCGCGAGAACTATAGAATTGCGCAAGAGGTAATGGACCTGTGAGTCCACCTGCTCCATATCCAGGGCACTATGGCCTGGCTATAATGAAAGGAGAACCAAATCTCTACTTAGGTTCAATAGGGACCAAATCAGGACTGTGGTGTCGGTCATGACTGGACACTGGCCTGTTGGGACTCATGCTAGGAGAATGGGTCTGGAATTCAATGACCACTGCAGAAGTTGTCATGATGAGAAGGAAGAGGAGACTGTGCTTCACTTTCTCTGTCAATGCCCTGGGCTACGGGGCATCAGGGAAAAATACCTGGGAGAGCCAGGGTTTTTCTGCTTGGAGGATCTATCTAAAATAGAACAAATATTGCTTCTTCTCTTTATTAGGCAGACGAATTGGCTCAACTCTGCAGTGACGCCATCCGAGTAACTGCTTTTTGGGATTGGCATTGGCGCTTGGTATCACAAAGGGACCGCTGAAGGACCCAAGTGAGCTATCTCTCGATGGCTGCCCATGGAACCTAACCTAACCTATACGGTGCATCATTATCCATCAAAAAGTCGATTTTGAATTTTGTGTTTTTGATTTTATATGACGATATAAAGAAATTATGAAGGAGGTAAAGTAACTTAAAATTTTTGATTTTTAAGATATGTCTATGTTGCAAAAAAGCAGAAATATATAAATGTGCCTCTAACTCTCACTGGAGCAAATTCAGTTTTTAAAGCAATTCGGTTAAAAATCACGTTTTCGTTTCCATATATGTGCATATTTTGCAGCTTATAAATCAATTTCTTAAAAAAATATATTATTTTTAATTTTGGAATATTAGAATAATTTTCTAGAAATCGAATTTTGCCTTAATACTAACAATAAATGACTATTTCGATATATTTTCTTGATCTAAGCATTTTTCTTTGTTGATTTTAAACTTTTTTTTTCCTCATATTACAAAGTTGACTTGATGATTTCAATGGTGTGTGCCCCCATACCATCAAAATATTGAGTCTAACTGCTTTAAATTAACAATTTTCAAATAATGTTTTTATTACTCAAAGCAGCACAAACATGTTTTACATCTTAATAAAGTAAAATTTCGTTCAGCTTTATTGTAAAAACAAAAACGGACAACAAAACGCATTCAGAAATTAAGTGCTTAAATATAATCAAAATTATCATACGGGTTAACTTTATAGAGATCTAGATTTAGAGACCGTATTTAAAACACTGCCTCCCCCAAAGTCCCTCAAGATTAATTCCAACAAACAAGATGTATTCTAAGTAGCTGTGGCCAAAGACTATTTAGCAAACATGACAGCCAGCAACGCACAAATTTTTTAGTGTTTTTGCTGCAACAATAAATAGACAACAACAATGATGTTGGCGATGGCATGGCGTCGACAACAACGAAAACTATAGCGCAGACAAATTCAGCGTTGTCGGCATCATAAAATAAGACTCAACTGTTTAAATCTCTAGACAAAATTGTTCACTCACTTTTCGTTTTTAAGGTAACGACAGCAGAATCACAAGGAGGTGGTTGTGGAGGAGGCTGTTTGAAATGTTGGCGTTTAATACAACTCGCTAGAATGTCTATAAAAACTGCGAGTCCATAAATTTACTTAAACAATTTCGTTTATTTATAAAGAAAAAATTAAACAATAACTGCAAGCAGGCGGCTGATGGTGTTGTTTGATTATATTATTTTTGATATTGTCTTCAACGTACTAAGGGAATGCTTTTTTGTGAGCCCCAAAGATGATGAGGAGGTGTAATAAAACTGAATGAAAATAGTTTTTTTTATGCAGCTAATTTATCACTTACCGCCAGATATGTACTTTGACCTCGTATTCGAGGAGGTGGTTCACGAAACTCTTCACCATTTTCTGCAGCTTTATCTCGCCTGAAAAATAAAAAAAAAACAAATAATTAAAAATTTTTGCATAAAAAGTGTGTTCTGGCTAAAGAAAGAGCGATTTAAGAATCTTTACGTTTTTCATTATTTGTGTTTAGAGATTAGTTATTTTTCCATTTAAATGTTCAAAAACATGAGTGATCACGGCGTTTAAATATCTTCTAACACTTTCAGACAAATTCGATTAAATTCGTTTTAAAGTAGTTACAAGCTATTAAATATTTTTAAGATTTTCATACAAAGAAATCGATTTTTGATCCAAAACGTGACTGATTGCGGAATTAGCTTATTTTTCATTTATATGATTTTTAACGAAGTTACAAGCACTAAAATTGCGATTTTCTCGGAAACTATAAGAGTTAGAGCATAAACACAGTTAATATGTGAACGTCCCCATTTTATTTATTATAATAAGATTTGTATATATGGAAAACTAAACTTGCTATTTTTGCGGAGTTAGAGCTTAAACATGCACTAAGATTTTTTTACTAAAATTAAATTTTTGTATAAAAAACTAAAATTGAAATTTTCTCAGAAACTGTAAGAGCTAGAGCTTAAACAAGAGTGATCACTAAGATTTTAAACCAAAACTAAATTTTTTGTATGAAAAACTAAAATTTCGATTTCCTCGGAAACTATAAGAGTTAGAGCTTAAACAAGCTTAATCTATGATCACTAAGATTTTTTTTACCAAAACTGCGATTTTCTCGGAAACTATAAGAGTTAGAGCTTAAACAAGCTTAATCTATGATCACTAAGATTTTTTACCAACACTCAATTTTTTGCATGAAAAACTAAAATTGCGATCTTCTCGGAAACTATAAGAGTTAGAGCTTAAACAAGCGTTATTTGTGATCATGTTTTACTGACTTTTGACTGTCGTCAGCCGTCGTCAATGGCGGTGATTGTAAAGCGGCAAAGATTTCTGAAGAGATATTGTGCATAGATTTAATACCGAATTCAGTCAAGAATGAAAAAGTATCAATAAATTTTAATTAATTACTCGTTGTACAATTCCTTTTTTCTTTAAAATAATTTAATAAAAATTTATTTTGTTGATCCTAAGCCTGATTAATAGGGATGAGATTTTCATGCACTAAAAAATCGAAAATATGCGCTTAAAATATGCACTAAAAAATCCAAAATATGCATTAAAAAAAAAAAATATGCACTAAAAACAAGGAAAATTTCCATAAAAAATATGTATAAATAAAATCGGTATATTGTTATTCAAATATCTTTAAAAAACTAAAATAACAAATTTTTGTTTGTTTAAATAAATAAGTACTGTTTTATAAAAGGAAAACTTTGTCTTGTTCTGGAGGAATGACAATGCATTTTGAAGAAATTTATTTTCAGATCCCACTTTGATTCCAGATCAGATCAAAACTATTTAAAATTCATTTTATTTTTTTAAATCCTTAATTATGTTTTTTGCAAAACGTTTTGGATTTTTTTTTTAATATGTCGAGCTATTCTTCATTCCACATTGTAAATTTTACTTTCTGCTATATCAATTAATTTGACTTGAGCCTCTAGCCAGGCCCCCATTTTGCTTCTACTGGAAGGGGATCCAAGTGATACATTTCATTAAAAATTGCAATATTATCGAATTGGCCTCCAAATTTTCTGCACGCGCTATAACCCATGTGCTAAGCAAGTAGCTTGTAACAGTTTTGGATAAAATATTTTAAACTTATTGGAAGCCTTAACCATGTAAGTTAGTGCATCGGTTTAAAATAAAAAATATTGTATATTAAGCAAAGCTCCAAAAGAGTTTATTTATTATTTCAAAATTTTTTTGGACATTTTTTTTGGTGTACCTAAAATTTTTTTTAAGAACTTTTTTATCAGATGGAAATTAAAAAAAAATCCCTCAAAACTGTAAAAATATGCAAAAATATGCTTTTAAAACCTAAATATGCATTTTCACTAATACATGCAACAATATGCAAAAACAAATCGATGCTATTTTAACGCAAATTTAATGATTTGGAAAGATAATTGGTCGACATCGTTCTTAGACTATCGATAAAAAACATGCATTTGCATGGAAATCGCTTCCCTACTGATTAATATATTAAAAATTTGGATTAAAACCCATCAACAGTTCAATAAGATACCAGCAATACTAATAATTTTTTTAAATTTTCATAATAAAAATTAATTTTGGGTCAAAAACATAAATGATCACAGAATTTGCTTATTTTTCCATTTAAATTCGTTTTATTGAAAAACGATCTCTGGTGAAAATATGACTGCCTGATTAACATTTTTTTCGCCTTGAGATGCGTTGATAAAAATAAACAAAAAAAAAATCGTTTTTAATAAAGAACATACGAGAATAAATATTTTTCATTTTCACTGCTGCTTCATTTCTACTTATAAATTCTTTACATTTATATTCAAGATATTGTTTTATTTTAATACAAAATTTACTAATCACTTTAAAATGTGAATATAAATAACAATTTAGGGTTTGTACTTTTTTTTGTTTAAGAATTATACTCAAAAACGTTTTTAACTGAATTCTGATTTAAACCAAGTCATTAATCTATTAAATCTCAACACTTTCAATCTCAAAACAATAAAACAAACTGCTGCCAGAATTTGTAAAAAAACGCGTAGTGAAAAGGAATTCAAGTGAAAATTTGTCATCACGAGCAATGTTGTCAGTTTAATGTCAGCAAATAAAATGTATTTTGTATGCAACACGCCCCAATTGACGCATTGTTTAAATACGAACAAGAAGCAGAAGTTGGAAAGGAAAGAAAAGAAAACTGCGACAACGTGAACACAACGAAAGATTTCATGTAACCGAACGATGAAAGAAAGCAGAACTGTAAAGTCTTAAAAGCGGGTAAGCAGAAAGTGGTAAAAACATCCTGCCACTAAACAATAGTTCTCCTACTGCCACAACTATCGACGACAATGATGATGTCAGGTTAACAAATTGTTGCAATTTAGTTGGAAGAACAAAAAAAAAATACTTTAACAAGCAAAAGATCAGCAGTATTTGGTTACAATTTGCAGCATGAGGCCAAGGAAAAGGGAAACATTTGTTGGTTTTTGTATAAGTTTCAGAATGAACGTTCTTAGTGAAAAAATCTAGAGGCCTTTGTGAAGGCCTTTTTGCTCATCTGCTTGAGGCAAGGGCCCTATTGTTCTAAGGATTTACTAAAGAAATATATTTAATATTATCGAATTCCGTATGTTGCCTTCTTCTCGTATGCCTTTAAAAGGCTTGATTCTTATTTTTCTTGGGCGATACTTGACGGTTTCACAGATTCTTACAAGATTTTTCCCTGTTTGTGGCAGCAATCTTTCTGAGACAGGTTTTGAATAAGAAACAGATGTGTATAAAATAAATTAACCCACAATTACACTTAATCGCAATACTCAACATACGATTTCATATTTTCAATAATTTTTTATTTATTTAAAATATCCAATGAAATTTTTTAAAACTTTTATTTCCCAGGATCAACGACCTTTACAAAAAAAAAAAATTCACGTGTTTTTATATGATTTAAATTAATAAAATTCAGTTTTTGCATAACACCAAAAGTCTATATACAACATATTTAAAAGGTGTTTATGGCCTTCTTTTGCGTCGAAACTTCTTTTAATCTTTTACACGCAGAGAAAAAATATGGTTGGGCGTGGTTACGGCAACTACACTATGTTTATTGAAATAATAAATTGTTGTCGTACACAAAATATTGTTATTTTTATTTAATATCAATAATATTATAGTTACTGTAAACATGTCAATGTTTATCGCAATTATAAATTTAAGTATGATTCACTGAAAATCATTTTCATAACAACTAAATAATAATAACTTTGAAAACATATAATATTCCACACAACCATTTAATGGTATTTAATAGCCATAACATGATAAATATCTATACGTGTACTCATAATATGTTTAAGATGCAAACAAAATATCTTTACACTAATAATATTTTTTATCGCCATTTGTAAAATAATTTTGCATCGGTTGTGTCGTTTGTTTTACATCTGCCTGTCGAATTGTTTGTTATTCAGTGGTTAAATATTTAAAAAAAAAAATACCCATTAAAAAAACCAAGTTCAAATAAATTCAAAAATAAAGAAATTGTTTGTACATTAAAAAGAAATTGTAAAGTGTCACAAAATAAAATATCAATACTAAAAAAATTTTAATATTGTTTGAAAGTGGTGCATAAATATTGACCATTGTTTTGTGTTATTTTAGAGAAAAATAAGGAAATTTCTATACAATAATTTATAAATAGTTGCGACCTACGAAAAATAGGTTAAAAATATTATGTTGAAAGTTGCATCATATTATGATGTGAAATATCTGTAACAGTTTTACGTTAAGTTTACCAGTAAGTAAATAAGCATAATTATATATTAGAAATATTTTTCGGTTTTAGATGTAATCTACATATTATTATGTTTAACATGAAAATAATATGATTACTTCTTAACTTATTATGATTTACATGAAAATAATATGATTACATTAAATTATAATAGGATTTAATAAAAACAAATAAGGATTAGGGGAAAAATATTATGATGATATATTACGAATATATTTGGTCATAATATGATTCAATAATAATCGTAATATGTTGACTACAATCATGAATCTTATCATAATATGTTGCTCTTAGAATATGTTTACCACAACCATGTTGTTTCTTTGCGTGTATGCATTCTGCAGAATATTTCACGTCGTATGTACACTTTTGCATGCCTCCTGCAATTGCATATTGCAAAAATTACACACTTGGTATTACTTTTTTTATACTTTTTACCATCGTTGCATACAGTAGGCCCTGTTAAATGGTTACACGTAACATTTTTAAAAATTTACTTAATATATACAAAAGTTTTGATCTTATCCTCCAACAATAAATTTCAGTATTTTTATCAGGAGTAAAAATAGGGAATTAAGCACAACAAACAAAATCTTTTAATGAATTATTCCAAAGAAATTTTAATTCTAGTCTTATAAGCTCCAAAATGTTCTTAAAGAATGGCCAGAGATTTTTACTTATTTTGACAGACTTAAAAGTTTTATAGTATTTTCATTAAGAAATCTAAAAGTATAAATTATACTGTATAATTATCGATAAGGGCGAAATCAGCAATTTTAAATTAATCGAATAATTTATCGCCTAAAATTGTTTGATTAATCGAACAAGATACTCCATAATCTTTCCGCCTGTGGTGAAGGGTATAAAAGATGAAATACCCAACTTTTGAAAAAGCTGAACCGATATGGAATCTGTAGGTTGTGGTCCCCTGCTCTGCTTTTACTTTAATCTTGTTTTAATATCGATAACGCTTCTCTGAAAATTTTTATTACATTAGGGCCAACTGTATCGAACCTTCTCGGCTGGGGTATAACTCGCCGGTTAACCACGGTCCAGTCACAATAAATTTCTTAGTTTCGTGACCTCTTATAATGAAAACACTCACTAGGTTATTTTCGAATAGCGCTTTATTTACACGAAAAGGGGAAGCAAATATACTAATACTTGACACGACCACCCTGGCTATACGAACACGGGGTTGGCCGTACGATCGGCACGCTCGTCTTTTTGGACAGTGGCAGGTAGGTATTGCTCGCGCTTAACTCATGTCCAGTGAAGCCCCACAATGGCAGTGAATCTGCGGGATAACCACGGAAACGCTGCGTTGGGTTGCTCGTAGTCGTACACCTGCGGGATAACCACGGGCGCACTACTACGCTCGGCTTTCGGCGCTGACGTAGGGATAGATTAATCACAAAGTGTGTTAAGTAGTAAGTGGAGTAGTAAGGGGTATTTTTCGATCAGTCTTTCAAGACTTTACTTTCTTTCTTATCAGTATTTTTTATAATCGATTTGAAAACCACAAGAAATAAATTAAAATATAAATTGTACATTCTGTGGTTTTTATTTCCAACGTTTTAATTATAAAGCAAAATATTTATTGCACTTAACTAATTTCAGATATCTTATTTTACAATATCTTAGTGGCTTTTTAACTCATCGTCTAAGATTTTATTATAATAAATACAAAAAAAAAGTTTAGCCAAGTCCGTCAAGGTCCACCAAACGCTTCCCTACACAACTTAAGAGTTATTCTTGCATATTTTTTTTTTATTTTTAACTATATCGTATTTAAGAAGTGATTAAAGAAAGCAAATTCACGGGGAATGTGGTCGTATGACAGACATTTTTAGGAGGTTTTTATAAAAGTAGTTTTTAGGCGTTTATGTTAAATAACAGCTACAAAAAATTATTTATATTATCGTATAAAATTCACTGAGATCTCATTTATGTTACTCGTGCCAAATTTTGTTTTGGTATCTATAAATATTTTTAGGTGAAATTAAGAAGCTCCTGTTGAGTTCGAGGTCAGGAAGTTTATAGAGAATAAAAACGTTTTGAGTTTAATATGAAGTAAACTTTTATTTATGGAAATATTGAGATTTGATGGAGTCATTTATAATTCAAACGTTACACATTTTGTCTGCATTCCGATTGATGGTTTAATACATTTTTGGAAATTATGCCTTTTCGGAAATTAATAAATTGGTTTTAATTGAGGGGGTTCTTTTCAAAACTAATTCCACTTTCGTTAGAAATAGTTTTTAATTTTTGGTTTGTTTGGTCTTAACATTGAAATGAGAATTCTGCTGAAACAATATTGGGGAAAAAACCTGTAGTTCCACCCGAAAAAAAGAGTAAGAGGCATGAGTTCGACAAAAGTAGATTATTCCAGTTAAAAATGACATTTATAAAAAAGTATATTCCCAAATTGTGCAAAAACACAAAAAGTGGAATAGTCAAGTTTTGAAAAGAATCTCCTGAATTATACCATTTATAATGGACATTTAGAAAAGCATTTGCTGATGTATTTTTTCTTAATTTAAATAAAACAGATTCCACCCAAATTTTGCCCTGGATGCTAAGATTTTTACGCGAATTATGGGGTTGAGGAGATTTCTGAAATCGGTTCAATATGAGTACTGTGGTAAATTATAGATTTACTTATTAGAAAATTGTTAGACATTTTAATTTATCTATTACCAAACACGTGAAATTTGTTATCTAAATTCCAAGGTTTTTTCAAATCTAAACATTTTTTAAGGGATTCTGAACTACAGTGCTATCTCGATAATCCAGACACTCCAGTAATACGGACATGTTCAGAATTTACAGTGTCCCGATTATCGAGATTGTACTGTATAGTCAAGTATGGATTTATGATCACAGAAAAAATTTAAAATTTTCTCTTATCATCAAATTTATTCAAAATTCATAATATTAAGCAAAGAGTTTGTTGATTATGCACCTATTACCGAAATGATTGTATTGATTACTAAAAATTTTAAAATTTTGGAAATTTTTTTTTTCAATAAATGATATTTTAAATTTTAATTAAAAAAGTGATCAAAAAACTTTGCCAATACAAACAATGTGTTAATTTATTTTATTAAATATTGACAATTCGCAACAACAATTCTACAAGTTTAAATTAATTTAGATATTTAGGTATTTTAAATTAGGCTTAAGTTCATTGAATTTAATTTTCATTAAATTATTTTTATGAATTATTAAATTATTTTTTTAATCCAAATTTAGATATTTTTAATTAGGCTTAAGTTCATTGAATTTAATTTTCATTAAATTATTTTTATGAAGGCAGGCATTTTTACAACATGAAATTAATTAAAATTTTATTGATAATTTTTCATTCTTGACTGCGCTGAGATTCGAAACCAGGCTTTCACGGACAGGTTGCCCATACTAGTTTCGATTGTAACTACACAATCTCGTCAGTGGGGTTTGCCGTTTTACTCACTCGCTTATTTTATTTAAGCGAAAAAGTCAATTAAAATTTTTTGATATTTAATTAATATTTTAATTAAAAATTTATTTCAAAACAACTAAAATGTTAATTAAATCAAAATTATATTTTTAATTTTCTTTCAACTGAAAAAATAATGGATTCAATTATCAAATTAATTAAATTTAAATACTTTTTAAACCATTTTTTTAATTGATAAAAAACTTTTTTCTGTGATATTTGCTGAAGTTTATAATTTATTCTCATTTAACATTCTCACTAACATTGTAATAAAATTTATGGGGCTTTATGCCAAATTTTGCTTTGGCACTCTCATTTCTAAGATACTTATGCAGGTAAAAGCGATTTTCGCGAATAAGACCTGCATAAAACTTTTGCTTAATTATAGAAAAATCCTTATTTAAGTTTACTAGTGTTTACCTTGTGGTCGAAATTCGATCATAATTATTTAGTATGCAAGTATGAAGAAAACATTCCAATAAGTATATATGAATAAACATGTTTCTAGCATTTGTTTTCTTCGTCTAGGTTGATGGATTTGTAGAGGGACCAGCATCCAGTCTAAATATTATCTTCCACTTAAGTCCGTGAATGTCCAATTTAGTTTTATAACTTCAATAAATTAAAAAAAATCAGAAAGTACCAAGTGCAAATAAAAAAATAACAAAAAGCCTCTTTTTATATTTTCGCAATCTCTATAGGCTCTTCATGTTGCATTCTACGTTTCTAGGTTCAGTATAAATAAAAATTCCAAAAGTACCAGTTAAAGAACGAAAAAGTACTAAAAGATTCTCATATGCGCAGAACCATGCAAAAGTACCAGTTGAAGAACAAAAAAGTTCCCTTTTATAGATTCTAACCGACTTAGGACATTGCATGTCTAATTTTATGTTTCTAGGTCCAATATTAACGTAAATTTAAAAAAGTACAAGTTATACGAGTATAATGAAAAAGTAGCAAAATCTTCCTCTTATAGATTCTTATTCACTCAGAGCCATGAATAATAAATTTACTGTTTCTAGTCCCAATATTAACGATTCAAAAACGACCAGTTGAAGACCAAAAAAGTACCAACAATTTTCTTCTTAATGGTTTTCATTCAATCAGGACCCTGACCCTTTTTGATACTTATTTTCTTTCCATTATAAAGTATTAAAAATTTAATTATTGTAGTTGGAGTCTATAATCTACTACCAATAATACAAAATATGTACGATTTTTACTTTTATTCAAATGGGTTGACAAACAGAGGAGGAAAGTGTTCTTATCTGTTTTTCCATTGCCGATTTATATATAGATACGTGTAAAGGTGGACTGACCCTCGCTGTCTGGGCAAAGTTTTTGTCTAGGCAAAATGTTTTTACTGAGAGTTTCCTATCGCACGATTCACTCATTTCGGAAGATTTGTTCGGAAAATCAAAGTTGCCATATGTAAACAAAATCTTTTAGTTTAACAAGGTGGTAATACCTAATCGAATAATTAAATTTTGCTATGTATTTTTTTGTTTTTTGGTGTTCAACCACATATTTTAAATTATTTCCAAAGATTGTGGGTTAATAATAAATGAAAAAAGATTATCACTTACAATTTAACTGCACAAACTCAAAATGTTTATGAATAAATTAAACTAATGGCAACTCACTACAAGTTTGTCTAGACAAAATAAAAAATAAACCAGGGCGAATTCACTTCAGGTGGTGGCAACAACAGAGGGTTTGGCATTGGATTGTTAGTGTTTACGTTTCGAAATGTCAACCGTTTCTAGCAAAACACTACGTAGAAAAAATTATCAGTAGTTTTTTATCAATTAAAAAAATTGTTTAAAAAGTATTTCAATTTAATTAATGTGATAAATGAATCAATTTTTTTTTTTTTTTTTTTTTTTTTTTTTTTAAAGAAAATGAAGGCCCTAATCATGTAAAACGCAACCCAACGCCAAAGAATTACATTGAAAGCACAAACAATGTCATAAATATTTTGTAATTTTGTTGTTGCTTTCTACAGAAATCCACATTGCGCTTTAAAATTTCAAACGCTGCATAGATTGTGGCGTTGAAAATTTTAAAACGGTACATGAATTTCTGTAGAAAGCAACAGCAAAATTACACTGTTTGTTCTTTCAATGTTCTTCTTTGGCGTTGCGCTGCGTTTTAAATGATTAGGGCCTAAATATATAATTTTGATTTAATTAACATTTTAGTTGTTTTAAAATAAATTTTTTATTAAAATATTAATGAAATAAAATAATTTAAACTTGTTTTTTTATTTTTTCTTCCTATACGCATCCCGTGAAGCACCACGCTTGTCTGCAGGAAAGAAACCAGAGTCTCTGGTGGGAATCGAACCCGCAACCCCGGCGCTTATAAACTTGCTCACTACCAACTAGCCTACCGGAGGTAGAATTGTTGTTGGGAATTTTCAAAACCTGAGCTATATTTAATAAAATCAATTAACACATTGTTTGAAACGGCAAAGTTTTTTGATAATTTTTTTAATTAAAATTAAAAATATCATTTAGTGAAAAAAAATCTTCACAATTTTTACAATGTTTAGTAATCAATATAACCATTTTGGTAATAGGTGCAAAATCAACAAATTGTTTGCTGGATTCTATGAATTTGGTGATTAGAGACAATTATTAATTAACAAATTGGTTCAAACTGTCAACTTCTGCCACCGCCTTGTACTGAATTCGCCTTGAATTAAACCAACTCAAGCTGAAAGTTTTTCCTACAAAATATTTTATCTCTCTCAAAAAGTGAGACGTTTGAAGTCTATTTCGAGAAATTTTTTGTATGAGAAATAGGTCTCAAAAGCTTTTGAGCAAATTTTGTTTAATAATCTTTTTGCGAGCAGTATCTTGATTAGACATCGTTAAATCGATTGATAAATGATTCCGAATTGAAAATAATATTTTAGCATGACAAACACAATTTTAAACGCCAAACACCCATTCCTTAAAATGATGGCGTAGGGTATTCGAGCGTCCGTATTAATTTTCTTGCTATAAAACTAATCATCATTCACATTTCAAGTCTTCGTATTGAAACATCTGAAGAAGATTTTAAATTAAAAAATATGAATTTTAATTTTAATGTATTGACAGCAGCAATTTCGGTAATTTTTTATTATGCCCCAGTGTTTGAATGTGCCTTTGAAAACACTGGTGACATTAAATGGTTTCTATTAAATACAAATTTATTTTACATTAATTCTGAACAAGAGGTAAGAAATTTTAATAATCAATTAATTTACGCTTTAACAATCTCTTCTTTCTGCAGCTCAGCTCACCGGAGGCACAGAGACATTGTCTTGGCAAAGGTATGACATATGAAATAGTCTCGAATGAAACATCCGGCGTATCAGAGATATTAAAAAATAATTTTGGTATGATAATTACAAAAAAAGGGTTTCGACCTTCGTTTTGGATGTTAGAAAAAAAATTCTTACGTAATACAGATGCGGATACATATTCTAGTGTTTGTAATGCATTAGACGCAAGTGGGCCCTACGCGCAATCTTGTACTGTTTTGAAGGGTGTGATTTGTAAAACGGAAATATTTGGCGGATCATTGAAATACAAAAATGGAACTCATGTTCATGTTGGTATTGGCGATGTCAATCGCTTTTGCACTCCTCAATCGAATGAATATGACGAGTTACTCGATTTTTGCATGATTAAATTTACTCAGCGTTTGCTTTAAAATTTAAGTTTCAATATAAAAAACAAAATATACACCAAATAGAACGAAATCTTATTATATTTTCTAAAAAAAAATTACAATACTCGAATATTTTATGGGCTTGTAAAGATTTAATTAATCGTTTCTTAAATTACAGCAAAATTTATGTCATTTTTTTAAATTTTTTAAAATATAAATTTAAAAAAAACATTTAAGAAGAAAGAAAGAAAAAGCACGATAAACCTGCATTATATGTGATTATAAAAAGAATTATTGTCAAGTGTAACTTTAATATGTGTAGGGTCTATGGCTTGTTATGGACTTGCTCCTAAAATATGTAATAAAATTCCTAAGATATTCAATATTTTTACGTCATTTATTCGAGTTCCATTTAATATTGAAGATATGGAAGATTATAGGGTGTTTTTAAGGAGGTATAAAACTTTTAGTTGTCAACACTTTTTTAACTGGCTGCCAAGTGAATTATGTTTAGTCTGGGTTCGCATTTCAATATGAACAGACTCACGCCTGAACAACGCTTCCAAATTGTGCACATTTATTTGGAAAATACGGGACCACTCGGCGATTATCGGCTATGAAAAGGCCAATACACTCGCTATCGGGGGAAGAAAACTCGCAGCATTTAACCTGGCGAATGCGAAGCCGTTCTCGGCAACGAAGGCAGAATTGAACACGGCCAGTTAGAATAGTGGGACTGTCGATAGGACCACTAAGAATTTATGGGGTAACCCAGACAAGAGGAGGACAAGCAGCCTTCTCAACGGGAGTAAGTCCGAAGTTAGTATGATGGTGCGTATCCTGAGTGCTCATGCGGGGCTACGAGCAAAACAACACCTGATTGGACGGGAATCTGAAGAGTGTGGAGCGTGTGGCGAGAAGAGTGAGACGCTGGATAACTTTCTCCGCTACTGTCACGCCTTTGTTAAAATAAGATCCAAACACTTCGGGAGCGGTGTAATGTTGAACTTGGAATCCATGAGAAACGTTGACTGGAAAACCTTAAGGAATTACATCCGGGAAACTGGGTTTCTTAACGCCGGTCATGCGGGACTACAAGCAAAACAATACCTAATTAGACGGGCAGAATCTGAAGAGTGTAGAGCGTGTGGCGAGAAGAGCGAGACGCTGGATAACTTCCTCTTCTTCTGTCAGGCCTTCGTTGAATTAAGATCCAAGCAACTTCGGGAGCGGTGTTATGTTGGACTTGGGATCCCAGAGGAACGTTGACTGGAAATTCTTAAGGAATTACGTCCGGGAAACTGGGTTTCTTAACGCCGGACGTTTACCTCTGCTTATAGGTGGTGGTACCACTATTCACCTAAATCCCCCATGTTTCCTCTAAAGGAGCGCACAGCAGGCCCGGTAGTGGCCTAGGTGCATATCGTAACAGATGATTCTGTTCGAAATGCAAATTTTGTTTTTTTTATTTTTTTTATTTTTATTATTATTCCTACGCTAATCCCGCGAAGCTCCACGCTTGTCTACAGCCTCTGGCGGGAATCGAACCCCCAACCCCGGCAATGATAGACTAGCTCACTACCAAGTAGCCTACCGGGGCGATGAAGTTCACTTTTGTTTGAATGGATACGCCAGTAAGCAAAACTGCCGTAATTAGAGTGATGATAATACTTAAGTGTATGTTAAGACACCGTTAAGCCAGAAAAGCTGACTGTGTGCTGTGCTTTATCGTCTGGTGGAATTATTTGTCCGTACATCTTTAAAAACGATGCTGGTCACAGCGTTACAATCAATGGTGACCGCTATAGAGCTACGATTACTGACTTTTTCTTCTATCAATTGAACAACCATGATGTGCAGGAGCTGTGGTTTCTACAAGACGGCGCAACATGTCACGCAGCTCGTGCCATTGATTTTTTGAAGGAGACGTTTGGTAACCGCATAGTTTCACGTTTCGGACCAGTGAATTGTCCTCCAAGATCGTGCGATTTAACGCCGCTAGACTATTTTCTGTGGGAATATGTGAAGTCGCTAGTCTACGCCGATAAGCCCGAAACGATTGACCACTTGGAGGACAGCATTCGCCACGTTATTGCTAATATACGCCACAAATGTTGGAAAAAGTCATCGAAATATTGACATACAGATTAGACTACTTCCGAGACGTTCGAGGCGGTCGTATGCCAAAAGTCTTATTTAAATTATAATGCCAGTAGATTATTTTTATAAAAAAGTATATTTTATGTCAATTTAAAAAATTAATCTTTGCTTAATTTCATTTAAAAGTTCTATACCTCTATAAAAAACACATCCTTCATATCTACAACCTCAAAAATTTGCTTTAGGAGTTCGTCTAATAATTATTTAAGCCAACTTATTTTTATCTATTTATATTCCATTTATAAATTACACCAATATTCGAAAATTGGTAGTGCCTGTTGTAGATTCAATGATCCTGTTGGCAAGTTGATTTCCAATAAATCTACAAATGCAATCGTCAACACCCAACTCCCTTATAGATTTTAAGAAGGTATCAGATCTGATATTATCAAATGCCATATTGATATCCAGAAAGCCTACAAGTTAGTATTCCCGAAATTCAAGAAGTGAATGAATAGACGCCTTTACAAACCCGCCCTGCTCGCATACTGCGAGGTAGAGAGCATCAAGTGAATTTAAATTATCCTCTCAAGGGTTTTAGAGGTTTCACCAAGTTAATAATTCCTTAAAAACTATTTTCTATAAGGAATTAATATTTTTATATAAACAACAGCATAACAAACTGTTATCACAATTATTTTTTATATCTTTCTTGATAATGCCAAAATTGTTTAAGGAAACCTTTTAATTAAAAAATACAAATTTTAAAATCTAACAGCCATACCTAAACAAGAGCGGAACGCATTTTTTACCTGTCAAAAATTCCCATGCCCATACAATTTGTATGTAGGGATACCGAAATATCGCGACGTCAACGCCCTAACATTGGAACATCAGATTTTGACAGCGCGCTTAAGTTTGAAATTGTCCGCTATTGTTAATCAATATTGGCAATTTAGCTTTTTTAGGTCAGTCTGGCGTTTTTATTTCTATTTGGTATTTCTTTTATGTGCGAGGGCGGCTCAATAAGTCCGTGACTCTTCGAACTTCCCTCGTAGTTATATGAAAAAAAATTTCTTTTCAACATAATATCCTTTAAGCTTAATACACTTAGTCCAACGTTTCTCCAATTTGTGTATCCCTTCCAAAAAAATAGGATTTTTCGAGGTCCATAAAAAAGGCATTTGTTTGACCAATAATTTCATCGTTGGAGCTAAATCTCTTTCCGCCGAGCCATTTCTTTAGGTTCGGAAATAGGAAATAGTCACGGGGGCTAAATCCGGAGAATATGTCGGTTGAGGTACCAATTCGTAGCCCAATTCATGTAATTTTGCATTGAGACTGCACACGTGTGCACCCGTGCACTATGATGAAAAAGATCTTATTTCTTGGCCATATTGGGTCTTTTTTTTAAATCCTCGTTAAATCGGTCCAATAAGTTGGCATAATATTCGCCGTTTATTGTTTTTCCCTTTTGAAGGTAATCGATGTGGATTATACCGCGTGCATCCCAAAAAAATGTTACCATCACCTTATTGGCCGACAAACTTACCTTGGCCTTCTTCGGAGCCGGTTCACCCGGAGAAACCCATTGGTTAGACTGCCGGTTGGTCTCCGGAGTGTTGTAATGGAGCCATGTTTCATCCACAGTAACAAAATGCCGCAAAAACTGATTCGAATTGAGGTTAAACAACTCCAAACAATCCTTCGAAGTTGTCACACGATTGCGTTTATGGTCAATTGAGAGCAAACGCGGCACCCATCTTGCAGACAGCTTTCTCAAACCCAGCTGATCATTTAAAATCGAAACCACAATGCCATATGAAATGCCTATGGCATCAAGAATCTCACCCACTTTTACGCTTCGATCGGCCAACACCATATCTTGAATTTTTTCGACATTTTCGTGTGTAGTGACTTCAATTGGCCGTCCAGAACGTTAAGTGTCATTTGTACTTGTGCGACCACAACGAAAGTCAGTAAAACACTTTTTTACCATTGAAATCGATGATGCAGAGTCCCCATAGTATTTATCAAGCTTTTCCTTGGTTTGATTGACAGTTTGTTTTTCGCAAAAAATAATGTTTAATGAGTACTCGAAATTCACTTCTTTCCATTTTTAAAAAAAATCTACGAGGTTGTATGATTTGAACAGCTGTTAAACGCAAAGTAAACGACGGAACTTGCTCAAAACTTGACATTTGTCTACTAACAGGTGGTACTCGATGGGAGCAGTGATGCATTTCATATAACTACGAGGGAAGTTCGAAAAGTCACGGACTTATTAATCCGCCCTCGTATAATTGAACATAAAATTGGCAAGCACTAGTACAGAGTATAAGTACTTTTGATACACAGTAATTGAAAGGAAGTTTTTCCACTAAAATTACACAACATGAAACCAAGCGCTTTAAACACTCGACGTCTTGAAGAAAATTATTTGCAAAGGAATATTTCTCGAAATCGTTTCGTAAATCAGAACCAAGATCGTGCTATTTAACGTCTATGGAGAATTTTATTTGCTAAACATTGCCCTGGCATGATTTCGAATACTTTAACCCTAGAAAGATAATCTGCGTAAATGTTACGCATGCATGTACTTTCGAAATATTGCGATTTCTTTTTAATAAGCATGAATCCGTGGATGTGCACTTCAAACATTGCAGTCGTTACATAGGTATTCTGTGAGGAACACAAGTCGCTGCGGTAGGTATTTTGTAAGTCAAAATAACGCAGATCAGTGATCAGTTTTCAAAGGAATGCGATTTTTACGTTGATTACAGAAGAAGTTTTGTTTCTTTTCTCATAATAAATATATTTATACAAACATAATTTAAATTTCGGTAGTTTTATTTTATATATATTAAAAAAATAATCCATATTCGTTTGTTTCTAATAAATCAAAAATTATAACAATACAGCAGGTTAAAATAAATCGTCAATTTTACGCATGATTAATTTTAACGTATAGGATAATAAGATTATCTTTCTAGGGTTAAAGATGGTTTAAAATTAGAATTCTGAAATACCATTTTTTGCATTGGTTAAGTTGTCTGCATGTTCAAAATGATAAATAAAACTTTTACAGCATTAATTTATCCTTTAAAAAAGCCTAAACATAAAATAAAATTATGTAGCCTCAGTATATTCGATATACTTCACATTTCAGCAACTTAATTAGGCCCTGTGCAAGGCCTCTCAGTATTTTATTCTAAACCGGAGTTTGTAAGGCAAGAACAGAAAGAGAAGCATAAGCAAAACAATACCTAATTAGACGGGCAGAATCTGAAGAGTGTAGAGCGTGTGGCGAGAAGAGCGAGACGCTGGATAACTTCCTCTTCTTCTGTCAGGCCTTCGTTGAATTAAGATCCAAGCAACTTCGGGAGCGGTGTTATGTTGGACTTGGGATCCCAGAGGAACGTTGACTGGAAATTCTTAAGGAATTACGTCCGGGAAACTGGGTTTCTTAACGCCGGACGTTTACCTCTGCTTATAGGTGGTGGTACCACTATTCACCTAAATCCCCCATGTTTCCTCTAAAGGAGCGCACAGCAGGCCCGGTAGTGGCCTAGGTGCATATCGTAACAGATGATTCTGTTCGAAATGCAAATTTTGTTTTTTTTATTTTTTTTATTTTTATTATTATTCCTACGCTAATCCCGCGAAGCTCCACGCTTGTCTACAGCCTCTGGCGGGAATCGAACCCCCAACCCCGGCAATGATAGACTAGCTCACTACCAAGTAGCCTACCGGGGCGATGAAGTTCACTTTTGTTTGAATGGATACGCCAGTAAGCAAAACTGCCGTAATTAGAGTGATGATAATACTTAAGTGTATGTTAAGACACCGTTAAGCCAGAAAAGCTGACTGTGTGCTGTGCTTTATCGTCTGGTGGAATTATTTGTCCGTACATCTTTAAAAACGATGCTGGTCACAGCGTTACAATCAATGGTGACCGCTATAGAGCTACGATTACTGACTTTTTCTTCTATCAATTGAACAACCATGATGTGCAGGAGCTGTGGTTTCTACAAGACGGCGCAACATGTCACGCAGCTCGTGCCATTGATTTTTTGAAGGAGACGTTTGGTAACCGCATAGTTTCACGTTTCGGACCAGTGAATTGTCCTCCAAGATCGTGCGATTTAACGCCGCTAGACTATTTTCTGTGGGAATATGTGAAGTCGCTAGTCTACGCCGATAAGCCCGAAACGATTGACCACTTGGAGGACAGCATTCGCCACGTTATTGCTAATATACGCCACAAATGTTGGAAAAAGTCATCGAAATATTGACATACAGATTAGACTACTTCCGAGACGTTCGAGGCGGTCGTATGCCAAAAGTCTTATTTAAATTATAATGCCAGTAGATTATTTTTATAAAAAAGTATATTTTATGTCAATTTAAAAAATTAATCTTTGCTTAATTTCATTTAAAAGTTCTATACCTCTATAAAAAACACATCCTTCATATCTACAACCTCAAAAATTTGCTTTAGGAGTTCGTCTAATAATTATTTAAGCCAACTTATTTTTATCTATTTATATTCCATTTATAAATTACACCAATATTCGAAAATTGGTAGTGCCTGTTGTAGATTCAATGATCCTGTTGGCAAGTTGATTTCCAATAAATCTACAAATGCAATCGTCAACACCCAACTCCCTTATAGATTTTAAGAAGGTATCAGATCTGATATTATCAAATGCCATATTGATATCCAGAAAGCCTACAAGTTAGTATTCCCGAAATTCAAGAAGTGAATGAATAGACGCCTTTACAAACCCGCCCTGCTCGCATACTGCGAGGTAGAGAGCATCAAGTGAATTTAAATTATCCTCTCAAGGGTTTTAGAGGTTTCACCAAGTTAATAATTCCTTAAAAACTATTTTCTATAAGGAATTAATATTTTTATATAAACAACAGCATAACAAACTGTTATCACAATTATTTTTTATATCTTTCTTGATAATGCCAAAATTGTTTAAGGAAACCTTTTAATTAAAAAATACAAATTTTAAAATCTAACAGCCATACCTAAACAAGAGCGGAACGCATTTTTTACCTGTCAAAAATTCCCATGCCCATACAATTTGTATGTAGGGATACCGAAATATCGCGACGTCAACGCCCTAACATTGGAACATCAGATTTTGACAGCGCGCTTAAGTTTGAAATTGTCCGCTATTGTTAATCAATATTGGCAATTTAGCTTTTTTAGGTCAGTCTGGCGTTTTTATTTCTATTTGGTATTTCTTTTATGTGCGAGGGCGGCTCAATAAGTCCGTGACTCTTCGAACTTCCCTCGTAGTTATATGAAAAAAAATTTTTTTTCAACATAATATCCTTTAAGCTTAATACACTTAGTCCAACGTTTCTCCAATTTGTGTATCCCTTCCAAAAAAATAGGATTTTTCGAGGTCCATAAAAAAGGCATTTGTTTGACCAATAATTTCATCGTTGGAGCTAAATCTCTTTCCGCCGAGCCATTTCTTTAGGTTCGGAAATAGGAAATAGTCACGGGGGCTAAATCCGGAGAATATGTCGGTTGAGGTACCAATTCGTAGCCCAATTCATGTAATTTTGCATTGAGACTGCACACGTGTGCACCCTTGCACTATGATGAAAAAGATCTTATTTATTGGCCATATTGGGTCTTTTTTTTAAATCCTCGTTAAATCGGTCCAATAAGTTGGCATAATATTCGCCGTTTATTGTTTTTCCCTTTTGAAGGTAATCGATGTGGATTATACCGCGTGCATCCCAAAAAAATGTTACCATCACCTTATTGGCCGACAAACTTACCTTGGCCTTCTTCGGAGCCGGTTCACCCGGAGAAACCCATTGGTTAGACTGCCGGTTGGTCTCCGGAGTGTTGTAATGGAGCCATGTTTCATCCACAGTAACAAAATGCCGCAAAAACTGATTCGAATTGAGGTTAAACAACTCCAAACAATCCTTCGAAGTTGTCACACGATTGCGTTTATGGTCAATTGAGAGCAAACGCGGCACCCATCTTGCAGACAGCTTTCTCAAACCCAGCTGATCATTTAAAATCGAAACCACAATGCCATATGAAATGCCTATGGCATCAAGAATCTCACCCACTTTTACGCTTCGATCGGCCAACACCATATCTTGAATTTTTTCGACATTTTCGTGTGTAGTGACTTCAATTGGCCGTCCAGAACGTTAAGTGTCATTTGTACTTGTGCGACCACAACGAAAGTCAGTAAAACACTTTTTTACCATTGAAATCGATGATGCAGAGTCCCCATAGTATTTATCAAGCTTTTCCTTGGTTTGATTGACAGTTTGTTTTTCGCAAAAAATAATGTTTAATGAGTACTCGAAATTCACTTCTTTCCATTTTTAAAAAAAATCTACGAGGTTGTATGATTTGAACAGCTGTTAAACGCAAAGTAAACGACGGAACTTGCTCAAAACTTGACATTTGTCTACTAACAGGTGGTACTCGATGGGAGCAGTGATGCATTTCATATAACTACGAGGGAAGTTCGAAAAGTCACGGACTTATTAATCCGCCCTCGTATAATTGAACATAAAATTGGCAAGCACTAGTACAGAGTATAAGTACTTTTGATACACAGTAATTGAAAGGAAGTTTTTCCACTAAAATTACACAACATGAAACCAAGCGCTTTAAACACTCGACGTCTTGAAGAAAATTATTTGCAAAGGAATATTTCTCGAAATCGTTTCGTAAATCAGAACCAAGATCGTGCTATTTAACGTCTATGGAGAATTTTATTTGCTAAACATTGCCCTGGCATGATTTCGAATACTTTAACCCTAGAAAGATAATCTGCGTAAATGTTACGCATGCATGTACTTTCGAAATATTGCGATTTCTTTTTAATAAGCATGAATCCGTGGATGTGCACTTCAAACATTGCAGTCGTTACATAGGTATTCTGTGAGGAACACAAGTCGCTGCGGTAGGTATTTTGTAAGTCAAAATAACGCAGATCAGTGATCAGTTTTCAAAGGAATGCGATTTTTACGTTGATTACAGAAGAAGTTTTGTTTCTTTTCTCATAATAAATATATTTATACAAACATAATTTAAATTTCGGTAGTTTTATTTTATATATATTAAAAAAATAATCCATATTCGTTTGTTTCTAATAAATCAAAAATTATAACAATACAGCAGGTTAAAATAAATCGTCAATTTTACGCATGATTAATTTTAACGTATAGGATAATAAGATTATCTTTCTAGGGTTAAAGATGGTTTAAAATTAGAATTCTGAAATACCATTTTTTGCATTGGTTAAGTTGTCTGCATGTTCAAAATGATAAATAAAACTTTTACAGCATTAATTTATCCTTTAAAAAAGCCTAAACATAAAATAAAATTATGTAGCCTCAGTATATTCGATATACTTCACATTTCAGCAACTTAATTAGGCCCTGTGCAAGGCCTCTCAGTATTTTATTCTAAACCGGAGTTTGTAAGGCAAGAACAGAAAGAGAAGCATAAGTTCTTTTAAACAGCACAAATGTCTGTGCATTACTCTGCATGTGCCTGCAATTGAATAAAATGAGATTTTTCTTACATTCCTTCTTTATTTTAGCCACAGTTACATATTTGTGGTTTGCCAAGGATAATGTCAGCCAAATAAATAAATAAAGCAGAGTTACAACAGAATATACACAATTTGTAGATGTTTGCAACTGGATGATTTCTTACCTCCTTCTTTGGAACTGTAATCAAGGAATATAATGCATACTAAAGTAGCAGACTTATTTGTTAAAATACTAAACGGAATGAATGCAAAACCAGTTCTTTTTTGAAACATGGAAATTTGGTTTGTATGTTTTCTAAAAGAAAAAAGATTTGACTACCTACAGACAAGTATTGATGAAAATGTACAATAAAATGTTAGAAAAAAGAAAGTTTTCCTACCAGTTTTAGGAACTTCAATATTTATTGAAATAAATTCTTGTGGTTATGGCGCACAGTGTTGTGAGGATGGCCATAAATGATTAAACTTTAAGTCTGAAAATAGAACAACTAGTAAATTTTTAAGATACGCCCAATAGATTACAAGATACAGCTCTTTAAAGATGAGGTTTCGAATTATATATTTTTTCTGTTAAAAATATTATAAATAAGTGTGTTTTTGAAAGGACTTTATAATCACCCTTATCGCGGTTGGCGTAGGCGTATTTAGGCGTATGTCGCATTTGTTGTCGTATTTAAAATTGAATGGTATCGTGGAAACTTTTCGCCTACGCCTACGACTCTCTATTTTTTGTAAGAGAGTCGCTTTGTAACAGATTACTCAATTTTTTTTTTAATGAAACATCCTGTTATGAAAATGTCAACAAATCAGTCATCTTTTGTATTAATTTTATTTAATACTTTATTATACCCTTTTGCCAAGTACGGCTTTTTTCCATTATCTCCACCAACTTGGAAAATTGTGGTAATTTTTATGCTAAAATATAAAAAAATAGAAAAAAAAACAAAAATTGAAACAAAAAGCTTTAAGCTGCTTTTTATATAACTTACGATTTGTTTGACTCCATTTTTAAATAATTTTTATCAAAAAATAAACTCTGTCGTGAGCAAAAAACTTAACGACAGTTTTTAGCGCTTTTGACAGGCAAATACGCCATGTGCGATACCGTTTTTGTAGTAGAATTATATTCAGTGTCGTATTCGCTGGCGTTTTTGCCAACCGCGATGCGATTTTCTAAAAACGCCTAAAAAACGACACAAAATTGCCAACCACGATAAGGGTGAATAAAACCAGATCAATATTGTAATTTATTGTAATGTGTTTTTCGAGTCCTATATATGGCCATTTTCTGGGGTCACGAACGTACGCTTCTGTTGCATTTTCGCCGCCGTCATTGAAAATTTTTCAAGTTTAGTAAATTTTGGCCGCCGTCAACGATATGTGTGGCTGGCGTTCCAACGTCTGCATTGTCACATCGGCTTCGAGTGGAATATTATGACATATATAACGTTACGACGTAATCTCTTTTGATAGTTTTCGACATGAGTTACAGACACATTTTTTCTCACTTTTCGAGACACGATGGAATATTTTGTTTCACATCTTTTCGATGCGAGAAGTTCTCACCAAAGTTACGGAACATAGGTACTGGTAAACCATTCGGATTAAATTCCCATATGCTTTTTGTATAGATAATTAAAATATTGACATCAGCTTTTGTCGCTTGTAATAAATTCGCAATACAGCTAGACCAAAGTGCTTTTCCAGTGGCTGTTCAATTAAAAACACACGATGTTTTCAATGAATGATTGAGAAATGAAACATGAAGACACAGTAGTTTTATGACGAATCTAAAATGTTTTGCAAAAAATAATATTCGGAAAAAAGTTAGAGTGCTGTATTCGGCTGTGCCGAATCTTTGATACCCTCCACCGATATTTCGAATATTTCAGGAGTGGTCTCTATATGATATCTTTATATTATTAATTAATCTTTTTAAAAACGGACGTTTGCGGCTTAGCCCTATAATAAATTGTTAACTGACAATAAGAAAGTTTTATGCTGTACTGTTTTAGAAATTTGAACTAGCTTGAGTAAAATATCATGATTCATAAAAGTTTTAGCCGAACTAAAATAATTTTCAGGAGGGGAATTTATTTTCGACCCATGTTAAATTATAGACAAATTATCCCAAAATTATGTAGAGTGATCTTTGGTATTAAAAAACATAAATAAAAACAAATTTCAATACAGCAGTGAAATTAGTTTTAGCGTTTAAAGTGAATTTCGGAAGGCTGCCTAATATGGGATCTAAGGTAAATTATGGACCGTATATTACAAAATTGCATGAAATTTTTATAGCCATATAAAGCCAAGTTGGAACAAATTTTACCGCAATTTCTTCATCTGCTACGGTATTAGGCGCATTTTGTTAATTTCTTAGTGTGGCCTTTATATGGGGCCTATGGTAATTTATAGACCGATCATCACGAACTTTAGCAGTGTGATTTCTAGTCTTAAAAAACTGTTAAAAATTTATTATGATGGCGTTATTTATTACGGTTTTAGGTGTACTAAACTGTTTTCCAGGAGCAGGGTTTCTATGGGACCCAGGGTAAATTATGGGCCGATTTTCATGAAATTTAACACTATGATTTCCATTCATATAAACCGAATTTGTGCAAAATGTTATATCATTCCGTGGATGATTCTATCATTTATGTTAGTGTTTGTAACAAAATCATTGATGTTTTTTTTTTGTGTGGGGGTTCCACATTTTGATTTATAGCTCTGATCCTGCCGAACCGATTTTGCTGGATTTTAATCCTAAACTGCTTAGGGTAACTACAAGCAATTTGACAGCAAGTTTGTTCTTTTTTTTAGAGTCTTTCGAAAGTGAGCATGTTTTCTACAGACGGACATGGCTTAATCGACTTAGAATTTCTCAAGGTGCCAGAATATACATATACACTTTATGTGGTATTTGATATACAATAAAAAAGTTTCACACGGAATGACAATCTTAGTATTCCCTTATTTCCCCTAGTGGTGGTGGAGCGTATAATAAATACACAATTTAATATTTCCTGCAGTGTGGCCAGGTCTAAAAAAATTTTACAGTTAAATCTGGCATTAGACATGGCCAAAAAATGCTAAAATAATAATAAGTATTGTAGTCATTTTATTGAATTGTTAATGGTTTTTAATCCAAATTTTTATATTTTAATCAGGCTTAAGTTCATTGAATTTAATTTTCATTAAATTATTTTAAAAAATTTATTGATAATTTTTCATTCTTAACTGAGCTGGGAATCGAACCCAGGTTGCCTTGACTAGTTTCGATTATAACCACACAATCTCTTCAGTATGCCGTGATTAAAATATCAAAATTAAGATTAAAACCCTTTAACAGTTCAATAAAATAACCACAGTACTAATTATTGTTAACATCTAAGACACGAGCTATGTTTACATTTGTCCTTCTAGTTGTGCTGAAAAATGTCAACAAGAAAAAATAAAGACAAAAACATAAAAAACAAGAACTGTACTTTGGATTTCAAGAAGAATTCTTGACAAAAAGTACGAAAAACAGAAGTTAGGAAGACCATGTAGATCAATTAAAATAGGTAATCATTCGTTCAAAGCAAATTTCGATCTACCAAGGTAAAATACCATTTAGTTTAAAGATTGTTGTCTGACAAATGACGTCATCCGTCGTCAATGGCGGTGAATGCTAAACGGCAAACCCCACTGAAGGATTGTGTGGTTACAATTGAAACTAGTCTGGGCAACCTGTCCGTGAAAACCTCGGTTCAATTCCCAGCTCAGTCAAGAATAAAAAATTATCAATAAATTTTATTAATTTAATGTTGTAATAATAATTTAATGAAAATTAAATTCAATGAACTTAAGCCGGATTGATATATCAAAATTTGGATTTAATGCTAAAATAATGCTAAGCATTTTTAAAGATTTTTGTTAAAAATTTATTACCAGTAAAAAATTTTATTCGAAACTTAATAAAATTCTGTGACAAATTTTGTAACGAAATTGAAATAAATTGTTATATTTAAGCAAGTGGCTAGAGTATGGTAAAATGGCTAGGTTTTTGGTGAAGCATGCATATAAATATGTAGCACAGGTAGTTGAGATTAAATTTTAAATTTAGGTGGCCTGAAAACCTCTGATATATGCAAAATTTAAACGATTTATTTCTATGTCATACAAAATTTTTTAGATTATATTATTTTTTGATTTAAGAAAAGTTGAAGCTTTAAAAAAATTATTTTTCAGCAGTTTAGAACAAACAATTTTTTCAAACATGTACACCAATGAATTTTTATCTAAATACAAAGTAAAATTTCCTTGAACTTTTATATCGTAATATCAAAGGGAAAATAATATTTACAATCGACATGATAAGGGCATTTCTAATATTTCCTGAATATTCCTTATTTTTTTTAACAATACAGGTTTCTTAACATAATAATTATCCATTTTCAAAATAAATTTTGAAAATAAATAATGATAAAAAAGCTAAAAACATTTTCCAAAAATGCTAAATAAAATGCCAAGTGCTAAATGAAAATGTTGCAGCTAAATAAATAAAATTTAATGCTAAATTTAGCTGCAAAAATGCCAAAATGTTCACACTGTTTTTCTGTGTTAAAAAAAGTTGAAGGTCAAAAATTAAAATGTCTTAGAAAGCAGGTATCTCTAACAACAAAATCCTGTATGTAACTTTTTTTTTGGTTAGTAAAAAAAATTATGTGATAACTGAATCAACTAGGGGACCAGATATGTTTAAAGAAAATCCTGTAAATGGGTTTATATTTTGAAAAAAAAGCAGAAGGTCAAGTGCGACTTTTATGTTTGTTGATTACAAAATAGTTTTGAAAACATTCGTATATTTTTCAAAAATGTTAAAAGCAAAATAATTAAACAATGAAAACATCTGACAAGAACAAAATACTTATTTCTTCCGTGTTCATATTCATTGCATTTAGCATTTTTAATTTATTTTTTTCTGTTGAAATTGTTTTCTTACCCCGTTTTTATGCGTGAGTTTATTTGACAGTTCAAAGCGGGAGCTTTCTCACAAAAATTTTACGGACACACTTTTTCTGTAAATTTGCGAGTAATTTCCTTACGTGACAGCTATTACTCGCCAAAAATGTAACAGACGCAGTTAACTGAGAAAAATAGCTGTTTGTTTCAATTTATGAAATTTTTGTTTCATTCCTGACATTTCAATCGAAAAGTTTCTCGACGCGGGAGTTACAGAACATTGGCACTGGTCTAGATTAGACGAAAATATAAGCTAGACAATTTCAAAAAGCTGGTGCAATTTTTCTCCCCTTTGCAATATTTTAGTTTCAGGATATGTGGGAAGGAGTCCAATCCTTGATCCAAAATGCTGGGAATTTTTAGTGTTTTTATCTTTTATGAATATAAATCAGTGTGCAAAATTTTGTCGTTGTGCAATAGCTCCTTCTTTTTATGGCCACACGTTATAAGAAATGACGACACTGTGTGACGTTTTTAGCATTTAAATTTTTCATTGCAAAACAAAATTTATTTCTTAAAAGTCTTTCTTTTTTATTCTCAAGTATTTTTTTCAATTGTTATTAATTTTTAAAAAAATTTTCGTTGAAAATTGTGATTTCCGTCATTCATGTTTGTTCTGTGGTGGTTTATAAGATTAAGCTTATTTGCGAGTTGTAGTGTGTTTTGTTGTAAAATAAATTTTATTGTTACTCACCTCAATATTACTTCGTCTGCTGTCATGATGACGACATTTACTGTTGCATACTTTAAGGATCATATAAATTTGCTACTTCACAGTTTTAAGATTATTATTGGGATACTTGTTATTTCTGTTGATAATAAGAGCTGAAAATAAAAGAAAATAAATCCTAAGAGTATGTAGCAAAAACTTATTATTGTGAATAAATTTACATAAAAAAACTCTGTATAAATTCAAATAAAATCGCTATTAAAATATCAAAAGAAAAAAAAGAAACAAGTAAGAAAATTTAGCCGGGTAGGCCCAATTACACCTCTGTGAAAAATAATAGTATCACATTTTTAAGTTGTTTTTGCACCAACGTGCTTGACAATCTTCAAAAGACATTTCGGATCATATTCCTTGTTCTTTTTTCTTCTAACAGATGTCTTTGGAACATTGTGGACGCATCTGTCTAGAGAATGTTGCACCATTTGCCATTTAATTCGATTGCGCACCTGTCTGGAATTAAGCAATGGAACTTTTCTTTGACTTTTAACAAATACGATTTGTTTAATGAGATGTCTACGAATAGTTGACGTGTGAGCTTAAATCTCTTAGTCGTGCTTTATCTTTGTTCATGTCACCAAAGTTACTCATTATGCGTTTAGCTACCGTAGAGTCACTTGTAAGAATTTTTGGCTTGTGTCCACGTGATTCTTGTGTGCTTTCCATTTATTAAAAATTTCAGTAACTGTTGGTGAATATGCTACTTAGAGTTTTTTTATTCCCGCACTTTAAAAAAAAAAAAAATTCTAAATCAAGACGAGGATTTTTCAATTTTCAGACTGAAAGATGCACATTGAAAACAATTATTTCAAATGTGCATGATTTTGTGGAAGAAATGTGTAGAGGATTGCTAAATTTAAGAACCCATGACTGTTTAGTCAAAGAGCATTGGTCATTCTTTAAGGATTTGAATTACATTTGAAGTCTGGGGAATTCATTATTTCGTTTGATTTCGAAGAGAACTATAAATATGTTCGTCAGGATGCCATACAGTCATTCCACTTCAATAACGACCAAGCAACTATATTTACAGTAGTTAATTACTACATGAAACATGAAAAACTGGACCACAAAAGTATGCCAACAATAACCGACGATTTAAGACATGATGCCGTTGCAATTTATGAATACCAGCAGATAATACTAAATTATCTAAAATCTAAATTTACAGTAGTTTGTGACGGAGCTCGTCAACATTTTAAAAACAAAAGTAGCTTCTCAAATCTGATAGCTCATGAAAAAGATTTTGGAATGCCAGCTAAGTGGCATTTTCATCCTACTGCGCATGGTAAAGGAGCATGTGATGGTGTTAGAGCAAACCTCAAAAGAAATGCAGCGAAGTATAGCCGACAGTGCTCTCATCAAGATCACATCTTAGATGCGACTGCTTTATTCCATTGGCCAAAGAATTATTGTAAAGAAACTAAAATTGCTTTAAGTAGCAAAGAGGATCATGAGTAAACATTAAAAACACTGAAGAGCAGATTCGATGCTGCGGAAACAATCGATGGCAACGCTCAATACCATGCTTTTATACCGCTTGTCGATGGAAGACTTAAGTTATACATAACCCACTCGTCGCCCAAACAGCGACCAGAACTACCTTAAAGAAAAACCCCTTAGCTTTCTTTTGAACAAAAAAAAAAAAAAAAAAAAAATACCCGCTTCAAAAAAATACAAAAATAGTTTTAAATTTAAAAAAAAAAATTCAAAAAAACTAAAAAATTTATTAAAGGATCTTATGTGATTAAGATTAAATTTTTTAGATTATTTATCTTTTTGTTTTTATAATTATTATATTATTTTAATTTAATTTTTATTACATATAAATACAAAAATTTAATTTGTCAACTTCTCTATAGAAATTATCAAAAATTATTTTCGGGAATGAAATATTTTATTTATTAATTCATTTATTAATGATGTGCTAATAATCCCAATTTTTTAATGAAAACACTAAAATTTATTGTTGTGGGAATGATAGTTTCTATGCGCATTTCGCTGGTTGCTTAGGCCAGCTCGTCAGGAAACTTTTTGCAAATACTTTAGAAAAGCTAAAAATATTATATAAGTACAAGTAAGACCATAAAGTGAATAAAAATTTTAAAACACTCAGGTCCTACATGTAAGAATACCAAAGCTTCAACAAAAAAGTGATTTTATTCCTGGGATTAACATATTGTGGGTATTACAGTGTCGTGGGTATAAAATGCTTGTTAGGTATGTTATATACCGTCGGAAAGGTTAATTTGTCTAGTTTCTCAGCATATGTTTTATTTTTAAGATTTTAGAAACACTTACACACAAATAGGAAAAAATTCAAAATAGTGCATATGCTAAAAATTGAAAAATGCTCGTCTTGACTTAAAAATTATTTTTTTTTATACATAACCCACTCGCGACCCAAATAGCGACCAGAACTAACTTAAAGGAAAAGACCTTGCTTTTTTTTGAGCAAAAAAAAAAAAAAAAAAAAAGTACCCGCTTCAAAAAAAAAAATAAAAAATAAGTTTTATATATAAAAAAAAATCAAAAAAAAATTTTTCCGAAAGCTTGAAGAAATAGCTATCTAATTTGTTTGGGACAAATTTTGCTAACACCAATAGATAATAAGTTACATGGATGAGAAAGAACACCTGTTTGGCCAAAATGTCAAATTTTGACCCCCTCTAACTAAGAAACCTTTTGACCGATCTTGTTGAAGATTTGTTTCTAAACTACTATCCAATAGGACTAACCTTGATGAAAACCCAAATCGGAAGACATCGATTTCAAAAGTTGGGTCACTTGACATGAAATCCCCCATGTACATTGTCAAATTCAGAGCTCATTTGCATAATTAGAATGAAAGTATTGAAGTCGACAGTTATAACTGGTAGTTAGTTATAACTGAACTTGGTGAAATTGGCCGTTAGTGGAATAAAATTTCTGAAAGGGAATTGAAGGAATTGAAAGCATAACATTACGAAGTAGGAATTCTGAAAAAATTTTACCGTTTAACCAATTCAGCAGGAAGGAGAAATTTTATTTGCTACATATATTTAATAACATATTTTTTTAAAATTTTATAACCCTTACTCAGCAGTGGTGTATGAAGGTATACTAAGTTTGCCATTCCATGTGAATTTTTTTTTAATATTCATCTAGAGTCCCATAAAGTATTTGTATTGTGAGTCCTTCGTTTATTCTAAGCTGATTTCGTGTGGGTGTCAAATCGTTTCTAGATCTTCTAGGCTGTTTGTGGCTTAATTCCAGTAGAATCGCTTCAGTAGGAAAAGAGTTATGCACCTAAATGTGGAACTACCTCCCTAAAAACTCAACAAAAACTAACATAACCCAGCAAAAACTTTACTTACATGGTAAGTTAGCAAGTAACATTGGAGACATATGAACACTACTTATTTTTCGGCTGAATAACTACTTATTTTTGTTCGAGTTGTCCACAGAATTCAGTAGTTACAATACACTTACTAGAAGTCACAAAATATCTAGTTATTATTTAACTACCAGTAAGTTGAATTGTAAGTACTTACAATATACTAACTAGAAGCCAAAAAAGAACTAGTTTTTATTTAATTTGCGCTAGTTAATAGACCTAATAATTAGTTATGGAGCTAGTTACCAGTAAGGAAATATTCAGTACTGAAAACAAGACAACTAATAAGTAGTTATTTAGCTGATTATTAGTAAGCAAATATTCATAACTGAAAATAGTAGTAGTGAAAAGTGCTTATTGAGGCCATTACTAGCAAGTACTTACTGAGGTTTTCAGAATAATGACAATTGTAATGACAACTACTTACCAGGTAACGTATGAAATAACTACGACCTATTACCAAAATTCAAAAAGTTTTTCCTGGGAAATTAATGGCGAAGTGCACCTATTGTCATTAAATTTCAACAAATTCGATTTATAAGGCACCAAATTTCGTGAATATCGGTCCATAATTTAACTACGGCTCCATATTTAGACTAATCTCGTAAATCATGTTAGTATGGCTAAAAGCATAACGAATAATGCTTTTGTGGTGCAATTTTGCATAATCTACTTCCATAAGACTCAAAATTACTTAAAATGCCGCATATTAAGCACAATCTAGGGTAACACTTTACTACGCCCTTAACCGAAAAACCTTATAATATTATTGTAAAATTTACACTTCAGTTTGCTAAGACAAGTAATAAAATTTTGGAAGATAGGTCTATAATTTATTATAGACCCTATATAAGGCCCATTCTCAAAAATCTTAATAAGCCTTAAGCTGTATCAAATTTAAATATTGTGGAAAAATTAAGTTGGATTAAACTACTAACACAGTCTAGACACTAGTCGGACATAGATTTACTAAAGTTTGAAAATAGATTTTCTGCAAAATTTCCCGGGAATCCCGCAATTAATTCCTGGGAAAGCGGGAATTGACAACAATTGGACGGGAAATCCCGGGAACAAACTCTAATGCTACTAGATTTTGAATAAATCTGTATGATTTACCTTCTGATCGAAGTTGTTTAATTTAATTACTGTTGCTTGGGGTACAGTGTTTACGCCGACCAATTTTAAATATTTAAAATAAAAAACTCAACTAAAAGTTAAATTTGATTAATTGTTTCATTTATTAATGACGTTTTAAATTCCCAATCGTTATTTATGATTAAAACAGTGAAATTTATTGTTGTGGGAAAGGTTTCTATGCGCATTTCGGTGGTTGCTTAGGCCAGCTCGTCAGGAAACTTTTTCCAAAGACTTTTGAAAAGCTAAAAATATTATACAAATAAGACCATAAAGTGAATAAGAATTTTAAACGCTCAGGTCTTACTTGTAACAATATCAAAGCTTCAACAAAGCCACAACAATAAACAGTGAATTTTTCTTTCTTACATTCCCCTGCAAGTGCTTGGTTTTTTTCCAACACGTATTGTAGTTGTAAGAGGATAGAAAGAAGAAAAAAAAACAAACTTAAAAAAACAAATTGCTTAATAAAGTAATTTCGGGAATACAAAATTTATTAATTGAGTAATTTATTAATGACGTGCTAAACTCCCAATCTTTATTTATGATTAAAACACTGACCAAATTAATTTAACCAAAAAAATAAATGACACCACCTAAATAATTTTTTCCGGTTTTTAATAGGCTGCTACTTTTATTATGCACAGACCAAAAAGCACGCGGTTGTAAATAAATATCTGTAACTTCCAAAAATCAATAGAAAAAATCCATATTTCGTCACAGTAAAAATTTTTTATAGCAATGCACACTCTATGCAATAAAAAATATCGGATCCATTTCGTAGCGCTCATATTATTTTTCACAGAGCTGCATATTATACCCTTGTTATGACCTTTAAATTTTATACATGTATGCATAGGATCTCACACGTAAAACTCTTTTATTTTTTAATAATATAATTACAGTACTTTTCGTTTATAGTCACATCCTTTAGTTGCAGACTAATCGCGCACTATATCGCTAATGTGACTATAAGCCTAATTCACATATATGCCACTATGAGGCATGTAAACGAATTCGAATATAATCAAGTTATGCGAATATAGAAAATAAAAAATTCATATAAATTACACCGACATCATGCTTATGGTTTTACAACAGAGTTGTATACTGTATAAAAAAAGTTAACATAATAATAAGATATTGCACAGTTAATACCAACGGCAAAAACTAATTGTTTACGACTAGACAGTTGATGAAATACATTTAACGATATAATTCTTAGTTCTTAAGATGAATTATGGTTTCGAAAACCAAAAAGAACGTAATTAATTTTGCAAATTTGGCTTTAACGGCAATAATTTGCTATATTTTTACCATTGATAGCCGCTAATAGATGGCATATATGGGAAATGTGTTTATATCGATGAATGGAATATACTTTATACGAGTATTAAATTTACTTATATCGGCAGAAGAAACAGATAAAATGGACTATACCGCTAATGTGACTAAAACCTGTATTTTTTAATAAGGTGGGGTCGGTCATACATTCGTCCCCTCTAGGGGCATTGTAGGAGCTGTGAGGGCCTGTTTTTAATATTTCATTTAAAGCTTTGAAAATGTTTTCTTTAAGCTCGCCGATCGTCCCTTTCCTTTTGTCCTGATTCTGAATTTTTTGTTTCATTAATTTCTAGTTCGAAACAATAATTTAACTGCAGCAATTTAGCACCCCAAAACTTGATAAATAAATATTATACAAAAAAAGTAAAAATATTCGGCACCAAAGGTATCGTTAGGCGAAATATAACAATAAATTTCCACAACAATAAATTTCAGTATTTTCATTCAAAAATTGGGATTATTAGCACATCATTAATAAATGAATTAATTAATAAAATATTTCATTCCCGAAAATAATTTTTAATAATAAATTTGCATGTGCCCGGCAAATAAAAAACTGAAATGGCAGGCTGCTTTATTTAAGCAACTTGTTTTTTTAATTTAGTTTTTTCTTTCTATCCTCTTACAACTACAATTCGTGTTGGAAAAAACCCAGCCAATTGTAGGGGAATGTAAGAAAGAAAAGATTGACGGTTTATTGTTCTGACTTTGTTGAAGCTTTGATATTGTTACATTTAACCTGAGTGTTTTAAAATTCTTATTCGCTTTCTGGTCTTACTTGTATAATATTTTTAGCTTTTCTAAAGTATTTGGAAAAAGTTTCCTGACGAGCTGGCCTAAGCAACCAGCGAAATGCGCATAGAAACTAGCTTTCCCACAACAATAAATTTCAGTATTTTCATTCAAAAATTGGGATTATTAGCACATCATTAATAAATGAATTAATTAATAAAATATTTCATTCCCGAAAATAATTTTTGATTATGAAATATAAAAGAATTTCGCCAAAATATAGGAAATGTGAAAATATCTATGCATGCTTATGGGCTAGCTGCGTCATCGGGCGTTGTTAATTGGATGCCACAATCATGTGATTTGACACCGTTGGACTTCTTTCTTTGGGGATATTTAAAAAAAATTGTACGTCTAAAGGATGATATAATTCCCTCTACAAAAATGTTTTAATCGTTTGTTAAATACCCCAATTAACAGCACAAAAGGTTTGTACAAACGTACAATTTTGACATGTTTGCCAACCCTTTTGAGTAGTTTATTTCGCTTTTACTTTATAAAGTTTGATTATGTTCCTGTTTACATTTTGTGATTTTTGTTGTTTTGGGTTTACATTGTAAAATTTTTGTTGCTGCAATTTTTCATGTATGTATATACTTCACAAATAGAAAATCTGCGAAATTAAATTAGCTTTGTATCAAATGAGGAAACAAAAAAAAAAACGCAAGTCTATGTACTTGTGAACTCTTAATTCCACTCTCTTTTATCTTGCCTACAAAGTAACGATATTCTTTAATAATAAGGGTAATAAGAGGCAAAGATTTTGCCTCGTAAACTAGAGTTGTTCAATTGTGCATTTCTACAAACAGATTTTTTTTAATGTTTACCATCGTTTTCAATGAAAAATTCAAATGTTTATAAATCACAAAAAAATAAATTCTGCAAGTATAAGAGCAAATTAGTCTTTTGGCGTTCTTTATGCATATTTTAAGCATTTAACATTCAAATCACAATTTTCAACTTTTATTTTTAAAATATTTATTTATTTTTATTTTTTGTATTGACGTTTCTTACAAACTGACATTAATTGTTTAAATTAATATCAAATTAATAGGGTCTTCATGAAATGAGTCTCGCAACTTTGTCCTTTTGTACAAATAGAAATTTCAAGCGATATCATGAAAACCCTGAATATAATATTGAACTTGTTTCTGTACATATGTTAAAAAAAACTAAGTAAGCTACATATTTTTTTGGGTATTTTTATGTGCAGTTTTTTTTAAGTTAAAATCAGTTTTTTTTTCTTAAGATGCAGTTATTTTCAAAAAAATTATGGCAACGCTGGCTGTGTAGCCACTCAAAAAGTTGTTGTGTTTTTTTTTAAATTTCTCCTGATTTTCGTTAGTAATATGTATACACTACTTGCAAGTAATTACTTGCTTGTGGCAACGTAGGGTTTAATCAGTTTAAAAATATTTCATTCAGTTCCTTTTTATATTAAATAAGACTGGTTGAAAAGTGTTTAATTAATAACATTTTCAATCTTTAAAGTACAGTAGTTTTTTTTAACTTAAAAAGTATTTAAAAAAGTACAAAAGTACTCGATTTTCAATGTCTGGGAATACGAGTAGTAATCGCTTTTTCATGCCATACAATCCGACGTCTATGCCGTGGCGTAAGAACATTGTAATCACTAAAAATTTTATTGACTTGTAAAATTTTTTTTTTCCACAAGACATTCCTTTATAATTTCCATTTCGTAATAACTCATGTAGAAAATTATAGTTGTCTGCTTAAATTTACTCTTTATTAAAGCTGATTATATTACCAAATACCAAAAAAAGATCTTGAACTTCTTGAAAAAAAAAACACAAACAGCCTCCTATCTCATCATCTTGACAAGAATTTGTATTTTATAGACAAAACAGTCAAAGCTCTTTGAAATAGAAGCAAAACTCTTGTCTGCCTGCATTCAATATGAACACATTTCATTTAATCAGACACTTGGTAGACTGTCAATTTTAGTTCTGTCTGTTGCAAGAAAAAATATGCAACAAAATGTTGTATGTGGGTACGTGTACTTATATTTTTTTTTATCTGTTTATCTGTTTATCTGTGTATATGTCGGATTTTATTATGGGCCAGTAAATATTTTACCAGTGTATGAAGACCAAATAAAGCTTTAAAAATGCAACATGATCCAAACGCTTCTCTGTTGTTGTACTTTAAAATGTAATATAAAAAATTCTATTTGTATGGATCTTTAGTTCGGTTTCATGGCCAATGCTTCGCTTTTGAATTCAAAATGAATCACTGCTACTACGATTTATTTACCAAAAGGGAATTCAGTAAATGAAGTAAAGAAAAAGCTGTCACAGTGTTTTGTTTTTATTATGGAAAGGAAGTTCTTTAAGTCGGATTTTTAAAGTATAAAATTTTTCCGATATGTCAACTCTATTGTCATTTGTGTGGCGTTTGATTTGCTGTTTTATTAAAAAATAGACTAAAGGGCTTAATAAACCATACAAATTGTTTGGCAATCATGTCAAAATTAATTTTACGTTTGTACAAATTTGTTGTGTTTTTAATTGGCGGTGTTTGCTGTTTGCTCAAACATTTGAAGCAGTGTTTGAAGATATATTAAACGCTTTTAATATTTGGCAGACATGTTGGATATTTGTCAAACTTTTTGTGGTGTCTAGTGCTACATGTTATCATTTTAGCGAAAACTTTGCAGAGTGAAGACGTTGCAGAAGAAGTATTAAAATAATTGTCAGTCGTAAATTCTAATTTTTTAAGCAGCATTGTTTGCCACAGAACAGCTCGTTGATATTAAACCAGCCATTTTCAAAGTATTTTATGCCTGTTAAAGTGTGCAAATTTTGGTTTAAGAATACGCTATATCTAAGCCGTTTGGCTCATATATCGCTCATTTGCCGTAACGTCGTTATAACTCAAAAAAATTAATTTTGGAGTTACCCGGGGTTTACACATGCAAGTGCAAGTTCGAAAAACTCAATACACTCACAATTTTTTACTAACACCATCACATTTTTCGTACTTGCAGCCCAACTTGCAAGAGAATTTGCTTGCAAGTAAATTTTTGACACTTGCAGCAAGTAATATGACAAATAAAGAAACAGTGTTACCGTGGATGCCTTTTGTATCAACTTACTAGTACTTAGTTTATAGCTGATTTTCTGTGTATTTATAAAAATTTAAAAAAACAAAACAAAAACACTACTATACCGCACTTCTTCATGGTATTTTTTAAACATTAATTGCAATAATTTTGTGAACAAAATTTGTTAACAAAATATTTTCTCAAACATTTTATGATATCGGTAACTACGGCAATATTGGATTCACATATTTAAAAAATGAACATAATTTTTTCCTCAAGATGTACCAAAAATAAAATAAAGAATAAATTTCGTGATAACGTTAACATGATTATATTTTTTAAACCCAAAAATTAAGCTTTTTTCATAAGATGTTTTCGCTTCGAGAACATATAAAAAATAAACTTGCAAGTTGCAACTGACTGTGTAAACACTCAAGCTACTTGCAAGACATTCGGCTATTTGTTCGACATTTTCGTCGATAATACATATACACTACTTGCAAGTAATAACTTGCATGTGTACAGGCAGGGTTAGTGATGCTGAATTGTTCGCTATGGTTTTTCTTAACATTGTGTATAAAATTTATCTTTACAGCTTTTTTCCCCCGTTTGAAGAGAATGTGTCGTTATTTTTCCTACTTACCTAAGTGGTGCAAGAAAATTAAAATCTTTTAACATATTTATTTCGAAATGTATTTTGTTTTAAGTTATAAGGACGTTGCGGCAAATGAGCGATTTGTAGAATCATATTGAAATACTAATAATTTTTAAATACCCTTTAAATATTTTTCAATTCCAATTTTTTCAGAACTTAAAGGTATTTTTAAACTTTAAAAATGAGCATAATGAGCAACAATTAAATTTGGATTTAAATTTTTGCTCTAAAAATTTGAATCAGAAGTTTAATACATTTCGATTAAAAATTAATAAAAAGAAAAATATGCAAAGTTTTACAACATTACATTTTTAAGTATTTTTTTGTGGAGTTAATCCACAGTACAAGAAAGGAAATGAAAAATTTAAAACAAAGGTTTGAAATTACACTTTAATTAAAACACAGACAGACGGAATCAACCGAGAGTAAATAGTAAACGAAATAAACATCACTATAAAGTAAATTAGAATCAGAATACAAAACGTATTTATAAAGGGGAACGATCTCTGAATAAACAAATTATACCCATTTCAAATAAATAAATATCACACATGTAAAATCACCATTAACAAAATCAACACCTGAACACAATGATCTCAGATACGTAGACAGTGAGAAAAACGGTTCATGCAAAATAGCAGATAAAAAAAATATAGTTGGCTGCATTCAGGAATTTATTCCTTATAAATGCTAAACAGAACTGAAATGATATCAATTTGCCACGCATTCAAAATACAAATTTCAAGCCAAATTATTTTTTTTGTTAGTTTTAAGTGTAAATAAATATTTTTCTCACCTTTTTTTTAAGTACATATCTGTTATTGTATCTATGTTAGTTATGCCGAAAACGCATAGACAACTAACCTGCCCTCTTACACACAGATACACAAACTCACATACAAGTAAACCCAAACCCACAGTGAGAGCCAAAAAGTCGCAATAAGAACAACATGTAATGCATACAAAACAACTTTGAATACCAACAAAACATGCAAAATATAAAAGTTGTAACCGAAATTTATTTTAAAACTGGCTATAACGTACATTTGAAATTATTCTTGAGTTTTATCTTTTTGCCACAGGAAAATTCCAAAACGAAAATCATGGTGGGAGTCCAAAGCGAAGACAATTTCAAAGACGAAGCCAATAAGACGGCGACACATACTAAACAGATGACTTTGGTATGAATTTTCTTCACTTCGAACGTATCGATGCCAATATAAGAAAACCCCAACAGGTTATAGGGAGTGAGAGTTCTAAGTTAAAGGAATTAAAACATCGATCTAATTGACAGCAATCAACACTGATTACACAAGGGAACAAAATTGATTTGTTTTTTTTGTGTTAATTGAAAGTTTAATTTTTTTACTAAATTGAGGTCGCTGATTTCAAATGTTATCTCTGTTTTTCTTTTTCTCCATCAGCTCGCATTTTTAAGTTACAGGTCTAAGTTACGATTAGAAGTATTTTTGTCTTTTTTCAAATATTTAAAGTTAAAAAAATCATAACTTTACTCTTCATTAAGCGATTTTAAAAATTGTTAGCTTTGAAAAACAGGCAAAATTTTGAAAATCACCAAAAAAAAAATGGCTGAGTTATGGTTATTCACGAAAAAAATATTTTGTATTTTTAAAAATCATGAAAATCTAAAACGGGAAAAAGTTAACACAGAAAAAATTATTATTTTCTCCAATCACCAAATTTATTCCAAATTCATAATATTAAGCAAAGAGTTTGTTGATTTTGCACCTATTACTAAAATGATTATATTGATTACTAAAAATTTTAAAATTTTGAAAAAATATTTTCAATAAATGATATTTTTAGTTTTAATTAAAAAAGTGATTAAAAAACTTTGGCATTTAAAACAATGTCTTAATTTATTTAAATAAATATTGACAATTCCCAACAACAATTCTACATGTTTAAATTATTTTATTTTAAATGAAAAAAGTCAATTAAGATTTTTTGTTATTTAATTAAAATTTTAATTGAAAATTTACTTCAAAACAACTAAAATGTTAATGAAATCAAAATAAATTTTTTAATTTTCTTTCAACTAAAAAAATAATTGATTACTTGTTAAAACATTTTTTTATATTGATAAAAAACTGTGTGGTTTCTGTGTGGTTTAAACTTAGTTGATATAAAATTGAAAATTTTTCATATTTTACTCAGGCTATTTTATTTTTATGAAGAAAGGAATTTTACAACATGAAAATAAATTAAAATTTATTGATAATTTTTCATCAAGTTTGATTTTTTTTTTATTTTTTATTGAAAATATTTTTTGTTTTAATAAACTTTTAGGTTGATTTTAAATTTATTGATAAATTTTCATTCCTGACTGACCGGAGAATTGAACCCACGTATCTCTTCAGAAATATTTGCCGTTTAACACTCACCGCCATTGTAGGCGGCTGGCAGTCAAAAGCCAAACATCAATCTTTACACCAAATTGGTAGATCGAACTTTGATTTTTTTTTTTATTTTTTATTGAAAATATTATTTTAATTTAATTTACATTTAAGTTGTTTTGAAATACATTTTTAATTAAAATAAAAAAATCCTTATTGTTTTTTTTCGCTTAAAATAAAATAATTTAAACGTTTAGAAATGTTGTTGGGGTTTGTCAAGACCTGAGCTTATTTAATTAAATCAATTAACACATTGTTTGAAATGGCAAAGTTTTTTGATAATTTTTTTAATTAAAGTTACAAACATAATTTTTACAATTTTTAGTAATCAATATAATCATTTTGGTAAAAGATGCAAAATCAACAAATTGTTTGCTTGATTCTATGAATTGGTGAATATATATATATGTGTTCCTCTAACTCCCATTGGAGCATAGGGCGCCATTAGCGATTCGGAAGCAATTTGTGATTCGGGAATGTGGGCTGCTAACCCTCGTCCCCTAGATTGGTGATAGGGCTGCTATCTACGTGTTCAATCCCACGATGCAACCATGTTTCAGCGGTTATCGCCTACTTTCCTGAGACGTCCTTTCGACCATTCAGGATACATGGTTGTGGCGCCTTCTAACTCTGGCTAGCCTTAAAGCGTATGCTACAAAGCCATTGCCCGGGGGGTACTTGGTCTAAGACCGGAAGTAGTTAGCTGCTTGGACAGTTCAACAAAGGAATCGTCCTGGCCACTCCCAAGTGAGTGGCAAATCAGAACTTTCCACCTCTGCGAAAAATCCCACCCCCCAAAAAATTGGTGTATAGAGACAATTTTTAATTTTTTCTGTGTACAAAGTTATCTTAACATTGTCTTTAACAGAGCAATTTTTTCTATAGAGAATTTGTCTTAAATTAAGCATTTTTTCTAGTTAAAAATTGCTTGGCATATAGCAATTTTTTTATGTAAAAGTTTCTTAGAAAAAAGCGATTTCTTTGGGTAAAATTTCCTCTAAAAAGAACAAAATTTTTCTGGAGAAAAATTAATAGGAACAGAACAGCTTTAAGAAGAGTATTGAAATACAACAGATTCCAGAGAGCAACTTTTGTTTCCTTTAATTAACCTTTACCTCTCTTCTATTTCTTCTAATTACTCTCAAATTGTTAACATTTTTGAAAATTTGTTAAATAAACCTTTTATTAATCAAAAATATTTTTTATGAATATGAGGGTCAAACTTTGGCATAGAAAAATGTCCATGAAAGAAAGGGACGCTAACAAAGAAGCGTGTTATTTATATATATAAATCGTGGTAATTTTACATTCCAGTAAAGTTAGAGAAAAATGAGAGTTATATTTAAATAACACTACGAATCATGTTGAATGAAAGTTTTTTCAAGTTGAAACAACGTGAACTTCATGTAGAATCAATTCGATTTTAATGTGAAATAATAGTAAAAGGAATCTTTAGAGATATCATATTTATTTGCTTTAGAATAATTTTAATATTTACCCCCGGAACCAGAGAGGGAGAGAGAAACAATATTACTATTTATTTTCCTGCTACGCATGTTTCACTTTTGTTGTATTGCTTTTTGTTTACAGAAGAACTCACAATTAAAAAACACCAGCAGAATGGCCCGATGTGGTTTTTGTAATCACTCTACATTGAAAATGTGATGAATTTAACTAAATAATTTTAACAAATAGAATACGGGAATTTTTCTTCTGTTTATGAAACCTGAAGATAAAAAATGTATGTCTTTCTTCTTGTACTGTTGTTGTTGTCTCTACCCAAAACAAGCATTTTATGGATTTAATATTGAACAATGTTGTTTTAACAATATTCATTTAAAATTAATATCGCTGCGGGAAATTTGTGTTAATTGTTCCGACCGACTGGTCCTGGGATTTGTGAAAATAGACCAAGTACAAAAAGAAAGAACGCATGACCAGTGAAAGGAGAACTAATCATTTAACTGGTATATGAAGAACCAAAAGGTAGAAAAAGTAATGAGCTACAGTACAGTATTCACCGGTGGTGTCACATTTTTTGGGGGCTTCCTAAAATTTGGTTCTTAAATTTAGTTCTAGGACTTGTTTTATTGAAATAATAGTAAATTGTATTGAAATAATACTCCATTGTAGCAACTAACACTAAACACGTTTATTGAGAATGGATGTGTGACTTGTCAAATGGTGGCTGTTAGGTGTCAATTGACCCCCTCCAATGACAACCCCTTGTAAAAGTGATAGGTCCCATTCATATAAAGTGTTAGAACTAAAACCGGCCTCTACCACCAAATACATATCACAGGATTACTTTGATGTCAGTTCGCTTCCCTCTAGGGATGAAACAATGATAATTTTAAATAAAGTCCATACTTTTGCAGAAATTTACTATGAATTTCAATCAAAATTGCGCCGTTTTAATTTTACACTGGTATTTTTTTCTGTATGTACGATTTTACATGGATCTTTATCGAGTATTTACATTAATGTCAACACTTTCCTCTCTGAACTTATTTTTGTTGAACTAAGACCTGCTGATGATTTCAAAACGATCACGTGCATTGTAAACTACCGAAGGAATATGATTATTATATCTGTGTCGTTTGATCATAACATCTTAAGTTGAGATAAGATAGCAAAAAAAAAAAATAGTTAAAAAAATAGTTAAAAAATCATTTTTATTAAATAATAAAATAAACGAAAATTAAAGAAAAATTTCGTTTATAATACAAAATTTTAAAAACGTAAACAGAAATGTTTTCTGAATGATAATTCGTATGATAAACAACATGTCTTTAAAGTTTTTCAATTTGACTTAAGATGTTATGGTAAAACGTCATAGATCTACTGCATTTTTCACATTGAAGTACAATTTGCCGCCAAAAACATTTTTTATATCAAAATTTTACAATAAAAGAAAATTCAAGATTTAATACATTTAAATACTTTGCCTTCATAGAAACACATGTGTGTTGCAAATGTAACAAAAATATTTGCAACTCATTGCAACAATAAACAATGATTCTAATAAATATTTTTATAAAGTAGAAATTATTTTTTTTTATTCAACTCTCATGTGTTAAACAAACGGCAAATAATCGAAAAAAACGAAGAAAATCCATAAAAAAAACATTTTGAAAAATGAAAAGAATTCAAAAATTAAATTCCATTTCAAAGCACCAGATTTCAAATGGGGTTGAAGTTGAAGAAACTCATTTATTTACGTACGAATATGCGTGGAACAGAACGAAACATGTTTGCATCATGCTTATTAGCAACACATGTTGTTGCCCGATCAAAGTAAAAAAGAAACTCCATTGAGTTGCAAGTCGATGGAATTCATGCTGTATGTGGCATAAGCAGAAGGAAAAAGAGAAATATTGTCAATATTAATTAACATACTAATGCCGACACTAATATCGTGGTAGAAAGTGGTTTGAAGTATGCCAATTGATTTTTAATGCGGGATATGAACATATTGCTCATTTGCTGCAACATCGGCATAACTCAAAAATAGCAATTTTACAGAAAACGACTTTAAAACTACTTAAATTTACACACAACATAATGGAAAAAGGAAATTTTATTCTTCTCCTAAGAGTTCAGTTTACAATGGGCACGTTCAAAAGTCATACACAGAAAAAAGTAACAGCATAAAAGTATTCATTAATCGCTGCCTCCGAAGAATATTAAAAATCTATGGCAAAGAACACACCAAACTTCTATAAGAACTGAGATCCTCCCCCGAAAATAAAGGTAACGACTTTAAAACTACTTAAATTTAGATACAGCATAATAGAAAAAAGAAATTTTATTCTTCTCCCAAGAGTTCAGTTTACAATGGGCACGTTCATCAGTCGTACACAGAAAAAAAGTTTTTTATCAATTAAAAAAATGGCTTAAAAAGTATTTAAATTTAATTAATGTGATAATTAAAGCAATTATTTTTTTAAGTTGAATGAACATTAAAAATATAATTTTGATTAAATTAATATTAAAGTTGTTTTGATATAAATTTTTAATTAAAATATTTATTAAATATCAAAAAATATTAATTGATTTTTCTGTTTAAAATAAAATAATTTAAACTTGTAGAATTGCTGTTGGGAATTCTCAATATTAAATTAAGTTTGTTGATAATTTTTTTAATTAAAATTAAAAATATCAAATAGAATCTGGGAATTATTTCTTTTAAGTTACTTTATTATACTCAACATATTTTATTTTTTGAATTTATTCTATGAGCTAAATTTCAAAGAAGATACAAGATAATAGTCTGGTAGTGTATAAAGTCATTCCTAAAAATTTAAGGTATAGAACTATTACAAAAGGTTTTATAAAATACATAACTTGAATTTAGCTCACAGAATAAATTCGAAAAATAAAAAATGTTAAATTAAAAATATCATTTCGGGGGTTATTATTCAAATAGTCCTATTAGCAAAATCACAATTTTACAGGACAGCGAAAAAACTGATTTTTTCTTTAACTCTAAGAGTATTAACTAAACTTTGTTTTACCATGTTATTCAAAATAAACGTCTTAATCATACATATTTTAATTTTTTTTATTCCAGATATTCGCGCTTATATGTCTGATAGCACTATTTGGCAAATTAAAATTTTATCGATTTGAACATTGAAATAAGCAGATAGCACGATTTAAACACAAATAAAATGAGCTGTAATGAATACTATTTGAGACTTTAATTTAAGTAACATGAACTTTTCTTAAAAGAATTAGTTTTTTTTTAACAAAAACAATATTTAATGAAAAAGAAAAATATTAAAAAACGCGTAATCATATTAATATAACTCGAAATTATGTTTATCAATTTTACATTAACCTATATCCGAAAGCAATAAAAAATTAATTATCATAAAAAGAAGGATACGGAATAACAGGCTTCAATGCTTGTAAGTGCTTCCTGGACCAGATTGTAAGGGATTCGCTTCTATATGACCGCTGTATGTTTTAATTGTAGTCGGAAGGTTATTGTATTCGTCAACAAAACTATCTTTATACATTATGTCACCACTTGGTAGATAGATGAGAGATTTAATTTCTGACACGGTGGGATCACTTTTTTATCGACCAGGTCTAATGGATGTGAAACGAATAAGTTTTTTGTTGGTATAGTCTTTAAAAAAATCATAATTCCGATATAGACTATCAAAAGGCATTTTAACAATTATCAATTATTAAATTATTATCAATTTTGGTTGTCTTTCTGGCATCTTTTGTTATTTTAACATAATCGTTGGGCAAATTAATTGTCTGATTTTTCAGCTTCATCTCAATCTTAGCGTGTGCACTGTTGCACTCCATTTGAGTGTCCTCCTTCTCTAAGTACTTCTGCTCAATTTTTATATTATTTTCTATAGAAAAAAACGGAGAGTGCATTCAATAAATAGTGGTTACGATTGTGATAGCCACAACCATCGGAATATATTATAATTGGTAACGTATCTGACAAACAACGGATCTTTGAATAATTTATAATACAACATGAAATAAACGTCGATGCGGGCAGATCCCTATTACTTTCATTCCATCAGTAATTTGAACATTGATGGGTTGGGAGGTTATAAATTGTAAAGTTGTGTACTTGAAGGCGCTGTTTATAGTAAATTGCTGATGCGTTTATATCGGGACATAGTTTTACTGCTTGTGCATCCATGGTTAGCACATTTTTCGCCTCACGGTTTTTGTTCACATATGTAGATGTTTAGCGGTCTTCTCGTCGGATGAGTCCTGCAGTATCTCTTCTCCTTAATTTAGAGTGGGCACTGTCTTTTAAAATATTTCGAGCTAATGGATTTGGGTGCGCCTCAAGCCTTTTAAAATATTTTGCTGCGTACTTCGTAATAATAGTTTTTACTAATGGCACATTGAGATCCTTGTGAATATTAGAGTTTTTAACATATCAGGGAGCGACTGTGATTATTCGAAGAAGTTTATTTTGGCGCCTTTGAATTTTTTCGATATTTGAGGCCGAGGCAGTGCCCCATAGCTGAATACCGTAGCACCAGATTGGCTTTAATATAGAGGTGTAAAGTAGAAGTTTGCAGTCGAGGCTAAGAACATAATTTCTTCCAATAAGCCAATAAATTTGAATTGCTTTTAGTTTCATTTGTGTTAGTTTTCCTTCTATATGGCATTTCCATTTTAAGCGCCGATCTCGATGAATACCGAGATATTTTACATGCGATTGCAGGGGCACTAATTGATTATTGATTTTAATAGGGGGACATGACTCCCGACGCAAGGTGAATGTTATATGTACTCATTTTTGCTCATTGACCTTTATCCTCCATTGTTTTAACCACTTTTCCAGTTCAAATATATGATCCTGCAAGTAACGGGATGCTTCATGACAGTTTTCGTGTACGCTTAAAAAAGCTGTATCATCAGCAAATGTTGAAGTTAGGGTGTGGTTGTTTGTTGGCATGTCTGAGGTATATGTAAGGTATAACAGTGGGCCTATGATGCTTCCCTGAGGGACTCCAGCGTCAATTGGCTGAGGAGAACTTATAAAATCACATTCTTTAATAATAAACCTTCGACCGACTAAGTAGCTTTCTAACAGCTTGTGTGTGTTTACTGGTAAGTTTAACTTCAATTTATGTAATAAGCCTTCATGACAGACTTTATCAAAATCTTGAGAAACATCGATGAAGAGGGCGGAACAATATTTTTTTTCTTCAAAGGCTTTTCTTATGGCATTTACTATACGATGGGTTTGTTCAATTGTGCTATGTACTCTTCTAAAGCCGAATTGATGGTTAGGAAAACATCTATTTACATTTAAAATTGGGGCCAATTTTGAAACTAACAGCTTCTCAAACAGCTTTGATATATTAGACAATAAGCTTATAGGTCTATATGACTCAACATTTGTAGGATCCTTTCCTGGTTTAGGTATCATGGTAACTAAGAATACTTTCCATTCTTGAGGTAGTATTCAAGGCGTAAAATAGATTTAAAAATCAAGAGAATAATTTTCTTTGCTATGCTGGGTAGCTCTAAAAGCATCTTGTTGCTGATCTTATCAAAACCAGGGGCTTTCTTGGGGTTTATATCATGCATAGGCTTTTCGATTTCTTTTATCTCAAATCTAAGTGGAACAGCAGCTCTTACAGCAACAGGTTGCAACTCGACTGCAATATCGGGGTAAATACGGTTTTCAAATGGCATGGTTAGCACATGACATAAATAAATATAATAAATATAAATAAATATATAAATAAAAATTTATACTATTGACAAAAACTCATCCAGAAATGTTTTGCAGTTTTTTTTGCAAAATATCTTCAACGAATTTTAAAATAATATTAGTTTTTGATATGAAGACACAATTCCCAACCTTTTGATGTATAATATGTCTACTGTGTAGTAACAATTTTTATCATTTCATTATATACAGTAAGATTTTTTAAGTAGATAGCACTTGTTTACCAACAAAAAAACGTGTGTGTTATATAGCACAATACAATATTTTTAAAAAAAACCTTTTGGGGAATTTTTTTTTTTCTCAAATTTAAATGACAGATGCCCCATCAGTCAGTGAATTTGTTTCTATAAAAACACATTTTCGAAAAATTGCAGATAGCAGTATTTGAATAATAACCCTCGATTTATTAAAAAAAAAATATTCACAATTTTACAATTTTTAGTAATCAATATAATCATTTTGGTAATAGGTGCAAAATCAACAACTTCTTTGTTTGTTATAATGAATTTGGTGATTAGAGACAATTTTTATTTTTTTTCTGTGTAGCTGTTGAGCTGAACTGCTACAAAACTGTTTTCAACTGTTGAACCCAATATTTACGTCTTAAAAACGGCATGATGAATATAATTTAAAATTAACAGTTAACAATTGAAAATAAATAAAAGCGCGACAAGAGAAATGATTAAAATTAATTAGTTTAGCTAAACTAATAAAACACTCTCCTCGATCAGGTGTTGAGGTTGGGCAAAATAAGTTAGCTTTAGGTAGCTGAAAAATATTATGATGAAAAAATGGCAAGTTGATCGGAATTCCTCAACTATGCGTTTCTAAGACAAACACTCAACGGTTGCGCAGCAGTTACGTCTTATGAACGTGCCCAATATCTTCACACAAGACTTTTACACTTCATAAATTTACTATGCATTAGTGATGTTAATTCAAAATTTGCTATTTTCGGCTTATGACGTTTTTGCAGCAAATGACATGTTACTACTTTAGAGAGATACTCTCTTTTTTATGGTCCGTATAAGAAATTTATATTTAATGTTTGTTTCCATTATTGAACAATTAGCGTTTTTGTCATTTAATTTAAGAGGAAATAAAAAAACGTTTAATGCTGGTGTCTAATTCCAATTTTAAATCTCCAACGTTGAACCTCTGGCGACAATAAGATTCAGAAACGAAAATGGTGCTAAAAACTGGGATATTGCAATTATGACAATTATGGAATTAAGAAAAGTAATATAAAATTTTTTTTTTAATAAAATTGCTTTAATTAGATAAATTGTTTTTACCTTTTTATTGGGAAAGGAAGACAAAAAATTAGCGAAAAGACCACTTAAAATATACTTTTCGTCATTGATATCATACCCACACACATATTCAATACAAAAAAACAACAGCAGAGAAAATAAAAGAGCTACATAAGTACTTTTTTGGTGCCACTGCAAAAACTGAACAAAACAAAATGGGTTGAAACATTTTATATTTTTCTACACCATTTTTTAACGAAATTTTCGGTAGATATTGTAATATAAGAATACATATTTCAAAGTTTTATATTAATTGGTTTTTATCAGGGAAACCGCAAATATGAAATTGCATGTTTCTTTTTTATGTGACCAATGAAAAATATATTTATCCGTTTTATGAATTTTGTCATCGATTTGTTAATACATATTTTTGCTTTCTTGCCCTTTCCATCATTTTTATTAAAGAGCATTTTTGCATATTTTTTATGGTTTTAGTGCATATTTAACTTTTTGTAGCTTATTTTGGTACATGTGCAATTTTTTTTTTAGATGTCTACAAGTGCTTTTGCGCCAAATTAAATATAAATTGTGTAAAATTTGGTTAAGAAATGGGTTTTCTGTTTTAAATATCTATATGTATACATTGAAATCTGTGTGACTGCCCGGCGCTGGCATGGGCCAGAAGGAGACACTTGGGGCACGGCGCTATAGGCGCGTCCCGAATCGGTGCAACACCGGCAAAAGACCTTCTTGGATTCCTCTGGCAGGCAGAGGATATTTTGGCCAACTAAAAGGGGGTGCATACAATAGACCTGGCTTGGTCGCGGTACCGTCTCCGTTGGGAGAAATCTCCCCGCTCTCTCTCTAACAATTGGGACTTATATTTCCTTCACTCTCCGGTTTTATTTTTATTCGAATTTTTACTCTTTGTAATTAATAATTTATATTTTTTCACAAATAATTTATATTTTTCATAAAAAATTAAGGTTTTTCGTAAATTGTAAAGCACATTTAACTTTAATAGCAATTTTTTATGTTAACATTTACTTTTCGCTTCAGTTCTGCCAAGCCTATTTTTTATTTGAGAATTACATTTAATAACAATTTTTTTCAAATTGATAAAACATTGTATGTCAAATGTTTACGAGTATATTCAAATGATTATCAGTAAACTCAAACATAAAATTCAAAGAATTGAAAAATGTTTGAGAACGATAAAGTAATTTCATATCAAGAGTTTGACTTCGTGTTTTTTTTTTGGGATTGTGCATTCATAAAAAACATACTTATTTTTAAATATCACTTTCTTCATTCTTTCAATATATACAGGTCTGTCACACATTCCTTCGATTTTCGATCAGAATTGATTTCTGTAACAGGCCTCATTGTCTTAAATTTATGCTTAATACTCGTTTGCCAAAAATTACCATTTAAGAATTTCTACCAGTGATGCATTTTGAGTTTTTTTTTTTGTTTTGCGCCAAATTAACGATTTAAAAAGGTCAAAATACCTTTGATAGGGCCAAACTATTTTTGTTAAAGCCGTTTGACAACGAAAACAGGATGTTTTTGTTAATATTTAAAATTTTTGATATTCGTACAAACAAGCTTCGTATGTTTTTTTCATTCTATCATAGATCAACAAACAAAACAATTTCTTAAATGAAATTAGTGTTCGAAAAGCGAAAAAATAACATTGAAAAATGTATTGAACAATTTAAAGTAGTTAGTTGAATTTGGACTAGAAAGGACGAAAATAGGTTTCTAAAGGGCCATCAAACATCAAAAAGTGCCAAAAATGGCACAATTGTGCCACGTTTTGCATCACTGATTTCTACTACTTTTTCAATTCAATCTTGGACACACAACTCAACCTGCTTTCTTAGTAATTTTTAAATAAAAATAAAAAAAACACAATTTGTAAATTAATTATTCCATAATTAAGCTCAAAAAACTGGGACAACCGACAATACGATGTGAGCAAAAAACAAAAAAACAATTTTAGAAGACAAAACTAAGCAAAAAAAAAAACGAATAATTTATAAACCCGGCAAAAAGATTCTTAGAATTGTAAACAACGAAAATCCAATTTTAAGATATTTTTATATCAAAAATGCAGCATAAAATTAAAAACATAAATTTATTACAAAAAGATATTTTTTTAGGAGAGATCTCAAAAAAAAAAAAGAAACAGCGTTGCCAAAAGCTTTCGCAAGTTCTGGTGAATAAAAATTAGTAAAGCTACAATACTTTTTTAATTTATGAAATAATACATCTTTTTAAGGCCCTTACATACTTAAGATGCTGACATTCGAATGACCTGGATCGATGTTAATTCCTTTAACATATGGGCATTTGCTGGGGTCACGAACGTACGCTTTTGATGTGCAAATAATCTAGAAAACAAAACTTTTCCTAGCACTTTTTTTGGGGGGTGGGTGCTTTAAAACCATGTGAGATAAGGCCATGATGGCTTTATCTCTCATTCAATAGGGAGATAAAGCCTTTTTTCATTTGAATGGGAGATAAAGGCCATGATGGCCTTAGCTCACATTAGTAATATTAGAAAAAGGCTTTATCTCTCATTTCAGTTTTGAAGAACTTTTGCATTTTACATTGATTAATAATAGATTTTCCCCTTTTACCAAAAGTGGCTTCGCATACTAAAGTTTTTCTGCGTGGCGGGTTTTCTCCTCCAGTAGGACACGGCAGGTGGCTTCGCTAAATAAAGTTTTCCTGCGTGCGTCACAAGAATAAAAAAATGTCTTTTCCCGGAAACACTAAATTATTGGAATCTGGCTTCGCATACTAAAGTTTAAAATATGGCTTTATCTCTCATTTGCGACAAAAAAGTATGGCTATGTCTCTCATTTCGCAAAAATTTAAATATGACCTTACCTCTCAATGATTGGGCAATAAGGCCATTCTGGCTTTATCTCCCATTCAATTGAGCATTAAAGCCATAATGGCCTTATCTCACATAGTTTTCAAGCACCCCCCCCCCCCCCATTTTTTTGTGATTCGATAGCATTTTGGTAGGTCTATGTTTAGTTTAAAAGATGGATTTCGTCGAGCTTAGGTTTTCATAGTAATGGTTATAAACATGTAGTCACGAACGTACGCAAAATAGAAGTCAGCTTAAGCTGACAGTATTGAAATGTAAAAATATGCGAAATGGAGCGGAATATTCAAACGTGATTAATTTATTATTAAGTGTATTAATGCGAGTCTCTATCCAGTATTTACACAATAAAATATCTCTATTGGTTTTTATTTAATTGCCTTAAGTACCGGTCGCGAACATACGGGTCGCGAACGTACGATTTTTCTATATGTTTTAACTGTTAGTTAACCGTTAATCGAACTTTTTTGTTCTCCTTACACTTTTCTCTTCTTAATTAATTGCAATAGAGAAATTTTATAGAGAGAGTGCAAACATAACAAATTTTTTTGCATGTAAAATAATGAAATATAAAAATGTCTTTAGAAGTAGCTTAAAAAGAAAATATTCAGCCTTATTCCGGTTGTCGTTGTCGTATACGAGTGTGTCGTTTTTTGTAGTAGATTCAAGAACACAGGTTGAGTTTTACTTTAATCTATTACAAAAAACGAAACAGTCGTATACGACAACGACAACTGGAATAAGGCTGATTGAATTTTCCAGTTTCCAGCCCAATCTCCTCAAGTAAAATAGATGAGATATCATAGCATACCACATATACCATTCTATTATAAAGACTTTTTTTTTAATTATAAACAATAAGACACTATGATTATCAACATTTTATTTTTCCATCCTGGTTGACCATTCGGAGGAAATGCCCATATATGACTTTTGGGCGCTGAGTTAAGTGCTGGTCCTTTACAAAAGAAGACAACATTTTTTCTTCTCTGATTCGTAGCATCTACTAAAGCCTTCGTTAAAAGATAATCGTCTTTAGCACTGATAAAAGAAATATTCTTCTTGATATGGCTTGGTAAGTGCGAAGAATATTTTTCAATAAAGATGTGCAAAAATCCAGCATGGATTTAGTTTGCCTCATTCCTTTTAAATTAATTGAGTTAAAAAGCCCAAATTTAGAAGTTACAAACGGCTCAGCAACCGAAATTTAATTTTAAATGTCTAAAAGTAATTTCGGCCTAGGTAATTCTACTTTGGTGAGAAATCACCTCATTTGACAATAAATACCATCTGACTCATCTGACAATATAATAAAATCGATTGTTTTATGTTTTGAATGAAAAAAAGCTCTAATAGTAATTCTTTAAATCATTTTTCTTTTACTAATTCAAAATCTAATATTCCTTGAGGTACAAATTCCTATAGCTCTTTCCGACTATTCTTTTACCCCGTTTTTATATTTTATTTATTTATTTAAACGATATTTTTCTTATATAAATATAAGACTAAGGGCTAATAAATCAAAGCAAGTTAAACTCTCTTTTTGGTTTAAAATGTGTTTAAGCCAACAAATCTATGAATCAGAAAACATATAAACCATCTTTAAACGCATAAAATTGGTCGTTTAAACTACCAACACAAACCATATGAATTTGTCAACATTTATCGTAGTGCTGCCACATGTTACTTTTTAAACTACATATAATACATGGGACACTGATTTACAACTGTTGAGTTTAAACTACATATAAATTTAAGTTTAGTTCAACTAAACTAGTGTTTAAACATTCACTGATTTATTAGCCATAATATGTGTTCATAAGTACACATATAGCACTAGCTACTTGGGCTATCGGCAATTCCCTTTTTTTTAAATACATTTTAACTGCAAGCCAAATATAAATTACACGATCTTTTGATCGTTATTTTTCTTGATTTTTCAAGACAATTTATTAGAAATTTTTTTTTAAATTCCGCTTTAGCCTGACAAATTACATTTGTTCTTGATTCTTGAGACGCATTGAAAAAGCTTAGCAGTCAAGCCAAAACAAGCCCATCTGGCAACCCTAACCAGAAAGCATCTTTGTATTTTTATCATAGAACTAAACTTTCTACAGATACCTATTAACTATAAATTAACTATAAATTTAAATCCATTAGAATAGAATAAACCGCCAACCATTAGTCATAATAATAAAAATAATGATTTTTTAAATAAATGTTTATTTTCACAAATGATATTCAATATATTGATATTCATGTGTTAAAAAAAATCTACACACAACAATTAATGATAATAGTTTTCTAAGAAATTCTTTCAATATCATCATTATTATGTTTACATGAAGTGATTTGAAATTTCATTTTGTTGCTACCAAACAAAAATGTTTTTGAAAAGTGTTCAATGTCTGGGCAAAAGCATAAAAAACACATCAACACTTTAGATTTTATTTAATTTAATTTGGAAAACAGATCAAACAATATCACGAGAGATGAGTGGAGTAGATGTGCTGTTGGTTGCTGCTTTGGGAAATAGCAACGTAATCATAAATATTCAGTCCAGTGTAAAAAGCGACTGTGCGTATGGATGCATGCAACCATAATTTCAAGTACACAAAGATGCAACCAGCACATGAACTCCTCTTATGGATTATTAAACAACACAACAGAGAAAAATCATAATAACGATGATTTTGATTACGATGATGCTGATGTCTGATGTGGAAGTGAATCTGGATGATTATGATAATGAAGATGATGCTGGCTACAATTATTATAGTTTCATAATGAACCTCTCCACTATTATTGAGAGCGTAATGTGTGTGTGTAATATTGTATTTGTTTGTATGTGGGGTTTCTTTAATGCAGGGATGTCAGCGTCATGCACAATTGTGTCAGCAAAACTCACATGTACGCTTACGCTCTTTTATTTTGCGAGCGTAAAATATAATTTTTTACTGCAAAACACTCTCATTCAGCGGGAAATATCGAAATATCGCACGGCCTGTTTTGAGGCCTCTAAACAGAAATAATATATTTATTATTTATTATCTTTGTTTATGTTTTGTTTTATTTCTGTTTTTGACATTGTACAATGATTGACAAATAATATCTACATTGTTTTGCATTTAAGCTAACGATATGTGTTTTGTTTGTGAAAAAAATTTCTTTGATGCCTGTTAAAGGGTCCCTTTTTCTTACGTTAAAAAAACGTACCTAAATGCAGAAATTATTAAGAAAAAAATAGCCACAAGAATTTGTTGGTATTTTGTGCTTGTAAAAATATTTTTTTTCTGTACAAATCGCGTCGGTGGGTTTTTTTCTTTGAAAACACTTTTCGTAGGTAAGTAAAAATATTTAAAAAACAAGTTAAAAAAGTCTTGTTTTCCAACAATTGATGTGTAAACCTATACACATAAAAGCAAATGTGACAGCAGGTAAAATTTTTGGGTAAGAAGATGTGTTTTATTGATGTATTAATGAAACTATTTTTATTGCTTACTTTTTTATGCTACAATTATATGACCGAGTCCAAAGAGTTAACCTTACTTATTTATGGTATTTATTTAACGTAACGTTGACCTGTTACAATGACTTTATACATTTTTGCAGGCAAACTCAGGTGCGCATTTGGTATTTTGTAAAAAGTTATGATATACCATTAGCTAGAATTAAAATGTATGTACAGATGTTTGAAGTATGAGTAACCCAACAACGATAATACCCTTTCTGTTTAACTTACCACTATGAATACCTTAACTTTTCACTAAAATAACTTTTTCACTTCTCATGTAATTTATGTAATTTCATGTAATTTATAGACCAGGGAAATCCATTTCTATGCACAATTGTGTATACCACTACTAATACATATTTTTGTTTCAGGTTAACAGAAAAAACTTTATGATGGCACTTAAAAAATATTGTGCGGTCAAAAACGCTTTTTGTAACATCCAATGCCTTATATGCTATGCAACATTTAAGGAAGGAACGGAATATGTTATTAAACGTGTGATTTGCATGCAATATTTATTTTTTATGAAAACATGAAAATCTTTAATTTTTTTACAATTGTTTGATAAGATATTTGAAACTGATTTAGATTAAAAAACCTTCCGAATAAAAAAAAGTGCAGTTTTAAAATCAGCGACATTGAATTGGTAAAGAATTGCTATAAATTTTTTATCAACACAAACAATTTTTAATTTTGTACCTTTGTGTTATACAACTTATAAAATATATTACTAACATTTTATTTCGGCTGTAAATGAATGCATTCTCTCAATTTTTTTACTCTCTGGTACTCACTAATACACAACCAAAAATTTTTTGGAAATCCCTGTTCTACATCAGGGGTTTCCATTTCTTTGCACAATTGTGCACACCACTACTAACACTTATTTTTATACTCTTCAATTCAGTCGTCGATGTGACTTCGACAAGTGTACATGTCTAGCGGATGCTATGTTATTTTGTTTCAGCTTACACTCAAAAAATATTGTGCGGTCAAAAATGCTATTGGTAACCAGTGATGCCAACTTTTTTGGAGCAAAAAGCACTTTAAAATGTAAAAAAGCACTAAAAAGCACTATTTCAAGCAAAAAAAAAAGCGAAAAACGCACTATGCCATTTTTTTTTATTTTAATCGATAATAGAACACAAAACAAGTTACCAAATATTTTAAAAACGACGGTGTTGTTGGAGGACCATTTTCGTACATAACTTTAATTTGGATCATCAAAAGTTGAGTTTGAATTGGGTCATAAAACCGTTTTTAAGTACTATTTTGAATTTGTGTATGTTTCATTGCAAAAGATATCACTGCAGACACTAGGTGGTAGAGTGTAATCATAACAGCATGAGCTATGTCGACGAAGTTCATATTGAGTGTGATAAATTCTTTCAACTTCCGTCTTAGAGTATGACAAGCTTAAAATTCTTAATACAAAATTTGAAAAATCTAAAAATGGATTTTATCCTATTGAATCTTAAAAATCGTTGACTTCTATCGAAAAAGATCTGTTCGTTGTTGATTTTTCCATTTACAATTCTAAATATTTTCCAAGCAATTTTCTTTATTAAAATGTGTACGAAAATAATTACATCGTTTTTTATTTTGATAAGCAACCGATGTGAGATTTACAAAACAAAGCAGGATTGCAGAGTACATGAAACTGAGTACTCCTCCCCAATATTCTCGCCTCTCTCACCAAGAAACTCAAGAATTGCTGCAACAAAAACTGCAAGTCTGGGCGATGCCTTTGTAGTGAGCTTACTTAATAAACAGCTGCCATACTAAAAGATTGTTTTTACACTTAACAAAATTGTTACTGCACAATTAATTTAAAAAAAAAGGTAGAAAAAACCAAAAATTGTGAAAAGCACTAAAGGCACTAACGTAAAATTTAAAAAGCAACAAGTTAGTGCTTTTTCTTAGTTTGGCACCAAAGATAAAATTTTGGCGTTTCGAGGCATCAAAAAGCACCATAAATAGTGCCAAAAGCACTAAGTTGGCATCACTGTTGGTAACATCCAATGCCTTGCGTGCAATTTTTATTTAGAGTTTAAATTTCAAGACTTAAATGTAGAATAATGTTACATATCATAAGTTTACATGCAAAGCAAAGAACTTTGTAAAATTGTAATTATTTGAGATTTAAAAGCAATTTTTAATATTTCAGATAAAAAATTTCAAAATGTCTAACAGTCCTATGTGGAAGAAGCTGAAGTCACATTTATTATAGGTTTTATTTTACATACATACGTTTATGGATTCGGTTCTTATAATTTTACAACACTTTTTTATTTTTTCTTATGCAATTCTAAAAATTATTATTATAAATTATTATCTGATCACTAATTCCACTAACACCGTGGTAATAGTTATAAAACAGATTACCCAGTTTTTTTGTTTAAAAATATTAATGTGTTCTTATAAAAAGAATTAAAAACTCTGCTAATTTTTTTATTGAGTGTGATTATACATTATGCTGTTAAAAAAATTATATATTTATTTGATGATACGTCATTTTTAGTTTTGTAAATAACTTAAAATTATATAAAAATACATATGTAACGTGAATCCTAATCAACAAAAATTTAAAATTTTCTAATAATATCTACATTGTTTTGCATTTAAGCTAACGATATGGGTTTTGTTTGTGAAAAAATTTCTTTGATGCCTGTTAAAGGGTCAATTTTTCTTTCGTTAAAAAGACGTACCTAAATGCAGAAATTATTAAGAGAAAAAAAATAGCCACAAGAATTTGTTGGTATTTTGTGCTTGTAAAAATATTTTTGTTTCTGTACCAATCGCGCCGGTGGGTTTTTTTTTCTTTGAAAACACTTTTATTAAGTAAGTAAAAATATTTAAAAAACAAGTTAAAATAGTCTTGTTATCCTACAATTTATGTGTAAACCTATACACATAAAAGCAAATGTGACAACAGGTAAAATTTTTGGGTAAGAAGATGTGTTTTATTAATCTATTAATGAAACTTTATTGTTTGGCACTATTTTTATTGCTTATTTTTTTATGCTCAAATTATATGACCGAGTCCAAAGAGTTAACCTTACTAATTTATGGTATTTATTTAACGTAACTTTGACCTGTTATAATGACTTTATACATTTTTGCAGAATGAACTTAATTTGGAATTGCAAGGAAAGGAACGCAATATATGCGACTTGTCAAAAATCATTCACAATTTTAAAACAAAACTTTCTAATTTTTTCCCAAACTAAAACTGGTGATTTTTCCAATTTTCCAAAAACTTCACTTGTTTATAGAAATCTCGAAATCGACAAAAGATATGAATATGCCGAAATATTTGAAACACTTTTCAATAATTTTCAAGACAGGTTTCAAGATTTTGTAATTTTGCAAGCGCTATTAGATCTTTTCGAAAACCCTTTTCGTTGCGATGTAAGCAACTACGAATTTGATATTCAATCAGAACTAATCATACTACGAAGCGAAGTAAATGCTCCAGACGGAAATAATATTGTAAAGTTCTGGAAGGATTTGGATGGCGAGTTCTATCCTGAACTAAAAAAAAAATTCATTTAAGTGCCTCTCTTTATTCGGCACTACTTACCTATGCGAACAAATTTTTTCGGATTTAAAATTTATTTTTTAAAATTTTGTTCCAAGCAACGTAATAAATTAAGTTCATCCCATTTGAAAAGCATTCTACTATTACGAAACTGCCATAAAAGTATAAATTTAGAAGATTTTATTTTATAAGTTGTATAACTCAAGGGGAAAAAATTAAACATTTTTTGTGTTGATAGAAAATTTTAAGCAGTTCTTTACCAATTCAATGTCGTTGATTTAGTTTTATAATTTATTTGAAAAGAACAACATTTTGAAGTTATTATAAAAAAATAAAGAAATGGAAAAAATTATAAGAGATATTCAAATATTATCAGATGAAAACATTACGGACCCTTTATAAGCTGAGAGCAGTTGCTACGTTAGTTATGAATTGTGAATAAGATCTATAACTATCTATGAACTATTTTTAAGTTTCTGTTTTGTTAGTTCCGACTTTAGTTATGATTTCTGAATATGCGCCATCGTCATTAGTGAGAATTAGCGGAATCGATTCAAAATGACCGAGTTATTTTTGAATGATAGTAACCACACAATAGTGCCCACATCATTGAGCTAGTAGGACTAAATTTGGCTCAGATAATAGTAATACATACAGTGGTGGACATTAGTTTAGCTCATTAGCGAAATACGCTCTGTTATACCAAAAATGTTCTGGTAAATTTCCACCTTCAATCTTTCTTAATCCCGAAAAAGGGGCTTGCTAGCCAAGAAACACATTACATTATTTTGACCCATTTTTATGCCTTGTCACAACTTTGTTTTATTTCGAAACATAACAAACTTTAAATAATGGCTGGACAGTAATTTAGCTCGTATTAGAAAAAATTTATATTCATTAAGAAAAAAAAGAAAACGAGCAATTCATACTTTAAATTAATATTTTGTGGGAAATCCTTTATTTTTAATTACAGCTGCACATCTCCTGAGGATACAGAGCCATGCATCGGTCCTTTGGTATTGCCTTTTGGATTTCCGTCCACAATTCGCTTAAGTTTTTGGGCTTAACTGCTGTAATGTGTTGACCTACATCATTCAATAGGTTCTCTTTAGGATTGAGATCCGGTGATTGAGCTGGCCATTTTAAAATGTCGATATTATTTTCTTCCAAGCAACACTTAACAATACGTGAAGTGTGTTTTGGATCGTTATCGTGCATAAAGCGCCATCTAAGTGGCATGTTTTCCTCTGCATATGGAATCATTATATTCACAAGTATATTTGTGTACATGTATTGGTCCATTCGTGTACGAATTTTGTGAATGGGACCAACACCATGCCCAGAAAACGCGCCCCAAACAATAACATTTCGGCTACCGTGCTTTACCGTCTTCGAAGTGTATTTTGGGTTGTGCTGCATGTTTGGTGGACGCCATACGTAGCATTTTCCGGCTGAACCGAACGACAAAACTTCGATTCGTCCCTCCAGAGAACATTTTTCCAAAAAAGCATTGGTTTTTCTAAATGCTCACTGGCAAATGGAATCCGGCACTTCAAGTTCTTCTTTGATACGTGTGGCTTATGTTGTACAATACAGCCATGCAATTTTTTTTCGTTTAGTCTTCGCCTAATTGTTCGCGAGGAGATGTCAATGTCAAATATGCTTGAGAATTCTCATAAAATTTCATTTGAGGTTTTAAATGGGTCTAATACTGAGGCTCTATAAACAAATGAGTTGTCCTTACGGATGGTTTTTCTACGTCTTGTACTCTATGCAACATTTTTAGACGTCCCATAATCTCAGCAACGGTGCTTCCTCTCGAGCTCATTTGCTGAAATACTTGATGTTGCACCTCCTAGCACCATTTGACTCTAGCCATATCTAATTATATTTTTTATTATTTTTTAAACAGCTTTTAAAATAAAGTATTTAACTATTAAACTTACCAATTAAAGATGGTAAACACGAAAATAAATCAAAACTTGTAAAATGTGCTAAATTGCTGTCCAGCTCAAATTACTTATTACTTGCAATTAATCTGGCATATAATAAAGCCAGCAAACGAGAAACAGAAAAAAATAACGGTACATATTGCTTAGACTCTTGGCAGCACTTATATGTAAATACTTAACCTAAATTTAGTAAGAAAAAAACTTACGCTTTTGAATGCAATTGTATACGAAATGTTCTAACCATTAGTCCATCACTGTACATTAAGAATACTTTGTATTAAAAATAAGGTTAATCGGTCTATTATTTTATCTGGCCTCTATACTCAGTCTCTGATTGTCATACCATAGAGGAGAAACTCTTTTCGCCTGACCGAAGGGCGGCAATACTGAGGAGCTTTAGTTAACGAAGCCGGCAATTCAGATAAGTTTTTTTGGATTTTTCGGATTCTAGGCTTTAAGTTTCGAGTATATCACCCCAACCAAAATAAGTATGAATGTATGTTTAAAATTACTTTGCGAAAAAGCATAAGTGCAAAAACATAACAACAACTACATATACAATTATTTCGCCTAAACAATGCAAAACTCTCTGAGTAAGTGCAATATTATCAGAGCAAAAGTATAAAACTTTTGCAAATTTTGATGGCATTGCAAAATTGAAAAAAATTTTAAAAAATTACTCATAAAATCAACTCTACACTAAACTACAACGTAGGAATTCCATTTTGACGTAAATGGTTTTCTTTGAAATAAAAAATATTATAAATTGTAGTGTTTAACCCTCCGATGTTCGGTGCCTTATGATGCGGTAAGTGCAGCATAAGGGTCTGCCCAGATCCAAAAAAAAATAGCGTTAGAAATAATGTTTTAGAAATCATTTTATTTATTTGTTTGAGCGTTTAAATATACATTACAAAGAGCAATTGGGTTTGCAACTATGTAATTGCATAATATGTTCATTCATACATATAGGACGATTACATTTGCTGCAGTTACAACGAGTTTTACGTCGCTTTTTCGAAGAAGAAGCAGCGCAAAGGTAGCATGATGAACATGTTGAGGCTACTTGAGCATATGTTTGTTGCTGCATCTGATGTCGACAGGCAAGTGTCCGGTACCTAAAAATAATGAAATATTAAATTAGTATATTTGAAAACATACACACATATCTTTATACAAAGATACAAATGTATGTGTGTATATAAATCATACTCACACCGATATTGAAAAGATTCATTGCTTGCCTTATGTGAGCAAACCTCCATACTAAAGGGTTAGTCGCCCGTTCCGTCATATGTGGAATAACTAGCTGCCGTGCCAATTCAATGACAAATGAGCGGCGTTTATCACTCGGCTTTGCCGGGTTCAACTCGTCATAGATGATGAATGAGGCCAAACTGGCGATATCAAGCATATTGTAAAACATTGCCAGTGGCCAACGATTTGTCGAGCGTTTGCACGAGTAGCCAGTCAACATCTGGTCCATTGTATCTACGCCCGCTTTAAATTTATTGAAGTCCAAAATTTGATCTGGCTTGAATCCATTCAATGGATCGGTGTTTTGACGGTAATGGACAGTAGATAACATGATTACTGGCTTTTTTGGCTTTGCCATGTAGGAGCACAGAGCGATGTTATTATTGTGGTAACAAAATAAAGTGCTTTTAACATCACGTTTTGCGTCAAGCAATTCAGGCGGAACGAAGGTTTTATTCTTTCTTACGGTACCCACGAAAGCCACTCTACGATCCATCAACATTTCTGCCAAGTTATATGTTGAAAAAAAGTTGTCAGCAAAAACAGTCCATATATTTTTCCATCAAATTCATGACCTTGATTCGTTTCTCGCTGGCCACCTGGTGGTTTCCCCGTATAAAGTATACCTTTTAAAGGGTAATTTGAAACCGAGTCGCAAATCCACCACACTTTTATGCCATATTTTGCAGGCTTACTCGGAATATATTGAGTAAATCGAGTACGCCCGCGATATGGAAATAACTGTTCATCGATTGTTACATGACAATCCGGAGTGCACGCCTTCTCTAAATTGGCCATCAGCATGAGCCATACATCGTCCAGGGCGGCAGATTTGCTTTGCTTTAACATCTCAGCACGAGTACCACTGTTATCGAAACGGATGAAAGTAGTTAAATTCTTGAACCGATTCAAGGACATAGTGGCCTTATAAATTGGCATATTATAATTCGCCCACAATTCTTTTGCTGGCTGAAAATTCGCGTGGAACACACCAGTAATTATTAGCATCCCAAAAAAAGCATACATTTCGTCTTCGTTGGTCATTACCCAATATCGCTGTTTATTATTAGGATGCTTTTCATTCCATAGACGAACCGCTTCAACGGCTTTTCTGTTGGTTTCCCGCACAATAATACTGACGATTTCGGGAGACAATAATGACTTGAAAATAGCTCGATGACTCGGTGATGCTCCTCGTAATGGCCCTTTACGAGTAAAAGTTGTAACATTATGACAGCGAGGCCTTCCAGGTGGTGGAGGATTTGAATTCCACATCTTACCGTCTTTCGACCGGTACATAACGTCCTGAGTGATAGATGTGCTGGATGATTGAATTGTGGTTTGAGCTTGAAGGGCAAATCCTCAGCGTCATCATGGTTGTCATCCAGAACGGCCTCTAACTAGATTTCCTGGTCTATGTCTGATGCTTCATCAAAATCTTCATCATCTGCAAAATAGTCATCATCTTCTTGGTCGCCACTTGTTTCAAATGGATCGGACTCCTGTCCCATAATTTTTCAATTTGTGCCTGAAGTCACTCACGTTCTTCCGGACTCACATTTGCTGCACTTAGCTTACGAAGCAAATGCGTCATCATATCATCGTAATCCATATCTACTTGTTCCATTTTATTAAAAAAAAAATACTTTCCACTAATTAATTAAAAACACGTGTTCACTTTGATTTCTAAATATCAACTAAAATAAGTGATCTCTACCGCTGCCTCCGTCAGCAGTTTTATTGTTTACATCAAACGGTAAAACGATTTACATGAAAAGCTTATATGGGTCTGCACAGACCCATGTGAGCTTGATTAACGAAAGTAGCTTAAAATTATTTTTTTTTTTTACAACAAATATACTACAAATTTTAATTTTACTACTTCACTGTGTCTAGCACACTATATTTTAGGAAGTCATAGACTTATGAGCCTCAGCTAGTTTTTAAAAAAGATATACACACATTTAAAAGTCGTTTGGGTCTGGCCAGACCCATATGAACATCGGAGGGTGATTGTAGTGTTTGTAAAAAATCAAACAATTAAAAAATAAAAAGCGTTAAAAAATAGACGAAACAGGAATAATAAAAATACTGGAATACTTATCTAAAACATGCTGAGGTAGATAAGTTATAAATTCGACTTATAAATTAATAAAATTAATCATTTTGTGCATTTTTCAAGAAAATACAGTTCAAATTTATTAAAAAATTGATTTTGTCATATGGAAGGTGCGTTGTTTAAAAATTGTTTCAGAAAAGCTAAAAATTGGAAAAAATGGGCTGCTCACGCCAAATAAGTGCAACTATGCCATTTTACACAGTTACAAGGCTGTAAACAATTGACCTGAATACCTTTAGTGAATAAAAATTTTAAAATAAAATTTTTCATTATTTTTCTGCCATTTTGATCAGTTTTGGATTTAATGTCCATTTATCTGAGAGTTTTTTTTTTTTTTTTTTGCCTTATTTCATCCTTTTCAATGAACTGTTTTTGAAATTAATTTCATTAATTTTTTTGTGAGTTATTTCATTAAGAAAAATCGCCCAAAAGTTGGGATTTGCTTAATTTGATGATTTGGGAATTATTTAATTTTTTTGAATTTATTTCCTTTTTCCAGTTTGTGACTTATTTCATTTATCAAGGGATTTATTTCATTGGGAAATATTGCACTGGGACATATTAAGCCTGGGACTTAATTCGCTGTGCTATTGTATCCAAAAATAATGAATAAAGGCCCAAAACTATTTAATAATTCTTACAACGTAGTTTTAAATATACATACTTATTTGGGTTGGGGTCATATAGCCGAAAGTTAAAATCTCGAATTAAAAAATTCCGAGTTTAAAAAATCCCGAATCTCTAACTTAACATTCTCTGCAAAGCCGGTCTTCGGCCAATCGCAAGAATTTTCTCCTTTATGGTATAACCAGTGCTGCCACGACTGATGAAATGTTTACAACCAAAATTTTTGGAAAAGTTACCAAATGTGAAAAAATATAACCAAATTTGAAATGTCTTTTGTTAATTGAAAAAAACATTAAAATTAATAGAAAATATTAATTACAAATTATAAAAACAAAACATGAAATGAAATTCTTGCACATATAAAAAAAATAATTAAAAGTTTTTATTTATTTGAGACTTTTTCATAAGAAATATATTTATTTTATAAGAGTTAAACCCGCCAAATTTCAATACAAAATTCAGTATATTGAAAGTTAATATATGGAATTTTTTGAATATGTCCTTTACAATAATCGAAATTTGTACTTCGCAGTTATAAATAACAAAAAAGGAAAATTTAAATTGTTTTCCGTTTTTTAACTGTCATTGGCAGGGCTGTCAAATGTATGGCGATATGGCAATTGTTTTTGAAAAATTTGGAATCCGTTGGCGATATGCGAAATGCATTTTTTGTGAATATTTTCTAATTTAAATATATATCTTAAATATTCTAAAAATGGGTATAACTTGTTGGTATGGGTATTCTTCTGCAAATAATGTACATTTGGAAAATTTTACTTATATTCAAGTTTTTAGAAACACTTAAACTACTTTTGTGTACTTTTTCAGTCATGTTCTAAAATCCATTCCGCGTGGTATTATGTACTTTCTACTTTAAGTACCACATATCTTTACTTCTCATTTGGCAATATTTTTTTTATTCAAAATTTCCTTAAAATATCTGAAAGCTGTCTTGAAAGGAATTTTTTGTTTTTGATAAAGTATAAAAAACTTCCTTTCATTTGAAACAAATAATGAGAAAATCGTAGTGTAAAGTACATATTATTCGAAGTCGTAAATAATTTTCTTCAATTCGAAATGCACGATAACTCCACATGTAAATAAAACGTTAAAATTTAAAAACAACGTAAATTGCATAAACATATTCATACGTTTTTTATATTTAAAAAAAAGTAACCAAAAAGAAAAAATATTCACATCTCCACATTGAGGAAAAAATTACAAATTTTAGAAATAACCAAAAACGGCAGCTCTGGGTATAACAAACACCGGCTTCGGTTACTAAAAAAAAGGTTTAGTTAGCAAAGAGGAAATTTGGTTAGCGAAGCCTGTGTTTGTTATACCATAGTGGAGAAAATCATAGCGGCGGGCTATGTGGAGAAGCTTTAGTTGGCGATTCGAGATTTTTGAATTTGGATTTTGGGATTTTAGTGAATAATAATATATCAGTTAATGAAAACAAAATTTGTTTTTGTCAAAATAAAAACAACGAAAAATCGCCCAAAAAAGGGTTTTATTTCTAATACAAAGTCACACCCAAATTTGTATGGAAAAGTGTTGGGCGATTTTTCATACATTTCTTTATGCGACTTTTCTTAGGGTAATTTTGCTGGCAGCCAAAAAAAACATTTACATATGTCTTTTTTCGTAGATCTAACGGGTTTTGTAAAAATTCGAATTTGCAGTAAAAAATGGAAACAATTCTGGATTTTCTAAACAGTTAGCCCGATTGGAGTAAAATTGCAGAAGGCAATTAAGGAGTTGTATTAGAGTTTATGTTTTGGATTTGGGGTCTCTAGGTTTATCAAGAGGGCCGCCAAAGTTTCTCAAAGTAGGGCACCTCGGTTATTAAAAAAATTAAAAAGACCCAGAATTCTTAATTTACCTCCGATCTTTTTTTACGAATGAAAGTTTACATATTCATATTTAACAAGTATTTTTAAATGTTTTTTCTCTTTAAAATCACTTACCTTTAAAAAGTAGCACATCAAAATAATTTCTCATCATAAAGATCTGTCAATTTTACATATTATTAGGCTCAACAAGAGATATTGTTGACGCGTTATTAACATTTTATTACACTCATTTCAACGAATTAACTTTAAATTTACTTATTTTTCAGATTTAAAATTTTTTTCTTTTTTTTTTCTTTTTAATAATTTAACTAACACGATGATATTTACTTTGGACAAACAATGATAACCGCGAACCGTATTCAAAATAACGAAAAGTAATCAAAGAAATGGTTAAAAATAAGGAGTTTCGCTTAAAGTTTCCCATATTCTCAAGTTACTATTAACAATTTTAAATCAGAAAACCCGCGCTGCCACATTGATGCAAAAAGCAAATATCTTATTCACTAACCATCAACACATACAAAAACTTTATATCCGAAAAAAATCACATCTGGCTAATTTTTATTTTAACTCTAGAAACAAGCCAAAAAACACGACGCTCTTAACAGTTACGTCGTCAATGAGTTTGCAAAATTTCCATTTGCCTTAATTAACGCGATATTTACAATTTCAAATAAAAATGCACGTTATTTTACAAAAAGAACATTAAATATTATTTTTACTTATATTTATTTTATATAAAACACTATTTCTGATTATTTTGTTAGATAAACTGGGCACTACATTAGAATGCAACCGATCTCAACTCGTTTTCCTATTATACTAAGGAGCAGTGTTACCACCAGCAGAATTCAAAACTACACTTAACGCCGAAAATTATCTAGGTAACTTCATCTATTTGAGATTTTTTCATCTTAAAGTAATTAAAGGGAAGGGGTTTATATATGACCTACGTTTAAAGCTTTACCTACCAGCACATAATTTTGCCATGACATAGTAGCAATTGCTTTTATCAATGCGTACCAATATTGATATGGTACGTCGTGAGTGGTATTTGTATGGGAGCTATGGTAAAATAATTCCGTAAGATAATTAAGGTTGAAATAAAATATATTTGGGCCAAATTTTGTCCAAATACCAACATCATTAGATTTTTATGGACACAAAGACTATATTTGGAAAGAGTAACGTATAGGGGCTGTGTGAAATTATGGACCGATTTTCAAAATTTTCAAGAAACGTATGAACCAAATTTCATTAAATTATCTTGAAAATTGCCATATGTATTTTGCGGAGAAGGTCTACATGGAGGGACAACCCGTTAGCAGGATGGACGATACTGATTCTAGGACGATCGGTGTACTACAACAAATATTGTGTGTGTTTTACATATAGGAAACAAATTTTTCTCCAGTGTTTTTTTTTAGTATAATTACCTTCTTTTTCACAGAAACTTCTGGTTCTAAATCACTATGTAGATCATATTTATCAAAATCTTATTGTCCATCTGGCGCCAATTTCTATGAATCTTTCGCTTGATAAACTATGGAAATCTTTTGTTTTTTTTTTTTTTAATAATTAGTTACTTTGGTTGAATCTGCTGTGCATTTTTTAGATCAAAAAAATCTTAAATGGTATAAAATTTATCACTAAAATCAAATCCTTCAAATTACACCTGACCTACACCTCTAAGAAATTACGCACGCTCTACCCATGAGAGTAAAAATAAAACCAAATTCGGGTAATTACCCACAAAGTGGCAGCACTGCTAAGGAGACGAAAAGGAATTGAACAGGGTTGTACGATTCTTTTTCAACTTTATAGCCAATTAGTATATCGAAAATCGCCAAGAGTCACCAAAATTAAATTTTTTTTAATTTATGTCAACAAAAATCGCCAAAAACGAGTTTTATATAAAAAAGTATGCAAGAGTAATATTATCTTCCGTAAAATTTTCTTATCTTCCGTAAAATATTAATTGGGGGTGTTTATATTGCAGTATTTGTCACGGTTTTAAATATACATTTTAAATCTTAGGATTAATTTTAGCCAGTTTGCAAAATTTGATTCGAAAGAAAATCCGCTTTTTTTTTTTTTTTTTTTTTTTTTTAAATTATTTTTTAGCAACATTTTAAAATTTGTATTTTTTAAAAATTCATTAAAAAAGGGAAATAGCAGCCATGCCTCTAAGCTAGATATGTTAGAAATAAAAGATGGCGATGAAAAATAAAGTGGGGTTGGTCCCCGGCTTGTCAGTTTTTTCAACTAGCACAGTGTAATCGGCGTTATTGTATAAGACGTTGTCGTTAACGAGTGAGTCGTTTTTTGAAATAGATTAAAGCAACACACAACCTGTGTTTATCAATCTATTACAGGAAACGAGTCACTTACACAATAAGGCCGAATATCTTATATAAAGTAAAATAATCACAAGTATTGTGTAACACACAATAAGGCCGAATTTCAAAAATTATTTATAACACAAATAGGTTATACAAATCTCCAGCTGATTTATTTTTTGCAGCGTAAACATAATAAAATAATACAATAAAAAAAAGTAAATTATGTGCTTTTAGATATGTTCATATATGTATATACTTATGTGTATTAAGAAGGAAATTCCATGCTAAAGAAAAATGTGTTCTATTATTTTTGGCTTTAATGTTTGTTTACAACATAAATGTCAAATTGATTTCGAAAATACGAAAAGCAAAACCACTTTAACATAATGGAAACACTTTGACATGTATTGCACGTATTGCAAGTTGTTTTGCTCATAGTGGAGACATATTATTAGCTGCGACTAACTTAAATACTAGCTTGAAAATATTGTAATGGTCATTCAACCAAGAGCTATCATACTAAGAAGATCTACCAAACGATCAAGCTATCAAGAGCTACCAAGACGGTGACCAACCCCAATTACAAACCCCAAATAAACTCAATTTATACCTATGTATTTATTCTAAGTTTATTTATTTGTTTTATTTTCCCACGGAATATAAATAACCTCAACCCTACATCTTGGAGAAATACATTCACCCTAACTAATTCCCACCCTGTCTTTAAATCCTCTTTTTGTACTGGGTAACATTTACCCTGCTCACTAGAACCACAATACTCATCTTATTGTATTCAAGGTTGATTGGTAATTACCGCTGACTGTGTTCACCAAGCTTTGGTTAACGTTAAGCTTCAATTAACGTTCGAAAAAAAATGCTTATAACAATAAAATAACTTATAAAATGGCAATAATCCATATTTTATAAATAGTAAATCTAGAAAAACTACGGCAGTGCAGTTATCAAAAGTTTGAAATTTACCCTTGTGCATATTAAATATTTCATTTGTTTCTGGCATTCAAGTTTAATCTCGAATAAATAGTAAAAAATTTCGTGAAATATTTCAACGGGGTTTGTCAACATTTTGAGGTACCATTTAGCTCTGTTTAAGAAAAGGGACAACCAAGGCCCATATGGCGTAGTGGTATAAGGTTAAAGTGTCGCATAAAAATGGGCCTCAAGAGATGTTTGAAACACACCGTAAGCGTAAAATGTAAGTTATTTCTATGCCCAAATTTGCAGAGTCAGTCATCTCAAACGTAATTAAACATTAATCACATCAAAACCGAGATGGATAATCATATATTTAAATAATTTTTTAATCACAAAAAATTGACATGATTAAAACATTGTCGTTTCATTAATCGCATAGAATCTTCTGAACATAATTAAAACTGAGTATGATCTCGCTTCGGCCACAATAAACGTACCTTTCAGGTGTACTACCTGCAAAGATTTCTTCTACAAGTTTTTATGTTGTCCTTAAGGAATCCATCAGTGTTCACAATTTCATCACAAATAAGTTTAAAATAAACTGCTGATAGCTTTTTCAAGGTATTTCTTTTGCTAAAAATAAATATAAATTTGTTTTTTTATTTTTTATTATTTTATCAGCTGTTTTTTAGTGTCAACATTTTCATCTGAAATGTAATGTAAACGGCTTTTATTTACTTAATCAACGCGTTAAAAAACTCAAGTGTAAACATATCAAAATGTTTACACAAGTAAAATGACACGTAAGCACACAAGAACATAACCCTTCCGTAACAGTCGTGTGAAAAAACAGCGGCAGCATTTTGTTTATTAAATAAATAATATACATACGAATTGTATGATAACGCTTAAATACCAGCTGCAAAATTAATAGATTTCAGTTAAGCTAGAGTTTTTAAGATGAAAACTACACAAATCATTTTAGCTGTTTTAATTACGTTCTTTCAACAGTTATTACCTAGTTATGGCAATGATACAGATATTAGTGAATGTTGGGTGAAAATGGCTGCCGAATATAACAAGGACACGATCGAGTTTTTGCCTACATGTGAACAAAAGATTATTAATACACATGTAGAAAATTTGTTCGAAGCTACGCTTTTAACTCGTGTTAGTCGAGCTGATACCATATTAAAAGAATTTTATGATATAATTGAAAATAAAACTTACGATCAAGAACTAGCTGATAGAATTATTTCTGAAACCATAAAAAAACTTGCTCAACATTACAACATATATGCATTGCCTAACGTAATATGGCGTAGTTATGGACAGGGACAGAATCAGGAACGATTTGAAATTGCAGTGCGTTTTCTATTGTCATTTTATAGAAGTGTTCGCGGAATGCCTAATATAACTAAAACAGAAATTTACCGAGGATTGGGGTACATATTGTATCAAGTTATAAATGATTATCGATACATTTACTTAGATCCGAGCTTAAAATTAGGTGTGGACGATATATTCAAAGAATTCTTACCTAATTACAGAAATTTATATTCCGCTAGTTCCGTTTGTATTCAAAATGCTAAATATTCGAGTTTCTTGTATCCTAAGGCTAATATTTTGTTTTTGAGGAACGACCCAAGAGGGTGGAATGCTGGAAACCAACTTAGTGTTGAATTTGAGGAACGTGATACATCTTATGTGGAACCCGAATTGCATTTCTGGAGTTATGTAGATAAATCATATATAACTTTAATAAAGGGAAAAAAGAATTGGGAAGTAAGCTTTTTGGCTGATCGTGTTGTGTTAAAACAAAATGAGTTGATTATGTGTGCTACCGGATTTTTTTACGATAAAAAACGCTTGATAATAGGAAGTACACGTTATACAGGTAGTGATCTTTCATGTCAATGGAGTTTCATAAGGTGTGTTTGGTAGATGTAAAATAAGCATCATTATTCTTTAACGAAGGTTTTTTCTATATATTTTTGTCCTTCCCTTTTACTTTATTAAATTTGTTATTTTTATTCTAATACTAATGTCCTAATGTTCTATAATATATTATAAAAATGAGGTGTAAGTTTTTTTGATTGTTCCACAATTATAAATAAAATTAATTAAATATTCAATAAAAAGACAAAACTAAAACCGACTTTTTTTATACGCTGCACAAAATATACTAACTGTGCACTTTTACACCCTGGCAAATGAATTGTCAAAAATTGTATGGGAATTCATTTACACAAACTTTGTAAATTTACCCAGCAACTTTGACTCGTAAACTTGCGTTGTTCTATTGTGCATTTATACAAACAGTTTTTTTTAAAACTTCGCGTCATTTTTAATGAAAAAATCCTTGCTATAATTTGGCTTTCTTTATGAATTTTGAATAACAAATTTCACATTTTATCACAAATTTCAAATTTTATTATACCCACTCCACAATAGTGGAGCTGGTTTATGCATTTGTGCTGATGTGAAAATATTGGTCCTATACCCACCTATATTCGATCGAAACAGAATCACTTTCTGAGTCGATCTTACGATGTCTGTCCGGCTGTCATGCTAGCTGTCCACGTAAACTTGTGCGCAAAGTACAGCTTGCAATTTTGAAGATAATTTTAGGAGATTTGGTACACAAATTCATATGTCCCCCATGCAAGCATCTTACCGGAATAGAGTCTTTAAACCAATTTGAACATTCTTGAGATGTTTAAAATTAAGGGATAAAAATTAGTTTTCTAGTATATGAAAAAAAATATATGGTTTCATACATATCGGCAGGCGGTAACTCTTTGTTTTTTCTAGAAAAACCATAAAGAGTGTTTGGATTTATTTTAAATAGTCACTGCACGATATATTCTTGTTAAAATAACGTGGATATTTTCTATTGAAAATCAAAGTCGTTGGCACTTCTTGCACAAAATATGAAAAATAATTAGGATTTCACTAAAACTATACGAACCAGTTTTTTGCCCCGTATACTATTTATTACACTTACGGCCAATTTCACCAAGTTCAGTTATAATTAACTATCAGTTATAATTGTCAAAAACATATTGTTAGCTGGAAGTTAAAGTAATAGTTAGTTTTAACTGAACTTGGTGAAATTTGACGCTAATATTTTTGACTGTCTTTTAAGTAGGTCAAAGTATTAGTTTAAGTCTGGATCATACCCACCAAACAATTTTCGGAGCGCTCCTAAATATGACTCTTAAAAGATTCCTTTTCTTGAGATTTTTATGATTATCCTCCTAATTTATGAGCAACTCTGATTGATTTCGGAGCCTGTAGAATTCAGGACTCCGAAAAGACTCATTTTAATGAGCAATTTAGGAGCACACTCCTAGAAAACTCTTATTTATGAGGGTTTTCTGAGGGGCAACGGTAGTTTGTTTTCTTTTTCTTGATAATTTCAATATTTTGCGTTTGTCTGTCATTATTGCGATCATTTTACGCGGTTCGGTTGTGGTTTTGATAAAATCTTTGAGAAAACAAATGCTTTTTATTCATTTATGTTATTTATTTTTTAACTTTTTCACTAATATTTTTCGTGTACTTTATGTGTGAATATTTGACTTAACTTTGCCCTTGTAAATCTTTTCATTAGACAAAACTATCCATTTGAACTCCTTGTAAAAAGAAAATTAGGTGGTTTGGTCCGTTGAAATTTGTTTAAAATGATTATTATTTCCCTGCACAAAACATATATTAATAAAACTTTTAATAAAAGCTAAAAAGCACAAATTTACATATAAAATGATTACCCTAATTTCAAGACAAAGAAACACTCCTATATCACTCTTTTTTGGCTCTGAAATCCCTCTTTTATGACTCTTATAAGAGGTTGTTATGATTGATTTGTGAGCAAAAAGGCTCACAATGTTCCATACAAATCGTTAAATTTAGGAGTCCTAAAACGCTCATATTCAGTACAAAATTTTTTGACGGTTTCATAGGAAAACACGCTCATATCTGAGGGTTTTAGGAGTTTTCTTCTGAGCGTTTTGCTCATAGAAAGGAGTCCTAATAAAAGATTCTTTTAGGACTCATATTGTTTGCTGGGATACTATGAAAGTTTTCTTTTAAAAGTTCTGAGTGTATTGGTGAGAGGAAGAGAATTATTGCATGTTTTCTTTCCCTCTCAACAGTAAACTCAGACTTTCTGAAAGAAAAGTGTGAACCTTGACTAAGCTGCTCAAAAAAAAAAAAATATTTTGATCTACATTCTTGAAAAGAGCACGCAGCATAACAATTACAAACAATAATAAAAAAGTGCCGAATGAAGCAAAACAAAGTTTAGAGAACTCTTAAATTATGGATATGAGGCAATGTCAGTGCAATGGATTAATGATTTAAAAATGGGGCACATTTTTTATATAGAATTCATTTAAAGTTAATTTTTTGTAAACTTCCGACGATACGTATGTAGGTCCTACATTTCTGTTAGTTCTAAACTAAAAAGCTTTTTTATATATTTTTTATATAGACTTATGTCTTTAACTAAGAAAAATTTTATATGTTAGATACGCCTTTTGTAAATTGAAGTAACGATATTCTATATAGTATACATTTAAGTTACTATACCTATATCAAAAGCATTTGAAAAACGGAAACAAATTTTGGTTTAATGTGCCTTGATTTTAATGTATGTAAAAAAAAATTAAACTTGGTGTTTAGATTTTTATAAAATTTTATTAAGTATTATTAAAGTCCATTAGGAGTTAATACGATTTCAATTAATTATTCAATAATTTTAAATTCTTCTACAATAACAATTTAAAATATCAAAAGTGTCCCTCTTTTAGATAAAACAAAAAAAATATAATTAACTGTTCATTTTTATACAGTAAAAGTGCGTAGAAAGAGAGTACAATGAAATGTCGAATATATTCGACAAAAACACTGAAAGGGTTAATGTTCTAGCAACTGTTGATACACAACTTTTATTAATTGACAACTTTGAATGTTTTTACTATGCAACTTGATAATCCGACTTTATTTTACAACAAGGTTTGTTTCTTCTTGGCCTCTTAATTTGGCATATGTATATAAGTCAACAACTGATGATAGCCGAGAAAAACTAAAGTGTAGAGCTGTAGCGCTTTTACATGTATACATATAAAAGTACAAAAAATATTGCGTATAGAATTTGAAAAAATTTTAACATAAAAGCGCAAATTTAGCGCTCTTCAAAAAAACCGCTAAGGGAAAAATATGCCACTTTTTGACTGTAAAAAAAGCCGAAGCAACTCTGTGTATGACTTTCATTTAAAATTATATAGTTTTTTTTTTTTTAATTTCCCTGACTTTTTTTAGTCCTGGGAATGACAAAATTTTTCCGCTTTAAGCAACAAAATGTGAAATTTAGGCAATTGCGTTGCTTGGAATCTATTCAGACATTAAAATTCAATAGATATGTACCAAATTTTGGTCTACAATTTTAAGTATTATTGCTAAATCTATAATAATTAGGTGTGCATTCATCTAGATTAGGCAAAAATTAAAGAAAAAATCATAATAGAAAAGAAAGAAATTAAATCTTACACTATTTTGTGTTTAATATATACTGACATATAACTGTCTGAAGAACATTAATTCACAAAGTTTTAATTATTTTATGGATATAATGGCCACTACTGCTTTATAACGTTTATAATTTTAAACGTTTTTGCTGGCCATTATTTCAAACATTTTTTCAAATATCATGGTTCAAAACTTTTTACAAAATTATCAATTAACAATTAACAAATGAATAGATGATTTTGGTTTCGCTCCTAAAGCTTCGCTTAGATTTATCTTATTTCTTTTTTAAACTTTTTTTAAGATACCGAATAACTAGTTGTTAGGTTTGGGTTTGATTTAACTCTAATAAAAATATATAAAAATTTGGGCATATTTAGGCCAACATTGAAAATTTATATAACCCCAGGCAAAGGTGTTCAAACAATTTTGTTTATGTTTTCTTGGTAATTATTTGGCAATACTATCAATTTACCATCTAAACCACTCGCAATCCTATTGCGATTTTAAAATTTATTAAAAATTCAAAGAAAAAGCGTTACAAGTATTCGTAATTTTTTTCATATAAATGAGAAAAAAAACATGAAAAAAAACAAGATAGTTCATTCCGCAGGTCCCTTAACTTCTTACTCTCCTTTTGACGTCATTTTTACATCCCTTTAGTATAGAGATTTAAATTCAGTATACCACATACATGTGCGTGTTCGTGCTCATTTACTACTATGACGTACATGCGCAAAAAAAATGTTTTTTTAATTTAAATATACTATCTTTTTTGCTTTGTTTCATGGGGAAAAAAAGAAGGTAAAAAGCGTTTTAAGATCGCCAAAAATAACTGCAAACATTTTAAATATCGCCAAAATGGGTAAATCAATTACCACGTTTGGCGAGAAATCGCAACTAAATACAAACTAGTAAGCGAGAAATGAAAAGCCGTAAAGATGGATTCATCCATGCGTTTCGAGCAATATTTTTGTCAGGAAAATAATTTTTTACTGAGAGTTTTCTGCAGAACGATTCACCCATTTCGGAAAATTGGTCCGGATAGGTCCAATATGGTTTACAGATGTAAGTTATTAAACAAATTAGCAGCACAATTAGCGAACTACTTATATTGAATTGTTTTCTTAAACTGTATTAAAGAAAATGGACGAAAAAACAAAAGTGATTTTATTATTTATAATTATATTTATTTTTCTTATTTAATTATTAATAGCCTATTTCCAATGTGCGAAAGAATTCTTTCGTTCGCATAACTACATTGAAAACAAAAACAAAGTCTAAAATTTTGTTTTTGTTTTCAATGTAGTTATACGAAAGAAAGAATTCTTTCGCACATCGGAAATAGGCTATAAGCATAAAAAAAAAACAATTGTAATATAAATCCAAAGCACTTTATAATGTGGTAGCTCAGTTCAAATTGTATGTAAAAATTCATAAAAGTGGCATCTCAGTTCATTTTGTTTTGAACAAGAATTAAAATGAAACCAATTCAAGAAAAAACTTGCCGTTTAAAAGATAAAATGTCTCTCTTTCAAAAGTAAGACGTCCAACTCAATATAAAAAAAAATTCTCTGGACAAAAATATTGTTTGAAACGCATGGGTATATCGAGTTCAAGAAATGAAAAACTTGGCAATTTAAGATAACTAGTATAGCCCGGCGGTCGACACAGTCGGCTGCAATCTAGAATTAAGAACTTTGTTTAGTGTGTGCCAGCCAGCCAAACGGACTTAGGCAATTGGTACACTAAAAGGGGGGCCAGAAACAATATTTTTTCTGTTACATACATCAGTACAATCGCATAATATCCTATCCACCTATTGTAGCGTGGTAATCGAAACAAAAAGATCTAAATAATTTTAAATTTTCCTCATACAAAAATCTTTCCGGAATATTATTTTGAGCACATTAACGCTCTTATTATATTGGTATATATTTACATAAAGTTTGACCCAAAACTATTTTATTGCAACCTCAATCATCTTACTAAATCCTATTGGCATCGGTTCATATTTGACCATAGCTCCCATACAAATACCACTACCGAAAAAAGTTCTTAATGCCATAACTTCCTGAGAAATGTTGGTGATATTATAAAATTTGGCAACGATAACTTTTATAGCAGCTACTATGAGAATTTTGTACTGGGTCGTCCAGATATTGTATTGCAACCCAATTCATCTTACCAGATTTTTTTGAAATTTTTGACCATAGCTCCCATAAAATCTTACCAGATTTTCTTGAAATTTTTGACCATAGCTCCCATAAAAAAACTGCTCCCGAAAAAAGCTTTCAGTGCGGTAAAAAGGTTTTCTTCGAAACAAATCAACTCTATTCGTCCAGTTGCCACTGTGAGGCATTTTTTTTTTTAAGAATTTTAGATTTTTGCAAATCACTAAATTACCTTGTCACTCTAAATTAAAAATTATATTATTTTACACTAATTCATTTAAAGAAAAAGCAAATAATATTTAAAAAAATTAGCAATCCGCATTTGGTGGCGCTTTAAAAAAATACAATAAACCCATTCTTTACAATATAACCATACTAAAAATGTAACATTGAAATTATTCATATGCAAAAAGTTATAGAAATCAACGGTAACATTTAAAAGTATTCAAATGCAAACAACGGTAACATTTAAAAATAACAACCCTTCCAGCCTTTCGAAAAGAAAACAAAATATTTAAAATTGTCTGTCTCGTTTTTATTTCTTATTTAAGGAAAAACGCACCAAGTTTAAAATTTATTTTTTATTTAAAATTATAAATCAAAATTTTTCTTTACATAATACAAATTATCTACAACAGCAAAACCGTTTTACTTTGTGAATATGATTTGGTACTTCTTAAACATCATTACTTGTTGTTCTTATTGTGGTCTGCAAAATTGTTAGTTAAAACTTTGCACTGTTGGATGAAATGGTATGGAAACTTGTGTACTTTATTGTACAAAGATTTTTTTCTCACACTGAAACAAAAAGTTGTGTTGAATTTGCTTTGGTTCCATCTAAAATTAAAAAACGCATCGAAATTTAAAAAAAACGCACCGCGCACCAACAAAAGAATTTTTCGCACACAAAATTTAAAAAGCACCCAAAATGATGAAATGTACTGAGTTGACAACGCTGCTTATTTTCTACTGTTCTCCTATTTAAGGCAGTGGTGTCAATTATGATTGTGTTGGTGCGAATACTCTTGTCTCTCTCATTCCCAGCGGGAGGAATCTGCGGTTGCGAGGCCTATTACGAGGCCTAATTAACATACATATTTTGCTATGAAGACTTTAGAGCAATTAATAATAATACAATTATCGAAAAATGTTGAGTTATGGACAGACACAATCAGTTATTATTTAAATAAATTTAATTTGGAACCTGCATTTTGCAGAAACTTTGCTTATTTTTTGGAAAAATTGAGCATTTGACAATATTTGAAGTCTTTTTACAACCTTATACAATTCTTTCCAAAATTTTTAATTTGGTGCTCAACATACCTTTGCGAATGCCAACAATGAAAATTCATTTGCACATACTAATGCAAATAATAACCCCATTAAGTTTAAAAATATTCTATAATTATTAACCACCATTATAAAAAGAGAAGATTTTACTAGCCTATAAAAATATACTTTTATTTACCAATAATATCTTCTAAATTTATATTGCAGTTTCGAAACAACAAAACATTTTTTAGGTTTGCGGACGTTAATTTATTGCGTTGTTTTGAGCAAATGTATTTTAAATCGGAAAATAGTTGTTCGCAAAGATATATTGAGGAAAAAAAGCGACAAACATTTGAAGGAATTTTTTTTTAATACAGGATATAGTGCCCCGTCTAAATTTTTCCAGAGCTCAATAATATTTTCCCTATCTGGATGATTAAATTTTTAATAAACTCATCCGCTTGTATGCTCGTTATCGCTGTCTACAAGACTAATTAATAAAATTCAAATTTGAAGTTTACAGAAGCTCAATAAACACAACATGAAGGCGAATTCAGTTATTCTTGATACTACAACAAGTACACTACACCTCGTACAAAAACTACAAGCAATTTGTTTTTTTAAAATCATTGTACAATGTTAAAAACAGAAATAAAACAAAACAGAAACAAAGATAATAAATAATATATATATTATTTCTGTTTAGAGGCCTCAAAACAGGCCGTGTGATCGTGCGATATTTCCCGCTGAATGAGAGTGTTTTGCAGTAAACAATTATATTTTACGCTCGCAAAATAAAAGAGCGTAAGCGTACATGTGAGTTTTGCTGACACAATTGTGTATGACGCTGACACCCCTGCTTTAATGCAGTGGTGTCAATTATGATTGTGTTGGTGCGAATACTCTTGTCTCTTACACTCCCAGCGGGAGGAATCTGCGGTTGCGAGGCCTATTACGAGGCCTAATTAACATACATATTTTGCTATGAAGACTTTAGAGCAATTAATAATAATACAATTATCGAAAAATGTTGAGTTATGGACAGACACAATCAGTTATTATTTAAATAAATTTAATTTGGAACCTGCATTTCGCAGAAACTTTGCTTATTTTTTGAAAAAATTGAGCACTTGACAATATTTGAAGTCTTTTTACAACCTTATACAATTCTTTCCAATACTTTTAATTTTGTGCTCAACATACCTTTGCGAATGCCAACAATGAAAATTCATTTGCACATACTAATGCAAATAATAACCCCATTAAGTTTAAAAATATTCTATAATTATTAACCACCATTATAAAAAGAGAAGATTTTACTAGCCTATAAAAATATACTTTTATTTACCAATAATATCTTCTAAATTTATATTGCAGTTTCGAAACAACAAAACATTTTTAAGGTTTGCGGACGTTAATTTATTGCGTTGTTTTGAGCAAATGTATTTCAAATCAGAAAATAGTTGTTCGCAAAGATATATTGAGGAAAAAAAGCGACAAACATTTGAAGGAATTTTTTTTTAATACAGGATATAGTGCCCCGTCTAAATTTTTCCAGAACTCAATAATATTTTCCCTATCTGGATGAATAAATTTTAAATAAATTCATCCGCTTGAATGCTCGTTATCGCTGTCTACAAGACTTATTAATAAAATTCAAATTTGAAGTTTACAGAAGCTCAATAAACACAACATGAAGGCGAATTCAGTTATTCTTGATACTACAACAAGAACACTACACCTCGTACAAAAACTACAAGCAATTTGTTTTTTTAAATCATTGTACAATGTTAAAAACAGAAATAAAGCAAAACAGAAACAAAGATAATAAATAATATATATATTATTTCTGTTTAGAGGCCTCAAAACAGGCCGTGTGATCGTGCGATATTTCCCGCTGAATGAGAGTGTTTTGCAGTAAACAATTATATTTTACGCTCGCAAAATAAAAGAGCGTAAGCGTACATGTGAGTTTTGCTGACACAATTGTGTATGACGCTGACACCCCTGCTTTAATGCAGTGGTGTCAATTATGATTGTGTTGGTGCGATTACTCTTGTCTTTTACATTCCCAGCGGGAGAAATCTGCGGTTGCGAGGCCTATTACAAGGCCTAATTAACATACATATTTTGCTATGAAGACTTTAGAGCAATTAATAATAATACAATTATCGAAAAATGTTGAGTTATGGACAGACACAATTAGTTATTATTTAAATAAATTTAATTTGGAACCTGCATTTCGCAGAAACTTTGCTTATTTTTTGAAAAAATTGAGCACTTGACAATATTTGAAGTCTTTTTACAACCTTATACAATTCTTTCCAATACTTTTAATTTTGTGCTCAACATACCTTTGCGAATGCCAACAATGAAAATTCATTTGCACATACTAATGCATATAATAACCCCATTAAGTTTAAAAATATTCTATAATTATTAACCACCATTATAAAAAGAGAAGATTTTACTAGCCTATAAAAATATACTAATATAAAACATAAGAGACATTGAAAATCATTAAATGCATTTTTTATCATAAAATATTTTTTATATGGCATCATTTATCTTTTTTTTTTTTAATAAACTCATCCGCTTGCATGCACGTTATCACTGTCTACAAGACTACTTAATGAAATTCAAATTTGAAGTTTACAGAAGCTCAATAAACACACCATCAAGGAAAATTCATCACAGTTATTCTTGATACTACAACAAGTACACCTCGTACAAAAACCACAAGCAATTTGTTTTTTTAAAATCTTTGTACAATGTTAAAAACAGAAATAAAACAAAACATAAACAAAGATAATAAATATATTATTTCTTTTTAGGGGCCTCAAAACAGGCCGTGTGATATAGCCCTGTGAATGAGAGTGTTTTGCAGTAAAAAATTATATTTTACGCTCGCAAAATAAAAGAGCGTAAGCGTACATGTGAGTTTTGCTTACACAATTGTGTATGACGCTGACATCCCTGCTTTAATGCAGGGATTTCCAAAAATTTTTTGGTTGTGTATTAGTGAGTACCAGAGAGTAAACAAATTGAGAGAATGCATTCATTTACAGCCGAAATAAAATGTTAGTAATATATTTTATAAGTTGTATAACACAAAGGTACAAAATTAAAAATTTTTTGTGTTGATAAAAAATTTTTAGCAATTCTTTACCAATTCAACGTCGCTGATTTTAAAACTGCACTTTTTTGTCATTCGGAAGCTTTTTGACTCTAAATCAGTTTTAAATATCTTATCAAACAATTGTAAAAAAATTAAAGATTTTTATGTTTTAAAAATTCATAAAAAATAAATATTGCACGCAAATCACACGTTTAATAACATATTCCGTTCCTTCCTTAAATGTTGCATACCATATAAGGCATTGGATGTTACCAAAAGCGTTTTTGACCGCACAATATTTTTTAAGTGCCATCATAAAGTTTTTTCTGTTAACCTGAAACAAAAATATGTATTGAGGTACGTTCAGACTAATGAAATATTTGACGAAAATATTTGTTCTGATATTTGCTTCAAACTGTGTAAAACAAAAATGTATTTTGTTTAATGTTGAAACTAAGCTCAAACATTTGACAATTTTTGTTTGATGAAACAGTTGGCAAAAAGTGTTAAATAAAATAAATTAATTCATGTTTGCCATGCGTTCAGACTAAAATAAATATTTGCATCAAATAATTATTTAATGAAAGTGTTCAAAAATTATAATATATTTCACAAATAGTAAAAATGAGCGCAAAAGCTAATTTATTTTTTTTATTCTGTGGAGCAGCATCTTTTATAGTGTTAGAACAGGAGAATGTAAAATATAAAAAAAACTGGAAGACAATGGGTAACGGGAACATGGCTAAAATTTGCGAAAAATTGCAAACTTGGATATAAACCCTTAAATATATTTGAAGTCTCTAAATCAGTTAAAAAACAAAATCTCGGGAAAAATTTTTTTTGCAAAAATAGCGAAAATTCGCGAAAAATTTAGATATTTCAAACAAGCCATAAAATTTATTAAAAGTGCCTAAAACTAAAAGGAATGGCAAAAATTCGATAAAAATTGCTAAATTAGCGGAAATTCGCAAAAATTTGATAATAGCGGCACGATACAAAGTCTAATGATTATAAAAAATCTTTAAAATTGTAAAGAATCCGAAAACTTACAGAAAAAATTGCTTCTATCCGGAACGTGGCTATAATTATTTGTCGTTGTTTGCTCTTACAATTTTTTTGTAATATCAAATAAATGTTTGCTCAAAAATTACTAAAATATTTGATTTTTTGTGTTCACACTATGTTCACATTGGACAAATATTTGTTTGCCGGCAAATACTTTTATTTGCTCAAAATCAGCTGTTATTTTATTTGATACTCAAAAATATTTTGTGTTCAGACTACGTTAATGAAATATTTGATGTTTGCTTTCAAATATTTCACCAGTCTGAACGTACCTTTAGTAGTGGTATGCACAATTGTGCATAGAAATGGATTTCCCTGGTCTATTTTTTCAAAAATAAAATAAATTACATGAGAATTATAACGTGAAAAAGTTATTTTAGTAAAAAGTTAGGGGGTTCATAGTGGTAAGTAAAATAGAAAGGGTATTCACGTTGTTGGGTTACTCATACTTCAAACATCTGTGCATACATTTTAATTCTAGCTAATAGTATATCATAACTTTTTACAAAATACCAAATGCGCACCTGAGTTTGCCTGCAAAAATGTATAGTCATTGTAACAGGTCAAAGTTACGTTAAATAAATACCATAAATTAGTAAGGTTAACTCTTTGGACTCGGTCATATAATTGTAGCATAAAAAAGTAAGCAATAAAAATAGTGCTAAACAATAAAGTTTCATTAATACATCAATAAAACACATCTTCTTACCCAAAAATTTTACCTGCTGTCACATTTGCTTTTATATGTATAGGTTTACACATAAATTGTAGGAAAACAAGGCTTTTTTAACTTGTTTTTTAAATATTTTTACTTAAGAAAAGTGTTTTCAAAGAAAAAAACCTACCGACGCGATTGGTACAGAAACAAAAATATTTTTACAAGCACAAAATACCAACAAATTCTTGTGGCTATTTTTTTTTTCTTAATAATTTCTGCATTTAGGTACGTCTTTTTTACGAAAGAAAAATGGACCCTTTTACAGGCATCAAAGATTTTTTTTCACAAACAAAACACATATCGTTAGCTTAAATGCAAAACAATGTAGATATTATTTGAAAATTTTAAAGTTTTGTTGATTTGGATTCACGTTACATATGTATTTTTATATAATTTTAAGTTATTTACAAAATTATAAATGACGTATCATCAAATAAATATATAATTTTTTTAACAGCATAATGTATAATCACACTCAATAAAAAATTAGCAGAGTTTTTAATTCTTTTTATAAGAACACATTAATATTTTTAAACAAAAAAACTGGGTAATCTGTTTTATAACTATTACCACGGTGTTAGTGGAATTAGTGATCAGATAATAATTTATAATAATAATTTTTAGTATTGCATAAGAAAAAATAAAAAAGTGTTGTAAAATTATAAGAACCGAATCCATAAACGTATGTATGTAAAATAAAACCTATAATAAATGTGACTTCAGCTTCTTCCACATAGGACTGTTAGACATTTTGAAATTTTTTATCTGAAATATTAAAAATTGCTTTTAAATCTCAAATAATTACCATTTTCCAAAGTTCTTTGCTTTGCATGTAAACTTATGAAATGTTACATTATTCTACATTTAAGTCTTAAAATTTAAACTCTAAATAAAAATTGCACGCAAGGCATTGGATGTTACCAAAAGCATTTTTGACCGCACAATATTTTTTGAGTGTAAGCTGAAACAAAATAACATAGCATCCGCTAGACATGTACACTTGTCGAAGTCACATCGACGACTGAATTGAAGAGTATAAAAATATGTGTTAGTAGTGGTGCGCACAATTGTGCAAAGAAATGGAAACCCCTGCTTTAATGCACTGGTGTTCAAAAATGTTTTGCATATGTATTCTGAGAGAATTTTTTAAGTACAGTGACACGCAAAACTAAACGCACAATTTTTATTAATATTATATCACAAGATTTTTTTTTGGTTATATAAAATTTATAATAATGCAGTTCACACTGAATTAAGTGTATGTGATTAACTTCCGTTGTTTTGGGGTTTCTGTAGAGTTGGTGATTAGGGATTAATTAAGAAAATTATGATTCTTTTCATAGCTATATGATTAGGTTACCGATGAGGAAAAAAAACTTTTTATTAGAAATAAAATTTTTTTTTTTTAATTTAAGGAATGGCTATCAGGGGAAGAAAATATTGAAATTAAATCAGATTTTATTTTAAAAAAAGCCATTTCATGTCAGTACTTTCATCTAAGCAAAAGGAAAAAAATACACAATTTCGTAATTTTTCCTTAATTGCCAACTCTACCGATGTTCCTAACTGCGCAGCGCTACGCGCAATAGTACTGCGGGACAAGGGCACAGATTATATTAAATTAACATTATAATTTAGCATATGAAGAAGTTTACTAAACAACTGTTTAATAAAAACTCCATCGATAAACGGTCTGCCCTGCCTGACAATATTTAAGGCGACTACGTCTGAAATGGCTTTTTTTAAAATAAAATCTGATTTATTTTCAATATTTTCTTCCCCTGATAGCCATTCCTTAAATTTTTCCAAAAAAATCTTTTTATTTCTAATAAAAAGGTTTTTTTTTCTTCATCGTATATCCAGTCATATTGCTATGAAAAGAATCATAATGCCTCTTAATAACATTTTCCCAATGTCCTTTAAATGTTTGATAACATAAAAGACATTGGGCATTACCAAAGGCATTTTTAATCATAAAATAGTTTTGCATTTTAATATTTTTTAGCAACAAACTAGCGTAGCTTTCGCGCATGTGCATTCGTCGCTGTCTGACGAACAACTAAATTAATTTCATTATTATTTATTTTACACACTGTATTTAAACAAATATCAATGCATCTATCGCAAGAATGATATAAAAGAGATTACGCCATGCGCATGTTTTCCCGTTAGATGACGTAGCTTAACCCAAGCTAGGGTTACCTATTCGTGTATGTTTCGTGACGTCATTTAACCCACCTGCGCAGAAAATTCAATTTTTGATTCGTGTTGTCGTAATCTTTCTTCTATCATTCTTGATCTATCGTACATGTGCGCTTGTTGCTCTCACACGTACGACAAAAATAATGAGCGTAAAAAACAAAGGGGTGGGGCTTCTAAACAATTGTTTGCCTGAATGAGCATCACTGCTTTAATGCTACAATTATTGTTGCACTGCATTACAATCTTCACATTACCCAGCACTTGTAATGTCGGAGTTGAGTTGAGTTGAGGCACATACTCGAAAGCAAACACAAGTATTATGCCACTGCAACACGCAGCTGGTTGATTGTGTAGGGGTGCAATGACTTTGTTTTTACAAAATATTCAAAACTCTCTACGTTATTTGAATAATAAATAATTTGCCACTTAATTAGTTTGAACTTTTTCTTTTTCAATAATTTGTTTTTGTCTTTCACTGTTTAATTTATTGTTATTTTGTATAAACAACAAGTGTATTTTGAGTACAATAATTACCAATAGATACGAGCACTTGATTGTTGGTAATTTGGTTAGTGATGTGGAAAATATTGAATTTATTTTAATAAATTGTTTGTTGAGTAGGTAATTAAATAATTACGTATAAAAGAAATTAGTTAGGAAGGTGGAAATATAGATAAAGGTTTTTCACACCAGTGCAGTGTTGCCAGAAATTTTTCGAAAATACTAACGCAGTGCAAAATATGCGATTTTTCCTTACACGCTAAAAAAAGCTTTTCCCTACAAATTTTACAGTTTCAAACTAAATTGTTTTGTTTTCGGCAAAGCACTATAATTCGGAAAAAAATACGAATTTCCCGAGATCCCAGAAATTCCCGCTTTAAAGAAAAAAACAAAAAACAGTGATGTGTTCGGCTAAAGGCAGAATTAGTTTGTACGTTCTGTTCTGTTACGAATCAGCTGTTTTGTTTCTGTTCAATTGAAAGTCTGTATGTGTGGTTTATTTTAACTTTTTCGTTTTGTTCTGTTGCGGAAAAATCTGTTGAAAATAGAATTCAACGTCAAGTTACAGTCAAAATGTGTATGTATTAGTTTGTTGTGATTGTTTAAAGCTAGAAAAATTGGTTTTAATTAATGATTTTTTAAAAATTGACGTATTTTTGGCTGAAAATATTAATTTTCTATTTTTTACGAAATTTTTTTTTTACAATTTCAATTCTTTTTTTTTAAAGCAGATGATTCCTTTCACAGAAAAAGTAATTACAAAATATTTGCTACAGAAAGGAACGAAACAGAACGGCAACGGAAAGTAACAACTAATGAGGCCTTTAACCGAAAAAACAAGAATCAGTGCTATGACGAATCTTTTATACTTCACCACGGTGCGATAAAAACAGAAAGTTACATAAAGTAGGCGTGTCACAAAATAGATTTATTCATATCTAAAGATATAGATATCTAAAGATATGAATAGATCTATTTTGTGACACGCCCACTTTTCCAATCTCGCCCACATTTTGTCGGATGTTTTGTATGTTTAAGCCAGATGATTGTATCTACTTTGAAAACTTTTGCTCTTGCCGTTCTGTAGATATAAAGAAATCTACAATTTCTTTGTACGGGAGATGCCACGCCTATTTCTCCACTCCCGACCACATTTTATCGGATGTTGTGTATTGATAACCAATATGCTTGTACCTAATTCGGAAACTTTGACTCTTGCCGTTCTCCAGATATACATAAAAAAAAAAAACAACAACAAGGGATTTGTTGATAAAATTAGACGCAGTCTTGGCTTTATCTCATATCTCAGCTAAATGTAGAACCATCAGGCTTGATTTCAGTAGTAAGACGTCAATATAATCATCATTAAATCAACTTCGCTACTCGTAAGGACCCAGAAAATTTATATGCCTTATAAAGTCTAGAAATTACAAACTGAATGACAAATTCAGTTTGTAATTCGCCGATACCGATATATCGACGATACTTCACGTTTGCCGATATATCGGTATCGGCGAAATTTTTCTATAGTTTTTTTGAACAAACAATTTAATTTTCAATGCTTATTTTTGCATAACAACTAAGAGCAAAAAATCAAACAGAATAATAAATTGTTTCGTTTAATTATTATGCTGAAGGTTGGTCCACACCACGCGGTTTATGCACATGTTTCTTTTTTAACCTTTTTCGAGACGCATGCTAAAGTAGAAAGTAATCCTACTTCATGCCATCGATAGGTATATGCATTTTACTCGTTTACTTTGTAACTTGTCCATACAATTTTACACAACGACTTTTTTGACTGATGCAGAATTTACTGCTAATTTTTAATGATTTTTGTGAAAATAAAAATCACTTCGATACAACTTTTGGGAAACTTTGAAGAGACCACAAAATCCATAAGCAAAGTCACTAATACATTTTTTGACACTATTTCGCTAGTTAACAGTCTTCACACATTATAAGGAAATACGTTAAATGAATAAACTAAGATGCAGAATAATTTAGAGAATAATGAAATCTGTTGTTTATTTACAATTCTCTACCTTCGATACGAAGATAGAAAATTTCAAAAACAATAGATCGAAAAAACGTCATATTGAGCTACTTAATATGACTCTACAATCCGAAAGTGTTGAACACACGGTCACCCCTACACCTTGCAAAAGTTCTGATAAGTCTACAAGAACTGACCTTTGGAGGGTTTGTGCAAATTCTAAATGAAAATTTGGAGAAGGATGATCCTCTGTCGATCCTACGCTGTGGCTCAGCTAAAGAAAGAGTCTTGATATGCCTTAGATATTCTAATTTTTCTAGAGATCCTTTTCCGCTTGTTTAACGGCCCAATTTAATGTGCATGGCGCAGAAATACTTAAGTTGTCAAATGAGTTCAGCCACATCTGAGAGACGATTTTTACTGCAGGTCTGCTTCAAAGGGAGTTGCGAAATTATTGCAGCAAAAGTTGAGAATACTTTATTTTTTTTAACAAAAATTTTATTATTACATATTAATTTTGAATACTTATAATCTCTTGCACTGTTTTTTTTTGCTTAAAAAATTAATTAATTTTACCATGAATTTAAACTCATTTCATTGTTTTTGAAATCTTATTAAAATCAATTTTAATTATTAATAATCTCTTACACTGTAATTTTGTTTATTAAAGAAATTACTCTACTTGAGTTTTGTTAATTTTACCTTGAATTTAAATTTAATATTCGTATCGGTATCGGCGATATTTATTCTTGAGTTTCGGTATCGTATCTACAAAAAGGCATATCGTTATATCCCTAATATAAACCCTCCAACTATACCACGTATTGGTATTGTCTGTTGCTTGGTTAAAAAATAGCCAAAAAAGTATCCTTAAATAGGACTATAATGGGTTAAAAGGTTCTACAAAAGTATTTGTCACAAAATTCTACAACAAATCTCTGAATCCACCAAAGCTAAAAACTCAATTTAAGAATTAATAGCATTCTTCTTGACAATTAATGCTAAAATGTCGCTAAAACAGATTAAAGGTTATATTAAAAAGTATAGTCAAGCCCGACCATTTGCTTCCTTAGACCACAGTTTATAAAGACGAATTTTCGGGAGGGTTGTGTTCTATATATGGGTCCCATGGCCAATCATGGACCAGGCAAAACAAAATTATGATATGAGGTTAGGATACATCTAAGAGTTCTTTGTGACAAATATTTCCTTAACATCAACATCTATATGAGATTTGCTCGTCTTGAAGCGAGGGGTTTATATGAGCCCTATGGTCAATGCTGGAGAACATTTTGCCATGACATAGTAGCCAAATTTTATATCAGTATCAACATTTATAAGAAAATTTTTGCATTTAGAGCTTTATGTATGGGAATTGTGGTGAAACCTGGACCGATTTAAAAAAAAATTGAGCCGAGTGTGAGCTAAACACCGGCATTACAAGATAGTTTATTCCGAATAGAAGGTTGTATGGGACCATGGGAAGTTATAGACCGGTTCTCACCATTCAATATGCTGCGTCCTGATGCGCATTAATTATCTCTATAATGCGACCTGTACTTTGCGCACAAGGGTTGACTTCCTAAACGCAGTGTTTTAATGCAACACTTGAAGGAATAGCTTCAAAAACTTCACGAATTTTCAGTTGACAATGACTTGAGATTATTATTGCATTGCACAATGGCTTCAAAATCTGTACATTTTTTATTAGTGATGCATTTTCTTCGCATTTGTTTTAGTGATGCTTTGTAACACTACGTTTAGGAAGCCAAGGACGGACAACCAACGGAGTCAGCTAGTCGGCCGGACTTGCGGATATTGTTCGATCGACTCAGAAAGTGATTCTGAGTTGATGGGTATACCATTTTTTAATGTAGCTCACATCAGCAAACGCATAATACCCTCTCCACTATTGCCGTGTTGGTATAAAAATGCAAAAATTTAAAAGTGGTTTTTTAAAAATGATTTTTGTAGTAAAAGAAATACAAATACAATACAATGCAAATATTTCTCTATTAAACCGAATTCTATAAGCAAATTATAAAAATGGGATTAAGAGTGTAATAAAAAGGACTTCAAAGTTCTTGAGTTTTGCGTTTTCGACTTCGAGAACACCCCTGATAAGTCAACAAGAGTGGCGTAACGAAATGTTCTAATAGGGGGGAGAGGAAGGGGAGCTATTTTAAAATCTCTTTTAAGCTAAAAGAAACTTAAGGTGCAATATCTAAAATTAGGTTGTCATAAATCGTCCTACTAGAAAATCGGTAATGCGCCAATTTCTTTTAAACAAAATAAAGCTTTATACAAGCATTTATCAATAAAAAGATAAGATTTTGTAGTAATTACTTCTTACCTTTTGTCTTTTCGCTATAGGCAATTATACATCGCTATTAAACAATGTCCAGGTGTTTAAGAAAATGAGTAATATAAGTTAAAGAAGACCCTTCAATTCTGCAGCTAAACTTTCTACTTTGTTTTTGGTCAAACTAAGTTTCCGTCCAAATGCATTTACATGTTCTTTTGACTTTAATATTGGTCTTGGGGACTGCTTCATTTTATAAATATTCTCAAGTGCAACAGCAATGCTTTGCTGTCCAGTTCAAAATACCTTTAATATACATGTGTTATATAAGAAAGAGTAGGCTTGCCGCATATGGGCATTTTCAGCGAAAAGTCTACTTTTTGTAACGTAACTCCAGCAAGCAAATAAACTTGTATTTTAGGCTCATGTTGTTCAAATGTTATCCTTTTTGTGACTGAATGTAGAAAAGTAAATTATACATATACAATTTTTTGAGAAATAATTGTTATTTCTTGCTGACTTTACGTTACAAAAAGGAGACTTTTCACTGGAAATGCCCATATACATATAACTAAACAAATCATACGAGGGCGGATCAATAAGTCAGTGACTTTTCGAATTTTCCACGTAGTTATATAAAATGCAACACTGCTTCCATCAAGCACCACCTGTTAATGGACTACTGTCAAGTTTTGAGCAAGTTCCGTCATTTACTTTGCGTTTAACAGCTGTTTAAATCATACAACCTGGATTTTTTTTTTAAAGGAAAAAAATGAATTTCGAGTGCTCATTAAAGATTATTTTTTGCGAAAAAAACCGTCAATCAAACATATTCATCAAGATAATGCACGGGTGCACAAATGTCTTTTTTATTGACCTAGAAAAATCCTATTTTTTTGGAAGGGAGACACAAATTGGAGAAAAGTTGGACTAAGTGTATTGAGCTTAAAGGAGATTATGTTGAAAAATATATTTTTTTTGAAAAAAAAACTGTGTTTCGTTCAAAAAATCACGGATTTATTAATCCGCCGTCGTATCTTAAGGGATCCAAACAAATTTCCACACGTACAATCTCAAAATTTTACGATCATTCAAAGTCAAACACTGGCTGATGACTTCATGTTGGCAGATTGTAAATTATTGAAATATTTGTTCAGCCGTACCTAAACAAAAGCGGCACTCTAATAGTCAAAAGCTGTCATGCCCATACAACTTGCCTGAAGTATCTCTAAATAGCGCGGCGTTAACGCTTTGCAATTGAAAAATCCGAATTTGACAACGCGTTTTAAAGTGAAAATGGCCGTAATTGTTGCTAAATAATGACAATTCAGCTATTTTTGGTCAATCTAGCGGTTTTATCTTCAGTTTTTAGTTTTATTATGTGGGAACAAGAAAGTTAGCACTTCTGTTCGTAGTATAACGTTGACACTCAACGTTTAAGAAATCGTTCCGCCTTCCGCTCTTGTTTAGGTACGGCTGTAATAGTAAATCAGAATTTCCCAAAAATAGACAATCAATTTGAGAAAGATTAATCTAAAATTACTTGGGTGTAAAAGCAGATTTAAAGAAAAAATATTCTATTTCCGGTACAATGAATTAAATTTACAAAACCTTACGGGAATGTACAGACGAATAATTCTGTATATTATAGTCCAATTATCCAAATATTTTTCCAATCCGGCTGTTTATTTTTCCAAAAACACTTTTGATTTCTTTATTTAATTAATTTAAATAAATCTTGAATACCTACTTGTTACAAGTTTCTTTAGTAGCTTGATTTTAGTCTACTTGTTTTTCTTTCTTATTTCATTTAATATTCTTCTTTAATAATAAAAAAAGATTCACTTATTAATTGAATTAAACGCTCACTTTTCTACTTGGTTGCATGTACAAAACTGCAACAGCAACAACAACTTTAGGAAGATTCAAGATCAACTTTGGTTTCTGTTTTCGTCTTTGCAGTAGACACACAAAATCTTACAAATTTAATTCACGGTTACTAAACACACACTCTGTTAAATAAGAGCATTATGAACCAGATCAAGAAAATTCTTGTTTTAATAGAAACTTCACTTAATTTCCCTTTTTATATATTTCAATTTTGTTTCGTAATTTTTTTTCAATTTTCAGTATTTTTTTTTGCATAAAACCGTTATTGCTTCACTCATATCCGCCGTTAGATTTCATGCAAATTTATACACCCACTATTAATTTCTTTAACAAGAGAAATAAAAAACTAAAACCGACCGACCGAAAAAAAAACACAAACAATTTATTTCTCGTTCGTTTACACTGCATCCAGCAATTGATCTCGTTCGAAAAAAATAAATAATATTTTAAGAAAAACAAACGATCGTGAAGCCGCAGATCGCAAAACAACCGTAACTCGTGTAATCACACCGCAAAAGTTGTTTACAAACTAAACCGAACATTAATGCACAATATTTTTGTTGTATCTTTTTCTTCTTGCTGTATTTCTTATTCGTTAATAATGTGGTTGTTGTTGTTGTTGGTTTTGGAACTTTCTTTAATTGCATTTATTATTTAGCTTTTTCTGTGAATAAGAGCGAATATTTATAAAAAAAAAAAATATAATTCAAAGAGAGGAGAATTACAATTGTTAATTACACTGTGCAACAGTGAAATATAACAAGGTTCCAAAAAGGCATTTTCAAGAGATATATATATTCACTGATAGAAGTAAGTATATTTTCGGAAATGATTTGATCCCAAAAATATTAAACCTACAGTGAAACAGAGTATGGGTCAGAGTTATGTTCTGGCGATGGCGGCATATGGGTTGGGTCGGCTGGTTTAAGTTGAAGGTATTATGGACAGATATCAGCTTAAGACGATATTGGAACGAAATATCAAGTCATCTGCGGAAAGCTTGGGCCTCGAAAGCCAATGGATTTAAAAAAACGATGGTGAAGAAAATATAAGTTACGGCTAGTTTACACTGTCACACATTTCTTACGTATTCTATAATACTTTGTGAGAAAAATAATGTGTTTTGTTGTGACTATCAAAAAATCTAATGTAACATTACAGTTTGTAGTCACACTTTCACACATGAACATGCTTTTGTTAAAATGCAACCCTGAGCCAATGAAAAGTATAAGCGTTTAGAAAAATTTCAAAAAACAATGAAGTCATATGGGATGTCAAATTTTTTTTCGTAATACTTGTCACATTCATAACACATTGCATTCACACTGTCACACTTTTACATAATACTTGAGTTTTTGATCTGTATTAATACAAAATATAATAACATTTGGTTGCACGATCGCGGTGCTACGCAGAGCCATGACAATCCTCGAAATAAAAAGGAACCAACTATATCGACTTTCCAAGCATTTGAGGACGGAAAGAACGCTGTTTCATCTATGGTGCCGAATGTTTAGCTGAAAGTTTATTTAGATAAATAATGATTTTATAATAGCCCAATAAAACATTTTATTGTTTTGCGAAGCACTAACAGTAAATTTTAAAAAGTGAGCGCAGATTTATGCGCAACGCAGTAAGACATACAGAGATGCAGTAAAGTAAGTGAACGGAATTTTTACAAATTAAAAAAATAAAAATAAAAACATTTGAAGAGCCACGACATTTTCTTACTACGAAGCAGGTTTGTAAGGGAGCATATTAAAGAATAAGGTAACAACAAAAAATTCAGTGTAGAGCTGATCGTAACATTCACCAATTTGTATATGCGCTGAATAAAGCGCTTTTTGTGTCAAAAATGTATTGCTTCAAAGTGGAAACTCTTCATATAAAATTATGACTTCGGAAGCGATATCGTAAGCGAAAATTTACGTTTCTCCCTGACAAACCTGCTTCGTTCGAGGCTTCATTTTTTATTGGGAAGACAAATAAATTTTTCATTTCTGTTCCCCATTGTATAACAATACTTTTTAAAAAAAATAAATTGAGAATAATTTTTGAAAACAAGTTGAAAATAAATTTTTATTTTGAAAATAATTTCCCCTTTTGTTTATTTTCAAATAATTTTCAAACGTATAATTTTCAATTTTAAATCAAACCTTCGTGTTTTTTTGGAAACATTAGCGGAATTCAATGTTTGATGTAAATGATATTGCGGAAGTGCGAATGCAAAATATTGTAGCTTTTGTTTGCAATCCAACAATAAAATACACAGAGTTGCAATTGTCACATCATTTCTTTTGCGCAATAGTAAAACTGTATAGTTTTTTTTTTTTGCAACGCAATAAGACCCAGTCCATATTATGAAACATTTGAGCTTAATTCACAGAATACTAACCAGAACTGTAAAAAGTAACATGTGAAAAAGCCCAAATCAGTTGCGAAAGCATTTTTTGATAGTGAAGTGGCAATGTGTTAAAACAGGCCGGTGCAATCAACACAAATTGCGTGATCAAAAGCATTAATTGAACAAAAGGTTTGTTTTGTGCAAAAAATGTATTTAGTAATATTATTTTATTTTATAACGTTGTTTACTTAAATATTATTTAATAGTGTTGTGGAAAACTTAAAAGTGAATTTTTACAACAATTTTGCAATAAAATCTCAACTTAATAAATTTGTGTTCATTGTATTTCCGCAAGAAGGTGCAAAGAGAAATGCAAAAAGGGCAGCTTTCTAAGAAAGATTGTTTGGTTTGATTGAAAAGGGACAGACGTACGGAAAAATGTACTTTGTTTTGTTCACAAGCAGTTTTTGTAAGTTTATTATTCAAGGGAAGAAGAAGAAAGAGAGAAGGCACATACAATAGCAAAACAAAAATTGCATTGTATGGATACGAATGCAGTTTCAAAAGAGAATCAAAGGCAGTTTTTGCAGCAAATATTTAATAATATGGTCGAGGACTAAAAAATAATTTGGAATCGTCAAACAACTTTAGGTACTAATGCCTTGATAATGCTTTCTTTTACTCTGCTTCGTGGCATTTAAAAACAATTTCATAAAATAATTAAGCACCGTTTTGTAAATTTCAGAGAAAAAAATATGTACATCAGCTGTTACCTAATATGCATCTAGCATTTCAAAGTTTCTTAAAACACCGCTCACTGGCAATGCCTTAATTAGTGCAATAGTACCTAAACAGTTGCAACCTTATGCTGGGTACACACTATACAATGCTTTTACGCAATTTAGCAAATTTCATTAATTTTCGTTCATTTTCTTTCATTCGTATGATTGAAATTTGCCAGATTGCGAAATGCATTGCATAGTGTGTAGCCGGCATTAAACGCACCAAGCACTGAATACCGCTATTCTGATTTTGTTGCACAGTGCTTTTTATTGCATGTACAAGCATGCATGCTTTATTCGTACACAGAATAAGAGTGATTAACATTATTTTTAGTTTGTAAACAAATCTTTAAAATTAAGTGCATATGTATAGAGGGTTCCCAGATTTGCCGATTTATCGTCATTTTAACGATTTTCGGGATTAAAAATGGGATATTGACGATTTGACGATTTATACCTTAAATGTGACGATTTTTCAAATAGCAAATTATTAACAAATTAACAAAAGTTTTTAACATAATTTCATGTTTTATTTTAGCTTCTTAGATATTGTTCGTTATTTAATTGGTAGTAATTTATATGTCTTCGCAGCTCATGATACAAAATACGCTTTACTACATTTTTGGCGTTCAATTTGCTCGTTGGTACCATTTTATTTGATACATTTTTCAAAAAACATTTTTTAAACCACTTAAAAAATGTTACTTTTTACAGTTCTGGTAAGTATTCTGTGAATTAAGCTCAAATGTTTCATAATATGGACTGGGTCTTATTGCGTTGCAAAAAAAAAACTATACAGTTTTTAGTTTCGGCTATTAAAAATTATGTACGCGATATCTCTCGGCATTAGCTCTTGTGGTACCTAATTTTCTTACTAATGAAAAATTTTCCATTCCAATGATTCTGAATCTTAATTAAGACACGAATCCAGTTCTAGATTTTCCAAAATTTTTATCCTCTCGATTTGTAGAAAAGTCATCTATTGACCGCAAGAATTAACTAATATAGAACATATTAGTTAATTCTTTCAAATATTTTTCTTTTTTGAACTCAGCGAGATTTTTATTTCAGAAATTTGTTAATAATATATTTGCATTTCATTCAAAATGGAAACTAAAAATAAGAGAACATTTTCAAAGCTCATTAAAAGTTAGTGTTATATTAATATGACGCTTTTAGTGATGATTAAAGTAAGTGCATTTGACGATTGGACATTGTTCCTAAACATTTTACGATTTTCAACCAGTTTGTTTGGCAACTATGTATCAGGGCTGTCAGATGTGGCGATTTATCGCCAAACGTGGCGATTTTCAAACTTGTTTGGCGACCTAAATTTCGATTTGGCGGAATGGCGATTTTTTGGCGATTTATAAAATAGTTGGCGATTTTGTTGGCTATATTTGATGAGCCATGAATTTGTTTTGAAATTTGTTAAACTCTCCATACGGAAATAATTTTTTTTTATTCCAGTATTTCAATGTATGAAATTTGATGCATTCATAGGTATGACCAGTATTTAAAACTAAATTATGTTGAACTAACTGATGAAGATAATGAAAATCTTCGAGAAATTTTTTTTTCACATTTAAATGTGCTCTTGAATGAAGTAATAAGTAGAATTCTTTAAAAAATTAATATAATTAAAGTTTATGAACATTTTTTCCATTATAAAATGTGACAAATTATCACAGATAAAATTCGTTGTTGTTAACGATTTTTATGAATCCTAACGAACCTTTGGATGTTAATGAAATACAATCTAATTTAAATCAGTTTAGGCTAGAAATTTATAGCTACAAGGATATGGCAGGTACGCATTGGCTGTTCTTTATATGTTGGTTATTACAACTTGTAGTAATGCCTGTGTTGAAATAATGAATTCCACTAAAACTCGGCCTCGAAATAGAATGCGATATGAAGTTATCGACACGTTTTAACGAGTTAAAAGTTATATGAATGTAAATAGTACATGTTGCATTAATTTTGTACCTTCACAATGTATTCCAAAAAAGCAGACAAAAGGAGAGTCTTCTCGGCGAAGTACGATATATAGCGTTTTAGATATGTAATAGTACTGCAACTACATACAAATGTATTGTATATCCAATATTTGTTTAATACTTACCGACTACTATAAAATATTTTAAACATTGCACCTTTTTTGTGTCCACTTATAATTTTTACTTTGTTCTAAATATAAATTAAGCAAAATATATCATGGCGACTTTTTTTTAATTTTTGGCGTATTTTAGCGATACGGAACAAATTTTTTTTTGGGATTTACAAAAAAATATTTTTAATTATTCTTAAAATACGTATATTATTGTCAAAAACTAAAAATTAAATGCTTTGGCGATTTTGGCGATTTTTGACATTGAATTTGGCAAAAAAGTTCAAAATCAATCTGACAACCCTGCTATGTATGTATAAAATTATGATTCAAGAGAACAGACTTTAAAAAGAGATCTTACGCAATTTGTTTGCAGTGTTGCCAAGACCAAGAAAAATGTGTTACCAAAATGTAAAAATAAAGTAACCAAATGCACATATAAAATAGTATTTTATTTGTACATCAGCTAAAAAATATTATAAATAAGACACCTTAACTCCTACATCAATTTTTATAAAAATTTTAACAGTATCTTACTGATGGTCTGGAAGGAACCGTAGGCTTTATACTTTTTCGAATTTTATAAGTGGAATTTGCACCTCCCAAGCAAAGCAAAAACTTATTATCGTCTATTTGCAAAACTAAATGAGTTAGAGCTATTAAACTTTTGAAACTTAGTTCTATAGTATGATCTAAGTATGTACATTGCAAGCAGTGTTGCCAGTGAAATTTCGAGAAAGATACATTTTTGTTTCCCAAAAGATACACTTTTTCCCAAAAAGATATATTTTGAAAAAAAATTTGAAAATCAATTTTTAACGCTTAAAATTTTCATTTTATATTTAATGAATATTGAAAAGAAAATCATATCATATAAATTCATTTTTAATAAAAATTACATACCTAATATTTATTTATTATTTATAAGTCATAAATATTAGGTATGTAATTTAAAAAAAAAAAAAAAAAACAGTAAGCAAACTTTAAAATTAATTATATGTAACTATGTATCTTTGGATGTTATTAAAACAAATCTATTTTTGTAAAAATTAATATACGAGTTAAGGCGTTAATAATAAGACGATTATAGGTATCAAAAGTTCACATAATTTTTTTTTAAATTTCATCTTAACACACATACACAAGAATAAGCAGATAGGAATTATCATGGACCACTGCATGAAAGGCAGTATGGCGATGAGGATGGGATCCGACTTGTCGGATATGTGCGGGTTGTGTGAGGACCCGGAGTAGTTAGAGACAAAGGAGCACATTCTGTGCCACTCTCCCAGGCTACAGGGCAGCGGGCTGAGCTGGCTGGGCAGCAGATGCCTAGGCAAATTAGAGGATGTCTCGGGAGGTGGACTCAAGAGTCTTATAGGATACGTAAGGGGGATGGCCTGGCTACACTGCAGGAGACTGGGAGCCGCATATAGGGCGGATTTTTGTTGATCAGGGTTTCTCTCGGGTTTGGTCCGATATCTTTTATTCTTATCTACCATTTTTATCTTTTCTTATGCTTTAGGTATTTATTTCACCTACTTTCCATCTATCTATATCTAAACAAGGCATCACAATGGACCATATTGGTCTCTGGGCCTTTCTACTATACCTCTGCACAAATGCATTTAAAAGCCGTTTCAAGACATTCGTTTGTTTTTTATATACTGATTGTCACTCACTCTTTGCTAACGAATCAAATGCGATGTTGTGCAAAACACATATAACAAAAAATAAATAAAAACACACAATTGCAAATTAATTGTAATTAGTGTGTTATAAACGACCAAATACGAAGTGTTAAGAGTACGGAATTTACACCAAACAGCAACAAAGCAAAACAAATCACACTAACTAAACCAAATCACACGAAAGAACTGTAGCAAAATAGGTGATAAGTATGAATTATCTTGTTTTTTTTTTCAATTATTTAGTATGACTAGCTAGATTTGTATGAAGCAAAAAACAATTAAAGATGAAAAATATTTTTATAGAATATTTAAGTTTTTATTTTAAATTATTTTATTATTACAAAAACATATCAAATATTTAATTAAAAGTAAAAAAAAAAATAATAAAAAGTAATTCTATTATTTGCAAAATTAATATACCTAAAAATAATACATACAACGATCAAAATCTGAGAAACAATCGGCAATAAACATCAAGATCACACACTGTGAATTGAAAAGTTTACCGTACATAACTGTATTATAGACACACAATTGTTGTGTGTTGTTTTTTCGTTCAAATCAAATTATGGATTGAGTTGGTGTATTTAAATCCAACTACTGCTTTACACTGATTTGTTTGAAACGAACTAGTGTTTTAACATTGATTTGGTTTTTCATAATGGATCATTCGAGCTGATTTAAAAAAAAAATTACAGTAGTTGATACACGGCCAACTATAGAGGATGCCCTGTATACTCTATCGTCAAGCGCTCGGTTGGACCGAAACCTAATCCCCCTCAAATGCAGGCAACAAATCAAGTTTACATTAATGACGTTCAGGTACCGAAGCCTAGTAATAACAGAACATCCTACGCTAACGTCCTAAAATCAAACCATATGCCAATGCAAGGTGAGTTGCCAAATAATGATGAAACTCCAGTTTCTAACTTAAGTCGTCTAGAGAAAACCATGGAAACATTAGTACAAACAGTAAATAACTTTACAAACACAATGGGTCACATGATGCAAGAAATGTTTAGAATGTAATCGATGTTATTGCAAGCTGTACTAAACAAGCCATGAACTGTTTAAAAATTTGCTTTTGGAACGCAAACGGCATCCGCCAACATAAAAATGAACTAGAATACTTTCTTAAAAATAAACAAATTGATGTTATGATGGTTTCTGAAACCCATCTGACCTCAAGAAACACGTTTCAAGTCAATGGTTATATATTATATGATACCAAGGACCCTCGAGGTAGAGCTTGTGGAGGTTCTGCCATTTTGATAAAAAACCGAGTAAAACACTACCTAATGTGCGATCATCGTGAAGATTATCTCCAAGCAACGAGCATTTGCGTTGAGGAATTATCTCGAAACATAGTAATTTCATCATTAAACTCCCCACCTAGATTTTCAATATCAGAAAGCCAATATAATAAATATTTCAAATCATTAGGACCCTGCTTCCTGGCTGCTGGCGATTATAACGCTAAACACACTTTCTGGGGGTCACGACTTATTACACCTAAGGGTCGTGTTTTGTTTAACACAATTTGTAAAATGGACCTAAATGTGGTCGCGAGCGGACAACCAACATATTGGCCTACTGATCAGCAAAAAGTTCCAGATGTCATAGATTTTGGCGTGGTTAATAACATCCCCATAGACATGATTCATGTGGAAGCGTCCCTAGAATTATCTTCAGATCACACACCTACAATTGTTACTATAATGAATCCAAATAGAATCGTATCTCCGTCTGGTTACTTATCGACATCAGCCTCACCAATAAATTGGTTAAAATATAAAAAATATCTGAGTGCCCATTGCACAGAAAATATTCCGATTAGCACACCGGAGAACGTGGATCTCGCTATTGTTAATTTTGACAGTTATCTCAAACTAGCTGTTCAACATTCCAGCATCACACTCAAAAAACCAAAAACAAAATCATATATTCTACAGATGTCGAGCGTCTATTGACTGAAAAAAGGAGAGTTCGTAGAGAGGGGCAATTGCACAGATCCCCCCAACTTAAGACTTTATTAAAAGAGTGCACAAAAAGGCTGAGAAAGTTACTGCAGTCTCAGAAAACGGCTTCCCTGGAAAAATATCTCAAGGGACTTGATGCAACTCCACAATCAGATTACTCATTATGGCGTGCAGCTAGAAGCCTCAATAGACCAGTTATCTCTAAGCCACCATTGAGAAACTTGAATGGAAGTTGGGCAAGAAATGATATTGAAAAAGGAAATCTGTTTGTTAATCATCTGAAAAATGTATTTACCCATAATATATTTCACGATATAGCAGTCGATTTACCGTCTGTAAATGTTAGAGCAGCTATTCCCCTAAGATTCGAGTTTAGAGAAATCGAAAAGGCTATTTGTAATTTAAACACCAAGAAGGCATCCGGTATTGATAAGATCAGTAATAAAATGCTTTTGGAGCTACCAAGTACAGCAAAGAAAATTATTCTTTTTATTTTTAATGCTATTTTACGACTTCAATACTACCCTCATAAATGGAAGTTTTCCTTAGTAACCATGATACCAAAGCCAGGAAAGGATCTCACAAAAGTTGAGTCATACAGGCCTATTAGCTTATTATCTAATATTTCAAAGCTATTTGAGAAACTACTAGTGACAAAATTAACGCCGATTTTAAATGAAAATAGATGTATTCCTAATCATCAATTTGGGTTTAGAAGAAAGCATAGCACAATTGAACAAACTCATCGAAAAGTAAATGTAATAAGAAAAGCCTTTGAAGAAAAAAAATATTGCTCAGCACTCTTCATCGATGTGTCTCAAGCTTTTGATAAAGTCTGGCATGAAGGTTTACTACTGAAATTGCAGCAAAACTTGCCAGCAAACATACACAAGCTGTTAGAAAGCTACTTAGTCGGTCGCGATTTATTATTAAAGAAGGCGATTTTTTAAGTTCTCCTCAGCCAGTTAACGCTGGAGTCCCACAAGGCAGCATCCTGGGCCCTCTACTGTACTTAATTTATACTTCGGACATGCCAACAAACAGCTACACACAAACCTCAACATTTGCGGATGACACAGCTTTCCTAAGCGTACATGAAAACTGTCAAGAAGCATCTCGTTACTTACAGGATCACATATTTGAACTGGAAAGGTGGTTAAAACAATGGAGGATAAAGATCAATGAGCAAAAATGCGCACATATAACATTCACATTGCGTCGGGAAACATGCCCCCCTATTAAAATCAATAATCAAATAATACCCCAACACTCGCATGTAAAATACCTCGGTATACATCTAGATCGGCGTTTAACGTGGAAATGGCATATAGAAGCTAAATTAACTCAAATGAAACTAAAAGCAGTTCAAATTAATTGGCTCATTGGAAGAAATTCTGTTCTTAGTCTCGATTGCAAACTTCTACTTTACAACTCTATCTTAAAGCCAATTTGGTGCTACGGTATTCAGTTATGGGGCACTGCCTCGGCTTCTAATATCGAAAAAATTCAAAGGCGCCAAAATAAACTTCTTCGAATAATAACAGCCGCTCCCTGGTATGTCAAAAACTCAAATATACACAAGGATCTCAATGTGCCATTGGTAAAAACTATGATAACGAAATATGCAGTAAAATATTTAAAAAGGCTGGAACTGCACCCAAATCCCTTAGCTCGAAATATTTTAAATTATGGCGGCCACACTCGATTAAGGAGAAGAGACACTGCAGCACTCACCCAATCAGATGAGCGATAAACACCTACATATGTGAACAGAAGCCGTGATGACTAAATCTTTTTGTCTGGCACTGGCAGGACATTAAGTAAATATTAGGATAAGATTTGATTAATTATTGTTAGTTCATATTTAATATATGAAGATTCAATAAATAAATACTGCAAAAAAAAAAGTAGTTGATACAACAATAATTTGGTGTTGACAACTGTGTACAAGAAACAAATGCATTCGTGCAGGGGTTTACTTTCTACCTACCTACCAACATGCTAATAAAATTGTTATTTTTGGACCCCAATTGTCCAAAAATTTTTTTTTTGCAATTTCTTTTTTAATTTTTATTTTAACAACAAAAAATTCGTGCATAACAATAAACTAATTCTAATACAAAACTATATTTTGTAGTTGTTTATGCACGCAGAGAAAAAACATGCTCAAATATGGTCACCTCCAAAAAAACTATGTTTAAAGAAAATTTTATGTTTAATTTAACCATATTATTGTCACCGACAACCATATTATTGTTAAATTAGTTCTCCATCAAGAAGCCACAACCATATTATGGTTGCCTCCAAACATGTTAATATGACAATAATTTGTTTTTAAATTAACAATAGTATTTTCCTCTTTTCAAAGAGCAACATGCTATGGTTGAAACCAACCATGCTATTATATGTGTTAAACATATTTTAGTTATTATTAACCAAAACATGTTCGGAGGCAACCATAATATAGGGGCGCCTTCTTGATGGAGGAGTAATTTAACCATAATATGTTTGTCGATGACAATAATATGGTTAAATTAACCATAATATGATAAGTATTGTGGTTATTTTATTGAACTGTTAATGGTTTTTAATCCAAATTTAGATATTTTTAATTAGGCTTAAGTTCATTGAATTTATATGAAGACAGGAATTTTACAACATGAAATTTTTATTGATAATTTTTCATATTTGACGGCGCTGAAATTTGAACCCAGGCTTTCACGAACAGGTTGCCCAGACTAGTTTCGATTGTAACCAAACAATCTTTTCAGTGGGGTTTGCCGTCTTTACTCACTCGGCTGTTGTAAAACTCCTGTCTTCATAAAAATAATTTAATGAAAATTAAATTCAATGAATTTAAACCTAATTAAAAATATTTTAAAAAAACCATAATAAGTTTAAAATTATATTTAAAAATAGTTTTGTTTGAGGTGACCATATTTAAACATATTTTTCTCTGGGTGTGGTGCTCTATTCTACTGCGTAGGGTTTAAACGAATACCATCGCGTATGTCAAATTATGAGTACAAGATTGTCTGAACAAGGCCCTTGCCCATTGTGCAAGAGCTGAAACTAATAACTAATCTCTTTCGCAAAACGAACTTTCTTTACAGATGCATTATACAGACATACATAGACCCAGGATACGAGCATTGTAAGGCACCTTGACTTGACATCCCAAGAACCTTCACCAACAAAGACTCTAGGACCTTTAAAGTTCTGTAAGCTGCTGCATCTTATGTTACCAAATAATATTCTGCATGCTTATCCACGGGTGAATCTCTCTAGTGGATCTATGAAGTCCAAAAATAATAAAATTTAATTCTATCATGTTCATGTTAAATTTCCTTTTTTAATCAGACCTAACATTTAGTCTCCACATACAGCGTTTCTGTACCACCTGTGGGGTATTACATTGAAATCCTTTTTGTATAGTTTACTAAAGTTATTGAATATTTATGATTTATGATTTATATAAACGAAATAAATATTGAAAAATTAACGTTCTCTAGTTTTATTATTGCCACTCTGCCAATAGTGTAAATTTAAATCTTATAAAATTCAACTTTATATTTTCCAATACAAATTTTTTGGTAAAAAAATTTTAACGGAAAAATTGCAACAAAAAAACTTTTAAATATCCTACATGAAATTTTTTTAAAATAAAAAGAAGTTCCAAAGAGATATAAATTAAGGAAAGTATTCAAATTAACTTTTAAAAAACAAACGACAAATAATTGTTTGATAGTTCCAAAAAATGTTTAATTAAAACTCACAGAAGTGCTGTAATCGGCTGTATAAACTTTTTGATAACCTCCACTGATACTCTCCATTGAACTCTTATATGAATATTCCAAAAGTTTTGGCTTCTTCATTACCAGAGGTGGAGGGTATAAAAACATCAGCATTGTTAATAAGTTTATAAAAATTCTGTGTAGTTCTACTCGTTGGTTAAGCGTTAGTACTCCAGCATATTTATTTACTAAACAACATGGACACGACTTTCTCCATTCCCACTTCCTTATAAACTTTACATGGCATGAGGGTTAAACTTGCAATTTAAATGCCCCAGCTGTGCGACAGAAAATAGAAAAAAAGGAAAGAAAAATTACAACACACATTTCGTTTGCAATACAAATACCATCACACCATTTTATAATGTGTACACATGTTTGCATGTGTATGTGTCGGTGTTTGGCCATTGAACAAAATGTCGATTTGGTATTTTTATGATTTTAATTGAAAAACAGTTAAGATTTAATGCAGTTTCTCCAATAAACTGTTTGCCATCTACTGGGGACTACCAGTTGGCGTTGGCCAGGAAATGCAGAAATTTTTTTATATGTTTTTGAGGGAGTCCAATAATTTCCGTTTTTGGTCGGCCGTATTGATAATGCCGCACATTTGTTGTATTTCCGTTTGTTAATGTTGCTGTTATTGGAATATTGTGTTAAAGTTTTTCTATTTGTTTTTGCGTGTGATACGGAGAGTTTGAATGTAAATATTTATTTCCTTTGGTAGAGTAGGGGTATAATTGTACACAGCTGTGTCTGAGGAGTGTCTGAGTGGCCCAAAAGACTGATGACGAGGAGGTTAATGATTATTTTAAAAATAAATTGCTAATTAATAAATATATCATAATTGGCTTTTAATAATAAGTGATTAAAAAATTTATTTAACTGCTTTTTTGTAGTTAAAATTAAAAAATTTCATTACGGAATTTGTATTGCAACATTTGAGTTTGAGTTTCATTATTGCTGTTTTTCAATGTAAATTCCCAAATGAAATTGTTTATTTTTATAACAAAAAGAGGTAGTAAATTTTGGGAAATTTAGATATTCTTCTTTGTGCTGGGTGTATAACTTAAAAATACGGCATTTTTGGTAAACTAAAAGCATTTATGCACAATATGCATTTAAATATTTAAAATATCGTTAGTCGTAGTTTCTTGCAAAATATGAATTACATGCCAAAAGAACTGCTCATATTTTAAGGCCAAGAATGAATTTGGGCCATTTCGGGATCTCTCTTTGAAATAAAAGCATATTTCAGTGAGAGCATTCCGCATCGATCGAAACAATGGATTCTTAGGCGGAGCAAAGTGTGGACTACAAGGCGGGTGTGAAAAAATCTGGCAACCACTATTTTTTAAAAGGGTTTTAACTAATTTTGCAACATGAGGCTGAGCGATCTCATAACTACGCGTCTCCACTATCCATCAACTTGGTAACAACATCATGTCGCACATGAATTCAGCTAGTGTATACTCTTCATGTTCATATTTCGTTCATGTGCTGCCATCGTTGGCTAAACATATGTCTTAGAAGCCATGTTCGCCATGATGGTCGTCTTACAATGTCATTTTCTATCTGCAACTAAACGCACAACAAAAACAATTGTGTTAATCAGAACATGAACATCATCACGTATTCGCCACATACAAGAACATGAACTAATTAATACTGTTATTCTGCTGGCTTTATGTTCATGTCATATTCAAGTCGATAGCGCTTGAAGACGTTTCCCGGAAGAACGGGGAATTCCCGCTTATTATAAAACGGTGCAAAATATAATTTTATTTATTTGAACAAATAACATTTATGAGATCCATTAAACAAGTTTATCAATACATTAAGCGTTAGTAAAAAAATAAAAAATTAAGTTCTTTATATGCAAAGCCAACAATATTGACATGAAACCAAAATATGTAGTTAAATTATTTAAAAAAAAAATGTTACTAAACAATTCTTTGACAGCAGGATTTTAGTATAGAATAAGCATTTACTGAATCCTTTGGCAGACTATTTCTAATTTTAATCAAGAAGCGTCCTGTCAATGAAATAGCACGTTCCATTTCTACAAATGTCTGCCATTATAGCAAAAAGAACTTTGAACAATCTCTGGACACTTTCAGTTTTCTCACCATTTCCTTTAAAAACTGGTAACTATTTTTTAAAGAAACATATTTTCTTACAGAAGAAGTATTAAATTCATTTTAAGAATCTAATCCAAAAAAAGCTTTTTAGCAGCCAGCTGCTCTGTATATGAAATCATTAAATATTTTGAGACTTTATTTCGTTTTTATAAAAAAATTTGCGTCTTCCAAAAAAAAAAAAAAAAAATTGTGAACATTTTTACTCCTCTTCTTTACTAGTTTGAAATTTCAGAGCATGAACGTTTAATGGTTCTTGACATAGATAATATACAATTATATCAGCAGTAAAGTTGCGATAATTAAATTAAAAAATTCCCGAGAAATATGCGGGATCCTGAGATTTTTTACCCGGGAAATCCCGTATAAAAAACACCAGTGGTTTCGAAAAATAATCGCTTTAAAATATTTAATTATGTTCGATAGAGTTCGCCTGTGATCGTCTTCCCTGATTTCAGGTCATAACAGATGTGACCTTTCCAGTCCCACCGGATGCAAAGCATTAACTTGACGGAATATGTATTCAATTTTAACGCTGAGTTGGCTTTCTGGTCGGGCTTTATACATGTACGATTTCTTGCTTTTCGGGTAGTCGTAATGGATAAATTTTTCACTATCTATACAGAAAGAAAAAACTTGTACTAAATTTACGTTTTTTCTTCTTCTTATTTTAAGTGCGAGTCGCATTTAAAAATTTAAGAACGAATAGCAAAAAAATATTCTTAAAGCAATTCAAAATGGAATAACTTTCGAAAAAAAGAATGCGCGAGCAAACGCGCGTGTGCGTAAAAGTTTATTGTAAAAACAACAACACTACAAAAGAAGGTAAAAACGATTTGCAACAACAACACTACAAGAAGAAAAACGACATTAGGTCTGTCTGCGTACACATATTTTGCATAATTTTGTACAAAATGTCGCAAAATCTTGCAAAATGTTGTCTGCGTACTCCAAATCTCTTACGGCGAGAGAGCCAAAAAGAGAATTTTTTGACAGTTGAAAGTTAGAGAACTTGCAAAATGTTACTGGAGAAATTTCCTCTGGTAAGATTTTGCAACTAGTTTGAACAGCTGTTTTTATATACTGTTTGAATGAAAGAGTTTACGTGTGCCAAGATAGCGTCGACGAAATAGCGTCGAATTTGGGAATTTTGGGAATACAGTATATGAACAAAAAGTTAGCGTCGAATTTAGGAATTTAAAAAGGGGAAGTAAAAATATTTTTATATTTTAATAAAAATACAAAAAATATTTACCACAGGCTTTTGCACGGTATAAACTGTATATTTTCTGAAAGTAAATAGTTTTCTGGATAAAATGAGCGATGCGTGCAAAAAATATATAGTTTATACCGTGCAAAAGCCTGTGGTTCATTGCATAAATCAGTAAAGATTTTTACTGACCATTTTGGATGAACCCAGATTTCTCGGAAACTGTCCGAACGATTTTTTGCACAGAAAACTATTTACTTTCAGAAAATATACAGTTTATACCCTGCAAAAGCCTGTGGTAAGAATTTTTTGTATTTTTATTAAAAATATAAATATATTTGGGCTTAAATCTAGTTTACCGACGCAGCTCCAAATAAAAAAAGAAAGTTCCCAGGGTGATAGAAAATGGAAAAATAAGAAGAAAAAATTAAATAAGAAAGTTGGCGCAAACGCTTAGTTTTCGAGTTATGGGCGTTTTAAGTTTTTATATAAATATGTGATTTTGCAGTACATTTCCAAATGTATATGGCTAATATTGGTATCATTGCAAAGCGTTTCACTAGATCTTTCTGGACATATAGAATTTATTTTAATATTTCTAGTTTATTAAGAAGTGGGACGAGTTTGCAAAGTACAAAAGTTTTTTAGTAAGCATAAAAACAAATTTATTAATTTTTTCTAATTCTTTAATGTATGTATATACTACATACTAATTTATTTAAGAATTTTAATTAAAATACAAGTAAAACCTTCTTTATGTTTATGTTATACTAATGAGGAGAGAATCCTTGCCCATGGGCAAAGGCCGTCTATGCAGAGAATCTTTAGTTAGCGAAGCCGGTATTAGTTATACCATAGGGGAAAAAATATTTGCGCCCGGCCGAAGGCCGGCTATGCTAGGAAGCTTTAGTAAGCGAAACCGGTGTTTATTATACCATAGAGAAGAACATCCTTGCGTCCTGCCAAAGGCTGGCTATGCAAAGAATTTTTTTTGCGATGCTAGTGTTTGTAATTTTATAAAATTTGTATTACACTTTTATTTAAATAAACTACATTCTTTCCTAGTGCACTTCCGTAACATTTCGACGTAAAATGAAAAAAACTGTAATGTGATCTAAAGAGTTTAATATTTTGAAATAAATTATGTATATCCAGAAAAATCTGTTCAAGAGCTTTAAAATGATACAAATATTGGCCATATACGTTTAGAATTGTAGTGGAAAATCACATATTTATATGAAAACTTTAAACGTCCATAACTCGAAAACTAAGCGTTTGCGCCAACATTTTTATTTTATTTTTTCTTCTTATTTTTCCATTTTCCATCACCCTGGGTACTTTTTTTTTATTTGGAGCTGCGTCGGTAAACTAGATTTGTTCCTATATTTGTACTTCCCTATTTTAAATTCCTAAATTCGACGCTAACTTTTTGTTTATACTGCAAAAACCCATTATTTGGGTATTTTGGTTTCCCGGTTTTTAAATTCCCAAATTGTACGCTATTTCTTCAACGCTATCTTGGCTCACGTTTGTTATTTCAATTGTTTACACACCGATCAGCTGTTTTCTTGCAAGATTTCACTGGATACTGTCTGCGTACTTTTTGAGATATTCTCAGCCGAAAGAGTAAAATTTGTCTTACTCTCCCAAAAAAATTTACTGAGTATTTGCTACTGGAAAAGTACGCAGACAGACCTATTATTTTCATGCTTAAAAAGTAAAATAAGATGTAAACATTCCCAAAATCTCTTTGTTAAAATTATTTAGTACAACAAATTTTCAAATAAGATTACACAGAAAAAATTAAAAATTTTATTAAAAGATTTTATTTGTTGTGCTTAATTCCCTTTTTTTTTATTAATTGATTTAAAAATACTGAAATTTATTGTTGGAGGATAAGCGCATTTCACTGGTTGCTTAGGCCAGATCATCAGGAAACGTTCTCCTAATTAATTTTAGAAAAGCCAAAGCTATCAGTAAACAAGACTACAGAGGGAATGAGAATTACCTACAAAAACTCAAAAAGCTTAAACATAATACCAAACAATAAATCAGTGATGAGTTTATCTTTTCTTATATTCCCCCAACCAGAGAAATGCGTATAGGAACAGCTTATGCTCCAACAATAAATTTCTGTATTTTTTTATCGATTAATAAAAAAAAGGGAATTAACCACAACAAACAAAATCTTTTAATAAATAATAGTATTTCCAAAAACAACTTTGATAATAAATTAAAAATGTTCTCTTCTAATCACCAATTTCATACCAAATTCATAGAATCAAGCAAACAATTTATTGATTTTGCACCTACTACTAAAATGATAAAGTTGATTACAAAGGGTGGGTTTTTAACATGGAGATCAGAGATTTAGTCATCTTTGTTTTTAGTTTTTAAGATGAGGATTAATTACTTTTATTTGCCAGTTTAAACTTAATCAACAAATGTCAACACATATACATGTATAACAAAAGCAGCTGTAAAAATACAAAGAAAAAATACATATATACAAACGAAAAATGGATTTTTCTGTTGAAGATGAACCCTTTAGTGATTCTGAAACATATGAAAACCTAAATAAAACTAATAATATCTAATAAAAAATATCTTGTTGACATTTATTGTTATTCAGTATGGCAATGCTGCGAGGTTTAAGCTACAACTTAAAAACGGCATACCCAATTAGTCCTCAATTAAATTTATTCTCAAATTAATTAATTATAGTTTGCTGCTAAGATTAAACTCGATGTTAAAAACCCACTCTAAGAATTGTGAATTTTTTTTTTTTTTCTATAAATAATATTTTTAATTTTAATTAAAAAAAAAATAATCAAAAAACCTTGCCTTATCAAACAATGTTTTAATTGATTTCATTAAATATAGCTCAGGTTTTGACAATTCTTAACAACAATTCTGCAAGTTTAAATTATTTTATTTTAAACGAAAAATTCAACTAAGATTTTTTGTTATTTAATTAATATTTTAATTCAAAATTTATTTCAAAACATTTAAAATGTTAATTAAATCAAAATTAAATTTTTAATTTTCTTTCAAAAAAAAAAAATAATTGATTCAATTGTCACACTAATTAAATTGAAATACTTTTTAAGCAATTTTTTTAATTGATAAAAAACACTGATACTTTTTTCTGTGTACGACAACCATATCAGGTATGCTCCTGGTGTCTTATTATTGAAAGTACTTCTGTTGACAACAACAAAAGTAAAACAAACATCCCAGTAAAAAATGTGCTTAAAAAGGAGCGGGTTTTATGTACAAATTCATAGCTCAAATCGCTTCAAAGCTGCTGATGGGATGCCTGATTTTTGTACGGGGTATTCCCGGTTTAGAGGACTATTTTCTGCTGACAATAAGCGCTTCCTTTAACATAATAAAACATGCAAATAAAGCACTCTTAAAGTGCTTTTTTAAGGGCTAACTATATTAACATATTCCTAAATTTTTTGCTTTTACTGGTTTAAATGCCTTTTTTCAAGAATTTTCATATTTTTATTTTTTTCGCTTTAAAACCTTCTTCGTTGTCAGCACTAAAATAGCAGCTATTTTCTATATTTTATTCGTTATCATTTACTACTGTATAATAGATCTCTTATTGAAGCGCTCGATTATGCGTCTTTTCTCTTAAGTGCTTCAAAAAAAACAATTTTTTTTACTGGGATGTGTAACATGTAAGTAAATAATTATATTCTGTCTATCTCTGGTTCTCTCGGCTAAGTGTAGTTTTTGTAGGTTAGGATCATCAATCTCACTTTTAGAGTATTTTATTTATTTATTTATTAAGAGTTACAAATACAATTACAAATTATACTCTAAGCTAATTATCCGAGTACTAGTAACTTGGACCTTCAGCCCGTTGCAGTGAAACAGACCAGTCTCTGGCGGGAATCGAACGCGCAATCCCCACACTGAAAGACTAGCCCACCGGGGCACCCCGGACTTTTAGATTATTTCAAGTACACATATGGAATTAAACAAACTCTCAGGCATTCAAGAATTTCTAAACGAACTAAGAAATTCTTGAATCAGGCACGGTTTCAGATTAACGTTTATCTCACTTTTACTAAGTCAATCCCGTTTTCGGAATATTTTAAGTACGGGGTACATGAATAATTCGTACTGGAATAAAGCATTCTGTACTTGATTTAAAAAAATCCATAGTTACAGTACTATCGAAACTGCTTTTGCTTGATGTAAGTACTGATGGACTTTTTCTTTTCAGTGTTTAATAATTCGATACAAGTATTACTTTTTTTTGGCGTTGAAGCAGCATTTTGGAAATGCAAATTCATCTTTCTTGCCTGAAAAGGAAAATGTCATAATTTTAGAAGTTCTTCTTCTGAAGCTTGACAACAATATTCATAAAGTTTTGGGCGATTCAAATGTTGGTTATTTAAAAATTTAAGAAGATGAAAATTTAACAAAAATACAAGTTAGAGTGCTATATTCGGCTGTGCCGAGTCTTTGATACCCTCCACCGACAGGAGTGGGCTCTATATGATATCTACATATATATTATTAACTATGCTTCACAAAACGAACGACAGCATTAAAAATGGTATTAAATTATTGACCGACAGTTTTATGCGTTTCTTGTTAGAACTTTGAACTGGCTTGAGTAAAATATCATGATTCGTTACAGTTTTAGCCGAACTAAAATAATTTTTAGGAGGGTAATTTATATTGGACCTAGGGTAAATTATGGACCAATCATCCCGAAATTCTGAAGACTGATTTCTGGTATCACAAAAAAATTGGATTAAATTTCAATACAGCAGTGTAATTAGTTTTAGCGTTAACAGAGAATTTCACAAAATTGTATGATATTTTTTCTGGCCATATGAATATAAGTTGGAAGAAATTTTACCGCCAATATCTATATCTGTTATGGTTTTAGGCGAATATAATTATTTTCCCAAAGTTGGCTTTATTTGGTTTTAGGCGCAATAAACTGTTTGCCGGGAGTAGGGTTTATATGGGGTCTAGGATAAATTTTGAACCGATCTTCACGAAATTTAGCAGTACCGAACCGAATTTAATTATGATAGCATTATTTATTACGGTTTTAGGCCTACTAAACAGTTATCTGGGAGTAGGGCTTATATGGGGCCTAGTGTAAATTATGGACCGATCTTCAAAAAATTACAGTGTGATTTGCAGTCGTAAAAAGCGAGTTCGTGCAAAGTTTTATATCATTCCGTACATTATTCCACAATTTATGTTAGTTTTTGTATCAAATTTATTAATTTTTTTAGGGTGGTGGTTCCACATTTTGATTCATAGATCCTTCTGAACCAATGTTGCTGGATTTCAATCCCAATCTGCTGAGAATAACTACAAGCAATTTGAGACCAAGTTTGTTCTTATCTTTTGCGTTTTTCGAAAGTGAACGTGTTTTCAACAGACGGACAGACAGGCGGACATGGCTAAATCGACTTAGAATTACTCAAGGAGCCAGAATATATATACTTTATGGGGTCTTAGATGTATAATAAAAAAGTTTCACACGGAATGACAAACTTAGTATACCCTTATTCACCACTAGTGATGGTGGAGCGTATAAAAAAAATATCTTCATAAAGAGAAGTTCAGAGCCCAACTTTCCTACCGCTTTTAAAATACCTTCTTTTCTTATCAAATAATAAACACCTTAAGGCTTTATTTAATCACATTAAAATTCATGGAATTCGATTTATTTCGAAAAAACAAACAACCCTTCTATTTTACACCATTTGTCTTTAAAAAAAAATTTTTGTAATTTATTGCCCAACAAATATAAAAAAAAAACTATAAAAATCTTCAATAAAAACCTCTAAATAAAGTGTTAATAGTTTTATGGCCGTTTACGCTTAAACAGATTTAGTTTTCCAAATAACAAAATAACCAGAATATAAATAAAATGAATTCAGGCAATAAAATATTTGGCATTTAAATAAACATTTATGAATTTTATGCATAAAATAACGATAAAAGAAATTTTGGTTTTAACCAAAATTATTGCCACAAAAAAGGTTAAATATTTATAGAAAATAAATCAACAACTGTCAAAACACTAACACACAGCTATTTATACGAAACAAATGATAATTAAAACAATTAATGTCTTTTCCACTAATACAGGCATACACCCATACACACATGCCAAATGAAATAACAAAGTAAATTATAATTAAATTCCAGTTCAATAAGGATTAGGGATATTTATTTCTGTTATTTGTGGCAGTAAAATATATGATTTTATGTATTTGTATGTGTATGTGTAGGTACGTGTCAGTTGTTGTATAAACAAATCTTAATTTTTGTATGATGATGGTTTAAATATTACAAGAGGCATTTAAATAAAACAAAAATATTGTGGTTGGATACTTGCATATGAAAGTTTGCCACTTCCTTTTCCGTTTTATCCATAAAATATTTGCTTGCCTCTATGCTTGTATGTATATGTACTGCCTCCTTCTTGTATAAACAACTATTTGCCACAATATTGTGGCATTATTATCACATAAATAATCGTTGTGGGCACGCTAGCTTTAGAAGCTCATAGGGAAAGCAATTAATAAGAATTGGAATTATTTAATAAGCAACGTGAAAGAATTATTCAAGAAAAGTTAAAAAAACAAAATAATATTTACCAAGAAAAGTTTCCCTTCCCAAAAAAGTTAAAGAAAATACAAAGAAATATGCTTAAAATATGCAAAACATGCATTAATATGCAACTTTGGAAATTTAAGAAAAATGTCAGTGGATACAACTAAAACTAGAGATCTACACCACGCGTTTTATGCATCTGTCAAAAAAGTAGATCTACACTGATTTATGTATAGACACATGAAGTAGGTCTACTTTCATACGCGTTGCGTCTTGCTAAAAATGACAGGGGATTTTGATAGCCAAGGATGACAAATTATATTTTATTTTTGATGTAATTGATTAATTTGTTTGTGTGGTGGATTTATTTATGTCAACTTTTTTTTTTTTTACTTGATAACAACGTTTACATAGTCTGTGTTCAAACGGCTCATGTTTTATTGACATGATTGCTACTTTATGGATGAGGGAGATGAGGGGAAAAGAAACGAGTACAAACATGCATGTACTGTCAGTACGCTTTGCTTGCTCATTCGCTATTTTGTTTCTTTTTAATTCGTATTTAAAGACTATTAAAAAAACATGTCGTCAACATGACATGAATCATTTGAACGCCAATTCATGTTAAAAGAAGAAAAAGGAAGAATCATGTCAATAAGACATGAGCCATTTGAACACAGACATAACAGCTGATCAAAACAAATAACTTGGCGCATAAAACGGTTTGCATGTAACTTGTATTTTAGACGCACCAAATGCGCCATAAGTATCAAACGTGTGGTGGGAACCTTCATCTTGAGACACCCTTTACCACTTATGACTTCAAAGAGATTTCTTAAATATATTGAAATGTCATTCGTAAAACTGCCCTGGGTAGGGAAGGAGCTCGAGCGTCTTTGCTGTTATCATTTAAAAACAAATAGGCCGACTTTGTTTGTCTGCTTTTCGTGCATATTACGTTTCACCTCGCACTGGCTAATGGCTAGGTGTCGCATAACTTTACCGAGCCATAGTTTTTGCCTTTTTCAGCATTAAACGTATGCAATCGTTTAAAGCCTTGAAATTTTAAGGTGTTTTATCTGGTGGAGAACAAAAAAAATACTAACCGTGACTGTGTATAGAACCAAAAAAAAAATCAGACGTCTTATTTTTGACCTAAATACTCTGCAGCGGATTCTGGAAGCTCTTGCCTTTCTATGCGAAGGTTTAGGTCGGCCGAGGACTTGTGGATGAGACTCCATAAACTGTATAATAGCCTAGCGATATGACTACATAGTTAGCCAAAAATAAAAATATATTGAAAAACAAATCTAAGATTTCTGTCAATTACACTGTACAACACCCCAGTAAATAGCAGGAATCCAAGTCTGAACGAGGAGCCGTCGGAAGGTTATTTTAGATGGGCTAATGTTCCTTCGATTTAGCGCTTTATTGTAACAAATCAGCAGAGAAAACAATGTTACCCTTTAATTTAAGGTTATGTCAGAGTTTATGAAGTATTTTATCTCTTTAATTCTATACCGTATTTGTCTTTTATGTACCTTTCTTAAAAAAAAGGCCAACAGTACTCTTTAAGGCCGTTTTACACTATCACACAAATCTTACGTATTTTGACAAAAATGCCCCCTGATCTAATTATTGTTAGAAACTTTTCAAAAAAAATTATAACTTATAATAACAGTGTTTTATTTTCATTAAAATACGTAAAATTTGTGGGATAGTGTAAAGTACCCTTTAATATGAATAAAATGGTTAAAATGGTAAAAAAAAAATTGTCACATAAATACACTAAAGCGCAAAATTTTACTTGAATGTAATATGCAATATAAAATTAAATGTTTTGATGGTTTATTTTAAACTTTTTCACAATTGGTTTTCAAATGTCACGCTTTTGCTACCAATGGGGTTTTTTTCTAAAAAAAAATGATGCCTTATAAATGTGTAATATTTAAATCGTGTTACACACACGTTTACAATGTGGAACATTTTTCTGTATTTCAATGGAACAAAATAATATCTTGATCTTAAATTGCTTCTAGTTATCCTTCGCAGTTTGGGATTGATATCCAGTAAAATCCGATCAGTAGGATCAGAGTTATGAATCAAAATGTAGAACCACCACCCTAAAAAATTGACAATTTTGTTACAAGAACTAACAATAAAAGGTGGCATAATGCACGGCATGATATACGATTTTGTGCAAACTCATTCTATATGACTAGAAATCATACTGCACGTCTAAAACCGTAATAAATATTGTTATAATATTAAAATGTGCTACGCCATAGTTCTTTAGGAATAGAAACCACACTGTCAAATTTCGTAAAGATCGGTCCATAATTTATCATATGCCCCCTATAAAGCCTACTCCCGGAGAATAGTTTAGTACGCCTAAAACCGTAATAAATAACGATATCATAATAAAAGTTGATACGTCACAGTTTTGTAAGGCTAGAAATCATACTTAAATTTCATGAAGATCGGTCCATAATTAAGCCTAGGCCGCATATAAAACCTACTCTCGGAAAACAGTTTAGTATGTTATAAAACGTAATAAATAATACTATTGTAATAGAATTTGGTAATTTAGTACCACCAATAAATAAACTGTGTCGTGCACAAAAATCAACCAAAAGCTCCCCATTGTTATTTCTCGAGGATCCTAAGCCATGAGATCCCATCATCCTTTGAAGGTTGTAGTTATCACTTCCAACTTTAGCATTAAAATCGTCCAGAACTATTTTAATATCACCCGATGGAATGGAGTTAACAGCTGCTTCAAGTTGGGAGTAAAACTCTTCTTTTGTTTTGTCATCATCTGGTTCGGTGGGAGCATAGCACTGAAGTACAGATATCTTCCTGTATTTGGAATTAAAACGAGCCTTTATTAGGCGGTCTGAAATGGGAACGTATTCAATGAGCGCCTGTTTTGCCATAGGTGGCAAAAGCAAGCCAACACCGTTCATACGGTATCTATCGTTGCCAGAAAAAAGAAATAAATGGCCGGATTCCAGCTGTTCAGAGCCCTTATTCACCCATTTAATTTCACTCATACCGAGGATGTCCAGGTTATAAGAGACAAATTCGTTACACACTTGCTCAAGTCTCGATGGAGAAGAGAGGGTTCTAACATTCCATGTTCCAATCATTATCCTTTGTTTAAAGCGGTAGTTCGTCATCGGTGAGGGAGAGTTATTATTTTCATTTGTTGACGTTTCTGTAATCGGTTTGTTTAAGACGATTGACTGATTGGGCCAAAGCGTCCGATCCTAGCGTTGGGGCTGCCAACCACCTCTAGGCAGGTGCGCCGTCTAAACGGCATATAAACAGTTGAGCTTCAGTGACTAATTGGGATACTGTCTGCCACCTAATTACCTGAGACGCATAGGTGTTACCATGCCGGTCAGGCTACTCAAACGGTCGCCTTCTCACGTTAGCTATCGACAGACGGATGTCTGAGCGACATTTCCAGGGGATACTTGGTTTAAAACCGGAAGTGTGAGTTGCTTGGGAATTTCAACAAATGAATCACTTCTGGCCATTCCCAAGTGAATGGCATCCAGAAAGCTTTCCACATCTGCGAAAGACCCCAATCCCCCAACGCCCTATGTTCAACAAAATGAACTTTCGTATAATTATTTATCATTACTATTTTTTTTTTTGTTTGTAGTGATTCATATTTATTATGAATAAAGGCTTAAAAAAAATAGAATTTGGTACGTCAGAGATTTATAGGACCAAAAATCACACTCTAAAATTTCGTGGAGCTCGGTCCATAATTGACTATATAATGTCGTATATTATGCTCACTCTGGGAAATAATTTAAATACGCCTAAAACCGTAGCAGATATAGATATTGTTGTTAAATCTGGTCCAATTTTGGTTCATATAGCCAGAAATAATATCATGAAAGTATTAAGCAAGCAGCCTTCTGTAAATCACTTTAAACGCTAAAACGAATTGTCTGAGGAGAACTTAAAAAAGCCCCTTCTTTAATAAAAAACTTTCGACCGACTAAGTAGCTTTCTAACAGCTTGTGTGTATTTACTGGCAAGTTTAGCTTCAAATTATTGAATAAGCCTTCATGCCAGACTTTATCAAAAGTATGAGAAACATCGATGAAGAGAGCGGAGCAATATTTTCTTTCTTCAGAGGCTTTTCTTATGGCGTTTACTATATGATGGGTTTATTCAATTGTGCTGTGTTCTCTTCTAAAGCCGAATTGATGGCAAGGAATACAAACAGCTTATCTTAGGGGAATAGCTGCTCTAACATTTACAGGCGGTAACTCGACTGCTATATCGTGAGATACATTAAGGGTATATACATTTTTCAGATGATGAACAAACAGATTTCCTTTTTCAATGTCATTTCTTGCCCAACTTCTATTTCAGTTTCTTAATGGTGGCTTAGATATCACTGGTCTATTGAGACTTCTAGCTGCACGCCATAATGAGTAGTGTGATTGTGGAGTTGCATCAAGTTCCTTAAGATATTTTTCGAAGGATGCTGTTTTTTGAGACTGCAGTAACTTTCTTAGCTTTTTTGTGCACTCTTTTAGTAAATTCTTAAGTTGAGGGGATCTGTGCAACTGCCACTCTCTTTGAGCTCTTCTTTTTTCAGCCAAGAGACGCTCGATACTGTAGAATGATTTTTTGAGGGTTATGCTAGAATGTTGAACAGCTTGTTTAAGATAACTGTCAAAATTTACAATAGAAGGATTCACATTATTCAGTGCACTAAGTGGAATATTTTCAGTACTGAGATATTTTTTATATTTTAACCAATTTATTTGTGTGGCTGACGTCACTAAGTAACCAGACGGAGATACAATTCTATTAGGGTTTGTTATAGTAAGAATTGTAGGTGTGTGATCAGCAGATAATTCTAAGGAAGTTTCAACATAAATCGTGTCTGCGGGGATGTTTTTTACCTCTAAAGTCTATGACATCTGGAACTTTTTGCTGATCAGTAGGCCAATATGTTGGTTGTCCGCTCGCGACCACATTTAGATCCATTATACAAATTGTGTTAAACAAAACACGACCCTTTGGTGTAATGAGCCGTGACCCCCAGAAGGTATGTTTAGCGTTATAATCACCAGAAGCTAGGAAGTAGGGTCCTAATGATTTGAAATATTTATTATATTGGCTTTCTGATATAGAAAATCTAGGTGGAGAGTTTAATGATGAAATTACTAGGTTTCGATTTAATTCCTCAACGCAAATGTTCGTTGCTTGGAGATAATCTTCACAATGATCACACATTAAGTAGTGTTTTACTCGGTTTTTTATCAAAATGGCAGAACCTCCACAAGCTCTACCTCGAGGGTCCTTTGTATCATATAATATATAACCATTGATTTTAAACGTATTTCTTGAGGTCAGATGAGTTTCAGAAACTATTATAACATCAATTTGTTTATTTTTAAGGAAGTATTCTAATTAATTTTTATGTTGGCGGATGCCGTTTGCGTTTCAAAAGCAAATTTTTAAACAGTTCATGGCTTGTTTAGTACAGCTTGCAATAACATCGATTACATTCTAAACATTTCTTGCATCATGTGACCCATTGTGTTTGTAAAGTTATTTACTGTTTGTACTAATGTTTCCATGGTTTTCTCTAGACGACTTAAGTTAGAAACTGGAGTTTCATCATTATTTGGCAACTCACCTTGCATTGGCATATGGTTTGATTTTAGGACGTTAGCGTAGGATGCTCTGTTATTACTAGGCTGCGGTACTTGAATGTCATTAGTGTTAACTTGATTTGTTGCCTGCATTAGAGGGGGATTAGGTTTCGGTCCAACCGAGCGCTTGACGATTGAGTATACAGGGCATCCTCTATAGTTGGCCGTGTGATTACCCCCACAGTTGCTAAATTTTTTTACATTGGGGTCATTTTTTGACTTATCGCACAGGACGGTACCATGTTATTCACCACATACGACCCAAACAAGGGGTAAATAGCAGTATGCCCTAGTATGACACAAATTCTTGGCAGTTTAAAAACTGAACGGCCCATTTCTTTTGTGCGGCTCTTTACCGTGATTTTTCTGTACAGGATCTATTTCAAATTGTAAATGGGATGCGTTTCATTTTTTTTTTAATAACGTCGCCGAGCTCTAACTCCACTCGAAATAGTGGTTGGGGATTTTTTCCCTGTTTTTAATATTTTTTAAATTTTTTATTTTGAAGCCTTTTTTTAGGCGCATATAACCATTTTTGTGACGGCAGCGCCCTATTTGGAAACCGAGAACTACTTTGGTTTCTGCAAAAAAAAGAGACAATCTCAGAAACAAGTTACATGTACGTGTGTGAGCAAATATTATAAACTTTATGTAAAACAGCAATTTTGGCAGACGTGCACAATTACAAGTGACTTGAAAAGTTGACAAGTCAGATGTAAAAAACTGGTCGTGTACATGCACCTTAAGCAACTCTTCTGATAAGTTTCATTGCGAGATAATGTCCTATTTAAGGCAAGTCTACTGTTATTTAAAAAGGTCCCAGCTGCTCTGTCAGTATTCGTTAAAGCTTAATGTAATTACTCCACATCAAAGAGTACATGAACATAAATTTGCCATTAACCTCTTTATTTAAAAACATTCAAATAACACTCCTTTATCTGTCTTCTTTAACAATAGCTAATTGCCAAAAGCACATTTTAAGACAATATTTTTGATGCATTGTAACATCTTGTTTATCAAATGCGAAAATTGTAACAAAGAAAGCCGGAAATTACACTCAACGGAAATACGAGTATTTGGCACAAACGGAAATAACTTTTAAGTGTTATCAAAGGTAAAATCGCGCTATGAAATTTACAATAAAATATAATGTCTGACAACAAGATTAAAGGATTGAATGAATTTCCTTGATAAAATATATGGCAGACAAAAATGTTAACAGAAAAGAAGTTAAGAAATGTTCTGTAACGGGAAGACACATAATTCAAACATGTCAGGCATAAAGCAGCGAAAAAATAGAGAAACATACAACCAATACCAAATTTAAGAAATGATATCTATTATTGAATTTTTAATATAAATAACAAAGAATAAGTATGACGCTATAAAATTTGTAACACACATTATGCCCTTGTCCCCCTTTTGAAGCGCAAAGGAGACAAATAGAATAAGTCTCAGGTGTGAATAACAGCACAGCAAACAAAACACATTTGCACTGTTTTTTTTTTGGGAAGGGGGTGTTTTATTTATCCTACTACGCGGGATTACAAGGGCAAGTTGTTTTATTTTTTGTGTTTCAAAAATAAGTTTTTGCATATTTCTCAAAAAAAAAAAAAAAAAAAAAAAATTTGATAAATAATCTTTTTGCATTTCTTAGGAAGAAAACAAAAACAACATGAAACGAATAGTGATCGGATAGTTTTAATTTAAAATCGCGAAAAATAAAATAATTTTCTATATTTTCAACCAAAAATTTACCCAAATCAAATAAGAGAGTATAAGTCGATTCGATACCCGATATGTACAGCAGTGGAACAGATTGACAGGGATACGTGCCTTAGAGGCTACTCCATGGTTGATCTTATCCTCTGGCTGACTAATAGGGCGCATACCAACCCTCACCGAGTGTGAGCGCAACCAATGCACTCAGGCAGCAATTTGAGTGCATAGTCCAGCAATATTATTCACTCAACCCTTGTTTAGAAGCTGGAGCTAGCTAACCCCCGCTGCTTTTGGAAAAATGCTAGCAGCATCTGTTGAGCACTAAGAGCCAGTGATGCCAAGTTAGTGCTTTTGACAATATTTATAGTGCTTTTCGATGCCTCGAAACGCCAAAATTTTATCTTAAGTGACAGACATAGAAAAAGCACTTACTTGGTGCTTTTTTCAATTTTTCGCTAGTGCCGTTAGTGCTTTTTACAATTTATATTTTTTCCACAATTTTGTTTGATTAATTATACAGTAACAATTTTGTTAAGTGTAAAACATTATTTTAGTATGGCAACTGTTTATTAAGTTAGATCACTACAAAGGCATCGACCAGACTTGCAATTTTTTTAGAGCAATTCTTCAGTTTATTAGTGAGAGAGGTGAGAAGATTGGGGAGGGCTACTCAGTTTCATGTCAGTGATGGAAAATTTAAAAATTGAGATGGTACTAACCACCAAGCAAAAAAGTACTTTATTCAACATTTTGTTACTTTTTTCTAAAATATATTTTTTATTAAGAAATATACTCAAAATACATAAAAATTTAAAAAAAAAAGTTAAAAATTAATTAATTTTAATATAAAATATATAACATTTTGTGAACAAACTTAAAATTAATTCATTTGGATTTAAAAATATATGTAACTGCAAATGTACATACACAAAAAAAAAATCAATGTAAAATCGTCGAAAACGAGGTTGATTTAACATTTTTCGGTAGAGATTTCAATTAATAGTTACTTCATGTTACTACAGTTTTTCTTTTTAAATAACTTTAGTTCATATTAATTTAACATTCCAGCAATGTTAGAGCAACGTGACATTGATATTGAAATAACACTACGAATCACGTTGAATTATTTCAGGTTGAAACAACGTCAATTTAATGTCGAATGATTTAATTTGAGTGTGAAATACCAGTAAGAAGAAGACAGCATATTTTTTAATTTAGAATAATTGTGAACTAGAGAGAGAAAGAAAGAATATTATTATTTATTTCCCGTTGCACTTTGTTGTTTTTCCCGATGTCTTCAGAAGATCTTACAGTTAAACGAAACCAGCAGAAAAGGCCCGATATGTTTTCGTCATCATTCTACTTCGAAAATTTGATGTATTCAACTGAATAATTATAACGAAAAGAAAACGAATACGTGAATTTTTCTTCTTTTTAAATATGAAAATAAAAAAATTCATGTTTTTCTTCTTGTTGTATAGTTGCTTTTTTTTCGCACCAAACGCGTTAAAGAGGATTTTATGGATTCAATATTAAACGATGTTATATTAAGTTTATTCATTCCAAATTAATATGAACCATTTATAATTTCAAATAAAGTCAGTACTTTAGCAGAAATTTACTATGATTTTCAATCAGCATTGCGCCTGGTTAATTTGACATTGGTATTTTTTTCTGTGTGTATAAATTTTTACACATTGCAAGTAGCCTCAATTTTTTGCAAAGTTTCAATGAATCGTTTTATTTTCATTCTTAATTTCCGAGAAAAAAGTTTATTGCATATTTTCTAGTGAGGAAAAATAGTGAATACATACTATATGTTATACAGTTAGCGAAACTATGTAGTTGAAACGCATTTAAAATATCATTGGTGCTTGAAGCAAATAAATATTTTTACAACAAAAAATATGAACAAAAAAGAACAATGAATTGTATGTGTATCCTGTATGTTATTGGCCCGTAAATTTTTTTTTTTATTTATTTATTTTTATTTTTATTATTAAATTGTGTATTAAAAAAAACCTTTAATGGCCAAATATATATTACAAATGATATTCAAAGTTGTTTCCTTTTTTCATAGTAACCAAAAGCAAATTTCGATCTACCAAGGTGAAATACCATTTGGTTTAAAGATTTATGTTTGAATATTGGCGTCATCCGGCTGCAATAGCCGAGTAAGTAAGACGGCAAGCCCCACTAAAGAGATTGTGTGGTTACAATCGAAACTAGTCGCGCAACCTGCCCGTGAACGCCTGGGTTCAAATCTCAGGGCAGTCAAGAATGAAAAATTATCAATAAAAATTTTAATTAATTTCATGTTGTAAAATTCCTGTCTTCATGAAAATAATTTAATGAAAATTAAATTCAATGAACTTAAGCCTAATTAAAATATCTATATTTGGATTAAAAACCATTCACAGTTCAATAAAATAACCACAATACTAATTATTAGTAACCCAATGTTTCAAAAAAGTCGCCCTAGATTTCTTTACAAGCATAAAAAGAAAAGAGTACTAAAACTGACGTGGGGGTACTGTGGTATTTATTAAAAGAATAAGTACTGAAAATAGTTCCATAGTACAAAATTTTCCATCACTGTTTTATGTACTTTGCAATCCTGCTTTGTTTTGTAAATCTCACATCGGTAACACGGTGTTAACATTTGCCAGTACTGGCAAGACAGTTGCAATACATGCAAACAGTAATTTGACATTTGCTGACAGTAATTTAAAGTTTTGTTCGCAAAAGTAAAAAAAAAATCAATAATTAAAAGAAAATTAATAAATTATGCTTTGGTTTTGCATGTTTTACTTAAGGATTATCTATGTTCACAAAAAATAGTTGTTAAATGCTATTTTTAATTTGTTAAGTTCATATAAAACACGTTTAGCTAGAACTTGCACTGCGACTTTCACGTAAGACATTTTTTTAAAAGTGAACTGTCTTAACTACTGTCTGGACGCCTACATCACGAAGACAGCAAGTAGTATTTTTGGCAACTAATATGTATTTTCTTACTTTCTTGCCAGTACTGGCAAATATAAACGTTAGGTAAAATAAAAATATAATATGTAAATGAAAAAGCGTATGTTTGTTTGTTCTCTACAGACTCCTCAGCTACTGAGCCGATTTTTCTGAAATGTTACAGCATTTTCCTGATTACCCGGCGCTTAACATAGGCTATTAATATATTTGAATTTTCAAGTAGGCGTGGCACCAACCATATATTGAAAATATGAATAACCTTGTATCTGGAGGACGGTTACAGTAAGTCTTCGAATATGAAAAAATAACTTGGTTATCAATACGACATCTGCCAAAAAGTCGGCTGGATTAGAGAAGCGGGCGTGGCACATCCCATGCAATAGCATTAAAGATTTCTACGTATTTGAAGTACTGTAACAGTGAAAGAATTCCAATTTTGTACAAATAGCTTAGATAATAACACAAAACATCGTTCAGAAGGTATGTTCAGTGGGAAAATTAGGCATGGTACCTCCCATACGAAGACACTTTAAATTTCTGTATATCTGTTGAACGGTTACTGTATACGCATTCAAATTTTGTCCAAGATGCTTTGTTATCAATACACGAGATCGATTTTAAAAAAATAATACTAAAAGCGCACCGGGCTAAGCTTGTTTAAAATAAAAACAAATTCTAAAAACTTTGTTTTTGTTTTAAATGTAGTTGTACGAACAAAAGAATTCTTTCGCACATCGCAAATCGGCAGTGAGTTTTTAGTAGGGAGATCGAACGGTTATTATTCGACCGGGGTTAACCGGTTATTTTAACTGTGCTCAAGTCGGTTATTTTAAAATGTCCATTTTTCGAATATCGAATAAACCGGTTATTTTGGTATAATAAACCGGTTATTTTAATAATGTGTAATTTATATACATTTTTCTTACTCTTATTGTAGATGTACCCGTAATTTAAGTACTTTCCTAATTCTATATTAGGCAAATTTAAACTTTTTAAGAGTAATGTCAAAACAAAATGTATCTAAAGAAAAAAAAACATTTGTACACTGTAAATAAAAACCACTTATGAATGCGTGTGTTCTTGTAAAAAACCAAAACTTTTCAAAATACTACAAAAACGTGTGCAGTTAAAAAGTAAATAGTATTTAATTTGTGCGACCGTTTTCTAAATATTAAAAATATTTTTATATAGATTTTATCTCTAGAGATATTTCGAACGGGATTAAACAGACAAAGTTAGGCTCCTGAAGTGTCCTAAAGTGATAAGTGGCGAAGGGGTTTCCACGTCACGATTTATTAATCACCTTTAATAAGTCCATATGGTTGACATTAATGTGCCCCAAAAAAAAAAACTTTACCCCGTTCGAAGTAGTTCTAAAGATTCGACAAATAATACTTAACTAAAATACGCTGCCAAAAATGAATCATTAGGTGAAATATAAACCCGTTGTGTTGCCGAGGACGGAATGCTCCTTAAGGTACTAAAAACTCTTAAATAGTTCCAGCATTTCTTTATGCTTGAAACTACAACATTCCGGCGGAATCAACGATATGGAAATAATTCATTAATTTTATTTATTAAAACACCAAGAACTAAAAAACAAAATTGAGAAATCAAACAATGTCATGGAAGGTTTCACATTGTGGTCGACGAATTGACAAATATTTCATACAAAAACATTTTCGTCTTACTAATCGTTTATATAATGCTGAAACAAAATCGTTTGATATATGTATATAGTCCAGGCTAAGAGGTTTTGTTTGCAACTTTTCAAAAATATGGTTGAAGTCTACTGATTCATATAGAGATGGCTTAATCACCAACAAATTAAAACTCATTTAAAATAAATTTAGGAGAATATCTCAAATAATAAACTTATTAAATTCCTGTAATATTTTATTTGCTCTTGCAAAACGTTTGGCTAGATCAAACATCATTTAATAGTTTTTAAATTATACTATACAATTATCGTCTTACAAAAACAGATTAGTAAATAAATAGATATTGTTAAAAATGCGGTTAAAGTTTGATCATTTTACTGGTCTCGTTTTTTTGGATTTTATCGTCAAATATTTGTTAGGTCTGACCATACCTTAAGTCATATCTATGTATTTTGTAGGTGTTTTTTCGAATTAAAACCGGTTAGCCGGTTAGTTTAAAAATGTTTAACGGTTTTTTTTAAATTAGCCACTATTCGTAATATTCGAAAACCGGTTATTGAAAAAAGTCGAATAATCGATCTCCCTAGTTATTAGTCTCTTAACAAAAATTTGATTTTTCTTTTTTTTATTACCAAAAACGAATACATTGAGATTATTGAAGGAATTTGTGTGATAATCGAAATACAATTGGATTATTTGGATTTCTTACTTAAATAAATTAAGTATTTTTGATTTTTACAATTGACTTGTGTAATACTATTTTCTATATTTTCAATTTACATTTTTTTTACACAGAAAAAAAACTAAAAATTGTCTCTAATCATTAATTTTATTCCAAATTTTTAGAATCAAGCAAACAATTTGTTGATTTTGCACCTATTACCAAAATGATTATATTGATTACAAAAAATTGTAAAAATTGTAAAAATTTTAAATTGTGAATATAAATTTTTTTTCATGAAATTGTATTTTTAATTTTAATTAAAAAAATGATAAAAAAAACTTTGCCGTTTCAAACAATGGGTTAATTAATTTAATTAATTAGAGCTCAGGTTTTGACAATTTCCAAGAACAATTCTACAAGTTTAAGTTATTTTATTTAAAACGAAAAACTCAATTAAGATTTTTTGTTATATAATTAATATTTTAATTCAAAATTTATTTCAAAACAACTAAAATGTTAAATAAATCAAAATTAAATTTTAAATTTTCTTTCTTTTAACTAAAAAAATAATTGATTCAATTATCACATTAATTAAATTTAAATACTTTTTAAACAATTTTTTTAATTGATAAAAAACTATTAATAATTTTTTCTGTGTAATGATAACAAAATTTATTTCCTTAAGGTTGTTTATATGCACATTCCGACTTTTTTTTTTTGCATATTTTAAGATATTTCTCTTCTGTTTTTGATTGATTTTTAATTTGTATGTAGTAAACCCCTGCACGAATGCATTTGTTTCTTGTACACAGTTGTCAACACCAAATTATTGTTGTGTCAACTACTGTAATTTTTTTTTTTTTAAATCAGCTCGAATGATCCATTATGAAAAACCAAATCAATGTTAAAACAGTAGTTCGTTTCAAACAAATCAGTGTAAAGCAGTAGTTGGATTTAAATAAACCAACTCAATCCATCATTTGATTTGAACGAAAAAACAACACACAACAACTGTGTGTCTATAATACAGTTATGTACGGTAAACTTTTCAATTCACAATGTGTGATCTTGATGTTTATTGCCGATTGTTTCTCAGATTTTGATCGTTGTATGTATTATTTTTATATTAATTTTGCAACTAATAGAATAACCTTTTAATTTTTTTTTTACTTTTAATTAAATATTTGATAATATGTTTTGGTAATAATAAAATAATTTAAAATAAAAACTTAAATATTCTATAATATATTTTTCATCTTTAATTGTTTTTTGCTTCATACAAATCTAGCTAGTCATACCTAATAATTGAAAAAAAAACAAGATAATTCATACTTATCACCTATTTTGCTACAGTTCTTTCGTGTGATTCGTGTGATTTGGTTTAGTTAGTGTGATTTGTTTTGCTTTGTTGCTGTTTGGTGTAAATTCCGTACTCTTTACACTTCGTATTTGGTCGTTTATAACACACTAATTACAATTAATTTGCAATTGTGTGTTTTTATTTATTTTTTGTTATATGTGTTTTGCACAACATAGCATTTGATTCGTTAGCAAAGAGTGAGCGACAATCAATATTCAAATAACAAACGAATGTCTTGAAACGGCTTTTAAATGCATTTGTGCAGAGATTTAGTATGTAGTAAAATTTGTTATGTATAAAAAAACCTGCCCTGCTGATAATATAGGCTAACAATATTTAATATTTTTATCCTTGCTAGACAAAAAACCACCAAGTAAAATTTAAGCGACTAAAAAATATTCTTCCAAAAAAATAAAAAAAAAACCGCAGCTCATAAAAACAGAAAATAAAGGACTCTATAAATCTAAAAGATAAAAAAAACTTTTTGTTGTGAAGTTGAAGATGACAAAATGATAAAAAAAAAATGAAGTAGATTGCTCTGTTCGGCAGTGCCGAATCCTTGATGGCCTCTAACAAGAATTTAAAATTTTTGGAAATGGACTTTATACACCCAGAGAAAAAATATGTTTAAATTTGGTCGGCTCCAACAAAACTATTTTTAAAGAGAATTGCAAACATATTATGTTTAAATTTAACCATATTATTGTCGCCGACAAACATATTATTGTTAAATTAGTCCTCCATCAAGATGGCACAACCATATTATGGGTGCTTCCGAACATGTTTTGGTTAGTAATAACTAAAATATGTTTAACATTTATGATAGCATGGTTGATTTTCAACCAAAGCATGTTGCTCTTAGAAAAGAGGAAAATACTATTGTTAATTTAAAAACAAATTATTGTCATATTTAACCATAACATGTTTAGAGGCAACCATAATATGGTTGTGGATTCTTGATAGAGGACTAATTTAACAATTATATGTTTGTCGGTGACAATAATATGGTTAAATTTAAACATAATATGTTTAAAATTTTGTCTAAAAATTGTTTTGTTGACGGTGACCATATCTAAACATATTTTTTCTCTATATAGACTATTTGATAAATTTTAAACCAATTAAAAAAATTTGACATCACAATTTCAGCTTTTGTATTGCCTCTTCTTAATCTTCTTAATCTTCTTAAGAAGAGGCAATACAAAAGCAAAATGAAATAATATAATTGATCCAGCAATACAATAATAAAAAATTTTTAAAATTGAAAATATTATTATTCATTCCGCTATTTCGAGAGTTGGCTTTATATGGGGCCTTTAATAAATTATAAGCCGATCATCATAAAATTTAGTGTGATTGTTAGTCTAACAAAACAAAATTAGACCAAATTTCATTACAATGGCATAATTTGTTAGCGCTTATGTGTTTTAAAGTGATTCTTAGGATGAGGTTTAATTTGGGACCTAGAGTAACTTAAAGACCGATCATCATTTAAGTTGGTAGTATAAATTGCAGTCATATATGTACAGAAAATGTAAGCCAAATTTTTTCAAATACCAATTTATGCAAATTGCTGGCATTTTGACGCGTAAATGTTTATGTAATGTAGCGCCCACATAAGTGGGCGTGTAACAATCTTTTGTACTGGAGTAACAATTTATTTTTGATGGGACAAATGTATGACAAACCCCACTTTATTTTTCATCTCCAACATTTATTTCTAACATACCTACCCCCTATCTCCATTCATTAAGGGGGCTCAAATACATAATTTTCAATACAATCTAGAATTATATTGAAGAAAAAGTGCCATAAATGCCCAGGAGTCGCCCCTAGTGGGATATAATTTATGACTGACCTCAATTAGTTTTTCGTCCTTAATATTTTTTCGAGACGTACTTGCCCCTTAAAGCCTCTTCTTAGGGGGGCTCCCATACAAATATTGCGTTTTATGATATGCTTAAATTAATTCTAAATTTTCGTCTTTTGTGAATAAAATTAAAAGTTGTTAACAGATTTTAATCCTTTATGGTTTGTTTTTATATATCTGGGATAAAAAATAGAAGCATAGCTGCACTTTCCCATTTATGATGAATTTTTTAAAAATAAAAATTTCGAAATGTTGCTAAGAAATAATTTTTGTTGTTAAAAAAAATGTTTGTTTTCAACACGAATGGCGTATACGAGTAGAACGTTTAGAACTTAAAGGAACTTTTATTGTTGAATTTCGGTTTTGTGAGTTTGTCAATAAGCTAAACCGTTTTTGAGTTACGCGAACATATGTTGTGCAACCTCCTCCATTTTCGAAATAACGGTATATCTCCCAGACCAGAGCTAACCTAAAAAAATGGTTAGCACCACTGGATTCAGCGTACCCGAATTATGTTAAAACGCTAGATCCCCAGCTTGTCTGTTTTTTCAACTAGCACAGTGTTATTTTCTCTTGAATCGTTCGGAAGTCAGAGTACTTTTCATTGGCGGACAAACAGACAGACATGGCTTAATCGACTTAGAAGAACTCAAGGACCCAAAATACAAAAAAAAATTATAGGGTCTTAGCTGAATGGTTGGTTAACATGGTAGCACGCCCAAAAACTAGGCGTGCTTCAAGTATAATCGACAGTGACTCAATTTTTCCACCACACAACTTGTCAATAATAGGAACTCCGGATCCAGCGTAACACCAGGGCAATAATAAGGTTGGCTAGAGTCAGCCCATTGCGTTGAGATATTTCACCAAATTGCCGAGTTTTTCCCGCGATATCTCAGAGAGTCTTTGTCGAAGGTAATTCCCAAATAATCGATGTCGTATTGAATTGAACATTGGGCAATTACAAAGGGGATGAAATACTGTCTCGTCAGTTCCTATTTCTCTGCAGCTTCAGCAGCAGCATTCATTACAGGAGAGACCGAGTCTCATGCCGTGCGTACCGATCGTCTAGTGACCAGTATGTACGTATACCAGTCTCGGAATGTCCCTGCAATTAAGAAGTCGCTCAGAGCAACTCATGTCGCCTGTGGTAGCCCTGCAGCCATCCAATTTCTTCCATCTATCCTTAGCACAATATTTCTTTGTGTTACATAAAAAATGACAAACTAAATACACCCCATATCACCACTTGTAGTGGTGAAGGGTAAAGAATAAAATAAGCTGAGAAAACTTTTTAAGGCTTTAAATCTAACAAGGATATAAAATTCTATAATAAAATAAAAGAACGGCAAAAGAAAGTAAAATGCAAACATTTTTATATTTCTGACACGAAATTTACACTAAAAACACTTGTTTGTGACAGTTTATTTCATAAATGAGCGTTAAAACACCTGAACATGTTGTTAAATAAGCAAGTGAATAGGAGGGGGGGGGGGGGGGGGTTACTCTTAAACGTTCTATAGTGACACCATGTTTGCGACAAACTTTGCATGAAGAACACCCACCCTTTTTTTATATTTTGTTGGCCTAGAAATTTATTATTTGAATGGGACAAAGGATGAAATGAAATTGTAAAAGTTTTATGAAAATGTTGGAATTAAAAAATAAAAAAAAGGCAAGTACTCTGTTGGTTTCTTTCCGTGTCTTTTGCGGTTGTTGCCTTCAAGTGTTTCGAAAAGTACTAGAATTCTTAAGTGTTTTTAGTTGTCATTCATTTTGTTAGAAAATCTATAAGATAGAGTAATATGAAACCAAAAGAGAGTACTATACTACGAGTTTTTCCACATCTAAGAAATGTGTTGTTTTCAAAAGCATAAGTAATACAGCCCCCATCTAAAGCTCCTAGCAAAAGGTCTCCAATTATATGTTTGAGTTTTTTTTATAAAACTAATTGAAAGGCTTTGAGAAAAAGTACCAATAAAAAAATTTTTTTCATCTTGTTGTTCTTTAAAAAAACGTGTTTACAAAAGTACTAATTTTTACCCTGTTTTACCCCTTAAATGTATTTTATTTGCTTGCTGCATTTATGTTAAATAACACAGGCTTAAAGTTTGCACAGTTGTTTTGAAAAAAAAAAACGAGTTTAAAAAAGTAACAAATGTACGTTTCACTTTTCCTTAAAGTTTAAAGTTTTCAAATATTTGTATGTCCCTGGTGATTTCTCAAGCATACAATTTAACAAATTTTTTTAAATTTTGCAGTCTAAATTGGTTAAATAAAAAGAACATAATAATTTCCATTTTACTCACTTTAACCTGCAGAAAGGCCGACTTTAAAATTTTCTGTGGCATGTAAAAAATCATATCAGAAAATTGTTGTTTTAAAATCGAAAAATTATTTTAGAAAACTTGTTTACAAAAAGTACCTTAAGTACAAAATTTTACCCTGTTATGTGCCTCTAAGTTTACATAAAATAAATCTATGACCCTGGTAGTAGTTTAAGCATAAAAACAAATAAATTTTTCTAATTTTGCGGTCTAACTGAGATTGATTAAAAAGTACCCGAAATTCCCGATTTTACCCATGTTTACCTACTGAAAGACTGAATTTCAAAATGAACTTTTTTGTGACTTGCCGACGTAGCTATAGCAATAAATGTTTGTATTTAGGTTGAAGAGTTACTTCAAAAAAATCAGTTCCATTTTTGCTCCTTTTTGACCATTAGCAATTTCGCTATAGCATTCTAATTGGTAATATATCCGTGGCAAACAGGAAAAGGTGCTTAAGTTGACTTAAGCAAAATTTGAGTTAGTAGTTTATTTGCGATCTTCATGTTCAAAAGAACCCATGAGGAAAATTTTCAAATATGTTGTACGATTTTTCTGGAAGTTATAACAGAATAAATTTTTGCTTATCTTTTTTTCAAAGTGCAATCACATTTGGAATAAAAGCTTAAGTTTTCTTTCCATATTCGCCATTATGAATATTTAATCGAATAGAAAGTCATTTTCAAAAAATCACCTTTAAAGTTTAAAATTGCTCTCCTACAAAACATAAATATTTACTTAAGTCCTTTTTCCTTATTGCCACAGATATATTAGGATTGATATAAGAAAGGTTAATTTTTGAAAGCATATTAAGAAAAGCGTGCGAATGTTTCTAAGGTACCAATTTCCCCTTGGAAATACACCTCTAACTGCTAAGAGGCTTTTTCTTTAGACCTCATGAGCAGTCGCTCTATGCTCCACTCCAATCTAACAGAAAGATATTAGCGGTTAAGGTAAGATATCTGCGATTTTTGAGATTAATATATATGCAGTTAGCGCTGCTTTACACTTTTCAAGTTTTAGGTGTCAAGTCTGGAGTTTTAAGGAAAGAAGGGAAAAGAGAAGGCCACTAATATTCCTCTCTCTCCTAAAACCTCAACACTTTACGGCTAAAACTTGATAAAGAGTGTGAACCAGCACTTACAGTATTTTATTTGAAACAAAAATAAATTTTATTAAATAAGTCTTCAGGGTGCGCATAAATCATTTAAGCCAATAATTATTATATTGCTTTTGTCTGCGTATATTGGCAACCACAGCTCACAATACCCTGTTCTCCATATTTAGAACAAAGCCATGAAGACCGCTAGTCAGCTGACGCGCCAAACAAACTGTAGCTGAACAATTTGTAGACTGAAAATCAGATTATTTCAATATCTGACAAGATGTCCAATTTTTAGAATGGTATTTAAATCTATATTATGATAATTTAAGCTTAAGTCGTATTTAAATATAGATTGACTTTTTGAGTTTTATTCGAAAATACAAAATACAAAAAAAAAAGCTTCAATAAAAGTGTATTTATTAAAAAGTGGGCTTAAAAAGCAGCTAAATTTTATTGCTTTGCCTGTTGTTGTTGTATTGTTGAATTTAAGGCCCTAATCAGCAATGCAACGCCAAAGAATTACAATGAAAGCAAAAACAATGTCATAAATATTTTGTAATTTTGTTGTTGCTTTCTACAGAAATACATGTACGACGCCACAAGCTAAGCAGCGTTTGAAATTTTAAAACGCAATGTGAATTTCTGTAGAAAGCAACAACAAAATTACAAAATATTTATGACATTGTTTGTGCTTTCAATGTAATTATATTGCATTGCGTTGCGTATTTCATGATTAGGGCGTAAATGTACGACATCGGTGACTTAAGTTTCATTTAAGCGTTTAGTGAAAACGAGAATTTTGTATTTAAAACGATATTAAACATAAATGTGTTTTAATATCAATCCTAAAAGTTGGTCATTATTTTTCAATTTTGAAACAAATTTTCATAATAAATTAAAAAATTAAACGTAGAGTTATGCTTACTGTCAATATTTTTTGTTTTTTTTTTTTTTTTTTTGTACGGAGTTTGACATTTAGAATACACAAGCTTAACCCAGTATGCTTCGCTACCCTCATTAAAATAAAATATGTAATTTATTCAATACAGATCTCGTGCATTGCTTATGAAGTTATTTGTACAAAGTTTTAATACTTTTACTGTTACCATTCACCAGTTGCACAGAAATATATATGTGACAGCGCATAGAGAAAGGGACCAGTAAGGTAAAGGGAACAGTAAAAACCAACGACACAAAACAAGAGGTAGGGAGGACCTACGCGCGTTTCAAGGTTGACCAACACGTTTCTGACGTCATGAGATGTGTCGCTTTCAAATGAGACCAATACCAACACTCTCAGTGATGGTACACCAAAGATACACGTATTTAAATCTTTAAAATGGCTCTCCTGAACAAAACCCTTAGGTCCCTTTCTATTTTGCGCGTCACATATGGTATTTGTATTGAAGTTATCCCGCCTATGTCTCCAACAAGACCTAAGGGCCTTTTACAGATATTGTTTATTTATAACCAAGCTGTTTGTTCCAAATTTGTAAATTGTAGATGTGGCCGATCTCTTAATATACAGAAATCTAGTTATATCTAGTTTCTCTAGATATGAATAAATCTATTTTATGCCACGCCCACTCCTCCAAGCCCGCAAAGATTTTGTCAGAAGTTGTGCATTATTGACCAAGATGTTTGTACCTCATTTGGAAACTTTGGCTTTTGCCGTTCTCCAGACATACCGAAATCTATAATCTCTTTGTGTGCGAGATGCCACTCCCACTTTTCCAATCCCGCCCACACTTTTTCGGATGTTGTTTATTGAAAACTGAGATGTGTTTACCTTATTTGGAAAGCTTCGCTCTAACCGTTCTCTAGATATACAGAAATCTATAATGTCTTTCTATGGGAGGTGGTACCACGCCCACTTCTCCAATACTGTCCATTTATCGAGAGAGTTTGTGTATTGATAACCCAGTTATGTGCACCACCGTTACCGTTCATTAGATATAAGGAAATCTATTTTGTGCCACGCCCTCTTCTCCAATCGCGCCCATATTTTTCGGATGATGTGTATTGATATCCAAAATGCTTTTACCTAATTTGGAATCTTTGTCTCCTGTCATTCTCCAGATATACATAAATCCATAATTTCTTTGTATGGGAGATGCCACACCCACCATTCTAATCCCGCCCATTTTGTCAGAGATGTTTTGTATTGATAGCCCAGCTATGTGTACCAAATTTGGACAATTTTTCTCATACCATTCTTTAGATATAAATAAAGACATTTTGTGCCACGCCTACTTATCCCATCCTGCCCACATTTTGTCAGATGTTGTGTATTGGTGCTTGTACCAAATTTAGGCCTTTTCGTGCTCTAGATATACAGAATTTTGTATGGGAGGTGCCACACCCTGTAGATCCTTCCAGACCATCAGTAATATACAGTGAAAGTTTCATAAAGACCGGTTCAGCGATTTGGGCGGCTATAAGGTATAAACAAACAAACAAATAAGCAAACAAATAAACATACATACATTCATTTTTATATAACAGCATACAAAAAATGGACACCCAAATTAACTCTCACTCTCTGCCTCTCTGTCTGATGCGGTCACCCGTATAAATTCGCCTTGGAAAGTACAAAGCTTTTCAAATCTTGCCAAGTTAATAATCGAAGCCATACGATCTACAACTTATTTTACCAAAGCAGACCAGGTCTACTTAGTAAGTTTTGAGGAATATATATTTAAATGAATAAACCCTTTTAAAGTTGTTTCTGTAAACCAACAAGTTATGCAACTAAGTAATCAACCTTTTCTACCATAGGGTGCATTTTAAAAAGATGTGTTTTGTGACAAAAAATACTTTAAGGGAAAACTTGGTCAATTAAGATCACCCTAAAACACTTCACTGTATTAATATTTAAATATTAGTAACGTCTTTATTTTGTCACTGTTGTTTAAAGAGGAAAAGTTTTTAATGGTGGAAAATCAATTTAAACAAATTTTTAATATAAAACATGGACATAAAAAACTTTTTTAAAATTCTTTGTTACGACAACGGTAAATGTATATCTTTTCAGTATTTATCCATATACATTTAACAGATAATTTTACTTACTCAAAGTTTGATAATAACTACAACATAAGCAGTGTTGCCAGGTGAGGAGATTTTCCCCAAAATTTAGGATTTTAAGATTTAATTGCGGACAAATTTTTTTGGGAGGAATTTATTTTTAATATGCATGGATATATTGATTTAAAATGTCATATTTAGTATTGGGTTTCCTTAGATATTTATGTAAAATAAATGGCAAAAAGTATTGTAGATTTTAGTTTGATAAGTTTTCCAAGGAGTTTTGCTTAAGTACCAAAATCACTTTTTTATACACCCCACCGCCACTAGTGGTGAATGAGGGTATATCAAGTTTGTTATTCCGTGTGAAACTTTTCTATTATACATCTAAGACCCCATAAAGTATATGTATTCTGGCTCCTGGAGTAATTCTAAGTCGATTTAGCCATGTCCGGCCGTCTGTCCGTCTATCGAAAACACACTCAATTTCGATAAACTCAAAAGAAAACAAAACAAACTCTGTCTAAAATTGCGTGTAGTTATCCTAAGCACTTTGAGATTGAAATCCAGCTAAATCGGTTGAGTAGGATCAGAGCTATAAATCAATATGTGGAACCACGAACCTAAAAATTTATATTTTTTTTTGCAAAAACTAACATAAATGGTGGAATAATTCACGGAATGATATATTTTGCACAAATTCATTTTATACGACTGGAAATCATACTGTACAATTTCGCAAAGATCGGACTCTAATTTACCATAGGCGCCATATAAAGCCCACTCTTGGAAATTAACTAAATACGCCTAAGCCGTAGAAGACATATGTATTGCGGTAATATTTGTTCATGTAAAAAATAAAGCATTTAATTCAGTGTTAAAAGATAAAGCTAATTTACTTTAAAAGACCATTAGAAATATTATAACTATAATAGCAACTATCATTTGATTTTAATAGATCTTTAGTTTTTTATAAATCTTGCAACAGCTTTTTTGCATTGAAAACGTGCGTTCAACTGATGCTGAGGAATGTGGTATCGATAAAATTCCAAAAGCAAAACGTGAAATGTCAGGAAACTTTAGTTCATCCATTTCGTTTTTTTTTTGTTTTGGCTATATTTTTCCAAAAAATTGAAATACTTTTAGTTGTGAAATGCTTTATTTCTGGAAGATCTATTAGTTTACGAACTTGAGAATTGATATTTTCTTAGTTTTCTTTCTCGTTTGGAAATAACATTAATAATAATGGTATTATGCTATTGGTTTTGCCGGAAAAAATATTTTCTGGAGTAAAGCTGCTTATAATTTTTCAAGTTTCATTGTCAAAACAAAATTAACTTCTTAATGATTCGCAACGTCTGAAATAAATTGATTTTGCATTTTCTTTAAATTTATAAACAATTTCCTTGTTAACCTTGAATGTTTCTAAAATATGTCAGATCGAGTTCCACAAAAATGTAATTTAAAGGTAAATTGTTTCCATTTAAATAAAAATTTTCTACTGATATATTATTCAATGCATCCATTTTTAAAAAAAATTTATTGCCAATTCAATATTAACGTCGTTAAATTTTTTATGACAAATATACGAAATACATTTTAGTTTCAGGTTTCAAAATTTCTCTTGTAATGAATTTGATTCGTTCACTTTTATGGCCGCTTTCAAAACTATTTAAATTTAAATAATAGGTCAGTAGCCCGTTTCTGTATTTTTCGCATCATAAAATTTCCCGCATGAAACAAGTGAATTATGACAAAAACAGTGCAATATGAAACAAAAAATGGTTTATCTCACATAAGTGTTTCTGTATTTTTACTTTGCGAGAATTATCTGTCATTTAAATAATTTTCCAGCAATTATTGGAAGGATGTGAGAAAAAGTGTTTCTGTAACAATATCTTGCAAAAAGTTTCTCACAAGAACTGTCAAAATAAGTCATATTTGAAATTGATGCGAGAAAAAAAAATTTTAAAAAATGGAGCCCAAATTATGTATGTATGTACATAAGAATGTGTATTATTTTTTTTTATTTGAAAAGCAAGAATTAAAATGATAAAAATAAGTATATAAAACACAACTGTTATATTTTGTTATTTTAATTTTTTTAGCCTTTCATTGTGTTTGTTTTATGTAGGGCTGCCAGATAAATTTGTGAAAAAACGTTAATCCTAAGAAAAATAAAAAAATCGTCTATTTTGTTGGGACAATTTAAAATTAATTTTGTTCGATTTTTATCACATAATCACAAATTTTTATCATGTAAACCCATAATCAAAAAAAAAAAAAAACATTAAGTTCATGGGTAAAATACATATTTTATACATACATAAGCTTAAGGTCTATTTAAATAAAATTATTTATTTTATTTTTCCTTAATCCGATAACAGTTTAAAATTTCAGATTGTTATTTTTCCCTGCAGAAATCACACAAAGGAGTGACAAAATATCATATTGAAATAAAATAAACACTTTTGGACAAAATAAAAGGCAAAAATTTCCTAAAGTGCATTGACTGAAAAATGGGGTAATAGTTTAATCTTTTGATCACATAAACAAATGTATTTAATAATCCAAGCAAATAAAAATTAAACAGTTTTCGTTCGAAATTTTGCTTTTGCCGATACATTTTTTAATCTGACTTGTTTTTAAGATATCGGTTTTCTGTGGTGCCTAGTACACAAACATATAAAACTATTTAAAATTGTTTTATTTCGAAGACTCTAGAAAAAAATCAGCAAATTGTCACTTTGCCAATTTTGGAACAAAAAAAATCGTCAAAATGTCGATAAAACTTTAAATCTGGCAGCCTAATTTTTATTATATATATTTCTTTCGTTGACGTTTCGCTGGCATTTGACACTTAATTACTGGAAGTATTCCAGTTAAAACAGAAACTGTGTTGTCTGTTCTCGCATTTAAATACAGAAACACTTTTTTCTCACAAATCGAGAAACGATGGAATTTTTTGTTTCACACTTAATGTGAGAAATTTTGCAATGCGAGAAATACAGAAACGAGCTACAGAGCTCTAAAAATCATTGAACAACTGCCTGTCTAGAAAGATATCTGATTTGTGAATACCTTAATAATACTAGGTAGAGGTTTTTCTATTACCAACAACATAAATTTTACAACAAACATATTATACAAAAGTCAAAAGTGAGTTTTAGTTTAGCGCTGAGTTGAGAATGTTGCTAACATCGTAAAAGTTAAAAGCGCAAAGAATGAAAAAGTATTAACAACAACGCGGGGGCACTACGGTATTTTTGATATGAAAAAGTACTGAAAAATGTACCAACAAACTGAATTTTTCAACACTGGTATACTAATCGAAAAATTATTTTTATACCCTCCACCACCACTAGTGGTGAATGAGGGTATACTAAGTTTGTCATTCCGTGTGAAACTTTTTTATTATACATCTAAGACCCCATAAAGTATATATATTCTGGATCCTTGAGTAATTCTAAGTCGATTTAGCCATGTCCGCCTGTCTGTCCGTCTGTTGAAAACACGTTCACTTTCGAAAAACGCAAAAGAAAAGAACAAACTTGGTCTCAAATTGCTTGTAGTTATCCTAAGCAGTTTGGGATTGAAGTCCAGCAACATCGGTTCAGTAGGATCAGAACTATGAATCAAAATGTGGAACCACCACGCTGAAAAAATTGATAATTTTGATACAAAAACTAACATAAATGGTAGAATAATGCACGGAATGACATAAAATTTTGCACGAGTTCGCTTTATATTTTTTGAAGATCGGTCCATAATTTACACTAGGTCCCATATAAACCCTACTGCCAGAAAAAGCTTAGTACGCCTTAAACCGTAATAAATAACGATATCAAATTGAAATTTGGTACGTCACAGTTTTATAGGACGAGAAATCACACTGCCAAATTTCGTGAAGATCAGTCCATAATTTACTCTAGTCCCCCTATAAACCCTCCTCATGGAAAACAGTTTATTGCGCCTAAAACCAAATCAAGCCCACTAATTTAATACGCCTAAAGCTATAACAGATATAGATATTGCGGTAAAATTTCTTCAACTTAGATTAATATGGCCAGAAAAAATATCATGCAAATTTGTGAAATTCACTGTTAACGCTAAAAATAATTACACTGCTGTATTGAAATTTATTCTAATTTATTTTTTGCATAAAACTTTCTTATTGTCGGTCAATAATTTAATTCAGGTCTAAACCGCAACCAATTTTAATGCTGGCGTTCGTTTTTGTGAAGCGTAGCTAATAATATATATGTAGTTATCATATAGAGCCCACGCGCAGAAAAAAAATATGTTTAAAAATGGTCACCTCCAACAAAACTATTTTAAAAGAAAAATTTAAAACATATTATGTTTAATTTAACCATATTATTGTCACCGACAACCATATTTTTGTTAAATTGGTCCTCCATCAAGAAGCCACAACCATATTCGGCACTCTAACTTGTTGTTACTGCTTTGAGTAGACAATAGGGTATTTAGTTATTTGACTTTTGGTTTTGTTCGAGTAAGGAATTAATCGATTTTTAAATTTTAATTTTGCTCGATTAATCGAATAAGAGTTTTAATATGTATCCAATCGGAAAAACATACATGTCTATTTGATTTGATACTTTTACTATATTAATAAACAGAAAAAAACAATAGAATAACAATTTATTTTTAACACGTATATAGTTCTAAAACTTTTAAATAAAATAATTAATTAAAAAATAAAAAACCCTGCTGCAAAACATAAAGTTATTAAGGTGCTAAAGATACAGATTAAGAAAATAAAATTAAAAACAGATTAACTATAAACAAAGTAAACATCTGAAAGTGTAATACATGTGTAAGGGTAAGCAGCGGTCGAGGTCTATTGATTTCATTTCAGTGTATAATTTTCAATTATGTCCCGCCTGCTAAACTTAATAAGGGAATTCATCTCATATTTTTATAAATTATTTTTTAATTATTTATTTTTTTTTTAAATTTTTTGTATTGGCATTTTTATGATAGGCTGTATTTAAACAAATTTTTTATTCGTAATTCAATTTTACTAATTTATTATTTCTGAAAATCAAGTAAAATATAAATCAATGGAGATTCTTAGTTATTTTTTTTTAATCACCGTAGTTTTCCTGATTTTAAGAGAAGTTCTGGTTAAGGTAAGAAATCAAAGTATGAAGTATATAAAAGGAGCATTTATATAAACTTTTAAAACTAGATCAAGTTTGTTCGATTTAAATTTCTCTCCTATGTATTCGATTTACCGAACATGGCTGATAACATTATTTTTCTTCATTTAAAGGCTCTACTCTTCAGATATTGGTAATTGGTTTTTTAACGAATTACTATTTTGCGCCAACAATCCGTAATTTGGTTTTCAACTACCGGTCTAAGGAAACTCAAGACGAATCTAACAAAACATAAAATTCATCCAGCCGTTTGGATGGTACGAGGTAATAAAGAAATTGAAGGTCGGGTAAAAACTGGCAACCCACAATCTGACAGTGCCTGTTTTACGCTTTTTTAAATGCTGTTGAATTTTTTTACAATGAACGTCAAACTCAATATGAAAAAGCTCTGTTTTAGTACGAAATTTCTTACGTATGGTATTAGTAGGTAACCGTTTATTACATAATTTATCTCACACACACCCACATCAAAAAAGGAACTAAAATATGTTCAGAAGTGCGTTTAATACAATAGATACAGAATATAACAACATGTTTTTTTAGTTGTTAGGTATTTTATCAGTTAGAAATCAATAAACAAAAATATTTTTATATTGAAAAAAGTAGAATTTTCTAAGAAATAAATTTTAATCGATTAATTGACATAAATTGTTCGAGTTGTTCGGTATTTGAAATTGGCTATTTTAATTATTCGATCAAATAATGGCGAAACATTTCTTCGATTAATCGATCAACGATTAATTGAGTGGATACTCTAGTAGACAACTATAAATTATTTTAAATTTAAAATTTAACAAAATATATATCATGACGACTTTTTTCTATTTTTAAAGGGGTTTTAATTCTAATTTTTATGCCTTATCTGTGATATTCTTTAACCCTAGGATTACCGTCTTGGTCTGGCCAGACCAAATTTGTTTTTTGCTTGCAATATCTTTCAAATAGGACAACATTAAAAAAAAAAAAACAAAAACGTGAATTCTATAAATGATATCGCACTTAATCAACAAGAGGGTATTAACTCAAAATTTAAACATTTTCAGTAGAAGCAAAACAATTTTTAATTTAACATTGAAGGCATATGGAAATGAATTTTTAAACCAACCGTTTTATTACCAAAAAGTATACAAAATAGCAAGATATTTTTACAGCGGGCAGATATGAATATAGCGTGTAGATTTTTTCGAAAAAGTGGAAAAATAAAAATTTTGAGAAAATACCCTCTTGTTGATTAAGTGCGATATGTTCTGAATCTAATGAATCAAGTTTGATTGAATCAAATCAGAAAACTACGGCCCACTATGCGCTTAGTTCAATTTAACTACAAAAACCAAATGCAAAACTTGGGTTTATTAGCTATTCTAATTGTGGCCTGGCCAGACCAAGAGGAGAACTTAGTGGTAAAGAGTTACCGATATTCCTAGGGTTAAAACATGATAATGGCCTAGTCTTTATGATACAATTGTTGTAATGCCAATATTAAATACCTCTAAAAATTTAAACTGAATAAAGGAAATTATTATAACAAAAAAATTGTTTTGGCGAATTAAAGCGATTGGAAAAAAAAATTTTAGAATTTATAAAAATTATATTTAGTATTGTGGTTATTTTATTAAACTCTTAATGGTTTTTAATCCGAATTTCGATATTTTAATCAGGTTTAAGTACATTGAATTTAGGCCCCTATTATGAGTTACATTCGATAAACGATTTTCGCTGGCTAAGTTGATCGAACGAATTTTCATTTGGTATTATGGCACACATTCGATAAAAAAGTACTATTGTGATTTATTTTATTCACAGTAGTACATTTTCTATCAGCTGTGACTTTAAATAAAAAATTTTTGTTAACAAATTTAAAAAAGTTAAACTAATGTATAAATCATGACTACGACGGAATTATGGTACGATGATTCATCTGATGAAGATGACTGCTTACTGGAACTGGCCAGAAGTAGAAAAAGGTATTCAGCTCTGTTTTGGCTAATTTTCTTTTTTGTTTTAGACTTCATATCAGCCCAGACCTGTAAAAGCCAGTTATTTTAATTTATTTCTCTAATCAACCCAATAATGAATAAAAATGTCCAGGAGTTTTTTCCTTTTTCCCATTTTTCCTATTTAAACTCAAATGTAAAAAATGGGAGAAAACTACCGGGGAATTTTTTGCACCATTTGGTTGAATATATATTCAACTACCTTAATCCACTTTGCTGTCGTCCTAACGGGTGGTCCCAAACAATTTAGCTCCTGCGAGATTTCATCCCACTTTTTTATAGCCTGAACTTTTGTAACAATTCCTTTTGCCAACAAACAGCTTTTCCAGCTGCTGTTTACTACTGACGACTTTAGACCTACATAAAATAACCAAAAATAATTAGGCATGTGAAATTTGCACACCAAAACTAATAAATTAACAAAAACTTACATTTTAAACAATTTTTTTTTAAAATTTTTACACCGTCGAAAGCAAATTTGTTTTCGTTGAAAAATTCGATGAACAATGAAATTTTCGACAGTGCCACCAACTCATAATACCAAATTAACATTCGATATTCGATGTTCGATAGCCAGCGAAAATCGTTTATCGAATGTAACTCATAATAGGGGCCTTAATTTTCATTAAATTATTTTTATGAAGAAAGGAATTTTACAACATGAAATGAATTAAAATTTATTGATAATTAAAATTCATTCAGTCTGCACTAGGGCGGACATTAAGACCACGGAACTGAGCTTTAACAGAAGGTTTAGCACGATCCTCCCAAATGGGGGAGCTTGGGGCAGTGGAAATCCCTGTGAGGGTAACCAGGGACTACGCTGGTATACCGATGGATCCAAATCGGAGCACGGGGTGGGTGCTGGGGTATTTGGACCAAACACGCGAATCTCGATAGCCATGGGAAGAACACCAAGTGTATTCCAGGCCGAGATCCACGCCATCGATGTGTGCTGTAGCAACATTCTTAACAAGGGAATGATAGGAAACAGCATTGCGATATTCACTGATAGCCAAGCGGCCATTAAGGCACTCTCTTCCTGGAAATTGTCCTCGAAGTTGGTGGCGGAATGCCGGGGAAGGCTACAGGAGCTGGGCTCAAGAAACAGAGTGACACTCTGTTGGGTGCCGGGACACTCAGGGGTTCCGGGTAACGATAGGGCTGATGAACTGGCTAGGGCTGGAGCAAATGCCCAAATGGTGGGCCCCGAGCCCTTTTGTGGGTTAAGCTGGGCCACTACCCAATCTCTATTGGGGGAATGGGCTCTCAGCGAGCACAGAAAATACTGGGTATCGCTACCGGGAATGCGTCAGGCGAAGGAATTTATATTTCCCGGGAGTACACTGGAGACAAAGGGTCTCAACAGACGAGAATTAGGGCTGTTGGTGGCTTATTTGACGGGCCACCATACGGTCAAGCACCACCTCTTTCGGATGGGTCTGGCAGAGGACCAGGAATGTAGACTATGCCGTGAAGAGGACGAAACTACAAAGCACCTATTGTGTGACTGCCCCGCGCTGGCATGGGCCAGAAGGAGACACTTGGGGCACGGTACGATGGGCGCGTCCCGCGTCGGTGTAATACCGGCAAAAGACCTTCTTGGGTTTCTCTGGGAAGCAGAGGGTCTTTTGGCCAACTAAAGGGGGGTGGGTACAATAGACCTGGTTTTGGTTGCGGTACCGTCTCCGTTGGGAGAAATCTCCCCGCTCTCTCTCTCGAAAAAAAAAAAAAAAAAATTCATTCAAAGCAAATTTCGATCTATCAAGGTAAAATACCATTGGAATTAAAGATTGATGTTTGACTATTGACGTCATCCGTCGTCAATGGCGGTGAGTATGAAATGGCAAAACCCTCTTAAGAGATTGTGTGGTTACAATCGAAATTAGTCAGGGCAACCTGTCCGTGAAAACCTGGGTTCGGTTTCCCAGCTCAGTCAAGAATTAATAATTATCAATAAATTTTAATTCATTTCATGTTGTAAATTTCATTTCTTCATAAAAACAATTTAATGAAGATTAAACACAATGATTTAAATATCGAAATTTGGATTAAAAAATATTTTTAATAATTTAAAATAAAATTATTTTTAATAATTTAAAATAAAATTATTTTTAATAATTTAAAATTAAATTATTTTAATTAATTTAAAATAAAATTATTTTTAATAATTAAAAATAAAACTATTTTTAAAATATTATAAGTTATTATGATTAGTTATACCCAGCGTTGTCAGATTTATTTTGAACTTTTTCGCCAAATTCAATGTCATTTTTTTTGTTTGGACAAAAAAAAAATTTTTTGTTTTTGACATAAAAATATATATTTTTAAAATTAAATTTATTAAAATTATTTTTAATAACTTAAGCAATTAAAAAACAAAGGCTTTGGGGATTTTTACATTGAATTTGGCGAAAAATTTTAAAATAAATTTGACAACCCTGGATAAAACTAATCGTATGTGAAGTGAACTCGTTTCCAAAACGAATTTATTAGCTAGTTCCTTAAGAAAACTAATTTGAAGGAATTCATGGATTCGTCAACATTTAAAAATAAGCCAATAGAAAGAGAGATGTAACGAGAACAAAAAAAAGTTGACATTAAGGAAAGATTCCGGTTTGAAGTTTAAAAAAAAATTTATTCAAGCACTTTTCGAATACGCCGAATAAAAGGTCCGTTTAGGCTAACGCAGAAAATACGTTCTGCTTCTCGCGTACATATATACATAGAAAAAGATAAAATTAAAATAAAACTCTATCGATATGATGCCCTCTCTTAAAAAAAAAGAATCTTATCAAGACTAAATTTACTTCTTCGACAATGGTGTGTAAAAAAAATCACTTAAGTTAATTGAAAATACACGCACAAAACAAGCCAAAGGCAATGGAAACTAAGATATCGATTTTAACTGTTTTGACTTCATGATATTCCAACAATTAATGATAAATCATTATTCAGTTAGTTTTAGTCAACGATTGTGCCAACTTGCTTGGAACGCTTTTCGATATACGGAACCACGAAACCTTAAAACCATAAAATGAAGACACGTTACATAAAACGTTTTGCTAAGAAAATATTAATTTTCGTCACAACTCTTGTTATTTTATCGATAGTCACTATAAAAATTGTTGAAAAACGTTTATCTAAAAATAATGATGAACCCGCTTCTTTGATACGTAGAGCCAGACCGGCCAATGCCAGACCAGTGCTTCGTGGTGTTTTGGATATTACGAAATTTTATGACATCAATGTACCCTTTCGATTGCCTGAGATCCAGGGTCCTAAAAGAGATTGGCATGATTGGGGTGCTATTAATAGAGATCAACAGCGCACGGGTTTGGGAGAACGTGGCATGCCTGCTTATATAACTGATGAAACCCAGAAGCAAATTGAACATGAAATGTCGATGGATAATGGCTTTAATGCTTTGCTGTCCGATTATATATCCATCAATCGTTCTGTGCCAGATGTGAGAAGAGATGAGTAAGTTTTTTTCCGTTATTTTGTAAGTTTTTTTTTAGAGCAGGGCGGGGGGTGGGGGGAGCTTACGGAAGATGTTATTATTTTTTTCAATGACACAGTAAAAATCTTATCTTTTCTTGTATCGTATGTGATAAATAGGAGATGTAGAAAATAGATGTACATAGATAAAAAAAAGAACATGTGTCATATATTCAAAAACATGGCCGTTAAGTTTATAAGACACAGAAAACAAATCAATGTAAAATGGTCGAAAACAAGGTTGATTTAAATTTAGTGATTTTGCTTTATAGTTACTTCATGTTATTTCAACATGATTTAATACTAACTTGCGAATAAAACAGTTTTCCTTTAAAAAAAAAACTATAATTCTTGTTAATTTAACACTCCAGTAAAGTTAGAGCAAAACGACATTGATATTGAAATAAAACTACGATTCTAGTTGCATAAAATTTATTTCAAGTTGAAACGACATGAATTTGAATAAGATTCTACATGAAAAGTGTGAAATAACAGTGACAAGCAGTGTGGCCATTTTGGCATTTTTGCAGCTAAATTTAGCATTAAAATTTTCTATTTAGCTGCATAATTTTCATTTAGCAATTGGCATTTTATTTAGCATTTTTCGAAAATGTTTTTAGCATTATTTATTTTAAAAATTTGGACGAATAGTTTTATTGATTTTACTAAAAAAAATTTTAAAAATTATAACAAAATTTTGACTAAAAATAGTTGTACCCAAAATGAAATTTCGTATGAAAATGGATAATTCTTATGTTAAGAAACATCTTACCTGTCTTGATAAAAAAAATACAATATACAAGGAATATTAAAAATTCCCTAATCATGTCGATTGTAAATTTATTATTTGCCCTTTGACATATAAAAGTACAAGGAAACTTCACTTTGTATTTAGATAAAAATTCAATGGTGTAAATGTTTGCTGTAAACTGCTGAAAAACTAATTATTTTAAAGCTTCAACTTTTCTTAAACTATAAGAAATAAAATGATCAAAAAATTTGGTATATCATGGAAATAAATCGTTTAAATTTTGCATATTATAGAGCTTTGCAGCCCGCCTAAATTTAAAATTTAATCTCAACTACCTGTGCTACATATTTATAAGTATCAGATGCTTTGCCAAAATGTAGACATTCGCTTAAATATTACCATTTATTTTCAATTAGTTACAAACTTAGTCACTGAAATGTATTTAGTTTCGAATTAAATGTCATACTGGTAATAAATTTTTAACAAAAAAAAATTTAGCATTTTTTAAAATAATTTTTGGCATTTTTTGGGCATGTCCAATGCCAGATTTAGCTGTAAAAATTTTTCAGAGCTGGCCACACTGAGCGTTATTCATACAGTGCAAGAAAAAAAAATCGTAGCTCACAATGGAAAGTTGTTGTGTGGCCATTTTGGCATTTTTGCAGTTAAATTTAGCATTAAAATTTTTTATTGAGCTGCAGAATTTTCATTTAGCACTTGCCATTTAGCATTTTTAAAAAATGTTTTTAGCTCTTTTCAGCATTATATATTTTAAAAATTTTGAAAAATAGTTTTATTGATTTTACTAAATTTTTTTTTTATAAATTATAATAAGGTTTGACTAAAAATAGTTGTACCCAAAATGGAATTTCATATGAAAATGTATAATTCTTATGTTAAGAATGAGAATATTTGAAATGCCCTCATCATGTTGATTGTAAAAATGATGTGTTCTTTGATATTACGATATTAATATACAAGGAAATTTCACTATGTATTTAGGTTAAAATTCTATAGTGTAAATGGTTGAAAATATTTTTTGCTCTAAACAGCTGAAAAAAATAATAAATTTAAAACTTTAAGTTTTCTTAAACTATAAGAAATAAAATGATCTAAAAAATTTTGTATAGCATAGAAATTAAATCGTTTAAATTTTGCATGTATCAGAGGTTAGCGTATTCCCAAAATTTAAAATTTAATCTCAACTACCTGCTACATATTTATATGTATATGATGTCTTACCACAATCTTCCCATTTGTTTAATTATAACCATTTATTAAAACTTCCTTAAACAATAAGTTACTAAAATGTATTTAGTTTCGAATAAAATTTCATACTGGTAATAAATTTTTAACAAAAATCTTTTAAAATGTTAGCATTATTTTTAGCATTTAAAAAAATCATATTTAGCATTTTATGGCCACGTCTAAAGATCTGGTCACACTGGTGACAAGTAGAGTTGTGTCATTCCGGAACGACCTAGTTCCAATTAAATTTTCCTTAATAGGAACGGTGTGGACTTTTTTAACAGTTCCTTTTTTTATCGTTCCTCGTTCCGCAATTTCAATCCGTTCGTTCAACTTTTTCTGTACACTTACATCAAGGTTGATTTTTTTTAATAAATTACAAAAATGATCCAAAGCAATATATTGTTACGTTACTGCCTTTTCAATAACGTTTTTGGTTTATTTCCTTTATAATAAACCTCTTGAGTTCTTTTATTGCAACTTTAATAAAATAAATAAAACACTTTAAACACTTTACTTTTTAGATGTACAGTAGTTTTGACTTAACTGCCTTTTGTTTAAGTGCACATTTGACTTAACTGCACAAAATAAATATTATTTGTCATTATTCTTTCAAATCCCATACAAATTCCTTTTTTAAGTGCGCTTTCTATACCTGCACATTTAAGATAAATGCACAAAATTTTTGGCATTTTAAACTTATTTTCATACAAAAAATCAAAGATAGCTGCACTTTGACTTAACTGCCCAAAATACATATTTTCTGTAATTATTCTTCAAAATCCTTGTTTACGTGCATTTTGTTTACCTGCACATTTATCATATTTTTGAGCAGCTTTAAAATATTTTCATATAAAAAATCAAAGTTAGCTGCACACATGAAAAAAATAAACAGGCCACTTTTTCACATAAATATCAAATTTAAGCTGTTTTTAAAAACATAAATCGCTATGGAGATTTGACTGAAAGCGAAATAATTAGGGGGATCACCAGTGCTGAACAAGAAATTTATAATGAAATTGAATCTTGTAATCAATACGATGAAAGTGAAGATGTCAACGAGATTCAGACACTTAAAGAATCATTGATTGCCTTAAATATTGTTCAAAAATGTTGTTTTTTCATGAATATAGACATATCGGTTGACAAAATTGAAACCGAAATGGTTAAAGGGAGAGTAGCGTCTACTAAGCAATTGACCGTAACAATTTTGTGTACTTAAATTTATGTATGTATATACATACATAGATACATTTTTACATACAAGTACATTAAAAATAAGAACATATTTATGAGATGTTTTGTTTTTTTTTTAATTTTTATTTTGGTGTATTCTCATTGTTTTTGTTAATGTTCCTTTTATATAAAATATACATACATATGTTTATAAAATGATTTTTTATTTGAAATAAAATTTTAATAAAACATAAATTTTTTAATAAAAACGTTTATTATTCTTCTCTTAAACACTTTACTTTAGCTGCACTGTTATGCAGGTAACCACAATTGAATACCTGCACATTAAGGCAGGTAAATACATTTAAGATAACTGCATTTTTGATTTAGCTGCACAAAAAATCGTGCAAAGGAGATTGTGCAGCTAAGTCAAAATTACTGTACTATAAACTATTCACGCCACTTTATTTAGAACTTAGTCAATTTTACCACTTATAATTGCGATGTGCACACTTAAATAATCGTACTAATACTTATTATTCGCGAGTATTTATACTCTGTTCGCTGACATCTAGATGTCTCTAGAGCATTCTACTCATCGAAATGTCTGTAACATTTTCGACATTTCTGGGCGAATCGAGATTTTATTATCTTACAGCGAATATCATTATGTATTAACACTGTGGATGAATTTAAATTGATTTATACATCAATAAACTAAAGCATACTTTATGGGTTAAAGATAATTTCAACCCTATTATGTTATACATTTATCTATAACAATCATAACATTACATTTGTACTAGAAAATTCTGTACAGTGGGTTTACATTAGAAATATTCGAAACTAATACAATAACATTTTAAACTAATAAAATTACTAATAAACTAAACTTATTCTAAAGGTACTTTCGTAACAATATGTTATCAATATATCATCCGTTTAGATTAAAACAGACACAAATTGACGAAATTCTTAGAATTTAAGCTATGTTCACATTATGTGTATTTGTCATGTGGATTGTCACTTTTTCACATGTTAAATTTGTAAAGGGTCCGCCAAATAAATTTTTTTTTTTTTGAAAATGCTATAAAAAAAACTACTGCATATTTTCTCAAATTTCTTTTTTTAATTTGAAAGTACAATCTTTCCGGTTAATAATGGAAAATAATTTCATTCAAATGGCTGCCTCGGCTGACCATGCAGTAGCCTACACGATCGGTCTAATTTTTAAGCACATTATCGATTGTGTGCAGCTGTATTTCAACAATGGCTTTACAAATATTGTCCTCTAAAGCGTCAATTGTCTCTGGCTTGTCGGCGTAACACTTATCTTTGACGGCACCCCACAAATAATAGTCCAACGGTGTCAAATAACAGCTCCGAGGTGGCCAAACGACATCAGCTCTGCGTTTGATAATGCGATCTTCAAAAACAGGACGCAAAACATCGAGTGTAGCTTCGGCTGTGTGGCACGTAGCGCCGTCCTGTTAAAACCAAATGTTGGCAATATCCTTCTCTTAAATTTTTGTGAACAAAAATTCGTTCAACATGACCCGAAAACGATCGCCATTGACTGTAACGGCCACTCCTTACTCATTTTCGAAGAAAAATGGCCCAATTATGCCTCTGGACCAAAATCCGCACCAAACAGTGACCTGTTTTGGGTGTATCGGCTTTTCAATGTATGCGTGCGGTTTTTCTGTGCCCAAAATGCGACAATTTTGCTTGTTTACATACCCGCCAAGATCAAAATGAGCTTCATCTGAAAAGATGATTTTTTTTGGCAAAATCGGCATCTTCTGTAAGTCGATCGCAGGCCCACTTAGCGAAGCGGAAACGCATTGGATGGTCAGTTGGCTTTAACTCCTGAACCAATTGGACTTTGTATGGCGTCGTACCAAGGTCTTTATACAAAATTCGTCTCAATGATGTCTCCGAAATGTTCAATTGTTGAGAACGACGGTGAATTGATGTTGATGGCGCTTCGGCTGTGGGAAAAATCGCCCAAAGAAAAATGGCCCAAAAAAAGAAATGAAAAATCGCCCAAAAAAATTCCATGTAAAATTGGGCCTAAATTCATATGAAAAGTGACCTAAAATTTTTGGGCTATTTTTCGTTATTGTTGGGTGATTTTTCGTTTTTTAAATTTGGTGATTTTTCATTATGAAAAATCACCCAAAAATATTGTATGAAAAATGGCCCATTTTTTTGATTTTCTCCTCTATGGTATAACAAACACCAGTTTCGCTTACTAAAGCTTCTCTGCACAGCCGGCCTTCGGCCGGGCGCAAGGATTTTCTCCTCTATGGTATAACAAATACCGGCTTCGCTAACTAAAGCTTCTCTGCACAGCCGGCCTTTGGCCGGGCGCAAGGATTTTCTCCTCTATGGTATAACAAACACCGGCTTCGCTAAGTAAAGCTTCTAAAATCTGCCTTGTTTCCAAACGAAAGCCGACTATGCAGAGAAGCTTTAGTTAGCGAAGCCGGTGTTTGTTATACCATAGAGGAGAAAATCCTTGCGCCCGGCCGAAGGCCGGCTGTGCAGAGAAGCTTTAGTTAGCGCAGTGTCCATGGACACTATGACACTTTTTGGAGTGTCATAACGTCCATGGACACTATGACACTGGACGTTATAACATGCCACCGGGAAAAAATTCGTTTTTGCTTTTTGGGTCATTTTTCATTTTTTTTTTTGGGCCCTTTTTCGTTTCTTTTGGGCAAAATTTCATATATCACTTTTTGGGTAATTTTTCATGTTCTGTTGGGCGATTCTTCATTTGGGCGATTTTTAATTTTTTTTTTGGGCCATTTTTCTTTGGGCGATTTTTCCCACAGCCTGGCGCTTCACGCACACTTTCTGCCACAGCAGCAATATTCTCGGGTGTACGCACTGTTTTTGGCTTTTTGCGCTTTGGTTTATCGATGAGGATGCCAATTTCTTTCACTTTTTCCACAAGATAACGAACATACGGAGCTGACGGTTCTTCTCTTCTTTCAAAATACGTACGCAATTTTCGCACACATTCTGCAACATTACCATGCTTTTCAAAGTAATGTCGCAATATTTCCCAGCGTTGTTCAAGCGTATACACAACTAATTATCTGTCAAATCAGACATGAGCTAAGTGTTACCATTCACGAAATAAGTACTAGTTGAAAAAAAAAACTTTATATGGCGGACCCTTTACATATCGTCTAAACACCTCCAAACAATATCAAGATTTATTTCTCTGTATTCAGTACATATGATATTTTTGATTTAGAACGAGTTCTATGTTCAAGTGACAAAGCATCTGACATCAGCTCGTTCGTATTAACAAAATTGTTTGTGGCGGCGAAAATTAATTAAAATTTTACCATATATAAATAAATATAGTAAATAAATAATAACAATATAAAAAATACCCAAATAATTATTAATTTTATGTGCGTATTACCAATCAGCTGTATAAAGATTGTTTTTCTTGATATGTTATGTCCAATGTTATATCCAATGTAATTTACATACCAACATTTTAAATGGAAATTATAAACCTTATGTTTTACTCAAATTTTGACATACACATACATGAAATTACATGTATGTTAGAAAAGTGACATTGCACATAACAAATACACATAATGTGAAAAATATATTATTTCTACAAACATTTTTAAGAACATATAATAATTCTGAGTTGAGGTTTTTGTACCGGAGTCGGAGTCGCAGTAACCAAAAAAACGCGCGACTCCGACTCCAAAATTTTTCGGCATAAAAAATTTAAAAAAATTTCTAATATTTTCCAATATAAAAATTCTTCGAAATCGGCGATGCAATATTTTGCAGATCAATATGAATAAGTAGATTTTAATTTATTTTATGAGAAATAGTTGATTCAAGTACTTTAAGGTGTTATGATACTTGCTATTTTTTGTATTGGATTTTTTTAGGATTGACTGAATGAAACAACAAAGGCGAGAAAGAACAAGAAATACAATATGTAAACAAAACAGACAATATTGCCCACGTTTTGTTCCCACAAAAACAGTCAAAAAAGCTATAAATCGCAAAAAAAAAGTTAAAACCCGCTACTTTCGATCAAAAACTAAAAAAGTTAGCAGCAGTGCTAACATTTAATCTGGAAATGGCAATTTTAAGTTACAAATTTTTATATTTTTTTTGACAGTCTAAGATTATTTATCGATAACACACGTATATTTTTTTGACATTTCAAGATTTTTTATGGTATAATCAAACTCTTTACACTAAGTCAGTTTTCCTATGCAAATATATTTGCACTGTTCTCCAATATAGAAAAAATACAAAAAATAGCAAGTATCATAACACCTTTACTATTTAAGTATATTTAGGTATATTTTTTATACGTGCGGGAAAAAGTCTAAATTACATTAGCAAAACTTATACTCAGTTATATGTAGATCTAGTTGAAAAAGATGTGTGATTTTTTAAATAATTTACTGATGCTAAAAAATGTTAATGACAGGAATTGCCAATAATTTTAATATCAGAATTTTTTAACCATCAACGCTGAAATATTTTCAACATTGTACAGAATAAGTGTTGCTATAGCGCATAAATACTAGTATGTATTAGAAAAATTGTGACGTAAAATTATTTCTCTTTTGTGTAGAAACACCTTTATCGGCCTGCCTTTAATTCCTACAATAACACTCATGTTTTTCTTATGCACATTACGCGGAGATTCCCATAATTCGTTTAATAAAGATGTTTCTACACAAAAGTGAAATAATTTTACGTCTCATTAATTTCGCATCACGGTTAGAGTAGGAGTCGGAGTCGGAGTCGCACTTAAAAAATTTCAGCGTTTGGAGTCGGAGTTAGTACTTTTTTCCTACGACTCCACAGCCCTGGTTATTAGGCCACAATATGAAAACAAACAGTAAGATTTGTTTGTTGATGACAATTGTTTTTACGAACGACAGAGCAGTTTTCTCGTTTCGCGCTCCTTCTTCATTCATTGTTCAAAGTAAAAAATCGGGAACGATGAACGAATCAAACGACATATTTCCTTTAATCTTTCGGATCGGTCGGAACGATTCCACAAAAGGAACGACTTTACCCAACTCGAGTGACAAGCAGCTACAGAGACAACATATGTATGTATTTATTTAACCAGAGAGTGAGAGAGGGGGAGAGAGAATATTATTATTTATTTTTCTGTTACACACAGTGATGCAAAGTTTTTTTAAAATTAAAAAAACACTAAAAAGCACTACTTCAAGCAAAAAAAGCGTAAAAAGCACTAAGCTATTTTTTCAGTTTAATTGATAATTGAACACAAAAGAAGTTACCAAATATTTAAAAAAAAGCCGAGGCGTTGTTGGAGGACCATTTTCGTACATAGCTTAAATGTCCCTGCCGGAGATCGAACTAGTACGTAGCTAGTACTTAAGTAGTACAAAGATCACCAGTACTAGTTCTCGACTGTATACTTTTCTATACTATCATAATGCTCAAATCAGTATTGGGTGTGCTTGGAAAATCACTGGTACTATTGGTTCTAGTCGTGTACCAGTACACTTGGACCCAATTGGAAGCTTAACGGTCATGTTCTGGAAATCGAAATCACATGAAATTGAAACCGTTGGATATTTTAAATTAAATTTTTTTTAAATTGAACGCATTTTCCTGATTTGAAAAGAGGCAGTGGTAAAGGACCTCAAAATATAAGGCATATAAAAAGAAATATTATAAACTTTAAACACAGGATAAATTTCAAATTTTGTTAGATTTCAATTTCACGTGATTTCGATTTCCAGAACATGGCCGTAAATAAATTATTTAAGATCAAATTTAAAAATAAGTATCAAAACACGAATTTTTGTTTTTAAAAAAAATGTTTGCCTAAAAATGCTTTCAGTTTACAAGTGGTGCTCTTGTACTACATCAAGTACTAGTGCTAATAAGCATTTGTATTTTTATATAAACTCTCTAACACCATCACCACTAGAGCCTCTTGTTCTAGTAATTGTACTAGTGGCTTTTTGGCAATTAACGCCTAATCTCCTGAAGGGGTGGATCATCATAAGTTGAGTTTGAATTGGGTCATAAACCAGTTTTTAAGTAATATTTTGATTTTTGGTATGTTTCAAAGAAAGAAAAGATATCAAGATATCATGTCAAAGAAATTCATATTTAATGTGAGGAATTGAATTAATAGAGTTCAAGGATAATTCGTTCTTATGTTGCATTTACTGTAGTTCATCGAACTAAATCTTCCTTCAACTTCCGCATTAGAGTAGGGCAAAGTCTAAATTCTTAATAAAAAATTGGACAAATCTTAAAATGGATTTTGTCCTATTGAATCTTTAAAATCGTTGACTTCCATTCAAAAAGATCTGTTGGTTGTTTATTTTCCCATTTACAATTCTTAATATTTTCCAAGCAATTTTCTTTAAAAAAAATGTGTAATGAAAACAATTGCACCGTTTTTATTGCGATTAACAACCGATGTGAGATTTACAAAACAAAGCAGGATTACAGAGTAGATGAAACTGAGAACTCCTCCCCAATCTTTTTACCTCTCTCACCAATAAACTCAAGAATTGCTGCAACGAAAACTGCAAGTCTGGGGGCGGTGCCTTTCTAATGAGCTTTTTTAATAAACAGCTGCCATACTAAAATAATGTTTTTACACTTAACAAAATTGTTACTGCATAATTAATTAAAGAAGTTGTAGAAAAAACTAAAAGTTGTAAAAAGCACTAAAAGCACTAACGTAAAATTGAAAAAGCAACAAGATTTTTCTTAGCTTGGCACTAAAAAACCATCAAAAAACCCATAAATAGTGCCAAAAGCACTAAGTTGGCATCACTGGTTACACATGTTTCACTTTTTTTCTATACCCATTTGTTAATAGAAGCACTCACAATTAAAAGACACAAGCAGATTAACAGAATTAACTTAATAATTTTAACAAAAAAAAAAAAAAAAAACGGGAATTTTCTTCTTTTTACAAATTATTTTAAATACGAAAATAAAAAAGTGTATATGTTTCTTCTTGAAGTGTTGTTGTTGTTTATATACAAAACAAATAAGACAGGCTTTTATGGTTTAACTATTGAGCTATCTTATTTTTAAATCTTTCATTTAAAATTAATATGAAACAACGATAATCTACGAGTATATAAAATATAATTTCTTAGTATGAACGGATGTTTGTATGTATGTCCTATACTCTTTCTGCAACTTTCTGAAGCCATCTGATGACATAGGAAGCGGAAATTTGGCATACTTAAAGTACTTTCTCGGAAGATCGTAACGAAGCTAGAAGGGCTATTTTTGCCTGGCAGAGTCAGGCATAACAGCAAGTTTTTAAAAAGACCACGCTTTTGCAGAAATTTACTATAATTTTCAATTTCCATTGCGCCATGTTAATTTAACATTGATAGTTTTTTCTGTGTGTATGGCCAACTTTTTTTTAAAATAAAACATTTGAAATTCCGTTCTTTATCAACAAGTGTGAGATCCAAAACGTCAGTTGCAAAGCAACCGTACAAAAGTCTGGCGTTTAAAAATGTTATCTGTCCCAAAATTCACCAATAAAATTATCGATACGTACACAACAGGCAAACTGGACATCGTCCAGCCTTTATAATTTACTACCATACATCTGTGGCTTGGAACTGAAAGGGCCAATTACAAAATATTCACTTTTGAGAAAATTGCAACTGAAGTTTTTTTTATAGATGAGTTAGCAAGCCCCTAAGGAAGCTGTTCTTAGATAAAGTAGCAAAATAAAAGAGAGTAAGAAAACAAAACTATTGCAGCGAAGTGACAGACACGTATCTACTTACGCATAGATAAGGCTGAGTTCCAAAACATCAATGTATCATCAAGTTTAACGATGCACAGTTTGTTTATTGTGTACGCATCGATAACTTTTTTGGTTCATTCTACGGTTGCATTGTAGAATGCGTTTGAAAAAGAGAGTTGCTTTGCAACTGATGTTTTGGAACTCAGCCTAACTAATTACTTTAAAATGTCTTCAAAACAAAAATAAAAGTTTAGAATATATTTACTTAGAAGTTTTTCCATCCATTGGAATTAACCCTGAGTTTATTTGCCATAAAGACGTATCGTCGATTTGACGACATACAACAGGCAAATAAAAAATTTGTATGCGTTATCCGTTGAAGTTAATTATTAAATAATGAAAATTTTCTTAATTTCAGATGTCACAAGAAACTATATTCCATCTATTTGCCCACTGTCAGTATTGTTATTCCATTTTACAATGAATACTTCAGTGTACTGCTGCGTACACTACACAGTATAAAAAACCGTACACCACCCGAATTATTGCATGAAATTATCATAGTCGACGACTTCAGTGATCGCGAATATCTAAACCAGCAGTTGGAAGATTATGTGGCCAACTATTTTAAGAATTTGGTCAAAATTATACGTCTTAAGGAAAGAACTGGTTTAATAGGAGCCAGATTGGCTGGGGCTCGCAAAGCTAGCGGAGATGTTTTAGTATTCTTCGATTCCCACATAGAATGCAACTACAATTGGCTGCCTCCTTTATTGGAACCTATAGCTTTGAATAAACGCATTTCTACTTGCCCAATAGTGGATGGTATCGATCATGCCACATTTGCCTATAATGGAGGCTATCAGGAAGGCTCCAGAGGAGCCTTTGATTGGCATTTAATTTATAAACAAATGCCTGTGCTCGAGGTGGATGCTGGGGATCGAACAGATCCTTACAGAAATCCCGTAATGATGGGTGGTTTGTTCGCTATCAATAGAGAGTTTTTCTGGGAATTGGGAGGATATGATGAGGGTTTGGATATTTGGGGAGCTGAGCAATACGAATTAAGTTTCAAGATATGGATGTGTGGGGGTTTGCTGTGTGATGTGCCCTGCTCGAGAGTGGCTCATGTTTTTCGAGGTCCCATGAATGGACGGCCAAGTCCAAGGAATTATAGTTTTGTAGCCAGGGTAAATTTTAAATTTTTTGAAACATCCTGGATTCTTTAAAATTATCTTTATAGAACCACAAACGTTTGGCAGAAGTCTGGATGGACGAATATGCTCAGTATGTTTATGACCATGAACCTGAAACCTACGAGGGCGTGGATGCCGGCGATTTAACAAAACAAATTGCTTTGCGTAATAAATTACATTGTAAGCCTTTCAAATGGTATTTGGAAGTCATTGCTCCTGATATTCTCAAAACTTTTCCGCCAATTTTACCGCCCGATTTTGCTTCTGGTGTCATACAAAGTGTAGCCTTTCCCCAGTACTGTATCGATTCTATGGGTGGCGGTAGCAATGCAGCCATTGGACTCTATACATGTGCCAGCAACAAAACCCATCCCTATCGAACGCAATATTGGAGCCTAAGCTATATTAGGGATATTCGTAAAAAATCGGAAAGCATTTGCTTAGATGTGCACGAAAGTCCCAATAATGCCTCCATATGGATGTGGTCTTGTCACAATTCTGGTGGCAATCAATTTTGGTCCTACGATCTCAACGACCAAATGATTGTTCATGGCATAAAAAGGACAGCTTGTATGGAGGCTTTTGTGGAAAATGGTAAAACGGCTGTGTATGCAAATGCCTGTGATAAAACGAATCCCCGAATGAAATGGACTTTTGGTACTGTAAATGCTACTGCTTTTATTGGCTTTTGGGAGGGGATCAAAAGAGAGGAAGATGACTAACATAATAAATCTCTACCTTAAAAATATTACGGACGTGAAATCTGAAATTCTTCTGTTGTATAAAAAACATTTTAAAAACAATATATAAAATACATTTCGTAAACTTTAAACAACTTTGTTTTCTCTAGGGATGTGCGATTTAGAGATTATTTCTGTGCCAATATGCAAAAGTAGCTTATGTCGCATATTGTAGTTTGCAGAAATACTCAGTTTTGTTGAAGTTTAACTCTGTGTAATTTTTGCTTTAAATCTGTATAGTTTAAATTTTTTTCTTTAAATAAAATTTAGTAAATATTAAAGATTTTACACATTTTCTAATTGTAATAACTTAAGTTCGTCTCTTCAATATGACCACAGATTTATTCCTTCAATTATTTGTATACTGATGGAACAGAAGTATTGATGTGTCCTCAATTATATCTCTCTTTATGATAAGTATTTGGGCTTATTGGCTAATGAGTTACTAGCAAAATCACAACTCAACAAAAGCGAAATTAACAAAATTGCTAATTACTGTATTTATTTTTATATAGAACTTGCAAATCATATATTAAAACGTTTTGATTTTAAACAAAAATCTTATAAATCTTCAAATATGATAACCATAAGGAAATTATGAAAAAGGAAAATATTTCTTTTATTGAAATTCTGAAAGAGTTCTCGAGCTTTATTTCAGGAAAAGAAAAACAAATTTTAGACTTTGAATTTAGAGAGTTTACATTTTGAAATTTTAAGAAGATTTAGAAGGAATTGAAGTAAATTTGCAAACTTTTTGGCAAAAAATTTTAGACTTAAAACTTGGGGATTCTACGGATGCATTTTCAGTGCTCTCAAAATTTGTTCAACAATCCTCTCCAAATGTGGAAAGAATTTTTAGCCAAGTGAACCTTAATAAAACCAAATTTCGATGTTCCCTGGAAAATTAGTCCTGGCAAGGAATTCTTTTTTTCTAAAGATTACTTCAAATTTAATAATGCAAACCAAGGTCTTAACTGTTATAAGTTTTATCGTGAATTAGTTAAGGAATAAGTATTACATTGTAACTGTTATTCGGTTTTCCTTATTATAATTATTATCTCGCAATTTTTATTTTTTTTTATTGCATGATAATAATTATTGATAAGGAAAAAAAATTTTTGTTTCAAATAACTCTTATTTCTTGATTTTTATTTATAGATTATTTCGATAATAGTTACTCGAAAGACAGTGAAATAATCATTATTCGTAATAGTTATGTTAATAATTATTAATAATTATAAATGAACACGTTTTGATCAATATTGTAAAATGCGCGATTATAATTGGGTTATTAACAAGCCCTGTCGTATGCATTGTATCGTCGTATGTAGTAAGTTTTCTGACGTATTAAAAATAAAATATGACAGTTTGAAGTAAACAGTTTTTTGACTAAATTTATTTTGTACTAACGAATTCATTTTTTTTTTAAAGCAATTGTATTTATAATGAAAATATGAATAAAAAGTAATAACTGTGTTAATATTGGTTCTTCACTTAAAAGAACTCTGATTAAGCTTTACAAACATAATAAGTGCCAATTTTTCGTCAGATAGATTGCATCTTTGGTGATTCAAAATCAAACGCAAAGCGGAAAAGGCTCTTTCAACGATTACCTGCGTAGCTGGAACAGCGTGGATAATAAGATGTTTAAGGAATGGAAGCGTATATCTATTTTCATGCCAATAGTTTAGTAAATCCATTTCAACGTCTTATTTCGGTGGCTTATAGTTTTCAATTTCAGCATGAACATGTATTTATTTTAATCAATTTTGTCATTCTCATCTTCAAGTTCAGTTTGGAGCAAAAATTTTTATTTTTTTTTTTTTTTGTTTTTGTTCCGTTTCATACAGATTTTTTTATTTAAGAATTTTTCATAAGAAATAGCAAAATTTTAATTATTATTTGTAAAAATTTATTAATAACTATTAAAAACCAATTTTTAAAATATAAATTGGAAAATAATAATTATCCGTAACAAATACTTTTTTTGTTATGCATAACTATTTCAAAGCAATAAATAAAAATATTAATTGGATATTAATCGTTATTTGCAATTAATAATTAAAAGCAATTATTGCTTTTTAAGTCGTTCATAATAATTATTAACCAATTAATAAAATATTCCTCAAAATGGGCAATTTTTTCGATTTTGGAAATGAAGATAATAGTTATTTTGGGTCCTTGATGCAAACTGTTCTGATGTTGATAATAAAATGGATTTAGTTAAACTAAAGCTAGATTTACACGATTGAAGGTATTTTGAAGTCTTATCAAAATTTTGAAAATTTATTTTGATGTTCTATTTACACGTTTCAAAAATTTGATCAAAATATTCTTTCAATATATTTCAAAATTGTTTGATCAAAATTTGTTGAAGGTAATTTACACTATTGGTAGACTTTTTATATTGAAAATATTGACTTTGATCAGCTGTTTTGCTTCTTTTGTGAAATAATTTATTTTTATACAAAAAAACAATTGATAAGTATGGACGACGACACAATCATCGCAGCATCAACATTTTTAATTCACGGAATATTTTTTAAACAAAGGAGATGTTCCATGGCAATACAAGCATATTTATTAAAAATTAATTAAAAACCCAATTAATCGAAATAAAAGGTTCAATTCATTTATTTGGCAACTTAAAATCACATTCTGTTTCTATATAAAAAATAAAATTTAAATATTAAAAAGAAGAGTGTCATGGCCTTGTAGCCCACACTATTATTCTTTGTATTTTAGAAATTAATTTTGTAGAATACTTTACTAAATAAATAAGGCGGTTATTTTCTAAAACACTGCACCTCACTTGAAAAATATTTTCATACAAATTTTTAAAAATTCAAAAAAATTATATATGAAAAATTTCTCAACGCAAGGTGAAGTGATTTAGAAAATAACCCCCTAAATAAATATTAAAAAGAAATCACATTCTGTTCAAATGTTTGTGCTGTGTGAAATAAAATTTTTTTTTTAATATAATATAAACATATCGTTTTTAATAAACTTTTAAAAACAAATTTTTTACTTGTTTTGTATCATAAAAAATGCCCACCTCCTCCCCCCCTCCCCTAAGGCTCAAGCTGGATCCGCGTCTGTAACCAGCTATAAATAAAGTGTTTTATTTATTTTATTAAAGTTGCAGCAAAGGAAATAAACCAAAAAAGTTATTGAAAAGGCAGTAACGTAACAATATTTAAAAAAAAAGTTTTTGTGATTTTAACAACAATGAATAAAAATATTTTTTTTAAATTATTTGCAAAGATATATTTTGTGAATTTAAAAGAAAAATGTAACATTTCATTGAGTGACTTTAAAAATTGGAACAATAATAAATTTTAATTTTAATTTGGTTTTTTTTTTCTTTCTATCCTCTTACAACTACAATTCGTGTTGAAAAAAAACCAGCCAATTGTAGGGGAATGTAAGAAAGAAAAGATTGACGGTTTGTTGTTGTGACTTTGTTGAAGCTTTGATATTGTTACATTTAAGACCTGAGTGTTTTAAAATTCTTATTCACTTTATGGTCTTACTTGTATAATATTTTTAGCTTTTCTAAAGTATTTGGAAAAAGTTTCCTGACGAGCTGGCCTAAGCAACCAGCGAAATGCGCATAGGAACTAGCTTTCCCACAACAATAAATTTCAGTATTTTCATTCAAAAATTGGGATTATCAGCACATCATTAATAAATGAATTAATTAATAAAATATTTCATTCCCGAAAATAATTTTTAATAAATTACTTTTAGATTTTTTGTGAAAATTAAATAAAGTTATTATTTTGATTTGCCATCCTACGAAATCAAAGTACAATCAAAAGAAGAGATTAAACTCATTAATTAGAAATGTGGTAAGTATTGATATTGATATTTATTTCATGTTGTAGTTGAAAAAGTTACGAAATTTTACCTTTTTTAGAGTAAGATTTGTTTTGAGGCTTTGGATTAAGATGTAATCAAATGGAATATCATACAATCAGGTTTGTGATGGAAAACGATTTTGAAAACAAACGTTTTGAAAAAAGTAAAATCGTTTTATTATCTTTAAAAAGTTATTTCTAATACATTTTCCTCTTTTTTCCTGTATATATTCTTGTTAATTGTATGTGTAAATTATACTTTATTTTAGAATAAAATTAAGCTTTTAATTCAGAAATGGATTTTAAAATTGCTCGAAATTAATCACACCTGCTAAAAACGATCGTTTGAAATCGATCGATTTTCATAACAAACCTAACTAAGTTTTTCTAATTATGAAATGTAATGCACTTTGTATTTTAGCAATAATAAAATAATAACAATTAATAATACCCTTTATTCGCCATAATATTTCACGCGATTACAATTAAAACATTTTACGTTTAAAATACTCGTTAGGTGTCTTGAAAAACAAAAATATTTTACATTGGACTGACTTTCACTTTCAAATTATAATTATGAGCGCTCACATCAACATGAGTGTAATTTTCCATTTTTCCTTTTTTGCAATCAAAAAATCTTTACTAAAGATTCTTGATGTACTTACATTCATTTTTTACTTTTTGTTCTGCTTCTTATTACATATCAATTTTAATTAATTAATTAATGAAAATTAAATTCAATGAACTTAAGTTTAATTAAACATATCGAAATTTGGATTAAAACCCATTAACAGTTCAATAAAATAACCACAATACTAATTATTGTTAACAGCTAAGGCACAAGCTATGTTTACATTTGTCCTTCAAGTTGTGCTGAAAAAGGTCAACAAGAAATGGATTTCAATAAGAATTCTTGCCAAAAAGTACGAAAAACAGAAGTTAGGAAGAACATGTAATTCAATTAAATAGATAATTATTCATTCAAAAAACAAATTTCGATCTACCAAGGTGAAATACCATTTGGTTTAAAGATTGATGTTTGACTATTGACGTCATCCGGCTGCAATAGCCGAGTGAGTAAAGACAGCAAACCACACTGAAGAGATTGTGTGGTTACAATCGAAACTAGTCTGGGCAACCTGTCCGCGAAAGCCTGGGTTCAATTCTCAGCGCAGTTAAGAATGAAAAATTATCAATAAATTTTAATTAATTTCATGTTGTAAAATTCCTGTCTTCATAAAAAAAATAATTTAATTAAAACTAAATTCAATGAACTTAAGCCTAATTAAAAAAATATCGAAATTTGGATTAAAAATTTTAATAAAACTTTCCAAATTTTGCAATCTTAATGGGCTAAGTAAATTAAAAGTAACCAAAATTCCACATTTAACGACTTTCAAAATGTACTTTTATTACGACATGCCACCCACCGTAGTTATAGAAATTTATACCAACAAAAAATTTTATTTAGGATCGAATTTTGGTTTAGGATAAAGGGTTACTTCTAAAAAATCGGTTCCAGTTTTGCCCATTTTAGGCACACAAGCGATTTCTTATTTCAACCAAACTTAACAGAAACCATAAAGGTCCCAATTCCCACCTTGTATATAAGTTTGGTTAAAATCAGTCGATGCATTTGAGAGTGATTTGGCAACGTACAAGATCGCTTTCTTTTTTATATATAGAAAAAAGGTGCGTTTGTACACTTTACTAGCTATGTTATAGTTTTGATTGGTTACGTATTAGGGTATTCATTTAATCGGGCTTTTGCTTTAATCGGTTTATCGCTCGATTAATTAGCCGATGTTTTGGTCTAATCGGTTAATTTTGTAATTGATCGGTTAACCGATTAATAAAGTTTTTTATAAATTAAGTAATTTCTATATATACAAATGAATAAATTATTAATTATTTGGAGTTTATTAGTAAAAAAAACCAATAACATAACAATCATAACAATTATTGATCTAAAACAAGCAAACAAAAGAATAATTCATAAATAAGTAATAAGCATTTTTTAATTAATACGTATTGTGTATTAATTAAAAAATAAACTGTAAGATCATTTTATTAGTTATTTTAATAGTTTAAGGAGATGTTGAGGACTTAAGCGATACTATTCTTTAGTTTTGATAAAACTTGACTTGGAAAAAATGCTTTAATTTATCGTAGATGTTGGAGAAATCAAAAGTAATCTAGAATACAGAAACATATAAAATCTTCCATTATGCGACTAGAGTCATGTTAACATTTTTTGAAATGTTTAACACTTCTAATTGTTTCGGTTAATTCTGTTAAAAGATTGATATGAGAAGATATGAGAAGAAACAAATAACTAAACACATATGTACATATAAAAAATGCGTGAAACAAATAGCTATGAAAGCAAACACTTATTTAAAAAGAAAATCACTGAACGCCGTCTTTGTATGTGGGAAAATATATTTTCTAAACACATACCTTTTGTATATGAGTGATTCGTCTCTATAATAAAAAATATGTTATAATACTCCAGAGTTAAACATTTTGTTACATCGTTTAATCGGTTAATCGACTGAAATTAACCGGTTTAATCGTTAATCGAAATTAGGCAACTTTAAATTAACCGATCAGTTAATCGGTTAGTAATTAATCGGTTTACCGATTAAGGGTTAAACAAATGAATACCCTATTATGTATCCATTTAACGTTTTTTTTTTTTTTTATTTTTTTAAACAATAAAATATATAATGGGTGATTCAAGTAGAGATACTTTTTTCAATAGCCTTTTTTTGACAGATCACGTGTGAGTCGTGTCATGCTGTCATGTTATTTTTGTTTAGTATTGTTTGGCATTTCATAATGGAAAGACTTACGCCTGAACAACGTTTACAAATCGTTCAACTTTATTACGAAAATTCACAATCTGTGAGGAATGTGTTTCGTGCACTTCGCTGAACTTGTGGCCAACATAATCGGCCTACTGAGCGTACTTTTCGCAACGCCATCGCCTTTTTTGAGAGCCAGCATTCATTATTGGATAATATTCGACCGAATAGACCACGTCCAGCACGCTGTGAAGAAAATATAGCGGCCGTAGCAGAGAGTGTACACGAAGACCGTGGATAGTCGATTCGCCGCCGTTCGCAGCAACTCGGACTGACACGTCATGATGTATGGAACGACTTGGCGCATTTTACGTCGAGATCTTAAATTGAAAGCGTACAAAATACGGCTTGTGCAACAACTGAAGCCGCTCGAACTTCCTAAGCGACATCACTTCGCTCTATGGGCTCATGAAAAGTTCCAAGAAGATCCGACGTTTTCGAGGCAAATTTTGTTCAGCAATGAGGCCCATTTCTGGCTCAATGGGTATGTAAACAAACAAAATTGCAGCATTTGGGACGAAGAGCACCCTGAAGAGATTCAAGAACTGCCACTTCATCCAGAAAAAACAACGGTTTGGTGTGGTTTGTGGGCCGGTGGAATCATCGGTCCATATTTCTTTAAAAATTATGCCGGTAACCGTCAATGGCGACCGTTATCGTGCCATGATAACCGACTATTTGATGCCTGAAATTGAAGCTCGTGATCTCGGCGACATTTGGTTTCAGCAAGACGGCGCCACTGCCCACACATCGCATTAATCAATGGATTTATTGAGAGAACACTTCGGTAACCACATAATTTCACGTTTTGGGCCGATTGATTGGCCACCAAGATCATGTGATATCACACCGTTGGACTTTTTCCTGTTGGGATATGTAAAGTCTAAAGTTTATGCGGACAAACCCGCTTCGATTCAGGCTTTAGAGGAAAACATCACGCGTGTCATTCGCCAGTTACCAGTCGAAATGCTCGAACGAGTCATCGAAAATGGGACTCAACGGATGGACCATCTGCGACGTAGCAACGGCCAACATTTGATAGACATAATCTTCAAAAAATAAATGACAAAGAATCTTCTTTTAAATGATAATAAACATTCCCTATTAATTTTGAATTTTCTGTGTTTTTTCTTCAAAAAAAGTAGGGAACCTCGAAATGAATCACGCTTTACATACCTGCTACTCCTGGTACATTCTTTGTAAAGTCGTTTCAACCAAATGGAGAAAAATATTTTTCAACATGCACAGTGTGTATTAGACACATAGAATTCTTAACACAGAGAATTCAAGACACGGAGAATTCTAAAGTTCAATAAGTCGCTTCAACTCCCTCTGTTAAACATTCCAATCCCAATTATAGCAAACGATGGAAAAACTTATTGTCCATTTTTGTTCGCCCACGTTGACTCCTTTTTCAGAAATCTGGATTTATCCCTCATAATGGGTATAAATCATAGCTTGGGAATAATGATTAGAAATCCTTATGATTAGCAATTGGATTAGAAATTTTAATTGTGCTGAAAAATTGATTAATTATGATTAGTTAGCCATTTTAGACGATTACTAATTGATTAGATTAGAAATAATCAAAAATCTAATCACAATTGGTGACGATTAGCATTTCTAATCAAAACTAATCCAAAAAGTAATTGATTAGATTTCTTGAATATTTTTGATTAGATTTGATTAGATCAACTATTTTTATATATTTTCTATAAAAGAAAATATTTATTTATCACATTTGTTGCTATATTTACATAATGTAACAGTTTTTGAATATTGCATAAAATTGCATACGGTGCACACTGTTCTTAAACTAAACACTTGACACAGCTGGTTCACTTTGTTGTTGTGTAATTATTAATGTTAATTTTCAACGTGTTTTGAAGGAAGCATTCCTATCGTGTAACACCCCACTGACGTCGTCAGCACCCGTTGAACGACTATTCTCATTTGCAGGCATCATTAATAGTCCAAGACGAAATTCATTGTCAGACTTTTCTTTTGAAAAGTTGGTATTAATGAAGTCTAATGTCAATTTTTTGTGAATTATATATAAGCAGAATCAGCATACATTTAAAACGACGTAATTGTAATATATATACCTATTTTCTTTTTTTTTACTGAACTTACTGAATAAGCATTTGTGTTTTTTTTTTGTTTGACATTCTGTAAAATTCTTTCTTTATATTTATTTTATGTATAGTATGTATAAATGTAAATAGTATGTAAATATATATGTATGTGGTAATATATAATGCTATTTTATGCAATATTCAAAAACTGTTACATTAATATAGCAACAAATGTGATAAATAAATATTTTCTTTTCACAAAAATAGTTAAAAATAGTTGATCTAATCAAAAATAATCAAGAAATCTAATCAATTATTTTTGGATTAGTTTTGATTAGAAATGCTAATCGTCACTAATTGTGATTAGATTTTTGATTATTTCTAATCAAATCAATTAGTAATCTGAAATGTTTATCAAAATTCAATTCTAATGATTAGATTATTTTATTTCTCTAATCGTAATGATTTCTAATTCTAATCGAAATTCCCCAGCTATGGTATAAATATAAAAATTATGGATGTGTGTATATGAGTTATGTTTTCTTTTAGCGAAATTGTACTTTAATTTGTACTTTAGGGTGTGTGTGACACGGTAGCAAAGTAGTCATAGAAGTAAAATTTTGACACTGTTGAGGTGAATAAAATTTCGCTAGCCTTGGGGGCTGGTATAAATTTTGACATAAGCGTAGAAATTTTTGACAATTTTAATTCACCATAGAACTTTGCTACCCTTTCACACACACCCTTACTATAGAAAATCTCGTAAAAAAATGTTTTAACACAAACTTTTTATGAAAACTAATTAGTTTTTAGGAATGTGCGTCAGGGATGTTAAAGTTGGTACAATTGTACTTTTGTTGGTACATTTTGACCTTCTAAAATACTGTGGTACTACCGTCATTTGGTACAATTTAAAAATTTGTCATAGCTCCTTTTTTTGAATTCTTTATATAAATTATTGAATCTTTTTCATTGGATTTTTTTTTTAATTATTATTTCTTTCATAAGGATGTAAAAATTCTTCTTTTAAATTGCAATTTTCATTTATTCAATATGTAATTAAAATTATTAACATGGTTAATTTAGAAATGCAATCAGAAGATGCTCGAATGCATGTACTTTTACAAATGCATGTATTTTTACTAAGGCCAAAAAGCACGTAATTACATGAATAAAAATTTCACGTAATTTCATGAATAAAAATGTTTTGGATGAATCGTAGACCTTTACATAAATCATATGCCCTTTGAAGAAATTTAATGCGGAACAGAAGTGGATTTATATATTTCTACAAATAATATCAATATTGATATTGTTAAAGAAAATGCAAAACAATTTTATATAAAATTTTGCGAAGTTTTGAGAACCAAAGTCAACTTTAATAACAAAGTTTTACTGTGGTTCCATAAATTTACTCATGAAAATGTTATTTCAGGTGAATCAAGTTGTATTGTACCTTTTCTAGTAAAAATAATCCCGAATAAAATTGCAAATTTTGATTCAATCAATAATCAATTTCGAGCTTTAGCTGATGTCGGGCAACTGCAGTCGTTAAAAAATAAAAACATTTGTAGTTTTTGGTCGGCAGTAGCTAATTTACAAAATGAGCTGTATGTCCATATGTTTCCTGACATTTCTAGAGTCATTGCTGGAATTTTATTCATTCCACATTCGTCTGCAAATGTTGGAAAAAGTTTTTTCTTTTCAAAATATAATAAAAACTAGGGAAAGAAACAGACTTCACGTGCCAACATTATCAAGTCCCATACAAACAAAGGATTGGTTAAGGTCGACAAATTCAAGCTGCAATGATGTAAAAAATCCAAATCGTTTATTAACTAAACAAATAAGTGCCTGATTTTGATCTCATATATTAATAAGACTTTTATGTACCTTATTTTATTCATACATTTAATGTATATGAATGTTCAGTTTTGTTTTTTTTTATGTATAATTGAATTTTTATGTCCTTTTTGTAGTTTTAATAAATTAAAAAAAAAATGGTACCGTAAAGGTCCAAAAAGTACATTTTTTTGGAAGTTGGTACAAAATTTAATACCCCATTTAACATCCCTGATGTGCGTTCTATACTTTATTATTCAATCTTCACTTGAAGTCCATTCCTCCATCTCCGCTTCGAACAAATAAAGAGAGGAAAGCATGGAATTGTCAGTTTCTACCAAATTTTCAAGCACTGCCAATTTTAAAAACACTTGTTTAGCTGAAGCACATCTGTTCAGCAGTTGTAACAAAAAAAAAAATGTGAGTGTTATTTCCAAAAAGGGTCAAAAAGTGGCACAAAATTGTTAAAAATTATACAAAAGTTTTATTTAAAGAAAGGGTCATAAAGGGTATGAAGACCGTCGAAAAATGGGCAATTGATACTTTAGTATCACAGCGGTAACGCTGAGTGCAACCGTTAATCCAGCATATACACATAGGGATGCAAACGATACATCGATGTTTAGAAAATATCGATCTATTGGTCATAAGCACCGATGTTAACATCGATGTTTGATGGACGATACATCGGCGATACATCGCCGTTAAAACTATAAAACATCGACATCATCTATTTAATATTTTCATTTATTAGTTTTTTTCATAATATTTTTATCATTTTAAAAATTTATTTTTTCAATTAAACCCTTCATTTAAAAATATGAAAAAGTGTATTTCAAATTATAGCCTAGAGAAAAAACATGTTTAATTATGGTCACTTTCAACAAAACTATTTTTAAATAAAATTGTAAACATATTATGGTTTATTTAACCAAATTATTGTCATCGACAACCAATACACAATGAAGCACAACCAGAATATGATGGAGGACTAATTTAACAATAATATGGTTGTCGGTAACAATAATATGGTAAAATTAAACATAATATGTTCAAACTTTTCTTTAAAAAATAGTTTTTTTTTGGAGGTGACCATATTTAAACATGTTTTTTCTCGGCGTGTACAAAGTACGTTCATATGTATGTACATACCTGCATAATATGCATTGCATAACTACATATACATATGTGGTTTCCATATTGTAAACTAAAGAAATGTTAAAACAATTTTGGAGACTGTGTATTAGGGTTATAAGTTTTTTAATTTTTTGCAAATATCAGTTCTCCCAAGGTAAAACCGTGTAGGGCATATACAAATATTAAGAATTGCATTTTTAGTTTTTTGCTATTGTTAAAAAAGTACACCCGCTAAGTTCCATCAAGTTTTTAATTAAAATGTTTTTTTTTTTACTGAAATTATATAATATTTATTTTAAAATTTTTTGCATTTCAAGTCATTTTGTCAAGAAAATTTCTCAAAAGTTCACTTAACTGACTTCTTTGTTGGGTACATATTAAATCTTTCAATAATAATAAGAAAAAAAAATTAAAACATCGATGTATCGTGTTTGTACCGATGTTTTTTAACATCGATACTTATCGTGGAAACATCGATGTTTTTCGGAACGATATTGCATCCCTATATACACTTTTTAACTAACACCATCACAATTGCAGCCAACTTGTAGCTAACTTGCAAGACATTTCTGACGCCAGTGATTTTTTGGCACTTGCATGCAAGTTACAGCCGTACCTAAACAAGAGCGGAAGGCGGAACGTTTTCATTAGCGTAGCTTTTACGCTGATATGCCATACCTAAATAAGAGCGTCAGCGTTGTGCCATAAACAGTAGTGTTAACTTTCGTGCCGACTAAAACCCTCATAAAAGACATAAGAAATTGAATTAAAACCGCTAGTTTGACCTAAAAATAGCTAATTTGCCATTATTTATTATCAAAAAATAAAAACAGGGTTGTCAAAACAACAAATATAGCAGCCCTGTTTATTTTAACGCGCTGTCAAAATCGGATTTTCCAATTGCAAAGCGCTACCGTTGCGTTGCCGTCGCGTTGTTTCGGTATGCTACATACAAATTGTATGGGCATGAGGATTTTTGACAGCTAGAAAACGCGTTCCGCTCTTGTTTAGGTATGGTTGTTAATGTAAAAAATATAAACAGAGTTGCCAAATTTACTTGATTGCGGCAACAATAATAATAGTTTTAACTTTTTTTAAGTATATTTAAAAATATTTCTTTTATTTGTTTGCAAATATACCTATAGTAGACAATTGTTTTAATTTTAAAACGTCAATCTCAATAGAAAACGTAAAAATAATTATTAATACCAAATGTTTGCATAAAAGTGTATCCCTGTTTTGCTGTTGGTAACTCTGATATATAAACAAAACAAATGAACTTGCACTTGACTGTGTAAACACTCAAGCTACTTGCAAGACTTTCGGCTATTTCTTCGAAATTTTCGTTGATAATACGTATACATCACTTGCAAGTAATTACTTGCATGTGTAAAGGCAGGGTAAGACACGTTAATTACACTTTCTTTATTTTTGCCGAGTATTTATTATGTACTTAGTATTTAATCAACTTTTTTTCACGTTATCGTTAGATTGATATTAGTTATTAGCTGCTCACTGAACAAACGATATAACGGTTATCACTGTTTAACTAATATTTTGAACTTTAAATGTTATTCGTTTTTTTTTGTATTGTGTGTAACCACTGTACCGTTCGTACTCCGTTTGTTTCTCTAACACTTACATTTTCTTTTATTTAATTTGTTAACTAGAAACAGTTGTCTTGTCTCATAAGCAGATGTTTATATATTAATGCTCTAACAAAATAGTGTGTAAAAACACTTAAGTAAATTTTAAAAGAAAAGAAAAAACGCATAAAACACACCAAAAACAATGAAAATTTAGATATCGATTCCACCTTCTCGTATTCAAGCTTTCAAACAATAAACTATAAATCATCATTCAGTTAGTTTTAGTTAATGATTGCAATAAGTTGCGCGTAACGCCTATTGATATAGTGAATTACGAAACCATAAAACAATAAAATGAAGACACGTTATATAAAACGTCTTGTAAAGAAAATATTAATTTTCGTCGTAACTTTTGTAATTCTATTGCTAATCTCTGTTAAAGTCATTGAAAAACGTTTATCTAAAATAAATTATGGAACCGCTACTTTAATACGTAGAGCTAGACATTACAATGCTAGACAAGTCCTACGTAGTGGTTTAAATATCACGAAATTTTATAACATCAATGTACCTTTTCGTTTGCCTGAGATCCAGGGTCCCAAAAGAGATTGGCATGATTGGAATGCTATTAATAGAGATCAACAGCGTACGGGTTTGGGAGAACGTGGCATGGCTGCCTATATAACTGATAAAACACAGAAGCAAATTGAACATAAACTGTCAATGGAAAATGGTTTTAATGCTTTACTATCCGATTATATATCGGTGAATCGTTCCGTTCCAGATGTCAGAAATGATGAGTAAGTTCTTAAAAAACAAAGCCAGGAATATATAATAATTTTTCTTCAGTAAAACAGGACGAGTCGTACTGCATGTTTGTAGAACACGAACTCAAAAGTGACTCGTTTAACTTACATTTACCTGCGGGAATTTGGTGTCAATTGCTCTTAAAGTACTTATCCCGTGACCTGTGAACCAAATTTTATAATTAAAAGGAACGAATTGTGATAGGTAAAAACAAGAACTCCCACTTAACTGGTGATAGTGTATTTAGAGCAGTGTTACCACCAGCAAAATTCAAAACTACACTTGAGATGACGCAAAATGACCCAATTTAAATAAAATTACACCTGATATTAAACTAACGTTTAATCTACATATATATATAAAATTGTAACGTTACTGACTCACTCACTCACTGATTCATCATCGCACAGCCTAAACGCCTAAAGGTAAAAACTTGAAATTTGGATCAGGGCTCGGTCTCTCCCCAAATCTATCCAATAAGACGGGATTTTTGGAAATTCGAATGTTTAGGGGGTAAAAAAGGGTAAATTCAGTAACCTTATATCTCAAAAACTAAAAGAGATACAAAAAAAAATTATTACTTATCGTTGTTCAGCGGACAGGTGTCTGGTACTTTTTGGAAATTCAGCCCTTTAACGGAGTAAACGGGTAAAACCTGTATTTTGGTACTTTTTTGTCACCCCATCTATCTTTTAAACCCATAAACATAGAAATAAGGGTTATATCACATTTTAAACTTATCTAAAAATTCAAATACGGATTTGGTATATTTTCGAAATTCGGACGTTTAAAGGGTGAAAAAATTGGTAAAAAGCGTAACTATTTTTGATACTTTTTTTATAAAATTTTTTTTTTTATTTATTGACATATACATATTAAATTATGGGCTCCCACTACAATATTGAAATTTTTTATGCTTCAATTGGGAGAAAAAAGTACCAAAAAGGGGAAAGCGTAACTATTTTTGATACAATATATATATACAAAAAGAAATAATTCCCAATATCTATTTTTGATACTTTTTTTATAAAATTTTTTTTTTATTTATTGACATATACATATTAAATTATGGGCTCCCACTACAATATTGAAATTTTTTATGCTTCAATTGGGAGAAAAAAGTACCAAAAAGGGGAAATAGGGAGTAAACGGGTAAAATCTGTATTTTGGTACTTTTTTGTCACCCCATCTATCTTTTAAACCCATAAACATAGAAATAAGGGTTATATCACATTTTAAACTTATTTAAAAAGTCAAAATACGAATTTGGTATTTTTTCGAAATTCGGACGTTTAAGGGGTAAAAAACGTAACTATTTTTGGTACTTTTTTACAAAACATTTTTTTTTTTTTTTTTAAAAATGTAGTACTTATAGTTGTTCAATAAAAAAAAATAAGCGGACAGGTGCCTGGTACTTTTTTGAAATTCGGCATTTTTGGGGAGTAAACGGGCAAAACCTGTATTTTAAAATTTTTTTGCTATGCCATCTATCTTTTAAACCAATAAAAAAATATATCACATTCATAACTTATCTAAAAAATACAAATACAAATTTGATCCGTTTTGAAATTCGACCCTTTTGGGGAGCAAACGGTTAAAACCTGTATTTTAAAACTTTTTTGCCACGCAATCTATCTATTAAACCAATAAAGCATTGAAATAAAAAATATCACATTTGTAACGTATCTAAAAAAATACAAATAAAAAGTTGGTACATTTTCGAAATTCGGACGTTTAAGAGGTGAAAATCGTACCTATTACAAAGTAGCGGGCTAAAACCTAGAAACATAAATGCTAGTTATAAAATAAAGTTACAAAAAAAAAAATAACAAATTAGGAAGTACCTAAACGGTCAATTCCGAACATTTGATACCGTACCCCACAGTATTTACAGAGAAATGTTTAATAGTGTTCCCTTGTTAGGTCCCATATGCAATTATGGACCTATAAAAATAAAATTATGGTATTTTAATCCAAATTTCGATATTTTAAACAGGTTAAGACTAATAATATAAGAATTCTTTACGTCGAATATTATCTAGGCAACTAAATCTATTTGAGATTTTTCGTCTTAAAGTGATTTAAGGGAGGGGGTTTATATATGACCTACTTTTAATGCTTTACCAGCACAAAATTTCGCCATGGCCATTTTTTGCACCAATATTAATAAGGCAGTTGTGGCTTTACAAGTTGTTTTTGTGAGTGGTATTTGTATGGGAGATATGGTCATATTTAGGTTGAAATAAAATATATTTAGGCCAAATTTTGTCCAAATACCAACAAAATAAGATGGTTTATGGGCACAAGACTCTATTAGGAAAAAAGTTCGTATGGAGACTAGTGAAACTATGGAACGGACCGATTCTCAAAATTTTCAAAAACGTATGAACCATCATTAAAAAAATACATATTATATTCATTAAATTATCTTAAAAATTTAGAAATGTACAAAATTCATTACTTTTTTTTAATATTGGAAACATATCTTCCATCAGGGTGTTTTTTTAGTATAAATAACTTCTTTTTCCAATAAACTTTGGATTCAAAATCACTATGAAGTTCATATTTATCGAAATCTAATTGTCCATCGGGCGCCAATACCTTCAATTTTTTGCTTCACAAGCTATGGAAACATTTTTTTAAATAAACAGTGATTTTGGTTGAATATAATGTAAATTTTCAATATCTTAAATGGTATAAATTTTATCACTATAATCAGATCCTTATATTATTTGTTTTAATATTAAATTATTTCAAATTGCACCTGATCTAAATCTCAAAATTACCCACGCTCTACCCGCGAGAGAGTCAAAATTACACCAAATTCGGGTAATTGCCCACAAATTGGCAACACTAGTTTAGAGTGTAGTTGGTCCAGAGGAAAGGTAATTGGCACAAAACTATTCATGTGACTGGATTTTGTGCGGGTAGTGGCTGATTCTCCCTAGTTCTATTACTTTATTTTACCTGAAATTGGTTGTGTCCATTAAGGTTATTTCAGTGACCTGTTACATACTGTCAAAATGGTGCCAATTAACCCCTCGTAGACATCGCCATGTTAAAGTGATTTGTCACGTGACAAGTTTAGTGTTAGTTCCCTTTCCCCTAGGGTTAAAACAAAAACAAAACTTCAAAATTGGTTTTTATTTTAAGTGTAAGTTTACCGAGTCACATTTGCACTCGCGTTCTACAAACAGGCAGTTAGGCTCTGTGTTATAAAAAACAAATTACCAAATGATTAAAAAAAGGCGAGGCGTTGTTGGAGGACCATTTTCGTACATAAATTTAATGTGGATCATGATAAGTTTAGTTTGAATTGGGTCATAAAACAGTTTTAAGTAATATTTTGATTTTTTGTATCATTCAATGGAAAAGATATCACTGCAGACACACCAGGTGGTAGAGTGTAATCATTACAGCATGAATTATGTCGACAAAATTCATATTTAATGTAAGGAATTGAATTAATAGAGTTCAAGGATAATCTGTTCCTATTTTGGAGTTCATCGAAACAAATGTTCTTTCAACTTTCGCGCTAGAGTATGAAAGGCTTCAAATTCTTAATAAACAATTTGACAAATCTAAAAATGGAGTTTGTCCTATGGAATCTTTAAAGCCGTTGACTTCCATTCAAAAAGATCTGTTGGTTGTTTATTTTCCCATTTACAATTCTTAATATTTTCCAAGCAATTTTCTTTAAAAAAGTGTGTAATGAAAACAATTGCACCGTTTTTATTGCGATTAACAACCGATATGAGATTTACAAAACAAAGCAGGATTACAGAGTAGATGAAACTGAGTACTCCTCGCCAATCTTTTTACCTCTCTCACCAACAAACTCAAGACAAAAACTGCAAGTCTGGGCAGTGCCTTTCTAGTGAGCTTTTTTAATAAGCAGTTGCCATACTAAAAGAATGTTTTTACACTGAACAAAATTGTTACTGCATAATTAATTAAAAAAGTTGTAGAAAAAACTAAAAGTTGTAAAAAGCACTAAAAGCACTAACGTAAAATTGAAAAAGCACCAAGATTTTTTTTAGTTTGACACTAAAGATAAAATTGTGGCGCTTCGAGGCATCAAAAAGCACCATAAATAGTGCCAAAATCACTAAGTTGGCATCACTGTTTACACATGTTTCACTTTTTTTCTAAACCCTTTGTTTAAAGAAGCACTCAAAATTAAAAGACACCAGCAGATTAACAGAATTAACTTAATAATTAAAAAAATCAAGTTAAAGTGCTGTATTATGCCCAATCTTTGATAGCCTCCACCGACAGGAGTTGGCTCTATATAATAAATACATATATATTATTAACTATGCTTCACAAAAACGAACGTCAGCATTAAAATTAGTTGCGGTTTAGACATTAATTAAATTAATGACCGACAATAAGAAAGTTTCATGCGTTTCTTGTTAGAACTTTGAACAGGCTTAAGTAAAATATCATGATTCGTAAAAGTTTTAACCGAACCAAAATAATTTTTAGGAGCGTAATTTGTATTGGACCTATGATTAATTATGGACCAATCATCCCAAAATTCTGAAGGCTGATTTCTGGTATCACAAAAAATAAATTGGAATAAATTTCAATACAGCAGTGAAATTAGTTTTAGCGTTAACAGTGAATTTCACAAAATTGCATGAAATTTTTTCTGGCCATATGAATATAAGTTGGAAGAAATTTTACCGCCAATATCTTTATCTGTTATGGTTTTTGGCGAATAGAATTATATTCCCAAAGTGGGCTTTATTTGGTTTTAGGGACAATAAACTGTTTTCCGGGATTAGGGTTTATATGGGGCCTAGGGTACATTATGAACCGATCTTAACGAAAATGGGCAGTGTGATTCCTCGTCCTATAAAACTGTGACGTACTGAACGAAATTTGACACTGCAATTTCTAATCTTATAAATACGTGATATAACAAATTTTATTATGATAGCATTTATTAATTACGGTTTAAGAACCACTTAACGGTTTCCGGGAGTCCGGTTTATATGGGGCCTAGTGTAAATTATGGAGCGATCTTGAAAAAATTTTACAGTGTGATTTCAGGTCCTATAAAACTGTGACGTACCAAATTTTAGTATGATAGCAGTACCGATTACAGTTTTAGGCTTAATCAACTTTTTTCCGCGAACAGAGTTTATAAGGGGCCTATGACCAATTATGGACCGATCTTCACGAAATTTAACAGTATGATTTATAGTCGTATAAAGAGAATTCGAAATTTTATATCATTCCGAGCATTATTCCACCATTTATGTTAGTTTTTGTATCAAACTTTTTTTGGGTGTTGGTTCCAGTGTTTAAAAAACTTAAGTCAAAAGTCGCAAAATTTTAACTTTTCAATGCTTTTACTTTTCTCTGCTTTTTAAAATCAAACATCGATTATGTTAAAACTTATGAAAACAATCGGCAGTCGTGTGCTAAGTTTTCTTCTGCTTTTAATAAGTTAAAAAAATCAAAATCGCAAGCAGTGTCTTTGCTTTTGAAAGTTGTCAGAAGTCGCAGTCTTAAAAGCAGGCAGTCTTTTAGTTTTGTACATTTTTAACAGAAAAATATTCTCTTTTCTCTTCTGTTTTTTTTTTACATTTATACTTACTCACACACAGGGGTGCCAGATGGTGTTGGTAAAAAATCGGCATATTTTCAAAAAAAAAAAAAAATATTTTAAACACAAAAAAACATGTTTTTAATGACAAAATCGAAAAATTCAGCATTACATATAAAAAGTAAACGTTTTACAACGGCTTATGTAAATTTATATATTGTAAAGTTCAGCCCTATTTACATAATTACATTCAATGAAAAATTCAATGAAGCGGATTTTAGCGATACGGAACAAATTTTTTTTTTGGGATTTATAAAAAAATATTTTTAATTCTAAAAATACAAATATTTTTGTCAAAAACTAAAAAATAAATGCTATGGCGATTTTGGCGATTTTTGACATTGAATTTGGCGAAAAATTTCAAAATCAATCTGACAACCCTGATTGGGACTTTTTTCTTCTGCGACTGTTTGCGACTTACAAAAGCAAAGAGATTGATTTTACTTTTACTTGCGAAACTGTTAAAAATAAAAGAAAATCAAAATCACAATTTTTAAAACAACTGCTGGCAAAAGTTTCGTTCAACTGTTTGTTTTTCGTTTTGTGATTTTGCTTTGACTGAAACTGTTGTTGATTTCAGAAGCACAAGCAGAAGTCAAATCAAAAGAAATGAAAGTTATTGCAGTTTTTTAAACACTGGTTGGTTCCACATTTTGATTCTTAGTTCAAGTCCTATTGAACCGATGTTGCTGGATTTCAATTCCAAACTGCTTAGGATAACTACAAGCAGTTTTAGAACAAGTTTGTTCTTTTGTTTTACGTTTTTCGAAAGTGAGCGTGTTTTCAACAGACGGACAGACAGACGTACATGTCTAAATCGACTTAGAATTACTCAAGGAGCCAGAATATATACACTTTATGGGGTCTTAGATGTTTAATAAAACAGTTTCACATGGAATGACAAACTAAGAATACCCTCATTCAACACTAGTGGTGGTGGAGGGTATAAAAATACGGGAATTTTTCTTCTTTTTATAAATTATTTTAAATACGAAAATAAAAAAAAAAATAGGTTTTTCTTCTTGAAGTGTTGTTGTTGTTTATATACAAAACAAATAAGACAGGCTTTTATGGATTAAGTATTGAGCTATCTTATTTTTAAATCTTTCATTTAAAATTAATATGAAACAACGATAATCTACGAGTATATAAAATATAATTTCTTAGTATGAACGGATGTTTGTATGTATGTCCTATACTCTTTCTGCAACTTTCTGAAGCCATCTGATGACATAGGAAGCGGAAATTTGGCATACTTAAAGTACTTTCTCGGAAGATCGTAACGAAGCTAGAAGGGCTATTTTTGCCTGGCAGAGTCAGGCATAACAGCAAGTTTTTAAAAAGACCACGCTTTTGCAGAAATTTACTATAATTTTCAATTTCCATTGCGCCATGTTAATTTAACATTGATAGTTTTTTCTGTGTGTATGGCCAACTTTTTTTTAAAATAAAACATTTGAAATTCCATTCTTTATCAACAAGTGTGAGATCCAAAACGCCAGTTGCAAAGCAACCGTACAAAAGTCTGGCATTTAAAAATGTTATCTGTCCCAAAATGCACTAATAAATTGCAATTGAAGTTTTTTATAGATGAGTGAGTGATATTCGCCATCAAGACCCTTATGAAGCTGTTCTTGGATAAAGTAGCAAAATAAAAGGGTGGGGTGCTTTAAAACCATGGGAGATAAGGCCATGATGGCTTTATTGCTCAATTGAATGGGAGATAAAGCCATAATGGCCTTATTGCCCAATCATTGAGAGATAATGTCATATTTAAAATTTTGCGAAATGAGAGATATAGCCATATTTTTTTCGCAAATGAGAGATAAAACCATATTTTCTCAGAATATTGTTATGCATGGTGTAAACATTCTGAAAAGGGAAAATCCTTAGAACGCAGGAAAACTTTATTCAGCGAAGCCACCTGCCGTGTCCTACTGGAGGAAAAAACCCCTAAGCGCGGCCTCAGGCCGCCACGCAGAAAAACTTTAGTATGCGAAGCCAGATTTCAATACTTGACTTTAGTGTTTCCGGTAGTGAAAACTATTAATCAATGTAAAATGCAAAAGTTCTTCAAAACTGAAATGAGAGATAAAGCCATTTTCTAATATCGATAATGTGAGATAAGGCCATGATGGCTTTATCTCCCATTCAAATGAACAAAAAAAATAAAAGACTTTATCTCCCTTTTGAATGAGAGATAAAGTCATCATGGCCTTATCTCCCATGGTTTTAAAGCACCCTACCAATAAAAGAGAGCGAGATAAAAAAAAAACATATTGCAGCGATTAACTCAAAACAGCAATATATCAATATTTTCCCTTTTAGCTCCAAGTGACAGACACGTATCTACTTACGCATCAATAAGGCCAAAACATCATAATACTTTGCAGTTAAAGACAAAAATGTATCATCAAGAAAAATTATGCGCAGTTTGCATATTGTGTATTTCTGGGACAGATAACAATGCAAAGTTTTACACGGTTGCATTGTAGAATGCGTTTAAAAAAGAGAGTTGCTTTGCAACTGATGTTTTGGGACTCAGCCTAACTTATTCCTTTAAAATGTCTTCAAAACAAAAATAAAAGTTTAGAATATATTTACTTAGAAGTTTTTCCATCCATTGGAATTAACCCTGAGTTTATTTGCAATAAAGAAGTACCGTCAATTTGACAATATACAACAGGAAAATACAAAATTTGTATGAGTTAATTATTAAATAATGAAAATTTTCTTAATTTCAGATGTCACAAGAAACTATATTCCATCTATTTGCCCACTGTCAGTATTGTTATACCATTTTACAATGAATACTTCAGTGCACTGCTGCGTACACTACACAGTATACAAAACCGTACACCACCCGAATTATTGCATGAAATTATCATAGTCGACGACTTCAGTGATCGCGAATATCTAAAACAGCAGTTGGAAGATTATGTGGCCAACTATTTTAAGAATTTGGTCAAAATTATACGTCTTAAGGAAAGAACTGGTTTAATAGGAGCCAGATTGGCTGGGGCTCGCAAAGCTAGCGGAGATGTTTTAGTATTCTTCGATTCCCACATAGAATGCAACTACAATTGGCTGCCGCCATTATTGGAACCTATAGCTTTGAATAAACGCATTTCTACTTGCCCAATAGTGGATGTTATCGATCATGCCACATTTGCCTATAATGGAGGCTATCAGGAAGGCTCCAGAGGAGCCTTTGATTGGCATTTAATTTATAAACAAATGCCTGTTCTCGAGGTGGATGCAGAGGATCGAACAGATCCTTACAGAAATCCCGTAATGATGGGTGGTTTGTTCGCTATCAATAGAGAGTTTTTCTGGGAATTGGGAGGATATGATGAGGGTTTGGATATTTGGGGAGCTGAGCAATATGAATTGAGTTTCAAAATTTGGATGTGTGGGGGTTTGCTGTGTGATGTGCCCTGCTCGAGAGTGGCTCATGTTTTTCGAGGTCCCATGAATGGACGGCCAAGTCCAAGGAATTATAATTTTGTAGCCAGGGTAAATTTTAACTTTTTTGAAAAATCCTGGATTCTTTAAAATTATCTTTATAGAACCACAAACGTTTGGCAGAAGTCTGGATGGACGAATATGCTCAGTATGTTTATGACCATGAAACTGAAACTTACGAAGGCGTAGATGCCGGTGATTTAACAAAACAAATTGCTTTGCGTAATAAATTACATTGTAAGCCTTTCAAATGGTATTTGGAAGTCATTGCTCCTGATATTCTCAAAACTTTTCCGCCAATTTTACCGCCCGATTTTGCTTCTGGTGTCATACAAAGTGTAGCCTTTCCCCAGTACTGTATCGATTCTATGGGTGGCGGTAGCAATGCAGCCATTGGACTCTATACATGTGCCAGCAACAAAACCCATCCCTATCGAACCCAATATTGGAGCCTTAGCTATATTAGGGATATTCGTAAAAAATCGGAAAGCATTTGCCTAGATGTGCACGAAAGTCCCAATAATGCCTCCATATGGATGTGGTCTTGTCACAATTCTGGTGGCAATCAATTTTGGTCCTACGATCTCAACGACCAAATGATTGTTCATGGCATAAAAAGGACAGCTTGTATGGAGGCTTTTGTGGAAAATGGTAAAACGGCTGTGTATGCAAATGCCTGTGATAAAACGAATCCCCGAATGAAATGGACTTATGGCACTGCAAATACTACATCTTTAGATAACTTCTGGGAGGGAGTTTAGAGAGAGAAGTTGACTAAAATAATGTTCTTTAAATTGTAAGAAAACGCCACGTGGAACATTCGGAGAAAATTTAGAGAATAAAATTAGAATAATATCTAGAGGTTTAATTAGCGCGTACCTTAAATACTCAAAAGACATGAACTTTAACATGCTTTTGGTGTATAAATAAATCAAATTTATTAAATCCTTATTAAAAATAAAATATCTTAGAGTGAGTTTTTTTTAAAGTTTAAATCAGGATGAACATTTAGTTAAGTAAATCTTTTAATAGCTCTGTTCCACATGCATAACGAAAGAGTCCGAACTTGCACAAAGTTACCCAAAAGCGTTCCAGATAATAATTTTTGTGCAGTTAAAAGAGTAATTGAGAGAGTAATTTTTTTCTATTCCTGTACAAATTTGCACGAACATATTCTTTGGGTAAGTTCGGACAAGAATTAAATGTTGGTGATGTTTTTTGTTTACATAAGAAACTGATAAATTTATCAGAATATTTGCAAGTAAAAAAGGTTAGTTTTTATAAAAAAAAATATATTAAAAAGCAAAATGGAAGGTTTTAATGAAAAAGTTGAGTTGGTTAATACATTAGTGCACACATTTCCCTTTTTCTTTAATATAAAAAAATAATATGTAAAAAATGGCAATGATGCAAATGTTTTGTTTTTATAATTTTGTGACTTTTAAGAGTTTAAAATCACTTAAATAGATCTTAACTTAAAAAGTAAGCATCATAAGTATTTTAAAAAACGGCTTTCGCGTTTCAACAATTTTGAGTAACTTTGTCAAATTTGGAGACAAATTTTCATTATATTCTCATTAGGCCGAACGTGCACGAGATCTTGTGGAACACACCTAATAAAATAAATCTTACTTTATTCCTCTTTCACAGATTAGAGCTTTTAGCATTGCCATATGAATTAACAATGTCAAAAATTGTCATCAAATAATTGCTCGCAACGTGAAAAAGAAGAGTATATTACGAAAATGTTTGTATTGCGTTAAAAATATTATATTTGAATGCCTTACGAAAATAAACAAAATGATCAATTAGTATTTTATCTAACGAGGTGGAATATCTAATAAAACTTTTTGATAAAAATAAGGACACCATTAAATGTTTGGTTAATCAGAAATTTTTAATAAAATCATTGCTAGTAATTCATTTCTATTAATTGTCGTATTTAAATGCAGTGATGCCAACTTAGTGCTTTTGGAACTATTTATGGTGCTTTTTGATGCCTTGAATCGCCAAAATTTTATCTTTAGTGCCAAACTAAGAAAAATTACTTACTTGGTGCTTTTTCAATTTTTCGCTAGTGCCTTTAGTGCTTTTTACAATTTTTATTTTTTCCACAATTCTTTTAATTAATTATGCAGTAACAATTTTAGAAGGTTAGGTTAGGTTAAGAAGGGTTATGCGCCCAAGGGCGCACCACCAATCGGAGACCAATGCGGTCCATTGGGAATCCCTTCAGTAAGGAGATAGAGAAAAGAAAGATTTGAAGAAGGAAAGAAATAAACAGATAGAGTAAAAAAGATATTAGTAAGCACTACGTAGAAAAGTTACTCCCTCTACAGTCCCCTCAACAGAAACAGTCGTCTTATTTACCTGACGAACCCCAGTAAATCGACTGGATTACATCGAGCGATGCATCGCAGTTCGTCGTGTAATCTATCCCCCAGTCATTTCTGTCTAAGACCCTGCACTCTAGGACAGTGCCACAGTACATGCTCAGCCGTCTCTAACTCCTCAGAATCATCGTATAATCAGCAGAAGTCCGGTATTGCATTGTCCCATTTACTCGTAAAAGCCCTAACAGAGCAATGACCCGTCAAGAACCCTATAAGAGCCCTGAGACCACTCCTATCCAATCCCATCAGAACCTTGGTTGCCCCTGCGTCCAATCCAGGCCATAGTGCCCTAGACAACCTGCAATCCGTTCTGTCTGTACAGGATCGGTTAACTTCATCACCTCATAGTAATGACATAGGGGGGCTTTACCCCACCGTCCCTTACAATTAAGTTCAAACTCGAACCCTCTCTCGGGAGCTCGTCCGCTATCTCATTGTCATCTACCTAGTGGGATAAAATGTATGACGGACCTCTATTAGTTTTTCGTCCTTAACATTTTGTCAAATCATACTTTCCCTTTATCACCACCCCTTAAGGCCGGTAATCACTATTCTATTTAGTCGCACGATATGTCAAAATATCGTGTGTGCTCATAATGTATGATAGTGTGGCTTAAAAATGAATTAAGCAACAGATTTTTCTGACACATCTGTCCGACTTGTAAATGTTTATGAAAACTTTCATAAAAAGATAGATTCTATGCGATCAGAGTTGCATTTTGTTGTAAAGTAGCTGAGTCATTTGAGTTTGTATCTTTTTGTGGGATAGTGTGGATTTTACAGCAGATTTTGCAGACATTTTGTTATGTCGGATAGAATTCCATCAGATTTTCGTGTGAATGAATCGTACGATTATGTAGGATAGTGAATACCAGCCTTTAGTGTGACTCCCATACAAATATTGCGTTTAATGAAATCCTTAGATTTAATTAACATTTTTCGTCTTTAGTGAATAAAATCAAAAGTGGTAAACAGATTTTAATCATTTATGGCTAATTTTTTATGAATTTTTAAACTACAAAAATTTTGAAATTTTGATAAAAAAAATTTTTTTTTCCAAACAAATTTTGTTTCTAAAACGAATACGCAATTTTATTGCGGAATTTTCGTTTTTTCATAAAGCTAAAGCGTGTTTGAGTTACGCAAACATATGTTGTGCAACGTCCTCCATTTTTGAAATAACGGTACATCTCGAAAACCAGAGCTAACCTAAAAAACGGCTAGCACCACTGGAATCAGCGTACCCGAATTAGATTTAAACGCCAAGTGTCTAGCTTGTCCCAAAAAAAGTGTTTTTTTACGCTAAGTGCTTCTTTACGCTTTTTTTACTTGAAATAGTGCTTTTTAAAATTTTAAAGTGCATTTTGCTCCAAAAAAGTTGGCGTCACTGTTTAAATGTTCAAATAATTTAAAATGTTCTGTATCACTATTTTAATAATGTGCGCTGGCCATTTAATTGTTTGAAATTTTTGCTTTGGCAGCCAATTCTTAACGTTCTTGGCTGCATCTTTTGAATTCCCGTCCTGTTAAAAAACCAGCTTCCTTTGGGTATGCACTTCTCTCCACAAAATTATGATCCGAAGGTAATCTTCTATTTTCATTGTACCATCATTTACTGATAGTGGGCCGAAGGTTCCACCTAGTTAAACAGGTCCAGGCCATCAAGCTTCCCCCTCCATGTTCCATCGTTTAACTTGGTGATTTTTAAAATTTCATTAGAGTGGTGCCAGTAGTACTCTTTTCCACCTGACTCATCATCATCTTTTGGTGTTACATCCCAGGATGGGTCTTAACTTCGTTCCAAATTCTCTTCCACTCAGCTCTCTCTTGCGCTGCTTGCTGCCAGTTATCGGTTTTAATTCTGGGTTTTCGGCCCATATTACGGTTCACAACTGAACTCAGTTGAGTTGTCATTTCCTAATTTTTGTATAATGGTTTACAACTTTTCTTTAATGCGGCGAACAAAAACATCAAAAAATTACAACTCATCACAACCAGTTGTTTTAATTACAACGTAACTGAGTAGAGTTGTGAACCGTAATATTGGCCTTCATCTTGCACTAACTATATACCGCCTCGCGTTCAGTATCGTTTTCTGTATTCTGAGTTGCGGCATTCTGGATACATGGCTTGCCCTGCTTAATCCTTTGACTTAAATAAACGTCACAACGTCTTTGGCTTTTATTGTACTGCAGAACTCCAAGTTGCTTCTCATCAAGTAACTGGCGTCCTTATCCCTTTTAAGAACGTAAGTCTTTCTTATAATTTCTCTCTCAAAGATGCTTAGCTGCTCCTTATCTGCTAGTGTTATAGCCTTTGTTTCACAACTGTGTTAGAACTGGTAGTACTACTGATTTATTTTTCTTTTCAGAGTTCGTGTTAAGAGATAGGAATTAAATAGCGTAAGATGCGCATAGAAGGCCTTTTAAGAGACTTGAATGGAATCATTTATTGAAACTTGTAGATCGTTTTTGTTGCTGGTAAGAGCACCCAGGTATTTAAAATTGTGTACTTTTTTCAATGACTCCGAATCCAGTGTGTTAAAATTTTCAATAGCGCGAGATTAAAAATTGTCGTTGATAAGGCAAGGAGATGTCTCACTCCTGACTTTATGTCAAGTTCTGAGGTGAGATTGTTTTGAAACCTTGGAAGTTGGCCTTCTCAATGTGAGCCATCGGACTGAAAACAGTTTATTTTGGTTTCACACGACCATATTACCCGTTTCCAGTCTTCCATACTCCAATTTTTGTGCTATTTGCAGAACTTTAACCGCGCGGTAAAATTTTTATGTGATAGTTGTCTTTTTTTTTTTTTTTGCTTTATATCTGCGATCAGATCAATTTTTTGGGAGTGCTGCATGCTGTCCTTCGATAACTGGATTGTTTATGTCTTCTGCAGCCGGATAAGGTGCCTTTACCTTTTTTGTAACCATATTTTTTTTCTTTTTCTTGCTTAAAGCACAGTTCAGTGAAAAATTCCTAATTTGTTTACCGTTCATTGAAGGACAAGATTATGCTAGGAACACAATTGGGACGAACGACGTATTTCGCCCAACACGTCGAATTTTTCAGTAAAAATTCGCTGAGTAAATTCGGCGTATGAAGCATAATAACGACGAATAACAAGCAGCTTTTATAATTGAGAGAGTTGATTGCTGTTTGTGCAAAGAGAGAGAAATAGTGTGACCATATTCAATAAAAAATGCTTAAAAATAAAAACATAATCAAAAACACAACTAAAAACTATTTTTATAGTAAAATACTTTGTATACTTATTTTATGTGTTATACAAAAAAAAAAAAAAAAAAAAAAACAAATTATTAAAGTAAAAAGTAACTTTATTTACTGAACTACTTCTTAACTAAAACCAAACATGGTCACCTAGTACTGATTTGTTCGTCGTTCGCCGGCGTATGAAATAGAATTAAATCTATTTAAAGTTCGCCGCGTCTGGCGAATTTTCGCCGGCGCCCTGATTGTGTGCATTTTCATATACACAAACGTCTTTTAATTTTGGCGACGAATATTCGCGGCCAAAAATTCGTCGTTCGCCCCAGTTGTGTTCCTTGCATTATGTATAAGTTTTTCGTTCCGCTTGTAATTTTTACAGAACTGATCTTAGACCCTATAAAATATTTTCGAAATTTGACTATCTATATATATAAAAATAAGTCCGTATATGTACGTCGCCGAACTAATCATAAACGCATCGTGCGATTTGAACGATTTTTTCTTTAAAATGATCGCCATGGTCCAACTTATGTTTTTACGGAAAGAAAATTTTGCCCCGCCCACTTTTTTCGATTTACCTAAAATCAGAAAACGGCTCCATCGAGTTGACTAATTTTTCTTTCAAATGTTCGTATTAATCAACTTTAAGTTTTCATCGAAAGAAAAATTTACCACGCCTACTTTTACGCCCACTTTTTCTATTAAGCGCATAACTGGAGAACGGCATGACCGATTCCAACGATTTACCATTTGAATTCAAGCGGCTCCAATTCCCTTTGCGTCTTGCCTTTGCTATTACCATCAACAAAGCACAAGGCCAATCATTGACTATTGCTGGCTTAAAAGGTCATGAACAATTTGATCGAAGCAACAATTTTAAAGGGGAAGTTTAAAGGTGAAGATGTATTGATTCCACGAATTCCAATGATTCCATCAGATTTACCTTTTGACTACAGTTTCCAATACGTCTTGCATTTGCTATTACAATAAATAAAGCGCAAGGGCAATCGTTGGAATTGTGCGGAATTGATTTAGAATATCCTTGCTTTTCACACGGCCAGTTATATGTTTCGTGCTCACGTGTTGGCAAGCCTTCAGTTCTCTTTATCTACACAACAACTCATGGCAAAACCAAAAATGTTGTCTACGAAAGAGCTCTAAGATAGTTTAAATGATACATAGTCTAAGATTGTAAGAAACTAGAATTAAAAGTTGAATAATAGGGAACAAACCCAACTTTATTAAAAACAAGTGTGTTTCTTTTCTTATTTTGTTTTGCCGTGCGAAGCAGGCAACGGGCCCGCTAGTTCCATATCTATATATATGTGTATATATATACCATGGTGAAGGGTATATAATAGGGTATTCATTCGGTTAACTGTTAATCGGTTAAGCGATTAATTACTACCCGATTAACTGATCGGTTAATTTAAAATTGGCTTTTTTCGATTAACGATTTAACCGGTTAATTTCAGGCGATTAACCGATTAAACGATGTAACAAAATTTTTAACTTTTTGTAGTATTATACCATATTTTTTATGTTTTTAATTATTTGTTTCGTCTCTTATACAAAAGGTGTGTGTTTACAAAATATTTTTTCATGCAAACAAAGAAGGCGTTCAGTGAACTTTATTTTAAATAGGTTATTGCTGTCAACAGCTTTTTCTTTCACGTACTTTTTTATGCTTGTGTTAAGTAATTTGTTTCTTCTCATTGCTTCTCATATCAAGCTCATAACAGAATAAACCGAAACAATTAGAAGAGTTAAAAATTTTTAAAAATTAAAACAGGACTCTAACTTCATAAGGGAAGATATAATACGTTAAGAGAAATCCGGTAAAACAACTGAGAAATGAGATATCCTATTTTATGGGTTGCTTTCGATTTCTCCAACATTTACGATAAGTGAAAGAATTTTTTCAAGTCAAGTTTTATCAAACCTAAAGAAAAGAATCGCCTAAATCGTAAACATTTAAGCCAATTTATTTTTTTAAAAGATTATTTTTGAAGGTCTCCTTAAACTATTGAAATAGAGCTGAACCTGGATTAACCGTGATTCGATTATTCGGGATGTTATCCTAGAATTATCCAGGAGAGAAAACTTTTCTTTTTCGTGATGTACTTTTTATCCGGGCAGGCGCGGATTCAGAGGGGGTGATTATTTTATTTTAAACGGAAAAAGTCAATTAAGATTTTTGGTTATTTAATTAAAATTTTAATTGAAAATTTATTTCAAAACTACTAAAATGTTAATTAAATCAAACTAAAATTTTTAATTTTCTTTCAACTAAAAAAATAATTGATTCAATTATCACATTAATTAAATTTCAATACTTTTTAAACCATTTTTTTAATTGATAAAACACTTTTTCTGTGTAATAAACTTTTAAAAACAAATTTTTTACTTGTTTTGTATCATAAAAAAAGTATTAAAAATTAAAAATGAGCCGTATGACCTGCAAACAAGTAATCGATAAAAAAAACAGGTTATGTTCCCAGCAAAACTTAAACTTACAATCAATGCTACTTTTAAAGACTCCCTGAATTCATTACTTTGTAGCTGCATTCGCCACTTTTTGCATTATTAGTTATACATATATTAAATAATAACTTTCTAACTCTATCTTAAATAAGTCATAATTATACAAAACAAAAGAATACTTTGATATAATGATTTAAATAAGTTATTATTATATGATTTAAAATAATTATTTGAATCAATTTGCAATATATTCCATCAATATTTGTTAGATATACGGTAATATTATAAAATTTTAAGAATAATTTCGATGTGAAATACATGGAAAATCCAAAAATCAATCAATTGTATGTAAATATGTATATACATAAATATGTTCCAATTTTACCAACACAATATATTTTTGTTATCAGAATACTAGTAGTGATATCAATCTAATTTTAACGATTTTTTTGAAGAACCTAATCAGGCCTGTCACAGAAACTGTTCGGAATGGTTTCGAACCCGTATTTTCATTTCGATAGATTTTCGTAATTCTGACAAATTTTAATTTTGTTATTTTTAAGTTAAATGTGGCAATATTGTGCAAACCAAACAAAACCTTTTTCGATCGAAAAATTAAAATTGATATGATTCCTAGAAAATTTATCGGTTTTCTTTTTCTGAAGAAGCTTTCTCGGAATTAAAAAAAAATTTCGATCGAAATTGATTTCTGTAACAGGCCCGTATATTTACATATATTAAGACACACATTGTTAATACCACGGACCGAAAATAACAGTTATTTTGAAATTTTAAAACAAAAAAAGCATATAGAAGTAAATGCTGGCAAACTGATTCAAGTATAACATATTTATCCTTATGAACTTTTCTATGATAAAATTTTATGGTTTTTAAAGTTTTGATTTTTATTTTTTCAATCAAAAATTACAGGACAAAAGTTACACTTATTTTTTGATTTTTATTTTTTTGGACAAAAGTTACACTTATTTTTTGATTTTTATTTTTTTGAACAATAATATCAGTTATTTTTTGATTTTTATTTTTTTGAACAAAAATAACAGTTATTTTTTGATTTTTATTTTTTCGATCAAAAATAACAGTTATTTTATGATTTTTATTTTTTCGAGCAAAAATAAAAATTATTCTTTAAAGAAATGTACGTGCTATAATTATTTAGTTGACTTTATTTTTGTGTTATTTTTAGAATTGTTCTAATCAGGCTTTCAAGGTCATTAATTTTCTAAACGTAAATAAAAGACTTTTTTATTTGATTTTTTCGTATTCCTACGTTTCGTCGGTATTTTCCGACCTCATCAGGGATTCGTTTTTATTAAATCTGGCAACCATGTAAATATAAAGAAAATAACCACTAAGAAATATCAACAACAATAACCTTAGCATTAGAATAATTACACTTACAATTAGTCTTCTCGTCAAATTTACATCACTTTTAAAAAATTAACATCACAGGTTTTATATTTTATTTAATTTGTTCAAAAAATAAAAATCAACAAATAATTGTTATCATTAGACTTTTATGAAAAAAGGAATAACTGTTACGGTCCCTGGTTATTACAGCTTTACATGATTTTATGCAGCAAAAGCACTTTTTATTAAATATTTTCTTACATTTCGAAAAAATTATTATTGCGTACACTTTTTCAACAAAAATTCCATAAGATCTTAATTAATGTGCTTTAACCTTTTTGAAAGTAAATTTGAAAGTACTTATTTCTTGTCTCTTTTTGTAACTACATACTTATTTTAATACATCTTTTAAGTATAAAATAAAGGTATTATTTTTAAGGTTGTAATTGGCCAAATTATAAAGGATTACTTTTGGGACATCGCGAACAAAAATAAGTACTTTTTCTAGTAGAAAAATAAGTACTCTTTTCCTCAAGTTCTAATTATTTTTCTGCTTATTTTGTAAGCAAAGTTTTTGCTGGGTTGTTGAAGTTCGGCTTAAGTAATTAGTTTCGTTTAAAGCTTTAACCAAACTGACTTATTATTACATCAAGCACCCATATAAATATGCTCCTTGAAAGTTGGTTTTGACAATATACCCAGAAAAAACTTTACTTACCTGGTAAGTTAGCAAGTAATGTTGGAGAAATATAAACACTACTTATTTTTCGGGTGAATAACTACTTATTTTTGTTCGAGTTGTCCAAAGAATTCAGTAGCTACAATACACTTACTAAAAGTCACAAAATATCTAGTTATTATTTAACTACCAGTAAGTTGAATTGAAAGTACTTACAATATACTAACTAGAAGCCAAAAAAGAACTAATTTTTATTTAATAAAAAAAGACCTAATAAGCAGTTATGGAGCTAGTTACCACTAAGTAAATATTCAGTACTGAAAACAAGACAACTAATAACTAGTTATTCAGCTGATTATTAGTAAGCAAATATTCATAACTGAAAATAATAGTAGTGAAAAGTACTTGCTGAGGTCATTACTAGCAAGTACTTATTGAGGTTTTCAGAATAATGGCAATTGTAATGACAACTACTTACCAGGTAACATATGAAATAACTACGACCTATTACCAAAATTCAAAACGTTTTTCCTGGGATAGTAACTACAAAAGAAAAATTAGGCACAAATTCTATTATTTTACCGAGTCGTCGTACAAATCTTCTCCCGAAATAATGGTTTTAAGGCGTATAGAGATTTTAAAAAGATTATCTAAAATGTTTAATAAGAGGTCCAAAATGGTTGTTACATTACCTCGCCTTTCCAAAATTGTCTCCGTAAATGCATGATGTTTTTAAACAAACCGACTTTCAAATAATTACTATATCACTAATTGCAGCATTTTGTATAAAAAATTTTTTTTTTCAATATTTACTATTAAAAACACAGATCATTTGAAACCCAAAACACACAAAAAACAAATAGATTTTTAACTCTCAGAATTACCTTCTTTTATAATATGGTGAAGATTTGGCAAAGCCAAAGAATTCCAAACAATAAGAAGGGTTTACTTTGATTTCAAATACAATAAAATTTTACTAATTCGTATTGTAGTTATTTTATTGAACTGTTAATGGTTTTTAATCCAAATTTTTGATATTTTATTCAGGCTAAAGTTCATTAAATTTTATTTTCATTAAATATTTTTATGAAGAAAGGAATTTTTACAACATGAAATGAATTAAAATTTATTGATAATTTTTCAGTCTTGACTGAGCTGGGAATTGAACCCAGGTTTTCACGGACTGGTTGCCCTGACATGTTTCGATTGTAACCACACAATCTCCTCAAAGGGGTTTGCCGTTTAACACTCACCGCCATCGAAGGCAGCTGGCAGTCAATTGCCAAACATGAATCTTAAAACCAATTTAGTAGATCGAAATTTGTTTTTTTTTTGAATGATTATCTATTTTAACTGATTTACATGTTCCTTCTTACTGCTGTTATTCATACTTTTTGTAAATTTTACTTTCAAAATTCTTACTTTTTTTTCACTGACCCTTTAAAAATATAATTATAAAAACATATTCAAAATGCAGCTGTTCGGCGCACGTATTTGCTTTTTTAAGAGTTATTCTTGCACTGCCTCATTAACAGATGTTGACATATTTACAAACTGGTATCGTAAAATAACACTTAAGTAAATTTTAAAGAAAAACACAAAAAAACAAACAAAAACTCACTTATTGACTCCACCTTTTCGATATTATTCATTCTAACAATAAATGATAAATCATCATTCAGTTAGTTTCTGTTAAAGATTGCAACAAGGTGCACGCGTAACGCCTATCGATATACGAAGTTACGCAATCCTGAAATAACAAAATGAAGACACGTTATATAAAACGTTTTGTTAAGAAAATATTAGTTTACGCCGTAACTATTTTTTTTCTCTCAATAATCACTGTTAAAGTTATTGAAAAACGTTTATCTAAAATAAGTTATGGCACCGCTCCTTTAATACGTAGAGCGAGATATGAGCATAATAGACTTTTCCTACAAAGTGCCTTAAACATCACGAAATTCTATGACATCAATGCACCGTTTCGTTTGCCCGAGATCGAGGGTCCTAAAAGAGATTGGCATGACTGGGGCGCTATTAATAGAGATCAACAGCGTACGGGTTTGGGAGAACAGGGCGTGCCTGCTTCTATAACTGATGAAGCCCAGAAGCAAATTGAGCACGAAGTGTCAATGGATAATGGCTTTAATGCTTTGCTGTCCGATAATATATCAGTCAATCGTTCTGTACCAGATGTGAGACCAGAGGAGTAAGTTTATTAAAATAAAGCAGGAAAAATCTTTTTTTAGTTGTAAATAAGTAGCAGTCGGAAATATACATTTTTGAAAAATAAATCATACAGGGCAGGCTTTAAGAGACTCGAATCTTTCAATGAGATTTTTGTTTGGCGCTCTTTTGTCAGAAAACATGTTATCAGAAAACATGTGTAACAGATTTTTTAAACTAGATTTTACGGCAAAACTCGTTCGTTTACACTAATAGAAAGGGCGTCATAACGCTGATATATTTTGACATCAGTACTATGATAAGTGTCTTCGTTTTTGCCCCCATAACACTTTGCATCATTGTGATGTCAGCCTTAACATCACTTGGCCAAATTGTCATCAGGTTCAAAAATTTAAATTATGTCATCAATGGGATGACACATCGGCATCACAGAAAAGACGAATCGAAGTCGGTTTAATAAAACATGTCATCAGTACGATGACGCAGTAACGTTGTTGAAAGGACTTATTAGGCTCTCCTTAAAATCATTTTAGCTCGGTTAAAACTGTTACGAATCATGATGTATTACTCAAGCCAGTTCAAAGTTCTAAAAAGTGTTTTCAATCATAAATGAAGATTGGGAGTATAAGCACATCATTAATAAATGAATTAATTAATTATAAATATTTCATTCCCGAAAATAACTTTTGATAATAAATTTGCATGTGCCCGGCAAATAAAAAAACTGAAATGGCAAGTTGCTTTATTTTAAGCAATTTGTTTTTTTCTTTCTATCGTCTTACAACTACAATTCGTGTTAGGAAAAAAAACCAGCCAATTGTAGGGGAATGTAAGAAAGAAAAAATCACTGTTTATGGTTGTGACTTTGTTGAAGCTTTGATATTGTTACAAGTAAGACCTGAGTGTTTAAAATTCTTATTCACTTTATAGTCTTATTTGTAAATTATTTATTTATTTATTTATTTACAAATTTATTATAATTAAATTACAATAAATCTTAATTGTAAAGCACCAGCGACTCACGGCTATCGGCTCTATTTGACATGAGCTAAGTGTTACCATTCACGAAATAAGCACTAGTTGAAAAAAAACGTTAGATGGCGGACCCTTTATATAATTTTATATTTAATATTTTTATAAGGAACATAGACAAAAAAAATTTTCTTTCATAATTTAATGAAAAAGATTGGAAATACAAAAAAAAATTACACTCAAAAAATTGTTTCCAGTATTTATAAAATAACCTTTTTTTGTTTCGATAAACAATTCTTTTTTTATAATGCATATAAAAACAAACAAAAAAAAGTGTTTTCTTATTGTTATGTACAGATAAGCAAATAGTGAAACCCTCTAAAAATAAATTTATGTTCCCCAAATTTATCCCCTAAATTTGCCCCTAAATGAAAAAACCACCTAAATATGGGAGGGGAGAACCCCCAACCAGAACACTCTGGTATGGAACAAACTAATAGTTTATGTTACTTTCTTACATGCACTCTGCATTGTCAGTAATAAGTTTTGTAATAAGCTTGATTCATCGTATTTCTTGTATTCAATTTCCATTTTGTAAAGTTGTGCTTAAAAAAATATATTATGTTATTTTTGGGAATAAAACATTTATTATTAATAAATTTCCCTATGATGTGGTAAATTACCAATTTTTATTTATATATTTTTATAATATTTTTAGCTTTTCTACAGTCTTTGGAAAAAGTTTCCTGACGAGCTGGCCTAAGCAACCAGCGAAATGCGCATAGAAACTAGCTTTCCCACAACAATTAATTTCAGTGTTTTTAATCATAAATGAAGATTGGGAGTATTAGCACATCATTTAAAATGAATTAATTAGAATTCTGATTGCCGGTCAATAATTTAGTATAGGTCTCAACCGCAACCAATTGTAATGCTGACGTTCGTTTTTATGAAGATTAGTTAATAATAAATGTATTTGGAGATCAGTGTGGCCATTTTGGCATTTTTGCAGCTAAATTTAGCATTCAAATTTTTTATTTAGCTGCAAAATTTTCATTTAGCACTTGGCATTTTATTTAGCATTTTTAAAAAATGTTTTTAGCATTATTTATTTTAAAAATTAGGACGAATAGTTCTATTGATTTTACTTAAATTTTTTTATAAATTATAATAACTTTTAAATTAAAATAGTTGTACCTAAAAAAAATTCGTATGAAAAGGGAAGAAACATCTTACCTGTCTTGTTAAAAAAAAAAGAATATTCAGGGAATATAAGAAATGCCCTTATCAGATTGATTGTATATATTTTTTGCCCTTTGATTTACGATACAACATTACAAGAACATTTTACTTTGTAAAATATTCAAAAATTCAATAGTGTAAATGTGTGAAAAATTTTTTGCTCTAAACTGCTGAAAAAATAATTATTATTAGCTTCAACTTTTCTTGAACTATAAAAAATAAAACGATTTAAAAAATTTGTATATCATAGAAATAAATCGCTTAAATTTTGCATGTATCAGGGCTCTGAGGGCCCCTAAATTTTAAATTTGATTTCAACTACCTGTCCTTCATATTTATGTGTATCAGATGCTTTATAAAAATCTATCCACTTGTTTATATATAACCATTTATTGCAATTTCGTTAAAAAATGAGTCAGTAAAATGCATTTAGTTTCGAATAAAACTTCATACTAGTAATATATTTTAGCAAAAATCTTTAAAACAAAATTTAGCATTATTTTTAGCATTTTTTAAAATCATTTTTAGAATTTTTTGGCCATGTTTAATGCCAGATTTAGCTGTAAAATTTTTTTACATCTGGTCACACTGATGGAGATATCATATAGAGCACACTCCCGTATCAAAGAGGGTATCAAAGATTCGGCACAGCCCAATATAGCACTCCAACTTGTTTTTTTATCTTATTAATTTCAATGTTTAATATTTATAATCTCTAACGCTGTAATTTTGTATAATTTACAATTTACTCTTTTGGAGTTTTTTGTTCAATATGCGTATCGGTATCGGCGATATTTTTGTTTGAGTATCGGAATCGGTATCGCAACGGCAAAAAGCCGTATCGTTACATCCCTAATCATAATACTTTGCAGACAAAATCAAAAATGTTTCATAGAGTTTAGCGATGCACAGTTTGCTTTTTGTGTACGCCGCGATAACTTTTAATCATTATAAAATCAGATTATTATTCAATCAGGAACTTGCATGTTACATTTTATGTTTCTAGGTCCAATATTAACAGTAAATCAAAAAGTGCAAGGAAAAGCACAAAAAAGTACCAAACAATGCTTCTTACAGATGCTCATTCACTCTACGCTTTGCTTGTTTAATTTTATGTTTGTAGATGCAATACTAACAAAAATTCAATAAGTACCTGTTGGCAAACAATACAGTACGAAAAAGTACCAAAAAAAACACTCTTAAGCCTATAGTACACGACATGTAAAAAAAAAAACACATGCGCATGTGGTTCTGACGTAATTTTGACGTCAATGCAAAGCCACAATAAACATTGCGTGTTGTGTGATGACGTCAAAATTACGTCAGAACCACATGCGCATGTGTCTTTTTACATGCCGTGTACTATAGGCTTTACAGATTCTCTTTCATTTACATGTTTAATTTAATGTTTATAGGTCCCATTTTAACGGAAATTCAAAAAGTAACAGGTAAAGATCAAAAATTACCAAAAATCCCCTCTTAAAGATTCTCATTCGTTCAGGGCATTGCATTCTTAATTTTATGTTTGTAGATCCAATATTAACGAAAATAAAAAAGGTACCAGTTAAAAAACAAAACAGGACCAAAAAGATCCTTCTTATAGGTTCTTGTCCACTCAGGACATTTAATGTTGAATTTTATGATTTTAGGTCGAATACTAACGGAAATTCAAATAGTACCAGTTAAAGACCAAAAAGTACCAAACTGCCCCACATACAGATTCTCATTTACTCAGGACCTTGGATGTTCAATTTTATGTTTCTAGGTCCAATACTAACGGAAAATCAAAAAGTACCAGTTAAAAAACAAAAAAGTACCACAAGTTTACCTCTTATAGTTTCTTGTCCACTCAGGACATTTAATGTTGAATTTTATGTTTCTAGGTCCAATAATAACGGAAATTCAAATAGTAAAAAGCACTTTTACATTTTCTCATTCACTCAGGACCATGAATGTTTAATTTTATGTTCATAAGTCCAATATTAACGAAAGTTTAAAAAAGTACCAGTTAAAGAACTAAAAATTACCAAAAATATTCCTCTAACGAAATTTCATTCACTCAGGATCTTGCATGTTCAATTTAATGTTTCTAGGTCTAATACTAACGGAAATTCAAAAAGTACCAGATGAAGAGCAAAAAGTAACAAAAAGTACCCTCATAGGTTCTTATCCACTCAGGACATTGCATGTTGAAGTTTATGTTTCTAGGTCCGATATTAACGATAATTACAAAAATTGCCAGTTGTGGAACCAAAAAGCTAAAGAAAGAAATTAAATTTCCCGTATTTCCCCTTTTTGGTACTTTTTTCTCCCGATTGAAGCATAAAAAATTTCAATATTGTAGTGGGATCCCATAATTTAATACGTATACCCCTATACGTTTTTACCCCTTAAACGCCCGAATTTCGTAAAAGTACCAAATTCGTATTTGGATTTTTTAGATAAGTTTCAAATGTGATGTAACTTTTTCGTAAAAGTACCAAATTCGTATTTGGATTTTTGAGATAAGTTTCAAATGTGATATAACCATTATTTCTATGTTAATGGGTTTAAAAGATAGATGGGGTGAAAAAAGTACCAAAATACAGGTTTTACCCGTTTACTCCGTTAAAGGGCTGAATTTCCAAAAAGTGCCAGACACCTGTCCGCTTATTTTTCTAAAGAACAACGATAAGTATTAAATTTTTTTTGTACCCCTTTTAGTGTTAGAGATATAAGGTTACCGAATTTACCCGTTTTTACCACCTAAACATTCGAATTTCCAAAAATCCCGCCAAGGCGAATTCAGCAAGGTAAGTGCAACTCTACAACTTCAAAAAGCCACATGTATTTTGTTTTTGCAATAAATTTTCTTGTTGTCAAAAACAGCTGAACAAGGCAAAAATTTTCGAACGATAAAATTTATTTATTTATTAATCCATATTGTAATACAAAGCCATTAAGGCCGAAAAAACGTATAACATAGCAATAAAGAAGCCATCAAAACGTTGAGGGAACTGTTAGATATACCTGCAGATATAAATTATTGTTAATGCAGGGAGGTGGCACAGGCCAATTTGCAGCAGTATGCATGAATCTTATTGGACGCACAGGCGCTGCTATTTATGTCGTAACTGGTGCTTCGTCTTCTAAGGCGGCCAAGGAATCTGCCCAGTATGGTAAAGTGAATTTGGTTTTACCAACATTTGCTAAATATACAACTGTTCCGTGCCTTGACACCTGGAATTTAGATCCAAATGCTTTTGTATATTACTGCGACAATGAAACTGTTGATGGCGTAGAATTTGATTTTGTGCCAGAAATTCCCAACGATGTGTCCTTAGCTTGCGATATGTCTGCTAACTTTTTACGTCGAAAGATCGATGTAAAGCGCTTTGGTGTTATATTTGCCGAATCACAAAAAATTTTGGACCTTCATAAGCCACTGTAATTATAGCACGTGAAGATTTATTGGCCACCACATTAGGGAGCCTCTGCCTGTATTCAATTTTACGATAATGCATAAAAATGACTCGCTTAAAAGGTCTGCCACAATTCTTCTCCCATTTTTATCTAGCGGCTGCTTCACTGGGAACTCGGAACAAGTTTCCTTCACCTTTATTTTAAGGTTTCTTACAAACTGCACACCGTCGCATTTTTTTATTCAAAATAAGAATTTTTTCTTTTTTAAAAAATAAATTAATATTTTCACTTTATTTATTCGCTGCTTTTTATTTGCTTTATTATAAAAATGATATTTTAACATTACATGACAACAAAAGTATTTTTGACGTTTTGAAAATTCGCCGTGGACACAGCTGATGAACGGCTGACGAGTTGCACTTACCTTGTTGAATTCGCCTTGAATCCCACCTTATTGGATCGATTTGGGCAGAGACCAACCCCTGGTCCTTCAGGCGTTTAGGCTGTGCGATGATGAATCAGTCAGTCAGTAACTTTACAATTTTATATATATATATAGATTAATAAGATTTTTGTAAAATAACCAAAATGTTGTAAAATTTTGCGGAGAAAAACTATTTCGCAACTCTGTTTGAACAAGACCTGCAGTGTAAAATAGTCTCTCAGATGCGACCGAACTCATTTGAAAACTTAAGAATTCCTGCGCCATTTTCTTCAAACGGATCTGCGTTTCCAGAAATATTAAGAGATTTAAGGTATCTCTTGACTTTTTTTTCAGCAGACATACAGCATACAATGGAAGGCTCATCGTCCTTGGATGCTCCTTTAATTTTTTCACAAACGCTCCAAAAAACAATTTTTGTAGACTTATCAGAACTTGAACCACATGTACTGGGCTCCTAAGAAAGAAAGTCATATCTCCATTTTAAAAGTTTTGAGCAGGGTAGGAAAAAATGCCACTTGCGAGTTTAAAAATGAAACTGGCGAGTTCAAAAATAAAACTCGCCAGCACAAATTTTAAGAGCGATAACTGGGTCGAATTGTGCTCGCGAGTAGAATTTTTTCTTACCCTGCTCAACACAACCAAAATGGAGATGTGACTTTCTTTCTGAGGAGGGCAGTGTAGATGTGGCAGTATTTTCAACACTTTCGGAATCCAGAGACAAGTTAACTAACTCAAGCCTATAGTACACGGCATGTAAAAAGCCACATGCGCATGTGGTTCTGGCGTAATTTTGACGTCATCACACAACACGCAATGTTTATTGTGGCTTTACATTGACGTCAAAATTACTTCAGAACCACATGCGCATGTGGCTTTTTACATTCCGTGTACTATAGGCTTTAATAAGACGTTTTTTCGGTACGATTGAAGTCAATTGTCTTTGAAATATTCAAGCATTGTATCGAGGACCAAACATTGTAGATAAGCAATAGGTTTTATTATTTTCTAAAGCCTAAAATCTTTTAGTTAGAGCTAATGCTAATTCAGCCGCTTAGTTTTGAGACGTCGAACTATTTTCCATCTTCGCTGATTCATTTATTTTATGAAAAAATGTCGTTATTCTGTTTTAAAACAAAAAATAACCACAGAAAATTAAATTAGTTGTTCAAAATACTTCAAAAAATATACAAAAAGTACACAAAAATAATATCCCAAGAAAATTTTTAATAACACAATAATAAAATTTTAGACCAACAAACTTTTAATTTGATTCAATGAAAAAATTTATCAAAATTGCACCATGCAAAATTGCACTCAATAAGACATATTTAATAATGAAATAAATAAATATTTCTTTATAGGTATTAAAAAAAAAAATATTTGAATCAAAGTAAAGACAGTATTTTTACAGATCTTGTCCATTTTTTAATAGCTTTGATATCTTTGCAAATAAGACTTCAAAGTTTGTAAGTTTGTATAATACGAGTATCTTTAGTTTTTCCAAAGTCTTTGGGAAAAGGTATCCTGATGATCTGGCCTAAGCAACAAGAGAAATGCGCATAGTAACTAGCTTATCACTCAACAATAAATTTAAGTGTATTTATCAACGAATAAAAATTGGGAGTTTCGCACATCATAATTAATGAATAAATAAATAAAGATTCAAAAAACATTTTGTTTGATCTATTCAACATTTCCAACAATTTTTTTAACAATTCACGTAAGCTTTTTGTTAAAAAAAAAATATTTTGGTCAACAACTTTTTTTATTTACTCAACTTGGCTGTTTACTAAAAATTCAATAACTATACTAACAAACTTTTTTACCAATACCGAAAAAAAAAAAATTCAAAAATTTTTTAATGCGATTTTCATATTCAAATATGAAAATTATTTTTTTCTGTGTATGGTCGTATCGACAGCAAAATATCGCCGATAACGATATATCGGGAAATCTGAAGTACCGCCGATATATCGGTATTCGTTACGTCCCTAATTGTGTTGTTTTGGAGCTCAGCCCATGTTTTGTTCTTTCGCTAGCATGCCTTAAGTCAATAGCTTCCAAGGCCTACGACTTATCTAATTTGTGTTTTAAATTTTAAGGTTATGTATGACTCCTCAAAATCAATCTTTATTTAAGTGTAGACGACTCCAATCTAAACCAGTCTACCCACTTAAGGGTCAGTCTAACCTGTGAAAACTACTTAACATTTAAGAAATATTTTTCACATTATTAAACTCCAGTACTTAAAAACTGATTCCACAAGTTTATAAAATTTACTTTATTTCAGATGTCACAAAAAACTTTATTCCATTTCTTTGCCCACTGTCAGTGTTGTAATACCATTCTACAATGAATACTTCAGTACATTGCTGCGTACACTGTATAGCATTAAGAATCGTACGCCACCGGAGCTACTGCATGAAATTATCATAGTCGATGACTTCAGTGATCGCGAATATCTTAATCAGCAATTGGAAGATTATGTGGCCAACTATTTCAAGAATTTAGTCAAAATTATACGTCTCAAGGAAAGAATTGGTTTGATAGGAGCCCGCTTGTCTGGGGCCCGCAAGGCCAGTGGCGATGTTTTAGTATTTTTTGATTCCCATATAGAATGCAACTATAATTGGCTGCCTCCTTTATTGGAGCCCATAGCCTTAAATAATCGCATTGTTACTTGTCCCATAGTAGATATTATTGATCATGCCACCTTTGCCTATAAATCTCTTTCTGAGAAAGGTGCTAGAGGAGCATTTGATTGGAACTTGAATTATAAGCGTGTACCCTTATTGGAGTTGGATGCAGGAGATCAAATAGAACCTTACAGAAATCCTGTGATGATGGGTGGTTTGTTTGCTATCAATAGAGAGTTTTTCTGGGCATTGGGAGGATACGATGAGGGTTTGGAAATTTGGGGAGCTGAGCAATATGAATTGAGTTTTAAGATATGGATGTGTGGAGGTTTATTGTGTGATGTTCCCTGCTCGAGAGTGGGTCATGTATTTCGTGGACCCAGGAATGAACAGATATATCCCAGGAACTATAATTTTGTTGCCAGGGTAAGTATCAACATTATTTTTAATATCCTGGACTCTATGTTATTATTTTGGTAGAATCACAAACGTTTGGCTGAAGTATGGATGGATGAATATGCCCAGTATGTGTATGATCATGGACCTGAAACATATGAGTTATTGGATGCTGGCGATTTAACAAATCAAATTGCTTTGCGTAATGAATTACAATGTAAGCCTTTCAAGTGGTATTTGGAAGTAATCGCTCCTGATATTTTAAAAACGTTTCCCCCAATTTTGCCACCCGATTTTGCATCTGGTGTTATACAAAGTCAAGCCTTTCCCCTTAACTGTATCGATACTTTAGGAGCTGGTAGTAATGCTGCCATTGGTCTTTATCATTGTGCCAGTAACAAGACCCATCCTCATCCATCGCAATATTGGAGACTCAGCTATATGAGAGATATTCGAAAAAAGACAGAAGACATTTGTCTGGATGTTTATGAAAGGCCCAATAATGCCTCCATATGGATGTTGGATTGTCACAATTCTAGGGGTAATCAATTTTGGTCGTACGATCTCAAGGAACAAATGATTGTTCATGGTACATCAAGGACAGTATGTATGGAGGCTTTTGAGGAAAATGGTAAATTAGACGTGTATGCAAATCCTTGTGATACAAAGAATCTCCGAATGAAATGGACTTTTGGCTCTGCAAATGCAGAAGCTTTTGATAACTTCTGGGAGGGAGTTTAGAGAGAGAAGGATGACTTAATTAAAGTTCCGTAAATTGTAGCAAAACTCCACCTGGAACATTCGGAGAATTATTTTTATTATTTAGAACTTTAATTAGAACGTACCTTAAATACTTTATAATTAAATCGAAAATAAAAGCATTTTAATATGCGAATGGTATATTTGCGACTTTAAAAGAGGTATTTAATTAGTAAAAACTTAATCAAAGTTGTTTTCATATTTAAGTCCAGCCAAGTCCACTTAATTGGTGTTTAGCGTTCCTCTCATGCGGCTCCTAAATATTTTGCGACTTGTTGTACAATTTGATCAAGTTGTACGACTAATGGCTAATAAATCAGTGAATGTTTAGACGCTGGTTTAGTTGAACTGAACTTAAATTTATATGTTGTTTTAACACAACAGCAGTAAATCAGTGTCCCATGTACAGGCGCGGATCCAGCTTGAGCCTTAGGGGGGGGGGGGGGGGGAATTTTTTATGGTACAAAACAAGTAAAAAATTTGTTTTTAAAAGTTTATTAAAAACGATATGTTTATATTATATTAAAAAAAAACTCAACAATAAGGTAAAATAGAATATAAGATCAGTTCAATATAAATTAATCTTTTTAAATAACGTTTTGGCTAAAAAATAATTTTATTTATTTTTAATGTTTTTTTTTATTTGAAACAATTTATTTGACTACATCATACTAAATTGTTTGACCAATTTTTCGACCAAAAAAAAAAACATATGCAATTGTTAACAAAATTTTGGAAGAAGGAATATGCTTCACTAATTTCAAAATTAAGTTATGAATTTAAGTCGAACTGTTTGGCTTTTATTCTAAAGATACATTTTTTTATTTAAATTATTTTTATTTAGAAAGGAATTTTAAAGCTTATCACAATGGAAAGACAAAAATAATTTTGGCTGCACATACATACGTACATATGTACCTTCAGCCGTAAATGCGCTAATGCCACAATTTTTGAAAATTAAGTTTTTGATGCAGTTCAATAGAATAAACAAAAATACATCGTTTGCAGAAAAAATACAAATATTTTTTTCTAGTTCTTGTTTTGCAACGATATGTATATCCAAATGCTAAAGATGTAATTCCAAAAATGCTAAAGAAAAAGCGCTAGGGCCCATTGAAATGTGAAAATTTAAAAAAAAATTTGTTAATAGTCAACATTGAAATAAATCAAATAATATTGGGAATTATTTATTCTTCATAAGCATCTTTATCATATTCAAAATTTTTTTATTTTTCGAATTTATTCTATGAGTTAAATTTCAGTTACGTATATTATAAAGCTTTTTGTAATAGCTCTATTCCTTAAATTTTTTTAGGAATGACTTTATACACTACCAGACTATTATATTGTATTTTCTTGTTACATTTTACCTTAGCTTTCCGTTGGATAGCAATGAAGTATATTTATGGTGTCTAATAATTGTAAATTTTTCTGTTCATAAATATACTTCATTGCTATCCAACGGAAAGCTAAGGTAAAATGTAACAAGAAAATACAATATAATAGTCTGGTAGTGTATAAAGTCATTCCTAAAAAAATTTAAGGAATAGAGCTATTACAAAAAGCTTTATAAAATACGTAACTGAAATTTAACTCATAGAATAAATTCGAAAAATAAAAAAATTTTAAATAAAATAATTTTATAGTATATTTTATTTTTTGCAAATTGACATACTAAAATGTACATTAACTGCCGTATTCATAAAAAACTAAATTGGATATGAAATCTATTTTAAGGAAAATTTGTATGGAAATTTAGTTTTAAAATACATTTGAAATCTATTTTATTTTTTATGAATACGGCAGTAAAAGTATAAAATATATAATAGAAAAGGTGATAAGTCACAAAAAGCTATGTAAAACATAAATGTATTATTTTTAGTTGGTTTGCAAGCCAATAAAGAGTCATCAATGAAGCAAAACTGGATTTACAGACTTCAAATATATTCAGAACTAAAGATCTTTGAAAGTTTTTTCTCTCTCCTATAAAATTTATACATTGTACTACATCCTTTTCGACTGAAGGTAATGATATATACTTATATAGGTACATTACACTAAAAAAAAAAATTACGGACTCACCATTGTTTCACTCATTTTTATGTATTTTTGTATATCAAAGAACTTTTCTTATTAATGCACTTGAAATTTGACAGTTATATAATTCTTCTTTGGTGAACTGTTACTAGACCAATACATATATTCATATGTATATATGTGAAGGTAGAATGGCAATGCATATAAAATTCCAATTCAAATCCTACTATTAGGAAAATATGATACGAAAAACGGTTATATTCAAATGTATATAATACATAATTATCATAACACAAATAAAAATATTGCTTATTAATAATTCAACAGCTCGCATATTCAACCCAAACGTTTATTTTTCGGATATACATAGATGGCACTTACTGGGATTGAATGTAGAATAATATGTATTTAAATACAGTTGACTAGATGTTTCATTGCAAATATATAATAAATAACTATTAGGATAAATATTTGGATACTTATTGAAAATTTTATTAGAGATTCTATAAAAAACAAAAAAAAACTTGATGGGATTTCCAAAAATGTTGTACATTCGGAAATTCGTGTATTATCGAAATAAGCAAAACATATTTTTATAATTTGAATCCGCGCCTGCCCATGTATTATATGTAGTTAAAAAATAACATGTGACAGTACTACGGTAAATGTTATCAAATTCATATGGTCTGCCTGTATTGGTAGCTTAAACGTCCAATGTTATGGGTTTAAAAATGGTTTCTATGTTAACTGATTTATAGATTTGTTGGTTTAAACACTTTTTAAACCAAAAAGATAGTTAAACTGGCTCTGATTTATTAGCCCTAATTGTTACGTTAGAAGTGTAATTGGTCTTTGGTTGAATAAAAAAAATCAAAAGATTTTGATTTTCATTCAACTGGTTTATTCAACTCAACTGTACGACCAGTTGCCACGTGTAGGGGACGCATAAGAGCGCAGTCAGGGCTGTTTAAATATTTTATAAAACCGCTTGAGATTAAAATTTTTATGGATGGCATATACAGACCCCTGTGAATATTATAAATATTAACAAACCAAAGGGTGGCGTTGGTAACTCAAGGCATTTTTTCTGGTTCCTGGGAATTTTGGACTCTAAAGCAGTGCCCCATAACTGAATACCGTAGCACCAGATTGGATTTAAGATAAAGTTGTATACCAAATGTTTCATCTCTTAACTCAGTGTGCGTAATTTTTCCCAATAAACCTTTCTTTAAATTGCTTTTACATTTATATAACTCAATTTTGTCAATTTTGGCATTTAATTGTTAGCCGTGTATCATTATTTTTATTAAGATATTTAACTCCTGAATGTTGGGGTATTATTTGGTTATTGATGACAAGTGAAGGACATTATTCTCCAAGCAAGGAATACGTTTTTGCTGATTAGCCTTTATGCTTCAAGCGCTTATAAATTCCTCTACCCTATAAAAGCCTTTTGAGATCGCTGACTTTCGAAGAAGTAATTTGTGGCACTGTAGAAGAAACTACCCATTTCGCTCCGCTGTTCGATTTTTCGAACAGTAAAAGTCACCTTTTTTCAAAAAAATATTTGGGTATGAAAGAGGTGGAATTTGCAGTAAATTTAAGTATGCATGTTTAGGCTCATCTTTTAGCAAATAAAAAAAAATATGCCACCGTGACCACCCCTTCCCCTTCAATGGGTGGGGTACATTTGTTTAACCCATATTTTTAGACACTTTTTAAATTATTTTTTAAAAATAATAAAAAAATAAAATTAAAAAAATAATCATGAGGAATTATTGTCAATAAATGTAACTGTTTCATAAAACATAAAAAACGTGCTTTGCATGCACATGCATGACTTCACATATGTGTAAACTTGACTGTTCGAAATTTCGAACGCTGGCGCTTATCCTATAGTTACAGTCTGACCATGACACTTGAATGACATTTTGCATTCTTTGTGATATATTTGATGCGCATTAGTTGTAATTCTTCTTTATTATATTTTTCTTATATCAAGTGTGCTTGCATTTTATATTAAATTTTTTTAAAGAAAAGGTGAGTATTTTATATATCTACATATAATGTACAATCTAAAAGTGAATTTCGAGGTTTTTTTGGATTTTATATTGTCTTCTTATTGACTAGTGTTTTGCATACAGGTAAGTATGAGTACACGCAAAAAGGTTTTGTCTATGAAGGAATTGGATGAAATAATAGCCAATTGGCGTGATGATGACGAAGATATCAATTGTGTTAATATACTTCCTCCCGATCGAGTAGATGAATGTACAGATGAAGAAACAATCAATGATAATGAAATAACCATAAACCTAGATCCAAATCCGCTGAATGAGGTTGCTGGTTTCGTTGAAATTGAAACTGAAAGGAACGAAATCGAGGACAGTGGATATCCTCAATGTGAAGAAGAGGAGCGACCTTCTACCTCGAAGACGCCTCGATTTGAATACAAGCCTCTTAGTTATTTTGGAAAACCGAAATGGTCACAAGGAAACCGAAAGGAATATAATTTTGACATTTCCCCAAATCCAGCACCACTGACTGAATTGAAAGAAAGTATTTGCTCAAGATTGATTAACCATTCTCCTTTGCAATTGTTTCAATTGTTTTACTATGACGAAGTCATTGAACACATTATTCAACAAACAAATGTATATGCTGGACAAAATAATACTGAGTTTCATTTGGATAAGGTGATGCTTAAACGGTTTTTTTGGTATTTTATTGTTATCAGGATATCACACTCTGCCATCTGTTCCTGATTATTGGTCTTCAAAGCCATCATTGGGAATCCCAATAGTAAAACAGACCATGAGTCGGTCAACATTTTTACATATAAAATCATTTATACATTTTGCCAACAATAATAATTTAAACAAAACTGATAAAATGGCTAAGGTATGTATAACAAATCAGTGGGTCCTAATTACCCTAAAAAACTATTTTTTTCATCAAAGAAAAATAAAAATTTAATTTCGTAGCGAAATGGGTTAAGAGCCCCTAAGAAGTATCTAAATTTTATCCGGTATTAATTACGCCAGTGCACAGTAGGAGATTTCGGCTTTTCGTAAAGCAGTAACACTTAGTACAGTGGGTGCAGTAGCTGAATGTCATTGTACTGACGTTTTGAAATGTTTGCTCCGACATTAAAGATATATCTATCATTGTAAATGGTCGGCTTATCACTTTAATTTTTATATAATAAACCAATTTCTCACATGTAATAATATTATAAGTTTTTGTTTATTTTATTAACTTTTATTAATTCATTCATAAAAATATTAACACAAAAACTAAACATTTTTTTTAATAATATTTGAGAATTGCTCTTGACTGTTACTTTTTAGTAAATTTTTATTTTATTTTTTCTTTTTTGTTTTAATTTGCTTTCCACACATTGAAAAAGTTTTTAATTTGTTATTTATTTCAAAAATGGTTTTTTGCCTTCAACCAATTTTGTGTAACTTTGGCAAATTTAGAGAGTAATTTTAATTTTACTCGCATTAGTCTGAACTTGCCCGAGATCTTGCGGAACACGCCTAATTTATTTCCTTATTTTCATTTGTTTGACGTTATATGGATTTTAAAAATTTCTAATGATTATACTTATTCCATGCTTTGGACTTCAAGAAGAATTCTTAACAAAAAGTAAGGAAAAAACATGATAATCAATTGAAATCATTTACAACAAACTTTGATCCACCAAAAGGTAAAAATACCATATGGTTTAAAGATTGATGTTTGGCTATTGACTGCCTGCCGTCGCACAGTGGGAAATTTTACGAAAAGGCGGTCAAAATTTGAGCACTTTTGGCTGGATCGGTATTTTTTTATGAAATTTTTTTAGCTCGATGGGTGCGATGTTAAGCCTTAATTTGCGCTATAAAACGTAAAATTGGACTGATCAGAGCAATGCATTTTTTTTTTTTTTTTTTTTTTTTTTTTTTTTTTAGTTTCGGTGTAATAAATGAATATTTCAAATATAATTTTTTTATACTTTATCATTATTTCTCTTGTATTTTACAACTGATACTTATTTTTTAATCTAGAATTTAGATCCTGTCAGAAAATGCCAACATTTAGCCCCTGTAAATTTTTTAAGTCCCAATATTTCTGTAGAAAGCAACAACAAAATTACAAAATATTTATGACATTGTTTGTGCTTTCAATGTAATTCTTTGGCGTTGCTTTTTACATGATTAGGGCCTTATTCTGTCAAAAAACAAAAAAGTTATGAGCATTTAAGCTTCAAAAATTTACTCAGAAATTCAAAACTATACCCAAATACTGAGAAAGTCCATTTGGGACCACCCTGTTCTCAATGAAATTGTTGAAATAGGGTGGAAATTTGTTGACTCTCGAGGTTCACTAGTATTTACTCTACATAAATAAAAAAATTCAAAATCGGAGAACAAAAACGGAGCGTCTTTAATGGCGGTGAGTGCTAAACGGTGAAGATTTCTGACGAAATAGTGTAGTTACTATCGAAACACGTCAAATCATCCTGTCGGGTTCAATCCCGTGGTCAGTCAGCAATGCAAAAGTATCAATTAAATTTTTATTTCTTTTCATCTTATAAAATTAATTTTTTAATGAACTCTAGCCTGATTAAAAAGTAAAAATTCTAATTAATAATACTAAAATATTTCAATGTACGTGTTTGCCGGGCTCTGCTTTAAATGAAATACATATTTGTTCTGCACAAACTTGTATTCATGCAAAAAACTATAAACTTCCCAATGCAATTAACTTTTGTAAAGTGAACGCTCCCTTTGCCTCGATTGTTTTATTGCTAATGACAACTATGCTTTCTCTTCTTAATATCGTACAGAAGAGTGAATAATATATTACATGACGATAATTACAATGTATTCTGTTTTTGTAAAATGTTGGCTGGGTCTATACAAAAGCGCGTTGCGTTGCCGTCTACAAACGCTATTCTTAAACGTATGCCCGTGCGCTTAAAACACGTCTGTTCCCACACACATTTGTTAGCGTCCTATTTTTCACTATAACATTTTGAGGTTAATAACACTCACCCCACTTATGAACTATAAATAAGAAACATTTGCAAGTTGTCATGAAAAAAAAAATTATAAAATGTAACTGTTTTGCCTTCTTATGAGTAATTCTTTAATTGCCTATTAACAGATGTTTAAATATTTATACGCTTACTAAATGGTATGTAATAAAACACTTAAGTAAATTTAAAAGTAAAACGCATAAAACAAACTAAAGACAATGAAACATTTTTGAATTATTGCTTTTTAACAGTAAATTATAGATCATCACTCAGTTAGTTTCTGTTAATGATTGCAACAAGTTGCGCGAACGCCTATCGATATACGGAGCTACGAAATCGTTAAATAACAAAATGAGGGCACGTTATATAAAACGTTTTGTTCAGTTAATATTATTTTACGCGGTAGCTTATTTAATTATATCAATAATCACTATTAAAGTTATTGTAAAACGTAGGTCTAAAGAAAATTATAGTCCCGCTCCTGTAATACGTGGAGCGCGATATGAGGTAGATCGACTGGTCCGACTAAGTGCCTTAAACATAACGAAATTTTATGACATCAATGCACCATTTCGTTTGCCTGAAATCGAGGGTCCTAAAAGAGATTGGCATGACTGGGGCGATATTATTAGAGATCAACATCGTATAGGTTTGGGAGAACAGGGCGTGCCTGCTCATATAACTGATGAAGCCGAGAAGCAAATTGAACACGAACTGTCGATGGACAACGGCTTTAATGCTTTGCTATCCGATAAAATATCGGTCAATCGTTCTGTACCAGATGTGAGACCAATAGGGTAAGTTCTTAAACTATAGCAATAAAGATCTTTTTTTAGTTGTAACTAAGTAGCAGTGATACAAAATGTGGCACAATTATGCCATTTGTGGCAGTTTTGATTATTTGATGGCCCTGTGGAAATCTATTTTGGCCCTTTCAGGTCAAAATTTAACTAATTACTTTTAATCGTTCAATGCATTTTTTAATGTTATTTCTTCAATCTTTCGAACACTACTTTTATTTACGAAGTTCTTTTGATTGTTCAGGGCCAAATAAACCACACAAGCGGTTTGATCTCTGATATAAAAAACCATCTAAGGAATGTTAGTATAAAACCGAAGATTCTTGCAGATATCTTGAGCACGTCGGACTGTTTTGCTGGATGGCTTGAAATGAGACAAAAATGGACAAAAAATACTTTAAAACAAGTAATAGGGATATATTCGGCTGTGCCGAATCTTTGATTTCCACCAACGACAGTTAGAATACTTTAAAAGTGTGTTTTATATGGGGTATATGGTAAATAACGGACCGATCTTAAAAAATTTTACAGTGTGCTTTCTAGTCATATATAACTGTGACAGGCCAAAATTTATTACATTAGAATTGTTCGTCACGGTTTTAGGCGTTCTAAGGTGTTTTTTGAGAGTGGGCTTCATAACAGGTCTATCCTATATTATGGACCGATCTTCACGAAATTTTGTGGTATGAACGAGTTTGTGAAAAATCTTATATAAATATATGCATTCCGAAACTATTTATGCTAGTTTTTGTAAAAAAAATTATATATCACTTTTATATATAACTCTTTTCTTACACAGAGAGAAAAACACTCGGGATAAATTAAGATTTTTTTACTTATTTTTATTCAAGTACGAATAACACTAAAACGTACTCAAAACAATCCTAAATGGAATAACTTTCGAAAATCAATCTCGGAATTTCTAAAAATTAGTACAAAATTCTTAAATCAAGTACAAAAAAGATTGAACTTTTCGTTGGTAGTGGTGCCACTCTGAGCTAAAAAACGATTTCCTTGCTGTGTGTAGAAACAACAAAAACAACAGAACAAGAAGAGAATGCATTATTTTCATGTTTAAGTCTTAAGGCAGAATTAGTTTGTATGTTCTGTTCTGTTACGAATCAGCTGTTTTGTTTCTGTTCAATTGGAAGTCTGTATGTGTGGCAGAGCTGTAAATGAATCATTCATTTTTGATTTAAATTCATTAATGAATTAGCAAATTTTTAATTAATTCTTTTCACACAAATAAATGAATTGAATTATTTATTCAGAAATGAATTTAAATTCGTTTCTAATTCAAATGAATCTGAAAAATGAATTGCAATTCATTTTGACAAATTCAAATGAATCTGTAAAATGAATTGCAATTCGTTTCTAATTCAAATGAATCTGAAAAATTAATTGCAATTCATTTTTCAGATTCATTTGAATTGAATTGATTTTGAATTAATTCAAATGAGTTAGAAAAAAAAATTAACAATTCATTTCCAACTCATTGGAATGGAATTGAATGTAATTTGAATTGACTTTGTAAGTAAATCTAAAGTAAGCATCACTGTCGTTTTGTTATTCAACAATTTTGTTTTGTAAAAGACAGCAAGATCGTTTTGTAAATCACCTAGCAAAGTCCAAAGACAAAAAATTCTTAGATTTAAAATTCCTATGATATACTGGAATTGCCAGTAGCGGCAGAATAGGAATTAATTTATTATGTATCAGTGAAAATCCTATCAAAATGTGAAAATTTTGTTTATTTGCTAAAAGAAACTTAAATTTTTATTTTTATCAAATAGTGTGAAAGTTGTGCTTAACAATCAATTTTGGTTTAAATAATCTCTTGTTTGTATATTGTGGAAAATTCATTTTTTTATTTTTAATCGAATTTTCTAGCAACTTTGAATCTCAACATAACATTTTTTGCTGTCAAAGCTGTATTCGTTTACTCCATGGTATAATAAGTACCATTAGGGAAAGTTGTCATTATTTTTGTGAAATAAATACCTATAACATTGCCAAAAATTTTTTCGTTGGGTTTTTTATTTTATTTTTTAAATTATTTATTTCCTCTTGAAAATTAAATGTGTTTTGTCGTTCAGAATAAAAATAAAAATAATTTCTTCTTGAAGAAATAAACTCCAAACACTGAAAAAAGAAATTTTAATTTTTTATTCCCCCTTGATCTGCTCTTGAATTTGATTGATTGCAACTAATTTTAGATTTCATTCATTTGAATTGTTAATTTTTTTTTAACTCATTTGAATTAGAAACGAATTGCAATTCATTTTACAGATTCATTTGACTTAGAAACGAATTTAAATTCATTTCTGCCTAATTCGTTTGAATTGATTCAAATTTAATTCAATTCATTTATTTGTGTGAAAAGAATTAATTCAAAATTTGCTAATTCAATGCATGAATGATTCACGAATTAATTCAAAAATGAATGATTCATTTACAGCTCTGATGTGTGGTTTGTTTTTACTTTGTCGTTCTGTTCTGTTGCGGACAAATCTGTTGAAAATAGAATTCAACGTTAAGTTACGGTCAAAGGGAGTATGTATTAGTTTGTTGTGATATGAAAAATCTGTAAATTTTGGTTTTAATTAATGATTTTTAAAAAAATTGACGTATTTTTTACACAAAATAATAGTTTTTTATTTTTAACGAAAAGTTTTTTTTTACAATTTCAATGCTTTTCTTTTTAAAAGCAGATGATTCCTTTCAGAGAAAAAGTAATTACAAAATATTTGCTACAGAAAGGAACGAAACAGAACGGCAATGGAAAGTAACAACTAATAAGGCCTTTAATCAATTTTACTTTTTAAACTTTAAAAAGTAAAATTGAAAGCAAGAGCTCTCATTTAGTTTATATTTTTAGTCAAATATATACATTAAGTTTTTAAAGTAAAAATCATGGTGGTGTTTTATAGTTGGAAATATGTACGGTGTGAAACGTGTAAGTAAGTCAATCATAATAATAGTCTGCTTTTGTTTTATTTCAAGTACGAATTCGGGATTAAATCAACTTTATAATACTTGAATCAAGCGCATTTTGAGATTTATTAAATCTCAGTTTTACTCTAATCAATTTCATTTTCGGATTATTTTAAGTACGAATTCGGGATTAGATCAACTTTATAATTCTTGATTCAATTTCAGTTTTAGGTTAGGTTAGGTTAAGAAGGGTTATGCGCCCAAGGGCGCACATCCACTCGGAGACCAATGAGGACCATTGTGAATCCCTTCAGTACAGGAGAAAAGAGGAAAAAAGAGAAAAAGAGATGTAAAGAAGAAAAGTAGAAAATAGAAATACCGCGTAGGACAAATCCCCCCTATGGGCCCCCATACAGAAACAGCCGTCCTATTTCCCTGACAAACCCCAGTAGATCGGTTGGATTACATCGAGCGATACACCCCAGTTCGTCGTGAAATCTAGCCCCTAGCCATTTCTGCCTGGGCCATGCATCCTAGGACAATGGCACAGTACATGCTCAACCGTCTCTAGCTCCTCAACATTTCCGCACAGCCTGCAGAAGTCCGGTATCACTATGTCCCATTTACCCACAAAAGCCCTAACAGAACAATGTCCCGTCGGGAATCCTATAAGCGTCCTGAGACTACTGCTATCCAGTCCTAATAGAACCCTGGTTGGCCCTGCTTCCAATCCGGGCCATAAGGCCCTCGACACCCTGCATTCCGTTCTATCCCTCCAGGACCGGCTAACGGCATCACGGAATCTTTCCCGTATCACCCCATAGAAGTGACATAAGGGGGGTTTTACCCCTCTGTCCCTTTCCTCTAAGTCTAGATTCGAACCCCCTCTCGCGTGTTCGTCTGCCACCTCGTTGCCATCCACCTTGCAGTGTCCCGGTACCCAACACAGCCTTATTGTAAATGCATTTTTTTAATTGATAAAACACTTTTTTCTGTGTGGAATTTATTCAATCTTTTTTATTGAATAGTATTAAAAATACTTTAAGTCTTAAAAATAATTGACTTAAAATGCCCGCCCTTATTTCCGGACATTTAGGACATTTTGTGCGTAATTCGGCCATAGCCGGATAAGATATGTGTGCAGTTGCACCATCTTGTTGATACTGACACAGAGCTGAAAGAAATTCTATTTCGGCGTAGTTCCGGATAGAAAAATTCTCAAGTATCAAATTTTTTCTTTTGCCAAGTACATCATCTTTGTATGTAAATAATTTAGATTTTTGCAAATTAGATGCATTTAACACGGTGCTCTGGAATATATATAAATGCAATTTCGTGGTAACTCTAATATGATAGCGGATTTAGTTTCTAGATCATGTGTGGATGAAGATAGGACTAAAGAAAGAAAAAAAGAAATGATCCACGAATATGTGCACATTGCCATACTTTTACAATGCCATTAATTGCACAGCTGTAAAATTTGGGAAGACCGAATCCGCGATTTTTGTTTCGAGAGCGCAAAAATAGTAAATGTTATATCACATCGCGGTTTGTCGGTAATCTATTTCGGATTAATTCTACTAACGCGAACGGCATTTTAATCACGACACAATGAACAATTATTTAAATTTTTTTATCTTAAACCCAACGATATTGGGAACTGATAAACTTAAACTTTGTTTTTATGCATGAAATTTTTCATACAGCATACTTTGATTTTATATTTTTGCAAAACTCTAAATTATTTACATACAAAGATGATGTACTTGGCAAAAGAAAAAATTTGATACCCATATTGCCTTATTTAAAATGAAGGGTTACCACCCCATTGCATTTTTGTCAAAACGCGAACTAGCACGAAATTCAAAAAAAAAGCTGAGATCCGTATTTAATAAAATCGACTAGAGATTAAAATATGTTAATTTGGCATTTTTATTACAAACTACCCCGAACAAAAAATTCAAAAACCATTCTTTTTTACAGAATATTCTTAAAAAAAAGGACATGGATGATCGTCCTTGGACAAATTGTATATACAGTTGGACGCCTTTCTTATGACACCCATATTGTATATGTTGATAAGGAAACAGATTCTCAAATTAACAAATCATGCAAAAATATACCCTTTTTCAAAATGGTCCAGCTCAAGAAGCTGGAGCCTTAATATTTTAAATGTCATTTTAAAAAAGTCCTAGCTTCATTTTGAGGGCAGTACACCTTGCACGAATTTCGCTTCCATACAACTTGAGTCGCTATAATGTATATTGTTCAACAAAATGCAAAAAACAGGTCGATTGCCTGAGGAGTTATGAAACTTTTGAAAGACTTGGTGGCAGAATTTCAGAAATTCTAGATAAAAGCGCAATAAGCTAATGTTGCAATCAACTATCACTCCAATACAATATATTTTATTTTGTTTTATTTTAACTTTTTTTAAAATATACGTGTATATTTTTGAACAAAAAATTCTTTTTAATGTTTTTTTTTTAATATTTCTTCTTTTTTACATTCACTGATAGCGCGAAAAATTGTTCACGGGAGTTTCACGATAGCATTTTTATCTTCGAGGGGAATAAAAATTTCATGGGAACAAAAATTCCACTTGTTTTTCACGATAGGGGTGAAAAATTTAATCTTGTCGTGGGTAACCGGTCACGAGGGTCATGGGGGAAATGAAAGGGCAGACTGAGGCGCTAATCGTCTAAATTAGTATCGTGCATTGATAACGTGGCAATGTGTACCAAATTTAGATACTTTTTCTCCAGATAAACAGAAATCTATACAGAAATATTGTCTTTATATTGAAATTGCCATGGCCATTTCTTTAATGCAGCCCACTTTTTGACAGCTGTTTGGTATAAAAACCAAACTTATAGTTCTTAATTTAAAAACATTTACTGTTACCGTTCTCCAGATATACAGAAATTTAAAAATTCTTTATATGAAAGGTGCCATGTTAACTTGTCCAGTTGAGCCTAATTTTTGACAGATGTTCTTTACTCAACAAACACGAAGGTTGATATCAAATTGAAAATGATTTGAAATCATAATCAAATCTCAAACGTCATAGCTTTGATAATGATTTGAAAATCATTTAAAAATCATAGCATTCTTAATAAAAAGGGGAAATTATTTTCACATTTAGAAATGCATTTTTTTTAACTTGCTTTCAAACGTTATTCTCAAATATAAATTTTAATACAATTTTTTTTTTTTTTTTTTTTTTTTTTTTTGGTTTATTAATTCACAATTTTGAAAACTTAAACTATAATAAACACTAGTTAACAATATTAATTTTTTTTTATATACAAAGTCCCTTCATAGAGCTCTCAAGTATTATTAGAGTAACAAATTATTTACAAAATTCATAATTGATTTACATACTTCAAATGAAGAATACTTAATTTTTTTTGTAATGAAAAGTTAAAAAAACATTACTTAGGTATTTTTCAGAGGTTATTAAACAAGTCAAAAGGATAAAATATGGAAAAAGGATATGTGTATATATATATACATATGTACATACATCCATATATACATACACATAAATACACACACCATACACATATCCATATATATAAATATTAATTTAGCCACCAAAATTTATTGGTTTTTGATCTTTGCGAAATGCAAAGTTCTATATTCGATATACTAGCATTATACCTCAAATTATTACTTGGTGTTGGAGAGCAATTAATTGCTTTGATATTGGCCCGCCTAAAGTTATGGTAAAATACTGGGGTGTAATTTTCATCTTGCATTAATTTAGCTTTGTCGAGGAATAAAAAGGCCTCCGGTGGAACAAATCCTGTTTGCAAGGTATTAATTATGTATTCTTCATTTACATAGTACGGTGCTAATATTAAGTTATTTTCTATGCATGATGTGCATCTTAAAATATGGTTTCTTATTAAATGTATTATAAAGTTGTCAATTCTTATTATATTTGCGATATTATACAATTTTTTATTTGAAACGAATTTCATAAAATTACTTTGTGGTGATCTAAATATTGCTGTACAAGCTCTCAAACATTTTTTTTCGAACACTCGTATTTTTTCCATGTAAGATGGCGAAATGTTAAGCCAAACTGGGCATGCGTAAGTTATTATAGGTCTTATTAATGCCTGGTACATAATAGTTTTAACTCTCTGTTTTACATATCTTGAATAAAATAGAGATTTATCATAAAGAAAGCTTTTCTAGCTTTATTTAATGTTTCATCTACGTGTTTGTTAAAATACAAGAATTTGTCTAAATGCACTCCCAAATATTTGACAATTTCCTTATTTGGTATATTTATGTTATTAATAATAGATTTTATCCCAAACGATTTCCAATTTTTCCTTATATTATAATTGCATTTATTTACCGGTGGTCTAAATAGAATTGTCTCACAATTTTGTGTGTTAATTTTCATATTCCAATCAGTGGTAAATTTTTCGACCGCGTTAAAAGATTTTTGTAGATTGTGATTTATTTTTTCAATAGTACTATCTGCGTGATATATTACAATATCATCAGCAAAGGATATAATATTTTCTATTTTGCTTAGCATATCTAAAATAAATAGATTAAAAAGAGTAGGGGACATAGAAAATGAAAACTATTTTTTTTTTATTTAAATTCATTATTTATTTTAATAAACTGAGAGCTTTACATTCGGCACCATAGCTAAAAGATGAAATAGTGTTCTTTCCTTTCTCTAATTCTTGCAAAGACGAAATACTTGGCTCTTTTTTGTTTAAAGGATTGTCATGGCGTTGCACCGCTACCGTACAACAAATTTATAATTTCTTCACTTTCCCGTTTTATTTTTATTTACATTCTTACACTTTGTAATCAAAAAGGCGAAGTCCCTTCACGTAGTATGTAAAATTTGTTTTAATTGTGTAACACATTTAACTTTAATCCATTTCTTAATGTTTACATTTATTTTTTTGGTTTGAGAATAATATTTGATAACAATTTGATATTAAATTGATAAAATAATGTACGTCAAATATTAACATTCAAATCATTATCAATTTGAATTCAAATATTAAAATCAAACACTTGAAAAAGGTTTGAAAATTGTGTTTGATGTCAAATGATAAAGTCATTTCATATAAAAGGTTTGACTTCGTGTTTGTTGGGTAGTTCTCTAGCTCATTTTTTTCGAATTTAGTGACATTTAATGCTGCAAGAACTAAAATTGATGCTTAAATCGTTCTCGTCTAAAAGTTTCCAGGCATTAAAAAAATATTTTTTCAGGGAATTATCGGTAATTTTTTCAGTGTAGAAATTTATAATTTCTTCACTTTCCCCGTTTTATTTTTATTTACATTCTTACGCTTTGTAATCAATTTTTTACTCAAAAATTTATATTTTTTAACAACAAATCAATGTTTTTTAAAGACGAATTCACTTCACGTAACATGTAAAAATATTTTAATTGTGTAAAACAGTTAACTTTAATCGCCATTTCTTAATGTTAACATTTATTTTTTTGGTTTGAGAATAATATTTGATAACAATTTGATATCAAATTGATAAAATATTGTACGTCAAATGTTTACATTCAAATCATTATCAATTTGAATTCACTTGAAAAAGGTTTGAAAATTGTGTTTGATGTCAAATGATAAAGTCATTTCATATTAAAGGTTTGACTTCGTGTTTGTTGGGTAGTTCTCTAGCTCATTTTTTCGAATTTAGTGACATTTAATGCTGCAAGAGCTAAAATTGATGCTTAGATCGTTCTCGTCTAAAAGTTTCCAGGCATTAAAATAATATTTTTTCAGGGAATTCTCGGTAAGTTTTTCAGTGTAGAAATCCTAGCCTTTGCACATGTTCTGTGTTCATTTTCGACAATTTAAAATTCAGGACGTCTAAAACTTAATGGGAAATCGATAGAACGTAGACTTTAATCTTGACAAGTCATGCACCCCTTGCATGAAAATGATATCAAATGTGTTTTCGAAAAGTTAAGTAATATTTATACTGCACTGCTTTCCACCAAAATTAATCGTTATATGAATCCTGAAAAATTAATAAACTTTTCTTTATTTCAGATGTCACAAAAAACTTTATTCCACTTCTTTGCCCACTGTCAGTGTTGTCGTAATCTTCTACAATGAATACTTCAGTACATTGCTGCGTACACTGTATAGCATTAAGAATCGTACTCCACCGGAGCTACTGCATGAAATTGTCATAGTCGATGACTGCAGTGATCGGGAATATCTAAAGCAGCAATTGGAGGATTATGTGGCCAACTATTTCAAGGATTTGGTAAAAATCGTACGTTTAAAGGAAAGAACAGGTTTAATAGGGAGTCGCTTAGCTGGAGCCCGCAAAGCCAGTGGAGAAGTTTTAGTATTCTTTGATTCCCATATAGAATGCAACTACAATTGGCTCCCTCCTTTATTGGAGCCCATAGCCTTAAATAATCGCATTGTTACTTGTCCCATAGTAGATATTATTAATCATGCCACCTTTGCCTATGAACCTGTTGCTGACAAAGGTTCTAGAGGAGCATTTGATTGGAATTTAAATTATAAACGTATGCCCTTATTGGAGTTGGATGCAGGAGATCAAATAGAACCTTACAGAAATCCTGTGATGATAGGTGGTTTGTTTGCTATGAATAGGGAGTTTTTTTGGGAACTGGGAGGATACGATGAGGGTTTGGATATTTGGGGAGGCGAACAATATGAATTAAGCTTTAAAATATGGATGTGTGGAGGTTTGCTTTGTGATATTCCCTGCTCGAGAGTTGCCCATGTATTTCGAGGACCAATGTTTGCTCGACCTAATCCCAGAAATTATAGTTTTGTTAGCAGGGTAAGTTTTAGCTTTAGTAACCGAAATTGTTATATGTATTTTTTTTATATAGAACTTTAAACGGTTGGCTGAAGTCTGGATGGATGAGTATGCCCAGTATGTATATAACCATGGTCCTGATATTTTCGACGGTGTGGTTGCTGGCGATTTAACAAAACAAATTGCCTTACGCAATAACTTACAATGTAAACCTTTCAAATGGTTTTTAGAAGTTATTGCTCCTGATATTATAAAAACATATTCTCCAATTTTGCCACCCGTTATTGCATCTGGTGTTATACAAAGCGAAGCCTATCCCCAATGGTGTATCGATTCTATGGGTGGTAATATTAACGCAGCCATTGGTCTTTTTTATTGTGCCAGTAACAAAACTCATCCTCATCGAACACAATATTGGACTCTCGGTTTTATAAAGGATATTCGAAAAAAATTCGAAAGCACTTGTTTGCGTGTGCACGAAAGTCCCAATAATGCCTCTATATGGATGGTGTCTTGCAACAGTTCAGACGTAAATCAATTTTGGTCCTACGATCCCATTAATCAAATGATTGTTCATGGCATAGAAAGGACATCTTGTATGGAGGCTTCTGAGGAAAACGGTAAATTTGCTGTGCACGCAAATCCTTGTGACAAAACGAATCAACGAATGAAATGGACTTTTGGCTCTATAAATCAAACAGCTTTTGATAACTTTTGAGAGGAAGTAAGAAATGCGGAGGACAACGGACAAATATCTTTTTTTTTTTAAAAAAAAAAAATTTAAATGACCATAAAACACTTTCTCGCACATTTAGGGTATTATCCTAATTGTCTTGCATTTTTATTACATTGTGTTTTTTGAACATTTGACATGAACTCTGACATTCTTTTGGTGTATAATAAAAGCATAAAAACAGAATATAAAATATATTTTACAACATTTAAAAAGCTTTGTTAACTTATGTTTTTTTTTTTTCTCTTCCTGCGCTAATTATTTTTTTATGTCTACTCCCATTCTCGAAAATGGAAGGGCACATAACGCGTATGTTTCTCCTTTGCATTTAATGTGAACATTGTCTCATTAGTGCAATTAAACAGGTGCTCAAAATGTTTTATTTTTCCTACGCCAGATTAAATGCTCTTACATTAGACAGGATAATACTTAAGAAAAGACTCAGCGCCATCATCATCATCATTATTTGCTGTTACAACTTTATTGTTGTTGATCCTGAATTCATTGGGAGTCTGTGTGTGTGTGTGTGTTTGTGTTTAATAAGAAATTCTTTGTTACATTAATGTAACGGAAATGTTAAAAGAAATTGAAATTGGCATGTTGTCGAAAGGAAATGGTGGGGGCTGGGGGGGTTGATTGCAAGTTAATGTTTCTGCCACTTCCACTTTTATTCCAATGACTGCTTTAGGTCAAAATTCCATTAGTATTTTTTATACATTTTTGAGTTTTGATGCCTGCAAGACAGAATAATACCATCCATCTATCGTCATTATCATTAAAAGTGCTAATCCCTTAAAATATTTTGGCGTTTTTTGTTTCATTCTCCAAATTTCATGAAATTCTTCACACGTGTTCATCCGGAAAATGTTAATTTTTCATGTTCAATTTGCTGACGATGATATTTTGATGTAAAAGTTTTCGATGAATACAAAACAGTTTAATTGCATAATTTGAAGAATTAAGCATTTAGAAAGGTCTTTGCAGGAAATTAAAATTTTAAATAATCAAATGAATGAAATGGAATTTTAATGCGTGACCTAAACTAAGGCCTTATAAAAGGTCCCTTAACCATTTTTGCGCGATTTTCCTAAGTGGCAAATGCAATCGTATTTTAGAAATAAATAATATGCTCGAATGTTAAATTTTAAAAGAAATCGACAAATCGACCTGTTAGAAAGCACCTTTTAATAATACTGTAGAACAAAATGCAATTTTTTAAAATTAACAATCTTCTGCCAACTGATGCTTGTAGAGTGGTGTAAATAAGATACACGTGTAACGCCGTTTAAAAAGTTTACATCTGAAACTTACTATACGGCCAATTGAAGGTTGCACCATTGTATAGTAAAAAAAAAACGTAGAAAATCATGTGATACTTAGGTTTTTGGCATAAAGTCTCTTCAGAAACTTTGTTCAGATCAGTACAAGCAAAATTTTGTTTGGTATACATTAACCCTCTTACTCTTCTGAAAACGGGTATTTTTGTAATGTAGTTGGAATATTTTTCATCAAATTCTACTATAGGTCTTCAAACACACTTAAATCGTAAATGCATCTGTTATACCAGTGGTGCGATTCACTTACTTTTAACGATCCGACAATAGTAATTTTTGTTGACATATAAATTCGCTTGCAGTAACGATAGTGGGATTCTGTAATTTGTTTTTAACAATTGTAAACAACTGTAGTTTTTGTAACATCTCTGTCTACAAAATGTTAAAATAAACAAAAAGCACATAAGAGAATAAAGAAAAAACGAATGAAATTGTGCTTAATTTACTGTTTTTATATTTCATTTTGTGAATTTTACATTTAGAATTTTGTTTTTGTTCATAATTTGCTTTTTTTGTACATTTTTATTTTTATTCAAACATTTACATATGTATGTATATAAATATGTAGCATGTATGTAAGAAGTCGGGCCACAGCCACTTTAAACACAAAATACTCTTTATCGATTAAATAAACACAAGATAAATTACACTGGTTTACAGCCAAAAAATACCAAGAACGCCACACGCCTACATAAGTTAATTGGGACCTCCTGAACACGAAAAACGCTGTAATTTTTTTTTTTCAAAGTACCGTTTTTTAGATATTGGTACTTTTGTGTTTTTCGGTGTATGGTCCCACTCAAACCCTTGTGGAGCCCAACCTAAAAGTTCGATCGAGATAAACGGCATATTGTTGTAAAGGTAATTGAATGCCTTTTCCGTCGATATGCTGCAAATTTCTAATATATCTTCTCAGCCTTGTTTCCGAACGAAAGCCGACTATGCAGAGAAGCTTTAGTTAGCTAAGCCGGTATTTGTTATACCATAGAGGAGAAAATCCTTGCGTCCAAAAGTATTTTCGTTATATATTTAATATATACACCCAGAGAAAAAGCAGCAAACCATTTTTAAAATTTGTTTACCATATTATGTTTCATTTAACCAAATCATTGTGACCGACAACCATATTATGGTTAAATTAGTTTCTTTAAAAATTTTTGTTGGTTGGGACCATAATGAAACATGTTTTTCTCTGCGTGTATGCAGATAATTTTTTTTGTATTTAACTTCTTTAGTAATTATGGACCTAATGACACTTTTGAAAGTGTCATAATGTCCATTTGCAAAGTGTCATAGTGTCCATGGACGTTATGACACTTTCAAAAGTGTCGCAGTGTCCATGGACACTATTACACTGGACGTTATGACATGCCACCTGCTCTAGCACAATTTTAGTACTCTAACTATTATCGTTTCTCAGATATATTAATTTTAATATTTAATTCATGTGGCAGATGCTACCCCTACTATTGCAAGTGCGTTCATTTTGTACCCAAATATTTGCGGGGATGACAAATTTGGCCGTTATTATTTGAACATTATAGCTGTATTAGTTTCCGAGATAAACAGTTTTTAATAATTATTTTTAACTTGGACGTGGCACCTCGTCCACGTACAATTTCAAAACAAAATACAGAACATGTTTCCTTCCAGACATACAGAAAGACGCTGTAAAAATTTCAAGAAAATTGGTCCAGCCGTCTGTAGACTTCAAACAAACATACATACAGTAAACTCTCGGTAATGTTAACTTCCAATATATTGAACTATCCAGTAATGTGAACACCTATTTTTTATATTAACGCTCTAAATAGTGAACAAAAATATTGGCGATTTTTTTTTTTTTTAATTATTGGAATAAAATTATTGAATAAAAAATTAAAACAATACATGGATACATACTTTGAGTTTTGTTTAAAGGTTGTTGTCTTTCGTTACACATATAAATCGCTTGAACTTAATATTTTTTTGCAATAGCCGTATATTAACAAAGATGCCTAAGAATGATCGAAAGTTTTTAACCATCAATGAAAAATATGAAATTCTGCAACTTTTAGAAAAAGGAGCAACTGTTACAGCAGTTATGTTACAAATACCAATGGTGTCAATACTTTCTAGCAGTGTTTAGCATTAAAAATTTATATTTAGCTTCAACATTTTCATTTTGTACTTGGCATTTTTTATTTGGCATTTTTATAAAATGTTTTTAGTTTTTTTAACATGATTTTCAAAATTTGGACGAGTAGTTTTATTGATTTTACTTATTTTTTTTTTATAAATTATAAAAAAATTTTGACCAAAAGTAATTGTACTCAAAATGAAATTTCGTATGAAAGTGGTTAATTCTTATCTTAAGAAACATCTTACCTGTCTTGTAAAAAAACTTAATACTTAGGGAACAACTATTAGAAATGCCCTCATCATGTTCAAAGAAACGTTACATTGTATTTAAGTAGATAAAAATTCTATGGTGTTAATGTTTGAAAAAATTGTTTGCTCTAAACAGACGCGGATCTAGCTTGAGCCTTAGGGGGGGGGGCGAATTTTTTATGATACAAAACAAGTAGAGATGAGCGATCCCGTGATTTTTAAAGATCACCGTGATTAGTGAATGTGATTTAAAAATTACTGCTCCTTTAAACTGTGATTGTGATCACGATTTATCAGTTTTCTGTTCTTTTAAAGCAATTGCGGCCAAGCTATATGTACAATGCGTGAGCTTTTGCAAGAGCTTTCAAATCTGTTTACTTTCATATCCATACATACTTGAACAAATAAATTTTGGCATAAAAAAATTCTAATAAGATAGAAGAGAGAATGAAAGGAACAGCAATATCATTCGACATTTCATTCAAAAAACGCTATTACCCACACAAACAGTGAAATATCATAAATTTGTATATGTAACAAAATACAAAAAGAACGACTTAGAAAGTACCTGTTACTTGACAAATTTGTTCACAACTGTGATTCGTGATTTTTCAGTAATAGTGAATAAATCACAGGTACAGAAATATCGCTCATCCCTAAAAACAATATAAAAAATTTTTTTTTAAAAGTTTATTAAAAACGATATGTTTATATTATATTAAAAAAAACTCAAAAATAAGGTAAAATAAAAAATAAGATCAGTTCAATATAAATTAAAATAAATTAATCTTTTTAAATAACGTTTTGGCTATAAAAATAATTTTATTTATTTTTAATGTTTTTTTTTTTATTTGAAACAATTTATTTGACTACATCATACTAAATTGTTTGACCAATTTTTCGACCAAAAAAAAAAACATATGCAATTGTTAACTAAATTTTGGAAGAAGGAATATGCTTCACTAATTTTAAAATTAAATTATGAATTTTAGTCGAACTGTTTGGGTTTTAATCTAAAGATACATATAAATATAATTATTCTGGTTTAAGTTGATAACAGCTAATTTTTTTATTTAAATTATTTTTATTTAGAAAGGAATTTTAAAGCTTATAACAATGGAAAGACAAAAATAATTTTGGCTGCACATACAAACATACATATTTACCTTCAGTCGTAAATGCGCTAATGCCACAATTTTTGAAAATTAAGTTTTTGATGCAGTTCAATAGAGCAAACAAAACTACATCGTTTGCGAAAAAAATACAAATATTTTTTTCTAGTTCTTGTTTTGCAACGATATGTAAAAGTTCTAAGTCCAAAAATGCTAAAGAAAAAGCGGTAGGGCCCATTAAAATGTGAAAATTTCAAAAAAAAAATTTGTTAATATTTGTTAATAGTCAACATTGAAATAAATAAAATTATTTTATAGTATATTTTATTTTTGCAAATTGACATGCTAAAATGTACATTAAAAGTATAAAATTTATAATAGAAAAGGTGATAAGTCACAAAAAGCTACGTAAAACATAAATGTATTATTTTAGTTGGTTTTCAAGACAATAAAGAGTCGGCAATGAAGCAAAACTGGATTTACAAACTTAATATATATTCAGAACTAAAGACCTTAGCAAGTTTTTTTCTCTCCTATAAAATTTATACATTGTACTACATCCTTTTCGACTGAAGGTAATGATATATACTTATATAGGTACATTATATTAAAAAAAAATTACGGACTCACCATTGTTTCACTCATTTTTATGTATTTTTGTTTATCAAAGAACTTTTCTTATTAATGCACTTGAAATTTGACAGTTATATAATTCTTCTTTGGTGAACTTTTACTAGACCAATGCATATATTCATATGTATATATGGGAAGGTAGAATGGCAATGCATATAAAATTCAAATTCAATGAAAATATGATACGAAAAACGGTAATATTCAAATGTATATAATAAATAATTATCATAACACAAATAAAAATATTGCATATACTAAGGCTTATTAATAATTAAACCGCTCGCATTTTCAACCCAAACCTTTATTTTTCGGATAAAGATGGTACTTGCTGGGATTGAATATATAATGATATGTATTTAAATACAGTAAACTAGATGTTTCATTGGAAATATATAATAAATAACTATTAGGATAAATACTTGGATACTTATTGAAAATTTGATTAGAGATTCAATAAAAAACAAAAAAAAAAACTTGAGGGAATTTCGAAAAATTTTGTACATTCGGAAATTCGTGAATTATCGAAATAAACAAAACATATTTTTATAATTTAGGGGGGGGGGGCGAAATTTCCTTTTTTCACCCCCCCCCCCCCTGAATTCGCGCCCGGCTCTAAACTGCTGATTAAATAATTAGTTTAAAACGTCAACTCTTCTTAAACTATCAGGTCTATCACAGAAATCAATTTCGACAGAAAGTGGAAGTGATTTCGTATCTTGCAACCCCAAAAACGAAATCACTTTCGATCGGCATTGATTTCTGTGACAGGCCTGCATAAGAAATAAAATGATCTACGAAATGTTGTATAGCATAGAAATAAAATCATTTCAATTTTGAAAGTAGCAGAGGTTTGTGGGCCCCTAAATTTGATCTCATTTTTATGGATCAAATGATAACATTTTTTAAAATTATGTTTAGCAATTTTTTGGCAATGTTTAGTACCAGACTAGACTTTTTTAAGTACAAAAAACCGTATGGCGCTAAAGTTTTTTACAATCGAAAATGTGAACAAGTTCGATAATGTGAACTACTTTGGTTTTTATTAGTTCACATTATCGCGAGTTCACTGTACATCAGTGATGGAAAATTCAGTACTATGGTACTATTTTCAGTACTTTTTCTTTTCATAAATACCACAGTACCCCCATGTCAGTTTTAGTACTATTTTCTTGTTATGCTTCATTGTTAAGAAATCCAGCTTGCTATTTTTTTTTTAACATTTCCTACCTGCCAATAACATACAGGGTACTCATACACTTTAAAGTTCTTTATCGTTCATGTTTTTTGTTGCAAAAATATTGATATTCTTCAAGCATCAATGTATTTTTAAATGCGTTTTATGAATTTCCTATTTTTATTCACCAATAATTAACAAACATATTTTAAACACCACTAGAAAATATGTTCGGGAATTAATAATGAATTAATTTTTAGTTTGTTGAGCAAAATTTTATAATTAATATTATTTTATTCTTTTATATATATGTTTTTTTATATTTTTCAAAAAAAAAAAAAAAAATTAATTGGTTATATAAAAAGTACCAAAATGGTTAATTAAGTACTCTTTTGCTTAGTGGTCAGTACTATCTCAAAATTTTAAATTTTCCATCACTGCTGTACATACAAACACACATTCATTTTTATATATGGAGATTGATACTTTTTAATCTCTCTTTCTTTTTTAGAAAGTCTCAAAATTCCTCAAGCTTCAATAAAAAAATTATAATTAATATAATTAAAATCTATGAAATGTTTGAAAATCTCATTCAATTTAAATAATAAATATGAATTTCCTCTCACCCTTTCATAAATATTTTAATAATTATAAGAGTCTTTATAGCTGCCGTGTTTAATTAAAACATAATAATACAATAATTCTTACAAATTAACGCATTAATTAAAATTTATAAAACCTTAAATCCCTTGAAAAGAAACGAAGAAACGGAAGTAGAAGTGAAGTAGTAAAAACAAATTAACAATGAGACAAAAGTATGAAAAATGGGTCTTAAGTTATTAAAACGAGAACGAGACTGAAATGGTATTGGATTCTAAATACGTCTACAAAATATTCTTTAATATGTGTTTAGTGCTCCTTTTTATTTTCAACTACCCAGTCTAAGGATTAAAAAACTTTTCTCAAAATATTATCATAGAATGTCAAATAGTGTCGTGAAAACAACTTGTAAAATCAGGGGAAGGAGCGAAAAAAGGAACTCATAAAACTTTTTTAAACATGTGTACGTGTGCAAGTGTGTGGAAATGTTTGTACATTGAGAGTTTGTTATTTGTCAATATGTTTTTATGAACTTTTCCTCAATTATTTTGAAAAGCTTCTTTCTTGTGTTTTTAGATTGAAAAGGAGTTGCCCTCCTCCTTGTAGATGTCTTTATTGCACTCCAACTTCGATATTTGTATGAGTGGTATTTACTTCTGGGACATTTTTTTTTTTTTTTTTGTTGCTTTAGTTCGTTCTTCTTATTACTTTATTTGGCTGGCAAAACTCTAATAACATTATATTGACTAACTAGTATTTTTTTTTTTTAATAATGAAGGAATGTTAGAAAACAGGGTCGGCTCAGCGTAAAGGAGCAATTAGAATTGAATAGATATACAGGACACGTAAAATTTTGAATACTACAAGAGTCTTCTTTTGATCATGTTTCTTTTGAAAATTTTCTTACGTTTTCTTTGCATATCATAATCGGCAATTAATATTGCATAATCACAGCAAAAAATTAATCGGAATTTATTTTATACAATAGAGACCAACGGAAGTAGCTCAGCTTGTGTTTTGTTAAGGCGTGCTTGACATCCTCCTCAAACCTTCTTATCGCATAAAAAAAGATATTTCAAAATACATTATAAAAAAATGAAGGAAATTTATAATCGTCAAAATCATCAAGTTGACTTCAGGCTAGTTTACACGGTAATACAATGTATTACGACTTTGTAGAAGCAAAATTTTTTGAAATTCTCTCCGTGTTTAAAATAACAAAAATAAAAATATGTTGTTAGTATTTTTCATGTTTACACGGATGCCAGCAAAAACCACTGCTTCGCCCGAAGCGAGAGTGTAAGCGAGAGTGGTTGGTTGTTGTTGTGATTCTTGCTTCGAAAAGCGCTTCCAAAAGGCATGATTTTTGTTCACAATGTCCCACTTTGGAGCTCTCTTTTTTGACATAAAAGTGCGCTTCTTTCAAAGCATCACAAATGAAATTAAATAATGTCTCTTTCCTGCACTTCTATAAAAGTATTAAAAATGCTCTGAAATCATACCTCTTTTCTGCTCTTCTTTAAGATGCGCTCATATCATTACTGTTTGATACTTTCCTGGAAGACCGTCAATGGTGCTTTTGAAGCATTTTGTCAATTTTTACCTAGACATGTGGTAATCTGAAAAGAAATTTTATTTAAATCTTGTGTACATATTGTCATTTATTTATTTACATATTGATACATGTACACAGAAAAAAGTTTTCAGTTGTTTTTTTTTTATCAATTAACAAAACTTGTAGAATTATTGTATTGTAATTGTAATTTATTAATATTTCATTTTTTGTTTGTTCAGTTAATAAGAACAAAATATACATATGTACATTAATTATTATATAAGTTAATAACAAAAAAGCAGATGGTCATAGTTTTACAATATTTACAAAAACAACACGAACATTTCCTTTATAAAAATGTAACCACCTTCAATATATGTGATCTTCTCTAAGAAAAGGGACCTAGTGTGTGAAAATAAAGTTTTGAGAAAAACGCATTATCACCGTGAACACACCTTCAATTGGGAGATGCGATTTGGTATGGTAAGTTATGATTGGGTGCCGACTTTGGTGACGTCATGCCTATGTGGTGACGCATTTTTTCGCTTTTATTATCACCAGAATCACTTACTAGTATCGTTCAATTTATTCAAAATTTTGCTGAAAAATTCGCAATACCTCTTCCTGGTACAATGCCAAACTACAAAGACTGTAAAGTAATGCTGCTACCATCCAGTGAAACAAAACGTGTTGTTTATCGTCGTTTTGAGAAATTACGAGAAATTAAATTACTCATCTTGACCATGCGAAACGCCAGCGTGAATTCTGCCAACATGAATTCTGCAAGATGAGTGATGCTCATTCTACTCTTGTAGTGAGTTTCGACTATGCACAAAATATATCTTATCGATCCAGTCCACAACAAGTCGGAACGACATATTTCAAAGCAGCTCGTAAATGTTAAATTTTTGGTATTCATAATGAATTCACTAACGTTCAGTCGAACTTTTTATTTGACGAAGAGTTCGAAATAGGAAAAGGACCTAATGCTGTCATAAGCCAAATTCACCATTACTTCACGAAGAATGCCGTTAAAAATTTAGTTTTATTTTGTGATAACTGCGTAGCACAGAATAAAAATAATGCAATGATGCATTATTTGGCCTGGCGAGTGGATTCTAGCTTAAACGAATCGATATCATTAAATTTTCTCCTAACTGGCCACACCAAGTTCAGTCCCGATCGCTCTTTCGGATTAATGAAACTGGAATATAGTCGCTCAAATGTAGATTACTACCAAGATTTTGAAGATGTGGTCAATAGAACTAGCAGTAATAAATTTAACAACGCTGTGAATGGAAGTGAAGTAGAGTGGCGAACATGGGATACTCATTTCGAAGGATTTTACAAAAGATAACCAGGTAAACTGTCGCGATTTTGTGATTTTAATTTTTTAAATTCATTTAAATTAATTTTGTAAACGTTTTCATTTTAGGTATTACCAAGTACAACCACTTTGACTTCAAAGAAACGAAATTGTATGTAAAGAACTTGTGGATCCGAAAGAAGAAAGATTTAATCTGCGATTAACGGCTGAGCTACCAAACGAATTACCTCCGCTCATTGCACCAAGTATTTGTATGATAATGTCAGGGTCTTATGTACTGATTGACAGAAACGCGATTTTGTAGCTCCTAAGCCGAGTGAACCCAAAGCGAAAAAAAATCGAAAATAAATCTGAACCTGCCAGCAAGAAAAAAAAATCGAAGCACCGGATCACGAGAAAAAGAAAGCTGAAGTCAAAGCGCCGAAAAAAGAAAAAACTGAAATTGTCAAAGGGAAGAAAATCGAAGATCACGAAACACCGAAAAAAAAGTCCAAACTCCAAAAAAAATTCGAAGACTGACGAAAAAAAAACAATTTTAAACCAAAAAATCAAAAATTCATTTTTATCGATTTTCCCAAGTTCGTTTTGAACGTTTTTATGGGGTAAATAAATTTTTATCAGAAATCATCATCATTTCATCGTATTCTACACCCGTTTAGGTACGAGAATACACTCTTAAGTCCAAACCCGTTTTTTGACACACTGGGTCCCTTTTCTCGGAAAAGGTCACATAACTTTTTAAATGCACCTCTGGTGTGATGAGAATACATAAGTTTCTAAAATGGTTTAGAAAATAAATATTTACCGACCGTTTGTCAAATTTTGTATACGTATTCTCTCTTACTCAATACATTTTGCTTTTACATGGTAAGATTTTTCTCATTCTACATAATTTTTTGGCATGTCGTTAATACAATGTATTACCGTATAAACATGCCTTTACTTGAGTCGTCATTGGATAATATATGACACGAACTTTAAGAGCCTGGCCCCCGATGTCGATCGACAACTTAAGCGAGCTACAATAAGTCACTCATTATCGTTCTCTTAAGTGGCCCACTAACAGTGATGCCAACGTTTTAAAAGTTAAAAGAAGCACTAATAAGCATTATTTCAACCAAAAAAAAAGCGTAAAAAAGCACTAAGCCATTTTTTTCAAATTAATCGATAATTGAACACCAAACAAGTTACCAAATATTTCAAAATAAATGTCGACGGCGTTGTTCGAGGACTATTTTCGTACACAACTTTAATTTGGATCATCAAAAACTGAGTTTGAATTGGGTCATAGGACAGTTTTTAAGTAATATTTTGGTTTTTGGTATGTTTCATTAGAAAATGTATAAATTATGTCGACGAAGTTCATATTTAATGTGAGTTAATAGAGTTAAAGGATAATCCGTTTCTAATTTTGGATTTACTGTAGTTCATCGAGCTAAATGTTCTTTCAACTTCCGCGTTAGTGTATGGCAAACTTAAAATACTTAATACAAAATTGGACAAATTGATTTTGTCCTTTTGAATCTTTAAAATCGTTGACTTCTATCCAAAAAGATCTGTTCGTTTTTATTTTTTCATTCACAATTCTTAATATTTTCCAAGCAATTTTCTATTTGTGAAACAGTGTCTACATCTTTAATAAAATGTGTAACGAAAACAATGACATCGTTTTTAATGCGATTAACAACCGATGTGAGATTTACAAAACAAAGCAGAATTGCAGAGTACATAAAACTGAGTACTCCTCCCCAATATTCTCACCTCTTTCACCAATTAAATAAAGAATTGCTGCAACAAATATTGCAAGTCTGGGCGATGCCTTTGTCGTGAGCTTACTTAATAAACAGTTGCCATACTAAAAGAACGTTTTTACACTTAACAAAATTGTTACTTAATAATTAATAAAAGAAATTGTAGAGAAAAAATAAAAATTGTAAAAAGCACTAACGGCTCTAACGTAAAATTGAAAAAGCGCCAAGTTAGTGCTTTTTCTTAGTTTGGCACTAAAAATAAAATTTAAGCGTTTCGAGGCATCAAAAAGCACCATAAATAGTGCAAAAATAACTAAGTTGGCATCACTGCCCACTAATCGATTTGTCAGTCGGCAGGTGTTACGTATCTAACGTAATTCATTTATTAGTTGCCAAATGACCGTATTGCCACATCAGCAACTCCACAGATAAAATGCTAGTTTTAAAATAAACATCGGCAAAACATATAAATTAAGCCATAAAAATACAACTCTGTGCTACAAACAGAACAGAATAGAAAACAAAGGAGTAAACAAAAAACAGTCAATACACAGTAAGCAATAAAATATAGCATAGAAATTTTTGAAAAATATTTTAAAAAACTGTATAATTTTATAAGGGGCGGTGTTTTAAAAAATATTATAATAAAAAAAAAAAATTGTGTTTATGTGTAAAGAAAAATATTGTTAAATACACGCGGTTCAGACGGTGATTTTTTCCATGTTTTTTAAGACATGATTTTTGGTGTTTGTTGGCGAACGGTATAGTGAAGCAAGCGGGGTAGAGAAAAAACACGTTTTCTGATTTATGTGTCTCTTTTTATATTATTTTTAGCACCCATTCGTATTTTTGTGATGTTGCTTCATTTTATTTTTTATTTCAATGTGGCAACATCACTTTACAATACAAAACATGGAGCGCATTAAAATTGTTTGTTTTTATAAATAAGCAAGTAAAGAAGAATTACCGATAATGGAAAAAAAATCAACCCTTAAATCATGGGGAAAAAATCTTCGTTTGAATCTGTTGTGATTTTGGAAGCAACTTTCAAAAGGAATTAAAAAAAAGACATGATTTTTAAATCACGGTCTGAATCTAGCCATAGTTTAACGAAATTCCTCTGTCGACAACAACAACGCAAGTGACTAATTTTGACATTTGTGGTCGCATAATATTTCTTAGTTGGCCGCAGGTTTGTATGAAAACTGTTACGTTATTGGTCGCTTGCATTATCTAATGATGTTTACAATTTGAAACTTCTTTTACAGCGACTTGCGTTCTTTCAAATGTAAAAAACGCAGGTTTTTAAAATTCAAATATAGAAAAATATTTTGAATATTGGTAGTAAAGGGTGATTCCTAGCGAGGTTGGATTTGTAATATCGAGCCATAACCGCAAAAAAAGCTTAAGTGACAACATTTTCAATTATCGTTTTCTTTAATAAATGAATTTATTGGCAACATTTGCATCATCTCCTAAAATCCCATGGTCACAGATGGTACCGTTACGATTTTATAGCAAAAACAATTTTAGCTTAAGCACCAATTTTCATACAAAATTTTTATGAAATATAATACAAAAAACCTTCTCCTGTAAAATTTTGTTTTTGTCGCTTGAGCTTTTTTGCGGTTATGGCTCGATATGCATTATGCAAATCATCATCACCACAACAGCGTCTCTAAATGGGCTCTGGAAAAACTCCATGAAAATCTGGTCTTTTATATTGAACTTTTGTTCAGTGCTAAAGAACATTTCTGGCTCAACGAATACGTTAATTAAAACAAATTGCCGTTTTAGGCTGATGAGCAACCCGAAGAGTACAAAGAGCCACCATTAAATCTATTAAAAACAACAGTATAGTGTGGTTAATGGGTTGGTGGAATCATTGCTCCATATTTCTTCAAAAATGAGGAAGATCAGAATGTTACCGTCAATGGTAACCGTTATCGCACCACTATGTTATTCCTGATATTCAAGCGCCTGGTCTCGGTGACCTCTGGTTTCAACAAGACGGCGCTACGAGCCATACAGCGCGTGAAACAATAACCTTGTTGAGAAATCATTTTGGTGAGCACTTTATTTCACATTTTGCTACTCTATATTCCACCTAAATCGTGGAATATCACACCTTTTACCATTTTCTCTGGGTGTATGTAAAGTCTGAGGTCTTAGAATGAGTTGCCCAAAATTGGACCGTCGGAATGCCTCACCTCAGCCGTAGTCGTGGCCAACATTTACATGATATCATTTTAAAACAGTAAATGCCATAAATTGTTCTTTTAACCGATAATACAAATGTTAAGTTCACTTTGAAATTTATGTGTTCTATCTTACATTATAAACTAAACCTCACGATAAATCACCCGATTTAAGTTAATTATCGAACCTTCTCAACAGATGACTTTGCTTGTTGTATATTGTTCAAGATGTCATAGATCCAAAAAGGCTAAAAAAAAATCTAGAATTAGAGTCTGACTCGATTAAGATCTATAATCACTAGAGCAATATGTTAAAAGCAGAGACCGCAAATTACAGTTATCCAGAAAATTCAAACTCAAGAACTCTCCATATTAGAGTCCACGGGGACCTAAACTGTCATATTACAATAGATTCGTTTTGAGGAGCTCTTTTAGAATCTATTAAAAAAACGATCTTAACTACACAGTTAAGATTTATTTTTCAACGAAAAAATAAAAGTTCGGAAGAAACTCTTAAAAGGAGTTTTATTATAATACTTTTTTGAGTAGTTAAAACATTTTTGAGTAGCTTTATTTTTATATCTAAACGAAAAATTCTTTGAGGAGTTTTATTACGAGTATTTCCTTCATAAAATGAAACTCTGTTGAGGAGTTTGGTTTTTCCGTCTCAAATAAATCTTATTTTGTTTAATAAGTTTTACGGCTAAATAAGACTCTCGTATTAAGAGTTTTGTTCGATCTTTTATTTCTACGTTAAAAATAACTGTTCTAGATGAATTGTTTTGTTTATTATAGTATTAGCATTCATAAAAAATATAGGAATATTTGGTACCACATGAAGAAATATATTTTTTCTTGACTCTTGACGATCAGTGAAAATTCTTGTATATTAAGGAAATTCTTGTAAATCAAGACCGTCTGACTAGTTGTGAACCTAGCCCCTCCACATCCACACATTTAGTAGATTAATAGCAAAAACAAATATGAGATAAAATAGTTTGTGAATATCCTATAAAACGCAATCTTAAGCAGATGTTACCCCTTTACGGACTCCTTAACAAGCAAAGTTTTTATCACAGGCCACGAAATATAAATTGGTTACAAAAGATATTAAGAAATGTTTTGTTGAAAAAATGTTACCCCTTTTTTTTAATATAGCACTTAATCAACAAGAGGGTATTAACTCAAAATGTTTAATTGTTCACTTTTTGGACACGCAATAGTCATATCTACCCACTTTAAAAAAGATCGAGCAATTTTATCCAATTTTTGGTAATAAAACGGTTCGCTTAAAAACTATTTTTCATATTCCTTTAATATTAAATTCAAAATTGTTTTGCTTCTACTGAAAATTTTTAAATTCGAGTTAATACCCTCTTGTAACGGGTGGTTAAGTTTAAGGGCCGATGTTGAATGTGAACCACACCTAAACGTCAAGTTTTTTTCTGCACTTCATTTGACATTTCTCAATTTCAGACTAACTCAATTAGAACCATTGAAATGTGTATATTTCCGTCGCGCAACGCGTTAAAGTTATTCAGGCTTATTATGAAAATGGGCGTTCAAATCAAAATGCATATCGTGAAAATCATCTTCAGTGATGAGGCACACTTTCACTTCAGTGGATTCGTCATTAAGATGAATTGACGCATTTGGGCGAATGATAATCCAAGAGTGATTGTCAAAAAACCAATGCACCCACAAAGAGTAACAGTTTGGTGCGATTTATGGGCTGGAGCCATCATCGGGCCGTATTTTTTCCAAAATGAGGCATGTCAGGCAGTTACTGTGAATGGGGCTCGCTATCGTGAGATGATCACGAATTTTTTATGGTCTGAATTGGAAGATATGGATGTGGACGATATGTGGTCTACACAGGACGGTGCAACTTGCCACACAGATAACGAAACAATGGCTCTTTTGCGCGACAAACTCAATGGCCGTGTTGTCTCACGTCGTGGCGATGTTAATTGGCCGCCAAGATCAGGTAGTTTGACACCGTTGGACTTCTTTCGTTGAGGGTTATTTGAAGGAAACGGTGTACGTCGATAAGCCAGCAACAATTCAAGAGCTAAAGGATGAGATAATTCGGCATATTAACGGCATAAAACCTCAATTATGCCTCAGCGTCATCGAAATTTTGGACCATCGGATGAAAGTGTGCCGATATTTTGTTCCATACATAATTGAACCATACCAATATTATCATAATAAAATGAAATGACAATAATTTTCTAAATAATTTGTGTTTTATTCAAAATCAACATCGGCCCTTAAAATTTAACCACTCTTTAGATGAACTGTGATATGATTTTTAAAGGATTTGAGCAGATAAAATATTTTTATCCCTTGATTTTTTCTTTAAATTTTAAATAAAATAGTTCCTTGTTCTGTTATGAGTCCCACAGTTAGGAAACTTTGATCTAAAGAATGGGTCATATCGGAAGACAAAATTTTTATAGAAAAGAAAAAAATTTGTATAGAAAAGAAATACAATGTGCCAAATTCATACATTAAATTTCCAAATTTGTTATTTTTATGAGCTGGCCTCTAGATAATTGATTTTATTTTTTATTTCTGTAGACAGCAGCAGAAGTGTTTTAAAAAATATTAAAATTATATCTTAATTGATTGATTACATGAATTGATTTTTCCGAAAAAATTTTCAAGAAAAATCAGTTCGTTTCGTTATAAAATCATTTGATTGTACCGATATATTAAAATCCCAAACCACAGTCAAAGATACATACATATACATATAATATTCGCCGTCATGAAATATAAAACTTTTACTTGTGTTTTTGTCTTATTGTCATTATTTTCTGTCTTTCTGAACGTCTTGAAGCTTCCAATTTAACATTGATGTCGTAAAGAGGCATTAAGTAATAATCACGTTAACATCCTTTGAGAATTTAGGAATTATAAAATATGTATAAGTACATAAATGTGTATGTGGCTGCATACACACATACCCAGCGAGCATTTAGACGATTATCAGAAGACGAAAGTCGCCGGGCGTAACTTCCTCTATACTTAAGGGGAATTGAAAAAAGATTTTACTCATATTTCATAAACAAAATACATTGCAATCTTATTTTCATTGTCCAATTTAGTCTTCTTCATTACTTCTAACGATAATAAAAAGATAATTTAGATTTTCATTTGGACAAGAAAAAAAAACTTGGCATCAGATCGATTATTTAAAAAAAAAAAAAATATTATGCAGAAATAACACAGGGTCTCCACAAGTTTGATGGAACATGCATATTATTTAAAGAGTTACCCACATCAAATTTAGTGTCCCTCAATTTTGTAGTTCTGCAGATATAAGAAAAATTATAATTACTTTGTATGGGGGGGAGGGTACCCGTCTTCCCCTTCATATACCTCCAAGATTTTGATGGAACATGCACATTATTTAAAGAGTTACCCACATCAAATTTAGTGTCCCTCAATTTTGTAGTTCTGCAGATATAAGAAAAATTATAATTACTTTGTATGGGGGGGAGGGTACCCGTCTTCCCCTTCATATACCTCCAAGATTTTGATGGAACATGCAGCTAGTCCTGAGACTTGCCCACATCAAATTTAGTGATCCCCACTACTATAGTTGTGGAGATATAAATTAATCCGCGAAGAAGGGGATCTTGGCCGCACGGTGCAACGGAAGATAAGACTTTTCATATGTTTGGCGTATATTTTAAAGCTGGCGACTCATTAAGCAAATGTTTGCAGGGTATGTATAAATATTGTATATGTATGTATTTATTTAAGTAGTTGTTTATTTATTTGTATTTGTCAATGTAGATCACGTACTTTTACGGCTTTCATTTACCCTTTTTAGTCTCCCCTTCCACAATCTTCTATTTGCCTTGTATGACTGTAACGAGGTTTTGTGGTTGTATTTTTTCTTTGTGACGCTCAATTTATAAATTGATTGCATTAAATTAATATGTGTAAAGTACTACTTTAGACTGTCAGTCTTACTGTCTGTGTTTGTGTCCCTCAGACTAGGCAACAGCCTTTGGCAATCTATAGAATTGTTTGACAAGGTTTTCTCAAAATAACAGCGTGGCAAAGTGACTGGTTAAAAAGTGTCTTAAATGGGATATGAGGCATGTTTTAAAAATAAATTTTTCACTTCTTTATATTCTTTTTTTAGAAGTCTGAACAATATTTGATTTAATAAAATTAATTTAAAACAATTTATTATAACCATAAACTACAATAACAAAGAACATAATCAATTTAAAAACATTTTATCTTTTTTTTTTTAATAAATCATAGCAAACACCTTGCAATTGTTTAATGGTAAGAAAATAAATAAAAAACAAATAAATTCTCGTAATCAACCACCCATCCACTCACAAAAAACAAAGACTCCAAACAATATGGCTGCCTGCTGAGTTAAATATACCGGAACGAACTTTTTATATCCCTTTTAAAATGAAAAGCAGCCGTTGAAAAACGTCTTGTAAATTTAATTTTATTTGTATATGGAAATATTAAAATGCTTTTGTTTGTAATGTTAATGTTATTTCTTTGTGTCAGATGATTGTCAACGATAAATATTTAAAATTAATTTTACAAAAATATCCTGGTTATGAATGAACTCGAACACGCATTTTAAAACAAACAAAAATTTGGAACATTTCGTCTGTTTCTAGCAGGCATCTTGACTTGAAAATGCTTAACGAGAATTAATCATAAAAAAACGTATAAAATTATGTATATCCTTTGAGTTGCCTTTTGTGATTTAAAGTTACAGATGCATTTTTATACTGAAAGCTATTAACGAAAGTTTATAAAAACTCGCTAGATATAACTGCCAGGTTAGTTAAGCAGTTGTTATTATTCAGCATGAAATAATTTTTATTAAATTTAAGCGGCCTACTAACTATCGACTTGTCATCCGACAGGTTTTACGTGTCCAACGTAATTAATTTATTGAGTGCTGGTTCACACTGTTTAAGTCTTAATGATGAAAAAGAACTGGGGCTGAACGATGTTTTCCATTCAGTTTGACATAAAATTTTGCCAGATAATGCGGTCGAGAAATAAAATCAATTTTATTTTGAAAACGTTTTTTCTCATGCTCTTACATAGAGACAATTATTCTCCCAACAATGCTACCATACTTTCATTCAATTTCATACATTTTGTAAACAAAGAAAAAAAAGAAAACGAAAGAAATGAGAGAAAATTTGCAGTTACGGTCGATGTTTTAATTATGGCAGCGTTGCCAAATGTGCAGATTTATCTGCATTTTACAGTTTTTCTAAGCATTGGGCAGTTTTGAAGTTTTTTGTTAAAAAAATAAGTTTTTTTGTAAATTGTGCAGATTTTGCAGTTTTTGCATTAAAATTTTTTATTATACATTTTTTTATATTATTTTTTATTTCTTAAGCCATAATCTTACCTAATTTGCTTAACACATACTCCTGTAACAGAGGCAAGCTTTAACAGTCAAACAAAAAACATAATCGGCTTGGGAAACACGCACTTTTCGTTAACAAATAAACCACCTAAATCTAATTAATAATTTTTAATAAATTTCAATAAAATACTTCTATTTTTTTAAATTTTTTTGTTTCGTCGTTTCCTTCTTGAATGTGAAATTTTCACTTAAACTACTAAATTTAGCACTAGGTAGCGCAAACAGTTTGGAAAATATACAACATTCCGATTTTTCTACAAACATGATTGAATCGTTTGTCAAATACACCAATTAAGAACGCATGAGGATTGTACAAACGTCCTGTCATGTTTGCCAGGCCGCTTGAGTGGCTTTTCTTTTCGAAGTTTAATTACGTCCCTGTTTACATTTTGTGATTATTGATGTTTCATTGCAGCATCTTTTCATGTATGTTCACTTGACAAATTGCAAATCTGAGCCCGAACTAAAATTAATTTTGTATTAAATAAGGAAGCAAAACAAATCGCAAGACTATATATATTTTATTGTTAACCCTCCTAATTCCACTCTCTTTCATCTAGACTACAAAGTACCGATATTCGTTAATAATTTATTATAAATTTTTTTATTAATTCGAATGTATATTCTAAGTCAAATTACAACTTATAAATCTTTCATTCTTTAAGAGTCTTATAACTTCAATATTTTCCAGGAATATTTTCTATGCACTATCAGAATTTTTTTGTTTGTATATTTTTATTACGAGACTAACGTTAGCTATCCTTTTCATAGCAATGAAGTAAATTGTAAACTATTAGATACCATTAGGTAAAGCATTTTTTTTTTGTAGTAAAAATTAAACTCAACATGAGAACTACAATTCCCAGATTCTATTTGTTAATAATTTTTTTAATATTGTATTTGTTTCTGTATTACACGTATGTTAAAAAAAATCAAGTAAATATATATATGTATATTTGCTATTTTTATGTGCAGTTTTTTTAAGTTAAGCTCAGTTTTTTTTCCCTTAAGATGCAGTTATTTTCAAAAAAATTATGGCAACGCTGAATTATGGGCTTAAGAATTTTTTCCTGAAGTTGAAGACTGAATAATGTTTAATCATTTAACCGTCAATTCTTGAGTTTTTAGGAGAGAGAGAGGAACAGAAATGACATTATCTTTTCCCTTCTCACCTAAAAGCTTAACCGTAGGAACACAATTGCACTGTATGTCAAATACACACGTATAATATTTTATACAAAGGCACACAATATATGACGTAAACGCAATCGCAAAAGCGGTTACGACCGTATTGTCATAGAAAAAGAATAGTAACTGCCTGACAATGTCGACAAGAACATTTCTTTCTTATATTTATATTGAAAACAAAAACAAATTTAAATTTTTTATTATTGTTTTCAATATACAAATGCGAAAGAAATGTTCTTGTCGACATTGTGGGCCTGGCAGTAAAAATATTAAATGAAATTATTTTTGTGTTTTCAAATTGAACATTACATAACAAAATAAAACGATAGAAATATAAACAATAATTTCAATAAATTTGGAATTTTTTAATATTTTTTTCAATAGAAAACAAAATACGTTTACGACGGCATTGTGGGTAAGTAAAACGTGTTTTAAAAAAAATTACGGCGTTACTTCCAACATTCATACGACGTACAACTCAATTGTGTTCTAAGCATAAAGGCTGAGTAAGGCGAAAATTTCTTAAACTTCCCCGTATAAATTTTTTGCCCACATGTAGATATTTGGAGAATAATTCGGAAGCGATCTATTAGTTCTTCACTAATACCTGTTATATCTGTAAAAGCAAAAGCCTAAAAGTATACAAAACCTTTTATTGTAAATATTCATAAAAAATACGTGAGTTTTATCACAAAATTTACAAGTTTGTTCAGCGATCGCAAAAAGTCGCACAATTTTTTTACATAAAATGAAAGAAAATATTCGAAACGTTCATTTAGTAGTACAGTAATTTTGACTTAGCTGCACAATCTCCTTTGCACGATTTTTTGTGCAGCTAAATCAAAAATGCAGTTATCTTAAATGTATTTACCTGCCTTAATGTGCAGGTATACAATTGTGGTTACCTGCATAAAAGTGCAGCTAAAGTAAAGTGTTTAAGAGAAGAATAAAAAACGTTTTTATTAAAATTTTATTTCAAATAAAAAATCATTTTTAAACATATGTATGTATATTTTATATAAAAGGAACATTAACAAAAACAATGAGAATTCACAAAAATAAAAATTTAAACGAAAAACAATTCATAAATATGTTCTTATTTTTAATGTTATACAAATATGTATGTGTATGTAAAAAATGTACAATGTACTGCAACAGATATGTTGTATATCTATGTATATATATACATACATTTAAGTAAAAAAATTTGATATGGTCAATTGCTTAGTAGACGCTACTCTCCCTTTAACCATTTCGGTTTCAATTTTGTCAACCGATATGTCTATATTCATGAAAAAACAATATTTTTCAACAATATTTAAGACAATCAATGATTCTTTAAGTGTCGGAATCTCGTTGACATCTTCACTTTTCGTCTTGATTACCAGATTCAATTTCATTACAAATTTCTTGTTCAGCACTGGTGATCCCCCCAATCATTTCGCTTTCAGTCAAATCTCCATGTTGTTAAAAACAGCTTAAATTTGATATTAATGTGAAAAAGTGGACACTTTATTTTTTTCATGTGTGCAGCTAACTTTGATGTTTTATATGAAAATATTTTAAAGCTGCTCAAAAATATGATAAATGTGCAGGTAAACAAAATGCACGTAAACAAGGATTTTGAAGAATAATTACAGAAAATATGTATTTTGGGCAGTTAAGTCAAAGTGCAGCTATCTTTGATTTTTTGTATGAAAATAATTTTAAAATGCCAAAAATTTTATGCATTTATCTTAAATGTGCAGGTATAGAAAGCGCACTTAAAAAAGGAATTTGTGTGGGATTTGAAAGAATAATGACAAAAAATATTAATTTTGTGCAGTTAAGTCAAATGTGCACTTAAACAAAAGGCAGTTAAGTCAAAACTACTGTAGTACTATATTTAATCCGAGCTAACTTATTTTTTTCTAATGAAAACTGCAAATGCTAAATTTTTTGGAGTCATTTTGATTTGATCAGATCTCTTAAACTATATATGTAATTTAAATATTTTTTCTTTCCCATTAAATTTAAAATACTATATTTTAACAAAAATGTTCTAAAACTATTGGTAGTTGAACCATATTTATTGTATAAACAACTGAAATGTAGTAAAATTTTCATCAGTTTTCGTTGTATAATATTTAGATAACTTTACCACACTCTTTTTTATACAAAATTTTATTTTTTTTCGAAAACAAATCATGGTTTTCTACTAATGAAACATTTCTCTACAGAATTGCATCATTCGATTTCTAAAAAATAACTTTAAAAAAATAGACTTTTTGCAAAAAAATACCACTGTGCGCCGCTGAAAACTGTGAGATGTATTCTTAAGGAATACACAATAAATATAGGCCAAATTAAAAACACAAAACCAAAACTGTATTTTAATGTTACAAAATTTTAGAACTCTTTAAAATACAGCACAGGGTATGTTAAGTGTTGCTATAAATCTGTGGCAATAAGAAAAAAATTGATGAGGTCTATTTTTTTAGTTTTGTATGAAAGCACACGCAGAAAAATGAAAAAATGGTTGGATGTAACCATACTCTAAGAGCAACATACTATGGTTGGATTTTAACAATGTTTATGCTTTCGGTTACCATATTATGATTAAACATGACCATAATATGGATAAAATTACCCAAAATTTGCCCGAAATCAACCATTATATGGTCAAAAATAACCATAATTTCTTCAAAAGTAACCATATGTTGGTGAATTTTAACCATATTATTTTTGAAAATTAGCCATAATATGATCAACATTTTGCAGTATTCGGACAAAAGTAACCATACTATGGTTGGAGTTAACTGTAATATGATCAATGTTAACCATATTATGGTTATTTATTTCAGCCATTTTACCAATTTGGTTATTTAATATGGCTTAAATTAATGTATTTAAATTTTATTTCGTTTTTTATTCCTGTTACGTTTTATGTTCAACTTTTAAAAGCTACCCCCTTTTAATTCATGTTCCAGCTTGTGACGACCTTCATTAGTACTCATTCTGTTCAGTGTTGCCACTTTGTGGGTAATTACCCGAATTTAGTATAATTTTTAATCTCGCGGGTAGAGCGTGGGTAATTTATTTGAGGTGTAGATCAGGTGTAATCTGAAATTCTTTCACATTAAAGCAAATAATATAAGGATTTGATTTCATTGGTAAAATATATACCATTTAAGATATTGTTGATCTAAAATGTTTGCAATATATTCAACCAAAGTCACTTTTTATTAAAAGAAAAAAGGTTTCGGTAGTTTATGAACCAAAAGATTGATAGTGATAGTCGCCTGATGAACAATTATATTTCGATAAATATGAGCTACATAGTGATTTAGAACCAGAAGATAATTGGTAAAAGAAGGTATTTATATTTTCGAATAATTAAAATATGTTTCCAATACTAAAAAAAAGATTTTTTTTTTTTGTTTGCTGTAACATTTAAAATGCTTTAGTTGAGAAATGTGAAGCGCCCTTAGCATTTGCTTAACTGATTTGAGAAACAGACTGTCATCTGAAACCATTACAGGAGTTTTATTTACTAAATAAAGTATACAATGGATGAACAGAAACATTTTGCACCTTCCCTAGATAAATGGAAGTTGAATTTTTTATTTTACTTATAATTTAAGTTTTATTAATTTATTTGAGGTTTTTAATGTCATGTTTGTTAAATTATTTTGATATGAATATTATATGAATCTTATTAGTATGATTAATATAGATCTTTTTTAAATAAAAAAGGTATGATGAGTTTGTGCTGATATGTATTTGAAAGACATACAAATATTTGTTTAGTATATCGAACGACTTGGAATCAGTATCTGAGTCGACCGTACTGCTGGCTGGTTGTCTGTCCATATAGACGTTCTGCGCAATGTGAAGGTCGCTATTTTTAAGATAATTTAATGAAATTTGATTCATAAATTTTTTTAAAATTTTGAGAATCGGTCCGGTTCATAATTTCACATAACCCTCATACATTCCTAATACAGTCTTTGTGCCTATAAACCATCTTATTATGTTGGTATTTGGACAAAATTTGGCCCAAATATATTTTATTTCAACCTAAATTATCTTATGAAATAAATTTTAGAATCAGTCCATATTTGACCATGGCTGCCATACAAATACCACTTACGGAAATAGCTTGTAATGCCATAGCTGACTTCTAAATATTGGTATGTATTGCTAAAATTAAAGCTGCTATGTCATGGCAAAATTTTGTGGTGTTAAGTTTAGGAACACAGGTCATAAATCCCTTTAAGAAGAGAAAATCTCAAATAGATGTAGGTACCTAGATAATATTCGGCGTTAAGATTTCTTATATTATTTGGCTTAACCTCATAACATTATTTAGTTTTAATAGGTCCTTGTTGAATTTGGGACCTAACAAGATTTCAATTTTGTTGGTGGTAACACTGATTCTGTTGTACGCAGGGCTGCCAGATAAAATTGTAAAAAAATCGTCAATTTCCTGAGAAAAAATAAAAAAATCGTCTTATTCTGTTAAAAAAATCGTCAAAAAAAATCGGACAATTTAAATTTAGATTTTAAACAAAGTTTTTTCGATTTTTATTTAAAAACAAGCAAACAAAAACATATTATATGCATATATCTCCGTATGTTTATGAAATTGTTTGTTAAATTTAACAAACGTTTGTTAAGAAAAATTTTCATAAAAAATTTGTTTTGTAAACCTTTAGGTTTAATTACTATCAGGGCTGTGGAGTCGGAGTTGAAGAGTCGGAGTTGAGGTTTTTGTACCGCAGTCGGAGTCGCAGTACCCAAAAAAACGCGCGACTCCGACTCCAAAATTTTTCGGCATAAAAAATTAAAAAAAATTTCTAATATTTTCCAATATAAAAATTCTTCGAAATTGGCGATGCAATATTTTGCAGATCAATATGAATAAGTAGATTTTAATTTATTTTATGAGAAATAGTTGATTCAAGTACTTTACTATTTAAGTATATTTAGGTATATTTTTTATACGTGCGGGAAAAAGTCTAAATTACATTAGCAAAACTTATACTCAGTTATTGATCTAGTTGAAAAAAGATGTGTGATTTTTTGAATAATTTACTCATGCTAAAAAATGTTAATGACAGGAATTTCCAATAATTTTAATATCAGAATTTTTTAACCATCAACGCTGAAATATTTTCAACATTGTACAGAATAAGTGTTGCTATAGCGCATAAATACTAGTATGTATTAGAAAAATTGTGACGTAAAATTATTTCTCTTTTGTGTAGAAACATCTTTATCGGCCTGCCTTTAATTCCTACCATAACACTCATGTTTTTCTTATGCACATTACGCGGGGATTCCCATAATTCGTTTAATAAAGATGTTTCTACACATAAGAGAAATAATTTTACGTCTCATTCATTTTGCATCACGGTTAGAGTAGGAGTCGGAGTCGTGAGTCGGAGTCGCACTTAAAAAATTTCAGCGTTTGGAGTCGGAGTCGGAGTTAGTACTTTTTTCGGACGACTCCACAGCCCTGATTACTATGTTATAATAATCTAATGTTTTTTCAAAGTCTTAAGAATAAAAGATACTTTCAATCTGGCCATTTTCTAAAAAATTTCAAATTTGTATACCGTTCACCACAGAGGGTATATATACAAGTTCGTTTTTATATAAGTTTGTCATTCCTTTTGTAATTGCTACAATATTAACGTTAGGCTCTATAAAGTATATACATATGTATATTCTGAGTCCTTATGAATAGTAAAGTTGGTTTAATGATGTCAATTTAGCCATGTGTTTGTTGAAAAGGGATTTCCGAAGACTCGTATATAAACACTGCTATACATTTATATTAGATATAGCACGGAATAGTGAGCTATTTTTTTTTTTTTTTTTTTTTTTTTTTTGTTAGGACCAGCACTCAGGTGATGACCCCTACTAATGCAATGCATTGTGTGGGAACTAGGAAAATAGGTTATGGGAAGGAGGAAAGAGGGAGTAGTGCTTGTGAACATTCGACTTGAACTTATTCATGTTGTAAGTGAGAGGGAAGACTTCAGCAGGAAGGTTATTCCACATACGAACAGTCCGGCCAAAAAACGAATTTTCCCTGTAATGCGTTGTACGATTCACCGGCCAATCGACCACAAAAGGATGGGCTCTTGAGGAAAAACGAGTATTACGAACAAAGGTATAGGTTTCGGGAACCAAATCCCTAATTTCATCAGAACACATCCCGTTGTAGTAACGATAAAATAGGCGAGTACAACCCACATTGCGACGGTGCTCAAGGGAATCAATAGAATTGGATACCCTACTGTCGCCAATGAGAACCTTCGCCCTCTCCTGCACGCGGTCGAGAAGCTCCAAAATAGACTTTGAAGCACCGGCCCACACATGAGCTTTGTATTCCATTCGCGGTCAGATATAGGTGGTATAAATAGTAAGGAGATCAGATGGAGTGAAGCATATCTTACACCGTTTCAAAAAACCGAGGCACTTAAATGCTTCTTTCGACACCTTAAATATATGTTCTGTCCATCGGACATCACATTGTATCCTCATGCCCAGAACATCAAGAGATTCTGTTTCCTCAATATTTATACCACCCATACATATTTGCTATTATATTTCAGCCAGATCGAACTACAATTGGCTAAGATATAAACAAAAAACCACGACTGCCTGTAATTTATACCCATAAATCTCTCATTTTGACCTGTAAACCTTAACTTCGTTAAATCTTCTTAACATTAATTATAATTTTTTCTTTTTTACCTGAAATAATCTTTCTTCACGAAATTATAGTTTTGGCACCATGGCACCCATATAAGTTAGGAGGATAAAATTTGGCTTAAAAGCTTTTCATATATAAAGATATTAAATGTTAAAAATGAGCCAAAACAGTCCATAACTTCGACTGCTCCCCACACGAGTAATTCTCAATCTCAAAATCAAGGTCTTGGTACAAGTATTTACTTAAACTGACTTGACTAAAAATTTTGCTTATGCCCATAAAATTTTTTATGGAAAAGAAAAAAATCTTTTTTTTTCTGTGCTGCCTAATAACAAACATGAAAAGATTTAAAATTGTCTTATTTTGAAGACTGCATAAAATCGTCACTTTTTAGAAAAAAATCAGCAAATCGGCACTTTGCTAATTTCGGAACCAAAAATCGTCAAAATGACGAAAAATCGTCAAATCTGGCAGCCCTGGTTGTACACGGAAATTTATGTACTTTGATCAGTAATTAAAATAAAGTGATTGGGAATTTTAAGCAGCCCCAGGAAGTATGAATTTGAAAAGCATTCAACTATTGTAGAGAGCAAAACAAACATAAGTTTGTTTCTTTAAAAATATTATTTAAAATTTAAAATTAAACATACAATGTTATAAAATACTATAATTTCAAATATATTATAGTTATTATTATGTGTTCTGAAATTATTTCAGAACTACCACTACCCTCATTCGATAGAACGTTTTCCTGCCTATCGATTCCATATAGTGGGATAGTGATATTTTATTACATCTGTTGTATTTTTTAATTTTTATAATTTTTTTATTATTAAGAGATAGTCTGTTAAGTACGTAACAGTGCAATGTTAGCTAACAAAAATTGTAGTATGTTAACAACGGTGGTTTGTGTCTTGGGTTATAAATTCGAATTTAACTTCACACACATGTTATTGTTATTAACCATAACATGTTTGGAAACAACCATAAAACGGTTATGGCTTTTTGATGGATGAATTTAACCATAATATGGTTGCGTTGACAATAATATGGTGGAAGTAACCATAATTTGTTTAAGTGTGTAGTTGTATCTTTATTTTATTAAAACATTTTATTGTTAAGTTTAATCATATTTGAAGTTTCAAGGGAGGTAAACACATTATTGTTAAATAGAAACAAATTATTATCAATCGTGAAAAAGTAATGTGAAAAGCCACAATAGTTTATCTGTGTCCATTGCGGGGACCATAATCTGTTTTTTTTTTTACCCATACTTCAACCATTTTTTTCTCTGCGTGCAATTTTAAACTTTAAAGGTTATTTTTTAAATATATTTTTATTCTAATCAAATCATCACTTTTCTTCGGTCATAGTTTTTTTAAATTTTTATACCTAAATAACTTACGTCACAGATCGAAGGTAAACTTAAGCTGTTATTCCAAATTTTATTGCACATCGTAATACAATAAGCAAACAATAATTAATTTTGCTATCATTTCCAAAAAAAAAATCGTACAAAATAGTTGAAACTTTGTCCATGGGTAATTTTAACCATGGAAATGATAAAGGTGTCATAAACTCAAATTTTGCTTCGACTAAAGCAGTTTTTCCTTTTTGCAATAGAAATATTAATAAGTTTGAAACTTTTTTATACTTCACAATTAAAACTTCCTATTTTGCCTATTAAACTTTCGAAATAAATTTTCTTTTTTTTAACAAAACTAAATAAAAAAACAATCCACAATTAAATTATCACTGCAGAAAAATAGAAATAATCACAATAATCAAAACAATCATAAAAGGAAAAGTCATCAAAGGAATTGTTTTTTTTACGCTGGTACTTCCTTCCCTCTCCTTAAAAAAGAAACTTTTTTTTGCTAAACAAAATAGGAAAACTTTTTACAGCTTTTACTTAAAATAAATAAAAAAAAAAACAAACAAACAAAGAAAAAAAATTATGGAGAAATAAAATATTTTTTTTATATTTGGGGTGACGGGTGAATGGCCTCCCTCAAGCATGAAATATGAAATGTGTCTAATAAACATTACGAAGGCGACAATTGGCTCCAATGACAGCAGAAGGCAGCAATTTTGTAATCCTTAGATGGTGATTGTTTTATTTCAAAGGATTTCTCTTCCCTTTTTTTTTTGTTTGTATTATGATTATTATTTTTACTATTATTATTACTTGTGCTGTTGCCATTTTATTCTTATGATTGGCTTTTTATGGTTGAAATTGTAATTTTATGGTTTTCATTTTTGTTTTCCAGCTCTTTGCGCTTCATTGCATGACGGACATTGGCATAGTGTAATAATGGGAATGGTAATAATGAAAATTACTATAATAAGTATTTGTATACCAATGGACCATGTAATGATTCCAACTGTAAACAAGTTGTTGTTTCAGTCATAAACAAGTACCACTGTAATGATGGTATTAGAAAAACATTTTTACTGGTTGATATTTATGCATATTATTTTTTTCGACCTACATAAATACATAAGAAGGGAGACCTAAAGAAATCCAGCTTTAGATTTATATTTAATGTTTTCAAAATCTTTGGAGATTTTTTTTTTTTTTTGACCTTTTGACTTAATTCTCTTACAAAAAGTAGACTTTAAGTAGAATTAGGCTGCATTCAAAAACTTCACTGCATTAAAAATGCGAGTTGGTTTGAAACGGACGATTTGGGACTCCCATATAGTTATATATATATATATGTATATATAAGTAAAGTGCAGTAGAGTTAAGGATTAGAGAATAAGATAAGAGTTAAAGTGAACGTAGAATAGGAGTATAATTACAGTGGAGTAAGAGTATAGTTAGCGTAGAGTTAAAGTTAGAAGAGAGTTGGAGTGGACTTAGAGTAGAGTTAAATTAGAATGAAGTTACAGCAGAGTAGAGTTAGATAGTAGTTAGACAGACATTATAGTAGAACTAGAGTAAATTTAGAGTTAAGTAGAGTTTGGCAGACTTTGAAAGGATTAGAGTTATTGTACACTTAGAGCAGAGTGTTTTATTTGGTGTCGGAGACGTGCATGAGTAGACTCCCATTTGGTGTCACTGATATATTATATCGAGGGCCTATATTTAAAATCCTCTATCTTAAAAAACACAACTTTTCAGGAGAGCCAAAAAACTGTTTTTTCGCGTATTACTTGAGTTTTTAAAATTCGCTATTCTACAATATTTTTTAAATCAACTACTGAATCTCACAGATAATTGGTTCATAAAATTTTGCATTATTGGGACTTTATGCGAGATAGAGGGTTTTGCTTCTCAAAAATATTTAATATGTATGTATGAAAATGAAAAGATAGAGGGTTTTGCATTTTAATAAAAATAAATTATTTTGATTTTATCAAAAATTATTTTCGGATATGAAATATTTATTATTAATTAATTCATATATTAATGATGTGCTTATAATCCCAATTTCTGAATGAAAACACTGAAATTTCTTGTTGTGGGAAAGCTAGTTTCTATGCGCATTTCGCTGGTTGCTTAGGCCAGCTCGTCAGGAAACTTTTTCCAAATACTTTAGAAAAGCTAAAAATATTATAAAAGTAAGACCATAAAGTGAATAAGAATTTTAAACACTCAGGTCTTGCATGTAACAATATCAAAGCTTCAACAAAGTCACAACCATAAACAGTGAATTTTTCTTTCTTACATTCCCCTACAATTGGCTTTCCAACACGAATTGTAGTTGTAAGACGATAGAAAGAAAAAAACAAAATTAAAAAAACAAATTGCTTTAAATAAAGCAGCTTGCCATATCAGTTTTTTATTTGCCAGGCACATGCAAATTTATTATCAAAAATTATTTTCGGGAATGAAATATTTATTATTAATTAATTCATAATTCACATAAGAAAGAAAAATTCACTGTTTATGGTTGTGACTTTGTTGAAGCTTTGATATTGTTACATGCAAGACCTGAGTGTTTAAAATTCTTATTCACTTTATGGTCTTATTTGTATAATATTTTTAGCTTTTCTAAAGTATTTGGAAAAAGTTTCCTGACGAGCTGGCCTAAGCAACCAGCGAAATGCGCATAGAAACTAGCTTTCCCACAACAATAAATTTCAGTGTTTTCATTAAAAAATTGGGATTATTTGCACATCATCAATAAATGAATTAATTAATTTTGATTTTATTTATGCCACCTGTCGGTGTATAACGTGGTTTATTTAAGAAAAAGGCTAATAATACAACATAAGATAAAAAAAATTAACAATATTAAACAAAAAGTTATAGCAACAAATTTTTTTTTGTTTTTGCTTTTTTAAGTTTGTTTGGAGTTTGATTGGTGTAAATGATCGTAAAAATAATGGTATTCCGGTAGTATAATGTCAAATTTATGTTTAGCTTGCAAAAAATAGTAAAAAAAAACATGTATTGCAAGAACAAGTTATTCCAAAAAATATTTGAAAATTAATTATTAGAATAGATAGAGGGTTTTGCATTCAGAAAAATTAATTGTGTAAGATAGAGAAAATACCAAAATGCAAATAAAACAGCAAAAAAAATATGTTTCTCACAATTGACTCCTATATACTCCTTCCTTTTTTGAGTGCCGTTAGCAATTGGTTGTATATTTTGCAAACCATTCGAATGATTCGTTCAATCAAAATTTAACAAATAATACCGTTAAAAAAGTTGAATTTCTTTTCTATGAAAATTGTTTTTATTTTTTATGAATAAGAAGGTTAATCTACATTTTTCTTTTTTTAATTTTACGTTTAAGTACAATTAATAAAATCGAAACCTAGACTATTTAAATTAATCCTACAAAATAAAAACTTTATTTATTGCTAAGCACATGCATATTTTGCGATAAAACCGAATTTGCAAGCGAGAACATGCGCTTAGATACAAAACGCATGTTGAGGAGGATCTTGCATTGACATCATTCGTTTGTTTGATGTTTATTAATATCTCACACAGAAAAAAATAAAAATTGATTTTCAATTAAAAAAGTTGTGATATTACATAATTAAAAAAAATGTATTAATTCAAAGCACAATTATTAATTTGCACCAGCAAACAAATTAATAGCATCAATTAAATATGTTTTGATATTAACAACATTTTCTGCAGTAATGTTGTTAATATCAAAATTATTTGATTACATTTTTAATTAAAACTGATTTTATTTTTGAATAATAGTTTAATTGAAAAAAAATTGGCGAGAAAATTTTCAGTCTTTACTTTTTTAAAAAACATAAATTTGTCATTTGAATGGCATTCATGCACATCGCTGTTCTACGCATGGTTTGTATCTTGAATAAGTTATAAACAATTTTGGAGGCTGAACATATGACGATTTTTTTCACTTAGCCATTAAACCATGTCGAGTTTTGTGCCAACACACATCATTGGCGGGAAGTTTTGTATTACTTTATTAATTTCAATATCGATTCGAACGTACACGCAGAGAAAAAAATTGTTTAAAAATGGTCACCTCCAACAAAACTATTTTTAAAGAAAATTTTTAAACATGTTATGTTCAATTTAACCATATTATTGTTACCGACAACCATATTATTGTTAAATTGGTCCTTTATCAAGAAGCCACAACCATATTATGGTTGTATTTAAACATGTTTTCGTTAAATATGACAATAATTTGTTTTTAAATTAACAATAGTATTTTCCTCTTTTCCAAGAGCAACATGCTATGGTTGAAAACCAACCATGCTATTATAAATGTTAAACATATTTTAGTTATTACTAACCAAAACATATTTGGAGGCAACCATAATATGGTTGTGGCTTCTTGATGAAGGACAAATTTAACCAAAATATGTTTGTCGGTGACAAAAGTATGATTAAATTAAACATAATATGTTTAAAATTTTTCTTTTAAAATAGTTTTGTTGGATGTGACCATATATAAACATATTTGTTCTTTGGGTGTACATGTTCTGGCTTGTACACAGAACAAAATATCTCAAGAACATTTTTAACAACGCAGTTTGTTAGAAATAAAATATTAGGCCAACAAAATTTTTATTTGACTCAATGAAAAAATTTATCAAAATTGCACTTTGGAAAATAGCACTCAATAAAACATATTTAATAATGAAATTAATAAATATTTCTTCATATTCAATTAAAAAATATTTTTGCATCAAAGTAAAGACAGTATTTTTTCAACTCTTGTCCATTTTTTATTAGCTTTGATATCTTTGCAAAAAAGGCTTGAGTGTTTGTAATTCTCATTCGTTTTACAGTAGTATTTGTATAATATCTTTAGTTTTTCTAAAGTCTTTGGAAAAAGGTTTCCTGATGATCTTGCCCACAGATTACACACATATATGTAAAAAGTGACGTGTGAAAAAGGCCAAAATCAATTGCGAGGGCAGCTTTCGGAGAAAGAAACAAAAAGCGTTTTTTGGAAGTGAAGTGGCAATGTGTAAAAACAGGCCTCTACAATCAACACAAAAATAACAAAACACAAACCACGTTTAACAAACGTTTTGTTTTGTGCAAAAATGAATTTAATATGGTTTTGTTTTATAAATTTCTTTACTTACTTAAATACTTTTTACTAGTGTTGCGGAATTTTCAATTGTTTTCAATTCCCGTTTTCCCGCAATTAATTCCCGGGAAATTTTGAAGAAAATCTTTTTTCAAACTTTAGTAAATCTATGTCGGATTAGTGTCTAGACTGTGTTAGTAGTTTAATCAACTTAATTTTACCACAATATTAAAATTTGCTACAGTTTAAGGCTTATTAAGCTAATTTTTGAGAATAGGCCTTATATAGAACCTATGATAAATTATAATAGACCTATCTTCCAAAATTTTATTTCTTGTCTTAGCAAATTGAAGTGTAAATTTTACAATAATATTACAAGGTTTTGCGGTTAAGGGCGTAGTAAAGTGTTATCCTAGATTGTGCTTTATATGCGGCATTTCAAGTAATTTTGAGTCTTATGAAAGTAGATTATGCTAAATTGCACCACAAAAGTATTATTCGTTACCCTTTTAGTCATACTTACATGATATACGATATTAGTCTTATAATGGAGCCGTAGGTAAATTATGGACCGATATTCAAGAAATTCGATGAAATTTTATGACAATAGGTGCATTTCTCCACAAATTTATGTTGGTTTTTGCTGAGTTTTAAGGGAGGTAGTTCCACATTTGGGTGCATAACTCTTTTCCTACTGAAGCGATTCTGCTGGAATTAAGCCACAAACAGCCTAGAAGATCTAGAAACAATTTGACACCCATATGGCGAAACCAGCTTAAAATAAACGAAGGACTCACAATACAAATACATAATGGGACCCTAGATGAATATTAAAAAGAGATTCACATGGAATGGCAAACTTAGTATACCTTCATACACCACTGCTTATTAAGGGTTATAAAATTGTAAAAAAAAAATATGTTATTAAATATATGTAGTAAATAAAATTGCTCCTTTCTGCAGAATTTCTTAAACGGTTAAATTGTTTTAGAATTCCTGCTTCGTAATGTTATGCTTTCAGTTCCTAATCGCCCTTCCAGAAATTTTATTCCACTAACGGCCAACTTCACCAAGTTCAGTTATAACTAGGGATGCGATTTCAATACAAATGCATGTTTTTTATCGGTAGTCTAATAACGATGTCGACCAATTATCTTTCCAAATCATTAAATTTGCGTTAAAATGGCATCAATTTGTTTTTGCATATTGTTGCATATATTAGTAAAAATGCATATTTTTGCATATTTAGGTTTTAAACGAATATTTTTTTGCATATTTTTACAGTTTTGAGGGATTTTTTTTAATTTCCATATTATAAAAAAATTCTTAAAAAAATTTTTAAGTACACAAAAAACTTTCCCAAAAAATTTTTTAATAATAAATAAATTCTTTTGGAGCTTTGCTTAAAATACAATATTTTTTATTTTTAACCGATGCAGTAACTTACATGGTGAAGGTTTCCAATGGGTTTAAAATATTTTATCCAAAACTGTTACAAACCATTTGCTTAGCACATGGGTTATACCGCGTTGCAGAAAATTTAGAAGGTAATTCGATAAGTTTGCAATTTTTAATGAAATGAATCCCTTGATTCCCCTTCTACCGCAGACAGTAGTAGCAATGGGAACCTGACTAGATGCTTCAGAATTCTATTCAAAAAACTTCAAGTAATATAAGAATGTTAGAAGAGCTTGATGATGTCGGTGATTGTGCAATTGAAAAAGTAAAGGAAATATTAAATTTAGATAACAGCAGAAGTCAATTAGCATTTGTATTTTCCAATAATGGATATATTGGTGAAACAATCACCCCTATCGTGAATAATTTTTCACTTTTCACGTTTTTGCGATCATGAAAAACTCCCATGAAAAAAAATTAATTCATAGGAAAATAATAACGTAAAAAAAATTCACGGGAAAAAATTCCCCTTATCGTGAACAATTTTTTCCCTCGTAATTTGTTCACGTTTCCTTTTAAATTTCTCACTTTATTTTTGCTGGGGAAGAAAACATTTATGTAAGTAGTTCTTATAATTCGAATATTGAAGTTACAAAATTAAATTTAAGGTCAATTTCCGTTAAAAGAGGTAGAAACTTATATGTAGATTGTTCAACAAAATGCAAAAATAGGTCGATTGCTTGAGGAGTTATGAAGCTTTTCAAAGACATGGTGGCAGAATTTTAGAAATTATTTTACTACATAAACGCGCAATAAGCTAATGTTGCAATCAAACTATCACTCCAATACAATATATTTTATTTTGAACTTTTTTTAACTTTTCTTTTTGATAAAAAAAAATTTTTTTTAATGTTTTTTAATATTTCTTCTTTTTTACATTCACTGAGAACTGATAGCGCGAAGAATTGTTCACGGGAGTTTCACGATAGCATTTTTCCCTTCGAGGGGAATAAAAATTTCATGGGAGCAAAAATTCCACTTGTTTTTCACGATAAGGGTGATTAACTAAGTAATTAGGAGGGATTTAGTTCACTTTATGCTCAAGTCAAATTAATTGATATTGCAGAAATTAAAAAAAAAATCCAAAACGTTTTGCAAAAAAAAAAAAAAAAAAAAATAATTAAGGATTTAAAAAAAAATTATTTCAAATATTTTTGATTTCATATATTTTGATCAAAGTGGGATCTGAAGATAAATTTCTTCAAAATGCATTGGCATTCTTCAAGTACAAGACAAAGTTTTCCTTTTATAAAACAGTACTTATTTATTTAAACAAACAAAAATTAGTTATTTTAGTTTTTTAAAGATATTTGAATAACAATATACTGAATTTGTTTATATTTTTGCTTTTAGTAAAATTAAAAAACCATTTTTTATGGAAATTTTCTTAGTTTTTAGTGCATATTTTTTTTTTTTGAATGCATATTTTGGATTTTTTAGTGCATATTTTAAGCCCATATTTTTGATTTTTTAGTGCATGAAAATCTCATCCCTTATAACTAACTACCAGTTATAACTGTCGAAAACATATTGTTAGCTGGAAGTTGAGGTAACAGTTAAGTTTTAACTGGGCTTGATGAAATTGGATGTTAGACTTCAATACTTTCATTCTAATAATGCAAATGAGCTCTGAATTTGACAATGTATATACGTATATTGATTTCTGTGATCCTATTGACATAAAAACAACCTCTTAAGTATCTAAAAATAATTTTAATCTTAAATTTTTTACGTTTTTTTATATAATAGATACTAGACTTAATTATTTTAAGCTTAATAGTCAGTAAGAAATATTAGTTTCATTGGAGAAATAAATAAAAAATTTTGGGCGGAAATCCCGGGATACCAGGAATTAGATATTTATTTCCCCCTTTCCCAGGAATCCAAAAAGTGCGGGAATAAAAAAACTCTAGTTAAACTCTAGATAAACTTAAAAATTCATTTTTACAACAATTTTGCAAATAAATCTCAACTAAATAAATTTGCGTTCATTGTATTGCGGCATAAAAGATGGTTCAAAGCAGGCATGTTAAAGTTGGTACAATTGTACTTTTTTTGGGTACATTTTGATCTTTTAAAGTGCCGTGGTACTACCGTGACTCATTTGGTACAATTTAAAAATTTTTCATAGTTCCTCCTTTTTGAATTTTTAGTATAGCAAACAAATTATTGAGTCCTTTTCATTGCATTTTTATTTAATTATTATTTCTTTCATCAGGATTAAAAAATTATTTTTTTAAATTGCAATTTTTTTTTATGCAATACGCACTTAAAATTATTAACATGGTAAATTTAGAAATGCAATCAGATGATGCACGAGAATGCATTTATTTTTACAAAGGCTAACTTTTTTGTTCCGCCAAATAGCACGTAATTTTATGAATAAAAATGTTTTGCATGAATGTGATATCTCTATCGTAGACCTTTTCAAAATCACATGCCTTTTGAAGAAATTTATTGCGGAACAAAAGTGGATTTATATATCTCTACAAATAACATTAATATTGATATTGTTAAAGAAAGGAAAGAAAATGCAAAACAATTTTATCAGCCATGTCACAGTGTACAATTCCGTTCGGAGACGGAATTCATTCCTATTTTTGTGCTTAAAAAAATTACGAAAAAAACTTTGCGAAATGAAACCATTTTCGTTTTAATGAACGGAATGGGAGTTTTCTGTATCTTAAAGGCCAAAAAACTATCAAAATATACTTTCTATCAATAAAAAAATCTGTTTTCTTTGGTTCCGAACGGTATCATTCGTAACGGAATTGTACTCTGTGATATGGCTGTATATAAAATTTTGCGAGGTTTTGAGAACCAAAGTCAACTTAAGTAACGAAGTTTCAATGTTGTTCCATAAATTTACTCCTGAAAAGGTTATTTCAGGTAAAACAAGCAGTATGTACCTCTTCTAGTAAAAATGTTCCCGAATGAAATTGCAGATTTTGATTCAATCAATAATCCATTTAATGCTTTAGCTGATGTCGAGCAACTGCAGACATTAGAAACTGAAAACGTTTGTAGTTTTTGGCCGGCAGTAGCTAATTTACAAAATGAGCTGTATGTCCATATGTTTCCTGACATTTCTAGAGTCGTTGCTGGAATTTTATTGATTCCACATTTTATATGTGCCTTTTTATAGTGTTGACAAATTAATTCGCACACTGTAATTATAAGATCTATATCTTGTTGTGTGCGTCATACAAATATATAAATACGAATACAACTGTGAAATAAAAACTAGGGAAAGAAACCGACTACATGTGCCAACATTATCAAGTCCCATACAAACAAAGTATTGGTTAAGATCGACAAATTCATGCTGATATGATGTAAAAATTAAAAATAGTTTATTAACTAAACAAATAAATGCATGATTTTGATTTCATATATTTAAAAGACTTTTATGTACCTTATTTTATTCATACATATAATGTACGTATGTTAATGTTCAGTTTTGTTTTTTTGTGTAAAATTTAATTTTTATGTACTTTTTTTGTTGTTTTAATAAATTAAAAAAAAATGGTACCGTGATGGTCCAAAAAGTACATTTTTTTTGGAAGTTGGTACAAAATTTAAGCCCCCATTTAACATCCCTGGTTCAAAGAGAAATGAAAACAGGGCTGCTTTCTAAGAAAGAGACAAAAAATCTTCCGTCTCGTGACATATCTGTGGATCTAGCCTAAGCAACCAGCGAAATGCGCATAGAAACTGGCTTATCCCCCAACAGTAACATTTAGTGTATTTATCAAAGAATTAAAAATTGGGAATTTAGCACATCATAATTAATGAATAAATAAATAAAGATTCAATAAACATTTTGTTTGATTTATTCAACATTTCCAACAATTTATTTCAACAAATCACTTTTTGTTAAAAATAATTATTTTGGTCAACAACTCAACTAAAGATTCAATAACTATACCTACTAGAGATGAGCAATCCCGTGATTTTTAAAGATCATCGTGATTAGTGAATGTGATTTAAAAATCACTGCTCCTTTAAACTGTGATTGTGATCACGGTTTATCAGTTTTCTGTTCTTTTATATCAATTGCGGCCAAGCTATATGTACAATGCGCGAGCTCTTGCAAGAGCTTTGTAAGCACTTTACAAAGAAACAACAACAAATTGTAAGAGCTTGCAACTCTGTTTACTTTTATATACATACATACTTGAACAAATAAATTTTGGCATAAAAAAAAAGATAGAAGACAGAATGAAAGGAACAGCAATATCATTCGACATTTCATTCAAAAAACGCTATTACCCACACAAACAGTGAAATATCATAAATTTGTATATGTAACGAAAGACAAAAAGAACGACTTAGAAAGTACCTGTTACTTGACAAATTTGGTCACAACTGTGATTCGTGATTTTTCAGTAACAGTGATTAAATCACAGGTACAGAAATATCGCTCATCTCTAATACCTACAAACTTTTTTATCAAAACCGCAAAAATCATCATCGCAGAAAATTCAAAAAATGGTTTAATCAAATTTGCGATTTTCGTATTCAAAACATAAATTTGTCATTTGAGTGGCATTCACGCACATCTCTGTTGCGTGTACAATTTCAAGCCCCGATTCACAAGAGTTGGTGTATCTTCTACTCATGGTTATTTTAATACCCTACAAGAAATGTATAACCAAAACTAAAAAAAAAGTTTATTTACTAACCCACTTGCAACAATTTTAGAGAGAGAGGCAAAACCACATGTACATAAAGTTTCGGTCAGTTTTTTCATTGTGCTCTTAATAAGCTAATAGGAACTATTAACAATATATCGGTGAGCACTACTGGTCATCTAACTAGTAAAATGACTGGTAGTCTTCTTGTAGGGTAGCCATTAAAAAATGTCGAGTTTTGTGCCAACACGCATCATTGGCGGTAAGTTTTGCATTAGCTTATTCATTTCGATTTGAATGTGCATGAGATGGTTTGTGATATTCAAAAGTAGTTACTTTAAGACCGAAGGCAAAGACCGCTCAGGTGGGCCGAATAAATTTAGAGATCATAAAGATTATTGCCAAACCCAAGAAGAACGTCCAAAATCATTGGGAGTCACTCAATCAGTAATTTCAAAATGTTTGCAAGCAACAATATTCAAGCAATAGCACGAAAAGTAGATACAACACGAGTTAAAGCCTCAACCAGTCCGAAATGCTGCTTACATTTTGTTAAACAAGCCACTTTTACATTAAATCATTATGATAAAAAATTTATTTCTAACGATATTCCTAAGTGCCAAAGCTTTTATACTCCGACTCTTATAGGATGCTGAACTCTGTTCAATGATCACTTGAATCTGTATCAGTGATGGAAAATTTAAAAATTAAGATGGTACTGACCACCAAGCAAAAGAGTACTTTATACAACATTTTGGTACTTTTTATAAAACATATTTCTTATTAAAAATATACTCAAAAAACACAACAATTTCAAAGAGTAAAAAATATATTAATTTTAATATAAAAAATAAGATTTTGGTAAGCAAACACACAAAAGAAAATCAATGTAAAATCGTCGAAACCGAGGTTGATTTTACATTTTTCGGTTACAATAACTTGCTAGCAATTATTTTTTTTTTTAAATAATTGTAATTCATATTAATTTAACATTCCAGTAAAGTTAGATAATAACATTGATATTGAAATAACACTACGACTCACGTTGAATTAAAGTTGTTTCAAGCTACACCAACTTGAATTTAAAGTAGAATCATTTTAATTTGAGTGTGAAATAATAGTAAGAAGAAGCTTTAGAATCTACATATGTTTTTGTTTTAGAATTATTGTAAACACTTACCCCCTGCACTTAAGAGAGAGAAAGAATATTATTATTTATTTTCCTGTTGCACATTGTTGTTTTCCCCGATGTTTACAGAAGCACTCACAATTAAAAGACACCACCAGAAAAGGCCCGATATGTTTTCGTCATCATTCTTCTTCGAGAATTTGATGTATTCAACTAAATAATACGAGAATTCGTCCTTGTTTTTTATATTATTTTATATATAAAAATAAAAAATTCATGTATTTCTTCTTGGAGTGTTGTTGTTGTTTTCACACATAACACGTAAAACAGGATTTTATGGATTCAATATTGAACAATGTTATTTTGACATAATTCATTTAAAATTAATGTGAAACAATGATAAATTTAAATAAAATCCGTACTTTAGCCGAAATTGACTATGATTTTCAATCAACATTGCGCCTTGTTGATTTGACATTGGTATTTTTTCCGTGTGCATGTATGAACATATACTTTCTAGAATTGTATAAATCTTAACCCATTGGAAGCAGCCTCCATATTTTGTAAAGTTTTAAAGCATCTTTTTATTTTCGTTCTTCATTCCCAAAAAGTTTTCTAGTGGTGTTCAAAATAAGTTTGTTAACTATTGGTGAGTCAAAATAGGGAATACATACTATGTATATTATACTGTTATCGAAACCATGTAGTTGAAACGCATTTAAATTGACTAAAGTGCTTGAAGAATATCAATATTTTTGCAACAAAGAACATGAACGAAAAATAACTTTAAATTGTATGTTATTGGCCCGTACAATATTTTGTCAGTGTTTAAAAAAGTCACCCTGGATTAAAGCTTAAAAAGAAAAGAGTACTAAACCTGACGTGGGGGTACTGTGGTATTTCTGAAAAGAAAAAGTACTGAAAAAAGTACCATAGTACTGAATTTTCCATCACTGATCTCTATCTAACACAATTGATTAATTTAAAGCGATCATTGGCCAAAAAACGCCTGATATATGCCACCATACATGGAGCCGTAATAATACACAAGTACAAAGCTCGGCCCCATTTTGTAAGACTAGTTTAAACATTTAAGAAAATAGTAGTTAAGATGTTGTGCTTCACCCTTCTTTAATCCAGCTCTTGGCCCGCCCGAATACCAGTTGTTTCGATTTATGTACAATTCCGCTCCTTCCATACGCTTTACTTTAGAACAGGTTATTTGAAATTGGCTTAATGTGTCCTCGCTCTTAAATAAGTGTAGAGTTCTTTTGACGTGGAATGAGTCGTTCGCCAAAAAGACAGAAAAAGGTCATAATTTAACGATAATAAATACTTCAAATAAATTTATGTTGTGCAAATATTTCACAATAAACTCAAAGAAATTGCCAAAAGTACCGCATGTTTAAGGATTAAAAATCGAAAGTATTATTTTACTTTTCTATTTTATTAAAAAAAAAATAGTCACAATTTAAGTTTCTAAAAAAAATGTAGACATTCCACTTCACATACACCATTTCAAATTATAGTTTCCTCTATTTCAGAAACAAGCACTTACAATAAATAAGAACTAACTATATTTTGAAAATACTTAAGTATTTTATAGAAAATCGCCTTAATGTTGCTAAAAAGTTAAAAAGTTTATACCGGCGAACAAAATTCAACATAAATAAAGTGCATTCGTGCTAATAAGTTGTGACAGCATCCTTTTCACTTTAAGAGAACAGTTTATAACTAAAGGACTTTACACACATTTACACACACTTTCATACACATCAAAACAAAACCAACAAACACTTCTTAACGCAACTAACTAAATGTGTATGAGTGTTTCTCTTATGTTGGGTTTAGGAAGGAGGAGATGGTTTGTATAAATGTGTTTTATTTGAAAAGTTTGCATTAATATGAGAAAGTGTTTAAGAAAATAGAAGAAAGAAAACCTAAATAAAAGAAACTTTAAATAACAAAATGAATAAAATAATAAAAATAAACATAATGGAGTATGAAAAATGACTGCAGGAAATTACTTTTGTCGCATGAATACAACTAAACGATGGAGTGATGACAACGACGGTGATGATGGTGATGAGAACGACAACAGCAACTCTGGAGATGGCGATGAAGATGAGTTAAGGCACAAAGTCTTGGACTTTTAAAAAATTATGAAAAAAGGAAAATATTAAATGTGCGACTTGTATGTCTGTGTTTGTTGTAGGGAGAACATTTAACAGAAAAGCAACAAAAAAAAACAAGATGTTAAAATTGCTCTTAGAATAGAGATATTCACATTTACAACTCAAACTGTGATTCCTTAATTTCGTTTTTGTTCAAGTATTTAAAAGCTTAAAATTGGTCTTGAAATTGCTTGAGTCGAATGCGGACAGAGTGTGAGAACTTTTTATGGAAAACTGTAAACAATAAAGGAAAATTTTAATTTCTTTTTTTTAATGGCAAGAACAATGAATAATAATTCATATTCAACGCTTTTTAACACTTTTGGTGTGTTTCTTGAAAGAGTTTGTTATGAAAAGAAATAATTTTTTTTTTTTTTTGTAAATAAATAATGGTGCAATTTTTTATTGTTTAAACCGAAATAAATATGCATTTTTAAATATGTAATTTTTCTTTTTAAAGTTAGACGTTTAGTTGCAATCTTATTGTATTTTGTCGTGTTTTCTTCAAGTTGCCACTTGATGTGCTATTTGATCAAGTTGTACAACCAACTGTATCGTTAGTTGTTTAGTTGGTCTTCGGTTGAATAAAGAAATCAAAAGAATTGTATTTTCATTCATCTGGTTTATTCAACTCAATTGCACGACGAATTATAACGTGTAGGGCCCGCAAAAAAAACTGAAAATTCGAAATTAACGCCCCTATTTTTACAACTCAACTCTAGTTCAGTTGAAATTTTGCAATTTGGTATTATCGATGACAACTCAACCTGTCAAAAAATTTAAAGTTGAATTTATATCGTGTTACAACTTTTTTGTGGTATTACCGTTTACAACAATGTGTTAGTTCGATTGACAAAAATATCAAAACTTTACAACTGATCACTTGCAGTTGTTTTGATAATTTTTTACAAAAAAAAAAATGGAAAGCGGGTAAGTAAATTTTTGTAAATAATTAAAAAATAAAATAAAATAAAATTGTATAAATTAATAAATCAATAAAACTAATAGAAAAAATAAAGTTACAACGAAGCAACAGTTGGAAAAACTTGTTGAGCTAATGGAGAAACATCCCGACACAGGAAGAGGCAATTTTGATGCAGTAAAAACAAAAATAACGATTTGCGGGATGAATTCGCACTTAAAAAAAATCTATTTTTGTAGCGTTGTGCTCTTCTTCGGCTCTTTGATGATATTTTAAACTTCTTTTATTACTTTAGATATTGTTGGTTCTTCCAGCCCCACATTAAATCATTTCCACTGCTTTTTTGATAGCTGCCGTCAGCAAGAAACCTGTGATTTGCGCATAACTTAAATATAGGAGGAGGTATAGCCGTGAAGGGGCCTTTAACAATGTCAACCCGGATTCTATTGTTGCATCTATGAGGAGTCTGGAGGTTGATGACGGCATATGTAGATTTGTGGATAATCTACTCAGGAATAGGGTCATCTGTTCCACGATAGGTACGACCAGCGTTCAGAGACTGGTTAACAGGGGTACTCCCCAGGGAGGAGTACTATCCCCACTATTGTGGAACCTGACTATGAACACCATGTTGACGAAAATGGACGACATGAGGATAAAAACTGTGGCGTACGCAGACAATGTTGCAGTGGCCATCACGGGGAAACATTTGAACATAATGTCTCAGTGTATGGAGGCTGCATTAAGGGTACTTAGCACCTGGAGTGTATCATGCGGCTTGGGTGTTAATCCGTCTAAGACGGAACTGGTACTGTTCACGAGGAAGTATAGGACTGAGGTCATGAGACTTCCGAGGCTAAATGGGACTGAACTTAAGTTCTCTAACAGCGCCAAATATCTGGGCGTAATCCTGGACAGTAAACTGTCGTGGGGGCTGAACATCCAGACGAGGATGGAAAAGGCAATTGTTGCTATATATGCGTGCAGAGGTGCAATCGGCAAGAACTGGGGCATGGGCCCGAGGTGTGTCAATTGGATCTTTGAGGCTGTAGTAAAGCCGACTCTTTATTACGGTGTTGTCGTATGGTGGACTGCGTTGGATAAGGGCAGGTACCGTGCGATGCTTGAGAAGGTTCACAGACTGGTCGCATTAATGATCACAGGATCAATGCGCTCCACTCCCACCAAGGCGCTGTTTACTATGCTAAACTGGCTGCCGGTGGATATCACGGCCAGACATATGGCTCTTTGTTCGGCGATACGGTTGAACGCGGCACACAGCTGGTCGAACCGTGACTAGGGACACTCCAGTATAATGGGACACTCGATTGTCCCTGAAGGAGTGGACTACTGCACCCCGGAGCCTTTCTTTGGTGCGAGGTACGCGACACATATAGCGCACGAAAGTGCGCTGTCGGTTATGAGCACCTTCCATGAACCAGCCCTGGGGGTATACACTGATGGTTCAAGGAAGGGGGAAAGAGTTGGCGGAGGTTTCTACATAGAGGAACTGGGCGTTAAAGTTTCCTTTCGTCTGCCGGATGGATCTAGTGTCCTGCAGGCGGAAATCTCGGCTATAAAGCGGGCAGCCAACTGGCTAAAGTATTATCGCGTATCGGGAGATATACGTATATTTACTGACAGCAAGGCTGCCATTGCCTCTCTTGCGGGTGTCTATACGACATCTAGGTTGACTGTGGAATGTCGGATGTCTTTGAATGAGATTGCTGAACATTCGGAGTTAACGCTTATTTGGATACCAGGGCACTCAAATTGCCCGGGAAACCAGGTAGCAGATGAGCTGGCTAAGGAAGGTGGTCGTATGGATGAAACATTCATTGATCAATTCATTGGCCTTCCAATGGCTCACTGTAAGTTACTCATGCGGCGCGAGAACTATAGAATTGCGCAAGAGGGATGGACCCGTGAGTCCACCTGCTCCACATCCAGGGCACTTTGGCCTGGATATGATGAACGGAGAACCAAATCTCTACTTAGGTTTAATAGGAACCAAATCAGGACCATCGTGTAGGTCATAACTGGACACTGGCCTGTTGAGACTCATGCTAGAAGAATGGGTCTGGTATTCAATGACTACTGTAGAAGTTGTCATGATGAGGAGGAAGAGGAAACTGTGCTTCACTTTCTCTGTCAATGCCCTGGGCTACGGGGCATCAGGGAAAAATACCTGGGAGAACCGGTGTTTTCCTGTTTAGAGGATCTATCAAAAATAGAACTAAGATTGCTTCTTCTCTTCATTAGGAAGACGAATTGGCTCAACCTTGCAGTGACGCCATCTGAATAACTGCTCTTCGGGATGGGCATTGGCGCTGGGTATCACAAAGGGACCGCTAAAGGACCCAAGTGAGCTGTCTCTCGATGGCTGCCCATGGAACCTAACATAACCTATAGCCGTACAGGCTTGGGTAAATGCTATCCACGTAATTAAACAGAAAGCAAAATGCTTCCTTATTTAAACGAAAGAAATTGGTGAATCTGAAAAAGTATTAAAAAGCCATTCAATTATTAATTAAATCATTTCTTAATTGGTGCTTGGAAGTTCCAAGGGATTTGAATGATCACGGAGATCTTTACGAATGCGCAACACATCAATGTGAGAATCAGCACTTTCGTCGTTATAAAATAAATCAAAATTTATATTAATTTTAATATTGATTTAAAAAACACATTTTTCCAAACGTTCAATAAACTTAATTGTTTAAATTTTTCGCCACTATATCATCAGCTGTTAAATAATCTGTCAAATCGCGACTTTTTAGCTGGCAACATCAACACAATTTCAACTGGAATTTCTTGTAATTCGTAATACCAAAAAAGAGTTCAGATGTTTTAATTACAATTCAACTGAGTGGAGTAATAGGCGCATAAGTTAACTAAGTTAAATTTGGTTTTTGCAGTCAGAGAATTTAAGTTAACAATAGTGGCAGCCATTTTGAAAACTTTTTCACGAATTAGACCCCTTTTAGACAAGCAAAGTTTACTTTGCAAAGTCTTGAGTTTATAGAAGAGAAGGGAAAAGAGCATAGCGGGGGAGTACATACTTTGCTGTACTCACAAATTCGTTTTGTTTGTCGTTCGTAGATTATACCTGAAGTTGGCTGCAACTTTATATTTATATACAGCGTTACCAGAATCTTTGGAATGAAAATTGTCATATGGCGAAAGAAATCATATTTTGAAGAGAAAATCTTAAATTTTTTTTTCTCAATTTAAATTTTTTAAAACAAGGGCAAAATAGTAAGAATTATTAATTTTTATAAAAACATACTTCTTATTATTTAAATTGAAATACAAAAAAACATAATTCGTCAGTATATGAAACTTTATAAAAATAAATTTTTTCTTTTTACAAATATTTTTTTTATCAATATTCTAACTGCCTATTTCCGATGTGCGAAAGAATTATTTACTTCGTACAAATACATTTAAAACAAAAACAAAGTTTTTAGAATTTGTTTTTGTTTTAAATGTAGTCGTTCGAAAGAAGGAATTCTTTCGCACATTGGAAATAGGTTATAATATGCCTTTTTTAATATTTTTTATGTCCAGAAATAATGATGCAATTTTGTGTATTCTAGATACTGGGTACAGAAGTGTGCAGCACTAATGCGCATCACGCTGATGCAAAACTTCATTGTTTTAAAAAGTGACTGTTTCGTGTATTTTGTACAAGCAAAATTAAAGTAAAAATCAGAATTTCTAAAAATAAAAAATCATCATTTGAGAAAAAAATCTTTAATCATATGTATTTTTGCTTAAAAAATTAATCCAAAATATGATAAAATCATCATTCTGGCAACGCTGTTTATTATATTATATTCAAAAAAGAGAAAACAAAAATTTGTCAAATTAAACTTTGTGTGTCTGAGCACCAAACAAAGTTTAAAAGAGAATTCAACAGACTTTGTCAAAGTAAACTTTGCCTGTCTAAAAGGGGACTTATATCTAGTTCGGTTTAGCTGAAAGTCAAAACAAAACCTGTGACCATAAAAAAGTGTTGGTTTTCGACCATTTTAATAATCCAAATCCTGCGTTTCAAGCAAATAAACCCAATTATATAGTCACGTAAGCATTATTTCGAATAAAGTTCATACGATCCGAGCCTAGGATTATAATTACATAGAACAATGGTTTTCAACCGGTGGTTCGCGACCCTCCGCAGGTTCGCGGCAACCTTTCTCGGGGGTCGCGAGCTGATTTAAATAAAATACATCGATTTATTTTTTAATTCAAAAACATAAAAAAAAAATTTTATTTCAAAATCATAAAAGAACTTATATAAATGCGAACTAGAGATGAGCGATCCCGTGATTTTTAAAGATCATCGTGATTAGTGAATGTGATTTAAAAATCACTGCTCCTTTAAACTGTGATTGTGATCACGGTTTATCAGTTTTCTGTTCTTTTAAAGCAATTGCGGCAAAGGTATATGTATAATGCACGAGCTTTTGCAAGAGCTTTTGTAAGCGCTTTACAAAGAAACAACAACAAATTGTAAGAGCTTTCAAATCTGTTTACTTTCATATACATACATACTTGAACAAATAAATTTTGGCATAAAAAAAGTCTAATAAGATAGAAGAGAGAATGAAAGGAACAGCAATATCATTCGACATTTCATTCAAAAAACGCTATTACCCACACAAACAGTGAAATATCATAAATTTGTATATGTAACAAAATACAAAAAGAACGACTTAGAAAGTACCTGTTACTTGACAAATTTGGTCACAACTGTGATTCGTGATTTTTCAGTAACAGTGATTAAATCACAGGTACAGAAATATCGCTCATCTCTAATGCGAACGCTGGGCTTGCGAAAAACGTGGTTGTAATTGTGACACGCAAACAATCAAACCATTTTCTAAATTTAAATTATTCCTTTTTTTTTGTTTCGCACAGATAAGATGTTGAAAATTTAATTAATATTTTAAGTGCTTTCTTAGGTAGCTCAGGGTATTCTGCCTTTCGCTTTAGCCAAAATGTAGAATTATTTTGAAATAAATATTCCATTTTGAGCATACTGTTCGAGGCCAGCTCACATAAATTTTCTTTCAAATTATTGGTAAGATCGGCGAACTCAACGCAGTTAGTTATGAATGGATTTAATACCCTGCAATCACCATTATCTTCTTGCAGCTCTTTTGGAAAATAGGGGTATAGTTCCTTTTTTAAATTTTGCAGCGCTTCTATCATGGTAGGAATAAAAAATTGTACATAACCATGGCAAGGTATTTCAAAATTCTTTAAACTTAAAATAAGTACTAAGAAGAACAAATGTTTCTTTTTCAATAAAATTACCTGAATTGAAACAAATAAAAAAATTGTATTACATACAATTTAAAAAATATATACATATGTGTGTAGTTTTACTTGGATATTTTCAAAACCGAAAAGCGAACCGAAACCGACCGGTTTTATCATTTTTAGACCGAAACCGCGGTTTCACATTTTTACGGGTCTTAGTAAACTCTACTGTTTTTGTTTTATTTTCATTCAATAATATTTTCAAACTTTGAGAGCCAGTTTTTTTGGAAATCAATTTGTGGCCGCGGCTTCAAAAAGGTTAAAAACCACTGACATAGAAAAAGGACTATATTCCCATTTTTATTATCCATTAATGACACAAACTGCTGCAAAAGTTAATTGACTGCATGTAAAATAATCCCCGGGGCTTGTAGGGATCATCTAAAGGATATTTCACCTTTTGGTGTTACTTCCTCCAGAGCAAATCAGCTTGAGGTCATTCAGGGGATCCGCAAGGATTCAATTTTACCAATAAATGGATGACTTGCAAAAGTTACGCGCACATAAAGAAGACGCCAAGAGGTTTCGGAAGATTTATATTTTCTGCTTTATAGTCGTACTTACATGGAGTTCTTCGGAACAGAGATATGCCAGCGGGCTAGAAGACCATGGCAGTTTACTGTTGTCTTAATATTCTTCCGAAATGACAGGTCTCTTTGGGATCTGATGATGTCATGGAGTCTGAAGTTCTACTCCAGTCAGTTGCCCCCGGCTTAGCAAACCGGTCCGACTATTGGTGAGGTGTCCGTTAGTATGCTTTTCCAAGAAATGCTACCTGAATTCTGGTAACTCGGAAGATGGTTTTAACCTTTTTTTAAGGAATACTTTCGAATACTTCGATGTGGCTGTGGGTATACCCATATCATGGGTAAATACTGGGTGTAATTTTTCGTAGGGGAGCACATGTGGAGTGGGCAGCTGCTGCGATGTTTAAATCATCCTAAGTTTCTGTTGCTATTAGTACGGAATCAGATTAGCGGTGGACGTTATATAGCTCCAGCTCCTAAATAAGTGGGAGTGTAGGATGTTGTCGATTATACATTCGGATGGCAACCTGTGTATGGATTCTCGCATACACGGGGGCTACTTGGTAAATGCATATGTAAATCACCAAGTGGTTGAGATCCATCATGAGATTAATCCAAAGCGCAGGTGTACATGAAAATCAAAATCAAAACTGAACATCCAGAAGACCCCCAGGGGAATGTAAGGAAACACTCAAAGAATAGTGATTTTTTAAGCAAATCACTTTCGGCTGTATGTTGCTTTTTTATTGTTTGTAACCGCATAACTCCGACATTTGTGAACCGATTTTTTTGCATTTTAATAGGACGTGTCAACAGATTATGATTACAAAAAATTTTGGAAATCAGACGGACAATTTGTCTCTCCGGAAATTTTATTTTTGAGCTGCTCCATCATTTATAAACCAGTTTTCAGAATTCAAGCATACTTTTAATATGATTTGCTGACATGTTGCAAGTGTGAACAAATTTTGAGACATTTTTGGAGGTTGCACATTTGGCTTTTTCTAAATTTTTGGATTTTTTTTTTAATTTTTAACGTTTTTAAACTATTTTTTAATTATCTACTGGTTGGAAGCCATAAACAGATATTTTGTGCTTTTATAAACATTTAGGAAATTTCTCATTTTTATTAAGTTTTTTAAACCTTCGCGAATTGCGCGTTTTAGGTAACCCAAATCCTAATAAGCTGATTATGGGATTAATGATTTAACAAACATTATTTATCCAGTTTGTTTATTTCGATTACCTCTCAATCGAATATATTTCCATGGTATTGTGATTGGTTTCTTCCAATTACAGTTACATTAGATTGTGCCTTGGAAATATAACAAAATGCTTGTAATGTAAATGTAATTAGCGTTCTGTAGTCTGTTATTGAATTTTAAATTTATTTTTAAAAAAATAATTATTTTACTTTTATAAGACACTAATGTCAACATGTATAAACTATAATTACAAAAATATTATTAATAAAAAATTAAATATGTTACTATTTTTGATCTTATAATCGCTAATATAAATATGAAACATGGCTAAAAAGAAAAGTTTGACTAAAAAAATGAGTGTAACTATGCCTTTCGGGCTGGCGCCGACTTCAACACAAAATTTAAATTCGGCGGCGGCTTAGAGCTGGAGGCTTATTCTGAATTGCGATGCGAAAATCAATGCGATGCGCAAATGAAATGCGATGCGAAAGAAAATTGTTATTCTGTTAGACTTTCGCAATCGCATTCGCAATTTATTTCAAATCGTGGCAACTCTGCTCAAATAAATGTCAGTGTCAACAAAATTCAAATTAAAAATAAAAAAATTGTTTGTGTTTGGCTATGAAAATTGTTTATAAAATTTACTTAGGACATTCTGTAAGAAAAAAAAAAATAATAAAAATTGATTCTGTGGCACGTGCGTTGTGTGTTCAAATGGCCTCTTGCCAATTGGCTGTGCTTATTCATAAATTCTATCATTATTTCAAATTGACGCGGTTTGATGGTCCTATTGCTTGCTTCCCTGAATTAAATAATAAATATATGATGAATAAATAAATAAAATATTATCTTTCACTTACATGTTTGTACTTTGCGAATGCTATTTTGTTGTTGAATAAATTTTGTGAATTTGACATTTGTTTTCGCAATGTAGAATACCGACTTGCCACCTTTTCGCATTTGAAATGCGATTAAAAAAAAACTTTGCGAATATCGCAATACAGAATAGCAATTGTTCGCATTTATGTGTTTTCGCATCGCATTGATAATCGCATCGCAATTCAGAATAAGCCTCCTGACATTGAGCTGCACGACCTGGTAGTGTGTCTGATTATTGTGTGGTTGTCAAAAATGTCTAAGCTAATGTCAAAATTTATACTAGCCCCTTGGGCTAGTGAAATTTAATTCACTTCAACAGTGTCAAAATTTGACTTTCATGAGTACATTGCTACCGGTTTACACACGCCCTATTTTGTAAAAAAAATGCAATTGTATCCCCCTTTGTGATATAAGAGTACATATGTATAAAAAGAAAACAGTTTTTTGTCTCTACTGAAAATTTGAAAATTTTAAGTTGACGCTCTTTAGAGGAATGCGATATGTTCTTTTTTTTTTTTTTTTTTTTGTTAAAAAATATCAGCATTTGTTTTAATTGAGGTTATATTATTCGATAATTGGCAATTTCGAAAATCCAGGAATTGTAAAAATCGCATTCCCCGGGATATTAAACAACCACTTCTAACTGGCATCCCTTATTTTATACAAATATCTATAAATGCATTCAAATTTGTGTTAAACTAATTAACTTGATGTTTAAACTTTTGCCATAAATCATGGTTTGGTTTTGCAAAAACCAAAAAAAAAATTGCTAAAAGGATTAAACAAAAACGTTCACTATTGCTCACACATTCGGGAGATTAACAAAATTTTAGTTTGAGTTCAAAGATATAAAAATATTTGCGGTTTTTGTGAGCAAGAATTTTAACGAGATTGAAATGAATTTATGGATTTAATGGAGCAACTATGGAAATCGAGGAAATTAAGGAATTTTTTTTTCTGGGTTTTATAATACAACAAGAACAACATTTTGTGTGGTTTTAGCATAAAAACCTCAAAAACTCATTACAGACGAATTAAAGCTCAAAAAAAGTTTACTGAACAAGAAAGACAAACATTTTTGCATAAAAATCCTTTATGAAGAATGTTACAACTGATAGAAAAACGTTAAAAGAGGGTGACAAATGAAAATAAAAATTAACAAAAAGACAAACAGAAACAGGAAAACAACCATCAACACTCTGACCTTTTACTATACCTTCTCCTGTTTGTATTAAAAGGAAACGGAGACATTGCACACCCGCACCCAACACACAAACACACTTCAATTATGTAAAAACTATTTTTATGGCCATTTTGTGTTTACACACAAGCATGTATATAAAATATATATTTCATTATATTTTTCCGTTTTCGAATGGAACATATCCTCAGTCGGGGTATTTTTTTTTTATTGACAATTTTTCTACTTGGATTATTGTCATAAAATTAAATACAAATCATTTTCGTATTGGCTTTTGTATTTTTGGTTTTGGGGATTTACTAGAGTTTAATGACATTATTATTTACGTTGATTACTTTTATGTTTTATGAATTTTGGTCTTATTGTCTTACATGAAAACAAAAATCATTAAAATAGCGTATGTGACATGTGTATGTGTTTGACATTGAACTCAAGTTAAGTTTAGCCTTAACTAAATTTTGTCTAGAAAAAAATGTTTAGTTAATTTAAATTTTTATGTTCCGCATTTTTTTTAAATTATAATTTTATTATTAATTCATGATTTACACAACTTAGCAAAATTAACTATGAATTTTGTTATAACAATTTAAATTTATTTAACTGAAGTTTCAGCTTATAAGTGGAAAAAGCGGTATGAATAGATAATTTTAGGAAAACCAGTATTATCAGCCATGTCACAGAGCTTAATTCCGTTCGGAAGTGGAATTGATTCCGTATTTTGCTTCTATGGAAAATGTAAAACGAAAATTTTTTTCGGAATGATACCACTTTCATTTTTCAAAGTGGAATTCATATTTTAAGCATTTTTCAGGTGTACAAACTATTCAAAATACATTGTTATCAGTAAAGCACGCTGTCTTTTTACTTCCTTATCTAAAATAAATATAATTTTATGTGAATTAAATAAAAAAATTTAATTTTTCTAAATGCTTTCCAAAAAAAAAAAATAAACGGAATTTGTCTATTTAATGTTGCCATACTTTAATTCTTTCTTGCCATATTTAATACACAAACAGTGGTTTCATATTTTATTGAGGTTTAGTGAATCCGAACGGAATCTATAGAAGCTAAAACCATTACGATCGGAATGGTAACTACGGAATCATTTCCATTCGGAACGGAATTCATGACATGCCTGTATATTTAAGAACTGGTTATGCCCGTTCCGAATCGCTATAAAAGTTTTATATTTTAAAAGCCAGTAAGATCGTTAGTGTTGCTTTTATTGAGGAGACACAGCTCTCTATGCTACAAATGCGTTTAAATTTATTTACATACTATAGTGACTTTCACTGCGTTTGAAAACCTTAAATCGTATAGCTCCCATTAAAAGAAATACATAATATACATTTATTTTAAAGTGCAGATGCTTTGCTGCCCTGCATTAAATGGGGTGTATAGCTTAAAATGGTATTCATAACACATGCATAAATCTTACATATGGTTTGGGTCGTTAGTATTTTATACGGTATTTGAAAGCGTGAACATTTTCTATTTTCTTAAAGGTCTGCTTTTTTCTTTGAAAATGTTAAACTAGGTGCTAAAATTTGCACGAAATTTTGCTTTACTTCTTCAATTTTAAAATGCGTTACAGCGATTTTAATGTGACAGAGATTGTTCAAATGTAATGATTTTGACACGAAAGACAAAGACCGCACAGGCCTAACAAAAAACGATTCCAAAGAAAATCAATTGTAGGCTTTACTTAATGACGATTGTTGTAAAGCACAAAAAGTACTTGCAAAATCATTGGGAGCACTCAAGCAATAATTTCAAATTCATTCAAAAGCGAAGCCATTGAGACCACACGAGTTAAAGCCGAGAGACGTTAAAAGTCGATTTTGCATGTGCGAAAAGCTGCTTAAACGCCAATTGAAAAAAAAATTTTTTCAAGGTTGGCAGCCGAAACGAATATTGGTATCGGTAGCCGTATGGGTATTAAACTATTGCGCGGTTTGTAACAAACCAAACCACAAGGGCGTATTTCTCGCGGGGTTGTGCTACGGTAGCACTGCTACCTAAATTACCGGCCGTGTTAGTGGAAAATGTGGTCGGTTCTTACCCCTATCGCAACAGCTTATGGATCGCAACACAAACTAAAAAAATAGGTAGCTAAGCAATCGACAACAAAAAATACGAAATGCGAAAAATAATAAAGCGAACCAAAAGTAAAGAAAGGAGTAATCTAGTAGAGGAGGATAAGGTGTAAGATTCCTCTTGTATTTTCTCTACCCACTCAACCATGCTATCTTTAACAAAATCTTCCCAGATAGCCCAATTGGTTGAAAAACAAACGTATGCACGTTAATATGATAGCAGACTCTTGATGCAGCTGTTCTTGAAATTAAGTTTTCACAAAAAAAACATTAGGCTTTATCCGACTGAGGTTCGAGTCAAAAGAATATATGTGTCCACAGTATAAAGATAAATCTGCATAGCCCCGCCTTTTATACAACATGTGGCATGTTGAATCACACAAATTTCTGCACAAAATAAAGTTTAACAAAATCAATACCACGAAGAAACAAATAAAATATAGCAACACATTCCCAAACAAATCACCTTTCTAGCCTTATTCTTAAAGAAAAATAATCAATATCAGCAAAAACAATCCTGTCTTCTTTCCTTTCTAAATTATGTACATTCTCCTCAATAAAAAAATAAAATTATCAACAAAATATCTTTTTAAGAAACGCAGAATATAAAACCCGAACTTTTCAAATCAAATTTCAAATCAATAATGAACAATTTCTAAAATATATTTGATAAATATCTCACAGTTTTCAAAGCCAACATAATTAAATAATTATAATAATAAATTCATATAATTGAGTTAAAACAGTGCCTCACAGTTTCCACAACACAAGGGATTGAGGGTGTAGAATAATATATATATATATATATATATATATGAAAAGCAATCGAACAACTGAATGCTTTTCATACAAATTTTACTACACGTTCAATCACTTGTATTGTGGAAACCGCACATATTTGGTATTTCGGTATAAGTAACGGTATTTTATTTATTCGGTATCCGCATACCTGTACAGAAACTTTAATATCGCTATATACCTCTATATATATTTACCTTTATTACTATACTGCTATATATATTTACTATATAAAATTTACCAAGCCAAATAAGAAGCTTAAAAAGAAATTGTTTTTCCATATCTATTAATTGAATCATCACTTATTAGAATATGAACTAACAATAACACAGGCCAACAAATTTTTAACTTATAAGCCAGAGAATAATTTTCTAAGGGTTTGTGTTGCACTGAATTTAAACCTTTACTGTTAAGCGCTTGTGGCCGCCATCATTAAAATGAGTTCGATCTAGTGGATTTGGGTGCGATTCAAGCCTTTTTAAATATTTAATTGAATACTTTGGGGTCATCTTTGTGAATGTTCCAGTTTTTTTATATAGCAGGGAGCGGATGTGATGATTATAAGAATTTTGTTTTTGTGCCTTTGAGGCAGTACCCTATAAATGTATACCATTACACCATATTGGCTTTGCGATCAAGTTCTAAAGTAGCATTTTACAATCTAGACGAATGGCATATTTTGCAAATTATATTTAAATATCAATTCAAATATTAACTATAGTTTTTAATATAATATTATTTTTATTTGACATGAATACCGAATTTTAAACATAAATTGATATATAAATAAATTGATGAAATTGGCCATAAAAGCCGAATTCGTTTTAATGAGCCGATTTATTTGAATATACAGAATGATATTATTTACTTGATATCTTGATGCACTGACAATTTAATGGAACTCAATGTAAAAAAAATCTAAACATATGATTTTCTCAAGAACGACTCCAAATAATGGCTTATATACCACGAATGCCTCTAAACTGGAACTAATCGATTCCAAGAATGATTTAGGAGTATATTTGAACAGAAAGTTGGATTTCAGGAATCACATTACGGTACCAGCTAACAAAGTTACTGGTGTCCTGGGATTTTTTTAAGGGTGGTCCAAAGAGTTTTCAGATCCTTATGTTGCCAAGCAACTGTTTAACACTTTGGTTTGAACGAGTGTAACTATTTTGGAAAATAGGTACACTCGTTCATAGCTTATGTGTCCATATAAATATTGATCTATCTATGTTTTAAATTTCATTAATTGGTTATATAGTGGGCTCAAAGGCCCTATTCCGGAAAGCAGCTTACACTGGGGCTGTATGAAATTATGGAGCGCTTCGCCTCATTTTCAATAGGCTTGGTCCTTGTATCAATAAGAATTATAATCGGTAAAGCCCAAACACCAGACGAATTTTTGAGATTTAACCCTATTTGAAACAGATGAACAGGTATGTTATGAGGTTAAAATCCATATGAGAGTTATTTGTGGCGAATGTTATCTATATATTAACATTCATTTGAGATTTTTTGTCTTAAAGTGATTTCAAGGACGGTCGCTAAATTGGTTATTAATGTGAACATTTAAAAGGAAGTTAAAGTTATTTATAGATGGGATTTTAATTAAAAAATTAATTAAATAAAAAAAACCTTAAAAATAGAATAATTTAAACTTGTAGAATTGTTTTTGGGAATTGTCGAAACCTGAGCTATATTTAATTAAATCAATTAACACAATGTTTGAAACGGAAAAAGTTTTTTGATCACTTCACTCACAATATTACAGTAAGGGACTGTAGGTAATTCAAGAAGTATTCCGTTCAGTAATTTTTAAATAAATAAACATTTAAAATTCCAAGCAAATTAATTTTTAACTGGTTCTCACATTTATAAAAAAAAACTAAGAGCACATTAATACGGATTTTCGGTTGAATTTAATATTGTCAGTTGATTAAGTAAAAGTATTCTGTATGTAAAATTAAATGAAAATGAAATTTAACACAACTGTAAATTTACTTAAAAACCGATCTACTTATTTTGCATTTTATTTTAACGAAAAGTTAATTTAATTTTTACTGTGAAAAGTTCAACCCCGAATTCCATAAAAAATTAACCACAAATTCCGTAAAAATAAATGAATTTTCAGTTATTTTATATAATTTAAATATCAAAAAATAACCCACAAATTCCGTAAAAACAAATGAATTTTCCGTTATTTTATATAATTTAACTACCAAAAAATAAATCTATTTATAAATCTGTGGCAAAAAGTAAAAGTAAAAAACGATTTGCATGTTATGTGTAGAAAATTCCCATATTCTATTTGTTAAAATTATTTAGTTAAATACATGAATGTCTTATAATTGAAAGTTCTTCTGTAAACAAAGTGGTCAGTACAACAAAACTAAAACAAACATGTATGACGGGGTAAGTAAAAAACAATAAATATTCTCTCTCTCTCTCTCATTAGAATAACAAGCCGACAGGAGTCTGGTATTTTTTAGAAATTCGAGTAAAACCTGTATTATATAAAATTACTGAATAACATAAAATAACTGAAAATTCATTTCATTTTTCGGGATTCGCAGTTGAATTTTTGACAGTAAAAATTAAATGAACTTTTCGTTAAAAATAAATGAAAAGTAAGACCGATTTTTAACTGGATATTCATTTATTTTATATTACAATTTCAGTTAATTTTACGTACAGAATATTGTGAGTGTTATTTAATTAAAATTAAAAAAATCATTTATTGAAAAAAAATTCACAATTTTAAATTTTTAAGATTTTTAAGGAATCAATATAATTATTTTGGTAATAGGTGCAACATCAACAAACTGTTTGCTAGATTCTATGAATTTAGTGATTAGGACAATTTTAAATTTTTCTGTGTATGCATTTTTGTTCATTGACGTTTATTTTCCATTGTTTTAACTATTTTTCCAATTAAAATATATGGTCCTGTAAGTATCTAGAGGTCTTATAGCGGGTTTCGTCGATGCTTAGAAAAGCTCTATCATCAGCAAGTGTGTGGTTGTAGTTGTTGGTTAGCATGTGTGAAGTATATATCGAATACATTGGAGGCCCTCAATTAGATTCCTGTAAAACTCCAGCATGAATTGAGAACTTTAAAAATCTCCTTCTTTATTTATAAATTTTCGACCAACTTAGTCACGAACAGCTTGTCTGTGTTTACGGGTAAATTAAGCTTCAATTTATGTAACAAGCCTTCATGCCAGACTTTATCAAAAGCTTGAGAAACATCAATGAAGAGGGCAGAACAATATTTTCTTTTTCTTCAAATGTCTAATGTCGTTTACTAGTCTATGTGTTTGTTCGATTGCGCTTTGTTTCCTTCTCACTCCAAATTGATGATTTGGTATGGGTCCATTTTCATCCAGTATCGGGATTGATTTGAAAACTCGTCTTTGGTTACTCGATATCGAATTCTGTCATCTCAAATTACAATACATTTCATTCACAGAAAAAAAACCAAAAATGTATTTCAATTAAAAAATTTGTGTATTAATTAAAAACTTAATTAAATTTGCACCAGTAAACAGATAAATAGTATTAATTAAACGTTTAATTCACTTGATTAAACGTTAAATTCACCGCATTAAATTTCTGATTAAAACAGATTTTATTTTTGATTAATGCTTTAATTGGTGAAAAACTTTGAAGAATTTTTTCGAGTGTCATAATACCGAAATAAAAAAATTTCGATAAATTTTGCTCGATATCGTATCCGTTGATTAGACCCCTGTAATCTTGTGTGATGTTTCCCTGGCTTAGGTGTAATGGTAACTGGAGGGAGAGTTACGCAACAATTTATTAAAATTATAAGAAATTATTTTAATTACTTCGTTATATTTTTAATCATGATCTTGTGTGTTTTTCTATTCAGCTTTTAGTTCCCATTCTAAATTAGTTTAATTAAATTAAGAGTTCACAAATTAAAAAAAAAAAGTTATCACATTTAAATTAGATGATATACAAATGTAGAAATAACACTGACATGAAACTTAAACAATTATCACAGAAAACAGAGACAATCATAAGCAGCCAGTTTCTGTGTTTGTAAGACTGTCTAAACAATCAAATAAAATTTAAGTTAAATGACATTTTACGCCAGAAAAAATAAAAATAAGTGACAATGTGCTGTGGCAAGTTGATTAGGAAAACTACATTAAAAAAATTCATTTTTCTAAAAAAAAAAAAAAAAAAAAAAACAAAAGAAATAATGAAAAGTTTATGAAAATAAAAAAGTGATTTTATTTTTCAAAAACTTTTTAACGACAAGTATTTATTTTATGAAATATGCGTTTGTATTTTATTATTTTATTTATTACATGAGTGAATGAATGTATGAATAAATGAACGAATGTTACTTGTAGTTTACAACTGGCGTTACTAATTGTTTTATTTCATTCAAATACCCACAATATGATTATGAACTGAAATTGTGTCTTAAACTTTAAACAATTTTTAATTTCAAATTAAATTGTTTTATTTTATTTTTAACATAAACTTCAAGTCAGTAGCAAATTCCCCCCTACAATTTTAGGCTTAAATTGTGTGTGTCCTACTTTATTTCAGCAAAATACTCTTACATCTTACCACAACTACATTCATATGATTTAACTAACACACTTACATTTTTTTTTTAATTTCAAAATTTATTTGTTCGAAAACATTTTCATCACAATTACTGGAAAAATTTTTTTATATAAGTTTGTGCTTTCAAAGGTGACAACTTCAGTAAATTCTCTGAAATCGTGCGGTAAAGTTAAGGCAATAAAACGTCGCAAATCGGTTTAAAGATTCAAAATTATATTTTCAAATGTATTTTATAAATTTTAATACTTACATAGTGTTTTTATTAATGTGTAATGTATTTTTAATTCGAATTAATGCAAAAGATTTACAAAATGACATTACAACGTCGTCTACGCCCACCACAACATTGCAACGCTCCATACCGGAAGGATATATTGCGAAAGCGGATGGTTTAACCAAACGTGATGTAAAAATAACCGACGTTTCTTCGGCAAATACAGTCGGGTTAGCAGCTAAGAGTTACGATCCACCGCCGGAGTTATATAGGTGGGTTGGGACATAGAAAATTATTTGTAAAGAACTTCTTTTAATACATGTCTATTGATAAAAGTTTAGATCAGAAATAATTTACAAGTTTTAACAGACATATTAAAAGATCCTGAAAAAGTCTTTAACACATATTTTTGCTTAGAAATTTCTTATAAAGAAAAGATTACAAGTAACTAATATTTAACCCGCTACTTCATTAAATTCTCCCTTTTAATTGCTTAATTGCCAAAATTTAATTGCCAAAATTGTTGTTTTTAATTTTTAGCATAAAAGTACCAACATTTGTCTGCCCCTATAATTGTATGTTTCTAAAGCTAGATTTACACGATTGAAATTTTCTTCAAAATTGCTCTTCAAAATGCTTCAAACTCGTGTAAACAGCAAAATTTCTTCAAAATTTATTGATCAATATTATTGCTGTTTACACGAGTTTGAAGCGTTTTGAAGAGCAATTTTGAAGAAAATTTCAATCGTGTAAATCTAGCTTAAGTTCTATATTATAGAAAGTTTAAAAAGTACCACATGTAAATAAGAAGAGTAAAAGATTTCCGTTCAAAAACGGAATTCATTCCGTATTTTGGTGCTTTAGAAAATAATAAAAAAAAAACTTTGCGGAATGAAACCATTTTTGTTTTCATGGACTTAATGGCAGTTTTCTGTATCTTAAAGGGCAAATAACTATCAAAATATATTTTCTATCCATAAACAAATATGTTTTCTTCCGTTCCGAACGGAATTGTACTCTCTGACATGGCTGATAAATTTCAATATTGTACTGAGTGCTCACCATTTTATACGTACACATATGGGCATTTCCATGTCATCGTACGTGACATTTGTACACCTTAGGAGCGATAGAGTTTTTGCGCAAATAGTAGTAACTGGAAAACTTATTTATCATTATGTTTCTTTTAAAAGGTACTATATATGAAAAAAAAATTATTACATTCGAAACCTTGTTGTCAAAAATACCTAGCAAAATAGGTGTATATCGTACGTGACATAAAGCGGAAGTGATTTTGGGGTGAATGTAAAAAAATCCGAACATCTGCGAATTGTGGGAGGTATTTTTCCTTTTTTAAATTCGTGTTTTAATCCGTAATTGGAAAGAAAAACATTTTTCTGGATAGTTTTATAATGAACCAAATGTAATATCGTTCGTGAGATATCGTACGCGACAGAATTTTTTCTTATAGTATTTACAAGATATGAAATATATTTTTGGTAAATATAAGCATACAAAAACTTAAAACAAATAAGTCAGAAAGTATAGTCGGCCAAGCCCGACCATATGATACCCTACACAATAATATTTTAAAAACAAATTTTTGAGAGTGTACCCTATTTTTGACCCATTGCCAATCATGCTCGCCGGAACAGAATTATGCTATGACGTTGAGAGTTATATAAAAGTTATTTGTGCCGAATATTATTCAGATATCTTCATCTATATGAGATTTGCTTGCCTTTCAGTGATTTTAGGAAGGGGATTTATATGGGACCTATAGTTAATTTTGGACCTACCAATACAACAGTTTATCACGACATAGTACCTATGGTAAAAGTTATTGAAGCCAATTTTAATGTCAGTTATAACATTAAAAGCTATTTTTTGGAGTAGTATTTGAATGATCAAATATGGACCGATACCAATTATATTTGTTTAGATGATTAAGATTGCAAAAAAATAAATTTTGATCAAAATTTAACCTAATACCAACATAATAAGATGATATATTTAGTTGAATTTATAGTACATAATATCGTACGTGACGACGTTTAATAGCTTATAAAATTTTTATTATACCTATTTAAAAAAAAATTCCGATCGATATTTTTTTGCAACAAATATCTTGCTTTGAACTTATATTTTGAAACACGTACGACTGATCAAATACCAATGACATAGACAAATGATGTTTTTGCACCACGTACGTGACATTGGAATAGCAACCAAAGCAAACCCAAAAATATACCGCTAATCGAACTATATATTTGGTCTCTCCTCGTGAATTTTGTTCATTGTTGTTGTAACATTAATTTTAAGGTATGATTCCAATGTTACCAGTATCTGTATTTAATCGGCAGATCAAAGAGATAGTCAGTCTTAACTTTTATTTTTGGCTCTTTAAAAATTGTAATAACCGATTTGCATAGTAAAGTTTGAGTGTTTTTTTACTTTCTATCATATTCGAAAAATAGTTTCAAGGCTATTTATTTTTTTTACCCCCTTAACATTTGATTCGGCTTGGTCGTGCGCCTCCGGTCCAAATTTAACTTTTTAGCTGCGCAATGATGTATCAGCCATGCGGCAACGTTAAAATTTTATAAATATACTATAGTTAAAATAAAGTTTGGTCCCGGCCCCAGCGCTATCTACCGGGTCAAAATTTCTTCAGGAAAATTATTTTTGTTCAATAGCCACGTACCGGGATTTTACTTAAGATAAACCAAGCTCCTGACTAAAGATAATTTATTGTCCAATTATGTTATTGTTGGGTGCCAATCGGTCCAGCGGTTCTTGAGCTTAAGTAGCACATACACGGCACAAACGTTTATAATAAAGATATAAATCATTTACCGTTTGCTAGACTAGACTAGGAACAAGGTTACAAACTAGACTATTAACAACATTATCAACCATGTATATAATTGACTACAACCCAAACGATGAGCAAAAATACATAGAGTATATTAACTAGACTATAGAATAGAGATTACACTCTTAGTCGAACCATGTTATCGAAATCAAAATATTTATAAAAGTAAAATTTTTAATCAAAACAAGTAACTAGCAGATCCGTCCCTTCCACAGTATATAAAGACAAATTATCGAGAGTGTGCCTTTGTGTACAATGGGCAATAGACTGCCACTTAAAAAAGAAATTTTGCAGCACCCCACAGATCGGTTCCTTTTCCCAAAAAAGTAATTGTTGCAAAATTTTATTCAATTCGGTTGGGGGGAAATGGTGCCTCAAAGCCCCCAAAGTTTACTAAAATCAGCATTTTTGCACAAAAGTTGACTTTGGGCTTGAATAACTCAGCTATTACCCATTACTCATAAAAATTACATATTACTGAAATGAAGGAAATTTAACGCTGAATAATTTTGCCAAAGAAAGTTTTTGATTATCTCCAACCGTTTTCGATTTATACCCCCCCAAACAAGATTTGCGCCTTCAATAAGTTAATTTGCAAAACTGTATTAAAAAATTAGAAAACCTCTATAATGAATGGCGAAATCTGCAAAAGAACTCAGCTAGAAAGACAAAACAACAAGAGAAAAAAGAATTTGTGTTTACCCAAAAAATGGAAAACTTATTTGATATAGCTCATGCAAATGCATTGAATATTATGAAATTTGAAGAAGATAAAATATTTTTATTGAATCAAAGAAAAGAGGGAAGACCAGGATATATGCATGGCATCGATAGCGAACAACAAACTGAAGAGAGGCAAAGAAAATTGTTGCAAAGGAGAGAAAAAAGTACACAAGAAGTTAACGATTTATTCAGAACTGTTCCAATAAACGATATTTCGTTATCTGACCCGGAAAATTCAAATTGTGAAGAAAGTGCTTCTGACATGGATATTGCACAAGAGCCACCTTTAAAGAAAGCTAGGAGAAATACTAAGTTAGTAACTCCAAAACTTGCTGCTGTTCTTGATTCTTGCAAAATAAGTGACAGAAATGCTGTTAAAATTATCGTTGCTACTGCAGAAGCGTTTGGTCAGAGCATAAATAATTTCATTCTAAATAAAAATTCAGTTCGTACTGCTAGACAACAATTGCGGCAAGAACGTGTTGATGAAATCAAAGCCAAGATGAAAAATACTGATTTGGAAACTGTTTGTTTGCATTGGGACGGGAAACTACTTTCAGGATTAGAAGGAAAACAGAAAGTAGACCGGCTCCCTATTATAATCTCCAACGGTGAAATTGAGCAATTACTCGAGGTTCCACCTTTAGACACAAGCACTGGAAGAGCCCAAGCATTAGCTATTTGTAAAGCTGTTTACGAGTGGGGTTTACAAGATAAAGTGAAAGCGTTAGTTTTTGATACAACAGCAGTGAACACCGGTCGTCTAAACGAAACAGCTACGATTCTTGAAAACTTATTAGAAAAAGAACTTTTGTATTTACCATGCCGGCATCATATCTATGAAGTAGTTTTAAAAAGCGTGTTTGATTTAAAAATTTCAAAGTCCGAACACCCTAATGTCGTCATTTTCCAGAAATTTCAGAAAGCGTGGCCAAAAATAAATATCAAAACATTAGCAGTGGCATTAGTGACAAAAGAGTTGAGAAAAAATTCTGTGCAAGTGAAATAGAAATCAATTTCAAATTTGGAGAAATTTTTAAATGCCGAACAGCCCCGTGCCGATTATAGGGAATTTCTTGAACTTATAATAATATTCTTGGGGAAAACACCAAGTCGTGGTTTAAAAATTAAAGCTCCAGGAGCTATGCATCATGCCAGATGGATGTCAAAGGCCATATACAGTTTGAAAATATTTTTATTTAGAAATTAATTTGAGCTTACCAAGAAAGAAGAAAAGGCTTTATGCGAAATTTTTATCTTTTTAATAAAAATTTATGCTGATGCATGGTTCACATCTCCATTACCAATAAAAGCACCTTTTTGTGATTTTAATTTTTTAATTAAGCTTCACGAATATGCAAAATATGATAGCGAAATCTCAAAAATAGCGTCTGAAAAATTTTGTAGGCATCTTTGGTATTTAGGTACAGAAGCTGTCGCCTTTGCCTTTTTTGATTCAAGCGTAAGTTCGGAGACTAAGGCGAAAATGGTGGAAAGATTAAATAGAGAATCATCGTCTAAACAAAATGATAAAAAGGCAAATGTAACAATTTCTGAAATCCTGGAAGAGGGCATCGAACAGTTTGTTTCGAAAACAACATTAAATTTTTTTTACCATATTTAATATAAATATAAACTTTTTAAAAAAGCAACCCTCTGAGTGGGAAGTAGATGAAAATTATAAACAGGCAATAGAAAAAATTAAAACGATAAAAGTTGTGAATGATGCGGCAGAAAGGGGGGTTAACTTGATACAAGATTATAATTCCATACTATCAACAAATGAAGAACAAAAACAATATATACTACAAGTAGTTCAAGATTATCGCCGCAGGTTTCCTGACTGCAACAAATACACTTTACTCAATACAAACTATTAACACATTGTTATAAATACCTACATACGTAATACAATAAATAAAACAAAATTTAACGTTTTGCAAATTAACTTATTGAAGGCGCAAATCTTGTTTGGGGGGGGGGGGGGTTATAAATCGAAAACGGTTGGAGATAATCAAAAACTTTCTTTGGCAAAATTATTCAGCGTTAAATTTCCTTCATTTCAGTAATATGTAATTTTTATGAGTAATGGGTAATAGCTGAGTTATTCAAGCCCAAAGTCAACTTTTGTGCAAAAATGCTGATTTTAGTAAACTTTGGGGGCTTTGAGGCACCATTTCCCCCCAACCGAATTGAATAAAATTTTGCAACAATTACTTTTTTGGGAAAAGGAACCGATCTGTGGGGTGCCATCAGGCAAATTCACAAAAACAAAAAATCCCATATGCGCTAATGGCAGTCTAATGGGCAATCATGGGACCGCCAAACAAAATAATCTATAAAAGAGTTATTTGTGCCAGTCAGCCGGACGGATGGACCTATATCGTTAGATCGATTTAGAAAGTTAGCCTGAGTCGATCAACAATCAACAAACGTTTGGTCTAAAACCAATATATTTATGTCTAGACATGTCAGCACAAACGCATTATACCTTCTCCACTATTTTGGTGCGTGCAGAAATACCACAAATAAAAAAAATATGATCTAATACGTACGATCTAATACACCGGTATACCTAATGTAATAGAAATAACCTATTATATACCGAATACTCGTATTACAATGATTTGTCGTTTCATCCAGTTTAAAGGCTCATCAATAATCTTAAGCTTTTGTCGCATGGGCAGATATTTAGTATTGATCGAAATGCACTCATTAAAGAGATTTATTTGAGCCACATTTTCGGGAACTAAGAATTTTTTAAATATTTTTTTTTTGTTATTGCCACTTGATCTCTTAATATCTCACTTGTAACAATTTAACTTTATTTTGTTATTATTATTATTTCCTTTAGATTCTGGATCATAGGGCCATAACAAGATGCTTCTACTTAAGTCTATCCGCAATTAATAGTTCTAATTCATTCCAGTATATGTTTTGAGGGGCAGCTTCTTTCTCTATTTGGCGTAGCCATGTATATGCAGGGCGTTCATGACTTCGACTTCCTTGAACATTTCGCTTAATTTCAGGTGTGATGCTTGGATAGCGACACTAATTTTACCTAAGTTGCGGTAACTCTAGGATCTTTTTAACCCGTTTAAAAGGTTAATAATTAACTCGTTTAAAAAAAATTTACGTTTTTATATGATGGCTCTGAAATTGCAAATCTAGGATTTAATACAAAATATGGTGAATTAAATGGCCAAAAAACTTTTAAAATCCCATGTTAGGACTTTTATTTATTTATTTTTTTTTTTTTTTTTTTTTTTTTTTTTAGAGAATTTCATCTAAGAAATGTAAGAATATGACATATTATCAAAAGTTTTTTTTGGGAATACAAAATTTATTATGAAGATTTCTCTATGCCGTGCTAAATTCTCAATTTACATTCTTGATAAATACACTAAAATTTATTGTTGAAGGATTACTAGCTTCTATGCTCATTTAAATGGTTGCTTAGGTCAGCTCGTCAGGAAACCGTTTTCCAAAGATTTTAGAGAAGCTTAAAATATTATTCAAATAAAACTGTAAAGCGAATAAGAATTATAAACACTCAAGTCTTCCTTGTAGCCAATATCAAAGCTTAAGCAAAGCACCAACAATAAACACTGAGTTTATCTTTTCATACATTCTCCTACAATTGGAGAACGACTCGAATTGTAGTTGTAAGTGGGTAAAAAGAAAAAACAAAATTAAAAAGCAAATTGCTTCATTTTATTGTTTTCGTAAGAACAAAAATTGTTTTCTGTCATATTTCTCCCCCATTGGAGCACAGAGCCTCCGATAGAGATTTCATTTATCGTAATGTTTAACCAAAAGTTTGGCACCTCCAAATGAGTCGTGCCGGCTGCCAAGCAGTGGGATTTATCAAAAGTTCACGACTACCCCTTAAAGACTAAATTCCGTAAACCTGTGTTGAACTCATGTTTGTGAAACATCATTTAGGCCCTAATCATGTACAACGCAGCGCAACGCCACAGAACTAACGCAACGCCAAAGAATAACATTGAAAGCACAAACAATGTCATAAACATTTTGTAATTTTGTTGTTGCTTTCTACAGAAATTCATATTGCGTTTTAAAATTTCAAACGCTCCATTGCTTGTGTCGTTGAAAATTTTAAAACGGTACATGAATTTCTGTTAAAAGCAACAACAAAATTACAAAATATTTATGACATTGTTTGTGCTTTCAATGTTATTGTTTAGCGTTGCGCTGCGTTGTACATGATTAGGGCCTTAATCTTGGGCAATGAGTGATGAGCCCAAAGACTGGTTTTCGCTAAACACATGAAGTTACCGTGGTTACCACGGTGCGATATTCATGCCTAATTATTATACTAGAGAAACAGCTGCCATTCTTTAGAGTAGATTTTGGTAACCCCTGGGTATTATATTTCCCCAGTATCTTCCAAATTGTAAAAATTATGTGAGCTTCCTAATGGGAGGGTGCCAATGGATGATCTAGCAAAATCAACACTGATCTAAAATAATTTTTTGAAAGTATACTTTCTATAATTTTTAAAAAAGAATATTCCTGACAAGCAAGCTTCACCAAATTTGGTATGTAGAAGTCTAATGATAAAAAAAATCGATTTGAGAAAAAATGGGCGGGCCAAGCACCCTTTTTTCAAAGTAGTGGCAAAACGTTCTTCCTGGTAAGCTAGCTTCAACAAAAAGTTTTATACGGACTTGTACTTACAAAAAAGCAACTTGAAAAAAAAATGAGCGGTCCACGCCCCCCTTTTTCCTATACCCAAAACCCAAATTATCAACAAAAATAATTACAAAAACGCTAACTTCATCAAATTTTGTATACCGACTTCTACTGACAAAAAAAAACTTGAGAAAAAATGGGCGGCCCACGCCCACTATTAAACAAATAATTTCTGTCAACACATTGAAGACTTTCCCATCTAAAGGGTCCGCCAAATATATATTTTTTTTTTTTAAATGCTATAAAAAAAAAACTACTGAATATTTTCTCAAATTTCTTTTTTTATTTGAAAGTACAATCCTTCCGGTTAATAATGGAAAATAATTTCATTCAAATGGCTGCCTCGGCTGGCCATGCAGTAGCCTACACGATCGGTCCAATTTTTAAGCACATTATCGATTGTATGCAGCTGTATTTCACCAATGGCTTTATGAATATTGTCCTTTAAAGCGTCAACTGTCTCTGGCTTGTCGGCGTAACACTTATCTTTGACGGCACCCCACAAATAATAGTCCAACGGTGTCAAATCGCAGCTCCGAGGTTCCCAAACGACATCAGTTCTGTGGCTGATAATGCGATCTTCAAAAACAGGGCGCAAAACATCGAGTGAAGCTTCGGCTGTGTGGCACGTAGCGCCGTCCTGTTGAAACCAAATGTTGCCAATATCCTCCTCTTCAATTTTTGTGAACAAAAATTCGTTCAACATGGCCCGATAACGATCGCCATTGACTGTAACGGCCACTCCTTACTCATTTTCGAAGAAAAATGGCCCAATTATGCCTCTGGACTAAAATCCGCACCAAACAGTGACTCGTTTTGGGTGTATCGGCTTTTCATGTATGCGTGCGGTCGCCCCAAATGCGACAATTTTGCTTGTTTACATACCCGCCAAGATCAAAATGAGCTTCATCTGAAAAGATGATTTTTTTTTTTTTGACAAAATCGGCATCTTCTGTAAGTCGATCGCAGGCCATCTTAGCGAAGCGAAAACACATTGGATGGTCAGTTGGCTTCAACTCCTGAACCAATTGGACTTTGTATGGCCTCATACCAAGGTCTTTATGCAAAATTCGTCTCAATGATGTCTCCAAAATGTTCAATTGTTGAGACCGACGGTGAATTGATGTTGATGGCGCTTCACGCACACTTTCTGCCACAGCAGCAATATTCTCGGGTGTACGCACTGTTTTTGGCTTTTCACGCTTTGGTTTATCGATGAGGATGCCAGTTTCTTTCACTTTTTTCACAAGATAACGAACATGCGGAGCTGGCGGTGCTTCTATTCTTCCTAAATCCGTACGCAATTTTCGCACACATTCTGCAACATTACCATGATTTTCAAAGTAATGTCGCAATATTTCCCAGCGTTGTTCAAGCGTATACACAACTAATTATCTGTCAAATCAGACATGAGCTAAGTGTTACCATTCACGAAATAAGCACTAGTTGAAAAAAAACGTTAGATGGCGGACCCTTTAGTGGTTCCAACTTCTTAATCTGTTTATTTATGTTGTGGTTTTCAGTTAAAATGTGCTCTAACAAACTCCAGTTTTAAAGGTCTACAAAAGCGTACTGACTGAGGTGCACGATTTACCCAAATATTATCACCTGCTGATGAAATTATTTTTATTGGAATGACTGATGTCACAAAAATGGACAGATCGAAACTTTCCGAAGTATTTTACACAAAGTGTTGTTTAAACAAGCTGTGACCGGAAGAACGATCAATCCCGTAGCTCAAAATTAGTATCGATTCTTCAACATCTATTGTACACAATACTTCATCTTGATATGCAAGAATTCTTTTAGCTGTGTGGTCTACCAAATTTTGCAACGATACTTCGACAGAGCTTTCATTTATACAATACTACTATTGTGTTTTATGTTTAATTGACGCATATTTAAGGACTGCTTCTAAGTTAATCCGTTTTCTAACAAAAACATTGGAGCTTCATCAGGTGATACTGGCGTAACTTCTTTATGGCTAGTATTAAGAACTTCTCGAATTTTGGATTCCGATTTGGAGATATACCAACTTGTTGTAGGACAAATTTCAAATCCGTTGCGTGTGATTTTTTGGCAGATATAGAGGCAGTATGAACTAATAATTGCGCATTGTCGCCTTGCTGTGAAGCTAATTCGGAAGCTAATCTCCTTTTATTTCTTTCGCAGCTATCATCATAAGTCATTTTTGGTCGCCCGATAGCATTAATCTTTTTCGGTATAACAAAAATTGTTTCTCGCCACAACCATTCCTTATTATATTTCCTAAATGCTTTCTCATTTCTGGATTTTTTATCCCATTTTAGTTTAAAAAAACTAGATAAGTTACGAGCTTTAGTACATAATAATTTACTTAATTCACTGTCAATTTCGTATATGGAATCTTTCCTTTTATGTAATTCGAAACATTCCTGTTGTTTCTCAACCAAAATCCAAATATTTCAGAATTTTTGAACCTGAGTGTTTCTACAAAAATATTAAAAATGCATCGTTCATTAGCAGTCAAATGCGTACACTTTTACCATGACATAAAACTTGAGTATTCTACAAACAATCATATGTAAATAGTTTCAATGATACTTCATGACATTGTTAGTTTTACTCCACGAAAAACGATAAAGCTCTTCAGAATTTCACAAAAAAATATGTACACACAAAAAACCTCCAAAATAAGTATGAAATACAAACATTAAGCAAACTATATTTGTAATAGTAAAAAATACTCACCTCGAGTATTACAACTCATATTTACAAAGTTTTTTTTACATGAATATATTATTAAAAAAACAGTTTTAAATTTTATAAAAATTTTGCTGCTTCACTTGTATTAACACGTACTTAAAAAAATATGTAAACATTAACAGCTGTTTGTACATAAACAGCGTTGCCAACAAATTTTTTTATTGTTTTTTCTTATCAATATGTTGGGTATTGAATAAATTTTAGTCCATTTTCGTGCCAGTTTTTTATTTTTCTTAAAAAAATTGTATTAAGTATGAGATCTCGTAAAACTGAATCTTTTAGTAGCATTTAGAAATCTTTTAAAATTGGTCATTTAAAAAAAAATTCCAGTTCTTGCTCATACTTGTCTTCATTTCATAAGCCATGATCTAAGTGATACATGACAGAGGGAAATACAGAATGGCACATAAGGTGAATAATAATGTTGGGAGATTATTAACGAAAACTAAGGATAGATTACAAAAGTCGGATATGTTTAATTTAGTTTATAAAATTCATTGTGGTGGGAATGATAATGAACAATGTAGGAAAATATATGTAGGAACAACTGGGACAAAATTGAAAACTAGATTAGCAGGACATAAACATGACCAAAAATATAGAAATTATAATTCAGCCCATGGAACGGCATTGTCAAAACATTGCAGAGATTTTAATCATTATCCTGATTTTGAAAACACATCTATTTTGAACATAGAAAATTTTAAGAAACGTAGCTATGTATATGCTAGAAATGTTACAGATTAATAATGATCCATTTGAGAAAAGGATTAATTTTAAAAAAGAATTAAAATAAAGAGGTTGATGGAAGGGAAAATTATAAATAGGTATTTGTCTTTGATTATTTATAAAATTTAGTTCAGATGGCACAGCACAGACTGAAAATATATATTAGATAAAAAAAATATATATTGACGGAAAGGAAATTAAAAAAGGTTTTCGGTTTTGAATATTTTTAAAAATTTTTTTTTTTTTTTTTAAATTTTGTTTGGTTTCCTCTTTTTATTTTAAATTTGTAATTGAAATTTTAAATTAATTTTTCCTTTTGTTATTTTTCCATTTATTGTCAAAAATAATTTTTTAATTTTATATTATTTTAAAAATTTCCTGAAGAAGATTTCCAACGGAAATCGAAATATCAAAAAATAAATAATATTTAAAATGTTTTTTATAAAAGAGTGACCTAAAGCTTAAAATATATTGAAATATAATATTTAATTGAAAAAATGTCGAAATAATAGGAATATAATTTATAGTTATAGAAGTATTAAATTTTAATCGGACTAGCAGTTTAGAATAGCCCTTTTAAGCTAAGGATGTAGTGTATAAATATGTATTTGTATTAGAAATATAATTGTACCTAAAATTAAAATACGAAATTTTAATCAAAAAACACAATTTTTTTATTGTATTCGCAATTACAGAAATTTTGCTAATAAATGCGACCCTAATAATGCGCTATGTGGATTGGATTGTACAGACTAGACACTAGGATATTCATTTAATCGGGCTGTTGCTTTAATCGGTTAATCGCTCGGTTAATTAACCGAGGTTTTGGTTTAATCGGCTATTAATCGGTTAACCGATTAATAAAGTTTTTTTATAAATTAGGTAATTTCAATCATCATCCTTAGAAATATCTTCCGATCACACACCTACAATTGTAACTTTAATGAACCCAAATAGAATTGTATCTTATATATTAATAGGCAAGCGGTTTTCTAAGGATCCCTTTTACGCCTTAACTATATATTGTATTTTAACAAATGATATATCTCATTTTTGGGAGATTATGTTAATTTAAATTTTGTTAAAATCGGTTCTGTATTTCACGAGTTATACGCGTTAGAAAGTAGCACTAATACATTGAAACAATTCATATACGTGCGAGCAAAAACAATGTAAACACATAACACACGTTTTTGTGTTTACATAGTAAAAAGAACAACAACATGCAGAGTTTTCTGCTATGCATTAAATCAGTGGTGTCAATTATGATTGTGTTGGTGCGAATACTCTTGTCTCTCTCATTCCCAGCGGGAGGAATCTGCGGTTGCGATGCCTATTACGAGGCCTAATTAACATACATATTTTGCTATGAAGACTTTAGAGCAATTAATAATAATACAATTATCGAAAAATGTTGAGTTATGGACAGACACACTCAGTTATTATTTAAATAAATTTAATTTGGAACCTGCATTTCGCAGAAACTTTGCTTATTTTTTGGAAAAATTGAGCATTTGACAATATTTGAAGTCATTTTACTACCTTATTAAATTCTTTCTAATATTTTTAATTTGGTGCTCAACATACCTTTGCAAATGCCAACAATGAAAATTCATTTGCACATGCTAATGCAAATAATAACTCCATTAAGTTTAAAAATATTCTATATTTATTAACCACCATTATAAAAAGAGAAGATTTTACTAGCCTATAAAAATATACTTTTATTTACCAATAATATCTTCTAAATTTAAATTGCAGTTTCGAAACAAAACATTTTTTAGGTTTGTGGACGTTAAACAATAAAGTTTCATTAATACATCAATAATACACATCTTCTTACCCAAAAATTTTACCTGCTGTCACATTTGCTTTTATGTGTATAGGTTTACACATAAATTGTAGGAAAACAAGACTTTTTTAAATATTTTTACTTACTTGAGAAAAGTGTTTTCAAAGGAAAAACAACCCACCGACGCGATTGGTACAGAAAGAAAAATATTTTTACCAGCACAAAATACCAACAAATTCTTGTGGCTATTTTTTTCTTAATAATTTCTGCATTTAGGTACGTCTTTTTAACGAAAGAAAAAGGGACCCTTTAAAAGGCAACAAAGAATTTTTTTCACAAACAAAACACATATCGTTAGCTTAAATGCAAAACAATGTAGATATTATTTGTCAATCATTGTACAATGTTAAAAACAGAAATAAAACAAAACATAAACAAAGATAATAAATAAAATAAATATATTATTTCTGTTTAGAGGTCTCAAAACAGGCCGTGCGATATTTCGATATTTCCCGCTGAATGAGAGTGTTTTGCAGTAAAAAATTATATTTTACGCTCGCAAAATAAAAGAGCGTAAGCGTGCATGTGAGTTTTGCTGACACAATTGTGCATGACGCTGACACCCCTGGTTTACATAGTAAAAAGAACAACAACATGCAGAGTTTTCTGCTATGCATTAAATTGGAGAACAGTAGAGATTAAGAAATAAAAAAGAGAAAGACAATTTTAAATATTTTGTTTTCTTTTTGGGAGAGTTGTTGTTTTTAAATGTTACCGTTGATTTCTTAAATTTTTGCGCTTATTAATATGATTACATTGTAAAGAATGTGTTTAATACATTTTTTTTTTTTTAAATAAAGTGCGATCTTTTGATGGGCTGCGATTTTATATAACAGACACTACCGATCATGGTCATTTTTTATATGATAATCATGTATTTACAAAAAATATATATGTACATAGAGAGGTTATAACAACACAATTCATCAACGAAATAAATAAATGGAAAATATATAAAAGGCTTTGTTATAAACATTGAGATTAGGGAACTTATGTTATATATACATTTTTAGAAAAATTGTCACTAAATTTCATATGCCTCATAATATTAAAAATTGTTCTGCTCTACTGAGAATTATTACATTTTGAGTTACTACCCTGTTTATAATCAAGTGCGATAGGTTTTTTACCATTAAAAAGAACATAATAGTTCTTGAACTAACACGGGCAAACAAAATAAAGCATTCATAAATATGTATGTAATACATATTTTTTAATTAATACATATTTATTATGTAGTAATTAAAAAATAAACTGATTGATAATTTTATTTCAATAGTTTAAGGAGACCTTAAAAATAATCCTTTAGAAAAATGTTTAGGATTTAAGCGATTCTTTTCTTTAGTTTTGATAAATCTTGACTTGGAAAAACTTCTTTTACTTATCGTTGATGTTGGAGAAATCGAACGTAATCCATAATACAGAATATCTAATTTCTCAGTCCTTTTCCTGGATTTCTCTAAACGTATAATATCTTCCATTATGTCATTAGAGTCCTGTTTTAATTTTATTTTTAATTTTTACCTCTTCTAACTATTATGGTTAATTCTGCTAAAAGATTGATATGAGAAAATATGCGAAGAAACCAATAACTAAACACATACATACATATGGGAAGTTCCAGCGGAAAGTCTCCTTTTTGTAACGTAACGTACAGAAGTACATTAAATCGTTTATCAAAAATTGTATATGTATAATTTACTTTTTTATATGTTGTGTAAAGCGCAACTAGATGTACATTAAGCTACAAAGGGGACAGCTTTTGAACCACATGGTCCTAAAATACAAGCTTATTTGCTTTCTGGCGTCACATTACAAAAAGTAGACTTTACGCTGGAAATTCCCATAATGTACCTAAAACGAGCAAAGATTTTTAAATTTGATAACTTGGAACATAAATCTTTATAAGTCCAAAGCTTGTTAAAAGAGGTTTTATACAAAAAGTATTGCAAGTCAAAATCCACTTCTGTTTTTTGTAACGTCACGCCGGCGCATATTTTTGCTTATAGTATCTTCAAATCCTTACGGTTGATTGTTGTAAATTTTTTTCTGAATATAGAGCTGCTTTATTACTTTGTAATCTTTTTACAAATTTAACTTCTTCATTTAATTTGTTTACATTTGGTCGTACAAATATCACGTCACAATGGAAATGCCCATATAAAAAGAACGTGAAACAAAAAGCTGTTGGCAGCAAAGACCTATTTAAAATGAAGATCCCTTCTTTGTTTGTATGAAAAAATATTTTCTAAACACATACGTTTTGTATATGAGACGAAACAAATAATTAAAAACACAAAAAAATATGTTATAATACTACAAAAAATTAAAAATTTTTTTACTTCGGTTAATCGACGGAAATTAACCAGTTTAATCGTTAAACGAAAATAACCGATAAGCAGTTAACCGAATGAATACCCTACTAGACACTCTACACTATACTTCGTCCTAATGATGCCAAGAGTAGGGACTTTTCCCTTTTTGTAGGGATTTTTTCGGAAAATTTAAAGCGTAGGGAAAAAGGACAACTATTTTATTTTAAAGCAAATGTAGGAAATTTCCAAAGTATTGTCTAATTTTTAACATATTTGGGGGATTCACAAGGTGTCATAAAGTCATATGTCTTAAAATAATAATATGAAAAAATACGACTGTTGTGAGCAACCCCTCATAATTCAATGTGCTATTAATTACGACAGCACAATAAACATAGCAAGCAACGTTCTATTTATTTAAGACACTTTTTGTTTACAAACCAACAACAATATTTTTAAACCATTGTAAAATGTTAGTACATTATGACAATAAACCATCATAGCACACCTTGTGAATACCCCAATTATGTAAAAATGCGTTAATATTCGTATTATTTTCATTTAAAAATTAAAATGTTTCATATACAATAGCATTTAAGTACAAATGTAGTATTTTTCAACAGAAACCCTAAACTATGAGCCCTAACAGCCTGGCAATCTTCAACAAGTGCCAAAACCGTGTACGTATATATAAGGGGGCGCCGAATATTCGGCTTCGCATTTGTGAACTATTCGCTTAAATTTCCTATTTGTATTCGCACGCACATTCGCTAAAATGTATGCGAATATTAAAAGAGAATATTTAATGAATGAAATTTCTACATTGCCGAGAAAAAACAGTCACACCTGCTAAACTAAGAGAAATAAAATCATACAATTTGGAATTTTTTAAAATAACAAATGTAATGAAAGCTTTTAATGATGTGGAAGGATATATTTTTAAAAGGTTTTATTATATTTTTGTTTAGGGGAACTGAAGTAAATATTTTTTTAAGGATTCAACAGAGCCTTCCCTTTTATATGGTACCGAGTTTGCTAAAAAAAATATTATATACTTATATTAAAAAAATTATAAAAAATAAGTAATCTTGAAAAAGGTTAAGTCCTTTAGAAAGGACAAAAGATGAGGAAATGAAACTCAAGCACGCAGTTTGACTTAGTTTTGACTCTAGATTGCAGGATCTATAGTGGCGTTTCTGGCAAAACGAACAAATTTTAATTTGTCACACAGTGTTTGTTTTTATTGTGAGTAAAGCATTGTACATATTCATTTTGCTTGTTTTCTTGCTGTTAATAAATGCTTTTATAATATATGTTAATAAGTTCGTTAATTATAATTTTTGCTTGTAGGGGAAAAAGGGAATTTTTTTTAGACACGTAGGGTTTTTTTTTAAATATCACTGTTTTGTCCTCCAAAGACCACAGTGTACAAACTAGTTTGATCCAAAAAAAAAACCTTTTTTGCGAGCTTCACTTCATCGTAGGCTTGACACCATATATTCGAATATCGTAAGCTAAAAGGCGTACTAACAAAAAAAAAAAAAATCTTTTTTTTATTGATTACACTGTGCAAGAAATTGACACTTTTTTTCGTGACAAGCTGGGCACCTGGCGTTTTAACATAATTCGGGTACGCTGAATCCAGTGGTGCCCGCGGTTTTTTAAGATTGGCTCTGGCTTTCGAGATATACCGTTATTTCGAAAATGGAGGAGGTTGCACAACATATATTCGCATAACTCAAAAACGCTTTAGCTTATTGAAAAAAAAATTCCGCAATAAAATTTCCTTTAAGAAAAGTACAACCTCTTTCTAATATCCGCAGTCGTTTTAGAAACATAATTTTTTTTTTTTTTTGGAAAAAAAATAATTTTTTTAACAAAATTTCGAAATTTTTGTTTTTTAAAAATTCATAAAAAATTGGAAAATGCAGCTATGCTTCTAAGACGTATAAAAAACGAAATTCCAAACAAAACAAGCAATAAATGATTAAAATCTGTTTGCAACTTTTGATTTTATTCGCAAAAGTCGACAAATTTTAATTAATTTAAGAATTTCATAAAACGCAATATTTGTATGGGAGCACACCTAAGGGATGGTGATAAAGGGAAAGTATAATTTGAGAAAATGTTAAGAACAAAAACTAATGGAGGTCAGTCTTACATTTTATCCCCCTAGGGGCAACTCCTGGGCATTTATGAAGCTTTTTCTTCAATATATTTCTAGTCTGCATTGAACATTTTGTATGGAAGCCCCCTTAAGGAATGGAGATAGCGGGTGGGTATGTTAGAAATAAATGATTGAGATGAAAAATAAAGTGGGGTTGGTCATACATTTAACCCATCTAGGGGCATCCTAGGCGCTGCAGGGGCCAAATAAAGGAACTTCATTAAACGGCCATATTTGTAAGGGGTGGAAATATATGGCAATGTTTCAAGAAAATGTTAAGAACAAAAAACATTGGAGGTCGGTTAAACATTTTATCCCCCTAGGAGTGAATCCTAGGCCTTAGAAACAATTGATGGGAATGGAAAATAAAGTTGCGCTGGTCATACATTTGGCCCGTCTTGGGGTATCTCAGGCGCTGCAGGTGCAAAATTTAAGGCTAGGTTACAAACAAAATAAGCTATAAGTGATTAAAGTCTGTCTACAATTTTTGATTTTTTCAGAAAAGATGAAATTTTTTTATTTTTATTTAGAAATTTATTCTTCTTTCTCCTGCAGATTCCAACAAATATCCTCTAATAGCGAATAAAGTTGTTTGCCGCTATGCCAGTGTTCGAGCCTGGCTGTTACTTGGTAAAATCTCTCGCCATGTTCATCAGACTCGGCTGGTGATTGTTCATTAAATTTTTTAGCATGGTAATGCAAAAAATGTATTTTCAATGACATTCTAACGTTTAAGTTTTTAAATGCGGTTAGCATATTTTTGATTAAAATTCGCCAGTTTTCAGACCGATGATTTCCTAATACATTTCCTATTACTGATTTCATACAATTCCAGGCCAATAGCTCGATATCATTCAATGCAACCGCAAATTGATGGTCCTTCATAAGACGACGAATGTCCGGTCCATTAAGAGTTCCTGTAAAATAAAAACATTATGATATGAAATATAAATCTAATTTAATAAAGTAGTTAGAGTTCATACCTTCTTTTACTTTCATGCCGCTTAATCGTGGAAAAATTCGGCGCAATTCGGTAAAAGCAACACCATCTGGGCTCAATGCTTTTATAGAATTTTTTAATCGGTAACTGTGGATTTTCCAAAATTCCTACCGCAAAGTGAAAGTGTGGTAATAATGCATGCATATTTCTTTGGAATAGCATACATTTGTATATTTGTTCTTTTGTTTTGTATTGTAAATGGCACAAAAACCGCATTTAAAAAATTTTACGTCAAAATGTCATTGAAAATAAATTTTCTGCATTGGCACGTTCTTCATATGTGACAGCGCATAGAGAAAGGGACCTGAGGGTAAAAAAAAATCAATTTTCACTTTTTTTTTTTTTTTGATGTGGACAACATCTGAGCGCGTTTTCAAGGTTGACCAACACGTTCCTGACGTCATGAGATGTGTCGCTTTTAAATGAGACCAATACCAGCACGCTCAGTGATGGTACACCAAAGATACACGTATTTAAATCTTTAAAATGGTTTTAAATGGTTTTTACCCTTAGGTCCCTTTCTATTTTGCGCGTCACATATATATGTACATAATGTTGAATAAAGAATTTAATAATTAAAAAAAATCCTATGAAATGCTCCATATAAAGTATATTCTTCATATATATTGAAGAAAAAGTCCCATAAATTCCCAGAAGTCGCCCCTAGTGGTATATAATGTATGACCGACCTCAATTAATTTTTTGTCCTTAACATTTTCTCAAAACGTACTTGCCCCTTATCTCCACTTCTTAGGGGGCTCCCATACAAATATTGCGTTTTATGAAATTCTTAAATTAATTAAAATTTGTCGACTTTTATGAATAAAATCAAAAGTTGCTAACAGATTTTAATCATTTATGGCTTCTTTTGTTTGCAGCTTCGTTTTAAATTAGAAGCCTAGCTGCATTTTATGAATTTTTTAAAAACAAAAATTTCGAAATTTTGATAAAAAAAATTTATTTTTTTTATCACTACTTTCTTAAATGAAATTTTATTGCGGAATTTCGGTTTTTTTAGTAATTGCAATAAACTAAACCGTTTTTGAGTTACGCGAATATATGTTGTGAAACCTCCTCCATTTTCGAAATAACGGTATATCTCGAAAACCAGAGCCAATCTTAAAAAACCGCGCGCACCACTGGATTCGGCGTACCCGAATTATGTTAAAACGCCATGTGCTCGGCTTCTCTGTTTTTTCAATTAGCATAGTGTTATTATGAATGCCATTTAACTACATGTCCTGAAAAAATTTTGTGCTATCAGAAATAACAAAAATAAAGGAACGTAACTACAAGTGTGTTTATTTGATAAATACAAAACGTCGTAACAACACATTGTTTTCTAACAAAATATAATGAAATAGTTTTCTTTGAAAATTGAGAAAAAAAAACTTCGTAAAAAATGTTAATAGTTTTCATTTTAAACAGTTCTTTGCTTCTCCTGTAAAATTATTAAATATTATTAATTACGCCTTTTTGCATTTTAGCTAACCATATAAAGACTCGACTTTATGAACCCAAAGTTAAAAAACTGGACTCCCGTGTCGCTAAACATTCGTCAATAAAGACTTGATTATAAATTTTTTCCTATGAGGACGTTACTACATATGTATTTAGACTCTACACAATTTTCCCAAAATGTTATTGCACATTTTCATTTAACACAAATTTATTGCAATTTTAATTTAAAATATTTTCATATATCATACAAAATTTTACCCCCCATAATCTCTAATAATTCATGCATTCTCTATTGGAAGCCAAATTAAAAAAAAAAAAAGAAAAAAAAAAGTTATCAATTCCGCACAATTTTTGCTAACATCCCAATATTTGCGGTCAATACACAGAAAACCAAATAAAAGAAAATCTCAAACTTATTTCCCCAGTTATAAGTTAAATAAATTTATGACTACACCAAAAATAATACCAACTAAACAAATATTCGAACAAAAAAAAATGGCATTCAGCCAATATTTTCATTTTCATTGTCGATAAAATTTTAAGAATTTACAGTGAATTTCAACTAATAAAAATATAAAAAATAATGCCAATATATTCTCTTTTTTTTTTCTTTTAAAAAAGGAGTAGAAAAATAACATGAATTGAACATTCTTTGTTGCATGTTCAATTTAAGAAACAACAAAAACATTCCTAAAAACATATAAAACAGATTATTAAAAGTGCAAAGTTTAAACGTTGTACAAAAAGAAAAACTTTCACTAAAACTACTCCATAAAAATAAGGCGAAGGAAGCTCCTCTTTTATTGCTGTAAATTTTTTTTGTTTTTAACGAAATAAAACCCTGAAAATATTTTTACAACTTCCCAAACAAAAAATTCATCCGCTTGAAAATATTTTTTTTACAAAACGAAAAAGTGCCCAAAACATTTTTGAACAAATTCTCTTGTTTTTATGACAAAAATCTAGGAAAATGGAAAATGTACTCGTATATATGACCATAAAAAGGACTAAAATCAGCAAATTATGAACAAAATGGTTTTTATATTTTATTTTAGAAATCCTTGACTTTTGGCTGTAAACGAGTAGGTGACTATGCTTGCAAACGTTTTTATTTGATTATTTAAAGGAATGTATTGATTAAATTGAGATTTTATTTAAGTTTACTCTTTTTTATTGGTAGAATTTAAAAAATTCCAAATCATTTTCATTCATATTGTGCGCCCTACAATTGCCGAATATTTCTCTAACTCTCGGTAGTTATCTTTTATACAGGGTGGCACATAAGTTCCGCTAACTTTTTTCTTTCTGATTTTAATTTGTGTCGGAACTTATTAAAATTTTAATTATAGTTTGGAAATATGTTCACATTATAATTTTTGAAGACAATATGGAAATACAAGAAAAGGGAAGCAAACAGGTGTAACGTCTAGACAAACTTAACTGCGGAAGACCCAACAGGATGCGACATACCTCATCTAAAGATACTTAGGCCAAAATTTGTATCCTATTTCGTTTTTTAAGAAAATAAGCCTATGGCCTGTTTTTAAAAGCATTTTAAAAGTTTTAAGAACTTGTACCGATTCTCTAAGGCTGGGTTTTTGAGATATGGATTAAGTTTAAACATAGTTTAACGTACTCTGAAACTCAGATGTTTCCGTTGAAATGTGATTTTTTTTTATTATTTAATTAGAGACCAACATTTTAAGCAACACTTAGCAGTTCCGTGAAAATTTTGCACACAAACTTGGTAATGACGGCACAAATCTCTTTTCAGATTAACTAAACCGAGTTTAACTGAGATCACAAAAACCCAGCCTAAGAGATTATTGAAAATTGTGGATAAATTGGAAAACCCATCAGGATGCGGCATAGATACCTTATTTTAAAAACATTAAGCCCCAAATTTTTGATACACTCATAAAATTATTACAGTAACTGATTGTAGGTTATTAAATTCGTTTTCCGTACTGTTAAAATTTAATGAAAATATAGTTGTTTTACGAATCAATTTATTTTTTAACATTAGTGTTTGTTACTCAAAAAACAAACTACCAAAAAATACTGATTTTCCGTACTACGAGTATTATTGTTATTAAGTTTGATTTTGTCAGTTAAATTATATTTTTTAAAGCAATAACTCTTAAATTTTACGGAATATACTGTTAAATAAAAAAAAATTCAAAAAGTTAAGTAAAATTCATTTATTTTAAATGAAATGTAAATGATCCGTTTTTTAAATAAATTTTTAGTTCTTTAAAATGAATTTTTTGTGGAATTTACCTACATAATATTTTGAGTGTACTATTTCATTTTTTTTAAAAAAATAAGCCAATGGATTTCTTTTTAAAACATTGATTGCTTCGACCTGACGTGTTTTTTTCATAGAATTTTACATAAGCTTTCTTCGGATTTCTGTTCCCCAGCTTCACTTCTTCAGATTAGATGGTTCTTGGGTTATTGGCACATGCATTGGTAACCCTACAGAAATACTCGTGAGTCGTTAAGTCTGGCGAATACCAAAAATTTCTCGCTGTAGAACCATGATTGGACTGGGCTGTCTGGGCTGCGGCTCCATCATGTTGGAATCATAATTCTGGATGGTTCTCAACCTAGGGCATTGAACAATTTTCAATCATCGCCCCGCCCGTCTTCAATGCCGGTCACATTAACCGTAACTTGTTCGTCGTTTCCAAAAAAAAAACTATGGTCCAAAAAATAAGTGGGTGCATTCCATATTAAACAATGATTTTGGGTGTCCCATATTATACAATTTTTGTTTATTCAAGTGACCATTGAGGTGAACATGGGCCTCATCGCTCTTTATTCGATATGATCTTCGTATTCGAATGCGCACTTTCAAAATAAAAAGAAACAACTTTGGATCTTTTTTCTGTATTTAGGGTTTTCCATCATATATTTCTCAAGTTTTTCAAACAAAAAAAAAAAATTATTCACTTATAAAATCAAAGCGTTACTTATGCGCCAGCCTGTATCATATATAGTTTTAAGGTTGAAGCCAAAATAAGTTAAATATGTAACAATAAAAAAAAAAAGTCAGAGAATGTAGCGTTTGCGTAAAGAAAAGGTTACATTTGCAGCTTAGGCTCAAAAAACTGAGTGTTTTTCATATAAATTTTACTACACGTTCAATCACTTGTGTTGTGAAAACAGCACATTAAAAACACTTTTAAAATATAACCCTGGGGTTTTAAACAAACTTACAAAGCAGGGGCAAAATTACGGCATTTGATATCAAGCGAAATATGTCATAATTTAGTTACTGTATTCAAGAAAAGTTAAAATTTTTTTTTTTTAAATTTACCGACCCACCTTCAATTAAGGGTGTGCAAAATTGAGATATTATTTTAATAAAAGAGTTCTTTTTTGAGATATAGAAAATATTTTAATTTCAGTTTATTACAAATAGGTTCCGGTTAAAACTGAAAAAATTATGTCGGTCAAGTAAGCCCCCTAATGCCTCGGCAGGCTTCCAATCTTTTAACATTCTCAATTACGTTTTCCAATAAACTGTTGTCAATGGTTGATATCGGTTTTTAAGCTTTTTAACTGTTGTGGGATTATTGCTGTGCACTTTAAATTTAAAAAAAAAACCCCCACACAAATAGTCTAAAGGTGTAAAATAGCATGATATTGGTGTCCAAATCACTCCTCACGATTTTCGAACTCTTCTTGCAAAAGATTGTTTCTAATTCGCAGGTGCAAACACAAAAAATATCGCTTTATAAGGGTTTATATTCTAAAAAATTCACCGACCACATTCGTGGATTACAGGTACCACTCTTTTAAGCAAATGGCTTCAAAGCTTAAGGGATTGAAATTATATTGAAATTATAATATACAGACAAAGAAAAAATCTGTTTCCAGATGGTCATGGCTAACAAAACAATTTTCATACATATTTTATGGTTATTTCAACTATATTATTGTCACCATTTCTTGTCGGTTCCCAGTGGGAAAACTCAGAAGACTTTCTTACTTCAGCCCTTATTAAAGGTCTGTTTAAAAATTTCAATTTACCATTCTTACCTAACTGCTTGAAATGCCTCATATAAGGCCTCGGTTCTTTCGTATAAAAGATAAAGAACTCATTCCACACTCGCTTCTATGAGAAGGAAGAAGAGAAGGAGAAGCATTTTTTATATTGTTTGCTAAAGCAAAAGTAAAAGAATTATTTTTTTTTATCCAGTTGCCATTCTTATGTACTGCCAAAGAAGCGAGAGCGGAGGGCCTACCCGCAATGACAACGTGTGTAAAAACGATATGAGTATGGAATGGAGCAAGCAGACCTTGTACACTCAAAAGAAGGAGTACAGAGGCCTTCTATAAGGCATCCGTACTCTTTTTTTCCGCTGGGTTTTTTTTTTTTTAAATAATGCTCGAATACTACGACCAACCTTGACAAATCAGTATTTGAGTTCCAAATATTTTCTTTCACATAAAATTGCGCATAAAATGTATGGAATATTCAGAAAAATGTCAAATATTTTAGTTTCATAATTCTGGAAAATTCAACAAATACGTTTCGGCTAAACCTTTTCCGAGAAAATGATGTAAAATTACGACACTACACCGCATTAAATTGTTCTGAAATTTTTAACGTGTCGAATCAGGTCACTTTTAATTTGAAGTGTATTTTAAATATCTTTAGGGCTCTGTTCTCTGTATATCCCAAAGGACAAACATACTTTTGCCTTAAACAATGTCATCTGTATATCACTTAATTTCATCGCTATGTGGTGGTGGACTATCATGTTTATTCACGTTTATTATGAGTAGATCCTTTTTATATGCGACAACAACTTTCTAATACCCCAAAAATTTACGTGACCTTAAAGGAAATACCAACAAAAAAACTTGCATATTTAAAAAATATCGTCGAACAGAGTTGATTTGGAAAGACGGTACAAATGAAAAATTATTCATAAGTCCCACTTAGCAATTTTGGAAAATGTTCTGCACCTGACCGAAACAATAAAATCCACTTAGTGCTAAGAGTTTTCTTAAGATTAAGACAGTTTATTGTATCAACTACCTGCCATTTCAGTCCGCACAAGTTTTTTTTAACTGTCAGTTGATATAGAACAGACAATATATTAAACCCATGATGTATACAGAAAGTAGGTCTGACTTTTTCAAAAACTCCTTTTTTTATAAAATAATAACATTAAAAAAGTTCTTTCATAAAAATAGTTTTAACGTAAACTAAATAACTATCATTTTCATGATTATAATTCTACTTCTAGAGGTCCTGGTTCAACAGGTCATCATACACCTTCTTACTACAACAATAATAATAATTATAAACCCTTAAACGGTTTTATATCCAGGCCCTTAGCATTTCCAGACACTCACAGCACCAACAATAACAACAATCATAACAAATACAATGGAGCTGGTGGTGATGGTGAAATACAAGATAGCAGCGATACACATTTGGCCAACAGTTACAATTCTTGGCAACATCTTAAAGAGAAAGTGGGGGGTGGACTGTTGAATAAAAAAGGTGCTCTGCAGGATAGAATCAGCGTGGGTAAGTGATATGAATGCGTAATCAAGGCAATATCTCCAACAAACTAAAAAAAAAATAAGTTTGTGTACAAAAAAAAATTGCATAATTTACATTTGTCGTGTTGTCTTTTCTTTCTCACACAATCGTTCCCTTAGGACATTATGGAACATCAGAGAATCATGGCAGCAGTACAAGTGGTGGCTATGCATATGAAAGTCGTCCTTATGGTGGTGGACAAGCACACCATGTAGAGTACATACCATCTAGTACACACTATGGCAGTAGTGCAGCTCCTTCTGGTCATTTAAGCGGCTATTATGGTGGTAGTGCTGCAGGTGAAGGCATTCCATTCGATGTTTATGGAAGTAAAAATCACTATTCAGGCTTAGGTGGTGGCGACTATCCTTCCTACTCATTTCCAGAACCAAATGAACCAGCTGCACATAAAGGCCATCCAGACATATCAAAAAAAGCCCTTTTAGCCAAAAGCTTTCTCATTCCATTGGCTAGTGCTGCTGTGTTGGGTATAGCCGCTGCTTTGGTAAGCAATCCCCTGCTATTACAATTGGGCACAGTGTCTGGTGCGGCTTCGGCTATTTTGGGCAAACGTAAGCGAAGAGATTTAACCACTTCCGCATCTCCTAATGACAGAAACACTAATAACTTCACTTTAACTTCAACTTCTGTTAAGAGAAATAAAACAAATACAACGAAACTGCTTCCTTATCGTGGTCATCATCAACAACGTCTACAAAAACAATATCATAAACATTTTGTGCGTACGTAAAAACACGTGCAGTGTAACTGGACATCGTGAAAAAATCTTGTTTTATTGAATTGCAAAAGAAATATCCTAAAATTAAAATTATCTTTATCGGTATTAACAAACATGTAAACCAATGAATTACATGTTTGTTAATGCCCAACGTTTTTTTTTTTTTTTTTAATTTCATTCAAATCCTTTAAGAAGACACTCAAACTCACACACATACTCTTAGATAAAAATGTCATTAAAGATATTCGATTTTAGACTTTTCATCTACACATGCATGTATATAATTTGTTGTAGTTTTTACTTGCCCTAGATAATTATTGAAATGTTTATTTGAATTCACAGAAAAAAGTGATTTATCAATTAAAAAAATGGTTTAAAAAGCATTTAAATTTAATTAATGTGATAATTGAATCACTTATTTTTTTAGTTGAAAGAAAATTTAAAATTGAATTTTGATTTAATTAACATTTTAATTGTTTTCAAATAAATTTTCAATTTAAATTTGAATTATATAACAAAAAATCTTAATTGACCTTTTTCGTTTAAAATAACATAATTTAAACATGTGGAATTGTTGTTGGGAATTGTCAATATTTAATTAAATAAATTAACACATTGTTTGAAATGGCAAGTTTTTTGATAACTTTTTTTAATTAAAATTAAAAATATCATTTATTGAAAAAAAATTTTAAAACTATTAGTAATCAATATAATCATTTTGGTAATAGGTGCAAAATCAGCCAATTGTTTGCTTGATGTTATGAATTTGGTATAAATCTGGTGATTGGAGAAAATTAATAATGTTTTCTGTGTTAAGTTATAAATCTATTAATAAACTCATGTTCAATTCCCTATCTGTTGGTTGTTTTAATTAATTTTTTTTTTTTGAAATGTAATGAACAGGAAAAATTTTTAAAGCTGCATTGTAAAAAATCAAGTTTTGATTATTAATTATTTATTGAACTGTTTATGGTTTTTAATCCAAATTTTTACATTTAAATCAGGATTAAGATCATCAAATTTAATCTTCATTAAATTATTTTTATGAAGAAAGGAATTTTAAGACATGAAATGAATTAAAACTAATTGATATTTTTTCATTCTTGACTAACCGAAGGATCAAACCCACGTTCTCGGACCGGTTGATTTTGAGATGTTTCGATAGTAACCACATTATCTCTTCAGAAAATCTTTGCCGTTTAACACTCACCGCACACAGGGGACAAAGGCATTGATTTCACGGATTAATTCAAAAAAAAAAGTTCAAGTACCGTGAAAACTAGGGAGGTTATTTTAGCTTTGCCCAAGTCGGTTTTTTTAAAATGCCCATTTTTCGAATATCGAATAAACCGGTTATTTTGGTATAATAAACCGGTTATTTGAGTAATGTGTAATTTATATACATTTTCCTTACTCTTATTGTAGATGTACCCGCAATTTAAGTATTTTCTAATTGAATAATGGCCAAACTTAAACTTTTTATGAAAAATGTCAAAACGAAGTGTAATAAAGGTCAAAAAACGTTATGAACACTGTAAATACAAATCGCTTATAAAAACGTGTGTTCTTGTAGAAAAAAAAAAACCAAAAACTATTCAAAATACTACAAAAACGTGTGCAGTTAAAAAGTAAATAGTAACTTGTGCAAGAGTATTCTAAATATTTAATATATTTTTATATAAAGGTTATCTCTAGATCTTTTTCGAACGCGATTAAAAAGACAAAGTTAGGTTCTTGAAGTGCCCTAAAATGATTAGTTACAAAGGTTCTTCCATGTCACGACTTATTAATCACCTTTAATTATTATACATTCTTGACATTAATGTGATCCAAATGAAACTTAACTCGAAGTAGTCCTAATGTGACGACAAATAATACTTTGCCAAAATATGCTGTCAAAAATGAATCATTGGGTGAAATATTAGCCCGTTGTGTTGCCGAGGACGAAATGCCCGTTAAGGCACTAAAAACTCTTAAGTAGTTCTAGCATCTCGTCATGCAGAAAACTGCAGCAATACGGCGGAATCAACAATATGGGAAAAATTTCTACCAGTTTTATTTATTAAAATGCCAAGAACTAAAAAACAAAAATGAAGAAATCAAGCAATGTCATGGAATGAATGTTTTAAATTGTAGTCGACGAATTGACCAATATTTTACACAAAAAAGATGCTCAGTTCACTATTCGTTTCTATAGAAATATATATATAATGCTGAAACAAAATAATTTAAAATAGATAATACTGGCTAAGAGGTTTTGTTTGCAACTTTTGAAAAATATGGTTGATTTATATAGACATGCTTAGCCACCAACAAATTAAAACTCATTCAAAATAAATTTGGGAGAATATTTCAAATAATAACTTTATAAAATTCCTATAATTAATTTGCTTTTGCAAAACGTTTGTCTAGATCAAATATCATTCAACAGTTTCTAAATTACATTATACAAATATCTTCTTACAAATAAATTTAAGTAAATCAATAAAAAATTGTTGAAAATTTAGCTAAAGTTTGATCAATTTACTGGTCCCACTTTTCGTGGATTTTATCGTAAAATATTTGTTAGGTCTGATCTAAGTCATATCTATGTGTTTTGTTGGTTCCTTACCTTTGCAAATTGTTTTGTTTTTATTTAAATTAATTAATTATTTTAAAAACTTATTTGATTTTTGTGTTTTTAAGTATTCGAATTAAAACCGGTTAACCGGTTATTTAAAAATTGCTTAACCGAAAACCGGGTTTTTTAAAATAGCAACTATTCGTAATATTCGAAAACCGGTTATTGAAAAAAGTCGAATAATCGATCTCCCTAGTGAAAACTAAAAGACTCGGTTAAAGTGCACAAAATTCTGCATCAGTAGTAGGGAGATCGAACGGTTATTATTCGACCGGTTTTAACCGGTTATTTTAGCTTTGCCCATGTCGGTTATTTTAAAATGCCCATTTTTCGAATATCGAATAAACCGGTTATTTTGGTATAATAAACCGGTTATTTTAGTAATGTGTAATTAATATACATTTTCCATACTCTGGTTATAGATGAACCCGTAATTTAAGTATTTTCTAATTGCATTTTGGCCAAACTTAAACTTTTTATGAAGAATGTCAAAACAAAATGTAACAAAGGTCAAAAAATATTATGAACACTGTAAAAACAAATCGTTCTTGTAGAAAAAAAAACTAAAAACTATTAAAAATACTACAAGAACGGTTGCAGTTAAAAAGTAAATAGTAATTTGTGCAAGAGTATTCTAAATATGAAATATATTTTTATATAAAGGTTATCTCTATATATTTTTCGAACGCGATTAAAAAGACAAAGATAGTTGCTTGAAGTGCCCTAAAATGATAAAATACAAAGTTTCTTCCATGTCACGACTTATTAATCACCTTTAATTAGTATACATGATTGTCATCTTAACTCCGTTCGAAGTAGTTCTAAGGAGACGACAAATAATAACTTACTAAAATACTCGTTGTGTTGCCGAGGACGAAATGCCCGTTAAGACACTAAAAACTCTTAAGTAGTTCTAGCATCTCTTCATGCTGAAAACTACAACAGTACGGCGGAATCAACGATATGGGAAAAATTTCTACCAGTTTATTTATTAAAATACCCAGAACTAAAAACAAAAATGAAGAAATCAAGCAATGTCATGGAATGAATGTTTTAAAGGCTGTGGGAAAAATCGCCCAAAGAAAAATGGCCCAAAAAAAGAAATGAAAAATCGCCCAAAAAAATTCCATGTAAAATTGGGCCTAAATTCATATGAAAAGTGACCTAAAATTTTTGGTCTATTTTTCGTTATTGTTGGGTGATTTTTCATTTTTTAAATTTGGGTGATTTTTCATAATGAAAAATGTTGTATGAAAAATGGCCCATTTTTTTGATTTTCTCCTCTATGGTATAACAAACACCGGCTTCGCTTACTAAAGCTTCTCTGCACAGCCGGCCTTCGGCCGGGCGCAAGGATTTTCTCCTCTATGGTATAACAAATACCGGCTTCGCTAACTAAAGCTTCTCTGCACAGCCGGCCTTTGGCCGGGCGCAAGGATTTTCTCCTCTATGGTATAACAAACACCGGCTTCGCTAAGTAAAGCTTCTAAAATCTGCCTTGTTTCCAAATGAAAGCCGACTATGCAGAGAAGCTTTAGTTAGCGAAGCCGGTGTTTGTTATACCATAGAGGAGAAAATCCTTGCGCCCGGCCGAAGGCCGGCTGTTCAGAGAAGCTTTAGTTAGCGCAGTGTCCATGGACACTATGACACTTTTTGGAGTGTCATAACGTCCATGGACACTATGACACTAGACGTTATAACATGCCACCGGGAAAAAATCCGTTTTTGCTTTTTGGGTCATTTTTCATTTGTTTTTTTGGGCCCTTTTTCGTTTCTTTTGGGCAAAATTTCATATATAACTTTTTGGGTCATTTTTCATGTTCTGTTGGGCGATTCTTCATTTGGGCGATTTTTCATTTTTTTTTTTGGGCCATTTTTCTTTGGGCGATTTTTCCCACAGCCGTTTTAAATTGTAGTCGACGAATTGACAAATATTTTACACAAAAATAATGTTCAGTTCACTATTCGTTTCTATAATGCTGAAACAATATAATATGAAATGGATAATACTGGCTAAGAGGTTTTGTTTGCAACTTTTGAAAAATATGGTTGATTTATATAGACATGCTTAACCACCAACAAATTAAAACTCATTCAAAATAAATTTGGGAGAATATTTCAAATAATAACTTTATAAAATTCCTATAATTAATTTGCTTTTGCAAAACGTTTGTCTAGATCAAATATCATTCAACAGTTTCTAAATTACATTATACAAATATCTTCTTACAAATAAATTTAAGTAAATCAATAAAAAATTGTTGAAAATTTAGCTAAAGTTTGATCAATTTACTGGTCCCACTTTTCTTGGATTTTATCGCAAAATATTTGTTAGGTCTGATCTAAGTTATATCTATGTATTTTGTTGGTTCCTTACCTTTGCAAATTGTTTTGTTTTTATTTAAATTAACGGTTTATTTTAAAAACTTATTTGAATTTTGTGTTTTTAAGTATTCGTATTAAAACCGGTTAACCGGTTGTTTAAAAATTGCTTAACCGAAAACCGGGTTATTCGAAAACCGGTTATAGAAAAAGTCGAATAATCGATCTCCCTAATCAGTAGGCAAACAAATAAATGTCAAATATGTTACGGTGCTTTTATACTGACGCGTTGAAATTAAACATTTTAACAAAATATTTAAAAAAAAATTGGTATAAAAGCTAATTTTTTTCATTAATAAATCCGATTTGCTGAAAGTGAACAGGCTCGAGCGTTGTTTTTTTTTTAGCCGCCAAGCTTGTATGATATTTTGAAAAATTTTAATTGTAAAACAATAGATGAAAAAATTACCTATTTAAAAGAAGAACTAAAGAAACGCACTGCCCTCCGAATGGCAACTCTCAAGTTTTCAATAATACGTTTAACAGTTTCGTTTTTGAGTATCAGACAAAATGGAATAAAGCTCACAGAAACGAAGACCGATTTTTCAGTGAAACGAATAAGAATTGGCTGCAATCATCAATTGCATTTCCGTGTGCTAAGACCCCAAAGCGTGATCGAAAGGAAATTAATTTTAGTGATTCTAGCGATTCATTTATTGCAGACAATTTAGCAGGAGTGAGAGTGAATAAAAAATCATGTTTATTTTTTTATTTATAATTTTTTTGCATGGAAGGTACCCGTCTCCTCCGTCTTATACCTCCAAAGTTTTGTTGGAACATGAAGTTTTTTTTAAGAGTTACGCACATCAAATTTAGTATTCTTCATTATTGTAGTTCTTCAGATATATGAAGAAGAAAAACTCATTTTTTTGTATGGGGGTACCCGTATTCCCCCTCTTATACCTACAAGATTTTGTTGAAAAATTTTGTTTGTTCTAAGAGTTACGCACATCAAATTTAGTATTCTTCACTATTGTAGTTCTTCAGATATAAGAAAAAAACTAATTTTTTTGTATGGGGTTTACGCGTATCCCCCCTCTTATACCCTCAAGATATTGTTAGAAGATGAAGTCTGATCTAAGAGTTACCCCCATCAAATTTAGTGTGCCTCACTATTGTAGCTGATGAGCTATGAATTAATCCTCGAAAAAAGGGCTTTTGGCCCCAGTGTGCGACGGCTGCAGTCAATAGTCAAACATCAATCTTTAAACCAAATGCTTTTTTCACTTGGTGGAATTTTGTTGTTTTGAATGATTATCTATTTTTAATTGATTAACATGTTCTTTCTTATTTTGTGTGTCATACTTCTTGAAGTCCAAAGTAAATTTTTCGGTTTTTGTTTTCTGTTGACCTTTTCAGCACAACTTGCTTATTTTTTACATAGTTTTTAAATATTTTAGTAATTTTTTTAATCCAAATTTAGATATTTTTTTTTTAATAGGCTTAAGTTCATTGAATTTTAATTTTCATTAAATTATTTTTTATGAAGACAGGAATTTAACAACATGAAATCAATTAAAATTTTTATTGATAATTTTTCATTCTTGACTGCGCTGAGATTTGAACCCAGGCTTTCACGGACAGGTTGCCCATACTAGTTTCGATTGTAACCACACAATCTCGTCAGTGGGGTTTGCCGTTGTACTCACTCGGCTATTGAGGCCGGGCGACGTCAATAGTCAAACATCAATCCTTAAACCAAATGGTATTTCACCTTGGTAGATCGAAATTTGCTTTTTGAACGAATGATTATCAAGTCAAGAATGAAAAATTATCAATAAAAATTTTAATTGATTTCATGTTGTTAAATTCCTGTCTTCATAAAAAAATAATTTAATGAAAATTAAAATTCAATGAACTTAAGCCTAATTAAAAAAAATATCTAAATTTGGATTAAAAACCATTAACAGTTCAACAAAATAACCACAATACTAGTATATTTTAGTAATTTTGTAAGTAATTTTTTACCAAAAATATGGATCTATACTATTTACAAGTAGATGGGGATCGTATACAAAATCCAGATTTTTTGATGTATTTTTTAATTCAACATCAATATTAAAATTTGTTTAGAACTGATATTTTATTTTGTGACACTTTACAATTTCTTTTAATGTACCTAAAATTTTTTAAAAACTTGGTCTTGTTAATGGGTATTTTTTTTAAATTTTTTAACCACTGAATAACAAATAATTCGATAGGAATATGATAAACAAACGACACAACTGATGCAAAATTATTTTACAAATGGCGATAACAAAATATTATTAGAGTAAAAATATTTTGTTTGCATCTTAAACATATTATGAGTACACGTATATAAATTTATTATGTTATGGCTATTAAATATCATTAAATGGTTGTGAGGAATATAATATGTTTTCAAAGTTGTCACTATTTAGTTGTTATAAAAATGATTTTTTTCAGTGAATCATACTTAAATTTATAATTGCGATAAACATTGACATGTTTACAGTAACTATAATATTGTTGATATTAAATAAAAATAACCATATTTTGTGTACGACAACAATATATTGTTATAATTAACACAGTGTAGTTGTAGCGTGTAGCTCTAAAAAAATATAAACCCTGTGTGCGCTGGTCTATCTATCTATACTTAATGGTACCTTATATAGCATATGCTCGTAAAGAGGTCCATTCTGCATTTTGTTAAAAAACAATTTAGAGTGCTATATTCGGCTGTGCCGAATCTTTGATACCCTCGACCGACAGGAGTGGGCTCTATATGATAAATAGATATATATTATTAACTACGCTTCACAAAAACGAACGTCAGCATTTAAATTGGTTGCGGTTTAGACATGAATTAAATTATTGACCGACAATAAGAAAATTTTATGCGTTTCTTGTTAGGACTTTGAACATGCTTGAGTAAAATATCATTATTCGTAACAGTTTTAGCCGAACTAAAATGATTTTTAGAAGGGTATTTTGTATTGGGCATATGGTAAATTATGGACCAATCATCCCAAAATTCGGAAGACTTATTTCTGGTATTACAAAAAATAAATTGGAATAAATTTCAATACAGTAGTGTAATTAGTTTTAGCGTTAATAGTGAATTTCACAAAATTGCATTATATTTTATCTGGCCATATGAATCTAAGTTGGAAGAAATTTTACCGCCAATATCTATATCTGTTATGGTGAATTTATTTATTTTTCCAAGGTGGGCTTTATTTGGATTAAGGCGAAATAAACTGTTTTCCGAGAGTAGGGTTTATATGCCCCCTAGTGTAAATTATGGACCGATCTTCAAACAATTTTACAGTGTGATTTCTGGTCCTATAGAACTGTGACGTATTAAATTTTAGTATGATAGCGTTATTTATTACGGTTTTAGGCGTACTAAATTGTTTTTCGGGAGTAGGGGTTAAATGGGGTCTAGGGTTAATTACTGACCGATCGTCACGAAATTTAGCAATGTAATTTCTAGTTCTATAAAACTGTACCGTACAGAATCATATATATTATTTCTAAAGCACTTTTTTTGTCGGTTGCAAATATCTCCCATACCACCGCATCAAATTTAATGAATGATATCTCATTTTAAAGCTTATTTCTAACACTAATGACGAAAAATAATTAGAAATTGAAAAATTAATATTTTCATTGATAAAAATTATATTTTATATAGAACTGCATGATAATACTTTCGTCATTCGCTTAATAGTGTTGCAGTTCTACATAATATAGTATGTATTAAAATCCATTCTGGTAATACCGCTATTTATATATAATTGCGTACGTTTTAAGATATTTTTGTTTGTATTAAGGATTCGTACGGGCAAAAAGATAACGATGATCATGTCATTACCTCTAACATTGTATTCAAAGAAGTATTATAAAAGCATTTAAACATATGTATGTATGTATGTAAACATGTATGAAATATATTATGATTTCTAATATTTTTATACTTTTAATAAAATGTATTGAAGTTACTAAAATTTCTATTAATTATTTTCATTTTATGTTACAAAAATGATAACTAACGGTGCGAAATATTCGCACGGGTCATCTAGTTTAATTATAATATCATTATTTATTACGGTTTTAGACGTCCTAAACTGTTTTCCGCGAGTATTGTTGGTTATATGGGACCTATGGTCAGTTATGGACCGATCTTCACGAAATTTGACAGTATGATTTGCAGTCATATAAAGCGAATTTTATATCATTTCGTGAATTATTCCACCACTTATGTTAGTTTTTGTATCAAAATAATCAATTTTTTTAGGGTGGTGGTTTTCCATTTTGATTTCGAAAGTGAGCGTGTTTTCAACAGACATGGCTAAATCGACTTAGAATTACTCAAGGAGACAGAATATATTTACTTTATGGAGTCTTAGATGTATAATAAAAAAGTTTCACACGGAATGACAAACTTAATAAAAATTAAAATCGTAGATATATTTATATAAATTATTTATGTATATAAATGTAAGCCTAGTAATTTGTTAAAATCTGCGAAAAATGTTCAGCAACATCTATTATTTCATACGAAAAATTTGCATGTGTCAATGTTACCTATCTCGCGAGTTTGCACAATTTGACGTTTTAATCTTTCAAATAATGCGGCATTGTTTTCCGTATGTAAACAAAACCCACATGTATTTTACTAAAAAGTATTTTTTAAATAAAAAATTAAATAAAAGTAAATATGGATAAAAAAAAAACTGTTACCGGTTCTGTTATTTATGTTTTTCAGTTCTCATTTAATATTAATTTTAAACTTTTTTTTCATTCCACGTGAAATAAGTGCAGCTTATATTATTTCGCAGTTGTAAAAAAATGTTGCTAGAAACATTTCGCAACCTTTTCACAAATTAAACGGACTACAACTCTATCAACATTATTTCATAGAAATTACGTACAAGTTTTTTTCATATGAGTTTTGACAGCAATTCACTTGAAATGTTGAACCGAGTACCAGGCTTTACTGAAAATTACTCGTAACATTATCATATCATTAGATATTTGTAACAATATTTATTTTCCAGCGGCTTAAGGATTTAAGAAAAACCATCGTGGCGGTTATAATAAATATCATAAATAAATATCATAAACATATAAACAAGACTTTTAAATTTAGGAAAAAAAAAGGATTTAGCAACTTATTTATACCATATTAATTATGTTAATAAAAGGTTTATAGTTTGTTTTACACACTTTGTATAGAGCTCAAGTATTTTTATTATGAATAGTGGGTAAAATCTAAAGCAAAAATGGCAAAAATGAAAAAAGGACCAATATATAATGCCTAAAACCGAAGAAAGTCAGTGTTCAAAAAGAATGGAGTCTTCAACTTCAGGCAAAAATCCTAAAGCCCATAATTAAAACGTCGGCAGTAACTTCAAATTCTCTCTTATTTTATTGTTTTTATTTTATTATGTATTTTATTTTCTATTTACAAAATGTATAAAATTTAATGAAAGTATGGTAGCATTGTTGGGAGAATAATTGTCTCTATGTGAGAGCATTAGAAAAAACGTTCAAAAAATAAAATTGATTTTATTTCAGGCCCCATTTCTGCGACAAATTTTTATGTCATATTGTATGGAAAATGTGGTCTCGACGCAGTTCTGTTTGAACACTTACAATTTAAAAAGTAAAGAAGCCAACGATAAACTCAGAAAATGAAACGATTTATTGAAAACAGTTACTAAACTATATCATTAATGAATTTTTGAAACAAAAAATATATATATAAAATATTATATTTATATTGATAAAAATACATAAATATAATATTTTCTAAATAAAAAGACCTCAAGCTTGAACAATAAAAAATAATTATAAAACATAGAAAGGACATACAAGACTAAATAACAGGTAACATTTATCTATAAAATACTAATTACCACATGTGTAGAGCAGAAGACGGCTTCCAAATGGCCCAAAGAAAAATCGCCCAAGCAAAAAATTGCCCAACGTAAAGGAAAAATGGCGCAAAAAAATTAAAATATAAATTTTATCCGGCTCAGCGAAACAAGTCCCAGATGTAATAAAGAAAAAAAAAATAAATAAGACCCAAACATTTTTCATACAAATCTAAGTGTTCAAACAGAATTGAGTCGTCAACTTCAGGCAAAAATCCAAAAGCCCATAGCTCATAGAATAAATTCGAAAAATAAAAAAATTTTGAATATAATAAAGTAACTTATGAAAAAGAAATAATTCTTAGATTCTAATTGTTAAAAAGTGGAGTTAAATACATTCAATTTATAAAGTATCACTATCCAGAGTGACACAAAGAATGCTGACGAAGGCCGTAGCGGGCCAGAAAACGCATTACATTCTGCTGGTGTCTAATAATTGTAAATTTTTCTTTAAATACAATATACTTATTGCTTTCCAAAGGATAGCTAAGGTAAAATGTAATAAGAAGATAAAATATAAAAGTCTGGTAGTGTATAAAGTCAATCCTAAATATTTAAGGAATAGAACTATTACAAAAAGCTTTATAAAATACATAACTGAAATTTAGCTCATAGAATAAATTCGAAAAATAAAAAATGTTTAATTTAAAAAAGTAACTTATGAAAAAGAACTTATTCTCAGATTCTATTTATTTGCAATTTCTTTATATTTTTCAACATTTTTCATTTGTATTTGTTAGTTTTTTGGTTAATTGCCTGATATGTTAATTTTCAAGTGCAAAGTACAAAGTAATTTTAAACATACATATTTATTTGGGTTGGGGTCATAAGCCTGAACACTTAAAAGCCCGAATTTTAAAATTCAGAATCGCTAACTAACACTTCTGTGCATAGCATAGTGCATAGGGACCAGGGATTTTCTCCTATATGGTATAAGAAATACCGGCTTCGCTAACTAAAGCTTCTTGGCAAAGACGGCTTTCGGCCGTGCCCAAATCTAGATGTAGATACTTTAATTAGCGAAGTCTCTGATTGTCATACCATAGAGGAGAAACTCTTTAAGCCTGACCGAAGGGCGGCAATACTGAGGAGCTTTAGTTAACGAAGCCGGCAATTCAGATAAGTTTTTTTGGATTTTTCGGATTCTAGGCTTTAAGTTTCGAGTATATCACCCCAACCCAAATAAGTATGAATGTATGTTTCAAATTACTTTGCGAAAAAGCATAAGTGCAAAAACATAACAACAACTACATATACAATTATTTCGCCTAAACAATGCAAAACTGTCAACGTCTGAGTAAGTGCAAGATTATCAGAGCAAAAGTATAAAACTTTTGCAAATTTTTATGGCATTGCAAAATTGAAAAAAAATTTAAAAAATTACTCATAAAATCAAATCTACACTAAACTACAACGTAGGAATTCCATTTTGACGTAAATGGTTTTCTTTGAAATAAAAAATATTATAAATTGTAGTGTTTAACCCTCCGATGTTCGGTGCCTTATGATGCGGTAAGTGCACCATAAGGGTCTGCCCAGATCCATAAAAAATAGCGTTAGAAATAATGTTTTAGAAAGCATTTTATTTATTTGTTTGAGCGTTTAAATATACATTACAAAGAGCAATTGGGTTTGCATGGAATGTTCATTCATACATATAGGACGATTACATTTGCTGCAGTTACAACGAGTTTTACGTCGCTTTTTCGAAGAAGAAGCAGCGCAAAGGTAGCATGATGAACATGTTGAGGCTACTTGAGCTGTGCTGCATCTGATGTCGACGGGCAAGTGTCCGGTACCTAAAAATAATGAAATGTTAAATTAGTATATTTGAAAACATACACACATATCTTTATACAAAGATACAAATGTATGTGTGTTATATACATCATACTCACACCGATATTGAAAAGATTCATTGCTTGCCTTATGTGAGCAAACCTCCATACTAAAGGGTTAGTCGCCCGTTCCGTCATATGTGGAATAACTAGCTGCCGTGCCAATTCAATGACAAATGAGCGGCGTTTATCACTCGGCTTTGCCGGGTTCAACTCGTCATAGATGATGAATGAGGCCAAACTGGCAACGATTTGTCGAGCGTTTGCACGAGTAGCCAGTCAACATCTGGTCCATTGTATCTACGCCCGCTTTAAATTTATTGTAGTCCAAAATTTGATCTGGCTTGAATCAATTCAATGGATCGGTGTTTTGACGGTAATGGACAGTAGATAACATGATTACTGGCTTTTTTGGCTTTGCCATGTAGGAGCACAGAGCGATGTTATTATTGTGGTAATAAAATAAAGTGCTTTTAACATCACGTTTTGCGTCAAGCAATTCAGGCGGAACGAAGGTTTTATTCTTTCTTACGGTACCCACGAAAGCCACTCTACGATCCATCAACATTTCTGCCAAGTTATATGTTGAAAAAAAGTTGTCAGCAAAAACAGTCCTACCACTGTCCATATATTTTTCCATCAAATTCATGACCTTGATTCGTTTCTCGCTGGCCACCTGGTGGTTTCCCCGTATAAAGTATACCTTTTAAAGGGTAATTTGAAACCGAGTCGCAAATCCACCACACTTTTATGCCATATTTTGCAGGCTTACTCGGAATATATTGAGTAAATCGAGTACGCCCGCGATATGGAAATAACTGTTCATCGATTGTTACATGACAATCCGGAGTGCACGCCTTCTCTAAATTGGCCATCAGCATGAGCCATACATCGTCCAGGGCGGCAGATTTGCTTTGCTTTAACCTCTCAGCACGAGTACCACTGTTATCGAAACGGATGAAAGTAGTTAAATTCTTGAACCGATTCAAGGACATAGTGGCCTTATAAATTGGCATATTATAATTCATCCACAATTCTTTTGCTGGCTGAGAATTCGCGTGGAACACACCAGTAATTAGCAGCATCCCAAAAAAAACATACATTTCGTCTTAGTTGGTCATTACCCAATATCGCTGTTTATTATTAGGATGCTTTTCATTCCATAGACGAACCGCTTCAACGGCTTTTCTGTTGGTTTCCCGCACAATAATACTGACGATTTCAGGAGACAATAATGACTTGAAAATAGCTCGATGACTCGGTGATGCTCCTCGTAATGGCCCTTTACGAGTAAAAGTTGAATTCCACATCTTACCGTCTTTCGACCGGTACATAACGTCCTGAGTGATAGATGTGCTGGATGATTGAATTGTGGTTGGAGCTTGAAGGGCAATGGCTTCTTTATACAAATCCTCAGCGTCATTATGGTTGTCATCAAGAACGGCCTCTAACTCGATTTCCTGTTCTATGTCTGATGCTTCATCAAAATCTTCATCATCTGGAAAATAGTCATCATCTTCTTCGTCGCCACTTGTTTCAAATGGATCGGACTCCTGTCCCATAATTTGTTCAATTTGTGCCTGAAGTCACTCACGTTCTTCCGGACTCACATTTGCTGCACTTAGCTTACGAAGCAAATGCGTCACCATATCATCGTAATCCATATCTACTTGTTCCATTTTATAAAAAATACTTTCCACTAATTAATTAAAAACACGTGTTCACTTTGATTTCTAAATATCAACTAAAATAAGTGATCTCTACCGCTGCCTCCGTCAGCAGTTTTATTGTTTACATCAAACGGTAAAACGATTTACATGAAAAGCTTATATGGGTCTGCACAGACCCATGTGAGCTTGATTAACGAAAGTAGCTTAAAATTATTTTTTTTTTTACAACCAATATACTACAAATTTTAATTTTACTACTTCACTGTGTCTAGCACACTATATTTTAGGAAGTCATAGACTTATGAGCCTCAGCTAGTTTTTAAAAAAGATATACACACATTTAAAAGTCGTTTGGGTCTGGCCAGACCCATATGAACATCGGAGGGTGATTGTAGTGTTTGTAAAAAATCAAACAATTAAAAAATAAAAAGCGTTAAAAAATAGACGAAACAGGAATAATAAAAATACTGGAATACTTATCTAAAACATGCTGAGGTAGATAAGTTATAAATTCGACTTATATATTAATAAAATTAATCATTTTGTGAATTTTTCAAGAAAATACAGTTCAAATTTATTAAAAAATTGATTTTGTCATATGGAAGGTGCGTTGTTAAAAAATTGTTTCAGAAAAGCTAAAAATTGGAAAAAATGGGCTGCTCACGCCAAATAAGTGCAACTATGCCATTTTACACAGTTACAAGGCTGTAAACAATTGACCTGAATACCTTTAGTGAATAAAAATTTTAAAATAAAATTTTTCATTATTTTTCTGCTATTTTGATCAGTTTTGGATTTAATGTCCATTTATCTGAGAGTTTTTTTTTTTTTTTGCCTTATTTCATCCTTTTCAATGAACTGTTTTTGAAATTAATTTCATTAATTTTTTTGTGAGTTATTTCATTAAGAAAAATCGCCCAAAAGTTGGGATTTGCTTAATTTGATGATTTGGGAATTATTTAATTTTTTTGAATTTATTTCCTTTTTCCAGTTTGTGACTTATTTCATTTATCAAGGGATTTATTTCATTGGGAAATATTGCACTGGGACATATTAAGCCTGGGACTAATAGCCTATTTCCAATGTGCGAAAGAATTCTTTCGTTCGCATAACTACATTGAAAACAAAAACAAAGTCTAAAAAATTGAAAAAAACATTAAAATTAATAGAAAATATTAATTACAAATTATGAAAACAAAACATGAAATGAAATTCTTGCACATATAAAAAAAATAATTAAAAGTTTTTATTTATTTGAGACTTTTTCATAAGAAATATATTTATTTTATAAGAGTTAAACCCGCCAAATTTCAATACAAAATTCAGTATATTGAAAGTTAATATATGGAATTTTTTGAATATGTCCTTTACAATAATCGAAATTTGTACTTCGCAGTTATAAATAACAAAAAAGGAAAATTTAAATTGTTTTCCGTTTTTTAACTGTCATTGGCAGGGCTGTCAAATGTATGGCGATATGGCATTTGTTTTTGAAAAATTTGGAATCCGTTGGCGATATGCGAAATGCATTTTTTGTGAATATTTTCTAATTTAAATATATATCTTAAATATTCTAAAAATGGGTATAACTTGTTGGTATGGGTATTCTTCTGCAAATAATGTACATTTGGAAAATTTTACTTATATTCAAGTTTTTAGAAACACTTAAACTACTTTTGTGTACTTTTTCAGTCATGTTCTAAAATCCATTCCGCGTGGTATTATGTACTTTCTACTTTAAGTACCACAAACCTTTACTTCTCATTTGGCAATATTTTTTTTATTCAAAATTTCCTTAAAATATCTGAAAGCTGTCTTGAAAGGAATTTTTTGTTTTTGATAAAGTATAAAAACTTCCTTTTATTTGAAACAAATAATGAGAAAATCGTAGTGCAAAGTACATATTATTCGAAGTCGTAAATAATTTTCTTCAATTCGAAATGCACGATAACTCCACATGTAAATAAAACGTTAAAATTTAAAAACAACGTAAATTGCATAAATATATTCATACGTATTTTATATTTAAAAAAAAGTAACCAAAAAGAAAAAATATTCACATCTCCACATTGAGGAAAAAATTACAAATTTTAGAAATAACCAAAAACGGCAGCTCTGGGTATAACAAACACCGGCTTCGGTTACTAAAAAAAAGGTTTAGTTAGCAAAGAGGAAATTTGGTTAGCGAATCCTGTGTTTGTTATACCATAGTGGAGAAAATCATAGCGGCGGGCTATGTGGAGAAGCTTTAGTTGGCGATTCGAGATTTTTGAATTTGGATTTTGGGATTTTAGTGAATAATAATATATCAGTTAATGAAAACAAAATTTGTTTTTGTCAAAATAAAAACAACGAAAAATCTCCCAAAAAAGGGTTTTATTTCTAATACAAAGTCACACCCAAATTTGTATGGAAAAGTGTTGGGCGTTTTTTCATACATTTCTTTATGCGACTAATTTTGCTGGCAGCCAAAAAAAACATTTACATATGTCTTTTTTCGTAGATCTAACGGGTTTTGAAAAAATTCGAATTTGCAGTAAAAAATGGAAACAATTCTGGATTTTCTAAACAGTTAGCCCGATTGGAGTAAAATTGCAGAAGACAATTAAGGAGTTGTATTAGAGTTTATGTTTTGGATTTGGGGTCTCTAGGTTTATCAAGAGGGCCGCCAAAGTTTCTCAAAGTAGGGCACCTCGGTTATTAAAAAAATTAAAAAGACCCAGAATTCTTAATTTACCTCCGATCTTTTTTTACGAATGAAAGTTTACATATTCATATTTAACAAGTATTTTTAAATGTTTTTTCTCTTTAAAATCACTTACCTTTAAAAAGTAGCACATCAAAATAATTTCTCATCATAAAGATCTGTCAATTTTACATATTATTAGGCTCAACAAGAGATATTGTTGACGCGTTATTAACATTTTATTACACTCATTTCAACGAATTAACTTTAAATTTACTTATTTTTCAGATTTAAAATTTTTTTCTTTTTTTTTTCTTTTTAATAATTTAACTAACACGATGATATTTACTTTGGACAAACAATGATAACCGCGAACAAAATAACGAAAAGTAATCAAAGAAATGGTTAAAAATCAGGAGTTTCGCTTAAAGTTTCCCATATTCTCAAGTTGCTATTAACAATTTTAAATCAGAAAAACCGCGCTGCCACATTGATGCAAAAAGCAAATATCTTATTCACCAACCATCAACCCATACAAAGACTTTATATACGAAAAAAAATCACATCTGGCTAATTTTTATTTTAACTCTAGAAACAAACCAAAAAACACGACGCTCTTAACAGTTACGTCGTCAATGAGTTTGCAAAATTTCCATTTGTCTAAATTAACGCGATATTTACAATTTCAAATAAAAATGCACGTTATTTTACAAAAAGAACATTAAATATTATTTTCACTTATATTTATTTTATATAAAACACTATTTCTGATTATTTTGTTAGATAAACTGGGCACTACATTAGAATGCGACCGATCTCAACTCGTTTTCCTATTATACTAAGGAGCAGTGTTACCACCAGCAGAATTCAAAACTACACTTAACGCCGAAAATTATCTAGGTAACTTCATCTATTTGAGATTTTTTCATCTTAAAGTAATTAAAGGGAAGGGGTTTATATATGACCTACGTTTAAAGCTTTACCTACCAGCACAAAATTTTGCCATGACATAGTAGCAATTACTTTTATCAATGCGTACCAATATTGATATGGTAGTTATACCATTACAAGCTATTTTCGTGAGTGGTATTTGTATGGGAGCTATGGTAAAATAATTCCGTAAGATAATTAAGGTTGAAATAAAATATATTTGGGCCAAATTTTGTCCAAATACCAACATCATTAGATTTTTATGGACACAAAGACTATATTTGGAAAGAGTAACGTATAGGGGCTGTGTGAAATTATGGATTGTCAAAATTTTCAAGAAACGTATGAACCAAATTTCATTAAATTATCTTGAAAATTGCCATATGTATTTTGCGGAGAAGGTCTACATGGAGGGACAACCCGTTAGCAGGATGGACGATACTGATTCTAGGACGATCGGTGTACTACAACAAATATTGTGTGTGTTTTACATATAGGAAACAAATTTTTCTCCAGTGTTTTTTTTTTTAGTATAATTACCTTCTTTTTCACAGAAACTTCTGGTTCTAAATCACTATGTAGATCATATTTATCAAAATCTTATTGTCCATCTGGCGCCAATTTCTATGAATCTTTCGCTTGATAAACTATGGAAATCTTTTGTTTTTTTTAATAATTAGTTACTTTGGTTGAATCTGCTGTGCATTTTTAGATCAAAAAAATTTTAAATGGTATAAAATTTATCACTAAAATCAAATCCTTCAAATTACACCTGACCTACACCTCTAAGAAATTACCCACGCTCTACCCATGAGAGTAAAAATAAAACCAAATTCGGGTAATTACCCACAAAGTGGCAACACTGCTAAGGAGACGAAAAGGAATTGAACAGGGTTGTACGATTCTTTTTCAACTTTATAGCCAATTAGTATCTCGAAAATCGCCAAGAGTCACCAAAATTAAATTTTTTTTTAATTTATGTCAACAAAAATCGCCAAAAACGAGTTTTATATAAAAAAGTATGCAAGAGTAATATTATCTTCCGTAAAATTTTCTTATCTTCCGTAAAATATTAATTGGGGGTGTTTATATTGCAGTATTTGTCACGGTTTTAAATATACATTTTAAATCTTAGGATTAATTTTAGCCAGTTTGCAAAATTTGATTCGAAAGAAAATCCGCTTTTTTTTTTTTTTTTTTTTTTTAAATTATTTTTTAGCAACATTTTAAAATTTGTATTTTTTAAAAATTCATTAAAAATGGGAAATAGCAGCCATGCCTCTAAGCTAGATATGTTAGAAATAAAAGATGGCGATGAAAAATAAAGTGGGGTTGGTCCCCGGCTTGTCAGTTTTTTCAACTAGCACAGTGTAATCGGCGTTATTGTATAAGACGTTGTCGTTAACGAGTGAGTCGTTTTTTGAAATAGATTAAAGCAACACACAACCTGTGTTTATCAATCTATTACAGGAAACGAGTCACTTACACAATAAGGCCGAATATCTTATATAAAGTAAAATAATCACAAGTATTGTGTAACACACAATAAGGCCGAATATCAAAAATTATTTATAACACAAATAGGTTATACAAATCTCCAGCTGATTTATTTTTTGCAGCGTAAACATAATAAAATAATACAATAAAAAAAAGTAAATTATGTGCTTTTAGATATGTTCATATATGTATATACTTATGTGTATTAAGAAGGAAATTCCATGCTAAAGAAAAATGTGTTCTATTATTTTTGGCTTTAATGTTTGTTTACAACATAAATGTCAAATTGATTTCGAAAATACGAAAAGCAAAACCACTTTAACATAATGGAAACACTTTGACATGTATTGCACGTATTGCAAGTTGTTTTGCTCATAGTGGAGACATATTATTAGCTGCGACTAACTTAAATACTAGCTTGAAAATATTGTAATGGTCATTCAACCAAGAGCTATCATACTAAGAAGATCTACCAAACGATCAAGCTATCAAGAGCTACCAAGACGGTGACCAACCCCAATTACAAACCCCAAATAAACTCAATTTATATCTATGTATTTATTCTAAGTTTATTTATTTGTTTTATTTTCCCACGGAATATAAATAACCTCAACCCTACATCTTGGAGAAATACATTCACCCTAACTAATTCCCACCCTGTCTTTAAATCCTCTTTTTGTACTGGGTAACATTTACCCTGCTCACTAGAACCACAATACTCATCTTATTGTATTCAAGGTTGATTGGTAATTACCGCTGACTGTGTTCACCAAGCTTTGGTTAACGTTAAGCTTCAATTAACGTTCGAAAAAAAATGCTTATAACAATAAAATAACTTATAAAATGGCAATAATCCATATTTTATAAATAATAAATCTAGAAAAACTACGGTAGTGCAGTTATCAAAAGTTTGAAATTTACCCTTGTGCATATTAAATATTTCATTTGTTTCTGGCATTCAAGTTTAATCTCGAATAAATAGTAAAAAATTTCGTGAAATATTTCAACGGGGTTTGTCAACATTTTGAGGTACCATTTAGCTCTGTTTAAGAAAAGGGACAACCAAGGCCCATATGGCGTAGTGGTATAAGGTTAAAGTGTCGCATAAAAATGTGCCTCAAGAGATGTTTGAAACACACCGTAAGCGTAAAATGTAAGTTATTTCTATGCCCAAATTTGCAGAGTCAGTCATCTCAAACGTAATTAAACATTAATCACATCAAAACCGAGATGGATAATCATATATTTAAATAATTTTTTAATCACAAAAAATTGACATGATTAAAACATTGTCGTTTCATTAATCGCATAGAATCTTCTGAACATAATTAAAACTGAGTATGATCTCGCTTCGGCCACAATAAACGTACCTTTCAGGTGTACTACCTGCAAAGATTTCTTCTACAAGTTTTTATGTTGTCCTTAAGGAATCCATCAGTGTTCACAATTTCATCACAAATAAGTTTAAAATAAACTGCTGATAGCTTTTTCAAGGTATTTCTTTTGCTTAAAATAAATATAAATTTGTTTTTTTATTTTTTATTATTTTATCAGCTGTTTTTTAGTGTCAACATTTTCATCTGAAATGTAATGTAAACGGTTTTTATTTACTTAATCAACGCGTTCAAAAACTCAAGTGTAAACATATCAAAATGTTTACACAAGTAAAATGACACGTAAGCACACAAGAACATAACCCTTCCGTAACAGTCGTGTGAAAAAACAGCGGCAGCATTTTGTTTATTAAATAAATAATATACATACGAATTGTATGATAACGCTTAAATACCAGCTGCAAAATTAATAGATTTCAGTTAAGCTAGAGTTTTTAAGATGAAAACTACACAAATCATTTTAGCTGTTTTAATTACGTTCTTTCAACAGTTATTACCTACTTATGGCAATGATACAGATATTAGTGAATGTTGGGTGAAAAGGGCTGCCGAATATAACAGGGACAGTATCGACGAAGGCTACAGTAAACTAAAACAACAAGTCGAGTTTTTGCCTACATGGGAACAAAAGATAATTGATACACATGTAGAAAAATTGTACGAAGCTACGCTTTTAACTCGTGTTAGTCGAGCTAATACCATATTAAAAGAATTTTATGATATAATTGAAAATAAAATTTACGATCAAGAACTAGCTGATAGAATTATTCCTGAAACCATAAAAAAACTTGCTCAACATTACAACATATATGCATTGCCTAACGTAATATGGCGTAGTTATGGACAGGGACAAAATCAGGAACGATTTGAAACTGCGGTGCGTTTTCTATTGTCATTTTATAGAAGTGTTCGCGGAATGCCTAATATAACTATAACACAAATTTACCGAGGATTGGGGTACATATTGTATCAAGTTATAAATGATGAGCGATACGATTACTTAGATCCGAGCTTAATATTAGCTGTGGACAATATATTCAAAGAATTCCCACCTAATGAAAGAAATTTATATTCCGCTAGGTTCATTTGTATTCAAAATGCTAGATATTCGAGTTTCTTGTATCCTTCTAAAAAGGCTGATAAGTTGTTATTGAGTGACGACCCAAGAGGGTGGAATGCTGGAAGCCAACTTAGTGTTGAATTTGAGGAACGTGATACATCTTATGTGGAACCCGAATTGCATTTCTGGAGTTATGTAGATGGATCATATCTAACTTTAATAAAGGGAAAAAAGAATTGGGTTGTAAGCTTTTTGGCTGATCGTGCATTGTTAAAACAAAATGAGTTTCTTATGTGTGCTACCGTATTTTTTCACGATGGAAAACGCGTGGTAAAAGAAAGTACACGTTATACAGGTAATGATCTTTCATGTCAATGGAGTTTCATAAGGTGTGTTTGGTAGATGTAAAATAAGCATCATTATTCTTTAACGAAGGTTTTTTCTATATATTTTTGTCCTTTCCTTTTACTTTATTAAATTTGTTATTTTTATTCTAATACTAATGTCCTAATATTCTATAATATATTATAAAAATGAGGTGTAGGTTTTTTTGATTGTTCCACAATTATAAATAAAATTAATTAAATATTCAATAAAAAGACAAAACTAAAACCGACTTTTTTTATACGCTGCACAAAATATACTAAGGTTTTTCATGATATCGCCTTAACGATATCATGAAACTGTGCACTTTTACACCCTGGCAAATGAATTGTCAAAAATTGTATGGGAATTCATTTACACAAACTTTGTAAATTTGCCCAGCAACTTTGACTCGTAAACTTGCGTTGTTCTATTGTGCATTTATACAAACAGTTTTTTTTAAAACTTCGCGTCATTTTCAATGAAAAAATCCTTGCTATAATTTGGCTTTCTTTATGAATTTTGAATAACAAATTTCACATTTTATCACAAATTTCAAATTTTATTATACCCACTCCACAATAGTGGAGCTGGTTTATGCCTTTGTGCTGATGTGAAAATATTGGTCCTATACCCACCTATATTCGATCGAAACAGAATCACTTTCTGAGTCGATCTTACGATGTCTGTCCGGCTGTCATGCTAGCTGTCCACGTAAACTTGTGCGCAAAGTACAGCTTGCAATTTTGAAGATAATTTTAGGAGATTTGGTACACAAATTCATATGTCTCCCATGCAAGCATCTTACCGGAATAGAGTCTTTAAACCAATTTGAACATTCTTGAGATGTTTAACATTAAGGGATAAAAATTAGTTTTCTAGTATATGAAAAAAAATATATGGTTTCATACATATCGGCAGGCGGTAACTGTTTGTTTTTTCTAGAAAAACCATAAAGAGTGTTTGGATTTATTTTAAATAGTCACTGCACGATATATTCTTGTTAAAATAAAGTGGATATTTTCTATTGAAAATCAAAGTCGTTGGCACTTCTTGCACAAAATATGAAAAATAATAAGGATTTCACTAAAACTATACGAACCAGTTTTTTGCCCCGTATACTATTTATTACACTTACGGCCAATTTCACCAAGTTCAGTTATAATTAACTATCAGTTATAATTGTCAAAAACATATTGTTAGCTGGAAGTTAAAGTAATAGTTAGTTTTAACTGAACTTGGTGAAATTTGACGCTAATATTTTTGACTGTCTTTTAAGTAGGTCAAAGTATTAGTTTAAGTCTGGGTTCATACTATGAAAGTTTTCTTTTAAAAGTTCTGAGTGTATTGGTGAGAGGAAGAGAATTATTGCATGTTTTCTTTCCCTCTCACCAGTAAACTCAGACTTTCTGAAAGAAAAGTGTGAACCTTGACTAAGCTGCTCAAAAAAAAAATATTTTTATCTACATTCTTGAAAAGAGCACGCAGCTTAACAATTACAAACAATAATAAAAAAGTGCCGAATGAAGCAAAACAAAGTTTAGAGAACTCTTAAATTATGGATATGAGGCAATGTCAGTGCAATGGATTAATGATTTAAAAATGGGGCACATTTTTTATATAGAATTCATTTAAAGTTAATTTTTTGTAAACTTCCGACGATACGTATGTAGGTCCTACATTTCTTTTAGTTCTAAACTAAAAAGCTTTTTTATATATTTTTTATATAGACTTATGTCTTTAACTAAGAAAAATTTTATATGTTAGATACGCCTTTTGTAAATTGAAGTAACGATATTCTATATAGTATACATTTAAGTTACTATACCTATATCAAAAGCATTTGAAAAACGGAAACAAATTTTAGTTTAATGTGCCTTGTTTTTAATGTATCTAAAAAAAAATTAAACTTGGTGTTTTGATTTTTATAAAATTTTATTGAGTATTATTAAAGTCCATTAGGAGTTAATACGATTTCAATTATTTATTCAATAATTTTAAATTCTACTACAATAACAATTTAAAATATCAAAAGTGTCCCTCTTTTAGATAAAACAAAAAAAAATATAATTAACTGTTCATTTTTATACAGTAAAAGTGCGTAGAAAGAGAGTACAATGAAATGTCGAATATATTCGACAAAAACACTGAAAGGGTTAATGTTCTAGCAACTGTTGATACACAACTTTTATTAGGTCTGTACACATATTTTGCATAATTTTGTACAAAATGTCGCAAAATCTTGCAAAATGTTGTCTGCGTACTCCAAATCTCTTACAGCGTGAGAGCCAAAAAGAGAATTTTTTGACAGTTGAAAGTTAGAGAACTTGCAAAATGTTACTGGAGAAATTTCCTCTGGTAAGATTTTGCAACTAGTTTGAACAGCTGTTTTTATATACTGTTTGAATGAAAGAGTTTACGTGTGCCAAGATAGCGTCGACGAAATAGCGTCGAATGTGGGAATTTAAAAACCGGGAAACCAAAATATCCAAATAATGGGGATTTACAGTATATGAACAAAAAGTTAGCGTCGAATTTAGGAATTTAAAAAGGGGAATTAAAAATATTTTTATATTTTAATAAAAATTCTAAAAATATTTACCACAGGCTTTTGCACGGTATAAACTGTACATTTTCTGAAAGTAAATAGTTTTCTGGACAAAATGAGCGATGCGTGCAAAAAATATATAGTTTATACCGTGCAAAAGCCTGTGGTTCATTGCATAAATCAGTAAAGATTTTTACTGACCATTTTGGATGAACCTAGATTTCTCGGAAACTGTCCGAACGATTTATTGCACGCATCGCTCATTTTGTCCAGAAAACTATTTACTTTCAGAAAATATATAGTTTATACCCTGCAAAAGCCTGTGGTAAATATTTTTTGTATTTTTATTAAAAATATAAATATATTTGGGCTTAAATCTAGTTTACCGACGCAGCTCCAAATAAAAAAAAATTAGCTAGGGTGATAGAAAATGGAAAAATAAGAAAGTTGGCGCAAACGCTTAGTTTTGGAGTTATGGGCGTTTTAAGTTTTTATATAAATATGTAATTTTGCAGTACATTTCCAAATGTATATGGCTAATATTGGTATCATTGCAAAGCGTTTCACTAGATCTTTCTGGACATACAGAATTTATTTTAATATTTTTAGTTTATTAAGAAGTGGGACGAGTTTGCAAAATGCAAAAGTTTTTTAGTAAGCATAAAAACAAATTTATTAATTTTGTCTAATTCTTTAATGTATGTATATACTACATACTAATTTATTTAAGAATTTTAATTAAAATAAAAGTAAAACCTTCTTTATGTTTATGTTATACTAATGAGGAGCGAATCCTTGCCCATGGGCAAAGGCTGTCTATGCAGAGAATCTTTAGTTAGCGAAGCCAGTATTAGTTATACCATAGGGGAGAAAATATTTGTGCCGATGGCCGGCTATGCAAGGAAGCTTTAGTAAGTGAAACCAGTGTTTATTTTACCATAGAGAAGAACATCCTTGCGTCCGGTCAAAGGCTAGCTATGCAAAGAATTTTTTTTTGTGATGCTAGTGTTTGTTATTTTATAAAATTTTTATTACACTTTTTTTAAATAAACCACATTCTTTCCTAGTGCACTTCCGTAACATTTCGACGTAAAATGAAAAAAACTGTAATGTGATCTAAAGAGTTTAATATTTTGAAATAAATTATGTATATCCAGAAAAATCTGTTCAAGAGCTTTAAAATGATACCAATATTGGCCATATACGTTTAGAATTGTAGTGGAAAATCACATATTTATATGAAAACTTTAAACGTCCATAACTCGAAAACTAAGCGTTTGCGCCAACTTTTTTATTTAATTTTTTCTTCTTATTTTTCCATTTTCCATCACCCTGGGTACTTTTTTTTATTTGGAGCTGCGTCGGTAAACTAGATTTGTTCCTATATTTGTACTTCCCAATTTTAATTTCCTAAATTCGACGCTAACTTTTTGTTTATACTGTAAATACCCATTATTTGGGTATTTTGCTTTCCCGGTTTTTAAATTCCCAAATTAGACGCTATTTCTTCAACGCTATCTTGGCTCACGTTTGTTATTTCAATTGTTTACACACCGATCAGCTGTTTTCTTGCAAGATTTCACTGGATACTGTCTGCGTACTTTTTGAGATATTCTCAGCCGAAAGAGTAAAATTTGTCTTACTCTCCCAAAAAAATTTACTGAGTATTTGCTACTGGAAAAGTACCCAGACAGACCTATTAATTGACAACTTTGAATGTTTTTACTATGCAACTTGATAATCCGACTTTATTTTACAACAAGGTTTGTTTCTTCTTGGCCTCTTAATTTGACATATGTATATAAGTCAACAACTGATGATAGCCGAGAAAAACTAAAGTGTAGAGCTGTAGCGCTTTTACATGTATACATATAAAAGTACAAAAAATATTGCGTATAGAATTTGAAAAAATGTTAACATAAAAGCGCAAATTTAGCGCTCTTCAAAAATACCGCTAAGGGAAAAATATGCCACTTTTTGACTGTAAAAAAAGCCGAAGCAACTCTGTGTATGACTTTCATTTAAAATTATATAGTTTTTTTTTTAATTTCCCTGACTTTTTTTAGTCCTGGGAATGACAAAATTTTTCCGCTTTAAGCAACAAAATGTGAAATTTAGGCAATTGCGTTGCTTGGAATCTATTCAGACATTAAAATTCAATAGATATGTACCAAATTTTGGTCTACAATTTTAAGTATTATTGCTAAATCTATAATAATTAGGTGTGCATTCATCTAGATTAGGTAAAAATTAAAGAAAAAATCATAATAGAAAAGAAAGAAATTAAATTTTACACTATTTTGTGTTTAATATATACTGACATATAACTGTCTGAAGAACATTAATTCACAAAGTTTTAATTATTTTATGGATATAATGGCCACTACTGCTTTATAACGTTTTTGCTGGCCATTATTTCAAACATTTTTTCAAATATTATGGTTCAAAACTTTTTACAAAATTATCAATTAACAATTAACAAATGAATAGATGATTTTGGTTTCGCTCCTAAAGCTTCGCTTAGATTTATCTTATTTCTTTTTTAAACTTTTTTTAAGATACCGAATAACTAGTTGTTAGGTTTGGGTTTGATTTAACTCTAATAAAAATATATAAAAATTTGGGCATATTTAGGCCAACATTGGAAATTTATATAAATTTATATAAAATTTATAAACAATTTTGTTTATGTTTTCTTGGTAATTATTTGGCAATACTATCAATTTACCATCTAAACCACTCGCAATCCTATTGCGATTTTAAAATTTATTAAAAATTCAAAGAAAAAACGGTACACGTATTCGTAATTTTTTTCATATAAATGAGAAAAACAACATGAAAAAAAAACAAGATAGTGCATTCCGCAGGTCCCTTAACTTCTTACTCTCCTTTTGACGTAATTTTTACATCCCTTTAGTATAGAGATTTAAATTCAGTATACCACATACATGTGCGTGTTCGTGCTCATTTACTACTATGACGTACATGCGCAAAAAAAATGTTTTTTTAATTTAAATATACTATCTTTTTTGCTTTGTTTCATGGGGAAAAAAGAAGGTAAAAAGCGTTTTAAGATCGCCAAAAATAACTGCAAACATTTTAAATATCGCCAAAATGGGTAAATCAATTACCACGTTTGGCGAGAAATCGCAACTAAATACAAACTAGTAAGCGAGAAATGAAAAGCCGTAAAGATGGATTCATCCATGCGTTTCGAGCAATATTTTTGTCAGGAAAATAATTTTTTACTGAGAGTTTTCTGCAGAACGATTCACCCATTTCGGAAAATTGGTCCGGATAGGTCCAATATGGTTTACAGATGTAAATTATTAAACAAATTAGCAGCACAATTAGCGAACTACTTATATTGAATTGTTTTCTTAAACTGTATTAAAGAAAATGGACGAAAAAACAAAAGTGATTTTATTATTTATAATTATATTTATTTTTCTTATTTAATTATTAAGCATAACAAAAACAATTGTAATATAAATCCAAAGCACTTTATAATGTGGTAGCTCAGTTCAAATTGTATGTAAAAATTCATAAAAGTGGCATCTCAGTTCATTTTGTTTTGAACAAGAATTAAAATGAAACCAATTCAAGAAAAAACTTGCCGTTTAAAAAATAAAATGTCTCTCTTTCAAAAGTAAGACGTCCAACTCAATATAAAAAAAAAATTCTCTGGACAAAAATATTGTTCGAAACGCATGGGTATATCGAGTTTAAGAAAATGAAAAACTTGGCAATTTAAGATAACTAGTATAGCCCAGCGGTCGACACAGTCGGCTGCAATCTAGAATTAAGAACTTTGTTTAGTGTGTGCCAGACAGCCAAACGGACTTAGGCGATTGGTACACTAAAAGGGGGTCCAGAAACAATATTTTTTCTGTTACATACATCAGTTCAATCGCATAATATCCTATCCAGCTATTGTAGCGTGGTAATCGAAACAAAAAGATCTAAATAATTTTAAATTTTCCTCATACAAAAATCTTTCCGGAATATTATTTTGAGCATATTAACGCTCTTATTATATTGGTATATATTTACATAAAATTTTACCCAAAACTATTTTATTGCAACCTCAATCATCTTACTAAATCCTATTGGCATCGGTTCATATTTGACCATAGCTCCCATACAAATACCACTACCGAAAAAAGTTCTTAATGCCATAACTTCCTGAGAAATGTTGGTGATATTATAAAATTTGGCAACGATAACTTTAATAGCAGCTACTATGAGAATTTTGTACTGGGCCGTCCAGATATTGTATTGCAACCCAATTCATCTTACCAGATTTTCTTGAAATTTTTGACCATAGCTCCCATAAAAAAACTGCTCCCGAAAAAAGCTTTTAATGCGGTAACAAGGTTTTCTTCGAAAGATATCAACTCCATTCGTCCAGTTGCCACTGTGAGGCATTTTTTAAGAATTTTAGATTTTTGCAAATCACTAAATTACCTTGTCACTCTAAATTAAAAATAATATTATTATTTAACACTTATTCATTTAAAGAAACAGCAAATAATATTTAAAAAAATTAGCAATCCGCATTCGGTGGCGCTTTAAAAAAATACAATTAACCCATTCTTTACAATATAACCATACTAATAATGTAACATTGAAATTATTCATATGCAACAAATTATAGAAATCAACGGTAACATTTAAAATTATTCAAATGCAAACAACGGTAACATTTAAAAACAACAACCCTTTCAGCCTTTCAAAAAGAAAACAAAATATTTAAAATTGTCTGTCTCGTTTTTATTTCTTATTTAAGGAAAAACGCACCAAGTTTAAAATTTATTTTTTATTTAAAACTAGCGGGCCCGTTGCCTGCTTCGCACGGCAAAACAAAATAAGAAAAGAAACACACTTGTTTTTAATAAAAAATGCCTGCGGCAAAAACACACTCACTTCACATACGCACCGCACATACATGCGTTATCCGATTTCAACCAAACTTCATACACTGCCTACGTAGTGTATAAGTTTGGTTGAAATCGCACGACGCGTTTATGATTAGTTCGGCGACGTACATATACGGACTTATTTTTATATACATATATAGACTATAAATCAAAATGTTTCTTTACATAATACAAATTATCTACAACAGCAAGACCGTTTTACTTTGTGAATATGATTTGGTACGTCTTAAACATCATTACTTGTTGTCAGGGCTGTCAGATGTGGCGATTTCTCGCCAAACGTGGCGATTTTCAAACTCTTTTGGCGACCTAATTTTCGATTTGGCGACATGGCGATTTTTTGGCGATTTATAAAATAGTTGGCGATTTTGTTGGCTATTTGTGATGAGCCATCTATTTGTTTTGAAATTTGTTAAATTCAAAACGAAGAAATAATATTTTTTTTATTCTAGTATTTCAATGTATGAAATTTGATGCATTCATATGTATGACAAGTATTTAAAACTAAATAATGTTGAAATGGCTGATGAAGATAATCTTCGAGAAATTTTTTTTCACATTTAAATGTGCTCTTGAAAGAAGTAATAAGTAGAATTCTTTAAAAATGAATATAATGAAAGTTTATGAAAATTTTTCCATTATAAAATGTGACAAATTATCACATAAAATTTGTTGTTTTTAAATATATTTTAAAGATTTTTTATGAATCCTAACTTACCCTTGGATGTTAATGAAATACAATAGAAAAAATACAGTTTGTTAAAAGAAAATTGTAATGATGATATTCAATCTAATTAAGATCAGTTTAGGCCAACAATTTATAGCTACAAGGATACGGCAGTTACCTGTATTGAAATATTGAAATTCACTAAATATCTGCTTTGAAGTAGAATGCGATATGAAGCTTTCGACACGTTTTTACGAGCCAAAAGTTATATTTTAATATAAATAGCACATGTTGCATTTCTTTTCTACCTTCACAATGTATTTCAAAAAAGAAGACAACAAGTTAGTCTTCTTGGTGAACTAAATAGCGTTTTAGTTATATAATAGAACTGCAACTACATACAAATATATTGTACATCCAATATTTGTTTAATACTTACCGCAAAATCCTGTTTTTGTTACTTTAAGTAGACTACTATAAAATATTTTAAACATTGCACCTTTTTTGTTAAATAAAAATTAAACAAAATATATGGCGACTTTTTTTGAATTTTTGGCGGATTTTAGGAATACGAAACAAATTTTTTTTGGGATTTATGAAAAAATATTTTTAATTATTCTAAAAATACATATATTATTGTCGAAATCGAAAAAAATAAATGCTTTGGCGATTTTGGCGATTTTTGACATTGAATTTGGCGAAAAAGATCAAAATCAATCTGACACCCTGCTTGTTGTTCTTATTGTGGTCTGCAAAATTGTTAGTTAAAACTTTGCACTGTTGGATGAAATGGTATGAAAACTTGTGTACTTTATTGTACAAAGATTTTTTTCTCACACTGAAACAAAAAGTTGTGTTGAATTTGCTTTGGTGCCACCTAAAATTAAAAAACGCACCGCGCACCAACAAAGGAATTTTTCGCACACAAAATTTAAAAAGCACTCAAAATGATGCGAAATGTACTGAGTTGACAACGCTGCTTATTTTCTACTGTTCTCCAATTTAAGGAGAACTCTGTATGTTATTGTTGTTTTAACTATGTAAACCAGTGGTGTCAATTATGATTGTATTGGTGCGAATACTCTTGTCTCTTTCATTCTCAGCGGGAGGAATCTGCGGTTGCGAGGCCTATTACGAGGCCTAATTAACATACATATTTTGCTATGAAGACTTTAGAGCAATTAATAATAATACAATTATCGAAAAATGTTGCGTTATGGACAGACACACTCAGTTATTATTTAAATAAATTTAATTTGGAACCTGCATTTCGCAGAAACTTTGCTTATTTTTTGGAAAAATTGAGCATTTGACAATATTTAAAGTCATTTTACTACCTTATTAAATTCTTTCTAATATTTTTAATTTGGTGCTCAACATACCTTTGCAAATGCCAACAATGAAAATTCATTTGCACATACTAATGCAAATAATAACCCCATTAAGTTTAAAAATATTCTATAATTATTAACCACCATTATAAAAAGAGAAGATTTTACTAGCCTATAAAAATATACTTTTATTTACCAATAATATCTTCTAAATTTAAATTGCAGTTTCGAAACAACAAAACATTTTTTAGGTTTGTAGACGTTAAACAATAAAGTTTCATTAATACATTAATAATACACATCTTCTTACCCAAAAATTTTACCTGCTGTCACATTTGCTTTTATGTGTATAGGTTTACACATAAATTGTAGGAAAACAAGACTTTTTTAAATATTTGTACTTACTTCAGAAAAGTGTTTTCAAAGGAAAAAAAACCCATTGACGCGATTGGTACAGAAAGAAAAATATTTTTACAAGCACAAAATACCAACAAATTCTTGTGGCTATTTTTTTCTTAATAATTTCTGCATTTAGGTACGTCTTTTTAACGAAAGAAAAAGGGACCCTTTAAAAGGCAACAAAGAATTTTTTTCACAAACAAAACACATAAAGTTAGCTTAAATGCAAAACAATGTAGATATTATTTGTCAATCATTGTACAATGTCAAAAACAGAAATAAAACAAAACATAAACAAAGATAATAAATAATAAATATATTATTTCTGTTTAGAGGTCTCAAAACAGGCCGTGCGATATTTCGATATTTCCCGCTGAATGAGAGTGTTTTGCAGTAAAAAATTATATTTTACGCTCGCAAAATAAAAGAGCGTAAGCGTATATGTGAGTTTTGCTGACACAATTGTGCATGACGCTGACACCCCTGATGTAAACACAGAAAAGAAGCATAAAACTGTTTTTCAGTTATTTCTTTAAATTTTTTTTGCTCAAAAATATGCGAGTGTTTTCTATATATTAGTAATACTTTCTAGCGCCTATAACTCCTTAAATACGACTTTATTAAAATGATATTAATGCATATCATTTGTTAAAATCCAATGTATAGTGTAGGCGTAAAAGGAATCAACTTGCCTATTAATATATATGATAATTTTTTTTAAAACATAGTGTTAAAATTTTCATTCAAAACGAAATAAAAATTATTAAAAATGTAATTTTTAATTCCATACAAATTGTTGCCAAAAAACTTCAGCTACATTTTTGTTCGAAAAATGAAAGGAAAATATATGAAATACTTTGAAAAAAAATAGATAGAAGAAAAACAAAATTGTTGCTACTATTGTAGAGATTTTGAAATTAGGTATTGTTACGAAAGTAACTTTAGTTAAGAATAAGGTTAATTTATTAGTAGGTAATTTTATTAGTTTAAAATGTTATTGTATTAGTTTCGCATATTTCTAATGTAAACCCACTGCACAGAGTTTTCTAGTACAAATGTAATGTGATGATTGTTAAAGATAACTAATAGTGTTAAGATTATTTTTAACCCATAAAGAATGCTTTAGTATATTGATGTATAAATCAATTTAAATTCAGCCACAGTGTTAATGCATAACGATATTCGCTGTAAGATAATAAAATCTCGATTCGCCCAGAAATGTCGAAAATGTTACAGACATTTCGACGAGTAGGATGCTCCAGAGACATCTAGATGTCAGCGAACAGAGTATAAATACTCGCGAAGGTTGGCATCGATATTCAGTGTTAGTGCGATTATTTAAGTGTGTACATCGCTATTATAAGTGGTAAAATTGACTAAGTTCTAAATAAAGTGGCATGAATAGTTTATAGTACAGCTATAAAGTAAAGTGCTTAAAGTGTTTTATTTATTTTATTAAAGTTGCAATAAAAGAACTCAAGAGGTTTATTATAAAGGAAATAAGCCAAAAACGTTATTGAAAAGGCAGTAACGTAACAGTATTTTAAGTTTCGGGTATATTGGGATCATATAATATAAGTATGTATGAATTAAAATTGCTTTGTAAGAATTATTAAATACAATTTAAAAATAAAATAGTTCATTATTTGTCGGTCCTTTTTCAACATTTTGGATATAATATCCATTAAATAGGACTTCTTTAATTTTTTGGGCCTTATTTCATTTTCGCTGGACTGTGTTTGGGAGTTATTTTATTAATTTTTTTTTTTTTTTTTGAGTCACTATTTCATTATGAAATATCGCCCAAAAGATGGGATTTGCTTCACTTTTTTAATTGGGATTTAATTAATTTTTTTGGGATTTATTTATTTTTTTCTAGTTTGGGACTTATTTCATTGGGAGTTCTTTCGCTGGGACTTATTGCACCTGGGACTTACTTTGAGGTGCCATTTTATCGAAAAATAATGAAAAAAGGCCCACAAATATTAAATTATTCTTAAAAAGCAGTTTTAAACATACATACATGCTTATTTGGGTTGGGGTCATACGAAAGAAACGAAATCCCGAATTTAAAAATCACGAATCTCTTACTAAACTTCCTCTGGACCGGTATTTGGCCGATCGCAAGGATTTTCTCCTCTTTTGTATAACAAACACCGGCTTCGCTAACTAAAGAGAAGGTTAGGTTAGTGTAGAGCATTGGTGTTCAAAAAGGTTTTGCATATGTATTCTGAGAGAATTGTTTAAGTACAGTGACACGCAAAACTAAACGCACAATTTTTATTAATATTAAATCACAAGAATTTTTTTTGGTTATATAAAATTTATAATAATGCAGTTCACACTGAATTAAGTCTATGTGATAAACTTCCGTTGATTAGGGGTTTCTGTAGAGTTGGTGATTAGGGATTAATTAAGAAAATTATGATTATTTTCATAGCTATATGACTAGGTATACCGATGAGGAAAAAAACCTTTTTAATAGAAATAAAAATTTGTTTTTTTTTTAAATATAAGGAATGGCTATCAGTTGAAGAAAATATTGAAAATAAATCAGATTTTATTTTAAAAAATTTTTCCAAAAAAATCTTTTTATTTCTAATAAAAAGGTTTTTTTCCCCTCATCGGTATATCCAGTCATATCGCTATGAAAAGAATCATTAATGCCTCTTAATAACATTTTCCCAATGTTCTTTAAATGTTTGATAACATAAAAGACATTAGGCATTACCAAAGGCATTTTTTATCATAAAATAGTTTTTCAATTCCATATTATTTAGCAACAAACTAACATAGCTTCCGCACATGTGCATTCGTCGCTGTCTGACGAGCAACTAAATTAATTTCATTATTATTTATTTTACACACTGTATTTGAACAAATATCAATGCAGCTATCGTACATGTGCACTTGTTGCTCTCACACGTACGACAAAAATAATGAGCGTAAAAAACAAAGGGGTGGGGCTTCTAAACAATTGTTTGCCTGAATGAGCATCACTGGTGTAGAGAGGCTTTAGTTAGCGAAACCGGTATTTGTTCATAGACGGGAAAATGTTCGCGATATGTAGCAAAGCTTTAATTAGCTATTCGGGATTTTTGAATTCGGAATTTTGAATTAGGGTTTTTAGTGAATAATAATATGTATATTAGTTATTGAAAACCAAAAGAGGTTTTACTAGATCTTACAATCGTTATTTACTATCTCATTGAAGAATTTGTCAAAATAAAAAACTATAAATCGCCACGCAATGGCAAAAGTGAATTATTACCCAAAAATTACGAAAAATCGTCAAAAAAAACGGTAATATTTCTTCTGCAAAATCACTCAAATTCGTATGGAAAATTTTTGGGCGATTTTACACACATTGCTTTAGGCGATTTTGATTTGGGCCATTTTGCTGCTTGCCACAAAAGACATATTTGTAATTTTTATCAAAGAACTTAAGGTTTTGCAGAAATTTGCTTCAAAAATTTGTAATTTACAGTATTCGAACGTCTCACAGTGGGAGAGTTTGGAAAAAATTGAAAAAATTTTGCATTTTCTAAAGAGTTAGCCCAATTGGAAAAAAATTTCAGATAACATTTAAGGACTTGTATTCGAGTTTCAGTTTTAGATTTGTGGTCTAGAGACGTATTAAGAGGGCCGACGTAGGTTCCCAAAGAATGCCACATCGGTTAAAATTTGGAATTTTTGACCCAATGTGCTCTACACACGATATTTAAGAGACGAATAAGATGCAGTTTTTTTTGTTTACTGAAACAAGAGAAAATGAATACTTACAACTCTGAAACAAAACCACCACTGAATAAATGTCGAATAAGTTCATTGAAAAACACACTTATTTTAAAGTCAGTATTGCCAGTTGAAAGAAATGAAAAACATTAGGAAAGATAAAAAAACAAAAATAACCATGAAGAGTAAAAGCAACAAGATAAGGAAAGGAAGTACATTAATATTAAAATAACAAAAATGATACAAATTTTAATTAATTGTTTTTAATGTAAATTTTCAAACTTGTTAGGAAAATAATTTAAATTTTATTTAAAAAATGCTTTACATATTACATATATTATTGTAAAGGTAACAAAAAAGAAAGAATTAAAAAAATTTACTAAATGGCAACATTGCTATTGAGTATTTATATAAAAAAAATGAGAGAGAGTGAAAACTGTAAAGCAAAAGTCGTTTCATTGAACAAAGTCTTTGTGTTTGCCATATGAAACGAAATGTGTTTGCTAGTAGCATGAATAAAACAACAGTTTGTTCAGTGGTCTGAATTTTATTTGAATACCTACGAACTTCATTGAATAAATATTTCAGTATGTTCATGAATGAAGTTATTCATGCAGCCCTTTATATCATGATTTTTTGAAATATTTTTTTCTAAATTACCAATGCTGACGTTCGCTTTTGTGAAGATTAGTTAATACTATGTATGTAGATATAAAGAGCACACTCCTGTCGGTTGAGGGAATCAAAGATGCGGCACAGCCGAATATAGCTCTCTAACTTGTTTTTACTAATAAACTCCAAATAATAAATAATTTATGCATTTTTATATATTGAAATTGATTAATTTATAAAAAAAAACTTTTTTAATCGGTTAACCGATCAATAACAAAATTTACCGATTAAACCAAAACCTCGGTTAATGTACCGAGAGGGTAACCGATTAAAGCAAAAGCCCGATTACATGAATGCCCTAATATTTACTACCTGAAAATTATTAATGAATAATTAAAAAAAGGCATAGTATAAATATCCCGAAATATCCAAATTCCGAAGTTTTTACATTCCAAATTGCAGAATTCGGAATCTCAAAATCCCGAACTTTATAATACCTAACTTTTAAATTCTATATTTAAAAATACCGAACTTAAGACGCTTTAGTAAGCGAATATGGTGTTTGTTAAGGCATAGAGCCCGACCGAAGGCTCAACTACGCAATCCACCGCGTGGATCACATTGCGCATGAATAAACGCAGATTTTTGGGACGTTGGTAAGTACCACAAAAGGAATCTTCGAGCAAAAATTAAGCTTTCCCTTAATTTTCCCGAAGTTAAATGTTTTAATTCCCCATATTAATAAACTAAAGTGCATAATAAAATATTAATAAGGTATTTATTACATTTTAAAATAATTGTATGCAAGATTGTGAAATTTACCATATTGAAGTTTTTTTTAATTTAAAATCACTTACCTTTAAAAGTAGTACATACATCAAAAAAATTACTCATCATTTAGACCTGCCAATTTTACATATTATTAGACCCAACAAAAGATATATACCATAAAGAAATTTCGTTAAAATTTTGTTGAAGCGTTGTTTGAATTGTATTAAACTCATTTCAATTTAAATTTTATTAAGTTTTTCGATTTTTTTTTTTATTTTAATTTTTTAAACAAAGATAACCGCGAACCGTATGCAAAATAACGAAAAGATATGGTCAAAAGTCAAGATTTTCGCTTAAAGTTACCAACAACAATTTTAAATAAAAAAAACCGCTCTGCCACATTGATGCAAAAGCAAATATCTTATTCACCAACCATCAACACAAGCAAAAACCTTACATCCGAAAAAAACGCATCTGGCTAATTTTTATTTTAACTATAAAAAATGAAACAAACACGACGCTCTTAACAGTAACGCCATCAATGAGTTTGCAATTTTCCATTTGCTTAAATTAACGCGATATTTACAATTTCAAATATAAAACACGTTATTTTACAAAAAGAACATTAAATATTATTTTCACTTATATTTATTTAATATAAAACACTATTTCTATTTATTTTATAAGATAAACTGGACACTACATTAGAATGCGACCGATCTCAACTCGTTTTCCTATTAGACTAAGGAGACGAACAGGAATTGAATACAAGAAAGCAAGTGAGAGATGAAAAGCACTAAGAAAAAAGGGTTGCCGAGTTGAACATAATCATAAAAAAAAATAGTTGATTGTATGTAGACTTTAGTCTACATACAATCAACTATTTTACGATTTTTAGGAATTGGGAGCGATAATGAAACATCTTTTAATATCACAAATTGAGGCACTGTTAAATAAGATTATTTAAAAAAAATATTTAAAATAAAAACGTAACACGGAAATTAAAAGCATTAAACAAAATTATAAGTAGGACTAAAGTCTACATGCAACGTGTCTACTTCTAGGAAAACTTGAAAAATACAAAACGAAACTCGCGGAAATCCCATTCTTTTAGCTGATGTTGTATTTTGCTTGTTATAACAAGTATTTAAATTGGTACCATTATATTAAAATATTGCGTTTTGAAAAAAACTGTTTTTTGAATTGGAGAATCTTCAAGAAAAATTTATTTCAGTGAGAAATTTGGTAATAAATCTCCGTAAAGAAAAAAAAGTTATGTAGAAATGGCAAAAACGGTAAAATCAAGTCGTTCTACAGTACAAGTCTTTATTTGAAATTAATTCAAATGGATATGACCGGTGTCACGAATCGGTGTTAAAGGTATTCTTAAAGAAGTTAATGCGAATTCGAAAAGAAGTTCCCAAAATTATCGGAACATATTGAAAATTTTTTCAAAAAAATTGTCCACACCAAAATTATACAACGAGTTTTGCATGAGAGCGGCTTTAAAATCATAGTTGAACGTAAAAAACCAGTTTTATCTGCCAAAAACCAAAAACTCCATCTTGAATTGCTAAAAACCAATAAGAAACGAGTCTTATTTACTGAGGAGAGTAAAATGAATATTACTGGAAGCGATGGCCATTCAAAAGTTTAGATTAAGCCCAACACAGTCTACGTTACGACGAATATTCTACCCACAGCCAAAAATGGAGGTGGCAATGTTATTTTGGGAGCCTTGGCATTATCGGTATGTAAAAATTTAGATTTTATTGATGTCACAATGGAGAGATATCTTTATAAGAACATTTTAGAACATACAATAATTTGAAACCATCGGTTGAGGGGCTTGGGTATAGGAAATAATTGGATTTTCCATCAAGACAATAATCGCTAGCATACGGCGCACATTGTTTGCGAATGGCTTCTATATTTAATTTAATTCCCTGCCACAATAATCGCACTTCAATCCTGAATAACATATCAGAGATGTTTTAGAGGAAAATTATGGCATTAGCAGTAATGAAAGGCTAAAAATGGCGTTGGACAGAAACATCTCCGGAAATCACAGAAGATTTAGTAAATGCAATGCCTCGACATTTACAAGCTTTGACCGATGCTCAGAGTGGACCCATCAACTATTAATATTTTTTGTTATAAATAAAGTTTTTTATTAATGCCTTAAATATTGGCATACAATTTTATTCCGCTTAAATTTTCAATTCCCAACAATCATAAAAAATATGTTGCATGTAGACTTTAGTCCTTCACTGTATGTAGTTATGCTATTAATGGTTACTTTACACTATAACACAAGTCGTACCTTTTTTTATGAAAATGCATTTCTGATCAAATTATTGTTTGAAAATTTTAAAAAATAATAACAATTTAGTATTACATGATTGTGTTTTCCTGAAAATTCGTAAGACTTGTGTGATAGTGTAAGACTTAACTAAAATCCTTTTTTATAATACATGGCTGCCAGTTAAATGATTGTTATGCAAATTTAGATAAAGCAGCATATATATGTGTATTGTAATGAGCCAAGAAACGATTATCCAAATGTTGCATTTATTTTTTTACAAAATTTTACCGGGTAAAAATGTGAAGTTCTTTAAAATGATGATTTTAATGTTTATTTTGTAAATCCCTTTACCTTTAATTTAGAAATTGTTTTATTGAGGTAAGTGTTTTCGAAATATATGGCTTCACTTTTTAATAAAGTTTATGTACAAAATATTTATTCTCATTCTCAAAATCTCTCTTTGAAAAGCATATTTTTAGTATTCGGCCAGATTCACAATGGCAGCAACATTTTCACTTGCTGTTCACGATGGAGCAACCCCCAAAAAGCAACTAAAAATTTTTCCCAAGTTAAGGTCTATTTTTTATTATGCAACGTAGCCCAATTTTATAATGAAATGTTACCCCAAAATAATGAAAACAAATTTAAGGGCAATTCTTCTTTATGAAAAATCACCTGAAAATTATAAATGAATATTTACTAGGGTATTCATTCGGTAACCCGATTAATATCTACTCGATTAACGGATTGGTTAATATAAAATTGGCTATTTTCGATTAACGATTAAACCGGTTAATATCAGTCGATTAACTGATGTAATAAAATTTTTAATTTTTTGTAGTACTATAACATAATTTTTAATGTGTTTTCATAATTTTTTTTATGTTTTTAATTATTTGTTTCGTCACATATACAAAAGGTATGTGTTAAGAAAATATTTTTTCATACAAAACAAGAAGATGTTCAGTGATCCTCATTTTTAATAAGTGTATGCTGTCAACAGCTTTTTAGTTTCACGTACTTTTTATATGTATTCGCTTAGTTATTTGTTTCTTCTCATATCTTCTCATATCAATCTTTTAACAGAATTAACCGAAACAATTAGAAGTGTTACAAAAACAGGACTCTAATGACATAATGGAAGTTTTTATATGTTTAGAAAAATCTAAGCAGAAGACTGAGAAATTAGATATTCTGTATTATGGGTTGCTTTTGAGTTCTCCAACATCTACGATAAATGAAAGAATTTCTTTAAAGTCAAGTTTTATTAAAACTAAAGAAGATAATCGCTTTAATCCTAAACATATAAACCAAATTATTTCTTACAGCTTATGTGTTAATTAAATCATACATAACATGTATTAATTAAAAAATATATTTTACATATTTATGAATTATTCTTTTGTTTGCTCGTTTTGGTTCAAGAATTGTTATATTTGTTATGTAATTGGTTTTTTTATACCCTCCACCACCACTAATGGTGAATGAGGGTATACTAAGTTTGTCATTCCGTGTGAAACTTTTTTAATTATATATCTAAGACCCCATAAAGTATATATTTTCTGGCTTTTGAGTAATTCTAAGTTGATTTAGCCATGTCCGTCTGTTGAAAACACGCTGACTTTCGAAAACCGCAAAAGAAAAGAACAAAATTAGTCACAAATTGCTTGTAGTTATTCTAAGCAGTTTGGGATTGAAATCCAGCATAATCGGTTCATTGGGATCAGAGCTATGAATCAAAATGTGGAACCACCGCTAAAAAATTGATGATTTTTTTACAAAAACTAACATAAACGGTGGAATAATGCACAGAATGACATGCAAATCATACTGTTAAATTTCGTGAAGATCGGTCCATAATTGACCATAGGCCCCATATAAACCCCACTCGCGGAAAACATTTTAGTACGCCTAAAACCGTAATATATAACGCTATCATACTAAAATTTGGTACGTCACAGTTTTATAGGACCAGAAAGCACACTGTACATTTTTTTTAAGATCGGTCCATAATTTACACTAGGCCCCATATAAACACTACTCCCGGAAAACAGTTTAGTACGCCTAAAACCGTAATAAATAATGATATCATAATTAAATTCGGTACGGTACAGTTTTGTAGGACTAGAAATCACGCTGCTTAATTTCGTGAAGATCCGTCCATATTTAACCCTAGACCCCATATAAACCCTGCTCTCGGAAAATACTTTAGTACGCCTAAAACCGTAATATATAACGCTATCATACTAAAATTTGGTACGTCACAGTTTTATAGGACCAGAAAGCACACTGTACATTTTTTTTAAGATCGGTCCATAATTTACACTAGGCCCCATATAAACACTACTCCCGGAAAACAGTTTAGTACGCCTAAAACCGTAATAAATAATGATATCATAATTAAATTCGGTACGGTACAGTTTTGTAGGACTAGAAATCACGCTGCTTAATTTCGTGAAGATCCGTCCATATTTAACCCTAGACCCCATATAAACCCTGCTCTCAGAAAATACTTTAGTACGCCTAAAACCGTAATCAATACTGCTATTATACTAAAATTTGGTACGTCACAGTTTTAGAGTACCTGAAATTACACAAAAAAATTTCGTGAAGATCTGTCCATAATTTACCCTAGGCCCCATATATGTACACCTTACTATCGGAAAGCAGTTTATTGCGCCTAAAACCAACTAAACCCACTTTGGGAAAATAATTAAATTCGCCTAAAACCATAACAGATATAGATATTGCAAAAATTAGGCTTTCCCTTAATTTTCCCGAAGTTAAATGTTTTAATTCCCCATATTAATAAACTAAAATGCATAATAAAATATTAATAAGGTATTTATTACATTTTAAAATAATTGTTTGCAAGATTGTGAAATTTACCATATTGAAGTTTTTTTTAATTTAAAATCACTTACCTTTAAAAGTAGTACACCAAAAAAATTACTCATCATTTAGACCTGCCAATTTTACATATTATTAGACCCAACAAAAGATATATACCATAAAGAAATTTCGTTAAAATTTTGTTGAAGCGTTATTTGAATTGCATTAAACTCATTTCAACGAATTTACTTTAAATTTTATTAAGTTTTCCGATTTTTTTTTTATTTTAATTTTTTAAACAAAGATAACAGCGAACCGTATGCAAAATAACGAAAAGATATGGTCAAAAGTCAAGATTTTCGCTTAAAGTTACCAACAACAATTTTAAATAAAAAAAACCGCTCTGCCAAATTGATGCAAAAGCAAATATCTTATTCACCAACCATCAACACAAGCAAAAACCTTACATCCGAAAAAAACGCATCTGGCTAATTTTTATTTCAACTATAAAAAATGAAACAAACACGACGCTCTTAACAGTAACGCCATCAATGAGTTTGCCAATTTTCCATTTGCTTAAATTAACGCGATATTTACAATTTCAAATATAAAACACGTTATTTTACAAAAAGAACATTAAATATTATTTTCACTTATATTTATTTAATATAAAACACTATTTCTATTTATTTTATAAGATAAACTGGACACTACATTAGAATGCGACCGATCGCAACTCGTTTTCCTATTAGACTAAGGAGACGAACAGGAATTGAATACAAGAAAGCAAGTGAGAGATGAAAAGCACTAAGGAAAAAGGGTTGCCGAGTTAAAGAAATCATGTGTAAAAAGATAACAAAATAAAAATATAATGCGCAATCAGCCGTACAAAAAAATTTTCTTACTGCGCAGCTACGTCCGAATAGAATGCAAATTAGTGTTTCTTGTAAAAAATTTAAGCTATACACAAATGCACATACACAAATTATATTTCTTCGTCACACAAAAAAATAACGAAACTGCGCAACGCGCAATCTTGTTGTTTTAATTCATGGAATATAATACGTGTTCTGAAGGAATTATTAACAAGTAGTTACGTTTTTTTACACATAACGAAATAAACATCGGATGCCATAAAAAGTAAAACAATATTCAATATCTTTTGAAATTCTACGATGATGTAGACATGTCCGTTTATCTATTGAACGACAGAAGTTGCATTAAAATATTTAAGAAGATACAATTTGGTAAAAGAAATTTTAAGACGACAGATTCTTTTAGTATTGAAATTTGTCACCAACCCCTTTATAAAAGAATTTTAGCTTGAGTGCGAATATAAATAAAACGAAAGATTTGCAATAGTTTTGTTTTGTACCTTGCAGCAAGTAAAACATAAACCATGAGAATGATTTTTCCAAATAGTTTTGTATGGGCCCTATGGTGAATTATAGACTGATCTTTGCGAAATTTTAATATGAATTCTAGTCATATAAAACTAGTTTTTGCAAAATTTTATAAAAGTTGATGCATTCCGCCACTAAACAACGTTAATTTTTGTAACAAAAATATTTTAGACTGGTCGTTTCAGATTTAGGTTCATTACACTTTTTGCACTGAGCCGATTGTGCCGAACTTAGATACCAAACTACTTAGAATGACTTAGTATTTAGAAATAGCTTGTTTTTATCTGTTACATACATCAGTACAATATAATATCCTCTCCAACTATTGTAGTGTTGGTATCAAAACAGAAAGATTTTATTAATTTAAAATTTTCTCTTTGGAAGATTTGTCTTTCTACCCACACCACCAGAGAAGAGGACGTTTGTGCTGAACAAAAATGGAGCTTATTATAAATTGTAAGAATCAGTCCATAATAATAGATACCCAAAATTTTTGATACATTAAAATTAATATACATTAAACTAAAATTTCTTACCGGGTTTCAAATACTTTTGATATATAGTATACTGATATGCTATATAGCTACTTACCTATCGTCTGGAGGTTATTGGTATGCCGCTTGGCATAAATCAATTATATATAATAAATGTGTCCTCTTTTTGAATCCCTTCTCCATTTTGTGTAAATCTCGAATATACATTCATATGTATTAAGTGATATCGAAAATTATCATTGCCTCATATCCACAATTTAAGAGTTAAGCACTTTTTTGCTATGAAGCAAATGAACAATGTACATGTAAAAATATATATTAATATTTGTAATTGTTATGCTGCACGTTCTATTTAGGGAAATTAGATCAAAATATTTTATTTTGTTTTTTCATATACCTAAATGTTAAGGAATCAAAGAATTTTAAAATTGTTTGTTTATTAAGTGTTTCTTTGTATTATAAATATTTCTTGGTACATATTATTTTACTTTATATTTTATATTAATTATATTTCATAACTTTGCATGAAATATCAGAAAAAGCTTTATACATTTTATAGTTTAATAACACTGACCTGCAAAAAAGAAAGTTGGGGGGGGGGGGGGGGGGGGGGAGAACTTCATTATGTTCACAGTTGGATTCAATCACGTCTAGCTATCACTTTGTTTACTGATTTTCATGATTTCATCGCTTATTTAATTCGTAATATACCTGGATTTCTGATAAATGATAAAAATGTAAGATGTCCTTGTAATTTTTTTTAATGAGTTTTTGAAAACAAATTTCTAAATTAGTGGCGTTAATTTTGAAAATATTATTTAGATGACTTAAAGGAATTTTTATTTCTAATAGTTTTGTACATGTATTATCAAAGTTGTTTTTGGGAACTATTTATTAGGTGCGTTTGAGTACTTTTACAGTAAAATGCAGTAAATGAGTAAACTTAAAAATTTGCTCTCACAAAAAGCTGTTGTCCAAAAAAGTACGCGAACGCAAAATTTGTAAAAATTCGTAAAAAAAAGGCAACAGCTGATGGCAAATAATTGAAGTGTTGAAAAATGTTTACACTTTTGACTACTTAACTCGTTTTCTTATCGGTACTCGATTAAATACTTTTTATAATACAAATATTTTTGGAAAATACAAACAAATTATTTTATGAAATATTTCATATTTGTTTGTTTTTTATTTTATTTGAATTTGCTAATTTGTGTCCGGCTAAATTTGATCAATAGTACACGAATACTTTTTTTACTATTGATAACTTTAAAAACAAGGGCTGTTCTAAGTACCCAAGTACTTGACACTTTTACAACTCCAAAAAAATAACATAACAAAACTAAGTTTCAAAAGTTGGTATTTAGCCATATAAATTCTTCACAAACAAGTTTAATTAATTAATATTTATTCATTTTTTGTTTATATTTTAGTTTTATTTCAACTTTTCTTTTTTTAAACAATTTTTTCACAATTTTTTTGCTTTTTGTTTGCTACTCTTGTTTGTTTACCTTTTGAAACTTATGTTTTTTTGTTTTACAAAATTTTACTGCAAAAATTTCTGCAGTAAAAATTTGTAAGTACTCAGTCAAGAACTGTCACTTTACGCTCTCAATTTGTGTTCTCTTTTACTGTATTTTGTGTACGCGAACGCAATTAAGTAAAATGCAGTAAAGTTCAGTAAAAAATAGTAAAAACTTTTGTGTTCTCGAACGCAGCTATTAAAAGATTTTGTTTGTTGTGCTTAATTCCCTATTTTTATAATTGATAAAAATACTGAAATTTATTGTTGGAGGATCAGCTGTTTCTATGATTTTTCATTTGCTCATATTTTGCCCTTCTTAAAGGACTTGACATTTTTCAATACTTAATTTAAATATATTTTTTTGTAATATACGTAAGTGTTTAATATTTTTAGCAAGTTCGGTACCAATAAAGGGAAGGCTCTGTATAATTTAAAAAAATATTTATTTCAGTTCCCCTAAAAAAAATATAAAAAAAATTTCCCTACAAAAATATATTCTTCCATATCCTTAAAAGTTTTCATTAAACATTTTTTAAAATTTTGGAAATGTATTGTTTTATTCCTCTTAGTTTAGAAGCTGTGATTATTTTTTTCTCGGTACGAAATTAATTTCTATGTAAAAATTACATTCATTATATATTCGGTTTAAATATTTATATCTATTGAAGCGAATGTGAGTGAGAATAAAAATTGCAAATATAAGCGAATTGTTCGCTTATATCTATGCTATTAATGCTATTGCATATGAAAAATTTTAATTTTCAAATGAAAATAATACGAATTTTTAAGGATTTTTACACAATATAATGAAAATGGATAATATTTTGCAAATTCTCTACATTTGCCTTAAAATAACAAATATGGGCATTTCCATGTCATCGTACGTGACATTTGTACGCCTTCGGAGCGATGGAATTTTTGCGCAAATAGTAGTAACTGGAAAACTTATTAATCATTATGTTCCTTTTAGGGGGTACTATATATGAAAAAAAAAATTATTACATTCGAAACCTTGTTGTCCAAAATACCTAGCAAAATAGGTGTATATCGTACGTGACATAAAACGGAAGTGATTTTGGGGTGAATGTAAAAAAATCCGAAAATCTGCGAATTGTGGGATGTATTTTTCCTTTTTTAAATTTTTTGCATTAAGCCATATATTTTTCCGTTATAATCCGTAATTGGAAAGAAAAACATTTTTCTGGATGGTTTTATAATGAACCAAATGTAATATCGTACGTGACATACCGTACGTGACAGAGTTTTCTCTTATAGTATTTACAAGATATGAAATATATTTTTGGGAAATATATGCATACAAAAACTTAAAACAAACAATTCAGAAAGTATAGTCGGCCAAGCCCGGCCATATAATACCCTACACCATAATATTTTAAAAACAAATTTTTGAGTGTCCCTATTTTTGACCCATCGCCAATCATGGTCGCCGGAACAGAATTATGCTATGACTTTAAGAGTTATATAAAAGTTATTTGTGCCGAATATTATTCAGATATCTTCATCTATATGAGATTTTCTTGCCTTTCAGCGATTTTAGGAAGGGGGTTTATATGGGACCTATAGTTAATTTTGGACCTACCAGCACAACATTTGATCACGACATAGTACTTGTCGTAAAAGTTATTGTCGCCAATTTTTATGGCAATACCAGCATTTATTAGAAAGTTACAACATTAAAAGCTATTTTCTGGAGTAGTATTTGAATGAGTGCTATGGTCAAATATGAACCTATACCAATTATATTTGTTTAGATCATTAAGACTGCAAAAAAATATTTTTTGATCAAATTTCAACCTAATACCAACATAATAAGATGATACATTTAGTTGAATTTATAGTAATACAATATCGTACGTGACGACGTTTAACAGCTTATAAAATTTTTATTATACCTATTTAAAAAAAAAATTCCGGTCAATATTTTTTTGCAACAAATATCTTGCTTTGAACCTTTATTTTAAAACACGTACGACTGATCAAATACCAATGACATAGACAAATGATGTTTTCGCACCACGTACGTGACATTTAAATAGCACCCAAAGCAAACCGAAAAATATACCGCTAATCAAACTATATATTTGGTCTCTCCTCGTGAATTTTGTTCATTGTTGTTGTAACATTAATTTTAAGGTATAATTCCAATGTTACCAATATCTGTATTTAATCGGCAGAAAAGTAAAAATTGTTGATTGCAGTTACTAAAAATGAATCAAAGAGATAGTCAGTTTTAACTTTTATTTTTTGCTCTTTAAAAGTTGTAATAAGCTGTAAACCCCTTTGCATAGTAAAGTTTGAGTGTTTTTTTACTTTCTACCATATTCGAAAAATAGTTTCAAGGCTATTTTTTTTTTGAGTCGTGGTTGACATTCTCATGGAAATGCCCATATGTCGTCTTTCCCCTTCATTTGAAATTTTTCGAAAAAATCCCTAGATACAAAAAGGTAAAATTCCCTACTATTGGCATCACTGCCTATGATGTATATTGGACCTACCAGCACAACATAGTTCATGCCATAGTAGCTATCGTAAAAGTTATTGTAGCCAATTTGTATGTCAATGCCAACATTTATAAGAAAGTTATGGCATTAAAAGCTACTTCCTGTAGTAGTGATTGTATGGGAGCTATCGTCATATATGGACCGATTCCAATAAAATTAGGTAAGATGTTTAAGTTTGGCCCAAATTTAGTGTAAATACCAACATAATAGGACGGTTTTTAGGCACAAATACTATTCAGGAAAGAAGTTTGTATAAGGGCTTTGTGAAATTATGAACCGATTTTCACCACTTGCCGTAGGCTTTGTCCATATGAATTTGAGCCCATGCACAAAATTTCATCAAGTTGCATTAAAAGTTGTGACTTGTATTCTGCGCATAAGGTTTCATGGACAAAAAACCAGCCAGCCTGCCGCCAACTGGACTGAGGAACGTCGTTAAATCGACTCAGAAAGTGATATTAAGCCGATCGGCATACAAAAGTGTAGAATGTGTCACCAAAACAATCGACAAAAATAGCGATTTGAAAACCTTAAAGAAATGACGTAACTACGATGGTATTTTTTAAATTGTACCAAAAAAAGGATGGATTGTACCAGTCTACCAATAAAGTTTCGATTGTACCAAATTTGGTACAATTGTACTACAAATCCCATCAGTGACAGGAATTGAATACAAAAAATAAGTGAGAAATGAAAAGGAAAACAGGGTTGCCAAATTGAAGATAATCACAAATAAAAAAAAAAACCAGAATGCGGCCTCACCTGTATAAAAAATTTTTCTACTGCGCAGCTACGGCAGCATAGAATGCAAATTAGTTTATGTTGTAAAAATTGTAAGACATACACAAATGCACATATATAAATTCTATTTCTTCGTCACACAAAAAAAGAACGTACCTCCGAAATGTGCAATCTTGTTTTTTTGACTCATGGAAGATAGTACGGGTTGTGAAGAAATTACTAATAAGTAGTTCCGTTTTTGTTATACATCACGATATAATCATTGGATACCATAAAAAGTAAAATAGTATTCCTTATATATCTTTTGAAATTCTACAATTCTAAAATTTTCAGTAAGCGAAAATTTCAAATTTTTAATGCAGGTTGCCCATGAATGGTTTACATAGTAAAAGAACAACAACATATATAATTCTTTCATATGCCTAAACTTGGAGAACAATAGAAAATAAGAAATAAAAAAGAGACAGACAATTTTAAATATTTTGTCAGGGTTGTGAACTATTTCTGATCAAAAAGCGCCGTGCCCCCAATCAAAATGGGCTAAATAAATTAAAGAAAAAGAACTTTATAAAATGGTTGGCAAAAAAAAATCGTTTCAAATAAAAATATATGAAATATTACGATTTTAAAGGGCTAACAAATCATTAGTTTTTTCTATCATGTGCAGTTTTTTAATGAGCACGACTAATACTTCGCCCGAAATAAGGCGGTTATGCTAATACATTTTATCATAAAGTGTGAAGGATTTCTACGATTGTGTTCGATTATTTACAAAATTTAAAGATTTTGTTTGTTGCGCTTAATTCCCTATTTTTATAATTGATAAAAATATTGAAATTTATTGTTGGAGGATAAGCTGTTCCTATGCGCATTTCACTTGTTGCTTAGGCCAGATCATCAGACCTACATTCACTCAAAAAGTCTTATTTGCGTCGATATCAAAGCTTAAACAAAATACCAACAATAAAACAGTGAGTTTATCTTTCTTACATTCCCTACCAACCAGTGAAATGCGCATAGGAACAGCTTATCCTTCAACAATAAATTTCAGTATTTTTATCAATTATAAAAATAGGGAATTAAGCACAACAAACAAAATCTTTTAATAACTAATTGTATTCCCAAAAACAACTTTGATAATACATGTACAAAACTATTAGAAATAAAAATTCCTTTAAGTCATCTAAATAATATTTTCAAAATTAACGCCACTAATTTAGAAATTTGTGTTCAAAAACTCATTAAAAAAAACTACAAGGACATCTTACATTTTTATCATTTATCAGAAATCCAGGTATATTACGAATTAAATAAGCGATGAAATCATGAAAATCAGTAAACAAAGTGATAGCTAGACGTGATTGAATCCAACTGTGAACATAATAAAGTTCTCTCCCCCCCCCCAACTTTCTTTTTTGCAGGTCAGTGTTATTAAACTATAAAATGTATAAAGCTTTTTCTGATATTTCATGCAAAGTTATGAAATATAATTAATATAAAATATAAAGTAAAATAATAAGTACCAAGAAATATTTATAATACAAAGAAACACTTAATAAACAAACAATTTTAAAATTCTTTGATTCCTTAACATTTAGGTATATGAAAAAACAAAATAAAATATTTTGATCTAATTTCCCTAAATAGAACGTGCAGCATAACAATTACAAATATTAATATATATTTTTACATGTACATTGTTCATTTGCTTCATAGCAAAAAAGTGCTTAACTCTTAAATTGTGGATATGAGGCAATGATAATTTTCGATATCACTTAATACATATGAATGTATATTCGAGATTTACACAAAATGGAGAAGGGATTCAAAAAGAGGATACATTTATTATATATAATTGATTTATGCCAAGCGGCATACCAATAACCTCCAGACGATAGGTAAGTAGCTATATAGCATATCAGTATACTATATATCAAAAGTATTTGAAACCCGGTAAGAAATTTTAGTTTAATGTATATTAATTTTAATGTATCAAAAATTTTGGGTATCTATTATTATGGACTGATTCTTACAATTTATAATAAGCTCCATTTTTGTTCAGCACAAACGTCCTCTTCTCTGGTGGTGTGGGTAGAAAGACAAATCTTCCAAAGAGAAAATTTTAAATTAATAAAATCTTTCTGTTTTGATACCAACACTACAATAGTTGGAGAGGATATTATATTGTACTGGTGTATGTAACAGATAAAAACAAGCTATTTCTAAATACTAAGTCATTCTAAGTAGTTTGGGATCTAAGTCCGGCACAATCGGCTCAGTGCGAAAAGTGTAATGAACCTAAATCTGAAACGACCAGTCTAAAATATTTTTGTTGCAAAAATTAACGTTGTTTAGTGGCGGAATGCATCAATTTTTATAAAATTTTGCAAAAACTAGTTTTATATGACTAGAATTCATATTAAAATTTCGCAAAGATCAGTCTATAATTCACCATAGGGCCCATACAAAACAATTTGGTAAAATCATTCTCATGGTTTATGTTTAACTTGCTGCAAGGTACAAAACAAAACTATTGCAAATCTTTCGTTTTATTTATATTCGCACTCAAGCTAAAAGTCTTTTATAAAGGGGTTGGTGACAAATTTCAATACTAAAAGAATCTGTCGTCTTAAAATTTCTTTTACCAAATTGTATCTTCTTAAATATTTTAATGCAACTTCTGTCGTTCAAAAGATAAACGGACATGTCTACATCATCGTAGAATTTCAAAAGATATAGAATATTGTTTTACTTTTTATGGCATCCGATGTTTATTTCGTTATGTGTAAAAAAACGTAACTACTTGTTAATAATTCCTTCAGAACACGTATTGTTGGCGAAGCCACCCAAGCTCCGAGTACCAAAAAAGATTGTTAACACCAAACTAAGCTTTAGAACGATCAATTGCAATTACTTTTATTTTCACAAATCTTTATAAATGGCGTTGAAATTCCTAGATAAAAATAACACAAAATCAAATTATACAAATATGGTTACTTAAATTCAAAATTGCAAACTTTTTTAGTTTGGCTTCGGAGCAAGCTTCTTAAGTTTATTTTCTTATTAATATAGGTTAAACATACAATATGCAGTAAAATTGTGAATACAAATTGAAATTGAAACTACAGAAAAAATATGTCTTCTTAAGCAATAATTACTTTCCCGCTTGGAAAATCAATCTTTGACATTTTACTATTTTGACAATATGAGTGTTGCCACTTCAACAAAAGTTTAATAACGAGGTGCGGCTTGGCAGTGGCGGTAACACTCCCCGCCGTATGACAAGCTAGCTTAGCGGCCGGCCTTTCTAAAACCCCACATGTTGTCATCACTTTAGCTCTTCTTACTTGACCATCATCGGCAGTGCATACATCAATAATTTTCCCTCTTGGCCAAACGTTCCTGGGATGCATAGGATCAACCACAATTACAAGGTCGCCGACCTCCAACGGTTTTACCTTATCGTGCCACTTAGATCGACATGTCAGTGTTGGCAAATATTCGGCCACCCACCTTTTCCAGAACTTTTCCGCAAACAGTTGGGAAGCTAAATAACATTGTCGTAATACAACTCCTGTATCATCATACATTGCTAACATTGCTAGCTTTAGACCACCAGAGCTTCCAACTAAAAAGTGGTTCGGAGTGAGAGACTCCGTATTCTCCTTCTCAATGGGAACATATGTAAGTGGACGAGAATTGACTATGTTCTCCACCTCTGCCATCATGCTTCTCAAAACTTCATCATTTGGGCACCTTTCATTTGATATTTTGTACAGAACAGTTTTAACTGATCTTACCATTCGTTCCCATGCTCCTCCCATATGAGGTGAGGCTGGTGGGTTAAAGTTCCACTTTGTAGTTGAGGTTGTAAAATTTCGAACTAATTGGTTTTTGTCGACTTCTTTTAAGGCCTGTCGTAATTCACGATCTGCGCCTACAAAGTTTGTTCCGTTATCGCTAAAAAACTCTCTTGGTGTTCCTCTCCTGGAGGTAAAATTTCTAATCGCCATGATGCAAGAACTCGTGTTGAGGGAGTGTACTATTTCTATATGAATTGCTCTAATAGTTAAACAAGTAAAAACTGCACCATATCTCTTTTCTTTATGCCTATTAACCGTCACAAACATGGGCCCGAAGAAATCGAGACCAGTAAATGTAAATGGAGCTACGTACGCAGAGAGTCGTGCTCGTGGCAATTTCGCCATTTGGGGAATCCGTGGGGTAGCATTCTTTATTTTGCACATTTGGCATCGCTTAACAACTTTTTTAAAGACTGTTCTAAGTTGAGAAATATAGAACTTTTGACGTATTTCATTTATAGCAGTTTCTTTATTGACGTGATAATATTTGCAGTGATAATGAAAAATTATGAGTTCGGTTACATAACTATCTTTTGGCATGATGACCGGATTTTTGAGATCACGTGGTACATCAGCATTATCAATGCGACCATTTATTCGTAAAATCTGATTTTCATCTAAAAATGGTGATAATTTGTACAGCGCACTTGACTTCAGCATATCCTTTCCCTGTTCATAACGTTTGATTTCATCTACAAAATATTCAGACTGAGTTTGTTTCAGTATCACGATTTCCGCCGTTTTAAGTTCCTCTTGGGTAAGTTCTTTGGCTAGTTCATTTCTCTTTACTTTATTTTTAATAAATGTGCAGAATTTAATTACATAGGCTACGGTTCTCAATAATCTGCACCATCGAGAAAAACGTCTGAATTTAATAAGTGTTGGTACAATCTCCATAGAAAGACTTGGGTGCTTGATTTCTATTTCAGTAGAGAATGCATCTTTTTTTTCAACAGGCCAAGATGTTTCAGCAAAGCTTAAAAAGTCTGGACCTTTAAACCACCTACTACTTTCGGTTAAGTTAGGATTAGTTGCCCATTTAGTAGCATCGTCGGCCACGTTCATTTTTCCTGGAATCCACCTCCATTCTTTTACTTCAGTCAAATCAAGAATTTCGCTCACATGCACAGCTACAAATTGTTGATGTTTGCGATGATCAGAACGAATCCAACTTAAAACAGTTCTTGAATCTGACCAAAATATTTGTCTATGTATTTTAAAAGTATGATTTTCTATTATATTTTTTGCAAAACGAGATCCAATTAGGGCTGCCATCAGTTCAAGCCTTGGTATAGACGCCACCTTTAAAGGAGCCACTCGAGTCTTTGAACCAATTAGTGAAATGATCTTGTTTTCAAATAAACTTATTCTAAAATATGATACAGCTGCGTAACCGTTCTCGCTGGCGTCAACAAAAGTGTGCAGCTCTACAATAGCATCATTATAGTCGGATATAGACTGTAAATAACATCTAGGAATTTTTAAGCTTTTTATCCTGGGTAAATTTTCCAACCATTTTTTTAATTTTTCCGCTTGAGTAGATAAAATAGGCTCATCCCATCCGACTCCACTTCTCCAGATTTCTTGTAATGTTATTTTAAGATACATTAAAAAATGTCCAATTAATCCTAAAGGATCGAAAACACTCATGAGTAATTTTAAAATTTTTCTTTTTGTGGGCTTGCTCGTTCCTAGAAAAAGGTCACTGTCCAAGATTGACGCTGATATTTTGAATGTTATAACATCTTCATTTGAGTTCCAGAATATACCCAAAACTTTTTCAGAATCGTGCTCATTTCCCATATCTAGACTTTTCCCGTCAACTTTATTTCCCTCTATAGTTTTTAAAAAGTCATTACTGTTTGCAACCCAGTTTCTCAGGTTAAACCCTGCTAAGCTATGAACATATCGCACTTCAGTGGCTAGTTTAATAGCTTCAGTTAATGTGTCTGTAGAAAAAAGAAAGTCATCAACGTAATGATTTTTTTCTATGGCAAGTGCCGCCTCCGGCAATTTGTGATATTAAAAGATTTTTCATTATCGCTCCCAATTCCTAAAAATCGTAAAATAGTTGTTTGTATGTAGACTTTAGTCCTTCACTGTGCATGTCTTATATTTTTACAACTAACACTAATTTGCATTTTATGCTGTCGTAGTTGCGCAGTAGAAACAATTTTTTGTACGGCTGAGTGCGCATTCTGGTTTTTTTTTATTTATGATTATGTTCAACTCGGCAACCCTTTTTCCTTAGTGCTTTTCATCTCTCACTTGCTTTCTTGTATTCAATTCCTGTTCGTCTCCTTAGTCTAATAGGAAAACGAGTTGAGATCGGTCGCATTCTAATGTAGTGTCCAGTTTATCTTATAAAATACATAGAAATAGTGTTTTATATTACATAAATATAAGTGAAAATAATATTTAATGTTCTTTTTGTAAAATAACGTGTTTTATATTTGAAATTGTAAATATCGCGTTAATTTAAGCAAATGGAAAATTGGCAAACACATTGATGGCGTTACTGTTAAAAGCGTCGTGTTTGTTTCATTTTTTATAGTTAAAATAAAAATTAGCCAGATGCGTTTTTTTTCGGATGTAAGGTTTTTGCTTGTGTTGATGGTTGGTGAATAAGATATTTGCTTTTGCATCAATTTGGCAGAGCGGTTTTTTTTTATTTAAAATTGTTATTGGTAACTTTAAGCGAAAATCTTGACTTTTGACCATATCTTTTCGTTATTTTGCATACGGTTCGCTGTTATCTTTGTTTAAAAAATTAAAATAAAAAAAAAAATCGGAAAACTTAATAAAATTTAAAGTAAATTCGTTGAAATGAGTTTAATACAATTCAAATAACGCTTCAACAAAATTTTAACGAAATTTCTTTATGGTATATATCTTTTGTTGGGTCTAATAATATGTAAAATTGGCAGGTCTAAATGATGAGTAATTTTTTTGGTGTACTACTTTTAAAGGTAAGTGATTTTAAATTAAAAAAAACTTCAATATGGTAAATTTCACAATCTTGCAAACAATTATTTTAAAATGTAATAAATACCTTATTAATATTTTATTATGCATTTTAGTTTATTAATATGGGGAATTAAAACATTTAACTTCGGGAAAATTAAGGGAAAGCCTAATTTTTGCAATATCTATATCTGTTATGGTTTTAGGCGAATTTAATTATTTTCCCAAAGTGGGTTTAGTTGGTTTTAGGCGCAATAAACTGCTTTCCGATAGTAAGGTGTACATTTATGGGGCCTAGGGTAAATTATGGACCGATCTTCACGAAATTTTACAGTGTAATTTCACTAAAAATGTGACGTACCAAATTTTAGTATGATAGCAGTATTGATTACGGTTTTAGGGGTACTAAAGTATTTTCCGAGAGCAGGGCTTATATGGGGTCTAGGGTTAAATATGGACGGATCTTCACGAAATTAAGCAGCGTGATTTCTAGTCCTACAAAACTGTACCGTACCGAATTTAATTATGATATCATTATTTATTACGGTTTTAGGCGTACTAAACTGTTTTCCGGGAGTAGTGTTTATGTGGGGCCTAGTGTAAATTATGGACCGATCTCAAAAAAAATGAACAGTGTGCTTTCTGGTCCTATAAAACTGTGACGTACCAAATTTTAGTATGATAGCGTTATATATTACGGTTTTAGGCGTACTAAAATGTTTTCCGCGAGTGGGGTTTATATGGGGCCTATGGTCAATTATGGACCGATCTTCACGAAATTTAACAGTATGATTTGCATGTCATTCTGTGCATTATTCCACCGTTTATGTTAGTTTTTGTAAAAAAATCATCAATTTTTTAGCGGTGGTTCCACATTTTGATTCATAGCTCTGATCCCACTGAACCGATTATGCTGGATTTCAATCCCAAACTGCTTAGAATAACTACAAGCAATTTGTGACTAATTTTGTTCTTTTCTTTTGCGGTTTTCGTAAGTCAGCGTGTTTTCAACAGACGGACATGGCTAAATCAACTTAGAATTACTCAAGGAGCCAGAAAATATATACTTTATGGGGTCTTAGATATATAATTAAAAAAGTTTCACACGGAATGACAAACTTAGTATACCCTCATTCACCATTAGTGGTGGTGGAGGGTATAAAAAAACCAATTACATAACAAATATAACAATTCTTGAACCAAAACGAGCAAACAAAAGAATAATTCATAAATATGTAAAATATATTTTTTAATTAATACATGTTATGTATGATTTAATTAACACATAAGCTGTAAGAAATAATTTGGCTTATATGTTTAGGATTAAAGCGATTATCTTCTTTAGTTTTAATAAAACTTGACTTTAAAGAAATTCTTTCATTTATCGTAAATGTTGGAGAACTCAAAAGCAACCCATAATACAGAATATCTAATTTCTCAGTCTTCTGCTTAGATTTTTCTAAACATATAAAAACTTCCATTATGTCATTAGAGTCCTGTTTTTGTAACACTTCTAATTGTTTCGGTTAATTCTGTTATAAGATTGATATGAGAAGATATGAGAAGAAACAAATAACTAAGCGAATACATATAAAAAGTACGTGAAACTAAAAAGCTGTTGACAGCATACACTTATTAAAAATGAGGATCACTGAACATCTTCTTCTTTTGTATGAAAAAATATTTTCTTAACACATACCTTTTGTATATGTGACGAAACAAATAATTAAAAACATAAAAAAAATTATGAAAACACATTAAAAATTATGTTATAGTACTACAAGAAATTAAAAATTTTATTACATCAGTTAATCGACTGATATTAACCGGTTTAATCGTTAATCGAAAATAGCCAATTTTATATTAACCAATCCGTTAATCGGGTAGATATTAATCGGGTTACCGAATGAATACCCTAGTAAATATTCATTTATAATTTTCAGGTGATTTTCCATAAAGACCCTGCAGATAACAAGACTAGTCCATATATGCGTGTAAAGAGTAGTCCATAAAGGAGTAGAAGTACTCCAAAACTACTCCAAATATATGGTTAAAAGGTGGTATATTTAACATTACGATGTCCTAGGTGTGGACCATATAACCCACCGAAGTAGTCCCTAAACTACCCTATGGAGTACTCAAGTGGGTTAGTTTCAAAAGTACTCCATGTTTCTACTTTTTCACTAATCGCCTTTTATGGCGTGCACTGTAATCCATTATTGCTATTATTATATATATTTACTTGGTATTTTAAATTATTTTTATTAATTTTCACAAATTTTAAAAAACTATCCTGTTTTACTTTTAAATAAACAATTAATAATGGATAACATCAGGGCTACCTATGTGTAATACTGTAAAATATAGTATACATCATGCAGTTGTTGGCAGCACTGCATGTTAATTTGTCTAATATGGTCCATACTACAGTACATTGGACTATGTTGTATGTAGTCCATTTAAGCCACAGTGGACCACGTAGTCCAATATTATCTGCAGGGGAAGAATTGCCCTTAAATTTGTTTTCATTATTTTGGGGTAACATTTCATTATAAAATTGGGCTACGTTGCATAATAAAAAATAGACCTTAACTTGGGGAAAATTTTTAGTTGCTTTTTGGGGGTTGCTCCATCGTGAACAGCAAGTGAAAATGTTGCTGCCATTGTGAATCTGGCCGAATACTAAAAATATGCTTTTCAAAGAGAGATTTTTGAAAATAGTTTTAAAAAATTATTTTAGGAAATGAGAATAAATATTTTGTACATAAACTTTATTAAAAAGTGAAGCCATTTATTTTCGAAAACACTTACCTCAATAAAACAATTTCTAAATTAAAGGTAAAGGGATTTACAAAATAAACATTAAAATCCTCATTTTAAAGAACTTCACAATTTTACCCGGTAAAATTTTGTAAAAAAATAAATGCAACATTTGGATAATCGTTTCTTGGCTCATTACAATACACATATATATGCTGCTTAATCTAAATTTGCATAACAATCATTTAACTGGCAGCCATGTATTATAAAAAAGGATTTTAGTTAAGTCTTACACTATCACACAAGTCTTACGAATTTTCAGGAAAACACAATCATGTAATACTAAATTGTTATTATTTTTTAAAATTTTCAAACAATAATTTGATCAGAAATGCATTTTCATAAAAAAAGGTACGACTTGTGTTATAGTGTAAAGTAACCATTAATAGCATAACTACATACAGTGAAGGACTAAAGTCTACATGCAACATATTTTTTATGATTGTTGGGAATTGAAAATTTAAGCGGAATAAAATTGTATGCCAATATTTAAGGCATTAATAAAAAACTTTATTTATAACAAAAAATATTAATAGTTGATGGGTCCACTCTGAGCATCGGTCAAAGCTTGTAAATGTCGAGGCATTGCATTAACTAAATCTTCTGTGATTTCCGGAGATGTTTCCGTCCAACGCCATTTTTAGCCTTTCATTACTGCTAATGCCATAATTTTCCTCTAAAACATCTCTGATATGTTATTCAGGATTGAAGTGCGATTATTGTGGCAGGGAATTAAATTAAATATAGAAGCCATTCGCAAACAATGTGCGCCGTATGCTAGCGATTATTGTCTTGATGGAAAATCCAATTATTTCCTATACCCAAGCCCCTCAACCGATGGTTTCAAATTATTGTATGTTCTAAAATGTTCTTATAAAGATATCTCTCCATTGTGACATCAATAAAATCTAAATTTTTACATACCGATAATGCCAAGGCTCCCAAAATAACATTGCCACCTCCATTTTTGGCTGTGGGTAGAATATTCGTCGTAACGTAGACTGTGTTGGGCTTAATCTAAACTTTTGAATGGCCATCGCTTCCAGTAATATTCATTTTACTCTCCTCAGTAAATAAGACTCGTTTCTTATTATTGGTTTTTAGCAATTCAAGATGGAGTTTTTGGTTTTTGGCAGATAAAACTGGTTTTTTACGTTCAACTATGATTTTAAAGCCGCTCTCATGCAAAACTCGTTGTATAATTTTGGTGTGGACAATTTTTTTGAAAAAATTTTCAATATGTTCCGATAATTTTGGGAACTTCTTTTCGAATTCGCATTAACTTCTTTAAGAATACCTTTAACACCGATTCGTGACACCGGTCATATCCATTTGAATTAATTTCAAATAAAGACTTGTACTGTAGAACGACTTGATTTTACCGTTTTTGCCATTTCTACATAACTTTGTTTTCTTTACGGAGATTTATTACCAAATTTCTCACTGAAATAGATTTTTCTTGAAGATTCTCCAATTCAAAAAACAGTTTTTTTTAAAACGCAATATTTTAATATAATGGTACCAATTTAAATACTTGTTATAACAAGCAAAATACAACATCAGCTAAAAGAATGGGATTCCCGCGAGTTTCGTTTTGTATTTTTCAAGTTTTCCTAGAAGTAGACACGTTGTATGTAGACTTTAGTCCTACTTATAATTTTGTTTAATGCTTTTAATAGCCGTTGTTGGCGTCTGGCTGGTGTGAGCCGGGGATTTATGTTTCCCATTGTTTTGAATGTGTAAAACCGGACTACATGTGGTGGCATCTGGCAACACCTCATGTAATACGTAGATCAGCTGTGCTTTAACGCCACCTGAAAAATGAGTTTTTTTTATTCTTTTCAATCGCTGTATAAAACTAAAACTAGCCAGACGCCGGCAAGAAACAAAAAATTAGTATAAAACCAAATTAGAACTAAATTAAAATTAAATTAAATTAAAAATAAAACACAATAAAATAACATAAAATTAAAAATAAAGTGAGTGTTGTAATTTCAAAAGAGCCACAACTAGAAAGCGCCAGTGAGCCACAGAACATTAAGGGTGGAATTTCAGTATAAGTGTTTGAGTGTGCGCCTGTCACTTCCTAACCTGCCTCAACAAGCCAACCATTGACATCCCCTGCCACTTGGTGATTCCAACCATTGACATCCCCTGCCACTTGGTGATTCCGGACAGCGTACCCAGAACCAGGTAACCCCATTGTGCACCCAAACATCCGTGTTACGTTTTTATTTTAAATAATTTTTTTTTAAATAATCTTATTTAACAGTGCCTCAATTTGTGATATTAAAATATTTTTCATTATCGCTCCCAATTCCTAAAAATCGTAAAACAGTTGGTTGTATGTAGACTTAAGTCCTTCACTGTAACTACAGAATACTTCCCCAATAAAAATTAAATTTGTTATAAACACAAACACAAGCTTTCATTTATTTATTATTTGATCTGTTTGTTACTATAGTAACTATTGGATTTCATGTCAAGTAACCCAACTTTTGAAATCCATGTCTTCCGATTTGGATGAAATTTGCACCAAGGTTAGTCTTATTGGATAGTAGTTTAGACACAAATTCAACAAGATCGGTCAAAAAGTTTCTGAGTTGGAGGGGGTCAAAATTTGACATTTTGGCCAAACAGGTGTTCTTTCTCATCCATGTAACTTATTATCTATTGGTGTTATATTATATTGGTGTTAGCAAAATTTGTCCAAAACAAATTGGATAGCTATTTCCATGGTGAAATTACTAGAAGGTGGCAGCACTACGTATTGTTGTACAACAATACAACAAAAACAGGCAAATTTGTTTGTGTAAAGAACCCAATGCTGTCAAAAATTATGTACAACAACGTTGCCATGGTTTGTCTTTTGCGGCCAAACCTTACGGGGAACTGTTACATGTTTAATATACACATATGCATATGAATTCAATCCAGTACCGCGATTTTTTTGGACGTAATGCAGTATTGATGGATCGCGATCCATATTGCAGAATAGCCTAATTTTATGTGATCCATGATCCTGATCGCGGATAACATGATAAATATTGAACGTTTAGCATACTTTGTGATATAAATTTGTGATATGTTAGTATTAAGGGAAAATTCAAAATTATATCCTATTTCCAATGTGCGAACGAATTCTTTCGTTCGCATAACTACATTGAAAACAAAAACAAAGTCTAAAAATTTGTTTTTGTTTTCAATGTAGTAATACGAAAGAAAGAATTCTTTCGCACATCGGAAATAGGCTATAAATAAGACATTAAAATATTTTTGTAAAGTTTGTGATTTAACGAAAAAGCCAGCAAGTTTGTGAAACAGGCCATATTTGCATTCAAATTTAAGGCCTTATTGTGAGTAATATTATTATATGTAAGAGGTACTTATATGAAAAATTCTAATTCACACGACGTTTTAGAAGTTTCAAAAGATACATTTATTGAAATTTTGTATTGATCTTCTTAAACAAGCAAAATCAAGACTTTTCTTTAAACGTAAATACATTAAAATATTACAGATATCTACTCTTTTAAAAGTGTTTGTTTAAGTTACAGTTTTATTTCTGTTATTTATTACATTTCGCACTTGTTCAACAATACTGTATTAACTCAAAATTTTTAGTGGAAGCAAAACAATTTTTAATTTTACATTAAAGGCATATCAACTACGGTTTCATTACCGAAAAGTAGACAAAATAGCCACTTCATATATTTTTACAGCGAGTAGATATTAAGATTGCATGTTGATTTTATTCCAAATAGTGAAAAAATGTAAATTTTGAGTTAATACACTATTGTTGAACAGGCACGACATATTTATTTTTAAATATTTATAAGATAATAAAATTGTTTGGTTCCGAAGGATTTTGGTAAAAAAGTTTGGTCAAATAGTAAATTTTCAATGGCAACGCTGATCTGCAACAAATAAAACAAAAATATTATGAAAAAAAATTCTAAAAAATTCATAATTAAAATTTTAATGTTACATGAATTAAAACCAATTATTTTGCCACTTTTTCTTCACTGCAAGTCCTTTGGAGGTTTAAAGAAACAGAAGTACAAGTGCATATCAAACATTAACAGATTTTTAAAACGTACGCACAACGTGTTCACAGACAAAATTATTTTTTTTTTATTTATTATATAAAAGAAAATACATTAGCACAACTAAAGACGCACATATAAAACCCAATTACGATTTATTTTTTGCAATTATTTTAACTTTTAAACACAATTTTCATTTAAAAACCGCACAAAAATGATTATTTTTTTAAAGCAAAATAAATGTTCTTAAGAAAGTAAACATAAACAAAGCAAAATGACAGAATGTAGTTCTCACCACAGTTAAAGCAAAAAATAGCCAGATGCCGTAGTGCTGCCACCTTCTAGTAATTGCACCATGGCTATTTCTTCAAGCTTCCGAAAAATATTTTTTTTGTTTTTTTTTTTCAAATTTTTTAAAATTTTTTTTTTAAATTTAAAACTTATTTTTTATTTTTTTGAAAAGGGTATTTTTTTTTTGCTCAAAAGAAAGCTTAGGTCTTTTCCTTTAAGTTAGTTATGGTCGCTATTTGGGATGCGAGTGGGTTATGTATAAAAAAAATAATTTTAAGTCAAGACGAGGATTTTTAAATTTTTTAGCATATGCACTGTTTTGAATTTTTTCCTATTTGTGTGTAAGTGTTTCTAAAATCTTAAAAATAAAATTTATGCTGAGTAACTAGACAAATTAACCTTTCCGACGGTATATAACATACCTAACTATCATTTCATACCCTCGATACTGTAATACCCACAATATGTTAATCCCAGGAATAAAATCACTTTCTTTCTATAGAGATGTTGACAAATTAAATTTTTTTATTATTTGTAATAATAATTAAATTAATATAAAATAATAATAATAAAAACAAAAAGATATATAATCTAAAAAATTTAATCTTAATCACAAAAGTCCTTTAATAATTTTTGTTTGTTTTTTTTTTTAAATTTTTTTTTTTTTAAATTTAAAACTATTTTTGTATTTTTTTGCTCAAAAGAAAGCTTAGGTCTTTTGCTTTTAGTTAGTTATGGTCGCTATTTGGGATGCGAGTGGGTTATGTATAAAAAAAATAATTTTAAGTCAAGACGAGGATTTTTAAATTTTTTAGCATATGACGTCTTGACTTACAAATTATTTTTTTTTTTATACATAACCCACTCGCATCCCAAATAGCGACCATAACTAACTTAAAGGAAAAGACCTAAGCTTTCTTTTGAAAAAAATACCCTTTTCCAAAAAAATAAAAAATAAGTCTTAAATTTAAAAAAAAACACAAAAAAAATTTTTCGAAAGCTTGAAGAAATAGCTATCTAATTTGTTTTGGACAAATTTTGCTAACACCAATAGATTATAAGTTACATGGATGAGAAAGAACACCTGTTTGGCCAAAATGTCAAACCCCCTCTAACTCAGAAACTTTTTGACAGCTCTTGTTGAAAATTTGTGTGTAAACTACTATCCAATAAGACTAACCTTGGTGCAAATTTTATCCAAATCGGAAGACATCGATTTCAAAAATTGGGTCACTTGACATGAAATACCCCATATATATATATATATATATATAGATACATATATATGTTCCCATCGATCCTATAAGGAGCATAGGGTCTCACTATAGTTGCACATTATAAAGTTCCTGTGTTGTTGCCTCACTTTTGTTATAAAAAAGACAAATTTATTCAATTCAAAAACCTCACAAACACAAACATAAATATGTTAAATTAATTTCAAAATGCACTCCACCTTTCCTGATCGAAGTGTGTTTTTTACAAATACGCACAATAAAGTTATGTCTGATTTGTTTAAGAAAATAGTTGGAATAAGAGTTTAAAATGGAATCAAGATTGGCACAAAATATGATTAAATGTTAATTTTGTAAAATAAAAGTGTTTAATTATTGGAAATTAATATATTGAGTTAAATTACTTTTTTTAATAGTTTTTGGAAAGATTTAAATGAAGTCGTTGTTTTAGTGTCGTTTGCTTTCGTGCTCTTTTTATTAACGAGAAATAATTTAACGAATAGTTGGGATGTATTTGATATATACGACATTAGCAATTGATTTTAGCTTGATACATGTACTTATACGTGGCTACAGTTTATTTAAAATTAAAGTGAAATTAAAGAGATACGAACTAAGCGAACACGTTATTAGTGTGACATGTATTTAGCTAAAGATAGAAATTTTGCATTTGCAAATTACAGAAAATTTTCTAAGTAAAAATTCACAAAAATTGTTCGTCTTTCAAATGTGGTAAATTAACTACATACATACCTAAATAATATCCCTTAGAAAAAGGAATTTTTTAACACGAAAACTCACTTTCTCATAAAAACTTAAAATGTCTATCAATTAAATGTCTATCTTCGTTACGCTCTGATTAAAACAAGAGGAAAAAATAATAAAAAATTAAAAATTTTATTAGCAAATTTATATAAAAAATTAAAATAAAAAACTTTTCGGCCATGTTCGGACAATCGCACCACTTGAAATCGCAAAACACCAGCTTTTTTTTTTTTTTTTTTTTTTTACTTTTATTGGGCAACACATTTTAATTTTTTATTACATTATCAAAAATAATTTTGAATAATAGTAAGAAGCTGCCTAACAATTCTAGTAATGATTTTCAAAATTATGTTATGGCGCCATCTACATATTAAATTTAGCGCATTAAACCAAATCAACCGCTACGGTAGTTTAGACACGAACCAGACAAGTTTTAAAGGTAGAAAAATATTTTGAATATTTTCTACGACGGATCGTAGCGGCATTTTTCGGTTTTTAAAACCAACAAGTATAGTCGGTCCAGTCCGATCACCAGATAATAGTAGCTTACACCACGGTATTTAAAAACAAATTTTTAAGAGTTTGCCCTATTTGGGACCCATGCGTTATCGTTGACCAGTCAGAACAAAATTATGTATTGGGTCAAGACTCATGTAAAAAAGTTCTTTGTTTAGATAAATTCATCTTATATGAGATTTGTTTGGCTTTAATTGATCTTAGGAAGGGGGTTTATATGGGACCAATGGTTCATTTTGGACCTACCAGCAGAATATTTCGTTATTACTGTAAGGCAGTTTACTTTCCCAGCTGAGGTATTACTCAGTCTATCCAGGGTCAATTCGAAGGTCTGCTTCCTTTGAAATGAAACACGGGATGTTTTCGTGTATGTTCGCTTACAATAATTTAACAAAGCTTTTATTTACGAAATCTTAATCTACGCTAGATACTTGTAACTACGAAGGTCCTCTGGTGATTGGACTGGTCGGGTGACGTTTACGGGCTGGACGGCGGATGCGGCTAACGTGCGGGGTTCAGGTTGCAGCACAGGAACTTATCTGGTAAAGAGATTGGTTGGCAAACGGGCTTAGTTATTTGGGGGTTCAAGCTACGGGGCTGATTAGTCGGCTGCCAGCGAAATTCGGAGACGCTGGCGGTCGCCTCAGTACGACTAACTACGGTTATGGATACCAGCGAAATGCGGGAGCGCTGGCGTTCGGCAATAATACGTTGAATACTTCGGACACCAAGAGAATTCGGGAGCCTTGGCGTTCGGCTAACTACTTCGGACACTACGAGAATTCAGAGGCCGTGACGTTCGGCTAACTACTTCGTAAATACTTCGGACACCAAGAGAATTCGGGAGCCTTGCCGTTCGGCTAACTTCTTCGGACACTACGAAAATTCGGGGGCCGTGGCGTTGGGCTAACTACTTCCTAAATACTTCGGACACCAAGAGAATTCGGGAGCCTTCCCGTTCGGCTAACTACTTCGGACACCACGAGAATTCGGAGGCCGTAGAGGTCGGCTAACTACTTCGTAAGAACTTCGGACACCAAGAGAATTCGGGAGCCTTGGCGTTCGGCTAACTACTTCGGACACCAAGAGAATTCGGGAGCCTTGGCGTTCGGCTAACTACTTCGGACACTACGAGAATTCGGGGGCCGTGGCGTTCGGCTAACTACTTCGTAAATACTTCGGACACCAAGAGAAGTCGGAGGCCGAGGAGGTCGGCTAACTACTTCGTAAAAACTTCGGACACCAAGAGAATTCGGGAGCCTTGGCGTTCGGCTAACTACTTCGGACACCACGAGAATTCGGAGGCTGTGGAGGTCGGCTAACTACTTCGTAAGAACTTCGGACACCAAGAGAATTCGGGAGCCTTAGTGTTCGGCTAACTACTTTGGACACCACGAGAATTCGGGAGCCTTGGCGTTCGGCTAACTACTTTGGACACCACGAGAATTCGAAGGCCGTGGCGTTCGGCTAACTACTTCGGACACCAAGAGAATTCGGGAGCCGTGGCGTTTGGCTAAATACTTCGGACACCACGAGAATTCGGAGGCCGTATCGTTCGATTAACTACGGTTTATAAATAAATGCTTCGGACACTGGAAGAATTCGGAAGCTCTAGTGTTCGGCTAGATACGGCAAACTACTTATTAATACTAACTACCAAGAGTAAATACTGGGGTTAAGGGCACTGTTGCCAAAAATTTGTTAACCGAAAAAACAGTAGCTTACGATAAATTCTATAATATGGTGATTAGAAACAAAATGTTTATGCATTAAAAAAAGGAATTTTGTTACATAGTGTAATTGATACAACTTTTGTATACCATGGTTATAACAAAAAACTAATATAACTAATTAGTTAATAAAATTTAAATTGAATTTCATAAACAGATGATGCGATAATAATTTAATTAAAAATTTGAAGCCAATCTTCAACATCTGCATTTTTGTAGGTAGAACTTGTTCCTATTTTGTCTTCCACCGATTTCGGTACTTTGAAATTGTGGCAACATTTGTTATTTAATTTCAATCCGTACCTGCAAACATATTAAAAAAGTTTATAAAAAAAATGCAATTAAAATTTTAAAAATGCCTACCTTACGTGTAAAACTGCATTATCTGTTTCAGTAATTAATCTGTTTCTTAATTTGGTTTTAACAATGTTGAGTTGACTTAAAACTCTCTCAACATCAGCATTCGACGACGGTAACGATAATACATTAATAGCAAATTTAGATAGATCTTCAAATAGGTTATTGCCAGCAGCATCCTTAAAAAGTAAAACTTAAGCCCAAAATTCACAAGTTGATGTGGTCTCAGACCATTAAACATAACATATGTTAAAATATTGTGTGTTAATTGCATCAATTAAACCACTTCTAATATTAAAAACCGTTACAAGAGGAAGTAAATTGCACGTTTTTCGTTTTAAGGCACTTTCAATACAAAGCAAATTTACCAGCTTTAAAATTTTATAATTATCGGGTAATCTGTTTTAATACAATTTGTTAAAAATTGCTATTTATGGTTAAATAAATTTTTTCAATGTTTTCAATTCAGTCCACTGTTCAATAATTCTTGATATTGAAATCTCTATAGAAAGGCAACGAGTATCACAAATATTTGTGACTTTTAAAGGATGATAAAAATGTTGAATAACATTACATATAAAATATATAATTTTTATAAAACACGCACTTCTCCATCATTTATTGCCTCAAAAATAACATTTACAAGATACTGAAGACATCTCGGTATACAAAGCTTCCAGGAATGCGTTACTGCCAGCTGGACAGAGTGGCATACACATCGTATAAGTAGAAGGTTTGGAATATATTTTTTCAATTCTATGTAGACGCTTTTTTTATTGCCAACCATAACGTTTGCGTTGTCAGTGCCAATACCTAACAAGTTTTTCAATTCTAAATTATACTTTTTCAGTACTTGCAAAACAACTTGTGTAATACCTTCACTGTTGAGTAGGTTACTTCGGCAAAACTTGAAAATGTTGATACGACTTTGTGTTTATCCTTACTAAAGTAAATTATTACAAAACCTACAACAAAATATTTAAAATTGTGTTTAATTATTTGCTGAATTTAAAATACTTTCCGAGCAACTTGATGACTCCAACATCTGTTGATTCATCCAATAATATAGTGTATTTAGATTCTGAAATATCGTTTCGTAGTTCCAAAATAAACTGCGGTGCTAAAACGTTTTTAATTATTGCTCTAGATTTGGTTCTAAGTATACGGAATAGAACTATTTGACGTATGTTGACATATAAATAACAACAAAGCGACTTCCTGTACTTTAACATTGTCAACAGCATTTGCATTTGAGACAAATTCTAACTTTTTCCAGCGCAATCCTCTAAACGAAGCATTTGATTTGTACTTCTTAGTTTCTGCATGGCTAAGAAGGTCATACAGTTTTCCTGACAGGGAGGATCTCATCTTTTTTATCCTGTGCCACCCACAACTTTAATTTTTTATGGCTAAGCCATTCACGTCGAAATTTTTTGTTATTGTAGGCAGGGTTGTCAGATTGATTTTGATCTTTTTCGCCAAATTCAATGTCAAAAATCGCCAAAGCATTTATTTTTTTCGATTTCGACAATAATATATGTATTTTTAGAATAATTAAAAATATTTTTTCATAAATCCCAAAAAAAATTTGTTTCGTATTCCTAAAATCCGCCAAAAATTCAAAAAAAGTCGCCATATATTTTGTTTAATTTTTATTTAACAAAAAAGGTGCAATGTTTAAAATATTTTATAGAAGTCTACTTAAAGTAACAAAAAAAGGATTTTGCGGTAAGTATTTAACAAATATTGGATGTACAATATATTTGTATGTAGTTGCAGTTCTATTATATAACTAAAACGCTATTTAGTTCACCAAGAAGACTAACTTGTTGTCTTCTTTTTTGAAATACATTGTGAAGGTAGAAAAGAAATGCAACATGTGCTATTTATATTAAAATATAACTTTTGGCTCGTAAAAACGTGTCGAAAGCTTCATATCGCATTCTACTTCAAAGCAGATATTTAGTGAATTTCAATATTTCAATACAGGTACCTGCCGTATCCTTGTAGCTATAAATTGTTGGCCTAAACTGATCTTAATTAGATTGAATATCATCATTACAATTTTCTTTTAACAAACTGTATTTTTTCTATTGTATTTCATTAACATCCAAGGGTAAGTTAGGATTCATAAAAAATCTTTAAAATATATTTAAAAACAACAAATTTTATGTGATAATTTGTCACATTTTATAATGGAAAAATTTTCATAAACTTTCATTATATTCATTTTTAAAGAATTCTACTTATTACTTCTTTCAAGAGCACATTTAAATGTGAAAAAAAAATTCTCGAAGATTATCTTCATCAGCCATTTCAACATTATTTAGTTTTAAATACTTGTCATACATATGAATGCATCAAATTTCATACATTGAAATACTAGAATAAAAAAAATATTATTTCTTCGTTTTGAATTTAACAAATTTCAAAACAAATAGATGGCTCATCAAAAATAGCCAACAAAATCGCCAACTATTTTATAAATCGCCATGTCGCCAAATCGAAAATTAGGTCGCCAAAAGTTTGAAAATCGCCACGTTTGGCGAGAAATCGCCACATCTGACAGCCCTGATTGTAGGCCCCATTATAATAAAAACTAATTGTTTTTCATTAATTAGATTTATCTATGGCGTGCTAATTGTTTTTCATTTACAATAACTTGTTGTTTACTGTATTTCGTAATTAACTTTAATTTTCACTTGATATAAAAAAGTAATTGTATTTTCACAGTAACAAACTACAATAAAACAATTTTGGTTTTTGTGTATGTTTTTCTTTAATGCAAATACCGTTATTGGAGTCTCACTTTAACAATGTTATCAAGAAAATAATATAACAACCCACAAAACCATAATTTAAAACATCGCTAGATTTCCCGCTAATAGCTAAATCAAATTTTTTCCCGCAAAATTTAAGTAAAAATCGCTAGATTTGACGAAAAAAATACTATCGACTACTTATTTAAAAATAAAATAAACTCAATGAGAATTATTAGGCATTAGCAAGAAATAAGAAAACAGTAGGGGCATTCATAATGGTAAGTAAAATAGTAAGGGCGTTTTCACAGTGTGAGGGCAGCCCATACTATTAAGGTTATATACATATATACGTGGGTTAGGTTTGTAACGTCACGTTACATTACAAAGTGTCTGTCGAAAAAGTTAGTGTCACAAACTTTATGTCAATAAAAGCAGTTATAAGGAAGTTATGGCACTAGAAGCTATTTTCAGGAGTAGTATTTGTATGGGAACTATTGTCAAATATGGACCGATACGACTAAATTTTGTAAGTAGATCTATATTGCAATCAAACTTAATTTGATCTAAATACCAACATGATAGGATGGTTTCTGATCGCAAAGGCTCTATTTCGTGACAATTAGAACCTATGGACCTAATTTCATCACATTTTCTTCACAATTGCAAACTAACCTTACGCACAAGGTTTACGAGGGCAGCCTGTCGGACAGACATAGTTACATCGATTTAAAAAGTGATAGTCGATCGCACAGATTAAAATTCCAATTTGGTGACATTCTGTTTTTGGTTTTTTCGTATGTTCTGATAGTAAATACTTCAAACCAACAACAGTCTACTTCAAAGTAACACACAACCTGTGTTCTTTAATCTATTCCAAAAAAGACACAGTTTACATTTGGTCCATGCTTATTTTATTGAAATCTAAATCATCTTATCAAATTTTTTCGGAATCGGTCCTTATTTGACCAATGCTCCTATGTAGGTATTGACATAAAATTTGGCGATAGCTACCAGAGAGAGGTTTGAATGCATCTTGTTATTCTTTTAAATACAGTAACAAAGTATGAGAAATTTTGTTGTCAATCCATATCATAACAGAGAACAGAATGAAAACAATCACTGTTATTAAGGCCCCTATTATGAGTTACATTCGATAAACGATTTTCGCTGGCTGTCGAACATCGACTATCGAATGTAAATTTGGTATTATGAGTTGGCAGCACTGTCGAAAATTTTGTTGTGCATCGAATTTTTCAACGAAAACAAATTTGCTTTAATTTTGGTGTGCAAATTCCACATTCTTAATTATTTTTGAGTATTTTATGCAGGTCTAAAGTCGACAGTAGTAAGCAGCAGTTGGAAAAGCTTGTTACCCTTGTTATCCTTTGTTGGCAAAAGGAATTTTTACAAAAGTTCAGGCTACAGGCACAAGCCAGTTCCAGTAAGGGTTCATCTTCATCAGATGAATTGTGGACACACTTGGTCGAATATGCTGACCAAAAAAATCACAAAGTTCGTTTTGATTTGAACGCCCATTTTCGTAAAAGGCTTCAACAATCTTAACGTTAAATTAAGTTGGACAAAAAACCTGACGTTAAGGTGTGACCCACACCACCCTTTAGAAAAATTGAAATGTTGAATATTTTACAAACTGCTTGCGCTACCTAGTTCTAAATTTAATCATTTAAGTCGAAATTTAGCAGAGAAAAATTAAGAGGATAAAAGTTTTTTATTATAATCTATTGGAAAATGATTAGTAGGGATGAGTCTTTCATGCACTAAAAAATCGAAAATATGCGCATAAATTATGCACTAAAAACTTCAATATATGCATTAAAAAAATTCAATATATGCACCAAAAACTTGAACATTTTCAATAAAAAAGGGGTTTTTTAATTTTATTTAAAACAAAAAATAAAAAATTCAGTATTTTTTATTCAAATGGACAATATTTTTTAAGACTTATTTAAATAACTAATTAAAATTTTTGTTTGCATAAACAAATAAATACTTTTTTATATTATCAAAAGTAAGCCTTTGTCTGTTCGGACGAAAAAAAACTTATGTACATGGAAAATGATCTCTTAAGGTCAACCCAAGTTACAAGAACTTGAAGGGTGCCAATTCATTTGGAGAATATTCATTTATTATTCAGATCCCCCACTTGATTTCAGATCAAAAAAAGTTTTAATTTTTTTTTTAATTTGTTGGGCAGTTCTTCCTTTCACATTGTTTATTTTACTTTCTGTAATATCAATTAATTTGAGCTGACTATAAAGTGAACTAAATCCCTCCAATTTAAATTTAATAATTCTTTCTCATTTTTTTTATTGCATAAAAAAATCAACAAGTTCTTCAACAAGCTCAAAGTTTGTTTAATAGTATTCTACAGCATCTAGCCAGGTTCACCATCTTGTTTATACTAGCTATGGTGGTAAGGGTACCAAGGGATACATTTCTTTAGAAATATTTTTGAAACCAATAAATAGATATTATCTAATTTCCTCTGCAACTCGATGTACCCCACATGCCAAGCAAGTAACATGTAATAGTTTTGGATAAAATATTTTAAGCCCATCGTCAGCCTTAACCATGTAAAGTGCTGCATCGGTTAAAAATAAAAGGATATTTTTGCTTTGTGTCGAAATCTCACACCCAACAAATTTATTGAGTCATGGAAAGCACGAGGTATCGTAGCATGGTTGGCCTTTTCCAATAACACAACGTTAAGCAATAATTAATTTTTGCAAACTTTTTCATCTTTATCCAAAATTCCGACAATAACATTTGCAACATAACGCCCTTCTATATCCGTTCTTTCGTCCATCGGCACCCATAAATATTTGCTTTTCAAAAAAGAGCAGATTCTTTCTAGTTCGGAGCAATATATTTTGTTCACATACTTTTTTCTAAGAGTAGGCTGGCAAGGGATGCTCTCATTCATGTAAGTTTTAAAGAATTTTCTTAAATTCTCGTTACTTAATTTGTGTAAGGGTATGTCAGCGGAAATAAATGCTTCACATAAGTCCACACAAAACTTATATGTTGTGTCTGTATTTTAAAGCAACGACTGGGACGACTTTTCTGTAACACGCTCGAGCAGCTCCTTGTGCATTTAACTATTTAAGTGTTGCTCAATCAATAACTTCCTTTCATGGCTCACAGATTTATTGCAAACTTTGCAATGAAGTATTCGACAATCAGATTTAAAAGTATTGTTATATTCGTTAACGTATTTCATTATGATGGAAGACTTTGATGGCTTTATCTTCGGCAAATTTTCTGGAAAAAATCTCGTAGAACAAAAGATACGTGTTAAGCTGTTAAATATACTCAAAACTTAGTTTCGAACAATTAATGGACCAATTGCATTTAAATTATTGTTTTGAATGCTAAAATTGTATTAATTCACGTTTAAATTTCCTGAAGAATCCAGTTTTTTCTCAAAAATTCGTTGCAAAACAATGAAAAAAATTACATATACGTTTTTATTTAAAAATGTAATGTGAATTAATATGTTAGCATGTAACATCAAGTTATGTAGTTTATGCGTCTCTTTCTAATGTAAAGTTGTATTTATAAATTTTTTGAAGAACTTTTTTTATAATATGACCATTTAAAAAAAATCACTCGAAAATGTGAAAATATAAAAAATATGCATTTAAAACCAAAATATGCAAAAATATGCATTTTCACCAAAATATGCAAAAACAAATCGATGCCATTTTAGCGCAAATTTATTGATTCGGAAAGATAATTGGTCGACATCGTTCTTCGACTATCGACAAAAAACATGCATTTGCATGGAAATCTCATCCCTAATGATTAGTTATGTTTGGGTCGTTTATTTGTTAACGGAAAGGGCGTGTATTCCAAGCCGTTTGTGCGGTTTGTTTGGCTCTTGCCATTATTACACGAGTGTGTGTCAAGGAAATTAGGCAAGATTATTGCTTAAGAAATAAAAAATAATATAACAAAATTGAAAGTATAAAAAATTAATGTAAAAACTGCGAAATCTGCACAATACATATACAAAAAAATTTATTTTTTAAACAAAAATTTTTTAAGCAAAATGGAGATAAATCTGCACATTTGAATATGTATATAAATAATATATTGTATTAAAATTATGAATTTTTTTTCGATTTTGTTAAATACTATTTTAAGTTTATTTAAAATTATACGTATGTACAGTAGTGTGTCCCAAAAAATTTTTCTTTCGATTTTTATAAGAACCCCAGCATTTTTTGAAAACTTATAGGGTAAATTATTTTTGTGATTTTTTTCAGATTTTTCGAAAGAGGCTTAGAGGTCGCTTAAATCGCATTTAACCCAAAAATCGGGTTTTCTCGACTTTTTAGAATTTAGCTGATAACTCGGCCCATTAGCACGATTTTCTTTGTTACTTTGTCCATTTTTTTAAGGAAAACTTCTCAAGCTTTACTTCTCTGTGCAGATATTATAAGCTTTGGTTATTTTTTTGATCATTTGGGTCGCCTTAATAATATTTTTTTTGTAAATTTAGCATAAATTTGAAAAATAATGCTTTGTCACTTTTAAAATTTATATTAAGAAATTTCACAATTTGGTACTTATCTTTCAAATTCTGACCAAAAATATACGGCATTTAGGAAAATGGATCATTCAGTTAATCCAAAATATTATAAATATATGTATTTTAAATTTCCTGTATGACTGCCGGCTTAAATATAATTAAGGTCCTAATCATGTAAAACGCAGCGCAACGCCAAAGAATAACAATGAAAGTACAAACAATTTCATAAATATTTTGTAATTTTGTTGTTGCTTTCTACAGAAATTCACATTGCGTTTTAAAATTTCAAACGCTGCATAGCTTGTGTCGTTGAAAATTTTAAAACACGGTACATGAATTTCTGTTGAAAGCAACAACAAAATTACAAAATATTTATGACATTGTTTGTGCTTTCAATGTTATTCTTTGGCGGTGCGCTGCGTATTATATGATTTAGGCCTAAAGGAACATGTGCATATTGTCAAACATACTTTTAGAATTAATGGTTTCAGCCTGAAAATCCATGTTGAATGGCCCATTTAAGGTGTTGTTTTTTTTTGTGCAATGGTTTTGACATCCTTATCATGTTTTACACAAACAAAATTTGTGTTGTTTTTCCTATCGATGCATTGTTGTAGTTTTGCGTGACCTAGTCATTCGACCATATTTTTTAAGATAAAAAAAAATGTTGCTGCATAAACATTTTGAATAAAAAACTGATGTGGCGATCAGCATAATCAGATTTTTCAGCCGACAGATATTGAATTTGCGTTATAATCTGTTTAATATAAATTGTATTAAAGGTGTTTTTTACATAAAAAATATTAGCCTTTTTATTTAGGCTATCTTGTAAAATAAACAAAACTTTAAATAATTTAGCCAAAAAGAAAAAAAAAATTTTTTCCATCCTCAAAATAATCCCGAAACAAATTTTTTTTATCTAATTTGAGATTAGAACCCCAATTCTGGTAGCCCTGCTTTAGTCAACTGTTTTATGCAAGGCAAATTCATTTATATATTAATTCGCCCTGGTTTTGACATTCCATGACCGAAATACAAAAACAAAATACCATGTTGTTTTTTGTGTTGTTGACTTGTTGTAGTCTCGCCGCCACCTGAAGTAAATTCGCCTTGGCAGCTTACTTCTCATACCCAAAAAAAAACTAAAAAAAACAATTTTTTTTTTTAGGTTTTAATTATTTATTAGAGCTTTTACGATGAAGCTCTATGCCCTGCAATAAATTCTGAAAATCTGTTTCAGAGGTTGTTAGTATTAGTCAATTCAACGCTGCGTTCTGCGACATCATTTACCACGTGCAATTGCTGAACTTTGTTCTTTGCTTCATTAAATGATTTCTTTGTATGCCATTTTTCCGGATCTGTTTGTAAAAAAATCAACTGAAATATTGCGATGAAATTATTGGACAAACAATTGCCTATTGTATGGACCTCGAAAAATCCTATTTTTTTGGAAGGGATACACAAATTGAAGAAACGTTGGAAGAATATTGAGCTAAAAGGAGATTATGTTGAAAAATAAATTTTTTTTGTAAAAAAAAAACTGTGTTTCATTCAAAAAGTCACGGACTTATTGATCCGCCCTCGTATTTTGAGTTTATTAATAAAAAAAAAAAAAAAAAAACAAAACCATAGCAAACTTAACAATCCTCGAACTAAAACGAGCAAACAAAAAAATTATTCCATAAATTTGTAATACTACGAGATAATTTTATTATTTATTTCAATAGTTTAAGGATATCTTATAAACTAATCTTTTAGGAAAATCATTTTATTTAAATGTTTAAGATTAAGGCGATTATTTTCTTTAGTTTTGACAAAACTTGACTTGGGAAAAATTCTTTCACTTGTCGTAGATATTGGAGAAATCGAGAGCAACCCATAATACAGAATATCTAATTTCTCAGTCCTTTTCCTGGATTTCTCAAAACATATAAAATCTTTCATCAAACCAATAGAGTCCTATTTAATTTTTTTTAAATTTTTAACACTTCTAATTGTTTTGGTTAATTCTGTTAAAAGATTTATTTGAGAAGAAACAAAAATTTCAACACATACATATAAAAAGTACGTGAAACAAAAAGCTGTTGACAGCAAACACTTATTTAAAATGAAGATAACTGACGAACGCCTTTTATGTTTGTATGAAAAAATATTTTTCGAACACATACCTTTTATATATGAGTGTTTCGTCTTAATACATAATTAAAAGCACAAAAAGATATGTTATAATAAAACAAAAAATTTAAAATTTTCGTACATCGGTTAATCTTCTGATATTTACCGGTTCAATCATTAATCGAAAATAGCCAATTTAAAATTAACCGATCAGTTAATCGAATGAATACCCTAATGTACATGAACCAAAACAGAAAAACAATACCCAGCAACATTTGTCAATTAACATTAACTGCCTGGCCCACTATGAACATTTCGACAAGAACATTTCTTTCTTATATTTATATTGAAAACAAAAACTTTAAAAAAAATTTACTGCCAGGCCCACGATGTCGACAAGAACATTTTTTTCGTATAATTATATTGAAAACAAAAACAAATTTTAGTTTTTTATTGTTGTTTTTAATATAAATATACGAAAGAAATGTTCTTGTCGACATTGTGGGCCTGGCGGTTAAATTTGTTATTATTGCTTTCAATAAAAAATGCGAAAGAAATGTTCTTGTCGACATTGTGGGCCTGGCAGTAAGATTACATAGACAACATTTCACGTTAATAAAAACACCAATTATTGTCCTAGCTACCCCTGCCCACAACAATTTTCACACAATAATAAGATCAGGGAAGCATTTAAGTCAAAATACGTAAGCCTTGTGGGATAGTGTAAAGCGGTCTTTAATGTTATTGAATATATGCATGGTGTGAATAATCATTAAGAGTGATTGTTTAAATTCTGTTCTCTGATAGCTTCTATGTCGTCTCGAAATTTTGCGTTGTTAGGTCGAGAATTGAACTTATCGTCACCTAAAATGCAAAAGGATGTAACAGCAAAAAAATTCGAAACAGTTTTTTTTATTGATTTTGTTCATTTTATTCAGCTATATGTTTATAATTTTAGATCCTTGCGATCAAAAATTGCGACTTTATTAAAGAAATTCAAACGCCAATTACACCTTATTGTTATTGAATTTGTAAAGTTTTTTGCTTCTCATGTAAAAAATATATAAAAAGTGTTGGTACGCCCTTTTGTGTTTTAAGTGATGATATGTAACAACATAAACCCCCCTATATTAACCCCCTCCTTAAAATCGCTTTAAGAAAAAAATCTCATATAAATGAAGATATCTTAATAATATTCGGTACAAAGAACTTTTACATAAATCTTAACCTAATAACTTAATTTTGTTCTGGCGGATCCATTATTGCCTATGGCACCCTCTCGATTTGTTTCTAAATTCTGTGTAGAGTATCATATGTTCGGCCTTGACCGACTATACGTTCTTATTTGTTTAAAGTTTGTTTTACAAACAAAAATATAAAACAGCTGTTTAAATAAATCTTATAAATTTGTATTGTTCCAAAACTTCACAAGACACTAAAAATTGCACAATTTTAACCAGCCAGCGTAACTTCATTTGTTCTAGAATGTTTTTTAATAAAACTCTGTTGATTTTTTTTTATAATTTATTTTCAGTATAATTTTTTTTCTTTTAATAATTATTACTTCACATATTACAATAACTAGATTATTTTCATTTTCTGTTTAATATTAAATTTTTTATTTTTTTTTCTTTTTTTTTTTGTTTATGAAAAATGTACATTTATAGAATATTTAAATATTTAATAGTGGCATGTGGGTTGTTTTTTGTTTTTATTTTAAATATTATTTATAATTATCATTATTAATATTTTATTTTTTAATAATTATTTTTCGTTTTATTAAATGTTTAATGCATAAATTTTTTTTAAATAAAAGTTATAAAAATATTTTTTAAAATTAATATTAACAACAAAAGAGAAGAAAAGAAATAACAAGCAGAAATTTAATTTTCTTACAAAAAATTTCTTTGTCAATTTAAAGCAAACCTATAAAAAATTTCTATAAACAAGGTAAAAAAGTTTAAAATAGAAATTAGATTTTTAAATATTTACAAATTATTTTTTAAATTAAGTTTCTGTTTTCTTACAAATTTAAAATAATAGAAAACTTTAATAAGGCGCAATTGTTTGTTATTTAAATTAAAAATTTTTAAACATAAAAAAATCCTATTTTTGTTGTGCTTTTAAACAAAAAGTGCTAAAACAACTATTTGAAATTTTTAATTTTTTTTTTCGTTTGATAATAAAATTGCTTAAATTAAAAAAAAAACAATTACAATTAAAGGAAAAAAAGCGAAAGAATATATTTATATTAAAAAAAAAAAATATTTTGTATACATTGAAAATCAAACTATATACATTTTTATAAAGTTAAAAAAATCATTGGAATTTTTCTTTAAATTGTTAGAGTTTCAAAAAGAAAAAAAAATATTTAAACATTTTTGTAAAAATGGAATGGGTTTTTTTAAAAAATAAATTTTGAACTTGGCTTTTGGGGGGGATTTATTGGTTTGTTTAAATTTTTATTATATTTTCTTTTCGTTTTGTATATTTTTTTTTTGTTTGTTTGCATAGAAATAATTAAATATCACATTTAAACAATTATTAAAAAATACTTTTAAAAAAATAAATTTTTAATGGAAGTTTTTTTTTAATATTTTATCTCGTTTAAGGTAAAAAATCTTTTTGTTGGTGTTTCTGTTTTAAATCGGTGTAAATGTTTGTCATTTTGTCAACTGGAACTTAAGAAATGTTTAACCAACATTTGGTTTTGATAATTATCTGATTTTGTTTGTATTTTCAAAATGGGTTTAGGGTTGGGCAATAATGTCAAACTAAGGTATAATTTTGCCTTACAATTTCAATAAGCTCTAGTAATTTTTTTAAAAACACAGTTTACAAAATTGTTGAAAAAAAAAGAAACAGAAAGAAACTAAACATGCTTTTTTCTAGCCTAAAATACCTTTTCACACAAGTCTTACGTATGTTGTTTTTTTTTTTTTAATTTCAAACAATAATTAGAGCAGCAAATCATTTTCATCAAAATAATTAAGACTTGTGTGATAGTGTAGAATTTTAGAATCGGTGTTTTTTTACCACGAATTTACCTTTAATGTCTCAATCGCCTTGAAAAAATGTCATCCAAATGTAATCTCCTAAAAAGATACAATCGAAAGCCGGCCGGGCTTACGAAAACTGATTACTGACCCAATAAGTGTGACCTTTAAAAACATCTGATTTTAACGATGCATGCAGTTTTGACTTGTTTGTAATGCTGCTAGATTTTGCCATGTTTTAGTACTTAAAAGAAAATTTCAAACAGCATAATGTTTGTGCAAGACTTCTAGGCCATAGTTCTATAAATCCAATTACATTGAGAAAAACTCAAAAATTTTTGAAATAAAGTTAAGCAAATTTGGAAATGTGGGCGTAAAATATATTTGAGTAATTTTTTTCATACAAATTCTCAAGACAAATGTGTACCCTTAATACCGATTATCTACGAAGATATGCAATTTTCTACCTTAAACTCTCACATTCGGGCATGTTCTAGAAAACGAAATGAAGTGAATTAAAAATCGAGCAAATTTTAACAACGAGCCTGTACTAAAAGTTCAAAAAAATATTCCATTTAATATACTTAATATTTTAAGTACCAATTAGCTTTTTCAAAAACAACTCTGGAAACAACCCAGGAAAAACTCCGGTCACTTTGTAAATAATTGAACTTAAAATCTCGTTCGATTTCAGTTTCACTTCATTTCGATTTCTAGAACATGAACGATTGACAAGCTTTTTGTAGACAATAGGCTTGTTTTCGAAAAGCGTTATTGTACTCGAAAAGTAAATGAGAGTAGTCACAAGAGATTAACTGCCTAGCCTTCCCACAATTTCGAACGAAACTTTCGTTCACTTAACTTGTATTCAAAACAAAAACAATATTTTAAAATTTGTTTTTGTTTTGTCCATTCGAAATCGTGGGACAGGCAGTTATTTTTTTCTCCCTTTTTCTTGCACAAAACCGCGCAAATTTTTTCTTCTGGTTAGTTGGGCAAATTGTCAAACACTAAGCGTTTTGGGAAACGTTCATAAAAAACCATGTTGGTGGTGTGGTAAAACAACCTGCATTCCACTAAATATTGTTGACGCATGTTAAAATCGGAAGATGGATAAAAAGGTTTTTGACAACTCAATAAGTTTTTTTCAACTCTCAGTTTCCTTTCGTATTTTTGTTTTAAGATTAAGCCATTTAAACCAATTTTCATCGCTAAATTATTCAAAAACTTATGAAAATATCAGTTAATAAAATACAGAGCCTTTTTCCGTTAAATTTATCAATTGCTTTAAGATTTAAAAAAATAAGATGTGTAACTTTTAGCAATAAAGATTAATGAGTCAAATATTGATAACATTTAAGTTTAGGTCCCAATGGCTTATGGCAGCCAAAAAAAAAAAACTTGGTTTAGAAACTGAAATTTAATCTTTTCAGTTAAAAATTTTTATTTGTAATCTTTTTTTTTACCCTACTGGGAAAGCAACTGAGGCCTGGTTGCTATCTAAAATCGACCCCCGATGTTTGACATTATTCCCTTGATATGATTTTATAATGAAGTATATTAAAACATATCACAGAGTTTTTATTAATAAATATTTTTGCAAATTGAGAGATCTGTTCTCTAATGAAAATCTGTGATATGCCTTATTTTATTTTAAATTGACTGCTTTCATTTATACAGTTCAAAAATATACAACTTTAACTAAAAAAATTATAACATATAAATGATAATTACAGAAAATTAAAAAGTTTTCTTAATAAAAATCTAAATTTTATATACAAAGTAAGCGTTTATGTTTGTTTTATATAAAATTTAGAAAACAATATTATCTATGAAATTATTTTGGGTTAAAAAATTTGTTCAAAAGCAAAATTTTCGCTTCTTATAAAGAAGTTAAAATTCTATTAACAGGCCTGTCACAGAAATCAATTTCGATCGAAATTGGAAGTAATTTGTCACAGGACTGTATGATTTATATTTGTAAGGTAAAAGAAAAACAACTTCATAAATATATCGTTTTTTCCTAAAATAGTCATTTATAAATATTGTTATAGACATTTTATATAGCAAAAATATTTATTTGGTTTATAAACCAAACATTAAATTTAAGTTTTTCAAGTTTTCGTTTTTATATTTCAATTTTAATACAAAAAATACAACAATAATAAGTTTTAAGCTTAGAAAACAGGATTTTTAAAGTTGGGGTTTCTTTTCTTTTTTAGCTTTTAATAATTAATATCAATATAATACACATAGAGCTTAAATTGCATTAAGTTTTTTTTTTTCAAGAAAATTATTAATATTTAATACAAAATTCTAATTCATAAATAAATATTTTATACAAAGAAATATTTTACATTAAATTTTTTTATTAAATAACATGTAAAATGTGCGTAAAAGCGTTTAAGTTAAAACTAAGTTTTTCAAATTTCAATTTTTTATTTCTTTTTAAATTAGTTTAGTATAAAAAAATACAAAAAAAAAAAAAAAAACACAAACAAAAATTTATGAAAAAAGTTTTATTTTTTTATGGATTTTCTTAAAAAAAAAAAAAATATGTCATTATTAAAGTAAACTGGTTAATTTCTGTTTTAATTTACTTTTGTATCTAAAATTTCTCGCTTCTAACAATTTCGTTTTTAAGAATTTTATAATTCACATTGAACATTTAGCTTTTTGTTTTATATGTTTAATTTCTGTGTTTAAATAGTTCTTTTTTAAAGTTTGTGCTTTTTTTCTTCAGTTTGATACATTTTTTAATAATCTTGATTTAATTTCATTTAAATTTATTAAATTTTTGAATTTTTTTTTTCAAAATTGTTATTTGAATTTCAAATTTATTAGCAAAACATCACATTTGTTGTTGTTTTTTGTTTTGGTTTTTTTTTCTACAATTCATGGTTTTTCGTTTTTATTTTTTAAATTTGTTTATATAATTTAATTCAATTTTATCACTAATGCATTTATGTTTTAGATATTTATAATTATTATTATGTATTTACTGTATTTATATATGTTTAAATATATATAGAGATAATTGATGATTAGACTTACATGACTAATGGTATGGTTTTAAGTGTTCGACATAGTTTTCTGGTATAAGTCCTGTTTTACCATTTAATGTGCCTTGCAACCAGCCAGGTTCATGGGAAAAGCCGACTGAAATGTATAAAATTTCATTCACTTTAGATGTAGAAACCATAAAGTCTACATAGTAATCTAGGCCATAGTCAATAACTTTAGTCTAAACAATACAAAATTCTACACTATAGTCAACTATAAAAAAGTCAAAAGAATACACTATAAGTCAACAGTCTAGTGTTAAGTCCACATTGTAGTCTAGTCAATAGTATATATTATATTCTTCGCACCATTGTCTAGTCTATAGTTCACACTATAGTCTATAATCCACACTATAAAAAAGGGTACAGTCCACAAAATACTCTAGTTAATAGCTCTAGCTTTTGTCTAGTCGCATTAAATTAAAATTGTAATAAGAACAAAAAAACCAAAAATGTATCAATAAATTACCATTTGTTATAATCTGATTTGGCTCAAATGATAGTTCACCTTCGCTTTCTCCCAAACAAGCATATAAAGTACGCACTCGCCTAAAATTCAGATGAAAAAAACAAAATAAAATTAAACAAATGAAACTCTATCCCCACTAAAACCTTTCAACTTACGCTGTTCCCGCCTCCAAATCCCTTTTGATTTGCGTTACATCTCTATTACGATGCACCTTTTGTGGTGTCGCCCCATACTCGTTGGCTGAACTACCCGTACTGCCCACTATCATAGAAGGAGCAGCCGTTGCTGTTACCACATCATCCACCTGGGATCCCAACAGTGTAGACAGCGATGTAGCTTGGGAGGAATGTGGCACATAATCGATAGAGCCGCGGGCGGATAATAAACGGCTGGAAGTTAGACAACCACCGCCCCCGACCCCGTTCGTTGATGACAGAGAATCACAAACACTTTCGTTGGAACTAGATGTTGAGGCAGCAGCACCCGAGGGATAATGTTTATTAGAGGCATATGGCAGATGATTGCTGCGCTGCAGCTGGACTGGTGGATGTTGTTGGGGCCCACTGTTGGTACCATACAAAGCTTCCTTGCGCATGGCCAATGTGGGTGGTGAGACATTATTAAGACTAATACGATTTCCGGAGGTATTCGTACTGTATATGGACGTAGAGGCCGGTGTTGCAGTGGCCATGAGATAATCATGACGCAAATTAGTGGCATTTGCTGGTGTGGCATGATGAGCCGTTAGACCACCATTTGTGTTGGCGGTTAAAATGCCATAAACGGCTTCGTTGGCATTATTGCGACGCATACTGATATCGCTCTGCGACATAGAATGCAAGTTCTTGACGCTGCCCATATTTACACTCATACCCAAACTCTTGGGACCGCTGCCACCATTTGTAGCATGTGCAGCCAAAAGGCCACCATTGGTACCATTCGAGGTAATAACCCCTGAATTACCACCACTGCTTCCACCACCACCGCTACCACCACCACCACCGCCACTCGTACCATAAATCATGCCATTAGGAATGTTTTGTAAACTCGAAGACATTGGAGAATCAGTAAAATTTGATTTGGTCACTACACGGTAGACTTGTTGTGGTGAATACATGGAATTGCGGCCCACTGAGCCACCACCACCACCTGCTGATAGGGATTTATTGGCTTGACTGGCACGAGGTACACGCACTGGTGGACTGCTTGAATTTGACTGGATATGAGCTCCCACCGCGCTAGGATCGTTTTTAAAGATGCGTTCATAGTTTTCGATTAGAATATTAATAACAATATTGTTAAACTTAATATCCAATATGGCAGCTACAGTTTCCTCTTGAGGCCGCAAGAGAGTGGGCCCAAATACCACGCCCAAATTGAAGACAGACATTTTGTTTTTCTCAAATTTACGAGAGACTCTGTAAAAAGTAAATGGAAATTAACATATTTCCCTATATTGAAAAAAAGAAAAATCAAACTTACTCGGTCAAATGTCTGATGACCATGTCAAGCATTTCGAAATTTGATTGAGGCAATCTATATACCAATTTGTGTACCTCATGAACACGTTGATTTAGATTTTCTTGTTCTGAAAAGTAAGAAAAACAGAAAAATTACATCTGAGATCTTTTGCCTAAATCAATTACACTTACTAGCTGCCTCTATAAAACCACTATGATATCGATAAGTCATTAAGGGTTCATTTAGATTACGCAAATATGTTTTAAGAGCACTGGCTATAGTATTGCTTTCCATGAGATCACGATATTGTTCATCGTTAAAAACACTCTCAGCTTTTTTACGATCCATGCCCAAAGCTAAAAGTTTTGAAATTTTGGTGCCCACCCCACTTTTACGATAAATGCCCTCATCTTCTAGACCACGATTTTCCAAAGTTTCTATGCATTTGCGTACAAAAGCAAAACCGATTTCATCTAATTGATATTCCTCGCCAGCTTTAACTTTGCCGGGAGCTAAATAAGTCTAAAAACGAAAAACACATTAATAATATTAACGAATTAAGCAAAAAATAATTAATTGTAGATTTACCGGTTCAGTACCATCCATGGCGTTAATCCACGCTCTACGATCCTCTTCACTTAAGGCCTGAAATGTATACACTATGCCCGGCTTCTCTTTAAAAGTCAAATCGAAACAAAATCTCTTCTCAAACTCCGATGCACGTCTTTGGCACGATACTAATGTTAATTTCTCCTCCTCTCGCTGTTCGGGTCTAGTGAAACTGTGATTCATTTGATTGAACTGGAGCATTGTAAACTCCTTCTTCTGCTTCCTGTAAGTGCAATAGTATTTTGTCCATGTTGCCTTAAAGGGTTCTAAAAGAGAAATTTTCAAAAGAGAACCTAAATTATGGGTGTTAATATCAGCTTTTAACACTCAGAAAATAATTAATAAAAATAAAATTTTTGTACGTGTATGTATTTACAAAAGTATTATTAGAGGTTATATACAGGAGAAGTTTAATTTACAATGTCCTTAAAGTTTGTCTGTTTTAGAAGCTATCAAGGAAACAATTGTATGTACATACGAGTACTAGTAAATTGTATTGAAAAATATTCAGACTTACTTTTTTCCATCAAAAATAGATAGCCACGTTTGGTGTACTTTTCCTCTGGCTTCTAGAATGAAAGAGAAGAGATGGATGATGCTTTAGAAAATATTTAAAAATTGTTTGGGGGGTTTTCAGACATTTCAAGAAATTGGAAGTGTTAAGTGTTTAATTAATTTCAACATATTTTATTATGTGGTTCTTTACCTAAAGTAAAGGGTGTCCAGGAATCTAAGCCGATCGAATATATTTTTTCTAAATGGATAAATTTCACGGTCTTATGACGAATAAATTATAAAAGGTAATAATCTAAGATGTGTTAAATTAACACAATCGGTGTTTAAATTTTGGAGCGATTTTACTTTGAAGAATCCGGGCTAAGAGATTAATATTCAGGGGTGTCATAGAAACCAATCTTATCGGTATTGGATTTGAAACCGAGAAAAGAATACGTTGGTGTCATGAAATCCAATGTTATCGGTTTTTTGTTCGAACTAAAATTAGTGTCGGTTTTAGGTGTTACAGAAACCAAAAAAACATATCAAATATTTAATTAAAAGTAAAAAAAAAAATAATACAAACAACGATCAAAATCTGAGAAACAATCGGCAATAAACATCAAGATCACACACTGTGAATTGAAAAGTTTACCGTACATAACTGTATTATAGACACACAATTGTTGGGTGTTGTTTTTTCGTTCAAATCAAATGATGGATTGAGTTGGTTTATTTAAATCCAACTACTGCTTTACACTGATTTGTTTGAAACGAACTACTGTTTTAACATTGATTTGGTTTTTCATAATGGATCATTCGAGCTGATTTAAAAAAAAAATAACAGTAGTTGACACAACAATAATTTGGTGTTGACAACTGTGTACAAGAAACAAATGCATTCGGAAAGATTAGAAAACTCAAATATATATGACAGAGGGAAATACAGAATGGCACATAAGGTGAATAATAATGTTGGGAGATTATTCACGAAAACTAAGGATAGATTACAAAAGTCGGATATGTCTAATTTAGTTTATAAAATTCATTGTGGTGGGAATGATAATGAACAATGTAGGAAAATATATGTAGGAACAACTGGGACAAAATTGAAAACTAGATTAGCAGGACATAAACATGACCAAAAATATAGAAATTATAATTCAGCCCATGGAACGGCATTGTCAAAACATTGCAGAGATTTTAATCATTATCCTGATTTTGAAAACACATCTATTTTGAACATAGAAAATTTTAAGAAACGTAGCTATATGCTAGAAATGTTACAGATTAATAATGTTCCATTTGAGAAAAGGATGAATTTTAAAAAAGATAATGAGGGATTAGCTCAGATTTATAGACATTTATTGAATTAAAATAAATAGGTTGATGGAAGGGAAAATTATAAATAGTGTTTGATTATTTATAAAATTTAGTTCAGATGGCACAGCACAGACTGAAAATATATATTAGATAAAAAAAAAATATATTGACAGAAAGGAAATTAAAAAAGGTTTTAGGTTTTAAATATTTTTAAAAAATTTTGTTTGGTTTCCTCTTTTTATTTTAAATTTGTAATTGAAATTTTAAATTTATTTTTCCATTTGTTATTTTTCCATTTATTGTCAAAAATAATTTTTTAATTTTATATTATTTTAAAAATTTCCTGAAGAAGATTTCCAACGGAAATCGAAATATCGAAAAATAAATAATATTTAAATTGTTTTTTATAAAAGAGTGACCTAAAGCTTAATAAAAATATATTGAAATATAATATTTAACTGAAAAAAGGTCGAAATAATAGGAATATAATTAATAAACAAATTATAAAATGTATAACATTTTGCAAAAAAAATATGTTAAAGTAAACTATAAGAAAATTTTAGTGCCTGACCGATTAATCGGCTTCGGTATAGGCCAAAAAATTGCTAACCGGCTAATAATCGGTGTTCGACATTAATTTAGGCGATTTCTGCCGAAGACCGAATTTTGTTATACCATAATATGCAAATGTTACAAAACCATGCAAATATAATCAACTAAAATACAAAAATAAAGGAAAACAAATAAAAGCTTCTTTTTTATTTGATTATTAGTACTTAATTTCTCACATTTAAATGATCAATAACAATATTAACCGATTATTAACCGATTAAACTAAAACCTCGGTTAATTAATCGAGAAATTAACCGTTTAAAGCAAATGCCCGATTAAATGAATTCCTAGTGAGCAGCTATTAAGTGCTGCTGGACAACTTTATTCAGACCAAAGAAATAATCTACTTGGCAAAAAATTGCTTTTTAGGCATTTTTTGAACACTTGGTCAACAAGAGCTTATTAACTTTAAATTTTTACGTTTTCACTTTTTGGAAAAACGCGTAATATTCATATTTACCCGCGTTAAAAAATATCGTCCTATTATGTCTCCTTTTTGGTAACGAAACGGTTGGTTTAAAATTTATTTTTCATATTAAATTAAAAATTGTTTTACTTCTACTGAAAATTAAATTGAATTTTAAGTTAATACCCTCTTTTTGATCAAGTTCGATGTGTATTCTATATTGAACTCCTGTACTCTCAGCCGTGCTTAAGAAAACGGTAGTAAAGTGTAAAAATGAAAATCATAGAAAACTGAAATTTAAATTTTGCATTTTTGTATTTTGTTATTAATTTAAAATATTTTACAAACTAACATTTTTAACGATGAACATAAATTAAATATTTTATAATAATTCAGTAGAAAATTATTAAAGTAATTTATTGGCATCAAAATTAAAAAAGGCATTTCCTATGCATTTCTCTACAGTACCATGGGTTTTTTTCTGCGTGTGTATTACACTTTTTTAATTTTTTATACTTTCTGATTTATAAACTATAAAATAGTTTTACTACTTTAAAGTTCAGTTTATCTTTTCGTTTCACATTACTGAAATTTTATTTTGTATTATATAAACAAATTTAAAAAAAGTACAATTGTTCACATTTAATGACAAAAAGTTCGGGTTCGGTTCGGTCTAAAAAATTGCGTTCGGTCAGATACTAATGTCTTTTATTCCAAGTTTTTCTGCCCTTTCCTTGATGTTATTTTTTAATATATGTATGTATTTAAATTCTGCATCTCAGCCATATTGCCTTCAATAAACTTAAATGCACCAGCAGCCGAACAAGCACTCCAGACCATCACATGCCTACCACTATGTTTGACTATCCGACGCAAATGTTTCGGATTCATTTCTAGGTTCGGTTTTTTTCAGACGAATGAAACTAAATACTACGAAAATGTAGTATTTACTTTCATTCGTGAATAAAACGTGTTTTCCAGCGTAACTGTGTGCAATCTGCTATCTAATCTTTTTTTTTGTTTTAACGGGTTCTTATGTGCAATCCTACTGAAAATGAATTCTTACGAAGAATTCTTCGGCACCTTTTAGGGTTACAGGTTGGGTGCACCAAGAAAAATGGAATGTGAAATAAATCAAGATTGAACCAAGGCTGAGGCTCAATCTTGATTTGTTTGACAATCCATCTTTCTTGGGGCTCTGTAAATAACTTTTCGTTGCTTTAAAACGAATAATGATATTTGCTATCGTTGTGTGGGCTTTCATAACAATTTTTGCAATTTGTCTGATTTGTTCCACTTTTATAACGGTACATTATTAAATTTCTTATTTCAAGCAGTGTATGGCGACACATCTTGAACTTTAAATTAAAAAACTGTTGCAACTGCCGTTCGTTGCAATGAGTCACCTAAAAAGTCATTTGAAATAAAAAATAAAATATTCCCTTATTTTTTTTCTGAATTTTAATCGTGGAACATTTTCATTGTTAGATAAATTTTCTTCTAAATTGCTTAATAACAAATTGGTTGCAAAATGTTATTGAATTTAAAAACTTTTTTTATATATTTACATTTTACATGGCGCCCTATGCTCCAGTGGTGGCCTTTGTTTTGTCATTGTCATTGTGCAAATTTGTGTATTTGCAGTGCATATTTTGATTGATTGTGATTATACCGGTTTTATTATTTGTGCTAATGTGCTACTTTTCAAAAAATGTATTCTGGCACCGCAAAAATCTTCTGGCAACACTGTCAAAAATCTGCATTTGTTTACAATTATACACAATGTATGTATACTTAAATAAATTTTTTTTATTTTAAATCGTTTAAATTTAATTCTCTATTTTATATTAAAACCAACGAAAATGTTCAGTTTATAAGTTTTTTTAACAAACAATATGGTGGTAAATATGTCAAATGTTATTGTTGACATTTGCTTTCAACTGAGCAAATATGCACTACTTGCACACTTTGCACTACCCATCGCGAAAACCCTAATCTAGCCCTTTATATTTTATTTAGCTTGTTTTTTTACATTTTAAAGTTCTTACTAACAGGTGGACCAGTTTCACTATGATCCACTGTGCAGGTTTATTCCTTACGGGAAAGGGACTAACACCAAACTTGTCACGTGACAGTTCTAAAGTGGTAGCAACCAGTTCTAGTTCTAACACTTTATTTGAACAAGACTTGTCACTTAACATGGTCATGTGGAGGGAGTTAATTGGCACATTTTTGATCCTTTTTATGAGGTCACTGATATAACCTAAATGACATATTTTATTTCGTTGAAAATACTGGATGTCGCAGATATTGTCCCGAATGTACCGTGTTAATATGATAGATCCACTTTATATAAAGTATTAGAACCAGATAGAAACAACCACTACCCGCACAAAATCCAGTCACATGACTAGTTTTGTGTCAGTTACCTTTCCTAACCCCATTATTACCAGTTCAGTGATGTCTTGGTTTCACCTATCACAATTCGTTCCTTTTTATTAAAATATTGTATTTACTTTTCACGGGATAAGTGATTTAAGAGCAAGTGGCACAAATTTACTTCAGGGTTGTAAGAAAATAAACTACAAATTATTGCTGATGTTGACTCACTTTTTACGCTATCTTAAAATTAGTGCACAAAATCAAATACTTACTGTTCGCTTTTCCATATATTTTAATTTAAGTTCGGTGACTTTCTCACGGGTACCTTCAAAATTTTCACGGGTCTATAAAAGAATTTTAAAATATTAATATATACATTAATATTTAATAATATGCATTAGAAAAATATTAAATTTACCTTTTGCACTTTATGCCTTAAATCCTGCAAATAGTCCTTATTATCCTCAGCCTGCTCATGTGCCGTATGGTAAAATACTAACCAGCTCGATATAAAGGCCAACAATATTTCAACAAATTCAAATTTAATACGTTCTTGAACTTCTTGTATACGCAGTACGTAACTTAATGACTCCTGGACATATTCACGTTCATGCATGCCTAAACTGGCATCCGCCTGGAATAGATAAAAGCGACAGAGGAAGAGAAAATTAATGATAATTAAATTTTAAGGTTGTTACACAATAGTTATATTTTTTAAAAATTTCAACAATGCAATTTAGGAGAAACAAATAAATGGTTAAATAAGTACTTAAGTTTTTTATAAAAAATTCTCAAAGTTATAATTTGATCTTTATATTTTAGTAGAATGTTTAATAATAATTTAAAATGATAGTTCGTAGAATGATTTAAACAAAATAGCTTTTATTAACATTAAAGTTTGATTAGCACCCAATCAGCTCTTTAAAGTCTAAAGTTGGCTAAGTAAAAATTGTTAAAGTTTATCACTGAAAAAAATCATTTTTTTTAATAAGATTTCTCTATGACGTGCTAAATTCCCAATTTTATTTTTGATAAATGCACTGAAATTTATTGTTGAGGGAATGCTAGTTTCTATGCGCATTTCACTGGTTGCTTAGGCCAGCTCGTCAGGAAACCTTTTTCCAAAGACTGTAGAAAAGCTAAAAATATTATAAAAATATATTAATAAAAATTGGTAATTTAGCACGTCATAGGGAAATTTATTAATAATAAATTTTTTATTCCCAAAAATAACATTTGATATATTTTTTTTTGAAAATCTTTAGCACAACTTTACAAAATTTAAATTGAATACAAGAAATACGATGAATCCAGCTTATTACAAAACTTATTACTGACAATGCAGAGTGCAAGTTAGAAAGTAACATTAACTATTAGTTTGTTCCATAACAGAGTGTCGAGGTTGGGGGGTTCACCCCCAGATTTAGGTGGTTTTTTCATTTAGGGGATACATTTGGGGAACATACATTTATTTTTAGAGGGTTTTACTATTTGCTTATCTGTACATAACAATAAAGGTACGTTCAGACTGATGAAATATTTGAAAGCAAACATCAAATATTTCATTAACGTAGTCTGAACACAAAATATTTTTGAGTATCAAATAAAATAACAGCTGATTTTGAGCAAATAAAAGTATTTGCCGGCAAACAAATATTTGTCCAATGTGAACATAGTGTGAACACAAAAAATCAAATATTTTAGTCATTTTTGAGCAAACATTTATTTGATATTACAAAAAAATTGTAAGAGCAAACAACGACAAATAATTTTAGCCACGTTCCGGATAGAAGCAATTTTTTCTGTAAGTTTTCGGATTCTTTACAATTTTAAAGATTTTTTATAATTATTAGACTTTGCTATCGCACCGCTATTAGCAAATTTTTGCGAATTTCCGCTAATATAGCAATTTTTATAGAATTTTTGCAATTCCTTTTAGTTTTAGGCACTTTTAATAAATTTTATGGCTTGTTTGAAATATCTAAATTTTTCGCGAATTTTCGCTATTTTTGCAACATTTTTTTTGTTTTTTTCTTGACATTTTGTTTTTTAACCAATTTAGCAATTTCAAATATATTTTAGGGTTTGTTTCCAACTTTGCAATTTTTCGCAAATTTTAGCCATGTTCCCGTTACCCAGTGGCTTCCATTTTTTTTCTTTTAAATTCTCCTGTTCTAATACTATAAGAGATGCTGATCCACAGAATAAAATAAATAAATTAGCTTTTGCGCTCATTTTTACTATTTGAGAAATATATTTTTATTTTTGAACACTTTCATTAAATAATTATTTGATGCAAATATTTCTTTTAGTCTGAACGCATGGCAAACATGAATTAATTTATTTTATTTAACACTGTTTGCCAACTGTTTCATCAAACAAAAATTGTCAAATATGTGAGTTTAGTTTGAACATTAAACAAAATATTTTTTTGTTTCACACAGTTTGAAGCAAATATCAGAACAAATATTTTCATCAAATATTTCATTAGTCTGAACGTACCTTAAGAAAACACTTTTTTTGTTTGTTTTTATATGCATTATAAAAAAAGAATTGTTTATCGAAACAAAAAAAGGTTATTTTATAAATACTGAAAACAATTTTTTGATTGTAATTTTTTTTTGTATTTCCAATCTTTTTCATTAAATTATGAAAGAATTTTTTTTTTTATCTATGTTCCTTATAAAAATATTAAATATAAAATTATATAAATACAAACTTTTTTACTTGGGTGAATATTTTCAAGTCGAGAGGCGCGGATTAGGATTTTATTTTAGATACATGGTTTCTTCGGAGAATTTTCTTAGAATTTCATGTAGTTTACGTTTTTGCTATACGATTTAAAAAAAAAAATCGACCCGCCCTAATATATATATATATACATATATATTGTATATGTACATTAGAGCGACTCAAAAAAAAAAAAAAAAAAAAAATGATTTTGTTACCCCTCTGAAAATAAAGGTTGATATGTTTTATGACGTGTTTATGTTTGGTTCTAGAGTTGACCATCCGTGAGCTGGACCATTTTTAAAAAAGGTCTTTTTTCAGCTTTTCGAATTTTTTTGTACTTTGCTCCAATACGTATCATCGAAGAGTTTTTGAAGCAGCATCCAATGGTATATAACACTTGACCACTTGCAACCTACTAATTTGAGATATTAATCTAAATACATATTTTCGTTTCGAGAAGCGGCAACTAATGAGATCCAGATTCGTTTGCGCACGGCATGAAGATAAATCTATCTATAGATAATTTTCTACCTGCATCCGATTTCCCGCCACTATGAACCCATATTGTAGTTGGAAGTGTTACTAAGGAAAAAAACACTTGTCCGGACTACAGAGGTAACATTTCCGGATGATAGAGGTTGTACTGTATTTAATATTTCTATATTCCAATCCAAACATTTACTTAGTGTATTTCTATGTCATTAATTTTTATACTTTAGTGTTTTTAATAATGAATTTAATTTTCGATATCTTTACATAACATGAATGAATTTCTCCAAAAATAGAAACAATAAGAGTCGGTTCGGAAAAGGTGTCATAAAAAACAATACATATAACTGATCTTTGTTTTATGGCCAATATAATACATTGATATTTTAGTGTAAATATTTTTAGCCAGAAAAAGAAATAAAAAAGGATAGAACAAGCAACAACAAAAAAAAAAAAAAGATCAGCAAACGGAAATTTTTATTTGTTTTATATCCTTTCTAGCAGCTATAAAGCAAAGGAGAGTAGAACAAATGTAAATAACAACTTATAAACAATACAATATTCGCATGACTACAATAAAACATTTTTTTTAGAAACAACGGCTGACGTGTGCAAATAATAAAAACGGTAAGATGGCGCAAAATGAGATGGAGAAATAGATAGACAGTACCCTAAAGTTCTGCAGTTTTTATTATCTATAAAGGATATATACCAGTTTCTAGTAACTAGTTCTTAGTATGTACATATACTTAGAATGATCAATGGGGAGACCTTTTAAGGATTTTTTAGGCCAAATGTACACGATGTTTTGTTTGTAAGCGATCGGGTTAGAGAACAAAGAGGGGTTGTCAAACAGACACAAAACGAGTTTTCATGTTTGTTAATGTGTATGTAAAGAAGATTAGACAATTAGACATGTAAACAGATGTGTCTGAAAAGACATCGTATATATGCCGCTTTTATTAAAACTTTCTGTAGACAAAAATGATCTTCAAATGCAAAGTGTAAATGTCATTAAACTGTTGTTTTATAGAATACAGAAGTGTCAGATCGATTTGTTGGCAAACAGCTAACTGCACGACGTAAAGGAAACACATTTTGCGTTATGGTCGGTCACTTCCAAAAAGTTATTTTTAACTATTACTGTTTATTGGCACCGGCAACCAGTGTTCGAAAATAAACAGAACATTATTTAGCGTACGGCTTTTTTAGTGTTTGCGTATACGAACACAACCCTTAATACCGTTCGCTACTATTTTCAAGTAAGAGACGAACATTATATAGTGTTCTGGTCTTCGTTATTAAACAGAACAATTCTAGTGGTTCTGTAGAAAAACATTATATTTTAATGTTCTATAGTGTTTTTGTGCATTGATAGAAAAATGAGCAAACAACAAATTTTAACAACGACCACAGCACAAATAGTGTATGTGTGTATTGTGTACATGTTTTGTTTGTTTAAAATTTTTTCGCTGGCTTTTTGTTTTTGTAAAAAAATTTTTTGGTTTTTATAACCAGCTAAATGTGCTGAACCGAACACAACGAAGTTTGTGGTAAAAAAAAGAACACAATTAATGTGCTGTTTCCAGGTGATAGGCAATTGGGTGTGTAGTTAAATTTATATAAAAATCACTTCAAAAACTTAGTGATTTTCATATAAATTTTATCGCACAATCCATTGCTTGTCACCTGGTAACAGCACATAAGTGTTCTCATCTTTTTGTAGCGATCGAAAAGTACAGTATTATTTCTGTGTTCGAAGATCACAAATAGGGAAACGTTATTTTTGTTATTGATTTACTACACAAACACTATTAGCGTTTCTGTTGTCCACAAATCTACCGAACCGAATACTAAGGAACGATATTTAATGTTTATTTTCGTACACTATCGGCAACCATATTCTGGTTGCATAATAATAACGATAACATTTCCCTTCTTTCCAAGAGCACATGCTCGGAGGCAACCGTAATATGGTTGTGACTTCGTGATAGAGGACTAATTATACCCTAATATGGTTTCCAGTGACAATAATATGGTTAAAGTAACCATAAAATATTTTGTTGCAAATAGCTTTGCTCAAGGTGACCATATCGAAAGAGATAACACAGCGTATGGAAGAAAGAAGAGTTAACATATTCATTTTAAGGATAAGCTAATTAATAAAAAAAACGCCTTTTGTTAGAACAATGTAAAGGATTTCTAGATTTAAAACCATAATAGTGTAATCTTCCCTAATATATACCTTCCTTATGTGGACACCCTCTTTCAAGGAACACTTTTGCCTTGTCCCGGCCTGGGCGATTACTCCCTATTGCGATGCGAATACAATTTCGATGCGAAAGCTAAATAAAAACTTGAAACTCTCTATCACTTTCGCAAAATTTTTTGAAAATGAAGCAATGCTGGCAATAAAAATTAAAAATGGCGCAGATTCACAGTGATGAAATGTAAAAAGGTTGGAAATTGGAAAATTTAAATAAAGCAAATAATGATGATTTGCGAAAAGAAAAAAATAAAAAGATGCGAAAGACAAATGCTTAAACCAGGCTTAACTGCCCACTGGGTAATCCAGAAAATTTGTTAATAAGAACCCAAGTGGGTTTTTTCTTTATCTTTATTTAACCAAAGATGGTATCATTTTCATGTTTTATTTACAAAAAAATTAAAGAAAATAATTATAAAATTCTTAGTGGGATTTTCTTTACTTATTAATATAAACTTAAGATAGTATACTCCATAAAGAATTTGAACTTCAAATTCGACCTTTATCTAAATCTAATTCAGGTTACTAAATAAATTCACCTTTATTTCAAATCATATTCACTTTAAAAATCAAAATCAGTGTGTTTAAAAAAAGGCTGATTTTGATGATTAAAACGCCGAATTTGATTTAAAAAATGCTGAATATGATTTGTAAAATACTCAATTTGATTTCGAAAGTTCTGGATTAGATTTTTTTAAATCTGTGCCCTTTTTTAACTCCCGCGTCGATAAACTTTTCGATTGAAATGTGTGAAATTAAATAAAAATGCCAAAAATTGAAACAAACAACGGGTTCTTTTCACTTAACTGTGTCTGTAACATTTTTGGCGAGTAATAGCAGTCACGTAAGGATTTTACTCGGCAATTTACAGAAAAAGTGTGTCTGTAAAATATTTGTGAGAAAGTTCCCGCTTTGAACTGTCAAAAAAACATACGCATAAGAACGGGATGAGAAAAAACTTTAACAATAAAAATATATAAAAAATGCAAAATGCAATGAATAATAACACGAAAGGAGTAAGTAATTTTGTTCTTGTCAGATTTTTTCATTGTTTAATTAGGTATTTTGCTTTTACCATTTTTAAAAAATATAAGAGTGTTTCCAAAGCAATTTTTTAAACAACAAATATTGAAGTTGCACTTTACGTTATTTGGTATAGCCGACGGTTGTATTTTCGCCGCCGTCGTTGAAAAATTTTCAATTTTAGTAAAGTTTGGTCGGCGTCAACGATATATTTGAATGGCGTTCTCAACATCTGCAATTTCATATCGGCTTCGAGTGGACTAGAGTCCGGAATTGTTTGCTTTTGACATTTATAACGTAAAGGCGTAATCTCTTTTGATAGTTTTCGACATGAGTCGAGAAACGATGGAATATTTTGTTTCACGTTTTCGATACGAGAAGTTTTCACCAAAGTTACAGAGCATGGGTATTGAATTTGATTTTCAAAAGGTCAAATTTGAAGTTAAGCCCCTATAAAAAATTACAAGAAAATAATTAAAAAATCATATAAATAGCACAATCACGTACATAAGATTTTTTTTGGGATCCATATATTTTTACAAGAGCTAATGCTTTTTCCAATCCACGGCGATTTCTAAGGTCATTCTAAATTTAACCATAAGATGAAAATTTTGTTTTATTGATGCTGAACTTTTACGATTTTTTCACTTCAGTGAAATTTTTTAATTTCACTTCAGTGAAATTTTTTAATTTTTGGCTTTTAATCTTTTCCACCATTGTTGTTCATTTAATTTGATAAGCAATATTTCCCTTAATAATTATTAAGGGTATTCATTTTGATTGCAAAAAAGGAAAAATGGAAAATTCCACTAATTTTGAACTAAAGTTGTACATAAGTCGTTAATGGAAATAGAGGTTATATATATAAAAATAATAGTAAATGGTTAAAAATGTTTTAACAATCGCAAAGTTGCCTGATTTTTGGCACTTTGTTAAAGATTGTTTGAATTGCAATTTTTAGTGTAAATCTTTTTCCTTGCGTTTTTGTAAAAAAAAAGTTTCTTTTTGCATTTTTGCACTCAAATAAAATCTGAACTGAATACCGTTATGTTGAAAAATATTCTGCCACTTCAAAAATAAAGTCAGTTTCAATTTGAAATTTAATCAAATGAATAAAACGTTTACTTATATCAACAACATTAATGCAGAAATAGTTTTTAATGCCAAAAAATATTTAATTGATATTACGAGTATTTATTTGTTTACTGGTACAAATAACGGGTGGTAAAATTTTAAGGGTCGATGTTGAATGTGAACCACACCTAAACGTCAAGTTTTTTTCTGCATTTCATTTGACATTTCTCAATTTCAGACTAAATCAATTTGAAAGATACACAATCGAGCAACGCGTTAAAGCTATTCAGACTTATTATGAAAATGGACGTTCAAATCAAAGTGCATGTCGTGAAAATCGTCTACAGTGATGAGGCACATTTTCACCTCAGTGAATTCGTCAATAAGCAGAATTGCCGCATTTGGGCGACCAATAACACTGTGCAAGAAATTGACACTTTTTTTCGTGACAAGCTGGGCACCTGGCGTTTTAACATAATTCGGGTACGCTGAATCCAGTGGTGCTCGCGGTTTTTTAAGATTGGCTCTGGTTTTCGAAATATACAGTTATTTCGAAAATGGGGGAGGTTGCACAACATATGTTCGCGTAACTCAAAAACGCTTTAGCTTATTGGAAAAACTTAAAAAACCGAAATTCCGCAATAAAATTTCCTTTAAGAAAAGTAAAACTTCTTTTTAATATCCGCAGTCGTTTCAGAAACATAATTTTTTTTTTTGGAAAAAAAAATAATTTTTTTAACAAAATTTCGAAATTTTTGTTTTTTAAAAATTCATAAAAAATTGGAAAATGCAGCTATGCTTCCAAACAAAACAAGCAATAAATGATTAAAATCTGTTTGCAACTTTTGATTTTATTCGCAAAAGTCGACAAATTTTAATTAATTTAAGAATTTCATAAAACGCAATATTTGTATGGGAGCCCCCCTAACAAGTGAAGATAAGGGGCAAGTATGTCTCGAGAAAATGTTAAGGACAAAAAATTAATTGAGGTCGGTCATACATTATATACCACTAGGGGCGACTTCTGGGAATTTATGGGACTTTTTCTTCAATATATTTCTAGTCTGCATTGAACATTTTGTATGGAAGCCCCCTTAAGGAATGGAGGCAGCGGGTGGGTATGTTAGAAATAAATGATTGAGATGAAAAATAAAGTGGGGTTGGTCATACATTTGACCCATCTAGGGGCATCATAGGCGCTGAAGGGGCCAAATTTAAGAATTTCATTAAACGGACATATTTGTATGGGAGCACCCCTAAGGGGTGGAGATATATGGCAATGTTTTAAGAAAATGTTAAGAACAATAAACATTGGAGGTCGGTCATACATTTTATTCCCCTAGGAGTGAATCCTAGGCCTTAGAAACAATTGATGGGAATGGAAAATAAAGTTTCGCTGGTCATACATTTGGCCCGTCTAGGTGTATCTCAGGCGCTGCAGGTGCAAACTTTAAGGCTAGGGTTCTACGCGCATAAAAAACAAAGTTTCAAACAAAATAAGCTATAAGTGATTACAGTCTGTCTACAACTTTTGATTTTTTCAGAAAAGATGAAACTTTTTTTCATTTAAGAAAAGTAAGACTTTTTTTCTAATATGAGTAGTCGTTATTGAAACATAATTATTTTTAAAAAATTGAGGTCGGTCATACATTATATACCACTAGGGGCGACTTCTGGGAATTTATGGGACTTTTTCTTCAATATATTTCTAGTCTGCATTGAACATTTTGTATGGAAGCCCCCTTAAGGAATAGAGACAGCGGGTGGGTATGTTAGAAATAAATGATTGAGACTCGGCTGGTGATTGTTAATTAAATTTTTCGGCATGGTAATGCAAAAAATGTATTTTCAATGATATTCTAACGTTTAAGTTTCTAAATGCGGTTAGCATATTTTTGATTAAAATTCGCCAGTTGTCAGGCCGATGATTTACTAATACATTTTCTATTACTGATTTCACACAATTCCAGGCCAATTTATATTTCCCACACACAAAACAAAAGTAATTTAATTTGTTACACTCCTCCATTTTATATATTTCAATATAACTGATTAGATACAAGACTGTCAAAGGCTTTAAACTTCACTAATCACTTTCGCAAGCACTTTCCATATGACAGTGAAGGGGTTGAGGAACTTTTATTTATACTGTATTTGTTTTAATCAAAGTACCTGTTGAGACCTTCATGGTCATGTTTTGTAAAAAAAAAACCAAAGCCAGGACGATTAATATTTCTACCTGTTCCAGGTTTAACAATAGAATATGTCATTTAAGTTTTTTACAAGACCGATAGTTCGGTTTTGACTGCACAATAAATGACCGATTTGTGTGGTTTTGTAAGCACAATAAAATACAAAAATGTAAGCATTTATGACTTTATTTCTTAACTCTAAGAATTTTTTAATCGGTAACGGTGGATTTTTCAAAATTCCTACCGCAAAGTGAAAGTGTGGTAATAATGCATGCATATTTCTTTGGAATAGCATAAATTTGTATATTTGTTCTTTTGTTTTGTATTGTAAATGGCACAAAAAACGCATTTAAAAAATTTTACGTCAAAATGTCATTGAAAATAAATTTTCTGCATTGGCACATTCTTCATATATACATAATTTTGAATAAAGAATTAAATAATTAAAAAAAAAATCCTATGAAATGCTCCATATAAATTATATTCTTCATATATATCGAAGAAAAAGTCCCATAATTTCCCAGAAGTCGCCCCTAGTGGTATATAATGTATGACCGACCTCAATTTTTTAAAAATAATTATGTTTCAATAACGACTACTCATATTAGAAAAAAAGTCTTACTTTTCTTAAATGAAAAAAAGTTTCATCTTTTCTGAAAAAATCAAAAGTTGTAGACAGACTGTAATCACTTATAGCTTATTTTGTTTGAAACTTTGTTTTTTATGCGCGTAGAACCCTAGCCTTAAAGTTTGCACCTGCAGCGCCTGAGATACACCTAGACGGGCCAAATGTATGACCAGCGAAACTTTATTTTCCATTCCCATCAATTGTTTCTAAGGCCTAGGATTCACTCCTAGGGGAATAAAATGTATGACCGACCTCCAATGTTTATTGTTCTTAACATTTTCTTAAAACATTGCCATATATCTCCACCCCTTAGGGGTGCTCCCATACAAATATGTCCGTTTAATGAAATTCTTAAATTTGGCCCCTTCAGCGCCTATGATGCCCCTAGATGGGTCAAATGTATGACCAACCCCACTTTATTTTTCATCTCAATCATTTATTTCTAACATACCCACCCGCTGCCTCCATTCCTTAAGGGGGCTTCCATACAAAATGTTCAATGCAGACTAGAAATATATTGAAGAAAAAGTCCCATAAATTCCCAGAAGTCGCCCCTAGTGGTATATAATGTATGACCGACCTCAATTAATTTTTTGTCCTTAACATTTTCTCGAGACATACTTGCCCCTTATCTTCACTTGTTAGGGGGGCTCCCATACAAATATTGCGTTTTATGAAATTCTTAAATTAATTAAAATTTGTCGACTTTTGCGAATAAAATCAAAAGTTGCAAACAGATTTTAATCATTTATTGCTTGTTTTGTTTGGAAGCATAGCTGCATTTTCCAATTTTTTATGAATTTTTAAAAAACAAAAATTTCGAAATTTTGTTAAAAAAATTATTTTTTTTTTCCAAAAAAAAAAATTATGTTTCTGAAACGACTGCGGATATTAAAAAGAAGTTTTACTTTTCTTAAAGGAAATTTTATTGCGGAATTTCGGTTTTTTAAGTTTTTCCAATAAGCTAAAGCGTTTTTGAGTTACGCGAACATATGTTGTGCAACCTCCCCCATTTTCGAAATAACTGTATATCTCGAAAACCAGAGCCAATCTTAAAAAACCGCGAGCACCACTGGATTCAGCGTACCCGGCTTGTCTGTTTTGTCGTGAGATGATAACGTACTTTTTATGGCCCGAATTGGAAGATATGGTTGTGGAAGATATGTAGTTTCAACAGGACGGTGCTATTTGTCACACAGCTAACGAAACAATTGCTCTATTGCCCGACAAATTCAATGGACGTGTTATCTCACGTGGTAACGATGTCAATTGGCCGCCAAGATCATGTGATTTGAAACCGTTGGACTTCTTTCTTTGGGGTTATTTGAAAGAAAAGTGTACGTCGATAAGTCAGCCACAATTCAAGAGCTAAAGGATAAGATAATTCGGCACATTAACGGCATAGAAGCTTAATTATGCCTCAGCGTCATCGAAAATTTGGACCATCGGATGGAGGTGTGCTGCCGAGGTTGCGGCGGCCATTTGGCCCATATTTTGTTCCATACATAATTGAACCATACCAATATTATCATAATAAAAAAAATTACAATAATTTCCTAAATAATTTGTGCTGTATTAAGACTTGAATGCCAGAATTTCTGCAACTGGCAGACTATACCCAGGCCCAACCATAATATGCATAAGCTAGCTTAAGCTACTGTAAAATTCTAATGAAAGGTGCGGCATATGCATTAAAAAAATTAAACCAAACAAAAAAAAAAAAAATCTCATTCCGTACGGGATTTGTGATTAGTTTCGCACTTTGCTTATGCAAATGACAGTTTTATAAAACTTAACGAAAATTTTCCTTTAATTCAATATGATTTACATGTATTCGCACAGTTGCTCAAGCCAGCTCATGCAAATTATGGTTGGGCCTTAACTTCACGATCTATTGGCTTCGAAGTATTAAAAAAATTCAGGGGAATCCTGGCTGATGAATACCGCACGAGGATTTACACAGCTGGGTCAAAGATGTTCTGTGGTGTTGGCTCTGGGGTTTTCTCAGAGGAACTGCAAGTGAATCTCTATTTCCGTCTGCCGGATGAGGCAAGCGTATTTCAGGCCGAAATACTGGCGATAAGAGAGACATGTAAAACACTGCATAGCAGGAACACCAGCGGCAAAATTGGCATTTTCGTCGATAGCCAGGCTGACCTGATGTTACTGAAGTCACATAAAACAACGTCCGTTCTCGTTAACCAGTGTAAGGAAGAACTATCCACACTGTGCAGCCTATCTGACATTGCCTTTATTTGGATTCCTGCGCAGGGTTACCAAAGTGGCGAACATACTTCCGTCGCAAGGACATGTCGAGACTGGTATACGTACTAACTGGTCACTGGACGATCGGTAAGCACGATATGAGACTCGGTCTCAGTTTAAATGAATACTGCCGCAACTGCAGGGAGCCTGGCACTGAGGAGAAAGTATTTCATCTCCTATGTGATTACCCAGCGTTAATTTCAACACGACATGGATTATTTGGGCATTACCTTCTACAAGGACTTTCTGAGATATCGCGAGAAAGACTCGGCAATTTGATGAAATATCTCAACGGAACGGGCTGGCTTTAGCCACCTCAGTATTGTCCTGGGTCACGCTTGATTCTGGATTCCTCTTCTTGACGAGTTTTGTTTTTTGATGTCAAAACGGAGTCAATGTTAACCAACCATTCTAAAAAGTACATACCTACAAAAGTATGACGAGGTCAAACAGCTGGTTTTAGATGTTGCCTGACAGCATTAGTTCTGGCAGTATTTTGAGACTTTTAATAAAAATAAGCTTTTAATAACAATTCATTTTGCACAAAATATTACATCGAATGATAGTGATTTTTTCAAAGTAAACGGCAGGCACTAGATCGGTTTTTTTTTTTTTTTTAATTTTAAGGCCACAAGGAGGGTGACTTAGAGCAGATGTGTTGATAACTTTAAGGCCCTAATCATGTAAAACGTAACGCAACGCCAACGAATAACATTGAAAGCACAAGCAATGTCAAAAATATTTTGTAATTTTGCTGTTGCTTTCCACAGAAATTAAGATTGCGTTTTTAAATTTCAAACGCTCCATTGCTTGTGGCGTTGAACATTTTAAAACGGTACATGAATTTCTGTAGAAAGCAACAACAAAATAACAAAATATTTATGACATTGTTTGTGCTTTCAATGTTATTCTTTGGCGTTGCGTTGGGTTTTACATGATTAGGGCCTTAATTTTGATCAGCCGTGAGAAAGTGAGATTAATTAACAAATTAAACTGGTTTGAGTAAATGTGTGCGATGGCAATTTTTGATGACGTACGATTTTTCACTCTCTTGCAAAGATTAGCTTTAAGTATTTTTTAATCGGATGAATTAAAATTAAAAAATATTCGCCCTTATTGTGAAAGGCGTTGTCGTTGTGGAGTGAGTCGTTAACGACAATCCACAACCTGTTTTATTTAATCAATAAGGCCGGTTGTGTTATATTATCGTCCAAGTTTATACGTGAGTCTGTGTGATTGTAAGGCCTTGCAAATGTTTTGTGAGCCGAAAATTTTTAAAAGCGTTTGTTTGTGATCGTCAAACAAAAGCCACTCACGTGTTTAGCTCTAATATAGAGTTTCTAAAATAAAATAAAAGTTATTAAAAACGATTTACACCTGATTAAAGTGAAGTTTTTCAACGGTTATAAAGTTTTCGAGTTTTCAATTCAGTTTTGATCTCAAAAATTTTGACTTTTTTTGTTTTATTGCTTAGAACTCCGATTTTTTTATTTTTTCTTTTAAATATATTAGTATTTTTTTGTTACATAAATTTTATTTTACAGACCATTCAACTTAAATCTTATCTATATTTTGTTCACCCAAAAATATGCTGCAAAATTTTACTCAATAATAAACATTTACGGTAGGCTTTAAAAGTATTCTTCTATTCTATACTGTTCACATACAAATTAAAATTATAAAAATATGGCTACCAAGGAAAATTTACAAAATCCCTTGCCATGAATCATCACATCAGGGAAAAAAGGGTAAATCAAAATGTAAAACATTTACAAAAACCATAGCAAACAAACAAATAAATAAATTAATGAAACGTTAAAAGTAAAAATCAATTAATTAGACCAAAAACTATAAAGGTTCTTTTTTTTGTAAATGGGGGAAAAATCGTACATATACTTTTTTAAGGTTGACATAAGGTGCTTAAATTGTACGCCATGACACATAAATACATTTTCGTTTTTTTTAATAATTTGGGTTAATTTTTGATTCTCGTTAAAACATTGTGTTTAGATTTTTTTTTATTTAATTAATTTTTGTTTGAAATAAATTAATTAACTTTACTTTTTAATTTAACTTTTCTTAATTTGTTTTTTTTTTTTTTTTTTTTTTTATTAAATAAATGCGTCACTCAATAAAAAAACTCACTTTTCACCAAAATTATTAAATACAAAACACTAGAAAAATTTTCATTTTTTAATGGTTGATTGGTTGGGATACATTTTTTGAATAAAGATTTGTTAGAGTTTTTTTAAGAGGTTGTTATTATTATTATTTTTTTTAATTATATTTATTATTCTGAATTAATAAATTCGGGATTATTTATTAATTTTTTTAATACAGTTTAAACAATTTTTGTTTTTTAACCAAGAAATACAAAAAGTTTCGTGTTAAAACTTTAAATGTCTGTGACATTTACTCTTCAATGATAACACTCACACTTAGGCACTCATACATACATACATACACATACACTTTATTTCCATTTAACACGGATACAAACTAAAAGTAGATACACAGAGTTCACGAATCGTTGCCCAAAAAAAGTGCAAAAAATTACACGAGGAAAAACAAACAGCACAACGAGAATACCATCCAATAACTACAATAGCAACAACAAAACGGAAAACAATATAATGAAGTAGAAAACGATGACAACAAAAACAAGTAAAATACTCTTGGCACAAGTGTATCTCACAAACAAAAATTTTGTATACAACAGAAACAATAACAAAAGAAAAAAAAAATCACTTTATAGTATTTGAGAGGGTGGTTTAAGTTTGACACTCAACCCCAAGACTTAAAAATGGGGGATAAATTTCGGAGATCAATTGGTACTTTATTTGGTACCACTGAAGCACATTATGCATTTAAGCCATTTCGCATAGTCATCTGCATACTTTGGATATAAGTACACTCATAGAAAAATGCATCTTCATATTGATGATGCCCTAACATCAGAATTGTGACATAAATGTTATTACAAATGGCATCAATGAGACAAAATGTGACATCAATCCATTGACGAACGTTATCCTAAAATTTCGTCATATTTTATGCGTCATCTACGCTTTGACTACAGTGACATCAATTCGATGCCACACTTTGTGTACACTGATAGAAAAGGCGTCATACCGCTGATGTATTTTGACAACGTACAGACAAACTGCCATGAGTGCGATGACAGAATACATCATGTCATCAGTGCGATTACAAACTGTGCGATGACATAATATATCATAAACATTTTTTTCGTGTTTTTTAAAGTAAAATTAGAAGCAAAAATTTCCATATTCTATTTCTTTTAAACATTTATTTGAATACATAAAATTTTTAAAGTAGAATTATTACGAAAATCATATCGGACATGCTGCTGGTGTCTTATAATTGAGAGTTCTTCTGTTAAAAAAGGGCGGAATACAACAAAAGTGAAACAAACAGTTAAGTAAATAATGATATTCTCTCAATTTGACTTAAGGTAAATTACAATGATTCCTTTTATAAAACCGACTCCGATTCGTCATTTCTGTGGTAACATAATTTACATTTTTGAGCTTGATGACAATTTAGCCAAGTGATGTTAAGGTTGACATGACAACGATGACAGGTGTCATGGGGTCAAAAACGAAGACACTTGTCATAGTACTGATGTCAAAATACATCAGCGTTATGAAGCCTTTTTTATCAGTGTAGTACAATTTAAGTAGTCAATATCGATTTGATTAGTCTATTCTTGACACCACATTAAAATTGCAATATTGTAGTAATTGTGACGTCCTATTCTGGTCGTTGATACATACCCAATTAATTTTTTTTTTTTTTTTTTGAGAATGGTATCCGAAGGGTATCGAAAATACAAGACTGATCTCTGGCAAAATCGTTTTATTTTTGGAATATATCGGAGGGTCGAAATAATACTCATTTCATAATCTTATTTGAAGAATGATTAAGACAAAAATAGTACTAAAGACCAACAGCCCAGCCGGAAAATGAGGAATTGATTAAACAAATAACTAAAAAAAAAAAAATAATATATTCAGCCATGTCACAAAGTACAATTCCGTGCGGAAACGGGATACATTCCGTATTTTGTTGCTTCAGAAAATTACGAAAAAATTTTGCGGAATGAACGGAATGGGAGTTTTCTGTATCTTAAAGGACAAATAACTACCAAAATATATTTTCTATCAATAAACAAATATGTTTTCTTCGGTTCCGAGCGGAATTGTACTCTGTGACATGGCTGATTATTTTCATAAAAATAGTAATGCATTCATTGGAATCGAGAAGATTATATTATTTGACACAATAATTATGTATTGATTATATTCCCCCATTTACAGAACAAGGAATGTATTGCTTCGGTTCGTGACTATTAATGGTGTTTTTCTTTTACATATTTGCTCAATAATAATAATTTATTTTTGCTGCCTTTATGTCGTCTACTAATTTTTATTATAAGGGATGAATTATTTAATTCGTTCGTAGGCCGCGTTAAAATAATTTATTACAATCCTAGGAAATGTTCTGTGTTAATAATAATGAATTCTGGAATCAAGTATTATAGAAGATATGTATTACATTCTCGATTCCTATTGATTACATTTTCCGTAGGGAGTGTTACATAAAACTAATTCTCTTAATTTAATTTTTTATTAACTTTGTGTACAAAGAAGTATACAATAAAAAATTATATTTTACCCAACACGCAGAGAAAACACATTGGTCTACTCGTATATGGTCACATTCAACAAAACTATTTTCAACGAAAAATGGTTAAAAATAGTATTGCCACTGTCAAGCATATTATGGTTAAAGTAGTCCTCCATTAAGAAGCCGCAACCATATAATGGATGCCTCTAATAAGAGTATGGTTGTTTTCCAACCATAACATTTTGCTCTTAGAAAATAGGAACATTTTATTGTTAATTTAAAACCATTCAATTATTAGGGGCAAGCAAAGTGATTGTTATTATTGACCACAACATGTTCGGAGGCAACCATAATCACCCCTATCATGAAAAACGAGTGGAATTTTTGTTCCCATGAAATGTTTATTCCCCTCGAAGGGAAATCGTGAAACTCCCGTGTGAACAATTTTTCACGCTATCAGTTCTCAGTAAATGTAAAAAAGAAGAAATATTAAAAAACATTAAAAAAAAATTTTTTTGTTCAAAAATATATTTATATATACACGAAGTTAAGAAAAGTTAAAAAAAAAAAAACAAAATATAACATATTGTATTGGAGTGATAGTTTGATTGCACCATTGGCTTATTGCGCTTTTATGTAGTAAAAAAAATTTCTAAAATTCTGCCACCACGTCTTTGAAAAGCTTCATAACTCCTCAGGCAATCGACCTGTTTTTTGCATTTTGTTGAACAATATACATATAAGTTTGTACCTCTTTTAACGGAAATTGACCTTAAATTTAATTTTGTAACTTCAATATTCGAATTATAAGAACTACTTACATAAATGTTTTCTTCCCCAGCAAAAATAAAGTGAGAAATTTAAAAGGAAACGTGAACAAATTACGAGGGAAAAAATTGTTCACGATAAGGGGACTTTTTTCCAGCGAACATTTTTTCACGTTATTATTCTCTTATGAATTAATTTTTTTCATGGGAGTTTTTCATGATCGCAAATACGTGAAAAGGGAAAACATTACGAGGGAAATATTATTCACGATAGGGGTGACGGTAACAATAATATGATTAAAGTAACCATAATATCTTTAACATTTGGTCGTTAAAAGCCATTTTGCGAGAAGTTGCCATATAGAAATTTTTTTAATTTACTTGGCGGCCGCATGAGTTTTGCATTTAAATTTCTTTCAATTTTCAAAACACTCACCCTTTTGAAATTGATCAATGGATAACTTTCAGATAAATCTTTCTTTTTGATTCTTAAAAATATGTTCAATTCTAAGAGCTGATTACAAATAAATTTTTGTGTTTCCTTTCAAAAATATATTTTTGAAAAAGAAATATACTTAATTGGAAAAATATGGTGTTTTTAAAAATTCTAAATAATGATTATAAATGTCTGTGTTCAAAACGTCAAATCAATCGCTAAGAAATTTCACACTGTTATCTGTCCCAAAGTGCACCAAGGAAGTTGTCGATTATCCACAATAAGCAAAATGTTCATCGTTGAACTTGATAATACATTTTTGACTTTGATTTCAAAGTATTTTGATTTACAATAAAATTTGAATCTGTCTGTATTTTAATAAAAATGGAAAAAGGGGAACATTTTTAGCAAATGGTCACAAAAAAGAACCTATAATTTTGCAGTTTAGTACAATTCGTTTCTATTTTCTACTTCAGTTATCCACACACATATATTAGTTTGTATCGCTGTGTGTGTAAATTTTTTCCCTTAAATCAGGGTTGTCAAGATTTTTTTTTTTTTTTTTTTTTTATGTAAAAAAATGCTCCAAAAATTACCAAATAAAACAAAAACAAGGTATAGAAAAACAATTTTAAATTTTTTAAATGTGTTATATTTCAGTAATACGTTACAAGAGAGGAATTTTTAAACATTTTGTGGCATATTCATAAAAAATAAAATAGATTTCAAATGTACTTTAAACTAAAACTTCATACAAATTTTCCTTAAAATAAAAATTTTGGAAATCGGCAATCTGGATTTCATTATCCTCCAAGCAGCTGGATTCACTAATTTTTAAAATGAGGTTAAACAAAAATCGTGTATTTCTATTCAGATTTCAAAAATTTTTTTTACCCTCTTTATGTTCAAGTGCGATATGTATATTTTATTCAAATTTCATTTCCCCAGAAATATATTCCTAAAAATTTTCAAATCCAATAAAAAAAGATTCAGTTTTTAAAATTTATTTTTAAAAATTAATTAAAATTACGAACTACAAATACAAAATGTATCCCGTAAAGAAGAAAATTGACTTCCTCACTAATTGCAAAGAATGTTGAATTGACTCGGAAACACTCCACACAGGATGTTCATTATAGCGGTTTAAGATATGTTCACTTCTGATACGAAAAATTTCTAAAAACTCAGAAAATGAAAAATTTATATGAATTTTATTCTATTTATTTATAGCCTATTTCTAATGTGCGAAAGAATTCTTTCTTTCGTATAACTACATTGAAAACAAAAACAAATTTTTAGGATTTGTTTTTGTTTTCAATGTAATTATTCGAACGAAAGAATTCTTTCGCACATCGGAAATAGGCTATTAATGTTTTTGTGTAATTATCCGGTAAAAGAATCTCATTCGTATTGCGCTTTTAAAATTTTTTAAGCAACTTAAAAAAATTTCGTTTTTGTTTTTTATAAATATTAGAGGTATAATGACTTTTATATAAGAAAAATTGCCAAGTCGCCAAAAACAAAAAACATTTGACAACCCTGACTAAAACATAAACACACTTTTCCATTCATAAGCCATCAAACTTATCGAAGAAATATTGATAAGTGGCGCACTTATTGTACTTGTATAATATTAAACAATTGCAAGAACTACAACACCAATACCAACAATAAATAAAAACAATAACAAATGAAAAATATATTGGCCACTATAAAATGTTCCCCAATTTTATTTCTAAAAAAGAAAACAAAAAATAAGAGAAAGAGACAGCCATTCTCACAATTCAATAAACAGAGCATTTCAAAACAGACGAATAATCCTGTTATAACATTAAAAAGTATTTGATATTGCCTACTTTAAGGCTGTCTTTTCTTTTAAAACTTCTTCTATTATTATGTTCCCCCAATTTTTTCTTATAATTTTTCCGAACCTTTTCTGCTAATTACGCATTATTTCATTCCAATTCCTTTAATCGTCATGTTCTTTTTGGTTTTGTGTGTTTTCTGGGTCATGCGTGTGAGTTCTTTGCTCGTTAAGTATAAACAATGAGTGTTACGAAAGATAGCAAAACAAAGTTAAAAAACAAAAAAGTGTATCTAAAGATTTTGAATTTTATGTCATTTATTAACAGGGTTGTTATATTAGATGATGTAAGAAGACTTCATTGCTGCGATTTGCTTGCAAATTTTAACCCTTTAAGGCTGTTGATTAATCAATGGTTTTCAGAAATTATGCTCTTTCGGTTGTCTCATGACATATTGACTAACGAAGTGCATGAATGACCATGTAGATGTTTTAGTCAGATTTATTAAACAAATAAATTCAGCTTCGAAATCACCACATCTAAACCGCACAAGTCATCTCTGGAACATTGAAGTCGATGGAATATATTCCAGAACAGTTTTATTGACCAATCAACGTGCGCCAGCTGCACTTTTCTTCATATTAAAGTTTAAAAGTTAAATTTCCCGCAAATATATCTTTATTGTTGACACAACATTCGATATTTTTGAAGAAAAAAAAAAAAAAATTAAATATTTTAAAACTCTCTTGTTTTAAATACAAAATACTTTTCTTCACTAAACACTTAAATGAAACTTAATTCACCAAGTTGGTACATTTAAATTAAACTTAAGTTTCCATTGGATAAACTTAGCAAGGGGGCCTCAATATCACAACAATACAAAAAAAAAACAGGCAAAGTAATAACCAAGGCTTGGATTTTCATGCAAATGTATATTTGCAATCGGTAATCCAAAATCAATTTCGATCAGTTTTTTCCATACCAAAGGATTTGCAGGAAAATGGCATCGATTTGTTTTTGCATATTTCTGCATATTTTGTTATAAAGCATATATTTGCATATTTTGTCTTAAGTCCATATAATTTGCATTTTTTTTTTGTGATGTATTTTAAATATTTTAAAAGAAATTTAAATCAAAAAATTAATATTTAATACTTTATATCGTTACCTTAATATAAAAAGGCCCCAACTCATCAAAAACACTTTTTACAGGAGAAGGAAAAAACTTAATAAAAGCTGAAATAATATAGCTACACAACCATTGTCAAAAAACATCTTTATTAAAATTAAACGAGGAATTCAGATTGAAATACATAATATGTATTTCTTTCGAAAAATTGTGTGTATGAGTTAGGCCTTTTTTTCTTTAGAAAAATTGTGTGTATGAGTTAGGGCTTTTTGTATTCTGCTTATAACTTCTTTATTTTTAATCTAATTTGCTTGAAATTTTAATAGAATGTGTATTAGCAACCATTCTACAATAATCAATAAAAAAACGGATTTCCAAAAATAATGAGTTGGGGCCTTTTTATATTAAGGTAACGATATATAGAAATATCTGACAAAATTAAACATAACTTGAATCTGTATTGCAAAAAAAATTATAGGATTTCATGAAATAAAAAAAAAGTTGTAAGCTTTTTTTAATTTAATTATGCAAATAAAATTAAAAATTAACATTTTCCCATGAAACTGACATCCTTCAAATATGCTCCCTTCACTTCCGTTGACGTTTTGAGCGTACATTTTCAATGTATAACAACTTTTTGCGTCCGAATAGACAGAGTAATGTTTTTGGAACTTTGAAGAAACTTTTACTTGTTCATACTAATAGAAATTTAAATTAAATCTAATTACCTATTTTAAAAAGAATTAACAAGTGATTGAAGTTTGTTTTTGGTTTATTTTATCTTACTTTTCTGTATATATATATTAATATACATATATGTATGTTTACTAGGGTATTCATTTAATCGGGCTTTTGCTTTAATCGGTTAATCGCTCGATTAATTAACCGAGGTTTTGGTTGAATCGGTTAATTTTGTAATTGATCGGTTGACCGATTAATAAGTTTTTTTTATAAATTAAGTAATTTCAATACATAAAAATGCATAAATTATTTATTATTTGGAGTTACTTGTTTAAAAAAAGCAATAACATAACAGTTCTTGAACTAACACGAGCAAACAAAAAAATAATTCATAAATATGTAATACATATTTTTTAATTAATACATAAATATTATGTAGCAATTTAAAAATGAACAGTTTGATCATTTTATTAGTTATTAAACTATTGTAAGGAGACCTTAAAAATAATCTTTTAGAAAAATATTTAGGATTTAAGCGATTCTTTTCTTTAGTTTTGATAAATCTTGACTTGGAAAAACTTCTTTTACTTATCGTTGATGTTGGAGAAATCGAACGTAATCCATAATACAGAATATCTAATTTCTCAGTCCTTTTCCTGGATTTCTCTAAACGTATAAAATCTTCAATTATGTCATAAGAGTCCTGTTTTAATTTTTTTTTAAATTTTCAAGCCTTCTAATTGTTTCGGTTAATTCTGCTAAAAGATTGATATGAGAAAATATGCGAAGAAACCAATAACTAAACACATACATACATATTGGAAGTTCCAGTGAAAAGTCTCCTTTTTGTAACGTAACGCCAGAAGTACATTAAATCGTTTATCAAAAATTGTATATGTAAAATTTACTTTTTTATATGTTGTGTAAAGCGCAACTAGCTCTACATTAAGTTACAAAAGGAATAACTTTTGAACAACATGGTCCTAAAATACAAGCTTATTTGCTTTCTGGCGTTGCATTACAAAAAGTAGACCTTTCGCTGGAAATTCCCATATGTACTTAAAACAAGAAAAGATATTTAAATTTGATAACTTGGAAAATAAATCTTTATAAGTCCAAAGCCGTCACGCCGGCGCATATTTTTGCTTATATCTTTAAGTCCTTGCGGTTGATTGTTGTAAATTTTTTTCTAAATATAGTGCTGCTTTATTACTTTGTAATATAGAAAAACTTTTTACAAATTTGACTTCTTCATTTAATTTTTTATATTTTATCGTACAAATATCACGTCACGTCACAATGGAAATGCCCATATAAAAAGAACGTGAAACAAAAAGCTGTTGACAGCAAACACCTATTTAAAATGCAGATCCCTTCTTTGTTTGTATGAAAAAATATTTTCTAAACACATACCTTTTGTATATGAGACGAAACAAATAATTAAAAACACAAAAAATTATGTTATAATACTACAAAAAATTAAAAATTTGGTTAATCGGTTAATCGACTGAAATTAACCGGTTTAATCGTTAATCGAAAATAGCCAATTTTAAATTAACCGGTCAGTTAATCGGGTAGTACTAAATCAGTTAACCGAATGAATACCCTAATGTTTACGTAGTTATCTGAATTATTATTTTTGTTATTAATAAATTTTATTTAAGCAAATAACTTTATATGTTTTTTATATATTTTTTAGTGCATATTTTTCTTATTTTAAATGCATATTTTCCATTTTATAGCGCATGTTATAAGCCCATATTTTTGATTTTTTAGTGCATGAAAATCCAAGCCCTGGTAATAACAACCACCTGTTATTAAGACCACCTTGCAAATAATTAAACTTTTTTAATGATATTTTTTGTATTTAGTAGTGCTATCATACTTTTATCTTAATTAAATAAGATTTTTCAAATAAAACTCAAAAAATCAATCGGTACTTAAATACGATTTAAGTTTATATGAAAATTAACATAATAAAGATTTAAATACTATCTTTAAAATTGGGCATAATACAAAATAAAGGTCAGAAGTTTACCATCCAAAAAGCTATATAAGTTAATGAAGACACAAGCCATGTGTACAATATTTGAATTAGTAAAGGTGTTATGATAAATGCTATTTTTGTATTTGATCATTTTAGGATTGCTTAAATGAAACAACAACTGCGAGAAAGAACTAGAAATACAATATGTAAACAAACCAAACAATGTCAACAAAACAAATAATATTGCCCATGTTTTGTTCCCACAAAAACTCGCCAAAAAAAGCTAAAAATCGAAAAAAATTAAGTTAAAAACAGCTACATTCGAGCAAAAACTAATACAAATGGAAACAGTGCTAACATTTTTACTGTAATGTAAATTTTAAGCAGCCTTGCCACTTTGTGGGTAATTACCCGAATTTGGTGTAATTTTTACCCTAGTGGGTAGAGCGTGTGTAATTGCTTTAAGGTGTAGATCAGGTGTAGTTTGAAATTCTTTCCTTTTAAAACAAATAATATATGGATTTGATTTAAGTGATTAAATGTATACCACTTAAGATATTGTTGATCTAGAAAGTCACTGTTGATTTAAAAAAAAAAATTTCCATAGTTTATGAAGCAACCCATTGATAGTGATTGGCGCCAGATGACAACAAGATTTCGAGAAATATTTATGAGCTCATAGTGATTAAGAACCCGATGTTTATTGGAAAAAGAAGGTATTTATACTAAAAAATACACCTGTTGGAAGATATGCTTCCAATATAACAAAAAGTAATGAATTTTGTGTTTTCTTTAACATTTAAAATGCTTTGATTGAGAAATGTTTAGCGCCCTCAACATTTGTTTAACTGATTTGAGAAACAAACTGTCATCTGAAATCATTACACGAATTTTAATTTACTAAATAAAGTATACAAAGGAACGGCAATGCACCTTTTGAAACATTCCTAGATATGTGGAAGTAAAATTTATTAATGGCAATGAATTTGGGATACGTAATAAAGTTTACATAGGTACCACAAAAAACAAACTGAAAACAGGAATTTCAACACACAAATCGGATCAAAAATTACGGAATAATATACCTACACAAAAAACGGCATTCTTATCCCACTGTGCACAAAGAAAACACTCTCCTGATTTTGACAATGTACAAGTGTTACAGAGTTAAAATAACTACAAAAGACGATTCACATTGGAAATGTTACACATAATTAAAACAACAACTAGGATGAATTTTAAGCCGATGTCGATGAGAATTCTGCGAGAGTGCAATTTATTCTTGTTTAAGCTCAGTTCACAATTAGACGATGTTAACACAACATAATAATAGTTAAGTTTTTATTTCTGTTTAATAATTTTTTCAGTGTAAGAGTTTTGTTGTTTTTATATACATACGGTTTGAATTTTGTATTTATACATTTGTTTTTTTATTTTTGTTATTTGTAATTTCCAGATTATAGCCCAGAAGATGTTTTTCAATGAAAAACGAAATATCGGCAAAATTTAATAAATTATTATAAAATAAAAATAATTAAAAAAGACCTCGAGCTCAAAAAAAAAAGTTCTTTTATTTATTTTTTGGAATTACTATATGAATCTTAATAATATTACTAATATTGATCTTATTTAAGTTAATAGGATATTAAAAGTTTGTGCTGATACATGAAACACATACAGATATTTGTTGTAGTATATCGATCGACTAGGAATCAGTATCTGAGTCGTCTTACCTGTTGGCTTGTTGTCTGGCCATGTAGACTTTCTGCGCCAAGTATATGTCGCAATTTTGAAGATAATTTAATGAAATTTGATTCATACGTTTTTTTTTTAAATCATCTTATTATGTTGGTATATGGACAAAATTTGGCCCAAATATATTTTATTTCAACCTAAATTATAATGGGTGTTTCAAGTAAAGATACTTTTTTCAATAGCCTTTTTTTGACAGATCACGTGTGAGTCGTGTCATTTTTTTATAAGCACCATTTTGGGTGCTTTTTTAAATTTAGTGTGCGCTTTTTTTTTTAAATTTCGGTGCGTTTTTTAATTTTTGGTGGCACCAAAGCAAATACAACACAACATTTTGTTTCAGTGTGAAGAAAAAAATCTTTGTACAAAAAAATACATGTTTCAATACCATTTCATTCAACAGTGTAAAACATGTTTATTGACAATTTTGCAGACCACAATAAGAACAACAGTTAATGATGTTTAAGACGCCACACTGTGTCGCGATTTCATACAACAGGTGGCCAAAAATAGAAGCAGCTAGAGTAGGGAGGTGAAATTTGGCATGAATTTTTTTCTTAGGAAAAGAAGTTTTTATGCGAAATTTCGAGAAAATCTAACAAGTGCCACGCCCACCTCCCATACAACCTAAATTTAAAAATTGTTAAAACTTGGAAATTAGTAATCAGATAAGTCTTTGCCGCTGAGTAAAAAGAAATTTAGAAACATAAATTTTATTTATTTAACATAACATATTTAACATACATACATAAAATATATATAAGTATTACAGACAATCAAAGTATATTTACAATTATCACTGTAATCACTTTCAGATTCTACCAATGATTCTTTTGCTGTTTTTATGTCGTTAAATCTTTTTTTTTTTCAACTAAATACGCTTTCAGATCATTTAAATCACTTTTTCTTAAAAGTATTTTCTGACTATGCATCGAAATTGATGGCTCTGACTGCAGAATAAGATAATTTATGTCTTAATCTTGCATTTCTTATAATTTAATGATTGCTTCTTCTGATAACATTCAAATGGGAATGGTAGAATATTTAATAAAATCTATACCATGAACTAAAATTTTGTGCACAGTTGAAAGCATATAGTACCAAGAATATAATTCAAAATATAAAAGTGCAGTATCTTTTCAAAGCTTTTCAAAACTTGAAATATTTATATAATGACCACTCGAAAGTGTTCTTAAAATAATGGAAATTTTTTTTATTAACCTTACATCTACATTAGTAATCTGAGCTGAAAGTTCCACATTAGAAAAGAAGCGCCTTGCAGTATTGCCATAATTCGTTGGGCCATAGCCCGTCTTAACCTTATCAACTCTAAGACCCATTTCAGACTTAAATTTAGCTTGAATGTTTCTCTTTTGCTCAGCAACCTGATCTTTATTTTCTTTTCCTACCACTATCCATTTCTTTATGTGCTGTTTGTAAGAAATATGCAAAATGCATTCAAAACATTTGATACATGCATGTAATGTCGACAATCCATACTGATAGCACTGCTCATTCACAGGCCTTTCGAAAATCGATAACCTGTTTATTTCAGATGGCTTAGCTCGACATAAAGCACAAGTTGAACTACTCCTGTTTCCACTTAATACATTTAAAACTCCGCCATCTATCATCGTCAACACAATTTTAAAAGAGTAAACCTTATTTTCTGTTGTAATACTCGTTTAAAATGATTTTCAGTTGAAAAATAGTACGAATCCGCAACGAGGTTGACACTAAAAAACAATCACAAAAAGAATTCGGGCAATATCGGGCAGCTGATCTTTAAATATATTAAAATACATACTTGTAGCTGCAAAATACAAAAAAACAGGAAAAGTGTTATTTCTACTTTCTTTTAAATTCTCTACGTAAGTTCAAGGTTGCTGAAAAATCTTGACAATGCCTCATTACTATCTTTTTTCTAACGGTATCTGACATATGATCAATATTTGTAAACAAAAACAGTGTTGTAATTATAACTAGAGGCATCACTTACAGCCCTGTTACAAATTTTGGTAGCCGTCACATTCAAATACTTAAATTCGTAGTATTATAAATGAACATAAAATTTGGGATTTTCCCATAAATGTCGTATGCTGAACACACACACACCTTAGCTTTGAACCACTATAACTTTAAAATTTGTAAACATTTTAAGAAGATATTTTAGATATCATCTAACCAGAATGTTTAAAAAATAAATAAAAAAAACGTTAAAATTCTAACATTGACTTTAACCATTTTTGGCCACCCTCGTAACATAGTGCGCCATATGCATATCATATGCACAAAGTAAAATGGTCTTGTTGTTGTAGATAAATGGTATTATGTAAAAGAAAATTTTAATTTATAATTTTAAATAAAAAAATAATTTTATACTTGGCGCGTTTTTTCTCTCTTTGGGTTTTAAATTTCCAAGTTGACAACGCTGATTAAAATGTCCCAATATTTTTTCTTCTTCTTAGGTTAACTACCAGCAGAGACACGCACCCCCGCGTAGACAGCAACTAATAAACTTCGTAAAAGCTTTTAGCAAATATTTCTACCTTTTCTACACCCAAAAAGACTTAAAGTTTTTATCGTTTAAAAGTTTTAAACCCCCTATAAAAAGCTTAAAGGCAATCGCTTATAAAAAATGTATTGTCTTTAAAGAATTTTAGCAAATACTTTATTGAACAAATTCTTTCAACAGCATTAATATGGACCTTAAAAAAGCATAAAGGACATATGGTTAAAGTATAAAATCAAGAGGATTTAACTACCAATACAAATAAGTATATTATGTACAATTACTCACACAGCCACACAAGACTCATGTTCCTTGAATTCATCGGAACATAAATAAACTAAATATTACATAAAAACACTTATTGTGAGGATAATAAAAATTTATATTTTCACACACACACACACAAACGCTTTTGCACAAACGGATGAGTACACTGTACATAAGACAAGTATTTACAGTGTAAATTGTTTTGTGTTTGCAAGGAATTAGTTAAACAATTGTGTGTATGAGTTCAACCATCCATCCCATAACATATTTTGCATACAAGTGTGAAAGTATTAGATAATGGCAAAGAGTAAATTTATACAAATAAAGAATGGTGTGGATTTGTTTTACTGCAAATACTGTGGAACACAACACAATAGCCAACGTAACTTCTATTTAGTTGCACATCCTTCACAACATTCATTAGATTATAATCAACCTATTTAAATGTTGTCATGGTTTCTGTTGGCTGCTCGAGTGTTGCACTTGATAAGTTGACCATTTTGAAATTTACATTTTGCCAACTTTGCTACAAAATCACATAATGGTAAATTATGAAGCAGATAGTGGAATAAAAATCTAAAAAAAAAAAAAAAAAATACATTTATTTACCAATGATTATGAGTGCACATACATATTTACTAGACATTTATTTGCAGAAAGGAATTGTAAATAATTTCAACTGATGCTGTTGCTGAGAGAAAAATAAACTTTGCATACATTTTTTCTTGCTTAATGCCTGAATGCAATAAATTTATATTTTATTCATAAAATGACAATTTGACACTTTCGAGACAATTTGACATACAACAGTTGAATTGGATCGTTGAAAATTGTAATATAAAATTTAAATTAGTTGATGCTTTATCAACAATTGGTGTCACTTTTTCAAGAAGAACACGAAAAAGGGAAAACAGATTAAAAAAAAGGTTTGAAGTATAAGCACAAAAAGTTTAAAAATGAACAAGAACAAATAAAAAAAAAAAAACAAGTCAGTAAGTATAGTAGGTCAATAGTCGGAATATACTTTGATACCCTACACCGCAGGATATAGACACATTTTGGGATCCATGGCTAATCATGGACCCGGCAAAACAAAATTAGGTTAAGATTCATTTGAGTTTTTTTGTGCCGAATGTTATCTAAATAGCAATGGGTGGTATTATTGATTCCGTTCCGCGATTTCGGAAAGAAATTTTTGTGCGGAAGCAAAATTTGCAATTATTTATTCCGCTTGTGCGGTATCCTTTCGCTGTTGCGGTGTAATCTCTACCATTGCGGTATGTACATATTATTGAAACCGCAATATAGATATTTTTCTTTATTTTATAAAAATATTTTATTGCAAGAATAAAAGAGATAAATACATGTGCAAGAAAGTTGCAACTAGAAGCAATTGTTGATTTAATGAAATTACATCAAGACCTTGCTTGAGTCAATGTGCCGCAGCAGAAATAAAAAACTTTGGAAATATTTAGCATTGATTCTAAATGTTTTTGGGCCACCCTTAAAATATGACAGTGGTAAATGTAAGGTTACGAGAGCATAAATTGCATTCTCTAGGTCAAACAAAATATATTTAAATGCTGCCTTATTTAAGCGAAAATTCTTTTGAAACCGTGAAAAATTAAACAAATTATTTAATGCCTTAACCAAGTATTGAATCAAGTATCTGTAACACATCTTCAGATTTATATTGTAAAACTGTTCTTTTTACCCTAAGGTCTAAGCAATCCTCGTATATTTTATATAATGTATATTTTACATAATTTTATCTCTGTCAAACATCTCAACAATTTGTTTTAAATGTTTTTTTACCAGTTTTTTTAACAGTTTTAACTTAGAAATAATTAAAACAGAGATGTTAAAAAACTTTTGTGGAAAGTTTATAGGGATGGGCAATATATATCGATATATCAAAATATCGATATTTAAAAAATAATAATCGATATATATCGCCGATATTTAAAATACCCATATATCGATACATCGATATTTATTTACTACTATCGAATTCGATATTTTTAAGAACTCTTTATAATTAAATTCAACATTTTAACCCTTCAACTAATTACAATACTGTGGTTTTGTAAGAATTTTTTTGCCTAATATTAATAGCCTATTTTCAACGTGTGAAAGAATTCTTTCGTTCGCATAACTACATTGAAAACAACAAAAAAGTCTAAAAATTTGTTTTTGTTTTCAATTTAATTATACTAAAGAAAGAATTCTATCGCACATCGGAAATATGCTATAAGAAAGAAAACGGCCCTTTTCCATTGCACATATTCATAGTTTTTTAAGAGATGACAACAAAGTAATAAGTGGGGAAAAATATTCCGGACAAGATTCCTAAAATTATGCAAAGAATAACCTTATTAAAAGCAGCGAAAGACTAATTAAAGTTGGACTGTTAATAAAAAAGAATATTTTAAAATATTCTTCGCTTATATTTTGAAATAAAATATCCCAGCAAAAACTTGGTAATGACTTGCAATTACTGAACAACTTACTTTTCAATGACTACTTCATACCATCTGCATTACATAGAAGTAGTTGAGTAATGGCTGACATATAATCTGTTACATAAGTACTTGTTTATAAGTTGATTATGGAAATTTATAATTCATTCATAATAAATTGCATCTACGGTTTAATTTTTTTCAAATCTAATACAAATTGGTTTTTAATATTTATTCTTACAATTTGTTTTTTTTTTTATTACACTGAAAGAAAAATGCTTCATATATTTAATGAATCATTTTCATAAAAAAATTTTCCTTGGGTAAATGAAAATTTTCATAGTCTAAATGGAATTTCATAGTTAGAATGAAGTATTTTCGTTAAAATCGCTTCATTGGATTTCGTAATTACGTTAAAAATTTTCATCGGATATATGAAAACTTAAGTTTGTCCAAGTTAAACAAAAAATTTTAATTGGGAACATAAAAAAACAATATACAAACATAACTATATTCATAAATTAATACAAAATTATAGTTTCTTTAAAAAAATGTTAAATTGTTAATTAAAAAAATGTAAGATTTAATTATTTTATACATCTAATGTTACATGTTTGCCATTAATTTTATGAAATCAAAAAATTTTTTTATAAAAGCAACATATTTCAATAATTGCCTTCATAAATTTAAATTTTCATTATGACAATAAAAATGTCATTTTAGTAATGAAACAAAAACTTTCAATCCACTTTCAATCAGCGTTTTTATTGTTATTATGGATAATTTAATCTCATATTTACGCTCTTAATAATTGAGTAAAAAACATAGTTTTTTTATACAAAAACTACAATGCCCCAGTAGACAAGCTGGTAGTGAGCTAGTCTATCAGCACCGAGGTTGCGCGATCGAATCCCGCCAGAGGCAGAAAAAAAAACAAAGTAAAAAAAAAAACAAAGTAAAATAAAATAAGAAAAAATAGAAAAACAAATAAAATAAGGTAAAATAAAATAAATAAAATAAGAAAAAATAGAAAAAAAAAAATAATTAAAAAAAAATAATAAAAAAATTTTTTTTTTAAAGTCATTATTTAAGTCCCTATTTGTAAGCGAATGTGGTAATGACTTATTTAACTCCCTATTTGTAAGCGAATGTGGTAATGACTTATTTAACTCCCTATTTGTAAGCGAGGGTGGTAAGTACTTGCCTCCAATGACATCACCGTGTTAAAATAATGAGTTAAAATGCCAATGTATAAGTAGTGATGAGTCGTTATATTAGCTTTTTAACCCATTACTTTGCAATGTAAGTTTTTGCTGGGATCGCACAGTTTACCTGTTAGTATGTGTCACAAGTTTCGTTTGCCGGCATTATATAATCCCATTTAAATTTTTCGTAATTTATTTTTTTATATTTCATATGGCGAATAAAAAAATGTGGTCTTGGGAATAAATTCACTTTTTTATTTTCATTGAATTTTAGTTTATTGTAGAATTAACTGCCTGTCCCTCGATTTCGAACGAAAACTTCGCTCGCATAACTTACATTTAAACGTAAATTTTAAAGTTTGTTTTAAATGGAACAATAAAAAGTTACTGCCTGTTTGTAGCACGCGAGTTCAAAAATGACTCGCTTAACTTACATTTAAAACAAAACAAATTTTGAAAGGTAAGTTAAGCGTGTCACTTTTGCGCTCGCGTTCTACAAACAGGCAGTAATAATGGAATTACATGTAAAATGTTTGTAAATTTTTTGTTTTTAAATTTGGTAATAATTTCAGCTTAATTAATAAATATCGATACTCTTAAAATAATATCGATACGATATATATCGATATACTTTTTAAATTTGCCCATCCCTAAAAGTTTATACCGCAGATCGATTTTTACTTCCGTTGAATTTTATTTTCCGTGCGGAATTAATAATACCACCCATTATCCTTTTGAGATTTGTTCGTCTTAAAGATATTTTGGAGAGGGGGTTTATGTGGGCCCTATGGTCAATTTGGGACCGACAAGCACAAAATGTGCCGTGACACAGCAGCTATTATAAAAGTTATCGTTGCCGAATTTTATATCAATTAAAAACATTAAAATGGAAGTTAAAAGTAAAACTATTTTTGGGAGTTGTATTTGTACGGGAGATTGTGGGTATTTGTATGATCAAATATCGACCGATTTTAAGAAATTCGATAAGACGATTTATGTTGCAACAAAGTACTTTTGGACCAAATTTTATCTAAATACCAAGAAACAAGATAGTTTATGGGCACAAGAACTATTCCGGAAAGAAGTTTCTATGGGTGCCATGGGAAATTATGGATCGATTTTCACCATTATGAATAGGCTTGATCTTTGTGACAACCTATGTACCAAATTTTATCAAATTATTTCCAAAATTGTGGCCTGTACTTTGATGTACACCTTGTCCGTCCGGCTGGACAACCTGCCGGCCTAAGTCGATTGGTATACTAAAAGATGGATCAAGCACCAATATTTTAAAGTGTTACGCATATAGACGGTGTATTGGAGCAAATTAGTATATTGAAGGACATATGCATTAAGGCTAGATGAAATCATGGTCCTATTGGGCCCATTGTTATGACAAAATAAGCAAACTATGGGCAGTTCTAGCTAAAAGTCTACTTAATGTAACGTAACGCCAGCAAGTAATTAAAATTGTTTCTCAAAACATTTTAAATGTATAATTTACTTTTTTATATTTTGGTGTAAATCGCAGCTAGATCTACATATAGTAACAAAAAAGATAACATTTGAAGAACATGGGCCTAAAATACAAGATTATTTGCTGGCTGGCGTAACGTTACAAAAAATAGACTTTTCGCTGGAATTGCACATATAGAGAAAAAGTTTAAACATTCTAGTTCATTGTATGGGGTAAAATTATTGGTTTTATGGGGTAAAATTAATTTTTAATAGCAAACAAAATTTACACATAAAGAATATTAAGGCTAAATTTTGGTTGTTTCATACGACCGCTAAAATTTACACATAAAGAATATTGTTACGAAAGTAACTTTAGTAAAGAATAAGTTTAGTTTATTAGTAATTTTATTAGTATAAAATGTTATTGTATTAGTTTCGCATATTTCTAATGTAAACCCACTGTACAGAGTTTTCTAGTACAAATGTAATGTTATGATTGTTATAGATAACTAATAGTGTTAAGATTATTTTTAACCCATAAAGTATGCTTTAGTTTATTGATGTATAAATCAATTTAAATTCAGCCACAGTGTTAATGCATAATGATATTAGCTGTAAGATAATAAAAGCTCGATTGGCCCAGAAATGTCGAAAATGTTACAGACATTTCGACGAGTCGAATGCTCTAGAGACATCTAGATGTCAGCGAACAGAGTATAAATACTCGCGAAGGTGGGCATCGATAATCAGTATTAGTACGATTATTTAAGTGTGCACAACGCAATTATTAAGTGGTAAAATTGACTAAGTTTTAAATAAAGTGGCGTGAATAGTTTATAGTACATCTAAAAAGTAAAGTGTTTAAAGTGTTTTATTTATTTATTAAAGTTGCAATAAAAGAACTCAAGAGGTTTATTATAAAGGAAATAAACCAAAAACGTTATTGAAAAGGCAGTAACGTAACATTATTTAAGCTAAATTTTTGGTTGTTTCATACGACCGCTATTTTGCTAAAATTTAATTGTCGGGAGCACATTTTGCGGAGAGTACTGCAAAATAATAGACCGATTTGATTAGTTTTCAGTATTTCTAATACCCTATCCATATATTTGGGGCAAACTTTGTTCTCCTAGCTTACATGGTGTGGACTCTATTACGCAAAATCCTTTATTTTAGGACAAAAAAGGGACCTTTTTGCCTCGGTCATATCATTACGTTACTGCCTTTTCCATAACGTTGTTGGTTTACTTCCTTTATATTAAACCTCTTGTGTTCTTTATTGCAACTTTAATAAAATAAACCAACTTCAAACACTTTTTCAGTTCACAAACTTTATTTAGAAGTTAGTCACTTTAACAACCGTAATTTATAATTGAGGCCTCTATTTGTGATCTACACACTTAAATATTTGTACAAACACTGGCTTTATAATTTTCTCCGCGTGATGCGATATCAACTTGACAAAGTCTGTACTGATACTGACTTAATGCCATCTTTTTTTTTTGCGAATCTATTTATACTCTAGCCCAGACGTGTAAATAACTCGAGCCCTGACGTCAAGATGGCTCTAGAATGTTCGACCCCTCACATATATTATGTTAATTAAACTTATGCATCTATAATTAGCTCAATATAAATTATACATCAATAAACCAAAGTATACTTTAAGGCTTAGTCGAATATTTGAGATATTACAGTGGGGTTGAAGTACAATTGTGCATAACAATTTTAACATTACATTTGTACTAGAAAATTCCGAACAGTGATTATTACATTAGAAATATGCATAACTAAAAAAAACAATAATAATTTAAACTTATAAATAGCTAACAAATACAAAATAACTAAGAAATAAAACTAATTCTTAACTAAAGTTACTTTCGTAACAATATATAAATAGTTCTCGGCAAATTAAACTACCAATATTCTATTTAACTTATTTAATGTAAAAGAGCAACAGTCAGTATAGGTAAAAATTTAAGACAATCACAGTACTTTTTTTTTAACAGAACCATTTTAAAATGAATTTTTTTGAATTTAAATAGCAAAATTATTGGGACTATTTGTAATAGAAATACATAAAATTCTAGTACTCACTTCATCTGGGGTCCTCCGAAAACCAATTACGCTAACCACCCGGACGGACGGACATCGTCAAATCAACCACTTGCACTTAAAAAATCCTTACTATTAAGGAACTAAATGCCTTAAGAGAAAAATAGGCAAAATGGTTGCAAAACCTGCTAAGAGTTATTTGTTAAGAAAGAACGATGCAGAATTAAGCTTCTAAAAATGTGTCCAGTGCCCAAATTAATGGGTCGATTACGGATGGCAATACAACTAAAGTTGAGTTGCCAGCAGCGAAATTAGGCAATGCCGCTCATGTTAAAAGATACAAAATTTATTTAATATTTTACCATGAGCGGCGTTGTCTGATTTCGTGGCTGGCAACTCAACTTAAGTTCAGTTGCCACCCGTAATCGACCCATTTATTTGGGCTATATTACAATACAATTTAAATGGAAATTTCTGTCGCTATCGAATACCATTATTTGGTCCCCAGATTCATTATTAAATTTATCGAATTATAGCGCAAGTTATTCTGGGCTTCTGAGATGTAGAGACAACTGGACCAGAGATCAGCAATGAGTAGTGAAAAAGTGAGTAGAGCCGAATCATGACTCATAATTTCTTGTACTTATACGCACTCATACTTATTGTAATTCGATCGAAACTCATATTCACTCAGAAGTTTGATTTTACTCATCGTACTCATACTTAGAACATTTATGTAGTGGTTGATTTAGATTCAACAGAACTCAATGTGTATAAGCGAAGCAAAATGTGAGTCCACAATGGGCTTCTTTCTACCCTTACGTTTTTTCACTAATTGGAAAACTCCGCTATATATTTTTTCCTTTATCTCACTGTTTCTATCCATTTTTTACAACCTGCTCATAAATATCAATAATAATAAAAAAAATGTAATTTCCCCAAAATGTTTCTGTATAAACTTACAATTTTATGCTTTTTTATATTTTTATAGATTTTATACTAGTTAGAAACTGTTAAATGACTAAACTTGTAAATATACTTGGATGAGTTAAATGAGCTGAATCAATGTGAGTATTATAAGTATTTTCCTGAAATTACAAATCAAATTGAGGTCATTTTTAAATGTGTGAGTATGAGTCGACGTCACACTCATATTTGTGAGTGTGAGTGAATCAGATTAGTTGAGTTTAAATGATTTCTACTCACTTATACTTAAAATTTCATGAGTCAGTATGAGTAGCGAAAAAGCGATTCATTGCTGATCTCTGAACTGGACCTTATCTGGAATCAGTTTTAAGACTGGAGACAACATTTCAATTAAAGTCTAGATCCTGGATATTGATAATAACTTCCAATTAATGCCAATTTTTAATGAACTTTGTGCGAGAGTTACAAAACAATTTGCTAGGAAAGCATAGAAAATATGTAGTTTGATTAGTGTTCGACCGCAATATGAATGCAATATGTTTATTAACATTACAAAAATTGTGTCCACAATAATAACGGAAATTGTTGCACTTGACAACAAATACTGAGTAAATAAGTTACAGGTTATAATAAAAATAAATAATCAATGTAAATATTATTACAAAGTCATTCTCTGTATAAATAAATATAAAATATCTGCCTACAATCGTACAAACAATTTTTAATATTAAGTACACAAGTAATAACGGCATAAATGTAAATAACAGTAAATACTCGTAATGTATCTGATAGATATTTACAATATGTACACAATAGAAGTACAAACACAAAAACATGTATAATGTGATGCACGTAGGCAAATACACATTAAAGATAAACATCGCCCACCTTGCAAAATTGCTAAAAAAAAAAAGCATAAAGTCTGGTGAAATACAGAATTATTATCGATTTTTCCTGAAACTCACAAGCCCTTATGCAGCTACGGAAGCTTCCCTTAAAGACAAAAAGGAAACACAAATTGGGCACTGGAAGCCATTGGTAACTACTATAAAATGTTGTCGGGGCAGAGATTATAATTTTTATAGCACAAATTGTAATCATTAAAAGTTTTAAAATTAAATTTTGCTATTGCTTAGCCTTCTCTCTAATTAAAATTGTTATAAGAATTACAAATTTATTTCGTATTTAAACAATATTTCTACAACATATTGAAGTTATTTGAATATCTCTTAGAAACAAAAAAGACAAGAAAAGGCGCAAAGCGATTGGAAGAGTTAAGGTTAGGGTTTTTATCCCGTGCTTTTTTACTTTCGGCAAATCCTGCTTTTTAGACAAATAAAAATTTGAAGATTTTTTTTTTAGGTTAAAGATTTTGAAAATGACTGGTAATTTAAAAATGTTTATTCCTACACTCATAGAAAAGTTCATCTTCATATTGATGACGCCCTAACATAAAAATTGTGGCAGCAATTTAATTACATATTGGGCAAAAAGTGACATCAATCTAATGGCGAACGTCATCATTCAATTTTGTCATATTTTATGCGTCGTCTATGCTATGACTACAGTGACACCAATTCGATGCCACATTTTGTGTATTATTAACATTATTTAAAAGTTAAATGAGAAGCAATAATTCCCATATTCTATTTTTTTTAATTATTTGGTTAAATGCATAAAATTTACAAAGTAGACTGACTACGAAAACCACATCCAGCATGCTGCTGGTGTCTTATAATTGAGTGTTCTTCTGTAAAAAAAGGCGGAATACAACAAAAGTGAAACAAAGATGTGTAACGGGTTAGTAAAAATTAATATTCTCTCACTTTGACTTAAGTCAATTTCAATGACTGAACTTAATGACAGTGTGTCCTTAAATTGAGCCTAATGAGTCCTTTCTACGATGTTACTGAGTCATCGCACTGATGAGATGTTTAATTAAACTGACTCCGATTCGTCATTTCTGTGATGCTGATGTGGCATTCCATTGATGACATAATTTCCAAGCGATGTTAAGGTTGACATGACAAGGATGAAAAGTGTCATGGGGTCAAAAACGAAGACACTTGTCTTAGTAATGATGGCTAAATACATCAGCGTTTTGACGCCTTTTCTATCAGTGTAAGATTAATAATCTGTTGCCAAGTGAAAAATAGCACATTTGCAGAAAAAACGAAACTGGTATCCTCACGATCAATCATAATATGTACTGCACATTTAGAAATTGCCAATTTACACAATGACCATCGTGAATACCCATATTATCAGAAGACTTCACAAACTAAAGGCTTATAGGTAAATGGGTAAAATTTACAAGCTGTCGTGCTTATTTGCTCTTATCTCAGCCATTTGTGGAACAGTTTGGCTGAATTTTAATAGCAATCTAATAACAACCTAGTCCCCATAATATCTGGGGTCTTCGGAACAGCCATTTCAACATACACACGGATAAACGGACATCGTTAACTCAACTTCGCTATTAATAATAGCCCAGAATATACATAATACAAACGGAATGACAAACTTATATATACCCTTTCGCCCTCCCCCAGGGTTGTGTAGGGAAACATTTAACGGATATTTCACCTTTCGGTGTTACATCCTCTAGGAAAATAAGGTGTAGCCAATACCTTAAGTTCGGCAGAACTCAACATTGATAGATCTCTAGAGTTTGCGGCTGAGCAGAGATCCTGTCTGGTACCACGGGATTTTGTAGTCCCCGGTAACACGGCTGAAAGTTCTGTTGCTATTGAACAAAATCTTCCGACTATTCTAAAGCAGCGGATGTTAGATAGCTCTAGCTCCTAAACGAGGAGCGAGTATGTCATTCTGGCGAATTTTACACTCAAAATGTCCACCTGTATGCGTTAGTTCTCCTCACACACAGGTGCGGTTGGTAAAAGCATTGTTTTTCAATCAGTGGTTAGACTATCTTGCGATTAGGCCGATGGCTGCTAAAATTAATCTTTGCTACTCAAAGAACTACTCGAAACTTCAATCTATTTATTTATAAAGTCTTTGGACCTACAAATTATCCTTACACCCTACTCGCTTATATAAAATTTAGTAAATTAGCTTTAAACTTTTCTTTAGAAAAACTAAAATCTAATAAACGGTGGTTAAATTTTAAGGGCCGATGTTGAATGTGAACCACACCTAAACGTCAAGTTTTTTTCTGCATTTGATTTGACATTTCTCAATTTCAGACTAACTCAATTTGAAAGATACACAATCGAGCAACGCGTTAAAGCTATTCAGACTTATTATGAAAATGGACGTTCAAATCAAAATGCATGTCGTGAAAATCGTCTTCAGTGATGAGGCACATTTTCACTTCAGTGGATTCGTCAATAAGCAGAATTGCCGCATTTGGGCGAACAATAATCAAAGAGTTATTTTCGAAAAACCAATGCACCCACAAAGAGTGACTGTTTGGTGCGGTTTATGGTCTGGCGGTATCATCGGGCCGTATTTTTTCCAAAATGATGCCGGTCAGGCAGTTACTGTGAATGGTGTTCGCTATCGTGAGATGATAACGAACTTTTTATGGCCCGAATTGGAAGATATGGTTGTGGAAGATATGTAGTTTCAACAGGACGGTGCTATTTGTCACACAGCTAACGAAACAATTGCTCTATTGCCCGACAAATTCAATGGACGTGTTATCTCACGTGGTGGCGATGTCAATTGGGCGCCAAGATCATGTGATTTGACACCGTTGGACTTCTTTCTTTGGGGTTATTTGAAAGAAAAGGTGTACGTCGATAAGCCAGCAGCAATTCAAGAGCTAAAGGATGAGATAATTCGGCACATTAACGGCATTAAACCTTAATTATGCCTCAGCGTCATCGAAAATTTGTACCATCGGATGGAGGTGTGCCCCCGAGGTCGCGGCGGCCATTTGGCCGATATTTTGTTCCATACATAATTGAACCATACCAATGACAATAATTTCCTCAATAATTTGTGTTTTATTCAAAATCAACATCGGCCCTTAAAATTTAACCACCCTTTAAACACATTTTCAATTAAATTATTATACAAAAGTTGAGAACTATCAAGTGGATCCGTTAGTGAATAATTAGTTTTATGCAATTCAATATCAAAATATGTACTCGTATGATACATAAAAGATCTAAAAGGAAATTTAAAATTACTAGTGTTAATAAATTAGGACATTTTATGTTATAATTTATTATATTAAATTATTCCTAAAATATTACATCGATAACTATAGAAATACAATGGGTTTTTATCGCCAAAATTCAGCGAGAGAGAAAATTTTGTACATTTACGCTGAACTCTTTCTAACCTGTTTATATGAACCGTAGGAAAAGTATTCCAAATAAAAGAGGCATATTCAAGAATTGATCTCACAAAGGCGCAGTACAACATTTTTCTCGTCAAAGGGTTTTTGAATTCCTTAATAGTTCTTTTCACAAAATCAAGTAAAGAAAACGATTTTGGGATAACGTAATCGGGGTGATTTGTAAAAGTTAATTTATCATCAAACAGTACACACAAATCCATTACGACATTTACCTGACGCAGTAAGATAGAATTGATAGAATTCTTCAGATAAACAAGCCATTTTAATTTATGAAAACATACTCGTACATGCAAGCAGTTATCAATATTAAATTGCAGTTTATTTCGAACAGACTCAGCAACGACTCTATCTACAGTTTTCTGCAAATGTAAACTATCAACTAAACATTTAATTCTATAATATATCTTTAAATCATCAGCATAAAGTAAAACTTTCACATCTCTACAGCATGAAGATATATCATTCATGTACAAAATGAAAAGAATAGGACCTAAAACACTTCCTTGAAGTAAACCAGAAGATGCAATGTACGGCATAGAAAATGATTTGTCAACATTTACATTTACATTTAGGCGTAAACTTACAATTGATCGGTCGCAATTGTAATATTTTCGTACACTTTACGAACTGGCACAATTTTGTTGCTAAATTAAATATCCTTAAAATCCCCGAATTCTAATTTCGTTCACAGATACATTGTAGTAGACTTAATTTTTAAAAAAAATGTCTGTGCTTTTGTCTGGATAAAATTAAAGATTTTAAGTCTTCTTGGATAGCTATAAATGAACTGCCAATGTTATTGCAATGGCAACTTAATAACTTTTGTCTGAATATGTACACAGAAAAAAGTGTTTTAGCAATTAAAAAAATGGTTTAAAAGTATTTAAATTTAATTAATGTGATAATTGAATCAATTATTTTTTTAGTTGAAAGAAAATTAAAAATTTAATTTCGATTTCATTAACATTTTAGTTGTTTTGAAATAAATTCTCAATTAAAATTTTAATTAAATAACTAAAAATCTTAATTGACTCTTTTCGTTTAAAAAAAATAATTTAAACATGTAGAATTGTTGTTGGGAATTCTCTATATTTTATTAAATATATTAGCACATTGTGTGAAATGGCAAAGTTTTTCGATCATTTTTTTTTTTAAATTAAAATTAAAAATAAAAAAAAAATACAATTTTAAGTAATCAATATAATCATTTTGGTATTAGGTGCAAATTGAACAAATTGTTTGCTTGATATTATGAATTTGGTATAAATTTGGTGATTGGAGAAAATTAATAATTTTTTCTGTGTATAAAATTTTTTTTATCTGAATCCCGCATAAATTCATTGAAAAGCAAGAATTGAGAAACTGGAACGGAAATACTGGAAAAAAATTATTGTTGGGTAAAAACCAGAGTACGGAGAGTGCTCGAATTAAACTCGCTCGCGAGCGAGTCCAATTCGAGCGAGTTTTATTTTCAACATTGAAAAGAATTATTCTTTACTGCTCGCGAGTTTAAAAAATAAAACTCGCGAGCGAGTTTTATTTTTGCGAGTTGAAAAATATTGCTCGCGAAAAGAATTCAAATTTTAAGAGTCAAAAATAAAACTCAACTCGCGAGTCGAGCTAAAAAGAATTGTTCGCGAGTTTTATTTTTGCGTATGAATTTTTTTTAACTAAAAATATATTTTTCCTGTTTATTTGTTTGTATGTGTGGATAAATGTGTGTATGTATGAATATTTCATCGAAACACAACACAGCATTAGCAAATGGATCAGAAGTAAGGTGGGAAAAGGTATTTATTGATACAGCAAATATTACGTTGTGACAAGTATAACTAACCATGAAGAAGAAATATCAAAGAAAAGGATTCGTTTAAAAGAATGCAATCATGTTATACGTTTCGAAAATATAAAAAAGGCAGTTCATTAATTTCCTATGAATCGTAAACACTTCTATGTAAGTCACTAATGAACGCATACATTTTATTACACATCATTCAAAATTTAACATTTATACGTATTGCACATATATTTTAAACCACACTTATCTACCTGTTTATGAGCAGCATTCACTTGTGTGCATTTTTTTAGTATAAACATTACTTTTACAACCCTTTCCCACACGTCTTGCCAGCCATTTTAACATAAACATTAATATAATAAGTTTTTCAGACCCATTGCACTGACATTTAAACACTCACTAGGGATCAAACAAACATATCAATGATCACATTTTCTATAAATAGTCGTGATTGTTTACTACCTGCTGATGTTTTCTATAAGAATCAACTAATTTGGTTGTCACAAGACAATTATGTGATGGCTTTTGCTACCCTAAAAAACTCTTAATTCATTTATAACACTGGTCTTCAAAAACAAATGTAAGTCTTTAAATAAAAACATATAAAATATAAAGATTTTGAAGCGGTTAATTTAAATCCGTTTGCAGTTTCAAATTTTTTTATGGGCTTGACTTATATTCCGCCCGAAATAAGGGCCGATTTTTATAAAAACACCAACAAATGATTATTAATAATATTTCCTTTAAGTCAAACGAATAACATTTTTTATATTTTCCACTGTTTCGGACATTTTCAGAAATTAGTGGCGATAAACTTTTTTTTTTCAAGCAAAATTAGTACTATTTTTTGTTTTCAAAAATTTGTTAACAAATTTAGAACAATTTTTTTTATTATTTATCAGAAAGCCAGATATATTACGAATAAAATGAGCCATAAACCATGAAAATCGATTGACAAATGTTTATTTTATTTATAATTATTAAAGGCAGCTTTTATGAAAATAATATGTTACCAATCTCAAACACTTTTATTTAAGTCATTTAAGAACGCATACATTTTATTACACATCATTAAACATTTTGCAGGTTTACATATTTTTAAACAAGAAAACATTTATACATACAAACACACATACATTCTTATCAACATGGTTATGCCCAGCATTCATATGTGTGCATATGTTTTTATAACCCCTTCCTACACATTTGCCTGCCCATCGTTTCTAAAAATTCATATGTATGTATATTTTTACTTCGCACAAGCAAACATTAATTTTTTTAAACGAGTTGCTCGATTTCAACTCGTATGCGCTCGTTTTCTGCTCGCATAAAATTTGTACTTACGAGTTGAAAAATAAAACTCGTAAGCACAAATTTTAAAACGAGTTGTTATCTGCTTACGAGTCGAGCACAAAAATCTTATGACTCGTAAAAAATTTGTGCTCGCGAGTTTAAAAATAAAACTCGCGAGCACAAATTTTAAAATGAGAGAGTTGACTCGAATTGTGCTCGCGAGTAGAATTTTTTCCTACCCTGGTAAAAACTCCTGAACGAAAAGGAAAACAACATGCAATCAGGATAATGTCGCCTAATGTTGCAGATAATCAAGACAAGACAATGCCTTCGCTTCTTAAGGCAAGTTTAGCCAACCAACTGCACATTGTAAAGGTAGAGTTAGCCGAACGTCCACGTCCCCTAACGAAACGTCTGGTCCGTTTTGTTATTTGCTTACAATGTAAATGCTTACCGAATTTAAATGTCACGTAACGGAACGTCTCAATCTGTATAAATCATAATTTCTTGCCGTCGTTACGTGACAGTTGTAAAGCAGTGATGGCCTGCTAGTATCTTAAATTGAATGCGGGTAGTTTCGCTCTTTTTTTTTGGTACTTTTCCCAGTATATCTATGGACTTTAGAAAAAACGACTTACAATACAACATATTTCCATATATATAAATATACATATGCTTAGATGTACAAAATAAACAAATGGATATGCACATACAATAGAAATCAGAAATATATAAAAGGCTTTAATTGGTTACAAAATATTGTTTTGTCTATGCACATTTACAAAATAATATATGTAAATTTGTATGTATATGCTAAAATACATATTTGTTTATTGTAAATATATAATATAAATATCAGATATTAAATTATAATTGTTTTTTTACTTACACTAAATACTGTTTTAATACCATTTTAATCACTTGGTACTTTTTCTGCACAACGGTCACCATTTAAACCTTTTGATTTCCCAACACTGTGTGTTGTTTTATGTATACTATTGCTTTTTTGTTTATGTATGTGAAAAACATATGACACGTTTTTAGATGTTCTATAAGTGCACCAACGTGCAAGCGGTCCGTTACAGTAAGTTACGGGAACAGCAACGTTCGCCTAACTCAGCCTTAAGAATGAAAAATAAAATGAGATTAACACACACAGTCTCATCAGCCGCATCACGCAGACACAATGTTAATAGAAAATGAAAACAAAACGTCAAGTTAAATAATGATGATAGTAAATGTATGGAACATGTGGTGTATAGGCAGGGCTGCCAGATTAAATTGTAAAAAAATCGTCAATTTCCTGAGAAAAAAAAAATCGTCTTGTTCTGTTTAAAAAATCGTCAAAAAAATCGGACCATTTAAATTTAGATATTAAACAAAGTTTGTTCGATTTTTATTTAAAAACAAGCAAACAAAAACATATTATATACATACATACATATGTATATCCCCGTATGTTTATGAAATTGTTTGTTAAATTTAACAAATGTTTGTTAAGGAAAATTTTCATAAAAAATTTGTTTTGTAAACCTTTAATTACTATATTATAATAATCTAAGGTTTTTTTCAAAGTCAAAGATACTTTCAATCGGGCCATTTTCTAAAAAATTTCAAATTGGTATACCGTTTACCACAGAGGGTATATATACAAGTTCGTTTTTATATAAGTTTGTTATACATTTTGTAATTGCTACAATATTAATATTACGCCCTATAAAGTATATACTCGTACATACGAGTATATACGTATGAATATTCTGAGTCCTTATGAGTAGCAAAGTTGATTTAACGGTGTCAATCTAACCATGTGTTTGTTGAAATGGGATTTCCGAAGACTCTTATATAAACATTGCTATACATTTATATTAGATATTAGGGTATTCATTTAATCGTGCTTTTGCTTTAATCGGTTAATCGCTCGATTAATTAACCGAGGTTTTGGTTAAATCGGTTAATAATCGGTTAATATTGTTTTCGATCGGTTAACCGATTAATAAATTTGTTTTATAAATCAAGTAATTTCAATACATAAAAATGCATAAATTATTTATTTTTTTGGGTTTTTTAGAAAAAAAAAAAAAACAATAACATAACAAACATAACAGTTCTTGTATTAAAACGAACAAACAAAAGAATAATTCATAAATATGCAATACATATTTTTTAATTAATAAATATTATGTATTAATTAAAAAAAAAATAACTGTAAGATCAATTTATTAGTTATTTCAATAGTTTAAGAAGATCTTATAAAATAATCTTTTATACATATTATTTTGTTTAAATTTTTAGGATTCAAGCGTTTATTTTCTCTAGTTTGGATAAAACTTGACTTTGATAAATTTTCATTTATTGCAGATGTTGAAGAAATCAAAAGCAACCAATAATACAGCATATCTAATTTCTCAGTCCTTTTCCTTTATTTTTCTTAATATATACAATCTTCCATTATTTCATTAGAGTCCTGTTTTAATTTTTTTAAATTTTTAACAATTCTAATTGTTTTGGTTAATTCAGTTAAGAGATTGATATAAGAAGATATGAGAAGAAACAAATAACTAAACACATACGTATAAAAAGTACGGGAAACAAAAAGCTTGGTTTGTATGAAAATATGGTTTCTAAACACAAGCTTTTGTATATGAGACGAAACAAATAATTAAAAGCACAAAAAAATATGTTATAATACTACAAAAAGTAAAAAATTTTGTTACATCGTTTAATCGGTTAAACGAATGAAATTAACCGGTTTAATCGTTAATCGAAAAAAGTCAATTTTAAATTAACCGATCAGTTAATCGGGTAGTAATTAATCGGTTAACCGATTAACGGTTAACCGAATGAATACCCTATTATATATAGTACGGTATAGTGTGCTATTATATTTCCGCCAGATCGGTCTACAAATGCCTAAGATATGAACTAAAAACCATGACTGCCTGTAATTTATACCCATAAATCTCTCATTTTGACCTGTAAACAAACCTTGACTTCTTTAAATCTTCTTTAAATTTATTATTATTTTTTCTTTTTTACCTGAAACATTCTTTCTTCACGAAATTATAGTTTTGGCACCATGGCACCCATATAAGCTAGGATTATAAAATTTGGCTTAAAAATGTTTCATATACATAGGTATATAGAGTATTAAACGTTAAAAATGAGCCAAATTAGTCCATAACTTCACCTGCTCCCCACACGAGTGAACTCTCAATCACCAAGTCAAGATTTTGGTACGAGTTTTTACTTAAATTGACTTGACTCGAAATTTTGCTTTTGCCTATAAAATTGTTTATGGAAAAGAACAAAAATGTTTTTTTTTGTGCTGCCTAATAACAAACATCAAAAGATTTAAAATTGTCTTATTTTGAAGACTGAAAAAAATCGTCACTTTTTAGAAAAAAATCAGCAAATCGGCACTTTGCTAATTTCGGAACCAAAAATCGTCAAAATGACGATAAATCGTCAATTCTGGCAGCCCTGTGTATAGGGTTTCTCTTTTGTAAAAAAAATTTCGGAAATTTTTGGTAATTTCTTCCCAAAGTTTTTGATCTGAGTTTAAGTTTTTGTGACGTTAATTGGGCCAAAAAATCAGTGAAAAATTAAAAGAGGGTTTAGTTCGACTAAACTTAAAATTACATGTAGTTTAAACTCAACAGCTGCAAATCAGTGTCAATTGCTCTTAAAGCACTTATCCCGTGACCAGTGAACAACATTTTATAAATAAAAGGAACGAATTGTGAACAAGACCTATCACTTAACTGGTGATAGTGAGTTTAGAGTGTAGTTGGTCCAGAGGAAAGTTAATTGGCAAAAAACTATTCATGTGACTGGATTTTGTGCGGGTAGTGGCTGATTTCCTCTAGTTCTATTACTTTATATGAAGGGGATCTATCATATTGACATAGTTTATTTGTAACAATATCTGCGACAGGCATTATTTTAACCGAAATTGAGTGTGTCCATTAAGGTTATTTCAGTGACCTGTTACAAAGTGTCAAAAAGGTGCCAGTTAACCCCTCGTATGACATCGCCATGTTAAAGTGACTTGTCACGTGACAAGTTTAGTGTTAGTTCCCTTTTCCCTAGGGTTGATATGTTTTTCAGAACTAAAAAACGAAAAACATTTTGTGTAAATCTATTAAAAAAATTCATTTTATTTGTTTATTAGGATTAGTTCTAAAAATATTTGTACAGATTTTTAACCAAAATAAGAACGATAGTTCGTAACTACAAAGGAAACTAACAGCTTATTCAAAAAGGCATATGAAAAAGTCTACGTACAAACATTTTTTATAATGTTTTTTGTTAAAAGGTTTTAATTAAAAAAAAAAAATTAATATCAAGTTAAAATTTCTTTTCGTTAGAGAACCTCCGCTAAGCGTTTTGGCATAGAATCGACTACATTCGAAGTCTCTTGAAGGGAAATTTTGTTCCATTCTTCAATCATCGAATTTTTAATGGTTGTTTGAAATAAATTTTGTGCTGTCGAATACGAGGATCCGAAAAATCATATAAGTGTTCCATGGGACTTATGTACACCCAGAGAAAAAACATGTTTAAATATGGTCACCTCCAATAAAACTAAAAGGAATTTTAACTTGATATTAATTTTTTTTTTTAATTAAAAATTTCCTTTTTAGTTATGAGCTATCGTTCTTATTTTTGTTAAAAATAAGTACAAATATTTTTAGAACCAATCCTAATAAACAAATAAAATTAATTTTTTTTTATAGATTTACACAAAATGTTGTAACTTTTTCAGTTTTGAAAAACATATCAATGGCTTGTACACAGACTTTTGCTGCTAAGTGTATATTATATGTAGTTACGAAATAATAATGTGGCAGCACTACGATAAATGTTGTCAGATTTATATGGTTTGTATTGGTAGTTTAAAGGACCAATTTTATATTTTACTGATTTATAGATTTGCTGGTTTAAACATATTTTAAACCAAAAAGAGAGTTTAACTTTCACTGATTTATTAGCCCTAAATGATACTTCCTGTTGAAAAAAGTAAAGTGTTAAATTTTTTGGCCTGAGCATCTAAACTGCGCATTAGACCGTCTCAGTTTTTATACTTTTTTCGAAATTCCTTCATGATCATCGATTATCTACTATAAAAACCAAGAATTTTGGTGTATAACACTTAAATATTGATGAATGGGAAGTGGTCTCTCAAATCGTTTTTTAATTTTTTTAGGCAAAATGCCTTTATTCAAAAAATTAAAAAATCTTGATTTAGTTATTTGCCTCAAACTCAAGCAGTTCTGAATGGATTTGAACATAATTTCATGCATTAGAAAGCTTATTAAATTTCCTAAATGTTTCTTAAAGGAACATTGCCATTTTTGTCGATGGTTTTTTATTCACAGCACTACAAATTCAGATTTTCAAATACAAACTTAATATTTTTTTTCATTTTTGCTTACCTTTTCATATATAAAAATTGAACGAGGCAAAACTTTTATATTCTGTAAATGCAGTATGGTAGGAAATTTTAAAGTAAAGATTTTGCTTTAAATAACAGTCGCATTATGTTAAGAAAAACTGCAGTTTTAGTTGATATGAGTAAAGTTGTTTATTTCTAAATTTGCTTCTATTGCATAAATACATTATAAAGTAAAAACATAGTGGTTTTTTTTTTTAAATTTGCTAAAATTGTGCTTTTGTTGGAGTTTGGATGCGTTTTGTGAAAATGCTCGATGACTTAACTTAAATTAAATCATTTTGGGTGTGGCACTTCCCAGACAAAGACGTTATACATTTCTGTATGTCTGCAGAACGAAGCGAGCCAAAGTTCCCAAAATAGGTACAAACATATCGGTTATCAATACACATCATCCCATAAAATATGGGCGGGATTGGAAAAGTGGGCATGGTACCTCCCGTACAAAGATATTATTGAAAAGTCTCAAAATTTAAAATTCTATGGCTCTAGTATGACATATGAACACGTTTTATATATCAAAATATCAGACATTTTTAGCAGAATATATTTCCCGAAAACCCTGAAAGTTTTTTCCCAAAAATGGAAGAGTAATGCCCAAAATAAAATTTTTTAAATATACCCATTTTCGGAAACAATAGATCTTCCCGAGTCCAAGTATTATAATCTAAAATAATGGTAAATTCCTAAAGACGTAGGTATATAAATCTGCCAAATCGGTTAAGAAATGGTTAAGTTATTAGCAAAATACTCCAAAAATGGGCTAAAAAGCATCAACATTTTTATAAAAACTAAAATTTTAGAGCTGTTATATGAACTATGGATATGTCTAATATATCAAAAGATCGGAAATTTTTAGTGGAACATATTTGCTAAAAAACTCGGAAAAATCGGTTAAGGTACAAAAAAGTTATTACCAAAATATAATTTTTTTTTTTATATTTAGAAATAAACAACTTTACTCATTTCAACTAAAACTGCCGTTTTTCTTAACAGAATGCGACTGTTATTTACACCAAAATCTTTATTTTAAAATTTCCTACCATACTGCATTTACAGAATATAAAAGTTTTGCCTCGTTCAATTTTTATATATGAAAAGGTAAGCAAAAATTAAAAAAAAATGTTAAGTTTGTATTTGAAAAACTGAATTTGTAGTGCTGTGAATAAAAAACCATCGACAAAAATGGCAATGTTGCTTTAAGAAACATTTAGGAAATTTAATAAGCTTTCTAATGCATGAAATTATGTTAAAATCCATTCAGAACTGCTTGAGTTTGAGGCAAATGACTAAATCAAGATTTTTTCATTTTTTGAAAAAAAGGCATTTTGCCAAAAAAAAAAAATGAAAAAACGATTTGAGAGACCACTTCCCATTCATTAATATTTAAGTGTTATACACCAAAATTCTTGGTTTTTATAGTAGATAAAGAAAATCGATGTTCATGAAGAAATTTCGAAAAAAAAAAAATGAAAAGTGAGACGGTCTACTGCGCATATAAGCGCAATTCGAGGAGCTGTAGGCATATTCTTTACCTTCTTAAGGCTAAATATCCTTCGCTTGAAATATGTAAAGTCGATTTAGGAAGAAATAGTGCACTAAGAGAAAAATAGCTTAGGCGAAAAAATTAGATTTAGCGACAACGCCATTTTGCTTTTCAAATTATATTTGCTTTATAATTTGAAAAGCATTTACGCGATCGAGATTTTGCTTTAGCTACGAAAATAACAGGATATGGCTTCTGATCATTGTAATCGTAAATAAAAACAAGTTGGAATTTTAAGCATAATTTTTTAAAATTTTCGTTGCTAGAGCACTTTATCAGCATTACAGTGATGAAGAAAGCAAATGTCTGATTTGGTAAAAATCTAAAAACTATCAGGGATGTGCTGGAAATCGAAAACGTAATAAAAGAATTTTATGACAAATATTATACAACTATTCGTATTTCTCTATAAAACAGAATTTTATAACAAAAATTATAAAAAATTTATCAAAAGAGTATTAAATGAGAACTTCCAAATTCTTGCGTTTTACGTTTTCGATTTCCAGGATACCCCTGTATATTTACGACTTTCGGGAGGGGATACGATGTCCGACAGAATTTTTCTACTATGATTAATACTATTAAACAACAATGTAAACTTTTTTATTTATAACACATGCTGAATATATTTTCTTGAATGTTGTCCCCAAATTCCATTCATTTCTATAACAATTCGTTTTCTGAAATCATTTCTAATGCAATGGCGCGACAATTATCGACAATGCAATGCATTTTTGTAAAAAAGGTAAGCTGGAACAATCGACTTTTCATAGACTCCATTGTTGAAAACATACATATTAATTAAATTTGTATTTAATTGATTGGTAATAATTGATTAACTGCCAGGTCCACAATGTCGACAAGAACATTTCTTTCGCATTTTTATATTGAAAACAATAATAAAAAACAAAAATTTGTTTTTATTTTCAATATAAATATAAGAAAGAAATGTTCTTGTCGACATTGTGGGCCTGGCTGTAAATCTTTTAAACTGTTTTATATTATTCTTCTTCAAAAAATTCCGGGGAATTCCTTCAAATGTAAAAGAAAGAAAATCTTTTTGCTCTTTTGGGAATGGAAATATTCCGAGAAACTAGACACCCTAGTGGTGTGGCATTAACTACAAACTGCTGCTGCTATTGTTGTCGCTGCTTAAGAAGTTCACTAAAGAGAAACTTTAAACAAACATTAACTTATGTATAACAGAAAAGCATTAAGTCAACAAAACACAGATTGAAAATCAAGATATTTTTGCCTTAGAAATGTGAAAAAGGAACAAAAGAAAAGTGCGAAAAGATTATTTTTTCATGAAAACCTTTTTTAAATATTTATTAAAAGAGAAGAAGAAAATCTTTTTTTTTTTTTGTACAATACACATACTTTTTGAAATAGCAAGAAGAAGTTTTAAAACTCTACGCAATCTTTTTATTGGATACAAATAAAGAACAAATTAATTTAACAGAAATTATAAATTTAGAGCACTTTCTAACAGGTTAAAAGAAATGTGAAAAAGGTTTAAAGTCAAAAAGAATTAATAAGCCATCCTCCAGACTTGGAATTTTGCAATTTTTGCTGAAATTTTTAAAAATTCTACTTTGAAATTGCATTAGTGTCCACATTATGAAATTATAATTTTGCAATTTTTGTATTTTAATATTGTCTTTCCTCTTTACCTTTTTATATTTTGTACATAAACACCTACAGCCAACTTCAAGTTAAATACTGCGAGAATATCAAAACAAAACAGAATTGCAGAGTACATGAAACTGAGTACCTCTCCCCAATCTTTTTACCCCTCTCACCAATAAATTCAAGAATTGCTGCAACAAAAATTGCAAGTCTGGAAGATGACTAACTGAATAGATGAAGACTATTTTGATTTTTTGGGGGTCCACGAAGCTTCAAGCTGCGGAATATTCGACAAAATATGACTTCTTTATACCGAATAGAAATTATATTTTGAGGGTATCCAATAAGCTTATTTGCAAGCGTTTCGGCAGCAAAAGGAAATTATTTTTTTGGGTTCAATAAATATCGTTATTTGTAGGCTGAAATACAAATCAATACAAATTGATTTCAATTAAAAAATGTGTTTTAATAATTAAAAAATTAATCGAATTTGCACCAGTAACCAAATTAAGTTTCAATTAAAGGTTTAACTCACTTGATTAAACGTTTAATTTTCTTGATTAAAAACTTTTGAAACTAACTTGCCGAGTCTGAAAGGCGGCTAAGCAAGTTTGACTAAAATATTTGTAAAATGTTATCTCTAGTTGCAAAAGTTACTTGCGATTATAATACAATAAATTCATAAAAGAATTTTTGTGCAACTTAATTAATGAAAACGAGCCTATTCTAGATCCTGAATTTCTGAGTTTAAATGATAAAATTTTTTTTTTAGATTGGGTCTAAAAAAAGATCTACATGGCCAAAAAATTTGCTCGAAATATCCCAAAAGGACAAATTTTGTTCAAGCGGTAGTCCAGAAATCGCTTACTGGCTTTACGTTAGTAAAGAATTTGGAAAAGAGACATACTATACTTTACATATTCTTTTTAAATATTCTTAATTCGATTCGAAAGCAATTTTATAACTATTTCTTTCAGTCGATACTGAACGAATCGAAATAATTTTTTCAATATTTCACAACACTGAAAAAATAATTTTGATTCATTCAGTATCGACTAAAAGAATTGACAAACAGTAAGTTTACCAAGCTCCCATGAGTGTGAGAGCAACCAGCGTACACAGGAAGCAGTTTAAGTGCGTAATCCTGCAAGATTATACACTGGCCCCTTTTTTTAGGAGCTGAGACTATCGAATCTCCGCTAGTTTTGGAAATATGTTGGCAGCATTTTTTGAGTAACAACAGCACCTAGGAATGATCCTTCTTCAGGCCAAGCTCTCCCGTGGTGAAAAGTCATCCCTTAAGTGGGAGAATCTCCCTTCTCGCGACTTTGGATTTAAGCCACAAACACCACGTGATATCCGAAAGTATCCTTTCAACGGAAAAGTAAAACTCACCTCTAAAACAATATGCCTGATAGACAGAAAGCATTTCCCGCAAGAAGTTAACCTTCGGAGGCCTCAACCAATGTTGCCATGCCACCAGGGGCTTCTGACTCCAGAGATACCAGATTGGATCTCTGGCCAGCCGCGACCGTAGATCTCTTAATATCTATCAATTTTGCCGAATCCCAGGTATTGACTGCTCCTGATTTACCCAGAGGATGTAACACCAGAAAGTGAAACGTCCATATGATGATCTCCACAAGCCCCAAGGGGGGGTCAAATGGGAGTGTTGCGAACTTATCATTTATAGAAAAAAATTTAGCCATTTTGCATCCTTTTAAGCCAAAACCCTCAATTGTTTAGTTTTTGTAACGATTCAGCAGGATTTTGTAGTGATTTAGTAGGACTTCCTTTCAATTTAAAAAAAACTATGTACTTTAAAAATTCAGCTTTAATTCCATCTTAACCATAATGAGGCCTTGAGATCTGCATATTTGTGTGTATGAAATTAGTTGGGCTCTAAAATATAACTTTAGGCGTCCACTTGAGTTTCGTAATCAATTTCAGCGTATCTTTGAAAGAATATACATTTTTATTTTTACCGCTTTTAAATAGTTAAAAAAGACGCAGGTATTATCTTTCGACCGATTAATAAGGTAGACATGCATTAATATGAAAATGCTTCAGTCATAACAACTTAGAATGCAAGTTTAAATCCAACATAATATTCAAAAGAAGAACCATGTAAAAATATCCATCTTAATGATGCCACATTCCCCCCTCCACCCTGAATTTATTTATTCTATATCCTTTGATTTGCTGCCTTTTTAATTTTTTTCCAACTTCTGCTAGACGACGCATCAATATTTTCATTTTCAATTTCCTTAAAAGTAACAATTTTTCATTGTCTACTATTCGCTCCGACAAATTCTAACCCCCAAACCATTCTCGTACAAAATAAAAAAACAACCCCATCGTAGCAAAAGACAGAGGCATGAGGTAGTTTCTTGTAGGTGTTTTTGTTAATATTGCAACATTAACGTAAAAACCGAAAAACATAAAAATGTATATAAATAATAACAAACACAAAAAAAAAAATAAAAATGAAACATTTTATAACATTACACCTTCTAGCACTTGATACATTTCCACTCTTTAATGTCTCTCTTATTTTTATACTTTGTATTCTCCGCAACAAAAAAACCGGTAACTGGAAAAATTATGCCGGGTAAACAGAAAAAAACCGACGCAACTTTGGCAATAAAGCGGAAAACAGTTTGTTGTGATTGTGATAAAATATTAACTTCTTCTACTTGCAACATATTTGCTCGTTCTTACCAACAACCCACCCACACTCCCTGCTTGGTTAGTTTAAGAGTGGCTGCACGTGTTGGTCGGTTGCCAGTGTGGAAAAATGTTGGTTAAGAAATAATGATACCAATAAATTGCTCTGTGTACTAAAAGAAAAAAAACAGATATTTTGAAGTACATTCAGTATTCAGATGTATTGTTGTATCTTTAAGTTCTATTCAAAGTAAATAAATATAATGGTAATAAAAAAAACTAAGTGTGTGTGTGCCTTTTTTTTATGGGAAAATCACTTGCGCCTTGATAAAGTGTGTTCAGGGCTAAAAGTTAAATTGTTTATATTTTTATTTTTTTTTATTATTTTTGGAGAAAAGCCTAAAGTCAATATATACATACTTTTAAAATCTCATTTTGAATAATTTTCCAATGTTTTAACAAAGTTTTTCATTTAGCTATTTTGTTCGTAAAAACTATTTCGTTAACCTGCTTTTTAACTTGCTTTTAAGACATACATAGATCTGTGATGGCCTTTTGTGTTATTAAAAAAATTTCAAATTAAAATTTATTATGTATAATAAAATCGTTTTCCAATTACTTTAGCCGCAGTTAAAGGAGATTTAAATGAAATTGAAAATTATTTGTCCAATTCACAAGCTCTGTCGTATGGCTTATGTTTATGCACTTGTGAACCGACAAATTTGTTGTATCGTTACTTTATCGTATTGCCAAATGTCAATAATGAAACATGTCAATTCTCCTTAAGAAGGTCAACAAATTTTCTTATACATACGAAATAATAAAACAAATATGAAAATTAAATCTAAAAAAGGAAATGAATAAATTAAAATAATAATTTTTTACTTCACTCTGGGTTTTTATTTATTTCTTCTTCTTTAATATTTTCCATTCACATTATTCGATATCATAAGATTAATCCAGGTATGGGAGTTTTAATTTGAGTTGAAATGGTAATAAATATTATTTGATAAGATATTTTTATAAAAATGGTTAAAAAATTAATTGAAATGAATAAAACATACATACAGCCCAATTACGAATATAAATTCTTTGGGAGTTTTTTCCCCTTTTCCTATTTTTACAATTGAATTTAAATAGGAAAATGGAAGAAGAGAAAAAACTCCCGGGAAATTTTTATTTATAATTGGGCTGATTAATCATTAAGAAGAATTAAATTTATTGTGTTTGTTATGGCATTCTAAAAAGATTTTTACAACTCACCAAACTGATCAAACATTTCCAGCCCTGGTATAAATACAACTTTTTTAAAAACACATCGAAATCAATCGTATAATTAAACAAAACTTTTGTATGAAAATTACCAACAACTAAAATGCAACATTGTATAATTATACGATTATACAACAAATGCGGGAAAATGCGGGCTTGTGAATTGGACAATTGTTTTATTTAAAACTTTTATTTGGCTATTTTTAAAAAAATTAAACAATTGAATTTAATTTTATAAAGAATAACAGCTGTATTCATAAAAATTTATTTATGATTAATTAACCGTTTTTAAGCAAAAAGTGCTAAAGTTGTATTCATAAACGAAAAACAGTCTATTAAACCTTTAAAAAACCATTCATTAAGTATGAAAATTTATTGTTGGATTTACCCTTCTTTAAACCAAAATTAAAATTACATTTTGATAAATGTTTGCATTTAATGATATTATTTTTGGGCAATATGTTTTAAAATAATGGAAAAATGTCTTATTTATTAATATGGACATGTTAAATACATTTTACTAAATTTATTTTAATATAGACAACCAACCAATTTAAAGTTATATTGTTAAATGATTAAAAAAAAAAATTATGTGATTTAAATTACATAAAAATGCAGATATTCTTTTTTTTTATTTATTAAATTATTGCAGTTATTTTTTTTTAGGTTTTAAACAACGAATTGTTGATCAAAAAAATAAGAAAAAATAAAATAAACAAATAATAATAAAAGTGATGTTAATAAAAAGTAAACAAACCTTTTATTCGAATACTTTCTTATCGTATATATAAAAAAAGTTTCAAACAAAAACTTTTTTAATACCTTTCGGCAAAATCTTGTTCAGAAAATAAAATAATATGTATTTTTGTTTTATAAGAATAAATTTTAAGGTCTTTTATTATAAAAAAATATATTAATTATAGAATATCATGTCAACCGAATAGAAGTTGCATGCATCACTAGCAATAAAAAGCCAACAAAACGTAAATAAAGTTGCCATACTTAAACACAGAATCGCTACAAACAGATAATAGCTAAGAAACTGTTAATGTACGTTTATGAATACCAATTTTTATAATAATCTTAAAAGACAAAAATCAATTGATAATTATTTCATACTTTAAGCATAAAATAAGATCTTTTTATGAATATAGCCGTAAGAGTTTAATAAATTGACTTAATAAAAAATTTTTTTGTTTTTTTGTACCCCAAATCTATATTTTTTGGATATAGATCAGATTTTATAGTTCTTTAAATCAGCAAAACCAGTTGGCAAAGTTTTCTCTTAAATAAATCGAATATTATAGAAAGGCGATATGAATATAGTTGATGAAACAAAATATACAAAATTTGGGACAAGTTAAAGGGATAATAGTGCATTTTTTGTAAACATATTCTAATAAACAAGTTTTTCATTTTGGTATTCCCGGCTTCGTCAAAATATCAAAACCTTATTTTCACAGTTGCCATAAACCTTCGTAAAAATAACCACTGTCTAAAAAATTAAAAATAACTCATAAAAACAGAGACTAATAAGATTCTGTGGGCAAGGTTTTAAACATTTTGTTATAATATTTTTGGCCTTTGTGTGAAATATGACAACATTAAACGCTATAACTAAGTGTAGCGCAACCGAAAGTTAAAATTTCTTGCTCCATTCAGCGGTGGTAAAGCAAACAATCTGGCTTCCCACAATTAACTTTGGTGGAGATTTTCATACATAATCATAACTGGTATCCAACAGATTCAAAATGGCAGGGCTCTTGAATTCTTCTAGCAAGGTACCAGTCCGACTATTGGTTGGGGCCTCCGTTAGTATGCTTCCTGCGTAAAATGCTTCCTGTCTTTCAGAATAATTGTCTTTGCGGAAGATTTACGTTTCTCATAATTAGTGCATCCAATAGGTTAAGCTTACGAACCTTAAGGTAATTGGTTAAGCAGAGATGCTATTGAGACGAAGGCACATCCGTTGTGATTTATACCCAAAACCGCGGGAAGGGGACTTACACATGGAAGGCTTATTTTCCGCCCTCGTGGCCTGTTTTTTGAGATGTTCAAAACGGATATTTCATTGGTACGACGGAGATTAAGTAGGTTAGTAGTAGTTAGTAGAGAGTAAGTTCGAGGGACTGGTTATAAACCAGTTAAGACTCTGAAATAAAAAGTGCTGCGTGTGCGTTAGTATTTGACTATTCTCATAAAATGTGTTTCCGTAGGAAAAGTTCATCCTGTGGCGGTCTTTCTAGGTGCTGCTGCTATGTGTGTGAAGATAAGTTCATATTTTAAAAATTAGAAAATGAAGCCTATGAACAAGGCTACTATAAACTATAAACGTTATATCCATATTGGGATTGGAATCCAAGAAGGGATTGCATACATTGGCCATATCCCTTACAGAGCACTTTCATAAGAATTTCTCTCTAAGTCAAATTTTTTAAAAATGTATAAAAATGTTCACAAATACAATTTGGATATAGTGTTTATAGTTTATGGTAGCCTTATCCATAGGCTTCATTTACTAATAGGTTTGATTCCTTGAGATGAAAGGGTTTGGACACAGTGGCCATATCCCTCACGGAACTCATTCATAAGAATTTCAGTCTAACTCAGATTTTTTTCAAAAATCATAAATTTTAATATTAAAATACTAAGAAAATATCATATAAGTTTTTAATACATATTAAAAAAAATCGATAAAAATTATTGATATTTCATAAAAACTTTAAAATTTCGTGTTAATACTCGCATTTTCTTAATGATCATTTTTATCGCTTGCGATATTTTTTTAAAATATTTCTTGTCGCATGCTATATTTTTTAAAAATGAATTTAACTTTTCGTATTTATCTTCACACACATGCTGCTTCTACTCAACAAATACTGCTGGCTAGTCCAAATGCAGCGGAGTTAAGATAGCTCCGGCCCCTAAACAAGGTGCGGGTGTAACATTTTTGTATGATTATACACTCAAATTGTGTGTTACCCGAGTACAAACGGGGCGGTTGGAAAACGCATTGTTTGTCATGCAGTGGTTTAGAACCATGATGAGATTAGGCCATATGGCAGGTTCTCATGTAAATCATTTTCACATTTGTGGAGTTCACAATGCGATTCATTTTTTAAAACCTTGAAGGCATTTTTAAAGGATTTTCGATTAAAACCAAATGCGGTTTGACTATGAAGGTTTTCTAGTTTCAATCGTTTATCAAATTCTCCAAAAATAAATTTTCTTTTTGGAAAGTTGCAACTGGGTGTTATCAGAGAGTTCTCCTTATGCGGCCCAAACGTTGCCACTCGTTGTGCAAGTGAGTTGAATAAACCAGTTGGTCGCTTTCCGCACAGGCTATAATATTTTCAACCAACTTTTCATTCATTATTTTTGTAGAGTCAACAAAAGTGTTCAAACAGAACTGAGTCTTCCACTTCAGGCAAAACTTCACAAGCCCATAATTAATTCGTCGGCCGTAATTTCAAATTCTATTTCATTTTAATGTTAAACTGAACTGCGTCGAAACCACATTTTGCATACAATTTGACATAAAAATTTGTCGTAGATAGACGTCGTGAAATATCATCCGTTTTATTCTGTTTTCATTGAATTACATACATTTCTACGGCAAATTTGTATGTCAAATTGTATGCAAAATGTGGTGTCGACGCACATTTCTGCTTGAAAACTGAGATTTGATAACTTTATATGTAACATATTTTCCGAATATTTTTCATTTTCTATAAATCGCTTTTAATACTCCATAATTCCGAAATGTTTTTATATTCTTCAAAAAAATTGCTAACTGGCACTTTTTCTTATTTTTACACATCTTGTTTACATCACACGATGTTGCTGACAAACCGTCGCAATTCAAATGAAGAACGAAAGAAAAAAAATCGCCATCACACGTAGCACTTTCTTGGCTTAACTAATCGCCAGTTGAATGGAAATCAAAAAACCAGATGTCTAACGTTTTCTATTTTTTCAGTGTTTGATAAATTCAATCATGGAGAGGTACACAATTGAGCAGCGCGTTAAGATTGTTGGAGCCTTTTATGAAAATGGGCATTCAAATCAAAATGCATTTCGTGCACGTGGTGATTTTTTTGGTCAGCATAATCGAACAAATGTGTCCACAATTGGGAGAGTTGTGCGCAAATTTCAGCAAATCGAGTCTGTAGAAGATGTGAAAACACCTGTTTATGCTCGCCAAGTTCGTTCTGCGGAAAACATTGCTGTTGCTCCCGATAGTGGGGCAGAAGAGTCGTGAACCGTGTTACCGTGAACGGTGTTCGCTACCGCAAGATTATAGCGGACTTCTTGTGGCCAGAAATTGAGAATATGGTCCTAGACGATATGTGGTTCCAACAAGATGGTGCCACTTGCCGCACAGCCAACGAAACATTCCCTCTTTTGAGCGAGAAATTCAATGGCCGTGTTATTTCACGTCGTGGCGATGTTAATAGGCCGCCACGATCATGTGATTTGACACCGTTTGACTTTTTCTTTGGAGATGTTTAAAGGAAAAAGTGTACGTCAATTAGCCAAGAACAATTCAAGAGCTGAAGGATGAACAATTCAAGGGCTGAAGGATGAGATAATTCGGCACAGTAACGTTACTGAACCTCGGTTATGTCTCAGTCATTGCAAATATGGACCATAGGATAGATTTATGCCACTGAAGCCGTGACGAGCATTTGACCGATATTTTGTTTTACACATAATTGTCATAGATTATTCATCATAATAAAAAGTATTAAGATAATTCTCTGAAAACTTTTTTTTTTATTTACAATTAACATGCGTTTTGGTTGAACCACTCTTTACAACTTGATCAAATTGTACAAGTTGCAAACGCATACAATCCCAATAAAGTAATAAAAAAAAAGCTTAACAAACATCGCTGGCCATTAATATTAAATATCTGTTCAGATTTTTTAATCTCACTCTTAAAAATTAAATCGAACTTAAATTCCTCACTTAATTTAATAAAGATGGCTTGCTTTAAGAGGACAACTTTAAAGGAATAATATCTGAAATAGAAAAAACTCAAACTAAAAACCCCTAATTGGATTTACACCAAATGTAATCGCATAAAAAAACAAGGATTTTTTTTTTATATTTTTTTTGGTCAAAACTGCTGTGCCCCTTAATTTGAATATTTTTGTTTTATTAACTTTAATTATGTCACAGATGTTTAAAAATATGTTTTTCTGATACTAAAGAAAAAAAATCATATTGTTGTTATTTGTGTCCCCAAGTTTCTCTGTCAGAGTCAAATCGATTTATGTCAAAAAAAAAAAAAAAAAATATTGGAACTTGTTTCGGAATTTTTTCTAAAATAATTTTAAAATTCGTAACACAACAAATACTTGTAGTATGTATTACAATTACAACAACAAAACTTGAACTTGATTGATTTGATGTTTGATTTTATTTGTTATTTTTGTTATTGTATTTCTATGCACTGATTGCATGAGTAAGTTGTCATGCCAGAGCACTTTATGTGTAACGATTTTTTTGTCGTTGTTTTTTAAAACTGCTGGTATATGGACAGTTTTTTTTCTAATCAAGCGCCACAGCCACATGCCACATACTCGACTATAAGTTGCTATATGCAGCCTATACTTATTCACTGGGTTTGATGGAATAGGAGTTGCAATATAAAAAATAAAACAATCATAAAAACATCATAAATAAATAAAAAAAAAAAAAAACTCAATACAAATACGAGTTGTGAATGATTAAGTACAAGCAACCACAAATTACAAAAACAACAATACATAAGAAATGAAACATTCATGTGGCATAGAAAACAATAAATTAAAAAAAATCTAAACATATTGTTGTGGTTTTTGGATTAAAACATTGGAAAGTACCCTGAGTTGCACAAGGAAAAAAAAACAAGCAAATCACCGACCGACCAGGCAGGCAAACAACCCGCCAGCCACCACAATTCAAAGCAATTGCACTCCAACTTTGAGATGTCGGATTACCTTTAGAGTTTGAGTTTTAACTGGCGCAATACTTCAATTTTCGCTTTTGCTTGCCATAGACAAAATAAGTAGAGTAGAGACGCCACCACTCCACTCTGCTCCTCTTTAGTCTACTTTTATGTTTTGTTCGTTCACCGTCTGTGATTTGGCGGGCGGGACGGGACGGGACGGGGTACTTAATCAAACAGTACTGTAAATCGTTTTGCTTCAATTGATTTTTGATTATATTCATCAAATTACAAACAATATGAAATGATGTACTTTGTAAGTACATGATTCATATAAAAAAAAATTGATGTACTTATAAATATTGTTGTACATAATAAATGTTGTATTAAGAAAACGGCCTCTTGTAAAGTACAGGCAACACTTACATGCTATGCCACAAACATACATCATGTGCATTGCTCAAGTCTAGTACTCAAGAAATAGACAATACAATTAAACTGTCGGGAGAATGTTCAGTTTAATTATTTTAAAAGGTTTTGTTCTAAGAAGGAGGTGATGGTGATGGGCTATTGGAAAATCGAAAAGGATTATTTCTGATTGAAATCGACAAAATTAATTTCTTGTTACTAAAATATAGAATATTCCAGCAAAAAGAAATCAAATACTTAGTTGGACTGTAATTTCGTTTAATATGTCGCTTTTGGAGATAAAACTAAATAATTTTAAAAAATTTTTATTGTAAAAAGTCTTAAAAAAAACTTAAGGCCTAATCAGAATGTGCATAACGTGGCTTAAGCAACTGCCGCGAATACATGTTAATCAAATTATATTGAACTCAAGGAAAATTTTTGTTAAGTTTTATGAAACTGTCATTTGCTAAAGCGAAGTGCGTAACTGATCCCACATTCACAGAAAAAAGTGTTTTATCAATTAAAAAAATGGTTTAAAAAGTATTTGAAATTAATTAATGTGATTATTGAATCAATAATTTTTTTAGCTGAAACAAATTAAAATTTTAATTTTGATTTAATTAACTTTTTAGTTGTTTTGAAAAAAATTTTCAATTAAAATTTTAATTAAATAACAAAAAATCTTTATTGACTTTTTTCGTTTAAAATAAAATAATTTAAACATGTAGAATTGTTGTTGGGAATTGTCAATATTTATTTAAATAAATTAACACATTGTTTAAAATTTCAAAGTTTTTTGATCACTTTTTTAATTAAAATTAAAAATATCATTTATTGAAAATATTTTTTCAAAATTTTAAGTAATCAATATAATTATTTCGGTAATAGGTGCAAAATCAACAACTTGTTTGCTTGATATTATGAATTTAGAACAAATTTGGTGATAGGGGAAATTTAATAATTTTTTCTGTGTTCCGTACGAAATCAATTTTTTGTTATTTTGTTTTTGGTTTTTTTTAAAAGCATTAAAGAGGCTTTTCGTAAATTTTTGACATTAGCTTAAGCTTGTTTGTACACATTCTGGTTGGGCCTCAATACTAAAACGATAAAATAAGAATTTTTTGATTTATCGAATGTAACATAACGCTGTACGTATTGAAATTAAATTAAAACTTAATAAACATTTCTTCATTTTTGGCAAAAGACTGTGACTGTGAAATATCGATATATCAAAATATCGATATTTAAAAAAATTATAATCGATATACTATGTATATCGCCGATATTAAAAATACCCATATATCGATACATCGATATTTATCTACGACTATCGAATTCGATATTTTTAAGATCTCTTTATAATAAAATTTAACATTTTAACCGTTGCTCAACTGCTTACAATACTGTTGTTTTTTAAGAATTGCATCATATGTTTTTTAACTAATATTAAGAAAATAACGGCGTTTTTCTATTGTAACATTTTCGTAGATTCAGTTTCGTCTCGGTTTTTTAAGAGATGACAACAAAAAAATAAGAACGAAAAAAATATTCTGGAAAGGGTATCTAGAATTATGCAAAGTAGGCTTGTGTCGTTCATGACTGAATTACTTCAACTGAATGATTCACTTAAGTGAAAGAATGAAATATTTCTGTATTTTCTTTCAATTTATTTCATCATTCGGTTTAATCTTTTTTCTTTCATATTTCTTTCATTCTCTGTTTTATGTCAAATACGTTCAATTCGTCTACCTGCCAGTTGTTTTGACAATGTTGCATATTATGCGGTGGTTAGGTCTTTTACCATTTATCATATATATTTTTTGTAGATGGGCCGGTTGTTTTTTTCTTAATTAATTCACTAATTTTGGTCGAAAGATTTCATAATTTGTTGTAGCAGTAATTTGTGTTGATGCAATATATCAGAATCAATGAAAAAGTAGATTTTTATTTTTTTGTAAGTTAGGGTCTTCTGCGTTTAAGGTAACGATATGTACATACTAAATGCATGCATAATTTATATTTCTAAAACAACTCTTTAAATTTAAAAGAAAATCTAGGTACATATAATCAACTTATAATAAAAAATCGTTTTTTGTTTTTAAAATAACCATTTAAACATTCATTAAAAAGATAGGCACTTCATTCTGAAAGCTGAATGTCTTTAAGAAAGGTGAAAGAAATGAATGAATTAATTCAAAAGAATGAAAGATTCACATAAATGAAAGATTTTGCCCAATACTAATGCAAAGAATCGCCTTTATTATGGCGTATTAGCAGCAATAGACTCATGAAAGTTGGAATGTTAATAATAAAAAAAATATTTAGTTTTTTTTTTTATTGGAGCATGTTCTTATATATTAAAAATAAAATATTGCACAGTTTACTTGTATAGTATGTGTCAAAAGTTTCGTTTACCGGCAGTATATAATCCGGCATTATATAATCCCAATTAATTTTTTTTTTTTTTTTAGATTTCATATGGCGAATAAATACAAATTTTACTGTATTCTTTACTTTTTTTTATTTTATTGAATTTACTGCCGGTGCCTTCGTTCGCATAACTTACCTTAAAAACTAAATTTGAAAATTGGTTTTTGTTTTAAATAAAAGTTAAGTGAATGAAATTTTCGTTCGAAATCGAGGGACAGGCAGTAAATTTAAAATTAAAAGAAGCAATAAAAAGTTATAAAGGAATTACATGTAATATGTTTGTACATATGTAAATATGTATTGACAAAGGTATATTAAGTTTAAAAATTTGGTAATAATTTCATCTTAATACGTTCGATACATCGATATATCCATATTTTTAATTAATAAATATCGATACTCTTAAAAAATATCGATACGATATATATCGATATATTTTTTTTCAATTTGTCCATTCCTATTGTTGCTACTAGAGTATTTTCAAACTTTGAAATATTTACCATTTTTAGATACTTGAGGGCCAAATGAGCAACTCAAGCGATTTGCAACAACAACAACACGAAGTTTGGGTGAATATAAAAAATTTTTGATTTTCGTAAAAACATGTTCCATACGTTTTTCATATCTGTAATCAAACAGCTTGTGTGGTTTATTTTGTCCTTTCAATCTGCCACAAATTTATTCTAATCCAAAATAGTAAGAGATTCTGAAATTTTTATTTGTATGTTCTAGAGGCCTGAAAAAACTCCAGTTGGACACACAATGAAATCGTTGAAAAATTTCCAAACTCTTTACTGCAGTTTTGCTGTCACAAACAAATACTGAAGGGAAGTGTAGACGACGAATTAGCGTAAGTGTTTGAACGTGTAGAAGCAAAAAACAAATGTTTTACTGGATCGAAAGAGCTGGTATAAAAAATACTGAAAAATGCATGAAGCAGTGAAAGTGGAAACAAAAAAAAAACACAATAGAGGCTGGTCAATTTGACATGTTTCGATAGTAACAACACCATCTCGTCAGATATCTTCGCCGTTTAACACTCTCCTCCATTGACGACGGCTGGCAGTCAATAGTCAAACATCAATCTTTAAACCGAATGATATTTTCACCTTTTGGTGAATCGAAATTTTTTTGTGAACAATTATCTATTTTTTCCAACTTTTATCGCTTTAGGTCCTTTTTGCCTTATCTGTAATTCAAAACCAAGTTTTATAGTCGTAAAAAATGTACGACTTAAAAAAGTATTACGTTTTTTACTTTGATCTACAACGCTGTTTTAAAAATAAGTATTAAATTTTTTTCTTGAAATCTATGCACATATTTCAAATTGGATATATAGAATTTTTACAACTTATTTACTAAAGACACCTGAATTGTTTACTTTAATGTAACAGCTTCCCTCAAAACAAACCCCGTGTTCATCAGCCCACAATTAATTCCCACTGAATACTCTCTGGCACAAGGACAGACAGAACTAATGGGCAATAAAAAAAAATCCATATAGCACTCAATCAATTTGTTGTTTATATTCGAGAACAGTTTCCAATGCAACTGCACAGATTCAATTTTTTTTTCCATTTCAACACTAGAGAAAAATAAAAAAATTAATTTAGACGATTGTGTTGCATCTATAGTCATTGACCGACTGCTTTAATAGCCGGCAGACTCAACCGCTGACTGACTGACTGTGTATGATGAAGATGATCAGAGCATCAACAAATGCTTTACTGACAGACAGACAGGCAGACGACCGGCCGACCACTGGCAAACGGTGCAGCAATTGAGTTCTATTTTCTAATTTCAATTATTTGTCGGTAGTTGGTCGCTTATTTGGTTAATAATGATAGATTTTTCGGTTAAAATAAAACACCAAATTGTTTTCAAACTTCATCTACAGATGTGGCAACGAGAGTTAGTTTGTTAGATTATATTTTTTTTTAATGCAACGAAAAAACGGAGCAATAAATATTTTTCTTGTTGAATTATTTTGACCGCCTTTTCACTGTTTGATTTAATATGAAGATGATGATGAGAATAATGATGTTTGGTCAGCATAATCAGCGTCAAAATTATGATGATGATGTGGTTTATTTAGGTGGCTGTTAAGTGTCTTTAATATGAAAATAGTTTAAGTTTATTTGGATTTTATTTTATTGGATTGTTCTTTTTTGAATGTATAGAATAGATTTTTTTCTTTAATTTATTATAAATGGAGGAATTAAAATAAATTAAGTCCACTGTGCTACACTTGAAATATGCAGGAGTTCTGATATATCAGTCCACAAATTACAGACCATAGATGGGGGTAGTGCACTAATTTTGCAGTTTCAACTCACAGTCAGTGATAGTGCAAAATTATTGCAGTCATTTTGTTGATGTTGAGTGATGAATTGAAAATTAGCAGCCTCACTAAACATGAGTGATAGTGATGTTAAAAAATGTTGCACTCAAAAAACAAATATTTTGATTTAAGAAAAAGCAACATAATCAGTTTATTGCATCTTTTTTGATCTTTGATCTGGACAGAATAAGAGAATACATATCTTCATGCTAATCTTAGTAATTACACTAGTTACACTAATTAAGAGTCCACACTAACTCTCTTCGATTGAATTTGACGTTTGCTAATATAATAATTGTATGTCTCATCTCACGTTACGGACCCCTTAAGAACATATTTCCCATTTCTTCGAGGATCTGACTAAAATGTAACCAAGACTTTCAGTCCAAGTTTATTGGATTTAATTAAACTTTGGGATGACTAAACCCCACAAACGTAAGATTTGTTGAATTCTGTTTCTCTGGACCTCGATTTTGAAACCATTGATCGAAATGGCCATTGCAGAGGTGTAATATGTAAAGCTGATTGTTCCATTAGTTATTTTACACGTTTTGCGATCTCTTTATTCTCCTTCAGGTAAGAAATGTGGGTTGTTGTGCGCGATATTTATAACCATATGCAGTTACGTTTGAATTTAAATAAAATTGGGACCCAAATATTGCACCTGCACATAACCATAGATGGGGGTAGTGCACTTATTTTGCAGTTTTAACTCACAGTTAGTAATGGTGCAAAATTATTTGCAATCATTTTGTTGGTGTTGAGTGATGAATTAAAAATTAGCAGCCTCACTAAAGAAGAGTGATAGTGATGTTAAAAAATTTTGCACTCAAAAAAAAAAATGTGTGATTTAAGAAAAAGCAATCATCAGTTTATTGCAACTTTTTTGATCATCACTCATTTAAGTGCAACTTAAAATTTTGCACTAAATTGACAAGCAAAAAACTTGTTTTTTCATGATTAAAGCCATGAGATGCAGTTTTATTTAGTGATAGTGCACTGCTGATTTGAATTAAAATTTAGTGCACTACCCCCAACTATGTAACAGACATACCAATAATTTTTATTTTCGATCAATTCGTTTAGTGTTTTGTTTTAGTAAAATAACGGTTATCTTATGCTGGGTTTTTGAGATCTCAGTTAAAATAGGTTTAGTTAATCTGAAAACAGTTATGTTACCAAGTTTGTATAAAATGTTGGCTTAAATAATAAAGGGTGTTTTAATTTTAAGGGCCGATGTTGATTTTGAATAAAACACAAATTATTTAGGAAATTATTGTCATTTATTTTTATTATGATAATATTGGAATGGTGAAATTATGTATGGAACAAAATAGCGGCCAAATGGCCGCCGCGACTTCGGCGGCAAACCTCCATCCGATGGTCCTAATTTTCGATGACGCTGAGGCATAATTGAGGTTCTATGCCGTTAATGTGCCGAATTATCTCATCCTTTAGCTCTTGAATTGTTGCTGACTTATCGACGTACACCTTTTCTTTCAAATAACCCCAAAAAAAGAAGTCCAACGGTCAGAAGTCAAATCACATGATCTTGGCGGCCAATGGACATCGCACGTGAGATAACACGGGCATTGAATTTGTCGCTCAAAAGAACCATTGTTTCGTTAGCTGTGTGGCAAGATTGTACGCACATTTGGACGATTAAATTGACCGAAAAAATCACGAAGTGCACGATATACATTTTGATTCGAACGCCCATTTTCATAATAAGCCTGAATAACTTTAACGCGTTGCTCGATTGTGTATCTTTCCATGGTTCAAATTGAGTTAGTCTGAAACTGAGAAATGTCAAATGAAATGCAGAAAAAAACTTGACGTTAAGGTGCGGTTTACATACAAAATTTAACCTGCCCTTTTAACCACACGTTATAATTAAAAATCACATTTTCTGGAAAAAAAATCCGAGTTTCAGACTACGTTAAACTAAGTTAAAATATTATCCATATCTCAAGTTTAAACTTAACTCAAGAAATTATTAATTTGGTAATTCAAAACATAATTTTTATATTTTAATCAGGCTTAAGTAAATTTTTTTCTTTTTTTGAAAGATGTGAGTTTTACTTCTCAGAAGTAGCTTTTTAAAATGTGTTTGAAAAAAGGTATTTCAAAACAAAAAAAAAAAAAAAAAAAAAAAAAAAATACACATTTCAATTAGAAAATTTTCGTTATATTCGGCAAACTCTAATTTGCTTGTTTAATAATAATTTGTTAAATTTTACACACAAATTATGTTCTAACTTCATTTTCCGAAAAATAGTAACGTAGATCTTAAGCCCGTTGTAGTCTGGCGGAAATTCAACCCGGAACACTCGCACGGATAGACTAGCTCGCTACCAACTAGCCTACCGGAGCCTCAAGCAATAAAAATACACAATTTTATGAAAAATAACGCTAGAGTTTTTTAAAACACTTGTGCACTTCGAAATCGGTTAAAAACTTAAGGCCCTAATCATGTACAACGCAGCGCAACGCCAAACAATAACATTGAAAGCACAAACAATGTCATAAATATTTTGTAATTTTGTTGTTGCTTTCAACAGAAATTCATGTACCGTTTTAAAATTTTCAACGACACAAGCAATGGAGCGTTTGAAATTTTAAGACGCAATGTGAATTTCTGTAGAAAGCAACAACAAAATTACAAAATATTTATGACATTGTTTGTGCTTTCAATGTTATTCTTTGGCGTTGCGTTAGTTCTGTGGCGTTGCGCTGCGTTGTACATGATTAGGGCCTAAATCATTTGGGGATAAGTTTAGTGTATGAGTTTAAATCATGTTTTCTGTTCTCACATTTCTTCATCGATTTTTATATGCTGAGGTATTTTGGCAGCTGGGATATGCTGAAGACGTATGTTTGCGTTCCCACAAACTTAGTGATCTAAAAAACAAAAAACTTCGGAACTGCAAGAGAACCTGCAATACACAAGGCTTAAATAAACCCTGGTAAAACCAAAGCACTAAGTATCGGACCAATTACATCCCCAATGCACATTAGAAACAGCACTTTGGACACGACCGATCCATTCCGTTATCTTGGATGCGAGAATTGCTGCCGATGGCGGTGCTGAACGCTAGAACAAATAATGCCAGGTCATCTTTTGACATATTAGCTTTCATTTGCCAAAGTTATAATACGAGGGCAGATCAATAATTCCGCGACTTTTTAAATGAAACACAGTTTTATTTTACAAAAAAAAAATTATTTTCCAACATAATCTCCTTTTAGCTCAATACACTTAGTCCAACGTTTCTCCAATTTGTGTATCCCTTTCAAAAACAGGATTTTCAAGGTCCATAAAATAGGCAATTGTTTGACCAATAATTTCATCGTTGGAGCTAAATCTCTTTCCACCGAGTCATTTCTTTAGGTTCGGAAATAGGAAATAGTTACTGGGGGCTAAATCCGGAGAATATGGCGGATGAGGTATTATTTCGTAGCCCAATTTATGTAATTTTGCCATTGAGATTGCATACGTGTGCACCCGTGCATTATCTTGATGAAAAAGAAAATTTTTCTTGGCCATATGGGATCGTTTTTTTTAATCCTCGTTAAATCGGTCTAATAAGGCATAATATTCGCCGTTTATTGTTTTTCCCTTTTGAAGGTAATCGATGTGGATTATCCCGCGTGCATCCCAAAAACTGTTGCCATCACGTTATTGGCCGACAAACTTACCTTGGCCTTCTTCGGAGTCGGTTCACCCGGAGAAACCCATTGTGTAGACTGCAGAGTGTTGTAATGGATCCATGTTTAATCCACAGTTACAAAACGCCGCAAAAACTCATTCGAATTCCGGTTAAACAACTCCAAACAATCCTTTGAAGTTACACGATTACGTTTATGATCAATTGAGAGCAAATGCGGCACCCATCTTGCAGACAGCTTTCTTAAACCCAGCTGATCATTTAAAATCGTAACCATACTGCCCTATGAAATGCCTATGGCATCAACAATCTCACGCACCTTAACTCTTCGATCGGCCAACACCATATCGTGAATTTGTTCGACATTTTCCGGTGTGGTGACTTCAATTGGCCTCCAGAACGATCAGCGTCATTTGTACTTGTGCGACCACAACGACAGTCAGTAAACCACTTTATTAGCATTAAAATCGATTGTGCAGAGTCCCCATAGTATTTAACAAATTTTTCCTTGGTTTGATTGACAGATTTTTTTTTACGCAAAAAATAATGTTTAATGCGCGCTCGAAATTCACTTTTTTCCATTTTTAAAAAAATCCACGAGGATGTATGTTTTGAACAGCTGTTAAACGCAAAGTAAATAACGTAACCTGCTCAAAACTTGACAGAAGTCTATTAACAGGTGGTACTTGATGGGAGCAGTGTTGCATTTCATATAACTACGAGGGAAGTTCGAAAAGTCACGGACTTATTGATCCGCCCTCGAAGCAGCAAAGCCACCAAGCTCAGAATTTTCGACGCCAATGTAAAGTCAGTGCTCTTATTTGGTTGAACAAGTTGGAAGGTGACCGGCAATGACATAACAAAACGCCTAAGAAGAATTTTACGAATATTTTGTCCTCGAACCATTAATAATGCCGAATTACTGCTTCGAAACAAATACTGGTTCCAACGGAAGTACGTAAACGAAAGTGGCAGTGTATAGGACATACCCTCCGCCGCAGTGACGACAATGTATCTAAGCAAGCGCTTAAATGGAACCCATTTAATCAAAGTGTAGACGGTCAAGACCGCCATATGATAGACTACACCACAGTATTTAGAGACAAATTATCGAGAGTGTAATTTACTTTGAACCCATGGGCATTCATGGACCCTCCAGATCAAAATTACATCATGTGGTTAAGATTTATATAAGAGTTAATTGTGTTAAATCTTATATAGATAAATAAATATATCTACATCTACAATCAGTTGGAATATATCCAGAAGTTTATTGAAACTGCTTTACAGTTAAAGGATTCAATTTAAATTTATTATAAAAAAAATCCTGAAAATGCAATATTCTCTCTTAACAACCTTTCACATAACTTCCTTACAATATCCCTTAGCCAAATTATTGGATAACCTTAACAAAACAAAAATTCCAACCATTTAAATATGATACAAGTGATGGTCATAAAATATGCTTACAAACAAATGTATTTAGTTATTGTGTCAGGATAATGGCTAAAGGATACAAACTGTTCTCCAAACCATTAAAAAACTCTGACATAAGTTTTCATTTAAAAAAAAAAAAAAAAAAAAATACACAGAACTCATACATACAGCTTTCCGACACAGACTAACAAAAATGACAAGTGCAATATTTGCCCTTATTCAAGTGTATTATAAATAAATACGCCAGACAGACACAACGTTACACGAAAAGTATCTAGAAGTTGTACATTGTCATTCTTCTATGTTAACAACAGACAGTCGTATAGACACACAGACAAGACAGTCAGACACAAAGTTTTGTCTGTAATCTGTTCTGTGCAAACATTTTCAAAATCTTAATCTAAATTTGCAACAACTATTAAAGTTTTATATCTCTTGTTACTGCATTTATGATAATATACCAAAATATGATAAAGAGTAAAAAGGGAATTAATGCATTTTAATGGAATATTTTTACCTTCTTTGGAGAAGAAATTAAACTTAACCTACTACCAATTAATTCAACTTAAGTTTTTATTCTAAATAAGAATTTTGAAATATCGGAACGATTTTAATTCTTTATCATTTTCTAAATATTTACAATATACCATTTTTTCTAATTCAGATAAAAACTTTCGATACCGCAAGTAAGCAAATCTAAATGAACTCAAAACCACATTCCTCTTTTGCTCTAGAGGAAGGTGGGCTGAAAAACCTTCATCTAATTTTTTTTTGTCTAAAGTCTAAATATCGCAGCGGTTCCTCTAAAGAGGCTTAACTCAAAATGTATAAAAACGTTTTTAATATGTGCTCTCTTATATGAGAAGGAGGGGATACAAATTTTTTTGGGCCTATTTTTGAACACTGTAAATCTTTTTCTTGCAAAAAGTCAAAATACCTAAGTTTTGAGGTGACTCCCTTTAAAGGAACTGGTGCGATAAATAAGATTAAAAACTAAAAAGTCAACGGTTAAAAATGTTCTCCTCTGAAATTTAAGGGTAAAATGACAAGACCTCAGACAAGAACTTAGTCCAATTCCATTTGAATATATTTCCTTCCTCCAGGGAATTGTGCGTCTGATCTCTTAGAAATCAGTGCCATGTTCTGTAACTTTGGTGAGAACTTCTCGCATCGAAAACATGTGAAACTAAATATTCCATCGTTTCTCGAAAAAAGTGTGTCTGTAACTCATGTCGAAAACTATAAAAAGAGATTACGGCGTTACGTTATAAATGTCATAATATTCCACTCGAAGCCGATTAGAAATTGCAGATGTCGTTGACGGCGACCAAATTTGACCAAAATTTAAACATTTTCAACGACGGCGGCGAAAATTCAGCCGTCGGGTATAGCAAAAATTTAAGTGCAACTTTAATGTTTATTGATTACAAAATTGCTTTGGAAACATTCGTATATTGTATTTTTCAAAAAATGTTAAAAGCAATATAATTAAAATATAAAAAAATCTGCCAAGAACTAAATACTTATCTCTTCCGTGTTAATATTCATTGCATTTTGCATTTTGCATTTTTAATTTTTTTTTTTGTTTTTTAGTGTTACAATTTTTTCTCACCCCGCTTTTATGCGTGAGTTTATTCGACAGTTCACAAAAATTTTATAGATACACTTTTTCAGTATATTAGCGAGTAATTTCCTTACGTGACAGCTATAACTCGCCAAAAATGGTACAGCCGCAGTTAAGTGAGAAAAACAGCTGTTTGTTTCAATTTATGGCAATTTTATTTCATTTCTCACATTTCAATCGAAAAGCTTCTCGCCGCGGGAGTTACAGAACATGGGCACAGTTTGGCTCATAATTGATCAAATTACACATCAAGAGCTTTGTGACACCGACGATGCTGGATCATAGCTGCCAGATAAAAATGGCCGAAAATCGTCAAATTTTGAGGAAAACACGTAAAAATCGTCAAATTGACTAAGCTAAATCGTCACAAAAATCGTCATTGTAAAAACCACTAGGTTAGGTTAGGTTAGAAAGGCTGGTGTGAAGCCTTCCTCACCCAGAGACCAATATGGTCCATTGTGATGCCTTTAATTAGTGAAACAAAGGAAGAAAGAAGAGAAAGATATCTAGTGTGACAGAGTAGGAGAAGTAAATGGTGAAAGCACAGGGAAGGAAGATAGTGGAAGATAAGAAATCGGACAGAACAAGCAAAACACAACCCTACCAAACAGGAAAAACTGCCCTACATGTTTCCCAGCCTCCTGCCGCGCAGCCAGGTCATTCCCATTATGAATCCCGTCAGATTCTCTAGCCCGCAGCCCGAGACATCTCCCAATTCGTGCAGGAATCTGCTACCTAGCCACCTCAGCCTGCTGTTCTGTAGCCTGGGACAGTGGCACAGAAAGTGCTCAACTGTCTCCAACTCCTCTGGGTCCTCACACAGCCTACAAATATCCGATAAGCCAGACCCCATTCTCACCGCCATTCTTCCTATCATACAGTGGACCGTGATAATACCTATCATGGTCCTGACGCAGGCCCTACTCTTACCCAGCAGCGCGTCCGAATTTGACCAACTAAGCATCGGCCACAGCGTGCGCGATACTCGGCAGTCCGATCGGCCCCGCCAAGCCCGATTAGTCCTGTTCAGAATCCATTCCCTAATTCTCCCAAAGTAGAAGCCCATTGAAGGCCTGACCACTTGCAAACTGTCAGGATCTTCCATTTCCGAGCCCAGTCTTGCCAACTCATCAGCTATCTCATTGCCGGTGATGTTGCAGTGACCCGGTACCCAGCAGAGCCTCAAAACATAATTCCCTAAGATTACTCCTAGAGCCCTCTTGCAATCGTTCACTAGCCTGGAGTTCACATAACAGCCCATCAAGGCCCTAAGAGCCGCCTGGCTGTCTACATATATAGTGACCCACGAGCCCTTGACAATGTAAGCTCCTACCAATTCCACGGCCCTGAGAACCCCCGCCTGAAATACACTGCAGTCGTCGGGAAATCTATATGGCTTTCTGATGTCCAGATCCTCAATGTAGACCCCCGCACCCGTGCCCTGCATCTTCGAGCCATCAGTGAAAATAGCAAATCCCATATACAATCTGCCCTGCCCTGACCAGCTCGTCCTAGAAGGCAATATCACCTCTGGCAAACGCCCAAAATCGATCCTAGTGACCAAATAATCCGTAGAGCCGGCCGAGCCTAGGTGATAACCACTAGTACTAATTTAAATCAAGATCCGCAAGTGACCCTCCGTGAAATTTCCTAACAGTCCTAGCCCCCTCAGCCTAAGAATGCTCCTTGCTGCCATTTCCCTCACATACTGCTCTATAGGCAGAAGATGAAGAATAACATCCAGAGCTGCCTGAGGGGTACTTCTCAAGGCACCTGTCATGCCGATCGAGGCACACCTCTGAGCCTTAGACAGAAGGTCCTTCCGACTAGCTAGTTTCAATGCCTCCCACCAAAAACCACTAACTTTTAATAAGTTTTTAAAATTAATTGTTATTTTCCGTTGCTAATAAAATTTTATATATTCTGCCTGTTTTTGAAATTAAAAAAAAAAATTTTTCGGTTAGAAACTTTTTATTAAAGTAACACAAACAAAAAAATTTCAAAAGTATTGGCATTCATTAGAAAAGTAAGAAAATAAACTAAAACCAAGAAATATTAAACACCTATTTTGTATGTCCAGCTTAAGAACTTAAGTCTGGTAAACATCAATAAATTCAAACTTTCTGAAAGAAAAGTTTCATAATGTGAACTCAGACTAAAGAGAGTGGTTGTAAAATGCATGTAATAAAGCAGTACTAACTGCTCAAATAGAACTTTTAAAAACATGCATCGTGCTTAAAAAAAATCGTATTTTATATGATGAACAGCTAAGACATGAAAATTACTTCCAATTAAATAATAGGTGCGATCCCGTACTTTTTGGGCAAAGTTCGGTAATATAAGAGTTAACAAACATAGACAAAAATGTACAAAAGTACGGGAACAATAAAAACCATATTTCTACCCCAAAAGAATTCTTTAGTATGAATTATGTTCAAATAAATACATAAACGACACATTATCATGTGTGAAAGTAAAATTCAGTCGTATTCTTACATTTTTCAACATTTTCTATTGTTTTATTATTAAACATTTTTTTTTTTTTAATATTTTGAAGAAGAAGAATAGTTTTCTCTTCAAAGCTCTCTCACTTTACCAAACTTTAAGTATGGGAACAGTTTTTGGTAAGGTTGGGATCCCGCTGGCTCCCAAAATTGAGTACGGGATCACACATAATGAAAATAAATCAAATTATCATAGAAGCTAAAATAAAATGTTAAATTATATCAAAAACATTTGTAAATTTGAACAAAATTTATCATTTGAAAAATCGTTAAATTTAGGGTTTAAATCGTCCTATCGTCAATAGAGCGTTTTTGTACCTAAAAATCGTCAAAATGACGATAAATCGTCCAATCTGGCAGCTATGTGCTGGATGGAAAATTAAACTAGATAAGATATCACAGCGAATTCATGTGCAGCATGAATTCGCCTGCATGCCAAGCATTTGAAGAATGTATTTGGACCTTTAGGGACAGCAAGTACTTCAAGTTTGCCTGGAGCTTAATATTTACAAATTCACTAGAGATCTCGGCTTGTCAGAGCCGAGTCTGGTTGTACAACAGCCAGTAGCCTAAGGGACTCTATTATAGAAACTGCACTGGATACAGGTGATGACCTGTGGGGGATGGTTTTTATGAGGAAATAAGTTGCTATAGATAAAATAAGTGGAAAATTCAATTTCCACCGAAAGTTCCTAAGTTGTTCCACTTCGTATTTACAACTTGCTTCCAGATCCACTGAGAAAATGAAATCAAATGTCCTAAGGAGAGCGGCAAGCTTATAATCCTCTAATTATATAGTATTAAGATTAAAATCGGCCCAAAGAAATTTTATTTTAAATTACCTTACCACATTTGTTTAGCTCCCATACAAAAACAACCTTCAGTGCCATAATAACTTCCTTATAAATGTTAATATCGATATATTTGGCTGCAATAACTTTTATAAGAGCTACTATGTATAGCAAAATTTGTCAATGGTAGTTTCAGAATTGTCGCCTATAAGCCCCGTCTCCCAATTCTATTTGTCCATTACTGCCCATGGGTTCCAAGTAGGAAACACTCAGATATTTTTCTTTAAATACTGCTGAGTAGAGTACCATATGATCGCCCTTGACCGACTATCCTTTTTTGTTTAATGTTTTATTTTCAAATAAGACATTTTTGTTTTTCAGGGCATACTTTTTACAATTTTAAAGGCATATTTCCAAGTTTATACTGCATATTGAATGTGCATAAAATACTTTTTAGAGCATATTTACGGTTTCCCTGGTCATTACATTGTTGGGACCAACCAAAATATAACGGATGTTATGTCAGGAGTCAAAAGAGACCATACTATTTTAGAGTTATCTGCAATCAAACTAAGTGTTTTTTTTATCGATTTTAATGATTTAAAAAAATTTTATTAGTAGGGATGTAACGAATACCGATATATCGGCGATACTTCAGATTTTCCGAATAACGGTATCGACGATACTTTGCTGTCGATACGGCGATACTTTTAATATTTTTTTTTTTTTTTTTGAGTATTTTTGAATAAATAATTTATTTTACTAATGGTTAATTTTTGCATAGCAACTAAAGGGCATAATAAACCACACAAATAGTTTAGCAAACATGTCAAAATTTTACGTTTGTACAAATATTTTGTGTTGTTAATTGGGGTGTTTGCTGTTTGGACAAACATTTGAAGCAATCTTTGTAGAAATATTAAAAATTTTTAATATTTGGTAGAGATGTTGGATATTTGTCAACCTTTTTGAGCTGTCTAATACTGAAAGTAATCATTTTAGCGAAAACTTTGCAGAGTGAAGACGTAGAAGAAGCAATAAAATAATTTTCAGCCGTAAATTCTAATTTTTTTAGCAGCATTGTTTGCCTCAAAGCAGCTTTTTGTTTAGAGCACTCTTTTCTAAAAATTATTTTTCTTTATTTTATATTTCTTCTGCGAGCAAAATTGCCGCAGCACAATCGCCGTCAGCATTCATTGAAAGCAAAAAAAAAAAAAAAAAAAAATTAAAAATTTATGTTTGTACGAAATATGCTTGTGCTGTTTATTGGCAAACAGAAGCAAAAAAAAAGTGGATGTGTGCCAAGAAATTTGTGTGGTTTATTATGCCCCTAAGAGAAACAACACACTAAAAAGCAGAGCATAAAATCCAAACAGAATAAAGCACATATAACATATGAATACACGGAGATGGAGATGTAGATGGAGAATATTCCATTAAATGTAACGGCTGACTTAGCATTCGATATAAAAGAAAGAATTGAGGCTTTAGAAAATAATGAAACCTATAGTTTATCTTCAATTCTTGACCTTCGATACAATGATCGAATATTTCAAACACAATCGAAAAAACGTCTTATTGAGCTACTTAACATGTCGCTGCATTCCGAAAGTGTGGAAAATACGGTCACCCCTACAGGTGGAACAAGTTCTGATAAGTCTTAAAGATCTGACCTTTGGAGCGTTTGTGAAAAATTTATAAAAAATCCGAGAAGAATGAGCCTCTTTGCATCATTTGCTATGATTCTGCTAAAAAAAAAAACAAGTCGAAAGGTACCCTTAGATCTTCTAATATTTCTAGAGACGCAGATCCACTTGATTTCGGCTTCAATGACATGTTGTACCCAAACTTAACAGAAATAGCACAGAAATTCTTAAGTTTTCAAATTAGTTCTATCGCATCTGAGAGACTTATTTTTAAGGCAGGTCTGGTTCAAACGGACTTGCGAAATTGTCTCTCTCCGCAAAAGTTGAGAATACTTTGTTTTTAAGCAAAAACCTTATTAATGTCAATTTCAAATATAAATAATTAAATTCTTACGATCTTTTTTTTTTTCGAAAATTGAGATAAAAAATAATTTAATGCAAATTAAATTCAATGAACTTAAGCCTGATTAAAATATCGAAATTTGGATTAAAAACCATTAACAGTTCGATAAAATAACCACAATACTAATTATTGTTCACAGCTAAGGCACGAGCTATATGTTTACATTTGTCCTTCAAGTTGTGCTGAAAAAGGTCAACAAGAAAAAGAAAGACAAAAACATAAAAAACAAGAACTGTACTTTGGATTTCAAGAAGAATTCTTTACAAAAAGTACGAGAAACAGAAGTTAGGAAGAACATGTAAATCAAATAAAATAGGTAATCATTCATTCAAAGCAAATTTCGATATACCAAGGTAAAATACCATTTGGTTTAAAGATTGATGTTTGACTATTGACGTCATCCGTCTTCAATGGCGGTGTGAGTAAAACGGCAAACCCCTCCGAAGAGATTGTGTGGTTACAATCGAAACTAGTCAGGGCAACCTGTCCGTTAAAGCCTGGGTTCAATTCTCAGCTCAGTCAAAAATGAAAAGTTATAAATAAATTTTAATTTATTTCATGTTGTAAAATTCCTTTCCTCATAAAAAATAATTTAATGACAATTAAATTCAATGAACTTAAGCCTGATTAAAATATCGAGATATCGGATATATTTTATTTTGATTATCGGTATCGCATCGGCAAAAGGGCGTATGGTTACAACCCTAGTTATTAGTAATTCAATTTGAAACTTCAAAACTTATCCAATACCATTTTTCAGCTGAAAATGCAAATATAAAAAAATACGTTAGATATATCCTTTTTCACTTAAGCCATTGCTATAATTCTACACAAATGAGGAAATGAAAAGCTATAAGTTCCAACACTATTGTAGGAGTTGAAAAAGGAGGAAGAGCATACCCGCTACTTCACATTTTATAGTAAATAAAATATCTCAGGCAAAGGAAGAAATTCAATAAGAAATTTCAATGGATGGATCAAAAAGGAAGGCTAAGCTCTTTAAGGTGGCTTTAAAACTTTGGGGCTGGGTAGTAATGAAGGCAAAACATAAAAGCTTTGCATGTATTTAAAGCAATAAACTACAATTGCAGCATGTTGCACTTACTCATACACCAAAGCCCACACACACACACACACACACACACACACACACACACACACACACACACACACACACACACACACACACACACACACACACACACACACACACACACACACACACACACACACACACACACACACACACACACACACACACACACACACTAACATGAATAATGCGAATTATATACAAAAGTAAATAAAGTTTTTTGTTTTAATACATTTATTTAAAAAATACTCCCACTGACTGAAAATGTAGTTGCCGGTCTCCTGCTTAAATGTAAATAATTAATATTTCATAGCGATGGCATTTAGAAGTTGTATAACGAAGCAAGAATGTTTATCCTTTGGCGGTATTCCGTTTTAGTTGCTTTTAACAAATATTTTATGTAGTAGAACTTAAACAACGAAAGCTTTTTACATACAAAATATATAGTTTTTATTGTTACTATTTAGAGTACTCGTACAATGCTGGCAGGGCGTTTTACTCGTTTTTTTTTTGCAACTAGTTTTTTGTTGCTTTAAATACACACACATACACAGACCAACTCTCTAACATGCAATTTAAAGTTCCTATTGTAAAAATAGTTTTCATACAAGTCTCATTTATATATAAAACTAGAAGAAGAGAGTATATAGACTGGAATGAAATGTTTTGAAAATGTTAACTTAGGTCAAGGAACTCAAATTGTGTAAGAAATGCTTTACAAAAACAAAGCACACAAAGGTTTTTCCAAGGATGTTACCCAATCCTGTTGTTATTGCTGTTGATTTTTTCATGTGAGGTTTTGCGAAACTTAAATTATATTAAACATTGGCAGGCTTAGAATCGTAATAAAAACGAAACGAATGAAAATTTTAAAAGCTACTGTTGCCAGATGCACTTAGCAGTTATTGAATTTTATAGCTTGTTTCCTTATTTTTTTGTCTCTTTTACTTATTTATTTACCTTTTTCTGCCTACTTTATCTTGCATCAGCAATTTGACTTCTATTTAATTTTGGTTCAATTTCAAAAAATCTTTTAAATTTGTTTTTAACAAGATTTGCTTACATTAAATTAAGACAAATGTAAAGGAATTCTTGAAGAAGGGATATTTTTGGAGCAAAAGGAGAAAAGTTATAATATCAGGGGTAAAACTAACATCTTTTTAAATAAATAATAAAGTAATTTTTGCTTTAATTGTGGAATTTTCGGATTTTTTCTTTGTAAATTAGAAGACCTTTTGAAGGCTTATTTCAAGTTGAACAGGTTTTTAATAAACAAAATGATATTTATTTAATTTTGCAAAGAGCTTGAATGAGTTAAATCTGCACATAGTCCACTATTTTTAAAATTTCCCTTCCCGCGATTTGGCTTTTTGCCAGATTTTGGATTTGGATTTAAGCCACATGATCCCCGAAGCGACCTTACACATAACAAGTCCATGGCCGGAGAACTAGTAACCCGTGGTACCGGAAAGGATTCTGGTTAGACGCAATGTTTGGGAAATACAGTATTAATAGCACACCGCTAATTCGCGCTTAACGCTTTTATGCCACACCCAAATTGTACAATTATAAAGGGTTTGATTTTCAATATGCTTTTTTACAGATCATGCGTAAGTTATATCAGTCATCATTCATCATTTTGGTTCAATATCGTTTGGCAAGTCATCATGAAAGGACTAACAACACAACAGCGACTCCAAATTGTTCAGCTGTATTAAGAAAATCAGCGTTCTGTGAGAAATGTTTTTCGTGCGATTCGAGGAACTAACGACCTACTAAAACCACTATTGTCAACACTTTTCATAAAATTGAGTCCCAGTTTAGATTGGTGGATGATATTCGACCGGTTAGATCACATCCAGCACGTAGTGGTATGGTTTATGGGCTGGTGGAATCATTGCTCTATATTTCTTCAAAAATGAGGAAAATTAGAATGCTACCGTCAAAGGTAACCGTTATCGAACCATGTTAACGGACTATATGCTTCCTGAAATTCAAGCGCCTGGTCTAGGTGAGCTCTGGTTTCAACAAGACGAGCCATAAAGCGCGTAGAACAATGACCTTGCTGAGATATAATTTTGATGAGGACTTAACTTCAGATTTTGCTACCGCCACCTAGATCGTTCAATATCAAACCTTTGGACCATTTTTTTGGGGATATGGAAAGTCTAAATTCTTCAGGTATACCCCAGCTACGATTGACGCTTTGGAAGCCAGCATTATTCGCGAGATACCAGTCGCTATGCTCGAACGAGTCGCCCGAAAATGGATCTTCCGAATGGACCACCTCAGACCAACATTTACATGATATCATTTTCAAAGAGTAAATGCCATGAATTGTACTTTGAACCAATAATAACAATTTTAAGTTCACTTTTAAATTTATGTGTACTTATTTTACATTATAAATGAAATCTCACGACGACTCACCCGATAGTTTGGTATCTAAAACAGCGGAAATTATTTTCTGTATAAGCCTTTGCTTATATATATATTTATCCCGAACTTGTGCATCACAATATAATACAGACTTATGTTCATCAAATTTAATTTTCATTAAATTGTTATTATTATTAAATGGGTAATTCCATGTCAAATCGACCAACAGTGGGACCCGACCCATTTCCATTTGAATGAACTTTGGTGAGAAGGTTCCTTTCATCCTATAAGGAACATACAGTGTTGGAAAAAATAATAGGGACGATCCTTACTTTCGCAAACAGATGCAAACAGTTTTTTTATATTAAGTTTTTTTTGGGGGGTCCCGCAATTTAACTGTTCCTAAAATAACGGATTTTCATTATTTGTTTACTTTTTCTCTTTTGAGTATTTATTTTATATTTATTTGCAAAAAAAATCAGTGAAGTTGTAATTTCAATTGGAAACAATTACCATTAGTCCAAAAAAATTATTATTTTTAACATAAACATATTAAAAATCCGTAAAGCAAAGTTTATGTGATTAATTTAGTCTTATTGGTATCCTGTTTATGATTTATGTCTTCGGTAAATAAATTTCAAAATGGGTCGTGGTGTTCATTATACTGAATCTGAAAAAAAAAGTTATTCTTAAATTAAATTCGGACGGGTTATCAATTAGAAAAATTGCACAGATAATGAAGTGTTCCAAAACTAAAGTATTCAATGCCATTCGAAAAAAAGTCATGAAACTAGAGGTAGAAAACGTAAAACGTCAGCGCTACTACTGCACATACGAAGATGATTTGTATATTATTTTAAAGAGAATTGTCGAGGCTACAAGCATATGAAAAATGTAATATCTGCAAAATAGTAATTTTAAAAATGGACTAAGTCAAAAATCTAATTTTTTATTTGGCTGATTTTTTTTTTATATAATATCTTACAACTGTTTCTTTCGCAACCTTTAAAAAATCAACTTAAAATAAAATCATCTTCGTATGTGAAATAGTTTTTGAGATATTGAAAAAATAAACACAACAAATTTGGCTAATTCGGCGAAATTATGACATTTTGATTATGACATCATAACCTTGAAAAAAATGAAATTTTTAATTTTTTCGTAAATATATGTTCCTTATAGGATGAAAGGAACCTTCTCACCAAATTTCATTCAAATCGAAACGGGTCGGCTCCCACTTAGAGTTCTTTTATTCCCGCACTTTTTCGATTCCCGGGAAAGCGGGAAATAAATATCAAATTCCCGGGATCCCGGGATTCCCGCACAAATTTTTTAAATTATTTATTTACTTATTTCTCCAATGAAACTTATACCTATTTCTTGCTGGCTATTACGCTTAAAATAATTAAATCTTGTATCTATTATACAACAAAAACGTAAAAAATTTAAGATTAAAGTAATTTCAAGACACTTAAGAGGTTATTTTGATGCCAATAGGATCATAGAAATCAATATATGTATATACATTGTCAAATACAGAGCTCCTTTGCATAATTAGAATGAAAGTATTGAAGTCTTAGTGGAATAATATTTCTGAAAGGGCGACTAGACACTGATAGCACAACATTACGAAGTAGGAATTCTGAAAAAATTTTACCGTTTAACAAATTCAGCAGGAAGGAGAAATTTTATTTGCTACATATGTTTAATAACATATTTTTTTACAATTTTCTAACCCTTTATCAGCAGTGGTGTATGAAGGTATACTAAGTTTGTCATTCCATGTGAATCTTTTTTTAATATTATTGTGATTACTTCACTAATTCTAAGCCGATTTAGTCATATGGGTGACAAATTGTTTCTAGATCTTCTAGGCTGTTTGAGATTGAATTCCAGCAGAATCGCTTCAGTATGAAAAAGAGTTATGCACCCAAATGTGGAACTACCGCCCTAAAAACTCAACAAAAATTAACTTAAATTTGTGGCGAAATGCACCTTTTGTCATTAAATTTCCACAAATTCGTTTTATAAGGCAGCAAATTTTGTGAAGGTCGGTCCATAATTTATCTACGGCTCCATGCTTAGACCAATCTCGTAAATCAAGTAAGTATGGCTAAAAGCGTAACGAATACTGCTTTTGTGGTGCAATTTAGCATATTCTACTTTCATAAGACTCAAAATTACTTGAAATGCCGCATATGAAGCACAATGTAGGAAAACACTTTACTACGCCCTTAACCGCAAAACCTTATAATATTATTGTAAAATTTATACTTCAGTGTGCTAAGACAAGAAATAAAATTTCGTGAAGATAGGCCTGTAATTATCATAGGCCCTATTCTTAAAAATTAACTTAATAAGCCCTAAACTGTAGTAAACTTAAATATTGTGGTCAAATTAATTTGGATAAAACAACGACAGGCACAAGTCTAACACAAATTTACTAAAGTTTTAAAAAAAGATTTTCTTTAAAATTTCCCGGGAATCCCGGAAAACAACTGAAAATCCCGGGAATTCCCGGGACGAGAAATCCCGGGTACAAACTCTCGTCCCACTGTTGGTCGATTTGACATGGAATTACCCAAATAATTATAATAAATTAATATAATTAATATAATTTATAATTGACATTAAATTTGATGAACTTAAGCCTAATTTAAAATAAAAAATCAAATCTGAATTAAAAACTATAAACAGTTCGATTTACCAAAAAGAAACTAATATAAAACAGTTTTTAATCCAATTTTTTTTTATTTTAATCAGGCTAAAGTTAAATCAAATAGCCATAAAAATAATTTTTATAAAACAGTTTTAATAAATTGATTTAAAAAAATGCTCATATAATCATCCTTTCAATCTTGAATTAATAACAAAAACAAAAAATAATAATATTATCAAGACTGACGGCCAATTTCACCAAGTTCAGTTATAATTAACTATCAGTTATAACTGTCAGAAACATATCGTTAACTGGAAGTTAAAGTTATAGTTAGTTTTAACTGAACTTGGTAAAAATGGCCGTAAATTTGCAAAATTAGTTAAACTTGGAATGTTTACATGCACTTTCGACGCAATTAAAATAGTTTCATTCATGATGCCGATAATATTAAGCTAGTTTCTTTTATAAGCACTCTATATGCATATAAGTGTTTTTATAGACGCATTTCTCGTTAAAAAACACTAAAAAATGTACAAACTATTAAATGCTTCTTAGCGATAAATACTGTATGGCAATTTAAGCCCCAGAAAATGTTACTCGAAGGTGTAACGAAATTACATATACACAACACCATCGTATGTTATGTGCATAGTTGGGGGTATTGCACTTAATATTGACTTAATCAGCATTGCACTATCAATAAATAAAACTGCAAAAACATAGTTTGCATTACTATTTACCAGCTTTAGTCATGATTAGTATTTTTTTCACCAACACTAAAAAAATTGAGTGGTATTGCAAATTTTTTCACTGGCACTAAACGAAGATTTAATGCATAAAATCTGCACTCAATTCAAATAGTGGAAAATTTGTACTTGTAATCAAAAAAATTGCATGTAATCAAACTCTTACTAAAATTCAAAAAATGTAATTTTATTAAGAAACATAAAATTTTGTCAGTAGCAAAATATGTACTGGCTTTAATCATGAAAAAAACAAGTTTTTTGCTTGTAAATTTAGTGCAAAATTTTAAGTTGCACTCAAATGAGTGAAGATCAAAACAGTTGCAATAAACTGATGATTGCTTTTTCTTAAATCACACATTTTTTTTTTTTTTTGAGTTCAAATTTTATTAACATCACTATCACTCATGTTTAGTGAGGCTGCTAATTTTCAATTCATCACTCAACACCAACAAAATGATTGCAAATAATTTTGCACCATTACTAACTGTGAGTTAAAACTGCAAAATAAGTGCACTACCCCCATCTATGGTTATGTGCAGGTGCAATATTTGGGTCCCAATTTTATTTAAATTCAAACGTAACTGCATATGGTTATAAATATCGCGCACAACAACCCACATTTCTTACCTGAAGGAGAATAAAGAGATCGCAAAACGTGTAAAATAACTAATGGAACAATCAGCTTTACATATTACACCTCTGCAATGGCCATTTCGATCAATGGTTTCAAAATCGAGGTCCAGAGAACCAGAATTCAACAAATCTTACGTTTGTGGGGTTTAGTCATCCCAAAGTTTAATTAAATCCAATAAACTTGGACTGAAAGTCTTGGTTACATTTTAGTCAGATCCTCGAAGAAATGGGAAATATGTTCTTAAGGGGTCCGCAACGTAAGATGAGACTTAAAATTATTATATTAGCCAGCGTCAAATTCAATCGAAGAGAGTCTGTGTGGACTCTAAATTAGTTTAACTAGTGAAATTACTAAGATTAGCATGAAGATATGTGTTCTCTTATTCTGTTCACGTTGTCTCAGATATAATATCAAATTAAATCGCAGTTGTAGACGCTATTTGAAGCAAATGTCGTTATAAACGACTGATCTAGATCAAATAACACTTATGGCCAGTTTTTACTTCGTTTTTAAATACGTATTTTGTTAGTTTTTATTTAAATTTAAGGTTACAGTCTTAAGCCTATAGTACACGGAATGTAAAAACCCACATGCGCATGTAGTTCTGACGTATTTTTGACGTCATCACACAACACGCAATATTCATTGTGGCTTTGTAGTGACGTCAAAATTACGTCAGAACCACATGCGCATGTGGCTTTTTACATTCCGTATACTATAGGCTTTACAAATACTAAAACAAAATAATTGGGTGAATCACAAGGTAGCCATAAAGTTGTAAAGTCTTATGTCTTAAAATAATTACAAGAAATATTTATGACTGCTGTAGGAGCCGCTTATTATTTAAATTTCTACAGTACAGTTATGACGAATCAATGAACACAGCATTACAATTTTTATATTGTTTCTAACGCAATATTTTTTTTTAAACAATTGTAAATTATTATTTAGGACATTATGACGATATGACTTGATAGCACACCTTGTGAATCACCGAAATATTGTGTAACCAAAATAAAGAAACTTGGAAAATGGTACTTGTGTACCATTTGTTTTGTATTGTTGTAATATTTAAGCCACCTTGTCAAGTAAAAACGCTATGGAAACTTAAATAGTCTTTATTGAATAGAATAGATAAATAATATTAAAATACGAATTCTAAAACTGTTACTTTTATTTTATTGGGGCCTATGTAAAAGTTTAAAATATACACAGTTCAATCAATTGAAGCCAACATTTCTCATACTATTAACCAAATACTTAACGAAAAGTATAAATTTGTCATCCTAATTTGGATTCCTAAGGCTGGGTTTTTGAAATCTCAGTTAAACTAGGTTTAGCTAATTTGAAAACAGATTTTTGCCACCATTACCAAGTTTGTATACAAAATTTTGACAGAACAGCTTAGTTTTGCTTAAAATTTCACCCCCATTTTCCAAAAAAATATGTTTGATTAGTAAAAGGTTTATTAAACAAATTTTCAGAGAAAATTAGTTTCATAAACCCGCTATAAAAATAAAATATTTTTTATGAATATGGGGTCAGTATTTAATGAAATAATAACTCAAATCACATTTCACCGCAAAAACCCGAGTTTCTAACTAAGTTTAAACTTCACTTTTCAAATATTTTGAAAAAGGCACACAGAAAAACTTATTTTTTTTTCTCCAATTACCAAATTTATAACAAATTAATAATATCAAGCAAACAATTTGTTGATTTTGCACCTATTACCAAAATGATTATATTGATTACTAAAAATTGTAAAATTGTGAATATTTTTTTCAATAAATGATATTTTTAATTAAAAAAAGAATTAGTATTGTGGTTATTTTATTGAACTGTTAATGGTTTTTAATCCAAATTTAGATATTTTAATTAGGCTTAAGTTCATTGAATTTAATTTTCATTAAATTATTTTTATGAAGACAGGAATTTTACAACATGAAATTAATTAAAATTTTTATTGAATAATTTTTCATTGTTGACTGCGCTGAGATTTGAACCCAGGCGTTCACGGACAGGTTGCCCAGACTAGTTTCGATTGTAACCACACAATCTCTTCAGTGGGGTTTGCCGTCTTACTCACTCGGCTATTGCAGCCGGATGACGTCAATAGTCAAACATCAATCCTTAAACCAAATGGTATTTCACTTTGGTAGATCGAAATTTGCTTTTGAATGAATAATTATCTATTTTAATTGATTTACATGTTCTTCCTAACTTCTGTTTTTTCGTGCTTTTTGTCAAGAATTCTTCTTGAAATCCAAAGTACATTTTTTTTTTTTTTTTCATGTTTTTGTCTTTCTTTTTTTCTTGTTGACCTTAAATTCAATGAAGTTAAGCCTAATTAAAATATCTAAATTTGGATTAAAAAAATTATCAAAAAAACTTTGTCATTTCAAACAATCTGTTAATTCATTTAATTAAATATTTACTATTCCCAACAAGAATTCTACATGTTTAAATTATTTTATTTTAAACGAAAAAAGTCAATTAAGATTTTTTGTTATTTAATTAAAATTTTAATTGAAAATTTATTTCAAAACAACTAAAATCTTAATTAAATCAAAATTAAATTTTTAATTTTCTTTCAACTAAAAAATAATTGTTTCAATTATCACATTGATTAAATTTAAATACTTTTTAAACCATTTTTTTTTTAATTGATAAAACACTTTTTCCTGTGCATGTGTTTTATTTATAGAAATTGCATTGCTAAAAGATCTAAAAAAAGGTTTACACTAGTCGAATGGTTACTTCTGTTTCCACTTACCTCCTGTATAGTATTTTCTGGCTTTTTTGTCGACATATTTAAAAAACGTTCCTGTGACTGGCAAAATTTTTCCGTTTTCTTGTCGAATTTTTTCTTATTCTCCTTAACGCCACCGATTTGTTTTTTACGAAAATCCTCTAAAGGTTCTATTATATGTTCATCGGCTAAGGTTAACTGCAAATACATAAATAAACGAAAAATTAAATAATTTTTTCTAATAAATACCATTCTATTTCTCAAATAATAAATTAAAACAATACTCACCATCTTCTCTCTTTCATCTTCTATCATACTAATTATATCACCAAAATGTTTTAAACTCTCACAAATGACCAGCTCATCGTCTGTCTGGGCTGTGCCGATGCATTCAAAATTAAAATCTTTCAATGAATAGGCCAACTGTTTCATGCGGGTTGATAATACTGAAAATAGGAAAAATACAATGGAAATGAAATTACATAAATAATTAGTCTTGAATAAAATTTATCTTAATTATGATAAATACTCGTACTTAAGAGAATGGATATTTATAACTCAAGAGCGTATTTGATAATGACGTACTTGACCTTTTTGTGGTTTTTAAAAGTAATTTTTCATTTATAAAAAGTGTATTTTTTTTAAACAGCTTTTAATGTAATTAACATAATTTAAATTTACAATTTTTAAATGGTTTAAAAATACAATTTATGATCAGAGGTAAAAATTCATTATTAATTAAATTTTTATTGCATGGAAACAAGTTTAAATGATTGTTTAACTTGTTTAATCATGAAAACATATCAAATTTCTTGAATTAATTTAAAATCTTGTAAACGTAATTAATCATAATTACTTTTATTTTTTAATCAATTTTGAACATTTTCACAAACTTTTGGTCCACTACTTTAAAAAATAAAAGTATTAATTTTTTTTTATTATCAAAAGTATATTCGAGAAATAAAAATAATGGATGGTCGAATAATTTATAATAATATAATTTTAACAAACTTTTAGTGTAAACCTCGTATTTTCTATTAAAAATAGTTTTTTTTCTGCTTTAAATTTATTACTAAAAAAAATTTTATGAATACAAAAAATTTCTGAAAATCTTTTATCATTTATGTACACCAAGATAGAAAATATGATTGCAGATGGTCTGTAGACATCTTTTTTGGTATGGGTGTAGTATATTTAACAATGTAATAGTGTCGTTAACCATACTTATAGCTACAGAGAACAGTTTTCAACACACAATCATATTATGATTGCCTTAACAATAATATGTTACACTTCTTTCAAAATTTTAGGAGCAACATGTTATGATTGCACATGTAACAAAAAAATTATTTGGGGTAAACATTAGTGGGTCCCGAAAAAAAAATTTTTTTTGGCCTGAAGCATAATTTAAAAGCCTATAGGGATTTTTTCAGATTTTTCGGAAGAAGCTTAGAGTCCGCTCAAGTCGAATTTTTGCCAAAAATCGGGTTAGTAGGTCTTTTTTGAGTTTTCTTCATAACTTTTTTAAACCCACGATTTTCTTCACTTATGAGGAAATAATTTAAAAGAAAACTGTCCAAGCTATAAGTTTTTGCAATGAATTTGCACATTTAGGCACCCTAGATTAAAATTTTTCGTAATTTTTCCATACATTTTGTAAATAACGCATTATAACTTTTAACATTTTTATGAAAATGAATAAAACTAACAATGCAGTTTGAAAGCCCAATTAATTCTAAATAATTTAAAAACAAATATTTTTGGATTTGCTCTTACCGTTCCTCAGTTCTACCAGTTTTCAGCTTTGTACCTAGTTTATGATATTATTACTCATACCCAACAAACAAATAAAAATTAAACGTCTTGCTTTTCCTTTGTTCAAAAATCACTTATTGGAGTTCTTACGATATAGTTCTATGCCCTGCAATAATCAGTTTCAGAAGTTGTGACATTGATGTAAGTGAAATCCATTAATAATACGTGAAGGTTGGAGCAATTTAATTAAAGGCCAGCTTGAAGACATGCAACCAAGAAAAGACTAAAAAAGAATTGCTTCATCTGCGTGTCATCTTTTTGGGTGATAGATCTAAGCCCTATCTAACAGTAACAGCTTCAGGAGCTATAAATGGGGTTCGCTGGATGAAGAAAATTATATATTCGTTAAAAATATGATTTTTTCGAAGCCAGCAGCTGCAATCTTTAATGGACAATTATAAAATTGATGCCCTACTAGAATTTGGTTTACTTATTTTAAGAATAAATATGAAAAATTGGTACGCACATCTGTCAATGCCCTCGATATACTCTTCTCAATGTTATTAGTCTATTAAACCAGTTGGATAGCTACAAAATTATTAATGTAGCAGTTGCACGCGCTAAAAACTGTTCTAGGTCGTCAGAGGTACTTTAGCCCAAAATTGGCTACCTTAGCGTTTTTTTGATGAACATTGTCGAGTTGAATGGCAAAAAATCTGCATACGTCAAGCAGTGAGAATGATGAAGTAAACAGAATTTCAAGACAACCCTTAAAATAATGAAATTCAAGGATTCATTTCTAAAACCAGTCTTATTTTTTTTTGAAGCTTGCAATATTTAAAGTGTTTTTTTTTTCACCAACAACTCTTTTGAAAATGCATAGAGCAAAGTTCAGCATATACAAGTGGTAAATTGTGTGGCAGAACGAGTTGTGGCTTTGAATAACACTTACATCAATGGAACTGATTCTTAAAATTTATGACAGGGCATAGACTACAGCGTAAGAACCCCAATAAATGATTTTTAAATTAAGCAAAACAAAACGTTGATTTTTGGTTGTTTGGTGGGTATGAGTAGTAATATCATAAACTGGGTACAAAGCTGAAAACCGGTATAACTCAGGAACGGTAGAATTAATTGATCTTTCAAACTGCGTTGTAAGTTTTTTTATTTCTTAAAAATTTTAAATGTTATTAAACGTTATTTACAAAATTTATGGTAAAATTTCGAAAAATTTGAATGAAGGTGCCTAAATGAGCAAATTCATTGCAAATTCATAACAAAACCATAACAAAAGAGAAAACAAAACTTAAAAACTTTGCTTACATTTTTTGCTCTTTCTAACATTTACTGTTTCTTTCTATCAATTTTATATCAATTCAATGAATAAAAAATGTAGTGTCATAGGGGCTTTGTGAACTGAATACGATTTCCAACTGCAGTCGAAATAGCTGATCGAACTATTGTGAATCTTACTTAGTTGGTTTATTCACAGTAGAACATTTCTATCAGCTGCGACTTTAAAAAAAAATTTTTTGTTTACAAAATATAAAAAGTTAAATTAATTATGGTTTGATGATTTGTCTGATGAAGATGAACACTGGAGTTTTCTTTTCCCAGACTTTTTCATTTCCTAAACAAGCGGGATTTATTTTTTCGATTTCCCGGGAATCCCCTCTTAATATAAAAAAATTAATTTATTTTAACAGAAATAACAATTCATGAGATCTATTAAATAAGTTTGTCAATCAAATGATAGTAAAAAATTGTTGCATTGTCGGAAAACCAAAATAGTTAAATTTTTTAAACAAAATATTACAAAAATCTTTCTTTAAAATTAGGATTTTAGTACAGAATAATCATTTACAAAATCGTTCGACAGCCTATTTCTAATTTTAATCAAGAAGAGTCTTGTCAATGAGAAAACACGTTCCCTTTCTAAGGTTTTATGCCTTTATAGTCAAAGGAGCATTATATTAACTCCGGACACTTTCAGTTTCTCACCACTTGGTTCAAACACTTGAATTTCCTTTTTTAAAGGATTTCCTTGTATAGAATTAGCGTTGTTTTTAATAAATACTGCATTTCAATTTTCTGAAATGTTAAATTTTCACTATTGTCTAATACAAAAAATCTTTTATGCAGCTGCTCTGCATATAAAATCATAAAGTCTTTAAACTTTTTTTTGAAAATTGTGTACGTTTTTACTTCTCTTCTTTTAATAGTTCGAAATTTCAGTGCATCAAACATTTAACATTGCCTTACTTATGGGATTTGAATTTACTTATTTACAATTATATCAGCAGTAAAATTGCCATAATTAAATAAAAAAAAATAAATAAAACCGGGAATTCCCGCACAACATTTGCGGGATTTTCTTTTCTCGAAAAATGAGCGGAAATCCCGAATTGAAAACACTAAGTAATTGTCCAGACTTGCAATTTTTGTTGCAGCAATTCTTGAGTTAATGGGTGAGAGGGGTTAAAAGATTGGGGAGTATTACTCAGTTTCATGTACTCTGCAATTTTGTTTGGTTTTGTTATTCTCACAGATTTTAACTTGAAGTTGGCTGTATTTGTATTTGTATACAAAATTTAAAAAGGAGAAAAGAAAAGCAAAGATAAATATACAAAAACTGCAAAACTATAGTTTCATAATCTGGACATTAAATCAATTTATTTCAAAGCAGAATTTTTAAAAATTGCAGCAACAAAAATTGATAGACTAGACGATGACTAATGAAAGCATACTGGACACAGAAAAAAGTGTTTTATCAATTTAAAAATGATTTAAAATGTATTTAAATTTAATTAATGTGATAATTGAATCAATAATTTTTTTAGTTAAAAGAAAATTAAAAATTTAATTTCGATTTCATTAACATTTTAGTTATTTTGAAATTAATTTTCAATTAAAATTTTAATTAAATAACAAAAAATCTTAATTGACTTTTTTCGTTTAAATTAAAATAATTTAAATATGTAGAACGATTAGGTCACCACTTAGCAACTGTTTACAATTTTTAAGCATTCCTCGGTTGTTAAACGATCCATATTCGTAAATGGCAATCCTTTCACTAAATAAATGATGACTTTAGATGACAGATATTAAACAGCTGACAGCTTTGTGAGACCGCCATTTTTGAAAACACTTAATAGGTAACCCTTTACAAATTTTACATTCGATTCTCGATGTTCGATAGCCAGCGAAAATGCAAATCCTAATCGAGCCCTTAGTTATCCGTGACCATATAAAAACATGTCTTCTCTCTGCGTATTATTAGCGGGATTCATCCATTTTGTTAAGTATACAACACTGTTATATTTAATACGATTTTGTACTAAAAAATGTCTTTTTCGTATGTTTCGTAAATTAGTTAATCTGCTGAGAGAGAAAGAGAGAGATAGAGTTTCGTCAACTGTGTTAATCTGGTAGACTCAGCCTGTGTTTACTGCAGCTTTTTGTATGATTTTTCAGCCATAGCGTGGTAAATAAAAGTTTAATACATTTTGTTGTTGCGGGGGTGTTAATGTTAGTACCATACTTTACTACCAAGAGTGAAAACCGCTATTATTATACAATAATTAATTTTTCCCCAATAAATTTAATAATTCAACACTTGTGGTAATTGCCCTTTTAACATGGCTGCTTAAAAAATCTAATAGTTTGGAAACTTGACGTAAATTCATTTTTTTGGCACACTCAAAATATAAAAAACAGAGCAACTAGCCAAAGTCAATGCCATAATAAAACTTGAGTTTTTTTAATGGGGCTTTTTTATGTGGTACAATAAAAAAAAAAAACTACAAAAAAGTCTACAAATTTTAAACGTACGTTAAACGTAATGTAGCAAAAGTGATCAAGATTAAACGCTGAAAAAAAAGAACAGCAAGGAAATTTCTTAATATTGTAGTTCAGTTAAATTTAAAACAAGGGAAGTAATGCCAATACTTTAAAAAATATATTAAAAAAAATTAATAATTAAAAGATTTTGTTCCCTTTTTAAATAATTGATAAAAAATACTGAAATTTATTGTTGGAGGATAAGCTGTTCCTATGCGCATTTCACTGGTTGCTTAGGCCAGATCATCAGGAAACGTTCTCCTAAATAATTTTAGAAAAGCCAAAGCTATCAGCAAACAAAACTACAGAGGGAATGAGAATTACCTACAAACACTCAAAAAGTCTTGTTTGCAACGATATCAAAGCTTAAACAAAATACCAAACAATAAATCAGTGATGAGTTTTATCTTTTCTTACATTTCCCGCTACAATTATTTGGAATTCTCCCAACATTAATTGTAGTTGTAAGTGGGTAAAGAAAAAACATATTAAAAACAAAAACAAAGTGCTTTTATTGTTTTCGCAAGAAATCAAAATAAAAACAATTTGCCACTTCAGTTTTTTATGCACGTGCACTTGCTAAAATTTATTATCAAAGGGAATTAAGCACAACAAACAAAATCTTTTAATAAATAATAGTATTCCCACAAACAACTTTGATAATAATGTTAGCTGATAGCTTTGGCTTTTCTAAAATTATTTAGGAGAACGTTTCCTGATGATCTGGCCTAAGCAACCAGTGAAATGCGCATAGGAACACCTTATCCTCCAACAATAAATTTCAGTATTTTTTTTATCAATTATTTAAAAAAGGAATTAAGCACAACAAACAAAATGTTTTAATAAATAATAGTATTCCCACAAACAACTTTGATAATAAAAATTAATAATAACAAACATTTCCATAATCTGTATTTTTTAAACATAAAAAACTTGGCAGACACTTTAAAACTAAAAGCTCTCCTCTATAAAATCAGGGCAACCAAAGAGAAGATCCTCGAATACGAAACCTACAAGCCAACCCACTTATTATTTAAAGTCAGTAAACAAAAATTGATATATTGAAGGGTCAATTAAAATTTTACAAAAGAAGGAGAAAGATCTTCAATAAACGCAAAAAATATTCCTTGCAACTGCTTCGAATTGATACTTATCTATCTACTGGTACTACGAATAAGAGTTAATTGCAATTTTTCAAAAAGAAGACAGCACCAGCGAAGATAAATTTCTTTAATGAACTCAAAAAATATTCCCTTTAATTGCTTTATATTGTCTTTTTATCTATCAATCGACACTTTCCGCTCTACTAGTAATCTATAGAGTAGTCGGTAGGAACTGTAAATGGACTAGCATCAGTTACGATCGTTATTTTCTCGATAGCTTCCATTAAAGCAAGTTGATGTCGCATTGTTCATATTAATTATTTCTTTCTCTGTTCTAAATATTGACAAAGAATATGAACTATGATGGGCTTTCGGCTTTTAAATAAAATAGTCTTCGGAAAAAGTACATAAAATCATCAAAAGTAAATATAGGCATTTTCTAATCATGAATCTTATAATAATGGGTGATTAAAGTAGAGATACTTTTTTCAATAGCCTTTTTTGACAGATCACGGTTAAGTCGTGTCATACTGTCATGTTATTTTTGTTTAGTATTGTTTGGCATATCATAATGGAAAGACTTACGCCTGAACAACGTTTACAAATCGTTTAACTTTATTACGAAAATTCACGTTCTGTGAGGAATGTGTTTCGTGCACTTCGCTCAACTTATGGTCAACATAATCGGCCTACTGAGCGTACTATTCGCAACACCATCACCCATTTTGAGACCCAGCATTCATTATTGGATAATATTCGACCGAATAGACCACGTCCAGCACGCTGGGAAGAAAATATAGCGGCCGTAGCTGAGAGTGTACACGAAGATCGTGGAGAGTCGATTGGGCGCCGTTCGCAGCAACTGACGTATGGAACGACTTGGCGCATTTTACGTCGAGATTTAGGCCCTAATCATGTACAACGCAGCGCAACGCCAAACAATAACATTGAAAGCACAAACAATGTCATAAATATTTTGTAATTTTGTTGTTGCTTTCAACAGAAATTCATGTACCGTTTTAAAATTTTCAACGACACAAGCAATGGAGCGTTTGAAATTTTAAAACGCAATGTGAATTTCTGTAGAAAGCAACAACAAAATTACAAAATATTTATGACATTGTTTGTGCTTTCAATGGTATTCTGTGGCGTTGCGTTAGTTCTGTGGCGTTGCGCTGCGTTGTACATGATTAGGGCCTTAAATTGGAAGCGTACAAAATACAGCTTGTGCAACAACTGAAGCCGCTTGACCTTCCCAAGCGACATCGCTTCGCTCTATGGGCTCTTGAAAAGTTCCAAGAAGATCCGACGTTTTTGAGGCAAATTTTGTTCAGCGATGAGGCCCATTTCTGGCTCAATGGGTATGTAAACAAACAAAATTGCCGCATTTGGGACGAGGAGCAACCTGAAGAGATTCAAGAACTGCCACTCCAACCAGAAAAAACAACGGTATGGTGTGGTTTGTGGGCCGGTGGAATCTTCGGTCCATATTTCTTTTTAAAAATTATGCCGGTGCGAACGTAACCGTCAATGGCGACCGTTTTCGTGTCATGATAACATACTTTTTGATGCCTGAAATTGAAGCTCGTGATCTCGGCGACATTTGGTTTCACCAAGATGGCGCCACTTCCCACACATCGCATCAATCAATGGATTTATTGAGAGAACACTTCGGTGAGCACATAATTTCAAGTTTTGGGCCGGTCGACAGGCCACCATGATCGTGTGATATCACACCGTTAGACTTTTTCCTGTGGGGATATGTAAAGTCTAAAGTTTATGCGGACAAACCCGCTTCGATTCAGGCCTTGGAGGAAAACATCACGCGTGTCACTCGCCAGTTACCAGTCGAAATGCTCGAACGAGTCATCGAAAATTGGACTCAACGGATGGACCATCTGCGACGTAGCAACGGCCAACATTTTATAGACATAATCTTCAAAAAATAAATGACAAAGAATCTTCTTTTAAATGATAATAAACATTCCCCATTAAATTTCAATTTTCTGTGCTTTTTTCTTTAAAAAAGTAGGGAACCTCGAAATGGATCACGCATTACTTGAAACTGGAAACAAATTTAAAAACTCGAGGCACAATAAGGCATTTTAAACGATAAATGGACCATTAAAAATCGTTTTTTTCTTCTGATATCCCTGATTTCTCGTAATATTAAAAAAAAAAAAAATATTTGCACTATGATGAAGCTTTCTTTAATAATAATTCCAATTAGTTTACTGCTTTTGTCACGCAGTACTTCCCCCCTTCACAATTCTTGCGCAAGGTGTGACATTTGAACAGTCAGTTGCCTCAGCTGTGTTTTCAGCTGGAAAGCATGCGCAATTGATTTTTGAAGTATTTTGGCTTTTAAACAGGCTTTTCTTTTTCGGCCTTTCTGTTCTCTCTTCCTCTACTCCCTGCTTTTAAATATTGCCTTAAAAGATTTTAAATGGCATAAAAATAAAACTTTAAAACTTGAATTACTTTAACTGATAAACTCGTAAATCAGTGGTTAAAAAAATCCAACAGTTTTAATAGTTCAGATGCTGACGAAGACGTCGATGATGAAGATGATAACGAAAATGTTTTTTCGTTAATCAGAATCTTTTAGTTCATTTTACCCAAAACAAAAGTAAATAAAATAAAAAAAGAAAAAAAATTCAGGTATGGAAGAATCAGTACTATTGTGTTTGTTTACTACGTATTAAAATATAAAATATGCGCAGCAATACTCTTCCGGCATAGAAAGTACTTTTTGAAAATAAAATTTTTTTATTAAAGTTGTTTTTGGGAATACATAATTTTTCATTAAAAGATTTTTCATTGAATAATTATGTATTCCCAAAAACATAAAATAAAAAACTGAACTGGTAAATTGCTTTATTTCGATTTTCTAGCGAAAACAATAAAGCAATTTGTTTTTGTTTTTAATGTTTTTTCTTTACCAACTTACAACTACAATTAATGTTGCGAGAATTCCAGAATGTAAGAAAAGATAAACTCACTGTTTTTTTGTTGGTATTTTGTTTAAACTTTGATGTCGTTGCAAATAAGACTTTTTGAGTGTTTGTAATTCTCATTCCCTCTGTAGTCTTATTTACTGATATCTTCGGCTTTTCTAAATTTGGGAAAACGTTTCCTGATGATCTGGCCCAAGCAACCAGTGAATTGCGCATAGAAACAGTCTATCCTCCAACAATAAATTTCAGTATTTTTATCAAGAATAAAAATAGGGAATTAAGTACAAAATCCAAGGCCTATCCATTAGGTCGGCGCAAGTGGCCAAATGTTTATTTGGTTTATTCCTCAATGATGTCAAAAGGTGTTAACATTTTGCTTATACATGTATATTTTTGTTTACGTTTTTTTGTTTTTTGCCACACATACATGCATACAAAACACTTTTTTCCATTTGTTTTCCCTACGTAGTATTAATATTTTGACAATCTCGAGGAATTTTACACAAACAAAATGCCTGTTGTTTTTTGTATTGTTGTAGCGGTAAGCAAACCTATTGGATCGGTCTTGAAAAAATCTTTTAATAAATAAACATTTTTCACAAGCTCTATCTCTTATTAAGTACAAATTAACCGCAAAAACATTATTTAAAGCCAAACTTATGTTTCTTTTAAGTGCGAACTTAATTTTTTATTTCGTACTTATTAAATTAAATAAATCCCCTTACTTTTTTCCTATGCTTATCCCGCGAAGCTTTACGCTTGTCTGCAGGAGACCAGATTCTCTTGTGGGAATCGGACCCGCAACCCCCGCGCTGTTAGACTAGCTCACTACCAACTAGCCTTCCGGGCTTAGAAATGATACGAGATTTAGCTTTGTTTTTATTTGCCTAAAACTAGTCGCGGCCTTTGAACAAAATGTTATTCGGTGTATAACTTAAAAATGCCAATTTTGAAAGTTTATTGGCCATCATTCGCCATCACCTTTTCCCATCTTTCTGGTAACCGATAGGCAAACCAAGCCAAACAATGGATAACCTGTTTTAAATTAAAGTGTTATTCAGTACAGGCGCTCTGCATAGATCGGTTGTCGGGCGGGGCATGGTCTTGACTATAAGGAGGGTGAGAGAAAACTATCCAACCACTATTTCTACAACTGATTTTGTAACATGCAACCGAGCTTTGTTATGATAGAATATTACGCGCAGAAAAAAGTCTCGCAAATTGTTCGCCAATTAAAGCATTAATCAAAAAAAGAAATCAGTTTCAATTAAAAATGTTATCAAGTGAATTAAACGTTTAATCAAGTGAATTAAGCGTTTAATCAAGTGAATTAAACGTTTAACTAATTAATACTATTAATATATTTACAGGTGCAAATTTCATTAATTTTTTAATAAATATCACAAATTTTTTAATGGAAATCAATTTTTATTTTTTTCTGTGCGGCTTTATGTCTGGTCGCATAATGCTTGATTTAAAACAATCCGGTATCCTGTAATCGCCGGCGCGATTTAGTCAGCCGATTAATGTCACCCTTCTGCCCCAACCAAATACATGGCGACATGGATATTCGTCTTTTTATTTGCTTGACTGAGCCTAACGTGCGATTTTTTGAGATTCGGGTTATCGTAATGGATCCATTTTGCATAGCCGATAATTATTCGATTTAATTTCTTTAAATGACTTTGAAGCTTTATTTTAGACATGTAACGGCTTAACCTAATTTGGTATTCAATTTCCTTGCTTTTGAACAAATTTTGCTACTTGTAAACGCTTAACGCTTAAATGACTCCCAAAGGTTTTGCTAGTTCTTCTTTAGTTCAACAACAATCTTCACAGTAAAAATTAAAAATTGTCTCTTATCACCAAATTTATACCAAATTAATAATATCAAGCAAACAAGTTGTTGATTTTACACTTATTACCAAAATGATTATATTGATTACTAAGAATTGTAAAATTGTGAATATATTTTTTCAATAAATGATATTTTTAATTTTAATTAAAAAAATTATCAAAAAACTTTGCCAATTCAAACAATGTGCTAATTTATTTAATTAAATATTGACAATTCCCGAAAACAATTCTACAAGTTTAAATTATTTTTTTTTTTTTTTTCAAACGAAAAAGTAAATTAATATTTTTTGATTTAATTAAAATTTTAATTACAAATTTATTTCAAAATAACTAAAATATTAATTAAAGCAAAATAATTTTTTAATTTTCTTTCAAATAAAAAAAAAAAATTGATCCAATTATCAATTGATCCAAATATCAGTAATTTTTAATTAATAAAAATTACTGATTTTTTTCTGTGTAACAATAGTAAGTATGTTCAAACATACAAAGACTGGATTCACATGATGGAAGTTTTCTTAAAAATTGTAAATATTTTTTTTCAACATTTTTTATTTTTCGAAGCTAAATTTCACTTATGTATTTTATAAAGCTTTTTGTATTAGTTCTATTCTTTAAATTTTTAGAAATGACTTTAAATGATATTTTTAATTTTAATTAAATTTTGTCATTTCAAACAATATGTTGATTGATTTAATTAAATATTGACAATTCCCAACAGCAATTCTACAAGTTTAAGTTATTTTATTTCAACGAAAATATTAATTAATATTTATTGATATTTAATTAATATTTTAATTAAAAATTTATTTTAAAACAACTTGAATATTAATTAAATCAAAATTTTATTTTTTATTTTCACAAATAGAATCTGGGAATTACTTCTTTTCATAAGCAACTTTATTATATTCAAAATTTTTTATTTTTTGAATTTATTCTATTAACTTAATTTCAGTTATGTATTTTATAAAGCATTTTGTAATAGTTCTGGTAGTGTATAAAGTCATTCCTAAAAAGTTTAAGGAATATAACTATTACGAAAAGCTTTATAAAATACATAATTGAAATTAAGCCCATACAATAAATTCGAAAAATAAAATATGTTGAATTTTTTATTTTCTTTCAACTAAAAAAATAATTGATTCAATTATCACATTAACTTAATTTAAATACTTTTTAAACCATTTTTTTAATTGATAAAAAAACTTTTTTCTGTGCTAATGGCTTTAATCATCTGTGAATTTTTTTGGCAGACCTGGTAGGTGTTGTTTTCTCTCGCACGTTAAAATCGTTGGAACACTTTTAGGATAAGCTTGAAAGATCAATTGATTTGCTTTAATTTAACTTTTTTTTTTTAACTTGAATAAATAAAGCAAAACTTCTCTCAAATTATTCTTTGTTGGAACAAAATTCTTAAAAAAGAGATTTTTTTAAAAGAAAGATTATACAAGGGAACAAGGTTTTTGTTGATAAAGAACTGAATGTTGTGTTTAAGGTTATTTTGGACGCTGAATCCAATCTGCACTTAGTTGTTTCTATCAACTCGATATACCGTTATGTCCAAAATTAAGGCACTTCCGCTACATGTATTGGAAGAACTTAAACACGAATCAGCATATTCAGTAAAAGATAAAAAAAAAATGAAAATTCGTCAACAATATTATCTTAAAGCCGTGCTTACATTGGTTTTAAATTCCTGAGATATCGTTGAAGATTCGAAAAAAATAACTTTCTTTAAAAATTTATAAAAAATAAAAGTACGACAAAAATCAGAGTTTGGGTCTAAAAAACATTTAGTTGAATATATTTCGAATGATATGAGCTTTATTTCATTGTAATCGGTGGAAAACTTTTGGTTTTATTCTTAATTTACTGAGAAAACTGTATTTATAAAAATCGCGAATGCCATAAAAAATAAAATATTTTAATGTGTGTGTGTGTTTGTGTGGGTGTGTGTGTTTGCTGCTATTATGGACTCTTTTTCCTTCACTTAAAAATGAGGTTCATCGAGTTTTATGATCTCAGTGGTTTATGTGGCTTTACGTGAAAGTAATAAGACTTTCTTAATTTTTTTCCCGTTTTGGATTTTTATGATTTTTAAAAAAATATACATATATATTTTTTTCCACGTAAACAATCATTACTCCGCCATTTTTTTTTTTTTTTTTTTTGGAAGATTTTAAAAAATTTGGCTGGTTTTCAAAGCTAACCATTGCATTGAAAAAGAATATTTTTGAAAAAATTTTAAAATCGCTTGATGAGAGTAAAGTTTTGTTTTTGAAATACGATTAGAACCCGTAACTTTAAAATGCGAGCTGATGGGGAAAAACGGAGATAAGATTTAAAATCAGCGACCTAAAATTAGTAAAAAAAAAAAAAAAAATTGCAAAAAAGTTCAATTTTGATCCATTCCGTTATTTTTCAGAAAGTACTTTTTATTATTAGGTAGTAATTTTGTACATTTTCAAAAGTTTAGTTTTCCATCCCTGATGAAAGCTGTATTTTGACTGTGTCTGCTTTTAACTTTTATTTGACCCAATTTTTTAGTTTTGTAGTTTTTTTTAATTCTTCTTTATTTTCCGCTTCTACTTCAGATTTGGGGTTTTTTTAAGAACAAAATGTTTTAATCATCATAATGTTGTATTTTTCGTTAATGTATTTTATTTTGCCTTAAGGTTAAACCAATTTCTACACTGATTTTTTTATATTTAGAAATTCTTTTGATTTAAATTCTATCTTACCGAATGAATCTGTTACTGCTACTCCCAAATGCTGTTTCCCGGTACGTTGCAATGTTTTTATTTTCCGATTTCTTTTAATTAAGAAATATTTTTTTTTTTCCAACTTTCAATTCGTGTTTTAATTTTAATAGCGTTTAAGTTTTTTTCAGATTTTGTCATTAATTTTCTATGATCAAAATGTATAAAGTTGTTTTGCGGTTGTAAAGAATTTGACTGCTAATTAATTGTGTACATTTCATTCTTTTTTAATTTAGTTTATTAAGAATTCAAGTTTGTTTTGAAAACCCAATGTGGGCATTTAGCAGTTATAATTAGGGGGATTTTTGTTTACTTGGATTTGATTTATTGAAAATAGTGAAAATAAATGCAGGTTTTTAGAGAATAAATAAGTGGGTTAAGAAGAAATATGTGTCATTCAAATTCGCAAAATTCTAGTTAGTTCAAGAAAAAATAGTCGCATTTTAAATCACTACAAAGCTTTTGCTTGACGCTTTAATTCTATTTTCGCGTAAGGCCTTTTAAATTTTAAACATTATTACTTTATTTAGGTAAAACAAAAAAAAATATTAAGCTATAATCTTTTTAAAAATAAATAAAATTATTGATATTTTAATGACTTCAGTGTTAACAAATTCACGCAAAAATATATTTGAGAAAGTGCACAGAAAAAATAACTAAACAAACGTTCAGTTTTTCTAAATATTTATTGAATGCCCACAGTAAAAAACTAAGCAAAAAGGTTATTTACTGTTCAGAGTTCAGCTTCTGCAAAAATGAACGTGCGCTCAGTTTTTTACTGTCCAGAGCAGCGTTGCCATATATATTTTGTAAAACCTTCTTATATCTAAAAAAATGCCTATTTTTTCAAGAAAAAACTGTTAAAGAAAATACAAAAACTTATTTACACAAAAAATTAAAAAAAAAAAATAAATAAATAAAAAATTTGGAATTCATTTCGTTTAAAAATTTTGGAAAAAAAATAAATAATAATAAATGTTTTCCTTTATAATAAATAATTAAGTTTACAAGGAAATACTTATTAGAAGCCTAAAAGATGCTAAAATTTTAACGTGTTTTAGAAAGTCATTATTAAAACAGAGTTCAACATAAAACTTTAAAGAATAGACTCTAAAGTTCATTTTATCACCTTCGGATAACTTATGTATGTATATGAATCTAGTGTTTAAAATACTTCTGCATCTAAAAAAATATACAGGGTGGCCCAGAAAGACCGAAGTGGTGTGAATTCCTTATAACTTTTTTATTATAATTTTTTTTTTCTTTTCTTTTCAGTATTTTGTAAAGAAGACTTGGACAATTTATAATAGAGCAATACACAACTGAACAACGTGCCCAAATCGTTGAAATTTACTTTTCAAATCAACGGTCCATTGTGTTGACTCAGCGGGCATACCGTCGTCAATTTAATGTGCGGGTTGCACCCTCTCAGTCAACAATAAACCATCTGGATGCAAAATTTCGACAACAAGGAGCAGTAAGGAACCTTCCTGGTTCCTGTTTTGTGCGGTGTTTCTTCAGAAAGGATCATTGGCCCATATTTTTTTGAAAATGAACAAGGTGTCGCCATTTCCATCAATGGTGATCAATATCGGGCCATGTTGGAAAATTTTGTAAGGCCAGCCGTGGAAAACCATCCGCAAATATGGTTCCAACAGGATGGAGCCACAGCGCACACTGCGAGGGCCACAATGGCTCTTTTACGCGACATCTTTGGTGAAAGAATAATTTCGCATGGAAGCAATTTTAATTGGCCTCCGCGTTCCCCGGATTTAACCGCTCCATACTGTTTCCTTTGGGGTTATTTAAAAGGGAAAGTTTATGTTAATAAGCCTAGGACTATTGAGGAATTAAAAACCAACATTCGAGACGAAATTAACAACATAACACCGGAAGTTTTGCAGAAGGTCATGGAAAATGTGCTGGAAAGAGCACATTTGTGCGAAGCAGAAAATGGCCACTACTTGCGGGATATCATTTTTAATAACTAATCTAAAAATATTCCCTATAAATTTACTGTATTTAAAAAACAAAAAATTAAAAAAATATGTCTTAAATAAAAAGTTATAAGTAATTCACACCACTTCGGTCTTTCTGGGCCACCCTGTAGTTGGGATCTTTTAGGTAGGAAGGAGTTAACACTATTTAACACCGTTGCAATTATAAAGGTCAGAGAAAATATATAGTAAGATTGTTAAAATACATTAAAGAAATACTAAATATTTTCATCCAATATACTGCAAATTTTAAATTATGTATTTATAAAAAAACTTTTAAAAAAACTTTATATAAATTAAAAACTTTTTTGCATCTCAAAAAACTTGCAAAAAAAGGGAAAAGTTGACAGATGGCAACGTAGGGATGCGCATATTAAAAAAATATATCGATATACATATATCGTATCGATATTTTTTAAGAATATCGATATTTATTAATTAAAAATATCGATATGTCGATGTATTTAAAATTATTACCAAAATTATAAACTTAATATACCTTTGTTAATACATATTTACATATGTACAAACATATTACATATAATTCCATTCTAACTTTTTATCGTTTCTTTTAATTTCAAATTCCCTCCATTTCATTTTCATTTCATTCGCTTAACTTTTATTTAAAATAAAAACCAATTTTCATATTTAGTTTTTAAGGTAAGTTATGCGAACGAAGTTTTCGTTTGAAATCGAGGGACCGGCAATTAATTCTACAATAAAAAAAAAATTTAAAAAAAAAATGTAAAGAATACAAAATTTTTTTATTTATTGTATAGAAAGCAGTTGAGCAACGGCTAAATTGTTGAAGTTCATAATTAAGAGGTGTTAAAAAGATCGAATTCGATAGTCGTAGATAAATATCGATGTATCGATATATGGGTATTTTTAATATCGGCGATATATATCGATTATAATTTGTTTAAATATCGATATTTTGATACATCGATATTTATTGCCCATCCCTATTAAGCGATATCATGAAAACCTTTATGTCCAATTTTCAGGATAGTATTAAAATCTATATTATGTTAATTTTCATAAAAACTTAAATCGTATTTAATTACAGATTGATTTTTTGAGTTTTATATGAAAAGTCTTATTTAATTAAGATAAAAGTATGGTAGCACTACTAAATAGAAAAAAATATCATAACAAAAGTGTAGTTATTTACAAGGTGGTCTCAAAAAACAGCTGGTTGTTATTACTTTGTCTGTTGTTTTTGTATTGTTGTGATATTGAGGCCACCTTGCTAAGTTAATCCAATGGAAACTTAAGTTGAATTTAAATGTACCACATCGGTGACTTAAGTTTCATTTAAGTGTTTAGTGAAGAAGAGAATTTTGTATTTAAAATGATTTTAAAAATAAATGTGTTTTAATTTCAATCCTGAAAATTGGCCATTAGTGTATGCGATTATTATTTAATATTCCAAATTAATATTAATAAGATTTTTGTTTTAAAAACAAAGTATTCACAACTTTTGCGGAGATAATTTCACAACTTGAAGGAGACCTGCAGTAAAAAATCGACTCTGAGAAGTGAATGAACCCATTTGAAAACTTAAGTAGTTCTGCGCCATGGTCTTAAGTTATGAGTATGAATTTAATACCGCCAGTAAACAAACGCAAACGTCAAGTACCGCCGATATATCGGTATCGGTATTCCGTTACATCCCTAGTTTATATATATTTTGTTTTGTTTCTTCAGCAATTTTGCTTGAATACTAAAAAAGTTTTCGCACAAAAAAACTTGCCCTGATAATGGTAATTAATATAAATTAATTTGCTGCTTGCCTCATTTGCTTTCAGCACTTATTTTTCTTGCTACTTAATTTGTTATCTCCCTGCCTCTTTTCATTAGTCTCTTACAAGTAATAAGCTGATTACTTTAGAGGTTACACAAATATTTACACAATTTGGTAAATTTGAAAGGGCTTTAAATTAGTTTTAAAAATCATGTGAGAGATTTTGTTACCATTTTTATATATTTTAAAATCACACACAGACAAAATTTAAACACTCGATTTATTTAAACGTTTCGAGTGTTAAAAGCGTGGAATTAATTGCAAGAAACGGATTTAGTTTTTGTTCACATTTACTTCACACAAACGTTATATTTAGGTAAAAGCTTTTTGTTTAGCAAAATTAGTTTTGAGAAAAAGGGTTTCTTTTTGAATAGGGTTCTAGTACGGAAATATTGCCCAGAATTGTCAGACACATTTTTTTTAAAAATTCACGAGGAATTTTTTAACGCAGTTTTCGAATTTAATTTAGAGATTTGTAGCATTAAATGCAAATCTTTAAGTAATGCTATTCAAATTGTTGAATAAAGTCTAAAGAAAATCAAACGACGTTATTTAAACATCATTTAAAAATCCAAGGGAGGGAGTTCAGTCAGGCACTATCTTATGGGAAGTATTTATTTCTGGGAATTCAAAAAATCCCTTGCAGTGAAGACCAGTGTGGCATTTTTGCAGTTAAATTTAGCATTAAAAATTTATATTTAGTTGCAAAAATTTTATTTAGCAGTTGGCATTTTATTTAGCATTTTTGGAAAATGTTTTTAGCTTTTTTTAGTATTATTTATTTTAAAAATTTGGACGAATAGTTTTATTGATTTTACTAAAAAAAAAAATTTATATATTATAAAAAATGTTGACTAAAATAGTTGTACCCAAAATGAAATTTTGTATGAAAATGGAGAATTCTTATTTTAAGAAACATCTTACCAATCTTTTTAAAAAATACAATATTCAGGGAATATTAGAAATGCCCTTAACATGTCGATTGTAAATATTATTTTCCCTTTGATATTACGATATAAAAGTACAAGGAAATTTCACCTTGTTTTTAGATAAAAATATTCAATGGTGTAAATGCTTGAAAAAATTGTTTGCTCTATACTGCTAAAAAAAATAATTATTTCAAAGCTTAAACTTTTCTTAAACTAAAAAAAAATAAAATGATCGAAAAAATGTTCTAAATCATGGAAATAAATCGTTTAAATTTTGCATATCGAGGGCCTATATTCAAAATCCTCTATCTTAAAAAACACAACTTTTCAGGAGAGCCAAAAAACTGTTTGTTTCGCGTATAACTTGAGTTATTAAAATTCGCTATTCTACAATATTATTTAAATCAACTACTGAATCTTACAGATAATTGGTTCATAAAATTTTGCATTATTGGGGACTTTATGCGAGATAGAGGGTTTTGCTTCTCAAAAATATTCAATATGTATGTATGAAAATGAAAAGATAGAGGGTTTTGCATTTTAATAAAAATAAATTATTTTGATTTTATTTATGCCATCTGTCGGTGTTTAACGTGGTTTATTTAAGATAATACAACATAAGATAAAAAAAATTAACAATTAAACAAAAAGTTATAGCAACAATTTTTTTTTTGTTTTTGCTTTTTTAAGTTTGTTTGGAGCTTGATTGGTGTAAATGATCGCAAAAATAATGGTATTCCGGTGGTATAATGTCAAATTCATGTACAGCTTGCAAAAAATATTAAAAAAAAACATGTATTGCAAGAACAAGTTATTCCAAAAAATATTTGAAAATTAATTATTAGAAAAGATAGAGGGTTTTGCATTCAGAAAAATTAATTGTGTAAGATAGAGAAAGTACAAAAATGCAAATAAAACAGCAACAAAAATATTTTTTGTTATGAAAATCACACCATAGATGTGGGTTGTTTTACTGAACATTTTACCAGTAAAAAGTCATTTTCATGAAAATCAAAGATAGAGGGTTTTGAATATAGGCCCTCGATATATCAGAGGTTTGACAAAAATCTTAAAAAAAAAAAATGTAGAATTATTTTAGCATTTTTAAAATCATTTTTAGCATTTTTTTGGCCATGTCTAATGCCAGATTTAGCTGTAAAATTTTTTTTAGACCTGGCCACACTGGTGAAGACATTAACACTTCTGTCTCTAAATATCAATTATTTTTATTTTAATCACGACCATTTTCGTAACATCGAGGGAAATGCGGACAAGGAGTTGACATTTATCAAGATTTCACAACGATGCCTAAAATTTTGAAAGAACATGAAACTTAACCGGCTTTTGCCTTATGTCTAAAACAGACTTTATAAATCTCTGTAATTAGATGAAACGGGAACAGAAAACGTCCATTAAATCCGAAACCCTATTTGTGAATCACAATTGTTTTTTTGTTCTTTGTTTTCGTTTCAATTAAGAAGATTAACTGATTTTTTATGTTTAATTTTTTTTAATTGCCAAGATTACACACTGCGGAAACCGTAAGTTTTTCAATTTTATAAGTTTTATTTAATTTTTTACCGTTTAAAGATTACAATGAACTTTAAAACTGTTGTTGTTTTGTATTTTTTCTTTTATCTTCTTTTTTTTTTTTTTTTGATGTCTTTTATTTGTTGGGTCAACAAACCAAAAAAAAAAAAAAAAAATAATTGTGAACACCTTCAAAAAAAAAAAAAAAAAAAAAAAAAAAAAAAAAAAAAAAAAAAAACGAGCAATATGACCTAATAATTAAGTAAAATTTATTGTCAAAATATTTGTTTGTAATTCTTTTCTCTTGTAGTTGAACTGCAAAAATAAAAAAAAAAAAAACAAACTTAAATACACTTGAAAAAATACTTTGAAGATTTGGCTTTAGTCTAGTCTTTAGCGAAGTGTGTAGTACAGTAAAGAATATAGTCTTTTTTCCGAATCTATTTCTATAAGTTGTGAGTAGGGTTTAGTTAGCCCTAACGTTGATAATTGTGTCAGGGTATACGAAATAATTTATTTACCCACACCAAAATATTTCTAGGATCACTTTTAAGTCTACCGATCGACTCAGAATCACTTTCTGAGTCGATCTACTGTTATCCGTCCGTTCGGATGCAAATGCAGGTCGCAATTTGGGAGATAATTTGATGAATTTTGATACATAGGTTATTCAAAGCCGATTGAAAATGCTGATAATCGGCCATTAATTTTGCATAGCCCCCATACAAGCTTCTTTCCGGATAAGAGTCTTTGGGCCTACATGTCATCTTATTATGTTGGCATTTAAATTAAATTTTGTCCAAACTTATTTGTTTGCAATCTAAACCATCTTAACAAATTTTATTGGAATCGGTTTATATCACAAATACTACACCCGAAATTGGCTTTTAATACCATCTTTTCCTTATATTTAATGTTGGTATTGACATACAATTTGGCGACAATAACTACTATGTCATGAGAAAATTATGTTCTTAGTCCAGAATTAACCATATTTAATAGTTAACATTGATGCGAAATGTATATGAGACTGGTCCTTATGTGACTTTAAAAAATTTTTTTATTGCAGTACCTTTTACATGGTTCTGTAAAATGATTCTGTAAAAATTTCATATCGATATTTTAATTCTAACGCGTGACGTTATGCGCTTAAATATAGTTATATACATATGTAAAGTAGACTGGTTTTAGTTTTCTGACCTCAAAATTTTTAGAGCAGATCCTCTTAAAAATTTTTTATTTTGGAAAATATTAGATTCTTTTTTTATATATTTTATGCCGAAATTTTTTAGAGTCAGAGTCGCAAGTTTATTTTAGATACTTCGACTCCGACGACGCAGTGGGAAATTTTACGAGAAGGCGGTCAAAATTCCATAACTTTTGACTGGATCGGTATTTTTTTATGCGATTTTTTTTTGCTCGATAGGTGCGATATTAGGCTTTAATTTGCGCTATAAAACGTAAAATTCGACTGATAGGAGCAAAAGTTATGGGGAGTTCAAAATGCATTTTCATTTTTTTGTTGAGTTTCGGTGTAAAAGTTGAATATTTCAAATATGAATTTTTTATAATTTATCATTATTTCTCTTGTATTTTACAACTGACACTTATTTTTTATTGTCGAACTTAGATCCTGTCAGAAAATGCCAATATTTGGCCCCTGTAAATTTCTTAGTCCCAATATTCACAGGGGCCAAAGGTTGGCTTTTTTGGGACGAGAGGAGTTGTTATAAGGATAAAACTGAAAAGGAATATTTTGAAAAATGCCCAAATAGCATTCTTGGCTATCGATAACATTTTAGGTAATTCAACTTTTATTTTTGGTTTGAGATGTATGTGTATTTTATTTTTATATATAAATACAAATATATACTTAACTCAAAAACAAATCATAATCTATAAACAATTTTAAATTAAACAATATTAGTAAACATTTCTTCTAAATAGCTTTGGGTTTCATTTTCCAGAAGTTGTTTAGCTTCTTCCTCTAATTCGATTGAGGTTGATTTCCATTTTTGTCGAATACTGGACATATATGGACATGATGTGCATAACAAAATAGTAATAAGATCTTCATTAGTACAACATCTGGACATTTTTCTTGTATTATGCTCGCGGAAGAATCTGTAGTCTTTGTTCCTTTTTTCTTGCGCTTCTTCAGATAGATCTGCAATTGGTAGGATAAGCACTCTTTTTTGACAGAAACTAAATCTCGATATGCTGGAAAGATTCCACAATTTTTTTCATTGGTTCGCTTTCGCAGTTCTGTATACTGATTTTTTGTCAGTTTTAAATCCAAAAATAGTGCAAATGCTTCTTCTGGAGTAAATTTCATTTCTTCAGTTGGTGTAGGCATACTTTTTAAAATCCTCTTTGTGCGTTTAGGGCTCGCTTCCACTATTTTTTCAATTATTGCAATTTTTTTTTTCTTATTTTGCGTTGGTTGAATTTGATGCAGAAATGAATCCTTTATCATACTATGAGAAATTTCTTCATTGATATTTGCAAGCTTGCGTCTTCGTGATCTTTCACTGCAATTGTCAATTTGTTTTGCGGGCCGACCCACTTTTCCAGTTTCCTTAGCGGTTATTGACAGCTTCTTAAAAATCAGATCATTTGTTAGCCATTTTTCGTTGCGTAAGTAAAACGTTTTCTTGTTTGTAGAACATTTAAGGTACCGTTTTCTTAATGTAAATGAAAAATTTTTAATTTTTATCTTATGAATTTTGATTTCTTCTTCGTTGCATAATTTAAAGAATGGATTATTCATTATGTGTAACACAAAATCTTCTTCATCTTTCTGTTGAAAATATATATCTGCGAGAACTTTATAACTGAACTTAGCCATTGTTTAAACAATAATCAAGGTAAAATTATGAATGCATGCATTTTTATACTCTTGATAGAAGTTTTTTTAAATGATCTTTTGTTACCACTTCTTGGAAACATATAAAACCCTTTTTTAATTACAAATTTAATCTTTTATTACCATTTCTTTGAAACATAAAAACCCCTGTTTTTACACTTTTTAAAAGGATAACATACCGGCAATAAATTAACAGGTAACATGTAGGTAATTTTCACGTAAAATATAACTGCTCTTCCATTTTTTTAAATTAAGTTGCAATTTTCAGGTAATTAAACTATGTAGTTTATGTTGCGGCTATTTACTAATGTTTAACCTTTTAACTTACTCAAAAATCTAACGTGTTAATCTATTTATGTCGCCTATTCGTTTTACAGCATCCGTTCACCCACAATAAATTCATAACAATGGCAATACCTTTACCTTCTCCAAATTAATTGATAACCTGACGTGCTAGATAATTTATGTGGCCAGAACTGCTTTATTTGTCGAAAATTCTTTAAGATTCACCTTCTTTAATTTCAGTAATGTTTCCTTGCAGGACTTATTTTTTGAACCGAATATCTTACCTTGGGTCACAGAAATTGCTGTAGTTCGCAAGATCGTATCCAGATGTGTGTACAATGGGGTATAGAAATGTAGGTTAGATTCTGGACTACAAGAGAGTATAGATTTTTTTTGACGCGTTTTGACGGGCAGGACTTATGTTCTATAAAACAGAAAATTTCCGGGAAATTTTGACATTAAAAAAAAAAAAATTAAATAGTTCTACAGGTCGTAAGATAAACTAATACACAAAACTTATTCTGTCCAAAAATCTTGAAAAACAAAAAAGTTATGAGCATTTCAACTTCAAAAGTTTTCTCAGAAATTCAAAACTATAACCAAATACTGAGAAAGTCCATTTGGGACCACCCTGTTCTCAATGAAATAGTTGAAATAGGGTTGAAATTTTTTGGCTCCCGAGGTTCACTAGTATTTACTTTCACATGAATAAAAAAATTTTAAAATCGGAGAACATAAAAAAAATAGTTTTGGCCGCCTTCTCAAAATATGAACCAGTGTGCGACGGTACAAAGCCCTGAACTCCGACTCCAGAGCCCTGCTTATTACATAATTTTGTTCTGGCGGGTTCACGATTATCCATAGGTGACAAATAGGGTGCACTCGCGAAAATATGTTTTTAAATACTGTTGTGTATCATAAGGTCGAGCTTGACCGACTATACTTTCTTACTTGCTTTCTTTGGCGTTAGGATTTTGGATATTTGGAAGGGTATCTTATTTTTCTATACACAGAAAAAATGAAAAACCAACTTTAATTAACATATTTGGGGGATTCACAAGGTGTCATAAAGTCATATGTCTTAAAATAATAACATGAAAAAATACGACTGTTGTGAGCAGCCCCTCATAATTTAATGTGCTATTAATTACGACAGCACAATAAACATAGCAAGCAACGTTCTATTTATTTAAGACACTTTTTGTTAACAAACCAACAACAATATTTTTAAACCATTGTAAAATGTTAGAACATTATGACAATAAACCATGATAGCACGCACACCTTGTGAATACCCCAATTAGTTAGAAATTTGTACTATCAGATAAATTCTGTACTGATTTTTCGCCTGCAAACAAATTGGTCATATCAATTAACATTTTTGTAATTGCGAGCTTTTCTCTCTGTTGAGTTTCAATCAATAGGATAAATTGAAATGTTACCACAAGTAAAAGAGGCTATATAAATCGTAATTACAAATGAAAATATTTTTTTTTTTTATCAACACGGTTAATTAAAACAATTAAAAAAATATTTAATACAACATAAAATATTTTGAACTTTGTATGTATGTTTCCATATTTGCAAATATAGACACAAACATTATAAATTTTATTTTCAATTAAGGGAAATTAATTGGAACAATTAAAGAAATTGTTTGAAATAGCATCACTTGATTTAATTGAAAAAATTTTGGTGAAGATTTTTTCTGTGTAGCTTTTTCTATTTGTGGCGGTTTAAGTAACTTCTTTTGTATGTCAACGATTTTTCTGCATTTTCGGTGTTTCAATACACGTATGCTAGTTCCCCGCTTCTTTTCGTCTCCATTTTAATAGCGCAAGTTTTAAAGGACGCTTTTTAGGCTTACGTTGAAATTTCTCGAGGGAAACAAGTCAGAACTCTTCCATGTGGATCTAATCCTCCTTGCTTTTTCTTTAAATATGTACCTATATGATTAATATTTTATCTATTTTAAGCCATGTTTATAATTTCGACTATCATGTGTCCTAATACGGCGAATATATGTATCGCTGTAGGCATAGCTTCTCTTTCCGCCTTCTTTTAGACGGTCTGTGTTTCAGTGTTTTTTCATATTTGAGGAACCAATACGCATTTATTTTTGTAAAACAATATCTAACGAAAGAACTGACTGCTCTACTTGTTAGTTGTTGCTTGTAACATAATTATACTGTCCTAGCCAAACATACCGGAGAAACGTTGTACTCACTGCGGCATAGTTTCATTAACTCTAACTGACTTTTATATATCGTTAGCTAAAATGCAAAAATGCGTAACTAACAAAAAATTCAATATCGAGTTTTGATTGATTATTATGAATGCCATAATAATCAACGTAACTACAAGTGTATTTAATTGATAAATGCAAAACGACGTAATTACACATTTTTTTTCTTACAAAATATAATGAAATGATTTTATTTGAAAATTGTTTGAAGAATTCCATGGACAACTTCAATGCATGTTTTTTCTGACGTGAGAAAAAACTTCGTTAAAAAATTTATATATGTAGTTTTGATTTCGCAAAGTTTTTTGCTTCTCCTGTAAAGGTATATTATTGCTAGTTACGCCTTTTTAAATATTAGCTAACGATAGTGTTTTCTTTACCGGAATTCTAACAGTAGATTTGTGTACCTATGCAAGCTTTACGATTTCAGCCACACATAACCTAAATAACAGGCACTGACCTGATGGCCGCTCAGTATTGATTAGACGCTCATGGATTTATGCTGACTGAATGGCCACGAAGACATCTCTCTTAAGATAACCCCGGTGGGAAGATACCTAGTTGAAAGCTATTCTTTGTATGCCCTCGGGTTCTACGGCTCTTCGCTAGGGGCTGCTTGTAATATATTATTCTGGGCAGCTTTGTCAACTTCGAAATTTCAAAACTCACTGAAATGGAGAACAAACGCGACAATTAAGGAAAACCGCACCCAGTTTAAAATTTATTTTTTATCTGAAATTATAAATTAAAATTTTCTTTTATATAATACCAATTATCTACAACAACAAGACCGTTTTACTTTGTGTAGATGATTTGGTACGTCTTAAACATCATTACTTGTTGTTCTTATTGTGGTCTGTAAAATTGTTAGTAAAAATGTTGCACTGTTGAATGAAATGGGACTGAAACAGGTGTATTTTATTGTACAAAGCTTTTTTCTCACACTGATACAAAGTTTTTTTTAAATTTGCTTTGGTGCCACCAAAAAATAATAAAACACACCGAAATTTAAAAAAAAAAAACGCACCAACAAGGGAATTTTTCGCACACATGATTTAAAAAAGCACCCAAAATGGTGCGCAACTCACCGAGTTGACAACGCTGATTCTGGGGCTAAATTACAGCATTCGATATCGATCGAAATAACAATTCCATTAAAATAGGAATTTTGACCGATATTGAATGCCGTAATGTGGTTCCTGAGCTTAGCTTTATAGTCTAGGGGTTTCCGCCGGTTTTTGCTAAGCGAACGCCTTAATGAACTAATTATTTGGTTATAAATACGATGGAAATATTAACGTTACTACAACGTTCAATGTTATTTTGCTTATATATTTAACTTTTAAACTCTTCTGAGTTCTTTTAGTTTTAAACGTTCTCCGAGTTCTTTTAGTTCACCGAACAAAAAAGTTTTTATAGAAATATCTCCGGTTTCTATAGAAAACTTATCGATTGAATAAGATTTCTTTAGTTGAGTTATTTAAAAAGTTTTTGTTAAATATCTCCGTAATCAAACATGTTTTGTAATGAAAACTCCTCGGTGAAACAAGTTATCTAAAGTGTCTGCTTCGGACCGCCTTCTGAAAACCGTTGGTTAGGAATATAGACTAGTCTAAAGTTTGACTAACACAATTTTCTCTCTGTGCACTATTAAGTCATGCAATCAGTTTATCAATGTTAATAAACGTTTAATTTAATTTTTTAGTTTTTAATTTTTTAGAATATAAAATGTTCCTCATAAGTTCTACTCCGACGACTTCCATCCATCTGTCACTTACGCCCATTATAAAATAGCAAAGAGAAAAACATTTCAATTATGCGAATAAAAAAGAAATAAAAAAAAGTATAATTTTATTTTTATATCAAAAGTCGTGTAAATAATATGAAAAATATATATGTACATAAGTATGAAGACTAGAATTGCAGTTAGTTATAAAATGATGACGAGTCATCGACTTCGAGACAACGACAATAGTTTAAAATATAACAGTTCCTATTATGAGAATGATGTTACATCCCAATAAACATTTTTTTTAAAGAAACACTTGAACATTTTTCAAACAAGTAATATATCGAAATTGCCTCAATTTTCTTTAGATAATTAAGATACCAATGCTTCTGAAATTGTTTCTGTATCTAGATAATTCTGGCATTATGAGACAAACTTGGTTATTCTTTTAAATATCTTTTTACCTGTTTTTGGGAAAAATTCCGAATTTCGCTTCACACTCTGACCAAAGTTTTTATGTGTTAATCAAACTTGTTGCAATAAAACGTATTAAAAATTATTTTTTTTTTTGTATTCTTATTAAACTGACTTTTTATGAAAGCTTTTAAAATGCTAAAACTTCTACTACCTACTTAAAATATCCAATTTCGTTAAAAACCAAACTGGAGGCAAAACATGATGATGCTGTCTGCGACAAAAGTATACAGTAAAACTTACAATAAAATAAACTTAAAAGGAAAATTATAAAATTGATATTATAAAAAAAACGGTTCTAAACGATCAATATAACAGTTAGGGTGGGCCGATTTGTAAGGACAAAAATTTGTCGATATTGTGTCATTGATTTTTCGATAGCTTTTGGCATGAGGAAAAAAATTTCCACTACGACATATAAAAAAAAAAATTTTTCGAGTTGCCCAAATTTAATTTTTTTTTACTTTTTCTCAAATTTTATTTGAAAGGTTTTTTTTAAGTAGGTAATGAAAAAAATCTGCTGATTTAAATTTTTTTAAATATTACCTTTCCAATGTAAAATTGTACACTTAAAACGATGGCGATAGCAGTTTTTCCATAAAAAATATTTTTCTTGAGATTTTGGACAAGTTTTTGACACTTGAACATTTTTTGACACATGACATTTGAAAGAAAAATTAGTCAACTCGATGGAGCCGTTTTCTGATTTTAGGTAAATCGAAAAAAGTGGGTGTAAAAGTGGGCGTGGCAAAATTTTCTTTCCGTAAAAACCTAAGTTGGACCATGGCGATCATTTTAAAGAAAAAATCGTCCAAATCGGTCAAGCCTTTCTCCAGTTATGCGCTTAATAGAAAAAGTGGGCGAAAAAGTAGGCGTGGTAAATTTTTCTTTCGATGAAAACTTAAAGTTGATTAGTACGAACATTTGAAAGGAAAATTAGTCAACTCGATGGAGCCGTTTTCTGATTGATCCGAAAATCAGAAATCAGACTTCACAGTGTCACCCGCCTGAATATTCTGAAGATTCCCTGAAAATTTCATCAAAATCGGCCCAGCCGTTTTGGAGTCCATACGTTACATACATACATACATACATACACACATCCTATTTTATATATGTATAAAGATTTTATGAATATATCCTACAAAAGGTAAAATTGTACTCTTAAAACGATGGCGATATAATAAAAAAAATTTTTGGGTTTTTAGACGAGTTTTTGTCAAAAAAAACTTTTTTTCGATTTTTTTTTCGTTATTTTTTCTCTAATATAAAATAGCTTATTTCTAAAGAAATTCGTGCTGATATCAGTTTTTCGAATAAGAAAAATAATAATTTTAAACAGTTTTAGTCGAAAAATTTATTTCTTTCAATAAAAAAATAAATGATATCGCCATCGTTTTAAGCGTAAAATTTCACCTTGGATAGGATAGGATATATTTAAAAAATTTTAACCGGCGAATATTTTTTAACATACCTTAAAAGTAACAGTTAGGAAAAAGTCAAAAAATTGAAATTTAGGCCGCCTCGAAAATTATTTTTTGATATGTTGTGGAACTTTTTTTTGTCATGCCAAAATCTATGGAAAAATTTATGGCACAATATCGATTGCTAAGTTGACCCACCCCAATAACAGTGCAACACATAAAATCTGCACAAAATTTGACTTTAGTTTCTGAAAGTACATACATATTAATTGAAACTAGGAAAAGCCCGTTTTAGGTTTTTTGGCTAAGTTAGGATTGAAATTTTATAGTATCATTCTAAAGTCCACAATCCAATCACTTTTACACTTTTATTGCTAAAGGCGGAAAAACATTTAATCTGTTTACGAGATATAGCCGAGAGAAATATTTCTGTCAAAATATTAATGATGCTATAAGATCTAGATCCGAGCTAAGCGAGAAAAAAATCAAACCGGTTTTTGCGCGTTTCGATAAGTACTATTAGAAGTATTTCGTATTTCTACAAAAAGCGCTGTGCAAATTTTACACAGGTTTCATAAAAAAAAATACCTTAATGTAGAGCGCTAAGAGATGATAACCATTCATTTGTTGTATTTTATTTTAAAATCAAGAAATTTTCACGTATTTTATAGCACTTTGTTTGTTTTAGAAATTACTAATAGATATTTTTATACACTTCACCACAAGTGGACAGGGTATATTTAAGTTTTTAATTCCGTTTGTTATTTCTAAAATATTGACCCCATATAGTATATATATTCTGGGTCCTTATGAGTAGCGAAGTTGATTTAACGTTGTCCGCCCGTCTGTTGAAATGGGGTTTCCGAAGACGCTACAAATTATGGGGACTATGTTGTTATATATTTCTGCCACATTTGCTCCGTTTTATTTTGCTATTGTTATTCAGCCAGATCGGTCTACAAAAGACTGAGATATGAAAAACACTACGGCTGCCTTTAATTTTTGTCATTAAATCCCGTGTTGTTGTTGTTTTACACATATCAAATATATAAATGATTTGCCAATTAATTAGAGAAATGTGTTTTAAACAAAAAACTATACTCAACAAAATTTTTTATTTTTTTTTTTAATGTGTGTTAGTGAGTAAGCGGTCTAAGACACAGCATTACATTTTGTGAAGGCTATTAAAGATTCGGTAGAGCAGAATATACACTCTAACTTGTTTTAAGTTCTATTTATCAATCAATAGTAAAGTTTTTTAAAACTTTTTTTCTTATTCACAGAGTTTATGTTATGTTGGTGCCACTGTTCATTTGAAATTATGACGTGATAATGTTGCATTTTTATTTTCTATTTCTTTTTAAATTGAACTTTATGTCTTTTATATTAACATATTTGATTTAAGTGGGAGAAATTTAATGTCAATCTATTTTGGAGTTTATAATTATTAATTGATTTGTTAAACTAACAAAAATCTTTAGCTTTAAGTTTACCTTTAAGAAATGTGTGGGGAAATAAATTTAAAGCAATTTGAAGTTAAGCAACAAATTGATATTAAAGACAACTTAAATTTGCAAATTATCTAGACAAATTCACTTTCTAAACTCACACATCAAACAAATTAGTAAGTTGTCATTTTATTGATTAGAGACATTAATTTAAATTGAAAATTTATCGCAGAATAAAGGGAAAGATTGGATAAAAAATATGTTTTTCAGCAAAAAAAAAAAAAAAAAAAAAAAAAAAAAACTGACGATTTCAACGATGGTTTTTGATGTTTCTTTTAATCATTTTAATTTTACGGCAATGCCGCTACATTAAAATATAAGATCTAATAGATCGGAATATATCTTGAATTTGGAACTATTTTAAAAATAAATCGCCAAGAGTTTCCAGAAAAAATATTTTTAGAAATCCCTGGAATTTGTTGACGGCGAATTTTGGGAATATTTCTAAACGTTTATGTCTTAAATTTCAGGTATTGAAGAAGAATTCAAAACTGATGTCAGAGTGATTGATATAAATAACGCGCTGCGAGAAGCGATATTTGTGCTATACAGGCCTGTTCTGAAAATCACGTGCTTTTAAACGTAACACGTGTGATTTTGTGGTGTTCAGAAAATCACACCGTTTTTATGTTTTTCAGTGTGCCTTCAGCAATTGAAAATCACACCGAAACACACAAAAACAGAACACCACAATATCACACGTATGATTTTAAAAGGCACATGTGATTTCAAATCAAGTGATTTTCAGAGCAGGCCTTATTATATATCAATGTAAATGTAAGAAACTTGTTTTAAGAGATTTCACACACATTCATGCCTATTGTGAACAGTTTCCCCTCGAGATTTTGCTTTCTACATAATTTTTTTACAGGAAATGCAACAATTTTCGAGACAAATTTTATTCACGATAGGAGTGATTAAATAAATAAACACTAAAAAGTTTACAAAGAAAAGATCGGTGATGTGATAAAATGCTACAAACTCTATCACAGCCTGCTTTTTATTATGCAATAGCTTAACGCTTCGTTCTCACTTTGACATCCTTTAAGTGATCACATAAAAGATCACGAACAGTAGTTTAAAGCAAAATGTAGCGTTATTTTATTTCATCGCTTCTCTTAGCGTAAACTTTAAAATTGATTCCAGAATTAGATTTTCAATAGGTTTATCCCAAACTTTTGCCAAAAATCGTTTGAGAACGGGGGCGTGACATATATTGTAGATCGCATCAAGATTTGCGAAAAATACGAAACGATTTGCAATACGAGCGCATGGATTTATTTTTGAAACAGATCCCAAGGAATAAGCAGCTTATTGTTAAACTTACTTATTTCGGACCCCTTCTACATTTTAGTGTAGAGGTTTTTGCAAATATTGCGCTATTTTTGTCTGTCTGGTGCTGCTGTTTTGGCGATTCGTTTTTCCAAGCAGTTTTCTTCAAAGATGTTATCCAGTATGTCTTGCTAAGTTGTTCTTTCGCATCCTCTTGAGCCTTCTGGTCTAATCTCTAGAGTTCTTTTTGGCAGTCGGATGTCTGACATCTTGGTAACATACCCATACCACCTCACCTTAGAGCGATTTATTTAATTTGTAAGGGTTCTGCACTAAGACGCTCTCGGATCGTTTCGTTTCTTATTTTGTCTCTTCTGGTCTTTCCGGCTAATCTTCTTAGATACTTCATTTCATGCTTGAATCCGACTTTGTGTCTTCGTCGTAAGCGCAGGTGTATATCGTTACCTAAAACGCAAAAGGCCCAAACTAACAAAAAATTGATTTTAATATATTTCATCAACACAAATGAAATCTTTCAGCCAAAATAAGCAATTTTATTTAAAAAAAAGTGGCTTAATCTACAAAGTATTATATGATAAATGCTAGAAGACATAACTAACAGTTTGCATAATATGCAACACGGCTGTGGGAAAAATCGCCCAAAGAAAAATGGCCCAAAAAAAAAAAATGAAAAATCGCCCAAATGAAGAATCGCCCAACAGAACATGAAAAATGACCCAAAAAGTTATATATGAAATTTTGCCCAAAAGAAACGAAAAAGGGCCCAAAAAAAAAATTAAAAATGACCCAAAAAGCAAAAACGAATTTTTTCCCAGTGGCATGTTATAACGTCCAGTGTCATAGTGTCCATGGACGTTATGACACTCCAAAAAGTGTCATAGTGTGCATGGACACTGCGCTAACTAAAGCTTCTCTGCACAGCCGACCTTCGGCCGGGCGCAAGGATTTTCTCCTCTATGGTATAACAAACACCGGCTTCGCTAACTAAAGCTTCTCTGCATAGTCGGCTTTCATTTGAAAACAAGGCAGATTTTAGAAGCTTTAGTTAGCGAAGCCGGTATTTGTTATACCATAGAGGAGAAAATCCTTGCGCCCGGCCGAAGGCCGGCTGTGCAGAGAAGCTTTAGTAAGCGAAGCCGGTGTTTGTTATACCATAGAGGAGAAAATCAAAAAAATGGGCCATTTTTCATACAACAATTTCATAATAAAAAATCACCCAAATTTAAAAAACGAAAAATCACCCAACAATAACGAAAAATAGCCCAAAAATTTTAGGTCACTTTTCATATGAATTTAGGCCCAATTTTACATGGAATTTTTTTGGGCGATTTTTCATTTTTTTTTTTGGGCCATTTTTCTTTGGGCGATTTTTCCCACAGCCATGCAACACTGTCAATTTAAAAGCAACTGGTAGGTTTTACAAGCAAAATAAATTATTAGCAGTTTAAGGCAATTTATCAATTCATAATTTTACATAGTTTTTCCTTCTCATGTAAAATTTGCAAAATGTTAGATAGCGCATTTTGCGTTTTAGGTAACGATATAAAAAAAATTGAAAAATGTTGCGATTTTTTTTAGCTTCAAAAGTACAATTAAGATGATTAGTGTGTTATATATTTAAGGAGGTACTTAATATATTCTGAAGTTTCACTTTTTGCTGAAGAATTTGCGCCTTTCAACTTGTGGAGGAGTAGTTGCAAAAATGTAATTTTACGTTAAACTTACTGTTTATCAAACTTCCCCATGATATTTGTACGAATGCATCTTTGGATAATACCTTTTTCATGGATTTCCCCTGCCGATGTCGATATTTTCATGTGAAGCACTTGTCTCTTAGCTTCGCAGTCTTCGATTTATTGATGCAGCCAATGCATCTAGCTTGCCTAGGGCTTAATATTGGCGGATCTCCTAAGACCGCGACTGGCCACATACCGATTTGATACCAACAAAACCAGTAGCCCTAAGGGAATAAGACAGCCTCAGGAGTAATTATTATTCAACCTTTTTTTGGTATTATTTGGATTCTTCGACCTTAAAAATTTCAGAGTGCAGTTTTTTTCTTATATGGACAAGATTGCAGATGCATTGTTCTGGCCGGTGTTAGGAGTACCGTAAGGTAAAACCGACCAAAATAAAGCGATTTAAGGGTGAAGAATTCATTGAAAAACACATGTTACAACTTTAATCAAACACCTGAAATGCTCAAACTTTTTAATTCCGATAAGTTGTACAAAATTAACGAAAATGGTTTAGCAACACTCGATATTTTTGAATAAACTTTATTCCAATATTTAAAAAATACCAAATTTCTAATGACTCTATTTTGATCAGACACATATATAGTTTATATATATGATTGTACATATGTAAACGTCTTTTCTAAACTGTTTATAAATTGTTTTTCAAGATATTTTATTAAACGAAAATATTCAAGAAATTTAAAAAAAATATTTTTGGGGGAATTTCAGTAAAATTTTACACATTTTGCGATTTTTGCTTTATTTAGGTATTGATATTAGAACGCAACTTAAAACGGAGTCAAGTTAAATTAATTGAAATTAAGTTTTTATCTAAACTTTTAGATTTGGTGGGATTTTTTCCAAAATACGTTAAGGGTTTTTTAATTTTTTTGGGGGGAAGAAGAAGAGATTACCTGGCAACACGGCATGACAGGCACTTACGTTAAATTTTAACAAAGCTTTTAACAAAACCTTCGAAAAATATTTGTGCAGTTAATACGCTCAAACTTGTCTGGTACTTAAAATTGGCAGAATAGGCCGTGGGTGGCCAAATACCACTTGGGTACCAGGGACACTAGTTGATTCCGAACAATGCTCTGTTTAGTCTTTACTCCAAATTCGTTAATCAAGCCGTTCGATAGGCATTTTTAGACAACTTTTTAGTAAAACAGTGGGGCATTACGCCCTTACAATCTTAAATTTTTATTGTGATCAAAAGTGAAATTTATTACTATTCTTAACCCTATTAAACATATAATTTGTTATCCAAGAACTTACCTTAAAAACACTCAAGGAAAATTAAATTCTATTTGAATTGAAGCCATCGTCATCGTTTTTAACGCTCTAAATTTGAGTATCTCAAAATAACAAATTACAGTTTGTTTAACAAGATTAATCGGAATAATTTGTCTTTATTCCATAACTTCCCAAACGAAACCGATAATATAAACAAAATAATACATCAGCCTAAATTGAAATTAACAAAACAAAATTTAAAAAAAATTACTAAAAAAAATCAACAAAAACAGGGAAGATGTAGTCTGATGTAGTTATAAGTCTCATACTCTCTCTAACACGCATGTACTGAAAATATTAAGAGTCTCGTCCTGAGTGTTGAGTGTCCATAATTTTATATAATTTTTCATGTTGTAACAACATGAAGAAAATCGCACGAAAACAGAGAAGAAAAAAAAAACAATCGAAAGCAAGAAAAGTAAATTCATACACATTGAATTTAAATGGATAAAAGACCTTTAAGCAATTTGGCGTTGGGAGTCGAAAGCTGGATGGAGCAGGAGGTGCAGTATTATCATCCTCATCACCATCATCCATTTCAATTTAGGGCGTCTTGTAAATAAAAATATATGATTTTTCTTTTCTTAAAACAAATTCTTATTGCTGATGTTGTTTTGTTGCAAAATTTGTATGCGTTTTTTTTTTAATCACGACTGTGTTGTAAGAGCAGCACATCTCATGGCTTCAAGTTGTTGCATGCGTGTACAAGAAGGGTTTTAATGCATTTTATTTTTTCGTCGTTAAAGTTGTTGTTGCCGTTGAGAAAACACAATCATTGTGTTGCCAATTTACAATTTTATTTCGTTAACTGTTATTTACTCTTCTTTTTATGGTTTATGAAACCTCTTTTTTTTTGCATTTCAATGTTGAATTTTAACATCAACTAAAAAAAAGAAGTAAATTGAACACAAGTCGACTTATCATTGGGTTTGTAACATAATTTGCTAGGTTTGTAAGTTAAGATCTTTAAAATTAATCTTCTGAAAATATATGTTTAGCTGCAAAAGTTGCTGCTACCAGTTTTCTTAAGAACACATGTAGCCGCAATAACCAATAGTAACATTTTCTTGAAGAAATTTCAGAAAAGTAGTAAATGCTACCTTTGTTGGCAAATAGAGTAGCCAAAGCTGTTACTATTTATGCTAATTAAATTGTTACCCAGAGCTTTAATGAATAAGAAAATTGGTAGCAAATGATGTTGCTACTTCTACAGAGAAAATAGGTTGTCAAAGCTGCCACCATTTGCGTTGATTACTTAAGAAGCAAAGTCTGATAATACAATTTCAGTTGAAAAAGAATTAAAAGCTTAAGTGATTACCATTACGTAAAGCAAAGACGGATTTGAAGCTGCTTTTGCTGGCGGGAAGTGGCTATTACAACAGCTAAAAAATAAAATACCTTTAGCTACTATTTTTGTTGCGGAAAGAGTAGCCGCAGCTTAATTCCTGTAAAATAACTATAAGCAAGTCTGCTTCCTGAACGGCACTTATTTTAAAAAAAAAAGGAGAGATTTACCAATTTTGGTAAAGAAAAGTAGCCGAGCAGTGGATTCTACTACATCTGCAAATATAAATTATGTTTAAGACAACACAAAACTAAAGCTCCAAGAATAAGTAGCCTTAAAATCTTTTTATGCGTTTCCCGTTGAAAAAACAAGTATTTGGAGCTGCGTTAAGAAAATAAATAAACGGAGTTTTTTAACTAAGAGGGCTACCCTATTTCATTGCTTAGAAAATGTGTTCTACCAGTTTTCATTAGTAGCCGTGCTTGCTACTATCATAAAACTGATATTTTTGTTAAGATAAGCCGTTGTTATCACTTTTTTTTTTGTTTAAAAATTGTGAAGATTTCGCAGATACCGATTCCGATGCTATTTTTTATTTAGAAATTAAGTAAAGCTGCTAAAGATGTTATGATACTTGCTATTTTTTGTATTGGATTTTTTAAGGATTGATTGAATGAAACAACAAATGCGAGAAAGTACTAGAAATACAATATGTAAACAAACCAAACAATGTAAAAAAAAAAATAAATAATATGGCCCATGTTTTTTTTTTTCACAAAAACTCGTAAAAACAGCAAAAAATCGCAAAAAAGAAAAAAAAAGTTAAAAACCGCTACATTCGAGCAAGCAGTAATAAAATTGGCAACAGTGCTAACATTTGTTCTGGAAATGTTAATTTTATGTTAAAAAATTTGTAAATTTTTTTTGACAGTCTCAGCAAATTTATCGATAACACTTGTATATTTTTTTGACATTTCAAGTATTTTTGTATGGTAGTCATACTCTTTACATTTGGTCCTATGCAAATATGTATATTTACACTGTTCTCCAAAACAGAAAAAATACAAAAACTAGCAAGTAGCATATAACACCCTAACAAAGTGGTTGCTATTTTTTTTATTTTTTTTTAGTTAGGAAGACAAAACTGCTACTTTCTTTGTACATATAACATGAAGTTGTGTCTGCTCCTATTTCTCTAACAAAAATGTATAGTCTGGGCTGCTATTTTCGATGAGGAATAAATGTGCTGCCAAAATTGTTCCTCTCTTTGCTATAATATTATGCAGCCGGAGTTGCTACTAATAATTTTATTTAACTCTTACTAACCACATTGAGAACAAGTGTAGCCTCTGCTGCCACTTTTACTATCAAACATGTAAGTAGCTAAGGCTTCTAACCGAAGATTTTGTAGCGAAATAAGAAGCCATTCCTCTAAAAAAAAAAATTTTTTTCTTTAAAATAAGCAGTCAGAACGCTACTTCTCTCTTCGTTAAAAATGTACGTAGCAAAAGCTGTTAATTATTTAGTTAAGAAAAAAATAGCAAAGGATGCATAGAAACTAGCTTTCCCTCAACAATAAATTACAGTGTTTTTATCAAAAATAGAAATTGGGAGTTTAACACGTCATAGAAAAATCTTATAAATAATAAATTTAGTTTTCCCGAAAATAACTTTTGATTACTGCAACTATTTTATTTAACTTCTGTAGCGACTTTTATCTCCAACGTATATAGTAGCATTTACTGCTACTTAATTTCTTAGGGAAAATTGTAAATTAGTTTTTCATAAAAATAAAAGCAGCTACTTGTATTTATTTGATTAGCGAAAGTATAAGCAGCCCCCGCTCCGTAATTTTCTAACTAAAATAGTAGCTGTTATTGCTATGTAGTTTTAAAAAAAAAAATCGTAGCAGCTACTGCTTCCACATTTCTAATTAAAATAATGACAGCTACTGCTACTTAATTTAATAGCAGCTACTTAATTTATTAAAAAAAAAAATAGAAGTATCCTAAAAAAAATATGCAGCTGTAGCAAAATTTGCAGTCGTCTTTTATTTTCAAAATTGCCTTTTATTTATCATTTGTTTACGTTACGCTACATGACGCCACCATTGTAGTTGTTGATGTTGTGATTGTTGTAAATACTGTTGCGTATTAATAATAAACCGTTTTGTTCGCTTCACATTAATAAAAATGGCTGCAGCAGAGTTGCATTATTAAAATTTGTAGGTCGCAATTGCAGCAACATTGACTTCGGTTTCTGATAGTGTTTTGTTTAAAGTTTTTGTTTGCTCTTATACAGCCATAAAGGCTGTCAACAATTTGTCAAATGTCAGATGAATTCCCAAGAAAAAAAAAAATGTTGATTTCACAAAATCGGGTACAAAACAAAATTGTGTATTTAGAGAAATTGAAATCAATCAGAACCAAAATGAAAAAAAAAATCAAAAACGCATTAAAAAAAACAATAAAATTGGGTTAAACTGTGATAAATTCAAAAATATTTCCATAAACGGAACAGCAACGATAACAGAGGAAAATAAGTGTAATTACGAAAGTGACATTTAATCATCAGCCAGCAGACTACAAACAAAAACGCCCTTTTTGATAAAGAATTAATATGTAGAAATAAGCAGGGAGAGTAACTGACGATGGCAGTCGGTCAGTCAGTAAGCTTTCACTTTTCCGGTTTCTTTTAAAAATAAAAATGAGGAATGCATGTCAAATAATTAAGTAATTTGTAAAATAACTCAGAATTAAGATTTCAAAATATATAATTTGTTTTACTAATTTTTTGTTGAAAAAAATCAAGGTTACAATCATTAGTAAACTTATTTAAGAGTATAAACCAAGTTTTTTATTTATAATTTGCTTCACTGTGAATTTGACAATTTAACTGTCTTTTAACTGTCTGTCAAATTGTCCAATTATGGTTTTTTTTTATTTTGTTTTCAAGTTTTATTCTCTTCGATTTTTCTGTTGCATTTTACACGCTTCATAAAATTCAAATTTACATTTTTTTAATTTAGAAACTTTGAACAAAATTTCAATTAAACGATTTAAACTATAGAAAAGTTTTTGTAGCAAAATGTTTTTGCTTAATTTTATGTGATTGAAGGTTAATTTTTATAGAAATTTCTAAAAAAAAAAATGTTTATTTTTTTGTTTTATAAATTAACAAAAGTTATTAAGCAATCAATTATTTAATTGAAAACGACAAATAAAACAGCGTTGGAAATATATACAGTAATCCCTTGATTTACGTCGCCTCGATTAACGTTGTTTAGGTTTGCGTTGCCAAATTTTGTGTGACTTCTAAATTTAATTTCGATTTTCGTCTTCAGATTTGTTGTGTTTTATTAACTCGATTTGCGTCGCCATTCGATTTACGTCGTCGCATTTGCTTATGTTTTAGAAGCAAAAAGCTGGGAATCACAATTTTTAGTTGAAATGTTCTTTTGGGATTTCCATACGTATGTATCTATTCCTACATATCTATACATGGATACATTTTTGTTTTCCTTGTCAAACACAACGGACAGAAATATGAGAAAAAAAAAACACAATCACCCCAGTTATGAGTAAAAATTTCCTGGGATTTTTTCCCTTTGTCTATTTTTACAATAGAATTTAAATAGGAGAAATGGGAGAAAGGAAAACTCTCTGGGAATTTTAATTTATAATTGGGCTGAATATGTAGTGGAAAGGGTATTATGCGTTTGTGCTAATGTTTGTAACACCTAAAAATATTGGTCCTAGACCCTACTTTTAGTATACCGATCGTTATTTGTAGATTCAAAATGAACTATAGGTTCCATATAAGCCACCTAATCTAAAATCATTTAAACTAATCTCATAAAGATGAAAATATCTAAATAACATTCGGCATAAAGAACTTTATAACATAATTTTTAACCTCATAACATAATTTTTTCTTGCGGGTCCATGATTTCCCATGGATCCCAAATAGGGTACACTTTTGAAAATTTGTTTTTAAATATACTTTCGTACTTGTTTAATTCTGTAAATGTTTTGTAATTTGTTTAACAATTTACCTTACTTTATGTTTTTAATAAAGGTACATTTTATAGAACACATTTGAACATGTTTGAATTCGATTTACGTTGTTTCGATGTACGTCGTCATTTTCCGAAACCAATGGCGACGTAAATCGAGGGACTACTGTATTTTTAACCGAGCTACTTAAATAAGAGCGTGAAGCGTTTTTTAATGTCAAAACTTTTCATTTGTATACTGTTTATACGAAACCAACCTTTCCTTAATCGCTAAATCGGTTGTTTTATTGAAAATGTATTGGCAATAGAATTTTCATGTTTAAAGAAATGCTTGATTTAGCATTTGCTACACATTTTTTAAGCGAAAATAATACCAATTACTGCTAATTTCTTTCTAATTTACAATAGTACCAGCTACGGCTTATCAATTTCATTACACAAATAGTAGCAGCTACTGCTTCTTAATTTATAATCCAAAATAGAGCATTATTGCCTTACAAAAATATTAGCGTTAAAGTTACAGAGGTAGTTGAAAGGTAAACGTTGAAAGGGAAACGTACCGATCAGTTTAATTATGTTTTTGTTGTTACTGTTATTTTTTAATATCCTCCCTTACCCTGCGGCCAAACGATCAAGCTTTTCTTGAAAGTCTTTTACAGGGCTGCCAGATTGATTTTGAACTTTTTCGCCAAATTCAATGTCAAAAATCGCCAAAGCATTTATTTTTAGATTTTGACAATAATATATGTGTTTTTAGAATAATTAAAAATTTATTTTTTTATAAATCTCAAAAAAAAAATTTGTTCCGTATCGCTAAAACCCGCCAAAAATTCAAGAAAAGTCGCCATGATAAATTTTCTTTAATTTTTATTTAGAACAAAGTAAAAATGATAAGTGAACACAAAAAAGGTGCAATTTTTAAAATATTTTATAGTAGTCTACTTAAAGCAACAAAATAAGAATTTTTGTGGTAAGTATTAAACAAATATTGGATATACAATACATTTGTATGTAGTTGCAGTGTTTTTCTTTAATATTTTTTAAGGAGTTTTAAATTAAATATTTAATATTTTTTTTTTGGGGTTGTTTTTAAAACTGTTTTAAAAAACGTTACATCGCACTCGAAAATAAAACACTACCGGTGGCTTTCAATAATAATACAGAATTAATTTTTATTTTAAAAATGGTTCTTCACAATTTGACAATATAACAGTTGGGAAATAATTTCCCAAGCTGTTTGACGTTAAAATTTAGATTTTATGCTACCAGTAATTTAAAATGATTAATTCATTAAAAAAAATTCAAATTAAATAAAATTAAATTCAAATAAAAAAAAAATAAAAGACTCCCCTTTTTGTCTTCTTTTTTGGAATACATTGTGAAGTTACAAAAGAAATGCAACATGTACTATTTACATTTATATAACTTTTAACTCTTAAAAACGTGTCGAAAACTTCATACCCGCATTCTACTTCGAGAGGCGAGTAGGGTGCCCCGGTAGGCTAGCTGGTAGTGAGCTAGTCTATCAGTGCCGGGGTTGCGGGTTCGATTCAACCAGAGTCTCTGGTCTCCTGCAGACAAGAGAAAAGCTTCGCGGGAATAGTATTGGTAAAAAAAGGAGTTCATTAATTCAACACAGGCATTTCTAGTTGTAATAACCAGCATATAAAGAATATCCAACGCAAGTTCATTAAAATGGTACTTATCTGCCGTATCCTTGTAGTTATGAATTGTTGGCCTAAACTGATTAGATTGAATATCATCATTAAAATTCTGTTTTAACAAACGGTATTTTTTCCATTGTGTTTCATTAACATCCAAATGTTTGTTGGGATTCATAAAAATCTTTAAAATATCTTTAACAGCAACGAATTTTATCAGTGATAATTTGTCACATTTTATAATGGAAAAATGTTCAAAAACTTATATTATATAAATTTTTTAAAAAATTCTACGTATTAATTCTTTCAAGAGCACATTCAAATGTGAGAAAAAAAAATTTCTCGAAGATTTTTCTTTATCTTTATCGGCCATTTCAACATAATTTAGTTTTAAATACTAGTCATACATTTGAATATATCAAATTTTATACATTGAAATACTAGAATAAAAAAAATATTATTTCTTCGTATTGAATTTCAATCATGGAGCAATCATGGCTCATCAAAAATAGCCAACAAAATCGCCAACTATTTTATAAATCGCCATGTTGCCAAATCGAAATTAGGTCGCCAAACAAGTTTGAAAATCGCCACGTTTGGCGAGAAATCGCCACATCTGACAGCCCTTGTATACATATACTTTTTGTCAAAATTTACATAAATTGAAAGCTGTGACGTAGGCTGCACGCAATTTGTAAGAAATTTACTTTCAAGATATCATCAAGAAAACAATTTATAAAAACAAACGAAAAATTTTCTCACTAAACTTGTGCCTAACACGCAAACATATAAAAAATATTTAAAATTGTTTTATTTCGAAGACTGAATAATATCGTCACTAGAAAAAATCAACTAATCGGCACTTTGCAAATTTCGGAACCAAAAATCGTCAAAATTATGATAAATCGTTGAATCTGGCAGCCCTATTTTTATTACATCTATTTCTTTCGTTGACGTTTCGCTTGCATTTGACACTTAATTACTGGAAGTATTCCAGTTAAAACAAAATCTGTGTTGTCTGTTCTCGCATTCAAATACAGAAACACTTTTTTCTCACAAATCGAGAAACGATGGAATTTTTTCATTCATACTTAATGTGAGAACTTTAACGATGCGAGAAATACAGAAGCGTGCTACTGTTTCGTAGTAAGAAAATACCGTGGTCCTCTGAATGTTATTTTTTTTCCTTTTAAATTGCTACGCAATAAAACATACTGCATGTCTGTCTGTCTTTCTATTTAAAATGTATAACAAGTGCAGTGCTTCGCACAAAAGAGAAACAATTTTTATTGCGTACCGCTACTCAATTTTTTAACATTAATTTTTAAACAAAAATAGTAGGGTAACAAAAATAGTTAGGGTAAGAAGGGTTATGCGCCCAAGGGCGCATCTTCACTCGGAGACCAATGCTGTCCATTGTCAATCCCTTCAGTCTAGAAAAAGTGGAAAGTGAGAAGTAAAGAAGAAAATACTCGAAGTTGACAGGTTCAAAACAGATAGAAAGATACTACGTAGGACTAGCCTCCCCCTCTCATACAGTCCCCCATCAGAAACAGCCATCCTATTTCTCTGACAAACCCTAGTAGATCGGCTGAATTACATTCAGCGATACACCCCAGTTCGTCGTAAAAATCTAGCCCTTAGTCATTTCTGCCAGAGACGTCTCTGGCTCCGCACAGTCTGCAGAAGTCCGGTATTGCATTGTCCGATTTACTCGAAAAAGCCCTAGCAGTCCGGAAAACACTCCCATCCAATCCTAATAGAACCCTGTTTGCCTTTAGTAGTGACATAAGGGGGGCTTTACCTCTCAAGTCAAGATTCGAACCCCCTCATTGCTATCTCGTCCGCCACCTCATTGCCATCCACCTTGCAGTGTCCGGGTACCCATCACAGCCTTATTGTGAACGCCACCATAAGCTCCATCAGAGTATTCCTACACCGTGCGACCAGGCTCGATCGCAACGTATAATTTGACAATGCTCTTAGCGCAGCCTGACTAACGACGTAAATTGTCACCACAGACCCCCTTACGCTGTGACCCAGTATCACGCCAAACTTCCCTATCCGGGAACTACACCGACCATTTCATTTAAAAAAAAAATAGTAGCTGCTACTTAATTTTTTTTTTTATTAATTTAATACTTAAAAAGTATCTGCCATTAATTTTTCGGCTGCTACTTAAAGAAAAAGTAGCAGCTACAACCACTTTTAAATATTATTAATGTAAAAAATAGCAGCTACTCGTTATAAAAGAGCAGCAACTACTTATAATTTTATTTTTTTATTTTTAAAGTAAATTGTCACCACAGACCCCCTTACGCTGTGACCCAGTATCACGCCAAACTTCCCTATCCGGGAACTACACCGACCATTTCATTTAAAAAAAAAATAGTAGCTGCTACTTAATTTTTTTTTTTTTTATTAATTTAATACTTAAAAAGTATCTGCCATTAATTTTTCGGCTGCTACTTAAAGAAATAGTAGCAGCTACAACCACTTTTAAATATTATTAATGTAAAAAATAGCAGCTACTCGTTATAAAAGAGCAGCAACTACTTATAATTTTATTTTTTTATTTTTAAAGTAAAAAGCTGGCAGCTAATATTAGTAATATTCTTAATGATATAAAAAGCATTTATCTCTAATTATATTTTTACAAAAATACTAGCAACTACTGCTACTTCATTTCTTTACGAAAACAGTAGCAGCTATTTCGTACGAAAATAGTGACATTTACTGCTACGTACTTATTTTTGTTTCAAAATGGAAACTATATGCTACTTAATTCCTTTACAAAATAATAGCAGCTACTGCCATTGAATTTTCTAACGAATATAGTAGCAGCTACCGCTAATAATTTTTTACGACACTTATATTTAATTCTTTGCAAGAAAATACGAAATATAAAAGAAGCTACTTCTACAAAGTTTCCTACTAATTTTTTACGACACTTTTACTTAATTTAAAAAAAAAACGGTATATAGAAGTAGCTACTGCTACTTAATTTCCTACTAATTTTTTACGAAACCTAAACTTGATTTTTTTAAGAAAAAACTACATTTAGAAGTAGCTACTGCTACTTAATTTCCTACTAATTTTTTACGAAACCTCAACTTGATTTTTTTTAGGAAAAAACTACATTTAGAAGAAGCTACTGCTACTTAATTTCCTACTAATTTTTTACGAAACCTCAACTTGATTTTTATAAGAAAAAACTACATTTAATAGTAGCTATTGCTACTTAATTTCCTTACGAAATTATTTGCAGTACCCTCTACCAGCTTTCTTAACGAAGGCTGTTAAATCACACATATTTTCTTTTATCAAATACAAGAAGCTTCGGCTACACAATTTCTGTAAGAAAATAACACCATTTCTGGTTAACTCTGAAAAAACCTCTACCTTGCCCTTAAACTTAAAATACACGTATAACTTTTTCCTGTAAACGTTTTTTCCTTCAACATTTGAAAGTGATTTATTGGTTGTACTTTAAAACTCATTTGTTTGGCAAGACGACCGACCAAAATCCAGTAGAATTTTAACACAAATACAATATTTTTTAGTTTTTGTCTTTTTTTAGACATGTTGTTGCCACTTAACACACATTAAACATGAAATTAATACAAGAGGAGTGTATTTATGAGCAACAGCAGGCTACAAACATACGGAAGTCTTTGCCACTTAATTTATGTGTGTAAATTTTGTACGAAAAATGCTGCATTGAATGAAATTAAATTGTGAACAAAAAACTAAAAAAAAAAAAACATAATACAAAAAGATACGAAAAGTACTAATAATAAAATAAACAAGAGCGACAAAAACTGTTTTTGTAAGATTAAAAAAAAAAAAAAAAATAACTGAATCTTAATTGAAGTTCATTATGACAACAGCAAAAGCACTAGACTCCCAGCCTCTTAATATGAAAAAGATACAAAAATGAAATTGAAGTAAAAAGAAACAAAGTGCAACAACATCAAATTTGGTTGCAAAGAAACATTTTGCACGTAAGTTTGTCTGAGTTTTAATGTTTTGCATGGTTGGTAAACAAAACTCATACACAATTTTAAGAGAACTACACTGAAAGAAAATTATTGTTGCAACGAAAATCTTTTAGGCAGTTTGTTTATCCAAAGTGTGACAAAGATGTTTTTAAGTGTTAAAGACTTATGATGAGACTGTTGAATACATATTTCGTTTTAAAAACTTAACTGGTAAACTTTGGAAGGAAATCAGATATTTTTTAATGACACTAAACAATGAAAGGTTTTCTTGTTAATTCTTAAGAGTGAATTTGAGGAAGTTGGAGTTATGAAATGTTTCGCAAGCATAAACAGTAGCACCATTTGCAACATCGTCATGAAATGCATATTTAAAAAATCTGATACAAAGAACATTTTCCAAAAATATTATTAGTTCGTCCCTTCAGGGGTTTGAGTCAAGAAGATGGTGCATTTAGAGGTGAACCCTCCTTTCTTACGTTACATTTATCCTTATCTAAGGCTTAAAGTTGAAAGACGTTGGCCAATTTAGATCTTCTACAAATCTGTAATCTTAAACCTAACACAAACTTGAGAGTACAATTTCTAAAGAACGGTGAGTCAAACGTCAACATGTGACTCCTACCTCAAGACGTATATGCACATTCCCTGGAGGAATGTAGTTGCCGTGGTGGGCCATTAGGGTTGCGAACTAACAGTGGTTTAAAACAAAATTACAGGAAGGTTATCTATAAGGGATGAGGTTAGGATACAAGATTGTTTAGGTATTTAATTCCCACACAAGTTTCTGATAACGATAACCTCAATAACACAGTACAACATTTTTAAGGTCATCAATTGTTTACTTAATTTTGACTTCGGTTTCTGATAGTACTTATCGAAATTAGCAAATACCCGTTTGGGGTTTTCTGGCTAAGCTGGGTTTAAGATTTTATAGCATCATTGATATTAAGAGTAAAATTTTATTATGAGCATTTTTTCAAAGAAAACGTAATATTTCGTAAACCAATTAGAACTTTGTTGTATGTATGTATGTATGAATGAAAGGAGGTCATATGAAATGAAAGATCTTTTGTGGAGCCCATGCATCTTACCATGTCAGCTTCAGGCTACGTATAAAGCCCATTACCCTGCCTGGGGAAAGATTATAAACATCAGTTGGGCTCATAATTTGCCCCCCAAACAGCAGCAGAGCAGATGTTTTGACGTTTCATCATCCACCTCATGGGTAATGCATATCTTGGTCAATGCATTACCCATTGTAAACTGGTGGTATCTAAAACCACATCGCCCAGTAAATAGGCCAACAAGCAGTCTAAGTTCCGCCTTCTCAAGCAGAAGCAGCTTACCTGCCCTGCCACGGGACAGTGTTACAGGTCTCCTGGACTGTCTTAATCCTGAAGTGGACGTCCATGTGTAAAGGAATTCACGTTCGAACAATTTTTGCATCGCCCTCTAATATGTCCGACAGAAACCACGAAGAAAGGCTCAGGGCCTATAAATGGACGGCGAGCGGCCTTATGTGCCAAGCAGTCAGCCCTTCGTTGCCCCTCATGGCCGGGCACCCAACACAACTTCAAGTCATTGTGTTTCCCTAACTCGTTCAGATATGTAAAACAGTCCATGACTAGTTTGGACTAGGGATGCCAATCGGGACTGATTTTTGAAAATCCCGGGAATCGGGATTTTGAAATTTTTCAGGATCAATGTGTTGCCTTAAAATGCAACTTTTTTTTAATAAACAACACTTTTTAAATATTCAAAAGGTTTTATATACGTAACATAAATTTTTAAAAATTAAAACAACAAAACAATTTATTTTATACATATGTATGTTTATAACACTGGCCTCACCAATGATCAAACTAATTAGATTCTGAAAAAAGCTTAAAACAATATACGTACCTCTTAGTTTTTCTACATCAATTCATTTCGGTTTTTTGATAGCAATTAAATTTTTAATGTGAATTAAGTTGTGACGACACTAAAACACTGCAAAGTGTAGTCCCTCATCGATCTCGATAGCTGAGTTTAAAACTGTAAAACTATGTCGACTGCAGTGCAGCACACGTCCAGGGTGAGGGCGAGATTCATTATCAATAATTAAATTACGTTTGAAATTTATTTTAAAACAAAATTTTTATCCAAATGCTTCTTAAAACAGATTTCAAGTTTAAATAATTTATTTATGAATACGTCAAATAGTGTTTATTTATAAAAAATTATTTTATTTACCGTATGTTTTTTAAGCAAATTTTTTATTTTTATTGGACCGGAAGGAATATGAGCTATTTTATCAATATTACGACTTAATTGTTATAATTATATCAACTTTTATTCTTTAGTTTCTAAATAAAACTTTAATTGGATCGCTAATAATTTTTATTTTTTGCTTGATATATAACAATTATTTCTTGATTTCTATATTTTGCATAAAAATAAAAATTTTTATTTTGGAATTATGTCTTAAGCCAAAGCTAAACTTGCTAAACGTAATTGTAAAAAAGGCTTGAGATGTGAATCTGCAAATTTCGTTTCTACTTAAAATAATGGTTTTTATTAAGCAAAATACAAAAATTCAGAATTAGTCGTCATATATCAAGCAAAAATTGAAAATTTTAAATACTCGCTGTGTTCCAAAAACAAAAATGAAACTCAAAAATAAGAATTATTTGTAATAAAAAATATAATTCAAATATAATTTTTAATAATTTTTTTGTATATAGTATAAAAATTTAATAAAAACGAACAGTTTTGTACATAAAAGTTGATATGTTAAAAATCCCGGGACTCATAAAAATAAATCCCGGTATTCGGGATTTATCTATCCCGAAAAATCCCGGGATTTCGGGATTCGGGATTTCCCGTTTGGCATCCCTAGTTTGGACTTTACCTCCAAAGAAGAAAGTGCTCTAAGAGCGGCTTGGCTATCCGACATAATAAACAATCTCAAGCCCTTTGCTCTCCTCCTAAGACATTCCCCAGCGCATATGAGGATGGCGTATATCTCCGCCTGAAAGATCTTAGATTGTTTTCCCATTGGCAAGCCCCTTTGGAAACCCGGGCCCATACAAATGACCAGTAGATCATTCTAGGCTTCAGCCCCCATGTCTTCCCGAAGAGTCTTTAGCAGGCATATAGTGCCCTTGTTGCCCTCCGGGTGACATCGGATAACTGAGCGTTTCAGTTAAGGGATATATTCAGAATGATCCTCAAGAATTTCACATCTTTAGAGAATCCGATAAACGCACCGTTCAGGGTCGGCTTCTTAAGACTCAGAACTCTACGTCTGGTATAGAACTTTGTTAATAATGATATAAAATCCAATTCCGAGCTATGCTAGCTTCAATTAGTACTTTCAGAAACTGGAGACAAAATGGAGTGCACATTTTATGTGTTGCACTGTGTAACAAAGATAGTGAAGAAAGTAGACGACTTCTTTATCTATCTCTCTCACTCTATATATTGCAACCAGGGCTCCTAGATATGCCGAAATCTTGCCAAACGTGCCGATTTTGAAACGTATTTGGCGGCGAGATTTTCTATTTGGTGATATGATGATTTTTTTTTTGGCGATTTAAACAATAGTTGGCGATTTTGTTGGATTTTGTTCCCTTATAGGTTTTAGAAGTTTACAACATTGGCACGAAATGTGGCAATTTATTATCAACAATAAAATTCATTGTCGTTAAAGATTTTTTAAAGCTTTCTATGAATTTGGCATTTTTTCTCAGTTTTTGGCGATTTTTATTTATGTATTATACTAGATTTTTTTCATAAACAAAATTCAATTATTTAAAATAAAAAAAATAACAGAAACTGAACAAAATTTACTTTAAGCGATTTTTGACATACAGTTTGGCGATGGATCTCAATCTGACAACACTGGTTGCAACCCTGTAAGCTGCATTTGCGGTGGATATATTATTTGATAGCTCTGGCGGTTTATATATTTTCCTTACGGTAAGCTTTCAGTGCGTGAAGGGGATATAAAATGAACAAATATATTGGCATTTCCAATAGTCAGATAAAAATTGCTGACCAGAGATTTAATACTCAAGAACCAGTTAAGTCTCTAGTGATCAAATCATGGTACTCTTATCGCAATTGGTAGGGCACTTCTAAGATTACCGTAGAAACTTCGAACATTTTTAAGACAAAAACACACCTTAGATGATCCCCAATGACCTTTGTGATCTGGTTAGATTTATTAAACCAAAGGAAAAGTGATGCCCATTGAGAAGCAATGTAATGACTATGGCCATAATCATGTAAAACGCGGCGCAACGCCAAAGATTAACATTTAAAGCACAAACAATGTCGTAAATATTTTGTAATTTTGTTGCTGCTTTCTACATAAATTCTCATTGTGTTTTAAAATTTCAAACGCTCCATTGCTTGTGGCGTTGAAAATTTTATAACGGTACATGAATTTCTTTAGAAAGCAACAACAAAATTACAAAATATTTATGACATTGTTTGTGCTTCCAATGTTATTCTTTGGCGTTGCGCTGCGTTTTACATGATTAGGGCCTATATCTTAAACCCAAATCCTTTAGTACAATTATGATACATGTTGGTTTAAAGAGAAAGAAAGCGACCTTTGAGATCTAACAGGATACCTTTTAATCTAGAACAACTAGAATCAGAAGTGCTTAGTCTTTGAGAACTAACGTGGTAATGAGAATTATCCAACCAATTTCCAACTTCTAAGCAAGTGGCTCGTTATGATTTCCATAAGGTAAAAAGGATGTGGTATGTACCTGATTTAAGAAATTTTCTTTTATTAAAAGCAGAGGTCAATTGAATGTTTTAGTGTTCAAAATGATACAGAATATACAGTTCCTAACTAAATAAAATTTTGATCGCAAGCACTGTAACATTTAATACTGAATTATTTTAATCGAATTTCAACACTACCGGGCGCATTTTGCCTATTTGGTCAATTAAAATTATTTTTAACACTGTGTTACATTTTCTAAAGTGTTACTCCTTTTATCAGAAAATAATTGAAATTTTTCAAATAGTCATTGAGCTATTGTTTCCAGACCACTTTTGCTCGACTTAAACAAATTAAACAAAACTATGCAATTGTCAGACTGACTTCATTAATAAAACTCCTCTAACTCAGACAAATCTGTGGATCTCTAAATTTTGTTGTTGTATTAGTTGCTTTTGTTTTAGCCTATAACGTCGTCCTCATCATCATCTTATGAATGAAAATTAGCCTCTTCAGTAAAAAAAAAATACAAGTAAAAATGTGTGTGCTCACTCCACCTTTCTGGTCTGGTTTATTGTATCAATTCACTATTATTTTTTCATCTGTCTAACTCAAAATTCCATTTTTTATAAATATAAAGTAAAAGTATAAACAAGTATGTGCACAAGAGTGTTGTGGTAATAAAAATCATAAAAAAATCTGCATGTTGCCTGTTTAGAAATTGTATTGAAAAGCGTACATGAACACAAACTATTTTACAAGAGTTTTGTTTGGTTTTCCTTAATGGCCAAAGTGTTGTTGAACTGGTGCATAACAGACATCTATACACAGACTCCTAATAAACATATAAATACAAAGATACATATACATTTCCATATGTATGTATTCGAGTATGTAGTTGTATATACAGTCTCATAGCAACTTTGAAAATGTCAGCCATGAATTGTATTTGGTTGAACGCGATCATGTCAAGATAGAAAACAAAATCATGGTTAAAAAAATTTCGTATAAACGTGGGCGCCTTTTTGTTATTAAATACTGTTTTTTTATTTTCAGAGATTGAATTTGCAATGACAAAATTAAAAGTGACCAGAGATTAGTTTATTTTTAATAAAACCAAGAAGTTTAGGAATGAGGTGTATCCACCAGACGAACGTTTAATAGACTTATACAGGGTTATCTTTTTACAGCCGTATTCATAACAAAAAGTTAGTCACAATTTGTACACTACGTACAACGAGCTGCTAACTAGAATATCGATTAAACTTAGCAGCTTGTTAGACACCGAGTTGATTAACTATTAAATAACAAACTTTTATCCGTCTGGTAACTTTTAATAAATTAAATCTAAATTCTCATGATGCCACATATATTGCTCAAAAATGCAACACGTTTTGCATTTATAATCGCTGGTTTTTTTTTTTTTTTTTTTTTTATATATATTGTTACGAAAGCAACTTTAGTTATAAGATTATTTTTTAACCCATAAAGTATGCTTTAGTTTATTTATGTATAAATCAATTTAAATTCAGCCACAGTGTTAATGCATAATGATATTCGCTGTAAGATAATAAAATCTCGATTCGCCCAGAAATGTCGAAAATGTTACAGACATTTCGACGAGTAGAATGCTCTAGAGACATCTAGATGTCAGCGAACAGAGTATAAATACTCGCGAATGTTGGCATCGATAATCAGTATTAGTACAAACATTTAAGTGTGTAGATCGCAAGTATAAGTGATATAAGTGACTAAGTTCTAAATAAAGTGGCGCGAATAGTTTATAGTACAGCTATAAAGCAAAGTGCTTAAAGTATTTATTTTATTTTATTAAAGTTGCAATAAAAGAACTCAAGAGGTTTATAATAAAGGAAATAAACCAAAAACGTTATTGAAAAGGCAGGCAGTAACGTAACAATATATTCCCCACCAAATACCAAATTTTTAAATAGTTTTTAAAATTAAAATAAATTTAAAAAGACAGTTAATAAATTAAAAACAAAGTTGTTTCACATTAAACGGCTTTTTTTCAAAAGTTGCAAACGTTTGACAGCTCGTTAACAAGAGTTTAGCAAATCGTTAGTCAAAGTTTGGTAAGTGTATTATGAATCAGCTTTGTGCTAATTTAATGTCAAATTTTCATTATTAATACGGGTGTTATACATATTCATTCCTAAAATTCGTATAAGGAACATACGGCTGTTAATGGTTTCAAAACCCCGGGTCTGGCAAGGCTGTATGTCAGCTGTTAAATATCTGTTATCTGAAGTATCATTTATTTAGTGAAAAGTTTGCCATTAACGAATATAAATCGTTTGACAACCGCAGAACGCATAAAGATAGCTAAAACTTACTACAAAAGTGGTGGTTCAAGCCTGTGCATCAGCGTAATGTGCGCAATGACGAAAATATAACTTCTGTGAGTGAAAGTGTGGGCGATAATCCGAATTTGTGGATTATCGCTATGGCCGTATGATAACAGATTTTTTTGGCCTGCAATTGAAGATTATGGACTGGACGATATGTGGTTGCAACAAGACGAGGTGAGACGACCTGCACTGAAACCGATTTTGGCTTTATTGCATGGAAAGCTTCCAGAACGCGCGCCAAGATTATGGCATTTTACGCTGATAGACTTTTTTTGTAGAGCTGCGCCAAAAACCGGGTCTACGCTGATAATCTCCTAACTTTGAAGCGTTAAAAAAACGAACATTCGGCAAGTTATCGCCGAGATGTATGAAAACTACCTTAAAAGGATCGACTGCTGCAGCCAATCAAGAGGCGGTCATTTACTTGGCATTCTATTTCGTAGGTAATGGCAATTTCCAAACATTAAAATGAAATTAAATTTTTATCGAAATCATAGCCTTACGTGTATTTTATATCACTTTACTTTTGTATCCGGAAAATAGATAACCTGTTATTAATCAGTTAGCTATAAAGGATACAGATAATGTCAACTGAATGGCAGCTCTAATTTCGAACAACATCCATAATCATTCTTATGTTTGCTAAAGTAGTAAAAACCAATTCGGAAAGAAGCAGACGAATAGTTTTATCTCATCCGCTTTGCAAGATGTCGAACTTTAAATTGTTTCGATCGACTTAAAACAAGACGTCTGGATTGCGACTGACCCGCTTCGGTTAAGGGCATAACAAATTGGGTTGATTATTTCTGGAACTCGAAAAAGTTGCTGCTAAAAAAATATTCTTCTTTTTTGTGGAGCCAATGAATTCAAAACTTTTGTTGCAGTGTAAGCCAGCGCTTTTCTACACAAAAGTTTTTAAAATTAAAATTAACTTTTTTTCTATGCAATTAAACAAAATATGTAATTTCGACATGGTAAGGCTAAATTTTTTTCGAATTTAGTCGCTTTTTGCAAATAAATTGGAATAACTCGAAAGCTGCAGTCTGGCTGAGTTCCAAAACATCATAATACTTTGCAGTCAAAAATGTATCATGGAGTGAAATGACGCAAAGTTTGCATATTGTGTACGCATCGATAACTTTTTTGTTGTAATTTGGGACAAAAAAAACTTTTTAAAATTCTACAGAGTTGTATTGTAGAATGAATTAAGAACAGCGAGTGGCTTTGCAACGGACGTTTTAGAACTTGCCCTAATTTCATATTCGAAACAATTAACAACGATATGCGAAATGTTTCGATCAGACTTAAAATAGAGGCGCAAAATTAAAAAAAAAACGGTTTTTTGGGGCGTGGCATAAATAATAATTTATATTTCAACATTATAAAAATCCATTCTATAATTAATAGAACAATAACAACTAAAGCGAGTATTTTTAAAATTTTAAGTTTTTCTTGAATACTGGGATTTTTATTAAACAAATAGAATCTAGCCCCCTTATTCATAAAAAATAAAACAGGTTAATAAAGGCTGTTTTAGTTTTTATGAATTTAGTTCCCATGAGTGAATAACAAAGAATGCTGACGAAGGCCGTAGCGGGCCAGAAAATGCATTACATTCTGCTGGTATCTAATAGTTCCATTAATTTTCTTTATACAGAAAAAAGTGTTTTATCAACTAAAAAAATGGTTTAAAAAGTATTTAAATTTAGTTAATGTGATAATTGAATCAATTATTTTTTTAGTTGAAAGAAAATTAAAAATTTAATTTTGATTTAATTAACATTTTATTTGTTTTGAAATAAATTTTCAATTAAAATTTTAATTAAATAACAAAAAATCTTAATTGACTTTTTTCGTTAAAAATAAAATAATTTAACCATGTAGATTTGTTGTTGGGAATTGTCAATATTTATTTAAATAAATTAACACATTGTTTGAAATGGCAAAGTTTTTTGATCATTTTTTTAATTAATATTAAAAATATAATTTATTAAAAAAAAAAATATATAAAATTTTACAATTTTTAGTAATCAATATAATCATTTTAGTAATAGGTGCAAAATCAACAAATTGTTTGCTTAATATTATGAATTGAGTATAAATTTGGTGATTGGAGAAATGTAATATTTTTTCTGTGTCCTATTTACTTCATTGCTAACCAAAGTATAGCTAAAGTAAGCCTTGTAGGAGAAATGCACAAACAAAAATTCTGATAGTGCATAAAAAATTTTCTTGGAAAATATTGAAGGAATAAGACTATTAAAGTATGAAAGCTTTATAAATTAGAGACTTAGATTACACATTCGAATTAATATGAAGATTTTTTTTAAACATTTATTTTGATTTATTTGATGAATCATTACTTTTATTTCCCTACTCACCTGGTCACTCTAAATTCTTTTTGACAATGCCACCATTACGGGAAGCTGTGCCTTTATGGTTAAATATTAGTTTTTAGCATTTTTTTGCTTTTGTTTAAATAATCTTTTTAAGGTATTTAAATGGAAAACTAGCTGAATGGGTTTTCCTACACTCAGCAAACTTTTTTGGTTAAATAAATGACACATACAAATAAGCACACATACACACACACACACATAAATAGTTGTATTCAAAAGTCACACAACAGTTGTAGCTGTTTTCTAATAGACCGGCTGTCAACAATGGCTTTGACATTCAGCAGAAACACAACTGAAACAAAAAAAAAATTATAATAAAATTTTACAACAAACTGAAACAATATTTGAAAAAAAGTCATGAACGTGTAATATAAACTCGATCAACTGTAACTTAAAGGAGAGGTTTTTGTTGATTTTGCAAACAAATAAATATTTCCTCAGTTTGAAATTTAAGTTTTTAATATGAAAAAAAAAAAAAAAAAAAAAAATACTGGAAAGTAAATAAATAACATTTATTAAAAACACAAAACAAATTGATGACAAAGCAGAGGGAAAAAAGATAAAGTGGGGGTAAACAATGTTCGAAACATATGGCAACATATGTAAGAATTCACCAATGAGCATAAATATGTATATGTATATACAGGGTGGGCGAAAAGAAACGAAGGAATTTCAATCATAAAAAAAAGGATGGTTAATTATTTTAAACTCACGACGGTAACGGTTTTTTTTTTTTTTTTTTTTTTTTTTTTAATGTTTAACATATTCCGAGATCTTCCTCGAACTAAAAAGCCACAAACGACGCATGAGACAAATTTAACATTATCCACAAGCAGAGGGGTAGTGAAATTTTAAGTTATCGCAAACCCCAATTCAACAAACAAACAGCAAATTGCAGCTTGTTGCAGGGTTTAAACCTGCGATCGGCTAAATCAGGGCGCTGAATTTTTTCTTTTGTTACGTACGTGTGCACACACATTCCATAGCATATTAAACAACAATATACACTATTGGCAAAAACTAAAGCAACTACATTAGCATTCTTACAATTTTACAAAAAAAAATTAAAACACTTCTAAAACTCACGTTATAATTTTTATTTTAATTCATTTAAATCAGTACACAAGTTTTAAACTTTAAATCATTTCAGATTTTATTTATATAGAAAGCAAAAAGTAACAAAACAAACAAACCTTCGGCTGTACCTAGCTAAAACTAAAGCAACTTAAATTATTTTACATTAATTTTTAATTATAATTTAATATTTAGTGGCATATCCATTATTTTTTAACACGGCTGAGCATCTTCGAAAAAAATGCATCTTCATATTGATAATGCCACATCAGAATTGTGAAATCAATGTTATTACAAATGGCGACATCAATCCAATGACAACGTCATAATAAAATTTTATCATATTTAATGCGTCATCTATGCTATGACTATAGTGACTTCAATTCGATGCCACATTTTGATGTATTTTTAATATTATGTTCATGTTTAAAAAGTAAAATAAAAAGCAAAAATTCCCATATTCTATTTGTTTAAATTATTTAGTTAAATCAAATTTTCAAAGTAAAATGATTACGAAAACCATATCGGGCATGCTGCTTGTGTCTTATAATTGAGAGTTATTCTGTAAACAAAGGGCGGAATACAAAAAAAGTTAAACATACATGTGTAACGGGTAAGTAAATATTAATATTCTCTCAGTTTGACTTAAGTGAATCCCAATGTCTCAATTTATTGCCAGTAAATTGAGCCTAAGGAGTCCTTCCTCCGATGTTACTGAGACATCGAACTGATGATATTTTTTTATTAAACTGACTCCGATTCGTCATTTCTGTGATGCCGATGTGTCGTCCCATTGATGACATAATTTCACCTGATGACCATTAAGCCAAATGATGTTAAGGCTGACACCACAATGATGAAAATGACAATGAAGTCATGACATTATGCCGGTCATACACTATACAAGTTGAGTGCTTAAGTCTGGCACTGCGTAAACTAAACTTATGACACACACTATGTAAGTAAACAGCGCAATACATATTTTGTTTTCAATTTAAAAGCGAAGAAGGCAAAAGGTGCAAATAAAAAACAGTTTATGCTTTTTAAGTTTTCCATTAATATATTTATTCCTAAAAATTCCTATAAGGAACATATCACCATTACAAACTTATTCCAAGCAATCCCATCATTAGCTTATTGTTTTATTTGGGGGCAGCTGCATCCAGTCTTCTTGCTCAAGCTGCCTCCTTCATTAGTGCGCTGGTCTTCTAACGCGTCTTTGGCCTTGGGTGCTCCAATCTAAGGCAATTCTAGTGATATCGCCGAATGGTTTCCTAAGGGCCTGTCCTATCAAGCGTTTTTAACGAGTACGGATGGATTTCGGCCATTAAAGCGGGTTGGTGCGTAGTAGCCCAGAGCACTTCGTTACTGATACGCGCAGGCCAAAAAATTCGCAATGTTCTGCGTAGACAGCGGTTAACGAATGATTGGATAGCGGCAACTTCCTTTGGTTTTTCACTAATTTTTCGTAGTATGTACTTAATTTCATAAGTTTATTGCTGTTATTAATCGCGCTCGTTTTTTGTTGTTAACTCTTAAAAACCCACGAAAAAAATAGAACGTTTTTAACATACACTACAAAAGTTCATTGTACAGTTTTCTATTATGTTCGTACTGCAGTTTGAATTACGTTGTTCGCTCTTTGGATTACAAATGCGGATTACGCTGTTCATAATTCACCAACTTTTCTTCCGACATTTATAAACATTTTTTTCTTTGAAAATTAAACAAAAGCAAGCAATAATTTAAAAAGTCTAAATATTTTAACAATTCCTATTTTGTTTATTTATTTGTTGTCTTAAATTTCACAAAAAACTACTTATTACATTTTTATGTTTTTTTTCCTTATTTGTTTGTTTTGTTTACAGCCTTCGATAAAATTTAGTGAAGACAATGATTTGTTTGTAGTTGACATAGAAATTCATAATGAATTACATACAAATGAAATAATTCGCTCTCAAAATTTTGTATGACGAATTCTGTAATTTCAATCCTAATTGGGCTTTGAATCATGAATGAGAAAGCGATTTACGAAAAAACGCTGTAGTACGAACATAACACTACAAGCTCGTACACTACACAAGGGTAAAGGTGCTATCAGACGGGATGTATTTTACATATGTACTGTCAAATTTTCAAACTGTAAAAGTTGTACACATATCGTGTGATACATATGAAACTTTGCATGTGTAAAATACAAATCGATGCCTTACTTTCTCAACCTCGTATCTTAAAAAAATACGGTTTTGACTTTTTGATATTAAACGATTGCTATTTTTGTGTTCTATTACTGCAAAAACTTGTTATTTCAATAATTTATTAATATTTATAGAATTGAGACAAAGTATTGAAATAATAAGTTGATGCAGTAATAGAACACAAAAATATCAATCGTTTGACATGAAAAAGTCAAAACCGTATTTTTTTAAGATACGAGGTTGAGAAAGTAAGGTATCGATATGTAATTTTTTTTGATTAGAACACGTTCTATTTTCCTGTGGCAAACATAAACAAAACAGCTGGTTTGTTTTGAAACGAAATTGTTTGTTTACATTTATAGGTTATGTCATAAGGAAAAACATAAGCAGGTGTGATAGCAAAAATTATGAATCGTATGTAAAATGGAAATTTTGACATACATACGGAATTACATATGGGTAAGAAAAGTGACAGTACATATGTAAAATACATCCCGTCTGATAGCACCTTAAGGTATAGTACCACCTGCGTTGCCATAATTTTTTTGAAAATAACTGCATCTTAAGAGAAAAAAAAACTGATTTTAACGGTAAAAACTGCACATAAAAAAAGCCCAAAGAAATATATATAATTTACTTAATTATTATATTATATTATTAACGAATATCGTTACTTTGTTGGCTAGATGAAAAAGAGCGGAATTAAGAAGGGTACACAAGTACATGTAGTCTTGCGATTTGTTGTATTTCTTCATTTAAGCCTGGTACTCTATTCAACATTTCACGTGAAAAGCTGTCAAAACTCATATGAAAAAAACTTGTGCGGAGTTTCTATGAAATAATGTTGATAGAGTTGTACTCTGTTTAATTTATGAAAAAGTTGCGAAATGTTTCTGGCAACATTTTTTTTATAACTGCGAAATAATATAAGTTGCACTTATATCACGTGGAATTTTAAGCAAATGAAAAAAAGTTTAAACTTAATATTAAAATGAGAACTAAAAAACGTAAATAACACAACCGGTAACAGCTTTTCATCCATATTTACTTTAATTTTTACTTAATTTTTTTTTTTTAAATACTTTTTAGTAAAATACATGTGGGTTTTGTTTACATATGCAAAACAATGTCGCATACTTTGAAAGATTAAAAACGTCAAATTGTCCAAACACTCGAGATAGGTAACATTGATACATGCCAAATTTTTCGCATGAAATAATAGATGTTGCTGAACATTTTCCACAAATTGGAACAGAGTACTAGGCTTTAACCAAAATTTATTTTAGTTCCGTCTCAGATTTGCTATTTCTTAAGTGAACATACATGAAAAATTGCTGCAATAGAAATTTTACAATGATGCAACTGTAAAAAAGAAACAACAAAAATCACAAAATGTAAGCAGGGACATAATTCAATTTTCAAAAGTTAAAACCAAATAAACTACTCAAACGGATTGGCAAACATGTCAAAATTGTAGGTTGGTACAATCCTTTTGCGTTGTTTATTGGGGTATTTGACAAACGATTAATACATTTTTGTAGAAAAATCGAAATGTTGCATATTTTCCAAGCTTTTTGCGCTACCTAGTGCTACATTTATTCATTTAAGTGAAAATGTTGCAGAGTCAAAAAGGAAACGACGAAGCATAAAAAATTATTAAGAATAAAAGTTTTTGATTATAAATTATTGCAAAATTATTAATTAGCTTCGTCTGGCTTATTTGTTAACGGAGAATGTGTATTACCCAAGCCGTTTGTGTTTTTTGTTTGGCTCTTAGAGCTTGCCTCTGTTATGTGAATATGTGTTGAGAAAATTAGGTAGGATTATGGCTTAAGAAATAAAAAATAATATAAAATAATTTAGACTAAAAACTTTTAATGCAAAAGCTGCAAAATCTGCACAATTTACAAAAAACCTTATTTTTTTAATAAAAAACTTCAAAACTGTTCAATGTTTGGAAAAACTGCAAAATGCAGATAAATCCATTTGGCAGCGCTGAGTACCACACTTGAGCACTGAAAATGTGAAGTGTATGCCATACACTGACTTGTTTTTTTTTATTAAAAAGTACTTATTTGACAATAATAACTTTTTTCTTAAAAAGTACTTATTTGACAATATAACAATTTTTTTTCTAAAAAAAGGTCTTTTTTGACAATAAAATTCCTATTTGTTAACAAATATTTTATTTTTAAGCGTATTTTTTCTTTTTTTTTTTTTTTTTTTGTTGTTAAAAGGTACTTATTACTTAAAGTACTTTTTTAAGTATTTAAGAAATACTTTAATGTAAAAAGTACTTTTTGGCTTATAAAGTACTTGGCAAAGAGTTACTTTTTTGTTAAAAAGTATTTTATTATTAAAAAGAACGTTTCGTTAAAAAAAATGTACCTACTTACCAAAAACGTATAGAAAAGTACTTTGTTGAAAATAAAAAGTACATTTTTTAACAAAAGGTGCTAGTTTTTGTTAAAAGTACTTTTTAGTTTAAAAAGAACTTTTTTTAAATGTACTTTTCTGTAAAATAATATTATTTTTTAGCAGAATAGTGCTTTTTTTTAGGAAAATACTTTTTACAGAAAAATATATTCTTAACAAAAAAATAATTTTTTTGTTCACAAAAATATTTTTTTTAACAATAACCTTAACAAAAAAGGTATTTTAAGAGCGCATACCTTTTTTACCAAAAAATTGTTGTTTTTACAAAAATATGATTCTCATTAAAAAGGTTAAGGAGGGATTTTTTTTGTACCAAACATAATAACTACTATAGTTATGTAAAATTTGTTAATATAAGATATATGTTTTATAATATATACTTATGTGTAGGTTTAGTGTCGGAACTTCAACATCTAACCACATAACGCATTTACGAACGGTACATAACCTTGAAATCAGCACAAAGAATGCCCAGTCTAATTTACATGTTACCAACAAAGCGCTCTCTACGTCACATATATTTTTAAAAATAAAACAGAAACGAATTTTGCAAATGCAAGAAGAATAGCCGAATTGTGCTGTATTGACTTACAACCATTTAATATGGTTGAACGTAAAGGTTTTCAAAAATTCGTGTCATTTTTAAAACCAGATATTGAACTACCAAGAAGCCGAACAATTGCCACAACTGCATTGCATGACGTTTTTATAGTATATGAAAAAATATTAAAAGAAAAACTTAGCGTTACTCCTAACAACATGGCTTTAGTCCTTGATCTTTGGACGGACAACTTTAAACGATTGTCTTACATAAACCTAAAAGTACACTTCTCCCAAAAGTTTGAGCTAATATCTGTGTCACTTAAAACAGAATATTTTCCACATCCACATACTGGCTCAAAGATAGCTGAAAATATAGTAGCAACTTTAAAATCGTACAATTTAGAAGACAAAAATATATATGCAGTTAGTGACGGTGGTTCCAATATTGTGTCTGCGCTACGTCTGGCCAATATTGAAAGACACGAATGCATGGCCCATTCACTGCATCGTTTTCTGATGCATGACGTTATAGAAAACGAAGAATTTGTATTTATTAAAAATATAATAAAAAAACTGAAAACAGTCTACCGATTGTTATCTCAGCAAGATAACCTCATCCAAATTTTAATTGAGACTACCGAAATGTCGGAGGCCCTTCAATTGGAGGACGAATACGGCATATCAATTGCGGAAGAATTAGCAATTTTAGATGAAATGCAAAAAAAGCAGCCAACAACCCTAAAAAATTCTGTAGATACCCGGTGGAATACTTTACTTAACATGTTCAGAAGCTTTTCTCAAAATTTTGAAAAGCTTAACACTTTAACGCTTTAATAAAAGCAAATAAGGAAGCATTTGTATTCATGCATATGGAGAAGAATATAATACACCAATTTGCGGAATTCTTAGGTGTTTTTGAAAAAGCAACTATATATTTTCAAGGACGTAATTACCCTACTATTTGTAGTGTGATTTGTTTCTATGAACATATTATGAAAAATATAAGTACAAATGAGATTGAGGCAGAATTTGGCATAATGATCAATTTATATGATTTTGCAAAATCTAATTTTTTAAAAAGGTTTAAAATAAAAAAAAATTATTTGGTTGCGGCACTAATGGATCCATGTCAAAAAAATTGGCCAATGTTGAAAAAATGGATAAAAAAGATACCAAAAAGCATTTATTTTCAATGAACACAATTTTAGAAGACAATTTCACTGAACATGTAACAAAAGAGGAATTAATAGAAAATGAAATTTACCGAATATTTAATCCTGAAGAAACTAATAATACAACGCTTAAACAAGCTGGGACCTCAAAAAACCGGTAAAAATTTATTTCTGAGCTATAATTATATATTATACATATCTCAATTTTATTTCCAGAAACTTTCCGCAACACGAAAAAACATGTTGGAATTTCTTGCCTCAACAAGTTTTAAAGAAACTATAAATAGTGAACTCCACAAAGAAATAAAAGCATATTTCGATGCTCCCCATGAGGAAACTGAATGTTTGGATTGGTGGAAAAGTAAACAAGAGGTAAGTAATATAAATGATTTAAGGAAGTTGCCTTTTAAATATATTTATGTATGTGTTCGTCTTAAAAATTGTTTTTCTAGTTATTTCCCAGAGTTGCAAAATTAGCTGAATTCTGTTTTAAAATTCCAGCAACCTCTGCATCTTCAGAAGAGGCGTTTTCCGTTGCTGGAGCGTGTATAACTGTCAAACGCTGTCGCTTAAACCCCCTAACAGTTAAAAAGCAATTATTTGTTCATGACAACTGCCATTTGGTAGAGCCAATGTTAAGTACGCAGTAAATCATCTTCAAACATTTTAATGCTTTGAACTTAATGTTTTGTGTTTACAGAACATCGATGTTAATAAGCAAAAATATACGTATGTATGCATTAATTTAAAATGCAAATTTTATTAATGTATTATCTTTAAAAAAGTTTTGTTAAAAACACAAATTAAGTATAAAAGATTTGTATTTATTTAAAAATCTTGTAAGATTGCTAAAAATGCTGGTTAGATCTAATTTGCAATATTCAAAATCCTGTGCATTTGGGATTGCAACTTTATGCAGTTTTTATAATATTTTCTAATTTAAAACAGTTTAAGTAACTGATTTTTGTTGAAACTAAAAAAGATTTATTTGTTTGAAAAATATTTTCGAAGCTTTAAAATTTAAATTAATATTATATTAGAAAACTACTTTGTACCTAATATTTTAATTCACCCATATTTGTTTAATAAATAAATAAATACTCTATGTATTGTATGTATTCTTAAGTAAAAATTGTTATATACTTATGTATGTAATTAAAAGTAAGTATTATATTTCGGCTCAGCCGAAAAATATATTGAGCCGAAAAAATTTCGGCGTTAAGCCGAAACGCCGCCGATAAATTTTACCCTTTCAGCCGCCGCCGATAAAAATTGATCGGCTTGCTTCTCTGTTGTATGGCCAAAAGTGCATAAAAAATTTTAGTTTACTTGAAAATTATTGATTTTTTTTTTTTTTTTTTTTTTTTTTTTTGACCACCCTGTATGCCTCTTTGTTGATGTTTTAACTACTAAATTTTTTCATCTTGTAGATGTTGCCTTTTGTGGCATTTGTTTTTTTTTTTTTTTTTTTAATTTTTTTAACGTTTTTCTTTACAAAATTTAATGACTTTGACTTGAGCAAAGCAAAATATCAAAACAAAAACTGATGATGAAGAATTAACTGCTGAAAAAGCAGTTTTAGTGCATAAAATAATTTTCTTCCTGTTTCCGTTTTTTTCTCTCTTTTTTAATTTTGCACATAAAAAAAACTAAACATTGTTTGGAAAATTATGTTTGTTTAATGTATAAAAATTAATCATGTTTTTAAGCATGATTAATTACAAAGATAATTGCAGCTAAATATTAAAAAAAAAACTTTTATGCATGATTTACCTTGTTAGATTTTTTGTTTTGGTCTTTATTTAAAATGACTTCCTAATTTAGTTGAAAGTGTGATAAATTTACGGCCCTTTTCACAATCTATGATTAAATGTTAATTAAAACATTAACCGTAAGTTAGAAAAAATTAACCGAAACTAGTTAACGAAAATGTTGTCGTTTAATATAACCGAAGAAAATATCCCGGTTAAGTGTTTTATAAAATAAAAATCAAAAGAAAATGGAAAAAATAGCAATACAAATTTTCATTCAAATAACATTTTTTTAGGTAATGTAAGAACGAGAATTAAAAATATTCTAAAAAATTGGAACCCTTTTTATTTCTCGGTATATCTTGAAAAATTTTAAAAAGCTTGATAAATTATGGGATGTTTAACGCAAATATTTGTTGCCAATATGTACATTTTATTTCGGATATGGTTCTGGTTCGTTTCAAAAAACACACTTCCATTATGACAAATATGACCATTGATCGTTAAGCTATGTGTTAATATTCTGAATACTCCTTATAATAATTCAGAATTACAGGTCCTTATAATTAAATAAGGTAAAATTTTTATCATTATTATTTTCTTTTACAAAAAATGTTGGGTTATCGAATTTTTTCCACAGACGTACATACATACTTACATATGTATACATATCTTTTGATCGAATATGTTCATATGTTCGCTTTTATTGCGTATAGTAAAGCTCCCCAGTAAAAAAATTTGTGTCTTTTGAAGAGCTCTTATACAGCAGTAAATGATAACGAATAAAATATACAAAAAAAGCTGCTATTTTAGTGCTGACAACGAAATGCTTGAAAAAGGCATTTTTTAACCAGTAAAAGCAAAACATTAATGAATATGTTAAAATAGTTAGCCCTTAAAAAAGCACTTTAGAGTGCTTTATTTGCATATTTTATTATGTTAAAAGAAGCGCTTATTGTCAGCAGAAAATGGTCCTCCAAACCGGGAACACCCCATATAAAAATCAGGCATCCCGTCAGCAGGTTTGAATAGATTTGAGGTATGAATTCATACATAAAACCTGCTTTTGGATCACATTTTTTACTGGGTCCTTTTACAAATACTTTTTTTTATGATTTTTAAATTTATTATCAAAAAAGTTGTTTTGGGAATACATAATTTTTTTCATTAAAAGATTTTATTTATTGTGCTTAGTTCCCTTTTTTAATTGATAAAAATTCTAAAATTTATTGTTGGAGGATAAGCTGTTCCTATGCGCATTTCACTGGTTGCTTAGGCCAGATCATCAGGAAACGTTACAACATTAATTGTACATGTAAGTGGGTAAAGAAATAACTGAACTGGCAAATTTTTTTTATTTTAATGCATTGCGAAAACAATAAAAGCAATTTGCCAGTTCAGTTTTTTATGCCCGTGCACTTGCAAAAATGTTACTATCAAAGTTGTTTTTGGGAGTACATTTAGTTATTAAAAGATTTTGTTTGTTGTGCTTAATTTCCTTTTGTAATAATTGATAAAAAAAATACTGAAATTTATTGTTGGAGGCTAAACTGTTCCTAAGCGCATTTCACTGGTTGCATCATCAGGAAACGTTCTCCTAAATAATTTTAGAAAAGCATTGAGATCAATTATCCATATAAAAATTTAAGTTAGTTATTGTTTAATTAATACGAAATTGTTACAATATTGCGTAAAATGCAACACTGTCAAAAGTGTGTTTAGTGAGCAAAACACAACTCACTAAACAAAGTGTTTTGATCTTTGGCAACTGAAATGTCAAAACATGACAAAACAAAGGTCCATCCATCAGCGCAAGAAGCCAGATGTTTATTTTGTTTATTCCTTAAAGATGTCAAAAGTTATTTACATTTTGCTTATAGATGTACATTTTTGTTAATGTTTTTGGTTTTTTGTTTTTGGTTTGATTGAGGAATATTTAAAATTTTCAGTTAAAATAAAACCTTTTTAAAATTAAACGAAACCTTTTCCAAAATAAACGAAACTTTTTTCGTCCTTACGGTTGGCAAAACACCATGAGCTCTTTCACCTTCTTTAGCAAAAAAAAAAAAAAAAAAAAAAAAAAAAATTTAAAATGGTTTTATTTAATTTGAAAAATTCGTATTTATTTCTTTGGTCAATTAATGTTTAACTGTATTTGAATAAAGTTTCGTTTAATTGGAAAAGTTTTCGTTTATTTTGAATAAAGTTTTGTTTATTCTGAAAAAGGTTTCGTTTAATTTGAAAAAGGTTTCGTTTTATTTGAAAAATGTTTTATTTAAACTGAAAATGCTATATAAAGTTTCGTTCTTATATATTTTGTAATTATATGAAAAAAACTGGAAAAAGCCAAAAAATACCTGGCCATGCCAAGGTATACACTAGGGAGATCGATTATTCGACTTTTTTCAATAACCGGTTTTCGAATATTACGAATAGTCGCTATTATAAAAACGCCGGTTTTCGGTTAAGCAATTTTTAAATAACCGGTTAACCGGTTTTAATTCGAATACTTAAAGACACAAAAATCAAATAAGTTTTTAAAATAAAACCTAATTTGAAAAAAAAAAAACAAAATAAATTGCAAAGGTAAGGAGCCAACAAAATACATAGATATGACTTAGACCTAGCAAATATTTTACGACGAAATCAAAGAAAAGTGGGAGCAGTAAATTGATCAAACTTTAGCTAAATTTTCAACAATTTTTTATTGATTTACTAAACTTTATTTTTATAATGTAATTTAGAAACGGTTGAATGATATTTGATCTGGACAAACGTTTTGCAAAAGCAAATAAATTATAGGAATTTTATAAAGATATTATTTGAAATATTCTCCCAAATTTATTTTGAATGAGTTTTAATTTGTTGGTGGTTAAGCTACGAGTATATATATAAATGAACCATATTTTTCAAAAGTAGCAAACAAAACCTCTTAGCCAGGATTATCTATTTCAAATTATTTTTTTCAGCATTATAGAAACGAATAGTGAAATGAACATTCTTTTTGTGTAAAATATTTTTCAATTGGTCGACAACAATTTAAAACATTGTTTTAATAAATAAAACTGGTAGAAATTTACCCATATCTTTGATTCCGCCGTAAGGCTGTATTTTTCAGCATGAAGAGATGCTGGAACTACTTAAGAGTTGTTAGTGCCTTAACGGGCATTTCTTCCTCGGCAACACAACGGACTAATAATTCATCCAATGATTCATTTTTTCCAGCGTATTTTAGTTAAGTAGTATTTGTCGTCTCCTTAGAACTACTTCGGACGGAGTTGAGTTTTATTTGGATCACATTAATGTCAGGCATGTATACTAATTAAAGGTGATTAATTAATCGTGACATGGAAGAATCTTTGTAACTTATCATTTTAGGGCACTGCAAGCACCTTACCTTGCCTTTTTAATCGCATTCGAAAAATATCTAGAGTTAACCTTCATATAAAAATATACTTAACATTTAGAATTATCTTGCACAAATTACTATTTACTTTTTAACTGCACACGTTTTTGTAGTATTTTGAATAGTTTTTAGTTTTTTTTCTACAAGACCACATGCTTTTATAAGCGATTTGTATTTACAGTGTTCATAATGTTTTTTGAATTTTGTTAAATTTTGTTTTGACATTCTTCATAAAAAGTTCAAGTTTGGCCAATATTCAATTAGAAAATACTTAAATTACGGTACATCTATAACCAGAGTAATGAAAATGTATATTAATTACACATTATTAAAATAACCGGTTTATTATACTAAAATAACCGGTTTATTCAATATTCGAAAAATGGGCATTTTAAAATAACCGACTTGGGCAAAGCTAAAAAAACCGGTTAAAACCGGTCAAATAATAACCGTTCGATCTCCCTAGTATACACTTAAGGGTTAAAACATTTATGTAAACTATTGCAAATATTAAAAACTATTGTTAAAATGGCTAAAAGGGAGTTAAATTCCAAATCATTCGCCAGTTATACTTTCCAAATCGGACAAATCGTTCTCAAGTCATATTCGACTTATTTCGGGCGAAATATGCGAATAAAAGTTTCGCTTGACCATTTTAATTACAAATTAATTATAATAAGAACATACTTACAATTTTACTTAAAAATAAATTTTTAGCAAGTTTTGCATTTACCTGAAATGAAACAAGAAGTAGAAGAAGAAATTAGAAAATTTATAAAAACAAGTAAGTGCTATCTATATTTGGCTATGCTTTATATCTAAAAATTATAAACCGATATTAACAAAAACTGACCTCACAGAATTATAATTCGTTGCTCTTTTAGGCGTGTTAGTTTAATTTAAAAAAAAAAAAACGTTTTATATGGGGCATATAAATTATGGACCCATCCTCACGAAATTCAGCAACATGAGTTCACTAGTCGTAAAAAACTACGACATAGCAAGTTTTACAACAATAGCGTTATTCATTGCGGTTTAAAATGTACTAAAGTGTAAAGGCCGATGGTAAATTATAGAGCGATCTGACCTAAATTTAGTAGTATGATTACTAGTCACATAAAATGAAACGCATTCTGTCACCTATTTGGACCACACGATTGCCGCAATGCCCCAATTTTCACACTTTTTAATACTGTGACTGCATAATCGTGTGACTGCATAATCAAATGCCTCATGTACCAGTCGAGGGCAATATTGTGCTAATTTTACCAATAAAATCCAACCCTGGTGCGGCAATCGTGTGACTACTTGATATGCAACCGCGCGTCAATAAAAATTACAAAAATGTACCAATATTTATTGGGTTCTTGTGCGGCAATTAAACAAAACAATACGCGCCAATATTTGCCTTTTTTTAATAAATTTACTTTTATGTGTTTCTTTTAGTAGAAATAAATTAACAATAAAATTAAATTTATCAAAAATAAAAATTAGGAATTTAGCAAGCCATTAATAAATAAATTAATAATAAATTTTGTATTCCCGAAAATAACTTTTGATATATAATTTTTTTTTAATTAGTGCAATAGCTGTTCAGGACAATATAAAAGAATATATACAGGAAAAGGGAGCAAAATGTATTGAAATTCTTTAAAGCGAATTTATTTTTGAATATAAATATTCTCTATTTCTTTATATATTTACTGCCGTATTCATATAAAATAAAATAGATTTCAAACGTATTTTAAAACAAAATTTCCATACAAATTTTTCATAAAACAGATTTCATATCCATTTTAGTTATTTATGAATACGGCAATCAAAATAGAATTTTACTTTGTTTAATTTTTTGAATTTTATATACATATTTTACTTAAAAAATTTCAAACAAAACTACACAACAAAAATTTGTTTGAATATATGATACAATTTTCTTTTTTTAGTTCGGAAGAACATGTAAATCAATTAAAATAGATAATTATTAATTCAAAAAACAAATTTCGATCTACCAAGGTGAAATACCATTTGGTTTAAAGATTAATGTTTGACTATTGAGGTCATCCGGCTTCAATAGCCGAGTGAGTAAAACGGCGGACCCCACTGAAGAGATTGTGTGGTTACAATCGAAACTAGTCTGGGCAACCTGTCCCTGAAATCCTGGGTTCAAATCTCAGCGCAGTCAAGAATTAAAAATTATCAATAAAATTTTAATTAATTTCATGTTGTAAAAATTCCTGTCTTCATAAAAATAATTAAATGAAAATTAAATTCAATGAACTTAAGCCTAATTAAATATATCTAAATTTGGATTAAAACCATTAACAGTTCAATAAAATAACCACAAACTAATTTTTTTTTTTTTTTTAATGAACAAGCCAACTAGATCTTTCAAACAAAAAAAAAAAAAATACGACAACAGCTGTGTTCGCAATTGACACAAGTAAGAACAATCGTGTGACTGTGCTGCGGCAATTATTGTACCCATTTCGCTTTGTACCAACAAGCGGCAATTAAATTTGTATAAACCAGGGCAATCGTGTGATTTCAGAATATTTTATTGGGGCAATTTCATTATTGTGCGTCAATAAAGCACTAACAAAATTGTGTCATATGGATGCATTTGCGGCAATCGTGTGATCCCAGCTTTAGTTTGTGTAACAAAAATATAAATTTTTTTAAAGGCTGTTCCACATTTCGGTTCCTAACTCTATTCCTACTGAACCGATTATGCTGGATTTTAATCCTAAACTGCGTAGTAGAACTAGGAAGAACTACATCAAACTTGGTCTTTTCTGTTGAGGCTTTCAAACGTGAGCGTGTTTTTAACACACAGATAGACGGTTAGACGGATGTGGCAGAATCGAATTGGAATTACTCCAGGCCCCAGAATATATATACTTTATGAGATCTAACATGAATATTAAAAAAGTTTAATACGTAATGACAAACTTAGTATACCCTAATTCACCACTAGTGCTGGAGGGCATAAATATAAATTAGAAACATTTCAAGGACTTTCAACTTATACAATACATAATATTTAAAACATTCCTACAATCCCTTATCACGTGAAAACATTCGCATCTAATGAGATTATGTATGGCATAATTCCACAGTCAAGTGTAATCTACTCTTTTAAATGTTTGCATTTTAATAAAAACAAGGGAAAACAAAAGACCTTGGCGCAATGACCCTTAAATTTTAAACTGAAAAAGTTTTGTTATTTTTTACTTGAATCCAAAGAGTATAATATCACTTTGTATTTCATATTAATTCTCATGATAATATCATTTCTCTAAAGTATTTCACACTCCACCCACGTATTTATAAGGAAGAATAAAGAAATATAAAAAACCTTTTCTGCTGTCATTATTCTTGCCTAGTTTCAGTTTAAATATAGACATTTTTAGCCCATTGAGTCAATTTCGCACTTAATCACACATACACCAAGTTGCAAACATACATATTTACATATAAACATATATAATAATTGTACATCAAGTAGGGTGTGTCACGAAATATTTAAAGTACTCAATTAAAAAAATGTGGCCGACATCAAGAGTATTTTTTCTTCCAAGGCAGAACTAAAATCATAAAAGGAAGGCATATGATATAAAACAATGCATAATCATCCTTTAAAGTTAGAAATAGTTTTTTTAATCTTTTTTTGCAGAAAAAAATAACGTTGACAAAGGCAGCAACCGCAACAACAATGGCAACATTTACAACAACGTTGTCACTATGAAAACTATCAAAATAGAAAAGATAAAATGTCAACAATTGTAAATAAATAATAAAAAATAAATAAATGAAAAAAAAAACAATGTTGTTTAAACAACATCAGCAAAATAGTGATACACAATTGTTGGAAAAAAATATAAGCAATGAATGAAATCTTCTTTGGGAATTCATGAAAAATAGCTTCCTAGGGAAGGTTACCTTAAGAGCAGTTGTGAAGATATGTTTAATACAATTTTGGTAATTGAATTATCACATTGTCACCAAACATGAGTTTTTTTTTCATTTTGATTTTATTGATTTTATTAGGTCTTTAAAAACCAAGTTTTCTCGGCACCTGCTATCTGCATGCATTATTTGGACATTTAATAATGACTCTGTACATTACTTTATATACAAAGATTATGACACTCTTTCTTTGTAATACCTGGAGTATTTCTTAAAAATTATTTAATTGTGGTGATGAATTAAAAAGTTGTTCTCTAACTAAATTTAATTTGCTAGTAAAGAAACAAATCTCTTTTAAAATGGGACAGAAGCATGTCAAGTAATTTTAAAGAAGGATTAACAAAAACAAGTAAGAATGCTATATTCGGCTATGCCGAATCTTATATACCCTTTACCATGATGCGATAAGAACAGAAAGTTATAGCTTTTTCAGTTTAAATAAAACCTTTTTCAAATTAAACGAAACCTTTTTCAAATTAAACGAAACCATTTTCAAAATAAATGAAACTTTATTCAAATACAGTTAAACATTTTTCCAAATAAATTAAACCATTTTTAAAATTCATTTTTGGAATTTCTTTGAATTACTGATTAATGAAGAGGCGACACTTACAATGTTACGATCAGTGGTAAACTAACTTAATAATGATTGGACATGAAATTTTAACTTTGAAAATGTCTTCTCCATCGGGTTCAGCATTGGAGAATAAAGTGGTAACATTTTAATGTACATTCACTATTGTCCACCATATATCATATTACTTGGGATTTATGGATTCTGGCATACTCCAAAATTAAAAATGAGTTTTGTAGCATTGGACTGCTTTCAATTTTATCTCAGAGCTCCCGAAGAAATACTTGGAAACTGGCCGAATTCACAGTGGATACAGAAATAACTTTATGATAAACAAAGCCAGTGTTATCTGTCGTAGCAATTAGAGTCATGTTATTTCTCTTTACGGTTGGCAAAACACCATGTTTCACCTTCTTAAGCAAAAAAAAAAAAAACTAAATTCCTACAAAATTTTAAAAATGGTTTTATTTAATTTGAAAAATGTTTAACTGTATTTGAATAAAGTTTTGTTTAATTTGAATAAAGTTTCGTTTATTTTGAAAAAGGTTTCGTTTATTTTGAATAAAGTTTCTTTTAAAAAGTTTCGTTTAATTTGAAAAAGTTTTCGTTTTATTTGAAAAATGTTTTATTTAAACTGAAAATGCTATATATAAATACCGTTCTTTTGATATTTGTACCATGCCTTCTTCTCCAATCCCGACCACATTTTGTCGGATGTTCTGTATGGATAACAAGATGAAGAATGATGACGTTCTCCAGATATACAAAAATCTATAATGCCTTTTGATGATAAGTACCACGCCCACTTATCCAACCCCTCCCATAATTTGTCGGATGTTGTGTTTTTATTACCAAAACGGTGGTACCTAATTCGAAGACTTTGGCTCTTGCCGCTCTCCATCTATACAGATATCAATAATGTCGTTATACGGAAGGTGCCACGCCCACTTCTAAATACAGCTATTTTATGACACGCCCACTTCTCCAATCCCGCCCACATTGTGTGGGATGTTTTATATTGATAACCGACATGTTTTTATTTAATTTTGAAACTTTGGCTCTTTCTGTTCTCAAGATAAAAAGAAATGTATGTCTTTGCATGGGAAGTGCCACGCCCACTTCTCCAATTCCGCCAATATTTTAAGACAAGTTATGTATTAATAACCCAGCTATGTCTACCAAATTTGGACAATTTTTCCCTTACCGTTCTTTAGATATTAAAAAAAAATATTTTATGCCACGCCCACTTCTCCAATTCCGCCAATATTTTAAGACAAGTTATGTATTAATAACCCAGCTATGTCTACCAAATTTGGACAATTTTTCCCTTACCGTTCTTTAGATATTGAAAAAAAATATTTTATGCCACGCCCACTTCTCCAAACCCACTCACATTATGTGGGATGTTATATATTGATAACCGAGATGTTTGTACCTAATTTGAAAACTTTGGCTCTTGCCGTTTTCCAGCTATACAGAAAAAAGATATAAGAAAACAAGAAAAACAAGGAATATATGGGGTAAAATCAAATGCAGTCGTGGTTTCTTGCTCATATGTATATCAGTCATTTATACACCGATCTGGCTAAATTTAAATAGTAAATAATTTCGGACTATATAAATATACGAACGCCTGGTCCCCGTCATATCTTGAGTCTTCGTAAAGCCCATTTCAACGGACACACGGACAGAAGGTCGGAAAGGCGGACATCGTGATTTGAACTTCTCATCGGAAATGGATCCAGATTATATATACTTTATAGAGTCTAAGATCAATATTGTTAAATTCAATATTAAGTTAAATTTTAAATTGTAAAGCTTGCTTAGCTTTATAAATTAAATTGACCTATAGAAGTACATTCGAAAAAATGTTAAATATAATAAAAATAATTACAGATTCGTGAATATTTTGTAAACTATTAGTTCGATTTTACTATAATGAAAAATAAATAATTCCCACATTCCTTTTTGGTAATAATCAATAAGTATTTATAAGTATATACGTTGGAAACATCAATACATTTTTAATTGGTGTCCATCCGAATATGCATTCTATTTAAAATAGGCGAGCTTGAGTGTTACAAACTATACCCTCACACCCGCACACACACACACACACACATAGCCAGAAACACCCACACTCACTCACTCTTACCACCCTATTTAAACGATTATAACGGAAATTGAATTGAAATGCAAACATAAACAAAACTATCAATAAAAAATAAATAAAAATGACTTGCAAATAACCAAACTCACAAACTATTTATAATTCGTACATATTTTTAATGGAGAGGGGTGTATGACCCAAAGAGAGAAGTAGTTTAAGTAAAAAGATACTGACTTAATGAAAAACAATAAAAGCAAACAAAACAAATAAAGTGCAATTTGCAATTGAAACATTATCCAACAATAAAATATTCGTATTTGCAATTATTATTATTATTTTTTTTTATTCAGTTGTTATACTTGTTGCTGTTGTTGTTTGTGTAAAAATAAATGCAACACTTTGGTCATTTTTCTATAACTAAAATACGCCCAATAATAAAGAAAAAAAATTAATATTAAACACGCAATGAGGCAATTATTATAGTATTTTTGTTTTTTATAAAACGTTTCATGTTTTAAATTGTTAAAGTTGTTATTGTTGCTTTGAAAGGACATTTAAAAGAACTGATACAAATTAAACAAAAATTATATGTACAAATCGTTATGTTAATATAGAAAAGCCCTAACTAACATTTTGCTTAATTAACAGGAGAATGAAATAACTTAATAAAAATAATAGTTTTGTAGTCGCGATTTTTTTTTTTAAATGCAGTTTTTTATTAAATTCTCTAAGCAATGAAAATATTTTGTTCGTTGTGCTTAATTCCCTTTTTTTAAATTGATAAAAAGTACTGATATTTATTGTTGGAGGATAAGCTGTTTAATTAAAGGCCTTATTCTTAAAAAAAAATATTTCAGATTTATAACAAGCTTATAAAACTAATTTTCTAAGAAAATTTGCTTAATAATTAAATTTTTAAAAATCAAATGAATTTTTTTTATGAATAAAGGGTTAAATTTTTTATTGATACATTTTCGATATTTTTAAATCAGGCTTAAGTTAATCAAATTTAATTTTCATTAAATTATTTTAATTAAGGAAGGAATTTTACAACATGAAATTCATTAAAACATATTGAACATTTTTTATCCTTGACTGAGCACGGGCTCGAACTCAGGTCGAACATGTTTCGAGAATAACCACATTTTCATCTTCAAAAAAATCTATAGTCAAACTCGATCTTTTAACCAATGGTATTGATGGATCAAAATGGATTTTTTTTTAATTTATTAACATGTTTCTTCCTTACTTCTGTTTTATCGTTCTTTCTTCAATAATTCTTCTTGTATAACAAAGTATATATTTTTATATTTATCAGGCATGTTTTGAAATCATGGTGATTTCAAATCACGAACGATTTTGAAATCACGGGATAGCAGAAAAAATTATTAAATTTCTACAATCACCAAATTTATTCCAAATTCATAATATCAAGCGGACAAGTTGTTGATTTTCCACCTATTACCAAAATGATTATATTGATTACTAAAAATTTTAAAATTTTGAAAAAATATTTTCAATAAATGAAATTTTTAATTTTAATTAAAAAAACTTTGCCATTTCAAACAATGTGTTAATTTATTTTAATAAATATTGACAATTCCCAACAACAATTCTACCAGTTTAAATTATTTTATTTTAAACGAAAAAAGTCAATTAAGATTTTTTGAAGTTTGGTTAAAATTTGAATTGAAAATTTATTTCAAAACAAATAAAATGTTAATTAAATCGAAATTAGATTTTTAATTTTCTTTCAACAAAAAAATTAATTGCTTCAATTATCACATTAATTAAATTTAAATACTTTTTAAACCATTTTTTTAATTGATACAAGATTGTGTGGTTACAATCGAAACTAGTCTGGGAAACCTGTCCGTGAACGCCTGGGTTCAAATCTCAGCGCAGTCAAGAATGAAAAATTATCAATAAAAAAATTTTAATTAATTTCATGTTGTAAAATTCCTGTCTTCATAAAAATAATTTAATGAAAACTAAATTCAATGAACTTAAGTCTAATTAAAAATATCTAAATTTGGATTAAGAACCATTAACAGTTCAATAAAATAACCACAATACTAATTATTGTTAACAGCTAAGGCACGAGCTATGTTTACATTTGTCCTTCAAGTTTTGCTGAAAAAGGTCAACAAGAAAAAAGAAAGACAAAAACATCAAAAATAAAAAAATGTACTTTGGACTTCAAGAAGAATTCTTGACAAAAAGTACGAAAAAACAGAAGTTAGGAAGAACATGTAAATCAATTAAAATAGATAATCATTCATTCAAAAAAAAAAGCAAATTTCGATCTACCAAAGTGAAATACCATTTGGTTTAAGGATTGATGTTTGACTATTGACGTCGCCCGGCCTCAATAGCCGAGTGAGTAAAACGGCAAACCCCACCGACGAGATTGTGTGGTTACAATCGAAACTAGTCTGGGAAACCTGTCCGTGAACGCCTGGGTTCAAATCTCAGCGCAGTCAAAAATGAAAAATTATCAATAAAAAAATTTTAATTAATTTCATGTTGTAAAATTCCTGTCTTCATAAAAATAATTTAATGAAAACTAAATTCAATGAACTTAAGCCTAATTAAAAATATCTAAATTTGGATTAAAAACCATTAACAGTTCAATAAAATAACCACAATACTAATTATTGTTAACAGCTAAGGCACGAGCTATGTTTACATTTGTCCTTCAAGTTTTGCTGAAAAAGGTCAACAAGAAAAAAGAAAGACAAAAACATCAAAAATAAAAAATGTACTTTGGACTTCAAGAAGAATTCTTGACAAAAAGTACGAAAAAACAGAAGTTAGGAAGAACATGTAAATCAATTAAAATAGATAATCATTCATTCAAAAAAAAAAAAAAGCAAATTTCGATCTACCAAAGTGAAATACCATTTGGTTTAAGGATTGATGTTTGACTATTGACGTCGCCCGGCCTCAATAGCCGAGTGAGTAAAACGGCAAACCCCACGGACGAGATTGTGTGGTTACAATCGAAACTAGTCTGGGCAACCTGTCCGTGAACGCCTGGGTTCAAATCTCAGCGCAGTCAAGAATGAAAAATTATCAATAAAAAAATTTTATTTAATTTCATGTTGTAAAATTCCTGTCTTCATAAAAATAATTTAATGAAAACTAAATTCAATGAACTTAAGCCTAATTAAACTTTCTAGAAATGTAACCCAACGGAAGCAGCCTCCATTTTTTGCTAAGTTTCAGAGCATATTTTTATTTTCGTTCTTAATTCCCGAACAAAAAGTTGATTACATATTTTCTAGTGGTATTCAAAATATGTTTGTTAACTATTGGCGAGTAAAAATAGTAAATACATACTATGTTATACTGTTATCGAATAGTAGTTCAAACGCATTCAAAATGACATTGGTGCTTGAAAAATATCCACATTTTTTCAACAAATATGTATATTGTATGTGTACACTGTATGTTATTGTCACGTAGAATATATTGTCAATGAGTCACCCTGGATTTCTTTGCAAGAAAGCATAAAAAAAAGAGTACTAAAACTGACGTGGGGGTACTGTGGTATTTATTGAAAGAAAAAGTACTGAAAATAGTACCAAAGTACTGAATTTTCCATCACTGCTTTGTATATTAAAATTTTACAAATCAAACTTCATAATTGTTGTTGACTTTGAGTTTTTTTTTAACCAACTAATAAAATTCTTATTTTTAATGACGACTTTAAAACTTTGTTGCTGTGGCAACCGCAGAAGTCTTTTTGTTGAACAGTATCAGCTGTTCACTTAAAAGAAAAAGTAAATCACGAAAAATTTAAAAATAGCTAAAACAGCTTCTGCAAAAAATACAGCGTTTCCCTAAATTTGTAAATTTTAAGATTCTTCTGTGTAGAATGATTATTTTGATTGCAAAAACAAATAAAGAACAAATCATTTGAAGTGTATGTGATAATTTTTTTTAAAATGATTTCAAAGAAAAATGCGAAAACAAATGTTAAGGGATTTGAAATCGTCAAACTGAAAGCTGACCGGTTTAAAATTACGAGATTTCAAACATTTTTGTGCACAGAACACCTTTTTAGTGTTTTAAAATCACTTTACGAGATCGTGATTTTCAGAGCATATCTGTATGTTTTCTTTTCTCTCTCTCTTTTATAAAATTGTGTTAGATAGGGCTTTTTGTGAGTAAATATTTTGATAGTAATTGCAAGTAAGGGCATTTTATTATAACTAAAACAAAAACATTATTGATGAAGTCTTTCACTTCAAACATCTTTTTTTTTTTGAATGAAAACAATAAAAATAAGAACAAATGAAAATAAATATATAGTGGATTAAAAAGAAGTTCATATTACAAGTTGTGAGGTAAATTACATTATGGCAATCGGAAGGAATAAACTTTTTTAGATAATCTAAGTGCTTCTATTTTATTTCTCCATAATTTTCAATATTTGTTTTCAGTGCAGTTCATATTCTTCGTGAGATATTTCCTGAGATATTTCGAGACAAGGCGATCAGTGTGACCAGATCTTACAATTTTTTACAGCTAAATCTAGTTTAAACGAGGCCAAAAAAATGCTAAAAATGATTTAAAAAAATGCTTATATGTTTTCAAGATCAAAAATATAATTCTTTTTAAATGCAACTTCGTATACAAATTAAGTTTTTACATTACAATGTGAAATTTCCTTGTACTTTTATATCGTAATAATTAAATGGAACATAGTCGGCCATGTTCTGAACATCGAAAACGAGTAAAATTGAAATAGTAGTGAGTTCAGTGTTATAAAAACTGAAAAAATTATTTCGATTCGTTCAGTAATGACTGAAAGAATAAGAAATAAAATTGCTTTCGAATCGAAAAAGTATTCGATCACGACTTCCAGAATAAGCCCCCAGATTGGATATTCGTATTCGACGAATATTGGCGCAAATATTCGTATTCAGATAAGCGAATATTAAAAATTAATATTCGTAACATAACTAGTATGAAATAATGTGTATGAGTTAGTTGCAAAAATAAAAGAAATAAAAATAATTATAAAATATTTACATACATATGAATGTTTGTGTGTATTGTATACTTATAAAAAATGATAATAAACATAAAGACATGCAATTTGCAATTATCTTTGTAACTTTTAATGACCGTCTGACAGCCCAACATATGGGGCGTATGATTGTTATTGTTTTGTTATAGGGAAATTAATAATAATGACAATTAACAATGACAGTGATAATAAAACTTTTTATATTCCGATGATTATTTTTAGCAGATAATTAATTTTATTCAGATGAATACATACATTTGTAATTGGGACAAAGATTTAAAACAAAAAACATATTTTTTAATAAATAAAGATTTTTCAACGGAAAAACTTCAAATAAATTATTATACCATTACAAATTGTTTTTGTTCTACCTGTCGATTCTTTAAATAACTAAAAACGTCAAGAAGTTGTTTTGTTATAAGAGTAAAGTGTACGAAAGTAGGATGTGCAGTGGAGTGGTTTGGTCTCCAAACAAAAAAAAAAAAAAGATGAGCCGTCACCCTCTAGGAATAAAGATTTGTTGAAAGATTCCAAAAAATTTTTTTTTATTTTTTGCCACGCCTCTGGATACTGCTCTTTTAGTTTTATAAGTTCGATCATAACATAGTGCATATCGTTATTAATGGCTTGTCTATGGCCTTATTTTGGCCTTGGGGACGTTTTAGTCTGACATCAAATTCTGGGCGCCACTGATGTCATCTCGGATCGTACCCCCTAATGTCCAGTTGTTTGCATGTTTCAAGAAAGCCCATCTAAAATTATGTACTTCTAGCTTTTATTGCACTAACTTTTATGCTACGCCCAGCAATTAAGCCCATTTTTTTCTTTACATTAATATTACATTTCACTTTTTGTTTTTTTTTTTTATTTAGTGCAGCCGTTTCAAGTCCGTTTTTAGTAATGGCTTCATTTTTGCCTTCAGTGAATTTTTAATCCGACATCGAATTCTGGGCGCCACTTATGCCATCTCAGATTCTTTCCCACTAATGTCTAATTTTTTGCCTGCCTAACTTTTAATATGTTCACTTTTAGGCCACACCTTTTAAACAAAAACGAAATTTTAAAATTTTGTTTTTGTTTTAAATGTTATTTAAGCGCGTCTCTTTTGCGTTCGCGTTCTATAAACAGGCAGTCGAATGGGATAACATGTAAAATGTTTGTACATATGTATTTTACATAGGTAATTACGTTTTTAAATTTGGTAATAATTTCACCTTAATACGTTCGATAGATCGATATATCGATATTTTTAATTAATTATTATTATTATTTATCTAATCTACAAGAAGTTAATTCCAAGATTAAATTTAATTAGAGCACTAGCTGCATTGGCCATCAGTTCAATTTTTTTTTTAATTAATAAATATCGATACTCTTAAATAATATCGATGATCTTAAAAAATATCGATACGATATATATCGATATACCTTTTCAATTTGATCATCTCTACTTTGGAGGCTCTTTAATCCGACATAAAATTCTGAGCGCCACTTATGCCATCTCGAGCCGTACCCACTTATGTCCAATTTTTTGCAGATGGCAAGAAAGCCCTTCAGAAGCAAGAATTAAATGACATTCAAGCCATAAACAACGATATGCGATACAGACTTTAAAAAATACGGTTTATATAAAAAACAACAAGTGCTGCATTTCGGGGGGTGGCAGATGGCGACGCAGTATGCGAAAAACTACAACGGCGGTATCTAGAGGCGTGGAGCGCTGCTAACCCAAATGATGGTTTTTTTTTTTTTATTATTTACACAAATGCAAAAAATCATCCTCATCATTGAACACAATTTTCCGGCAAAACATCGAATCGAAGACTTATTATCAAAGCAAATTTGGTAGCGTTCTTCAATCGAGAATCTTTTCATAATGATTTGCCAGAGTCCCGATTTTTTTTAAGATTAATTTTAAATTGATGTAAAATAAGAACTTGAGACAATATAAAATCTAAAAATTTTTCTTCATATGAACAAATAAACAAAAAATAAAAATAGTACCCTTTATCAACAAATACTGAACCAGGAGTAATAAAGGGTGATTCATCGTGGGGTTTGATTTCAAACTGCTTTTTTACAGATGACGGTTGACTCATATCAAACTGCTTTATAATTTTTGGTCAATATCGTTTGGCAAGTCATTGTGGAAAGTCACACCACAACAGCGTCTCTAAGTTGTTGATCTGTATTAAGAAAATCAGCGTTCTGTGAGAAATGTTTTTCGTGCTATTGCCACCACCATTCGCAAGTGTGAGTCCTAGTTTACATAAGTGGATGATACTCGACCAGTTAGACCACATCCAGCACGTAGAGAATATAGCAGCTGTGGCTGAGTGTATGCGAAGACCGTGACGAATCGATTCGTCACCGATCGCAGCAGCTTGGCTTCGACAACTTTGCATATTTTACGTAAGGATCTAGGTCTCGGTGAGCTCTGATTTCAACATGCCGGTTCAACGAGCCAAACAATGACCTTGTTGAGAAATCATTTTGGTGAGCATTTGCTACGGTAAATTGGCTACCTGGCCAACATTTACATATAATTTTAAAAACAGTAAATGGCATAAACTGTTCTTTTAGCCGAAAACAAAAATGTTAAGTCCATTTTCAAATTTATGAGTTTTATTTTACATTGTTAATCAAACCTCGCGATGAATCACACGATAAAAGTCAGTGTGGCCAATTCAGCCATTTAGTAGGGCTCAAATCTACAGTGGGAGTATAGTGGCTAGATTTGTCCATTATGTATATTGTTAAGTCATTGAGAAATTAATGGCGAAACTTAACGAAAAGTTTAATTAAGTACTTTATCTTCGCACAGTTGCTTAAGTTGGCTTAAGCGACATCGTGCATCTTATGGTTGGGCCTTGATTAAGCCGCTAGCCAGTTATGTTTAGCAAAACTTCTTTTAAATTTTCATAAATAAACTTTTTTTTTTTTTTTTTTTTTTTTTTTTTTTTTTTTTTTTTTTTTTTTTTTAAATATTTGGGGTATTCACAAGGTGTGCTATCATGGTTTATTGTCATAATGTTCTAACATTTTACAATGGTTTAAAAATATTGTTGTTGGTTTGTAAACAAAAAGTGTCTTAAATAAATAGAACGTTGCTTGCTATGTTTATTGTGCTGTCGTAATTAATAGCACATTAATTATGAGGGGTAGCTCACAACAGTCGTATTTTTTCATGTTATTATTTTAAGACATATGACTTTATGACACCTTGTGAATCCCCCAATTAAGTTTTTACATTTTACTTAGTATTGTGGTTATTTTATTGAACTGTTAATTATTTTTAATCCAAATTTCGATATTTAAATCAGGCTTAAGTTCAGTGAATTTAATTTTCATTAAATTATTTTTATGAAGAAAGGAATTTTACAACATGAAATGAATTAAAATTTATTTATAACTTTTCATTATTGACTGAGCTGGGAATTGAACCCAGGTTTTCACGGACAGGTTGCCCTGACTGGTTTCGATTGTAACCACACAATCTCTTCAGAGGGGTTTGCCGTTTAAGACTCACCGCCATTGACGACGGATGACGTCATTAGTCAAACATCAATCTTTAAACCAAATAGTATTTTACCTTGGTAGATCGAAATTTGCTTTGAATGAATGATTAACTATTTTAATTGATTTACATGTTCATCCTAACTTCTGTTTTTCGTACTTTTTGTCAAGAATTCTTCTTGAAATCCAAAGTAAATTTTTTATGTTTTCATGTTTTTGTCTTTCTTTTTCTTGTTGACCTTTTTAAGCACAACTTGAAGGACAAATGTAAACATATATCTCGTGCCTTAGCTGTTAACAATAACTAGTATAGTAGTTATTTTATTGAACTGTTAACGGTTTTTAATCCAAATTTCGATATTTTAATCAGGGTTAAATTCATTTAATTTAATTTTTATTAAATTATTTTTATGAAGAAAGGAATTTTTCAACATTAAATGAATTAAAATTTTTTTTATTTTTTTTCCATTCCCAGAAAATTATTATCTGTCGTTCAAAATTACTTAACTAAATGTCACTCAAGGTAAATTTATTTTCAAATATTTATCAATTTAATATTAAAAGTATTTTAATTAAAAGTATTAAAACATATTTTTCTCCAATAACTAATTAATCTCATTTCGGTTTGTAATTTGTAAATAACAATTTGTCATAAAATTAAAAAAAATAATAATTTTATTAATTGCCGCTAGTATTGTTTACTTTACTGTTCTTAAACAATAAACAAAAGAAAAACTTTAAATTGTGTTAATTATATATATATAACAGTAACCAAATTAAACTATTTCAAAAATGGTTTGAAAAAATTGCACAGTGGTTAAGAAGTATAAATATTTGTACTAAAATTATGTTATTAAATTTGGTCAGTAATTCATTATGTTGAACTATAGAAAATTTTTGCCTTTTTTTTGTCTAAAAGTAAAAAAAAAAATTAATTTTTTTTTTGATATTTTTTTTTTAATTAACACTTCAAACATACCACCAAAATAAGCATTTGTGTGTATTTTTTTTCTACAATGTGGATTTATCGTTGGCTAAAATGCAAAAAGCCGTAACTAACAAAAAATTAAAAATTGAGTATTTAATTGATCATTATGAATGGTATTTAACTAAATGTCGTGACAAAATTTTAAAATTTTGCGATCAAAGGTGACGTTTTTATTAACCAAAAGCAAAGGGACGTAACTATAAGCGTGGTAAAACGACGTAATTACACATTGTTTTCTAACAGAATATAAGGAAATGGTTTTCTTTGAAAATTGTTTGAAGAATTCCTTAGACGACTAATCAATGCTTGTTTTTCTGACTTGAAAAAAAACTTCGTTAAAAATGTTTATAGTTTTCATTTTAGAAATGTTTTTGCTTCTCCTGCAAAATTATATTTTTGTTAGTTACGCCTTTTTGCATTTCAGCTAACGATATGTGATTTGTTACCGAGTTAAAATCAATGATTGAATGCAGTAAAATACAAGTGGTTTTTAAATAAAAGTTTTGATACTTATGATTACAGAGAAATAAAAATGAAAACTAATGTCGAAAGTTAGTATTTGTTTTTATATGTGTTGAATTATTTGGGAATTCTTCTATTGGTACGATTAAATCGGCAGAATTAAAATGGATTGAAAATAAATAAATAAAACTATGAATTGGAATTTCATTTGGCCCTTTAAAAAAATGATTGCAACCGATAGTTATACAACTTGATTTTTTCTCTAGGGCAATCAAATATCTTCCATAAATATCTAACTTGAGCTGAAAATACTTGTAAATCTCTTTCAAAAGCGTATTTTTCTAGGTAATTTAAGTGTGCCAAATTTAGAGTTATTTAATTAATTGCGAGTAAAACGAAGAGAAGCTAACAAACGTTGCTGTTTTTTAATTTAGTTAATAATTTCGAACTAGGAAACCAAATTTTCTTATAAGACTTTGTTTCAAACATACGTTTCTTTTATGTAGGAACAAAAAAAGAAATGGTTATAAAAGAAGTGTTTTAAAACTTTCGCAAGTGAGCGCGTGTGGCAAAATACAAATTTTTTTCCGTGAGAGCGCGTGAGTACGCGTGACCAACTTTTTGCCCGTGACAGGGAGTGACAAAAAATGTATGGGCCTTAAGTGAGAGGGAGACTTAAAAAGATTGAATCAAAAAATGCAAAAATTTCCTATAGTGTATTGTCATGTAAAATAAACTGCAGTGACATGTACTTCAAAGGAGTACCTCCTTCCAATGGTCCATTCGAAAGTTCCAGTTTTCTGTTATGTGTGTAGCCATTTTAAGTGTTTGTAGAAGTATAATGCTTATGATAATGGACACGTTCATAAGACGTAACTACCATGAACATAGCGAAAGTTCGGATTTTTCAAACTTCAGGTTAGGATATCTTAGAGGAGGAAGGAGAAGGAGGAAGGAGTGTCTGGTAGCAGATTTATATTTTCAAACTTAAAAAAATTTAATAATTGACACAAAGTTTTATTAAGAGCATTGAAACCGCGGATTTTATTTTTAAATAGTATGTCATCCAGATGTCTTCCGTCGAGTTGAACACATTGTTCAAAACGGAGCCTTGTTTTCTTCGTCTTACGCTGCAGTAAACTTGGGTCAACTGAGCTGATTTCTCGACGAATATTTTCCTTTAGAGCCACAAGAGATTAGGGATTGTCATTATAAACCCTCTCTTTTGAGAGACCTCGGTGGCCATGGAAATTTTCCCGAAGCAAATTCATCGAAGCTCTGGAGTGTGTGCAGTCGCCCCATCCTGTTGAAACCACGTGTGTGAAGAGTAAGCTCGCAGGTTTGTCAAAAACAATTGCGTAATTTTCACCGTTGACATTCGTCGCCTGGCCTCTAGAATTTTTGTTTGTTTTTGCTTGTTGACGTGGCCATTTAAATGAAAATGAGCCTCGTCGCTCCAAAAAAATTATGCGTAAATCAAAGTCACTTTCTTTCAGTACTTGGACATCTTGAATTTCAAAAGGATAGAACTTCACTTCTTTTTTAAAATTTCATGAATAATCGCTCTTGGAAGTCCCAGTGAGACTGCTCTTTTCCGTATTGAAAGTCGCGAATTTTCACGTAAACTGCTTTCAACCAGTTCAATGTTTTCGGGAGTCCTTAAAGATCGACTGGCCGTGGGACATTTATAGCCGAAGCAGTTGCGAGGAATCTCTGCACCCACGTATTCGCCGAATACCGAAATTTAAACAAAATTTTCGACGAGCAATTGCGTAAGAATCATTACTCTTAAAAAATGTCTCCACAGTGAACGCGCGATGCTCACTCGACCACTGCGACATCCTGACTGACAAATCCGCACAATCGATAATTGTAACGGCGCCACTCTCCCTCCGCACCGTTTATTACTTTTTGAAATTATCGTATTTAAAAATATAAATTTCCCACCAGACCCCCTGCATTACAAAAGCATTTATTTTAAGGAAATTCGTAGCAGTTCAGACGACATATAAGGTTTTACAAAATATAAATTCGCGCAGTTCTGACGTCTCGAATAAATCAACAATGAAGGTTTTTTTGATCAGCACCATTCTCTGCACAAGTCCTAGTCGGATGATCAGCAGACAGCAATACTTGAACAGAATGGACTTTGTAAGGAAATTTTTTAAGGCTTTCAACAAAATTTGCTGCAACTGACGTCCGCTGATACCTAATTGGTGGCATAGTCACCTCGTCGATGTTTTTAGATCCTCTCTGACATTGTCGGCGCCAGCACCGATGTTCTTGGCCGAACGAGCAATACGACCGCTTCCACTTCTAGTGATATCTGTTGTGGACCCATTTGCCCGAAGTGCTGATGACAACGAAAGCATTTAAACAACAGACTGAAACTTTTTCAAATAAGCAGTTATAATTTCAGGTGCTTAAGATGTGTATCGTTCTTGAACTGTCAAAGGACAGTGACATTTGGTGCTATCTGCAAAATGAAAGTCTAATCAAATTATTTCATGACTTTTGCACCACCTTGTATAAAATATCACTAGCAAATTTTGCAAGACGAAAATTTTATTTTAAATCATCATTTACTTAACTACATTTTACAACTTTTATTATCATTTTTTTTTTTTGCATGAATTGTTAAAACGTGATATAAATCCGAGTCACCTTCGTCACTTTTTTCAATAGACATTAACGTTACAACGGAGGGGCACATAATGAATACTTCAATGACGGATATTTAATCAAGCCCAAGACAATTTTATTTATTTAATTTAAATTTATTTATTTTATTTTGTATTTTAATTTATTTTTGCTGAACACAACACAAAATGTTAAATGAAAACAAATTAATAATTTTTAATTACTCAACGTAAAAATTGCCCAACATTAGTTATTTGCGTTAACGGAGGCATACGATATGCACCCAGAGAAAAAACATGTTTATATATGATCACCTCCAACAAAACTATTTTCAAAGAAAAATGTTAACCATATTATGTTTAATTGAAGCATACTTTTGTCAGCGACAAACATATTATGGTTAAATTTGTCCTCCATCAAGAAGCCACAACCATATTATGGTTGCCTCCGAACATGTTTTGGTAAATAATAACTAAAATATGATTAACACTTATAATAGCATGGTTGGTTTTCAACCATAGCATGTTGCTCTTAGAAAAGAGGAAAATGCTATTATTAATTTAAAAACAAATTATTGTCATATTTAATCAAAACATGTTTTAAAGACAACCATAATATGGTTGTGGCTTCTTGATGGAGGACCAATTTAACAATAAAATGGTTTTCGGTGATAATATGGTTAAATTAAACATAATATGTTTAAAAATTTTCTTAAAAAATAGTTTTGTTGGAGGTGACCATTTTTAAACATATTTTTTCTCTGCGTCTGCGACAAAGCTCATTAGAAAACATGTATATCAACTTAGTTGTCAGTTGAAAAAGGCGACATATAAAGTCCTAAGGATTCTATTTATGTGACTCGCCCTAAGCATTCCATTTTATTGATGGATCATTTGTTTACCTTTTTTATGTATAAAAAACATAAATGGACAAGAATGTAAAATTCCATATTAAAGCAAATGTTTTCTTGTTATTAGTGATGTCACTGTAAGATGGGATCTAAGCGGCCATTGTCCAGATCAATTAAGTGCAATGATATTCAAAGATAACTTAATTGCACTTAAGCTGTTATAAGTTTCATAGCCATTATTTTGTCAATCAAAACCCATTGTGTTTTTATATTTTTATAATAAAAATGTGTGGAAAAAAAATCACCCAAATTCATACTGCCAGTCACTTACTCAGCCATTTGTTTTATTATATTTTTGTTATAAAATATTCACATATTTCATTGTTTTTATTCTTTTTATTATTCTGTCTTAATTTGCTAAATATTTCTACACCTGTTTTGTTGCGTACTTTTGTGTCTGTGGAGCCCTTTTGTTTGATTTTTTTTTTTTTTTTTTTTTTTTTTGCCTCTAAAATTCTATTGTTTTGTAGTTTTTCTTTGTTTAAATTGAACTCTTTTGTGAATTTATAAGTTTCACTTTTTTATGCTTCTGGATTACAGGCAAATTGTATTTTTTCTAAATGTTTAAATAATTTTTTTTTTGCAATTGGTTTAAAAAGAAATTTTAATAATATTACTAATCAATTTAAATAGATTAATTGTTTATTAAATAAAACAAAATAATTACGAATAATTAGTCATGATATTTTAGGAAAATTATTATTTGTTAAATTATAAAAAGAAGAAAAAAACTCAAAAGTGGGTAGAAATTACAAAAAGCATAAACAAAATTAAGGTATAAAACAGAGATTAAAAACTTGTTATCAAGTGGTTTAAGATTAAATAAATTAACTGCCATTACGTCCTAAACTTAAGGTGCTTTTAATGCCGAGTGGTCACAATGGCTCTTTAAACGCCCTGCGTGTAGACACCAACTTACAGTTGGCAATTCATCTAAGCCATGTACTTGCCACTCGCTTTGAAGCTGGTGGGTGCTATTTTCCTAATACTTCAGAACAGCTTCTTTTTAAAAGCAATAGTTAACTTTTAGTTAACTATTTGCCAGGAGGTCGAATTTTACTTAAGGTTACGAGCAAAAATCCATTCCTAATAAAAAAAAAAAAAAAAAAAACAATGTTCAGTGACTTATGGCCTACCCTGTACAATAATAAATAGTTTATTTTAATTCAGTTAGTGAGCTCAAATATTTGAATGGGGATAACAGAGATGAATTAATTTTCATACTTTATTAATCGAGTTAAATGAGACCCTTTTAATGCATAACGCACCGGTTTCTCTTAATCTGCCAATGATTAATTACTGGTCTGAGAGACCGGGAGTGTTAAAAAATTCAAATAACTCCGTTTTGGTTTTTGGATGCAATTGCATCAGTTCACGTTGAAACTGCTTAGTTAGCACACGTTCTGTATTGTTTTTACTAATCCGCTGCGTGGGACCGTGTGTCACTGTGTATGTAAGTAAAATAATCAAGGATTCATTTTGAAGGATTAAAAATTGTATACAAATTTTTGTTCATTTTGTAAAAGTTCAGAGTGTCGAAACACTATTAACATTATTTTCCTTTATGAATATATGATTTATTTTTTTTTTTTCTCAATATAAAAAAGATTTATTATAAAAAACATGGTTATTTTTAATGTTCTTAACTCTTATGTGCGCAGCAAGGTACCTGGGTACCTTTGGCGTTTTCAACACAAATTTTCTCATTGATATTGAGAATCTGCATGCCTGAAACTTCTTGAGAACTTTAAAGAAATTTTGTATTTTTGAACCCGTCTAGCTAATTTTTTTTCATTTGCGTGGGTGACCAAATTACTCTTAAACACTCTTAAATACGCTGCAAGGTATCCGGGTACCTGTACGTGTTTTATATGGGAATGCGGTCATTGGAGGTAAATTATTTGAAGTAAGTAGTAGCTCTGCATAATTTAATGATATAAACGTTAAGAATTTACTTTATAAAAAAGAGAAACGGAAACATAAAGAACATCAAAAGAAATAAAATTATAGTGCAGATTTTTCGAGCAGTTTGTACACATCGGACGATAAACGGAAGACTTAATAATTGTCTGATTACGGTATTTCTGTAAAATTAGTGCGCCGTTGTAAGAAGTAAGAACTAGAACTGCCATCTCCGAATCATTTACTATAACAAGAGGTCTCAGACTTTGGAATAAAAGGGAAACGCTGAAGACAAACGTCATATGCTCGTCACTTATTCAGATTATATTGGCATCATGGAAAGACACATACGAGATGTAGCTATTGTATATGAGAAGATTGAGAAAGATTCAGCTAAAAGGGGTCTGGGTATCAACGAGGATAAAAGAAAAATATGGATTGCAACTGCAGAAAAATCAACGCAAATAAAATATGGCGGCGATGTTCAAGCAGGCAGTTATAGTTTCGAGATAGTAGAAGAATTAATCTAACAAGATCCACCGTAAATAGAAAAAATAGCATCATCCTTGAAATAAACCGAAGGATAGTGCTTGCAAATACGTGTTATTATGGACTAATCAAACATTTCAAAAGCATAACCATCTTCAGGAAAACGAAAACCACTTGTGATACCCGTTCCAAAACATGGGTACTTGCAAAAACCGATAATATATGTTACGCATTTTTGAGAGAAAAATAATTCTTAAAACATATCAGACCATATGCATTGACAAACAGTATAGACGTCGAATGAGTCATTAGCTGTATGAGATTTACACCACTGTGAACATAGTTAGACATATAAACATACAACGATTGCGCTGGCTGAGACACTTCGGAAAGCTGAACGCAGAATGAGAGACATTTGAGAATCAATTTGAAAGAAAGCGTAAACGGGGAAGACCAAAACGTCCCTGGTGAATCAAACTGGAGACAACGTACAAATGATTGAAGCACATGTATAATATTTGTTTAGCAGGCCGAGACCAATAACATATTTCAGTGCAATTTCAGTAAATAAATAAGTATCTTTTGCCAAGTCTATTCATATTTAACCCCTTTTTAACTAGGTATTTCGGTTAAAACGCTTGTTTTCTACGTATTTTTCATGTAGGTACCCAGGTACCTTGCCGCGCACATAAGGATTAAAAACGTTTGTGAATTTTAATATTGAAATAAAAGAGCTTAAATTGATTTAATATTTTGTTTAATTGCTGAAGAGTAAAAAAAACATAAACAATTAGTAACACGTTTCTAAAAACCTTCTGTTGAAAACCCCGGTGCGTGATACCGGCGTCACCATTGATTAAAATAAAATTTGCGTAACCATTGACGGGTTCAGAAGGTCAACTAAAAATGTTCATATTTTGCAAGAAAACGGTATACAGTGGTTATATCTACTCAGTGTTCAAATCTGACATAATTTTCTCTACTCTTTCGCAAAAAAAAAAAAAAAAATTGTAGAGGCAACTGAGAATTTATAAAATGTTATTGGATCCCCTTTAGACGAGCCGGTGTAAATCTACTTTATTTTTAAATAACAATTTATTTATCTCTTACAAGCATTCAAACTATAATTGTAGGAGTTAGGATGCATAAAAGCGTTAAATGCTTCTGACCGGTGTGCACATAAGCGATAAATTGTGTACACATTTTTTAATAAATATAAATAATATATATATTAAATAATAAGGAATATTTTTAGAACAATTCTTAACAAAAAACAATCAACTTTTTATTAAAAATAGAATCGACCAAAAAACATCATCTTCCTTAAAAAAATTCAAGTATTTTTAAATAAAAATTGCATCCATTTCCTAAACTCTCAAGTGCAATAAAATTAAAAACTAATAAATGAGCTACAGAAAAAATTCTACAAGAAAAAACTTTTTTTTAGCACAAAAAAAATTCTGCCATTAGCAATAAAAGTATATAATTTCTATATTGTTTTGTTAGAAATGCAACTAAAAATAAACCTAAAAAAAATTTTTTTTTCGCTTATCTGATATATGAGCCACTTAACAAATAGCCACGACGAAGAGAATCGAAATAGAAATGGAAACGGCTGCAAAAGACATTAAAAACAAAACAAAAAGCTACACAATGTAGTATTAGATTGCTATTTTAGCCCAAAGTCAAATTACTCCTATAAAAAGCAACCAAAAAAAGGATGCAAGCAAATAAAATAAAAGTGAGCATAAAAATGAAGACGAAAACACTAAAATATTTTTAACACTTTAAGCGAGAAAATTTTTGGAATTGACACTACACAGAGAGAGATATAAATGGCAGAAGAAGCTGTTTTGAATTCTAATAAACGTTGTTTCAAATTAAGCGATTTTTATTGTGACATCGGAGAAGATACTCGTAACACAATTAAACGGCTGTCGTGTTTTGGCGATACGACAATAATTGGTTTTCTTAAAAAAAAGTGGGTGGAAAATGTTATCTCAACCGCTTTTTACGGGTGTCCGCCGGGAAGGTATACTACTTTGTTTGTAAATGGCGTAAATGGTCTTGTGGAGAGGCTCTTGTGTTAACTGCAACTTAAATGGAAACAAATGCAAATCCTTGTGCAAAATTGTGGCCAAAGTTGTTCTTTGAAGACCAAGCTCCTGAGCACGGCGTCGATTGAGGTTAATGGATTGTTTTGAACACTTTCTTGAGCAACAGTAATGCTTTAAGCCGATCTTGCAGTAAGTTGTGGTCCATGCTTGGGCCTATCACCTACAGACCGATCATCTTTCTTCGCAATCTTAACTACACGATAAATAGTGCGTTTTGTTGGCACGTTGTTTCTCCCAAAAATTTCACGTAACTTTCTCATCGTCACAGTAATCGATGATTGATTTTGAAAAAATGTTTTAACGATTAAAACACGTTGGTTATTCGAATATTTTCCATAATAAATTTGCCACGTATCTACTTCACGACTGCCAAATATGAACTGTCAAGACTAATGTTTACCAAAATGGCGGCAAAACAAAGTAGTATACCTTCCCGGCGGACACCCTGTAGTAAAAAATTGCATCGCCTGGCTTCCATTTGTGGAAGTCGATTAAGAACGACCCCAAGGAAATACGGTCTTCTTTTTGCCGAAGATATCAATAACTGGTGGATTTCTTTTTCAAGTTTGGTAATATAACCAGTTGTTTTTAAACGTAATTTCACTGCTGCTAGAAGAACGTGAACTAGCCACAGTTAATGGCCAATATCTTGGAGGTCATTGCAATTAAAACTTATAGCAACAAAGACAATTTCATGCGGAATTTCTATTCATAATAAAAGAATGTGAAAAGAGAATATTTTCTCGGAAAAAATTTATTCGTGATTGGGCTGTATGTATTTCTGACTGGACTGCTTTTTTGTTTTTGTTAAACATATCGCTCATTTACCTCAACAACGTCATAACTCAAAAAATTTAATTTTGTAGTTAGTGATGCAAAATCGTTCGCTATGTTTTTCTTTATATTGTGTTTAAAATTCATCTTTATATATTTTATTCTTTTCCCGTTTGAAGAGAATGTATCTTTATTTTTTCTATGTGTTTAAATCAAATTAAAAACTTTAAACGCCTTTATCTCGAAAAATTTTTTTTTGTTGAGTTATGACGTTGTTGAAGTAAATGAGCGATATGTTTAACAAAAACAAAGAAGCAGTCCAGTCAGAAATACATACAGCCCAATCACGAATAAAAATTTCGCAAGAAATTATTTTGTTTTCCCATTTCTCTATTATGAATAGAAATTCCGCATGAAATTTCTCACTTTTTCCACAAGAATAAAATTCTCTGGCAAAATAAATGGGAGTCTTAAAAAACTGTAGTAGGGTTTTTGGTGAGATTCTGAAACACCGCTTAACTCAATTGAAGTAACCTAAACAGTTGTATAGCTGAGTGGAGAAATTATTGTTGTCAATAAAAGTAATTGGTCAACGTCTTTGCAATTTTACATAGTTTTGGACAGATCAAAAAAAAATGACAAAAGAATTCTACAAAACTTAAAAAATCAAAAGTATAGAGGAGGTGTTCCAAACAAAGAGCAAGTGTCTTCTCAAATAGCAGAAACAATTATCAACCTTATAATCATCTGTCGAGGATGTACTGGCGAAGCCCGTTAGACTTACCGCTAAAACATTCAAAGAAAACTTTTAAATGGATTTCATGAGGAGGAATCATCAATTAAACTGATAATCATTCAAACAGACCAACTTGGTTTAAAGATTGGTGCTTGGCTATTGACTGCCAGCCATCGTCAATGGCGGTGAGTGTTAAACGGCAAAGACTTCTGAGGAGATAGTGTGTTATATATTGAATCATGTCCAATCAACCTGCCCGTGAACGTGGGTTCAATTCCCCAGTCAGTCAAGAATGAAAAATTATCAAAAAATTTTAATTCATTTAATGTTTTAAAATTTCGTTCTTCATAAAAATAATTCAATGAAAATTATATGTATTGAACTTAAGCCTGATTAAAATATTAAAACTTTTACTTTTTTTTAGTTTACTTGGTGGGATACACTTTCAAAGGCGGCGACGACAGAACAAGAGGCTTTTTTAGCCGCCTTAGCTTTTAAGAAAAATAAAGTCAGCGGTGGTTTTAAGTGTTGCATATTAGCAATACCGATTGCAAAAGATTGTGCATTGGGCTATTATATTGTGATGCAAAAATGCGGGATATGCATTAAAGAAAAATGCAGGTTTATAAGGGAGAATGTCAAAGAATAACTTGAAAAACAAAAAAGTGTGCCGACCGTTATTCTCAACAATTGTTATATGCGGTCAAAGTAGGAACTGGCCATTAAATATTCACGCCTTTCGCAAGTGAGATGGCAGGCGAAGCTTTTACATTTTTCCCCTACAAACCTGCTTCGTTTGAATCTTAATATTTTATTTGGGTTTTTATGCTTTTTAAATATTCGCATAAAACATTTTTAAAAAAATTCATATTTGTATGCTCTTTTAAAGAATTAAAATTACATTTACATATTCCTTTTTATAAGTGTTGCAGAAATTACAATTTTTTTGCAAAAATTATTTGGAAAAAATACTTGTAGAAATGTTTTTTAATACTTGATATATACATATTTCAATGTTGTAGACAAGAAATGTGATTGGAATAAAATATCGGCATAACTACTTATAAATACTAAAAAAAAAATGTATTTGCATACAAGTACAGCCCCTAAGTGCTTATCACCAACTTGAAATCGAATTAATTTATAGCATTTCCACATTTTCTTATTCGGGAATTAGATTGACTTCAATACTTACAATTTTAAACCGAATAACCAGTTAAATTAAAATCCGTATATTTACCTGAAATTAAACAGAAAACATAAAAATTAATTAGCATCATCAAAGTTGTTTTTGGGAATACAATTACTTTTTAAAAGATTTTATTTGTTGTGCTTAATTCCGTATTTTTATTCTAGATAAAACAACAGAAAATTTATTGTTGGAGGGAGGATAAGCTGTTTCTATGCGCATTTCACTGGTTGATTAGGCCAGATCGTCATCAGGAAACGATTTTCCCAAAAAATTTTAGAAAAGCCAAAAATATCAGCAAACACGCAGAGAAAAAATATGTTTAAATATGGTCACCTACAACAAAACTATTTTTTAAGAAAATTTTAAACATATTATGTTTAATTTAACCATATTATTGTCACCGACTGCCATATTATTGTTAAATTAGTCCTCCATCAAGAAGCCACAACCATATTATGGTTGCCTCAAAACATGTTATGTTTAAATATGATAATAATTTGTTTTTTTATTAACAATTTAGTATTTAGTATTTTCCCCTTTTCAAGAGCAACGTTCTATGGTTGAAAATCAACCATGCTATTATCAATGTTAAACATATTTTAGTTATTAATAACCAAAACATGTTCGGAGGCAACCATAATTTGGTTGTGCATTCTTTATGAAGGACTAATTTAACCATAATATGGTTGTCGATGACAATAATATGGTTAACATAACCATAGTGTGTTTACAATTTTAATTTAAAATAGTTTTGTTGGAGGTGACCATATTTAAACATATTTTAAGACTACAGAGGGAAATAAGCATCTTTATGAAAAAAAAAACAAACGATAGTGCAATATTCGGCTTGGCCGAATCTTATATGCCCTTTCACCATAGTTCTAAAAATTGATTTTTTTGGAGTTTAAGCTTTACCCTCTCAAGCCGAATTCAAGTAAACAGTGGTGGCAATACTAAAACAAGTACAACCCAATAAACACAACAGTTGGGGAATGACAAGGCAAATATACTTTTTAGGTGGCGTTGAAAACACAGCTGAGCTACTTTTTCTCTTATTTAGAGAGAGAAATGTCAAAAGATGCATATGTTTTTTGGAGTATCTTTGTCATAGCTGCCAGATAAAATATGGCGAAAATCGGCAAATTTTACTTTAACACTACTAACACTAACTTTTGCTATTTTTTTTTTTTTTTTTTTTTTTTTTTTTTTTTTTTTTTTTTTTTTAATATTTTAAGCTATTTCCCGTTTCTGAACTGAGAGTTATCGATTTTAGTCATCAGAAATTCTGTTTCAGTTCTTTAAAAAAATGGTTGAAAATGGATCTATTACCAGAATCCCAGGTGTTAAATATTATACATATTTATATTTCTATTATGTACTGCTTAAGCCTAGTTCTCTGTTCCAATTTGTGAAAAATGTTCACCAAATTATATTATTTCACGCGAAAAATTTCACATGTATTAATGTTACCTATCTCGCGTGTTTGCACAATTTGAAGTTTTTAATCTTTAAAAGTATGCGCAAAATGTATTTTACTAAAAGTATTTTTTTTTAATAGAAAATTAAAGTAAATATGGATAAAAAAACTGTTACCGTTTGTGTTTTTCCTTCCTCATTTAATATTAAGTTTAAATTTTTTTCCATTTGCTTAAAATTCCACGTGAAATAAGTGTAGATTATATTATTTCGCAGTTGTAAAAAAATGTTGCCAGAAATATTTCGTAACTTTTTCACAAATTGAACAGAGAACAACTCTATGAACATAATTTCATAGAAATTCCGCACAATTTTTTTCATATGAGTTTTGACAGCATTTCACTTGAAATATTAAACAGAGTGCCAGGCTTAACACGGGTCAGTTAGTGTTAACCAAATAGACGAAAGAAAGTATCCAAGAAGTTGTTAAAAAGAGATATAATACTAAAAACTTTTGTAAATTAGAGCAAAATTTGTCTTATGAAAAATAGTAAAATTTAGGGTATAAATCGTTAAATCGTCAATGTGGCATTTTTGGACCCCAAAATTTTAGTAGCACTGCCACCTAATTCGCCTTGGCTAGTTACATAAAAGATTTCCGAAATCGAAAGGAAGAAAAATCTATCGATCAAAAAACGTTACTCTATGATTGTGTTCGTAAGAAATATTCTTACGTACAAACGTACAAAATTTGGAGAATGAATTTTTCGTTTTTATTTTTTGAGCGAATTTCGATTCTATTCAATATTCTTTGGATTGTAAACTTTATTTATTACAGTGGGTAACGGATATAAGAAAATGCCACGAAAATATTTCTTATAAGCGTTTTTTTAAGCAATTATTTTTTATAAGAAAACAAATACTTAAGCTACGGTCACACTTGCCAAATATTTGCGAAAATAAAACGGGAACAACAGGCTAAATACAATATACAGGCCTGTTTTGAAAATAACTTTAATTCAAATCACGTGATTTCAAATCACATTGGCCTTTTAAAATCACACGTTTGATATTTTGGTGTGCCGGTTTTATGTGTTTCGGTCTGCTTTTCAATTGCCGAAAGCACACCGAGAAACCCCACAAAATCACACGAGTGATTTTAAAAACACGTGATTTGAAATCACGTAATTTTCAGAACAGGCCCGATACTTTCCTTTAATTCCAATATTTATTTTGTTTATAACACCACATCTTACATAAAACTGTATTTTTCTATGTCTAGCAGTATAATTAGTTTTATCTTGTGATATTAAGACCATGTTAAATCTCACTAACTATTAACAAAAGTAGTGCTTATGCTTATTTTGTCAAATATTTAATACGTGTGACCGTAGCTTTATGATAGTTTAGAACTTTTTTTACGTATGAATTTAAGTATTTATTGTTACTTGGGAAAATTTGTCTTGTATCAGTTTTTTTCTTATTCTTATAAGGATTTTTCTTATACAGAATACTTTTTATATTGACAAATATTTTATTAAGTATAAATTTGTAAGCCGATTACGGCCCATCGGCTAGGTAACTGAAATTGGCCCCCTTTTACACTCGGCAAGTTACACGCGCAAGTCTCTTGCGCAACTCTTGATTTGTTGATGTCAGGGGTAAGGTCGCTGTAAGGGGGAAAATTGAGTAAAGACTTTGTTGAACTCAGCAAGTTACTTGCGCAACTATCTTGCCGAGTCTGAAAGGGGGGCTTACTTTTGTCATACTTTCTTAAAAGCGCTTTTTTCTTATTTAAGATGTTCTTATATTCGTTATACAGTAGACTTTTTTTTTTTTGCTAAAAGTTGTTCTGAATGAAAACATTCAAAACCAAGTACATAGTTTAAAAAACATATTATTTAAATCAAAACAAAATATTTAATTGCTTAATAATTTTGCTCATCTACAAAAAAAAAAAAAGAGAACAATAATTTTATGAAAATAAATAAAGCTATCAAAATCTTTACGGTCTATTTAGGGTTAATAAAGTGTTATTATTTAAAAACATTTTCAACAAAACAAATAGTTTTTGTTTTACATTAGAAATATGAATTAAATAAAAAAAAAACTTTCAATAGAAAAAAAAAACAAATTACGTAATTCTAACTCTCATCAAACACATTGACTGTAATTAAGGAAAATGGAAAAAATAAACTTTAAAAATCTATAAAAATAAAATTCATATAAATTTTAAAATAAATTTATAATGAGGCATTATGTGTTTATTATAAAAAACATAAAGAAGTGTTCCCAAGTCTGTATCATGTTTTTTCCATTGTCGTTACAAACCACAAACTTAAACTGAAAAATTCACTTGTTTGACGTCAGTAAAAATGAAGGAAAAGGAATTTTAAAATATTTGTGTTCCATGATGGTAATGAACACTTCTTCTCGCGCCTACTTTTGTCTATTTTTGGTTTTTCTTTTCTTTTTTGGTTGTTAAAGAATTTTGTGGCATTTTAAAAAATTTGTATTTCTTATTCTTTTTATACATTTTTTTTTTTTAACTTTAAAGTGTCTGTGGTCATGACAGAAAAACGCCTGATGTGTTTTATTTAAATTTTTTGAAAATTATTTAAATTATTTGAAAAACTTTTTCATTTCTATTAATGAAAATCATGTTTGTTTTTCTTATTTAATTTTTTTTTTTTCAATTTATGGTTAAACTCACCTGTTTATTGGAAAAGAAACAGTTGGTTTGCTAGAGTTTATTTTTGTAAGTTGGATTTATGAAATCGGAAATAGCTCATAAATTATTGAAATTTTTTTTTAACAGACAGGCAGATGGTAATATTGAATGTAAGAATGATTATTTGTGTAGTGGTTAGGAAAACTATGGGTCGAATGGGAGATTTCTAAGTAAATCGCAGTTTTTCTGCTCTCATTTTTATTCCTTTTTTTGCGATTATTAAACGATCAGTATGATTTTAAGACCTTAACTATCTTGATTAATTGGATGCGATGCGTCTTTGTACAAAAAAAAAAAAAAAAAAAAAAAAAAAAAAAAAAAAAAAAAAAAAAAAAAAAAAAAAGCCTCGAGTTTGGTACACTGTTGGGATCTGACAATTCTTAAATTGTACCGTCTCAATGGCAAAATTGTACAAAATTTACATAAATTGTACCAACATGTCACCACAAAATAAAAAAGCATACATGGTAATTCAATACACATTTTTTTATTCAACAAATATTAGACAAGTAAAAAAAGTGGTTAAAAGTCAAAACTTGTGAGTCCATGCTATCAGCTCTTAATTTGCTACATACCGAAATAAAAGGTTGGAAGCCAAGTAATGAACTTGTGCGAAAATACAGAGACGAAGTAACGAAAACGTAAAATTTATACACTCAGGTCTTTTTTTATGCGGTAGATGCGTTCCGCAGAAAACCGCATAAAAAAATACTCTAGCTCCATACAAAAACTAGGGATACGTTCCGGAATTTAAAAAAGTCGCATAAATTGAAATCAAAGTATTTAAAATGAACCTAATTCGCATAAAAAAAGTTTTTCTTTTAATTTAATTAAAACAAAACATTATATTTATAAATGCAATTTTATGTGAACAAAAATTTTATTTAAGTAAAACTAAAAAAAAAAACTTAACAAAAATAAATAATTCATATTAAGGTACATATATAAAGTAAATCAAAATAAAATATTAAAAAAGGATAAAATAGCATTTAACCAGTTTTTAGTTCTCATGAAAAATAAGATAAAATAGGATTGGCATGAATCCGTAGGATTAACGATTTCATCATTTTTTCGATAATAGCGTCTCTTGAATAATATGAATATTTGTTGCTCAGTTGTGTGCCTGAAAGTACAGAATTTTTTATGGAAATTTTTTTTTTGATGGCTCTGATTGATGATCGCCTAGTTTAAAGTGATCTGCCAGAAACTTATTTTTAGCTTCATTTGCTAAGCGGTCCAAAATTTCGATTTTGATCTCTAAAGAAATCGTTTGTCGAAATTATTTTTTTCATATCAAGATCTTAAAATCGAATCCGAAAATTTTATGTTACACTTCCTTTTTGGAGCGAAACTTCAACACCTTCGATAATTAAAATATAAAAATCTGTGTAAAATTCCACCACAATAAATATTTTCAATTTAATGCAAAATGCCACTGTTACATTTGCAGCTCAATGAGTAAACTGTAAAAGTACGATAGAACATTTCTTCGTCGTCTCAAATAATCTTTGCTGGTATTCGCATTAAACGCATTATTTCACAGAAATCACAAACCTTAACAGAAATCTGCTAACTTCACAGAAAGTACAAACCTTAACAGAAATCTCAAGGCACTACAGAAAGCACACATTATATGTCAAAAACTACATAACAGTATTATCAATTATCTAAATATTATTTTTATATGAAAAAAATTTGAATATTTAAAAACCGCATAAATTCAAATTCGCATAAAAAATACCGCATAAAAAAAGACCTGAGTGTACACGATTAATGTTTATCGCCATCTTAAATGCAAACGGACATAACTACACAAATATTTAGGTTTTGTTTGATTTTTGTTCGTTTTATTAAACTACATGTTCATTTTTAGACCCCTTCGATCAATAATGGCGACTTTGTTAAAGAAATTCAAGCGCCAAGAACACCTTGTTACTATTGATTTTACAAAGTTTTTTGCTTCTCCTGTAAAAATAAAATAAAAACGATATACAAACACATTATTAACAGCCTGGCCCCGATGTCGACCGCTATCGTTCTCTCGCCTTTTCAACGACAAAAGAGCTGATTTGTGGCATACTAACAATTTTCAGCACGACAAGTCGATCGACAATGCAAGCGACCGATAACGTAACAGTTTTTATATAAATTAGCGGCCCACTAAGAAATATTATGTGACCACAAATGTCATAATCAGTCACTTGTGTTGTAGTTGTTGACAGAGGCATTTTGTTAAAATATTTAACAAAATTTTCTTTACACACAAACTCTAAATATTTTTTTTTATTATTATACATTTTTAAAAATTATATAGGATTTTAAAATATTTTTTATAAAATTATATTCTATATTTCTTGTTTACAGCTTTGTTTGTTTTTGTTTACTTATTTGTTTTTTATCCTGATTTGGTTGTAGCCAGAGTTCTATATTTTGGCTTAATTTATATTTCATGTCGATTTTAAATTCCAAACTAGCGCTGAAATTAATGAGGTGCAATACAGTCATTTGACAGTAAAAAAATTAATTACGTTAGACACGTAAAACCTGTCGACCGACAAGTCCATAGTTAGTGGGCCGCTTAAGAGAACGATAATGAGTGACTTGTTGTCGCTCGCTTAAGTTGTTGATCGACATCGGGGGCCTGAATATAGGTTAAGTTAGGTTAAGAGACTTATGCGCCCAAGGGCGCATCTCAGCTCGGAGACCAATGAGGTCCATTGTGAATCCCTTCAGTATAGAAAAATAGAGGAAAGAGATAAGTAAAGAAAAAAAGAAGAAAATAGTATATAGCATTTCTGCCTGGGACCCTGCATCCTAGGACAGTGGCACAGTACATGCTAAACCGTCTCTAGCTCCCCGGCATCCCCGCACAGTCTGCAGAAGTCCGGTATGGAATTGTCCCATTTACTCATAAAAGCCCTAACAGAACAATGCCCCGTCAGGAACCCTGAGACCACTCCTATCCAATCCTAATAGAACACTGATTGCTCCTGCATCCAATCCGGGCCATAATGCCCTCCGACACCCCGCAATCAGTTCTATCCCTCCAGTACCGGTTAACGGCATCAGGGAATCTTTCCCGTAAACATAAGGGGGTTTACCCCTCTGTCCTTTACCTCTAAGTCCAGATTCAAACCCCCTCACGCGAGTTCGTCCGCCACCGCTTTGCCATCCACCTTGTGTCCTGGTACCCAACACAACCTTATTGCGAATGCCAACATGAGCTCCCTCAGAGCATTCCTACACCGTGCGATCAGACACGATCGCACCGTATAATCTCCACAGACTCCCCTACGATGTGACCCAGTATCACCTCCGTCGCCCTCCAGATCGCTACGAAATGGCCTGGCTGTAAAAATCAAATATAAATTAATACACAAAAGTTTATTAAAACATATTTTGAATGAATTATTTCCAAGTTATTTCTTATCGCTTTTTATTTTTTTTTTTTTTTTTTTTTTTTTTTTTTTTTTTTTTTAAATTTGAAAGAACGACTTTTCTGTGGAACTTTTTTTTTCAAAATTCTCAACGGTAACCCTGATGGGAGCTATCGTCAAATATGGACCGATTCCAATAAAACTTGTTAAGATGATTAAGATTGCAATAAAATAAGCTTAGCCCAAATTTAATCTAAATAACAAAAAAAAAAATAGGATGGTCTATAGGCACAAAAGCACTATTCCGGTAGCTCTGGTCAGGGCTGCAGATATGTAATTAATAAATTTATTATTTAAAGGAAGGTAATGCACTCCAAAGAAGCGATACAACTTCGTGGGTATTTTTTTTTTTTTAATTGTACCAAAAATAATGAATTGTAGCAGTACCAAATTTATCACCATAAAGTTTCGATTGTACCAAATTTGGTACAGTTGGACCACAAATCCCATCAGTGGTTTTGTATACCGTTATAAGGTTAACTGCCTATTTCACTAAATGCGAACGAACGCTTTCTTTCGCACAAAATTCTCAAAAATTTGTTTTTGCTTCATATGTATTTGTGCGAAAGAAAGCGTTCTTTCGAAATCGTGAAATTTTAAAGCTCTTTATGTCGCATATTATTTAGATATCTTCAACGATATGAGATTGGTTTGCCTTTAAGTAATTTTAGGATTGGGAATTATACGGGATCTATGGTTGGTTAATTTTGGACCAAGCAGCACATCATTTTGTCATGACATAGAAGCTATCGAAAAAGTTAATGTAGCGAATTTGTATGTCAATACCAACATTTTTATGGAGTTTATGGCATTAACAGCTGTTTTCGGGAGTAGTATTTGTAGGGGAGCTATGGTTAAATATGAACCCATTCCAATGAAATTTGGTAAGATGATTTAGATTGAAAACAAAGAAGTTTTGACCAAATTTTATCTAAATACCAATATATTCACCCTAATCGTGGTTGGCTTTTTTGTGGCTGAAGTAAGGCCTTTTTGAAAAATGGTAACGTGGTTAGTAAAAACGACAACAAATACGATACTGCTTACAAATCTATTACAAAAAAGGTAATCGTGGTTGGCGTATTTGTTGCAAAAACTGTCGTTAAGTTTTTTTAATCAGGACATCGTATATGTACAGTTTCTTCTTAATACGCCAACCACGATAAGCGTAAATCAGACTCTATTCCGGTAAGATTTTGTATGGAGTGATGTCACAGAAGTAGTGCTGACAAATTCTACTACTTTTCAATACTCGATACTACTCAATACTTTTCATTTGGGTACTCAATAATTTTAACGGTTTTTTAAAACTGGCTTTTTTTTAATAAAAAGTTGTTTTTTCCGTTAAAAATTTTAAAAATATATTTAACTTTAATCGTTTCCATTTAAACTTAATTTATTAAATGCGAAAATTTAACATTAAAATAATTTTATTTTAAAATAAATTTTGAATTTAACGATAAACGTAGTAACTAACGCCACTTTCTTTTATATATATAGATATACACAAAAACAATACTTTTCTAGGCAAAACAACGTTTGCCGGGTCAGCTAGTTCTTTATATTTAAAAAAAAAAAAATTCAAAGTTATAAATATATAGTAATTTATTTTAAAACTTCTTCAAAAAGTTTCACTTTATATTATTTTTTTTTTTCTGAAGTTTCATTTTATTGTTGCCCATGGCCAATCACACTTTCGTAAGTAATTCGGTGAATACTAATAGATTTTTCTTGTGATTTATATGAAAAAAAAATTCTTGAAAACAAAGTTTTAGTTTTTTCTTCCTCTTTGGCTTTTTTAAACTTCGCTCTTAAATTTTTTTTGTTTTATTTCATTTTCGCAGACAATGTTTGCGAATTTAAAAAAAAAACTTGATTTGCATTTCAAGCCAAAAAAAGAAGAAATAAAATACAAAAAGTTTAAATTTCTGATAGAAATCATGCATACAATTTTCGTTTGATGTTTAGAATTTGTTTCTTTTTTAGACTTAAGCACCCATTTATGGAGTTTGTCTAAAAAGAACGCCAAGAAATGTGAAAAAATATCTCTAAAAACAAATACAATACGATTTGTTTATCTGTCTATTCTTAGAAAATGTTTCTTTTTTGCAGAATTTAAAAAGTAAATCTTTTTTAGGCATTAGAATTTGCCAGGGAAAACTAAAAAAATTGCTTTTCAGACTATAGGATTTCTTAAATTAATTTTTTTTATTTTAGAAGTTTGTTTTAGGTTTAAATAGTTTCTTGCCTTTTTTTTTTTTGAGGTCGTTTTTGTTAAACAAAAACGTTGACAGCAAAATGATATTGTTGTGTTGTTTGTTAATGTTAAGAAGACCATATATTTTCCCTTTACGATGCTCGATCCAACACAACACATCACTTTATATTTTACATATTATATCGGGTGGTTCATCGTGAGCTTTGATTTATAATACAAGCACACAAAGTTGAAAATGAACATAAAATTGTAATTATCGGTTAAAAGAACAATTTAAGGCATTTACTGTTTCAAAATTATATCATGTAAATGTTGGCCATGACTACGTCGGAGGTGGTCCATTCGGAAGGTCGAATTTTGGGCGACTCGTTCGAGCATAGAGACTTGTATCTTGCGAATATCACGAGCAGAGTTGGCTTCCAAAGCGTCAAGCGCAGCTGGGTTATTCCAGAAGACCTGACTTTACATATCTCCCGAGAAACTGGTCCAAAGGTGTGATATCGCACGATCTATGTGGCCAATTTACCGTAGGAAAACGTGAAATTAAACTGATTTCTCAACAATGCCATTGTTCACGCGCTGTATGGCTCGTTGCGCCATCTTGTTGAAACCAGAGCTCACCGAGATTATGCGCTTGAATTTCAGGAAGCACATAGTCTGTTAACCTGTGCGACAACGGTTACCATTGACGATAACATTCTGATTTTCCTCATTTTTTAACAAATATGGGCCAATGATTGCACCAGCCCATAAGCCACACCATACCGTTGTTTTTAATGGAATTAATGGTAGCCGTTGGTACTCTTCGGGTTGCTCATCAGCCCACATACGCCATATTTGTTTATTAACGTATCCATTGAGCCAGAAATGTGCTTCATCATTGAATAAAATTTCCCGATTAAACAACGGATTTTCATTGAGCTGATTTTCTTAATACAGCTGAACAATTTAGAGAGGCTGTTGTGGTGTGTCTTTCCTTGATGACTTGGCAAACGATACCGAACGAAAACTACAAAGCACTTTGATATGAGTCACGCGTGATCTTTAAAAAAGCATATTGAAAATCAAACCACGAATCACCCTTTATATTCAGAACTTTTTTTTTTTTTTTTTTTTTTTTTTTTTTTTTGTTTGCCTGTTTAAATAATAATGCATGGCGTAATACTGACATTGCAACAATGTTGCCCTGTGGTCAGTGCTATTTTACTGGCTCTGTGGTCCTACTTACCATACCATGTGATCTAAGCAAAAACATTACCAAACCAACAAGCTACAGCTACAACAACAAAAACGACCAATTCGAAAACTCGTCAAAAGTGTGGCCGTGTGGTTTGTTGTATCCTTTAGATGATATTTTTTAAGCAACAAAAATCTCTGCTTTAGTTTGTTTATGCAACACAATATAAAATCAAAACAAAAAAAAAAGAAATTAACATCAGACTGGCGGACATATTTCTTGATGTCAGCTGGTTATTTTTTTTTTGTAATATGTTACAACCAAATTGCAGTAGACATACAAATATAAATCACCTTGCAATATTTTTGGATCCATTCAAAATTCAGTCAGTCATACGAGTCTGGGTGTCAAAAGAACAAAGCCATCGCTGCACAGGTCATGTTTTATTAAAGTTAACTATCTCCCAAATCTTTAAAGCGATTATATATTTCTTTATTATACAACAAATAGAAAAAATTTGTGGCAATTTTTTTTTTCTTTTTCTTCCATTAATCAAAAATAAAATCAGTTTTAATTAAAAACTTAATCAAGTGAATTATACGTTTACTTATATCAACAACATTACTGCAGAAAATGTTGTTAATATCAAAAAATATTTAATTGATACTATTAATTTGTTTACTGGTACAAATTTATTTAATTTTTTTAATTAATATCACAAATTTTTTTAATAAATATCACAAAATTTTTTAATTGAAATCAATTTTTTTTTTTGCGTATTACGACGATATTCTAGGAATAGGATTTCAGACATAATAAGAAATTAATTTTTGGCATGGGCTCGAGAATATTTGCTATCGGTTATCTTAGGGCCAGTCTTTTATGATATTTTCATAGAAAATATGCCTCTGCATATTTCTTAGGTTTTTCCCAAAACAATAAACTTTAATATATTTTGCATAAATTTGCATATTACGAATGTTGGCAGCCGTTTTTAACAAAAGAATTGATTTTGAGTCAGTCTGTTGCAATTACAAAATACAAATATATCGGTCCTTTTCTTTCATATGCATTTTCTTATATCGCCATTTTTAACAACAACAAAAGAAATTACATCGGGTTAAATTTTTCTAAAATAAGCCGTTACTAAACAATTTTCGATAGTAATTTTTTTTAGAAATGCCAAAAGAAACTAAACTAGTAAGAGTGTCAAATCATAAATACCCTTCACCAAACGGAATAAAGCGTCTTAGACCACTATCCCGCTAAAACAAAGTATCAAACAGAATTAATAAAATTTTAAAATAAGTTGAATACAGTATTTCATTTAAATGCATACCTTTAAAAAAATGTCTACACATTAAAAATTAGAAGAAGAAAAAACGATAACAGGGGATTTTAAGAAAAAAGTAAGAGACAATCGTGGTTTTTTGCTCATATCTCAGTTATTTATGCACCGATCGCGCTGAATTTCAATAGCAATTTTCAACGGGGCATATGTGACAGAAATATATAATAACCTCGTTCCCATCATTTTAAGGGTCTTCGGAAAGCCCATTTCAACAGACAGACGTACAGATGGGCAGACGGCCATCTATAAATCAACTTCAAAGATTAGTATTATAGAAATTACAAACGGAATCACAAACTTATATACCCTTTTCCAACTGTGGTGAAGAGAGAAGAGTTAAATTTTATGGTGCTAAAAAATTCAAATTTGAGCAAAGGGCCGATATATTTTATATTATTTTAATCACGTTTGCTGCCAAAGCCTTTTTAGAATTTTGATCGTTCAGTAGCAATGTCATTTAACAATTTTGGTCACCTGAGGCCAACAACTTATTTTTGTTTCTTAGTGCCTAAAAATAAGTTTTGACTCTTCGCGACTTTATTTTGGTCCCTAATTTTGCAGTTATAACGGTTTTTTGTGTCGCACATTTTCGTGCGACATGGCCTGGGAGAAAATAAAACATGTTGTGGGGCCACGTCGCACGAATATGTGCGACAGTAATTTTTTGTAGTTTTGAGTTGTATTTGATATTTATGTTTTATTTTATTATTTATTTATTTATTCTTTTTCCAATTTAGAATAATTTATAGAATGACGCGATGAAATGTAAAAGATAACGAGATTGCAGATATATTGCAAGATGTGATAACTTCGGACAACGATGACGACGATGGAGATTTTTCAAGAGACGATTCTGAAATTGATATTAATTGGCTACCAAATGATGACCCCAATTCAGCTACTGATTCTGAAGACACAGGGTTTAATGTTTTTGATGATGAACATGAGGAAAATCATGACTATGATGACGAGGATGAGCAGCAAGCAGATGCTGGATGCGATGATAATATCATGGATCCTAATTCCAAGGACATTCAAATAAATTGGGCTGAGTTTTCTTCCAGACAAAAAACTTTCCCGTTGACTGGCAAATCTGGACTCCTTATAGATGTTGCGCCAAATATAAGTTGCATAGATGCTTTCAAACGTTTTGTCGATAATGAAATAATCGACCACATCGTTTGTTAAACAAATAAATATGCACAACAACAATTGGAAACGAGAACTCTTACACGATCATCTCGTAAACTAATGTGGAGTCCCACAACCAATCGTGAAATTAACAAGTTTTTTTGGACTCATATTATGGATGGGTCTCGTAAAGGTTGGCGGTCTCGAAACATATTGGTCCAAAGAATTTATGTTTAATTTTGGAGTTCCCGCAAAAATAATGTCTCGCAATCGCTTTCAACTTTTGTTAAACTTCATACATTTTGCCGACAATCGAGCTATTCTTCCAGGAGATAAACTAGGCAAAATAAGCCCAATTTCAGACATGCTACAGGCTAATTTCCAGAAAGTTTACATGCCAGGAGAAAATATTGTCATTGATGAAAGCATTATACCTTGGAGAGGAAGATTGAGTTTCCATCAATACCTTCCGAACAAGACCCACCCATATGGGGTTAAAATTTTTAAGTTGTGCACTCAGGAGGGATTTACTTGGTCGGCAAAAGTGTACTCGGGCAAGATCGCCACAGGCGTGAGAGAAACTGGTCTCGCACAAAAAGTTTGTGAAGAACATTCTTGTCTTCTGAAGGGAGAAGGCCGTACCCTTTTTGTGGATAACTATTATACTAGCTATGAACTTGTGCGTTCCAGGCTACATCAAAATACCCACCTTGTTGGAACATTACGGGCCAACAAAAAGAATTGTCCGGCAGAAGTTATGAAAGCTAATCTGAAAAGAGGCGAGATGGTAGCCCGTGAGGAGGAAAATGGAGTGGTTGTGTTAAAGTGGAAGGACACAAGATATGTTAGGATTCTTTCGACGAAACAGAAATGAACCATCCACCAGTACCAACAACCCACCATCCACAAGGAAGCGAAGGCAACGAGCTATTAAAAAACCTCTTGCTGTTATTGATTACAATAAAGCCAAATTAGGTGTTGACATATCCGATCAAATGACCTCCTACGCCACCACTTTCAGAAGAGGTGTTAAGTGGTACCGCAAAGTGGCTTTTGAACTGTTACTTGGACTGTCTGTCGTAAATGCCTCTATAATATATAAAAAGGCTACAAACAAACAAATTTCAATAACCAAGTTTCGGCAGGAGATTTCAAATGCTTTGTTGGACTTCATGTCTCCAGAACCCATAACAAAAGGAAAACATTTCATAGAAAAAAGAAAGGACGATAACGGAAAAACACTAAGGCGTGCTTGCGTATTGTGTTATGCCGTGTCAAAAAAATCTTCTGATAGGGTAACAGCCAGAAAAAGCCTAAAAAGGACCACCACCTACTGCCCAATATGCCCCAATAAACCGCAACTATGTGTAGAATGTTTTCCTAAATATTCCCACCAGAAGAATTAATTTTGATAAATTTACATTATTTTTGCACGGATCTCCATTAACAAATTTACTTTTTAATTTTAAGTTTATTGTTTTTCTACTGATCTCCAAATTGAATTTCTAATTTTAAGTTTATTTTTTTTCTACTGATCTCCATTTGAATTTACATTCATATATATTTTTATATTTTTTTGCTCATAAATATATTGATTAAATGAATTGATTTTTAAAAGAATTAAAAAAGACAAATTTAAATTTCCAACTTTTTTATTATCCAAAAAAATACCATTAAAAATACACAGCGGCCATGGGAAATAAACCAAAATGTTCACCACAGCCCAGAGAATTCAAATTCCATGTAAAATTCCATATTAAAATGTACGAAAATGTGCGACGTGGCCTCAGGGTAACATCTGGGTGTCGTACGAAAATGTACGACGTGGCCTCAGGGTAACATCTGGGTGTCGCATACAAACGAGCGACGTGGCAGCCAACGTAAATAAAATAGGAATACAAAGAATGTTTAGACCTATGTGCGCTATAGGCTTAGAAACGATACAACAAATGTGCCCCAAACCGGTTTCATTAAAAAGTCAATTTTGTGAAAATGGTTTTAGGCTATAAACTAGGACAACGAGGGGAGTTTGGGGCAATTTCTGCCTCTTCGAAACTATCTAACAGATTTTTAAGAAATTAAAAACAAAGATAAATCCCTATTTATATAGACATATAAGCTATCAAATTTTTTTAAAAATGGGACTACGAGGAGGGGAAACGTACTAGCAAACGCCGCACTGTGGCTGAAAATTGAATTTCATTGGCCAAGGTCCAATTTTTTGTCATCGCCGATTTCAAAAATGTTAATGCCATTCGATAGCAAACGTATTAGAGCTAAGATATCCAAAAAACTGGATAAAACTATTGATAATTGTGGGTGTGGCATAATGCTGGAAACAAATATTTTATGTTATTATAGAAAAAATTTAATTTTTGTAAATTTAACCAGTAGTGCGATTCACTTACTTTTTTAACGATAATCGCATCGTTTAAATAAATATAACGAAAATTGATCGAATGCTATTCAGTAAAATTTTTAACGATATTCGCTGTCGATTAAAGTCAGCTGTTACTAAAGTGTATTTTATGTTTAAAGTGGCTGAGGCCCGTCTTCTAACGTACATACATACCAGTGATGGAAAATTTAAAAATTGAGATGGTACTCACCACCAAGCAAAAGAGTACTTTATTCAACATATTGGTACTTTTTATAAAACAATATACTCAAAAAACACAAAAAATTAAAAAGAAAAATAAAAAATTAATTCATTTTGATATAAAAATATATGAAAATGCAAAAGTGCATACACACAGAAAAAAGATCAATGTAAAATCGTCTAAAACGCGGTTGATTTAACATTTTTCGGCAGTGATTTCACTTACTAGTTACTTCATGTTAATCTTACATGATTTTACAATAACTTGCGACCAACATTTTTTCTTTTAAAATAACTTTAACATTTCAGTAAAGTTGAGAGCACAATGACATTGGTATTGAAATAACACTACGAATCACGTTGTTCCAAGGTTATTTCAAGTTGAAGCAACGTGAATTTAATGTAAAATCAATTTAGTTTGAGTGTGAAAAACAGTGAAAAGAAGACAACATATCGTCGGTCACAGGTTGACAACTCTTAACTCGCAAAAAAATCGAATCGGGGTATTATTTATTTTAATTTTTTTTTAATCTGAAATTATTTCAATACCTTTGTTTTCTTTACACCATCTTACAATAAATATCTCCTACTAATTTTGGTTTTTTTTTTTTATTTACTTCCAACACAGTTTAGTAACGGAGTAATAACGTTTTTTTTTATATCCTGAAAAGTACAAAAAACATGTTAAGAGTTGTCAACCTGTGACCGACGATATGTTTTTATTTTAGAATGATTGTGAACACATTCCCCTGATTTTCAATCAGCATTGCGCCTGGTAAGTTTGACATTGATATTTTTTCTGTGTGTATGTATGTACATATACTTTCTAGAAATGTATAATTTTTTACCCATTGGAAGCCGCCTCCTTTTCTGCAAAGTTTCAGTGCATCGTTTAATTTTCGTTCTTAATTTCTGATCAAAACATTTATTACATATGTTCTAGTGGTGTTCAAAATATGTTTGTTAGATAATGGTGAGTAAATATAGTGAAAACATACTACGCTATACAGTTATCGAAACACGCATTTAAAATGTCATTGGTGCTTGCAGAATACAAATATTTTTGCAACAGAAAACATGAAACGAAAAATAACAATAAATTGTATGTGTTCCCTGTATGTTATTGACACTTAGAATATGTTGTCAATATAAAAAATATCAGCCTGAATTTCTTTATAAGCATAAAAAGAAAAGAGTACTATAACTGACGTGGGGGTACTGTGGTATTTATGAAAAGAAAAAGTACTGAAAATAGTACCAAAGTGCTGAATTTTCCATCACTGATACATACTACATACATATATATGTATATGTATGAACAAAAAGAAAATTCTATTTATTTTATTTATTTATTATGAACAAAAACAAAACTCTAAATGTAAAATTTACAAAATAAAATATAAAAACAGTAAATTTAGGACAATTTCATTTGATTTTTCTTTATTCTCTTTTGTGCTTTTCGTTTATTTTAACATTTTGTAGACAGAGATGTTACAAAAACTACAGCTGTTTCAATCGTCAAAAATAAATTACAGAATTACACTATCGTTACTGCAAGCGAATAGTTATGTCGACAAACATTACGATTGTCGGATCGTTAAAAGTTGGGGAATCGCACCACAGAACTAAATTATGATTTCTCGCAAACTATTATCAATAATGGGTTAATGGTTTTTTGTTATAAGTTGTTAGTGGGATAGTAGTCTTTAGGAAATGGTTCGATGTATCACTGTACCGTTTATACCTGATGTGTTATTAAATGTTTTCCCAGGCTCTATATTTAGTTAAATCCGAATTACAGTAGAATAGAACTTGTTAGGGTCAAAAGGGTTCAAAGAGATTTAACTACCTTTAGAAAGCTTAAAGTGTCCTCTTCAACTATTGCCACTGTTTGTAACTATCTTTAGAACACTTTTTTCATTTGAATGAAATTACTCGCCCCACGCTTGAGTGGGCAGGAACGTTTGCAGAAATATTTGGTAAAAATTATCTATCTAATAACCATGTTCTGGAATTGGAATTGAAGTGAATTCGAAATCGAACAAGTTTTAAAACCCATCCTGTTTTCATAGTTCATAAAATTTTTTGCTTTTGTGATATACCACATACTTTGAGGACTACTTATATTTACCAGAACTGCTCTTAATATCAGAAAAGGCTCCAATCATTTAAAAAGATAATTTAATTGAAAATCCGCATTTCAATTTCCCTCAATTTTAATTTTCAGAACAAGGCCGTAAATCTAAGTGTTAGTGACTGATCCGAGTAGCTGACTACTGTTTAAGAATTTTCTTCAAGTACCTGAATAAGCTTAAGTGCATTATTAGATATCATTAACGGATGCGGTCGGACTCCTCAAAAATGCTGGCAACGAATTAAGACTCCAATGATTCTTAGAACATCTTAAGGCCCAGCAGTGTTACATAAAAGAAAGTCATAAATTTAAGCATCTCTCTACTTGAAATGAAAATTTTACTTGCCGGCAGTAGAGTATGTGAAATAGCCAGCTAGAGCATCCTGCACTTTGCATATTTAATGTGTTTTAAACGAAAAGAATTCAGAACTTTATTTTTTTTTTTGCTGTCACTTACTCCTTACATTTATTGTTTCAAAATTTAATTTTCTAACAGCAACAATTTGTGAGTAATTAAAATATTTTAATTAAGTTTTCGCTTTGCCCAACAACAATAAAAATACACAGAAATTATGTACTTAAATGAGACAGAAATTTTAAAGAGTAAACTAAGCAGATTTTTCTTTAAACAAAACAATTTTAGAATAAAAGTTTACATAAAAAAAAATTTAAACAGATAACAAAGTTTTATTGAAAAATAATTATAAATTAACCGAGCAATAGTAACATTGACCTTCAGTAAGTTTTAGTGAAACAGACCAGAGACTTTGGTGGGAATCGAACCCGCAACACTCACACTGATAGACTGGCTCACTAGTGCTGGTAAAATATTAAGAGGTGGGTACCGAGTATCGGGAATTTTTGACCTTTTTTGAGAACTCGATGCTCAAAAGTAGTAATTCAATACTTTCAGAGTTGTATTTTTTAAACAAAGTTGGAAAATTTAACGGTTGCCTTCAAAATACAACTCTGTTTAAAAATTCATCTGCAAAATTTAACCAACACAAAAAACTTTTTCTTAAAAAAAAAAAATATTAAAATTAATATTAAAAAAAAGAAGTGTTTGGCTTTGCAACGTTGCCTGAAGACTCAAACAAAAACCTTTGAAAGTCCTTAGTATAATCGAATGCCCAAATTAAATTTCTTGAGTATTATTGAGAAATGAGTAGTAGAATATGCCAGCCCTTTCGCTGACTATCAATTAGCCTACTGAGCCACCCAAAAACTAGCAATATTAAATATTATTAAAGTAAAATTATCAATTAAAATAAACCGGTTGCCAAATAATTTGAAAAATAATATTTTATATTAAGAATAAAAATGTAAATGTCAGAAACAGGTTGGCTTAACACTTCACAGAAAAAAGTGTTTTATCAATTAAAAAATGGTTAAAAAAAATATTTAAATTTAATTAATGTGATAATTGAATCAATTATTTTTTTTTTTTTTTTTTTTTTTTTTGTTGAAAGAAAATTAAAAATTTAATTTTGATTTAATGAACATTTTAGTTGTTTTGAAATAAATTTTCAATAAAAATTTTAATTAAATAACAAAAAATCTTAATTGACTTTTTTCGTTTAAAATAAATAATTTAAACATGTAAGTAAAATTGTTGTTGGGAATTGTCAATATTTATTTAAATAAATTAACACATTGTTTGAAATGGCAAAGTTTTTTGATCACTTTTTTAATTAAAATTAAATTAAAAATATTTTTTCAAAATTTTAAATTTTTTACTAATCAATATAATCATTTTGGTAATAGGTGCAAAGTCAACAACAAGTTTACTTGATATTAAGAATTTGGAATAAATTTGGTGATTGGAGAAATTTAATAATTTCTTCTGTGTTCCATTAAAATTAAAATTTTGAAATTATGGATTCCTAAAAACAGTTTTTCATTGTACATAAAAAAACTTTTATACGCAAAATATATTTCTTAAACTTTAGGTCATTACAGTTTTCCCTTTCAAAAATTTTTACATCAAAATTCTTCACCCCATTGAACTCCAGACATAAATTTGTTGCAAATTTACAGCACTGTTGGTTGTCATGTTGCAATAACTCAATTACGTTGAAAATATCCAGACAAGAAATTTGCAACTCTCCATTTCATTATTTAGTGTTATTGTTATTGTAATTAATTGCTTTTCTTCATTAAAAGCAATTTCTTCATAAAAGCCATTGGAAGAAGAAAATCAATCAATATTCGTTTACTCCTTGACTCGTTTTCTTAATAATTTTTGGCTGGTGTTGATAAATTGTTTAAACATTGTGAAATCTGGCAACAATCTCAGGTGTTGCCAAAGTAAATAAAAACATTATTTACGTGACAAACAGCCACATGGCAACTAACTAGTCAACCAACGAACCAACAAAGTACACACAACCTACAAGCGACAAACAAACAAAGTGAAACACTTAAAACAACAACTTTTTCCTTTTTTTTTTATATTTTTAAATTTTTTTTTTTTTTTTTTTTTTTTTTTTTTTTTCATTTTGATAAACAAATTTATATACGTAGTCGTTTTTACAAAAAGCAGGGCTTGAGAGTTTCTTTCATTTGTTTAAAAGAAAATTTATTTAAAAAAGTTCAGGCAAAAGTTTATTGTTATTCCATCAGCAAACATCGTCAGAAACAAACTGCATTTGGATGGCACTTAAAAGAATGTATTTATGAAACAGTTTGGCTAATTTAAACTTTAAAACTACAAGATACTTAAAGATAAATGGATCAAGTCCGGTATTAAAGATTTCAAGTCAGAGGGCTAATTGGTGCCCCGGTAGGCAAGCTGGTAGTGAGCTAGTCTACCAGTGCCGGGGTTGCGGGTTCGATTCCCGTCAGAGACTCTGGTCTCCTGCAGCTTCGCGGGTTATGCATAGGAATAAAAAAAATTCAAATGATTTACAATGTTGAAAAAATAATTTCGATTCGTTCAGTATCGACGAAAAGATTCAGAAATAAAATTGCTTTCGAATCGCAAAAGTATTCGACCGCGACTGCCAGAATCCGCCCCCAGGTCTCCTATCCATTCTTCGACCAAATCGCAAATCCAAATTAAAAAAAAAAGTTGAATTTTATAATATAGATCTGATGTTTTAATTATGAACAGTTCTTTAATACATTTCCTATAGAATATTGTTTGCAACCAAGTCAAGTCATATACCAACTCTACTGAAAATTTAAAAATTTTTTGGCGCATATTTAAAAGATTCTAATTATTGAATGGAATATATTTTTTTTAACTGAATCATCACAAGGAATTTAAGCAAAACCACCAGCTGGCTACCCAATAAAAAATGTTCTTATTTTGCGAAGCACTAATGGTAAATTTTAAAATGTATGCACTTATGCGCTACGCAATAAGACATACTGAGATGCAGTAAGGTAAGGGAACGAATTCTTAATAAATTGAAAGAAAATAAAATTTGAAGAACCACGACATTCCCTTACTACGAACCAGGTTTGTAACGGAGCATATAAAAGAATAACGGTAACAAAAAATGCAGTATGCAAAGCTGATCGTTACATTCATAAGCGTTGAATAAAGCGCTTTCTGTGTCAAAAATTTATTGCTTCAAAGTCGCCATACTAAATTCATTTTTCCCTTACAAACCTGCTCCATTGGAAGCTCCATTTTTTATTGGGTACATAAATATTTGTTTAATTTTTTGAAATCCAATATTTTTTTTATAATGGTATCTAGTTTACTCCAAATTTTATCTCAAACGCATTTATTTCATTTATAGCTTTGTCAATAATTTTAATTTGTTTGTGCAACAAATTGTTGAATTGTACAGGGTTGTCCATTTAGTGGCAAGGCCGGCGTCATTTATTTAGTAAAAAGTTTGTCATATACGAATACGGATCGTTTAACAACCGAATAATGTATATAAATAGTTAAAACTTACAACAAAAAATTGTGGTTCAAACGTGGCCACTTTTCGTGAATTACGGGGTGATTATGGTGGCCATAATCGGCCTACTCTGCGAGTAATTTGCAGGTTTATAAAGAAATTTGAAGAGACTAGCAGTAAGATGTGGCCAGGCCTCGAAAATTTGTCTTTATACACTGTGGTCGGGCTAGACCGACTATACCTTCTTACTTGCTTTTTATAGTCGTTAAAAACACAAACCGGAAGTGCACAGGTAGTATTAAAAAGTAAAAAAACAGGCGTATGTATAAATTTGCTGTCAACTTCTTACGAAAAAAGTCGTCAATAATAAATAATTGTTTTTGAAAATCGTCAAAATAGCAACTTATTTTTAATCTGATATTTGTATAATCGTGTACCTTTCTCTAACACATTGTAAGCAAATGGATTTGCATGAAACTATTCGATATTTGTATGCGTCATTATTTTCCAAAAATATTTTATATTGAAATTTGAATTTTTCACAAAATATGCATTTATTCCACAAAAAAGTAATTTCATCAACATATGTAAAAATATGCACTAACAAATCGATGTCATTTTTAAACAAATTTATAGTTTAATGAAGTTAAGAGAAAGAACATGCATTTGCGAGAAACCTCTTTCCCTGGTTATAATTTTATAGCTTAATTTGTTTTTTATAATCATTAGAGACTATCCCAAACAAAATGTTTCATCTAATGAAAAATCGCCCAAGTGTCATTAAAACTAGATATCCTGCAGTGAAAAAAAAAACACCAAAGATAAACATAGTTTAAAGACCACTTAACTTTAATTTAATTGTTAAGTTTATTGAGCAATATTTTTAATTTAATAGTTTACTCTTTGAAGATTCTGCATATGTATTCGTACTTATGTTATTTACTGCTGCCCTCATGATAACGGGTGAGGTTTTTTCCGATTTTTTCCTCTTTGATATTCTATACAAAGTAACATCACAGTTAGGAGCAAGAAGGAGAGCGCAGTATGCAAGTTCTTACAGATTGACAAAAATTAAAAGAAACAAGCAGTAAAACGTAAAAGTTTCGTATTTTTCTACCCTTCACCGAAGATAATAGGGTATATAAAAGTTTGTCATTCCGTTTAATATTTCAACAATATTGATCTAAGTCCCTATAAAGTATATATATTCTGGGTCCTTATGCGTAGCAAAGTTGATTTAACTATGTCCGTCTGCCCGTGTGTACATGTGTATTTTGAATGGGGTTTCAGAAGACCCCAGAAAAGATGGGGACTGCTGTCACATATACTCCGTTTAAGTTTTCTATTGAAATTCAGCCCGATCGGCCCATATTTAACCCATAAATCCCTTGTTGTTGTTCTTTGTTCCTTTTTTCTATATATCTGAAAAGCGGCAAGAACCAAAGTTACCAAATAAGTACAAGCATCTTGGTTATCAATTCACAACATCCGCCTAAATGTGGGCGCGATTGGAGAAGTAGGCGAGGCAAAAAATAGATTTATTTGTATCTAGAGAACAGTATTTATATGACTTTTTGTTCTTACTACACCATGGTGAAGGCTGAATGTAGATTACTTTTTTAACTTATGGCTAATCAAGCTGTGCATGTTTAAACGCTGGTTTAGTAAAACTAAACTTAAATTTATATGTAGTTTAAACTCAGCAGCTGTAAGCCATTATGTGGCAGCACTACGATAAATTTTTTCAAATTCATATGATCGGTATTGGTAGTTAAACGACCAATTTTAGGCGTTTAAAGAGGGTTTATATGTTTACTGAATTTGTTGGTTTAAACCTGCGATCGGCAAAATCAGGGCGCCGCGTTTTCTCTTTTCTCTTTTGTTACGTACATGTGCACACACATGGTAGAGAATTAAACAACATCAACAACAACATATGTAAAATGCATACAACGCATACAATCGCAAATTGTAATAGTATAGGTTGCCGATTGCAGGTTTAAACACATTTTAAGCCAAAGAGAGAGTTTAACTTGCTCTGATTTATTAGAACTTAGTGTCAACCAAATATTTTGTCCCACTGTAACATATTTACATTTATATTGCTTTGTTTTATTGAAACCAAATTATAAAGGTTCATGTGTGACTGGAATATGTGGAAATTTTGAAAATAAAAATTAAACAAAACTGTGTGTAAATGCAATTATTTGCATTTTGACTGTTTATTCACTGGCTGATGTTGTTTGTTGGTTCACTGTTTTTTTTTTTTTTTTTTGTCTCAGTTGTTGGTTTTTGTCGGTTTTTTTTTATTATTTTGGCCACAGTGAGTCTACAAAAGACTCCACGACAATGAAGAAGTATTAAAACTTGAGTAACAATTAAATTGTCGTCTGTCTTGCAGTAATTCACAGTAAATTGTACTCATGCGGCTGAGTGTATGTGTAAATATTTGCAAAGAAAAAATGGTGATGATGTATGATGTTTTCAAATGGATAGATGGTTGAATGGATGGATGGATGGTTGGTTGGTAGGAAAAGGCTTGAATTGCATGTATGTCTCACAATTATTAAACAACTCAACAACATCGTCATCATCTCCATTAACATCTTCTGATTTAAAAACAGAGAAGCCCCACCGCCTAACCCCCAACAACAACCATAACAAGAAATGAAAACAAAACAGCACTTTGCCATTTGGCCTCTAACCAACCTTAAGATTTCATCATGGTATATTTCATATTTAAACATGAATGAATAAAGGAATAGATGGATGTCTATATGTTTTATTTACTACAATTGTTGTTTGTAAGCCATTCATTGTCTAACCAACACCACAAGCAACCAACCAACCCAGTCACCACCACTACCATCATCTTCATTTTCTGCTTCATCAGCAATCGCATCTTCAATTTTCACATGCTTAAATTTGAAGAAGAAGAAGAAGCCGAAAATGGATTTTCATCTCCACATTATTCATACGGCATGGAGTTTAACTACAATGAATGCAGTCGTCGACAACAATTATAATTGCATTAAAATTTAATTTTATTTTATTAACAGTACAAATTGAAATGAGTTTTTTTTGTGAAAATATGTGCGAAATTATCGGAAAATTATTGTGGGTCAAGATGATTATAGACATAAAATTAAGATTTATTTTTGAATTTTAGTCTTAAAATTAACCAAAGGTAATAGAATATTTAAAAAAAAATATGTTTAAAGTGCTTTAGACAAGATTTTCATTAGATTTCATAAAAAGTTTAAAATGTAGACAACAAAAAAAAAAAGGTTTTTGTGAGAAATGTGTGATTTTTGTCTCTGCGATTTTAACAGTTTGGGTGGAATTATTTCCTCTCTCCCCACTTACCCATAAAGTAAGAATTGCGGCGTCAAAAAACTCATAATGTAAACGGGCATTTACTTGTGAATTTATAAAAGGGATGACAAGATTTAAGAAGGATTTGACTCTTTCACAATCGCCAGCTCTATACTAAATTAAAAAAAGGCTTTTGTATCCTAAAAAATTCTCTCTTTTTCGCCGACACCAACCCAACTACCGATGATCCTTTCGATCTCCCTTTCGCTAGCTCTATCCAGAAAAAAGAAGATAATTTATATTTTGCTATCAAATAAAAGTCCTTCTTCTCGCTTATTAGCTCTTATTTTACCAAAGATATGTCACTCTTTCAGTAGCTCCAGTTTAGGAAGTGTCTGTCTCCCTTTTGCCTGATAAAAAAAAAAAAAAACAATTATATTTGCACTAAAATTTTATTTATGGTTTTTGGAAAAATATGTGCAAGAATTTATGAAATTTGATGTGGGTCAAGATAATTTTGGTCATAAAATTAAGATTTATTTAAAAATTGCAATCTTAAAATTAACAACAGATAATAAACAATTTGAAATGTTTAAAGCATTTTGGACAAGATTTTTATTAGTTAAAAGATGTAAAGGGTGTTTTTTAACACGTATAGAACTTCCGATTGGAATAACTGTAAAACTAGCTGTCATACTAATGAAGTGTGCATGGCTTTTTTATCAATGTACTTTGGCAAATCACCATGCAAAAAAAGGCTTACACTTTAAGTTCACATATTTTTTTTGGCATAAGGCCATAACACCAGGACAACGTTTAAAAATAGTGGAAATTTATTCCCAAAATGTACGCTCTTTTAGAGCAATTCGCAGTCAGAAATTATTTTTAAACATTAAATGCCATGAAATTTATGAGCTAATAAAGCCAAAATTTTGACCATTCCGTTGAATTTGTTTTGTTTTATTTTTAAAAAAAAGTTTTATGCCTCTAAAAAAACACCCCGTAGAAACCAAATACTCTATAAAATTTATTATTATGTTTTTTTAGAAAACTATAAAATTTATTTTTACTTAAAACGTAAAAAAATTTCTTCATTATCTGAAAGCTATTTACGTGAAACATTTACAAACTTTATCGCTTATATGTATTTCATAATTTGCACGTCTTTTTTGGTGGTTGTAAACGAGAGCATACACAGGTGTTTTTAAAAACATCGCCTTAAAAATATGCATATAGGCAAATAAAAGCTTAAATGCCAATCAATCGGCTATTTAAAGTACCAAACTATAATTGAACAAGTTGGGATGCACAAAAGCGTTAACTGCTTATAACCGTTGAGCATAAAAGCGATAAGTTCTGCGGTATATTAAACTTAATTTAAAATAACAACAAATATTTAGTTTAACAAGGCTTAAACGTTTTTAATTTTAGTTTTTCCTTGACAGCTGAAAAATCACATAATGACTAATATTTCTTTGTTTGTTTATTTATAAATTTAATATTAAAATTCTATAAACGCCTCCTAAAAAAAATTGTTTTACACCACATTAAACTAGAAAATGAGCCAGTAACTGAAACTTTTAGTATTTCATTCATACCGCCAGGCAATTCATTATCACATGAATGTGTCACATTTAAATAATGAATGGGAATGGGAATGAAAATGATGATGACGATAAAAGAGAACTTAACCATTAGATAGTACGTTTAGAATAAAGAAAATATTAGTAAAAGGTTACTACTTATTAGAAATAATACACGCAGATTTTTTGTACTTCAGCTTCCAGTCCAACACGATTTATGTATTTTGTGTCACAATGATAAAGAATAAGAGTATAAAAAGCCTTAAAATTATTTAAAGTGCCCAGTAAAAATGTGCTCCAAAAGAAGCAGTTTTTTACTATGAAAATGCAAAATAAAAATTTACAAACCTGTCGATGGATGTATGATTTTTATATGGGGAATTTCCGGTTTGGAGGACTACTTTCTGTAATGATGAAATAAACAGGTGGCATTACTACGCCAGTTGACGACTTTCTGCTATTGCATTGTATGTCGAATCTTATGTCAAATTTTTGTTTTTGTTTACAAAAAATCCACGTTTTCTGTTCTGATTGGTGGCATGCCATAACATCGGGTGACACAGACGTTATGACACTCCAAAAACTGTCATAGTGCCCATGAACAGCGTGACGCTTTTAAAAGTGTCATAATGTCCACCAGTGGTGCGATTCACTAACTTTTTTAACGATAATCGTATCGTTAAAATAAATATAACGAAAATTTATCGAATTTGCTATTCAGTAACATTTTTACCGATATTCACTGTCGATTAAAGTCAGCTGTTACTTCAAGCAGTTTTTTTTTTCGTTGTTTTAACGACAGTAATTAACGATGTGTTTATTTAATCAATAAAGTGTATTTTATGTTTAAAGTGGCTGAGGCCCGACTTCTTACATACATTCTCCATATATACATACATACAAATGTATATGTATGAACAAAAACAAAATTCTAAATTCAAAATATACAAAAATAAAAGCAAATTATGAACAAAAAAAAGTTCACAAAACAAAATATAAAAACAGTAAATTAAGCACAATTTCATTTGTTTTTTTTTATTCTCTTTTGTGCTTTTCGTTTTTTTTTTAACATTTTGTAGACAGAGATGTTACAAAAACTACAGCTGTTTACAATCGTTTAAAATAAAGTACAGAATCACACTATCGTTACTGCAAGCGAATATATAAGTCAACAAAAATTACGATTGTCGGATCGTTAAAAATTTGTGCATCGCACCACAGAGCAGTGTCGTAATGTCCGCGGTCATGATGTCCACAATTTAAATTGCAAATGGACATTATGTCATTTTTAAACATGTCGTAAGGTCCATAATTACAAAAGAAGTTGAATACAAAAAAAAAAACTAAATATTTATTAAATATAATACTGAAACGCTTTAAGGTGTCAGGATTTTCTCCTCTATGTTATAACAAATACTGGCTTCGTCCACGGAGACTATAACACAGGACATTATGGCATGCCACCGTTGTGATTAGTGTATTTTAATGAAGATTTTGATCATTTTAATTAAAAATAAATAAGATGTTTGTTTTATATATTTTTGACGTAAGCTGGTACTAATTTCCATTTTTGTTGCCATGTTGTATTTGTTGCCGTAGTAATACCACCTGCATTATTTCACCATCCTTTCTGCTGAAAATAAGCGCTTTTTAAACTCAATGAAATATGAAATTTACTTTTATTTATTTATTTAAGAATTAGTTTGATTGTGAAAAGGGCTTTCAGAATGTCTGTAGTTACCGAGAAGGGATCGCTGATACGTTTGGATGCTTGTGGAATTTTTGTAAATTTTTCGCTTTACAGCCCTCTTTGTTTAGGCCATGTTTATATGGTAATACACAAGGCGAATTCATTGTTCAGGTGGCGTTGAAAGCACAGCTACTTTTTTTTTCTTACTTAGAGAGAGAAATGTCAAAAGTTGCTTGGGTTTTTGACATATCGATCAACGAAAGCAACAAAAAAATACATTATTGTGTTTTTTGGTGTTGTTACTTGTTGTAGTATCAACACCACCGTATACATGAATTCGCCTTGGTAATACATGTATAACGACATGTCAAAAAATTATGTCGAATGCGAAAAATCTTATCATGTAAAATCAAAATTTATAGAGTAGCAGAAAATACAAATATCTGCAATATTTGGCAAGCGGTCGGTACAGTTAATTTTTTTAACCATTTTAGTAACTTATGAATTCTCGTCACACCAGAGGTGTGTTTTAATGAAAAAATTGGAAGTATGAGCAGTATATATTGGAGGTGTTAACATTTTTCTACAATTACAAAAACAACCATAATCAATTCAGGAAATTTTCATAATGTTTTTGTAAATATCAATCAGCTTTTTTGTTATAAACTCAGCTGTTTAATCTCATTACTTTGATTTTACTTATACCCTCCGAGTAAACATGAAAAACATTTACAAGTGACTTTTGTTCTCTTTTCTTAAACATTTTGATTTTTCAGAATCTACAGTATTAATACTCTGTATAACCATGCAAGGATGCCTTTTTAGCACCAAAAAGTTTAATTTCGTTCATAAGCATTCACTGCAGGATAATATCCCTTTTATTGGAGTGCATGATTATGACATCTTAAAAGCTTCACAAAAAAATACGAATTTGTTCTACTGGGCACTTAAGCACAGGGCTGTCAGATGTGGCGATTTCTCGCCAAACGTGGCGATTTTCAAACTCTTTTGGCGACCTAATTTTCGATTTGGCGACATGGCGATTTTTTGGCGATTTATAAAATAGTTGGCGATTTTGTTGGCTATTTTTGATGAGCCATCTATTTGTTTTGAAATTTGTTAAATTCAAAACGAAGAAATAATATTTTTTTTATTCTAGTATTTCAATGTATGAAATTTGATGCATTCATATGTATGACAAGTATTTAAAACTAAATAATGTTGAAATGGCTGATGAAGATAATCTTCGAGAAATTTTTTTTTCACATTTAAATGTGCTCTTGAAAGAAGTAATAAGTAGAATTCTTTAAAAATGAATATAATGAAAGTTTATGAAAATTTTTCCATTATAAAATGTGACAAATTATCACATAAAATTTGTTGTTTTTAAATATATTTTAAAGATTTTTTATGAATCCTAACTTACCCTTGGATGTTAATGAAATACAATAGAAAAAAAAATTTGTTAAAATAAAATTGTAATGATGATATTCAATCTAATTAAGATCAGTTTAGGGCAACAATTTATAGATACAAGGATACGGCAGGTACCTGTATTGAAATATTGAAATTCACTAAATATCTGCTTTGAAGTAGAATGCGATATGAAGTTTTCGACACGTTTTTACGAGCCAAAAGTTATATGAATATAAATAGCACATGTTGCATTTCTTTTCTACCTTCACAACAAGTTAATCTTCTTGGTGAACTATATAGCGTTTTAGTTATATAATAGAACTGCAACTACATACAAATATATTGTACATCCAATATTTGTTTAATACTTACCGCAAAATCCTTTTTTTTTTGTTACTTTAAGTAGACTACTATAAAATATTTTAAACATTGCACCTTTTTGTTAAATAAAAATTAAACAAAATATATGGCGACTTTTTTTGAATTTTTGGCGGATTTTAGGGATACGGAACAAATTTTTTTTGGGATTTATGAAAAAATATTTTTAATTATTCTAAAATTGTATTATTGTCGAAATCGAAAAAAATAAATGCTTTGGCGATTTTTGAGATTGAATTTGGCGAAAAAGATCAAAATCAATCTGACAACCCTGCTTAAGCATTCAAATTAAAAAATAAATAAATATTTTAAAGCTGGTTATACAAATGTCTAAAAGTTCATAAAATAGATTTTAAGCCAATTATATTTCTGTGAAGCACATTTGATCTAACAAAGACAAGGTGAGACATTTTGTTTGAGAAAGACCGTGATGCCAACTCTTGGGACACTAAACGCGTTAAGGCAATCGAAAACCGGGCTAAAATGTCTTCTAAATTTTAGCGATTGTGTACGGATAGATTAATATAATCAAGCAAAACTGGAAAGTTAAATAAATGGATTGTTAAGAATTGCCTTTTTAAAACTATGAACCTCGATTAAAAACTTATCCGTACTTTCATTGACTTTCCATTCGCACATTTTTAACTTTTTAAAACCGTTCTTAGAATTTTATATTGTCATAAAAACCAAAAAATTTAACCACACTGAACCAAAAGTAAAAACGGTCGAAAAAGTTTTAACAAAATGGGCTTAATTTGCCCGATTTTTAGTTAACCCTCTATGTGTGTGAAGATAAATACGATTTCATAAGCCCAAGACACAAGCCAACGTTTTTAACATACAACGATTTGTTGGCTTACATTGCACCGTGGCATACTTAACAGAGCTATGTTAACATTAAAGAAATTGTAAAAATTAAAAAATACAGCATATTTAATAAAATATCAATATCCAACTACATGGAATGAATGGGCAGGAAAACAGTCTATCGAACGAGGGTAGTGTAAGCTTTCAGAATTAATAATTATTTCAGAATTTCGGAACTAAAGAAAGTTTATAAAAAAAATTTAAAATTCAAATTTTGAACGTTCTGAAGAGGGATGAGTAGTCACTATGCAGTCCAGGGAAATAGTACCACTATCCCACTTTAGGGAGAAAAGTGACTTTTTGTGAGAAAAATTTCTTTTTGAGAGAAAAGCGACTTTTTGTGAGAAAAATTACTTTTTGTGACTGTTTGTGAGAAAAGTGGTTATTAGCCTAAAAAATTGTCCGTCTTCTTCACAGTCTGAGCTGACTTTGGATCAATTAAGGTAATATCACTCTATAGTGATATCACTCTATATAAAAGTCTTTCTTTCTATTTATTCACTAAAGAATATCTCTCTTTCGAAAGATGAAGCAATACTATAAAAATTATATTTCTAGTTTTAGCGACTTTCTCCCTTTATCAAAAAGAGCTGCTAATCTTTAGCTTTCTCGAGCCATACTTAAAAAAGCTATTTTTCGCTAAATTAAGTAAGACTAGTGAATACATATCGCATATCATTCTTTCATTAGCTCAAACTGGACTTGAGAATTGTGTCCTCTTCGCTGGCTATAGCTAGTCCATAAAATTATCTCTTATTATCTAACGCCAGCTAGACCATAGACATGTTTCCCCTTTGAAAGCTTAAGTTAAACTAAAAGTTTTTTTTAACAAATGTCGCTATTTCGGTAGCAACAGCTAGACTAAAAAAAATCCTTTATATTTTGGTGACTCCAGCTAGACTTAAGTGAAAATACCCACAGTAATGTGGCTTTTCCAAAAGCTTTAGCTACACAAAATAATTCTCTGTTCCTCCTGACTTAAAAAATCAATTAATAAAGACCTCTCAGACAAAACTTTACTACTGAAAAAAATCAATAGATATGTCTTCAAAAACAAATTCCTAGACAATAGAAATAGAAAATGTTAACAAAATAAAAAATCAAATTAAATCATGCAAATATATCACGTTTATGCAAATTTGGAAAAAATTAAATTGAAATAAGTTTTTAATAAGCAGACAAACTAAACACTCAATATACAGATGTGAAAATTTGATGACAATTCACTGAAATACTTTCAATACAAAATAAGCAGACAACAGACGAAACGCATAGTAAATTTAGTTTAAGCATGCGCGCGCGATTACAAATTGGATAAAAATAAAAAAAAAAACTTTAAAAATAAAAACGAAGAAACAACAAGCAATAAATGACAAAATCTTATCGCTACTGGATTTCAGCAACTAACAATACGAGCAATAAAAGTTGTTGAGTGTTGAACAACAAACAAAAGTCATTGGCACATAATTGAACAATTGAACAGTAAATTTTTAGAGCGTCAGCAGCAGCAGAAAAAAACAAACTGCCAGTAATTGGCGTGTAAGTGCTGCATTGACGTTGGAGTGTGACTGTTTGGTGTGTAAGTAAACGCACCTTTAATTTAAATTATGATAATGGAAGAGTATTAAATTAAAAGCAGTCAGCCTACAGTTAAAGGGGAAAAGGGAGTGAGTTAGGTGCTTTGCTTCTTAAGAAAAAAAATTTAATAAATACTCAACAATTACAAACCATAAAAATTATTATGCATCATTTTAAGTACAATTGTTGGTTTTTTTTAAACTCTCTTTCTTTTGTACACATCTTGAACACAAAAATTCCATTCATTGCATTATTTTAATATTTTTTCCCTTAATGTTGGAAACCGCCTAATTGTGTTGCAATTCGTATTCATACAGTGTAAACGCGCCTTTTTTTTATTTAAAAACTTGCATTCAAATATTTTTTTATTACTCATTTAAAATTTCGAAATTTTAAAAAGGGTTTGTCTTTCAGCCAAGCTTTTAGTTTTAATTGTTAAGATATTAAAAAAAAGAATTGATCATTATTTTATTTAACGTTATAAATAAATAGGAAAATAAGGACACAATATTAAACTAAAGATTTCGCAAGCTCAGCCAAACTAAAGAAGCCTATCTTTCGCTAGCTTCAGCTAGACTAAAGAAGTCTCTCTTCGGTAGCTCCAGCTAGACTAAAGAAGTCTCGCTTTCGCTAGCTCCAGCTAGACTAAAGAAGTCTCGCTTTCGCTAGCTCCAGCTAGACTAAAGAAGTCTCGCTTTCGCTAGCTCCAGCTAGACTAAAGAAGTCTCTCTTTCGCTAGCTCTCGCTACACTAAAGTCGTCTCTCTTTCGCTAGCTCCAGCTAGACCAAAAGTCTCTCTTTCGCTAGCTCCATTTAGACTAAAGAAGTCTATCTTTCGCCAGCTCCAGTCTCTCTTTCGCTAGCTCCAGCTAGGCCAAAGAAGTCTCGCTTTCAGTAGCTCCATCTAGACTAAAAAAAAATTCTCTTTAAAACTCAAGCAAGTCTAAACAAGTCTCTCCTAAAGCATAAAAATGTCTCTAATATTCTAGTTTCACTTAAATTAAAAAAAATTTCTCTCTTACTCTTTCCGCAGCTAAACTAAAGAAGTCTTTCTTTAGCTATTTGCAACCCGCACATTAAATTTGAAATTCTGCCACAAAAGTTTCATTTATTATAAATAATTCTCTTTTTAAATAATAAAGGAAACACAAGCAAATATATATTTTAAAATTCTTTTGTCAACCATTCTCGACAAAAATGTCTCAAAACAGTTGAATAAATAAACAATAACCACAGAAACATATTGCATTTTTATTTTTTTATTAACTGGAAATAAACTTTGAGGTTTGCTCAAGGAAATAAAAAGAAGGAATTCAGTAGATATAGTTTGAAAACTTTTTCTCGTTCACATCTCTACAATATAAATCTTAAGCAAATTTTACAGTTTAAAAAATTACTGAAATAAATAAATATTTCATTTATTATTTAAATAACCCACTTGAAGTGGTACTTAAGAGATAAGATGAGTTGTAACGTAAAAAACTTATCTTTTGTTAAAATTATGCAAATTTTTTATTTTTTTATAGAAAAATCTAATTATTTATTGCTATAGCAATAAATGATTTAGTTAGTTAAAATTCTCACATTTTTGTAAGGTAAATGTGGTAGGTAATTGAGACTGGTGGTGGCCGCAAGAGGTGTGTGAAATGTAGGCAACTTGAAGAAATCTAGAGCAAAATTAATGTGCGAACATAAATTTAGAAAACAAAAACGGTAGAAAAGATTTTATGCATACATATAAACTACTTATTACTATTGTCATTTACAGTGATGGACATAATGACAGCATTACCGATTGTCTTTTTAGGAAATATTTCTTCAATAGAAGCGAAAAAACAACTTGTATAATTTCTCTAGAGCTAGCGATTAGCGTTGCCGCTGTGATGCTAATATATTAATTTGACCCTTTTTCGACGGCCTTTATGAATTTTATGAGCGGCATGTCGTACGCAGCTTTTACATGCACAGCATTGCCGTTGTGGCCTTAATGTAGCGAATTGGAACGTTTTTGGAGATCCTTGACACTTTTATAGCCCTTTTTTAAAGTACCCTTTTGCATCATTTTAAATTTTTTACTTTTTGACTAACTAACGAAACAATAGCTCTTTTCGCGACAAATTCAATGGCCGTGTTGTCTCACGTCGTGGCGATCAGGTAGTTTGACACCGTTGGACTTCTTTCTTTGGGGTTATTTGAAGGAAACGGTGTACGTCGATAATCCAGCAACAATTCAAGAGCTAAAGGATGAGATAATTCGGCACATTAACGTCATAGAACCTCAATTATGCCTCAGCATAATTGGAATATCGGATGGAGGTGTGCCGCCGAATTCGCATTTTGTTCCATACATTATTGAACCATACCAATATTATCATAATAAAAGGAAATGACAGTAATTTCCTAAATAATTTGTGTTTTATTCAAAATCAACATCGGCCCTTAAAATGTTATCACCCTTTATATTAAAAACTTAAAATATTAATGAATAACTAAATTTTAGGTTTTTGAGCACTATCTGCCTCAAATAAATCTATTTTGTTTGCTTATAAAAAAACTTATTTTTTCTATAAAAAAAAAATTATTTTTTCTATAAAAAAAACTTATTTTTTCTATAAAAAAAACTTATTTTTTCTATAAGCTGCTGTCACACTTTTTTACTTTCAAATGCCCTATTTTTAAACCCTTTTTTTTGGAAAACCCCCTTTCTGAGACCCTTTTAGAAAATGTTTTAACTATAACGCTGCTAGCGATAGATATCCTTTTAAGAATGTATATCTTAAACTAACATAAGAGATTTTTTTATTTTGCTTACGACACAGAGACCTCCTTAGTCGGTTTTTTGCGCGCCTCTAATAATAATTTAGGTTCAAAAGATATTGGGAAATATACGTTGAAATAAAATAAGGCCCGCTTTAAGCCAATCAATTTTTGTTATTTTATGGTCTTATAATCATTCATTCAAAGCAAATTTCGATATACCAAGGTAAAATACCATTTGGTTTAAATATTTATATTTGACTATTGACGTCATCCGTCTTCAATAACGTGAGTGTAAAACGGCAAACCCCTCCGACGAGATTGTGTGGTTACAATCGAAACTAGTCAGGGCAACCTGTCCGCGAAAGCCTGGGTTCAATTCTCAGCGTTGTGTGGGATGACACATCGGCATCCCAGAACTGACGAATCGGAATTAGTTTAATAAAACATGTCATCAGTGCGATGACTCAGTAACATCGCAGAAAGGACTCATACGACTCAATTTAATGACAAGCTGTCATTAAATTTAGTTATTGGGATCGACTTAAATCAAAGTGAGGGAATATTATTATTTACTTACCCGTTATGTTTGTTTCACTTTTGTTGTATTCCGCCCTTTATTTACAGAAGAACTCTCAATTATAAGACACCAGCAGCATGCCCGATATGGTTTTCGTAGTCATTCTACTTGGAAAATTTTATGTATTTAACCAAATAATTTAAAAAAATAATATGGGAATTTTTGGTTCTCATTTTACTTTTTAAACATGAAAATTATGTTAATACACAAAATGTGGCATGGAATGGATGTCAATGTAGGCATAGCATAGATGACGCATCAAATATGACAAAACTTTATGATGGCGTTCGTCATTGGATTAATGTCACTTTTTGCCTCATTGATGCCAATTGTCATAACATTGATGTTACAATTCTGATATTAGGGTATCATTAACATTAAGATGCATTTTTCTGAGTGTATTGTTATTATTGAAAATGGGTTAATATTTGCGGTGTGGAAATTTTCAAAAAAAAAAAAAAAAAAAAAAAACTAAAAATATTACACATACAAATAAAAATCTGTATTAAGATATGGTTGACTTTTTTTAGACTCTTCATAGAAAAAATTTTCAGTAAATTTTTATCAATTAAAAAATATGTTTGAAAAGTATTTCAATTTAATTAATGAGATAATTGAAACAATTATTTTTTTAGTTCAAAAAAATTAAAAATTAAATTTTGACTTTATTAACATTTTAATTGTTTTGAAATAAATTTTTAATTGATATAAAACAAAAAATCTTAATGGATTTCTTTCCGCTCAAAATAAAATAATTTAAACTTTTAGATTTGTTGTTGGGAATTGCAAAACTTTAGCTATATTTAATTAAATCAATTAACACATTGTTTGAAATGGCAAAGTTTCTTTATCATGTTTTTAATTAAAATTAAAAATATCATTTATTGAAAAATAAATCACAATTTTAGATCTTTAAAATTTTTAGTAATCAATATACATAATCATATATATATTTTTTTTTTTTTTTTTTTTTTTTTTTTTTTTTTTTTTTTTTTTTTTTAGTGGTAATAGGTACAAAATCAACGAATTGTTTGCTTGATTCTATGAATTTGGTGATTAGAGACAATTTTTTATTTTTTCTGTATTAAAGCACTGGGAAATTCAATCCGTTTTTTTTACAATAAAAAAAAAACAATTATAATATTTTTCACACATTGACAGCCTGTTTTTGTAAAACACAAGTGTTCTCACTTGAAGTTTTCGTATTAAAACGAAAACGTTTTAAATATGGTTTTTAAAAAACATTTAAAAGCTTTCGTCTATTCATGTTTGACATGAATAGAGCTTTTTTCTATCGTTAAATAACATTATTGCCAATGCGTTTATTTTCGTACCTTTTTATGCTTTTTGCATATAAGGATTTTGTGTTCAAGGTTAACCCTGTCTTTTGTTTACAAAAATAAATTATAAATTTAAAAAACAAAAACGATTTTTTGCTACACATCAACATATAGAAATGGTGAAGGTATTTGCGTGAAGCATAAAACATACGGAAGAACTAACATACACACATACATACATACTTATGTACATATATGTACTTGTTTCTAGAATTTTTTGGACCTGTAAATACATATTTATGTAATTAGTAGAATTTAACCCGCTACTTTATTAACGTCTCCTTTTCTTTCGTAAGCATATTTTTATGCCAAAGTTAATTTTTCTAGGTTTTTACTTGTATAAACGCTAGCATTTAATTCGCTACTTTGTCCGGCCCTTTTTATGATCATATTTGTGTGCCTAAGGTTATAGTTCTGCTCATTTTTTATCTTATGGGATGATAATCACTCAGGACCTTGCAGCTTTATTTTGAGTCTCTTCAAAGTACCAAAAAAGAAATTACGATTTTCGCCCCTTAAACGTTAGAATTTCGAAAAAGTGCCAAATTTGGCTTTACATTTTTTAGATAAGTTTCGAATGTGATATAACTTTAATTTCTATGTTTATTGGCTTAAAAGATAGGGGGATGACAAAAAGTACCAAAATATTCCCTGAAAGAGGAGAATTTCAAAAAAGTACCAGACACTCGTCCACTTATTTTTTTTAAAGACAACGATAGGTATTACATTTCATTGTATCTCTCTAAGTTTTGGAAATATAAGGTCACCGAATTTACCCTTGTTACCAGTTAAACATTCGACTTTCCAAAAATACCGTTTTAGTGGATCTATTTGGGAAGAGTCCAGCCACCGGTACAAATTTCAAGTTTTTAGCTTCAGGCTTTTAGGCTGTGCGATGATAAATCAATCAGTCAATAATGTTACAATTCTATATACATATACATATATATAGATACACAAACCTTTAATAATATTGTAAATAATTAAGGGTTCTTTCAGTAAAATATCCTTTTTATTTTCTACTTATTTTTTTAAACGAATACCTTTTACTTATCGTCTTATTTTGGCATTTGTGTTCATTTATTACGAAGATGTTCATTTTATAAGAACCAAACGTGTGTGGAAAAAATGAAAGCTTTTTCAGTCACTCACCTAAAATGTGTTTTAATTTTTTGAAAACCTAAATCAGTTTTCGTTCGTTTTTTTACGAACGAACAAATATTTTCATTTTCTAAAAACAGGCTGTGAATCATTTTTTGGTATTTTAATAGCAGTGTTGCCAACTTGTTATCAAATTTTCCATTTGTTTATAAATAATACTCTGTCATCGTTTCGAACGAGTTATGCCGTACGGTTTAATTTTCTAATCGGAAATTGCTTTCAAAAAAATTTTACTTTACGAACCGAAATACGCAGTAGCCCCGCTGTTATATTTCTTTACTCACTTCTGCTATTCTATGATATGTTACACATTTGAATAAAATCCGATAGAGGCACATACATATAATTATTTATTTACAACAATTAACGTAATAATATAAACTACGTCAAATCTAACAACAACAACAAAAAACAAATCAAACTACTAGAAAATCACCATTTTAACAGAATCAAGTTTCTCTTACAACGAATAAAACAAAAAAATAACTTAAAGATACTGTTTACAAAAAAAAAAAAAAAAAAAAAAAAATAGAAATCACAGGAGAGCTACAACAATAACATACAACAAATCGTAAATAATTAACATGTTGCCTAAGTTTTTTTTTTTTTTTTTCTTTTTTTTTTTTTAAACCAATGTATACGACGTAGTTCATAAAAACAAGTACGAATAAATTTTATAAAAGGTACTTTAAGCTTTTTTGTAATTTTTATAGCAAAAAAAAATTTTTTGTTGTTTTTTTACTACGGTCCATTAAAGGCAATTTCCTCGGTTTCATATGGCTGAATGCACAGATTTTTTATTTGTGTTTTTTTTTTTCTATTTTTCATAACAAATAAACATTCCCGTAGATACAAGTGGTGGTACTTTATTACAGTGGGGATTTAACTGCAGCTAAGGCCGCTAAATACTCGATCACACCAGCACGACCAATCTGTTGCATTTGGATACAACAAAATGTGTTTGATTTTATATTTATGTGAGAAACAAATATTTTTGTAATTTCAGTTTTTAATAGTATTTTTTTTTTTTTTTTTTTTTTTTTTTTTGTAATGTTTGACTGCTACTTAAAGATACATTTATGTATCTACAAATGTGAACACATTCATATGGCTAAATCAAAAAACAGAAAGTATGAAGTTTTTCTCTTTCTTGTTTTGCAATAATTTTTTATTATTTTCTAGATTTTCGTCGTACTTACTTCACAGATACAAATGTAAGTTTTCTTTGTAGATACAATTATTTAGGGTTTCATATACTTTTCGTCTCGTTTATTGTTTTTAACAATTCTTATGCAACATTTGAACTGTTCAATTGTAATTTCCATCTTAAAAATGCAAAGTTTATCCATAATAAGACTCACCTGAAAGAAAATAAATGTGAGAGAGAAAAAATTAGTTTAATAAAAACTTAGCAAAATTTATAGAATTTAATCATAATACATATCAAGCCTTGGCTGCAATAGAGTCATAACTCAAAAAACCTGATTTTTGAGCTAATGTGTTTAGTTCTTTAATTGCCATTGGAACATATGGCCGCCTACTAGATAATAATGTGAAGTTATTCGCCAAATCGTTTCTTCATATTGTGTTAAAATTTCATACAAATATCTTATATACTCAACTCTAGAGAGGCGAATTAAAATTTAAGGTGCTTGAAAATTCAAATTTAAGTTATGACTCTATTGCAGCAAAGGCTCGATACAAAAAGAAATAAAAATTATATGTATAAATATAATAAGAAATTCGGACAGAACAAGCAAAACACAACCCTACCAAACAGGAAAAACTGCCCTACATGTTTCCCAGCCTCCTGCCGCGCAGCCAGGTCATTCCCATTACGAATCCCGTCAGATTCTCGAGCCCGCAGCCCGAGACATCTCCCAATTCGTGCAGGAATCTGCTACCTATCCACCTCAGCCTGCTGTTCTGTAGCCTGGGACAGTGGCACAGAAAGTGCTCAACTGTCTCCAGCTCCTCTGGGTCCTCACACAGCCTACATATATCCGATAAGCCAGACCCCATTCTCACCGCCATTCTGCCTATCATACCGTGGCCCGTGATAATACCTATTATGGTCCTGACACAGGCCATACTCTTACCCAGCAGCGCGTCCGAATTTGACCTACTAAGCATCGGCCACAGCGTGCGCGATACTCGGCAGTCCGTTCGGCCCCGCCAAGCCCGATTAGTCCTGTTCAGAATCCATTCCCTAATTCTCCCAAAGTAGAAGCCCATTACAGGCCTGACCACTTGCAAACTGTCAGGATCTTCCATTTCCGAGCCCAGTCTTGCCAACTCATCAGCTATCTCATTGCCGGTGATGTTGCAGTGACCCGGTACCCAGCAGAGCCTCACAACATAATTCCCTAAGATTACTCCCAGAGCCCTCCTACAATCGTCCACTAGCCTGGAGTTCACATAACAGCCCATAAAGGCCCTAAGAGACGCCTGGCTGTCCACATATATTGTGACCTCCGAGCCCTTGGCAATGTTAGCTCCTACGAATTCCACGGCCCTGAGAACCCCCATATGACTTTTTGATGTCCAGATCCTCAATGTAGACCCCCGCACCGGTGCCCTTCATCTTCGAGCCATCAGTGAAAATAGCAAATCCCCTATACAATCTGCCCTGCCCTGACCAGCTCTCCCTAGAAGGCAATATCACCTCTGGCAAACACCCAAAATCGACCCTATTGACCACATAATCCGTAGAGCCTCCGTGAAATTTCCTAACAGTCCTAGCTCCCTCAGCCTAAGAATGCTCCTTGCTGCCATTTCCCTCACATACTGCTCTATAGGCAGAAGATGAAGAATAACATCCAGAGCCGCCTGAGGGGTACTTCTCAGGGCACCTGTCATGCCGATCGAAACACACCTCTGAGCCTTAGGCAGAAGCGACAAAAGAGAAACTACTTAAGAATTTTTGGAATAGTTTTTAGATCAGCTGTTAGTTTAAATCGCCAAAGCAAAACAAAGACACACAATAAATAAAACTAGAAACCGTATTTTAAAATTCCTTTTTTAATAAAAATTGTAAGAATTGTTACTAATATTAACTCAAATAAATAGAAAACATATTAGATTTATTAATAGTTCATTAAAAAAATTTCTTAAAAGTTTGGTTAGGCCTAAATACGTCCGATCAATTCGATTTCGTTTTACAGAACACCTCTCTTGCGGGTTTAAGTCACAATCACAAATGTAATGCAAGTGTCTGAACATGTCGGCATGTGGGTTCAACCGATCAGCTGGTTATGATTTTTTGTTTGAGGAAAATGTCGAAATACGCGTGCAGGAAAAACTGCTCCTGCCAACAGGCATCTGTCGTTAACTTATATCAAAATTCTAATGAGCCGCGTCATTGAGATTTGGGTTTGACCGTTGATAGCAGACTACCTCGGGATTTGAGTTGAAAATTAAAATAAGTGAATTCTATGTTCCATTAACATTTCCAAGCCCGAAGAAATAGCAACGATTAAATTAGTTCACAAACAAATAAATACCTTTTTTAATGACGACAAATTTAATTTATTGGAAGGGCTACAAAAATATTAGAGAAATGTTGGACAAAGTGCATAAGCTCAAAGGAGACGACGAAATAAAATGAGTTTTTATCTAAAAGGCTGTGTTTCATTCAAAAAGGCACAGACTTATTGAACCGCCCTCGTACAAGTGTTGCCTACATTTTATAAGGGATTTTAACATTTTCTGCAACCAAAAGTTACAATAAAATTTCTATTGTTGTAGGATTGCCAACACCAGATAAATAAATTCGCCTTAATCTAAACGAAAAATAAACCCCTAAGTCCACTTAAAGCCAGCAAAAAAACTTGCTCAGTCTAGCTAAACTTGTCGAAAGAGATTTCCTTAAATGAGATATAGCTAGCGATTATATTTCCTCCACTTGCGTTTTCAGTATTTTTCAATCAAAATTCTCATTTAAACTTGCAAAACTATACGCAGCGAAAATGAATTTTTTCATATTGTCCCTGCAACAAAACTATTTTTAAACATACCATGGTTAAAGTAACCATAGTACATAAGTCCTCCATCAAGAAGCCACAACCATATTATGGTTACCTCGGAATATGTTATGATGAATAGAAACAATAATTTATTCATCACCAACAATTTTATGGTTATAAATTAACAATAACATTTTCCTCCTTTTCAAAAGCAACACGTTATGGTAAAAAAACAAATATTCAATTATAAGTTAAAAACATATTATTGTTATAATTAACCATAACATGTTGGGAGGCAAGCAAAGTAAGGTTGCTACTTCTTGATAGAGGACTAATATAACCATGTTTAAAAATTTTTTGTTAATAATAGTTTTTCGAAAACTCTGTTTTCTTTACGTGTATTAAAAAAGGATGTACATATTTACATTAAACCAATTAAAATGCCACAATAACAAACAATTATTTACAATTAATCAATCCATATAGAGTATTCGAATAAAAACTTTATTAAATAGCCATCGATACGAACACCTTTATTGCTAGTTCTAAATATAGTAAAAGCGCCTAATTAAGAATGTGTATATAAAATCGCTGCCCCAAATCGGTAAAAGTGTGTAATGCCAATTTAGAAGGTATAAATATCATTGAATGTTTGTATATTTACATACAACTCTAACCTTGAATTATTCGTTTTATTTAAAGAAGTGTTAATTTTACTGAAAATTTTTGTATGTTTATTTTTATGAGTTCTACTACGGTGATTTTGAAACTGAAAATGAAAACATGAAATTATTTTTATATATGTCATATTTTTTTAAAATTTTTCTTTAATTATCCATTAACTCAACGTGTAATTTGTAAATTTGAAATCGTTTTGGTGGTAGTTTTGGTATGGAAGAAAAAAACATGTGACGTCATTCAGTGTTTAAAAATTACAATAAAATTGTTAAAAAAAAAAAAATTATTAGACGAAAAAAACGCCTAAATGAAAGTAAATAACGTTTTAACACCCACATAGTAAATACACAATGTATTTTAGATTTGTATACACATTTAGCTAAAAATGGTAAAAAAAAATATATTAAACTTTTTTTTAAACAAAATTTATTTTGTGTTTAGATCATTGATACGCTGATTTATATTGCGATTAAATTTGATTTGTTCAAAAAAAAATACTGTATGAAATTATATTAGATTAATTAAGTCACCGATATATAATATCTATATATATAAAATTGTAACGTTACTGACTGACTGACTGATTCATCATCGCACAGCTTAAACGCCTGAAGCTAAAAACTTGAAATTTGGACGAGGGGTTGGTTGGTCTGTCCCCAAAACGATTCACCAAAACGGAATTTTTGGAAATTCGAATGTTTAGGGGGTAAAAAAGTGTAAAAATGTGTAAATTCGGTAACCTTATATCTCCAAAATTAAAAGAGATACAAAAATGTAATACTAATCGTTCTAGCCCTTTTACGGAATAAACAGGTAAAACCTGTATTTTGGTACCTTTTTGTCACCCCAACTATCTTTTAAACCCATAAACATAGAAATAAGGGTTATATCACATTTAAAACTTATCTAAAAAATACAAATACGAATTTGGTACTTTTTCGAATTTCGGACGTTTAAGGCTCCGACTACAATATTGAAATTTGTTATGCTTCAATGCGGAGAAAAAAGTACCGAAAAGGGGAAATATGGAAAATTTAATTTCGTACTTTAGCTTTTTGGTTCTAAAACTGGTAATTATTTTAATTATCGTTAATAATGGACGTAGAAACATAAACTTCAACATGCAATGTCATGAGTGGATAAGAACCTATGGGGGAACTTTTTGTTCAACTGGTACTTTTTGAATTTCCGTTAGTATTACATAACGTTACGTTAGAAACATAAAATAAACATGCAATGTCCTGAGTGAATGAGAATTTGTTAAAGGGATCTTTTTGGTACTTTTTCGTTCATTAACTGGTACTTTTTTTAATTTTCGTTAATATTAGACCCATGAACATAAAATAAAACATGCAAGGTCCTGAGTGAATGAGGAGAATCTGTAAATGGGCTTATTGGTACTTTTTGTTCTTTAACTGGTGCTATTTGAATTTCCGTTAGTATTGGATCTAGAAACATAAAATTCAACATTCAATGTCCTATAAGAGAATCTATAAGAGGGAAATTTGTGTTACTTTTTTGTTTTTTGACTGGTACTGCTTGGAATTCGGTTAGTATTGGAACTAGAAACCTACAATTGAACATCGAAGGTCCTGAGTAAATAAGAATCTGTTAGAGGGATATTTTTCGTACTTTTTCGTTCTTTTATTTTCGTTTATATTGGATCTACAAACATAAAATTAAACAAGCAATGCGTTGAGTGAATGAGCATCCGTAAGAGGTGCTTTTTGGTAAATGTTTGTGCTTTAGCTGGTACTTTTTGATTTACCTTTAATATTAGACCAAGAAACATAAAATTAAACACGCAAGTTCCTGAGTGAATGATAATCTGTAAGGGTAATTTTTGGTACTTTTTCTTTCTCTAACTGGTAGTTTTTTAATTAAAGTGTTACTTTTTTAATTTAATACTTATTGTTGTTCATTAAATAAAAATAAGCGAACAGGTGTCTTGTACTATTTTAAAATTCGTCCCTTTTAGGGAGTAAGGGGTAAAACCTGTATTTTGGAAATTTTTTGTCACGCCATCTATCTTTTAAACCAATAAACATTGAAATAAAAATTATATCACATTCGTAACTTATCTAAAAAATACAAATACAAATTTGATACTTTTTCAAAATTCGATCCTTTAAGGGGTGGAAGTCGTACCTAATTTCGTACATTTTTTTCTTGGTCCATCTATATAATATAAAATTGTAACTTAACTGAATGATTCATCATCACTTATCATAAGCTACAAAAGCTAAAAAATTAACATTTGGAACGGAGGCGGGGCTCTCGCCAAATCGATCCCGCTAACCTCAAATATCCTAAGCTAAAAAAGATACAAAAAAATATTACTTGTTGTTGTTCAATAAAAAAAAATTGGACAGGTGCCTGGTACTTTTTAAATTCGGCCTTTTTAGGGAGTAAACGGGTAAGACCTGGATTTTGAAACTTTTAGTCATGCCATCTATCTTCAAAACTAATAAACATTGAAATAAAAAATATATCACATTCGTAATGTATCTAAAAAATACAAATAAAAAATTTATACATTTTCGGAGTTAGAACGTTTAAGGGTAAAACGCTAGCATTTAAACAAATTAAAGCCTAGAAACAAACTTTGGAGTAAAAATATGTCCACGAAAGAAAAGGAGACGCTACCGAAGTAGCGGGTTAAATGTTAGTATTATATAAAGCCTATTTCAGGTTGATTATTTTATCAACCCAATTATGAATCAAATTCCCCTGGAGCTTTTTTCCTTTTAGCATTTTTCCAATTTAATTTCTATTGTAAAAATGGGAGAAGGGAATAAACTCCAGGGAAATTTTTTTCATAAATGTGTTGTATTTGTAATTATGACACAAGTACAATTACAAACTGTATTCTAATTTTGTATATCACACAGAAAAAAATCAATGTAAAATCATCGAAAACATGGTTGAGTTTTTATTTTTCGGTAGTAGTTTTTCAATGTTAAATTAACATGATTTTACACAAACTTGCAAACAACATTTTCTTTTCTATTAAAATAACTATAATTCATGATAATTTACCATTCCAGTAAAGTTAGCATAACTCTTTCTCATGCAGTCTGATGCGGTCATCTGTATGAATTCGCCTTGGACTATGAAATAAACATTAATTTCAAATTTATTTCACATCATTTCGTTTAAGAAATCAACCGACAATAGAAAAAAAACGCCAAAATTAAATTATAAAAATTATACAACAATTTTAGGTTAGAAAAAACACAGGAACTTGAAAAATAAATAATTTTTTTTTTATTGGTGGTAATAAAGTTTTTAGATACATATTTTCAATTAATTTTCACGTATTAATGTTGTTATTAAAGTTAAATATAAAAAAGGGTGTGTAAGTTTCGTTTGATTAAACATGAAATAATAATTTAGCGGTTTTTTTTTGTCTGATCAGTTATTTTATCATGGCTTAACAAAAATATCTAGTAATTGCTCTTAGTAGGAATCTTCAAAGAAAGATAGTTAATAGGGTATTCAAACGAATAACCGTTGTTCGATTAATCGAATAATTTTGGTCGTTTGCCTGTTCGAGTAATTCAAAATTGCTTATTTTCGATTAACGAATAATTCGAACAATTTATGTCGATAATCGATAAATCAAAAATTTGTTTTTTCACAGTACATGTGTACTAGTTTTTTATCTTTTATGTTAAAGAACAAGTCGGTACGTTTAAAATACCCTTTTATTGTTTCTTAACTCTAGAACATTTCCTTCGAGTAATGATTCAGATGAAGACGATTATTTTTTTGAGACGAATGAAAACAAGTATTAAAATCGTTAAGAAATCAAAAAAAAAAAAAATTCAAGTGGTATAATGGAATAATATAGTTTTTAAAAAAGACAAGAACAAGAATAGAGAAATTGGATATGCTTTATAACGCTTTACTTTTATTCTCTCGTACATCAGCAATAAGAGAAACGAAAGTTACGGCCTTCGTCAGCATTCTTTGTGTCACACTGGATAGTGATACTTTATATTTTGAATGTATTTAACTCAACTATTTTAACAAATAGATATTGGGAATTATTTCTTTTTCATAAGCAACTTTATTATATTCAACATTTTTAATTTTTCGAATTTATTCTATGAGTTAAATTTCAGTTATGTATTTTATAAAGCTTTTTGTAATAGCTCTATTCCTTAAATTTTTAGAAATGACTTTAAACACTACCAGACTATTATATTGTATAATGTCATTTCTAAAAATTTAAGGAATAGAGCTATTACAAAAAGCTTTATAAAATACATAACTGAAATTTAACTCATAGAATAAATTCGAAAAATTTAAAATGTTGAATATAATAAAGTTGCTTATGAAAAAGAAATAATTCCCAATATCTATTTGTTAAAATAGTTTAGTTAAATACATTCAAAATATAAAGTATCACTATCCAGTGTGACACAAAGAATGCTGACGAAGGCCGTAGCGGGCCAGAAAATGCATTACATTCTGCTGGTGTCTAATAATTGTAAAATTTTTCTGTACATAAATATACTTCATTGCTATCCAACGGAAAGCTAAGGTAAAATGTAACTAGAAAATACAATATAATAGTCTGGTAGTGTATAAAGTCATTTCTAAAAATTTAAGGAATAGAGCTATTACAAAAAGCTTTATAAAATACATAACTGAAATTTAACTCATAGAATAAATTCGAAAAATTAAAAATGTTGAATATAATAAAGTTGCTTATGAAAAAGAATTTATTTATATTGTAATAGATCAAGTTTGTATTGAAAAATATTTTTTTTTTTTATATTCAATTACAAAAAATGTTTAATTTTGTCATTAATTGTTATAATTGTTAAATTTGTTAAAAATTTGTAAAGGAAAGAAAAAAACCCTGAAGAAGGCACGACGAAGTGCCGAAATACTGGATATAATAAACATTTAAAGTTTTTTATATAAAAAGACCTTAAGCTCGATAATTTAATTATACTATAAATAATAAAGGTCGAATAAAATATATATTCGGGCATGTTCTGTAAATCGAAATCACGTGAAATTGAAATCGAACACATTTTGAAAATTCTCCCGTTTTCAAAGTTCATAAAAATATATCCTTTTATATATCTCATACTTTGAGGAACACTTTCCTCTACCTAACCTACTTTTGAAATCCGGAAAAGCTTCGTTAATTTTTACAAAAATTCAAATGAAAATCTTCATCGATTTCAATTTCATGTGATTTCGATTTCCAGTACATGGCCGATTATATACATTAACACTTAAGTTGTATTATCTTTTTTTTAATAATATTTTGATAAGCTTAAATTTTGATGCTATTTTTTGTTTAAAAAGTTTTCCTCTTTTATTACATGAAGTACCTTTTGTTATATTGTTTTTAATTTTTTAATAAAATTTTCATGTTAAAAAATATAATATTGGGTCTTATTTTGAAACTTCTAAACTAGACAAAATTAAAATTATTCGATTAACCGTATAATTTTAAATTGTTCGATTATTATTCGATTAAATTTTACATCGAATAATTCTTCGCGCGATTAATCGATTAATAAAAAACATCGATAAATTGAATACCCTAGTATGTAACAAATAAACCAAAATACAGTTAAATCGCACGATCATATCGAGCTTTAACAGCAAAAATAGCTTAAGCAATATAATTTTTTAATTTCGTTTTTTTTAAAAATTAATTATTTGGCAACACTTGCATCATGTCTTAAAATTTAATGGTCACACAAAATACCGTTACGAATCTATAAAACAGCTTGCACTAAAATGCACATTAAATGCACCACAAAAATATCAAAAAAATAACAAGTAAAAGTGATAACATACTACATATTCGCCTATGCCGAATCCTTGATACCCTCCACCGATAGTTATGCGTTTCAGGCGAATTGTGACGCGGTAGAAAAGGACACATGACTTTTGAAATTGTAATACAAAAAATTGCAATAACTTAATAAAAACTAAAAAAAAGTAAATAATGGATTAAAAAAACGTGTTGGTCCCCATAGGGTTAAAAGAATTTGTAATAATTATTATCACCAACAACGTGTGAGTGTGCGTATCTGTGTGTGGTATCTTAAGAATTGTTATTATTTACAAATTACACAGTCTTTCAAACCCAATCACACATATGTACATATACATGCGTGTTTGAGTGAGTGTATGTGAATGATTGTAGCAGTCTACTTTGTACAAATCTCTTGCTTTAGGGATTTGCCGGCATTTCAAATATTTTTATGCCACCGTCTTTCTCTTATCAGTCCGTTGGAGACTTTTAATGAATGTCTGACAGTAGAATTTATTTTGTATTTAAACAGCAACAGCAGCACAAAATGCTGCCATATTATGTTTTTTTTTTTCTATATGTACATATGAATGTTTGTTTGTATTGCCATAACTGTAAGTGTTTATATAGTTTTTCATACACAAATAAATACTCCCCAAATGTGTGTAGCTGTGTGATCAAAAACGTGCAATTGCACATTAATCACAGATGTTGCCACAAATGCATAAACATTTCTGATTACCTAAGCACCACATTTTTGTTTCTTTTTTTAGTTTTCTGTTTCATATTTTTTTTATTATTAATACGCTGCAACATTTACGTTTAACATTTTGGCAACAACAACAACAACACGTTTTAATGTGCTTCGTTCTGTAAGATGTGCGGAGTAAGTAGAAAAAAGTGTGATTCCTAATAAGTAGTTTTCACACAACCAAACACACACATACACATAATTTTAAAGGAGATTATACGCTTCTTATTTATTTAAATAAATATAATTTATGATATTTATTTGTGAGTTATTATTGGGGTTGGAATTTAATGAATGTTTCTTTAATGTTATCGCTGTTCTGCTGATTTCAGAGAGAGATTTTACGTAGAAGCTCTCGTAAAGATTTTAGTAGAAAGCATAAATTTATTTATTATTTATTTTTTGCTAACCACTGTTTTATTATGGAGATTTTGTTCTAAGAAAATATTAATATACTATTCAAGTAGAGAAAAAAAGGGGTTATTTATATACAGGTGTTAGTTTTTAAGAAATCCAAAGTAAGAAATATGTTCTATTCAGTGTGGCCATTTTGGCATTTTTGCAGCTAAATTTAGCATTAAAAATTTATATTTAGCTGCAAAATTTTCTTTTAGCACTTGGCATTTTACTTAACATTTTTGGAATATGTTTTTAGCTTTTTTTAGCATTATTTATTTTTTAAAAATTTGGACGAATAGTTTTATTGATCTTACTAAAAAAATTTTATAAATTATAAAATATTTTGACTAGAAATACTTATACCTAAAATCAAATTTCGTATGAAAATTGATAATTTTTATGTTAAGAAACCTGTTCAGAGAATATTAGAAATGCCCTTATCGTGTCGATTGTAAACATTATTCGCCCTTTGATATTATGATATAAAAATACAAGGAAATGACTCACTCACTCACTGATTCACCATCGCACAGCCTAAACGCCTAAAGGTAAAAACTTGAAATTTGGACCAGGGCTTGGTCTCTCCCCAAATCGATCCACTAAGACGGGATTTTTGGAAATTCGAATGTTTAGGGGGTAAAAAAGGGTAAAAACGGGTAAATTCGGTAACCTTATATCTCTAAAACTAAAAGAGATACAAAAAAAATTTAATACTTATCGTTGTTCTTTAGAAAAATAAGCGGACAGGTGTCTGGTACTTTTTGGAAATTCAGCTCTTTAACGGAGTAAACGGGTAAAACCTTTAGTTTGGTACTTTTTTGTCACCCCATCTATCTTTGAAACCCATAAACATAGAAATAAGGGTTATATCACATTTGAAACTTATCTAAAAAATCCAAATACGGATTTGGTACTTTTTCGAAATTCGGACATTTAAGGGGTAAAAACCGTAACTATTTTTGGTAATTAAATTATGGGCTCCCACTACAATCTTGAAATTTTTTATGCTGCAATTGGGAGAAAAAAGTACCAAAAAGGGGAAATAGGGAGTAAACGGGTAAAATCTGTATTTTGGTACTTTTTTGTCACCCCATTTATTTTTTTAACCCATAAACATAAGTAGAAATAAGGGTTATATCACATTTGAAACTTATCTAAAAATTCCAAATACGAATTTGGTACTTTTTCGAAATTCGGACATTTAAGGGGTAAAAACCGTAACTATTTTTGGTACTTTTTTACAAAACATTTTTTTTTTATTCAAAAATTTAGTACTTATTGTTGTTCAATAAAAAAATAAGCGGACAGGTGCCTGGTACTTTTTTGAAATTCGGCCTTTTTGGGGACTAAACGGGTTAAACCAGTATTTTAAAACTTTTTTGCCACGCAATCCATCTATTAAACCAATAAACATTGAAATAAACAAATATCACATTCGTAACGTATCTAAAAATTACAAATAAAAATTTGGTACATTTTCGAAATTCGAACGTTTAAGAGTTAAAAATCGTACCTATTACAAAGTAGCGAGTTAAAACCTAGAAACATAAACTTTGGCGTAAAAATATGTCCACGAAAGAAAAGGAGATGCTAACGAAGTAGCGGGTTAAATGCTAGTTATGATATAAAAGTACAAGGAACTTCCACTTTGTATTTAGATAACAATTCAATGGTGTAAATGTTTAAAAAAATTGTTTGCTCTAAACTGCTGAAAAAATAAGTATTTTAAAGATTCAAATTTTCTTAGACTATAACAATTAAAATAACCCAGGAAAAACTTTTTGAATTTTGGTAATAGGTCGTAGTTATTTCATACGTTACCTGGTAAGTAGTTGTCATTACAATTGTCATTATTCCGAAAACCTCAATAAGTACTTGCTAGTAATGACCTCAGTAAGTACTTTTCACTACTATTATTTTCAGTTATGAGTATTTGCTTACTAATAATCAGCTAAATTACTACTTATTAGCTGTCTTGTTTTCAGTACTGAATATCTACTTACTGCTAACTAGCTCTATAACTATAACTTATAAGGTCTATTAACTAGCGCCAATTTAATAAAACCTAGTTATTTTTTGGCTTCTAGTAAGTTATTGTAAGTACTTACAATTCAACTTACTGGTAGTTAAATAATAACTAGATATTTTGTGACTTCTAGTAAGTGTATTGTAACTACTGAATTCTGTGGACAACTCGAACAAAAATAAGTAGTTATTTAGCCTAAAAATAAGTAGTGTTCATATGTCTCCAATATTACTTGCTAACTTACCAGGTAAGTAAAGTTTTTGCTGGGAATATAAAAAATTTTGTATATCATATAAATAAATCGTTAACTCTTTGCATATACATATATGAGGTTTTATGGCCACCTAAATTTAAAATTTAATCTCAACTATCTGTGCTACATATTTATAAGTATGCTTTACCAAAAATCTAGCCACTTTACCAAAATCTTGCCACTTGATATAATATAACAATTTATTAAAATTTCGTTACAAAATAATTACTGAAATGTTTTTAGGCACTAATCATGTAAAACGCAGCGCAACGACAAAGAATAACATTGAAAGCACAAACAATGTCATAAATATTTTATAATTTTGTTGTTTCTGTCAACAGAAATTCACGTACCGTTTTAAAATTTTCAACGACACAAGCAATGGAGCTTTTGAAATCTGTAGGAAGCAACAACAAAATTGCAAAATATTTATGACATTGTTTGTGCTTTCAATCTTATTCTTTAGCGTTGCGCTGCGTTTTACATGATTAGGGCCTTAGTTTGGAATAACATGTAATACTGGTACATAATAATTTTTTAACAAAAATCTTTAAAAAATTTTAGCATTATTTTAGCACGTTTTTAAAATCCTTTTTAGCATTTTTTGATGTTTAATGCCAGATTTAGCTGTAAAATTTTTTTAGACCTGTGTTTCCAGAGGTAGGGAAAATCCCTACATGTAGGATTTTTTGGTACTAAAATAGAAGCGTAGGGAAAATCGGACTGATTTTTTATATTCGCCAAAATGTAAGCAATTTTTCTGATATTTCGTTAATATTTAAAGAAATCGACTACTTAAGTCCAGAACATGTTCTTGGAGTTCAAATTTTATACTATTGTCTTAATAATTTAACTAAAGCCTTAATGATCTCATGTATGAGTGTGGAGAACAATTGCATACAAATTATTTTTCTGAAATCTTCAAATTAATATATTTTGAAACACGGATTTGGAACAGTTTTGGATAAGAATATCAAAAATGAAAAATAAAATGGCGAAACAACTACGGATTTTGTTTGCTTTACCCAATGCAAATGCCAATGCAGAGTGATAACAAAAAATCGAAACAAATTGAGCCACATAACTTGTTTAAGTTTAATTTGTATTATAAGATCATTTCCGCAAAACAGTGAAACAGGGTGCATTTATTTCGAGTCACTTTCGAAAATTCAATTAAAAAGAAATACATTCATATATTATTTATAAAATAACCTGTTCCTTTTATACCTGAATTAAATTAAAATTATCATTTAAAGATTTAGTTCAAAAGAACTACACATTTTATATTTAAAAAACCTCTTGTTTTTTCCATTGAATTTAATCAAAATTACATACAATTTTCTTTTAGGTTTATTACTTATTTTTGTTATTACAACTTTATAATACGTATGGGAATTAAATAAGTTTTTCATAACTATTGTTTTTTTCTTAGATTTTAATGACTGATATGCGTAGGGATTTATGCAGGGAACATTTTTTCATCGTATAAGGAAAAATCGGCTTTTTTTAGTATGCGTAGGTATTTTTCATAAAATCTTCTGGCAACACTGATTGTAACGTAACATTGTCTGTACTAATACATTCTCGCTCCATTTCTCTGATCCATTTCGAGATACTTTTTTCAATAGCCTTTTTTGACAGATAACGTGTGAGTCGTGTCATGCTGTCATGTTATTTTTGTTTAGTATTGTTTGGCATTTCATAACTGAAGCCGCTCGATTCGCTCTATGGGCTCTTGAAAATTTCCAAGACGATCCGAAGTTTTTGAGGCAAATTTTGTTCAGCGTAAGACCCATTCCTGGCTCAATGGGTATGTAAACAAACAAAATTGCCGCATTTGGGACGAAGAGCAACCTGAAGAGATTCAAGAACTGCCACTTCATCCAGAAAAAACAACGGTTTGGTGCGGTTTGTGGGCCGGTGGAAGCATCGGTCCATATTTCTTTAAAAATATTGCCGGTGCGAACGTAACCGCCAATGGCGATCGTTATCGTGCCATGATAACCGACCATTTGATGGCTGAAATTGAAACTCGTGATCTCGGCGACATTTGGTTTCAGCAAGACGGCGCCACTTCCCACACATCGCATCAATCAATGGATTTATTGAGAAAACACTTCGGTGAGCACATAATTTCAAGTTTTGGGCCGGTAGACAGGCCACCATGATCGTGTGATATCACACCGTTAGACTTCTTAATGTGGGGATATGTAAAGTCTAAAGTTTATGCGGACAAACCCGCTTCGATGGAGGAAAACATCACGCGTGTCATTCGCCAGTTACCAGTCGAAATGCTCAAACGAGTCATCGAAAATTGGACTCAACGGATGGACCATCTGCGCCGTAGCAACGGCCAACATTTGATAGACATAATCTTCAAAAAATAAATGCCAAAGAATGTTCTTTCAAATGATAATAACCATTCCCCATTAAATTTGAATTTTCTGTTTTTTTTTTTTTTTTTTTCTTTAAAAAAGTAGGGAACCTCTAAATGGATCACCCGATATAAATATTGCTCCTTTTCAATAACATTCTTTAATACCTACCAGAAAATCTGCCAGATAAAATGTATCGAAAATCGGCATATTATACAAAATCCTAAAATTGACCTAATTAAATCGTCACAAAATTTTTTGTTATTTTTTGAAAATTCTCAGCTGTTTTCCGTTTGTTTTATTTAAAATAAAAAACCAAATCAAACATATGTATTTCTTGTCTCAAAAGATCATTAAAAATAAAATCGCTATTCTAACTCCTATTGATTATAAATGCAGGTTTTAACTAGTTTTACAGACCAACTTTTAGGTTTCGAATAATCCAAAATAGGAAACTATTTACTAAAAGCATTTTGGTGTTACATATAAGTCAATTCTTGAAGCTTGTCAACAGATGACTTTGCTTGTCTTGTATTGTGTAGGATGTCATATGTCATATTTGAATTTGCTACAAAAGTTTAAGAATCTAGAATGAAAGGCGTGGTCGGAATAAGATCTTTAATTGTTCATAAAAGAGTACTTAAATTGGCTACTGAGAGATATCGAATACCTATTTTGCACATCAAACATTTTGTTTCAGTGCTTAAAAAATTTGTTTACAACTGGATCTTTTACCAGAATCCCAGGAGTAAACTTTTATATTTATATTTGTTTTATGAACTGCTAATTCTGTTCCAATTTGTAAAAAAAAAACATTTTTTATTTCATACGAAAAAATTTGACATGTATCAATGTTACCTATCTCACGTGTTTGCATAATTAGTCGTTTTTAATATTTCAAAGTATGCGACATTGTTTTGCGTACGTAAACAAAACCCACATGTATTTTACTAAGAAGTGTTTTTTTTTTAAATAAAAACTTAAATAAAATTTAATGTAAATACGAATGAAAAACTGTAACCGGTTGTGTTATTCAGTTCTCATTTAATAATAATGGCCCTATTGTCGTTCTCAACTCAACGCAGTTTGGTTGTCTACAAGTCGAAAATTATTTCGGAAGAATTGGTTATGAATTATAATTATAAGGGAATAAAAGGAAATTCATCCTTTAAGTCGCTAAAAACTAAATAAGGCCTTGATATACACAGTTCATTTTCTTATGTATGTGTTATGTAATTGCAGAAGTATCAAAGCGTGACGAATGCAAATAAACAGATTATGCCACAGATAAAAAAAATAAATAAATTATTTTTCCAAAAACAGTTCAATAAAATAACCACAATACTAATTGTTAAATAGCTGAGGCACAAGCTCCATGTTTACATTTGTCCTTTAAGTTGTGCTGACAAAAAGGTCAACGTGAAAAAGAAAGACAAAACATGAAAAGCAGAAAATGTACTTTGGACTTCAAGAACAATTCTTGACAAAAAGTATGAAAAACGGAAGTAAGGATGAACATTTTACACATTAAAATAGATAATCATTCAAAAACAAATTTCGATATAACAATTTGGTTTAAAGATTGATGTTTGGCTATTGACTGACAGCTGCCTTCGATTGTGGTGAGTTTTAAGACCGCAATCCCCTTTGAGAAGATTGTGTGATTACAATTGAAACATGTCAGGGCAAACAGTCCGTGAAAACCGGGGTTCAATTCCCAGCTCAGTCAGGAATGAAAAATTATCAATAAATTTTAATTAATTTCATGTTGTAAAAATTCCTGTCTTTATAAAAACAATTTAATAAAAATTAAATTTAATGAACTTTAGATAGTAATTATGTATGTAAAAAATATAGATTAACTGTGCGATCAGAAAGGTAATAATTTCGTAATATAAGCTGAAAGGAGTCAGAAACCGGTGGTAGGCGTTCCACAGATTCCAGTCAAATGACCCACTTTCCCTGCATTATAATTAAAAAAAGGCTCTTATATTATTCAGCATTATTTTGAAAGATTTAAAAGAATTCTGCCTCATAACGAACATTCTACGCCATCAAAATCGCCATCTTTGAAGTGTCAAAACTAATCTCTATGTCTAAGAACTTATAAAATATAAAGCACAAAGATTACCCTGTCTCTAGTCAACATTAAATGTTCCTAATAATTAACATATCACTCAGGTTTTTAACATTTGTTTAAAAAAAAAAACTTTTTTTTTTAACATGACATGTTAATGATAACTAGTAGTTAAAGCAAAGCAAAAATTAATTTTTAAGAAAGCTACTTCAACCAAAGAAGGCAACCAAAATTATAAAAAAAAACACCAACAAATAAAAATCAAATAATTTTAACTGAAAAACATTTCACCGAGGCATTTAAAGATTTAAGATTTCTAGGAACATGTATTCGGTTTAATGTTGAAATATTAACTCATCCTTTTTTGGTTTTTTTGGAAAGATGTTTTTTAGTTTTTCTTTTCGACTTTAATTCAAAACTTAATTTATTTTTAATGTTTCTGTAATTTTTTTTTTTTTTTTGCTGTTTATACTGGCATAATTAACACTTAATTTATTTTAAACAAAAGTAGCAGATGTTTGGAAATTTTAACTTAAACAATAAATTTAAATGAAACTAAATTAATTAAAAAAAATCTAAAACAAAACAAAAAATCTTTTGCACATCTAAAGTTCTGAATCTTAAACCTGTGGTGTTCTTGAATAATAGTACATGTTCATTTTAAAGCTAAATTGCACTATTTCAAACGCATCTAGAAATGCATATAATAGCAGTAATGCAACCATGGGTTTTTTTCATATGGTACTCAAAAATCTTCACTGTACAAGAAAAAAAAACGAAATTTTAACAACAAAAAAAAAATCGAAAATTATCAAATATAACAATATACAGTAAAACTTCGATATAACGAACTTTTTTATAAAGAAAAACTCAATAATATTTTTGCTTTGAAATAAAAAAGTTATTCACAGGACAATTACCTCTTCATTGCAGTTTTTCATACAAAAATTATCTATAGTTAAACGCATAGAAAAAACATGGTTGTGGGAAACATATTTTAAGAGCAACATATTATGATCAGATTCATCATTGTAGTCAACATATAACGATTATTATTGAATCATATTATGACCAAATATATTCGTAATATCACATCATAATATTTTACCCTTAATCCTTATTTGTTTTTATTACATCATATTATAATTTGATGTAATCATATTATTATCATGTTAATCATAATAAGTTAAGAAGTAATCATATTATTATCATGTTAATCATATTAATAAGTAAATTAAATCTAAAACCGAAAAATATTTTTAATATATATTTATTAGGGCGGGTTGATTTATTTGTATGGATGAAATAAAAATGAAAAATCGTATAGCAAAAACGTAATCTACATAAAATTCTAAGAAAATTCTCCGAAGAAACCATGGGTCTAAAATCAAATCCAAATCCGCGCCTCTCGACTTGAAAATTTTTTTCCTCTTCTTTCGCTAAAATTATTTTCTTTTTTTTTTAAATATATTATGTTTTATTATATTATAGTTTATGCAATACAGGTTTTGTTTTGAGACTAATCAAAATATTAAAATTTCAAAAAAGCAAATTTGCATCTCCTCTGTTTTGCGTTCTATATAAAAAATAATTAGAACACGTTTTACCTATACTGCGTTTTGCATAAAATAAAGAATAATTAAAAAAAATAGTTGTTTTTTGTAATAAAATACGCAAAACATACTTCTTAAAACAGAAAAAACATGTCCTCTAATTCACTTTATTTGACCTCTAATTCGTTTTCTGTGACTTCTAAAAAAATAAGAATTGTTTATCGAAACAAAAAAAGGTTATTTAATAAATACTAAAAAAAATTTTTTGAGTGTATTTTTTTTTATTTCCAATCTTTTTCATTAAATTATGAAAGAAATTTTTTTTTATCCTTATAAAAATATTAAATATAAAATTATATACAAACTTTTTTACTTGGGTGAATATTTTTAAGTCGAGAGGCGCGGATTAGGATTTTATTTTAGATACATGGTTTCTTCGGAGAATTTTATGTAGTTTACGTTTTTGCTATACGATCTTTTAAAAAAAATCGACCCGTCCTAATATTTATGCTCGTTTGCTTACTGGCAACCTTAAAGTGTTACAGATATTACACATCATAATATGATGCAACTTTAAACATAATATTTTTAACCTATTTTTGCCGTAGACGCAATTATTTATAAATTATTTTATAGAATTTTCATTTTATTTCTCTAAAATAACACAAAACAATGCAATATTTTCAAACAATATTAAAATTTTTTTAGCATTGATATTTTATTTTTTGACACAACACTTTTTTTAATGTACCTACAATTTCTTTAAACTTGGTTTTCAATGCGTATTTTTTTAAATTGTTTAACCACTGAATAAGAAATAATTCGATAGGCATATGTAAAACATACGACACAACTGATGCAAAATTATTTTACAAATGGCGATAACAAAATATTATTAGAGTTAAGATATTATGTTTGCATCTTAAACATATTAAGAGTGCACGTATAGAAAGTTATCATGTTATGGCTATTAAATATCATTAAATGGTTGTGAGGAATATAATATGTTTTTAAAGTTATTCTCCCCTATTATGTGAGTCGTTGTCGACGTCGACATTAATTTTTATTTGTTGTCACATCAAGTCTACGACTACATCACTTCGAAGTTAATTTGGTACTTTATAAGAAAGTTGCGTCGACGTCGACAAGTTATCGAAAATCTGACATAAAAAACCCAAACTCCATTTTTCCCTATTATTTCTATTCTTCATCATTAAAGGTAATTGTTTAAGCTATTTTTGCTATTTTCCGACATTGTGTTTCTTAACCCATTAAGCGATTTCAATTAATTTTAGAGTTTGATTTTGAATTTTTCACGAATTGTTGGCAGGTTCGCGATAAGAGCTATTTTACTGTAAGTTTTCTGATTCCTTATAGGTTTAACGATTATTAGTAAATATAAGACTTTGCTATCATGCCGCTGTTAGAAATAATTGCGAATTTCCGTTAGTTTTGCAATTTTTATCGAATTTTTGACATTCCTTATAGTTTAAGGGAATTTTAATTAATTTTATGGCTTGTTTGAAATATTGGAAATTTACGCGAATTTTCGATATTTTTGCAAACTTTTCAAAATGTTTGCGATTTTGCGTAATTTTGTTGCTCTTTTAGGTAATCGTCTTTAGTTAAAAATGTTCCCGAATTTTTCCGAATTTAAGCGTTTAATTTACTGATAAAATTTGTGCCCATAACTTCTTTTAAATTTTCATTTTTTATTTTAACTTACTTAATGAACATGTTTACATTCAACTTAACCCATTTGCGCCCAATTTTTATTTTTAAGGTTGTTAGCTAATTTCGAAAAATATAATTTTATTTATTTCAATTTATTCAATTATTAATTATTAAATTATTTGTTCATGTCCCCAAATGGGATCATTGGGCGCTAATGAGTTAATATTTCTTTAACTTTCATTTGAGTCATCGCAAAATTTCCTGTCGACTAAACAGAGACAATTTTACTCGACGTCGATTTAAAAGCGCCCTAGAAAATATCAAGTGACTGTCAATAGTGATTGATTATTGTCAATAGCGACTCAGAAAATATAATAACTGTTCTGATGCCGTCGACTCATGTCGACGTCGACTTTCATAATAGAGGTGATTATTATTAGTAAACCATACTTAAATTTATAATTGCGATAAACATTGACATGTTTACAGTAACTATAATATTGTTGACATTAAAAAAATAACAATATTTCGTGTAATGTTACAATAAACATAGTGTAGTTGCCGTAATCATGCCCACCCATATTTTTTCTCTGCGTGTATAACGAAAAAAATCAGAGCTATAAAGCCCCTGAACAGCGAAAAATGCATTTAAATGCCTCTATACAGCGAAGTCAACATAAAATTGTAAATTCCCATAATCAATGTTTTCAGATATCTATAGAGAGAGGTTAGAATAATTCAAAATTGTAAGGTCCGTCATCAAAACAACGAAGTCTAATTTAAAATTCTTTTTTCATAAATAAAATTATATGAAAAACTGTATTTAAATATGAATTTTTATTTAAATAGATTTAATAGCAGAGAAAAAAAATCAAACAGAATTGTACAAATTAGATTTGTACATTTTAATTAAATCTGAAAACGTTATATTTACAACTAAACATTATATTTATAAATCATTTTTTATCGTATTTACAAAGCCAATAACTCAATTTAATAATCGAATTTAAATTAGCTAAACCTAACTGAATATTCTTATTTGATTTATTTATAATCACCACACCTTATATCTATTATAGTTAAACCTCTGGAGCAATTATAATAATAATCTTCCTCTTAATAGCCCACCGGTTAACTCTCAACGGCCACCCCCTTTACACTCACCCCTATCATGAAAAACAAGTGGAATTTTTGTTCCGATTAAATTTTTATTCCCCTCGAAGGGAAAAATGCAATCGTGAAGCACCCGTGAACAATTTTTCACGCTATCAGTTCTCAGTGAATGTAAAAAAGAAGAAATATTAAAAAACATTAAAAAAACAAAAAAAATTTGTTCAAAAATATACGTGTATATTTTAAAGAAAAGAAAAAAAAAACAAAATAAAATATATTGTATTTGAGCGATAGTTTGATTGCAACTTTAGGTTATTGTCATTTTATGTAGTAAAATAATTTCTAAAATTCTGCCACCACGTCTTTTAAATGCTTCATAACTCCTCAGGCAATCGACCTGTTATTTTTGCATTTTGTTGAACAGTATACATACATATAAGTTTTTGCCTCTTTTAACGGATCTTGGCCTTAAAGTTAATTTTGCAAACTTTAATATTCGAATTATGAGAAGTATTACTTACATAAATGTTTTGTTCCCCAGCAAAAATAAAGTGAGAAATTCAAAGGGAAGAGTGAACAAATTACGGGGGGAAAATTTTTTTACGATAAGGGGATTTGTTGGAATATTTTTCGTATTCCACAACAGATCCTTACCGGGAATTTCAAACGTGACTCCTCAATATAATCAAAGTAAAAATACGAGTTAATTTGTTTAATTCAGTTTTATTTGAGTTGAAGTTTTATTCAATGTTAAACGATTAGATTATAAAAAAGGAATGATAATGAAATATTATTTTATGACAGTTACTAAACTATTCATAGTTGTATACATTTGGGTTGTTAAGTAAAGGTTGCATTTTATCTTACAGGATTTTTCCCGCGAACAATTTTTTACGTTATTATTTTTCTATGAATTAACTTTTTTCATGGGAGTTTTTCATGATCGCAAATGCGTGAAAAAGGGAAAAAAGACTATTAATTTGTTAACTGGTGCAAATTTAATTAAATTTGTAATTAATATCACAAATTTTTTAATTGAATCAAATGGTTAACCAATTAAAGCATTAATCAAACATAAAATCAGTTTTTAATTAAAAATTAAATCAAGTGAATTAAGCGTTTAATTGATACTATTAATTTGTTTACTGGTGCAAATTTAATTAATATCACAAATTTTTTAATTGAAATCAATTTTTATTTTTTTCTGTGCTCATTAACCAGGAGGGTACAGAGAATCTAATCTCTCTCTTTCCTTAAAATTTGTCTCTCACCATTCATTAGTAATAATATTTTAAGTTATTTTTTACTCTTATCAAATTTCTAAAAACTCTTCAGAAACACTTAAATACTAATAAATAAATGATTTTGTTTTTTTAATTTATATTTAAAAATTTTTTGTTATAAATTATTAAAAGTACCCTGTAGTTGTTGTCGTTTTTTATGCAAGTACTAGTACAAGTAATTAAAGTGCTAATTTAGGTTTTTTTTTTATTTTTTCTGATTCTCAATGTCAAAATTTATGACGTCAATAGAATTTAATCTAATCGCAAGTTTTTATTTTACTTTATTTCTAAAAACGTATAAATAAGTATTTGGTTTTTGATGTGAGTGTTGTTTAATTTACATAAATTTTCAGTTTTTTTATATTTTTTTTTCTTCTTTGCAAAATTTACCTTGTTCTCGATTTTTTCCAGAAAATTGTTTAAACAAATATTTAGTTGGCAAATGTTTATTGGTTTGTATGGGTTTGTATAGATGTCTCTATGCCGAACTTATCGAAAAGAGCAAGAGTACGAACGTTATGCCATTTTTACCCCATATAGTACCATACATTTTATTCTCGGCTATGCGCCTACTAAATCCATTAAGCAGTAGGATTCTGTTACGAACCGTTTGGGCTGGCGAGGTTTCCAACTAGCAATTGTTGCATAAACTACCTCAGGATGGTCCCAATCCCCTTATAATGTAGAAATAAAACTAATTATAAATTTGATGTTTGCTTACAAGTGTTTCTAAATTAATTTATTATGTATTAAAAATTAAAATTAGAGGCCTGATAAATAATTCTTGAATATTGCCAAGTTACCAAAATAGTAGAGGGGTGCATAAATGTATTTGGAAATCAAAAATGAAAAAAAAATTAAATGTGTGTACAAAACATTTGTGTTCAACTATAATAACAAATGCTATGCGTTACTGTTCGTCACATAATTGAAAAAGTGTGGTGAGGGTACAAATATTCAAAAAATACACTCCAGACAGTACTTGACTCTTTCAAAAACTTTCAATACAGTCATTTTAATTAATATTAATTAATTTCATGTTGTAAAATTCCTGTCTTCATAAAAATAATTTTATTAAAATTAAATTCAATGAACTTTAGCCTAATTACAAATATCTTATCAAAAATTATTTTCGGGAATGAAATATTTATTATTAATTAGTTCATTTATTAATGATGTGCTAATAATCCCAATTTTTTAATGAAAACACTGAAATTTATTGATGTGGGAAAGCTAGTTTCTATGCACATTTCGCTGGTTGCTTAGGCCAGCTCGTCAGGAAACTTTTTCCAATTACTTTAGAAAATCTAAAAATATTATAAAAGTAAGACCATAAAGTGAATAAGAATTTTAAACACTCAGGTCTTGCATGTAACAATATCAAAGCTTTAACAAAGTCAAAACAAGAAACCGTCAATTTTTCTTTCTTACATTCCCCCACAATTGGATGGTTTTTTTCCAACACGAATTGTAGTTGTAAGAGGATAGAGAGAAAAAACAAAATAAAAAAAAACAAGTTGCTTAAATAAAGCAGCTTGCCATTTAAGTTTTTTATTTGCCGGGCACATGCAAATTTATTATCAAAAATTATTTTCGGGAATGAAATATTTATTATTAATTAGTTCAATTATTAATGATATCTTAATTTGGATTAAAAACCATTAACAGTTCAATAAAATAACCACAATACTAATTATTGTAAACAGCTAAGGTCCGAGCTATGTTTACATTTGTCCTTCAAGTTGTGCTGAAAAAGGTCAACAAGAAAAAAGAAAGACAAAAACATGAACAACAAAAATGTACTTTGGATTTCAAAAAGAATTCTTGACAAAAAGTACGAAAAAACAGAAGTTAGGAAGAACATGTAAATCAATTAAAATAGATAATCATTCATTCAAAAGCAAATTTCGATCTACCAAGGTATAGCTTATAATTTTTTTAATCAAATATTATAAAAAAAAAAATGTATTAATGTAAACAAGTTATTAATAATTGTTGGATATATAAGAATAGAGCCCAGTAGTTCTGATATAACGAATGTGCATATATATTTTTTGTATGTGGACTAGTTTCCTTAATAGCGTTTCATAACTATTTAGACATATTGTAATGATACGAATTTATAAAAGCATTGATTACCGAATTGCTTTCTGTGTCAAAAATGTATTGCTTCAAAGTGGGAACTCGCCATATAAAATTCATGTCTTCCGTAAGTGATATGGTAAGCGAAACTTTAACGTTTCTCCCTTACAAACCTGCTTCGTTGGAAGCTCCATTTTTTATTGGGTATCTGCCCATTAACTGTACCTAAGTAATTTGAAGTGTAATTAGTTCACATTTACAGCTATATTTGTTCCAAGAATGTTAATAGGGATAAATTATAATTTAAAACAGAGAAGTGGTGTTTCAACTCAATAAGTAATAAGATAACGTATACACATCATAAAGCCCAGAAGTTCTGATGAAAGAAATATACCCATTATAATCGTCACTAATGATATCTGATTTAACCAAATATTTTCTGTAAATTTATAATTTTTTTATCGCAAAAAAGTTTCACTTTACAATTCTCAGCGGGCTCTCTTTTAGTTAATAGTAATTTAATTGTTTAAAAGTAATCTAGACGGTAGTTACATTTTATCCTCAAAATTTTAAATAATAGTAAAGAATCATATTTTCTTGTTTTAAAACAAAAGGAAAGTTCTTGCTTAATCACCAGTTAAGGATATTTGCTAAACCTACAGTATGATTACTGAATGTCACTTTTTGAGGACTTTAATGCACAGAAAAACTTTCGTCTTCTAAGTTTTTTTTTTCAAACAAACTTTTAATCACAAATAAAATCAGTTTTAATTCAAAATATATTCAAGTGAATTATACGTTTACTTTTAACAATAAATCTATCTCTCAACTTTTTTCTTCTTTACTTTTCTCTTTCTTCTCAGAAATGTAAATATTCTCTCTTTCTTTGAAGAAATTTACAATCAGGGTTGCCGTTTAAAAAAATTTTATCCGACCAAAATTGTTTGCGAAACCTACCATAATCCTTTGAAACCGACCAAATTTTTAAAATATTTAAAAACATATACAGTTATGTGAAAAATAATAGGGACAGTGCCAACCCAAACTTACATTATATATACAACCGAATAAAAACTCGAAAATTCTTTCTTGTTTAAGCGATTTATTTTTTCTTAAACGGTAGAAAAATGATTAATAACAAAATTTTTGCCATTCGTATATATATGTTTATTTATTTTTTGATTTTGTATTAATTTATTTAGTTTAACGTGTGAAAAAAAATAAGGACACTTCATGAAATCTTAAAGCTATAACTAACTTAAGTAAAACTTAATAGGTATTTATACTAAATATTGTTGCATAAAGCCTTAGTGCCACATTAGTACTTTGTTGCGGATCCTTTGTTATCCAGAACAGTAGCACATCTTCTAGGCATTGAGTCGACCAAATTTTTACAAACATGAAGCGGTATTGCGTTCCACGCATCCTGTATATGTTTCCAAAGCTCGTCGCAATTTGGTGGACACTTTCCCCTGATGGCTCTTTTAACTTCATTCCACAAATTTTCTATTGGGTTCAAATCAGGGGACTGTGCTGGCCATTCTAAAACATCGATTTTGTTGTCCTGGAACCACTTCTTTGTGTACTTTGCCGTATGCTTTGGGTCATTATCCTGCTGGAAGACCCATTTGAGTGGCATATTTTCTTCGGCATACGGCAGCATTGTATTTTTTAAAATTTCAGTATAATCAGCCGATTTCATTATGTTCTGGATACGATAGAGAGGACCCACACCATAATAAGAGAATGACCCCCATACCATGATGCTACCACCACCATGTTTGACCGTCTTTAGAGTATATTTAGGATTGAATTCTTGATGGATAGGTCTTCTTACATGGTGGACACCTCTATCAGAAGAAAACAAGTTTACTTTTGTCTCATCGGACCACAGAATGTTACGCCATTTTTCTTTAGGCCAATTAATATGATTTTTAGCAAACTCTAATCTTTGTTTTATATTCTTTTTGGATAGCAATGGCACTTTTCTTGCACTACGGGCTCTAAATTCCTCACCAATGAGTGTTTTTCGAATTGTTGATGTGTCAACGTCAATGTGTAAATCATTTTTTATTTGTTTAGATGTGATAAATGGATCTTTTTTTACGCATCGAATGATACTTCTTTTTAAAGTAGGTGTAATTTTTGGTTTTCTACCACGGGTTTCATCCTTGGGAATCCAATTAATAGCATTTTCGACCATCGTTTTTGAAATACCGAGCATTTGTTCAATTTTTCTGTACGAATATCCGCTTTTCCTTAAATTTTTAATATTATTTCGAGTAGAGTGGTCGCAATGCGTATTTCTACACATATTTGCCTAAAAAGTTACCAAATTGCAATTTATTTAGCAATAAATGTGAAGCTGTGAATTTGTTTTACTCATTTACCTTAAAAAAAGTATTTTTTATTTTTATTATTGTGTTTTTTTTACCAAAACGAAAAATTGTCCTTATTATTTTTCACACCAGAAATCGCGCACTTTACAAAGAAAATAATTTGTTATCAAAACGAATGAAAAAGAAACACAAATTGTAACGGGATTTTTAAATGTCGATTACAAGCATTGCAAAACAACACTCTTTTATCACAAATTCTTTCATTTTACATAAAGTCGTAAACACCAAAGGCGGTTAATACAACTGTCCTTATTATTTTTCACATAACTGTATATCTTGACCGTACCTCAAAAAAAGTTTCCCCATACACCCTTTAATATAAAGTATTTTTGCAAAGAACGTTGAGGTCGCCTTTTTACATTTTTCATAATATCTTAGGTATTTACATTTCGATCTTAAAGTAAGACGTATCAATGTTTGCCATTGACCTCAAGTATAACGTTTAAGTAGTTATCCATCAGATCTCTATTTGTACAACCCTAATGTCAGAAAATTAAGCTCACGAGAAACTATTTAATTTAATTAGAAAATTAAATTCGCTAAAAATCATTACAGTTTTGCTAAGGAAGTATTTCTATAATTCCCTCCTTAGCAAAAGTTTAATAGAGTGGTACGAACAGAGATCTGGTGGATAAATACTAGAACGAGATACTTGAGCTACAAAGTGCAAAACATTGGTGTTCTCGAGACAAAAACATTGATATATCATACTTTATGATCGGACTTTCAATGTCAAAAAGGCAACCGCTACGTTCAGCAAAAAAAAAATTATTTTTTGTATCCTCCTTGCAAAAATACTTTATATTAGATTGTGTACGGTGCACTTTTTTCCTTGTAAGGTGGTACGCTCTACTATGCTACAAAACAATCTAATAATTTGCAGACAAATTAAAAAATTTAGCAAAGAGTTTGGGACAGATAACATTGTAAAAACCTACACGGTTGAATTGTAGAATGCTTAAAAAAGCGACTAATGTTTTAGAACTCACCCATACCTCTGCAACCTCTGCGGCTCTTATACCATTGACTTTATAAAAACATGATACAAAATAGAGTATTAAAGCATCTGACTGTTCTTTAATTCTTACAATATCTCCTTCCAAAGAAGTCTATCTTGCATAAGAAACACCTTATATTTTTTGGGGTGGTACGGAACAGTATTACTGAAATTCTTTTATTAACTATATTCTTATTACTTCGACCTTTTTCTATTAAATATTATATTTTCATATATATTTCTCAAGCTTTAGGTCACTTTTAAAAAAAAATTCATTAAATAATTGTTTATTTTTCAATTTTCGATTTCCGTTGGAAATCTTCTTAAGGAAATCTTTAAAAAAAAAAAAATTGCTAATCAAATCAAATTTTTGACAAAAACTATCCTACATATCGCACTTAATCAACAAGAGGGTATTAACTCAAAATTTAAAAATTTTCAGTAGAAGCAAAACAGTTTTTAATTTAACATTGAAGGCATATGAAGAACAAATTTTAAAACCAACCGTTTTATTACCAAAAAGTGGACAAAATAGCACGATATTTCTAGTGAGTAGATATGAATGTAACGTGTCGATTTTTTCGAAAAAGTGCAAAAAATTTTGAGTTAATACCCTCTTGTTGATTAAGTGCGATATATAAACTAACGCCGTCAAAGTAACTTGCTACTAACGTAATACATATCATTTCATTGCCACATCCATAGTTTCAACCAGGGCTGTGGAGTCGGAGTCGGAGTTGAAGAGTCGGAATTGAGGTTTTTGTACCGGAGTCGGAGTCGCAGTACCCAAAAAAACGCGCGACTCCGACTCCAAAATTTTTCGGCATAAAAAATTAAAAAAAATTCTAATATTTTCCAATATAAAAATTCTTCGAAATTGGCGATGCAATATTTTGCAGATCAATATGAATAAGTAGATTTTAATTTATTTAATCAGAAATAGTTGATTCAAGTACTTTACTATTTAAGTATATTTAGGTATATTTTTTATACGTGCGGGAAAAAGTCTAAATTACATTAGCAAAACTTATACTCAGTTATTGATCTAGTTGAAAAAGATGTGTGATTTTTTAAATAATTTACTCATGCTAAAAAATGTTAATCACAGGAATTGCCAATAATTTTAATATCAGAATTTTTTAACCATCAACGCTGAAATATTTTCAACATTGTACAGAATAAGTGTTGCTATAGCGCATAAATACTAGTATGTATTAGAAAAATTGTGACGTAAAATTATTTCTCTTTTGTGTAGAAACATCTTTATCGGCCTGCCTTTAATTCCTACCATAACACTCATGTTTTTCTTATGCACATTACGCGGGGATTCCCATAATTCGTTTAATAAAGATGTTTCTACACAAAAGAGAAATAATTTTACGTCTCATTCATTTCGCATCACGGTTAGAGTAGGAGTCGGAGTCGTGAGTCGGAGTCGCACTTAAAAAATTTCAGCGTTTGGAGTCGGAGTCGGAGTTAGTACTTTTTTCGGACGACTCCACAGCCCTGGTTTCAACAATTCAAAAATAAACAATAAAATTTTGTTTTGCAAAAAAATATTAGATTTGCACTTGTCTGCTTTGCGACCAATGTTCTAAATTTGTTAAAATAAATTTAGCACATTTTCTCAAACCGACCAAAATTAGGTTTGGCCTACCATCCGACCAAAATTGGTCGGAAAAGACCAATTTCGGCAACCCTGTTTACAATGAACCGCATTTGTCTCCGAGTGGAGGTGTGCCCTTGGGCGCATTACCCATGTTAACTTAACCTAAGCTAACCTAACCAATATCACCAACAACAAATAATTTATTGATTGGTCCAAATTTAATAAATTTTTTCTGTGCGAATTTATATTTATGTTAACTTAATCGGCTTTTTACGGCATCCTAGTAATCTAAAGAGTAGTCAGTTTTACATTAAAAAATAGAAAAATAACGATTACTTATTAGGTAACAATAATAACTTAATGTAAGTAGTTAAATTATCAGTAGTGGAATACAAACTTCGTATGCAGTAATGACCCTGAGTGGCTTGTAAAACCGCCAATTGGTTAAGAGTCGCCAGAAGTGCAGGGCAAATTATAATAACTTGGAGTAGTAGTTTGAAATCATCAACTAGTAATTAAAAGTTGCATATGATTTCGTATGAATTCTCTATATTCAAAGTGATAGTAATTGTTCATTTAATCCGAGGAATTAATTTTGTTCCGTTATTACAATTAAAGTGCATTTGCAGTTGTTATCTAACTTAAAGGGGTTTTTTTAAAAGTTATTTTTATTACATGTTATTATATTTTTTTTATACAAAAGTCCAAAGTTTTAGTTCAATTTAATTTTATTTATCTACTTTACTTTAGCAATGACTGGTTTTATAAATTATGATAAATACTAGGGAAATCGATTATTCGACTTTTTTCAAAAACCGGTTTTCGAATATTCCGAGCCCGGTTTTCGGATAAGCATTTTTAAAATAACCGGTTAACCGGTTTTAATTCGAATACATTAAAACACAAAAATCAAATAAGTTTTTGTAATATAACGTTAATTTGAATATAAAACAAAACAATTCACAAGGGTAAGGAACCAACAAAATACATAGATATGTCATGAGGTTTGTTCAGAACAACAAATGTTTAACGATAAAATTCAAGAAAAGTGTGACCAGTAAAATACATAAGCGGTTTTCACCCTACAACTCTACAATATATTTAATGTACAACTCTGTTATATTTAATACGATTTTATACTTCAAAGCGTGAGTGTCTCTTTCGTATGCATTGTAAATTAATGAATTTGCAGAGTGAGAGAAAGAGACAGATATAGTTTCTTCAACTGTTTTATTCTGGTAAATTCACACACTTTGTTTACTACTGCTTTTTGTGGGATTTTTCAACCACAGCGTAGTATATTTTAGTCTAATACATTTTGTTGTTGCAGGGCTGTAAATATAAGTATTTTTACTAAAATTATAAGATTAACCAGGTCTACAAGGGACGTTACTATCAAGGGTGAATTCCGCTATAGATATGACATAAGGTTTTTTCAGACCTAACAAATATTTGACGATAAAATTCAAGAAAAGTGTGGCCAGTTAATTGATCAAAATTTAGCCGTATTTTAAACAATTTCTATTTATTTATTATAAACTTTCTCCCATAATCATAAAAAATATTTTTGATTAATAAAAGGTTTATTGAACAAATTTGCATAGAAAAATCGTTTCATAAAACTGCTAAAACCAAAAATATTTTTTATGTATATGGATATGGTGGTTTATATGTAAGAAGATAATTGTATAATGTTATTTAGAAACTGTTAAATGATGTTCGATCTAGACAAACGTTTGACAAAAGCAAATAAAAATATTATAGGAATTTAATAAATTAATTATTTGAGATATTCTCCCAAATTTATTTCAAATGAGTTTTAATTTGTTGGTGGTTAAGCGTGTCTATATGAATCAGTAGACTTCAACCAAAAAGTTGCAAAAAAACCTCTTAGTCAGGATTATATATTTCAATTTATTTCGTTTCAGCATTATAGAAACGAATAGTAATATGAACATTCTTTGAAATATTTTTCAATACGTCGACCACAATTTAAAACCTTCCATGACATTGTTTGATTTCTTCAATTTTGTTTTTAAGTTCTTGGTGTTTTAATAAATAAAACTGATGAATGTTTTCCATATCGCTGATTCCGCCGGACTGTTGTAGTTTTAAGCATGAAGATATGCTAGAACTATTTACGAGTTTTTAGTGCCTTAACGGTCATGCCGGGAACACAACGGGTTAATATTTCGCGCAATGATTGATTTTTGGCAGCGTATTTAAGTAAAGTATTATTTGTCGTCTCTATAGATCTACTTGGAACGGAGTTAAGTTTTATTTGGAGTACATTAATGTCAAGCACGTGAACTTCTTAAAGTTGATTAATAAGTCGCGACGGGGAAGAACCTTTGCAAATTATCATTTTAGGGCACTTCAGACACTTAACTTTGTCTTTTTAATCCCGTTCAAAATATCTCTAGAGATATAAAACTACATTTAATATTTCGAATACTCTCTTACAAATTGCTATTTACTTTTTATCTGAACAGTTTTTTGTAGTATTTTGAATTGTTTTTGGTTTGTTTTTTTACAAGAACACACCCTTTTATAAGCGATTTGTATTTACATTGTGCATAATGTTTTTTGATATTTGTATCATTTGGTTTTGAAATTCTTCATAAAAAGTTAAAGTTTGCCCAATATTCAATTAGAAAAACACTTAAATTACGGGTACATTTACAACAAGAGTAAGGAAAGCGTATATATGTAAATTACACATTATTGCAATTACCGGATTGTTATACCAAAATAACCGGTTTATTCGATATTCGAAAAATGGACATTTTAAAATAACCGGCTTGGGCAGAAGTAAAATAACCGGTCGAATAAAAACCGTTCAATCTCTCTAATACATACCCCAACTATTAAGAAAGGGTTTAACGTTCTTTTGAAAAAATTTTAAGGTTATATCGAAAGGTGCGATTCTCTTCGTCTTCCTGGCAGTAAATGAATTGCTTGCCAGAAAACTGATTGTCTTTTAAGGACAAAAACTAATCAGAGGAGCTACTCTCTACTCTGATGTGAATGGTACTCTTTAATGCGTTTGCGCATTTGTCTTTCGCATTTTTTTTTTTTTTTTTTCTTTTCGCAAAATCATCACTATTTATTTATTTTATTTAATATGTCAAACAAAAGCATGCTAAGCAACTTAGCTCTCCTTTTTTACATATTTCGTTATTTCATTACTGTCAATACGAGCAATTTTTAAATTTGATTGGCAGTGTTGATTAATTTTCAAAAAAAATTTTGCTCAAGCGATAGATAGAGATTATAGAAATTCCATTCGCAATAGAGAGTAGCCCCCTAGGTCTTCGATACCATCAATGTGGGCTGTATTTGCCTGTTTTATCGTTACACTCATAGAAAAATGTATCTTCATATTGATGATGCTCAACCTCTGATGCTCAAATTGTGACATCAATGTTATTACAAATGGCATCAAAGACGCAAAAAAATTACATCAATCCTATGACGAACGTTAACATAAAATATTGTCATATTTTATACGTCATTAACGATATGAAGCGATATAAATTCGATGGCACATTTTGTATATTATTAACATTATTTTCAGGTTTAAGAAGTAAAATCAGAAGCAAAAATTTCCATATTTTTTTTTTTTTTTAATTATTTAGTTAAAAACATAAAATTCTCAAAATAGAATGATTACGAAAACCATGTCGGGCATGCTGCTGGTGTCTAAAAATTGAGAATTCTTCTGTAAACAAAGGGCGGAATATAATGATGACTTAATTTAATGACAGTTTGTTAGTCCTTTCACTGATGAGACTGAGCCATCGCACTGATGACATATTTTTTAAACCGACTCCGATTCTTTATATCTGTAATGCCGATGTGTCATCCCATTGATGACATAAGTTAAGATTTTGGCTTTGATAACAATTTGGCCAAGTGACATCACAATAATGAAAAGTGCCATGGCGCCAAAAACGAGGACACTTGTCAAGGTACTGCTGTCAAAAAACATCAGCAGTATGACTCCTTTTCTACTACAATGGGATGTGTTCTGATGAAATAAGGGATCTGGTTCCCGAAACCCGCACGTTTTTGTGGTCGATTGGCCGGTGCATCGTGCAACCACGCTTTAAAGAAAGCGATTTTGATGTTCAAGACAAGAGCGTTCGGAGAGGAGAATGTAAAGAGCAAAATAAATTTCTCGATCTGTAATAGATCTTTCACATGACTTAAAGCCGAGATAAAAGCTTTTAGTTATGTGAAGGGCGCCATTATACAAAACTTGAGTTTTGCTTTTATCGCACATTTTCATATTGTAATTTTATATTAAATTTAACAAATTCCTGAAAAATATTTCCAATGAAAATCGAAATATTAATAAATAAAAAACATTTTATTTAATTTATTTAAAAAAAAACCTAAAGCTTAATTAATAAAAAATAACTTCGGGAACACATCTCCAACCACAGAGATGCAATCTTCGTTACTTCTCTCATATCAAACCGAAGACCTGGCCCCTGGACTACCTACATTTCTTTCGAACAGTTCTGCACAATCTATTTGGAGAAAAGTGATTCACACATTTCTCCGTATTTTTCGGCATGGTAAATTTTGACGTTCTGTGTTTCATCGTCTATTTGAACAGGGTGATTACAAATTGTTAAATATGGTAAACTAGTTTAAAAGTCATATTTAATAAAAATTATCGCAATCTACCCCACAGTGCGATATATCAACAAAAATTAAATCTCAGAAAGTCACATTATCAATGAATGTCAAATGAAAAGAAAATTGTGAATTTAATGAAATAAAAAACATTTAAGACTACATGACATTAAGACCTTTTTTTAAGGCGATTACACACTTAAGGCAATATGTCATCAAAAACACATAAAAATGTTAAAAAAAAACCACGAAAAATATTGAGATATAACACAAATTAGAAAAAGCAATAGAAAAGACACAATGCAATTAAAAAAAAAACTCAATTTATTTAACTTAAAAAAATTTAAATGAGTGTAAATTTGTATTTCTTTGTCTGTGTGAAATTTTTAAAAAATTTCACTTTCTACTGGTCATTTATGAAAGAGAAAAGGCACACAACAAAAAGTTTAGAAAAAATATCTCTATAAGACAAAAAAAACAAAAGACCTGAAAAGCTGTCAAAACGCTCTTTTTCTCTTTAATAATTATAGAAAACTACTAGAGAGGAAGTTTGGAGTTGGAGATCCAACACTGACAGTAAAAAAGTTGAATAAGAATGGTAAGTAAAACAAAATAAATCAAATTTGTTTTTTTTTTAACAAATGTTCAAAGATTCAAATCGAACAGAATGCACTTTATTTTAGAGTTGTAATATGTTTGATTCGAACTTTATTCGGTCTTGTATCAGCGTTACCATTTGTCAAGTTTTCCCATTTTTTGCAAGTTTTTTTAGATGCCTAAAAGTTTTGAATTTTTTTAAAGCTTTTTCAGGTTTTTAATACATATATAAAGTTTTCCAAGTCCTTTATATATACATACTTTTAATTTATTTTAAACGAAATAAATATACAACATTTTTTATTTTTCGAATTTATTCTATAAGTTAAATTTCAGTTATGTATTTTATAAAGCTTTTTGTAATAGTTATATTCCTTAAATTTTTTAGGAATGAAATTTAACTCATAGAATACATTCGAAAAATAAAAAATGTTGAATATAAGTTGCTTATGAAAAGAAAATATTCCCAATATCTATTTGTCGAAATAAATATATTATTATCTATACCGATTATTGCAAAACGAAAGTCCCTAAATACATACACTTCATGGGGAAATAATTCGGTTGCATTGCATATACATAGTAAAAGATGAGTATGTAGGTTTCGAAAAATTAGAAAAACTTGATGTAAACAATAGTACCTAAATTAAAAATCCCAAACATATTTATTAAGGATTTGAAGAAATTTTAGCACAAGCTTCATATAAAAATATCTGAAGATGATGAAACAGACTTAAGAGTTTATTGTTTAAAGTTTTATGTTGCACTTTGCAATGGTCTGTTAAAACGGTTCGATTTTGATAACGACTCCCTTAAACAAGTTGAAGTTTTTACACTCATAGAAAAATGCTCTTACGTCAGAGTTATGACATCAATGCTATTACAAATGGCATCAATGAGGCAAAAAGTGACATCAATCCCATGACGAACGTCATCCTAATATTTTGTCATATTTTATGCGTCATCTATGATATGACTACAGGACATCAATTCGACTCCACATTTTGTGTACACTGATAGAAAAGGCGTCATAAAGCTTATGTATTTTGACATCAGTACAGACAAACTGTCATCAGTACGATGACAAACTGTCATCAGTGCGATGACAAACTGTCATCAGTGCGATGACAAACTGTCATTAGTGCGACGACAAACTGTCATTAGTGCGACGACAAACTCTCATCAGTGCGATGACAAACTGTCATCAGTGCGATGACAAACTGTCATTAGTGCGATGACATAATATACCATGTCATCAGTGTGATGGCAAACTGTCAACAGTGCAATGACAAACAGTGCAGTTTACTCAATTTGGTCGTTACCAATATCTACAACAAATGTAGAGCGTATGTTTTTAAAAATGAATTCAAACAAAAAGTGTTAAGAAAAGAATTAGAAATACCGACTTGATGTGGTATTTTACGAACAAAAGACTTTTGGAAAATAATAACAGCCACTGTATAAACTTTAAGCAATCAAAAGAAATGGCTTTGAATTTAAATAAGATAATGTAAAAATAATATATGTATGTATGTAATTGAAGTTTTTGATATTTTATCTAGGCTGAATTTCATAAAATTTAATTTTCATTAAATTATTTTTATTTAAGCAAGGAATTTACAACATGAAATGAATAAAATTTTTTTGATAATTTTTATTCTCGACCGAACACGGGATTGAACTCGGGTTGAATTTACATGTCTCGATATATAAATTTTATTTTATGTATTGCTATTATAGGGTTGTTTTTTTTTTTTAATAAGTAGTTCCTTGTTAACTAATTTTTATTTAATTTTTTTTTATCTTTGAATAAAATAATTCCTTATACATTTTGTTATTTTATTTTAAAAATTTGGCACTTCTGTAATTTTTTTTTTTTTTTTTTTTTTTTTTAAGTTATTTTTTCTGAGATACATAGTTTTTTTTTTCTTAAATATTTGGTAACCCTGTCTTGCATGCGTTCTGTTTAATTTAACCCGATTTAACTTTAGTTCTATTATAAATTACAACATATTTGAGTGCAACAAACAACTTTTTAAAAGGAGTCTATAGACGATTAAAATGCTTGAAGTTAAACTTGTCTATGTGTGCTCGACCAAGGCGAATTCAATAGAAGATGAGGTCAACTCTACAATAACACTGCTTTTATGGCCCGATTGTCAAACATATTGCTAGTTGTCAAAGATGTTTGTTTACATAAAAAACTGTAGTTTATATACAAACTTTGACAACTCGACCTCCGAAAAAAACCCAGCTGTTGACATGACCCCATCTTCTAGTGAATTCGCCTCATGTTTGACGTAATATGCATCTTAATTAGTTGATTTTCCATCCAGCATCGTCGGTGTCAAACATATATACTAAGAAATTTGATTATACTTTAAACATGCTTGTTAAGCAATTGGATCGTGTATACACCCAGAGAAAAAATATGTTTAAATTTGGTCACCTCCAACAAAACTATTTTTAAAGAGAATTGCAAACATATTATGTTTAAATTTAACCATACTATTGTTACCGACAAACATATTATTGTTAAATTAGTCCTCCATCAAGAAGGAACAACCATGTTATGGTTGCCTCCGAACATCTTTTGGTTAGTAATAACTAAAATATGTTTAACATTTATAATAGCATGGTTAATTTTCAACCAAAGCATGGTGCTCTTAGAAAAGAGGAACATAATATTGTTAATTTAAAAACAAATTATTGTCAGATTTAACCATAACATGTTTAGAGGCAACCATAATATGTTTGTGACTTCTTGATGGAGGACTAATTTAACAATTATATGTTTGTCCGTGACAATAGTATGGTTAAATTTAAACATAATATGTTTAAAATTTTGTCTAAAAATAGTTTTGTTGGAGGTGACCCTATCTAAACATATTTTTTCTCTGCGTGTAAAAACTTTAATTCTTTTCTATGCTCCTTGTAAAGTTATTGGCGACTTAATATCAAATTTCGAAGACACATTGCCACACTTTTCACCTTTTTCAGCTTTAACTGCTTCTCTATAAACTGCTTTTAAGTATCAGAAGTAAGTACATATTTACTCATTTGTATTACTTTCGTAGTCAGAGCTGCCGTTTTTGGTTATTTCTTACCAAAATTGGTTATTTTTTTCTCAATGTGGAGATGTGAATATTTTTTTCATTTTGGTTACTATTTTTCTAACATATAAAAAACGTATGAAAATGTTTTTTTTTGATAAAGTTGCAATTTAGGTTTTTTAATTTTTAACCTTTTTATTTACATTTAGATGGAAGAGGGTTATTGCGTATATCGATTCGAAGGAAATTATTTACGACTTCGAACAATGTGTACTTTACACGACGTTTTTATCATTATTTGATTAAAATGGACGGAAGTTCTTTATACTTTATCGCAAACAAAAAATTCCTTTCAAAACACCTTCCAGATATTTTTTTTAGGATTTTTGCTAAGAAAGAAATCGCCAAATTTGATTTTTATATAAGAAACTGCCCTGTTCGGAAATTGAAATCAAATAAAGTTTTATCGATGGAGCTTTTCAATTATTTTTTTTTAGTTTTTCTGATTTTAAGAGTAGTAAAGATAAGTGGTACTTAAAGTAGAAAGTGCGGAATCGATTTCAGAAAATGACTGAAAAAGTACACCAAAGTGGAATTTACTGTAAGAAAATATATAATAATTTGGCAATATTTTTAATTTATAAAAAAAAGCCTTTGACTGTCAGTCATATACATTTCTCCCCATTGAATTAACGTTCTGAAATCGAATTTGTTTATATTCGTTATAATATTATACAATGATTCACAAAATGTTTCAAATATAAAAACAGTAATTATTACAATTATAATTTCAAAATACAATTTACAAACAAGAGAAATAATTTATACCCCTTTTAATAATATTTTAGATTAAATTCACAAAAAATGCATTTCGCATATCGCCAAGACAATCGCCATATCGCCAATCGTAAATGTTCATAGCCAAAAGAATTTAGAAATCGCCCCATTTCACAACCCAGCCACTGACAGTTAAAAAGCGGAAAACAATTTAATTTTTTCATTTTTTGTTATTTATAACTGTGAAGTACAAATTTCGTTTATTGTAAAGTCATATTCGAAAAAATTAAATTTATTAACCCTGCCCTTACACACGCAAGTAATTACTTGCAAGTAGTGTATATGTATTATCAACGAAAATGTCGAAGAAATAGCCGAAAGTCTTGCAAGTAGCTTGAGTGTTTACACAGTCAGTTGTAAGTTTATTTTTCAAATGTTCCCGAAGCGAAAACATCTTATGAAAAAAGCTTAATTTTTGGGTTAAAAAAACATTATCATGTTAATGTTATCACGAAATTTATTTAATAATATTAAATACAAATAATTTAATTATTTCTTTATTTTATTTATGTACATCTTGATTAAAAAATTATGTTTATTTTTAAAATATGTGAATACAGTATTGCCGTAGTTACCGATAGCATAACATTTCTAAGAAAATATTTTGATTAACAATTTTTTTTTAAATGCTTGCAATTTATGTTTTAAAATACCATAAAGATGTGTTGCTTTGTAGTATTTTTTTTTTTTTTTTTTTTTTAACATACAGAAAATCAACTATAAACATAATTTTTATATTACTAAGTACTAGTAAATTGATATCAAAGGAATCCACGGTAACACTGTTTCTTTATTTGTCATTTTACTTGCTGCAAGTGTCAAAAATTTACTTGCAAGCAAATTCTCTTGCAAGTTGGGCTGCAAGAACGAAAAATGTGATGGTGTTAGTAAAATGTGTGAGTGTATTGAGTTTTTCGAACTTGCTCTTGCATGTGTAAACGGGTAACTTCCAATATACTGAATTTTGAATGCAAATTTGACGGGTATAATGTGCTGTTTTCACAACACTTGTAATTGAAAGTATAGTAAAATTTATATGAAAAATAATAAAAAAAACTGAGTGCTTTTCATATAAATTTTACTGTGTAAATAAATAAAACCATTTAATTTAAGTTTCTCCTTATTTTTTAATATGTACAAGAATTACATTTCTTGCTTTGTTTTCTTAATTTGTAATTAATATTTTCATATTAAGTGCAAATAACCTTTGTCTTACAACGCAACTTAAAATAAATTTTTATGTTTTTGTCAATTAACATAAGGTTATATTTTTTCACATTTGGTAACTTTTTCAAAACAGCAGCACTGTTCGTAGTATACATCAGAGCTGTAAATCAATCATTCTTTTTTGATTTTAATGCGTTACAAATTGGATAAATTTTGAATTAATTCTTTCCACAACAAAAAAGAATTGAATACAATTTGAATCAATTCAAACGAATAAGGCAGAAATAATTTCAATTCGTTTCCAATTCAAATGAATTTGTAAAATGAGTTGCAATTCGTTTTTAATTCAAATGAATCTGTTAAAGTGAATTGCAATTCATTCTACAAATTCATTTGAATTGAATTGATTTTGAATTCATTCAAATGAATGAATGAAAAATAGAAATTTCTCCTGCCAAAACGAAAATATTCAGTACAAAAATTAAAAATCCTTGTCCTGGATCTGCGTCTGACCAAAGAAAACATGGTGTTTGGAGGTTGTTTCTTCAAGAAGAACTGATTTTTATTTTGAAATACACTGAACGACAAAACACATTTAATATTCAAGAAGTAATTAATAATTTTTGAAATTTTGTGACCCACGACCACCCAACGACAAATTTTTTGGTAATATTTATTTAAAAAAAATAAGACTATCTTTCACAAAAACAAAAATCAGGAAAAATGACAATGTATGTAGTTCAAAACACAATTATGTTTCATAAAGTTACATGTAAACCACATGTTTTTTACATCTGACTTGTCATATTTCCCACTGCAAAAGACATACATACATGTCGTGTGTTACCTTTAAAACATTGTATCTGTAAAAGTCAGACGCAAAGTCATCTGACAAAATTTCAATTAGAGCGTGCTCTATTTTCTTCTGACAAACCATCTGACATCAGCTGTGTCAGAAATCTATGCCGGGAAGAAACCCGCAGCGGCGGTGCATTGTTGACGGAATCATTAGCCGGCTTAACTTAATATTTTACAATACCGATATATGTATAATAATTTCACCATTGAATAGAAATAATGTACATATATAAATAAAAACGCATCATTATAATATCCTAAATTGGTATATTCGAATTTAAAGAAAAAAAAATGTTTAGATGGCTGAACTTTTTTACGGCGCAAATAAAAATTTTTGTGGCGGCAGCACGCAATTTTGAAACCAAGAACTACTTTGGTTTATACCATAACTGCAGAGGAAAAACATAGACAATGTCAGAAGCAAATTACATGTACGTTTGTGACCAAATGTTATTAACCTTCTGTAAAACAGCAATTTTGACAGACATTCACAATTACATAGGACTTGAAAAATTGACAAGTCAGATGTAAAAAACATGTCGTCTACGGGCACCTTAACTATACATACTATACATACATATACATACTATATATTAATGCAATTCAAATTTCAATCAATTCAAATGAGTTGGAAATGAATTGCTAATTCTTTTTTCTAATACATTTGAATTCATTTTGAAATCAATTCAATTCAAATGAATTTGTAGAATGAATTGCAATTCACTTAAACAAATTCATTTGAATTGGAAACGAATTGCAATTCATTTGACAAATTCATTTGAATTGGAAATGAATTGCAATTCATTTTTACCAAATTCATTTGAATTGACTCAAATTTCATTCAAATCATTTTTTTGTGTGAAAATAATTAATTTAAAATTTGCTAATTCAGTGCATGAATGATTCGCGAATTAATTCAGACATGAATGATTCATTTACAGCTCTGGTACACATGCATACAAAGATACATACCTGTACATATGTACTCATATGTAAAGTGTATAATTATGTCATTAACCTTATCAGTTTCAGATTAATTATGACAGCGTAGCAGAAAATGATAAAATTATTTATTAACCTAAAATAAATAAAATAAAAAATCCCTTTTATTTCAGTAATTTAATTCAGTAACTGTATTTTTGTTTATCAGCAAAATTCATCGATTTATATTTGTCTTTCAATTTCAATTTTTTCCGATTATTTATCGGTAACTTTATTTCAATTTGTTTAAGAGTTTTATTGGCATTATTATGCTAATATTAATTGAAATATATTTGTATCAAGTTATTTTTCATAATAATTGGGTAGGGTAAAGATTTAATTCTTTATTTGGGTTCAAGCTTAAAGTAGAACACAAAAATGTAGACTTTTAGTATTAAAAAAGGTATACAAAATAAGGCAATGTTATTAATTTGCGTATATATAAAAATGTATATGTATATAAAGGGATAGTTTAACATCATATAACTTTGCAGAAAATGTTTTGATGTTAATGGCGAGCATTCTCCCAGAAACCACTTGCAAAGATTTGTTTCGGCACTATAATATAAAATCTTTAGGAGCTTGACAAAAATTTGAAATATGGAAAGAGAGCCTTTTGCATCAGGTTGTGAATGCTTCAATCTCCAATCTAAATATTTAAAGCGAAATATCCATTGCGCTAAAATAATGATCTGTTTTTGACGAGGTCAGAAGAGTATTTTGTATTAGGAACTGCTAACATCTTATCCCATTTTCGTACGAGAGCTAAACCATTGGAAACAAATCGACACATTCTGAAAGGGGTCAACCAATAAAATCAACGCCAGAGCCAAATGAATGCCAAAGTGCTAACAAAATGCTTTATACTTGGAAAGGATTTGATTGAATTATGCTCCAAAAAATCTGGTCAGAATACGCTACTATACCCAGAGAAAGACATTCCAACAAAATTATTTTTAACGAACGTTTTTAAACATATTACGGTTAATTTCACCATATTATTATCAGCGACAACCGTATTATGGTTAAATTAGTCCTTCATCAAGAAGCCACAACCATATTATGGTTGCCTCTGAAGATGTTATGGTTAATAATGGCAAAGATATGTTAAATGCTAATAATAGCATGGTTGTTTTTCAACCATAGCATGTTGCTCTCAGAAAAGAGGAAAATACTATTGTCAAATTAATAACAAATTATTGTCATATTGAACCATAACATGTTTAGAGGTAACCATAATGTGGTTGTGGATTCGTGATGGAAGACTAATTTAAGCATAATATGGTTGCAGGTGACAATACATGGTTAAATTAACCATAAAATGTTTGAAAATGTTCTTTAAAAATAGATTTGTTGGAGGTAACCATATTGAAACATGTTTTTTTTTCTGGGTGCAGTCACAAAGCTATGTTGCTTTCGAAATATTGTAGCTCTAACAACTTCTTTTAAAAAAAAAAAAGATGGACAATTTTACATAAGCGTTAACCCATCTAGAAGAGATTCTCTTCACTTTATGGAATGGCATTAATAATGTTCCTTTGGCTGTAACAGAAAGGCCATTTTCTTAGGAAATATTCATCTATCGACACAAAGATGGAGAAAGACATAGTAATACAAAGTAATGTGAGTTAATAGCTTTTCCACACATACAAAAATTTAAAGTTAATAAGCTACTCTTTGCATTACCTTGCGCAGTTACCAACTCCACCAAAAATAAATCAGGCAGTCCAAGCCGAGTCTACAGCCGATCAAATTTCTGAACGTCTACGGCTGACTTTTAAATTCTAAAACAATATTAAAAAGTTAAAATTTTTAGAAAAGGGTTTGTCTTAAAGGAAAATCCACATTTCCTTATACAACAAATGGAAAAATTTTCCAAATTGAATAAAAAATAATGCAAGACAGAAGGTTTAAGATAATGGAGGATTTAAAAAATAGTTGCTACAACGAACGTCAAAAAAATGTATTAAAACGGCGACATTCTTTTTCATTTTATCCTTTCTCCAAATATGTTAAAAATATCTAATAAGTGAGTTACGAGTATTTTATTATTTTTGTTTAACTTTTTAATAAAAACAAAATCGGTAAACTTTAAATCGACTTTAAATTTAAAATTACCCACATTTTTTCAAAACTGTTTAAATAAAAGAATATAAACAGCAAGACCAAGAACATTTTTTTCTGACACATAAAATATATCAAGATGTTTCCCAAGGCGAATTTAACTACATGTGGTGTCGATACTACAACAGAAACAACATTGGTTATTTTGCATTACATTGTTAATGTTTACGGTTCGAAATGTCAACCATTCCTACCAAAACACTAACAAATAAAAACAAATTGTTTCGAATTGTCAAAATCAGATGGCGTTTCGACACCACCTGCAGTTGAATTCGCCTTGTTGTTGCCTTTACCCGTCCACATAGTGTGGTCACAAAGTTTGGTGACCGACTGACTTGCCGAGGTTTCAAATTTTCCGCTTAAATGCCATTAACAACAAGAAAACTGCAAAAATGTATGAAATAAATTTTTTTATTTTTTTTAAAAATTTAAAATTGATTAACCAGCAAAAGTAGTTAAAACAAAACAATAAATAAAAAAAAAAAAGAGAAACCAGTTGATCGGTAGTTGCTGAGGCCGTTGAGTGCAATTGTAGCTGATGTTGCACAATGGGGACGATAGTGAAAATAATAGCTAAAAATTTGTAACTTTTAAAGCACAAGACTGATTGGAAAACTAAACTTAAGAGAAACCCAAAGCTTTCTAAAACTCATTTAATATTGGATTTTTTTTCCAAGCTTTTAAAGCTTTATTTATATAAATATGTATATTATGTATAAACCCTATTTCTTTTAACCTTTTTTAATACAACACATAACTTAAGCTTTGTTTGAAAGAAAAAGCTTTTTGAGCTTTCTTATATACAGAAATGTTTACAGTTTTTTATGCGTATTAATTTGTTAAAGGTTTTTTATACAAAAAACTTGAAATCGTTTACTTATGCGATGCAAAAATGATGTAACGAAAAATTATTGAGAAAAAACAAAGATTCTTAATAATACATACAATATTAAAATTGTTAAATATTTTTTACTAGAAATAGTTTTCCAGATCGTTTTTATACAAACAAAAACTTTTTGAAGCTTTTTTCAATATAAAAACCTTTTAGGCCTTTTTAATGTCAGAAGTTCTTTTTATAGGAAAAGCTTTTTTGTACAATACAAACAGAATATTAACTGCCTGTTCATCGAATTCGAACGTTAACGTTCGCATAGAAAATGACATTAAAAAGAAAAATATTTTAAAATCTTCTATGCGAACGTCAACGTTCGAAATCGATGAGCAGGCAAAAGCTTTTTATATATAACCTTTTATGAAGACTTTTGTTTAAGAAGCTTTCAAAAGCTTTTTAATATAAAAAGCTTTTTTAAAAAATTTTTCATATAAAAAAAATAATTTTAGAACTTTTTATTAAAAAATGTTATTGATTTTTGTTATAAAAAGATTTTTAGAGCTTTAATATAAACATATCGTTACCTTAATATAAAAAGGCCCCAACTCATCAAAAACACTTTTTACAGGAGAAGGAAAAAACTTAATAAAAGCTGAAATAATATAGCTACACAACCATTGTCAAAAAACATCTTTATTAAAATTAAACGAGGAATTCAGATTGAAATACATAATATGTATTTCTTTCGAAAAATTGTGTGTATGAGTTAGGCCTTTTTTTTCTTTAGAAAAATTGTGTGTATGAGTTAGGGCTTTTTGTATTCTGCTTATAACTTCTTTATTTTTAATCTAATTTGCTTGAAATTTTAATAGAATGTGTATTAGCAACCATTCTACCATAATCAATAAAAAAACGGATTTCCAAAAATAATGAGTTGGGGCCTTTTTATATTAAGGTAACGATATGTATGTATAAAAAGTTGTTAGAGCTTTTCTGCACAAAAAAAATGTTAAAGCTTTTTTTATTTGAAAGTATTTTTAGAACTTATTTGAGCTTTGTATATATAAACAGTTTATAGAGCTTTTTTATACAAAAAGCTTTAAATTGTACTTTTTAATTAATAAACAGTGGTTTAAAGCTTCTTAACATGTAAAGGGTTTGTAGAGTTCTTTTACATAAAGAGCTTTGTAAAGAACTTCGTACAAAGCTTTTCTATTTTTGAATCGTACTTGTTTGTTAGGAAAGTATCATCAAACATTCAAAAACGTCACAAATTGCATCACTGCTAGAGACCATTTGTGTAATCAGTCAGCCCCATTGTGCATTTCGTCTGAATTATAGACAAAATTACATATTTATGTTGTTTGTAAAAGCAGCATAATAAAAATATTGAAAAAAAAAACGCTGAATGATTTACAATAAATACAAGTATGGAACTATTTATGAGTGGTTAGTATTTTGTATTGGTTTTCTTAACACTTCAGCAATAAAATTTTAAAAGTTTATTTCAACTACTAGTTTTTTTCTGTTTTGTTTAATATTTTCTTTTAAGTTCAATAAACTGCTAAAGTTCGTAAATTTGTTAAATTTTGAAATTTTTTGTTGACGTTTTTTTTAACTTTTTTACATTTCCAAACATTTTAATTTTCAGCTTGTTTTTTGATGAAATGAAAAACAAAATAAACTCCCGTGAACACAATTTTTGCCTTTTGGCGATTGAAAAAATAATTTTTTTTGTTAATTGTTGACCACAAACGAAAATTTCCTGTTGATTTTTTATGGTAAAAAAAAAAAAGAAACAAGACAAATAAAATTATTTATGAATTTTTATTTTATTTTAATATTTGAGGAAAAATAACACAAATTGTTTAAGTTCCCCACTAAATGTAAACAACAAGTGGTTGGATGTGGCTGCTTGTTTGGTCTGCCACTTGTCACTACTACCCGTTGACGGTGGTGCTTTACAGGTTTTTGGGCATGAAACGTGTAAAAATCGTTTTGAACATTTAATCACGTTTTTTATAGAAAATAATTTCATTTATATTGCGTAAAATTATGAATGTAAATTTTATTGCCACACTCAACTTTAGTTTACATTCACTAACTGTTTTCTTTTCATATTTGAAGGCTTTTTAATGTTTTTAATCATTTTACTTTTAAGAAATCAACAAATTTAATTTGATTTTTGTTAACAAGCCGTCGTAAAAGGTTTTAACTTTAATTTTCAGTAATAAATAAAAAACGTGATGAGAATTTAAAAAATAAATTTTCTTTAAACAAGTTGAAGTTAAAACATTGATAATGTTGGGTAAGGGCCTTTGCCCTTGTAAGTTTGTTATCAAATAAATTTTGACGATTTAAAAGTCAAATCTTGATTCTTTTAAAATCAAAACTTTTTTAACAAAACTTATTTTTACTTGAAAAGTATTATGTAACTGCTGGTTCACACGTTTCAAGTTTTGGTTATCAAGTCTTGCGTTTTTAGGAGAGAAAGAAAGAGAAATGGCATTCTCTTTTCCCTTTTCTCCTAAAAGCTCAAGACTTGACGGCTAAGAGGGAGTTTACACGGTGTCTATTCAGACATGTCTGACAAACACGTCTGTTTTGTTTGTAGGCGATCGGGGTAGAGAAGAAAGAGGGGTTGCCAAACAAACACGAAATGAGTTTTCATGTTTGTTTTTATGAATTTTCATGTATTTTGATTTGTATGTATATGTATATTAGACAATTATACATGAAAACAGACATGTTTGGATAGACATCGTGAAAAGACAAAAGGTTTTTGGTAGCATGTTCAAAAGAAAATGTCAAAAAAGACATGTCTGAAAAGACTCCGTGTAAACTATGCCTAAAACTTGCAAGAATGTGAACCAGAACTTGTTTTTATAGTATAGAAACTTTATCGCACAGAAAAAAATAATTGATTTTATGACCGTAATTTCTACAAAAAGAAATCAAGCTGTGTATAGAAATCTATGGTGTAAGTGATGCCATATTTTAAATGAAAACGTAAGGTAAAAACACGAAGGCAAATAAATGTTGAAATAGGTAAAGATACCTGATAGGTACGAACACGCCCAGCTATCTTTTTGTAGAAATTATGGGCATTAATAAAGAAAATGTTTACCCCTTAGACTTCAATACTTTCAGTCTAATTTTGCAAATGTTGATCCTATCCGAAGAATGAGCTCCGAATTTAACAATTTAAATACGTATATTGGCATCAAAAATAACCTCTCAAATGCCTTATTTAGTTTAAACATATTAGCCAGTAAGAAATATTAGTTTCATTGACGAATTAAGTAAATAAATAATGAAATAATATAAATATAATTAAGTTTGCATCAGTAAGCAAAATTATAATATCAATTCAATATTTTTTTGATATTAATAACATTTTTTGCAGTAATGTTCTTGATATAAGTAAACGTTTAATTTACTTAATTAAATTTTTAATTAAGACTGATTTTATTTTTGATAACTGGTTTAATTAAAAAAAAATTTGCGAGAGTTTTTTCTGTGCGATGTAAAAAATCTTATTTCTTTTTTGTTAATTATGCAAAATAAATCCATTACAAAAGCTAAAACTTTTTCTAACCAATGAAAAAAAAAACGGATTCGAGTTCGGTCCACATTAGTTTGGGTTCGGTTTAAAAACAACATTCACTATTAAATTCTTCGTTTTTGAACTTTAAGTTATCTAAATCTTTGATTTAATAAAAAAAATTAAATAAATAACTTTTTTTCATTTAAAAATTCTGTCATATTTTTTTTTTTTTTTTCTTTTTTCTATAAGTGATTTAATTTATAGATAAAACAAATAAAAATAATTATACACGAAATAACATCCGGCGATTAATTAAAAATTGCAGGTAATTTAATTTTAGTTAATTTAACATTTTATATAAAACATTCGATAAGCAACAATAACTTTCATATGTAGTTTTAGTAGAGTTTAATAAAAACTAAAAGTGTTTACGATAAACTACAAAACAGAAAATTTGTCAAAATTTGTATATTTTAGCTTTAGCGTCGATAAAATGTTCGCTTTATCAATAAGCACAGGCAACTATAAAAATCTTTAATAGTTGATACGAAAAAACGGAGAAAAATTTTAATTTGATTAGGCTGACCCGCAACGCAATGTTACGTTAAGGTCAAAGTACCTTTTTATACACAAGCTTGATAAGGAAAACGGAACAGCTGATCCTCAACGTATTCGTAAGAGTAAAGGCCCAGTTATCCAACAGTAATAGTAACGCTGTTAGTCAGCTGCATCATTCTGTTGTATGTAAAGCAATTAGAACGATTATAGCAGTAAGATGTAACTTAACATTCACATCTTAATCTGTAGAAAATAAATTTTCCCTACGTTTTTACGTAACACTTGTAAACAGTGCAGTCAACACACTAGTTAAAAAAAAACTGTAATTAAAAAAGCAAGCTATTTGTTTGATTTTTATTAAAACACAAATAATTTAAAAAAAAAATTTACGATTTTATCTAAACTAAAACAAAATAAATTGTTTTAGAAATAATTGGTAATTTTTGTTACTCATTTATTTTCATTTAGAAATTATCTAAAAAAAAACGCTTAAACAGTTTTTAAATACATAATTTTACATCACTTGTAAACAACCATGTAGTAGGCAGTGCTTTAAAAATATTTGTTATTTATGCTATAATCATTTTACACGTTTGTACTGTTCCATAACCGCTCTAACTGCTTACGTTAAGTAAACTGTTCGGTTACATTACTGATTGTCAGCTTACTGGGGATTAACGAGGCCTTAAAACAATCATTTTCAATGCTACTAAAGGGTCCGCCATCTAACGTTTTTTTTTTTCAACTAGTGCTTATTTCGTGAATGGTAACACTTAGATCATGTCTGATATGACAGATGATTAGTTTTATCCTTCCGCTGAACGAATATGGTTGTGTATACGCTTGAACAACGCTGGGAAATATTGCGACATTACTTTGAAAATCATGGTAATGTGTGCGAAAATTGCGTACGGATTTTGGAAGAAGAGAAGCACCGTCAGCTCCGTATGTTCGTTATCTTGTGAAAAAAGTGAAAGAAACTGGCATCCTCATCGATAAACCAAAGCGTGAAAAGCCAAAAACAGTGCGTACACCCGAGAATATTGCTGCTGTGGCAGAAAGTCAATTCACCGTCGTTCTCAACTATTGAACATTTCGTAGACATCATTGAGACGGATTTTGCATAAAGACCTTGGTATGACGCCATTTGAATGAAATTATTTTCCATTATTAACAGGAAGGATTGTACTTTCAAATAAAAAAAGAAATTTGAAAAAATATTCAGTAGTTTTTTTTATAGCATTTTCAAAAAAAAAAAAAAGTTATTTGGCGGACCCTTTAAATATAAAATGAATTTTTTTAATGTAACATATTCGTCTGGACTTAATTGTCATACGGATGAAATTTTAAATGAATACACTTATTGCAGAGCCATAGCAAATTGTGCAAGTTCGTACCGTATCATGCACTTAAAACATGATTTTCTGCAGATCGGTTCTTCATATCTAAATTATTGATTAACTAAAAGAAACTTGTTGCAAACGCATTATTTCTTGAAATTCTCTGGCCAATTGGCCATACCATACGGTATGGCCAATTGCCTTTCGTATATTTCTGCCTTTGGTATATTTTTCTCTGGGCTTAGAAGATCAAATTGTTTAAACTTATTTTAGAAATAAGGCCAGCAGCAGCGCTTACATTCCGTTATCACAAAAAAAAAAGCACTAATGGCATGAAGTGTCTCCGCATATAAGTCCAATATTTTGTTTTAAATCATGTCATCTCAACTTGCCATACAGCGGGCTTAAAGAACGATTTATTGCAAATCAAAATGGTGGCAACTTTATTTTTAGAAGATAGAAAGTATCATGTTGCTCGTAGCCACAGCAGACCTATGCCGGAAGTCATATTTAAAAAAAAAATGCCTTGAAATTATATACCAGATTATCTTTATATGTTTATAAAAAAGTTTGTGCCGTGTATGTGCTCCTAAAACTAAAGAACCGCAGGACCGTTTGACACCGAACTTGGACAATAGTTTATCTTAGTCGGGAGCTAGGTTTCTCTTAAGTTTAATCCCGAAAGGTGGCGCTGCTGTCGTGATATTAAAATTTTTTTTATTTATGGTACGATTTGGCTGAAATTCACAAAATATATTTCCTGATAAAATGTTGACCCGGTTGAAATTCTCTAGTATTTAATTTTTAATTTGGAAAATCCCGATCATTGCCGGGGCTAAACACCAAGTAATAAAATAAATAAATTTCATTTCAACAATATTTTTTCTTGTATTATGATTTTAAGTTCTCATGCACCTAAAAAAACACCCTAAACTAGTTCGATTTAACGAAATCGAAATAAAATTGATAAACAGAAATTATATTTTTCGTATCTTGTCTGAAGAAAAAAGATGTTAATGTCAAACTTCTTTCATCTTCTATTATCATTGACTACTAGTTGAGCATAGGGCCTCAACCAACCTCTTATACCGGCCTCTATTGGGAGTTATTTGGCTGGCGGCATTGCATTGATAGTTTGCCGCTTACGTTTCCGCATCTATCGACCTTCTCAACGTTCTAGCAGGTGCAACCACACGCACACCGGTCTCTTCCCTGCGGGATTCCACCAAAGCGCTTGTCGAGCAATAGTTGAAGGTGCCTACATTTCCAGCCCAACTGCGCGAGACTCAAAAAACATCTTTAAAGTACACCAAAGATAGCCATCATGAACGTATAGAACACCCGATAAAATTGTTTGCTGGTTAGTTTTAATCCTTGCACATACATATGTATTTACGACTTAACTGTGGTTTATGTACACATTAGTAAGACGGTGTGGTAACAGGAACTTAGTAAATTTTATTAACCATAATCCTCTTAATGGGCATTAATTTAAAGTGAAGTTTTTTTTTAATCTCTTGTTATTCATTTAACTAAAAAAAAACCATCAAATGGAATGTTACAAAAAAACATACAAGTTTCCTGCTTTAAAATAATTTTATAAATAAATTTCTTTAAAATGTTTTTTTCAACTTTTATCAAAATCTAAATTTCTCATGCCTGCCCAGTGTAAAGACTCTGTTAACCACTGCTTGCTTTTCTATTTTAATAAAAAAATTAATTAAACAACAAGAATTAAAATAAAAAACTGACATTGAGATAAAAGTCTAAGAAAAAAGAGGAAAAAACTAACTTTAGAAATATCAAGGACATTTTGCGGGCATTATATAATTTTTTATTTTTTTTTTGTATGTACCTGTCAAATGTTGCGCTTTTTTATTGTTGTTATTGTATGTTTTAATTCTATACTGCAGCAATTAACATACAACACAAACTAAAGACACTCTTAAAATACAGGGTGTCCGCCGGGAAGGTATACTTTTGTTTTGCCGCCATTTTGGTAAACATTAGTCTTGACAGTTCATATTTGGCAGTCGTGAAGAAGACACGTGGAAAATTATGAAAAAATATTCGATAAACCAACGTGTTTTAATGGTTTTTGGGAGAAACAACGTGCCAACAAAACGCACTATCTATCGTGTAGTGAATGATTTCGAAGAAAGATGGTCTGTAGGTGATAGGCCCAAGCATGGACCACAACGTCCTGCAAGATCGGCTAAAAACATTCCTGCTGCTCAAGAAAGTGTTCAAAACAATCCATCAACCTCAATTCGACGCCGTGCTCAGGAGCTTGTTCTTCAAAGAACAACTTTGGCCACAATTTTGCACAAGGATTTGCATTTGTTTCCATTTAAGATTCAGTTAACACAAGAGCTTCTTCCACAAGACCATTTTCGCCATTTACAAACAAAGTAGTATACCTTCCCGGCGGACACCCTGTACAAAAAAGAAAAAAGTTTTGTAAGACAAAAATAACAACAACTACAAAAAAATAATTATCAAGGACGTTTAGTTTAGTTGACATCGTAGCAAAATTCAAAGTGCACACTGAGTGCACAGAACACAATGCAAATGTACGTACTCTTATGCACTTGTGCACTCATACATAAGCACTTGTGCAACAAAAACAAAAACAATATTAATAACAAAATAAAAACGAAACAAACAAAAAACATGTTTAATTTTTGTTACTTATTTATGCGAGTGATTTTGTTGTTGCTGTAATTTTAACTATTTTATTTCTTTTTTCTTGTTTATGTTTAATTAGACTTAAAATAACTGGCTCTTAACATCTCCCCCTCTCCTCTCTCTTCATTTCAATATTCCTTGCAGTGCATAAGTGTGCCCGTTTAGTGCAATACAAAGTACAAAGTTAATTGTTAAATAGTTTTAATTAAATAACTACGCTCTAGTGTCTAACAACTGTAACTAATGTGCGAATGTGACTGTCTATTTGTCCGTCCGCTTGTCTGTCTATTGGGTTTTGTCTGTCCGATGTGTCCAAATGTCTTATTGTCATATTAAAATGTTTTAAGATTTGTGGTGTTTTATTTAAACACCACCAACCAAACAACCCTCTCTCTCTCTCTGTAGTTAATGTATTCATACTATAATGTTATCGATGCATGTATGTACGTTTTGTGCGACTTGTTTTTTTTTTTTTTTTTTTTTTTTTTTTTTTTTTTTTTTTATTGTTGTATTTTGTTGTAGTTTGTTGTTTTCTTCAAGAACAATGCAAAAAACAAAACACTATTCCTAGCAAGTACTTACTAGAAGACTATACCTACAAAATTATTTAATAAGACAAATGTAAAGGAATAAAATCATTTAAAGTTATATGCTAAGAGTAAAAAATATGCATAGTTTTGTGCATATAGGGTGGTGAAGAATGTGCTACATATGTATATGATGGCTAAAATTGTTAAAACTTTTTATTTATGCGATTAATACTGAGGCCAGTTAAAACTTTTGTGCGCGAAATAGAGCATCCGCCGAATATGTCCTTTTCTAAGGCCATAAATAAATGCGCCAGTAGTATGTGCTGTGGCTTCATGTTGTTAAAACCACAAGGTGGGATAGTTTTCTACAGCTATTCTATATCATTTTTAACCCTACACCCTTTTCAAATGCTGACGAAGCCATTTTATAGAAAATTGGCTTCATCGCTTATTATCAAAATGGAAATAAAGTCTACATTTTGCTCTGTTGATTTGAAAAATAAAATTCAATTGTTTTGTTACGTTGTTCGATTGCTATGCATATTAATTTCCCCAACTCTTATTTACAAAATGGCGAAAATTAAAAAAAAAACAATAATAATAATTAAAAATATTATAAAGAATTTAAAATTATATAGTTCATTATACGGCAGCCTGTACATAAAAAAGAATTTTGTGCAAATATTAGAGTTTTATGAGTATTTTTTTATTTTTAAACTGATAGTTATTACAGATCAGCTATATACATATGTATGTATGTAAATATACAAAAGTTTGCGCCGTGTATGTGCTACTAAAACTCAAGAACCGCTGAACCGATTGACACCAAACTTCTCTTAAGTTTAATCCCGATCGGTGGCGCCGTTATAATCATATGTTTTGAGACCGAATCTGTTGCTTTGGAAATAAACAGCGCTTACAAGTGTTTGTAAATCATTAAGGTTATCGGCCAATAATGTTGTCATATGCGTCACGTATATTGTGTATTGACCATTGACTTTTACTCCGATATTTAAATAATTCATAGCTTCTTGGAGTATACATTCTGAATAGACAATGAAAAGCAATGGGGAAATGATGCATCCCTGACGAACACCCCTGTTGATCGGAATAATTTCTGTCACAATATCTCCAAAACGAACTTCAGCTTTTTGATTCTAATATAATGATTTAATACAATTGATATATCTACTATCAATATTAATAATGTGTAATAAATCAGTGAGTGTTTAAACGCTGGTTTAGTTGAACTAAACTTAAATTTATATGTAGTTGTAAATCAGTGTCCCATGTATTATATGTAGTGTAAAAAGTAACATGTGGCAGCACTACGATTAATGTAGACAAATTCATATGGTTTGTATTGGTAGTTTAAACGCCCAATTTTATGCGTTTAAAGATGGTTTATATGTTTTCTGATTTATAGATTTGTTGGCTTAAACACATTTTAAACCAAAAATAGAGTTTAACTTGCTCTGATTTATTAGCCCTAAGTCTTAAAACAATTTTGTATTAATACTTGTATGCTAGACCGAGCTTCTCGGGTGCTCATAGCATCCCTAAATCCAAACTGGGTTCTTCCCATAAACTTTTCGCACTTTTCATATATACGTTGATGTATTATTTTAAAAAATGTTTTTAGTTCATGACATTTTAAGCTTATTAATCTAAAATCTTTACACTTTTTTGTGTTGTTCTTTTTTGGAAGTGCTATGAATGTAGATTTAAGCCACTCTTCCGGATAGATGCCCGATTATAAACATGACTTTTTTAAGAATTTTAATACCGTTTTCGTGTATAAGTTTCAATATTTCAGTTGGCAAACACTTGTATATTTAAATTATAAAAATATATTTAAATAATAATAATATATTTAAATTATGGATATATAGGGATTAATATACTGCCTAATTACAAAATCCCCAAATTTCAAAATCTCGATTTTTTTTTAATTCCGTATTTCAGAATTCTGAATCTCAAAATCCCGAACTCTTAAATTCTGAATTTTTAAAACATAAATTGAAAAATCGCAATATCAAATACCGAATTTAGTTACCTTTAGTTATAGGTGAAAGTCTTTGCGCAAGACCGAAGGCTCAACCAAGTTATTTTAAAACCAAAACTGTACAAATATTCGGGATATTAAAATAAAGGATTTTGAAATTCGGGATTTTGAATTTCGGGATCTTGAAATCGGATTTCAAGTTTCAGTCAGAAAATATTTGTTAAATGTCTTAATAGTTTGAAAGTAGTATTTCGAAATTTTTCAAGACCCCTGACTAAACATAGAAGGTAAAAAACTAAATAAATTCTTGTATTGCCAAATTACAAAATACATATACATAAATATGCATTTGTACAAAATTCTAAAGAAACACAGAAAAAAATAAAAATTGATTTCAATTAAAAAATTTGTGATATTACTTAAAAAATTAATTAAATTGCACCAGTCAACAAATTAATAGTACAATAAAACGTTTAATTCACTTGATTAAACGTTTAATTAAAACTGATTTTATTTTTTATTAATGCTTTAATTGGTGAAAAATTTTGCAGAATTTTTTCTGTGAATATTAAAAAAAAACTTGCTAGTATAGATTTAGTTATTTTTTTTTTTTTTTTTTTTTGCAAGCAATTGCATAAACTATTTTTTGCGATTGATCGCCGCGGACATGCACGAATTTGAATGAAAATCGCATCATAAACCCAACCCCTTTTTAATAAATAGAAAATGTTTGTTAAATGTCTTAGGCTGGGTTTTTGAGACCTCAGATAATCTGGGCTTAGTTAATCTGAAAACAGTATTGTGCCGCCATTACCAAGTTTGTATATAAAATTTTGATAGAATAGCTTAGTTTTGCTTAAAATGTTGGTTTCAGAGTACGTTAAACTAAGTTTTAACTTAATCCACATCTCAAAAACCAGGCATTAATTGTTAAATTCTTGTTAAGAAATGTATTGCCAAATTACAAAATATGCATAAATATGCATTTGTACAAAATTCTTAAGAAACACAGAAAAAAATAAAAATTGATTTCAATTAAAAAATTTGTGATATTACTTAAAAAATTAATTAAATTGCACCAGTCAACAAATTAATAGTACCAATAAAACGTTTAATTCACTTGATTAAACGTTTAATTAAAACTGATTTTATTTTTTATTAATGCTTTAATTGGTGAAAAATTTTGCAAAATTTTTTCCGCGAATATTAAAAAAAAAACTTGCCAGTATAGATTTAGTTATTATATTTTTTTTTTTTTTTTTTTTTTTTGCAAGCAATAGCATAAACTCTGCTTTTTGCGATTGATCGACGCGGATATGCACGAATTTGAAAAGAAAATCTTATAATAACCTGAGAAAATCGTACATTTTATTGAAACTCTATAAAGCATTAAATGTTTTCTTTCTCCATCGAGGTAGTTGGCCTCTTTCTATACGTACATTTTACAACTAAAATTTTCTGCAGAAAATGCCACTTTCAAAACAAAGTTTTGATAAATATTAAGCTTTTATTTGCAATATAAAATTTCTAATTAAATGATAAGTTTTATGTCAGTTGGTTGCTTGCGCCCATTTCATTTCGTACAGCTACTTTAAAGTTCTTTCGATTCCTTTAAATTCCTGATCATTTGTATTTTTAATAAAAACAAAATTACCACAATAAAACTAAACCATGAACACTTGTCAAGTGACTTTTAAAAACAGAACTCAAGAAAAAATAAAAATAAAACAAAAAACACAAGACTTGAGTGTAGAAAAGAAGCAAATAAAAACCTTTGTGGGTTAGTCTTGCATTTAACCTAAATTTTTAAAGTCTTCTGAATATAAAAAAAAATCTAACAAAAATAAATAATTGATATTTATACAAACAAGTTTTTTGTTTCTGTTAATATTTATTTAACAGCGACAAAAAATTAAACCAAACTTTGCCAATTTAAATTTTAAATCAGGCCTTTAATAGACTTATGAGTTGGGGAAAAAGCGTTTTTTACAAAATCACTTAAATGGATGAATAAATTTTAACATTTAAGTTCATTGTATTTATTTTAAAAAGAACATTGAAGTTGAATTTCAAATAATAAGTCAAAATTCGTCATGTCTATTTTTAAAAGTAGCAAAACAAAAATGAAAATTTTAAATTTATAATAGGTCTGTTCATTAACTGACAATTGTTGCTTATTTTCAATAACTGAAGCCAAGCCGCGAATAACGTTGTAAGTGACAAAATAAAAATTTTCCAAGAGGAACAAAATTGTTTTTTAAAGCCGAGATTACTTTTAATTTAATTAAATTATTTAATTAAAAATAATAAAAAATGATAATAAATACTTTTATGCAAAAAGTCAAGAAATTTAAATTTCAAATTACATGCCATGCCAATTTACTGTACCATTTTTTTGTGGAAAAACTTTTTAAATCCAAAAACGTTTAAGTTAAAACGTTTTTCCACTACCACGTTTCACAAAGAACCCAGCGGGAAAAAGAAGTAGTACGGAAACCTTCTGGAAAGCCTATGTACTCCTTCTTTTGGATTTATGTATATCTTTTTTAATCACGTTGTCATTGCGTATCTTTTTTACGCACGTTGTCATTGCGGAGTAGGTAGAATGGCAACTTGATAAAAAAAATTATTTTTTTTACTTTTGCTTTGACAAAAAAAAACCAAGAATGCTACTTCTTCTCCCTTCTCATAGAAGCGAGTATAGAATGTGTATCTTATCTTTTATACAAAAGAGCCGATGCCTTCTTTATCAGTTATATCAGAATGGTAATTGAGCAAACAAATTTCTATGCTGACTTTCAATAAGGCCTGAAGTAAAAAAGGTCTTCTGAGTTTTCCGTCTGGGAAAGTGTGTACTTTAAATGTTTTTTCACATTACCTGATCTGGAGCGATTTTTGAAGGTAATGTAATTTTTTCATGTCATATAAGCATTTCCACTATTTCTCAACCTTTTATTTTTATTGTTTTTCCAATTTCCCACATGATCTTTTCTTTTTATATTTCTGTTACACTTATTAATTACTTTCGACAATTCCGTTCGTCATATTTTTTTAGTACCTTACAACGTTCTTCGTTAAGTTTCATAATTTTGGCTGCATTGATACATGAGCAATGTAAAAGAGTAATTAAAAAAAAACAGGTTTGCAAAAAATTTCTTTTAAACCGTTATTCACGACTGTGCTTTAACTGTAAGTGTTCACGTACTCGAAAAATTTGCAACGAGCGAGTAAACAAAACAACGTAAAAATTTGAGAGGCAAAATATGTATTGAATATTTCCGCTAGGAACACAATTGCACCATATGTACGTAGTAGCATACGACACTGATACGTTGGCAAATGAAAACGTATTTTACTTTATACAAAGGCACACTATAGTTGCCGCAAACGATAAGGCGGTTCTACGTCGTACGTTGATTTAGATCTAATTCTATTTCATATGCCGGTTGCGATCGTAAAGTAAAGCGTTAATTTAATATTTTTTAAATTTTCCAGTAATTGGGAGAAAAATTTTGTACATTTTAGCTATACTTTCTCGTTGCTGGTTTCTGCTAGTAAAATAAATGCGAACAGGCCTAATATTTGTTGATGATGGATTGGTTGGATTCATTTGACATTTCCTACACACAATAAAAAATAAAACAACACTTTCAATTTCATTTATCGAAAGAAAAATTAAAACGACAACCTTTAAAAAATTAAATAGTCGTATGTTCGGTAAATTGTTCGCTCGCGATCAAGTCAACTTTTTTTTTTTTTTTTTAAATTTAAGAAGCACCTACAATGTAATCAAGATGTTTTCGCTTGAATTTCAGCACATAGAATATTTTGAAATTAATTTTTAAAACTAAGTTACCAACTCTGATAGTGTGGGCTTCAAAGGTGTGAAAGTCCAATTTGTAACACTTTTTCCAGCATTTTTTTGTCACATTTCAGCAATGTGCTGCACAAAAACATCTTGGCGGTTTTTTTTTAGCAAAAAGTCATTAGTTTCCATTAAACCAACTTGTCATCTGAATCAATGTTGACCTTTAACAAGTCGATTGTTTGATGAGCTGTATAATTTCTAGCGAAATATGTTTTCTTTTAACAACCCATCCAATTGAGCCTCCAAAAAAATTGGAGTAACAAACTTATAATTGAATATTTTAGAGATTAGTTTAAATTACTATTAATCAATCAACTATTAAATAATCAAGGATTTTAAGACCGATAGCAATTTTTAACTAAATTAAAACATTATTTAGCTGATCTCATATATACAAATATCATCTCTAAATAAATGACTTTAAGGCCGGGATTTTGTGATGTGGATTGTGGATGTGGCGAAATATGATTTTCTATTATTACATTAAAGACCAACAGCCGTATTCATAATTTGGCATGAAGTTAGCACAAAGTTTATTCATAATACACTTACCAAACTCTGGCTAACGATTTGCTAAACTCTTGTCAACAAGCTGCCAAACGTTTGCCAACTTGTGATAAACAGCTGAATAATTTTGTTTGTTTTTTTTTAATACACTGTTTTTTTTTAGTATAGAGTCCTTTTTTAAATATATTTTAATTTAAAAACATTTAAAATTTTTATATAAAGAGGGAAAATAAAAAAAAATGAAATGAAATGACAAAACCAGCGATGATTAATGCAAAACGTGTTGCATTTTTGAGTATTATAATGTGGCATCATTAATATTCAGAGTTGATTTATTAAAAGTTAGCAGACGGATAAAATTTGTTATTTATAAACTCTGTGCTAACAAGCTGCTAAGCTTAATCGGCATTCTAGTTAGCCGCTCGTTGTACGTAGTGTACAAACTGTGGCTAACTTTTTGTTATGAATACGGCTGCAACATTTTAAGCAAAATTAAGCTGTTCCGTCAAAATATTGTATAAAACATCCAGTGGCGGCGCAAATCTGATTTCAGCTTAGCTAAACCTAGTTTAACTGAGATCTCAAAATCCAAACTAAAAATTATTATCTAACTAGAATTTGTTATCTTATGAAACCTCTGCGAGGTAAATAATTTTACCGCTAAAAAAGTTAAACTGCGTTAATTTAAAAATAATATCAAATTTTCTATTAGACGCTTAAAAATGTATTTCAAGTTGAACTTAGTTTAACAAAAGAACACAAATATTTCGTTTCTTTTTTTAAACTTAGTTTACCTAACTTTACCTTAAAGATTATGATCAACCTACTACTAAGAAATTGAAAAATAATTTTGTCCAAACAATTTAGTACTAATTTTATATTAAACATATAATTTAAGTTGTTGGTGCCCAGATGGGACAGCTGTTAGTTAGCTAGTCTATGTAATATTATAATTTTTTAGCTTTTCTAGACGTAATATTAAGAGCATATTTGTATACTTCTGTATGGTTATAAAAAAAACTTTGGTGGCATACTTAACCCTTTTCCTGTACTAAATAAATAAGACGCATATGGTATTTGCGGGTCAATTTTGTCCAATAGATAGTTGAAGTAATTGTTAATTCTGATTATTTTTTTCACATTCAATGCATTTGATGCAATTTTCGGAATGATTTTCACATAAATTTATTACATGCCGTACATTTGTTTGAATATTTTTTTATTGATTTAATAGAGTTGAACAATTTTGATCCATGTTTACAAAATGCGTAACTTTTTGGTACAGACATTACGAAAAAGCCCTGAAATTAAATATTATATATGCATATAAATATAAATATGTATATACTAGTCAATAAAAAAAAATAATTGTACATAAATTTCAAAAACATTCATTGACTAGTTTCGAAAATAATAATTAATTTCATGTTGTAAAATTCCTTTCCTCGTAAAAATAATTTAATAAAAATTAAATTAACTGAGCTTTAGCCTGATTAAAAAAAAAATTTGGATTTAAAACCATAAACAGTTCAATAAAATAACCACAATTCTAATTATTAATAACAAGCAATAAAAACTATTTAGGCAATTCTGACCCATGAATAGAGAATAAGGGTTTATTAAAATTATATTTTGCATAAAAATAACATATTTTGGATATTTAGAGGAATATATTTAGAGCATATTTTGCATAAAATAGCATATTTTATATTTTGGGAGGCGTATTTTAAACATATTAGAAACAGTGATGCCAATTTAGCCATTTTTCAACTTGTTTAGCCATAAAATTATTTCTGCCGTTTTTCTTTGTAATAATAATATTAATTCTATTTATAAATTTGTAATTTTTAACAATTACAACGCATTTAATTTAAATAACAACTTTAATAAATGTTGAAGATCGCTATAAACGATGATGATGAAACATCTTTCAAAATAAAGGAACAGTAATGCCAATATAAATTTTAAAAATGGATCCACACAAACAACTCGGTTTCTTTCTGGTCGAAAGTATTTCAATAAACAGAGCGGCAACAAAAAACTTTTAGAAACTTCAGAATTTACCAGTGTTACCACCAGAAAAAATTAAAATTACACTTGCGATGAAGAAAATTACCCGATTTAAAGAATATAACACCTGATATAAAATTAACGTTTTATTTTATTAAAACGCTACCAAATTCTCTTAATTTACTTTGAAAATCGGTCATCGATTCGCGCAAACTTATAGGCGACTACATGACTTTAATGGCGCACTTATTCGTTCATTTAAAAGGGTTTCTTCATAACCAAGACTGTCGGATATGGAGAAAGAATAAATTTTTTGTGTGTTATTTTACAATACAATATTTAAAATGGCAAACATTTTTTTACTGAAATCCAATTTTTATATTATTTGTTATAAACGAATGAATTTCAAATCACACCTTATCTACACCTAAAAGAAATTACACGCGCTCTACCCACGACTATAAAAATTGCACCAAATTCGTGTAATTACCCACAAAGTGGCAACACAGGAATTTACTGAAAAGTTGCTCTAACTTCCATGGTCTTATGCTGAAGTAGAGAGGGTATTTAACCAAGTAAACATCGTAAAATGTTATTTGAGAAATAGGTTACATTTAGCAATACGACTTTATCAATTATGGAAATATTTTCACCATAACAATAAAATATGTTTTATATTTTTGGTTTTTATTGTAGATTTGGACTCAAAAGGTTTTTTAAATGTTGTCATGATTATGATTTACATTCAAAATATTTAAAACTAATAGGCACAAGTGATTCCTATGAGATGAACAATAACGATATCGAATTTATCTATGATTTAATTTTTATATGCTAAAATATTTAAATTACGTTTATTCTTATGTAGCAAATTGATTTCATTGTAAAAAAACTTTTAATATACTATTATTGTTTTGTTATTGATTTTAAATGTGTTTTTATATAAAATAAAAAAGTTTTTACCCATTTTTTAGCCATTTTTGGTCATAAAGATTTGGCAACACTGATGAGAAGCATTAAATTTATATTTAAATTATTTCCATATTAAAACAATATTTTGCTTATCGAAAGGATATCTAATTTAAATACTAAGAGCATATTAATCATATTGCATCCCTGTTGGAAATTTGAACAGTAAAACTGAACTGATTCACTATTGACTTTGTCACCAGTACTACTGACCAACTGTAGACCAGACAATGCATTGTGCTATAGACACTAAGCATGTCCTTGTCATTGAAAATCCAGTACTGACCTAAAACTATTGACTAGGTATGTCTTGTGGGACCATACCCTGCTCTTAAAGCACTTATCCCGTGACCAGTAAACAAAATTTTATAATTAAAAGAAACGAATTGTGATAGATGAAAACAAGACCTATCACTTAACTGGTGATAATGTGTTTAGAGTATAGTTGGTCCAGCGGAAATGTAATTGGCACAAAACTATTCATGTGACTGAATTTTGTGCGGGTAGTGGCTGATTCTCTCTAGTTCTTTTACTTTATATGAAGGGGATCTATCATATTGACATGATTCATTTGTGACAATATCTGCGACAGGCATTATTTTAACCGAAATTGGATGTGTCCATTAATGTTATTTCAGTGATCTGTTCAACTGTGTCAAATAGGTGCCAATTAACCCCTCGTAGGACATCGCCATGTTAAAGTGACTTGTTACGTGACAAGTTTAGTGTTCGTTCCCTTTCCCCTAGGGTATGGAGACATTGGAACTAGATATTCACTAGTGCATTTAAACTAGTTTGCGTAAAACCGTAAAAATGTGAAACCGCGGTTTCGGTTTTAAAATGATTAAAACCGGTCGGATTCTCTGATAATTTGAAATGTTTCCAAACTCCAGATTTAAGTTCAGACATTTCTAAAATAAAATTAGTATAATAAAATAAGTAAAAAAATGTTTAATATGCTGCCAAAAATTTTATTGGTAATTAATATGGCTGCGATTTCCATGCAAATGCATCTTTTTTGTCGATAGTCTAAAAACGATGTCGACCAATTATCTTTGCTAATCATTAAATTTGCGTTGAAATGGCATCGATTTGTGTTTTCATATTGTTGCATATTTTGGTGAAAATGCATATTTAGGTTTTCAATGCATATTTTTTTTTTTTTTTTTTTTTTTTTTTTTTTTTTGCATATTTTTTGGCATTTTTGAGTGATTGAGAGAAAAAAATTTATAAATAAGCGAAGAAAATCTGCCAAAAAAAAAAAAATTTTTTTAATCTATAAATAAATACTTTTGGAGTTTTGCTTAAAATACAAGATTTTTTAAGATTTCAACAAAAGATCCTTCTATTTTAAACCGATGCAGCACCTTCTCAGTACTTTATTTTAATTTTAAGAATTTTCGAAACACCTTGTCATTGTTGCCAGCTGTAATGTATAAACGTATTTTTATGAGAAGTACGAGTGTTATGTATAATTTGCAATTTCTTTAAGCATGAATATATTTTTAAAGTAGCAGCTGAAACCGTCGGTTTTCGGTTTCAGTTTCGGTTTTTAGGTATTAAAAACCATGGTTTCGATTTCGGTTAACTCCGAACAAAACAGTTCAAGTCTGCATTTGTAAATATTTTTAATTTTAATTAATGTTTGATTAAATTGATACGGCCTAAGTTACAAAAAATAAAACAGGTTAATAAACGGTTTATGAAACGGATTTTGTATGGAAAGATAAAACTTTACATGTTAAGAGCACATTTAAAATATGAAAAGCATACGTAATGCATATTTTTCATATAAAATATCTTTCAACGCATATATTTTATTGGCAGTTAATAATAATAAATATTTTAATTCAAAACGTTAAGTACTTTGCTAAATAACACTTATGTGTATTAAAATTTGTCTCTTTTCTTTTTGTTTCTTTACAGGTAAAATCAATTTTTCTACAATTTACTTTAAAGTGACGACATTTTAACAACCGTCTGGCGGTCATAATTTTAATGTGACTGCGACTGCAACGGCAACAACATTTCTTTCTCAGCTTATTTTCCCAAAGCAATTTATAACTTCTGAAAGCTGATGTAGACGTTATCGTCGTCAAAGACTTTCGTTCGTATTGTCGCCGTTTAAATTTTGTTTTATGTTTTTTTCTTCTTCTTCTTTCTTTCTTTTTACACCTTTCTTCGTCTGGAAGAGTAAGTTTGAGTGAGTATGTGTTCATAAGTTTGAAAAAGTACTGCTGAGATTATTACAATCGGCCATTGACGTTTAGTTTTTTTTTTTGTTTTTTTTTTTTATTCATAATGGGATGAGTTGGGTAAGAAATGTGACTAATTTAGCGTTTTTCTATTTTCTGGATTTAAGCTGTCAAACTTTTAATAGTTTTCTTATATTTCAAATTCGTTTGCTTTAAATACCTTTCGTTTTTCTTTTTATCTTAATAAATATTCAATTCATAATTATCTTCAAACTTTTTTGGAATTTTGTTGTTAACCATGATTATTCATTATGTTTCGATCGAGTTTGATGATGACTAAGCCAATCAAACCAGCCATTCAGTCATCAAACAACCAACCAGTTACTAAAAACATACATACAGCCAACGCACAAAATAATTTAAGTTGTAAACAGCGTTCAACAAACTGCCGCAGTTGTTATTACCACATATTAACGGTAATTCAAGCCACGTTTAAATTCACAACTAATGGCAAGAGAACGGAAGATGGAGGCAAGAGGATGTTGAGGTTGACAATAAATTACATGTGGTTTTTTCGCAAAAAAATCTGTTGTGTTTCTTGGCAAGTTTTTGATAATTTCATTCGAAAACGTTCAAATCATAAAATTTTTAAGAAAACAAAACCAGCAGATTTTTCCTACTTTTTTATTTGGCGCTTAAGTTTGTTATTAATGGCAGGGCTAAATAATAGAAAACAGTGGTTTGAAATGAAAATAAATTACTGTTAGCTCAAAATTGGTTGAAACTTTACAACTTTAAATACCTATTAAGAGTGTTTTTTTTATAAGACGTTTATCTTTAAATTGATAAAATTCCGAAAAAACACGATTTCAACCATTACTTGGATTTATTTGAAGGATAACTTGAGGCCTTTGGTGTTGGAATATAATTTTGAAGATGTAGTAACTGCCAGTTGATTGAGTGAAAGTATTCTGAAAGTTCCATTTTCAACTACTTTTTTAAACAAGACAGCATGTTTGGACATAGGCACTCTTCATATTTGGGGGATTTAAAGTCATACAGTCATAGGTATGTCTTAAAATAATTAGAGAAAATATGACTGCTGAAAGTAACCCCTCATTTAGTCTAGTTATGACAAAACAATTAACACATCATTAAAAGTCTTACTGCCAATTTCACGATGCCGAATCTTATATACTAAAGGGCTGCATGAATACCTTCAATAATGAACATATGAAGTTCGAATTCAATGAAGTTCGAATTCAAATAAAATTGAGACCACTGAACAAACTGTTGTTTTATTCATGCTACTAGCAAACACATTTCGTTTCATATGGCAAACACAAAGACTTTGTTCAATAAAACGACTTTTGTTTTACAGTTTTCCCACTCTCTCATTTTTTTTATATAAATACTCAATAGCAATGTTGCCACTTAGTAAATTTATGTAATTTTTTCTTTTTTGTTACCTTTACAATAATATATGTATGTAATTTGTAAAGCATTTTTTAAATTAAATTCAAATTTTTTTCCTAACAACTTTTTTATGTACTTCCAAGCAAAACACATTGCTGAAAAATGTTTTTGAAAATAAAATTAAATTTTTTTCAATTTTAAAAATTGACATTAAAAACAATTAATTTACATTGAAAACAAAGTCAAATTTGTATTATTTTAATATTAATGTTCTTCCTTATCTTGTTGCTTTTACTATTCATGATTATTTTGTTTTTTTATCATTCCTAATGTTTTTCATTTCTTTCAACTGGCAATACTGACTTTAAAATAAATGTGTTTTTTCCATGAACTTATTCGACATTTATTCAGTGGTTGTTTTGTTTCAGAGTTGTTAGTACATATTCATATTCTCTTGTCTAAGTAAACAAAAAAACTGCATCTTATTCGTCTCTTAAATTTCGTGTGTTTGTTGCTTTCATTTCGTAGTTATTCTTTTTACTGAATACAAACGAAGCAAATACAAAATTATAATGAAAGTTTCATGAACAGATGTTTATTATATACCTTTCACCATAGTGCAATTAGAGCCGAAAAACATATAAATACCGTTCTTTAAATACAAATAAATCGATGTTGTGTCACGCCCACTTATCCAATCCCGCCCACATTTTATCGGATGTTGTGTATTGATAACCAAGTTCCTTGCAAATATTTGGGAACTTGCCTTTTGTCGTTCTCCAAATGAATACATAACAAAACAACTAGCGATTCAAGGGTAAAGGCCGCTTTAGCCGACCGTAAATGTAATGAAATGCAATGTAACGTACCGTAACGTACTGTAAGCTCGTTTATGCACTTATAGAACATGTAAGAACGTGTCATCTGTTTTTCAAAAACATAAACAAAGAAGCATTAGTATACATAAAACAACGCACACAGTGATGGGAATTTAAAATGTTCAAATGGTGACCGCTTTGCAGGAAAAGTACCAAGTGATTTAAATGGTATTAAAAATGTATTTGTTGTATGTATAAATACATAAATTATTTAATATTTTTTATTTATATTATAGATTTACAATAAATAAATATGTATTATAGCATATACCTATACGTTTACGTATATTATTTTGAAAATGTGCTTAAACAAACTAGGTTTTGATACCATTAAAAACGACAGTTTTTATTGTTTGTGTATACGTATGCATTTTTTATTTTATGCATCTAAACATATATTTTTATAAATGATAATAAAAACATATATTTGTATAATTTAATTGTTAGTTATTTTGTCAAAAGTCCATATTATTACTGAAAAAAGTACCAAAAAAAAGAGTCAATTTACCCGCATTCCATTAAAAATGCAAGCAGCCCATCACTGTCTATAACTGTCACGTAACCTCGTAATGAAATTCTATTTTCTACAGGTTGGCACGTTACGGTTAAGTGACATTACAGTCAGTTAAGCATTTGTATTGCTTTCCATATAACAGAAACGATCAGCTGTTTACATTACATTTACATTTCTACATTTACGGTCGGCTAACGCGGCCTTAAGACCAGCGGCAGCCGTGGATTTTTGCTCAAATCTCGGCCAAAAAATGCACCTGTGATGAATGATAAAACTTATGTACTGGCAGACTTTTCACAATTTCGGGGTTAAGATTTTTTTTGTTGCTGATGGACGAGGTAATATTCAAGAACAATACCAGACAAAAAACAAACAAAATTCCCCAAGAATTCTTGTGTGGCAAAGCCATATGCAGTTGTGGCAAAAGATGCCAATCATTTGTGACATCAGTAACGCTAAACACAGAAATTTATATTACGGAGTGTCTATAAAAACGGCTTTTACCTTTCATAAAACAGCACAGAGTACCTTCACATTGCTGGCCTGAATTAATGAATTTGTACAATATTTGAATAAATTTAAGTATGTTTGAAAATTTTTATATTTATCGCTTTAAGTTTTATTTAACTTTATTTAACAAGTATAAGTTCTGGCTCATTCTTTAGTACAATTTTGCAACTTTTCCATACAAAACCATGATTTCATTAAACAACTGATCCAATTGGGCCCCTAAGTTAATTCTAATAATGGCTTTTGACCACTCGTTGATGGCGGTACCCTTTTCGCCTACCACAGCTCTAAATTATAGTAACTTTTAATATTTCAACTAGTGATTTGTAGTAGATGCTTCAGTGCCTAAAGGGACATAATTTTTTTTTTTTTGAGACATTCAAATAAAAATGTCAAAGCAGGAATTCCTTCGTTTAGTGTTTTCTCTTCACTTTTCAAAAATCGGAAGTAACTTACTTTTTTCACACCACTGTCCATCATTTCAAACAACAGCACCAGCAAAAACTACAACAACACTTCATATAAAGATGACAACAACACTTGTTTCTCGCTTCAAACTGACTGCAGGCAGCAACTGATCATGTTTTTTTTATATTGCTGTTTTCTGTTGCATCGACTGCTTCCAACATTGTCTAAGTGTCGTTTTAACAATGTTATTGAATATTTTTTCCTGGTTTCTATATCTATTGGCATTTGTCACTTTCACGTTAAAAGCCATAAAGCAATCTAACATACTTATGTAGTCAGGCAATAGCAGCACATTGACATCTCAAAATAATCATCTTAATGGACTAGAAAAACAAGTTGTTGGGTCGTTGAGTTGCAATGGAGAAAAAAGTGCGTGTGTTTGGGCGTGAGAGTGTCTAAAAGATGTCAATTAACTCAAAATGATTAAATATTTTAATTTCCTTAATTTTAAAACAAAAGACATGTTAGATGGAGATAATGAAATCCAGGAATATTTTTCAGGGAAATTTTTTCTTTGACATGAATACAAAAATGACTGATTTTTTTTCATACAATTTTAACATTTTGGTTTTAAAAATTTTTATTATTAATTTAATCATGTTCACCAAAACTGTCAATAAATATAAGCATACTTTTACTTTATTTCACAAATGATCATGTGTGTCTGAGTGTCTGTATAAATGTGCATGTGTCCAATTTTTTTTTTTTTTTTTATTAATTTAATTGACTTTCAATTATTTTTTTAAAATAGTCATTTATTTAACAAGTATTTGTCTGTGAGCCGTCATTCATTCAGTTTGTCTGTCAGTCATTGTGTCATATTTACTGGTGGACATGTTCATATTTATTCAAATTCGAATATTTTTTTTTTAATAATAACAACTATTTGCACAAACAATTATTTGGTGGAATTGAGTTAATTGAAAATCTTTATATGAGACCTTTTATTTAGAGAAAATTTACGAGCGAACTTAAAAAGTTGAAAAATTTTAAACAATAAAATAAATGACATCAATAACAAACGTAAAATATAAATCTAAATAAATAGAGACGTTACAATTGTGTTTAACTAACTTCATGATGAATAAGCAATCGTCAAGTGCGCGTCATTTTGCCCAAATTTGGGTCAACACGACTGGCGATAGACAGAGTTTTTGTTGATATTATAACTGATTATTTGTAATGTTGCCATGTTTTTATGCTTTTGTAAGTCTTTCTTTATCTTGTCATATAATTAAAGGACCGCTTTTGTTTAACAAAAAAGTTGTTAGTCTAAGACTATTTCTTATAATAAATTGAAGAACATTTCTTCCTATACGATTTTTATAAATACCTTATATTATTCTTTGTTTAGAAGTTCACATACCTGCAAATAAAAGAGACAAATATGTGTTTTATTTTAAATTTGGACAAAAAAATTTTAAATTTAAATAAATAATGGAAAACCGAATTCATATGTATAGATCTAGTAAATAGCCCTTGTTTAGGCGCTGGAGCTTCACTACAAAAGTCGCTTATGTTGAATAGTACAGCACCCCCGTATGGCGCACAGTGATATTGAAACACTGCACTCAAAAAAACCCCCCTCAAAATAATCTACATTTATGTGATTCAGCATTTTATCGGACACTCAAATGAGTCAGACGCTTAAAAATAAGTTTGGAATTTTTTGTCTTTACAAAGATTTACCGAAATCGTATCCTCTTATATTAACAGTAAGAGAAATTTTAATTAGGAATTGTTAAGAAACAGAATTTAGTTGCTGCCCACCTCGGCCCGTGATCATTGGCGCGAGTCAATTTTTAAAAATAAAGCCATATAAGTTATATATACTGTAATGGTCGTGCTGGGGGGGGTTGCAACTTTTTCCCCCGAAGGTGATAAGGACTAAGATACTTATTTTCTTACTGATCTGTACCGCTTGAACCCAATATATTCCTTCCACCTTTAATATTATCGAGTGACAGGGAGTCGGTGGGACCCGTCTTTGCCGCTAACTTCAGTGGTGTGGGGAGGTTCTTGACTCCTGTCAACCAAAACACCATTACTAATTATTATTAAAGAGTCCCGGATTTAGAGTGATGCTACCAAATATGGATATGTGTACAAGCTATTAACTATTGATTCCCCAAAAGAAATTAATAAACAATTATCTATGGCATATTGGAAATTAGGTATGTATGCAGCGTCGAACGTAACTAATTGGGCGATGATGCAATTAACCCGTGTTCAGAACCCACCCAAACCATTGTTCTTCTAACACGAAACTAATTTTAAGAAGAACCCTAGATAAAATCAAATTTTCCTCAACCCCCCAAAGGATAAGCCGTATAAAGTTTTACTCTAACATTATTCTATGTTTATTTCATATAAAAATTCAAATTTAAAACATTCTGAAATATTAAAAAAATCCTTAAGAAAAAATCTAATACTTTGAACAGCAACTTAACTATTGACGTAAATTAAAACGATCGTAACGTTTGACAGAGTATTCGAGAAAAGTGTCAATATACAATTTATAAATATTCATCAATTTACAATTATTTTTTGTTCTAAAGTTTTACTTTGTAATCGTTGCATTCCTAAATCTTATTACGCTTTTCACAAAATTTAACAATTTAATGGAAAACCGAGTAATGAACTAAAACGTCAAACCACCAATATAGGGTGAAATTTTTTTTTTTATCAATCGCGATCTACTTTATATTTTATTTATCCCTTTACCGCTTACAATAATGATTTTTGTTTTTTTTTTTTGTTGTTTTTGTTACATTCTTTAAATAAATTATTTAATTCTAGCTCATCTTAGGTCATTTTTGTGTTGGTTTTATTTAGTTATTCGTTATAAAAAATTTTTCTTGGTTAAATAAGAAAAGGGGATGAAAAAAAATCAAGACTGTTTCTTTATGTTGTGGATATTTTGTTTTAAAAGAAATTTCTGGAATATTGTCTTTTTAACATAGCACTTTAATTTGGAATACTACCATTTTTTTCCATTAAATTAGAGGTGAACATTTTTTTTCCAGTTTCGAAACAAAATATACCACAAAAAAACAGGATTGAAAAAAAAACAAATAAGTGTTACATAAGCTTTGTCAGTGGTAGTTCTCGTGATTTAAGAATTCTACCAATAATGAAGAAGACTAGAGCTCTACAATTTTGGCAACAACTGCATCAAATGTCGTAGAGAATGTACTTAACAGAGCTTATGTAAATAACAAACCACAAAAATATCATGTACTTACTTTCAGAGATGTTGAAAAGCTTTCCAGGTCACCGCTGTTAAGTGTGTAAATGAGAAGAGAGGATGGTTTATGTTGGCTGCGTTCAACCTTAATTTTTAAGCAAGTTACGCCGTTATTTTTTCTCTTGGTTTTTTTTCTTTTGTTGATTTTGTTTTTGATGGTGTTTTAATACTTAGTATTTATTTTTTAATTTTTTTTACGATTTTTGTTTTTTTTTCCTTTTTGTAATTTACTTTTTCTTATTTAACGCAATTTTGGAATTATTTGATTCACAGAACAAGAAACAATATTTGATATATTTTACTAGGCGTCAGGTTTCTTTACTTTCGGTTTTTTTTTTTTTAATTTTTTTCTTTTTTGATTTTTACAAAATATGAGTTTAATAAAAAAATTGTTGGTATTCTGTGATATTTTTATACGGATTTTAAAATCATTATTGTAATCGCGCACTTTATTGATAAATATATATAGAAAAGGTTTTTTCTTTTTAAATTTTAATCGTACTTTGCTAAAAGTTTATTTCGCGAATAGCTTGACTATTTTTTCCACTTTCACTACACTGTGCAATAAATACTTTAGGAGTGCAACCTTTTATAAGCAAACAGAACCTTTTGTCTATATATTTCGATTTTCTGTAACTTATGGGCAAATGTGTAGTTAAGCTGAGTTTCACCTACCACTTAATTTAAACACTTTTAAAATCCACGACTTTAAGATTTAACTACAATATTAACTACCATTTAAGGAAAAAAAATGCACGCTGTGAATTTCCGAGTTTCGTCGTCTATGCTTCAAGTTACATGCGAAACTGGTTATCTGGATTCAACTGCCTATTAGCATACTAATTTTCAACAATGATTTGGTCGCATCAGCGAATTAGCACTCGTTCTCTTTTGGGTAGCTTTCCGTATAATTGGAGAATATATGAGAACCCCTCTTATAAAGGCAATTAAACGAAACTAGTAAAAGAGTTAGAAATTGATAAATGATTTTTTTTTCTACACTTTGAATATAATAAAATTACCTCTTCTGTATAATATTCTAAATGTGTCGAGCAAATCAAGAACTTAACCCTTAAACTGAGGAGTTGACCTCAACATCGTTCCTAAAAATTTTTTTTTTCCTCCTTCTTTTTCTTTATTTCCTCGGCAATATTGTCGTTGGACGATGGTATCGTAAACTTTGCAGCCTTTTCCTCTTTCTTAACCAAAAAAACACATTATCTAGAGGTAATTAGATTTCTTTCGATTTTGTCGGTGCAGTTTTCCTTTCAATTGTTTTTGACAGAATAGGCACTTTTCAATGAAACAAACATATTATTTTATTATTCGTCTATAACTTTAATCATAAATATAAACACTAAAGTTTTACCAGTTAATATGTATTACCTCTGGCTGACTGACAATTTGCTTTGGTAACGTTGAAGTAGAATCTATACACTCTACGGTGCTGCAAGTTCGGTGGTTAAATTGAAAAAGAATGATGGTGTCTAAGATTTCTTGGTAACTTGATTCTTTGAAAATCACGAGGTTTATTCCAGGTCAGATTTATTGGAAATGCTTGAAGATACTTTAACTAACGTAAATTAGGTAGCACTCAAGTGCAAAGCTCTCACTGAACATATGCCTTACAACGGTTGAAACATCGTTAAAAAATACAATTTTCAAACCAAAGATTTTGGAGATTCTAATTCAGAATATCAAAAAAGTGAAAAATAGTAATGCAATTTAAATCTGTATTCTGGTAAAAAAAATTACCTTAAACAAATTCAATTTCACATATTACAAAACCGGATAATAGGGAAGTTTTCTAAACAGATTAGCCGGAAATATTCTACAGTTTTATATCCTTGCCGTGATATGTTCCTATGTTCTTTCCTTCTATGTCCTCAAGCACATAATAGCAGTTTCCTAACTTCTTCCTGACTTTGGCTCTCACGAACATTGGACTCAATTTGGCGTTAAATTTTTGCTCAGCATTGCTTTGCGCAAAGTTTCGTCTAAATACTTCTTGACCAACGTTATAAGTAATTGGTCTCGCCCTCAAGTTGTATTGTTTCACGTTTGTTTCATAGGCCTTCTTCATATTTTGTGATATCTGCTTCCGCAGTATGGTCAATTTATCGTCCGTTTCGAGTTTTATATCTGAGCTACCTAAGCAATTAATGGCTCTCAACATCTTAAATGATGACGCATGTGTTACCATATCAAACCCATACAATGCATGATAGGGCGATATGCCGATAGTGTTGTGAATGGAATTTCTAAGAGCGCAGCTAATAGAAGATATATTGACATCCCACTCGCGATGATCTTTCTTTAAGTAGGCTCGTATTGCAGCGATAATAGACCTATTCACTCTTTCAGCTGCATTGCTTTGGGGTGAATATAAAGCTGTATAGGTATGAGTTATGCCATACTTCGTTAAAAAGGCATTAAACTCATTTGCTTTAAATTGACTTCCATTATCACTTACCAATACTTCTGGAACACCATAGTGATGGAAGATTTGTGTTTCCATAAACTCAATTATCGATGCAGACGTAAACTTTCTTAATGGGCACAACCAGTGATATTTGGAAAAATGGTCTAATACAATAAGTAACCCAATATACCCCTTTTTACTCCTCGGATAGGGACCTAGAAGATCGGCGTAAAGCCTTTGGAAGGGTCTTTCTGATATGGCCATTTCCCCCATTTCTGGTGCCTGTTTTTGGTTCGATGCTTTAGTCATTTTGCAAATGTCGCAGCCTTTAACATAATTTCTCACATCCGTGGCTAATCCCGGCCAGTAAAAGTGTCTGCGAATCAATTCCAGAGTTTTTCCCGTGCCACCATGTGCAGCTAACACCGAGTCATGAAATCGTTTCAATATCTCCGATTTTAGTTTATTTGGAATCCACAATTTCCAAGAGTTTGAATCGGCAACATCATTTCCGGTAAAAAAATTTGTTCGAATATAAATATACCGATCAATAACTTTGACATCAGGATAGTAACTCTCCTTTTCCATAAACTTGTCTCTCATATTTGTGTATTCGGCATCTAAAAAGTGTACAGAGTCCAAATTAATTTCTGGTCCTATAAGTTCCATAGACGCTAAGTCACCTTCGTATATCCTGCTAAGCGCATCCGGTACGATATTGTCCCTCCCTTTCCTATGACTTATAGAGAATTGATATGCCTGTAGCCTTAGAACCCAGCGAGCAAGTCGACCTTTTAAGTTAGGCTGTCGCATCAACCACACTAAACTACTATGATCAGTTACAACCTCAAAATTCTGTAATTCAACGTAACACCTAAATCGTTCAATAGCCTCGATAGCCGCCAAACATTCTTTTTCAGTGACGGAATAATTTCGTTGTGCAGTGTTTAATTTTTTTGACATAAACGCCACCGGAAACTCTTCTCCATCCTCCCCAAGCTGCACTAATACGGCCCCTATACCAAAATCACTGGCATCGCAATGTATGAAAAATTTCTTGGAAAAATCTGGATTTCTTAGCACGGGCGCAGTAGTCAACATGTTTTTGATCTTTTTAAAGGCTTCAGTTGCTTCGTTTGTCCATTCAAATTTCCTCTTTTTCGAAAGAACTTCGGTTATGGGATGTGTTATGTCAGCGAAATTCGCAATGAATCGCCTATACCAGCCCGTTAAACCTAGAAAACCCCTCACTTGCTTCAAGGTTTTCGGAGTTGGCCAGTTCAAAATCGACTCAATTTTTTCTGGATCCGTCGATATCCCACCATCCCCTATAATGTACCCTAAATATTGTACTCTTTTTACACAAAATTTACTTTTCTTTACATTTAGAGTTAAGTTTGCAGTCTTGAATTGTTCAGCTAGTTTCATTAAGATTGAAATATGATTTTCAAAGGTATCGGAAACAACGCACACATCATCTAAGTATCCGAAAACGGAATGTTTAAGGTCGGGGGGAATAATGGAATCCATTAAGCGGCACATAGTCTGCGGTGCTGTACATAAACCGAAGGGCATTACTGTAAACTGGTAAAGTGGCCGACCGGGAATGGTAAATGCTGTTATCGCTTTTGCTTCATCCTCTAAGGAAATTTGCCAATAGGCGTCTTTTAAATCAATTTTAGTTATAATATTTGCTTTTGGTAATCGCGCGAAAATTCCTTCAATATTTGGGAGAGGGTATGCATCCTTTACAGTGAATTCATTGATTTTCCTGGCGTCTAAGCATAGCCTAACCTTTCCAGGCTTCACCACCATTCTCATTGGAGAACTCCAGGCACTATTACTCTTTTCTATTACGCCTAAACTAAGCATTCTATCGATTTCTGAATACATCAATTGTTCTACCGCTGGTGACACGGGATAGAATCTCTGCTTTACTGGTTTTGCCGAACCTACATCGATCTTATGTTTAATCAAAGTTGTTCTCCCCAGACCTTGTACCTCAAAACTTGGAAAGAATGATTTGACGAGCTCTAATTGTTGTTTTTGTAACTGAGTTAAAGGATATTCATCGTCATATGGTTTATGTTCTCCGGAGTCATTTATCGTAATACCCGATACAATATTACCCATCAAACCAAACAATCTCCAGAAATCTAAACCTAAAATTAACCTTTGGTTTAAGTTTGGAACAATATACAAATTTATCTTCTCCGAGGTACTCTTATAACGCATGTCAACTTCAAGCACACCTATAACATCATGACCTTGCCCATCTGCTGTTCTCACTGTAGATTTTATTCTCTTAAAACCCGAATTTTTGGAAAAGTCTTGTGTAGCTAAGTCTTTGCCTATGCAACTTATGTTAGCCCCTGTATCTAACAATCCTAACTCCACCCTATTCAAGAAAGTTACTTCGGCGTATAATCGACCATCTTTTCCCGAATCTATAATTGAAGCTACACAAAGTCGTTGCATATTTTTAATTTTGCGGTAAAAATTCCTCATTCGCACTGTCGACCGATTATATTTTTTTATTATCTTATTATCTAACTCTGCATCATTAAAAATTCGAAATCTTGTTTTGATATACTCCTTTAAGCGTTCATGTAAAGGTCGTATATGATATATTTTTTTAGTTTCCCTAACAAATTCATTATTATTTTCCTTACTATTATTATATTTTCGATGTAAGAGATTAATTTTATTCTCCTCTAGTCCTACTTTTTCATCGAATTGGTTCTCCCAATTTGTGTCTAATTGGGTTTTATATAGTTGTTGTTGTACTGGTAGTTTTTTAAGTTTTTTGTATTGCTTGAGCATTTTACACATTGTGGTTTGTAAACATTGCGGAGACCACAGCCATAACAGAAAATGCTACGCTTTTTGAGGCACATGTCCCAATAGTGGCCCTCTTCCTCACAGTTCCAGCATCTAATGATTTTATCGCCGGTAGATAGGGCATTTATATCAAAACTTGGTATCTCGGCGTTTATTTTTTCTTCAGCATCCAACTTTTCTTCTACGATAGGCTGCGATTCTATTGCAGCAATACGTCTCTGTGGAATAAAATTAACCGCATTCCGATTTGATAGACTACGTCGGAAACTGTCCTCACTAAAAAGTAAATCCCGTTTTTGACAGAGTTCCTTTAAATGACCAATTGACCGAACCTTCACGTAAAGTAACTCATGGCGTATTTCAGGTTTTAAATTTCGGGTTATAATTTCTATTAATTCCTCATCTTCCAATGGAACAGTCAACTTATCTACAATTTCCGTTATTGCATCGTAAAACACTTCGAAGGATTCGGATGGCTTTTGCTTACGGTTATGTAGCTCTTCTCTGATATCGAAGGTGGTTCTAAAGTCTTGGTATTGTTTTTTAAGGGCTGTACTAAATGAATCCCACTGAATTCGGCTGACCAGTTTATGGTAACGCCAAAACCAATCTCTGGCTTTTCCCGTTAACAACACATGTAAATTTTTACAGATAGTGTCATCGAAGTTCCCATTAAAATTTTCTACTGTCAAAACATGTATTCGATATAGAAATTCCTCACATCTCAGCCCCTTCGATGATCCATCGAATTTCACATTCCAACTCTGTATCATAGATGTGATCCTATCCGGGTTAATATTAACACTATTTGACGTTATCCTGTTACCATTATTAGAAATTGCAAGTATATTTTCATCATGATAGTTACTAGCCGAAGCATTTGCGTGTTCAGTTTGGTTGACTAATGGCTGAACGTTTTGCGGAGGTTGTACAGGACTAATATTCATATTCATCAATACTCGTTGTACTGTAGTTTCGACCATTTGCGACACGCGATTAAGGTTACGAGTATTTCGACGCCCTCTATTGGAGTTATCCCCAGTATTTCCAGTAGAGTTGTGAAGACTAAGCGAATAATTTTGCCTGTTATTTGAACAATTAAAATCTTGCGCGTTACCTGCTACGGTAACCTTTCCTTCTACTTCTTCTTGAGCTGCCTGCGGAAAACCTAGACTCGCCTCTTGTTCCCTAGAGCTCCTAGTATTATATTTCCTAGTAGACGACCCACGACCCCTACCGCGATAATTTGAATCATGCGTAGTAGTACTCGCCTTAGAGGAAACGGAAACCAAATCTTTCGGGTGGCACAATTTTTTACAATTGGGGCACTCCTGTGAGTTAAGTAACCATTTGGTCATGCATTCCTTATGAAAAATATGTTTGCAACAAGTAGATACACAGTCAAAACTATTAGACAATTCACGTTCACACAACGAGCAAGCTGGCCCTATTGGTACTTCAGTAACTGCCGGTATATCCTCCGTACTACGTCGAACTGCCATCATGCAAAATTATATAGCAAAAACCAATATTATTTTCCAATTATATATGCAAGATACCCAAGAAAAATTTGAATCGAGAAAACCCAATCTCTTTAAAAAAAACTGTTAAGATCTCAAAACTATTTTTACTACTTTATACAGGATAAACTCAAGTTCACCCAAAACAATAATATATCTAAATCTGTGCAATATCCCTACTCTTTAAGATTATTTATGCACTGTATAATATCCAGTTTCTTAATTAATATCTTTAAAAAGTTCAGTCTCCCAGTGGATAATACAAATTCAATGAACAAATTATTTGTTCATATATCGGCCTGATTAAAAACCGAATAAACGTAAATATAACAAATATTATCAACGACTATCCCATATTAGGGGTTGAAGAAAATCAAAAAATCCCACTCTCAACTAACAATTAAATATAGTTAAATTCGACACCGTAAAAATGAAATTTTTGCTATTGTATGGACTTCGATTTTGCATAGAAATTCATATTTGAATTAAAAAATATCGGAACGGATTGAAACTCGTAAACAACAAATTTTCAATATTCCAAGAACCAAATATGTTTAACTGTCATATGAGATTAAACCCAGAATCGAAAATCCCCCGAATTTTAAAGTACAGCTTGTTGGAAAACAAGGATTCGCAAAGCTACACCAAACTGTCAACCGGTCGAATCTATTCGTGCCAATATCACGACAAATAGTCGAATTCCAGGTTGGGTTTAACATATATTACGAAATACTTGTCTCACCTAAAATCTTTACTTTCAAAATTCTCTTCATGTAATAGATGTGTAATATTAACCGATTAACAGAAAAATTTTCGTGAAAACAAGATAATCCTGCTACACAGGAGCCTATAAGGAAATATTATTGCAAAGTAAAATTTCTTTATAATGCCCCTTATATAAGACCTGAATCCCCGAGAGAAGACTATATGGGTAGATACAGAATCTATCGAAGAACTCAGGCCCCACGTTGGGCGCCATTTTTTGTAATGGTCGTGCTGGGGGGGGTTGCAACTTTTTCCCCCGAAGGTGATAAGGACTAAGATACTTATTTTCTTACTGATCTGTACCGCTTGAACCCAATATATTCCTTCCACCTTTAATATTATCGAGTGACAGGGAGTCGGTGGGACCCGTCTTTGCCGCTAACTTCAGTGGTGTGGGGAGGTTCTTGACTCCTGTCAACCAAAACACCATTACTAATTATTATTAAAGAGTCCCGGATTTAGAGTGATGCTACCAAATATGGATATGTGTACAAGCTATTAACTATTGATTCCCCAAAAGAAATTAATAAACAATTATCTATGGCATATTGGAAATTAGGTATGTATGCAGCGTCGAACGTAACTAATTGGGCGATGATGCAATTAACCCGTGTTCAGAACCCACCCAAACCATTGTTCTTCTAACACGAAACTAATTTTAAGAAGAACCCTAGATAAAATCAAATTTTCCTCAACCCCCCAAAGGATAAGCCGTATAAAGTTTTACTCTAACATTATTCTATGTTTATTTCATATAAAAATTCAAATTTAAAACATTCTGAAATATTAAAAAAATCCTTAAGAAAAAATCTAATACTTTGAACAGCAACTTAACTATTGACGTAAATTAAAACGATCGTAACGTTTGACAGAGTATTCGAGAAAAGTGTCAATATACAATTTATAAATATTCATCAATTTACAATTATTTTTTGTTCTAAAGTTTTACTTTGTAATCGTTGCATTCCTAAATCTTATTACGCTTTTCACAAAATTTAACAATTTAATGGAAAACCGAGTAATGAACTAAAACGTCAAACCACCAATATAGGGTGAAATTTTTTTTTTTATCAATCGCGATCTACTTTATATTTTATTTATCCCTTTACCGCTTACAATAATGATTTTTGTTTTTTTTTTTTGTTGTTTTTGTTACATTCTTTAAATAAATTATTTAATTCTAGCTCATCTTAGGTCATTTTTGTGTTGGTTTTATTTAGTTATTCGTTATAAAAAATTTTTCTTGGTTAAATAAGAAAAGGGGATGAAAAAAAATCAAGACTGTTTCTTTATGTTGTGGATATTTTGTTTTAAAAGAAATTTCTGGAATATTGTCTTTTTAACATAGCACTTTAATTTGGAATACTACCATTTTTTTCCATTAAATTAGAGGTGAACATTTTTTTTCCAGTTTCGAAACAAAATATACCACAAAAAAACAGGATTGAAAAAAAAACAAATAAGTGTTACATAAGCTTTGTCAGTGGTAGTTCTCGTGATTTAAGAATTCTACCAATAATGAAGAAGACTAGAGCTCTACAATTTTGGCAACAACTGCATCAAATGTCGTAGAGAATGTACTTAACAGAGCTTATGTAAATAACAAACCACAAAAATATCATGTACTTACTTTCAGAGATGTTGAAAAGCTTTCCAGGTCACCGCTGTTAAGTGTGTAAATGAGAAGAGAGGATGGTTTATGTTGGCTGCGTTCAACCTTAATTTTTAAGCAAGTTACGCCGTTATTTTTTCTCTTGGTTTTTTTTCTTTTGTTGATTTTGTTTTTGATGGTGTTTTAATACTTAGTATTTATTTTTTAATTTTTTTTACGATTTTTGTTTTTTTTTCCTTTTTGTAATTTACTTTTTCTTATTTAACGCAATTTTGGAATTATTTGATTCACAGAACAAGAAACAATATTTGATATATTTTACTAGGCGTCAGGTTTCTTTACTTTCGGTTTTTTTTTTTTTAATTTTTTTCTTTTTTGATTTTTACAAAATATGAGTTTAATAAAAAAATTGTTGGTATTCTGTGATATTTTTATACGGATTTTAAAATCATTATTGTAATCGCGCACTTTATTGATAAATATATATAGAAAAGGTTTTTTCTTTTTAAATTTTAATCGTACTTTGCTAAAAGTTTATTTCGCGAATAGCTTGACTATTTTTTCCACTTTCACTACACTGTGCAATAAATACTTTAGGAGTGCAACCTTTTATAAGCAAACAGAACCTTTTGTCTATATATTTCGATTTTCTGTAACTTATGGGCAAATGTGTAGTTAAGCTGAGTTTCACCTACCACTTAATTTAAACACTTTTAAAATCCACGACTTTAAGATTTAACTACAATATTAACTACCCTTTAAGGAAAAAAAATGCACGCTGTGAATTTCCGAGTTTCGTCGTCTATGCTTCAAGTTACATGCGAAACTGGTTATCTGGATTCAACTGCCTATTAGCATACTAATTTTCAACAATGATTTGGTCGCATCAGCGAATTAGCACTCGTTCTCTTTTGGGTAGCTTTCCGTATAATTGGAGAATATATGAGAACCCCTCTTATAAAGGCAATTAAACGAAACTAGTAAAAGAGTTAGAAATTGATAAATGATTTTTTTTTCTACACTTTGAATATAATAAAATTACCTCTTCTGTATAATATTCTAAATGTGTCGAGCAAATCAAGAACTTAACCCTTAAACTGAGGAGTTGACCTCAACATCGTTCCTAAAAATTTTTTTTTTCCTCCTTCTTTTTCTTTATTTCCTCGGCAATATTGTCGTTGGACGATGGTATCGTAAACTTTGCAGCCTTTTCCTCTTTCTTAACCAAAAAAACACATTATCTAGAGGTAATTAGATTTCTTTCGATTTTGTCGGTGCAGTTTTCCTTTCAATTGTTTTTGACAGAATAGGCACTTTTCAATGAAACAAACATATTATTTTATTATTCGTCTATAACTTTAATCATAAATATAAACACTAAAGTTTTACCAGTTAATATGTATTACCTCTGGCTGACTGACAATTTGCTTTGGTAACGTTGAAGTAGAATCTATACACTCTACGGTGCTGCAAGTTCGGTGGTTAAATTGAAAAAGAATGATGGTGTCTAAGATTTCTTGGTAACTTGATTCTTTGAAAATCACGAGGTTTATTCCAGGTCAGATTTATTGGAAATGCTTGAAGATACTTTAACTAACGTAAATTAGGTAGCACTCAAGTGCAAAGCTCTCACTGAACATATGCCTTACAACGGTTGAAACATCGTTAAAAAATACAATTTTCAAACCAAAGATTTTGGAGATTCTAATTCAGAATATCAAAAAAGTGAAAAATAGTAATGCAATTTAAATCTGTATTCTGGTAAAAAAAATTACCTTAAACAAATTCAATTTCACATATTACAATACTTTGAAGTGTAAATCTGGGGTATCGTTTTCTCAACTCCTACCGAGGCAATATGAAACTTGGTAATGTGCATAGATTTATAGTCTGTTGATTCTTCTTAAGGTTAAACGCTCTAACTATCACAGTTTTGCAAATAGACGAAAATAATTGTTAGCTTTGTTTGGGAGGGCCAATTCCAATACTGTCAAAATTTTATAAAAATCGATGCTGAGGTTAAGATATCTAAATAGAGCAAAAATGGTAATTTTCAATTTCCGTTTTTTTTTATAAATGAATTTATTGGCAACACTTTCATCATCTCCTAAGATGTCAAGGTCACATAAGGTACCGTTACGATTTTATAGAAAAAAAAATTTTAGCTTAAACGCCAACCTTCATACAAAATTTTTTGAAATATAACAAAAAAAAATTCTCCTGTAAAATTATGTTTTTGCCGCTTAAGCTTTTTGCGGTAAGGGCTCGATATACATAAATACTTATATATAATATATTTTAACAGAGCTGCAAAAACATATTTTTTTAATAAACAAATACCTATTTAGGTTACTTTTTTTTGCAATTGTTTACTTTATTTTTACATTTTGGTTACAAATTTTTTTTTTTTGTTCGTGGCTTTAAAAAAAGCGATATGCGACTTTTCGACCGTTAAAAAAGGCTAAATCTTGCGCCAAGGGTGCTAAATCGGCATGTCTGCTAAAATGCATTAAGTTATACAAAATTGCATACTGTAATAAATTTAACAAACATTTTTAACAAGTTTTAGCATTTATTTGTTATCATTTTTTGGCCAAGGTTAATTAATGCCAGATTTAGCTGTAAAAGTTTTTAAGATCTGGTCACCCTGTGCATCACTGTTTCGGGGCCTAAAATAACAGTTGAAAATAATGACGCGAAGCGTGGCACAAATGACCCTGTAAAATCTATTTTAGCCCTTTCAAGCCAAAATTTAACTAACTACTTTAAATCGTTAAATGTTAGTTTCTCACTATTTCGAACACTATAAACTTCATTTACGAAATTGTTTTGTTTGTTTAGCGCCAAATAAACTACACAAGCCGTTTAATCTATGATCTATGAAATCCAAAATTTTAAATATTCAAAAAAAAAAACATCCTGTTGTTGTTGTCAAACCGCTTGTGTAGTTTGCTTGGCCTTCTTATTGCTTACTTTAAAGTAAGCAATCCGTACTTTATTTGTACATCAGTCTTATTTTAAATTAAAATTCTTTTACGTAAATATTGAGGTGTTCATTTAATCTGGCTTTTGATTTAATCGGATAATCGCTCGATTAATTAACCGATTAATAACGTTTTTTATAAATTAAGTAATTTCAATAAAAAAAAAATGCATAAACTTTTTATTTTTTGAAGTTTATTAGTAAAAAAAAATAACATAACACACATAACAATTCTTGAACTAAAACGAGCAAACAAAAAATAGTTCATTAATATGCAATGCATATTTTTTAATTAATACATTAATATTATGTAGTAATTCAAAAATTAACTGTAAGGTAATTTTATTAGTTATTTTTATAGTTTAAGGAGATTTTATAACATAATCTTTTAAAAAAATAATTTGATTTAAGGGTTTAGAGTTTAAGCGATTCTTTTCTGTAGTTTTTATGAAATTTGGCTTGGAAAAACTTTTTTACTTATCGTAGATCTTGGGGGAATCGAAAGCAACCCATAATACTGAATATCTAATTTATCAGTCCTTTTCCTGGATTTCTCTAAACGTATAAAATCATTCATTATGCCATTAGAGTAATGTTTTAATTTTTTTTAAATTTTTAGCTCTTCTAATTGTTTCGGTTAATTCTCTCAAAAGATTGACCGGTTATAGTTAATCGATCAGTTAACTGAATGAATACCCTAGTAATTATCAAAAACAAAGTAAACTGTCAAATGATAAAAATATCTCATGAGTAAATATAAGTTTACATTGACAAATAAAATTTCTTGTTGCTTTTGAGCAATGGTATTTATATGGGGATTTAATGTCAAGTGACCCAACTTTTGAAATCGATGTCTTCCGATTTGGATGAAATTTGCACCAACGTTAGTTCTATTGGATAGTAGTTTAGACATACATTTTCAACAAGATCGGTCAAAAAGTTTCCGAGTTAGAGGAGTTCGATTTGACATTTTGGCCAAACAGATGTTCTCTCATTGGTGTAACTAATTACCTATTGGTGTAAGCAAAATTTGCCCCCAAACAAATTAGATAGCTATTTCTTTAATTTTTCTAAAAAATGGCCACCAGAGTGGCCATTTTGACATTTTTGCGGCTTCATTTAGCATTAAAATTTGTTATTTAGCTGCAGAATTTTTATTAAGCCCTTGGCATTTTATTTAGCATTTTTAGAAAATATTTTTAACTTTTTTTAGCATTATTTATTTTAAAAATTTGGACGAATAGTTCTATTGATTTTACTTAAATTTTTTATAAATTATAATAAATTTTGTCGAAAAATAGTTGTAACTAAAATAATTTCGTATGAAAAGGAATTATTCGTATGTTAGGAAACATCTTACCTGTCTTGTTAAAACAAAATTGAATATTCAAGGAATATTAGAACTGCCCTTATAAATTTTACTTTGTATTAAGATAAAATTCAATAGTGTAAATGTGTGAAAAAATTTTTTGCTCTAAACTGCTGGAAAAATAATAATAATAGATAAACGTTTGTATGTCATAGAAACAAATCGTTTAAATTAAGCATGTATCAGGGGTCTGAGGGCCCCTAAATTCAATCTCAACTACCTTTTCTTCATATTTATGTGTATCAGATGCTTTACCAAAATCTATCTAACCACTTGTTTCACTTTCGTTAAAAAATAAGTCACTAAAATGTCTTAGTTTCGAATAAAATTTCATGCTGGTAATAAATTTTAGCAAAAATCTTTAAAAAATTTTATAATTTTTTAGCATTTTTTAAAATCATTTTTAGCATTTTTTGGACAGTTTAGTGCCAGATTATGTAGCTGTAAATTTTTTTAGATCTGGTCACACTTATGGCCACACTAACTGGTACAAAACTGTAATTACCGTACGATTACCTCGACAGAAGTGCTGAAATTTATATATTTATATGGGTATTAAAGGCGTTTATAGAGTGACACGCTAGTTAATCAACTGCAATTCACTTTTACAACAGCCCCAATTCCCATTTTCACAAAAATTACGCACTGGATATGCAAAGCCATACCCCACTGGAGCATTTGACTATTCCCATTAACAATAAAACATCGTACATAAACGAATGTTCTGTTAATGCTTTAAATAGCAATGCTGCAATGCGTCTGCACTTAGAGTTTTAAGTAAAAACTCATTTAATATGATATTATTTGTGCAAAGACGAGCACCCTTTTTAAAAGTAGATCATTAAATTCGATTATTTACACTAATAAATGTATAAACTAAATGAGAGTTAAGAGGACAAACCGCTTGTTATTAGCACACATCAGGGATGATTAAGTCAGTACAATTGTACTTTTTTAAGTACTATTAGCATTGCAAAAGTAGTGAAGTACTCTAATGACATGTTTAGTACTGAAAGTGATTTTTTCACTCCAAAAAATTATAATAACAAAGCAAAGAAATCGTCTTTATGAAAAAACTGTATCGAATTTAATTCAGACAAATTATTTAATACAGTCTAATGAATTTTGCTGCCATTGATTTTACACCACTTATGAACGAAGTCATATCAAACCAAAACTTGTATGACTGCAATGACAACAAAAGACTTTTCAAGAGTTGAGATTTATTTTAACAGCAAGAGTTTACTCTTTGAACATAAAACTGTTACTTTAAAAGAACAGCATAAAAATTTTAATTGTTGCTCTTCTGCTTGCTGTCTGTTTTTTAAGCACTGCCCCTAGAGAAAAACTATGTTTAAATATGGTCACCTCCAACAAAAATATTTTTAAAGAAAATTGTAAGCATATTATGCTTAAATGTAACCATATTATTATCACTGACAACCATATTATGGTTAAATAGCCTCCGAACATGTTTTGGTCAATAATAACTAAAATTTCAACCACAGCTTGTTGCTCTTGGAGAAGAGGAAAATACTATTGTTAATTTAAAAACAAATTACCTATTGTCATATTTAACCATAACATGTTTAGAGGCAACCATAATATGGTTGTAGCTTCTTGATGGAGGACACATTTAACCATAATATGGTTGTCGGTGATAATAATATGGTTAAATTTAAACATAATATGTTTAAAATTCTCTTTAAAAATAGTTTTGTTAGAGGTGACCATATTTAAACATGTTTTTTCTCTGCCTGTGCTCTTCGTCTAAATTCCCTATTATTTACTTCATTGGCATTCTGTTAATTGCCATATGTATATTTAATATATAAATGTACAGCTAAAGTGAATTGTAATACATTTGATGTTGTTCTAATAATAATACTAGTTGCAAATATTTTTTTTTTTTTTTTTTGGCTTTAATAGAGTTAGGGTCAAAAAAGTACATTTTTACTGAATTAAGTACAATTTTGAAAACGTCGTTTATCATCCCCGTCACACAAATACATAAAGATTTTGTTTTTTTTTTTCAAAATATTTTTATTTATACATATTTATGAAAAACACGACAAAAGGGTATTATAAATCAGGGATGTAAAATGAGATTTTACAAATTGAACTTACTTCCAAAAAATATACTTTTTCAGTCCGATTGTACTAAATATTTTTTTATTTAACATTAACTAAAAACATACATAAAAATTAATTTGTGCATACAGATCTATATTTGTGTAAAAAAAAACTTAGCAATTTACAAAAAGGTACATTGAAATTCATTTGTACTAAGTACTTATATGAAGACGCAAACTTAACATAAAATATTAATACTAAGTAGCAAGAGGAACACAAAAGTAGCGAATTGAATATAAAATTATCATTTCGAATATACTTGTTGCTAAAAAAAAAACTCATTTCTAAATTGTAGCAGCACGAATTAGATGACTTCAGCAAATCGTTTGTTTGCATTAGATTGGAATTGGATTAGATTTTGTTTTTATTATATTTTGAAGCGGAAATATTCTTTCCGCATTAAGTAATATTCCTCTGGCAATTCTTGAATTATCAATGAACATTGGTTCATTTATTTTATTTCTGATACCTGTGTCCAAAAGTTACATATGTTTTTTAAAGGCTTAATCATTTCTACATTCGCTTGAAGCTAGTTGTTTACAGATTCAATATTTTTAATATTAATGGTACAACGCTAGAAGTTTTTCCTGAAATAACATTTACTGGCGTAAACGTGTTGAACAATAATAACATTTCATAAATAAAGTCATCTTATGCATTTAAAACTTCGCAGAATCTTAAGTAAATTTTTTTTTTGAATTTCTTTAAACAAAATGACAATACTATTTAAAATTTTATTTACGGATATGTATACATCAATTTATTTTCCACAAAATATTTCGTCGAAAGATTTTCATTGATATTGATTTTTGATATACCACTTTCAGTTAATATATCATTTTGTAAAAAAATTACGAGCTATTATTCTATATTCTAAATAAAAATTTTAAGCGATCTAAAAAAATGTGCATTCCGGCATCCTCGGATTGCATTTCTAAATTTATAGTGTTTATAATTTTCAAGACATATTGTGGAAATAAAAATACAATTTTATGAAGTGGATTTGAAAATACTGATATTAAATACTGAAATTAAATTTATTCTTACGTTTTGGGAATCAGTTTCAAAATCGCATAAAAGTAAAATGCACAACAACATAACAAATGAGTAGACAAATTAATCACTTTTTACTTTTAAATGGTGTTAAAAAAAAGTACAATTGTACTAACTTTTACATCCCTGTTACACTAGAATCAGACCATGTTATAAAATATCATGTTTTATTTTTAATTCCTTTTAAAGTTGTTTCCAAAAACACAACAGATTCAAACGACGATTTTAGGGTTGATTTTTCCCCATTATCGGTTATGCTTATTTACCAGTGTGGCCAGATCTAAAAAAATTTACAGCTAACTGTAGCCCGTTTCTGTATTTCTCGCATCGTAAAATTTCCCGCATGAAACAAGTGAATTATGACAAAAACAGTGCAATATGAAACAAAAAATGATTTTTCTCACATAAGTGTTTCTGTACTTTTACTTTGCGAGAATTATCTGTCATTTAAATAATTTTCCAGCAATTATTGGAAGGATGTGAGAACAAGTGTTTCTGTAACAATATTTTGCAAAAAGTTTCTCACAAGAACTGTCAAAATAAGTCATATTTGAAATTGATGCGAGAAAAAAAATTTAAAAAAATGGAGCCCAAATTATGTATGTATGTACACAGGAATGTGTGTTATTTTATTTTATTTTAAAAGAAAGAATTTAAATGATGAAAATAAGTATATAAAACACAATTGTTATATTTTGTTAATAAAATTTTTTTAGCCTTTCATTGTTTGTTTTATGCAGGGCTGCCAGATAAATTTGTGAAAAAAACGTCAATATCCTAAGAAAAAATAAAAAAATCGTCTATTTTGTTCGGAAAATTTAAAATTAATTTTGACGAATTTTGTTCGATTTTTATCATATAATCACAAATTTTTATCATATAAACACATAATCAAAAAAAAAAAACATTAAGTTCATGGGTAAAATACATATTTTATACATACATACATAAGCTTGAGGTCTATTTAAATAAAATTATTTATTTTATTTTCCTTTATCCGATAAGAGTCTAAAATTTCAGATTGTTATTTTTCCCTGCAGAAATCACACAAAGGAGTGACAAAATATCATATTGAAATAAAATAAACACTTTTGGACAAAGTAAAAGGCAAAAATTTCCTAAAGTGCAGTGACTGAAAAATGGGGTAATAGTTTAATCTTTTGATCACACAAACAAATGTATTAAATAATCCAAGCAAATAAAAATTAAACAGTTTCCGTTCGAAATTTTGCTTTTGCCGATACATTTTTTAATCTGCCTTGTTTTTAAAGATATCGGTTTTCTGTGGTGCCTAATACACAAACATATAAAACTATTTAAAATTGTTTTATTTCAAAGACTGTATCGTCACTAGAAAAAAATTAGCAAATTTTCACTTTGCCAATTTTGGAACAAAAAAAATCGTCAAAATGTCGATAAATCTTTAAATCTGGCAGTATTATTTTTATTATATATATTTCTTTCGTTGACGTTTCGATTGCATTTGACACTTAATTACTGGAAGTATTCCAGTTAAAACAGAATCTGTGTTGTCTGTTCTCGCATTTAAATACAGAAACACTTTTTTCTCACAAATCGAGAAACGATGAAATTTTTTGTTTCACACTTAATATGAGAAAATTTGCGATGCGAGAAATACAGAAACGAGCTACTGGCCAAAAAATGCTAAAAATGATTTTAAAAAATCCTAAAAATAATGATAACATTTTTAAAAGATTTTTGCTTAAATTTATTACTTGTATGAAATTTTATTCGAAACTAAATACATTTTAGTGACTTATTTTAACGAAATTAAATAAATGGTTCCATTTAAACAAGAGGACAGATGTTGGTAAAACATCTGATACACATAAATATGAAGCACAGGTAGTTGAGCTTAAATTTAAAATTTAGGAGCCCGCAAACCGCTGGTACATGCTAAATTTAAACGATTTATTTCTATGATATACAAAATTTTTAGATAATTTTATTTTTTATAGTTTATCTTAATACAAAGTAAAATTTTCTTGTACTTTTACATAAATCGTAAATCAAAGGGAAAAAATATTTACAATCATATCATATTGATTTCTGATATTCCCTGAATCAACAAGACAGGTAAGATGTTTCTTAACATAAGAATTATCCCTTTTCATACGAAATTATTTTAGATACAACTACTTTCAGTCAAAATTTATTATAATTTATACAAATTTAAGGGAAATCAATAAAACTATTCGTCCAAAGTTTTAAAATAAATAATGCTAAAAACAGCTAAAAACATTTTCTACAAATGCTAAATAGAATGCCAAGTGCTAAATGACAATTTTGCAGCTAAATAAAAAATATTAATGCTAAATTTAGCTGCAAAAATGGCCACACTGTTCTTTACTTGTTTATTCGAAAAAAAAAAAAAAAAAAAAACAATTGCGCTCCGTGTTTTGTATTGGAAGGCGATGTTGCCACATCGAAATAAAAATAAAAATTAAGCAACAAAACAAAATTACGAATGTGTGCAAAGAAAAATATAGAAAAGACTCAGAGAACAGAAAATGCGATTTTTTTCTCTACCCCGCTTGCTTCTCAACAAACACAAAAAATCACGTGTTAAAAAACATGGGAAAAATCACCGTCTGAATCTAATTTTATAAATCTTATGGTACCCACAGACGATGCAACATTTGTCGGTAACTCTTTAAGTTTCAGTTTTTACCACAGACGATGACACTAAAAACGAAACATTAGTATAGCGTGTTTTTTTGAATATACTACTACAAAACAAAAAAAAGTTTTTATTTCTTTTGTTTTTATAACTATCATATTTTATATCCCATAAATTTGAAAAATGTTATATTCAATTATAATTGTTTTCCAACTCTCACAATTTGCAATTGTTGCCATTTTCTGATTTCTTTCTTTCTATTATTTTATCCGAGAGTTGCGAAAGCGCCACTCAACAACTGCTCTCAACAAAATGAGAAAGAAAAAACAGTCAACATCGCCACACGATGAAACATTGTGTTTGGAAACATAAAATATCAAAAATGTTTGATATTTGAGAAACCAAAAAGGTAACAAGAATTTCAACCAGAACATTTAGTGGAACATGCCTATGTTTCAACAAATGTTGCCTCGTCTGTAGGTAACTTTGTTTGTACATTAGTGATGGAAAATAGACAACCGGCAATCAGACAGCAATACGACGATTGCGATTGTTTTGTTTGGTGTGGATTCTCTCATAAGAACTAATGTTCTGTTGTCGTATTAGTCAAAAAACATCTTATTGTATTTTATTATTGTGGGTTTATCCTAATACTTTTCATTTGATCAGGGTTGCAGTTTAACAAAAGCATGTTCATGGTGATCGTGTGAATACACACTTGAATGTAAAATTTTATTTTTTGACAGTCACAACAAAACTCATTATCTTACAGAGTATTAAGGAACAGTGTAAAGCTGCGGATAGTGTAAAGCTGAGTCAAATTCAGGGTATCGCGTTTTTTCATTTATTCGTTTTATTACGTACGTGTGTACACATGTTGTAGAAAATTAAACAATATTTACAACAACATATTGCACACCTAGTTCAAAAGTGACTCAACTCGAATTTTTTTTTTCGGGTTTATATGATTAAACTATGCACAATACACTTGTTTATCTCGTCGTTGTTAACTGTTGCTAAAAAACAGTTATGACTTTCTTTATGTTGGTATAAAGTTGCAATTCATAAAGTGACTTTTTTTTGGTTCTGTCAGAAAATATAATGGTAAATATTCTTAATGCGAATTGTGACACTTTTGATAAAATAGATCTTTGTTGGAGTTTATATTATTTAGACTTGTGTTAGTCAGTTAAGCTCATTGAGGTAAGAACGATTCATTTCTATAATTCAGCTAAAGCGACATAACTCAAAATAATTAGCTATCTTATGCAAATGAAACATCATCAAAAATTACACAACTAAAAATTGTTCATTATCTAGTGTATAATAATAATAATAAAAAAAAAAAACTTTTTAGATCATAATCCGGAAGGATTTTCTACTAAATGTTCGTTTTTGTTTTTAATCATTTTTTTTTTAGGTTAAAAATATATTTTCGATTTCTGAAATATAAAGTTTTTTGAGTTGCGTCGCTTTTGAACTAGGTGTACGATATGTAAAATACATACAGCGCACACAATGGCAAATGTAAAAGTAAGTATAAGTTGCCTATTGCAGGTGTAAAGTACGCTTAAATAATATGAAATGTTGAGTTGCAATATGGAATTAATAAACCACATTAAGCTACGTTATCTCCAATCGCAAAGCTAGAATCTAAAATTTTAAACAGCATGTAGGTATATGACCCATTATGTTTATAATAATTGTGCAATGGAAATCATGAGACCCATACGTGGTAGGGAAAATATTCAAAAAAAAAAAAAACTAAAAACAAACTAATTGTTGGGGATTTTCGGCAGTTTTATGGGAGTTGTGGGATTTTGATGTTGATTTTATTGTTGGAGGATAAGCTGTTCCTATGCGCATTTCACTGGTTGCTTAGGCCAGATCGTCAGGAAACGTTCTCCTAAACAATTTTAGAAAAGCCAAAGATATCAGCAAACAAAACTACAGAAGGAATGAGAATTACCTACAATACCCTCAAAAAGTTTTATTTGCAACGATATCAAAGCTTAAACAAAATACCAAACAATAAAACAGTGATGAGTTTTTATCTTTTCTTACATTTCCCACTACAATTATTGTATTTAGGAGAACGTTTCCTGACGATCTGGCCTAAGCAACCAGTGAAATGCGCATAGGAACAGCTTATCCTCCAACAATAAATTTCAGTATTTTTATCAATTATTAAAAAAGGGAATTAAGCACAACAAACAAAATCTTTTAATAAATATTTGTATTCCCAAAAACAACTTTGATAATAAAAAATTTACAAGAAATTTTAAATGGATTGTATTAAGCATTAAAAAATCTATTCTATATCTATACTAATTAATATTAATTAATAAAGTTGAAATTGCATAAACAAAAATTTATATTTTTGACAAAAACTTTAAAAACAATTTTTTCGCAACATGTCTGTAATGAATTTTTTATTTGTTAAAAATCATATTTTTTTTAAACCTATTCCCACTTCCCAGAACTGTGTCTACCTCCCCACTGTGCATTGTATGCTTAATGAATGAAATGAGCATACAGTACAACAGAATGGATTGTCGTATTTTTATTGACTCTTGAGTTTAGCTGATTTTTGCTGTTTTGGGTTTTGATAAAAAAATTTGGATGAAATTCCGATTAGATCGAAAGAAAACGCCGACAAACGTATATTTTTTTCTCCTCTACCAGAATCCATTCTCAGAATGCCGTTATTTTCGAAAAAGTTCGAAAAAGTTGTACAGTGTTATTAAGGATTAAGGATACTAAGTTTGTCATTCCGTGCGATACTTTTATTATACATCTAAGACCCCACAGAGTATATATATTCTGGCTCCTTGAGTAATTCTAAGTCGATTTAGCCATGTCCGTCTGTCCGTCTGTTGAAAACACGCTCACTTTCGAAAAACTTAAACGAATAGAACAAACTTGGTCTCAAATTACTGTTAGTTATCCAAAGCATTTTGGGATTTAAATCCAGCAACATCGATTCAGTAGGATCAGAGCTATGAATCAAAATGTGGAACCATCACTCTAAAAAATTGATAATTTTGCACCAAAAACTAACATAAATGGTGGAAAAAATGCACGGAATGATATAAGATTTTGCACAAATTCGTTTTATACGACTGAAAATCAATCACTTAAATTTCGTGAAGATTGGTGCATAATTTACCCTAGGCCCCATATAAAGCCTACTCCCGGAAAACAGTTTAGTACGCCTAAAACCGTAATAAATAACGCTATCATACGAAAATGTGGTACGTCACAGTTCTATGGGAATATATCTCACACTGCCAATTTTCGTGTAGATCGGTCCATAATTTACCCTACGCCCCATATAAACCCTGCTCTCGGAAAAAGCGTTTAGTACGCCTAAAACCGTAATAAATAGTGCTATAATAATAAAATTTAATACTTCACAGTTTTATTGGACCAGAAATCACACTAATAAATTTCGTGATGGTCGGTCCATAATTTACCATAGGCCCCATATAAAGTCCACTTTGGCAAAATAATTAAATTCGCCTAAAGCCGTAGCAGATGTAGATATTGTAGTAAAATGTTGTTCCAACTTAGCTTTATATGACCATAAAAAATGTCGTGAAATTTTGTAATATACGGTCCATAATTTACCTTAGATCCCATATTAAGCAGCCTTCTGAAATTCACTCTAAACGCTAAAACTAATTTCACTGCTGTATTAAAATATATTTATATATAAAATATATCACTCTACTGAATTTTGGGATGATTGGTTCATAATTTACCATGGGCCCAATACAAATAACATTTCTGAAAATCATTTTAGTTCGGCTAAAACTCACAGGAAAAACTCTTTAAATTTTGGTAATAGGTCGTAGTTATTTCATACGTTACCTGGTAAGTAGTTGTCATTACAATTGTCATTATTCTGAAAACCACAATAGGTACTTGCTAGTAATGACCTCAGTAAGTACTTTTCACTACTATTATTTTCAGTTATGAATATTTGCTTACTAATAATCAGCTAAATAACTACTTTTAAGCTGTCTTGTTTTCAGTACTGAATATCGACTTACTGCTAACTAGCTCTATAACTATAACTTATAAGGTCTATTAACTAGCGCCAATTTAATAAAAACTAGTTATTTTTTTGGCTTCTAGTAAGTATATTGTAAGTACTTATAATTCTGCTTACTAGTAGTTAAATAATAACTAGATATTTTGTGACTTCTAGTAACTGTATTGTAACTACTGAATTCTGTAGACAACTCGAACAAAAATAAGTAGTTATTCAGCCGGAAAATAAGTAGTGTTTATATTTCTCCAACATTACTTGCTAACTTACCAGGTAAGTAAAGTTTTTGCTGGGCTGTTACGAATCATGAAAATCATAAAACTTTTTGATTGTCGGTCAATAATTTTATATATGTAGGTCTAAACAGCAACCGATTCTAATGCTAACGTTCGTTTTTATGATGATCAGTTAATAATACATATCCCAATAAAAAAAATTTCTAATTTTGCGAGCACTATTGGTACATTTTAAAAAATAAGCACACATTTATGCGCTGTGCAATAAGAGAAACACAGATGCAGTAAGGTAAGTGAACGAATTCTAAATAAATTTAAAAAATATTTAAGAGCTACGACATTCCCTTACTACGAAGCAGGTTTGTAAGGGAGCATATAAAAGAGTAACGGTAACAAAAATTTCTGTGTGCAAGGCCGATCGTTACATTCACCAATTTTAAGATGCGCTGAATAAAGCGCTTTCTGTGTCAAAAATGAATTGCTTCAAAGTGGGAACTCGCCATATAAAATTCATGTCTTCCTTAAGCGATATGGTAAGCGAAACTTTTACGTTTCTCCCTTACAAACCTGCTTCGTTGGAAGCTCCATTTTTTTATTGGGGTGTATTAATCATATATAGCCTACTCCTGTCGGTGGATGATATCAAAGATTAGGCACAGCAGAATATAACACTCTTAATTTGATTTTTTTTTTTTTTTTTCAAATCTTAAAACAAATCATGATATAATCGAAATTTAACGAATATTGGATTTTGTCATTATAGAACGCCCGAATTCATTATATATCAAAAAAATAATCACTTGCATGAAAAAGAATCTTGGCACTAAAAACTAAATTAAAAAAAATTGATGATTCTAAAGTAAATCTCTAAAGAGTTTTAGTTTTGATTAAATTTTTCAAACAATGTTATAATATTTTTAAAATATCTCTTCTTTAATTACACTGTCCAACACACTAAAAATAACAATGTTCTGCCCACTGATTCATATAGAAAGGCCTAAAAAACTCATTTTACGGCACCCTTGTATAGACGTATTTAATCGTGTGGGACTTAGGTCTTTGGTATATAATGTCTTCACACAGAAAAAGTATTTTATCAATTAAAAAAATGGTTAAAAAAGTATTTAAATTTAATTATTGTGATAATTGAATCAAGTATTAATTAAATAAAAAAAAATCTTAATTGACTCTTTTCGTTTAAAATAAAATAATTTAAACATGTAGAATTGTTGTTGGGAATATTTAATTAAATAAATTAAGATATTTAATTAATTAATTCATTTATTAATGATGTGCTAATAATCCCAATTTTTTTTAAATGAAAACATTGAAATTTATTGTTGTGGGAAAGCTAGTTCCTATGCGCATTTCGCTGGTTGCTTAGGCCAGCTCGTCAGGAAACTTTTTCCAAATACTTTAGAAAAGCTAAAAATATTATACAAGTAAGACCATAAAGTGAATAAGAATTTTAAAACACTCTGGTCTTAAATGTAACAATATCAAAGCTTCAACAAAGTCACAACAATAAACCGTCAATTTTTTCTTTCTTACATTCCAAATAAAAAACTGAAATGGCAAGCTGCTTTATTTAAGCATCTTGTTTTTTTAATTTTGTTTTTTTCTTTCTATCCTCTTACAACTACAATTTGTGTTGGAAAAAACCCAGCCAATTGTAGGGGAATGTAAGAAAGAAAAAATTGACGGTTTATTGTTGTGACTTTGTTGAAGCTTTGATATTGTTACATTTAAGACCAGAGTGTTTTAAAATTCTTATTCACTTTATGGTCTTACTTGTATAATATTTTTAGCTTTTCTAAAGTATTTGGAAAAAGTTTCCTGACGAGCTGGCCTAAGCAACCAGCGAAATGCGCATAGGAACTAGCTTTCCCACAACAATAAATTTCAATGTTTTCATTTAAAAAAAAATTGGGATTATTAGCACATCATTAATAAATGAATTAATTAATTAAATATTTCATTCCCAAAAATAATTTTTGATAAATTAAGATATTGTTTGAAAAGGCAAAGTTTTTTTGATGATTTTTTTAATTAAAATTAAAAATATCATTTATTAAAAAAAAAAAATTTCACAATTTTACAATTTTTAGTAGTCAATATAATCATTTTGGTAATAGGTGCAACAAATTGTTTGCTTGATATTATCAATTTGTATAAATTTGGTGATTGCAGAAAATGAATAATTTTTTTCTGTGCAGAAAATATATTCAGAACATTACAAGCAACATTTTGTTGGTATACATTAACCCTCTAACACTTCTGGAAATGGGACTTTTTGCAATTATTTGGAGAAAAATAGCAAACATTACCTTTAAAACAGGGATGTTAGTGGTTGAGATATTCTGCGAAAATATTTGTCTTGGAATTTTACTATAGGAGTCCGAACCAACTTAAGTCGAAAAAGTCAACTTTAATTATTAATTAACCGCTTGCAAATGATTCTTTCGTTAAAAAAAAATTATATACGAATTCTCTCAACCGTTAAAAACAAAATTTACAACTTTACGAAAAGCAATAAAAACAAATTAAAAGAACAATGACATTTAAATAACGACCGAAAAATAGCAGCCAAACTGAATATTAAACCTAAAAACAATAAAAATTGTTTAAACAAAAAGAAATCTAAACGAAAGTAAATGTTTTTCTATTAAACAATAGACAAACAGAATTATAAATTTGACCGATATTTTGAAAATTTCGAAGAATAATTTAAAAGAAACAACAAAGTAAACAAACAAATCAGATACTTTAAACTAATTTGCATAATGAATTTAATGTTTAAAAATAAAGTGTAAATTAATGATTAACGAAAAACAGATAATAATGATCATCGCCATCGAGATAATGAAGATAAGATAAAGGTGTTTTGAATTTAAAAATTATTGAAAAGAAAACGTGAAGATTTAATTATCGATTAAATTGAAAGAGAAACAAATAACGTCTACTTGGTGTTGGTTGAACATAAAACCCTAATTGATACACAGAGGAAAAAGTTTGTTAAAATGATAAAAGTTCATGGCTTCAAAATAATTTTTTTAAATTGTAATTTGCATTAAAATTGTTATTGTTAAAGAATATAGCAATTTTTTTTAAAGAGCGTTTGTTGTCGGAAATTCATATTTTCAATGAAAATTTTGATTTTTGATGAAAATTTCGATTTTTATGAAAATTGTGACTTTTGATATAAAAAAATTTGGCTTTCCATGAAAACTGTTATTTTCGATGAAAACTGTTATTTCCGGTGTTATTTTCAATGAAAGTTAAGATTTTGGATAAAAAATAGCGATTTTAATTTTAAAAAAACGATTTTGAATTAAAATTATGATTATTTAATAAAGTAACGATTTATGTTGAAAATTGCGATTTTTTATAAAAATTTCAAGTTTTGATTAACATTACGATTTTGTACAATAAGTGCGATTTTTTTATAAAAATTAACATTAGCTACCTGTTTTTAGAAGACGAACTCAAAATTCGTTCGTTTAACTTTCATTTAAAACAAAACCAAATTTTAAAAATTAGTATTCGTTTGTAATGTAAGTCAAACGAACGAATTTTGTGTTTGCCTTCTTAAAACAGACGGTAAGATTTTTTTTATTCAAATTATAATACACGGGGAATAAACCAATTTTACTTGGGAAAATTAAGTGAAAGCTGAATTTTTGCACGAAGCTTCACTTTGGGGTTTCTTAAGAATATCGCTAACGGTTACATTTATCGAAAAAATCTTGTCGCCAAATGTGTAGCTTCCATGGGCTACGATTTTTGGTAAAATTCGTTTACCTTTTTGGTAACGTACAGTATGCGAACCAACGTCACACAGTGGGAGATTTTTGGAAAAAAAAAGAAAAAAAAATGTACTTTGGATTTCAAGAAGAATTCTTGACAAAAATCAATTAAAATAGGTAATCATTCATTCATAGCAAATTTCGATCTACCAAGATAAAATACCATTTGGTTTAAAGATTGATGTTTGACTAATGACGTCATCCGTCGTAAATGGCGGTGAGTGCTAAACGGCAAACCCCTCTGAAGAGATTGGTCGGTTACAATCGAAACTAGTCAGGGTAACCTGTCCGTGAAAGCCTGGGTTCAATTCCCAGCTCAGTCAGGAATGAAAAATGATCAATAAATTTTAATTAATTTCATGTTATAAAATTCCTTTCTTCATAAAAATAATTTAATGAAAATTAAATTCAATGAATTTAAAAGCCTGATTAAAAATATCGAAATTTGTATTAATTCCGGATTTTTTAAACGGTTAGTCCGATTGGAATAAAATTTTTGATTGCAATTAAGGACTTGTACTCGAGCTTAAGTTTTGGATTTGAAGTCTATAGACCTATCAAGACGATTGCCATTGGTTCCCAAAATAAGGCACCTTGGCTTTTACAAAAATTAAAAATGATCCAGGAGTCTTTCACCGCATACGATATCGAGAAAAATTGATCGAAATTTTTTATTTTGGTATCACGACACTCGATATCGAATGAAATATATCGTAATTTGAGATGATAGCATATCGAGTAACCAAAGACATTATGGACCCTATTACGGTTCACAACTCAACTCAGTTAAGTTGTTATTTCTTCATTTTTGTATTATGGTTTACAACAAAACATCAAAAAATTATAACTCATCACAACCAGTTAATTTAATTACATCTCAATGGAGTTGAGTTGTGAACAAATAACAGTTATTTTGACATTTTAAAACAAAAAAAGCATAAAGAAGTAAATGCTGGCAAACTGATTCAAGTATACCATGTTGATCCTTATGAACTTTTCTATGATAAAATGTTATGATTTTTAAAGTTTTGATTTTTATTTTTTCAATCAAAAATTACAGTTATTTTTTGATTTTTAGACTGTTACTTATTTTTTGATTTTAATTTTTTGGATCAAAAACAGTTATTTTATGATTTTTATTTTTTTGAACCAAAATAAAAATTATTCTTTAAAGAAATGTACGTGTTATAATTATTGAGTTGTCTTTAAATATTTTTTTACATGTGTGATCATCATTGGGATACCTTATGCGCATTAAAATAAATATTTAAAGTCAACTAAATAGTTATAACACGTTCATTTCTTTAAGGAATAATTTTTATTTTGCTCAAAAAAATAAAAATCATAAAATAACTGTAATTTTTGATCGAAAAAATAAGCGGTTATTATTGTTCAAAAAAATTAAAATCATAAAGTAACTGTTATTTTTGATCGAAAAAATAAAAATCAAAATATAACTGTTATTTTTGTTCAAAATAATAAAAATCAAAAAATAACTGTTATTTTTGTTAAAAAAAATAAAAATCAAAAAATAACTGTTATCATCAGACTTTTATGAAAAAAGGAATAACTGTCACGGTCCCTAGTTGTGAACCTTAATAGGAGCATACATCTCACGTTTTGATTCGAGAGATACGATAGTTTACTCGATATCGAATGCAGTGATTAGACCCCAGAATTCTTAGTTTCAGCCCGATCTTGCGAACTCAATGAAAAAGGAAGCTTTGTGCAAAATTTCAGCTTTTTCTTAATTTTTTCTATGTTTGACTTTTTTTCTTTTTTCCCCGTAAAATTGATTTATATTGAATATTGTGTTTTTATACCCTTCACCGAAGGTAAAAGGGTATACATTTTTTTACAAAAATTGTGATTTAAAAAAAATTAAGATTTTTATTAAATATGAATTGCGATTTTTATTAAAAGTATCATTTATTATTAATAGCGAAAGGGGCTGTTGTTGAAAAAATCAATATTTCTAATGAAAAATTGGTTTTTTTAATAAAAATTAATTTTATTTTTCGATTGAAGATTTTGCAATTTTTCGATTAAAAGTTATTATTTGTGATCAATCATTATTGTTTTTAATCAAAACTTTATCTTTTTAAGTATTATCTTTGATTAAATTTTATATTTTTAATAAAAAGTATATATTTCCAAATAAAAAAAGTGCTACTCTAAAGTAAAATAGCTTATTTCGAAATAAATTTAAACCAACTGCTGCTAAACACTCAAAAGTACTGAAATATCTCTTTATCTTTTATTTCACTTTGTAATCTTCGAAATAGCATTTCGTCACTAAATCTGTAAATAGCTTATCTAAAAATATTTCAACAATTTAAAACTTGTCTGTACTTGGTCCGATCCGTTTAGTTAATTTAGATTTTCTAGTTTTTTTTTTCTTCTTTGTCCGCAGTTTAGTGTAAATTAAAAAAAAAAAATCTTGATGTCAATATTAAAATTAAGTTTTAAATTGTATTTTCTGTTGCCAGTATTTATTTCAGTTTCGATGGTTTTGTTTTTATTTTCAAGTTGGTGCTTCTTTTTAACTTAAATTCTTGACATTTCTCTTTCTGGGTTTCTGTGTTAGAGAAGTTTAAGAAGAAGAAAAAAGTAGCACTGTCAATGTATATGTAAGTTTTATTTACATGCAAAAAATTAAATATGTATCTTTGGTTGTAGAGGTTGTCAGTTTTAAAATAAAGATTTTTATGTGTATCTGTGTTATTCTCAAAATATTTTTAGTCATGGTTTGGCAAATGACAGCTCAGCAGCGAAAAACACAACAACAAATTAGACTTTTAAAAAGCTAAATGTTGTATATGGCAGTTTAATTTCTAGCTTTGTGTGTGTTTTGCTAATAAATTAGCAAAAAATAAAACAAATAATTTGTTTTTTTACTTTCAATCGGTCACTGGGTACTGAGATGTGGTTTTAAATACATATACATACAGTATAACCGCGTTAAGCCGGACAGATATACAGTGCGCTCGGGATAATGTCAACAATTTCGTCAACATCCCAAAACGTTAACACTTTTTTATTGACATTATCTACTCTAAAACGTCAACCAAACCTCAAAGCTCTACAACTTCAACTCTAAATAAAGCAACATTTTAGCTTAAGTAGAAATTGAAATACAAATAGATATTCAGTGTATGTAATTAAATCCAAATTTAAGAATGTATTATAGAAGATTTCTGTTTTTTTTTTTTGATTTTTTTCTTTCTTGGTGAAAGTCTGATAAACGGCTGTGGGAAAAATCGCCCAAAGAAAAATGGCCCAAAAAAAGAAATGAAAAATCGCCCAAAAAAATTCCATGTAAAATTGGGCCTAAATTCATATGAAAAGTGACCTAAAATTTTTGGGCTATTTTTCGTTATTGTTGGGTGATTTTTCGTTTTTTAAATTTGGGTGATTTTTCATTTTTCCTCTATGGTATAACAAATACCGGCTTCGCTAACTAAAGCTTCTCTGCACAGCCGGCCTTTGGCCGGGCGCAAGGATTTTCTCCTCTATGGTATAACAAACACCGGCTTCGCTAAGTAAAGCTTCTAAAATCTGCCTTGTTTCCAAATGAAAGCCGATTATGCAGAGAAGCTTTAGTTAGCGAAGCCGGTGTTTGTTATACCATAGAGGAGAAAACCATTGCGCCCGGCCGAAGGCCGGCTGTGCAGAGAAGCTTTAGTTAGCGAAGCCGGTATTTGTTATACCATAGAGGAAAAATGAAAAATCACCCAAATTTAAAAAACGAAAAATCACCCAACAATAACGAAAAATAGCCCAAAAATTTTAGGTCACTTTTCATATGAATTTAGGCCCAATTTTACATGGAATTTTTTTGGGCGATTTTTCATTTCTTTTTTTGGGCCATTTTTCTTTGGGCGATTTTTCCCACAGCCGTTTATCAGACTTTCACCAAGAAAGAAAAAAATCAAAAAAAAAAAACAGAAATCTTCTATAATACATTCTTAAATTTGGATTTAATTACAGAGAAGAGAAGCAGAGAAGCTTTAGTTAGCGCAGTGTCCATGGACACTATGACACTTTTTGGAGTGTCATAACGTCCATGGACACTATGACACTGGACGTTATAACATGCCACCGGGAAAAAATTCGTTTTTGCTTTTTGGGTCATTTTTCATTTTTTTTTTTGGGCCCTTTTTCGTTTCTTTTGGGCAAAATTTCATATATAACTTTTTGGGTCATTTTTCATGTTCTGTTGGGCGATTCTTCATTTGGGCGATTTTTCATTTCTTTTTTTGGGCCATTTTTCTTTGGTCGATTTTTCCCACAGCCAACGTCAACACTCGCGGCTTTAATTAGTTGACGTTATCCCTTTACTTTATTAACTGTAGATATCGTTAAAATTAGTTTTTATTACCGATAAGTAAAATAACAGCAGAAAAAATCAATACTATCAATCAATAATCATTCATTTGCATTTAATAAGACTTATAAAACTGTGATGAAAAATATTTAATGTGCGAAATATGAACTTTTTCGTTTAAAATACTCTATTTAAAAAAAAACAATCCTTTTCGATCGTTTTTCTGTGTTCGGCACATAAAATAACTCTTGAAAAAATTTCACAAGAATTGTTTTGAAACTTTATTATGAACATTCTCAGATTCCTCCAAAGAACTATCATGTTCTTCAATATTTTTATTTGCAGTTATCGATTGAATTTTATCTTCATCAAAAAATCTATAGCGTTCGCCGCATGCCCAAGTATCTATTTCAGAAGAGCAGCAATTAGCAGAAGGGTTAAGAGCAGATAAAGTTGGTAATTAGTTTTGTTTTGTTAATGATTTTAAAAAATTTAATTGTATCATCTTAAAGAATTGTGAAGCATCAAAAGAAATTGCTTAAAATTTTTGAGAAAGACTCTCTTAGGCCTTTAAACACGAAAATTTACATCAAATTCTTTTAAAAAGTTTCGATATATACAACAGGGAGTTTTTTTTAATTATCTTGGTTTCATGACTTTCCTATAACGAGAAGCATGAAGATAAATCTATCCATTCGAGTTCTCGCCACTATGAACTCATGTTTTAGTTGGAAGTGATGCTAAAAACGCTTGTCCGTTCTACAGAGAAAAAATTTTCAAACGGTCCGAAATGTTGACTTGTCCGGATTAATGGATAGTCTGGACTATCGAGTGTCCGGATTATAGAGGTTGTACTGTATATATATTTTTGGTGTTTAGAAGAGTCCGGCCAAACGTGCAGCTTCGGGTTTGGTTTGAAAAAATGCGTTCGGTCGGCCACTAGTGTTTAGGTTTTTTTTAAGATTATTTTTCTATTTCTTAGGCCAGGTTTTTAAGATGTGGATTAAGTTTAAACTCTGAAACTCGGATTTTCCAGCGAAATGTAATTTTTTTTTTTTTTTTTTCTTAAAGACCAATATTTTAAACAAAACGAATCTGTTCCGTCCAAATTTTGTATACAATCTTGGTAATGGCGGCACAAATCTGTTTTCATATTAACTTAACCTAGTTTAACTGAGATCACAAAAACCCAGTCTTATGGCTAATAAATCAGTGAGTGCTTAAACGCTGGTTTAGTTGAACTAAACTTAAATGTATATGTAGTTTAAACTCAACAGTTGTAAATCAGTGTCCCATGTATTATATGTAGTTTAAAAAGTAACATGTGGCAGCACTACGATAAATGTTGACAAATTCATATGGCTTGTATTGGTAGTTTAAACGCCCAATTTTATGCGTTTAAAGATGGTTTATATGTTTTCTGATTTATAGATTTGTTTGCTTAAACGAATTTTAAACCAAAAAGAAAGTTTAAGTTGCTCTGATTTATTAGCCCTTAGTGTTTTGAAAGAACTTTTTTTTCATATTTATATATTTATTTGATCTTCATATTTAAAATATGAACTATCAAAAACACTGTGCTAGTCTCAATTTTAACAAGCTGGGCAACTTACAGGCAAAGCAAATTCGAGTGCGTTGAAGTCAATGGTGATAGAAGCTTTGCAAAATTAGCCCTCATATAAGCGATATATGCGATTAAAAATTTCAATACTTTAGTACCACAAAACGATATTTTCTACACATATGGCTCCTTTGTTCACTTTAAATCAATCTAAATCTGTTAAATTTCGACTAAAAATTATTGGTGGCTATTCTTGAAAAGCGTCGAAGGAGAGAAAATTTACATGAAAACAAAAACAAATTTACATTTTTATTTAAGAAATTTTTTTTCTTGACAGCCTTTTCAATGATTTCGAACGTCAAATTTCGCATAGAAAATTATATTTAAAACAAAAACAAAATTCTTAATTTGTTTTTGTTTTTTCAATGTTATTTTCTATGCGAACGTTAACGTTCGAAATCGATAAACAGGCTGTTAGTTTATTGAATATTTTTTTTAAACCCTATTGAATATATACAAAATCAAATAACATTGTACTTTTTATTTGCAGAAAAATATTAATACTCGTATTATATTTATTGCAAAGTCAAAACAAAAAAAAAAAAAAATAAAAAAGAATTTGAAAAAAAAATTAACATTTATTAATGTTACCTATCCCGAGAGTTTGCACAATTTGACGTTTCTAATCTTTTAAAGTATGCGACATTGTTTTGCGTATGTAAACAAAGCCCACATGTATTTTACTAAAAAGTATTTATTTAAATGAAAATATTAATGTAAATAACGATGAAAAACTGTTACCGGTTGTGTTATTTATTCAGTTCTCATTTTTTAATATTAAGCTTAAACTTTTTTCAATTCCTTCAAATTCCAATTAAAATAAGTGCAGTATATATTATTTCGCAGTTGTAAAAAAATGTTGCTAGAAACATTTCGTAACTTTTTCACAAATTATACAGGGGACAACTCTATCAACAAAATTTCATAGAAATTCCACACAAGTTTTTTTTCATATGAGTTTTGAAGGCATTTTACGTGAAATATTAAACAGAGTACCACGTTTTAAGCGCAAACATTATCGGTAATGTTGAGAAACGACTATCAACATTCAATTCAGCTTACTCGAATTAGCTTAACCAGTGTATTCAATACAGTTAAGAAAAAAAAAATTTTAAAATTAAAAAATCGTAAAAGAAAATTTTTCCGAGAAAAAAATATAACGAAAAAATCGTGTTTATCGATGATCCCAAAAGAGTAAAATTATCGTTTTATTATGTTAAACATTTTTATTTTTCGAATGTGTTCAATGAATCAAATTTCAACTTATTAAAGTGTTCTTGCAATAGTCCTATTCCTTCAATATTTCACATACTTTTTGCTTATCCCAACCTTTGGTTAACATTTAAGCTATAGAAATGTGTACATATAATTAGTAATGATTCTATACATTACCAGAATATATTGTATCTTCTGGTAGTGTGGGACATAACGAGTAAGGAATAAGCAAGCAAAACGAAATTACAATTTGACTTAACCACATGGAAAAAGTTGGTTAAATAAATAACCATAAAGTGGGAAATATTGACCATATCATCGATTGTTAATTCTGACCATATTATGGTTAGGTTTTGACCAAATTAGGGATATTTTTAATTTTTTTCTGCGAGTAGATCTGTTTTGTATTAGTGTATTTCGAAAAAAAAAAATTAATTGGCACGCCTTCTTACTACTGATTTACGTTTTGTTGCTGGGAAATAATTCCTTAAAATCTCTGCTCTAATACTTCGCTTTGCAAAGCAAATTCTGTTGATTAAGCTGATTTCAAATGAAAATAAACAAAACCATCGATCAGTTTTTGTTTGATTTTGTTATTTATTTTTTGTTTTCTCCATTCTCATAATAATCGTTATCATCACCTTCGGCTGTGTTGGAGATATTTTTTTCCACTATGGTATCCGGTTATTTTAAACCATAAAATTTGATTTTTTATTTATTTATGTATTTCTATTTTATTTGATTTAGTGTCATACAGACTCGTAGCATTATTTTTTATCAGTTTTCTTTTTTTTATTTAAATTTCTTATATTTGTTTAAAAAGCTTAATTTAGCATAAAATTATTTGAAAAATTTTACTTTCAAGTTTAATTTTTAAAAGACAAAAAAACTATGACAAACTAATTAACTGAGAGAGAAATTCGTGTAAATAAGCAACTAAATTAAAAACAAACCCGAACTTTTTATTAGTAGAAATAAAAAATATTTAAAAAAAAATAAACACACACACGTTTTTATTGTATTTTTCTTATCATAATTCTTTGAAAAATTGTCTAGCGAGGGAGAGTATTGAGATAGTAAAAAAATAAAAAAATAAACAAAAAACATAAGAATAGAAAAACAAATAGATAACAGTGTTTAGAAAAATTTGACTGTTACAAATCGGAAAAGTACTCCCTACATTCGAAACCTGTAGTAGAAGTACTGGCAGGAAAATGTTTTTTTCTGAAATCCTCACAATCGGGAAAACCGTAAATATGCAATTACAGAAATTTCGCTTATTTGCATTTCAACATTTTTACGACTTTTAGTGCTTATAAACGACAAATGCATATATAAATAGTAGTGTTCGACCGAAGCCACTTTTTTAGGCTGAAGCCGATGCAAAAGTTCGGCAAAATATGCTAAATTCGGCCGAACCGAAGTCGAAGCCAAACTACACTTATCCAAATTCACAACAACAGAAAACTTTTAAGCTTAATTAATTGATTAAACAGAAAAAAACAAGCAAAAATATGTTTTTTTACAAGTAAATATCGTCACCTAAAATGCAAAAGAGCGTAACAACAGAAAAATTCAAAATAGAGTTTTTGATTGACATTTGTTCGCTTTATTTAACTACATGTTGACAAAAATTTTAGATCACTGCGATCAAAAATTGCGGCTTTATTAAAGAAATTTAAACGCCAAGTACCCCTTATTGTTATTGATTTTGTAGTTTTTAGCTTCCCTGTAAAGAAATAAAGTGTTGTTACGCCCTTTTGCACTTTATGTGACGATATGTTGTTATATGAATGTAAATATCGCACCTTAATTGCAACGCAGTCAAATTTTTAAATTTTGATTTTTTTGAGCTGTGACTACTTTGCAATAAAGGAGCGATATGTTCTACATATTGATTAATATTTGCAATTCAAAAGTTGTATGTTTTGTATTCATTTAATCGGTCATTTGGTTTAATCGGTTAATCGCTCGGTTAATTTACCGAGGTTTTGGATTAATCGGGTAATAATCGGTTAATTTTCTTTTTGATCGGATAACCGATTAATAAAGTTTTTTTTTTATAAATTAAGTAATTTCAATAAATACAAATGCATAAATTATTTATTATTTGGAGTTTTTTTAGTAAAAAAAAAAAAACAACAATAACATAACAAACATAAAAATTCTTGAACTAAAACGAGCAAACAAAAAAATAATTCATAAATATGCAATACATATTTTTTTAGTTAATAAATATTATGTGTTAATTAAAAATAGGCTTTGTGATCATTTTATTAGTTATTTCAATAGTTTATAAATTAATCTTTTAGACAAATAAGTTGGTTTAAATGTTTGAGATTTAAGTGATTCTTTTCATTAGTTTTGATAAAACTTGACTTGGAAAAAATTCTTTCATTTAGAGAGAAGTCGAAAGCAACCCATAATACAGAATATCAGTCCTCTTCCTGGATTTCTCTAAACATATAAAATCTTTCATTATGCCATTAGAGTCCTGTTAAATTTTTTAAATTTTTAACACTTCTAATTGTTTCGGTTAATTCTTTTAAAAAATTAATATGAGAAAATATGAGAAGAAACCAATAAATAAACACATACATACATATAAGAAGTACATGAAACAAAAAACTGTTGACAGCAAACACTTATACAAATATATTTTCTTAACACATACCTTTTGTATATGAGACGAAAAATGTAATTAAAAACACAAAAATAATACTCGGTTAATCGACTGAAATTAACCGGCTTAATCGTTAATCGAAAAAAGCCAATTTGAAATTAACCGATCAGTTAATTAAGTATTCTTAATTCCTCACAAGCAATATATTGCCTTTAATTTGTTTTCCTCTTTTTTTCTTCCGATATTGACTGTTTGTTTACCTTTTTTAGAAACAATATAATTTACGGTGACCGGATTTTGGAAAAAAAGTTGAAGTTGGTTTTTTTTGCATGGTTTTGTAACATTTGCATATAATTGTATAAAAAACTTCGACCTTCGGCAAAAATCGGCCAAATCAATGCCGAACACTGATTACTGGCCGATTAGCAATTTTTTGCCGAAGCCGATTAATCTTTCGGACATTAATAAATAGGCCTTATCGCTCGTAAAAACAATGGACCAAGAAAAAATTATAATTAAACATGAACTACATTGTGAATTAAAAAAAATGTTTGCTTGTAAAATTTACTTATGTCCAATTCCAAGAAAAAAATTTGTACAATTTTTGGATAGTTATCTGCTAGTTCAGTCGAAATATTGCCGTTTTTGTATTGTGGTTTACAACTCTGTTAAAGTGCGTTTAACAAAAATTTACTGCTTATCACTAGCAGTTGTTTTAACTTCAAATCAACTGAGTTGAGTTGTCCATCGTAATAGGGGTATTCCCCTTTTTGAAGCATATTTTGATACTTGTTAATTTTTTTTAAATATAAAAGCAACTCTTTTATAAATCTAAAGCCTCTAGTACACGGCATGTAAAAAGCCACATGCGCATGTGGTTCTGACGTAATTTTGACGTCATCACACAACACGCAATGCTTATTGTGGCTTTGCATTGACGTCAAAATTACGTCAGAACCACATGCGCATGTGGCTTTTTACATTCCGTGTACTAGAGGCTTAAGCCTCATTTTATTCTGGTTGGTTCATTGCTGCGCATGTGCCCCAAAGAAGAACTCTCGAAAATTTGTCTGTAAATACTGTGGCGTAGAGTTGGTCGAATACGATTTTTTACTTATTTCTTGTATGTAAAATATTATAAAATTGTTTTCGAAGTGCATATATCCGGTTCCCTTATCGATAATGCTCAAAGTTTTTGGTGTAGGGAGTCTTTTTTAAATACAGTTGTATTATCTTTAATCAAATATTGAAAACACACAACACACAGCAACAAGTTTAAGTTCATTTATATTTAATTTCTGTTGAAAATTTTAAACAGTATTTTTTCCATTATTTATTTTATTTATTGATAACAAAACAAACACATAAATATTGACGGCAAAGTGTTATTGCGGGCGTTACATTCAATTTAATAAAACGGCGACATTATTAATTACTTGTTTAAATACTTTAAACAAAAATTTTAAATTTCTTTTTTGATAAAATGGCTTAAAAAACATATATGGAATTCTTTTGTTGTTAAAATTTAAGTTTTTATTATAAAATCCGACCAAAAATAAAACACTTGTTACTTTTAACAAGAACCCATTATATAAACTCGTCTAAAAATAAAACAATTATTTAAAAATGTTATGGTGCATCCCATTCCTCTCTATTTATCGCTTCTTTCGTAGATTGAAAGGGCGGTTTATTAACCCATTTTTATTTCTTTGAGTATCTTTGTTTGATTTGAGCTGTTAAGTGTTTTATTGAGGGGGAGTTTCCCCTTATGAATATTTTATTCGATTTAAGTTATTTAATGTTTTATTTATTTGTTTTGTATTGAAATTTTGCTGTAACAACGAAATAAATTAGTTCAAAGTATTTTATTGCTACTGTTTGTATAAATATTTATAACTTTTGATAGTTTTTAAGTGATAAAAACTTCCCTTTCCCACACTCCGATTTTCCAAAAAATGTTTAAATATCAAGGGAATTTAATGATTTTTTGTTCATTGGAAATCTTACGAGCATTTTCTAGCAAAAACTAGAAATTCTTTAAAAAAAATAATTAAACTTACAAATTCACACTTTAAGAGCAGACTTTTGAACTTCGTTAGAAGTTCGGGTGGGTTCTACGCTGGCGATTATGTTTAGTGGAACTTCTTAGTATCACAATGGATCATTAGGTCTAAGTGCTTCCGGTGAGTACTGACTGGCATTTGTACCAAATCTAAGCTAAGAGCGGATTTTTTAGTTCTCGAGCAGTTTAATATTTAAGAACTGATTCAGCCACACATTTTTCTCTCGTTATGTTCGTTGTCTTTCTGGTTATTTTTCCAAGTAGAAAATTATTTATTTTTTTAAATTATGTTTCTTATACGAAAACTGAACATAATAAATATACTAAACAAATTAACTTAAATTCAATTATTTAAAAAAAACCGCCAATAATAAAAAAAATTACACCTGAATCTTAAACATGTTTGTTTTTTTTTTTTTTTTTTTTTTTTTTTTTTTTTTGTGATTAACATGTTTAATTTCTGCTTTATAACATGTTTTCTCAATCAAATCATAAATAAGTAATAAACTTTTTGTTTATTAAATAAAGCCAGATTCACAATGAAAGCAACATTTTTCTTTAATGTGAAAACCAAAGAAAAATTTTTCCCTAAACAAATGTATGTATTGATTATTATTATTTTTATTTATGTATTTATTTATTAAGGTACTGTTTTCAGAACACAAGTGATTGAACATGTAGTAAAATTTATATGAAAAGCACTCAGTTTTTTTAATTGTTTTACATAAAAATTTTACTACACGTTCAGTCACTTGTGTTGCGAAAACAGCACATAAGAGTTTTAAAAACATACAATTAAAAGTTATATTCTTAGTCGTCGTCCAGACTTGCAATTTTTTAAAATTCTTCTCTGAAATTGCACTAGAATTGCAACCAGTGCTGCCACGACTTATAACATTTTTACAACCAAAATTTTTCAAAAAGTAGCCAAATGTGAACAAATATAGCCAAATTAGAAATGCCTTTTCTTCATTAAAAAAAACATTAAAATTAATAGTAAAATATAAATAACAACTTTAGAAAACAAAACAAGAAATGTAATTCTTGTACATATTAAAAAAAATTAACAAAAAACTTATATCAAAAGTAGAGTGGACCTTCAACGATAGGAGAATTTGAAAGTTATCTGTTTCAAAATCGTAGTCCATTTTTGTGTTAGGTTAGGGTAAATAAAATTTTGTAAAAATATGAGCTCGATGGGTTGAAAATTGACGTGCCGCATGCGCATTGAAGTCTGTGAGAATGAAATTCGGGCTAAATGGAGAGAAAAACGCCCGTAACTACTAAGGAGTCACCCCTAGAGATGTTAAATGTATGAGCAACCCCCCTTATTTTTGCATCCCCAATATTTCTCTAGAACAAACTTATCCTCCATCTTCAACCCTACATATAGTCACCAGACAAAAAATTTTACCCTTCCAAGTTCAAGTTGAATAGTGTGAAAACCACAAAACAGAATTGGAGAGTACCTGAAACTGAGTACCACATCCCAATATTCTTACCTTTCTCAACCATCAACTCGAAAATTGCTCGAAAAACTGCAAGTCTGGACGACGACATACTTAATTAACCGACTAATAGGAACTTAGACCTTCAGACCATTGTAGCGAAACAGAACATAGTCTCTGGCGGGAATCGAACCCGCAACCCTCTCACTAAAAGCTCACTACCAACTAGTGGACCCGATATTATTATTTTAAATATGTCCTCTTAACATTTTCATTAAAAACTTGAAAACATTTTTATAAACGTCTATAACAATTTCATACAAATTTTTGCCTAAGTAGAGTAGACTCATTTTTTTAATTTTCAGTCCCATTTTTATACTAAAAATTAAAGGAAAATATATGTCATACCTTGGGAGAAAATGAGATAGAAGTAAAACCAAAAAATCAGCTCTGCTTTTTTATATTTGTCAGTAACCTCCTGTTGTATGTACCTTTTTAAATTAAAAAATTGTTTTAAAATAATGCAAAAATTGTAATAAAAAAAATATTCCCCTTTATTACCAAACTCGTTGTCGACCCCGTCGTTAATTTTAAGCTGAAGTCACATTAGGTCCACACCGACGTCAACTCGACAATAAATCGGTATTAATTTGCGTGTTCATGTTGATGTCGACATGTTATCGATATTTAAAAAAAATATTGCTCATCCCTGTGTATTTTGACAGTAATCTAATTTGTTTTTTAAGTTTTCGTGTAAAATGTTATATTAGTTTGATTCTGAAAGTAGTGGTGAAGAAAATAAAGAAATGCTGAAGCTTCAGAGGAAAATAATAAGGCAAAGCCGGACAACACGTAAGTAATAAAACAACTTGGTTTGTAATTATAAAAATTCATACGAACAAGTTGTAAATTTGTTAATTTATTTGATTCATTGAGAATTTTCGATTAAACAAACCGGCATTAAGGTTTGTCAGGAGTATAACTCGCTCAGCATCAATCTCCAACACGATCAAATTGGCAACAACATCACAATTCTTGGCCGAAGTCTCATACCAAACGAGTGTTGGTAATGATTTTAATCTTGGACCCTCACAGCCTACAGTGTCTCTAATTTTGGAAGAAACAGTCGATGCTTTGGAAAGAGTTAGTTGTCCTCTGTATATTAAATATGAAATGACAGAAGAAGAGATGGCTGAATGCCAATTGCATTTCTTTGAAAAGACAGGGTTTCCTGGCGTTATAGGATGCGTAGGCGGTTCGCATATAAAGATTATAGCCCCTAAACAAGGAGAACAAAATATGTACTATAATCGAAAGGGGTTTTTTAGTTTTTTTAGCTTTTAGAGCCGAAAGCGGTTATTTCTTAAATGAACCGCCACCAGTTGCATTGATTTCTGCATTGTTGTGAGTTAGTTTTTTTTTAACTTGCATTTAAAAGCTCTCGACGCCTTGAAATGGACGAAATTTAAAAAGTTATATATTAAAATAATTGTCTAGACAAAACTTTTGCTAATCCTCACTGTCTGTAATTGGTGCTCCCATTGATTTATATTTTGTTGTTATTTCCTCCCATTCTTTTTTTAAATTGTTAGGAGTTGAGCTTCGATTAAATCCTTTTGCTAAACTTGGTTTATTTTCAAGTTCAGCAATAAGGGTTTCATTTGTATTTTTTTTTTTTTTTTTTAATATTTTAAACAATATCACAAGACGACGGTAAAAACTTTGTTGACAAAAGCAAAGCCAATTCGTGTCAACCGTTAAAACCGTTAAATCGTCTTTATTAATACAAATTCTTTGTCAATAGTAATCGGTTATCGTAAATATTGACGAAGGTAATGCCATGACTGCGGTGTCGACGTCACTTAAGTCGTAATAAGGGGGATTAATAATAAAAAAATTGCAATGAAGCACTGACACAAAAGTACCCACAATTATAAGAATTTGAAAATTCGCCCCATTTTCCCAACGATACTATTTTAGAGAACAAAAATGCCTAAACGTTGACCCTGAAACGTGTGCAGTAGTTTGCCAAAAAATTAATTATTTGCAAAATAAATAAGTGATTATTAGTTATGTATTTTTAAATTAAAAACATATTAACCAAAGCAAAAAAAAACACATCAAGCTCATATAAGTTAAAACCAACTATGTACTTTAATTAAATAAAGTGAAACAAAAACCAGCAGTAACTCTTAAATTTGACCGCACGACACGAAACCGCTATTTTTATTAAATATTTGTTAGATTTTGTATGTATAACGATTTAGTGGTCACGCTTTTTATAATATGCACCAATAGTGGTGAATGAGGGTATACTAAGTTTGTCGTTCTGTTTGAAATTATTTATTAATCTTCTAAAAACCTATAAAGTACATACATATATGTTTGTTCTGGGTCCTTGTGTAGCTTTAAGTCGATTTAGATATGTCCGGCTGTCTGAACGACTCAAAAGAAAAGAACAATATTGGTGTGAGATTATTTTTAGTTCTCCTAACCAGTTTTGGATTGAAATCTAGCAAAATCGGTTTAGTAAGATAAGAGTTATGAATTTAAATGTGGAACAACCAGCATAAAGGTCCAATTAGACGTGATATAAACATAATGCCATTGCCGTAACGATGACTATAGAAACCAAAATTCAATTGGTTTGTTTGCTTAAGGTTATGCCGTTATGTTAAGTCACTTATAATCGAATACGGTGTTGCCCATAAGGTTGGTTTAAACAGCTGTTTTGTATGGTTATGGTTATGTCACGTCTAATTTGAGCTAAAATAATTGATAATTTTCTTACAAAACCTAACATAAAAAGTCTGCAAACATTCGTTTTACATGACTAGAAATCAAACTACTAAATTTCGTCAACAGTGGTCCATAATTTACCGCAGGCCCCATAGAAAGCCTGCACTCGGAAAACAATTTAGTACGCCTAAAATTTCGTCTGTCCCAGTTCTTTAACAATAGACATCACACTGTATCATTTTGTTTAGATCAGTCCACAAATTACCATAGATTTTAGTACGCCTTAAACCGTTACGCATAATTCTATTGTACGTAAATAAGCTCTGTCATAGTTTTATAAAACAAGAAATCACCCTGTCAAACTTCGAGGAGATCGGTTCATATTTTACCATACGCTCTATATGAAGCCCACTCTAGGAAAATACTTTAGTTCGCCTAAAACCGTAACGAATAATAAAAAAAATTAGATCTGTCATAGTTTCATAAGACTAGAAATTACTACGCGGAATTTTGTGAAGATCGGTCAAAAATTTCCCATACGTCCTATGAACATAAAGCCTACTTTCGGAAAACACTGTAGTAAGACTTACATCGGAACAAATAATGCTACTGTAATAAAATTTGGTTTGTCATAGTTTTATAAGACAAGACTGTTAAATTTCGTGAAGATCGGTCTATAAAACAGGTGTTAATTGCAGAGACCCCCCCCCCCCCCCCCCCATGTGTCTCAGCTATTGAATGAAGCTAAATTTAGCACAGGTCCCATCTAAAGCCTACTCTGGGAAATCATTACATATCCCTAAACCGTAGAAAATATGGATATTTAGGAATAATCTGGTCCAATTTAGCTTTCCATAGGAAGAAATAACACAGTTTTTATAAAGATTGTCGGTAGTTAGTATTAAAGATTCGGCACAGCCCAAAATAGCACTCTAACTTGTTTTTTATTTTCGTTAAGCATTTGTTAGGTGTGAACACACAAATTCCAGTAGCAAAAAATAAAATTTAAAAATCATGATTTCAAAGAACAACAAATTAAGTGACTAGTCCAAAAACTCTGAGTCAGAAACAGTAAACAGATTAATTCCCAGACACAAAAGTTAAAGTTTATGTCGAAGAAATCGTGCAATTTATAAATTATTTTATTACAAAAGAGAAAAAGAATTTTTTTTTTTTTGTTAAGAATTTTATCACTAAAGAACAAAAAATAAAATTTAATAACATACTTTTGACATCTTAATAAAATTTAAAATTCCCTTTTTACAATCTGTATTACAGAAAATAAAAAATCTATCGTCAAACTTGAAACAATAAAATTTTAACGCTTTGCAGTTTAGTTGCGCAAATTGTAATTCATCATTAAAAATGAAACATTCAATTGCAAAAATTAATTATTCATGTTATTTCTCGCTTATTTTGAAGTTTCTTGTTGTTGTTGTTGTTATTCTAAACATTTATTCATAGGTACATTTAGTATTAAAAAGCAAAAACAAAAATATTGCCAATTTGCGTGTGGCTTAAATTGTACAAGAAAATTAAACAATAGCAACAAATAACAAGATGTATTTTATAATAGCAACAACAAAAAGCATACAATTTAAGATGCAGTTGGTAGTTTTAAAAATAATATAAAAAACATTATTAAAACAAGTATTTATCTACAAAAATAATAACAAAAGCAAAAAAAAATCACAAAACAAGTGGTTGGCATTGAGTTACGGGAAAAAAATCACACATGCACACTCTCGCATACACACACAAATAGAGAGAACTAAACTAATGAAAACAATAACAATGTTCTTATATTTTTTTAAAAATATAATGAGAAGAATTGTTTAAATAAAAAACAATTACAATATTAAAGATCGTACTTCGGTCTCGGTTCACATTATGAAAGTTTTCTTTTTGAAATTTTCTTCAAGTCTCTTTTAAACTTTTCACATTTTTACTATAACATAATTTTAATGTTTTTGATATAATAGCACCACTATGATACATGGGAGGTCAAGCGTAAAGGTATGGGGTTGTTTATCTTACTATGGAGTAGTTGCAAAATATTGGATCAAAACCATAATGGACCAACACGACCTACCCTATGCAGAATAATGACCCCAAGAATACCAGAAAGAAAGCTGATTATCAAGTTTTAAAAGTTTAAATATATTAGGCCCAGGACAGACGGTGAAATGCAACTGCAAGAAACCCCTTTTTAAATTATTGGTTTAAAATCAGTTTCATTCGTTTTTCACCCGCCTTGCAACAACAATGCGATGAAATTGACACAAACATTTCGGTTTTTATTGACAATAGATGAAACGCAAACAAAAGTTTCTTGCAAAACGGTTTCAACGCAACTCATTTCGTTCAAAACCGGTTTAAAAATAGTCGCGTCATGTGCGTTCCCTCAAATGAGTATTTGGCATAAACACAAATGGAACTCGAAACTAACTAGAACTAGTTGCAGTTGCAGGCCCAAAATTTGAAGCAAAACTGGATATTGTGACCCAAGGAAAACGTGTAAAAAGCACATTCAACTTCAGGTTTATATTAAAGAATTAAAAAAACATAAGAGAATTTCCAACTACATGAAAGTCTGTACCGCATGCATGTCTTGTCTTTCCTCCCCTCGCACGAATAAACACAGAAAGAACATTTTTATATTGGGAACCGAGACTTGTTTTTAATAATTTTTTTAAAAGTGCAAAATTATTTTGTTATTCTTAACTTAAAAATGAAATCTTAATATTCTAAGGCCCCGTGTGCTTTTCTCCTTCGTAGAAAAGTTAACGTGAAACCGGTTAATGGACTTTTCTATTGGAGACTACGGCCGTGTGTAGCTGTGAATTGTCTTATTTAGGATTATACTCGTAGCTCGTGAATAAAGTAAAATAGGCATAAATTTACCTGTTTCACAATCGACACGTAGTAAAAAATATTTTGTGAGACAGAAGATTGGTGTTGAGACGCTTGCGGGGTAAACAATGTAGCACGAAATGTAAAATCAAGCAAATTTGAAGTTCGTCTTTATTATGTTTCGTTAAGCACACGGTTTCCAAATTAGAAGATTTATCGTAATTTTGACAAGTTTTTGTTCCTATATTAGCAAAGTACCGATTTGAATTTTTTAATTTATTTGAAATTTTCCTCGAAATTGGTTCTTTTTCCCCTAAAATTCTGAGGGAAAAACTCTTCACTTTTTATTTGCGATAGGCGTAGTTATTTAATACATTTATTTCTTAATGTGATAAAAACATTAAACAACTACCTCATCAAAGTGCCATAGTATTGAAAATCGTACAAAAACCCTATTTCGAGAGATTACTTGCTTGTATGGGGACCTGATGACGTAATGAATGGACTTGGTTCTTTTAACATTATTTACTCTTTATAAATATATAACAAAAATACGTAATCCAAATTTAAAATGCTAGGAATACATTTTTGGGGTTAATTAGTAAAACTTAGGGGCAATCGGGGTTTTTGGCTCATATCATAGTCATTTAGGGACCTATCTAGTTGAATGTCATCAGCATGCTATTCCGGAATACATATGATATAAATATATAACATCCTAGTCACCATCATATCTGAGGTTTGCGGAAAACCTATTACAAAATACACACGGACAGACGAACTGGCTTCAATTTCGTACTCGATTTTTTTAACTCCATTTTTGGTGCAGCTTTACCTAAAAAAAATTATTTTTTTTTTTTCATAAATAAAAAAAACTAATATGTCATTCCCAAAATGTATTTAAACAACTGAACAACAGTGAGCCCTTGGTTAACGCACATCATCTCAAAAGATGTTGTACGTCTTCTGAAACTATACTTCAGTGTCAGTTGTATGTACATTTATTGCTTTTTATCTAGCAACAACAATTAAGGGTTTTTCTAGGAGACGGTAAAGAGTTAGGCAAAACAAAGGCTCACGTGACTCTTTTGTTTGGAAATTTTCAGACATGAATGTTTCATTACTGTTGTTTTTTTTTATATATATTTTTTTCCAACTACAATCAAATGGATTGTTAATTAACAGCTGGTTTTTTTCAATTTTAACTACAAGATCAAGTGAACAAAGTTGTATGCGGAGTTAATGTCAAGTTAAAAAAGAGAGAGCAGTTCGCCTGACTGTGAATCATTTGTCTTGGCTTATATTATGAGATTGTTTTAAACTTTAATTTCAAGGGTTTTGCCTTGTTTGTAAATACATGGTAAGTAATTAAAATTTTTTTCAAGTCGATTTTTACATTGACCCTTAGAAGGTGGGAAAATATATGTATTAAATCAAAAATATAACTTTATTGTATGATAAATTTAAATTTGTACGGCATAAGTTATAAAAAATAAAACTGGTTAATAAAGGGTTTATGAAACGGATTTTTATACAAAATCGTTAGTCTATAACGATTTCTCATTTAAAAATATGTATGTTTATTTGTATTTAAAAAATGATAATACTGTTTTACAAAAAAATCTGAACAATTCTTTAGTATTTTGATTTCTTATAGAACATGACGTCTAGTCGGCAAAAAGTGTTAACAGGTTGTCAGGAGAGCGAAATAACTGATTTGTATTATCATTTTATGATACTTTATTGACATTAAAATCCGGGTTGTCAGATTTGTTTTCACCTTCATTGCAAATAAGTATATCCCAAATCGCCAAAATTTAATTTTTTTTAGATTTCTGATAAATAAAAATCGCCAAATGGAAGTTTTATATAAAAAATAAGTAAAGAAGAGTAATTTTACGTTATTAAAATTTTCTGTATTTAGCATAATTCTATTTGTGGGTTTGTTTATAATATAAACATGTGTTAAAATAAATTATGTATCTTAAAACTTAGGATATTTGCGATCAGTAAATTAAATCTTGCAAAAATATTAATTTTAACCCTTTAGCAAAATGAGTAGAACTTGATTTCAAAATAAATCATTTTTGTAAGCTTGATTTTCTATTTGAAAACATGTCAGAATATAGTAAATTTTTTTTCGATTTTGATCGAAACATAATCTAACGATCGATATGATATGAATTAAGGCATAAATGTCAGAAAATCCCAATATCCAATGTTTGATATCAACACAGTTTTCTAAACAATTCTATTACATGATTTATTTCATTAAATGGTTTTATTTATTTTGCTTAATTCCCTTTTTTCATAATTGATAAAAAAATACTGAAATTTATTGTTGGAGGATAAGCTGTTCCTACGCGCATTTCACTGGTTGCTTAGGCCAGATCATCAGGAAACGTTCTGCTAAATAATTTTAGAAAAGCAAAAGCTATCAGCAAACAAAACTACAGAGGGAATGAGAATTACCTGCACTCAAAACGTCTAGTTTGCAAAAAAAAATACCAACAATAAAACAGTGAGTTTATCTTTTCTTACATTCACCACTACAATTAGTTGGAATTCTCCTAACATTAATTGTAGTTGTAAGTGGGTAAAGAAAAACAAATTAAAACAAAAACAAATTGATTTTATTAGCGGTATTCACCCTTTGTATTAAGTGTACAACTCTGTTATATTTAATACGATTTTATACTTCAAAGCGTGAGTGTATTTTTCGTATGCATTGCAAATAATTGAATTGGCTGAGTGAGAGAAAGAGACAGATAAAGTTTCTTGAACTGTTTTATTCTGGTAAATTCACACACTTTGTCTACTACTGCTTTTTGTGGGATTTTTCAACTACAGCGTAGTATATTTTAGTATAATACATTTTGTTGTTGCAGTGTTGTAAATGTGAGTATTTTTACTAAAATTATAAGATTAACAAGGGACTTTACTATCAAGGGTGAATTCCGCTATTGTTTTCGCAAGAAATCAAAATAAAAACAATTTTCCAGTTCAGTTTTTTATGCACGTGCACTTGCAAAAATTTATAATCAAAAAAGTTGTTTTTGGGAATACATAATTTTTTTCATTAATAGATTTTATTTATTGTGCTTAATTCCCTTTTTTTATAATTAATAAAAAATACTGAAATTTATTAGAAGTTAATTGTTAACAATTAACTTCTAACCCAGATTTCAAAAATTTTAAGCGAATTTTTTTTTTAAATTTTCCAATTGAAATTAAAAAAAAAATTAATTAATTTTATTAATAATTGAGGCAAAAAGTAAACAAAACTGCGACTTATTTTTTTTATGCACACCACTTTGAAAATTACGCTTGTTGCTAATTTATTGAACCTGATATCAATGGAAATTGTTTTAAAAAATTATTTAATTTCGATATGAATTCAATTATTCTTGCATACAACAAACACACTATACATTATTATTGTTAAAAGTTCAACTTCATATGCAATCGAAAAAGGTTCAGTTTTTAGAATTTAAAAATTGACTAGTTTTTCCGTTAAGAGCCGATAATTGATAAGAAATGGATATTAACTCGAGATATGTCATACTGTGTGTATATTTTAATACTTGAAAAAATTATAACTTCTGATAAAATACTGAGTGCTTTTTATATAAATTTTACTACATGTTCAATCAATTGTGCTGTAAAAACAGTACATAAACGTTATTCCAAATTTATAAAGGAACAACTTTTAAATGTTTTCAATGTAATTATCTGGCAATACTATTAATACCTATATCAAATTTTTCGTTTAAAGCATTCGCATGCGTGTTGTGACTTAACAATTTTTATAAAATTCAAAGAAAAAAACTCTACCCGTACTTATAAAATGCGTTTGATAAATCGCTATAATAATCGCCAACTTTTTTAAATATCGCCGAAAAAAATTGAAATGACGCCAAACACAAAAATCCATCGCCAAATATGTTTATAAATCGCCGCGTTTGGCGAAAAATCGCCACATCTGACAGCCCTGATCAAAGGCCACAATGATTCGCGGGTACATTTACTAAAATACTGCGTTAAAAGAAATTTGGATTATATATCTGTTACAGAGCGTTGCGTGGTTTTTAAGAAAAACTACACATAATCCTTTTTAGCAGGCTTTTTTAAAAATATGTTCATACCAGTTTGAACACATAATACATTTTGTTTAAAGAAGAAAGCTTATTATTAAATGCCTGTTTAACAATTTCGAAAGTTAACGTTTGCATAGAAAGTTTTTATGAAAAACAGTCACCCCCGTTTTCACGACTTACCGATTGCTAAAGGTAGGATTTTATCGGCGGTATAAGAAGTGTTCCTGTTTCGTAATTTCCTTGCTTTTCTTATTTTTTCTCTTTTCTTATCTTTTAATTGCTTTTTGAATTTTAAATTTTAACTTTTAACTGTCATTTTTAGTAAATTTCATTTTTAACGTAATTCCCTTTTTTCCCAACTGTTCATTTAACGTAACTTTCTTTCTTTTTCTAATTGTCAAACTGCTTGGGAAATCTCGGCTATAAAGCGGGCAGCCAACTGGCTAAAGTATTATCGCGTATCGGGAGATATACGTATATTTACTGATAGCAAGGCTGCCATTGCCTCTCTTGCAGGTGTGTCCAATTTGCATTGGACACACATCCATTAACCATTTATTATAAGTATGAACTTTTATTTTTTTTATTACTTTTATTAATTAAAACTTAAAATGAATTTCAATTATCAACCGCAGTAAAGTCTTAATACTTAAGGAATAAATTACTGTAATTAAATTTTTCACAGTGTAGTTTAGTACTCGCTAGAGTTAAGCTGTCAAACTTATCCAACCTTCGAATGGATAATAAAGAGAGGTTGAATAAGTTTGGCAGCAAAATCATTAAAGTATTGCATTCTCATAACTCACCGCGAACGGTCACTCATCCACTGTAACCAAAACCCCTTGTGCAACAATAAAAAAGGCAGCCGCCGACATTGAAGAAAAACCCACCATTTTCTTTTTTTTGGACACCTAGAAACCCGGTAAGTTACAAGTGACTTTAATTCCTTGGAAGAAATATAAACCCCCTTTAATTTCTTTCCCTTATTAACACCGATAATTATAATTCTCCGCGGAGAGATTAAAATTATCACGGTTCAAAGATTTCTCCTTTCTTCCCCCATAAGAAAGAGAAATCTTTAACCACTTTTAATATTTAGGCCACCCAAGAAGCCAAAAATATTCAAGGTGTCTATACGACATCTAGGTCGACTGTGGAATGTCGGATGTCTTTGAATGAGATTGCTGAACATTCAGAGTTAACGCTTATATGGATACCAGGGCACTCAAACTGCCCGGGACACCAGATAGCAGATGAGCTGGCCAAGGAAGGTGGTCGTATGGATGAAACATTCATTGATCAATTCATTGGCCTTCCAATGGCTCACTGTAAGTCACTCATTCGGCGCGAGAACTATAGAATTGCGCAAGAGGGATGAACCCGTGAGTCCACCTGCTCCACATCCAGGGCACTTTGGCCTGGATATGATGAACGGAGCACCAAATCTCTACTTGGGTTCAATAGGAACCAAATCAGGACCGTGGTGTCGGTCATAACTGGACACTGGCCTGTTGGGACTCATGCTAGAAGAATGGGTCTGGTATTCAATGACTACTGTAGAAGTTGTCATGATGAGGAGGAAGAGGAAACTGTGCTTCACTTTCTCTGTCAATGCCCTGGGCTACGGGACATCAGGGAAAAATACCTGGGAGAACCGGTGTTTTCCTGTTTGGAGGATCTATCTAAAATAGAACTAAGATTGCTTCTTCTCTTCATTAGGAAGACGAATTGGCTCAACTCTGCAGTGACGCTATCTGAGTAACTGCTCTTTGGGATGGGCATTGGCGCTGGGTATCACAAAGTGACCGCTAAAGGACCCAAGTGTGCTGTCTCTCGATGGCTGCCCATGGAACCTAGCCTAACCTTGGGAAATTTGTAAAACTTCTCTTATATTAAGCTAGATTAAGGATCCATTTTTGAGAAAATAAATCATTCTTGTATATACTGAATACCACCGAACGTGTATTTTTTAAAAGCGAATTTTTTTTAAATCGAGTGAACCCCCGTCCTCCATTTTTTATAAAAAAAAAATTAAAAATTTAACTTTTTTGGTTTTTTAAACTGATTTTTAAAACCAGTCCTCAAACAATATTGAGAATAAACAGTTCCCTTATTAAAACTTTACTTTAACCTATCGGGTAGTATGAACCTTCCTTTAACTATTCCCTCACTTTAGGTTAAAGTAAAGTTGGAATAATGGAACACTTGTTATACGGCCGATAATATCCTACTTTTAGCTATCGGTAAGTCGTGAAAACGGGCCTCAGTTTTAAAAATATTTTCCATATAAAATTCTATGCGGGCGTTTACATTCGAAATTGTTGAACGGCAGCAAGTTTTAAATATATGTATAAACAAAAAATTACTGCAGAATATTTTGTATAAAACTTCTAAACCCATTAAGGTATCGCAAAACCGCTTAGTGGATATAGGTATGACCGATAGAGATTCGCAATGGTGCAATAAAAAAAATTTCCAAAATAACACATAGCATTACAAGCCGACGATGAGCTGAAAAAAAATATCTTTTTTCCTAGTTAATTAAGTAAAAAATATAAAACACCACAAAAAACTCGATAACACAAATTATTTTACAAGTACATATTAATATGTTTTTTACACTCGCTCTTTTCAAGTATTCATCTGACGAGTTTAATGTATTTGTGTTCATGCTACACAGATAAAAATTAAGTAAACAGATTTTGTCTTAATTTTTTATGAAAATAAAAAGAAAATGACTAAAGGTTGTAGAAAATATAAATTTTTATCTGTTTCTGTATCAAGCTGCCATTACTATAGCAGTTGGAATTTTTCTTTTTTTAAAATAAATTTCAACTGAAAAAATGTGTGTTCTTATCTGGGAAGTTTCCAAAAGTCACAAGTCTATGAACTTCGGTTTGCAACCATGAAAATTAAATGTTGAAATTTTGTTAAATAGTTTAACATTGAAATATGTATATTTTAGAAAATGTTTGCGAAAGTATAAAGAACAGTAAGATTCTTTTATATTCTTTGGTAAATGTGACAATATGTATGGGTCGATTCCGGATGGCAACTGAACTTCAGTTGTGTTGACAGAAGCGAAATCAGGCAACGCCGCTAATCTTAAAATATATAGAAGGAAGACAATTTTTTACATTAAGTGCGTTCGTGAAGACAAAGTTTTTACTATTTTTTACTGAACTTTACTGCATTTTACTAAATTGTGTTCGCGTACACAAAATACAGTAAATGAGAACACAAATTTAGATCGTAAAGTGACAGTTCTTGACTGAGTATTTACAAATTTTTACTGCAGGAATTTTTGCAGCAAAATTTAGTAAAACAAAAAAAAAACATGTGTTTCAACAGGTAAACAAGCAAAAGCAAACAAACAAAAATAATAAAAATTGTGAAAACAATTGTTTGATAAAAGAAAAATTGATATAAAAACAAAAAGTGAATACATATTAATTAGTTAAACTTTTTGTGAAGCATTTATATGGCTTAATACAAACTTTTGAAACCTTTTTGGTTATGTTAATTTTTTAGAGTTGTAAAAGTGTGAAGTACTTGGGTACTTAGAACTGCACTTGATTTTTAAGTACTCAATAGCAAAAAAACTATAAAGGATATTTTAAATAAATTAACACAGGCAAAAATTAGCAAAATCAAATGAAATAAAAAATAAAACTAACTTGAAAGATTACATAAAATAGTTTCTTTGTATTTTTCTTCAATGTTCGGGTTAAAAAATATTTAAACGAGTACCGATTAGAAAAGGAGTTCAGTAGTCAAAAGTGTAAACATTTTTCAACACTAAATTTATTTATCATCAGCTGTATCCTATTTCGAATTTTTACCAACTTTCCGTTCGTACTTTTTTGGGGCAACAACTTTTTATGAGAGTAGTTTTTCAGTTTTTTCAGTAATTACTCATTTACTTCATTTTACTGTAAAAGTACTCGAACGCACCTATTATAACATCAGCGGCGTTACCTAATTTTGCAGTTAGCAACGTAACTATATATTAATTGCCATTAGTAATCGGCCCATTAATAAACTATCAAGCATTGCTGGCCTTATGCCAGGAATCACGAGAACAATATACATATACGAATGTATTAGAGGAATATAAATATAATCCAAAGCTTTTTTAATTTAAATTTAACACAAACAAACACTTAGGCCGGGTTTTTTGAGATGAAGATTAAGTTTAAACTTAGCTGATTTGCTGAAACTCGGATTTTTCCGGCGAAATGTGATTTTGTTGTTATTATTTCAATAAAGACCAACATTTTAAGCAAAACTATGCTGTTCCGTAAAAACTTTGTTTACAAATCTAATTTTAGATTTACTAAACTGATATCTCAAAAACCCCGCCTTAGAGGTTTTTATTTGTTTATCCGTGAGAAATTTTTTATAGGTAGAAATTTTTATGAAAAAAGTTATTCAATGGGTTGGAGTGTTTTAAGGGCCAAATACATTGAACAAATTACTCATCAAGCGCTATGGTTGGATTAGTGAAAATATGTTTGTATGTGTGACACCGATGATCCCGGATGGTAAATCAAACTAATTTACATAGATTTTAGCCTTGTTGTCAAGCCCTTTACAAAATAAGGGGGTTAATAAAAAAGAATATGCATATACTATGTAGTAGGTATGTATTTATTAACTTACCTTTTGCAGCACTCATTAAATCCTTAACTTCCTTAATAATTCTCTTAATCTGATGACTAGTGTGATCCAATTCCTTTTCATGGCGATTTAAATTATCCCGAAACTCCGGACTATCAACAATACACTCCTCAAATTCGAGCGGCTCCAAACCGCGACGGGCATCTTTGACGCCGCCGCCCATCTTTTTACCGACGCCGCCGCCTCCTCTGTGGTAACTAGTACTTGAACGGCCCACTAAACGGTGTGATTTTGATTTACTTTTTAAACCTTTTTTAGGGCAAGCGGGCGTAGAATTTTTATTAATATTATTGGCGGGTGAAGAAGATGATTTTGAAAGCTTATGACCGGCTGAGGATGTTAAAGTGTTTTTATTATTTAAATAATTTAAGTTGTTATTATTGTTGTTGTTATTATTATTGTTCGCAGATTTTTGATTATTCTTCATAATTTTTTAATGATTTTCGGAAAAGTTTTATTGTTGATTAGTATTTTTAGCGTTCAAAAAAAAGAAGGATAGAACGAGAAAAAGAAGAAAAAAATTGGCAAGTTGATTGGTTGTTTTTGTAGGTTTTGCAATTACTCTTTTCTGTGAGTGTAATAACAAAAAAAAATTTTTATAAAATTAAATTATAGGAAATAAGCAAGCAAAAAAAACAAAAGAAATTATAAATATTAAAAGAAAAAATTAAGAAAACTTTAAAATTTGTTTACAAAATTTAACTCATTTTGTTAAAACTGTTGATCAATTGTTTTCCTTTTTTAATTCAATAAGCTTTTTTAGATTTTTGTTGCTTTGAAAACTTTTATGGCGATTTGCTTGTTCTTTTTTTGAGATTTTGCTTTTTACTAGTCTTTTTCTTTTGTTTTGTTGCTTTCGTGGTTGTTATTGTTGTTGCGGGATTTAATTTGAAATTCCATTGCACCACCTCAAAACACGAAATATCCGATTTTTTCCTTTTTATGTTTGGTTGTTTTTGTTGGTGTATCAGTTGTGGTTTTCCTTCGTTACTGTTATGTTTGTTGTTATTTTTGCTATATTTTCAAGTTGCACCTTTGTTGTTTTCTCTTTTTTTTGTTATTTTTATTTACTTCACTTTTTTTTCGTTTGGTTATTTTTGTTGTTGTGTGTGTTTTGTTTTTGCTTTTTTCGCTGCCGCTGTTTGTTTTCACGGTGTTGTTTTTGTACACTTGTGTATTTTGCTTGGCACTCACATTCTATCTCTTTCTCTCTTTTGCCAATTGTTATTAAAGAGCAAATATGCCATTTGCGCACTCGCACTTCAAAAATACAATTTGTAACTTGTTTTGTTGTTACCGTTTTCTTTTTGTAATTTTCACACACTCTCAAATGATTTAAAGAACATTTTTAAACAAAAATTTCTTTTTATTCTCGCTTTTTAATAAAAAATTTTGAAAAAAAACACGAATTACCTTAATACACGCGTAACCTAAAATAAATCCAAAATGTTAATAAAAAATTATTTTAAAAACACTAAAAAAAATTTAAGAAATTAGCTTCTATAAAAATTTTTCACAAATTATCACTTTTTCGAAGTTGAATTGTTTGATATTTTTCAGCCAAATAAAATTAAAAATTCCTTTGCCTTTTTATTTTTTCAAAGGTTTAAATAAAAAAAATGAGAAAAAACTTGACTTTTAAAATTTTTTCTTCAATTCGTCAATGTAATGGAATGCTTTTGCAGTTTTTTTGCTGTTTCGTTGAATATCTACTTATTTTTGTTTTTGTTATAATTTCAAGTCCCCGCTTCGTTCGCTTGATCGTGCTTCTCTTCTTGTTCGCGTTTTAAAACTGTTTGCTTTTTTTAGTTGTTGGTAGGTTCGTTGGTTGGAAATCTGGTTTGAAGGTTTTTCGCCATTGAAAACAAATCCATACGTACCTACCAGTGTTGCCATACGAATAAAGATTAAAAGTGCTAATTCGCCTTAAAAAATTGCTAAAATAAAATTCTACAGCTAACAAAATTATAGATTTATTTTATATAATTTTTTGGATTAAAAAAATTAGAAAAGCTAGATAACATTTTTAATTAAATGTTAAAACACAGGTTAACATTGTTTTATTTTTACTGCCTGTTCAACGATTTCGAACGTTAACGTTCGCATAGAAAATATCATTTAAAACAAAAATAAATTTTAAAATTTTGTTGCTGTTTTAAATGTAATTTTCTATGCGAACGTTAACGTTCGAAATCGATGAACTGGCAGTTAATTTTTCGAGTTTTGTTTACATAAATAATATTTACCTACACAGAAATATTTTTATGCTTATAGAAAATTTTTTTAAATACCTATTCAATTTATTGTATAGAAGCCTACGTTATCTAGCTTTAACGCCACTCTCATTCATACGAATAACAAAGAGTGACTGAATTTCCGAAGTTATATACTTGGAGCTGGAGCTCATATTGTTTTCATATTGTTTTCCCATATCTGCTCACTACTATAGCTTCATTGGTTTTGATTTTTTTCCGTTTTGTCGAGACTGAAATTAACACATTCTAAGACGGGGTCTCCACCTGAGATAATATCTGATATAATATGTGAGAGAACGTCGACAGAATGAGAGAACACATTTCTTTATGTAAATTTTTATCATAAACAAGGGGAACATGTACCTTATAAGATTTCATAATTTACTGATTTTCGTACGGTAAACTTGGGTCGTTTTTTTTTTTTTTTTTTTTCTTTATATACCTACATAGTTTTTTCTTTGTTTTTAGTGTAAAATGTTGTTTTTTAACACTTTATACAAGATTTGCACTATTTTCACTAAAAAATTAAACATTTTAATGATAGCGTCTTGTTATTGTTTTATATGTATGTATCTGTGTATTTTTGACAGCTCATCTTATAAGATAGTTGTTATGAGATTTCTCATAACAACCACACGTAAGTTAACACTTTCTGCGATTGAATTTGACGTTTGCCGATATGAAAATCTTATATCATATCTCAGGTGGTGACCCTGTGTAAAAGAAAGTTGCATGTTTGTATGAATTAACTTATAGCTTCCAAATAAATAATTTAAAAAAAAATGCAAAAAATGCTAAACCTTTATAAAATTTAAAGTAATAAACTAGTACTTCCATTATTTTACTCCGTCTTCTTTGTTTAGTTATTTTAAGTCGTCTTCTTTGTTATTCTATCTATAAATCAAGTTCGATTGCAACTTAGGAGTTGTTCGATCGATCGTAAATTTAACTTATCCAACTTTGAGTATAGAGTTGCCAAATTTTTAAGTTTTTGTTTTAACTACAGTGCACTCGCGATAATATGAACTGATTAAAACCACGCCAGTTCGCTTTTGCAAGATTGTTTATATTTACGAATGGCAACTAATTTCCACTCAAAAATATTTTCCGTGTCCGTTAACAGTGATCTTTTTGTCTCTCATTTTCAAAAACTATCCGGAGAATGCATTTTCAATTTTTGGTTACTCTGAAGGCCGCACGTTTTTCTTTTTCCATGTCAAATAAACGTATTGTTAGCATTTTTATTTTTTTCCACATATTTTAGAATATTTCACCACAAATTTATGAGCTAAATTAGTAATACTAACACGTTTTCCTAAATGTTCGAAATCTTCTAAAATTTCTCACTTTTTAAAGTTAAAAACTTATGCTTTTTGTTTGCATATTTAAGAACTATTAACGTTTAAATTATGTTTAAAGATTAATATGGAATTCTAGTTGAATGTGAGCACTAACTAAATCGTGTATGCAAGATATTTGAAGACAATTTTAAAGCAAGCAGCTGGAAAAACTCCCCAATTATTATACAGTTGATTCAAAATTTATCTATCTTATTTACCCTGTTGATTTAGACTTTTACACTGTATACGTAGATAAAATATGTTAAAAATATCTTTATAAGTTGTTCATAATTTAAAGCTTTCGCACAAGTTAATATTTTAGAGAAGTCAACGGAAGAATATAAGGGTTCATATTTTGGGGTGTTCATATATTAGGGTGTTCATATTATCGCGAGTTCACTGTATTTAAAACAACATCAGAAAATTTTACAGCTAAAAAGGTCCATTAATCCCTAATGCATCCTTCGCCAACTAAATTTAAAGCCATGCCAGTTTACCGAAGCAAAGAAGCCGTAGTAAAAATTCTGTCCTAAAATTGATCAATTTCGTTAATGAGCATATTTTGCAAGTTGTAATGGAAAACTCCCTCCCTCCCCAGTTTAAACTCTTCTATAATTTTAGGTTTGTAATAAAATGTGTAAAATGTCATTTAACACTGAAATTAAATCAATCTTATTTATTCATAACGTAGAAGAAATAGATAAATTATGTATATGCATATGTAATGGCTTAGTAAAACTAGAAATCGAAAGTAATTGAACAAAATGTTATTAAAGTACTTCTATCTACACATAAAAAAATATGGTTGGCTCTGTTGGATTATAATAATGATAGGTTTGTATATCAATATTGTACTAGGGATGGGCAATAAATATCGATATACCTATCAAAATATCGATATTAAAAAAAATTATAATCGATATATATCGCCGATATTTAAAATACCCATATTTTTAAGATCTCTTTATAATAAAATTCAACATTTTAACCGTTGCTCAACTGCTTACAATACTACTGTTTTTTAAGAATTGCATCATGTGTTTTTTTAACTAATATTAAGAAAATAACGGCGTTCTTCCATTGTACATTTTCATAGGTTAAACAGTTCAGTTTTGTCGTGGTTTTTTAAGAGATGACAACAAAAAAAATAAGGGCGGAAAAAATATTCGGGGGGTTCCTTAAATTATGCAAAGAATCGCCTTAATTATGGCGTATTAGCAGCAATTATTTATTATTATTATCATTCTTTATTAGTACCTATTCAAAATACTTTCAAATTTTTCACATTTATATTATAAATAAAATGTTATACATTATTATTGCTTTTAACAAAAACTACACATTGTTTTCTAAAAATATTAATATTTGTCTCATTTTTAATTTCATTTGAGAGTGAATTAAATAATTGAAGTCCTTTGTAGAATAAAGATCTTTGCCCAGCTGTGGTATTAGCCCTCTTTAGTCTGATGTTATTCGCATTTTTTAATCCATAAGGTTGTACTTCGCCAACATATTTGATTTGGTCACATAGTTATTTAGGTGAATTCCCATACTTAATTTTGTGAATAAAATTCAAAGTATTTAGTGCCAGTCTCTGTTTAATGTTGAGCCATTTAAGCGTTTCAAGCATTCTTCGTATATTTGTATATCTATTACATTTTAAGATAGTTCGAATCGCTTTGTTTTGTAACTTTTGAAGTCTCTCTATTTGGGATTCATTACAGCACGTATATATTATTGTAGACCCGAACTCCAAATGAGGTTTTATTATTGTATTATATATATAAATAGAAGTTATCACAGATATTTTATTCTTTTAAAAACGCCAATTTTTTTATTAATTTAGACTCATTGAAGTTGGAAAAAAAGCGGTCCTATGCTCCTTGTAGGAGTAAAAGGAAAAAATATATATATATAAAGTTGGAATGTCAATAATAAAAAAAAAATATTTAGTATGTGTCACAAATTTCGTTTACCGGCAGTATATAATCCGGCATTATATAATCCCAATACATTTTTTTTTTAGATTTCATATGGTGAATAAAGAAAAATTTTTTTGTATTCTGTACTTTTTTTTATTGTAGAAATAACTGCCGGTCCTGCGATTTCAAACGAAAACTTCGTTCGCATAACTTACCTTACTAACTTTTAAAATTGATTTTTGTTTTAAATAAAAGTTAAGCGAATGAAAGCTTCGTTCGAAATCGAGGGACAGGCAGTAAATTTGAAATTAAAAGAAACAATAAAAAGTTAGAACGGAATTACACGTAATATGTTTGTACATATTTATGTATTAACATAAATGTATTGTTTTTAAATTTGGTAATAATTTCACCTTAATACGATCGATACATCGATATATCGATATTTTTAATTAATAAATATCGATACTCTTAAAAAATATCGATACGATATATATCGATATATTTTTTTCAATTTTCCCATCCCCATATTGTACTGCAATATAATACTACCTATACTGTCGATTTTAATTATGTATATAGGTATATTATTGTCTTAGTTCATCATATTGTTATGAGATGAATTTAATTGCATTCGATCATAATAGTATTGTGGCACAAGTATTAAACAAATAAACTTTAAATTTTTTATGCAGAGAATTATAATTATATTATAAATTTTGCTTTTTCTCTTATACTTATGTTTGAGGTTAAATGTTTGTTATGCAGTTTTTTATAACATGTGACTCCTGGTAGCAAAAAAAAAGTCATAAAAAATGGTATTTCAGATATTGATCATTAAATGTGCAGAAATGAAAAGCTCGGATATGAGTGTTTTAATTTATACAACAAAAAATCGATTTGGAGCCATAGTGCAATGCTAGATACAAATAAGGTAACAGCTGATATACAGAATTTTCGGTCTTGAAATTTTACTAAAAGGTGTTTGATTATTTTTGTTTGTCAGCTGTTCGAGTATCAGGGATGCAAACGCATTCCGCATAGCAAAAGAATGATGTGACAATTGAAATTTTGTTGCTGGATTGCAAATAAAAGCTACAAAATGTTGCAATTGTACTTTTGCAAGACCATATGCATCAAACATTGAACTCCGCTACTGTTTTATTTTTAATAACGATTGGTTATTTTTATTTAACTTTTATTTATTATATTACTGCTTTCATAAAATTTTGTTTTAACTGATTAAAAAAACGACGATGATTCACACCGATTATAGTTAATTATCAAATCGAAAAATAAAAACAAAAATAACAAAACACCGGTGGACCAACGATACAGGGAAGAGTGGGTGAAGTCTATTTATTAGTAATAAAAAACCACTATCAAACCGCACTTTGTACAACGATCAAATAAATACAAGGTTCTCTTTTTACACTACATAAAAACAAAACAACATAAAAGAAAGATAAAAACTCTCACTATTCGGTTTTACATTCGCTAAAAAAAATTAACAAAGAAAAATTAATTATGGAGAGCAAAAAGAAAACAATATACTATCATTTGAGAAAAAGGGTAGAGTAAGATAAGCAGGCCTGCCACATTTGCCAATTTATCGGCATTTTGCCGATTTTTTGCCTTAAAATTAACAAAGTGCCGATTTGCCGATTTTTTGACAAACACTTAAACCATGGTAACTTTGCTTGTTAGCGTGTAATTTATTAATTTTGGTTAACTTTGGAGCACTTGTCATAACCTATACACCCAAATGGAAAGTCTTTTAATAACTGTATTAAGTAATTTTATAAAATTAACTTAACGGAATTTATGAACACATAGAATTTTTTTAACTTTGATGAGGAGTATTTGGGCTTATTGAATAATGAGTTACTATCAAAATCAAAACTCAACAAAAGCGAAATTAACAAAAATTTTAGTAACCGTATTAATTTTTATATAGCACTTTCAAATCAAACATGAAAACGTTTTGATTTTGAACAAAAATCTTTATATATGATTTACCCTAACAAAATTACGAAAAGGAAAATATTTTTTTTTATGGAAATTCTGAAAGAGTTCCCCAGCTTAATTTCGGAAAAAGAAAAACAAATTTTAGAACCTGAATGTAGAGTTGAAATTTTTAAACTTTTAAGAAGATTTAAAAGGAATTGAAGTAAATTTTCAATTTTTTCAGACTTAAAACGTGGGGATTCTACGGATGCATTGCCAGTGCTGTCAAAGTTTGTACAACAAATTATGGTCCTTCCACATTCTTCCGTAAATGTGGAAAGAATTTTTAGCCAAGTCAACCTTAATAAAACCAAATTTCGCTGTTCCCTGGGAAATTAATCCTTTCAAGGAATTCATTTTTTTCTAACGATAACTTTAAATTTAATAACACAAACTGTTTTGATGTTAATATTTAAATAGATTTAATTAAACTATTAAACTCAAATATGTATCTATAAAATATTTATTTATTTATTTATTTCATTCACAGTAATATATAAAGCCTCCTAGGCCAATTAACATATATTACAAAGATATATCCCTGAATACAATTTTAATTTTAATACATAATTTTTATTATTATAATAATAACATGAACTATCAATGAAAATACTTTTCCTTATAACTAATAATATAACTCATTCATCGGCTCCCCAGTCAAAAAAAAACAAAAAAGTTATAAAAAAGATCATATGGAAATGTAGTCCAATAACAAGTAGTACATCTGATTGTTTATTTAATATATCAAACAAGAAAAAGAAGCGAGAATAAAAATTAAAAACAAAACAATTAAAAACAAAACAAGTAGTCTATAAAAAAGACAAGTGCCTAAGAAGCTTTAAACGAAAAACATTGTTCGTATGTGAAAACAAACGAAGTTCTAGAGGCAAAAAGTTCCAAAAGCGCGCAATTCTTATAACAAATGACCGTTCAAATACAGAGTATCTAATCCTCGGAATAATTATTTGTGGATTTCTGCTGGAATGGGAAAATATAAATTCAGACCGAAGTTGAATAGGCAAACCACTTTTAATAACCTTATAGAAATTTAAGAGATTGCGATATAATATAAAACTCTTGAAAGAACAACCTAAGAAGCATCGAACATTATCAGATATATGCATTCTATTTCGAACATTGTAGACATAACGCACTATCATGTTCATAATACGTTTCAATCTAGAAACAAAATAAGCCACCGTACCGGAAATAACCTCAAGCCCATACATTAAATGAGGCATCAAAATCGTATGTGCAATAGTTTTCCTTACGTGAACTGGTAAAAAAACTCCAATTGAATAAAGCCTACGTAAAATACCAACTACTTTAAAACTAAGATGATCAATATGATATTCAAAGTTAAGACGCCTATCGATATGAACTCCTAAACATTGCAATCTATCAACAAAACCAACATTAGAACCGCCAATAGAAACTCTCAATTCCGGCAAATTTAAATTCCCAAATAATATCGCCTTAGTTTTAGAAGGGTTTACCAACAAATTATTAGCATTAGACCATTGCAGAAAACGATGAAGAGCATATTCAATATTGGATTGTAAAATATCACCATTATCCGCACCAGTTCGAAACAACAGCATGATATCATCTGCAAATAAAAACGATTTACAAATAGGCGTATTAATACAAACAGGAAGATCATTTACGTACATCATAAAAAGAAGCGGACCCAAAACAGAACCCTGAGGAACACCAGACGAAAGAGGTAGTAAGCTTGAGTGTGATCCACCCATATCCACAAACTGAAATCTATCACATAAGTACGACAAAATAAGCCTACAGGCAGAACTCGAAAATCTAAACAAGTTCTTCAACTTGCTAATTAGAACACAAAAATTCACTGAGTTAAAAGCCTTTGACAAATCGAGAGATAACAATGTTGTCAGCTTGCCCTCATTCAAACTACATCGAATATCATCAGTTAGGTTAAGTAGTAGAGAAGTAGTACTATGACCACGACGAAAAGCAAATTGGGATGGAGAAATCTGATTCCGCACACAACAAAGAATTTGATCCTTCATAATATGCTCAAGAATCTTTGATATGGAAGGAAGTATAGATATAGGTCTAAGATCATCAACACTGTGGACAGCCTTGGACTTAGGAATCGGCACAACACGCGCAGTCTTCCAAGCAGAAGGAACAATAGATGTAGTAAGAATTTGGTTTATATGCCACGTAAGAACATGTGAAATATACGGAAAGATAGTCTTAAGAAATCGTATAGGGATTCCATCAGTGCCGACTGACTTGGAACGAATCCGATACATAGCTTCTAATACTTCAGGTTCACTCACACAATGAAATGAAAATGATCCATTTATATCAACGAAAGAACTAAAGTAAACCGATTCATGATTATCAGAGACTGAAGCATTCACAAAAAAAGTATTGATATCATCTACATCTAAATTGGGATTATATTCATTATCACCATTAACACCATATCCCTTCAAAAGCTTCCACATACCCGAATTATCTAAGCCCGAAAATAACTTAGAATAAAACGTCCTTCTAACCCGTCTAATAACATTCTTCGCCCTATTTCTATACCTACAGTAAATTTGCCAACTTTCAGAAGATCTGGTGGATCGAAAAACAGAATAGGCTAAGTCTCTTAGAGAAGTAGAAAGTAAGATTTCACTAGATTTCATCCAAGAACTATTGTCAACACATATTTTTCTTCTTACTTCAGGAACAAATCTAAACAAAGTGTCAATTAATGAGTTGATAAATGAGCTTTGAAGTTCAATATTTCCCGAACCATAAAATAACGCAAAATCAAATGTACCTAATGAAGCAATCAATCCATTCCAATCAATACTGTTAAAGTCCCTATATGTTACATATCGGTAAGGTTCTCTCACTTCAAACCCAAAAGCTGCAAAAATCAAAGCATGGTATGATATCATTGGGCACTGAACCTGGTCTGAAAATTTCATATATGATGTATTACTCATCAGCCAAATATCCAACAAAGACGTCGTATCATGGGCAATATCAAGGTAGGTAGGTCTGCTATTATGCGAAACACACAAATTACATCTTACAAACATTTTTATTTTTCAATTGAGTTGTGAAAACCGTATTAAAAATTGAAAAACATTGAATGTGCGGAGAAGTCGCTTAAGTTAAGAGCACTTTAAGTGTCACAAATTTATTAAAATTAATTATACATACATAGTCTCAAAAGAAATACCTGCGAGTTATGCTAAAAATTAAAAAATTACAATATCACAAAAAAGTGATTTACGAGTGGAATATTATGACATTTATAACGTAACGACGCAATATCTTTTGATAGTTTTCGTCATAAGTTACAGACACACTTTTTTCTCATTATTCGAGAAACTATGGAATATTTTGTTTCACATGTTTTCGATGCGAGAAGTTCTCACGAAAGTTACAGAACATGGGTACAGGATACCCAAGAACTTTTAATTTTATTGACCAATGAACAATTTTAAAATAGTGTGCATGCAACTTGAAGCTACAGTTGTACCGTAATTCAATAAAATATAAATGATCTCGTACTCAATAAATTTGTTTAATAATTATTTTGCCTTAAATTAATATTTATTCGCATATTATATATGTACATATTTTCATTTAGTTTTATTTTCCCTTACAAGAATGTTAAAAAATAAAAGTAAAAAGTATGCAATTTTCGAAAAACATGTAAAACAATTAGGTTTTGAGCATAGCTTGAGAGCATAACAATAGTGGAAATCTGCAATTGAGATTGCTAACTTTGATGCAATTGGTACTTTTTGACCATAGATTTAAGCTGGATAAAGGCTTTTTTGATATTGCCAACATCACACTTGGCACCACACTAATCAATAAGTTGCACAATATTAAAAAATATAGAGAAGAGTTTTTTATTCAATTTGCATACATATGTATGTACATATGTAAAAAAGATTTATGTGCGGTTTTTACAATACAAGTGATTGAACGTGTCAAATAAAAATTTTATTATACGTCACTTGTATTGTGAAAACTGCATATAAGCCAAAGTACATGTGTGTATTGTACAATGTTGTCAACACATTTTAATATTTTTATTTTTGCGCAATATAAATCAAAATGATTTAAGACAGCATCCAATATATTAAGCCACCTATTTATATTATATACACATAGGAAATTTTATTGTACAATATACTAAATTATTAAGCAATAATAATGCAAATGTGTGGTTATCTTTACTTTTCTTGTAATAACTTAAATTAGTTGACACAATTCTAAACAATTTCAAAATAATCTGGGTATGTAGTTTACCCTGTTGCAAATTTAGCATATTTTATACTAGACGTGGTATTTTTTTGATCTCAGCATAAAAATGACTTCTAGCATATTACACTTTTTCGGCATTTTCCAAAATTATTTACCCCTTTTTCTATCATTTTTTAGTATCAGTGAAAAATTTTTTTTAATCCAAGTTTAGATATTTTTAATTAGGCTTATGTTCATTGAATTTATGTCGAATCTATGTCGATTTGTCTTATTGAAAATGTATTTGAAATAGAATTTTCATGTTTAAAAAAACGCTTGCCGCCGTTGTTTAGGTAGCTCAGTAAAATAATATTATTTAGGGCAGGCGGGATGTCTGGGGCCTCTCTAGGGCAAAAAATTGGTCTCTCCCACTTATATATAGGTGTGAGTAATTAAATAAAGGGAAGTTCTCTCACGATTACAAATATTGCAATGTTTTTATTTTGTTTTTTCCTCTATAGTATAACAAATACCGGCTTCGCTAATTTAAGCTCCTCTGCATAGCCGGCGTTCGGCCGTATGCAAGTACATATTTTCTTCTCTGTGGCATAACAAATACTGGCTTTGCTAATTAAGCACCTTTGCATCGTGCGAGGCCCGACGTGCCTCAGCTCCTTAATTTTTAATTTCGGTTTCTTTTTTTTAATTCTAAATCGGGTGCAGATTTAATTTTATTAATTTTTTCGTTTTTTAAATTTTGTGTGCCACGTAAAGTGGAGTTTAGCCATAAATGTTAATGGTACAAACGGGTACTTTTAAAGAGGTATAAAAAGTAACATGGGCCTTAAAAAGGTCATATTGAAATTTCATGGTGCCATGAGTTGTTTGTCGTCTGGTGGTTGCAACTCAAAGTTGTTTTGTTTATTTCTCAAATTTTTGTTTCATTTTTATCAATTCTAAAGGAATTTCTGGTTTGTTGGGCTCTGTAGCTTTTTCGCTGCTGCTAGCGGTGATATTTTTGCAAATTTTATCTTGTTTTTCCAGAAGGGTTTATGTAGTGTATGTATTCGTTAGTATAAATAACAAATATGTATGTATGTACATAGATAGATTTATGTACATAGTATTTTATCTCACACAATATATTTTAAATAAATAAAGGTATGTCTGTCTGTTGTATAACAAGAATTTATAAACAATATACAATTTAACTTTATTTAAATTTTGATCATCATATCACAATTTGATTACATTTTTTTGTATCGAGTTATTAAATAAACATTTCTAATTATGATACATATTTGTTTATTAATCGAATGTACACATTTTTATTATAGGCATTTACTATTTGGCAAACATTTTTTTTGCGTTTTATATTGCGGTAAATAAACTACTTCACTTTATTTATATTTTTATTTGGCTTAATTTTTATCGAAAAAGAAAAAATATCTACAAACAATATTTAAATCCAAAAATTTAATACCTAATTCAACTTTTTTCAAAGCAAAATCACTCACTTTTCACATTTACTTATTTAGTTTAATATGTTTTGTTGTCTAACATTTCCCGGTAATTGTTGCTGTGGTTTTTTGTTATTTTATTGTTGTTGTGTATTTGTTGAATGTCACCACAGGCTACGTTCTCTCGTACTACTTTTTCGTACAATATAAAATTCGGATGATTTGTTGTAATCGGTTGGAAAAAAATTTATTGTTGTAGGTATATGTATATAATAAATACTCGTTGTAAAAAAAACAATTAGAAAATTTCAAAAAAGAAACAAACGTAGTGTATTTTTTAAATCAACGTATACTCCCGAAAAATAATGGTTTTTCCTTACAAAGTTCTCCGTTAACCGTTTGATACCGCCCGAATGCTTATTGAAAACTAAAATATTTTGTATGTGTACTTTCCATCCACTCATACACGTCGCAACACCAAACAGAGATAAATTGTTGGTTGGTTGTTATATGGGTGTGTGGGTTTTTTTGTGCATTTGCATTCCATTTTATTCGGAGTTTAAAAAGAAATTAAGCTTAACAACAGTGATGTCAGATCAGGAAATTTATCCCCAAATTGGGGATTTTATTTTGAAAACGGGGATAAATAATATGATTTGGGGATTTCTTTTTATTTTGGGGGTTTCTTCTTATTTTTATTATTTTATTTCTATTTTTATTCTATTGTTTTTTTAAGCAACAAATGCGGTCATTTGATGATTTACCTAGTAGGTAATAACACTGCTTTGTGTATCAATAAATAATGCTTATGTTGAACCGGTTTTTCGGCAGTGAATCTCATTAAAACTAAAATAAGAAATAAAATGCAATACGAATTGTGAGAAGCATAATTACGAATAAATACCTACTCATTTGAAAGTAATTCAACTTGTTGTGACATGATTGAGCTATCCCCGGAAATTATAAAGCTATATAATTCAAAATAGTTGTACCAAAACATTGATCAGGATTTTATATTTGATTTTGAACTTTTTGACTTTGTTAAAGAAATTAACATTTATTGAGTTGATATATAATTTCAATGTCAAATCAAACAAAATGTTCATTACATTTGTACATTTTGTTTGATTTGCAAAACATATTATATATATTTTATGAAAAAATTTAAAAGAGTTTATTGGGGATTTTTGGGGATGAAAATTTACAATTCGGGGATTAAATTTGAAAAATATCTGATTGCCCTACTAAACAAGCACACCAACCAGGGTTGTCAGTCGATTTTGAACTGTTTCGGCAAATTCAATGTCAAAAATTTCGAAAATCGCCAAAGAATTTATATTTTAGTTTTTGACAATAATATAAATATGTATTTTTAGAAAAAATTAAAATTATTTTTTTTATAAATTCCAAAAAAAAAATTCAAAAAAAAGTCGCTATGATATATATTGTTTAATCTTTATTTAGAACAAAGTAAAAAATTATTAGTGACCACAAAAAAGGTGCAATGCTTAAAATTTTTTTTAGTAGTCTACTTAAAGCAGCAAAAAAAGAATTTTTGCGGTAAATATTAAAGAAATATTGCATATACAAAGCATTTGTTTGTAGTTGCAGTTCTATCATATATCTAAAACGCTATATACTTCACCGAGAAGACTCCCTTTTTTGGAATACATTGTGAATGTACAAAAGAAATGCAACATGTATTATTTACATTCATATAACTTTTAACTCGTAAAAACGTGTCGAAAACTTCATATTTCATTCTACTAATTTTAGTGGAGTTCATTATTTCAATACAGGCATTTCTAGTTGTAATAACCAGCATATAAAGAACAGCCAATGCAAGTTCCTTAAAATGGTACGTACCTGCCGTATCCTTGTAGCTATAAATTGTTGGTTAAACTGATTTAAATTAGATTTAATATCATCATTAAAATTCTCTTTTAACAAACGATATTTTTTCCATTGTATTTCATTAACATCCAAAGGTACGTTAGGATTTATAAAAATCTTTAAAATATCTTGAACGCCAACGAATTTTATCTGTGATAATTTGTCACATTTTATAATGGAAAAATGTTAAAAAATTTTAATTACATTAATTTTTTTAAAGAATTCTACTTATTACTTCTTTCAAGAGCACATTTAAATAAAAAAAAATTCTCGAAGATTTTCTTTATCTTCATCAGCCATATCAATATAATTTAGTTTTAAATACTGTTCATACCAGTGATGGAAAATTCAGTACTATGGTACTATTTTCTTTACTTTTTCCTTTCAAAAATACCACGGTACCCCCAAGTCCGTTTTAGTTCTATTTTCTTGTTATACTTCTTTGCTTAGAAATTTAGCATTGCTATTTTTTTAACATTGACAACCAGGGCTGTGGAGTCGTCACCAAAAAGTACTAGCTCCGACTCCAACCGCTGAAATTTCAACTCCGACTCCTAATCTTACCTTAATGCTAAATGTATATGAGACTGGTCCTTATTTGACTTTAAACTCTTTTTTTTAGCGCAGTACCTTTTAGATGGGTCAATATAGCAAGAAAATTATTCCGTAAAAATTTCGAATCAATATTTTAAATATTGTATCGCCAATTTCGAAGTATTTTTATTTTGGAAAATATTTTTTAAAACGACTTACTTTACATATGTACATACGTATTTTTAAACAATTTCTTATTCAAATTTTTATTACATATTCGTTTGTCACATTAATAATTTAATATTATTTAAAAAAAAAAATTATGATATATATATATTAAAATTCCTCTCTTCATTAGGATAATTTAATGAAAATAAAACAAGATGAATCAAAACTTGTATTAAAAATCATACAATGTGCCATTAGTAAAAACTATGATAACGAAATATGCAGTAAAATATTTAAAAAGGCTGGAACTGCACCCAAATCCATTAGCTAGAAACATTTTAAATTATGGCGGCCACACTCGCTTATGAAGAATAGACACTGCAGCACTCACCCAATCAGATGAGCGATAAATACCTTCATATGTGAACAGAAGCCGTGATGACTAAATCTTTTTTGTCTAGCACTGGCTGGACATAAAGTAAATATTAGGATAAGATTTGATTAATTATTGTTAGTGCATATTTAATATATGAAGATTCAATAACCAAATACTGAAAAAAAAAATATAAAAATCATAAACGGTTCAATTAACCACAAGAAAACAAATTATTGTAAAGCTATGGCCCGAGGTCTATGATTAAAAATTTAAATATCCTTCAGGCTGTGAAAAAATTTCAATATAAAAAGAGAAAAAAACACAAAAATTAACTTTGGTATTCAAGAAATATTCAAGAGGCGTAAATAAATTAAAAACTTGATTATCAATTACAGCGGATTTCGATAAACCAAAAATTGCGTTGGTTAAAAGATTGATGTTTGACTATAGACTGACAGCCGTCGTAGTGGCGGAAAGGGTGAAACTGCAAAAACTCTGATGAAGAGAATGCGGTTATTCTCGAAACGTGTGAATTCGGCCCGAGTTCGATCCCCAGCTCAGTCAAAAATAAAAAAGATCAATAAAATTGTAACTCATTTTGTGTTGTGAAATTCCTTTCTTCATTAGAATAATTTAATGAAAATTTAATTCGACGAACTTAAGCCTGATTAAAAAAAATTAAAATTTGGTTTAAAACCCATAAACAGTTCATTAACCCCAAGAAAACTTAAATTCATTTTTATTAATCAAATATTTTGCATAATTTTTTTTTTATAAAAATTTAGAAGATTATCATATTGTAAGCAAATTTAAAATTTTTTTTGCTTTAATTTTAGCCGATTTTCTTCATTTTACGATTTAGCAGATTTTATCATATATTTTTTTAAAGTTTTAACAAATTCTTATCAAAAGGCTATGGCAACACAGCTTGTTGATTATTTTAATGTCAGATATCCTCATCAGAATTTTGCTGTTGAAATTGAGCAGCTCGGTCCATAAATGGCTGAGATATGGGCAAAAAAAATTATGTATTTTAGTTTTTTATATTTAAGTTTATTTTCAAAAAAAAAAAAAAAAAAAAAATATGTTTGAAAAAAGTACCAAAATGTTGAAAAAAGTACTCTTTTGCTTGGTGGTTAGTACCATAAAAAATTTTCAATTTTCCATCACTGGTTCATACATACATACTAGGAATGCCAAACGGGAAATCCCGAATACCGAAATCCCAGGATTTTTTCGGGATTGATAAATCCTGAATCCCGTGACTTATTTTTTTGAGTCCCGGGATTTTTAACATATAAACTTTTACGTAAAAACTGTTCGTTCTTATTGAATTTTTATACTAAATACAAAAAAATTATTAAAAATAATATTTGAGTTACATTTTTTATTGCAAATAATTCTTACTTTTGAGTTTAATTTTTGGTTTTGGCACACAGCGAGTATTTAAAATTTTTAATTTTTGATATATGACGACTATTTCTGGATTTTGTATTTTGCTTAATAAAAACCATTATTCACATCTCAAGCCTTTTTTACAATTACGCTTAGCAAGTTCAGCTTTGGCTTAAGACATAATACCAAAATAAAATTGATTATTTTTATGCAAAATATAGAAATCAAGGAATAAGTGTTATATATCAAGCCAAAAATAAAAATTATTCACGATCCAATTAAAGTATATTCAGAAACTAAAGAATAAAAGTTGATATAATTAAAGTTGATAATAAAAGTTGAAATAGCTCATAGTCCTTCCGGTCCAATAATAATAAAAAAACACGGTAAATAAAAGAATTTTTTTTTATAAATAAACACTATCTGACGTATTCATAAAAAAATTATTTAAACTTGAAATCTGTTTTAAGAAACATTTGTATAAACATTTTGTTTTAAAATAAATTTCAAACGTACTAAAATGATTGATTATGAATCTCGCCCTCAACCTGCAGTCGACATAGTGTTACAATTTTTGACTCAGCTACCGATCTCGATGAGGGACAACACTTTGCCGTGTATTAATGTCCTCACAACTTAGTTCACATATAAAATTGAATTGCTGTCAAAAAACCGAAATTAATTGATATATAAAAACTAAGAGATACGTATATTTTTTTAAGTTTTTTTCAGAATCTGATCAGTTTGATCATGGGTGAGGCCAGTGTTATAAACAGATGTATAAAATAAATCGTTTTGTTGTTTTCATTTTTAAAAATTTATGTTACGTATATAAAACCTTTTGAATATTCAAAAAGTGTTGTTTATTAAAAAAAGTAGGATCTTAAAGAAACACATTGATCCCGAATCCCGGAAAATTTTCAAAAATTAGTCCCGATTGACATCCCTAATACATACATATGAATGCATCAAATTTCATACATTGAAATTTTAGAATAAAAAAAATATTATTTCTTCGTATTGAATTTAACAGCCGATTTAAGTTTTTTGTATGCCCCATGCACATAGTAAGCAATGAGAATAGCAATGATGTATATAAACAGCAATAAACAATTTAATGGTTATAAATAATGTATAAAAATAAAAAATCTTCATTGAGAAAAAAATTATTAAATATTTTGGTCATCATATCATCAGAGTGATAATAAAGTCGTCGTTCTGGTAACGCTGGGCATGATAGAGAAATAGAGAAGTCCAGTCAGAGTTGCCGGACTGGGTCAATTTTGAACTTTCCCACTGGAAGAAGAAAGGGTGGCAATGGGCCTGGAAACAGCGTTGCCAGAAGCTTTGAGAAGAAAATAATCATTTGGAGGAAAAAAGCGTATTTTGGAGACACAAATCATCAAATTTTTTATAACAATTATAAATTTGGTATAATACAAACTTCTTATTATGTAAACTATTTAAACTGAAATACATGCACACATACATAAAAATATAAGTAGGTGAGTTGCAAAACTAGTTCGTTACGAAAGTAAAAACACGTGATGACAATCCATTCTCACGGTAACGTTGGGTGCTTTATGAGAAGAAACTAATAATTGTATCAATGTATGTCCTTTTCAATATTTTCTAAGGATAATCATTGATACAATTGGTGTATTTCTTCTCATAAAGTGCCAAAAGAACTGTGAGAATCATTTGTCATCTCTTCTTTTTAATTTTGTAACGAACGAGCTTTGGAACTCACCTACTCATATAACTGCCGTATTTATACAAAATTTAATATGTATAATTTGTGTTTTTAGTTACATTTTCCATTCAAAATATTCTAAAAATACATATTAAATCCATTTAATTTCTCATAAATAAGAACGTAAAAAGCCTTTCCAAATAAAAAGGTTTCATTCAAAGTAAACAAATTCTAAAATTAGTGATACATATAAAAGTGTTTGGCAAGAAGATTTTAATCTTAATGCTATTGAGCTCATACATCATAAGAAATCTTAAGGATTCTAGATTAAATATACTATTTTCGATATTTTTATTATATCGAAGATATTTCCAGCAATAAATTGCTAATAGGATAGTTATTGAAAGATAATCTTAAGCACTTATATATAAGTACTTTGTTTAAAAATTATCATAAACATGGTAGACGGAATTTTTAAACTAAAAGTGTCTTTAATTCCATTAGTTTTGGCTTTTGGTACCGAATACGTAAACTTTTTTGTTTAAAAGTAGTACGTTTTTTTCGTTTCACAAATAATTTTTTTCTTTCATCAATATTCTCATAATGAAGAACTGCTAATCTTAAATGCTATTTTTAATATTTTGTATGCCAAAAATATTAATGCGTTATTGTGTATGCTAGACACTGGGTAGAAAAGTCTGCAAAACCGATAAAACTTTATTGTTTTATAAATTTACTGTTTTAAAAACCGTTAAAAAAAATTGTGTATGTTGTACAAACAAACGAAGTTAAAAATCATAATTTCTAAAAATAAAAAATCTTCATTTAAGAAAAAAAAAATCGTAAAACAATATATTGGTCAAAAATATGATAAAATCATCATTCTGGCAACGTTGACTGGAAGAAGAGGTAATAAAGTTTTTGTTTGTTGTATTGCTCCCTGCCTTATCGGTACGTTCAGTATTATCGACTATCATTAAACCTCTAGCCAGAGATTACCCTCTAGCGACCTCTTTAGTGTTTTTTAAGAAATCAAACATTTAGCAAATTCAAACACACATCCAAGCAACGATATAAACAGTTCGGTTCAAATTTTCAGTGAATTTTTGTCTTATTTAGATACTAAAGTTTAAGAAAACAGTTAATAATTGCGATGATGAATCAGTCAGTAACTTTACATTTTTATATTATATAGACAGATGAAGAAAAATGTTTTAAAACAAAAATAACAGAATTAGGTACGATTTCACCCCTTAACGCATCAAATTTGTATTTGTATTTTTTAGATAAGTTATGAATGTGATATATTTTTTATTTTACTGTTTATTGGCTTAAAAGATAGATGCCTTAGCAAAAAAGTTTTAAAATACAGTTTTTACCCGTTTACTTCCCAAAAAGGCCGAATTTCAAAAAAGTACCAGGCACCTGTCCGCTTATTTTTTTTATTGAACAACAATAAGTACTACATTTTTGAATAAAAAAAAAAAATGTTTTCTAAAAAAGTACCAAAAATAGTTACGGTTTTTACCCCTTAAATGTCCGAATTTCGAAAAAGTACCAAATTCGTATTTGGATTTTTTAGATAAGTTTCAAATGTGATATAACACTTATTTCTATGTTTATGGGTTTAAAAAATAGATGGGGTGACAAAAAAGTACCAAAATACAGATTTTACCCGTTTACTCCCTGTTTCCTTTTTTTTTTTTTTGGTACTTTTGAAGCATAAAAAATTTAAATATTGTAGTGGGAGCCCATAATTTAATACGTATATGCCAATAAATAAAAAAAATGTTTTATAAAAAAGTACCAAAAATAGTTACGCTTTTTACCCCTTAAACGTCCGAATTTCGAAAAAGTACCAAATTCGTATTTGGATTTTTTAGATAAGTTTCAAATGTGATATATAGTGCATTTACACTTGTAATTTTCAAACTAGTTTATGATCGTAAACTACTTTCATAAACTATATCGTTTACATCAGCAGTTTTGACAGTTAACAGTTTAACAGCCGTGTCACAAAACAGCTGACTTCAGTAAAAAAAACTTAAAAAAGTTGGTGCACATACATTTATACATACGATAAACATACCTTTAATTTTCGTTATCCATATTATATAAAACAATTTTCAATTAATTTTTTTAAACTTTTTCTTGATGTGTTCCTTTTTTTAACGCAAACTTTTTTTAACTTATTTTTTTTTTTTTTATGAAATTTGAAAAGAACAGAGTTGCATTAACAAAAACTGGTTGTTTGCAACTAGTTTATCTCAAAAGCTAGTTACAAACGTGTTTATAATTTGTATGGATAAACAAGTTTCTTAAACTAGTTTATCATCATAAACAACTTATAACGTGTTTATGGTGTAGGTGTAAATGCACTATAACCCTTATTTCTATGTTTATGGGTTTAAAAGATGCGGTGACAAAAAAGTACCAAAATACAGATTTTACCCGTTTACCCCGTTAAAGGGCTGAATTTCCAAAAAGTACCAGACACCTGTCCGCTTATTTTTCTAAAGAACAACGATAAGTATTACATTTTTTTTTGTATCTCTTTTAGTTTTAGATATATAAGGTTACCGAATTTACCCTTTTTTACCTCCTAAACATTCGAGTTTCCAAAAATCCCGTCTTAGTGGATCGATTTGGAAAGAGACCAAGCCCTGGTCCAAATTTCAAGTTTTTACCTTCAGGCGTTTAGGCTGTGCGATAATGAATCAGTCAGTCAGTGAGTCAGTCAGTCAGTTAGTAACGTTACAATTTTATATATATTAGGGAGATCGATTATTCGACTTTTTTCAATACCCGGTTTTCGAATATTCCGAATAGTTGCTATTTTAAGCAACCCGGTTTTCGGTTAAACATTTTTAAAATAACCGGTTAACCGGTTTTAATTCGAATACATAAAAACACAAAAATCAAACAAGTTTTTGTAATAAAAAGTTAATTATATAAAAACAAAACAGTTCACAAAGGTAACGCACCAACAAAATACGATCAAATCCATGGAAAGTGTGACCAGTAAATTGATCAAACTTAAGCTTAATTTTTAACAATTTCTATTTATTTACTAAAGCTATGTTCACACCTATTAAATATTTCACGTCCTACACGTAACCACTAGTTTTATTAAAAAATTTTTTGCTTTTGCAAAACGTTTGCTGGATCAAACATCATTTTACAGTTTCTTAATTGATTGATTAATTGTGTAATTAACTTCTTACAAATAAAGATAAGAAAGTCCATAAAAATTGTCAAGAATAAAGCTTAAGTTTGATAAATTTGCTGGTTCTATTTTTTGTATTTGTTCGTCAAATATTTGTTAGGTCTGAATATACCTTAAACTTTATTTTTGTCCTGCCAATGCTAGACGAAAATGTTTCTCTTCACGGTTTCTATTCACATATGTATGTAGATTTTTAGCGGTCTTCTCGTCGGATGAGTCCTGCAATATATCTTCTCCTTATTCTAGAGTGGCCGCTGTCATTTAAGATATTTCGAGCTAGTGGATTTGGGTGCGACTCAAGCCTTTTTAAATATTTTGCTGCGTACTTCGTGATAATAGTAAGCATGGGTATATGAATCAGTAGACTTCAACCATATTTATGAAAAGTTGCAAACAAAACTTCTTAGCCAGGATTATATATTTCAAATTATTTTGTTTCAGCATTATAGAAACGAATAGTAATATGAACATGATTTTTGTATAAAATACCTGTTCATTCGTCGACCACAATTAAAAACCTGCCATTACTTTGTTTGATTTCTTCAATTTTGTTTTTTAGTTCTTGCGGTTTTAATAAATATTACTCATGAATTTTTCTATATCGTTGATTCCGCCGGAAAGTTGTCGTTTTAAGAATGCACACAACGGGTTAATATTTCACCCAGAGATTCATTTTGGCTGCGCAACTTATCATTTTAGAACACTACAAGCACATAACTTTGTCTCTTTTATATCTCTAGAGATAAATAAAAGAACTTTTTTTGAGCTCGAGGTCTTTTTTAATTATTTTTATTTTATAATAATTTATTAAAATTTTGCCGATATTTCGTTTTTCATTGAAAAACATCTTCTGGGCTATAATATTTAAAAAATTATTAAACAGAAATAAAAACTTAACTATTATTATGTTGTGTTTACATCGTCTAATTGTGAACTGATATATTATGTTCTTAACACAACTAAAATAAGTTCTAAGTATGTTCTAACTAAAATAAGCCCGGTCGAATAATAACCGTTCGATCTCCCTAATATATATAGATTTCAATAGTTTAAGGAGACCGTAATAATAATCTTTGAAAAAAAATATGGAGGATTTAAGCGAATCTTTTCTTGAGTTTTGATTTAACTTGACTTGGAAAAAATTCTTTAATTTATTGTTGATGTTGGAGAACTTAAAAGCAACACATAATACTGAATATCTTATTTCTCAGTCCTCTGCCTAGATTTTTCTAAACATATAAAATCTTCCTTTACGGCACTAGAGTCGTGTCTTTATTTTTAAAATGCTCAACACTTCTAGTTGTTTCGATTAATTTTGTTAAAATATTGATATGAGAAAATATGATAAACAAATAACTAAACACTAAACATATGTAAGTATATAAAAAAGTACATGAAACTAAAAGCTTTTGACAGCAAACACTTATTTAAAATGAAGATCACTAAACGCCTTCTTCGTTTGTATGAAAAAATAATTTCTATACGCATACCTTTTGTATATGAGTGTTTCGTCTCAATAATTAAAAACGCAAAAAAATATCGGTTAATCGGTAAATAGATTGCAATTAACCGGTTTAATCGTTAATCGAAAATAGCCAATTTCAAATTAGCCGATTAGTTAATCGGGTAGTAATTAGTCAGATAACCGATTAACGTTTAACCGAACGAATACTATATCGTTACTAATTTTAATTTATTTAAATTTAATTTAATTATTTAGTTTTTCACAATTTTATATTACATAATTACATATTTGCTTTAATTCTAGTACATATAATTTAAAATGTTTTAACAATTTTGTCTACAAACTACAACAAATACTTAATATTACTCATAATTTTCATGAGATATTTAGACGGGTTTCGTTTCATTTCTAGGATGTGTATAACATATTGTCATTGAGGAACAATAATAATAATTATACTACGAATAATACTTAGATAATATCGTCTCTCAACTACGAGAGATAAACTTTATAATTTTTTTTTTTTTTTAATTATAAAACTTCTTCACTTAATATCGTTGTTATCGAAAATAGATTTTTGATTCGTTGTTGTTTAATTTAAAAGCTTAATAAATATCGGTGTTCATTTCCATTTTGATACGTTTCTGTTAAATATTTTAAGTACGACCAGGAGCACTGGGTACATATTTTTCAGAAGGCTGATATTGCCATTGGGCACAGATTTCATCTTGTTCGGTTTGATTGTAGCCAACTCTGTAAATTAAAGGAAATATTTGACTTCGTTGCTAAAATTTTCAAAATGTCTAATTTTCAATAATTAGATTTGCATACATATGTACATATACATAATGGGGGCATTCACAAGGTGTGCTATCAAGTCATATCGTCATAATGTCCTAAATAATATTTTACAATTGTTTAAAAAAAAAAATATTTTTCTATGTTGTTTGAAACACAACAATATTTTTTTTTTAAACAATTGTAAAATATTATTTAGGACATTATGACGATATGACTTGATAGCACACCTTGTGAGTCCCCCCAATATGTTCAAGATTTTAACAATGAATATGAATTTAATCAAAAAGTGATGTATAAAATTTAACAAATTAAAATACAACGATGAAAACAGGTCGTTTCTAGTTTTAAAATTTATTTACAAAATTAAAATTAAAATACCAGAGTTCCGAAAAATTCATATATGATCGCTCATATTTAACCATTCATGAATTTTTTCATGAATGAGGAATTTAAAACGTGTAATTTTTTTCACAACCATGAATGAATTGTGAATTTTTTTGCCAATTCATTCATGAGCGTGAGGAAAAATAAATTTTTGCCTTTCCTCAGTCATGAAAAATGAGGAAACAAAAAATTTTCTTAACGCTCCTCACCAGTAATGTTGTTGTTGCTCGACAGTTTGCATGACCACAGCACGAAATGTCTTTGTGTGTATTTTGTTTTTGTTAAAGGCAACGAGCCAAAGTGTGTGTTGAATTTTTTGTAGGCAAATATTATTTAAAAAAAAAAAACTAAAAGAACTGCACATATCGTCATCTTAAATGCAGAATAATATAACATCACAGTTTTCAGAAGAAGCAAAAAACGTTGTAAAATGGATATTATATGAGATATTAGAGTAATATTAAATATTTAGAATAAAAATGCGATTACCAGTTTTTTATTGATAAAAAAATATTATTTTTACTGTTATTTATTTAGTTATGTGTGTTACGTTATTTTAATTTGTAATTCTATGAAGCAAAACGACTAATCATCAACGAAAGTATGATAGTATTAAGTTAAACAATCATTTAAAACATTAAATAATTAAATATTTCTGTTAAGTTACAGGTATAATAGAATATAAATATAATGTACATGGTTATAAATGCAATACTGCGTTTAAACAATAAATTTAAATATGGTTAATTGCACATATAAAAATGATAATAACACAATTAATATGCAGCATCATTAGGATTGCGTTGACATGGTGAAATAAGTTAGCTTTTCTGATGCAGTGCAGGCAGTACTGCATTCGTACTGTTTTTATCAGTACATATACTGTTTTTTGTTAAAAGTACTGATTTATGCATTACAAGCAAATCAGTACGCAAATGTACTGATTCTGTCATTAATCTACTGTTTTTGTACTGTTATTATATATTAACTTGGCTCAGTATATAGTTTGTCATGTTGTCAAATTGCGATACAAATATTAATATAGATGTTCTTATCGATGAGTTCATAACAATAAAGATTTTTGCCGCGTCAGTACGAAAAAAGATGACAGTAGAATAAAAATTGAAAGTGTTTCTAAACGGTGGTGCGTTTACGAATTTGAGGAAATGTGTAATTTTATTTCTTTCATTCCACATTCAAACGATTTTACAGAACGAATCTTTAGTTTTAAAAGTGGAGAAAAGAAAGAAACGGGCTCCTAATATAAAACCTAGAAAGTGAGTTGCAGATAAAGACAAACTTTGGTTGTTGTTGTAATGAGTTTTACAATTTCTTGATGACGGGAAATAAATTGTGGAAAGGCCATAAATATGAAAATATATTATTTATAAAAATCTATAGTATAGATCGTCTAAAAAACGATTGTGCCCTTTGCAATAGTTAAAATTATTAAAGGTTATTAGTTGTAAATCACTTTAAAATTATTTTTAAGATAAATACATAACAAGCTTCGTTATTTCAAGTGTTGAATTTGTTTTTTAACATTGTTGTCCTTATATCTAAAGCTTTATGCTAAAAAGGCCAATGTCAAATAATTAATTTTAGAGAAAATTTAAATTTTAGTTTTTTATAGAAGAGTTCTAAGTAAAACTCTTTTGAAGCTGTTCTCGATTAAATTAGACATTGGCTGTTTCCGCAAAATAAAAGACATTCAGCATGACCTTTTAATTGCAAAATGAAATTATTTATGCTGGTAGATATAGCAAAGAAATACTTTTATGTAATTTTTCTTTAATTTTATGTGACCTATATTCAAAAAATATAATAGAATAAAGGAAATACAATTTTAGTTCACATGTTAGTCAAGTTTTTTTCTCAAATATTTGCTAGGTGTGACCGTAACTTGTGTTTTAGATTTTTTTATTATTCACTTTGTATTCCCGCTTAAAAATATATACGGAATTGAGTTATTGTTTGAAAAAATTCGGTTTTATTAATTAAATTTTGTCACTGTTCAAATTATAGAATGAATTCAAGTTTTGTTTTATGTTATTAATATGCAATTTTATATTAAAAAAGTAAATGTACTGTTTTTTATTCAATTGTACTGATTTTTTTCTCTTATGTACTGATTTCTCTGATTTAAAAACTAGCAACCCTAACTGCACTTGAGAACGTAGAGATGTTATATTATTAGAGATATAATTATGACATATTATTTATAGTTTTTTATTTCTAATTAGAAGTGGATTAAACTAAATGTACTTCATTAAATTTAAATATAAATTGATTTTAGAAATCCAACTTTTCCATTATAACTTACGTGTATTTTGATCTCTTTATAATGAATTTTCTCAATGGAATTTTTCTTTACAATAAACAAGTTTTGTAAAAAATTTGTATCATATACATATATGCATATTTGTCTCCATATAAGGAATTATTTCGAAAAAACTTCTGCAAGTAAATTTTAATTAGTTAATTTCTGAAAAATTTAAATAAGAAGAATGAAAGAGTTTTTCAATTAAAAGTAGTATTGATAGCAGCCCGCGTATTTAGTGAAAGAAAATGTTGTATAAAGAAGCACTTATCCTAAAAAAAATACTATTAGTATTTAATAAAGCCGTAAAAGGATTAACACAAAATTTAGCTAAACAATTTATAAATAAACGTCGAAAAAATATTTCTATTGTATTATAAACTTTCTATATTAATAATGAAGAAATATTCTGGTCCAATAGTAACAGATTTATTATAGGGAAATTCGACTGTATAAAAATTTATTAAAAAGTATATACATACATATGTACATATATTAACTCATTTTGGAAACGAAACAAGTGATGGAAAAATCATATCATAAAAATAATGACAGTCTGCTGGAAGCAAAAAACTAAGGACCTGCAAATGGTACTATTTATTCTTGGAAATTCTTAGCATATGGAAGTGCAATGGGTTAAGCTGTGAAATTTCGAACAGTCCAATGTAGAAGAAGCAGATAGTCATACTTAATATAGGTTTTTCAATACATATATATATATATATGGATTCGGTTTATATTAATTTTACAGCACTGTTTTTCTTTTTGCTTATGCAATAATGTGCAGTTTTATCACTTATTCCACTAACACGTTCAGAGTATGAAACAGAATACCCATTTTTGACGTAAAAAAATGAATGTGTTCGTAAAAATATATCAAATACTCTGCTTATTTTTTTTAATTAAGATTATTCATTATGTTTTTTAAGGAAATTATTTACTTAATGATAAGCCATTTTTGATTTTGTTAATAGCTTGGATATTTTTTAAGGTGGAAGTTTAAAATTTTTTTTAAATATTTAACGTAAATCGTAATCATTTCAAAATTTTAAATGATAGATTGCTTAGCATTTTCGCAAACGATATTTATACTGTTGTAAAAAATTCTTTGATGCTTTTAAAAGGGAACGTTTTTTTCTTAAGCAGACATAAAGGCAAAACTCATTAAAAAAAAATTCCAAGTACTCAATACGTGTTGTTGTTGTAATACAGTTTTGGTTTTACCAACCAAAACGGTTGTTCGTTGAAATTAAAGTAAAAAAGGCTTGTTTTGCTAAAAATTATGTGTAAAAGCAAATGTGACAGCAGGTACAATCGAACCATAAAATCACTTCATTTACGTTAAAAAAGCAACAATTTTACAACTTTGGTTTTTGTTCAAATGTATTTTACTTGTAGATTTGTAATTTGTAGTTTTGAGAAACAGCGCCCACGTTTCTATACTTGCTCATGGAGTTTTTTTTTTCAATAAGTTTTGCCTTTATGTCTGCTTAAGAAAAGGACCGATCCTTTTTAAAGCATCAAAGAATTTTTTACAACAGTATAAATATCGTTTGCTAAAATGCAAAGCAATGTATCATTGATCATTTTGAAATAGACTTTTTTTATTGATTACGATTCACGTTAAATATTAAAAAAAATTTTTAAGCTTCCACCTTAAAAAATATCCTAGCTATTAACAAAATCAAAAATGGCTTATTGCAAAACCTATATTAAGTATGACTATCAGCTTCTTCTACATTGGACTGTTCGAAATTTCACAGCTTAACCCATTGCACTTCCATATGCTAAGAATTTCCAAGAATAAATAGTACCATCTGCAGGTCCTTAGTTTTTTGCTTCCAGCAGACTGTCATTATTTTTATGATATGATTTTTCCATCACTTGTTTCGTTTCCAAAATGAGTTAATATATGTACATATGTATATACTTTTTAATAAATTTTTATACAGTCGAATTTCCCTATAATAAATCTGTTACTATTGGACCAGAATATTTCTTCATTATTAATATAGAAAGTTTATAATACAATAGAAATATTTTTTCGACGTTTATTTATAAATTGTTTAGCTAAATTTTGTGTTAATCCTTTTACGGCTTTATTAAATACTAATAGTATTTTTTTTAGGATAAGTGCTTCTTTATACAACATTTTCTTTAACTAAATACGCGGGCTGCTATCAATACTACTTTTAATTGAAAAACTCTTTCATTCTTCTTATTTAAATTTTTCAGAAATTAACTAATTAAAATTTACTTCTTGCAGAAGTTTTTTCGAAATAATTCCTTATATGGAGACAAATATGCATATATGTATATGATACAAATTTTTTACAAAACTTGTTTATTGTAAAGAAAAATTCAATTGAGGAAATTATTATAAGGACATCAAAATACGGTGGGGTGCTTTAAAACCATGGGAGATAAGGCCATGATGACTTTATTGCTCAATTGAATGGGAGATAAAGCCATAATGGCCTTATTGCCCAATCATTGAGAGATAATGTCATATTTAAAATTTTGCGAAATGAGAGATAAAAGCATATTTTCTCAGAATATTGTTATGCATGGTGTAAACATTCTGGAAAAGGGAAAATCCTTAGTTATCATTGAAAAAATAACAACTAAGAATTAATATTTTAAATTCATTTCTTATATGTCAATTTAAAAAATGCGTTCCTAATCACATGTGTGTTATCAGTTACTATTTATCAATCATACAGCCACGCAGAAAAACTTTAGCATGCGAAGCCATTTTCCAATACTTTACTTTAGTGTTTCCGAAAAAAGAAATTTTTTTATTCTTGTGACGCACGCAGGAAAACTTTATTCAGCGAAGCCACCTGCCGTGTCCTACTGGAGGAAAAAACCCCTAAGCGCGGCCGCAGGCCGCCACGCAAAAAAACTTTAGTATGCTAAGCCAGATTTCAATACTTAACTTTAGTGTTGCCGGAAGTGAAAACTATTAATCAATGTAAAATGCAAAAGTTCTTCAAAACTGAAATGAGAGATAAAGCCATTTTCTAATATCGCTAATGTGAGCTGAGGCCATGATGGCTTTATCTCCCATTCAAATGAACAAAAAAAATAAAAGACTTTATCTCCCTTTTGAATGAGAGATAAAGTCATCATGGCCTTATCTCCCATGGTTTTAAAGCACCCCACCTCAAAATACACGTTAGTTATAATGGAAAAGTTGGATTTTTAAAATTAATTTAAATTTAATGAAGTATTTTTTTTTAGTTTAATCCACTTCTAATTAGAAATAAAAAACTATAAATAATATGTCATAATAATATCTCTAATAATATAACATCTCTACGTTCTCAAATGCAGTACTGCCTGCACTGCATCAGAAAAACAAACTTATTTCACCATGTCAACGCATTCCTAATAAGTTAATTTTTATATGTGCAATTAACCATATTTAAATTTATTGTTTAAACGCAGTATTGCATTTATAACCATGTACATTATCTTTATATTATATTATACCTGTAACTTAACAGAAATATTTAATTATTTAATGTTTTAAATGATTGTTTAACTTAATACTATCATACTTTCGTTGATGATTTGTCGTTTTGCTTTAGAGAATTACAAATTAAAATAACGTAACACACATAACTAAATAAATTACAGTAAAAATAACATTTTTTTATCAAAAAAAAAAAACTGGTTATCGCATTTTTATTCTAAATATTTAATATTACTCTAATATCTCATATAATTTTCATTTTACAACGTTTTTTGCTTCTCATGTAAACTTATGAAATTTGATGTTACAATATTCTGCATTTAAGATGACGATATGTGCAGTTCTCTTATTTTTTTTTCAATAATATTTGCCTACAAAAATAAAAAACAACACACACATTTTGGTTCACCAGTCAAGAAATAATTTTACAAAAAAAATACACACAGACTAAACGTGCTGCCCGGCGGGGAAAATTGCAAGCGAATCACTTTTTAGGCCTTTAAGAATGTTTACAATTGAATTTTTAGTAATCTTTTACTTATTCCACTCTGCCTTTTTGAAAAGGTCTTTTAGAAAGGTTTTTATTTAATATTTTACAAATTCAAATATTCTATTCTAAGATAAGGCCTGTCGCAATCGTTTTATTAGTAGTTATGTTGGAACGTGTTGCAAGTTTAGTTATTAATTTACTCACTTCGTATTATTAGAAACAACAATTAAACTTGGATAAAGCTTTATTCTTAAATCTTTTTAGAACCCCTTCCAGAAGAGTTTAACATATATGCAAAAGTGCAATGACACACCTTGCTAATTGGTAATAAAGTTGGAATGCGGCTAGGAGATCTTATGTCTGCAAAAAGGCCTTCTATAAGGCCTCTTTACTACTTGATTTTCCCGCTGGAAATCGTTGGGAAAATCGCTTTTTTTTCCTTGTGAAGAATTTTAACGTGAATTTTTTCAAATTTTTCATATCTGTAAAATCACATATGAATTTTTTGTTTTTGCTCACTCCTCATGAGCGAGGAAAATCAAAATAGTTTTTTTCCTCACCCTCATGAGGATGAATTTCCAGAAAATTTTTTAAATTTTCACGCTCGCTCATGAATGAAGAATGAGCGAGCGTTTCGGAACTCTGTAAAATACTGTAAAAGAACTTAAAAACTATTATTAAAACTAAAAGTTATGGCAATAATCACAAAATTATAAAAGAAAAATTGTAAATGAATAACTTAAAGAAGAGAAAGCCAAATTTGTTTAAGGAAAACTAAATGGACAAATAAACAACACAAGCAGTTTGACAACAACAACAACAACAAGATATTTGCCTGAGTATTAAAAATACTTAATACTCAAAACACTACATACTTTTTTCATATGTTTGTGTAACAGTTTTTATGGTTTATTTGGCCTTTAAGTTGTTTTAGTAAGATTTTCACAATAGGAAAAAAATTATTAAATTTACTTAATAAACAGCAATACAAATCTGGCATTCCTAAACTTAAATCGAAATATGTACAGTTCAATCTCGGTTATCCGGGCATCTACTAACCAGCATGCTGCTCGTTTTGTTTTACAACCTCTCTAATTGCTGGTTCTCACTCTTCAAGACTTAAGGCCGTGTCAGATACAACTTTGTCGCTTTGCGTGACGTTTCTACCTTTGGCAGAAAAACGCAAAGCAAATGGTGTATAACACATTGAAAACTTTGACAACACTCACGAATTGTTTGTTTACTTATAAAAGCGGTTGGTAATTTTTACATTTAATTCTTTGTTATAAAAATTAAACTTAAAAATTTAATTGGACGGTTTTTTGGAATTGAATTTGGCAAAAAAAAAATTAAAAAAAAAGAAAATTATTCTAGCCAAATGTCAAAGCGCGCAAAAAGATGAGAGTTGGCTAACTTTTTGCTTCGCTCTGCTTTGAAAGTACTTTATGTGACATGTTTCGTATAAGTATGTATATTTTATATATGAATTTACATATGAATATGAATCGAGAATGCAATACATATCTTGTATAATACAGGGTGTCCGCCGGGAAGGTATACTACTTTGTTTTGCCGCCATTTTGGTAAACATTAGTCTTGACAGTTCATATTTGGCAGTCGTGAAGTAGACGTGTGGCAAATTTATTATGGAAAAATTTTCGATATGCCACGTGTTTTAATCGTTAAAACATTTAATCGAAATCAATCATCGATTACTGTGACGATGAGAAAGTTACGTGAAATTTTTTGGAGAAACAACGGGCCAACAAAACGCACCATTTATCATGTAGTGAATGATTTAGAAAAAAGAGGGTATGTAGGTGATAGGCCCAAGCATGGACCACAACTTACTGCAAGATCGGCTGAAAGCATTACTGTTGCTCAAGAAAGTGTTCGAAACAATCCATTAACCTCAATCGACGCCGTGCTCAGAAGCTTGCCTTCAAAGAACAACTTTGGCCACAATTTTGCACAAGCATTTGCATTTGTTTCCATTTAAGCAAAGTAGTATACCTTCCAGGCGGACAACCTGAATTCATTATTTCTGGCACAGAACATGTCATAGTATTGTAATAAATTATTTTGATGTAGCCTGCGAATGAATTCAATAATTCATCCTTTATAATACGAATTTCTATTCGAGATAAAGGCAGCAAAATAACGAATTATTATTAAGAAAATATTTAAAAGAAAAACACGAATAATAGTCACGAAAAGAAACAATACATTCCTTGTCCTGCAAATGTGAGAAATACGTGGTAATCAATGCATAATTGTTGTGTCAAATAATATTACTTTCTCGATTCCAATGAATATGCATAATTATTTTTTCGAAAATAAAACATTATTTTTTTTAAGTTATTTATTTTCCCGCTGGGAGCACGACTGCATCTAGTTCTACCCATAAATGTTTTGTTGTTGATGTTTTATATCTGGAGAGCGGTAAGAGCCAAAGTTTCAAAATTTGGTAAAAACATCTTGGTTATCAATACACATAATCCGACAAAAGGTGGGTGGGATTGGAGAAGTGGGCGTGGCACAAAATAAATTTATTTTTATCTTTTCATATCGCACCATGGTGAAGGGTATATAAGATTAAGCATTGCCGAATATAGCACTCTTACTTGTTTTACGTAGTTTGTATTACATATGTACATACAAATAATAAGCGATACGCACTTACTTAAAATACATACATTTCGTTGGCCTCATGTAGAAAGGCTCTAAATATATTTTATTCGAAATTGAGTTTTTTTTAGTGGTTGCAATACATTTCACATAAATTTAATGTAATAGTATCAAAAATAACGATTTTACAAGCAGTTGTACAAACAACTCTTCATTTTGATGGATACATATAATTAGTTCCTATTATGTGTTTACCTTCTCCCGTAAAATTGCAATTATGTGAGTTAGGGCCTTCTTACATGAGACCAACGATTTGCAAATTGTAAACTTAAATTTTTTGTTTTTATAAAATATTATGGAGTTTTTTGTATTTTGATACTATATCTATCAACCTAAGTTCGGTTTCTTGCTACCCGGATTATCGAGGTTCAACTGTAATATGTATATGACAATATGATGCTTGAATTAACGAGCATATTTAAATAAAAACTTCAGTCTTTTTTTTTAAGAGAAACATTTCTAGTAATCCCAAAAATTATTTGGCATTACAGCCGATCTATATTGATAACTCGATGATGATCTCGGATAATGAAATCTCTCTGGCGACGGAGAACTCCTTTTATAATAATTCGAATTTGCTGGCAAATCTCTGCTTACAGGAGAATGCAAACTATCCCATACTACACTGGGACTTTTTACAATTTCCTGAAACAAATTTTTTGCAGCCAAACCCACTGAAGCCAATGTAACACCTACACGACGTTTAATATTAGAAAATGGATTCGCATCAGAAGAAAAGGAACGTCCCGATATGTAGTTATTTGGAGGTGAAAATTGATTGGCCGAGCTGTAGGGATGGGACAAAATCTTCTGTATAATATTGCCAGCATTGGGAGGTACATATAAATCGGCTGAACGGTAGTCAATAACACATTGATTGGCTCTATAAAAGAAATTCTCAAACCTTTGGTGTTCCGAGCAGGGGCTGCGTTCTTGGAAGCAAGTAACCTGTACAACATTATAAAATATGGCTCCCAAAGTGTTGGCAGTTTCTGTAAAAAAAAATAAACATAGAAGTTATGAGTTAAAATAGTGAAGAATTGAAGATTTCTTAATTACCGGTATTAAGAGACTGCAAACAACGTCTTAAGCGAGCATCACAATCACAGTGAGATCGTGTAAACGTACCGGTATTGCATAGACCGCGTCTGCATTCACCCACATTAAGGACATTCGGACAATTGTCATGCTCACGACAACAACGATCCTCATCAGCATGTACACCTAAGTCGTTGTAGTCGGTAGCAGCAGTACCTTAAAAAGGACCATTAAAATATAATAAATAAAGTTTATGTATAAAATTAAATTTGTATGAACTTAATTTATAAAATTTTAATGAAATTAAATTAGTAGTTTGAGTAGTTTTTAACTATTTTTACCAACTTTACCTTCGACTTTGAAAATCAGTTTGATAAATTGATTGTGTTATGATATTTACGCTTAATTACAATGAAGTTAAAGATCTTTTTTCAACGTTTTAATTCGTTCGAATTATTACCATACACAATTTCCTTAAACGCACAGAAAAAGTTTTTTATCAATTAAAAAAATGTTTTAAAAAGTATTTAAATTTAAAAAATGTGATAATTGAATAAATTATTTTTTTAGTTGAAAGAAAATTAAAAGTATAATTTTAAGTTAATTAACATTTTAGTTGTTTTGCAATAAATTTTTAATCAAAATATTAATTGAACATCCACAAATCTTAAGTGATTTTTTTCGTTTAAAATAAAATAATTTAAACTTGTAAAATTATTGTTAGGAATTAGCTATATTTAATCAAATCAATTAACACATTGTTTGAAACGACAAAGTTTTTTGATCATTTGTTTAATTTAAATTGAAAATATCATTCATTGAAAAAAATACTCACAATTTTAAAAATTTTAGTAATCAATATAATCATTTTGGTAATAAGTGCAAAATCAACAACTTGTTTGCTTGGTTCTATGAATTTGGTGATTAGAGACAATTTTTAATTTTTTCTGTGAGATAAATGGTTTAACAAAATGACAATCTTAATTCCTTTAAAACTAACCCGGTCCACACCATTTAGTTCCTGGATATATAAAACCTAGTCCTCCTCGAAATTCAGTGCCATGGGAACCTGAATTTAAACAAACTTCCTCCAATTCCATAACCGATTCTCTTGGTACTTGTCTTATGCGTCGGGGATCGGATTGTAATAACATGCGTTGAATATCACCTCTAGAAAAATTTATATAATTTTAATATACATACAATACATATGCAGTTTAAAAGTTTTAGTGATTTTTATACAAACCGATCTGTATGCATTTTACAGAATGGATAGCGTGACGAAAGTTCCACCATCACCGTCATGGTTATATCGGATATTAGAACAGCTGAGCTATTTACCGGCTTTATGGGCATCGATACAAAAAGTGCCACCGTTAGCACAAGTATGAGCAGTTTTAAAGACATGCTGCAAGGACATATGAGGAATTTAAAAAATTTGATTTAATATCTGTGTTGTAGTAGTACATACATATGTATATGTATGTACAATAATGAGGTTATTCAAGGACATACATATAAGAATTTAAAAAATTAGATGTAATATATATTTGAGTTTTGAAAATATTTATTTATTAAGGTACAAATCTAAAATTTATTTATTTCCGGGAGAGCTAAAAAATTTTACTAAGATGTGATAAATTTTTGACAAGCAATAAGACGTGCTTTGTAAAAGAAATATATAATCGTTTGTATTGTTTGAAATATGTTTCAAACGTTAGAGTCATATAAATAATTGAAGTGATTTGATATTAAGAAACTTTTAACTGTAAAAAAAGAGTTAGAATAGAGCCCCTCAGCTTAACAGTGTACTGAAAGAAAACGGAAAATTTCTTCAGGCTCTAAAACTGCATGCGTGGAAAAGTATATTAAAGAACTTCACAATCTAACTACTCTTTATGGGGACTGGTAACTCCTAGGCCCCCCTTGCGAAGCTTGAATGGAAGTTGGTCAAGAAATTATGTTTAACAAGTAAGAGTGCTATATAAGGGTTCGGAGGTCACTATATACGTCGACAGCCAGGCGGCCCTTATGGCCGTAAGGGGCCGTTATGTGAACTCCAAGCTAGTTGATGGTTGTAGGAGGGCTCTGGAGGGAGCCTTAGGAGAGTATATGTTGAGTTTGTGCTGGGTGCCTGGTCACTGCAACATAAACGGCAACGAGATTGCTGATGAGTTGGCGAGACAGGGCTCAGAGATGGAGGATCCTAATTATATTAGGCTTCCAATAGGCTTCTACTTTGGAAAGATTAGAGAATGGATTCTGGGCGCGACCAATAGGGCCTGGGAGAACCGAACGGACTGCCGGGTATCACGGACGCTGTGGCCGGTGCTTAGGAAGTCCGACTCGGAGTTGTTGCTGGGCAGAAGTAGAGTCTGCGTGAGGACCATAATAGGAATCATCACGGGTCATTGCATAATAGGCAGGATGACGATGAGGTTGGGATCCGACGTGTCGGATATGTGCGGGTTGTGTGAGGACCCGGAGGAGTTGGAGACGGTTGAGCACATTTTGTGCCGCTGTCCCAGGCTACAGTGCAGCAGGCAGAGGTGGCTGGGCAGCAGATTCCTAGGCGAATTAGGGGATGTCCCAGGTTGTGGACTTGATAGTCTGTTAGCATTCGTAATGGGGATGCCCTGGCTACGCAGCAGGAGACTGGGAGCTAACCGCACATAGGGCGGATCGGTGTTGTATTGAGTGAGGCTTTTCTTTCGCTGTTTACTTCACCTACTTTTCAGCTATTTATTTCTAAACAAGGCATCACAATGGACCATATTGGTCTCTGGGTGAAGGTGTGAAGGAGACTTCACACCAGCCTTTCTACCTACCTACCTACCTACCTAAGAGTGCTATATTCGGCTATGCCGAATTTTTTAAACCCTTCACAATGGTTTGATATGAACATGCATATATACGGTGACCGTCCGTTTTTTTGGTTAAGCATTTTATTAAAAAAATTAAATTAAATAAGGCATAAAAAATAAAAGTTTTTCTTCTCTTTCAAAATTTGATACGAATTTTTACTCATTTTTGTGTTTAAATTTTTTTTAATTTTTTAAAGCTTTCGGCATTAGCTCAGGCTGTTGATAAAAGAGCGTAATTTGAATACACATAAAAAAGTGATATGATAAAGTGTAAATGAGCTTCGTCGATTTTACAAACGGTAACCATTTTCTCTGTATATTATTTAATATTCCCTTATTCAACTGGAATAGCATTACCACTTTATGTATTTGACTTTTCACATTATTGTAAACTTGTAAAATTGTTCTTTCTAGCTTTGCGATCTTTTGACATATAAGACGTATCCATAGGCCACATTACAGCCCCAAAAATTGAAGTTTTTATAACAATTTAGATGTTCTTTTTAGCCTATTTTGGGAGTATTTTGCTTATTTCTTGGCCATTTTTAGCCGATTTTACAGTTTTATATACGGACTCGGGAAGATTTATGGTTCCCGAAAATGGATTTAAAAAAAAAAAAATATTTATATTTCGATCATAACTTTTGTATCTCAACCGATGTTTCCGAGAAAATATGTTTTAATAAAGATTTATGATCTTTTGATATATAAGACGTATCCGTAGGTCAAATTGCAGCCCTAAAATTTTATTTTTTATAAAAATTATGATGTTTTTTTTGGAGTATGGCTATTTTTAACCGATTTGACAGATTTATATATCGACGTGCACTTTACCAATCCCGCCCACATTTTTTCGGATATTCTCCATTAATACCCAAGGTGCTAGTACCTAATTTGGAAACTTTGGCTATTGCCGTTCTCCAGATATACAGAAATCTAAAATGTCCTTGTACGGGAGATGCCACGCTCACTTCTCCAATCCAACCCATATTTTTAGAGAAGTTGTGCATAAATAACTCAGATATGTTTATCAAATTTGGACAATTTTTCTCTTACCGTTCTTGCGATATAAACAAAACTATTCCTCCCACATAATGATAATCGAGATGTTTGTACCTAATTTGGAAACTTTAACTCTTTACGATCTCCAGATATACAGAAATTTATAATGTCTTTGTATGGGAAGTGCCACGCCCGAACATTTTTTAGAGAGGTTGTGTGTTGATAGCCAAGATTCTTGTAGCAAATTTGGAAGCCTTGGCTCTTGCTGTTCTCCAGATATACAGAAAAGAGAAATAAAAAACAACAACAACAAGTGATTTATGGGTAAAATAAGAGGAAGTCGTGGTTTTTTGCTTATATCTCGGTCATTAATGGATCTATATTTCGGAATTTCAATAGCAAAAGTTAACGGAGTGTATGTGACATGAATATATAACAACGTAATCCCCATCATTTATGGGGTCATTGGAAAATCCATTTCAACATACAGACGGAAGAACGGACATCGTTATATTAACTTCGCTATTCATAAGGACCCAGAATATATATACTTTTTAAGGCCTTAAATCAATATTGTAGAAATTACAAACGGAATGACAAACGTATATATACCCTTTTACCTTCGGTGCAGGGTTTAAAAAGAAAACCTGTTTGTTGTACACCTGAAGCACGTATTAACCCCTAACATATCAAGCAATACAAAAGTCGAGTTGCCGCCTGAAGTTTTCAGAGTGGTACAGCTATAAAGGAAATTGGAAAAGCTATTGCCGATTTCAGCCCCAAGAATGCATCTTTTTTCATTTATAAGTTCATTTACAAATATTTCTAGTAATGAGCCTAGTCCCGCGAAGCCAAAAAGCTTGTTTGGTATTGATAAAACAAGTAATTAAATGCTTATGAAGCTACGACCCATAGCAATAAAAATAATTCTTTTAATTGTTAATGCCATTTAATACCACCCTCTGGAATGGACGGTTTCCTTAGTTACTATGCCAGGAAAATTTCACACAAAAGTTGATTCATATAGGCCTATTAGCTTATTACCTAATATATCAAGCTACATATTTAAGTGACAAAAGTAAATAAAAATATGAAGATGTATTCCAAATAATGCAGGATTTGACTTTCATAAATCGATTGCTGTTTAAATTCAGCATAATTCAGGCGATTATTTGCCTGATTTTAGGAACCCTGCTTGAAATGTTGTATTCGCGCTTATTTTTTGTTGCCATCTCTTAAAAAACCGCGGCAAAGCTGAACGTTTTTTACATACACTACTCAAGTTCACTGTACATTTTTACAAACTTGAGCAAACATCAAAATCATGCTTATTTTTACTTTGTTCACTGCGTAAATAGTAGGGAGGTAACGATGCGCCTTTTAGCCGATAACGATACTCAAAATGAAATATCATCGATATCGATACCGATACGCATATTTAATTTGAACTAAAGTTAAAATTAACAAAACTCCAGTAGAGTAATTTTTTCATTATATAAAATTACAGTGTAAGAGGTTATTTATATTTATAAGATTTACGGCCAATTTCACCAAGTTCAGTTATAATTAACTATCAGTTATAGCTGTCAAAAACATATTGTTAACTGGAAGTAACAATATGTGGTAACCGTGTTTTCAACACTTTCAGAATACAGAGGCATGCTAAAGCTCAATAATAGAATTAGAAAACCAATGGGTTCCATTCTTTTGTTAAGGTCTCAAATCTTTTATTTCAAGCTAATGCTATTCTCAATCTCCGTTGATTCATTTATTATATGAAACAATTTCATTATCCTTTTTGATTAATGCGCGTATAATTGAAAAATATGTATTATGGAGTTGATAGACGAGCTTTATCACTGATTGATCTTAGAAGATATATATTTCTGGATCCTTATAAGGAGAGAAGTTGATTAAACGATGTCCGTTTCTCCAGCTGTCTGTTGAAATGGGGTTTCCGAAGACAGTAGATATAATAGGGAATTTGTTGTTATATATTTATGTCACATATTCTCCGTTAAGTTTTGTTACTGATATTTAGCCTGATCGAATATGAGCCAAAAACCACTTTTGCCCCTAATTTTACCCATAAACCCCATGTTGTTGTATTGTTTTGAGAACGGCAAGAGCGATTCACTAACTTTTAACGATCCGACAATCGTAATGTTTGTCGACATAAATAAGCTGTGTTCATTTACTAAAATTTTTTACGAATTTGTAAACATTGTTACTGGAAAGTGTTCAGCTGTTTCATGTTTTTGTTTACAAAACAAACTTTTCCAAAGGAAGTTTTAAATAAGGATATTTTGTAAAATTTATATGTAAGTTAATGTTGATTTTTTTAATTGTTAAAAAATATTTATACGATTTTTAACTTAGGACAGATATTTCGATATTTTTACTGCTAAATAAAATAACGAACTTGTTAAAAAATCCCTTATGTATTTTGTTTTGCTTATAACCGATCAGGCGTTGTTATTAGTACTGTAAGTATAATAGTTACCTAGATACCCGGTACTTAACACTATAGCAGTATAATACCCCATTAGTTTAAAAATTTGTTTGCAAATTAAATTTTTTACAAAATTAAAGATTCTTATTAATTATAAAATAATTTGAGATATTCTCATTGTTTACTTTATGACCTTCTTGTTTATTATGAAACAAACACCAAAGAAATGCATTTGGACCAAATAAAACGGCCATAATAAGAATATCTAAAATTGTTTTATAATTAACAATAATTTAACCCGCTACCTCGTTACCTTTTAGGTTCTCATTCACTCAGGACCCTCCACCTATAATTTTATGTTTCTAATATTTATTATAAAAAATTAAAAAGGTACCACTTATAGAACGAAAAAGTAAAACAAAGACATTTAATTTCCCGCATTTCACCTTTTTTATATTTTTTCTCGATCGATTTAGCTGAGAGACCAGCATTCGGTTAAAATGTTAACCTTATAACTCGCGACGTTAAGGCTGTGCGAAGATGAATCTGTCAGTCAGTCCTTAAGGTTGAAATTTTATATACCTATGTACATAAGTTATACATAGATTGTTAAATTAAATATTTTGTTTTGCCTTATAAATACTTTTATTGTTAACAAAGGGTTTTTTTATATTTTATTATTGATGAAAACCCGAATACTTCTTTCCCCTCCTAAATAAAAAAAATCCAATTCAAGATTCATTTTATTCAACATAAACATATATAAATTAATAAAATCACATTCTTTTTACCGTAATGTATAAAATTTTCCCAAGTCTTAAGCCACTAGTACACGGCATGTAAAAAGCCACATGCGCATGTGGTTCTGACGTAATTTTGACCTCATCACACAACACACAATGCTTATTGTGGCTTTGCATTGACGTCAAAATTACGTCAGAACCACATGCGCATGTGGCTTTTTACATACCGTGTACTAGAGGCTTTAGAATAATTAATGGGCACTTAAATATTCCTGTATATTCGTCACTACTTTAACTTGCAAATTTTGGCTGGCAAAGTGTTCATTTACTTTTTAGTATTTTTGAGAATAATTTCTTTAAATTCCTATTTACTCTCTCTTTGCAAGTTTCTGCTAGTAAAGTAAATGAACACACCTATATTCGCTTGCAGTAACGATAGTGTGATTCTGTAATTTAGTTTTAACGATTGTGAACAGCTGTAGTTTTTGTAACATCTCTGTCTACAATTTGTTAAAATACACGAAAATCACAAAAGAGAATAAGAGAAAAATGAAATTCTGTTTAGTTTACTGTTTTTATATTTTATTTTGTGAATTTTACATTTAGAATTTTGTTTTTGTTCATAATTTGCATTTTTTTGTACATTTTGAATTTAGAATTTTGTTTTTGTTCATACATATATAAATGTATGTATGTATGGAGTATGTACATATGTAAGAAGTCGGGCCTCAGCCACTTTTAACGTAAATACACTTTATCGATTAAATAAACACAACATAAATTATTGTCGTTAAAGCAACAAAAAAAAAACTGCTTCAAGTAACAGCTGACTTTAATCGACAGCGAATATCGTTAAAAATGTTACCGAATAACAAATTCGATAAATTTTCGTTATATTTATTTTAACGATACGATTATCGTAAAAAAGTTAGTGAATCGCACTACTGGAGAAGGGCAAGAGCAAAAGTTTTTAAATTAGGAACAATCATGTTGGTTATCAATTCACTACATGTGATAAAAGGTGGGAGAGATTGTAGGAATGGGCGTGGTACAAAATATTTATATCGAAAGTGTGAATTTTCTATAACTTTCTGTGGTTATCGCACCATGGTGAAGGGCATATAAGATTCGGCATAGCAGAATATAGCACTCTTAGCTGTTTTACTTAAATTCATTTAATTTGCAATATTATAGAATACTTTTTAAAGTGTAAAATATTGTGTTTGCTAACGTAAAGGATTTTAAATATAGTCAAGAGGCATTTTATTAAATAAACTTTTGTTTTAACTAAGAATATACCAATAATTGCACATAAAACTACCAATTTGTAGTCAATAAAATATTATAATTAAACTCAATGATTGAATTATCAAAAAATGTTTTTAGTTGCAATGATTTCATTCAATACGTCATCATCACTAATCATAAAACAACCTCAAAGAAGTATTTGAATTTAAAACAAGTGACGTTCAATGTCAAAGTTATTTAGAAGAATTAACTTATTTTGTTTTAGAAAATCAAAAAACAATCACAAATAAGAAATAATTAAATATCATGGCACAATGACTATTAATTTTAAGATCGTTAAAAAATGTTATATTATTATTATTTAGCGTTGGTTAATTGTAAATTATTTAAAATTAATTAATTATTATCAGCTAATCATGTTTAAATAATAATGGTAAACGTCAAATTGTTTTAGCTATTTGACAGTTACGGCAGATTGTTCTTGTTAAATATACAAATGTTCAAAAAGTACAATTAAAGTTGTTTAATTTAAAGTTAATGTGTCAAAACAACATATTTTAGTTTTATTTTTCTATTTTAATTAGGATAAATTTGCTGATAGGCCATAAAATTGACCTTGTACTCGTTACCAATGTCACACAGTGCGGGACCTTAAAAAAAGCGGAAATTTGAAACAAGAGGTCTGTTTCTTTACTCAACATTGAAAGCGTGTTTGAAACAAAAAGTGGTGTTCATTAACTTCCAAATAGACGTGACATAAACATAATGCCATAGCCGTGACGATGTCCGTAGGAACCAAAATTCAATTAGTTTGTATGGTTATGGTTATGTCGGTATGGTAGTTCCATATAATCATATATAGTTCCATATAATCATATATAGTTCCATATAATCATATATAGTTCCATATAATCATATATATATTTTCCATAAGGTTGGTTAAAACAGCTGATTTGTATGTTTGTATCACGACTAACTTGAGCTTTAAAAGAATTTTAAAAAATTACCGTAAAGAAAAGTATATTGACAAAATGAAAGGCCTGTTTCTTTCCATTTTTGGTAATGTTCGTGAATATGAGAGTAAGAATTAATTTCTATCTTAAAGCCAAAAGTATGGTACATTTAAACCAAATTGCAAACACAAAATAGAACGTCAAAGTGTTATATTGCAGATGGCAACTCATGTTGATTTCAGTTGCCAAATACATAAAATATTAAGGCAACCGTAAAGTTTTGGTAGCTGTGTAGATTTTTTAGGCAAAGCCTAAAAATTAGTACGTCTCTTGTTTAATTTTGGACATTTTATTAAATATTTCTTATTTTGGTTAACAGGATAAAATTACCACGGGACAACAATTCGACTTACTATTCCAATAAATGAAATTGAATCCACGTATATATTTAAAACTTAACAATGGCGTAAATCGCTCTATCTGTGCTTTATAGATTTTGAAAAAGCGTTCGACACTATGAACCACAATGTAATCTTGAAAGCGCTAGAATGCAAGGGAGTCCCGGGCAAATTCATCCGGCTTATCATAAGCTTGTACGCTGGTGTCATCTGTCGAATACTACACTAAATGGCGTGTAGTATTTAGCTCTCTCGGGAAGATATGGAGGTCCAAATAGATCACAAGAAACACCAACATTTAAACATTCAACACCAGCATACAATCGTGGCTCCTTATGGTTGCGAGGCCTGGATCGCAGCAAAAAAGAATTACGGGTTTTGCAAGCCTTCATCAGCCGCTGCTTACGAAAAATCATTTTCTGGCCGAATACCATCACCAACGCAGCTCTACGGTCAGCCACGCACCAGGAATCAATAGCCTCAGAAATTCGACGCCGCAAGTGGATAAGGATTAGCCACAACCTAGTGAAGCCACAATATGATATTGCACGCTCAGCTCAAGATTGGAGTCCGCAGGGATGTCGCAGTAGAGAACGACCGGGAAATACGCAGAAGCAGCCTATACTTGGCGAGCAATTTAAAACTTAGCCTTAGATAAATTGGAGGAATTTCTTCTGGACCAATGTTTCTAAAAGGAACTAAATTTATATACGAAATATCTGAGCAAAATTGTGTGGGACTTACTAAACAGAAACCATGATTTCTGGAAGAAAAATGTAGTTATTTGTCTTGAACTAGGGTATTCATAGACAGATTATGTTTTTTTACCACCCGTATTCTACTCAGTTTATTTCATGAGAAAATTTAAAAATAAAGCAAATACATTGCACTACAGTACTTAAAAAACAAAAGATATATGGGTAAAAATTAGCAATTTATTGGTAAAAATTAAAGGCATTCGAAATTATTGCTGATATCTCAGCCAAAACGGGATATAAATATATAACAAGGTGGTCTCCTTCATATCTGGGGTTTTCAGAAAACCCATTTTAACATACACACGTTCAGACGAACCGACGGATATATGGACATCGTTAAATTAACGCCGGTACTTATAAGAATCTAAAATATATATTTTTTAGGGTTTAAGATCAGTATTGTAAAAATTACAATTTGAGTAACAAACTTATAAAGAAAACGAAATTATATATCGTTAGCTAAAATGCAAAAAGGCGTAACTTACAAAAATTTTAAAATCGAGTTTTTGATCGAATATTATAAATGCCATTACTCTACATGTCTTGGCAAGTGTGCTTATTTGAGAAATTCAAAACAACGTATTTACATATTTTTTCTAGCAAATACACATAACGAAATCATTTTCTTTCAAAATAGTTTGAAGAAATCCATAGACCACTGATCAATGCATGTTTTTATGATATGTTTATAGTTTTCGTTTTACAAAGCTTTATGCTTCTCCAGTAAAATTATATTTTTGTTAGTTACGCTTTTTTGCATTTTAGCTTGCGATATGCGCGTATGTTTATTAGGGATGCCAAACAGGAAATCCTTAATCGATTCGGGATTTATCAATCCCGAAAAATCTCGGGATATATTTTTTTTATGAATCCAGGGATTTGTAATACATTAACTTTTATATACAAAACTGTTATTCAGAAACTAAAGAGTAAATGTTAATATTTTTATAACAATTAATTCGTAATATTTATGAAATAGCTCATATTCCTTCTACATAGTAAATTAATAATAACAATTTTAAATTTGCTTAAAAAACCTACGTAAATATAATAATCTTTTATGAATAAACACCATCTGCCGCCGTATTCATAAATAGGTGTGTTCCACAAGATCTCGGGCAAGTTCGGACTAATGAGAGTAGAATGAAAATTACTCTCTGAATTTGCCAAAACTACCCAATATTACTAGAACGCAAAAAACCATTTTTGCACTTCTTCAAATACGAATGATGCTTACTTTTCAAATTAAGATCTATTTAAGTGATTTTAGACGCTTAAAAGTCATAACATTATAAAACCAAAATATTTGCATCATTGTCATTTTTTATATTTTGCTTTCTTTTATGTTAAAAATTAAGGGAAATATGTATGCAATAATGTATTTACAACTTTTTTCATTAAAATTTTACATTTTGCTTTCTTATATATTTTTTAATAAAACCTAAACTTTTTCTTTTGCTTGTAAATTTCCTGATTAATTTTTCAGTTTCATCTGTAAACAAAAACAGCTGATTGTTTATTCTTGTCCGAACTTACCCAAAGAAAAAGTTAGTGCAAATTTCTACAGGAAATGAAAAAAAAATACTCTCAATTACACTCTTAAATGCACAAAAATGGTTATGTCGAACGCTTTTGGGTAACTTTGTGCAAGTTCGGACTGTTTCGTTGTGCATCTGGAACAGAGCTATTAATTTATTTCAACAAGAAACCGGTTTTAAAAACATTTGTATGAAAATTTTGTTTAAAATAAATTTAAAATGTACTTAATTATTGATTATAAATCTCGCAGTAAATGTATGCATATCAGTACCCTGGAAGGTACTGCACCATGTTGACATAGTGTTTCAGGTTTTAACTCAGCTATCGAGATCGATGATGGAGTATGTATGTATGTATATGTATTGGACGACCCAGAGGCAGGACTGTCAGACATTTTTCAACAAACGTGGCGACTTTTTATTCCAATTGGAGATGGAAGTTTGCGTTTGGCAACTTGGCGGGATTTAAAATGGTTGGCGACTATTTGGGCGATATGGGAAATGCAATTTTCAAAGATATTTTCTTTTTTATATCTAAAATTTTATAAAAAGTAAAGTTTTTTCTTTTGTTTCAAATTTATACATATCATAATTTTTTAAATCTTTTCTATTTGGAATATTTTGTAAGCCATTGTTTACTATTGTTGCGAAAATAAATGAATTAGCATTGCGGAATGTACTATCATCGGGAAAAGTGTATATGGTAATATTTGCAATATTCAACGGAATTTTTATTAAAGTTACTTAGTTAACTAATCTCGCGAAAACTGAGTTTTAAAATAAAATTACAACTTCCACCTCAACAGACGGAAATGTTGTGACAATCTCAAAACGCTTAAAAGGTTCGACTCTGACTTGAACTCTCATAATAGGTGCTCTGTAAATTGCAAGAGTAAGAATTTTTTTGATTTCAAATTGCAATAGTTTGCTCAAGGGAACTAGAATATTTGTATGGCAAATCGCAAGCCAAACACACGAGTTTCATATCACCATTTAATAAATCTGGCGTTTTGCGATTTTAAATCGTGCGATTGTTAGAACATGTCCGATTAGTCTAATTTTATTAAACTTAATTTATATTTGAGTTTTTGCACTTTTTCTTATATAAAAATCAAATTTGGCGAATTTTTAAAAACAAAAATCTCAAGAAAATAAAATTTGGCGAATCTGGCTGATTTTCGGTGTATAATTTGGCGACGAAGGTGAAAAAAATCTGACAGCCCTGCCCAGAGGATCTTTTGTGCAGCCCATGTAACTCACCATGTAAGGTTTAAGCTACGTATAAAGCCTATTACCCTGCCTGGTGAAATATCATGATGGAGTACACTTTGCCATGTATTAATGTCGTCACAACTTAAGGCAGCAGCATAAATTCGAGGTATCGATATTTAAGCTATGATTGAATAATTGTATGTGTGTTATATAATCCATGATTTACAAACAAAACTTTGACTGAAATCATTACATACAATTTTTTAACATATGATAGCATTAAAAAATTTGAAACAAAATAATGATTAATTAATTTTAAATTAATATGAAGGCGAATTTATACAGGTGACTGTATCGTAAGGTAGAGGTTTGCTAGCTATCTCTTTTTTTTAAACACTACATATGTATTTTGTTTTTAAAAAGTAAGAGTGAATGTCAAAATTATTTGTTGAAAATAATGGGTGATTCAAGTAGAGATACTTTTTTCAATAGCCTTTTTTTGACAGATCACGTGTGAGTCGTTTCATGTTATTTTTGTTTAGTATTGTTTGGCATTTCATAATGGAAAGACTTACGCCTGAACAACGTTTAAAAATCGTTCAACTTTATTACCATCACCCAGCACGCTGTGAAGAAAATATAGCGGCCGTAGCTGAGAGTGTACACGAAGACCGTGGAGAGTCGATTCGGCGCCGTTCGCAGCAACTCGGACCGTTATTTGATGCCTGAAATTTAAGCTCGTGATCTCGGCGACATTTGGTTTCAGCAAGACGGCGCCACTTCCCACACTGCGCATCAATCAATGGATTTATTGAGAGAACACTTCGATGAGCACATAATTTCACGTTTTGGGCCGGTCGATTGGCCACCAAGATCGTGTGATATCAGACCGTTAGACTTTTTCCTGTGAGGATATGTAAAGTCTAAAGTTTATCCGGACAAACCCGCTTCGATTTAGGCCTTGGAGGAAAACATCACGCTTGTCAATAGCCAGTTACCAGTCGAAATGCTCAAACGAGTCATCGAAAATTTGACTCAACGGATGGACCATCTGCGACGTAGCAACGGCCAACATTTGATAGACATAATCTTCAAAAAAAAAAAAAAAAAAATACCATAGAATGTTCTTTCAAATGATAATAAACAAACCTCGCAACGGATCACGCTTTATAAGCAAGGGAATTTTTTTTGTTTATAAAATATACACAATAGCTTTAGAGGGTAAATATTTTTCCTGTATTGCAAATTTATTGTGGCTCCACTTATTCCTTACGCATTTTTAATTCCTTGATTTTATATTTAATATTCACTTTTTTTGTTTTATAAAATTAAAATAATTTTTTTTCAAGTATTTAGATTTTTACTGAATTTTTAATTTTAACTAATTTTTCACAAAATGTAAACAAAGCTTGACATTCAGTATATACACAAATAAATAAACAGTAAACAGATGACTCGAAAATGTCACCTGTATGAATTCGCCTTGACTAATATGAATAAAATGTTTCCACTTTGTCAACATATTATAGATATAGTACATACGTATGTATAAAATAAATTGTTTTGTTGTTTTCTTTTTTTTTAAATATATGTAATGGCATATAATACCTTTTAAAAATTCATAAATAAGTAAAAAAAAGTGTTGTTGATACATTTAATTTTTTCACTTGCTTACTGGTCGTAAACAATGTTCCGAATTTCTTTAAAAAAAAATATAGTTTATTGTCTTAAGCCGACCAAAATAAGGTTTAGCCAACCCGACTATATCTGACTAAATTTGGTTGAAAAAGTCCAACAATGGCAGCTCTGGTCTTGACACTTGACCCCAATGTTTTGAGTTATCGGGAGCTCGTTTAAATAAAATTCAAAAAGGTTTATTCCAAATCGAGACAAAAACTATGAATTTTTATTTTTGCTTTCATGAGCCGATTGCTCCTTGTAAAGCAGCATACTTGAGGCGATTCTTTACATAATTCTAGCAACACTGTTCATATATTAATATCACATGTAGTTCGGAATTGTTTACCAGATCGCTCCACAAATGCCAGAGATATGAACAAAAAAAACCGTGACTGCTCCCAATTTTAATCCATAAAATTTAACTTGTTTAAGTAAATAATTTTTGAAAATTCCCGATAAATGATTTTGGCACCATAGCGCCTAAACCTATTGTAAACTATGAGAACCAAATTTGACCCAGATATTTTTTTATATATAATGAGCACTAAATATTTAAAATGAGCCAAATTTTACCATTATATCAACTGGTTATATGAATCTCCCGTACAGTAAATGCGGGAAGGGTGTCGAATTTGTATCACCTTCATCGCCAAATACTATACCGAAAATCGCCAAAAAGGAGTATAAGTGTATTTTATCTTTATTTCAATATTTAGCATTATTTTAGTAGTGTGTTTATATTTTAGTATATTGAACGTTTTAAAATAAAATCGGTCATGTTTTGACAATCGCAAAACGCTTAACATTTGCGATTCTGACTTGAAACCGCATAGTAGGTGTTCTGTAAATCGTAATCGCAAAAAGTTTGGCGACTTAAAATTGCAAAAGTATGCTGTAGGAAACTAGAATATTTGTAGGAAATTATCGCTGATCGCAAGCAAAGCGCACGAGTTTCAGAACACCGTAAAATAAATCTGGTGTTTTGCGATATTAAATCGCGCGATTGTCATAACAAGGCTGATTATCTTAAAACCTAAAACTTGTGAGATCAGTTAATTAAATTTTGCAAAAATATTAATTTTATGAAATATGCAAAATTAATGAGTTTGATGCGAAGAAAAATCAGTTTATATAAGCGTGATTTTCTATTTGAAAAGAAGTCAGAATATGGTAAAATTTTGTATTCGGTTTTCATTGAAACATAATGATAAATTTCTTAAAAGTTGTATTCAAATTTAATATTTGGATTTGGATTCAAATACTTAAATTCAATTCAGTCTTCTTAACAATTTCATTACATGAATTGTTTTTAAAAATTAACTTCTGACCAAAATTCGCTTTCGATTTTATATAAAATCAAGGTTTTCAAAAATTTTAGGTGATTTTTGTTTTAATAAACAGAAATTTTCGATTTAATTTCGTAAAAAATCGAGTCAAATTATATTAAAAAAAAAACTGAATTTTTTCGCTCTGTACACCATTTTGAAAAATACGCTAGATACTATTATATAAAACCTGATATCAATGCAATTTTTTTAAAAAAGGGATTTACTTTCGCTATTAATTCCACAATTTTTGCATACTACACTATTTTTGCATACTATATCATTTTAAAAATTCCATTAAGTATGCAATCAAAACCGTCCGTTATTAGAATTTATTATCCAAAAAATTAAAAATTGACTAGTTTTTCAGTGGAGATCCGATGAGTGATAACTTTTGTTAAGGAAAATGGTATTAAAGTCTAATAAACAATTTTTAAATGTTTTCAATGTAATAATCTGGCTATATTATAAATTGATCATCTAAAACAATCGCATTTCTATTGAGATTTTAAAATTGGTTAGAAGTTCAAAGAAAAAACTGTACCCGTACTCATATATTGTTTGATATAAGTAAGAAAAAAAAGGTAAAATGCTCTTTAGAAATCGACAAAATAATCGCCAACTTTTTTAAATTTCGCCAAAAAATCGGCACCTCCCCAAATAGGTTTATAAATCGCCACGTTTGCCGAAAAATCGCCACATCTGACAGCCCTGAATGCGGGTAATGTGGTATACCTATTTTTTTATATTGCCAAATTTTAAGTTTTTGTCCGATTCAAATATGATTAACCCATTTACATGCTACATATGTTATTCTTCCACGAAGTGCCTTGCGAAAAATATTAAACCCACATTTTCAGAGATATTTAAAAAAATATTGCAAATCCCATTAGACATGACTTTGAAAAATGTGCAGGCCATGTTGTACACCATATGCTGGTTATGTGGTTACCAAATCCTAGAATTTTCTTTAAAATTATTAATTTTTACTTTATTGTAATTAAACAAGTTAAAAAAAAACAATTTATGTAAAAAACCACAATTTCATTAATGTTTTATATGATTATATTAATTAGCTGGTATACAACAATATGTGCTCTTGGGATAACTGTAGATACTTATTTATTTTAAAATATTGACTTCAGCTGTAGAGGAATTGCATATATTATACATTAATTTGGTATTTACCAATTACTTTAATATTACTTTTAAGAAAATTAAAATGCACCTTTACAACAAAAACTTATTTTTTAATAGCATCCAAAAAAATCGACTACACAGCACTCGAATTTTTTGCAACTGACACTTAGAATGACTATCAAAAATAAAACAGCTTAAAGCTTTCTTAGTTTTTTGAGAGCGGCAAACCATTTAGATTCGTTCCATTATTCTCGACTTGTTAGTTTAAAAAAAAAGACACTGAACCACATTACCCGCACTCGTTCTATATAAGATTTGGGATTTTTAATACTATGATGAAGGGTAAATATGATTCGGCACAGCCGAATATAGCACGTTTACTCGTTTTAAATCTTATTAATATCAATTTTAGATGTTAATATCTAACACAGGGTCTCCACCTGAGATAAGATATAAAATTTCTATATCAGCAAACGTCAAACTCAATCGCAGAGAGTATTATCTTAGGTGTGGACTCTCATATAGTGTTAGTATTAATATTATAATAAATGTTATGAGACAGTTGTTATGAGAAATCTTATAACAACTATCTCATAAGTTGAACTGTCAAAAATACACATACATACATATAAAACATATAAAACAATAATAAGACGCTATTAGTAAAATGTTTAATTATTTTAGTGAAAATAGTGGAATTCTTAATCGTAAAAACAAAGAAAAAACTTAAAAAAAAGAATAAAAAATGGCACAAGTTTACTGTACGAAAATTATGAAATCTTATAAGATACATGTTCCCCTTGTTTAATATTAAGATTAACATGAAGAAATTTTATCTCTCATTCTGTCGACGTTCTCTCACATATGATATCAGAAATTATCTCAGGTGAAGACCCCATGTAACGGTGTTATTTTGAATTGTAAAAAATTACTCTATTTTAGTTTTGTTAATTTTAAATTGAATTTAAATTTAATATTCTTATCGATATCGCCGATATTTGCTTTTGAATATCGGTATCGGCATTGTTACTTCCCTAGTTTTAAACATACTCAATACAAAGTCAGTTCAGTTATACAAACTTGAGCAAATATCAAAATCGTTTTAATTTTTACTCAGTTTACTACGTAAATAGCAAAAAAAAATTATATCTTTATACATTTTGGATATATCCGAAAAGCCCTACTTAAAAGCCTCTATAAATAGATTTCCACAACATAATAACCTCCTCTGTAATTATCTAATTAAATTTTAAAAAAATGTTGCCCTACTGTGACTTTGACAGACAGGTCTAACTATCGAGTTCTTGGGTAAATATCTAAAATAAATTAGTTCATTTTCATTTGATTTGAATTTTTATTTTACAAGTTTTTTTTTGTTTTTATTAACAGGTTTGTAATGAATAAGTTGTGCATTTCTCGTTTGAATTTTAAACTTTAAATAGACCATTAATATGATTTATGCCACATCTTTAACACTTTGCTCATTAAAATAAACAAATGGCGCCATATCAATGTCGTTAAACTATATAACAAAAATAAAAACTTTTATCTTTTAGTTTGATTTTATATATATTTTTTTTTTTTTTTTTTTTTTTTGTAACAGCACATATTTAAAATCTTTTATTAATAATTTCTATTTTATAGTTTATTTTATGCGACCATTGACCGCTAAAATATTTGCATTTAGTTTTATAATTTTTTTCTTTCCGCATGCCAGTTTCAAGAGGTGTTTTTGAATGTTATTTGTTGAGACGCATGTTTTTAGTTCATTTTAAAGTTTTTTTAGTTTTTTTTTTTGTTAAATATTTATTCAAATTTATTTATTTACTGGAATACTTAGTTCAGTAAAATTGGATAGGTGATATTGTACGGATCTACTATTATTATTATTTTTATTTAGATATTTAAATATTTATATTTGAAATATTTTCCTTATTTTGAAAATTTTTTGTGATTATTTCAATTTTTTCTGCTGTTAGTAATTTTTGTATTGTATTCTTGCATTTGAATGAATTAATTAATGTTTTAAACGCTTTTAATTGTCTAATCCATTTCAATTAATTACTTTTCGTCTATAGTTTTTTAATATCTTCAATCGTAAACCTTGATGATACAAAATAAATACCAGTAGTCGTTAATATATTAGATATTAACGTTATATGCTTATTATCTTATTGGTTTCTTTATTAATCATTTGTTATTTTGGAATATTTCACAGTGGGGGATTTTGAAAAACGGGGAAACTTAATCTGGGGGTAAACTGCAAACTGTTATCGATTAAAATTTCTTTTTTAATTTTATTGTAATTTTGATCGGTATAGAATGTCGCGCGTTGCCTCCCTGTTCTTTCTAAATTTTGCTAAGTTCAAAATAGAATGTATAAAAGGAGCGACTTTTACAAGGCAAAATTCAATAATTTTTAAATCTGTTGTTTTTAGTCCTGTATACTCTATCGTCAAGCGCTCGGTTGGACCGAAACGTAATCCCCCTCAAATGCAGGTATCAAATCAAGTTAACACTAATGATATTCAGGTACCGCAGCCTAGTAACATCAGAACATCCTACACTAACGTCATAAGATCAAACCATATGCCAACGCAAGGTGCTTTGCCAAATAATGATGAAACTCCAGTTTCTAATTTAAGTCGTCTAGATAAAACCATGGAAACATTAGTGCAAACAGTAAATAACTTTACGAACACAATAGGTAAGATGCAGGAAATGTTAAGAATTCAATCGACGTTATTGCAAGCTGTACTTTACAAGCCATGAAATGTTTAAAAATATGTTTTTGGAACGCAAACGGCATCCGCCAACATACTCGTAAAAATGAACTAGAATACTTTCTTATTAATAAACAAATTGATGTTATGATGGTTTCTGAAACTCATCTGACATCAATAAATACGTTTAAAATTAATGGGTATATATTATATGATACCAAGAACCCTCGAAACAGAGCTTGTGGAGGTTCTGCAAGCAACGAACATTTGTGTTGAAGAGCTAGTAATTTCATCATTATACTCTCCACCTAGACTTTCAATATCAGAGCGCCAATATTATAAATACTATAAATCATTAGGACTCTGTTTCCTGGCCGCTGGCGATTATAATGCTAAATACACTTTCTAGGGGTCACGACTTATAACACAAAAGGGTCGTGTTTTGTTTAATACAATCTCTAAAATGAAATTAAACGTGTTCGCGAGCGGACAGCCAATTTATTGGCCTACTGATCATCAACAAATTCGAGATGTCGTAGGTTTTTTCGTAGTTAAAAACATCCCCATGGAAACGATTCATGCGGAAGCGTCCTTAGAATCATCTTCCGATCACACACCTACAATTGTTACTAAAATGAATCAAAATAGTATTGTATCTCTGTCTGGTTACTTATCGACGCCAGCCACACAACTAAATTGGTTAAAATATAAAAAATATCTTAGTACCCATTGCAAAGAAAATATTCCGCTTAGAACACCGGAGAACGTAGATCTCTCTACTGTTAATTTTTACAGTTTTCTTAAACTAGCTGTTCAACATTCCAACAATAAAATATATTCTACAGATGTCGAGCGTCTCTTGACTGAAAAAAGAAGATTCGAAGAGAGTGGCAACTGCACAGATCCCCTCAACAAAAGAGTGCACAAAAAGGCTAAGAAAGTTACTGCGGTCTCAGAAAACGGCTTCCCTGGAAAAATATCTTAAGGAACTTGATGCAACTCCACAATCAGACTACTCTTTATGGCGTGCAGCTAGAAATCTCAATAGACCAGCCACCATTAAGAATGGAAGTGGGGCAAGAAATGATATTGAAAAGGAAATCTGTTTGTTAACCATCTGAGATAGCAGTCGAGTTACCGCCTGTGAATATAAGAGCAGCTATTCCCCTAAGATTTCAGATAACAGAAATAGAAAAGGCTATTTGTGACTTAAACACCAAGAAGGCACCTGGTATTGATAAGATCAGTAATAAAATGCTTTTTGGAGCTACCTCGCATAGCAAAGAAAATTATTCTTATTATTTTTAATGCTATTTTACGCCTTCAATACTACCCTCAAGAATGGAAGGTTTCCTTAGTAACCATGATACCAAAGCCAGGAAAGGATCATACAAAAGTTGAGTCATAGGCCTATTAGCTTATTACCTAATATTTTAAAGCTATTAGAGAAACTAATAGTATCAAAATTAACACCAATTTTAAATAAAAAAAGATGTAAGCCATCAATTCGGTTTTAGAAGGAAGCATAGCACAATTGTACAAACTCATCGAATAGTAAATGTCATAAGAAAAGCCTTTGAAGAAAAAAAATATTGCTCAGCACTCTTCATCGATGTGTCTCAAGCTTTTGATAAAGTCTGGCATGAAGGATTATTACATAAATTGCAGCAAAACTAACCAGCGAACATACACAAGCTGTTAGAAAGCTACTAAGTCGGTCGTCAATTTATTATTAAGGAAGGAAATTTTTAAAGTTCTCCTCTGCCAATTGACGTTAACGTCCCATAAGGCAGCATCCTGGGCCCTCTATTATACTTAATTTATACATTGTACATGACAACAAACAACTTCACCCAAACTTCAACATTTGCGGACGATACAGCTTTTCTAAGTGTACACGAAAACTGTCTTGAAGCATCTCGTTACTTACAGGATCATATATTTGAACTGGAAAAGTGGTTAAAACAATGGAGGATAAACATCAACGAGCAAAAATGCGCACCTATAGCATTCACATTGTGTCGGAAAACATGCCACCCTATTAAAATCAATAATCAAATAATACCCCAACATTCGCATGTAAAATACCTCGGTATACATCTAGATCGGCGTTTAACGTGGAAATGGCATATAGAAGCAAAATGAATTCAAATGAAACTAAAAGCAATTCAAATTAATTATTAATTATTGGAAGAAACTCTGTTCTTAGTCTCGATTGTAAACTTCTACTTTTCAACTCTATCTTAAAGCCAATCTGGTGCTATGGTATTCAGTTATGGGGCACTGCCTCGTCTTCTAAAATCGAAAAAATTCAATGGCGCCAAAATAAACTTCTTCGAATAATCACAGCTGCTCCCTGGTATGTTAAAAACTCAAATATTCACAAGGATCTCAATGTGCCATTAGTAAAAACTATGATTACGAAATATGCAGTAAAATATTAAAAAAAGGCTGGAACTACACCCAAATCCACTAGATCGAAATATTTTTTAAATTATGGCGGCCACACTCCCTTAAGGAGAAGAGACACTGCAGCACTCACCCAATCAGAAGAGCGATAAACACCTACATGTGTGAATAGAAACCGTGATGACGAAATTTTTTTTCTTGCACTGGCAGGACATAAAGTAAATATTATGTTAAGATTTGATTAATTATTGTTAGTTCATTTTCAATATATGAAGATTCAATAAATAAATACTGAAAAAAAATTAGTTGGAATTAAAACATCGTACTATTTATATACGTAAAAGTCGCGAATCAGGGTTATGAAAAATAAAACAAATAAAAAAAAATAAAATAAATAAAAAAAATTTGTGTTTGTCGTGTTTTTCACAAATATTTGTAACAAAAAATAAGAATAACATAATTCGACTATGATTTTAAACTCATTTATAGACTGAACAACTGAGTGAGTGCTTCATTAATTTAATGGCGACTTTGCTTTCAGAGATGCTGCTTCTTTTTAATATATCGGAAACTGAGCGCTGACCTATTTAATTTTGGTGTTGGGCACTACTCAAAATAAAATTCACAATTTTAAAAATTTTTCACTACGTATATACACTAGAGAACAGCGTTTAAAAAACTGCATTCAAAGTGACAAAACTGCCATTTCTTTCACTTCTTCACTTGTCATTGGCAAACAAAAAAACTGTTGCTTTTACTTCTGATTCATTAATTGTAAACAGTCGCTGTCAAAACAACTCAAAAAATGAAAAGGTGTACAAATTTTCGTTTTTTGTTCGACAGTTTTTGGTTTCGACTGCAGTTTTTTAAATCCTGCTAGAGAAGCCTATGCTTTTTTTGTAGTTTCATATTTCTTCAAGGCAATCTCAGTAGAAGGTGGGATCAAGTCAACATATGGATTTTTTGTGTTGTCAAAGTCTGTATACAAACTACAGTTTTTTATGTAGGTAAAGCTTTTTTTACTAGCAATATTTTTGACAACGAGACCACTAAAGCATTGTTGTTGTAGAGTTGACCTCAACTTCTTGTGAATTCGCCTTGATATGTCTTCTATATGTCAAATCCATGTCTTCAATATGTCAAATCCATAGAACTTCATACAAAAAAGGAACATCCAGATTCTTAGTGCTGATACCAAGTGTAAATGTACTTTAACTACCCGACAACACGTGCAATACTTTTGGCAATTATTACCGTGGCAATTGACAAACTCTATATAGAAAGACCCCTTTCAGAATCGGCAAGTTACTTGCGCAAGTCTCTTGCGCAACTCTTGGTTTGTAGAAATCAGCGGTAAGGTACAGACTTTGTTGTACTCGGCAAGTAACTTGCGCAACTAACTTGCCAAGTCTGAAAGGGGCTAAAAAAACTCTAATATTTTTGCCAGCGTTTATTTAAGTAATATTAAGTGCTGCCAGAAAACTTTTAGCTCATATTCCTCATTTAAAGTTTCAAGTTGCATATAAAATATTGACATTGTCGATTCTAGGATATAAATAAAAGTGATCTAAGATTGTTATCCAGTACGTTCTATAAAAGCCTGTTTATATTATTGTTAAGATTATATAGAATCCTTTTAGGGAAAATGCTTTGTAAACCAAATTCTCTACAATTTTATGTTTGCAAATGGTTTAGTGGACACAGAATAAACTTTTGCAGTAATTCTTGAGTTTGTTTACATGGTAATACATGTATTATGTCATGTCAAAAATTATGTAGAATAAAAAAAAATCTTATCATGTAAAAGTAAAATGTGTTTTGTAGGAGGGGATACGGATATACAATTTGTCAAGCGGTTGGTAAATGCTTATTTTCTAAACCATTTTAGAAACTTATGTGTTCTCATCACACCAGAGGTGTATTTTAACGTAAACATTGGCAGCATTACCGGTATATATTGAAGGTAAAATTTTTCTACAATTACAAAAACAACCAACATCATCTCAGGAAATTTTTATGTTGTTTGTATTAATATTGTAAAACTATAACCATCAGCTTTTTTTTTTGTTATTAGCTCAGCTGTTTATTATCTTTGCTTTGATTTTACTTATACCATCCGTGTTAACATAAAAAATACTTACAATAGACTTTTATTCTCTATTCTTAAACACGAAGAGAATTCAATAATATTTGGATTATACAAATTCGTAATACTTTGTATTGCCATGTAAAAATGACTTACGAAGATTGGGAAGGGGTAGATAGTTTCCTCTACTCTGCACTTCTGTTTTGTTTTGTAATTCGGCCTTTTAACTTCAAGTTGGATGTAGGTGTTGACGTGCTATGTACATTTGTACATATACTATAAATACATATATAGTATGTAAAACTTAATAAGAAGAAGCTTGAAAGTATAAAAAGACATAATGTGGACATTAATGCAATTTCAAAGCAGAATTTAAAAAAAATCGTAAGTCTGGACATGGACTACATAGACAAAACGAAATATTGCAACATTTTGCAAAAATCTAAAAATCCCTTCCCATGCCATGCTAAAATCCTAAATTTGGGGACAAATCTCATTATCTGGCATCACTGGTCATATTATATATGAATAAGATCTCATTGCCAGAATTTTCTGAAAGCTTTGAAACACACTTTTTTTTGGTTTTCAATTTGTGTAAGCCAAAAGTATGTTTTTTACCGACATATCGTCATCTAAAATCCAAATGACCGTAACTGACAAAAAAATTAAAAATAGACTTTTTGATTGATTTTAATGTAATTTTCAAAACCATATCATTAAAATTGTACTAGGACATCTTGACTAATTATTAAGTTATATTTTTTAACAGCACAATTCTCTAAAGTATAAATAATTCATTTATTGACATTGTGTAGGGGCTTCGCATGCCTTCAGATAATACGATTCGTGCCTTGGGATATGATCCTTCTGAAACTGGTAATTATTAAAGAAATATAATAATATTTGTCATATTACGTTTTGACACACCGTACACAACAAGAATTTTAAGAAGACGAATCCGTACAGTTAAATGCTGAAGAATAAAAATGTCAAAAAAACAAATGGCAACATTTTTAGGAACTAAAATTTTACTTTTGGTTAACTGCCAAAGTTTCTTCGATAATATATCCTATTCAAATTAAATGCATAATTTTTATTTGCAGTGTAAACTCGTTTTTTTCCACGATTTGTATTGTGTTTTTTTTTTTTTTATTTAATAGAATATATTTTCTCTAATTTTCTTAAATAGTTGTAATGAATGAATTTCATATACTTTATATTCAAACCAAAAGAAATACAAAGTAAGAAACAAACTTTGAATTAAGTAATATGTATCTTATTAATACTTATGTTAAATAAATCAATGCACTTACGGCTTTTTGATTTAAAAAAAAAATCCAAAACACTGTAATTGCTACTAGGAAATAACGACTTTCCTTACTTTTTGTATTGGCTCACATTCTTAAATTTGGCTACTAAGAAATAAATAATCTAAAAATTATAAAGTTTGTTGATAAGTGCAGTTACGGCCTTTCGGATATTAGGTGACGATACATATCAGTTGTTAAAAAACAACAAACTAGTGCAAATTTGTTAAACAATTGTAAAATAGCTCCCACGCTGTGATTTATTCAGTTAACATTGCTTAAAACATAAATTACAATTGTATTCAAAAACTGTTTAGACCATGATGATGATAACACGAAAAAGTGATTAAGCTGACCATATTTTAAATCTAGTGATATTTAAGCCCCAGTTACCTGACAGAAACAGTAACGTTGCAAATCATTTTGTTGTATGTAAGGCAATTAGAACGATTATAGTTAGCAGTAAGATGTAACTTAACCGTAACGTTTAAGTCTGTAGAAAATATATTTTCTTACTTTTTTACTGTCAGCTAACAGAGACTAGAGTTTTTTACTTTGCTTAGGGCCATTATTACTACTTACAAATAGATATTTTTAGGATGATATCTGACAGGTAAATGGTTTTTGTTTATAACAAGTTAACATTAACCTAAAAACAATGAAACAGTGACCTTGTTGAGAAATCATTTTGGTGAGCACTTAATTTCACGTTTCGCTACGCTTTGGACTATTTTCTCTAGGGATATGTAAAGTTTGAGCCAGCTACGATTGACACTTTAAAAGCCAACATTACTCTTGCTATTCGCGAGATACCAGTCGATATGCTCGAACGAGTCGCCCAAAATTGGACCTTCCGGATGGACCACCTCAGGATATAATTTTCAAACAGTAAATGTCATGTTTTTTAAATAATAAAAATTTCAAGTTCACTTTCAAATTTATTTTTATTTTACATTATAAATCAAACCTTACGATAAATCAACTGATGTAACACCCAATTTCCAAGATGATTTGTTCCCCTATTTTTTAAATTATGTCTTTTTTCGTTTGAAAGCGAGCGGGGTAGAGAAGAAAGCAGAGTAGAAAAAAAGACATGATTTGTGTCAAGGCAAATTCAACTACAGGTGGTGTCAGAACTACAACAATCCAAAAACAACAGAAAAATCATAGGGTTTTTTGCATTGCATTGTTAGTGTTTACGTTTCAAAATTCGTTTCAAAATTCCTAACAAAACACTAACAAATAAAACATATTGGCTCGAACTGTCAAAATCAGACGACGTTTCGACACCACCTGTAGTTGAATTCGGCTTGTTTTGTGTTTTCTGTGTTTCTGTTTTCACATTCCTCTTTGTACTAATTTGTGTTTTTAATTTATATTTTAAATTGAGAAGTTCTTATTAATATATAGAAAAAAAAAATTTTAAATAATAATGATAAATATTCAACACAAATCAAAATTAGAATAACAATAAATAAATAATTTTATACCAATAAGGAACTAAAGATACCAGAAAAAAATCAACTCTGCCTTGAAAAAATAAACATGGTGAACATTTAAGAAGTTTTTGGAGTTGCTTTATTAAATAAATACAAAAAGACATGTCTTTTAGGTCCATTATTACAACCTACTGATAGAGTTCCTGATAGTTGACGTGGACAATAGTTATCGTGAACGATAACGTGACCGTCCAGTTTTCTGCATTATTACAACTGTCTGATAAAATTAAAAATGCAATTTATATACCTACACTGTGGCAATATTTGGTTGTTTGTGCTTAATTTTTGTTTCTATATTTTTGCTTTTTGTGTCAAATTGTTGTTTTTTTCCAAAAACTTTAAAAATTTTATTTGACATAAAACTGTAATTGAAGTTACCGTATTTCCAGCCGATAATATGGCCGTTTCAAATTCTTAAAGTTCACTTGTAAAGTTACCATGAGGATAAACCTACTGTTAGGTTTTAAGTCACTTTTTAGGTTAATGTCGACTTGTAATAACCTGTAGTATATTGAAGTTTGAAATCTATTGAATAAAACATACTTAAGTGGCAACACTTTATTATAATATGTAATCATCTGAAGTTGAGTTAAGAATAAGTTAAGAAGAAGCATTAAATAAAGTTACTCTGTATTTTAAATTAACCAAGTTGCATGTGATTTTTTATTATCCCGAATATTCCACGTCAGCAAACTAAAGTAAGGGTTAAGGCTGTTACAAATTGGCGACGAGCAAAAAAATAAAAAAAGTTTTTTGGATTATACAATACCTAATAAAGTCGTATTGAACATAAATTTTATTTAAAAATAAAATAAAAGTAATGTCGCTGGATGCAGGGAATGTGAATGTGGATGCACCGACAAGTTGGGGTGCACAAATTAACGTGCCGTTTTTCGACCCGGAAAAGAATCAGTGGGCAGTGTTTGAAAAACAATTGTTCCAGTTTTTCATTGCGAATGGCTTAACAAATAGCATTAGAAGAAAAGCAATAATGCTGACGTCGATGTCGCAAAAAGCCTATACACTATTGGAGAATCTGCTAAGCCCCGCACAAATTGATGCAAATACAACAACTTAAGAAGCGTGCATAGGAGCGATGCAAAACCATTTTAAGCCACCATCATCAGCTTTTGGAGAGCGGTTTAAATTTTATAATGCAGCAAAGTTGCCAACAGAGTCAATAAACGATTGGGCGGTGCGTGTTCGGGCGCTAGCAACAAACTGTGAATTTGGTCAACACCTAGAAACGGCGATCCGAGATAAATTTATTATGGGCTTGGAAAAGGGTCCAAGCCGTGACAAGATTTTTTTTAGAGCCGAGTACAACCACGTTCCAACGGGTTGTGGAAATAGCAAACATTGCAGCATATATTCAAGAGCAGCATGTAAGTGAGGTTAAGGACGAACCTTTACATTACATTAATAAAAAGCAACGTGGGAATGGTGTGCGAGCGTCAGAACAAAAGCAGAGCAGTCATCGTAAGCAGCAAAAGGCTAAAGCAGAACAGCACCTGCAGCCATGTAAGGTTTGTGGTTACACAAATCACAAAGCAGAAAACTGTAAGTTTAAGAATTACAAATGCAATAAATGCAAGCAGCGAGACCATCTAAAGAAGATGTGTAACGTACAAACGATAAATTATGGTGACAATAGTGAGGTTAGTTTGTTTGCGATAAGTAGTTATGAAGATGAACCCATTAAAGTTAAAGTTTTTATTAATGAAGAACCGTTTTTATGGAATTAGATACAGGTTCTGAGAACAACGTCATTTCAGAAAACACTTATAAAAACTTTCTTAAATTACAAATTGCGTAAAGATACAACTTTGTTAAAAGCTTATAATGGTGCAACAATCCATCACATCGGTACATGTGAGGTTTGTATGCGTTTTAAAGATAAAACTAAAATGATTTCATTTTTGGTCATTAAATCTGGTGGTCCACCCCTTCTTGGTAGAAACTTTTTAAAGTCTTTTGATATAAAACTGACAAATTTAAACTATACGGCACTTAACTCGACTTGTCAAAACGTGACCATGATTTTGTCAAAATATAAAGAACTTTTCGATGGTTCCCTCGGGCTATTTAAAAACTATCAAGCCACTTTGCGTTTAAAAGAAGATTCATGTCCTAAGTTTTTTCGACCAAGGCCACTTCCTTTCGCTGTAAAGGATTCGGTGGAGAAAGAAATCGAGAAGTTAGTTGCTCTTAAGGTTTTAGAACCCGTGGACATAAGCGATTGGGGTACTCCTATAGTGCCCATAATGAAAAAGGACGGCAGCGTACGCATTTGCGGTGATTTTAAAGTAACCCTGAATCCAAAATTGCAAATTGAAAAGTATCCGCTACATCGAATAGAGGAAATGTTCGCAAAACTGCAAGGGTGTAGAGAATTTACAAAATTAGATTTAAGCACAGCTTACCAACAAATTGAATTGGATGAAGCTTCGCGTAGACTCACAACAATTTCAACATCAAAAGGTTTATTTCGGTATACTCGCTTAATTTATGGTTTGGCTTCGGCACCAGCCATTTTTCAAAGAATTATGGATTCCCTTTTGATGAAAATTAAAGGGGTTGTAGTATTCTTAGATGACATTTTAATCACTGCACCGGATAGAAAATCGCATTGGTAACGTTAGAAAAAGTTTTTTCTGTGTTATGTAATGCAGGTTTCAAATTATCGAAACTTAAGTGTGAGTTTTTGTGTAAGCAGGTTAAGTATCTAGGACATGTTATCGATGAGAATGGATTACATATGGATCCGGGGAAGGTTAGGGAGATAAATAACCTTAGGCAACCTACAAACATCAGGGAATTACAATCGTTTTTAGGAATGATAAATTTTTATAGAAGGTTTTTACCGGAGTTGTCTACGGTACTTGGTCCTTTATATAAACTGTTAAAAAATAATGAAGAATTTGTATGGTCCCAAGATTGTTCTAAGGCTTGGAAGCAGGTAAAGGAAGCATTAGCTTCCAAGATTTGTTTGACGCATTTTAATCAAAATTTTAGAACGAAGTTGACAGTAGATGCTAGTCCTATAGGAGTAGGCGCTGTTTTATCTCAGGTAGATGAAAGGGGATTAGAACGGCCCATTGAATTTGCGTCGAGATCGTTAAGTGAGACGGAACGTAAATATGCTCAGATTGATCGTGAGGCGGTTGCTATTCAATTCGGTGTGACTAAGTTTCATCAATATCTGTTTGGGCGAAAATTTTTGTTGGTGACGGATAATAAACCACTAAAGTATATTTTTGGCCCCAAAAAGGGAATTCCGACTATGACGTCAAACAGGGTACAACGCATTGCGTTAACTTTGACGGGCTATCAGTTTGATGTTGAAAGCATTAGTTCAAAAGATAATGTTGCGGATTTTCTTTCACGAAAACCAAATAATCTGATCACGCAAAATTTTGAATCTGAAGCGCTTTCACATATTTATCTCAATTATTTTGAGAAGTGCAATGAAAGGAGCCGAATATTAAACTTTGAGGCTATTAGGAAGGAGACGCAAAAGGATTCGGTATTGCAAAAAGTTAGGAAATTTATAGTGAATGGGTGGCCAAAGACATGTGCGAATGCCGAGCTATTACCTTATTTCCGTAGACAGTTAGAGCTTTCCGAAGAGAACGGGTGTTTATTTTGGGGATACAGAATCATAGTTCCTTCAAGGCTGCAGGCATCGGCAGTAAGTTTTTTGCATGTATCGCACATGGGCATTGTAAAAATGAAGGCTATGAGTAGAGAATGTTGCTGGTGGCCAAATCAAAGCAAAGACTTGGAGGATGCAGTTAAGAATTGCGACTCGTGTTTGCTCTCTCGTCCTAATCCACCAAAGCAGAAGCTTATTCCGTGGAAGAGGTCAGATGAGGTTTGGTCACGCATACATATAGATGTTTTTGGTCCTTTTTTAAAACGATGGTGCTTGGTAATTGTGGATAGCACAAGCAAGTGGGTAGGATGTGTAGATATGGGCGTTAATACGACAAGTCGAGCAGTGGTGTCAGTGTTGCGTGATATGTTTGCCCGTTATGGCATACCAAAAATAATCGTATCCGATAATGGTACGGCATTTGTATCAAAAGAATTTAAATTGTTTACGGATTTAAATAGCATAAAACACATAACTTCCGCTGTCGGGCATCCTTCAACTAACGGGCAAGCTGAAAACTCTGTAAAAACAATAAAATTGGCGTTGAAAAAATGTTTACATAATGCACCATTATCTGAATTTGACAACGTTTTAAATAGATTTTTATTAGATTACCGAAATACGATTCATGCAAGTACGGGGGTGTCCCCAGCATATATTATGTTCAATAGGCGAAAATTAAGATGTAGACTAGATTTGTTAAATGAAAGACGAAATGTTGTATGTCAGAGTAAGTCGTATATCAGGCATAATGTCCGAAAACAGCAGGCCAATCAGAAAAAATATTTTAAAGGATCAGGGAAGAATACATTTAAGGTGGATGATAAGGTTTTGGTCAGGGATTACTCTAAGCCCGGAAAGCTAACATGGGTCAAAGGAAGGGTAATTGAAAAGATTGGTAGACAATTATATAGGGTGGAAACGATAAGTGGCAGTGTCTGGAAAAGGCACACTAATCAAATAATTTTAAGTTTAAGAGGATTTAACGATAGTGTAAATTCAAGTGTGTTAACAGATCCTTTGCAGAGATTGAATATTTCTGAAAGTTTTCCAATTAATAATAATTTAATAAGTAGCAACAACATTAATGATTTGGAGAATAATGCCTTACAACAAAATGCACTCGTAAACAAAGAATCTGTGACACACTCTGAACGGTATAATTTAAGACCTAGAAATAAGAACTAAGTGGGGCAAATGAATTAAGTAGGGGGTATTGTAGTATATTGAAGTTTAAAATCTATTGAATAAAACATACTTAAGTGGCAACACTTTATTATAATATGTAATCATCTGAAGTTGAGTTAAGAATAAGTTAAGAAGAAGCATTAAATAAAGTTACTCTGTATTTTAAATTAACCAAGTTGCATGTGATTTTTTATTATCCCGAATATTCCACGTCAGCAAACTAAAGTAAGGGTTAAGGCTGTTACAAACCAAAAACCATTTATCTGTCAGACTGTATTCTAGAAATAACAATTTGTGAGTCGTAATAATAGCCCTTCGAATAATAAAAAACGCTATTTCAAAAGAGTTAAACACCTTCAACAAAATTGTTTCGTGTCCCTTTAAGAACAGCTGGCCACTTTAATTACTATAAAAACAACAAATCTAAAGTTATTGTACAAACTATCTTTGCCTACATTCGTTTCGAAATTTGTTTATAGGTATATGTATGTATTGGCCCTTTTTTAATTTCGATAATATACTCTACAACAAAACAAAAAAACTAATAATATATTAGGTATCTTTCCCTTTAATAAAGACAAAAAGGGTAAATTAATACTTGTATGAACAATATTTTATGTTGATTTAAGTTTTCTTTCGCTCAACTTTAACAATTTAACTTACATACATACATATCGATGGTCTCAAGTAGAAAGGCCCTAACTCGTATTTTTACGAAATTGAGTTTTTCAGTGATTCCAATAAATTTTACACAAATACACCTCGTCACAAAAATTGATTGCAATATTGTAAATAATAACGGCTTTACAAGCAATTGTATGAGCAAGTTTACATTATGATACGTACAGATTCTATTACGTTTTTAGCTTCTCCTATACAGTAATTATTATTTGAGTTAGGGCCTATCTACTTTATACCTGCGATATGTACATGTTATTTTTTTCTGCTAAGCCACTGTATCGATATCTAAGTGAGAACGTTAAAAGAAGATTCCGTTACACAGTATTGTTGTAGATCAACTTTGTTATTGTTGTATTATTTTTGTTTTGCTTTTAAAGTTCAGTTACAAACTTGTTTCACGTTGTGTTTAATTTAAATAAGTGTATCTTTTTAGTGCTTTTTGTTGTTAATGAATATGTATCAGCTAAACTCATCACAAATTAAGGCCCAACCATAATGTGCTTAAGTTGGCTTCAGAAAATGTGCGAATACATGTAAATCATATGAGGCAAACCATATTGAACTTAAGGAAACGTTTTATTAAGTTTTATGAAATTGTCATTTGCTTAAGCAAAGTGCGAAACTGATCGCTCATTCCGTACGGAATCAAATGTTTTTTTTATTTTGTTTTTGTTTTTTTTTAATACATTTGAGAGACTTTTAGTTAATTTTTGACAGTATGTTAAGCAAGGCTATGCATATTATGGTTGCGCCTTTAGCCAGCCAGCACATTGAGGAAGCCGTTTAAAAAACATGCTTCGAATTTATTTTAGAGATAAAGGTCAGTTATTTTTACAATCATATTATCTTAGCGTTAATTTTTGTTTCAGTTATAAAATATAATTACAACTAAATTTAACGTACATTATTTTAATTTGGCCAAAAATTATCTCACAGGCCAACAAGGTCGACAGGAAGGTTTCTTTCGTATACAAACATATTTACATTTAAACCAAAAAAAATTTAGTTTTTCATTAGTGTATAATATGCGAAAGAAATGTTCTTGTTGACATTGTGGGCCTGGCAGTATAAGTTATAAATTGTTATGTTGGGGTAAAACGAATGAAATAATTCGCTTTTATGGTACTTGTATATACATATGTACATATGCAGACTAGTCTAAAGACTGGAAAATAAACATGCCAAAATACTATATTAAAAACTTGTCTAAAGTCTATACTATCGACTAGACTGTAAACTATTCCAAACACTAGACAATAAAGTCATCTTAGCAATAGACTACAGGATAGTGTGCTACAGGTCCATAATTTTAAAAGTTCTTTCTGCCTGTTTGCAAAAACTTGTCTTTTAAGGTGAAAGGATCCGAGATAACAAAAGTCAGTCTTTGAAATCATCAATCATGAAAATGGAGCTGTATTCAAACCATGCAAAACCAAATGGCTCGATTAACGTTGATATGTCGGCGTAATATACAACAAAGGCGGTATTTTGGGGCGTGACAAAAAAAAAATGTTTGCATTATTGGAAACATCTTTAAATTTTTTTTTTTAGTTTGCATTTTAATGACCTACCCTGCTATAACACTTTTCTAAATGCAGGACTATCGGCTAGTCTAAAGACTACACTTAATCCCCATAACATTATTATTGTATCAAAAATCTATAGGAAGCCTGTATTATAAAACTAGCTAAGGGCTAGACTATAAACTAGTCCAAGGAATAGCCTATAAACTAGTCTTAAGACTAGTCTATTAACTACAATATTTTGAAAGCATAAATTCTCTTCTACACATTTTAGAAAATTTATGATGTTTTGGCTCCACTATGTACTTTTTTTATTTAACCATTTACCGCCATTTTCACCAAGTTTAGTTATAACTGGAAATCAAAGTAATAGTATGTTTTAACTGAACTTGGTGAAATTGCCCGTTAATGTTTAAAACGTATCACTTAACATGCTGTCATAATACATACATATAACAAATGTTTAAATTTTATCAATCATTTTAAAATCTTGTTTTATCTTAAAAAACTTTAAATTTTTACTGCAATATATTTTAACTGAAATAATTGCACACAATCTATTCAATATTATTTCTGTGTAAAGACTGGTTATAAATCTATTTAACATTACCCGGAGCATAAATGCTGCTGAAGTTGACCTTAAACAGTTTTTTTTTTAATATTTAAGTGTTACAGAATGTTAAAAAAAAATAACTTTGTATTTTTTATAAAAAAAAGTTGAACTCGTACATCATCACACCACTAAAAAAACTTGTATTATTAAAGTTTTTACGATTTTTCTCTGTTAAAACTTTAATTTTTTTTATAATTCTTAAACAGAATATTTGTAAACAGCAACCAAAAAAAAAAAATAACAAGTCAATTATCAGGGCAAGTTTTTATACGCAGAAAAAATCTTAAAATGTGTAAGCAAAAACTCTCAATATAACTTAAACAAATAAGCTCAAAAATATGTAAATCAATACACATTTGGGTTGTTCACGGAACGCTGGTTATCAGGTTATATGGTTATTTAGTTATATTCACAACAACAAAATACATTTATGGAAATTTTTTAAATATATTTTGTTGCTGTTAATATAACTAAATAACCATATAACCTGATAATCAGGCTTTCGTGAACAACCTAATTAATGAAAACTCTTAATATTATGTTAAAGTTAATTGTTGACTGAAATTAAAAAATGAAACTTATTTTTGTTTTTAAATTATTTATAATTTGACACATAAATTAAAGATAAGCTGCCGTATTCATAAAAATATTTTTAATAAACAAATTTTCTATGAAAATATTCTGAACAAATGTTTGTTAAATTTAATAATCGCTTATAAATTCGGGAGAAGGATTTTATATATTTACTAAATATTTGTAATAAGACAAAATTCCATACTAGCATTTCGATTATCAGAGATTTCCCCAAAAATCCCAATTTTGGTAAAAAAAAAAATTAATAGCAAAATATTTACTTAATTGAAAGTATTAGTTGAATATACATACAATACAGGATTATAGTTTTATGACATGAAGCATTTTTCCAAAGATTTTGCGAAAAATGCAAAACCTTATTTTTTAAGCAACAAGCTTGAAAAACTTGCCCTGTTAATAATAACTCGGTGGTGCGCAAACTCAGATTGCAGTCTTTCTGACATTGAAAACCACCTTCTAAACGTCGTAGTTTCTTTTCTTTTTTTTTAACTTTTAGTTTAAGATTTTATCTTCACCCAATCAGAAGTAAACCAGTTTTATTTTTTTAAAAACAGCTAAGATTTTTTTAATTAAATAGGTATCTTTTTATTTAATTTAATTTTGTTAAGATTTAATTATTATATTTTAGGAATAAATAGTAAAGCAACTTAAAATTATAGATACTTATATAATTTATAGATACATATCGTCGGTTGATAATTTAAATGTCGTATGTGGATTTTTTGCGGTTTTGAGTTAAGATCGATTCCTTAGGTTTTCCGACCTGATCTTTCATTTGGCGTAATTAGTTATTCGATACCTCATACGGTTTTCGAGATATGGAGTGTTGAGTTTGTCGTATGTGGTATTTGCTGAAGCAATTTTCAAATTAAATGTGTTCAAACTCAATTTACCCGAAACTATCGGAATCCACATGTAACAATTAAATTATCAGCCGACGATATGTATAAACAAACTATCTTTATAGTTTTCTGTGTGAATTCTGTGCGTAAGTCATGTTTTTTTGTTTTAAAAAATAAAAACGGTTCACAATTAAAATATGAATTAACAAATAAAGTGTTAAGTTTTAACTATCTGTCAATGAAGGATTATTTGCTTGTATCTTGTGGATATATATACAAACATTAATGTGGGGTGTCGGTGTATGAAGAGGAAAAAATCATCCAATAAATTTCGAATACCTCCAGAATGTTGCTTCTACCTAAATTATACATATACAAAAAATTGCTTCTTAATTTTTCTGATATATCTTTTAGCCCTCTACCAGGGATGGAAGTTGGAGTAATTTTTTGCTTAATTTAAAAACCGTTTAAGCATTTGATTATTAGGGTTAACTTCTGCTCATATATTTTAGAATGTATTGAAAGACGTTTAAATTCTGATAAAAGAAATTTTTACCTTTTCTTTTTATGCCCGTGATTTCTACAAATAGATATCTGTCTATAGATATATAGATAGCTGTATAGATATATAGATAGCTGTGTATAGATATCTATGGTGTAACGAATATTTCATAATTTTAACACGTATGTCTTACCTACTGGTTAAACTGTAGTGTATTTTACACCATTTATATTATTAATAAAAACACAAATGTTGCCATATTTTAAAGGAAAACTTAAAGGAAAAAACACGTAGGAAAAATTAACGATAAAATTACCGAAATAGTTTTACCGGATAGGTAAAGATAACTGTTAGGTACGAAAACGACCAGATATCTCTTTGTAGAAATTACGGGCATTAATTTAGTTTTTAAAAACTTATTGAACATTTAAATTTGTCCCAAATAAATCACAACTCCCGATAATTCCACGAGACTAACAAAGTTCAATATGCATTAGTTGTCGTTTCATTAATCTCTTATCCTTTTATTCATAAAAAATAAAACAGGTTTATAAAGGTTTATTAGACAAATTTTCACAGAAAATTCGTTTCGTAAGCCTTTAATAAACCTGTTTTATTTTTATGAATAAAGCCGTTCATCTAACCAGAGCATTGCTTAAAAACATATTTTTAGATCTGTTTCATAACTGACATGGTTTCTTAATTAAAAGATAAACGTTACAACAATTGAAATTTCCAATATAAATAATCATCCATCCGAAACATAAAATAAATCAAAGATAAAAGCTTTTTTTTTAATCTCTTATAATAACAACTTAACTGCCAAAAATAACAAATTGATAGATATCATTATGGTTTTTGTAATTATTTATTGTTTACAAATCAGTCAAATGTTAGAACTTGTAAAAATAATCAATTGCATTATAATTACTTAAAGCTATTCATGCTAAAGGATTCGTCATATTAGAATAAATGTATTCAGCGGGTTAAAGTGTTATCGCAATGCCAAACTTTTGGTTAAATTGTTTGTTACTCCCTGTATCTATTATATTTATATTAGCATTTGCACTTTGATGACATCAAATAGACATCTGTCAAAAGTGGTAACTAGTAATTGGGCTTAGTTTTTTTTAATATCTATTCAGCATGTTCTGGAAATCGAATACGAGTTAAATTGAATAAGAACAAATTTTTAAAAACGATTATATTTCGCAAGTTTACCAGAGTAAAGCCCTAGTAAGCTGACAGTAACAGTAACGTTGCAAATCAGCTGCTTCATTTTGTTGTATATAAAGCAATTAGAACGAATACATTTAGCAGTAAGACCGTAACGTCTAAATCGTTCGTAACGTATAATAACTGTACGGCAACATTACTGTCAGATAACTGAGGCTTTACTCTTAAAATCAGTAAAAAAAAGTTACGGTTGTTTAAAAAAAAAATTTAAATGAAAACCTCCATCGATTTTAATATAACACGAACTAGATTTTCAGAAGATGGCCTATTATTTATTTAATAAATAATTTGTTAGTTGAAGCAATTTGTTAACAATTACTGTCATTTTATTGTTTGTGTTGTAAAAAAAAAACATAAAAAAGTTAATGAACTCTGGCTAATAAACCCAAAACAGTCAGCTTCTTGTGTTTTGTTTTTTTTTTATTCAACAAGTTAAATTTTTATCGAAAAAAATATCTTGTTATTGTTTAGTAAAATTTCGAGAAAAAACAAAAGTGTTAATTGAATTTACAATACAAATGCTATTGTTTTGATTATGGTTTTATGACAAACCTAATCTTTTTTCATAAAATTTATGACCAGATTTGTAATAAAATGGAAAGTTTTTATACAATTTTATAAAATATTTTTTTTCACTTAACACACCGTATTCACCAGCCATCGCGGTGTTCAAACAATTTGGCTCGTAAAGACTGCAGTTGTTATTGTTTCGTTCTGTTCGCATAACTGTGTCTAACATCGCTTAAGGCCGGTATTCATTATCCTACATAACCGTAAGATTCATGATTTAAACAAAATAATTCGGACAAGATAAGAAAAAAATAAAAAATGTCACAAAATATAGTATAGCAAGCCCCATCTGATGATACGCTACAACACTTATGTATGCTGATTAAGGCCGTTTTACAGTATTACACAAGTCTTAAGTATTTCGACATAAATGCTTGATCATCATGGGCCCACTGTTATACTTAATATATACCTCAGACATGCCAACAAATAACCACACCCTAACTTCAACATTTGCTGATGATACAGCTTTTTTAAGCTTACACGAAAACTGTCATGAAGCATCTCGCTACTTGCAGAATCATATATTTGAATTGGAAAAGTGGTTAAAACAATGGAGGATAAAGGTCAATGAGCAAAAATGCGTACATATAACATTCACCTTGCGTCGGGAGTCTTGTCCCCCTATTAAAATCAATAATCAATAATCAATTAGTGCCCCAACAATCGCATGTAAAATATCTTGGTATTCATCTAGATCGGCGCTTAACATGGAAATGCCATATAGAAGCAAAACTAACACAAATGAAACTAAAAGCAATTCAAATTAATTGGCTTATTGGAAGAAATTCTGTTCTTAGCCTCGATTGCAAACTCCTACTCTACAACTCTATATTAAAGCCAATCTGGTGTTACGGTATTCAGCTATGGGGCACTGCCTCGGCCTCAAATATCGAAAAAATTCAAAGGCGCCAAAATAAACTTCTTCGAATAATCACAGTCGCTCCCTGGTATGTTAAAAACTCTAATATTCACAAGGATCTCAATGTGCCATTAGTAAAAACTATTATTACGAAGTACGCAGCAAAATATTTAAAAAGGCTTGAGTCGCACCCAAATCCACTAGCTCGAAATATTTTAAATGACAGCGGCCACTCTAGATTAAGGAGAAGAGATACTGCAGGACTCATCCGACGAGAAGACCGCTAAAAATCTACATACATATGTGAATAGAAACCGTGAAGAGAAAAATTTTGGCAGGACAAAAATAAAGTATTAGTATAAGATTTGATTAATTATTGTTAGTTCATATTTAATATATGAAGATTCAATAAATAAATAATGAAAAAAAAAAAAAAAAAAAATGCTTGATGTAATAGTTGTTTGAAGTTAAAAAAAAACAATAACAACTCATCATAACAGAGTTTTCCTCAAAATACATAAGACTTGTGTAATAGTATGAAGTGCCCATATAGTCCATATTTGGAGTCTATGAGATTTCTTTGTTCAGAGTTTCATCTGCTATAGATCATTGTTGGGGTCTGACAATTCTTAAATTGTACCGTCTCAATGGCAAAATTTTATCAAATTGACAGAAATTGTACCAAATTTTGGCTATAAAACAAAAAACTATACATAGTAGAATTATATAACACCTTTTTATTCAACAAAACAAGTAAGAAAGCCCGAAAATTTGATACCCTACACCACAGCAGATTCTAGAGCGTACAAAATTATGTTAGGAGGAAAGATTTGTGCGGACTATTATTTAAATGTCTTCATTTATATGAGATTGGTTTGTCCTTAAGTAATTTTGGGAAGGGAGCTTATGTGGTATCTATGGTTAATTGTGGACCTAAAAGTGGACCAATATGTCAGGATATAGTAGATATCGTAGAACTTATTAGAAGTGGCGAATTTAAGACACTTGATCTCAGGCTTCCTACAGGGATACGGGTATATGTATATATATATATTTGTATGTATGTTCTAAAAATGTTAGTATAACATCATGAACATAAATTAACAATAATGCAATTTTCGGTAGTTCTTGTCAGGGCTGGAGAAAAGGGATTTAAAACTTAAAAAAATGATAAACTTCGTTGTACCAGTGTACCAATAAAGTTTTGATTGGACCAAATTTGGTACAATTGCACTGCAAATTCTATCAGTGCTATACTACAATATGTATGAGAAATTTTTAAAGTGATTGGAACACTTAAGCTAATTTGTATTTCTTGGTATTGGTATACCGGAACATAAACTTTTATACCGGTAAAGGTATATCGGCTTTACAATTTATTTAACCAAGCCTTAAAAAAACATTGAAGGGTTCTAATCGACTTAGGTAACCCATTTTTACATGTAGGCAATTATCAAACAGATTTTTCTCTAATATATTGTAAAAAGTGTATTATCTTTGCTAAATGTTTTTAAATTGTTGTATAATTTATTGAGGATTGAGGTTTTTTCTTTTTTTAAATACGAGGGCAGATCAATAAGTCGATGACTTTTCGAACTTCCTGCAAACTACTGCCAAGTTTTGAGCAAGTTCCGTCATTTACTTTGCGTTTAACAGCTGTTCAAAACATACAACCTCGTGGCAAGCTCCAACGATGAAATTATTGGTCAAACAAATGCCTATTTTATGGACCTCGAAAAATCCTATTTTTTTGGAAGGAATGCACAAATTGGAGAAACGTTGGACTGAGTGTATTGAGCTAAAAGGAGATTATGTTGAAAAATAAATTTTTTTTTGTAAAAAAAACTGTGATTAATTCAAAAAGTCACGGACTTATTGATCCGCCCTCGTTAAAAAATTATTTATTAAATTTATTTTATAACTCCAATATTTCGATACAGCAATGTGTTTCATCATTAGGGAAAAAAATTAAACTAATGTTCTTTTTTTAAACTAATGAAAGAACAATAACAATTGTCATATAGAAAAACTTATTTACAATTAAGAAAATTTTAATTATATAAATAATCTATTTCATTCAAAAAAATTTTTAATTTCCTGTTTTGTTTTTATAAGTATCCGTTTTGTTTTTATAAGTATCCGTAACAACGCCTAAAACATTTTATCGGGCTCGAGCTGTTAAAAAGGTTCTTGCGGATCTCGACATGAACAAGTCTCCTGGACCGGATGGTAACATGCACTGGTCTTGAAGCAGTGCTCTTCGACGCTAGCTCGTCCCTTAGTAAATCTTTTCAGCACTTTATACCATGCCGGGTGTTGAAAAGTTGCTAATGTAACGCCAATTACCGCCCAATTGCAATTTTTTCGGCACTTTCTAAACTTATGGAGAGTATGGTAAATCACCATCTTGTCAAATTTTTAGAGTCAAATTACCTACTCCGCCAGTGTGGCTTTCGTAGAGGTCGTTCTACTGGATACCTTCCGGCCCTTTTATCGGAAAAATGGTGTGTCATTCCATTCACCATTTCCAAAGCGTTTGACAGAGCCTGGTGATAATTTCTCTCGACTTTATCGAGCTTTCTCAGAGATCGCACTATATGAGTTGTAATAGATGGGGTTTCATCAAACGAGTTCAAGATTCATTCAGGGGTGCCGCAAGGCTCCGTCCTTTCTCCTACTCTATTTCTTATTTTTCTAAATGACCTCTTATGTCAAACTTCCAACCCTATCTATTCTTTTGCAGATGACAGTAACCTTTGCAATTCGTATTCATTTGATTACAGACCAAGCGTATCCGATGTTGGCGCTATGAGGCAGAACATTAATGATACGCTTGGCCAAGACCTAGACATAATCTCAGAATGGGGTCGTGCGAATAGGGTCGAGTTTAATGCTCGAAAGACCCATTGTTGCGTGCTGACGCATAAACACGCGACGGATCAAGGTGCCTCATCTGCATATATGGGTGGCATTATTATTGAGGAAACAGAATCTCTTGATGTTCTGGGTATGAGGATACAATGTGATGTCCGATGCACAGAACATATATTTAAGGTGTCGAAAGAAGCAATCAAGTGCCTCGGTTTTTTTGATACGGTGTAAGATATACTTCACTCCATCTGATCTCCTTACTATTTATACCACCTATATCCGACCGCGAATGGAATACAGCTCTCATGTGTGGGCCGGTGCTTCAAAGTATATTTTGGAGCTTCTCGACCGCGTGCAGGAGAGGGCGAAGATTCTCATTGGTGTCAGTAGGGTATCCAATTCCATTGACACCCTTGAAAACCGTCGCAATGTGGGTTTTATTTGTCTGTTTTATCGTTACTACAACGGGATTTGTTCTGATGAAATTAGGGATTTGGTTCCCGAAACCCATACCTTTGTTCGTAATACTCGTTTTTCCTCAAGAGCCCATCCTTTTGTGGTCGATTGGCCCGTGAATCGTACAACGCATTACAAGGAAAATTCGTTTTCTTGCCGGACTGTTCGTATGTGGAATGAACTTCCTGAAGACTTCCCTCTCACTTTCAACATAAATAAATTCAAGTCGGACGTTCACAAGCACTACTCCCTCTTTCCTCCTTTCCATAACCTATTTTCTAGTTCCAACACCATGCAATACATTAGTCGGGTCATCCCCTGAGTGCTGTTCCTAACCAAAAAAAAAAAAAAAAAAAAAAAATGTCTATAAATTTGTTCTACATTTCCCGCGTCCAATTTAAAATTAATCCTTAACAATTCTGGTACCTTAATGATTTGCAATGGTTTTAAAACATAATATTTTTTTTATATATAAATTTTGCAGAGTAGAACAAATTTAAAAATTTTAACACTTGTGCAATTCGAAAATAAGGTTTGTTAGCAACCGAAACGAATTTCAGTATCGGTATTAAAGTATTTGTTATTTTACTATTAATACGTGTTTTAATAATGATATCGGCTGCCAAGCTTGTTTAAAATTACCGAAAACTATCGAAGTTTTGCGAAATCTAATTCTTTCAATATAGCACAAATATACAATGATACTAAGAGAAATGGTATCTATGTATTTGCTAATTAAATATCGTAGAATAAGCAGAAAGTGTTTTACCTTCCGTTAAGGCCGTTATTTGTTTAAAAATTTATTTTTAGTATGGTTGTGTCTAACATCTAGTATTGCATTACCTTGTCTAGTAAATTCGATTATATCAGTATTTATTTAACAAATTTGCACACATTCTGCAAGTATGTATATACACAAATAAATATCTTTTAGTACAAAGAGCTGGTATTTAGCCACTTTGAATTTTATTATTGATTTAAAGTGTTCTTGATTTTAATGTCAAAGTAGTGGTAAGTTCAGGCATGCAACAACAAAGTGATTAGTTAATTAAATTGTGTTAAGAAGATGTTAAACAACAATGCATTATAAAATAAGTAGCAATATTAGCAATTGTACAGATATGAACTTAATACAGTTGTGCAATTTAAAATTTTTTAAATTAGATTTTTTATGTCTTTTTATGTAATAATAAAGAGTCTTTAATTAAGTTGAATTAAGTAAAATTTTTCAATTGTGGAATTTTAATTTATTTAATTTATAAATTATATTCTTACTTAAAAAATTAACCGAGAAATAGTTAAGCAGACATTTATTAGGCACGTTGCTGTGACACAGACCAGAGACTATGGCGGGAATGGAATCCCTTGCATTCATAGACCAGCTCACTTCCATCTAGCCTACTGGGGCACCTACCAATTTTAAACCAATTAATTAAGGCACTTAAAACTTAAGTCCGAAATTTCATTAAATTCTTTAATAAATTTAAAATTAATTAGTATAGTGGTAATTTTATTGACCTGTTCATGGTTTTTAATCCAAATTTTGATATTTTAACCAGGCTTAAGTTCATTGAATTTAATTTTCATTAAATTATTTTTATGAAGAAAGGAATTTTATAACATGAAATGAATTAAAATTTATTGATAATTTTTCATTCTTGACTGAGCTGGGAATTAAACCCAGGTTTTCACGGTCAGGTTGCCCAGACTAGTTTCGAACCACACAATAATGATGGGCAAATTGAAAAATGATATCGATATATTGTATCGATATTTTTTAAGAGTATCGATATATATTAATTAATAGTATCGATGTATCGAACGTATTAAACTGAAATGATTACTAAATTTAAAAACTTAATATACCTATGTCAATACATATTAACATAGGTACAAACATATTACATTTTGTTTGTTGTGCTTAATTCCCTTTTTTAATAATTGATAAAAAAATACTTAAATTTATTGTTGGAGGATAAGCTGTTCCTATGCGCATTTCACTGGTTGCTTAGGCCAAATCATCAGGAAACGTTCTCCTAAATAATTTTAGAAAAGCCAAAGCCTATAACAAGAAGAAAAATAACATAAAAACGTAAAACTTCAGTCTCATTTACGAAAATAAGGTACAATAAACACAAAAGTAGAAGTTAAAATACAGTGAAGCACAAAATATGTAGAATAAACTTACAAGCAAAATTATGATGTAAATACAGTCATTTGTTAAATAGATATTTGAACCTAGATATAAAATTAATTAAGAACAATAAGAAAAAATTTGTTTATATAAATACATAATTTTTTTTATATTTTCAAATGTAAAGTAAAGGCAGCTTCTAAACGTGGAAAATTACCGTTCAACGCGACGGAAGTACATAATAAAATACTGATAGTTCATTTTTGTAATATTAATTTTCCAGTTAGCTGTTTTCATAAAAATATAAATTAAATATGGATTATATTTCTCTTATTTCACAATAGTCTCAGAGATAAATCCATAATTTGTAGACACAAACATTATATGAGCTTTTATATTTGATAAATTTGCTTTTTTAATAAAACCGCATCACCATCCTTAATCCTTCCACTACATCCTTGCATTTGTCAAAATTTCACCACCTGGTTGTTACAGGCTGTGGGGGAAGAAATAAATCGGTATACTTCTCTTAATATCCGGCAAATCGGTTGGTGCTTTGCAAAATATTTTTCCTCATAATAATTTAATATCATCGCAGTTGCCTCTTCTCTTCTGCAACATGGTGCATCGCAAAATAAAATTAACAAAACCAGATTTGTTTTCAAAATATGCAACAAAAACATGAAAAGTCAGCATTATATGCAAAAATATTCATTTATAACAAAATATGCACTAACAAATCGATGCCATTTTACTTCAAATTTCATGATTCGCAAAGATATAAAGTTTATGTTGATCTCAGACTGACAACCACAAATATGCATTGGCATAAAAATCCGGGCCTTGTTTATTAGTAACTTTTTAATAGTTATTAATATAGTTAAATCGTTGAAAAAATAAACTGCAATTTCTATTTTTCAACTGCCAGTGGGAATTTAAATGAATTGTTTAAAAAATAAAACACGTGCAAATCGTCTCACATTTATTTATTGGCATGATGGTACGGACGTACTATATACAAACATACATATGTACATATGTATGTATGTACATATTTAAATTGATATGAATATACTTACTTATTCCGTGAAAAAATGCATTTACATATATTTAAGTATAAATGTAGTGTTCTAAAATATGTAACTACAAGAATTTATGGGATATCCGGCATTCCCAATTTTAAAAATGCAAGAATTCTTCAAATAAACCTTCTTGGTCAATATATATTCTTTTTGGTTTAATCAAATGTTTTTTTGTTACATCAATTTAACTAGTATTTGAAAAGGTTTAAAAAAACTTATTGATTTTCCCACTACAGAATATTCATTCTACGGATTATTCCACACCTTCACATTAAACTTTTTTTGTTTGTTAGTATGTTTGTATGTGGAAATAATTGCGTATGATAGTATAGAGAAATATTCGAATATGCAGACATTCATGCAGGTGAGTATACACAACAAATGTTAAAGAGTTCACCTATACGGATACATAGCATGACCTTCAAAAATTTACTCCTGTTCTTTTACTCAACACACAGTACGGGTAAATACAATTAAATCAGCAAACTGCAAACTGCATTTGTTTGTGTAAACAATAATTATTTTTCTTAGCTTTTAGCGGTGTAAAATTAAAAAAGGTAAAAAATAGTTTAACAAAAGCAAAAGACACTCCCAACCTTTTTAATTAATTTACTTATTGCCAATTTCACCAATTCTTTCTTAATGTAAATTAATTTTTAAAATTCGTTTTTAATGTCAAATAAAAATAAAATTTTATGAAAAACTTTAAATAGGAATTTATGTTTAAATAAATTGGTTAAATTGGCTATTAGAGACTTAATTTTTCAGGCCAAGGTTATTCTTCAAAAATACAAAGCTGGCAACTTTGAATACAAATAATCTTTTGGTTTTTATAGATTTAGAAAATGTTAACTGATTTTAATAAATTTTAAAAATTTCTTTGAGTTTAATGCTGTGTTAGTGTTAAACTAAACGCCAAAAATTACATTGAAAGCAAAAGCAAAGTCAAAAATATTTTATAATTTTGTTTTTGCTTTCTATACAGAGCGAAAAAATTCGCTAAAACTTGTCATCTAATGGTATTGAAAAATTTTGTCGAATTGGAACCAAAATAATACCATTATTGTTAAATAGATAACGATCTGTTGTCAGTATTATTCGCAGTTTATTGAAATAAAAATGTGAAAATGTTTATATGTATGTTTGTAAATTAAAATTGGTAAAAAAATAAAAAGAAATTAAACATGAACAGTGAAAAAAAATAATAAAATGTGACGCCTATATTTTATTTTTACGATTGATACTTTATTTTTGAAGAAAATAAAAATTTCGACATATAAACAAATCAATTCCTTTCCGGCGACGACGATAAAGAAGAAAAAAAATTCCATGTATCTTTAAATATGGAAGGTAAATACATATTAATGATTTTTTAAGAGGTAAGTGAAAATAAAAATTTATATTGAATTTGTAGTTAATTTTACAATTCCTATATTTAAGATACTAATGTGACATATGAAGCTTGCGGTATACACCACACTTAGAAATGCTGCTCTCATGAAAGATATACAAGTAAATATATTGCACTGCAATTTTGTTTTATTAAAAAATAATTTGTAATTTTTGTTTTCTTGTTTAAAAATATAAAATAGATAAATAAATTTCATATGTTTTTTATTTCTTGAGTTCAGAAGAATGTGTGGTCGAAACGATAACTGAATGTTGTCAACATACCAACGATGTGTTATCAAAAATTAAAACAACATGTTGTCGAAAACACACCATTATGGTGATAATATATCAACTTATCGTTGTCACAATGAGATCAAATGGTGACAAAATTACAACGAAATGCTTACAAAATGTTGACACCAAACGTAGTAGCCTCACTTTTGACAACGGATGGTGTAAATTTTGGTATTTATAAACCGGGTTTTTTCCTCTGTGTACAGAAAATCATATTGAATATAAAAATTCGAAACGCTGCATATATTATGGCGTTGAAATTTTCAAAAAATCAAATCAGATTGGCAAAAAAAAACACCTTTGTGCAACGTAAAGATTTTGTGAAAGTAAAACTGGATGTCTACACCATGCGTCTTATGCTTTTTCGCATCTTACGCAGATCACACTTCAGCACAAATCAGCCAACAATATGAAAAATAATGCGGCGTAAATTTTTTAAATTGCAAAATTCTCAACTACAAGGTGTCCTTATAAGTATGCAATTAAATTTTTTAAATTATTTATACAGTAAAATTAACCTATTTTGAACTTATGAAACCATAACTCAAAAACTTTTGCTAACTAACGATGTGACTAAGAGTAGTACTTTTTTAAAAAGTACTTTTTATATGCAATTTACCGCAAACTTGGAGATAATTTAATGAAATTTAGTATATATGTAGTTTCTAATTGGCAAAAGGAACAAGCCTATTAAAAATGGGGTGAATCGGTCCATAATTTCACATAGCCCCCATACAAGCTTCTTTCTATCAGACCAATTTTTATAAAATTTAAAACATAGATAGATCCATATTTATATTGACTCATAAGCTATGCATTTTGTAAAAAAAAAGGACCACGAAGGCAGATAGGGGGCAATTTCTGCTTCTCCGAAACTATCTTACAGATTTTAATGAAATTTAAAACATAGATAGATCCCTATAGCCACATTATGCATTTTTTAAAACTAGGTCCCAGATAGGTACACTTGCAAAAATTTGTTCTTATATATTTTGGTGTAGAGTATTATATGGTCGGGCTTTACCGACTATACTTTGTTACTTGTTTTTATAATAGAAAATGCTCTGAAACAGACGTGATTATACTTTTACGAGAATAAAAGCTTTAACTTATCTGCCTGTGCCTAAAACTGGCTTTAAAGGCCTATTTTTCTTCTTTTTTAATAGAAAATAACTTAACATTTTTTTTCTAATATTTCGTTTTTGTTTTTGAAATTTACAAGTTTTTTTTTTCTTTATATTTTTATTGCTTGTCGCCTGTCGCATCAATTGAAATTTATTTAAAATGGCAGACACTAAAAAACTTATACAATTACTTGCACTTGAACTATATTTCATTTAGAAGATAAAACACACATACGCACAAACAACTTACACTTCTTAATTAAAAACTTTAGTAATTTTTTTTTATCAATTTTTGTAACAATTATTAAGAATTTCAAAAATTTCCTTTTTTAAACAAAAAATATTTACAATTATTCATATATGATACTCCGCTAAACGTATTAATTTATTTAACATTTTATTTATTTAAAGTTTATATGTAATACATATTTTTGTAATATTATTACTAAATTTTTTTTTTTTTAATTTTGATTCTTTTACACTTTTATTTAAAATATTTATATAATTTGTAAATTCTTTATTTCTGTTTATTATTTTGAATGTGGTTGCGTTTAACCAACTTTATTTTAACACGGTTGCGGTAAGACTGAACTTGATTCTTGGGCATTAAGCGCAGATAAACTTGGACTTGGCCGCTATTAGCGATGGTGGTGGCGCCGACTACGCTTAAAATGTTAAAAAAGAACACAGCAAGACATCGCTAAAAATAACAAACAGAAAAGTTAGTAACAGTAGCAGCAAAAGCAGAGCAGCCGCGCTCACAGCATCTGCTGCAGTTCAATACACATTAACGTTGACGTAAACTTTTAAACTTAATATAATTTCTTTATTAACTTTTATAATAACGAGCTTTTTGGCGCAAAATAAAAATTTTTTTTTTTAAATTTTTATAAAAAAGTATGTATGTATTTTCTTTCAATTCAGTTAACTAGGGGGATAAATAAGCCACACAATCGGTTACACGAACATATGAAAAAGGTATGGAGCATATTTGCGTGAATATTCCAGTGTTGCCAAGTAAACTTCAAGAAATAACCCCAAATCAAAAAATTTGCACTGAGCAAAAATAAAAAAACCCCAAAAAAAAAAAGAATAATTTTTTAAATATTTTTTTTAAGCATACATATCATTCCATTGAGTATATTTAAACATATTCATACTTATAAAAAAATACATTCAACTGTTGAAGTTGCCTGTTGATTTCTAATTTTATTTTTTATAATACTAAGCATTGGGAATGCTCGCTCGACCGTTGCGTTCGAAAATGGTAGTACCAGTAACGCAGATGCTAATATTTGGAAAAATAATATCAACCATGGTGAAATAATGTAGGTGGGATCAATACGGCAACAAATACAACAAAAATGGAAATAAGTCCCAGGTAATGCCAAAAATTAACTTAAAAAAATCAAAGCGTGCTGCTGAACGTAATAAAATATATAAATTTTTAGTCAATTTTTATTTCATTATTGTCAATTACTTTTTTATTTTTAATAAAAATTATCCAAAACTTTAATAAAATACACTAGTCACAACACAAAACGTGGCCTTTTTGTAAACATAAAAAAAAACTTTGGCAAAGGAAAGGACAAACAATGCAAGAGCAAAAGATCGTCATCTGGCGTAGTAATGCCACCTGTTTATTTCATCATGGTATCAACCCTAAAATATCCCCAAATACAATTTTTACACACTAAATTTCCCCCTTACTACTTTTTAGCCCCTAAAACTGACCCTAAACGCAAAAGAAAACCCCGAATTTAGGGTGAAACCCCCTAACTTGGCAACACTGGAATATTCACACAAAAATCTTGTTGTTTGTTGTTGTCGAACTGCTTGTAAAGTTCAATTGGCCCTTAAGCAGGAAATTAAAACTTTTAGAAATTTCACGGCCAAAGCTTTATTATTTTGTCAAGTTGCGTACATACTTGCTTGTGTGTATGTGTGTGTGTATGTTTACTTGTCAGCTGTTTCACATATAAATAAACGGACACAAATGCTTTTAAACACTGAATTTATGAATGAAAAGTTAAATACTAACGGTTCATGACGTCAATTGTAAAAGTTAAAGAAAATGTGTTTAGGGGATAACATTTTTAATTAAAATTACGATGTTGAACAATAAGATCGAAAAGAATTACCCTCATATTCATAAAACATAGTTTTGATTAAAAAAAGGTTTATTTAACAAATTTTCATAGAAAATTCGTCTCATAAGCCTGATATAAGCCTAAAATATTTCTTATGAATATGAGGGTTGCTGTTTAATAATAACGAATACCTATTGTAATTTCTATTTTAGTTTAGAGCTTTTTTAACGTTTAACTTTAGAATTTTACGACAGATGTTTGAAAAGTGAAAAGGAAAATTAAGCTTATGTATAAAACCTAAAAATTGGAAAAACTCATAAAACATATTCAAAAGAATATTCGTTTATATATTTCTTTCTTGAAGGAAATTTTTTCTACGAGAAACTTACACAGTCGCAAAAGATTTTCTTGTTAAGGGAAGAATTTTCCTTGTTAAGGGACCGAAAACGATTATTATTTTATAATAAAGGAAAAACCTCCCCAACTAAATATCAGAAGAGCTAAGTCATTTTTATTGCTTTTTAAATTTAAAATTTTTTTTGTTCATTTTTGGTACATATTATTTTGCAGAATAATTTTTATTTCTGACTTAAATTTGTTTTCCTAATTTTTTTTTTTTTTTTTTTTTTGTTAAGATTTTTTATAAATTTGCTTTATAAATTTTTTAACAATTTTTTTATTTTTGCAATAATTATTTTTTTGACTCAAATTCGTTTAAAAATTTAATAAATCCTTTATTCAATAGTCTAAGAATGTCAAAAGTAAATTCCAGAAACTTTATGAAAAAATAATCGATACATATTAAACTTTTTTCTGGAAAAAAATTAAACCAGAATTTAAAAATTAGCACACCTTGTGAACCCCCCTAATATATTCATAAATATTCGAATACGCTCTATTTAATGAGTGCACCAAGAAAATGATGCGAAAATTATTTGTTTAAATATTACAAATCTTAAAAGTTTTCAAATTTCCATTAAGGGCAAGAAGGGAACATCTTTAGCAGTAAACCCTTTTGGATTTCATTACTATTCAGTTTCGTTATTTCGTTGAACAGATTTTATAATATTTCCTTATCTTATTATTTATTCGACTCGACAACCATCATACTCGGGTATTCACACAGTTTTCGTTATTATTAAACAAAATTTAAATTACAGTGTCTATTTATACAGATAAAATAGCTATTGACAAAATGAAAAGATGTGAATAAAGTTAAGCAATTTACTTTTAAAAGGAACTGCTTGAATGAACTATGATAGAAGCAGAAACATTGAATAGCTTAATATTTAATCAAATTCTAATCAAAAACAAAATATTTTATGAGTAATATAATTAGTCAATTCACAAGGTATCCTAACATGTCATATTGTCAAAATGTCCTAATATTTCACAATGTTTTAAAAATATTGTTGTACGGCTCAGCCGCTCAGCGCTGGACTTTTCTGATTAATTACGACAGCACAATAAACACAGTAAGCAACGTTCTATTTATTTAAGACACTTTTTGTTAACAAACCAACAACAATATTTTTAAACCATTGTGAAATATTAGGACATTTTGACAATATGACATGTTAGGATACCTTGTGAATTGACTAAATATAATATTTTGATACGAATCTTGTATTTATATAACATGTACTATGAATTTTATTGCTATTAAGCGCAGAAATGGGCTTACTTCATGTACCTTATTTGAGTATTGCTAAGAAACTCGTGTAAAACATGGGACAACTTCAAATAAAAGTCTGTTGACCCACTACTAGATCAGAACCAAAAAAATTGCATTTGTTATTATCCATAATTATTTACACTGTTTGATTTAATAACCTAAAAATTAATGTTTTGAAGTAGTTCCTTTTTTGCACTTAGGTATTCAATAATATTTTGGTTATAATTAATGTCATAATTGTTACTTACGATCCCTAAAAATTAATGTTAAATTGCAAAAAATAGTTAAGAAAAAGTAAAATATATTTAAGTTTGGGGGCCTCGAAAATATTTTTTTTTTGGTATTTCGTAGTTGAACTTTTTTTCTCATGCCAAAAGCTATCGAAAAATCGATGGAACAATATCGACAAATTTTTGTCCTTACAAATCGGCCCAGCCTAATGTATATGCTTTATGGATAGGCATATGTTTGCCAAAGTTTTATCGAAATATTTACAACATATTTTTAGAGTTAAAAGCTTAAAAATAATAAATTTAAAATCGAAAAAATCTCTTATCCAAATCTAAAAAAAGATCAAATAATCAAAAAGTAGCTCAAAACAAAAAATCAATTTTTTAAAAGAATTTAAAATTACGAATATTCTGTACGTAAAATTAACTGAAATTGTAATATACAGGCCTGTGATCAAATTACCGCATTCGATATCGATCGAAATTACAATACAATCTAAATGGAAATTTCGATCGATATCGTATGCCGTAATTTGCCCCCTGTTCGGAAAATCACGTGATTTCAAATCACGTGCTTTTAAAATCACACGTGTGATCTTGTGGTGTTCTAAAAATCATTACGTTTTCGTGTTTCTCCGTGTTCTTTTGGCAATTGAAAATAACACCGAAACACTCAAAACTGGAACGCAAAAATATCACACGTGTGATTTTAAAAGGCGCATGTGGTTTGAAATCACGTGATTTGAATAAAAGTGATTTTCAGAACAGGCCCGATAAAATAAATGAATATTCAGTTAAAAACCGGTAAACTTTTTTTTCATTTATTTTTAACGTAAAGTTCATTTAATTTTTAGTGTCAAAAATTCAATGGCGAATTCCGTAAAAACAAATGGATTTTCAGTTATTTCATATAATTTAAATATCAAAAAAATATCCGACGAATTCCGTAAAAACAAATGAATTTTCCATTATTTTATGTAATTCAGTTATTTTATATACTGCCTGATTCTGGCAGTCGCGATCGAGTACATTCTCAATTCGAAAGAAATTTAATATCTAATTATTTTAGTCAATACTGAACGAAACAGAGTTTTTTTTTAGTGTTGTAAAGCATTAATTTGAGTTTCACAATACTGAAAAAATAGTTTCTATTCGTGAAAAAATTAGCAATGAAATTGCTTTCGAATCGAGAAAGTACTCGAGATCACGACTGCCAGAATTAAGCCCCAGGTTTTACTTGAATTTCTAAAAACTACCAGACACTTCTCCGCTTGTTTTTCTAATGAGAGAGAGAGAGGGAACATTTTATTTATACATTTTTGTTAAACATGTTTGTTTTACTTTTGTTGTACTGATCACTTTGATAACAGAAGAACTTTCAATAATAAGACTCCAGCAGCATGACCGATATGGTATTATAAATTATTTTACTTTAAAAATTTGATTTAAATACTAAACAATTTTAACAAATAGAATATGGGAATTTTCTACATACAACAAGCAAATCGTTTTTTACTTTTACTTTTTGCCACAGATCTATAAATAGATAACTAAAAATAACTGAAAACTCATTTGTTTTTACAGAGTTTGAGGTTAATTTTTTACGGAATTCGCGGTTGAATTTTTGACAGTAAAAATTAAATGAACTTTCCTTTAAAATTAAATGCAAAATAAGTAGATCGGTTTTAAGATAAATTTACAGTTGTTTTAAATTTAATTTTCATTTAATTTTACATACAGAATACTTTTGCTTAATCAACAGACAATATTAAATGCAACCGAAAATCCGGAAATAAATCAATTACTATGTAGTTTGCTCTATTTTTTATATTACTATATTAACTATTTTTTATTGGTGTTAATTTTTTTTTAATTGAATCAATTAGCATATTGTTGGAAATTGTACGTTTTATCGTATTTTTAATAAAATTATTCATTAATTAAGAAAAAATCACATTTTACATTTTTACTAATTTTAGTGATCAATAAATTAATTATATATATTTAACTTTGTAATATTAAATGAATTAAAAAACTTTTGTTTGTAACCTCTTTTGAAGACTTTTTTTAATAAATATTTTTAAAAAGCATTTATCTTTTAACTTTGAAAACCCTCGAATTCCGAAAAATCCCGATATCCCGAAAAATTACAGGATTTGATTTTTTGAAATCTCGAATCCCAGGATTTGCGAAAACCAGTCCCGATGGGCATTCCTAATCAAAATGTGTGGTTAAAGTGAACACCTTTTAAAGTGTTAAAAGTAAGTGAATCGCACTACTGCTGGGCACACTAGTATGAGGCTCCTGTACATCAGATTGGGATTTTTAATACTATGGTGAAGGGTAAATATGATTCGGCACAGCCGAATATATCACGTTTACCTCTTTTTAAATCTTATTAATATAAATTAGTATAATAATAATAATAATATCTTACGGTGTTGTTTTGAATTGTAAAAAATTACTCCACTTGGTTTTGCTAATTTTAATATGAATTCAAATTCAATATTCGTATCAGCATCGGTATATTTACTTTTGAATAGGAAAAAGGCGTACCGTTACCTCCCTACTCAAAATCAGAAAAACGCCAAAATGGAAAAATTTCTATATAAAAAAGCAAAAAAAAAAATTTTTAAAGAACCAAAATCTAAAATCAAAAATCTCTAAGAAAAACTTGTAAAAAAATAGTTCCTAAGTTGTAAGAATAATCATAAAATTTTAAAGCTCAGATTTAAAAAAATTGGAAAATAAAACAGCTCAAGTCAAAAAAAAAACGCAAAAAGACGAGTAAAAATCTGTATATCTAACTGAAAAAAAAATCAAATTGAAAATAAATTAGTAAAGGTATTCACGTGAAAAGTTTCACTCTTGCGAAAAAGCATAAGTGCAAAAACATACTCGTAGCAACAACCACATAGACAATTATTTCGCTCAAACGATGACAAATTGTCACGGTCTAAGAAAGTGGAAGATTATCAGAGTAAAAGCATATGGCATTGCCAAGTGGAAAAAAAATTTTAAAAAAGTACTCATCAAATAAACACACACTTACTTACATTTTTTTCTTTGAAATGAAAAATATTATAAATTATAGTGTTAATGAACTTTGTAAAAAATAAAGCAATTAAAAAAATAAATAGCGTCAGAAAATTGAATTGGAATACTTATCTGAAAAAATTTTTGAGGTAGATAAGTTATAAGTTCGACTTGTAAATTAATAAAATTAATCATTTTGTGTATATTTCAAGAAATTCTGGTTCAAATTTATTAAAAAATTGATATTGTCATATGGAAGGTGCGTTGTTAAAAAATTATTTCGGAGAAGCTGAAAATCGTAGGTGGGTGCAAACAAAATACACTTACATATTTGCTCACGTCAAATAAGTGCAACTATGCTATTTTTCGCAGTTGCAAGGGTATCAAAAATTGAGGTGAATACCTTTAGTATTGTGGTTATTTAATTGAACTGTTTATGCTTTTTAATCCAATTGTATTTTACTTGGTGGATCGAAATTTGTTGTTGTGAATGGTTATCTATTTTCAATTGATGAACATACATGTTTTTTCCTTTACTTCTATTTTTTCATACTTTTTGTCAAGAATTCTTTTTGAAGTCCAAAGTACATTTTGCTTGGTTTTTTATGTTTTTCTTTTTTGTCTTTCTTTTTCGTTGACCTTTTCAGCACAACTTGAAGGAGAAATGTAAACATAGAGCTGTTTAATAATAATTCGTATTGTGGCTATTTTATTCAACTGTTTATGGTTTTTAATCCAAATTTTTATATATTAATTTAATAAAAATAAATTTCATTGAATAAAAAAATAGCAAACACATTTAGAATTAAAACATTTTTAAAAAATCCTTTTTACTAACAAATTTTAATATTTTACAATAGCTGTTTAAGTATTATTTATTTATTTATTATGTATATGTTTGTCTATGGAATTGTATTCCTTACAGACAATTTAAAAAATAATTGATTACAAAAAGATACACACACAATTAACGCAAATAATTAACAATAATAACACTGTGCTAGAAATTGACACTTTTTTTGAGACAAGCTGGGCACCTGGCGTTTAAATAAACAATGAGAAAAGCAGCGGTCCAAGGTGGTTTCCTTGAGGTACTCCAGAGATAACGTTAATATTTTTAGAGTAAGTGCTGTTAAAGCAAACGGTTTGTGTCCTATCTGAAAATATTGAGTACCTATATCCATTTTATGCTATGCTTCGTTAGACCAATTAATTGTAGTTTCTTTACAAGAAGCAAATGATTTACTTTATCAAACGCTTTGCTAAAATCAGTGTAAATGACATTAGTTTGATTCCTTTAGTGAAATCCGCAGTTGACAGCGATAGTAAATTGTAAGAGATTTGTGATGGTGGAACTTGCCTTTCGAAATTCATGTTTATAAGGAGATATTATATTTGCAACATGATAACATAAGTTTTGCAATTCCCCTGTAATTTTCAATAAGAGACTTATTACCTGACTTAAACAAAGGAACCATATACGACTCTTTTAACAATTTTGGCAGACAAGCATTTTTAATAGGTGCGTTAAATAAAACTGTCAGAGTGATTGCTAAGGAATCTGCACACTTTATGAACATGCAGCTAGGAACTTTATCCGTGCCATAATTATAAGAGAACTTCAATTTTGTTTGATTATTTGTAATCGTATACACGTCAAGAAGCGATAGAGATATAGATTGTTTTTCCACCCGAGTGGTTAATTGACTATGTTATCATATGTTGAATTCGTGTAAGTATTTGAGAAAAAATCAGCAAACATGTTACATGCTTATTACTGTATCACTACTAGATTCAATTTGTCGATAAATCATTGAAGTAGAAAAACCAACGGTTTTTTTTCTTCGAGTTAATAAATTTATAGAAAGACTTGCGATCCCTTTTTAAATTAAATTTGATTTTATTTAATAAAGGGCTGCAACAAGATAACCATACAAAAATATGCCCATGTTTTCAAAAGACAACGCAAGTACTTGCTCTTTAATTTTTAAGAAATGATAATCTCGGGAAATCATAATCATCTTAAGCTAGATTTACACGATTGAAATTTTCTTCAAAATTGCTCTTCAAAATGCTTCAAACTCGTGTAAACAGCAAAATTTCTTCAAAATTTATTGATAAATTTTATTTATGTAATGTGACATTCGTAAATTTTGAAGAAATTTTGCTGTTTACACGAGTTTGAAGCATTTTGAAGAAAATTTCAATCGTGTAAATCTAGCTTTACTCGCCTCTTAAATACAGTGCTGCCACTAACTGATTTGAGAAACAGGCTGTCATCTGAAACCATAACAGGAATTATATTTACTAAATAAAGGAACGGCAATAAACATCTTGAAGCTTCCCTACTTCTATTGAAGTAGAAGTTAATATTTTGACTTTTTATTTAATTTTTTGAGGTTTTTAATGTTAAATTATGTTTAATTACTACATGAATCTTATTTAAGTGAATAGGGTATTTATTATAAATTTGTGCTGATGTATGAAACACATACAACATTTGTTGTAGTATTTTAATTAACTTAGACTCAGTATCAGAATCGTCGGTTCTGCTGGCTGGTTGTCTGTCCATGTAGACCTTCTGCTCACAGTCTAGGTCGCCATTTTTAAGAACATTTCCGGTCCATAATTTTACATAGCCCCCATACGAACATTTTTCCTTATAGAGCCTTTGTGCCTAAAAACCATTTTATTTAGACAAAATTTGTCCGAAATATATTTTATTTCAACCTAAATTATCTTATTAAATTAATTTTGGAATTAGTCCATACATATATGACCATGGCTCCCATACAACTACCACTCACGAAAATAGCTTGTAATATCATAACTGCCTTATAAATATGGGTACGTATTGATAAAAATAGCTGCTATGCCATGGCAACATTTTGTGCTGGCAAGTAAAGCATTACATGTAGGTCATATACAAGCCCCTCCCTTAAAATATTTTAAGATGATAAAATCTCAAATAGATGTATGTAGTTACCTAGATAAAATTCGGCGTTAAAAATTTTGATATTATTGGCTTTAACCTCATATAGTAATTTTATTTTAATAGGTCCATAATTGCATATCAGACCTAAAAAGGGAACAAGGCAACACTCTTAATAATTTTTCTGAAAATACTGTGGGGTAGGATGCAAATGTTCGGAATAATTTGTTCTTTTTGTAAAAGTTTTTTTTTTATAATTAAACGTTAATTTGATATCCGGTGTAATTTCATTTAACTTGGATATTCTTAAGTGTAGTTTTGAATTCTGCTGGTGGTAACACCGCTTTAATATAGAGTGTTTGTTGCTTCCGTTTCATAGTTATTCATCTTAATGAAGACCAAGAAAGACAAGCATAAACAAATTGAGTGAGATTACCAAGACAGTTTTTTCTATGACCATGCAGATGATTATTACATATTTAAATAACGAGTATAACAAATTTGTTAAGACTGGCCCTACTGACGGAATATCTTAGATATCTTATATCTTTACGTTTTTTATTATTTCTATTTTATAATGGTTTATCTCATTAAAAATATTTAGTTGTACTCCCCACATAGATTTTTAATATAAGAAAGCCAATATTATAAATTTCTAGGACCCTTTTCGTGGCTGCTGGCAATTACAACGCTAAACATACATTTTGGGGTATTGGCGTACAAAATGGTCCTATTTTGTTTAATATAATTTCAAAAATCTCAAATGAAGTATCGAAAATTGTTGTTGCGTTTGTTTTTCATAGAAATTTTTTATATTGAATTTGACAACATTTCCTACGAAATACTGAACTGAGTACTAGGCCAAAAAGGGATAAATTTGAGTGTACCAATCTAGGGTTATTAAAATTCTTACAATCAATACAACAAATACAACATTACAACAAAAATTTAAATTAGGCCCAGCTATCATCAAAAATAATTTTATACAAAAAACAAATCCTGCCGCTGAACGTGATGAAATAAATAACTTTTTAGTAAATTTTCGTTTACTAATGGTCAATTAATATTTTAGTTTTAATTAAAATTATCAAAAACTTTAACAAAATACACTGATCACAACTCAAGTCGTCATCTGGCGTGGTAATGTCACCTGTTTATTTCACCACGCTTACAATGAGTAAAGAATTAGACTTTAAACTTGAGTACAAATATGCCAAATGAGAGCTTTGTCTGGAATTCTTTATTACGATTAATAACTATGGGAAGTATATTTAACAAAAATTAAAAATAGTACATATTTGACTTTATAAGTCATGGTTAGGTTAAGTTACGTTAAGAAGGGTTATGCGCCCAAGGGCGCATATCCACTCGGAGACCAATGAGGTCCATTGCGAATCCCTTCAGTAGAGGAGAAAAGAGAAGAAAAGTAGAAAATAGAAATACCACGTAGGACAAATCCCCCATATGGTCCGCAGCCGTCCTATTTCCCAAAGCATAATTTATTAATTTTCTTTTAATTGTTGATTTTTTTTTACTTTTGCGAACAAAACTTTAACTTACTGTCAGCAAATGTCAAATCACTGTCCATTTAACTGTCTGCAAAGTTTGCAAGACAGTAGACAAGGCGAATTCATGTATACGGTGGTGTCGATACTACAACAAGTAACAACACCAAAAACACAACAATATATTTTCTTGTTGCTTTCGTTGATCGATATGTCAAAAACACAAGCAACTTTTGACATTTCTCTCTCTAAGTAATAAAAAAAGTAGCACAGCGTTGCTTTCAACGCCACCTGGTAAATGAATTCGCCTTGACAGTAGACAAGACAGTTGTAAAAGTGTACATGAATTAGTGAAAAAGTTTTCATGTATTGCAACTGCCTTGCCAGTACTGGCAAATGTAAACACCGTGTAAGATAGAGGAATGTCAAAAGTTGCTTGTGTTTTTGACATATCGATCAACGAAAGCAACAAAAAATACATTGTTGTTACTTTGTGTAGTATCGACACAGCCAAGGCGAATTCAACTACAGGTGGAGTCGATACTACAACAATCCAAAAACAACAGAAACAACACAGGGTTTTTTGCATTGCATTGTTAGTGTTTACTGTCCAAAATGTCAACCATTCCTAACAAAACACTAACAAATCAAAACAAAGTAGCTCAAACTGTCAAAATCAGATGGCGTTTCGACACCACCTGTAGTTGAATTCGCCTTGGACACAGCCGTATAAATGAATTCGCCTTGCTTGTAGTCGACATCTATTTCTTTACATATTTTAAACCCAACACTGATAAAGCTTCTTACATTACTGAACATACTCCAGACAGCTGTGGACAAAATAATTATTAAATACACCATGCAAAACATGTTTTTTCTATAGCTGTCTTATTCAAGTTTTTGTACGTTAAACTTTTGACTTTATTATGTTTTTAACAAAAATATTACAACGTTAATGTTGAGAAAATAATTTACTATAGTTTAATCGTTATATATTAAATAAAACAAATTAACAATGAATTTCGCGCGCATTGTGGTGAAAAGCGGCTTTGCAGCCATTACAGTTGGAAGATGCCAATCGGTTTCGGCACACAGAAATTTTGTTTCACAAAAAAGCAAAGTGAATCTTATAAAATTTCATTTGGAATCAAAATTGCAAAATTTGGAAGCTCGTGCGTTATCAACACCAAATGTTTTGCGTTTGTCTCACAGAAAAGCCTCCTTGCAACCAACCACTGCTGTTCCAAGTCAAATGAATAAAAAACGTAAGAAACGAACAGAACACCCTGACTTGGCAGCTTTGGGATTTTTTAATGTTACTGCCTTTTCAACGGCAGAAGAATATGATCTGGAACATTTATTTATAGCCTTAAAACAGCAAAGACTGTATGATGCAAAAAAATTCTTTTCGACTGATAATTTGGGAGTAGAACAAGATGTGCTTTATGTAACAGCCAAATACCAGGTAGGCGAAGAGGTTCGTGATATATTTTTCTTTCGTGAGGGATCTGTGGTAATGTGGAATTTTAGTAATATGGAGGCAAATAATATATTGTCATTTTTAAGACCATTTGAAAAAGATCCATTCTTGAAGCCTTTGGTGCGAAGTGAAAGTGAGGTAATGCCATATACCTATATACCAGCTTCTGCTGTGGACATAGAAGGAGATTTAGTAGCCTCAGTCGATATTGAACCTGCGAAAGCATTTTTACAAAATGGAAAATTTTTTTTGACTTCTGGAGAAGACAATTTTTACAATAAATATACATTTTCTAATGCCATGGCCACTTCTATTAAACTGGGTATTTGGGAGGCGACCTTAGATCGTTATATAGACTCTATGGAATTTATAACCGACGATATGAAAAAAGGCCGACGTATACGTATATCGAGAGCAGAAGTTTTACGTAAAACGGGTGAACTCTTAGCTTTAAGACATGTTATTAACTTATCTTCCGATTTGTTGGATACTCCTGACTTCTATTGGGATCGTGAAGATCTAGAGGCATTGTATGTACAAGTCTGCAACTACTTTTCGATATCAAGACGTACCAAAGTTATGAATGAAAAAATTAATCATTGTGTTGAATTGGCCGAATTAATATCGAACAATTTAAATGAAGCGCACAATACCCGCCTGGAGTGGATGATCATTATATTAATTATGATCGAGGTGGGTTTTGAAATTATCCATTATATTGATCGCTATTACGGTAACAAAGATGATGATGATCATAAGCACAAGCGTGTGACTAGTCCTACTGTATAATATATTTTGTATTTTTTAAATAGTTGGTATAAAGATTTATTTTAAATTAAAAAATCTCGCAAGTTTATAATTAAATATTTTATATCGATAACTTTACAAAAGTGGAATACAAAAATTGTTTTAAAAAAAAGTAACAGTGAGCAGAACAACAAAATTAAACACATACAAATTTCATGCAATTGGATTTTGCTGTCAATAAATGGGTTTATTATTACAGTTTCTTTTAAAATATATCGCACTTAATCAACAAGAGGGTATTAACTCAAAATTTAAACATTTTCAGTAGAAGCAAAACAATTTTTAATTTAACATTGAAGGCATATGGAAATGAATTTTTAAACCAACCGTTTCATTACCAAAAAGTATACAAAATAGCAAGATATTTTTACAGCGGGCAGATATGAATATAGCGTGTAGATTTTTTCGAAAAAGTGGAAAAATAAAAATTTTGAGATTGATTAAGTGCGATATGTGAATTTTAAAAATAATTGGTGCGGAAAGTTTTTCTGCCAAAATGACTAGCAAACACGATTTTTATCACTTACATATTCTTTTCAACTGATTGGCTATCACATGGTGATATGTACATTTTTTGTAAAAAATAAGTCATCCCTAATGTACATATATATACATAATATGTACATTAAAGTGGTTCGGTCGCCATACAAAAAAAAGTTAGCCAGTCAACCCCTAGAATTAAAGATTAGGGGAAAAATTCCAGAATTCAGATACCGCCGTTTTAATTTTTTGTACACTCTATCGTCATTTGTACTCCGATCATAATATATTGCATATCGTTATTAATGGCTTGTCTAAGGCTTAGTTTTTGCTTTGGTATCTTTTTAAATACGACATTCACTTCTGGACGCCACTTATGCCATCTTGAATCCTTCCCCCTATGTCCAATTTTTTGCACGTCCCACGAAAGCCCTTCTAAAACTCAGTACTTCTGGCTTTTAATACACTCACTTTTATGCCACGCCCCAAAAGTACGCTCCATTATTCTTTTATATATATTACAAATTGATCAACATACAAATGCATAAATAAAAATAGCATCAGTCACGCTCTAGAATGAATGTTTTATGAAAAAAGTCTTTAGAACTGTAAAAAATAATTTTTGCTACCAACATATAAATAACTTAAATAATATTCATTTCTTGTACAAACTAAATCAGTTAAATAATTTCTTTTTGGCTATTCAATAATCCTGCTAGTGAAAAGACTCTTAAAAAATTTAATAGATTCTCGAATTTTTTTTTAAGTTTTTTAAAGATACACCAATATCACTGAGGTTTGATAATAGTTCATTTTCATATGGTGAAACAACCTTTTCATATGCATCTAGAAACAAAGAAAACATTTTAAAAAAGACGAATGAATAAAACTCCCGGAAGTGTTTCCATTACACGTGGGTGAGATTTTTTGCTATCATAAAAGGTTCGTAAACAAAAGAGGGTTACATTTCAAAACATTGCCACATTCGTGGTAAATTTGCAGCAAAATCAATTCTAACGTTGCCCCAAATTTATATTTGTTTATATTTTTTTGTGACTGAAATGTTGGTTACGATAAAAAATTTTTAAACAAAAAGGAGGCAAAAATATAGTTATTAATCAAATAAGTCTGTATATAATCGTTGTAATGTATTCATGTAACAATATCAGATAATTTGGACGAACAATTATGTTTGGCTGGCTTCAGTTGTTCAAGAAAATATGCATATCATAATAAGAGTAAATATAAAATGGGCCTAATTGCGGAGCGTGGCATAAAAGTGAGTATATTAAAAGCTAGACTTACAAGGATTTAGAACGCTTTTTTTTTGCCACGTGCAAACAATTGGACATTAGGAGGGAAGAATTCGAGATGGCACAAGTGGCGGCCAGAATTTAATATCGAACTAAAAAGTTACCAAAGGCAAAAACTAAGCCTTAGACACACCATGAATAACGATATGCAATATGTTATGATCGGAACACAAATGGCGACGCAGTGTATAAAAAACTAAAAGGGCGGTATCCAGAGGCGTGGCAAAAAATATTAAAAAAAATCTGGAATTTGGGGTGACTGGTTCAATTTTTTTTCGAGCCACCTTCATATACATATCAACGGCCTATATTCAATACCTGCTATGAACCAATTTTTTCAAAATCACTTTTTGACGTAAAACTGTTCGCCGATGACAGCTACATACATATTATATCTCTGATAAAAATTTCTGAGAAAAAAAAATAATTTTGGTACATTTTTTTAAATCTTATTGGCCCTTCTTATGAGTTGTATTCGAAAACATCGACTATCGAAGGTTAATTTAGTTTTATGAGTTGACAGTTCTGTCGAAAATTTCATTGTGCTTTGAATTTTTGAACGAAAAGAGTTTTGTTAACCATTTTTATTTTTCGAATGTGTTGTAAATGAATAAAATTTAAATTTATTAAGTGAAAAAAATGCATTACGTTCTGCTGGTGTCATATAATTGTTAAATGTTCTGTATATAAAAAATTTACTTCATTGCTAACCAAAGGCTGGCTGAAGTAAAATATGTAACAAGAAGATACAAGATATTCTGGTAGTGTATGGAATCATTCCTAGTTATATGTAACATGTTAACATTGTACATAGTATATATAGCTTCATTGTTAACCAAAAGTTGGCTTAAGCAAAAGGTATGTGAAATATTAAAGGAATAGGACTGTTGCAAGAAAGCTTTATAAATTTAAATGTTATTGATTGAACACATTTATTATAATACAAATTATAAATAAATAAAAATTCCCCGTTAGTTTTTTCCCTTCTCCCATTTTTCCTATTTAAACTATTGTAAAAATGGGATAAAACTCCCGGTGAATTTTTATTCATAATTGGGCTGTATATACTTATTTATAAAGTTCGAAGGAATTACATGTACATATATACTAGGGAGATCGATTATTCGACTTTTTTCAATAACCGGTTTTCGAATAGTTGCTACTTTAAAAAAACCGGTTTTCGGTTAAGCAATTTTTAAATAACCGGTTAGCCGGTTTTAATTCGAATACTTAAAAACACAAAAATCAAAATAGTTTTTTAAATAAAACGTTAATTTGAATAAAAACAAAACAATTTGCAAAGGTAAGGAACCAACAAAATACATAGATATGATTTAGATCAGACCTAACAAATATTTTACGATAAAACTAAGAAAAGTGGGACCAGTAAATTGATTAAACTTTAGCTAAATTTTCAAAAATTTTTTATTGATTTACTAAACTTTATTGTTAGAAGATATTTGTATAATGTAATTTAGAAACTGTTGAATGATATTTGATCTAGACAACCGTTTTGCAAAAGCAAAAAAATTATAGGAAGTTTATAAAATTATTATTTGAAATATTCTCTAAAATTTATTTTGGATGAGTTTTAATTTGTTGGTGGTTAAGCTATCTATATAAATCAACCATATTTTTCAAAAGTTGCAAACAAAACCTCTTAGCCAGGATTATCTATTTCAAATTATTTTGTTTCAGCAATATAGAAACGAATAGTGAACTGAACATTCTTTTTGTGTAAAATAATTGTCAATTCGTCGACTACAATTTAAAACATTCCATGACATTGTTTGATTTCTTCAATTTTGTTTTTTAGTTCTTGATGTTTTAATAAATAAAACTGGTAGAAATTTTTCCCATATCGTTAATTCCGCCGTAATGTTGTAGTTTTCAGCATGAAGAGATGCTAGAACTACTTAAGAGTTTTTAGTGCCTTAACGGGCATTTCGTCTTCGGCAACACAATGGGCTAATATTTCACCCAATGATTCATTTTTTGCATCGTATTTCAGTAAAGTATTATTTGTCGTCTCCTTAGAACTACTTCGAACGGAGTTAAGTTTCATTTGGTTTACATTAATGTCAAGCATGTATACTAATTAAAGGTGATTAATAAGTCGTGACATGAAAGAACCTTTGTAACTTATCATTTTAGGGCACTTCAAGCACCTTACTTTGTCTTTTTAATCGCGTTCGAAAAAGATCTAGAGATAACCTTTATATAAAAATATATTTAATATTTAGAATACTCTTGCTCAAATTACTATTTACTTTTTAACTGCACACGTTTTTGTAGTATTTTGAATAGTTTTTGTTTTTTTTTCTACAAGAACACACGCTTTTATAAGCGATTTGTATTTACAGTGTTTATAATGTTTTTTGACATTTGTTACATTTTGTTTTGATATTCTTCATAAAAAGTTTAAGTTTGGCCAATATTCAATTATAAAATACTTAAATTACGGGTACATCTAGAACAAGAGTAAGGAAAATAAATATAAATTACACATTACTAAAATAACCGGTTTATTATACCAAAATAACCGGTTTATTCGATATTCGAAAAATGGGAATTTTAAAATAACCGACTTGGGCAAAGCTAAAATAACCTGTTAAAACCGGTCGAATAATAACCGTTCGATATCCCTAGTTACAAAATTTCGCAAAAATTCCAAAAATTCGAAAAAGGTTGCTAAAATTTTAAAATTTGCAAAGTGTAATTAATATTGCTTAGTAGTCTCTTAAAATGTTTGAAATCCAAATACTCTGGAAAAATCATATCTATAGCGCAAATAGCGAAAGTTCCCGATAAAATTGAACATTTTAAACAAACCGTAAAATTTAATAAAAGTCGCTTAAACTACAACGAGTGGCAGAAATTCTGTAAACAAAAATTCGCAAAAACTTGCTAACAGCGCCATGATAGCACGGTCTAAAATTAATTAAAAATCGCTAAAGCTGTAAGGAATCAGAAAGAAACAAAAACCCTATAATTTTTAGAAATCGTTAAATCGGTTAAAAAACAACAAAATAACATAAATAGCGTAATAAAATTAGCTAATGTAAAAAATAAAGAAGTACATACCTACCCGCTATCTCTATTTGTTATGGGTGCTCCCATACAGGCGAGAGAATTATATTGAAGAAAAATCCCATAATTGCCTAGGAGACGCCCCTAAGGGGATAAAATGTATCCAATCTCCATTAGTCTTTCGTCGTAAACATTTTCTCAAAACATACCAAGGCGAATTCATACAGGTGACCGCATCATGAGATAGAGTTATGCTAGCTATCTCTTTTTTTTGAAAAATACTATTACATATTTTGTTTTTGTAAAAAGTTAAGAGTTAATGTGAAAATTATTAATTAAAAATATAAACACTTATTCGTTACGCACTTTTAATATCATGATTTTATATTTTATATTCACTTTTTTGTTTTATAAAATTTAAATAAGTTTTTTTCAAGTATTTTTTTTTTTTTTTTTTTGAATTTTAAATTTTAATTTTCACAAAATGTAAACAAAGTTTGACATTCAGTATACACACATATAAATAAACAGATGACTCGAAAATGTCACCTCTATGAATTCGCCTTGAAACATACTTTCGCTTTTTATTTACGATTAATTGAGGACACCTATATTATTCAAATGAACGAATGAAACGCAATGTTTGAAATAAATTGTACATGTGTACATATCGTCACCTAAAATGAAAAGGGGCGTACAAAATAAATAACAACAAGGTGTACTTGGCGTTTGAATTTCTTTAATAAAGTCACCATTTTTGATCGGAAAATTTTTTGTGAACATGTAGTTTAATAAAATGAACAAAAATTAATTTAAAAAACTTTGGATTTTTTTTTTTTTTTTTTGTTACGCTCTTTTGCATTTTACTGATGTTGTTCCCTTTTTTGCACTTAATGGAAATTTGTAAACTTTTACTGTCGTATTCTTAAAAATAAAATAGATTTCAAACGTATTTTAAAACTAAATTTCCATACAAATTTTCCTTAAAATAGATTTCATATCCAATTTAGATTTTTATGAATACGACAGTTAATATTTAAACAAATAATTTTCGCATCATTTTCTTAGTGCACTCATTAAATAGAGCGTTTTCAAATCTATATGAATATAGGTATTATTAATTCATTTCGACCAAATTGTAGTTTAATCGAAAAAATATATATATCTAAAAATATACCATAGAAAAGGATTTATTGATGTTCAAAGTTGGAATTTATTTCGAGCAAAATAAATTGGGTTTCTTTTGTATATTTTACACAACAATTATAGTTAAATAAGCCTATAATATTATGTTCCAACTAAAAAAGGTAAGGGAATATATCAATTGTATTGTTGGTTGTAAAACGCGGATTTTTTCAAGTTAATTTTTGGATTCTGGCCACCAAAATTTAAAAATCGAACACTGCGACGTTATGTACATATGTATGTACTTTAGAGCGACTCAAAAAAAAAAAAGTGATTTTGTTACCCCTCTGAAAATATGTTTTATGATGATTCCCAAAATATTTTGGTTCTAGCGTTGACCATCCGTGAGCTGGACCATTTTTAAAAAAGGTATTTTTTTCAGTTTTTAGAATTTTTTTGTACTTTGCTCCAAGACGACATAAATAATATTTGGTATCATCGAAAAGAGTTTTTAAAGCAGCACCCATGGTATAAAAAACTTGACTACTTGCGACCTACTAATTGAGATATTTAACCAAATACATATTTTCGTTTCTGGTTTTCATACAAATTCTATGTTTGTGGAAATAATGTTCTGCTTTTCAAATTGAAATAATGTATAAAACGCGAAAATCGCGATATATTTTATCCTTTTTCATATATAGGCAATATGGGTATCCAATTTTTTAATTTTTCAATTTATCAAAATGTGAAAAATACAATTACAATAAAATTTATAAAAAATCTTTTCGCGATTCTATCTAAAGGTCTAATGTACATACTTACATATATAAAAATTGTATGCAACAAGGGAAAAAACAACACGCATTTTGTTTGAGTAAATTATTTTAAAGATGTCAAACCCCTATGCATTTGTTTGTGTAACAAATGGACAATATGTCAAAAACAATTGCTACAAAAACAATTCCACGATAAAAACCCAACACTACAAAAAATCAGCAGGCGTTTCGAGCAGACCTACTAATTGGGCCATGATTGTATGTTTCGTATTCAAAACTTGTAATCAGCCACAGTCCGACTCCTATTCTAATCTTGATGCTAAATGTATATGAGGCTGGTCCTTATTGGACTTTAAACTCTTTGTTTTAATACAGTACCTTTAAAATGGTTAAATATAGATAGAATATTAATCTAACCAGGGTCCGTAAATAACAGTTATCCAGACTATTTAAACTTAAAAACTCTTCATGTTGGAGTCAACGGACCCCTTAACTGTAATATGACATTTGATTCGTATTAATGAGCACTTTCAGAATCTATGGCAAAACGATCTCAACTCCACAGTTAAGAGTTATCTTTCAACTTAAAAATTAAAGGTCGAATAAAGCTCTTAAAAAGAGAGTTTTAAGTTTTGTTTTTTTTTTTAGTTTGTGAACTTTATTTTTTAAGGATGTAAATCCTCGAAACTGTTAGCATCGGGAGCAAATGCGTTAGCAATTTTTATTTTTTTATTCATTATACAATTTATACATTTTCTGTTAAGTTTGGTACTGTAATTTTCATGATAACATTTTTAAGACATTACATTATAATCTTAAATGTTTCAAATTTGTTATATTACTTTTATATTCTATAATCATTTTTTTAAAAAACTGAATAAATTAACTTAACTTAACTTGAGAGTTTTATTTTTTCCGTCTAAAATAAAACTCATTTGAGGGGTTTTATTTTTTCCGGCTAAAAAAAAAACTAATTTAAGGAGTTTTTTCCGTCTTAAATAAAACTCATTTCGCCGTCATAAAATTAAACTCTTTTGAAGAGTTTATCTTGATTAAAACATTACATATTTGTTAAATTTTTTTTTTTTTGAGTTAAATACAACAAATTTTCCATGTAAATGATGACGAAAAACAATCGACGGTATTTGATAACATTTATTTCTTTAAAATATTTTTAAATATCAAACAGATTTTTTTAAATAAACTAAATGCAAAATAAATTATTTGAATATGCAAATTGATCCTCAAATGATTTTTGTTTTTTGACAGCGAATCAAACTCTTCAGATGGGTTTTATTTTATGACGGCTTACTACCCGACCACATGTACAATATGTTTGACAATTAATGCCGTGGCAACTGTCAAACTCTATATAAAAAAAACTCTAATATTTTTGCCAGCGTTTTTTATATGTATATGAAGTTTGACAGTTGTCACAGCAATAATTGCCAAACATATTGATCGTGTGGTCGGGTAGTAAATAAAACTCCTCAAATGAGTTTTATTTTATGACGGCGACGTAAAACTTCACAAAAGAGTGTTAGTTTCTAACGGTGAAATAAAGCTCTTTTTGAAGAGTTTGTTTCAACCTTTCATTTTTACGTTGAAAAATAACTGTATTAGATGGATTTTTTAAATTCTCAAAATAACTGTTATAAAATAACTTTTTCGATATCACTTATAACATATACTGTCCCTGATTCTAACATATGCCGCATTGAGCTTCAATATAGTTATTTACATATGTAAAGTAGAAAAATTTTGGAGTTCGTTTTTGTGAGTACTACGCCTAAGACTCCGGTACAAAAACCTCAACTCCGACTCCGTCTCCACAGCCCTGCTTGTAAATAAAATTTTTAGAATTTTCCATTTTTAATACTAGCTCTTACCCGTGATCAGAGCTGCCGTTTTTTGGTTATTTCTACAAAAATTAGAAGTTTTTTTTTAATGTGGAGATGTGAATATTTTTTTCATTTTACTTTTTCCCCCCTAAAATAATATACGAATGAATATTTTTAATTTGTCTGGATACATTTTTAAATCCCGTTTTTTTTTAATTTTTAATAATTTTATTTACTTGTTTTCATTATGTTTGTGGCATAACACAAATTATCAGGTCTTTCACAGAAATTGTTCGGAATATTTTCATTTCGATCGATTTTTTTTTACCTTCTTCAGACTTTGATCGAATTTCGTACTTCTTACAAATTTAAATTTTGTTATTTTTAAGTTAAATCGGACAATATTTTGCAAACCAAAACAAAAACTTTTTTCGATCGAAAAATTAAAAGTGATTTCATTCTGAGAAAATTAATCGGCTTTCGTTTTCTGAAGAAGTTTTCTCGGAATAACTTTCGATCGAAATTGATTTCTGTGACAGGTTCGTATACATATGTACACAAAATCATTTCTTATGTCTCTTCAACATTATCAGCAAAATAAGCACCACTTATGTATGTTTTGAAAATTTCGAATAACATTTTATTAATAAAAATTGCTCGTTAAGGTCTACATACATGAACTTGCTTATCCAAGAAAAATAACGGAGATATCTAAATTTAAAACACATTTTTTTATTAATAAGATTTTGATTTGATTTTTTACACATTATTTCTTACACTCTCTATCTCGTCTGCTCTTTGTCTCTCTCTTATCCCGAGAGACTACATAATCGTTTTATAACCATTTAAGTTGATGCTATGACTGGAGGCCTAATAACGGTGTAGTTTCCACAGCTGAAGATGATGTTACAATTGTATCAGTAAAGATGACATTATGAGGTCTATTACTTGGTTCCTCCACAATTTCCGTACAATGCTCACCACTAGGTGATTTCTTGACTTTGTGATGAACTTCGTGCAAATATAATGCACTTAAACACATATCGGCGACTGTTAAATCGTTCGGCTTATTGTCCCATAGTGAATCGGGACCATACAGGCTATAAATTAGAGATTGTTGTTGCGAAGGACCATCTAAGCTGCCCTCTAGCTTCGATACCCTCAATCTTTTCATTTTCTTTGAGGGTGCGGGAAGATTGTCCGTTAAATGCGAATGGTCAGCTCCTAGACTTTGTTGCAGCATTTGTTCAAAGTAACATTGACATTGTTGGCCTGTTGTCTGTTCACCTTCAGAGTTTTTTGGAATTTGAGCATTGTGTCTGAATAATAAGGACTTGGCCACTGATGAGTATTCATCCTGTATGGTACCAAATGAAAGTAAACTTTCTGTTAATGGGTTAAGATTAGCAAAATCCCTTTTTTGTTTATTGGCTTTCAAACCCCCTGATGCTGCTGCTTTACTTAGATCAGTTAAAGCGGTCTGTCTGATGGCCTTTACAAAGTCTAATGATTCAGGTGGCATTTGCCACTCTGGATTTGTCAGCGTAAAATGGAGTAATGATAATTCAGTTTTGCCATTTGTGGTTGCTGCTCCAATATTCTCCGATTGATGAAGCGAGTTAGTTGATACATCCACTTGCCATTCTGGATTGCCATGCTTGCGTACATCCATTTGAGCAAAGGAACACACATTTCCCACACCCCTTACCGAAACAGTAAAACTTCTAAAGAACTTAACGATTTCCAAAGCTTTTGGGCGGAATACAAATAAAAGTTGGAAGGGAGTTATAAGAGGACTAATAATTTCGTTGAGAAAGTAGGAAGCCTTAAACTGAAAGAAGTTTCCAAACTCTCTTTGAACCAATGAAGTGTGCGCTTGATTTTTCCAGTTACTGGGTAAATAATGTACATGAGCTAAAATGGCAGTCATAAATTGTTCCGGACACCAAATCATATTTTCATCCGGTATCATGTTTCGGCATATCAAACCAATAACCGACAGAACAGTGATAATTGTTAGCATGTGTTCTACTTGGAAAACATATTCATCGTATATACCTAATGCCAACAAGAGGAGTAGTAAACCTCCCGATATAAACAAAACGTTTTTGGCCAATACTGCCATTAGAGGAGAAGAAAATGAGTTCAAGTAACGATCGGCATATTCGTAAGCACGATTAAGACGAGCATCTAGTTCATGATCCAGCTCATTAAAATGCCTCAAGTATAAACGACCATAGTTGGACCAAGTACGCATACCTAAAGCCGCAGGTTCTTTTTTCAATAAATTTGCATAGGTAAACGAAAAGTAAATAAACTGCCATACAAATATTAACGGAGCCAATAGAAAGTTTGCAATCGCAATCCAAAAAATAAGATTTGATAACCTTTTTGCTAGCTCTACTTGATTGCCTCTTATGGAATAGTCATCTCGAAGCTGCCAATTGTTCTGAAATGGTGATCCCGGACTGCGAAAGAGTATCAAATCAATGTTGAACAACAAACCTCTTGAAAGCATGACCACCTCTCCGCACAATGGCACATTAAAACGGACTGGCAACAAGTTCTTATTCATCAAAGCCACCAAATAATTCTTAAATCTCAATATACGATGATAAATATCCAAATCAGTTAAATGATCTTTATCAATACACATGTGCTGCTCGGCCTGAACCTCTCGGACTTTCTTTTTGATCTCGTGCCAAGTAATATTATCTAAATTCGCATCATCTATATGTAAAGCAGTGTTGTAAAATTTTTTTATATCCCAATATTGACATAAGTGATACAAAACTTTAACACTGCGTATTAATAAATAAATCGACGCAATAAACAGCATCAACACCGTCAGACCGCCAAACTTATCTACGCATTTATCCATTGGTATAACTACATCAGCTATTGAAATCTTCGTATGATTATCGGCTGGCAACTCATTGCCAAAGAGTACATCATGGTTAATACAGTGCACAGTGAATGTGATCAGCCAAATGACAAAGGCAAACTGTACGAGTTGGAATATCTCATCCAAAACGATTATCACAAAGCCATGCTTTTGGTGGTAGTGGTACATGCGTGTGAAAAACGAATCTAAATCTTCGATGTGATTCCATCTTGATCGATTTATTTCGGGTACTGTGTGCAAAAGAACACCACTATTTCGAGGAGTGTCCTCATCATTATTCGTTGCTTCGTTATCGTTCTGCAGCTGTTGTTGCTGCAGATGATGTTCGTTTATTAGAATTTTATTTTCTTCGTCACTTAATGTCTTATAATTGATATTTTTTGAACCACTGGCCATGAGAATTATTTTTAATAACTTTATTCCTTTTTGGTTTGTAGTATTGTAAATAGCTTTGTTTGACCTTCTTTATTTCTTATAATTAAAAAAAAATATAATATAAACACACAGAGAAGAGAAAAACCACTTTATACAACATAAACGATCAGCTGTTGTCTTTTTACAAAAATATCCCCTATCACGGTTTAAGGTTGCCATAGTTATGAATAGTAAGAAAAACGTCTAAATAATAATAATTGTATTTGGGTCATACACCCGGTGGAGATGTGTCCTTGGGCGCATAACCCTTCTTAACCTTACTACACTTATTTAAGAAGCAGAAAGGTACATTTACATAAGGTAGACTTATTTGGGACAGCATAACAAAAATACCCGACATGTCAAAACTGTCACTCTATAAAACAAAAACAATTTAATGACACATGCTTATATTTTGGCTCTGCCTTGTGTATGAATGTGCCTTGCGGAGCAGTACTGTATTTTAGAGCTCTCTTATGTGTGATTTTTTTAAACTAAAAATGTTCTTTAGTTATTTAAATTTTCTATATTTGCAATAAAAGCCAAATAAATACATTCCCAAGTTATCTGAAACGTGTAGAATTATTCTTTATAAAAGTAATAAGTTGAAAAATCACCGAAGATCTTACTATATGCCAAATTTGTTGTAAGGAGAAATGCAACTTCGACTACACTATTTTAAAACTGACGAAATAAATGAAAGTTTCTTTTAAATTGCAAAAAATAATGCGATATTCGACTTCTAAAATTTTTAAACAGAATTTCGAAATACTATATGCATATATCGTTTCAAGTTCGTTGATAATCTTTTTGACAATTATCGCCATAATACTCTTCTTACATTTATTAAGTTCATGCTGTTTGTTTGCTTAAAATAAGGCAGTAATGAATACCGATATATCGGCGATACTTCGAGTTTGCCGATATATTAGTATCGGCGATATTTACTAGCGATACGACGATACTTTTATTTACAGTTTTTTTGAAAAAAAACAATTTAATTTTCAATGCTAATTTTTTGAATAACAACTAGAGCAATAACACATTCAGAGCAGAGGAAAAAATCAAATAGAATAATAAATTGTCTTTTAATCAGTAAAAATACGATAAATGAATAAACTGAGATGCAGAATAGTTGAGAGTCTCAAAAATTGCCGACTTAGGCGTCAAAGCTCGAAAATTTCAAAAAAATAGATCGAAAAAACGTATTATTGAGCTACTTAGCATGACTTTATATTTCGGAAGTGTTGAAGACATGGTCACTCTACACCTAATAAAAGTGCTGGTAAGTCTACAAGATCTGACCTTTGGAGCGTTTATGAAAATCTTATAAGAAAATTTCAAGTATTGTCCTCTGTCCACCCTACGCTATTATTCAGCTGAAGAAGAAGTCTAGAGATACCTTAGATCTTCTATTTTTTCTAGAGATGCATATCCGCTTGTTTACAGGCGCAATTAAATTTTATACCCAAAATTAAAGAACATGGCGCAGAAATACTTAAGTTTTCTAATGAATTCTGTCGCATATGAGAGACAATTTTCCACTGCATCTCTGCAAAAGTTAAGAGCTCGTTGTTCTATAAAATAAACACCGTTTTTTTTTTTTTTTAATAATGTTATTTTTGTTAATTTTACCATGAATTCAAATTCATTTCGTTGTTTTTAATATCAATTTAATATATTAACTAGTATCTAACCCGCTACTTCGTAAGTTTCTCTTTATTTCGCTTATGTTTCTAGGCTTTAACAAAAAAGTTCCATAATTTTTCATCTTAAAGGTTCATAGTCACTCAGGACCCTATACCTACAATTTTATGTTTCTAAGTTCAACATTATAGAAAATTAAAAAGTACCACATGTAGAACACAAAAGTTAAACAACGAAATTAAATTTCCCGTTTTGCCCCTTTTTTATAATTTTCCCCAAAAAACAACATAGTGTTTTTTGCATTGCATTGTTAGTGTTTACGGTTCAACATGTCAAACATTCTTAACAAAACACTCACAAATCAAAACAAATTGGCTCAAACTATCAAAATCAGAACACCACCTGTAGTTGAATTCATCCTGGTAAGTATATGTCCGTGAATGGAAAAAATGTTTTGTAAAAAAGTATCAAAAATAGAGAAGATTTTTCATCCCTTAAGCGTTCTAATTTCGAAAAAATACCATATTTAGATTTGTATTTCTTACACAGGGTCTCTACCTGATATAATATCTGATAATATCTAAGAGAATGTCGACAGAATGAGAGAACATATTTCTTCATGTTAATCTTAATCTTATTATTAGGATTTCATAATCGACTGATTCTGTACTGATTCTCTGTACACTTTTCAATGCTACTTGACTATCATGTCTTCAAGTTTCCGATTAGTTAACGAAGAGTTCATAAAAATAGCTTAAATCGATTTCGAAACCGACCAAATTTTTTTTTAGAATTTAGACGATGTTAACACAACATAATAATGGTTAAGTTTTTTTCTGTTTTTGTACGTTAATAATTTCTTCGTTGTAAAAGTTTTGTGGTTTTTATATACATATGCGTTTGAATTTTGTATTTATACATTTGTTTGCTTATTTTTGTTACTTGTCATTTCTAGATTATAGCCCAGAAGATGTTTTTCAATGAAAGACGAAATATCGGCCAAATTTAATAAATTATTATAAAATAATATTAATAAAAAAGACCTCGAGCTCAAAATAAGTTCCTTTTATTTATAAAATAAATGTTTAACAATTTTTTATATGAAAAGAAATCCTGAAGCTCTAGATTATACAAAAATAAAATTTATGTGTTAAAAAATATCAATTATTAATTTTCGATTTTGTCTTAAAGGTTAACGCAACTTTTTCTGAACTTAACGCTTTTTAGGTTAAACTATATTTACCCATCATGTTTCAAAAGTAACCCTATAATTTTTGAATATTTAATTTTTAGTTAATATCGAGCCTTTGCTGCAATAGAGTCATCACTCAAAAAACCTCATATTTAGCTAATGCACATGGCCGCCTACTATCTAGCTAATAATGTTTAGTTAATCGCCATATCGTTTCTTGATATGGTGCAAAAATTTCATACAATCATCTTACATATATAATCAACTCTAGAAAGAGGAATTAAATTTTAAGGTACTAGAAAATTCAAATTTGGGTTATGACTCTATTGGGACAAAGGCTCAATATGTGTTTTCTTCGCTCTTTAATATATTAATTATAATTAAATTGTCAACAATTAACAACAGCAAAAACACAACAATGTCTTTTTTTGCTGCTTTCGTTGATCGATATGTCAAAAACAAAAGTAACTTTTGGCATTTATCTCTCTAAGTAAGAAAAAAAAAGTAGCAGTTGCGCTTTCAACACCACCTGAAAAATAAATTATCCTTGGGTTAAAATAAACGTTTAAAATTTTTATGAAATGTGGCTACTTTATCAAACAAAATAATTCCTTTCACTGAACATACCAAAAAACAGTTGTCAAAATTTCCTTTTATAAAATTGTCAAACTCGTTCAATTTTTTTAGAAAGATTCACGCAATTGTTACGAGTCTCAATTTGTTTTCATAAATCCTTGGAATTTTAAATTATTACTAACAAAAAATGCGTTTAACACTAATAAATCTTTTTAAAGACACAGTACCCGGACACATATTTCGGGGTAAGAAACGTTTGGTTAAACCAGTTAGTCGCAAAGCTATGGAAACACTTCAGCGTGAGTATGAGCTTCAAGAAAAAACAATGCTACTTTTGAGGCATCCATACCTTACAGTGGTGAGTAGATTTGTAAAGTCATTTATACAAAATTATTTTTGGTAACATTAAATTTTTTCTAATTTCAGGAAGAGTCAGATGGTCATGTTAAAGATTTGATGAAATCTGAAAAAAAGATTGCTATGTGGAATGATGCCAAAACCATAAAAAAATTAAAACCACATGTAACTCTAGAAGATAGATTAAATCATTTAAAAGTTAAAGAAGCTTGGGATTAATAAGAGTTTCTAAATTGTCTTATTAGTTAAAATAAGTTTAAAATTTTGAATGAAATAATTTTTAAAAACAATATTAATTCATTTTGTTTAAATAGAAAATATCAGATTGCATCCAATTTATCATAGATGAAGGAGTGTTCAAACTTTGCAGTGTTCGAAAATTAACATTAATAAATATCGTGCCTTAGTGTTAGGTTCGGTATATTTGTGGAAAACACAAACGTTTATAGTGTTGGTGTAGAAAATCATTAAAAAAATACGTTTCTCCGTTTGTAATCTTCGAACCCAAAAATAATACTGTACTTATCGAACTCAACAAAAAGTAGGACAATGTAGATAAGGGTTAATTTTTAACTAAAATCCCAAGCGGTGGTCAACACCTTTCTAGCGACGTATTGTCAATGAAAATCGGAGAAAAATTGGTTATGTTATTTAAATTTTCATTAAAAGCGAATTGAAAAGTATCAAAATACTGACCTAAACATCTCGCTATCTCGAGTCTGTGGTTAGATTTTAAAAATGTTTTAATGCAGTATACATAGTATCTATGTATTTAGCTCACGTGAGATTATCGATAGAGCCAAAATATTTTGGGAATCTTCATTAAACGTGGTAAAGTTAGTTTTGAAGGGGGTGCATCAACATCTTTTTTTGAGTCACTCTAATGTACATATATATACACATATGTGTTAGAAAGTGTTTCAATGGAGCTTTTTTGGTTGCAAGTTTAAACTTCGCAATATATATTAGAATTGAGTGCAGTTTTTATGCATTCATACTGTGTTTAGCGATAGTAAAAATATTTCTAATACCACTAAATTTTTTAGCGCTAGTAAAAAATACCAATCATCACTAGCCAGCTGGAAAAAGAAGGAGTACTGCTGCCTTTTAGAATGAACGAATTCTTTCGTTCGCATAACTACATTGAAAACAAAAACAAAGTCTAAAAATTTGTTTTTGTTTTCAATGTAATTATACGAAAGAAAGAATTCTTTCGCACATCGGAAATAAGCTATTAAACTAGAATTCTTAAAAAGAAAAATGAAAAAACTGAAGTAATTATAAATTATAAAGCTCGTAAAGATCGCGAAAAAGAATCAAAATCGGAAGATCGAAATAAATATATAAAAATGCCAAAATTTAACTCAAAATATCGATTTTAATTTTATTATCATTAAATACGAATGAAATTTTGTTGATAATATTTTTATACATACATACATACATATATATGTAAGTATGTACGTATTTTCTAAAATGGTTTTAAAGTTTCAGTTTTCGTTCTTCGTTCCATATACTCATTATGGGAATTGAGGTTTATACCAATGCGAATTCGCTTTTGTTGAAACGCAAGTGCTAGCAATAAATATAAAATGCCCAAAATGTTTAAATAATAAAACAACTTTTTAATATTTAATACAACATACATTTTATTTTAATAGCCTATTTCCAATGTGCGAACGAATTCTTTCGTTCGCATAACTACATTGAAAACAAAAACAAAGTCTAAAAATTTGTTTTTGTTTTCAATGTAGTTATACGAAAGAAAGAATTCTTTCGCACATCGGAAATAGGCTATAAAAATAATTTTTTTGTTTTAGTATTTAATAAAAAATATTCGGGGAATATTAGAAATGCCCTATCACGTTAATTATAAATATTATTTGCACTTTGATATTATGATATAAAAGTACAGGAAATTTTACTTTGTTTTAAGATACAAATTAAATAGTGTAAATGTGTGAAAAGTGTTTGCTCTTAACAGTTGAAAACATAATTCTAAAGCTGTAACTTTTCTTAAACTATAAGAAATAAAATGATCTAAAAAAATGTGTATATTATAGAAATGAATCGATTAAATTAAGCATGTATCTGGGATTTGAGGGACCCTAAATTTAAATTTAATCTCAACTATGTACCTCTACTTCATATTTATGTTTTAGATGCTTTACCAAAATCTATACACTTGTTTAAATATAACAATTTCTTTCAATTTCGTAAAAAAAAATAAATCACTTAAATGTTTTAATTGCTGTTGTAAATTATGGGGTATATAAATTTGCCATAAATGAGATGAAAACTAAAGCCATGGTATTTTCTCCCACTCAAAACTTTGTACATTGTATAACCCTTTCCATTAATAAAGTAATGGTTGAATTCGTTGATCGGTTAGAAATTTTGGGAGTAATAGTTGATGATAAATTAAGTTTTGAATCGCATATTTCACACCTGGTATCTACAGTCAATTTTTCTTTAAGGAGGCTGTATAATAATTGTATCTGCCATTACATGTTAAGCAGAAGGTTGTGAATAGTTTATTGATGCCCTCATTCCTTTACTGTATAGAATTATTCGCGGGGACGAGTGTCAACAATATGAATAGGCTTTACATGTTGTTTAAGCGAGTGATACGGTACCTATATTCTTTGCGGTTGCATTGTCATGTGTCGCAGTATGTGGAACGCTTTTTAGGGACGTCTTTTCAAAACTTTGTAAAAATTCGTCTGCTATTGCATTTTTACAAAGTTTTTAAAAATGGGTGTCCTACGTTTTTATTAAACCTTTTTACATTTACTAGATCTACTAGATCTAACCAATTAATTGTACCTCGTAATTCATCCTGGCTGGAACGCTCATATCAGATGCGAGTTATACGCTCTTTTAATTCTTTGCCCGAAACTTTAAGACACTTCATTGAAAGTTATGAAGTTTATCGTGATAAACTCATAAAACATAGTTTTAAACACAATTTATGAAAATACGTGAATTGGGATAGCAATGAGGAAAACCTTTTTATTGTTTTATACAGTTAAAATTTTATAATTGTTAATTTTTATAAATATTTTTTCGTCGAGTCTTTATTTTATATTTGTGATTATTTAATTATTAATTATGCATATATATTAATTTTTATTTTTTTTTTTTTTTTTATTATTTTCTGTAAAACTAAGTTTAGTAGAATGATTTATTTATTGGTAAATAAGGCTTTGAAATTACAAGTGAGAAATAAATTGAATTGAATTGAACAAAAAAAAAAAAAAAAAAAAAAAAAATCTAGTTTACCGACGTAGCTCCAATAGAAAATGGAAAAATAAGAAGAAAAATAAAATAAGAAAGTTGGCGCAAACGCTTAGCTTTTGAGTTATGGACGTTTAAAGTTTTCCTACAATTCTAAACATATATGGCTAATATTCGTATCATTTTAAAGCTTTTGAACAGATTTTTCTGACTATACAACATTTATTTCAAAATTTTAAATTCTTTAGCTCACATAACAGTTTTTTTTATTTTACGTCAAAATGTAATGGAAGTGTATTTGGAAAGAATGTAGTTAATTTAAATAAGTGTAATACAAATTTTATAAAATAACAAACACCAACGTCGCAAAAAAACTTCACTGCAATAATTTTCTCCCCTATGGTATAAAAAAATACCGGCTTCGCTAACTAAAGATTCTCTGCATTGCGTGCCTTCGGCCAGGCGCAAAGATTTTCTACTCCATGGTATAAAAAATACCGGCTTCGCTAACTAAAGCTCTGCATTGCCGGCCTTCGGCAGGGCGCAAAGATTTTCTACTCCATGGTATAACAAACACTAGCTTCGCTAACTAAACCTATTCTGCATAGCCGACCTTTGCCCGGGCGCTAGGATTCTCTCTTTTTATTATAACATACACCGACTTCGCTTACTAAAACTTCTCAGAATATCCATTAATACGGTGATAAACAATTAAAATAAAGTAAAGAACAACAGGAAAACATATACACATACAGATCTAGTGAAAATCTTTGCAATGATAGGTACCAATATTCGCCATATGTATATGTACATTTGGAAATGTAGTGCAAAATCACGTATGTATTTATATGAAAACTTTAAACGTCCATAACTCGAAAACTAAGCGAGTGCGCCAACTTTCTTATTTTATTTTTTCTTCTTATTTTTCTATTGCTCTAGGTACTTTTTTTTTATTTGGAGCTGCATCGGTAAACTAGATTTAAGCCAAAAAAAAAAATGTATTTTGCTTTCAATAAAATTTCATACTGGTAATGCATTTTTTAAAATCATTAGCATTTTTTGGCCATGTCTGATGCCAGATTTAGCTGTAAAATTTTTTTAATCTGGTCACACTGCATATAACGTCAAACAAAAGAAAATAACCCTACAAGAAGACTAACGGTAATTTTACCAGCTAGATGACCAGTAGTGCTAACTTAAATATTGGTTTTAGTTTCTATTAGTTTATTAAGAGCAAAATGAAAAAAGTGACCAAAACCTTGTGTTATATGATTTGCCCCTCTCTCTAACACATTATGTCTCTCGCTCTAACTCATTATATCGTTCTCAAACTTATTAATTCAATGTAAAATTGTTGCAATTGCTTTAGGAAAAGATTTTTTTTTAGTTTTGGCTATTCATTTCTTGTAGGGAAGAGAAAAAAATTAAAAGAAAGTGTTAAAAATCAAACAAATTAATTTGACATTTCATTGGTAAATAATAGGTGCGTTCAAAACACAAAAGTTTTTATTTTCTTTTTTTACTGAACTTTACTGCATTTTACTAAATTGAGCTCGCGTAAACAAAATACAGTAAATGAGAACACAAATTGAGAGTGTAAAGGACAGTTCTTGATGGAGTATTTCCAAATTTCTACTGCAAACATTGTTGCAGTAAAATTTAGTTAAGCAAAAAACATGTTTCAAAAGTAAACAAGCAAATGCAAACAAACAAAAAGAATACAAACTTTAAAAAAAATGGTTTAATAAAAAAAATTTAAAATAACATTTATAATTTTTTCATGTTTCTTTAGGCCCTAATCATGTAAAACGTAACGCCAAAGTATAACACTGAAACCACAAACAATGTCATAAATGTTTTGTAATTTTGTTGTTGCTTTCTACAGAAATGCAACATTTTCAACGCCATAAGCTATGCAGCGTTTGCTTTTGCTTTGGCAAAAACAAAAAATGTTACTCCTCTTCTCCCTTCTTATAGAAGGGAATGTGTGTCTTTCCTACTACATAGGAAAAAAAGCTGATACAAAACTTTATTGTATAAAACATTGACTGTTTAAAAAAAAAAACAAAAAATGTGCGTTTTGTACAAACTGCTTAAAGTAAAATATTATAGTTTCTAAACATAAAAAATCATCATATGATAAAATAATTATCAAAAACAGCTGATTTAGATCATGGTAAGTTCCTCACTTCTGTCGAAGGTACCAAAAATTGGCTTGAATATTTCCTTAGAAAAAACCTATATCGTTTATTTTTGGATATATTTTCAAATGTTAACAAAAAGTTTTACAAAAATACTTTTTTGCGGCTTCCCTAGAAGCGTCTACGGGCGCCCATTTCAAAATTTGGCTTAAATACTGCCATGGTTCATTTAGTAGGTCTACTTTCACACGTTTCAACTTTTGATCTTCAACTCTTGTGATTTTAGGCGAGAGAAGAAAGAGGGTTGGTACGGAGATGCCTGTACTCTTTCAGAACGCTTTGTGTTTTCATTCTTGGATATATGCACAACGATGGCTACATGAAAAATTGTTGTTTTGAAGCAGTTGAAACCGATTGCTACGTGTGAACATCTTGGCATCTGCAAAAGGGAACTGAAAAGAAGTTGAGCAACAGCAGATTAAACGTGTGAAAGCAGACTTAGTCTGCGCAAAACTACAACAGAACAACAGTAGAAAAAACAACAACCATTTACTCTGTGCAAATTTATAAGCATGTCAAAAACAGCCGCATTTGGGCAATGATTACTACATTTTTATAATTCTTTATCAAGTGGCAATATTATTTTTCGGTGATGTCTTTTTGACGATAGTAATATATTCTATTTAAAATTTAAATATCGATAGTGCCATCGATAGTTTTGCAGCTGTTCGATTTAGCTTAAATACCGGCATGCGATAGAAAAAAGTTAAATTTCCATAGTTATTCTTAAAAAACATTTAACATAATTTAAAATGTTTAAAATATGTAGAATAACGTTATATAAACTCAAAAATAAAACCTTTCAAAACAAGTGAGTGTAAAGAATTAAAAACTACTACATTTCTAACATTTGTACTTAATTATCTAGCAAGGCAGCAACAACAACACGTTTTTTAAGTTCAAACAACAGTGATGAAAAATTAATAGATTTTTCCAATATACCAGTGGAGCATATACGGAACTTTAGTATTATTGCTCATGTGGATCATGGTAAAAGTACTTTGGCTGATCGTTTGTTAGAGCTGACAGGAGCCATATCCCAAAATTCGGGCAGTCAAGTATTGGACAGTTTACAAGTCGAAAAGGAACGTGGTATAACGGTTAAGGCTCAAACTGTTTCTATATTTCATACGTACAAAAATGTTAAGTATTTGCTCAATTTAATTGATACTCCCGGCCATGTAGACTTTTCTAATGAAGTTTCAAGATCATTGGCAGCATGTGATGGTGTTATATTGTTGGTTGACGCCTGTCATGGTGTACAAGCTCAAACAGTGGCCAATTATAATTTGGCAAAAACACGTAATCTGGCTATAGTGCCAGTTCTTAATAAAATCGATATCAAACATGCCAATCCCGAGAAAGTGTGTAAAGATTTGAAAAATTTGTTCGATATTAAAGAAGATCATGTACTTAAGGTTGTTTTTTTATATAAATATCTTTTAAATTATTTTACTTTTGATTTAAATAATTAAAGGTATCGGCCAAACTTGGCATTGGTATACCCGATGTTTTAGACAGAGTTATTGAAGTTATTCCACCACCAAAAGTTGATCGCAAGACGGCTTTTCGTGCTTTATTATTTGATAGTTGGTTTGATCGTTATCGTGGTGCCTTGAATTTGATTTATGTTTTAAATGGAAAACTAGAAGTTGGTCAAGAAATTCAGTCACTAAATACTAAAAAGGTGTATCCAGTGAAAAGTATATCACTGCTAAGACCCACTGAAACTGAAATCAATAGTGTGTAAGTATTTTAAACAATATATGTATGTATATTGTACATATTCATAATCAATTATGTGTCAAAATTCAATATTACAGTTCAGCTGGTCAAGTTGGTCTAATCGCTTGCAATATGCGCAATAGTAAAGAGTCTATAATTGGCGATACCATACATTTAAAAAATGAAAAATGCGAATCCGTAGGCACATTCAAACCTCAGCAGCCGATGGTTTATGCTGGTATCTTTCCAGCTGATCAATCCAAACATGTTGCTTTACGTGGCGCCATTGATAAACTTATTCTCAATGATTCTGCAGTAACAATGAAAGTAGATTCTAGCCCTGCTTTGGGTCAAGGTTGGCGTTTAGGGTTTTTGGGCCTTCTTCATATGGAAGTATTTTGCCAACGTTTGGAGCAAGAATTTGGTGCAGAACCCATAATAACAGCGCCTTCAGTAACATATCGCGTGGTATTAAAAAATCCCAAAATGATAAAACAATTAGGCAATGATACAATGGAAATATCTAATGCTGCATTATTTCCCGAACCCATACACATTAAAGAATATTACGAACCCTTAGTTAAGGGTACTATAATAACTCCTAATGAATTTGTAGGACAAATCATAAGTTTATGTGTCGAACGAAGGGGAGTGCAAGAGAGTTCCATAAATATTGATAATGATCGTTTGCTCATAAATTACATATTGCCATTAAGTGAAATAATTTTAGATTTCAATGATCTTTTAAAATCCCTCAGCTCTGGTTATGCTAGTTTTAATTATGAAGATTATGGCTATCATTTGACAAATTTAGTTCGTTTAGATATTCATTTAAATAATAAACCTGTTGAGGAATTGTGTCGCATAGTGCATGTTACAAAAGCAAAAGATGTTGGTCGCGATATGACGGCAAAACTTAAAGAGATGATACCTAAGCAATTGGTTCAGATTGCTATACAAGCATGTGTGGGCAGTAAAGTTTTAGCTAGAGAAACTATAAAGGCATATCGCAAGGATGTCACTGCGAAATTGGTAATGCCCAGAGGAATTTTTTTTTATATTTATTACTTTTCCTTATATTTTAGTATGGTGGTGATGTGACAAGACGTATGAAACTACTTAAACAACAGTCTGAAGGTAAAAAGAAAATGCGTCAATTTGCAAATATTCGTGTTCCACATGAAACATTTATTAATGTGTTGAAACGTTGAGTGGAGGAGAGAACAAATTAAAACTGAAGTTTGAACAAGATTTAAGACCGTGAGTTTAATTTTTCTTTATTTATTATTGACATCAAAGTGATAATCTTTAAGCAACCATTAACCTGCGTAAACAGACTTAACTTAAATTACGTCAATTTTAAGTTAAATATTATATTTTCATATATTTTTCTCAAGCTTTAGGTCACTTTAAAAAAAAAATAATTAAAATATTGTTTATATTTCAATATTTCGATTTCCGAAATAATAACGAAATATGTGGATGATTAATTTATTATAGTTAATGCGAATGAGATAGATGTCCTGTTATCAACGTTAATTTATTTGATCAGAATATTATGTTCACTATTGAATTATTCAATTCCATTGGTGATAAGGAAAGAAAATAAATTATTGATAGAATGGTATCAAAAACCAACCTCAACAGGTAAAATTTTAAATTATTACTTGAAACACCCGAAGGGAATTATTATTAACACAGCTAGGAATCTAATAGATAGGATATTAACAATTAGTGATAATAGACTCCATATGAAAAATAAGGTAATTATTGGAAATATTTTGAGGAATAATAGTTTTCCTAACAAACTTATTTGCTAATTGGTAAGACAATACATTGATGAAATTTTGGAACCAAAATTTTATAAAACATTAACTTATGTACCTGGGTTTTCGGAAAGATTAGAAAACTCAAATATATATGACAAAAGGAAATAGAGAATGACACATAAAGTGAATAATAATGTTGGGAGATTATTCACAAAAACTAAGGATAGATTACAAAAGTCGGATATGTGAAATTTAGTTTATAAAATTCATTGTGGTCGCAATGTTAATGTAGGAATATGTCGAGCCATAACCGCTAAAAAAGCTTAAGCGACAACATTTTCAATTTTCGTTTTTTTTAATATGAATATTTTGGCGTATTGGGTGGCCTAATTATTACTTTTTTGTTAAAAGATTTCTCTTTCTTATAATCCCTCAGCGGGTGATTATAATTATTGAAGTTGGGAGTATATGAAAGAATTGTGGGTTAATTTTCTTTCAAGGAATTAATGGGCAATGGTGGCTTACCGGGTGTTGAGTCTTTCCAGGGAAACAAGATGGTGTTATTGTATGACTTCAAATTTGGCGGTTGGCCTTTTTATTGTTGTAACTAAAACTTCTTAGTGTAGGTATATGATGATAATTTGTTGAGTCAAAATTGAAGAGCGATATAACTGCTCACCGTAAATTAAGAAAAAGCATTAAGTTAACAATCTTGCTTCTAAACTTATGCGACCTCGCTTTATTATCCACGCCGAAGGTTGGATAAGTTTGACAGCTTAAATTTAAGGAGTACTAAAAGTACACTGCAAGAAATTTATATTCAATAATTTCTTTATAACTTAGATATTATTATATTAAATAAGTTTATCAATTCATAATTCATTAATTAATACAAATAAAAATTATAAAAAATTGGCAAATAAATTGTGTGTCCAATACGAATTGGGCATAATAAATGAATTTATTGGCAACACTTGCATCATCTCCTTAAATCTCATGGTCACAGAAGGTACCGTTACGATTTTAAAGCAAAAACTATTTCAGTTTAAGTGCCAATTTTCATACAAAATTTTTATGAAATATAATAAAGAAAACCTTCTCCTATAAAATTTGGTTTTTGTCGCTTGAGCTTTTTTTGCGGTTATAGCTCGATATATGAGGAACAACTGGGACAAAACTAAAATCTAGATTAGATTGACATAAACATGACCAAAAATATAGAAATTATAATTCAGCCCGTGGAACGGCATTATCAACACATTGTAGGGATTTTAATCATTATCCTGTTTTTGAGAACACATCAATTTTGAACATAGACAATTTTAAGAAACGTAGATACATATTTGCTAGAAATGTTACAGATTAATAATGTTCCATTTGAAAAAAGGATTAATTTTAAAAAAGATACTGAGGTCTTAGCTCAGATTTATAGACATGTATTGAATAAAAATTAATAGGTTGGTGGAAGGGAAAATTATAAATAGGTATTTGTCTTTGATTATTTATAAAATTTAGTTCAGATAGCATAGCACAGATTGAAAATATATATCGTTACCTAAAACGCAAAAGGCCCTATCTAACATTTTGAAAATTTTACAGGAGAAGCAAAAATTATTTAATATGATAAATTTATAAATTAAACTGTTTATAATTAATTTTTCTTCTATTTTTCTTGTAAAACCTACAAGTTGTTTTGACAATTAGCAATGTTGCATATTATGCAAAATGTTAGTTAGTCCTTTTAGCATATTTCGCGTTATCGTTTGTAGATAAGGCCTTTTGTTTTTGGTTAATAAAATCGCTAATTATGGTCGAAAGATTATAAATTGTTTTGTGGCCATTTGAGTTTATGCAATGCATCAGAATCAACGAAAAAAGTCGATTTTTAATTTTGTGTTAGATAGGGCCTTTTGCGTTTTAGATAACGATACATAGATTGACGGAAAGGGAAATTAAAATAGGTTTTAGGTTTTGAATATTTTTAAAAATTTGTTTGGTTTCCTCTTTTTATTTTAAGTTTGTTAATCAAGGCGAATTCATTACAGGTGATCTTAAAAGCCCTGCTGGTAACTTTTTTTCTTTAGCTTTATAATTGTTGGATGTCAAAATTTTGTTTATTATCTTTGTTTCTGTTTTGATTTGTTTCGGTTTTTGACATTGTACAATGATTTTACAAAAACAAATTGCTTGTGGTTTTTGTACGAGTTGTACTTGTTGTATTACCGAGATTACCTGGAATAAATTCGCCTTGTTGTTAATTGAAATTTTAAATTTATTTTTCGATTTTTTATTTTTCCATTTATTGTCAAAAACCATTTTGTATTATTTAAAAAATATTTCCTGAAGAAAATTTCCAACGGAAATCGAAATATTGAATAATAAACAATATTTTAATTAATTTTTTTTAAAAAAAGTGACCTAAAGCTTGAGAAAAATATATGAAAATATAATTAACAGAAAAAGGCCGAAGTTATAAAAATAAAGTCAATTTAAAGTCGTATTTATTAACAAAAATATTTGATTCCCGTTAATAACTCTGTTGAGATCTTGGGAGAGTTTAACAATTACAATATTATTGCCAAGTTAAGCATTATTAATTAACTTAACGTTGTGTTTTCAATACAACCTATTGACATGTATGTAGAATTAAAGTTTTTTCGTTAAGGTTTTTGAGCGTTCGAGTTCTTTTATAGCAAAATGCAGTAAATGGGTAATTACTGAGTAAACTCAAAAATTACTCTTAAAAAAAGTTGTGGCCCAAAAAAGTACGCGAACGGAAAATTTTTAAAAATTCGTAAAATATAGGAAACAGAAAATAAATGTAGTGTTGAAAATGTTTACAATTTTGAACACTTAACTCGTTTTCTTATCGGTACTCGAGTAAAAACTTTTTATAACACGAACATTTAAGGAAAATACAAAGAAATTACTTTATGTAATCTTTAATGTTTGATTTTTTTTTCATTTTATTTGATTTTGCTAATTTGTCTGTGGGTTTATGTATTTAAAAGAACATGAATAATTTTATTGATTACGTAAAAAACAAGTGCAGTTCTAAGTACCCAAATACTCTACACTTTTACAACCCTAAAAAGTGAACATAACAAAAAACGTGGGCGTGCCACGTCGCATAAAAAACAAAATAGGTCAGAACCGTAAAAGTTTACAATTTTTAACTCATATGTACATACAATATGTATGTATATATCAATTTATATTGTAAGTAACGATGCTACTTTGGCCTACTAGGCTTATTGCATTGAAAAAAAAAAAATAAAATAAAAAAGGGGATGGTAAATGTATTCCAAAATTGATTTTCGATCAACTTTTTAGGTTTCGATTTTTGAAATCGATTATTCGCAACTCAAAATAGATTTCAAAATCGTTTAAGATAAATTTGTAAGTTTTTGATTTTTTTTTTAGCAAAATACTATAGAAATTGAACTAAGATTTTTTACAATGGGTAGATATGGCCAGCCACTGTTTATAATTTTCCTGCAAAAAGTGAAAATGTTTAAATTTTGAGTTGACTCCCTTTAGAGGAACCAGTGCGATATGTATGTACATTTAACATATTAAAATTGTGCTCTTGATTAAAATTATAAAAAAAATCTGAGTTTTAGTACATTTTAACCTTGAAGTGGAATTCCTTTAAAGCAACAGCGTGCAAAATTGTAAGAATTGTTTGAACATTGCGCATTGGAACATAACCAGTTTTGGTGTGTTTTACTTAACTTGATGAAATTCGGCGTGTTTTGGATGGGAATTATCTACATATAGGTCAACTAAGTGAAACTTGGTTAAAACCATTTGTTTTGTCACATGCAGTTAATATACAGAGAATTGTGTTGGTGATTTATTAGTTAGATATACCAACGTTATTGTAATGGATGATTTTAACGCCAATTTATTTTGCCAAATAGAGTCCCTTTGTGTTCACTCTATGTGTCAACGATTAGATCTAACGGACACATAATTCCATTCCCATGAATTACCATGCGGGTAATTCGACTTCATTGTTTGATTTTTTTCTTATAAGTAATGCAATTTATCTAGGAATGGCATGTCAAATCGTCAGCTCAGAATTGGTTTGGCGCATATGCCAAAAAGTCGGAGTGGAGAAAAACGACAAAGAAGATTTGCATGAAGATTTCTCAAAATGTACCCGATAGAATTTTTTTATATTTTTACCACTGCTTCCGGTATATGTTATGAAGAAAAATATAAATTTTTGCTCACTTTCATGAATAAAGTTAGAATTTAAAAGTATTTTTTTGAAAATGAAAAATATTGTTTTGTGCCGCATACGCCACTTTTCTAAAAAAAAATTAAAAAAATGGCTTTTTGTGCTGCATACGTATACTTATTGCTGTGTATTGAGTAACTTATTGTTGAGATGAATGTTTCTATATTTACAATCTAATAAAAAGTCAACATTAATGAAATTTTTTTTTTATTTGGTTTTATTTTACAAAAACAGAAAAAACAGTTCTACTGTTATGAAAAGGTACATAAAAAGCCACAAAGTAAACAATTTAAATAATACAAAAGTAAAATAGAATCAAGAAAAAACACTTAAAATTTAAAACTAAATATTGAGTAAATTTTTATAATAACTTTTATCAACATGTGGAAGAAATATAAGCAAGTCTTTTATGTCTCTCTTTTTATCGCTGGAAATAATTGATGGTTTCGATATTTTCAAAACGTGCGTCAACAAATTCTCAGGAGTTTTCAAACAATTTTTTGATGCAGACTTAACCAAAATTGCATTTTTATATTTTTCCTCTCGTCGAAATTTTATAATGTATACATAAATCATTATTTTTACTGTATAGAAGTACTTTAATTTTAGCAAAAGGGACTTGTCGAAAGTCCATTTTATTTGCTACCAACGAGTATGTGCGAAAATCTTCCGGAAGTATTTCCATAACTTTTAATTTTGTTTTATTATTTGGCATTGTTTTAAGCATATTTAGTAAATGAAGAGGACTATGAATTTCAATATTCTTTAAGTACCGGTCAATAACACCATGAACACAGTCCACTTCTTGAATTAAAGAATGTCCTGGTTCTGAAAACTTTTGTATTACGGTATCAATATTATTTTGTTTAATAAACATTTTGATTGTGGTTGAGTTAATTCGATTTTTATTTTGAGAAGTTTTTGCTGGAGATTCTTTCTTATTTATAGAAACGTAAGCTTGTCCAGATTCTCGAAGCCGTTTTCTTACGTTACGTTCCCACAGTTCAGGGTTTGTTTGCCTTTTCTTTGATGACGAAGGAAGGATTCTGAATAACATATGAATGTATATAAGTAATGAACTTTTATTTTCAAATAAAACAAAATAATATTCAAGTATGTACCTGTTATTGTTTTCCATTTGTGGAGGGTTTGACGCACATTTAAATGGTAGCTTTTGAGTTAAAGATGTGTCATATAGGTAAGAATCGGTCCAATTTTCATCATCCTCAAAGTATTCATAAATCATTCTAAAAGCATTAAAAATTTAAACATATATCTTAATATGGTAAAAATTTAAATAATACTTACTTAATTTCATCTGGAAGTGTAGGAGCTGGTGAAGAAGATTCCATTTTTATATGTTTTTTTTATAAATTTTTACTATTTATTAACACGAGGTGTTATTATTTTATAAAATTATTTTTCCCAAATTTATTTTCTTGTTGTCATTTTATTTTGCTTTTGCTTATGTTCTTATTATTATATTTTGTGCTTGTAGGTCTATGCAGCAAAGCAACAGTAAAATATATTTTGTACGTTTTTGTATGAAGAATTTGCTGCAATCGCCAAACAATGGCTTGTAGAGCAAAACAGTACTTAAAAGATTTTGAAACAGTTGATATGCAGCAAAATTAATGCTTTATATCTCAGAAACCATAAAAATTTTCGCGAAACAGGTTTTTGATTTAGAAAGAGGGTATTCAAAAAATATATTCCTCATACCTAACTCATTTTTTTTAAAAATGGTCGGTAGGTCAAACCAGTAATGAGCTGACGAAATGCAGTGTACCGGCATATCCCGCCATTATTTAATCTTTATTGCTGCTTATATTCCAAATTTGCGTTCTCCGCGTTATATGTCATACCCAAATTATAACACCTTAAGACTTGAGGATGTAGAGAATGCAGCACATGAATCTGGCTTTACTAATATGTATGTTACTAATGATGGGAACTTACAACTTGAGGCACTTATGTGGAATATTCATCTAATATACTCAATTGTGCCTGTTGTGCGATGGAAAGTATGTTTTACGAGGGAGAATTTTCTTGATAGTAATGAAATTAGTTATTGGACTTCTCTTTTGGACTTAGCCTATGGACATAACTTTCAGTGCTCAAGATTCCGAGTAACTGGAACTTTTTGGCTATATAGGAATTAAGTCAAAAGGGTAATTCGAAAGTTAAAAAGTGCTGATGAACGACTTTTTAAGGATTTTAGAATGTATCGGATTGGATGTATCGAATCTGAACCAGATGTGTTAAATAATTATTTTGTTGAATGGCAAAACCTGGTTCCAAATGTTTACAATAATGACGGCATATTTTCTGATTCGGGGTTTCCCTTTAAATGTATTAATTCTGATTCTTTATATACTGCATTGCTGAGAATTAAATCTACTGCTCTGGATCATGATATGCTATCAGTAAGATTTTTAAAGATTATTTTTTCGTTTGTTTCCTCGCATTTTCTTCACCTTGTAAATACTATTATAATAACATCTACTTTTCCTCATAATTAGAAAATTGCTATAGTCGTGCCTATCAAGAAGGAAGGTCATTCGTTCTGTTTTGATAACTTGCGCACTAAAGATGAGCGATATTTCTGTACCTGTGATTTAATCACTGTTACTGAAAAATCACGAATCACAGTTGTGACCAAATTTGTCAAGTAACAGGTACTTTCTAAGTCGTTCTTTTTGTATTTTGTTACATATACAAATTTATGATATTTCACTGTTTGTGTGGGTAAAAGCGTTTTTTGAATGAAATGGCGATTAATATTGCTTTTCCTTTCATTCTCTCTTCTATCTTATTAGTATTTTTTTTAAGCCAAAGTTTATTTGTTCAAGTATGTATGTATATGCAAGTAAACAGATTTGAAAGCTCTTACAATTTGTTGTTGTTTCTTTGCAAAATACTTACAAAAGCTCTTGTGAAAGCTCGCGCATTGTACATATTGCTTGGTCGAAATTGCTATAAAAGAACAAAAAACTGATAAACCGTGATCACAATAACAGTTTAAAGGAGCAGTGATTTTTAAATCACGTTCACTAATCACGATGATCTTTTAAAATCACGGGATCGCTCATCTCTATTGCGCACTATATCAGGATTTTGAAAGGGCTATAACACAACTTCGCTGCTGTTGTCGCTGACAAATTCTATTAGACAGTTTTAAGAGAGCCGTAAGAATGTGGTTTTACTTTCTATAGATTTCTTAACTCTAAATTACTATTTAAATTGTCTCATGAATTTCATTTCTCCCTTTCGTATGTAAACTGGTTGAATCTTACCTTTATGATAGATCTAAATATGTATCAATAGGTGCTCGTTGCTCCCAGATTCTTCAGATTACAAGTGGTGTTCCACAAGGATCTGTAGTTGGCCCGCTTCTTTTCATGATTTACATTAATGGTCTGTTAGAGACATGGCGTTTCCTGTAAGCCCTTCGTATATGCTGATGATGTACAATTTGTATGTTATTCTGATGCTGAGTTCTTCGACGGGTTGGAGGAAGGTGTTACTTATGTTATTCGCGAGGTGGTAACATGGGCTCATGACAATGGATTCAGCGTGAACCGAGTGAAAACAAAAGTGGTGGGATTTAGGTTTGACACTAATATTATAAACATCACTATTGGCGGTATTCCTGTTAGTTTTGTCGACAAAATGAAATCTCTAGTCGTTAAATATAACTTGTTAAATTTTTCTTTATCTTTCATCTCGGGTATCATTTGTCCTGAAAAGACTGTATTTCCTAAATCGGACATCTTTTGAAAATTTTGTTTCTATTAGAATATTATTATTTTTCTATAAATGCATGGTTAATGGTAACCCTGATTATGTTGTTGAAAATTTTAATTTCTCTCGGTCAACAAGGAATCCCCCAATTATTTTTTTTTATTAGACGTTTGAACACTTTTGGAAAATCGTATCAGATTCGGGTAAAGACAATCTGGAATACTTTTTGTTACACAAACAAATGCATTGGATGTTGGCATCTTTAACATAATTTACACAAACAAAATGCGTGTTGTTTTTTCTATTGTTGCATTGTTGTAGTTTTGCGCGCCCCTACTAATTGGGCCATGAACATTCCTACACACGTATGTACACTAAAAAATTTTTAAGTTGTATTGTGTATGCACATTTTTTTATCGGTTTAATAGATTAAAATTAAGAATTGCCAAAATTTTACTTAAAATAAAAAATAAATCGAGTTTAGAAGCCGAATAATCGATTTCAGTATAAAATCGCATACGTAAATTCGATTGCGAAAAATCGTTTTTTTTAACACAAAATCGATTTTCGTTTGATACCAATATTAGGGCAATGACCAGTGCTGCCACGACTAATAAAATTTTTACAACCAAAATTTTTGAAAAAGTTACCAACTGTGGAAAAATATAGGCCCTTATTACGGTTCACAACTCAACTCAGTTGAGTTGTAATTAAAACAACTAGTTATGATGAGTTGTAATTTTTTGATGTTTTTGTTCACCGCAATAAAGCAAAGTTGTCAACCATAATACAAAAATTAGAAAAGCCTTTTCTTAATTGAGAAAAACAATAAAATTTATTTTAAGTTGTATTGTAAAACAAAGGTTATTTGCACTTAATAGGAAAATATTAATTACAAATTAAGAAAACAAAACAAGAAATACATACATATTAAAAAAATAACGAACAGCTTAAAAGTTTTTATTTATTTGAGTCCTTTTTCGTAAAATATATTTTTATTTTATAAGAGTTAAGCTCGTCAAATTTCCATACAAAATTCAGTATATTGAATTGTTTTGGCGAAGTTGGAAACTGTTGGCGATATGCGAAATGTATTTTTTGTTAATATTTTCAAATTTACTTATCGCTCATTTCGTGCAAGACCGTCACAACTCAAAATTTGAAACTTTACAGGAGAGCCTTTTTAAAATTCTAACCTATTATTTCTCACCTTCTTTTTCACTAAAATACAGTTATAAAATCAAATGTTTCTTTTTTTGCTACAAAGAAAACCACATGTACAAGAGGAATGCCAAACACAAACTGAAATGTGACCTTGTTGATGCTAATTGCTCAAGTTTGTTACGAGAGGTCATATCGTCACAAGCATCTGTATTACCGTTATTTTTTCGATAATTCTCTCCGTTCTTAGATTAATTTGTAGAGATTTAAGAGAAGAACATTTCTGCATTACTAACTCAAAAATGCCAAATTTTGAGTTGTGACGGTCTTGCACGAAATGAGCGATATATCTAAACTATTACTTATATGGGTATAATGTGTTTCTCTTGTTTGTAAGTTGTATTTTAAAATTATAATTGTTATTATTACAGTTTCAAAATGCTTCTATTTGAAAAATTTTTGAATCATTTTATAATATTATGACTAATATAAACAAATTCGTATTTCAGAACGTAAATTCAATGGCAAGGCGAATTCATTACAGGTGATCCTAAAAGCCTTGCTGATAACTTTTTTTCTTTAGCTTTATAATTGTTGGATGTCAAAATTTTGTTTATTTTCTTTGTTTCTGTTTTCATTTGTTTCGGCTTTTGACATTGTACAATGATTTTACAAAAACAAATTGCAATGGGGAAAATGTGTATGACTGAAAGTCAAAGAATTTTTTGTTATAAATTAAAAATATTGCCAAATCATTATCTAAAAAACATTTAATAAATAAACATATCGACAGGTTATAATAAGTAAAATTTCAAATTTCTTAAATTCACGCAATTTTCTATAAAATCTAAAATTATAGATTATATATCTATTTATTTTTAAAAAATCTTTAAAAATCATATGTGTATTTCAACATATTAAAATATACTACTGGAAATAATGTAAATTTGGAACGTTTTACTGTAATTCAAGTTTTTAGAAACACTAAAACTACTGTTGTGTACTTTTTTAGTCATGTTCTGAAACCGATTCCGCGTGATATTATGCACTTTCTACTCTAAGTACCACTTATCTTTATACTATTAAAATCAGGAAAAACAACACTCATTTAACAAAATAAACAATTGAAAATCTATGTTGATTAAAACTTCATTTGATTTCAGTTTCAGAACATGGCCGTTTCTAATATAAAAATCACATTTGGCAATTTTTTTTTAAAAGATTTTTTGTTTTCGATAAGGTATAGAAACTTCCCTTCATTTGAAACAAATAATGAGAAAATCGTAGTTCAAAGTAAGCATTATTCGATGTCGTAAATAAAAAAGTAACCAAAATTAAAAAAATATTTACATCTCCACATTGAGAAAAAAAAATACCAATTTTGGTTAGAAATAACCAAAAACGGCAGTTCTGGCTATTACCGATATATCGGCAATACTTCGGGTTTGCCGACAACGATACTATTTAATAGGTTTTTTGAATATACAATTTAATTTGCAATGCTTTTTTTCCCCTAACAACTAAGAGCAATAACACATTCAAAGCAGAGCATAAAATAAAACAGAATAATGAAATGTTTATTTTAATTCTTCAACTGTAAGTCCACACCAAGCCTTCAACGCGTATGGAACTTTTCATTCGATACGTACATATATGGGTTAATTCCAAAAGTAGTGTACATGAGCATTTTTTTTTTTTTTTTTTTAAGGTTGAGGAATTCATTCTCTGAAATTGTTTACTTGCAGTAAGATTTGTGCAGTTTGCGAAATTACTTTTAGTTTCTTTAAAAAAAATTTGTTTTGCTTTTTTATTGCATTTTGGTGAAATATTTTCCGGAATGTCACTTTTTACAAAAATTTACAGAACTAAGAAATTAATGCAAAAATGTTAGAACAAAGCCTACTATCGCATTCGTTCACTTATTATTTACCAGCTTTGGATGTTTTTCTTAAAAAAAAAACGGGTTAGTAATAGCAAAAAGATATTTTTCGAAGAGATTCCAATTATTTTTTTTTCCTTTTATAATTCAAGAATTAAAAAAAAGTAATTTTTTTACAAAAATTTGTTTTTGTGCAGCTTACATTTAAAGTAACAAATTTGCTTCAAACAATTTGGAAGAAATTGTTGTATTTTGCTGGAAACTTGAAAAAATAAAAAGTGACAGTACGGAATTTTTTGTGACAGTAAAGAAAATCCAATTTACATTTCAAGTGTAACGAAAACTTAAACATTTATTCATTATTTTGTTTTTGGTTACTGTTTGTTTTTTCTTTTTTATAAAAACGAAACAAAAAATAAAAGTAATCCAATTATATTAACAAAAAATTCATGAACAAATCTATTCATCGGAATCTGTGAATATTTCATAAAAAATTGATTCCCGATTGGTTTTTTTTCTATTTGTTTTTATCTTTACATCAAAAGAACTACAGTATTGAAATCAATCAGAATTTTCGAGAAATAAGCTTTTAAAATAAAAAAAACCTTTTTACTTAAAAGTGACAGTAAAGAAATTTGTGATATTTTTTTTGTTTTTTTCTTCTAAAAAGTTATTTCACGGAAAATAAAAACAAGAAAAAGTGATCAAAACTTCGTAATATATTAATATACATTTTTATTTATTTTATTTTTTACGATTTTTTATTAAATAACTGTGTGACAGTACGGAAATTTTTAGCTGTACTTACCATCGTGCGATTATAAATTCACTTGAAAACACCAAATAATTGATTTTATTATTTTATTTTTTATCTTAATCAATTTATCACTTCTTGCACTTTTTAATAGCGATGCACATAAAGCAAACGAAACAGCTCAAGTAATGATTATGACTTAATTAAAAAAAATGTGACATTACGGAAAAAACGCAGAGACAAAGTAAAATTAGAACGTCAAAATGACATTGATAACATTTTTCAGGTAAAACCAGGAAAAAGCAATAAAAATAAATACAATCATTGAAAAACAGTTGAATTTTTTATTATTGTTCTATTGTTTTCAACTCTTTTTCCATGTTGCTTAATGAATAACATGTGTGGAGACAGGTATATTTGTATGTAATAGGCATGATATACAGTTAAAGCACCATTTGCACAATTTAGCAGAAAGTTTTACAATAATAACAACTACTTTTGTTTGTTGCTAATTATTTTAGAGCTTACTTGCCGTTTTTGTTTTTTTATTTTCTTTTACATGAAAGAAATAAAAAGCTTGAGACGAAAAAAAAGCATTGTGTTTGGAATTAACCCATATGCATTCCACGTGTTTGATGTGTAACTTGTTAATACAATTTTACACTATCACTTTTTAGACTGATACATAAACGCATTGAGCGCTTGGTGTGGAGCTGCAGCTTTAGCCGTTTTGCTTTGCACCATTGATAAGTCTTGTATATTTATTTATTTATTTGCAATATATTTTACAAAGTAAATTTATAAAATATAATTTAAAAAGGCGCCGGGTAACCAGACCATATGCGCCCAATAAGATCTTACATTAAATAAGGTTCAAAATTAATGATTAAGTAAAAAATTCAAATAGTAAATGTATTTATGTTATATGTTTAATCCTTTCTTATGTTCCATGTTATGAGATTTGGCCTAAATCTCCTGAATATTCTGTTTTCGCAAACTTTCCCGTATTCTGGGTAAGTTTTTGCTTACCGCACAATCCAGCATCTTCTCTAAAGGTTCGTCCATCTTGGAAATTGGGCATTCCGCCAAAATGTGAGTGATAGATAAATTAACATCGCATAGGTTGCATCTTGGTGGATCTGTCCGTTCATAGTAATGCCTGGTATTAAACACAGCCTTACCCACTCTCAATCTCGCCAACATAATACATTGACTTCTGTTAAGGTTTTCATTGTATTTGGGTCGCCTAGGTGTAGGGTTCTGTTGTCTTAGAATTGCCTTAAACGGATTTGATAAAGCCTTAGGAAAACATGGCGTCTCAGTAACTTCAGGTAAGTCTAGTGCTCTCCTTGCAGCGTTGTCTGCACATTCATTCCCCTGAATACCGATGTGTGATGGAATCCAGAGTATAACAATATTGCTGTTATTATCATGATAAAGCATGTCATTATATGCTCCATTATTGTTCTTCATTAGAGCCCTGGTGGCGCTAAGGCTGTCTGTACAGATTAATGTTTTCTCCTTTCTCTCTACCGATAATTTTATTGCACACCTTATCGCAGCAATCTCGGCAATAAAAATTCCACTGTGATCTGGTAGTCGTGCCTGCCGAATACCCTCAAAAATGGTAGGTGATATTTGTTCGACAATCGCATACGATGTACTTCCGTTACGGTACGAACCGTCCGTATAGAGTGTTGTGTTTGGTGAGTGAACTGAAATTCTTTCCCCCAACATTTTCTTAAAACATATTGGGTTAATGGTGTTTTTGTTGTAGGCTCGTAGGCTGTCATCAACCAAAACTCTCACCGCGCCATTAGAGTTGATCGGTTTAGAAGGTAAAGCAATGTTGTTTGTCCTTAACAAACAAATAATCTTAGAAATGGAGCATCCATACCTGGCCAAGGGATTGTTAATATGTTTCCAAAACAATTCGTGTAGACCATCCAATGCTATGGTGATAGATCTTGAGACCAGCCCAACAGAGGTTTTTTCTAGAAGTTGCTGGAAATCTGGAAAATTTGCTTCCGTTTGTAAAGATTTAATGGGAGTCGCTCGTAAAAGGCCTGAGGCTGATCGATAGCACTTGTTGAGTGAGGTTTCAATCTTAGCGATATTTCTTTTTGATGTCCATCCATAAATTGTTATGCCATGCAAAATTATACCGGAAGTTAAAGACCTGCAGATGTTGAGAGCTGTCTCAATATGTGGCCCTTTACCACGCGAGCAAATAAGCCTTAATAGATTATTTGTTTTACTTAATTTGGTTAAAAGGTATTTAACATGAGTGTTCCAAATTAAGTTTCTTGTGAAATGAATACCCAATATTCGCAAATGTTCAGCCACCTGCAGGTTTTCATCTCTTATGCAAAAAGTTGTAGGGGAACAATCCCTCTTTCTACACACATGCAGTAGCTCGGTTTTTCCAGCGGGCACTACTGCTCCTCGACTTTTTGCCCAGTTGTGGACCCTGGTGTCTAAATTGTTTAAATTTGATTCAACCGCTTCAGGTTTTCCGGATGCAACAGCGAAAATGTTATCAGCATAAATGCCAACATAGTCTATCCCCGGCAAATTTTCAACCGCCTTGGCCAAAGAATTCGCGTAAATGGTGTAAAGCACCACCGACAATGGAGACCCCTGAGGAATTCCATTATCCAAAGGATGGGATGAAGAGAAGTAGCCATGAACTTTTACAATGATTTTACGGTTTTCAAGAAAAGACATTATGACCTTCAGAATTTGTTTGTGGATGCCCCACTCATTCAGCTCGAGTACTATGTACGTTGATACCACTCTATCAAATGCTTTTTCAATATCCTCTGATATGACTACACTGTGTTTCCTATTTTTTAGGTTGTAACGCAAGGTTTCCTCTAGACGGTGACATAAGGTGTGTACCCCATGTCTTGGCAAGAAAGCGTGCTGCTTTTTAGATATATTTTCCATCGTATATTTCCAAAAGCGTTTTGCTAGAATTTTTTCAAATATTTTCGAAAGTACCGGCAGAAGGGAAATTGGACGGTAGCCCTCTAAGCTGTTTGGATTCTTTCCAGGTTTAGGTATAGGTGTTAAAATAGCCGTTTTCCAGTCGTGTGGGTAGACACCACTGTTTAAAATATTGTTGTATAAGCCGCAGAGGCGGTTTTTTAGATAATCTGGCGCGTTTTTTACCATAGAATATGTGATTTTGTCATTTGCAGGCGTTGAACCCCTCAGAGTTTTCAAAATTTCATTTAGTTCCATCATATTAACTTCGCGATTCATCCCTGTATGATAGCAGCAAAGGTTTGGCAACGTGTCAATTTTAAGATTTTTCTTTGCTTCTATAATTTCAGTTTCAAAAGCCTGATCTGCACTTAGCGAACTCCAAAAGATGCCAAATTGGTCAGCTATTTCTTTAGGGTGGGATACATTATTGTTGTTGGTGCAAATAGTTGGAAAGTTACTGGTTCTATCAGATCTTAAGTTGTTTACCTTTTTCCACAAGATTGAAACATCCATTAATGGATTTAAGGAATTGAGGAAGTTTTCCCAAGTTAACCTTTTCGCAATTTTGCTTTCCCTTTTTACTTTGGCACACGCCCTTTTATACTCTAAGCAGTTGACTTGGTTGCGATGTCTTTTGAACAACTTCCAAGCTTGCTGTCTCAGTCGGATGAGTTTTGCAATTTCAGAATTAAACCATACTGGATTATTTTTGTTCGGTGGTGGACGACTGAGGGGAATAGTTTCATTAGCTGTTTTTCTAAAAATTCGTTTAATTAAAGATGCTTCCTTGTTGATGTTTTCTGTCCTCTTGAAGTCTTCAGCCACCTGGGTTGCTTTTTCCCGAAAGAGGTCCCAATTTGCCCTGCCATCTTTAAAACGACCTGTAAAACGTTTTTAATATTTTCCATTTTATTTGTGATTTTAATAGGAAAGTGATCTCCAACTTCAGGCGTGGGTAAGCAAGCCCAAGCTAATTGTGGGGCCAAGTCCACGCTAGACATGGAAACATCGACGGCAGTGAGTGTGCATCTAGTGCTGAGTAAAGTCGGAGATCCATCATTCAAGACAACCAAGCCCCTATCATCAGCAAAGTCCTCCCACATTTTCCCATCGGAAGAACTTAAACCCGAACCCCACAAGACATTTTGAGCATTTAAGTCTCCAAGTATAAGATGATGTGTGTTACTGGCGATAAATTGTTTATTATTGTCTCCGTCAATCGGGAATCGTGTTCCTTATAAATATTTGTTATCTGTAATTGCTTGGCACATCCTATGATGACAGATTGAAACAATAAGTCTCCAGAAGATTTAGACTGTTGAGTCACATTTATGTTGCTCCTGATTAGCAGAGCAATTCCCGATTTTGCATAGTTGTAACTTTTATTGTGATGGTAAATTTTGTAACCGGGTAGGTGTAATAGATGTAAATTTTTGTCTATAATATGCGTTTCCTGCAACGCTATTATATTTGGTTGGTGCCTGGCTACTAGTTGTTCTAAAGCATACTTGTTGTTGACGAAACCCTGAATATTCCACTGCAGAAGGGTAATGTTTAGGCCTAAATCCATAATCAAAATTTTATTTAGCTAGCCTGATTAGGCATTGTTTTTTTAAAAGTCTTTGGTGTTATTATAGTATTTAACTCTGGAAAATTATTGTATAGTCTTGTACAAGGTGAGTCTTCATTATTTGGGTTATTTGTATTTATTTTTAGTGGGCTATTTAATCCCAATCCTTCATTTACATCATTTATCATCATTTCCTGAGTAATGTTTTGATCGATTATCATATCTTTATCTGAATTTTCATTTGGTGTGTAATCGAAGAAAATGTCATCGCTAAATGGATTCTCATTTTCTGCAATCTGGTTATTGTTGTTTGTGTTGTTTGCAGACGAGTTTACTAAATTTGTTATAGGAGTATTGTTGAGTGTTTTCTGTTTAGTAATTTGTAGAGTTTGTTGTGGTTTTGTTGATGAACTATTTGTGTGCGTTGATTCTGTATGATTGTAGTTGCTAAATTCGTTTTGTTGTGTTGAAGACTTTGCAGCTTCTTTTGATTTTTTATTTTGGACGCTGGCAGGTTTTGTTATCGTCTGTACTGGTTTTGTAGTTATCGGTATGATATTTGTTGCTTTGTCGCCATTTAATATTTGTGCATATGTTTGCGTTTTTTTCCCATTTCTTAGAGCAGGTTTGAGAGTATGAAATTGTGGATTTTCGTTAAAAGCTTCCCAAGCTTCTCGTGTAGTGCATTTTTTGGTTATCCGCAGGTAGTTCACTGATTTGTGCTTCCAAAATGTTGGGCAGCCAGGGTCGTATGAGGTGTGGTCTTCCGTTTGACAATTTACACAAAACTTACGAGAACACAAGTCGTGAGGTGTGGGAAAACCACAGTCCTTGCAATGTTCCACATTTCTGCATCTGTTTTTTGTGTGACCTAGTTTTAGGCAGTTTACGCATTTCATGGGGTTAGGTATATGTTCGTCAACGGCTACTCTTTCCCAGCCGAGCTTTAGAGTTTCAGGTCGATTATAAAGATCGAAAGTTACTATTGCTGCACCTGTAGCAGAAATTTTATTGCCATCTTTTCGTGTAATTTTACGAATTTCCACAACTTTTTGATCTTTCAGAGATTCCAGCAGTTCATCTTCTGTAATTTCAATTATTTTCCTGGAAAATATACGGCCTTGTATGGTGTTCAAAGTTTTATGAAGTGTTATTTTCACTGGGATATTGTCTATATATATAGCTTTTAAGAATTTTTCAGCCGTTTTGCTGTCGGGAACTTTGATTAAAAGATCCCCACTTTTCAATTTAGTGACTTCCAAACGGTCTCTTGATATATAGTTTAGACCTCTTTCTACTTGAAACACATTGTAGGAGGAAAGGGCAAGAGTTTCGGTGTTTTCACCCAATGTTCTCGCCGATGCGACTAAGTAACGTGGGCGGTATTGATCATTACTAGATGATTCTGGCAAAGGGACAAAATCCTCCGGACGCGGTCTTTTACTTTTGTTTTTCCCGGTCTCGGAAAATAGTTCCCTAAACCGGTTGTGGTTGTTCGGGGGATGAACCCCGTTCATGTTGATGTATTTAAAACCTTTCCGATATTAATTTACAAAGCGATTTAAAAAATAAATTTACCGGCAATACCAATAAAATGTCCAACAAGAAAAAGCAAAAGATAGAACTAACACCTATCGATAACTTTCAGGTCAAGTCAACACTGCGAAAAAACGTTGTTCACTCGGCAATTGCCCGACACAGACTGAAAGTCTTGTATATATTTGTACATTTTTGTGTTAATTTTTAATGATTTTTGTGAAAATAAAAATCATTTTGCTACAAATTTTGGGTTACTTCGAAGAGATCACAAAATCCGTAAGCAAAGCCACTGCTACATTGTCTAACGCTACTTCGCAAGTTAACAGTCTTCGAACGTTATTAGAAAATACAATAAATGAAAAAATTGAGATTCAGAATAGTTCAGAGACTCAACAATTGGCGACTTAAGGCTTGTACTCTGTTCAATATTTCACGTGAAAAGATGTCAAAACTCGTATGAAAAAAACTTGTGTGCAATTTCTATGAAATTATGTTTATAGAGTTGTACTCTGTTCATTTTGTGAAAAAGTTACGAAATGCTCATGAAAACATTTTTTTTACAACTGCGAAATTTTATAAGCTGCACTTATTTCGCGGAGAATTTTAATCAAATGGAAAAAAATTAAACTTAATTTTAAATGAAAAGAAAAATTGTAAATAACACAGCCGGTAACTGTTTTTTATCCATATTTACTTTATTTTTATTTAACTTTTTATTAAAAAAAATACTAATCGGGACTTTGAAAATCTTACGGAGTGGCTAAGCATGAACAAACAAAATTTAAACAAAAATAACGGATATATATATATATATATATAAATAACACTTTGATTAAACCTCATTTCGAATTCGGGTCAACAATTATATACTCATGCTGCACAGTAAATCAAATTGAACCACTGCAAAAACTTCAAAAAAAAAAATCAATGCGTGACATATTAAAATGTAACCGGTACACATCAATTAATTTCATGTTACAATGACTTAGATGGCTGAATATAAAACAAAGACAATCCAATTTATTCAAAAAATAAAAATCTGAAAAGCTCCGGAACAAATAACATACGTAAGAGCGGCCCAATCCTATCAACTTAAAAAATATTAAAGATTTTAGACTTCAGAGGACAACAACAACTACAATGCAACGATCGCTGTTCTACAAAGGATTACAGCTATACAACTCTTTGACAAACAGCATAAAACGAAACAGAATATAAATAAATTTATTATAATTTTTGTTAAGAATATTAATTTTTAATAGAGCTCGAAATATTTGATACATAAATGTTCATGCTAGGATCACAATTGAGTCGTACGTCGTAGGACGTAACGCCGTAAATTTTTTAAAACACGCTTCACTTAAGCCTATAGTACACGGCATGTAAAAATACACATGCGCATGTGGTTCTGACGTAATTTTGACGTCATCGCACAACACGCAATGTTTACTGTAGCTTTGCATTGACGTCAAAATTACGTCAGAACCACATGCGCATGTGTATTTTTACATGCCGTGTACTATAGGCTTTACCCACACTGCCGTCGTAAACGTATTTTGTTTTTCTTGATAAAATATTAAAAAATTCCAAATTTATTGAAATTATTGTTTGTTTTTCTTCTATCCTTTTATTTTGTTATCAAATATTCAATTTGAAAACACAAAAGTAATTTAATTTAATATGTTTAATTTTATTTTTCTATGACAATACGGTCGTAACCGGCGTATGATATAGAATAAGATCTATATCGACGTACGACGCTTTTACGTTTGTGTCAGATATTGTGTGCCTTTATATAAAATATACGTGTCACATACTTTGAAAGATTAAAAACGTCAAATTGTGCAAAACCGCGAGATAGTTAACATTGATACATATCAAATTTTTTGTATGAAATAATAGATGTTGCTCAACATTTTTCACATATTTGATAAGAGTACTAGGCCTTACGCGAATATATATTGTGCAACCTGCTCCATTTTCGAAATAACGGTATATCTCGAAAACAAGAGCTAACCTGAAAATGGTTTGCACCACTAGATTCAGCGTACTTGAATTAGGTTAACTAGTACAGTGTAATTATCTTTGGGATAAGATACTCTGTATTTTAGCGATCATTTATTTTTAAAATAGTGTGCTTTTGGAACTGCTTGCCACTTGAACTTTGTTTGTTTTCCGAACAATGTATTTCGTGTAAAACTTTTTACTTATCGCACTTGTTCAACAATATTGCATTAACACAAAATATCAAAATTTTCAGTATAAGAAAAACAGTTTTTAATTTAGCATAAGGAGCATATGAAAACTAATTTTTAAACGAACCGTTACATTACCAAAAAGTACACAAAATAGCACAATATTTTTACAGCGGGTAGATAAGAATATTACGTGTCGATTTTTTTTAAAAAAAATTTTTTTTTAGTTAATACTGCACTATTGTTGAACAAGTTCGATATGCATTTGTTTTTTCTACCCTTCACCACAGGTGGAAAGGTTATTCTGTACATAGGTATAAGTTTGTCATTTCGTTTGTAATATCTACAATATTGATCTAAGACCCTATAAAGTATATATATTCTGGGTCCCTATACGCAGCAAAGTTGAATTAACGATGTCCTACTGACCGTCTGTCTGTTGAAATGGGTTTTACGAACACTTTAGATATTATGCGGATTTTGTTGTTATATGTTTCTGTAGCATTTGCTCCGTTAAATGTTGTTATTGAAATTAAGCGACATTGGTCCAAAAATGGCTGAGATATGAGAAAAAACCTCGACCACCTCTAATTTTTTCATACCATTCCCATGTTGTTGTTTTGTTATACCCATCATAGAAAGTAACAATTTATAAACCCGGACTGTGGAGTCCGAGTCGAAGTTGAGTTCTTTGTACCGGAGTCGGAGTCGTAGTACCCACAAACACTCGCGATTCCGACTCCAAAATTTTTCGGCATAAATAATTTAAAAAAATTTTCTAATATGTTCCAAAATAAAAACTCATCGAAATTGGCGTTGCAATATTTCAAATTTCGATTTGAAATTTTAACAGAATCATTTAAAAGGTACTGCATTAAAAACCAGTTAGAGTGCTATATTCGGCTGTGCCAAATCTTTGACACCCTCCACCGACAGTTAGAGTATGTACATATATGAGAGCTATAAATGATTAATTAATGTTTATAAAAATGGATGTCATTGTATAAATTGGTTCCGATTTAAACCAATTGGATGACAATCAGACAGGGCTGTCAGATGTGCCGATTTTTCGCCAAACGTGGCAATTTATAAATCTATTTGGCGATGAAATTTTGTGTTTGGCGACGCGGCGATTTTTTGGCAAAATTAAAATAAGTTCGCTATTATATTTTTCCTTCATACCAAGAGATATTATAAAAAGTTTGTGTCAATACTAAAAATAGCTTATGTATAGTTAGAACAAAGCAGAAAAGGAATTAAAACTCATAAACTCTTTAGATAAATTATGTTTAAGATGATAGATGTTCGTTATATTAAATAGTAAATAAAGAGTTGAATTGAAAGTTGGCTATTATTTTGGCGATTTCTAAAACGCATTTTACCTTTCTTATTTGTTATTTATATGAAAAATTTTAAAAGTACGGGTGAAGTTTTTTATTGAATTTTTAACAAATTTTAAAATCGCAATATGAATGCGATTATTTTATATGATAAATTGATAATATTGCCACATAATTATTAAACTATGACGTAGCACATTTTAATATGATATCAATATTTTATAAGGTTTTAGAAGTATAGTATGATTTCTAGTCATATAGAACGATTTTGTGCAAAATTTTATATCATGCCGTCCATTATGCCACCTTTAATGTTAGTTTTTGTAACAAAATTATAAATTTTTTAGGGTGGTGGTTCTACATTTTGATTCATAACGCGGATTCTACTGATCGGATTTTGCTGGATTTCAATGCCTAACTGCTTAGGATAACTAGAAGCAATTTGACACCAACATTATTTTAATGTTTTGTGTTTTTCGAAAGTAAGCGTTTTTCAACTGACGGACATGGCTAAATCGACTTAAATTACTCATGAAACCAGAATATATATACTGTGTCCTAGATGCATAATAAAAAAGTTTAGCACGGAATGACAAACTTAGTACCTATACCCTCATTCACCACTAGTTGTGGAGGGCAGAGTTCGAAAAAAAACTGTACACTAACGCAGTGTACTTGTCTTACCACACAAACTCTAAATCTTATTTTTTTGTTTTGCATTTGTACACAAACAAAATATGGTACATAACTATTGTAAGCTGACGAACAGAAACACTTAGATAACTTACCGTACTTATTTTAGAGTCCGTGTTAAGTTCTTTTAAGGTACTTATCTGTACTTTTTAGTGAACACGTAGTTAACTTTTAGCTAATAACATGATATGTTTTTTTTAGTGTCTGCGTAAGTTTATTTATTGAGAAAATATAATTTGAAGTTAAGTTTTATAACAGGAGTGCAGAAATATAAGAAACAAATAGTGCAAAAATATATGAAAAATTTTAAAAAAATTCACGTTAAAATTCAAGAAAATTATGTAGTAAAGAGGCCTAATAGAAGGCCTTTTTGCAGACTAAAGATCTCCCAGCCGCATGCTAACTTTATTACCAATTAACAAGGTGTGTCATTGGAGACCAACACCTTGCACTTTTGCATCAATTTTAAGCACTTCTGGAAGGGTTTCTAAAAAGATTTAAGAATAAAGCTTTATCCAAATTTTATTGTTGTGGCAAATAATACGAAGTAAGTCAATTAATAACTAAACTTGCAACACGTTCTAACATAACTACTAATAAAACGATTGCGACAGGCCTTATCTTAGCAGCACGATTAGCCTGTGTGTATTTTTTTTTTTTTTTTTTTGTAAAATTATTTCTTGACTGGTGAACCAAAATGTATGTGTTGTTTTTTTTTTGTAGGCAAATATTATTGAAATAAAAAAAAACTAAGAGAACTGCACATATCGTCATCTTAAATGCAGAATATTGTAACATCAAATTTCATAAGTTTACATGAGAAGCAAAAAACCTTGTAAAATGGAAATTATATGAGATATTAGAGTATTAAATATTTAGAATAAAAATGCGAGAACCGATATATTTTTTATAAAAAAATATTATTTTTATTATATTCAACATTTTTGATTTTTCGAATTTATTCTATGATAGTGTATAAAGTAATTCCTGAAAAATTTAAGGAATAGAACTATTACAAAAAAGCTCATAGAATAAATTCGAAAAATAAAAATTTTTGAATATAATAAAGTTGCTTATGAAAAGAAATAATTCCCAATATCTATTTATTATTTTTATTGTTATTTATTTAGTTATGTGTGTTGCGTTATTTTAAATTGAATGTGTGTTGCGTTATTTTAAATTCTCTGAAACAAAACGACAAAAATTTAAATATATTGTTAAAAATTACAGGAATAATTGAATATTAAGATACTATAATAGAATATTAAGACAATAATCGTATAATTAATATGTAGCAAGAAGTAAATTTTAATTAGTTAATTTCTGAAAAATTTAAATAAGAAGAATGAAAGTTTTTCAATTAAGAGTAGTATTGATAGCAGCCCCCGTATTCAGTGAACGAAAATGTTGTACAAAGAAGCACTTATCCTAAAAAAAAATACTATTAGTATTTAATAAAGCCGTAAAAGGATTAACAGAAAATATAGCTAAACAATTTATATTCCAGCACTTTATAAAAAATGCTATTATGTATGTGATGTAGAAGACAAGTAATTTATTATTTAACACAAAAATCTTTATAATAGTCTTTTTGAGGATATTGATGAAGGACGATTTGGAAGAATGCAATCCTAACAAAAATAACAGATTATTTTAAATAAACGTGGAAAAAATATTTCTATTGTTTTATAAACATTCTATATCAATAATAAAAAAATATTCTGGTCCAATAGTAACAGATACATTATAGGAAACTCGTCTGTATTCAAATTTATTAAAAAGTATATATGTACATACGAGTATATTAACTCATAACATTAGAAACGAAACAAATAATGGAAAAATCCTATCATAAAAATAATGGCATCCTGCTGGAAGCAAAAATCTAAGGATCTGCAGATGTTACTATTTATTCTTGGAAATTCTTAGCGTATGGGAGTGCAATGGGTTAAGCTGTGTAATTTCTAACAGTCCAATGAAGAAGAAGCTGATAGTCATACTTAATATAGGTTTTCATACATATACAGTGCAACTTCGACAATCCGGACACATATAGTTTTAAGCTCGTTCGGATTATCGAGTTGTCCGGACTATAGTTGTGAAATTTATTGAAATAATCTAAGAGAATTTTAACATGAATTTACTTTTTTGGAAACTTTGTCATCACAAATTTTTAGATATCTAATACAATGCCTTAACTTAAATTTATTTTACTAGCCTGAGCTCGTTGAAAAATCGCCTTACTTGTTATATGGGTGCCCCGGTAGGCTAGCTGGTAGTGAGCTAGTCTATCAGTACCGGGGTTGCGGTTCGATTCCCGCCAGAGACTCTGGTCTCTTGCAGACAAGCGCAAAGCTTCGCGGGATTTAGTGTAGGAATAATAAAAAAAAAAATCTTTACATAAAAGAATTTGGCCTTTGCTTTTAAATTTCTGATGAAATCAGGATATGATTGTTGCTCTGTTGCAAAAACATGTGTTAAGCCCTTCCTCTAATTCTGGATTTTCTGCTTTTTCATAACTTTTCTATTTCTTAAAAAAAGTTGTATGTATTAAGAAAATGGTTTAATACATTATTATAGGTATTCCAAATAAGTTGTTTTATGTTTTCCTTATTTTTTGAATGTCGCAAATAGTTGAATTAGGAATAACTATAGAGTTTTTTTCACTGGAACGGCTCCGGAGACTTTTCCAAAATTGATGTAATTTAATCTTTAGGTGGTATTCTACCATATTCCGTTGAGTTTATGCCCTGACACTTCCTAGTTTGGCTGGCATAAATCAGCAACGATTTTTACTGACCATTTTGGATGAACCCACTTTTCTCTGGAACGGCTCCGGAGACTTTTCCAAAATTGATGTCATTTAATCTTTAGGTGGTATTCTACCATAATCCGTTGAGTTTATGCCCTGACACTTCCTAGTTTGGCTGGCATAAATCAGCAACGATTTTTACTGACCATTTTGGATGAACCCACTTTTCTCTGGAACGGCTCCGGAGACTTTTCCAAAATTGATGTCATTTAATCTTTAGGTGGTATTCTACCATATTCCGTTGAGTTTATGCCCTGACACTTCCTAGTTTGGCTGGCATAAATCAGCAACGATTTTTACTGACCATTTTGGATGAACCCACTTTTCTCTGGAACGGCTTCGGAGACTTTTCCAAAATTGATGTAATTTAATCTTTAGGTGGTATTCTACCATATTCCGTTGAGTTTATGCCCTGACACTTCCTAGTTTGGCTGGCATAAATCAGCAACGATTTTTACTGACCATTTTGGATGAACCCACTTTTCTCTGGAACGGCTCCGGAGACTTTTCCAAAATTGATGTAATTTAATCTTTAGGTGGTATTCTACCATATTCCGTTGAGTTTATGCCCTGACACTTCCTAGTTTGGCTGGCATAAATCAGCAACGATTTTACTGACCATTTTGGATGAACCCACTTTTCTCTGGAACGGCTCCGGAGACTTTTCCAAAATTGATGTCATTTAATCTTTAGGTGGTATTCTACCATAATCCGTTGAGTTTATGCCCTGGCACTTCCTAATTTGGCTGGCATAAATCAGCAACGATTTTACTGACCATTTTGGATGAACCCACTTTTCTCTGGAACGGAAGGTTGGAAAGTTGATGTTTTTTAATCCTTTTCCACTAAATTTCTAAAACATTAAATCCAGAAAATACATTCATTTTCAATTCCGATGTTGCCACTTAGTCCCCAGATTTTTTATTTCCGCCGTTGCTAACTTTCGTTGCTATCTTGGCGGACGTGCTTATTTTTCGTTTGTCAGTATAAATTGTTTTCTTGATGACATCTTGAAAGTAAATTGCTTAAAAATTGCGTGCAGCCTACGTCACAGCTTTCAATTAATGTAAATTTTGACAAACAGTATATGTAAAAGACTATCAACAAAAAGTTGATCGTGTGGCCGCAGTGTTACAGAAGAACTTCCAATTATAAGACACCAGCAGCATGCCCGATATGGTATTCGCAATTATTTTACCATACAAATTTCATGTTTTTAACTAAATAATTTTAACAAATAGAAAATGGAAATTTTCTACACAAAACAAGCAAATCGTTTTTTACTTTTACTTTTTGCCACAGATTTATTAATAGATTTATTTTTTTGTAGTTCAATTAGGTATATAAAATAACTGAAAATTCATTTGTTTTTACGGAATTTGTGGTTAATTTTTTATGGAATTCGCGGTTGAACTTTTGACAGTAGAAATTAAATTAACTTTTCGTTAAAATAAAAATAAAATGAAAAATAAGTAGATCGGGTTTTAAGTAAATTTACAGTTGTTTTAAATATCATTTTCATTTAATTTTACATACAGAATACTTTTACTTAATCAACTGACAATATTAAATGCAACCGAAAATCCGTATTAATTAATGTGCTCTTAGTTTTTATAATAAATGTTAGAATCAGTCAAAAATTAATTTGCTTGGAATTTTAAATGTTTATTTATTTAAAAATGACTGAACGGAATACTTCTTGAATAACCTACAGTCCGTTACTGTAAAAATATTGTGAGTGTGGCTTTTTTTCGCTGATAAAATTTTTCTTAAATAGGTAACAAATATTTGAAATTAAAGTAAAAAAGGTTTTATACGTAAAAGCAAATGTGACAGCAGGTACAATCGAACTTCCCTATAATAAAACTGCATGGGACCATAAAATCACTTCATTAACGTTAAAAAAGCAACAATTTTACAACTTTGGTTTTTGTTCAAATGTATTTTTTGAATGAGTTTTGCCTTTATGTCTGCTTCAGAAAAAAACGGTCCCTTTTAAAAGCATCAAAGAATTTTTTACAACAGTATACATATCGTTTGCTAAAATGCAAAGCAATGTATCATTGAACATTTTGAAATAGACTTTATTATTGATTACGATTTACGTTAGGTTAGGTTAGAAAGGCTGGTGTGAAGCAAACTTCACACCCTCACCCAGAGACCATTATGGTCCATTGTGATGCCTTTATTTAGTGAAACAAAGAAAGAAAGAAGAGAAAGATATCTAGTGTGACAGAGTAGGAGAAGTAATAATGAAAGCACAGGGAAGGAAGATAGTGGAAGATAAGAAATCGGACAGAACAAGCAAAACACAACCCTACCAAACAGGAAAAACTGCCCTACATGTTTCCCAGCCTCCTGCCGCGCAACCAGGTCATTCCCATTACGAATCCCGTCAGATTCTCGAGCCCGCAGCCCGAGACATCTCCCAATTCGTGCAGGAATCTGCTACCTAGCCACCTCAGCCTGCTGTTCTGTAGCCTGGGACAGTGGCACAGAAAGTGCTCAACAGTCTCCAGCTCCTCTGGGTCCTCACACAGCCTACATATATCCGATAAGCCAGACCCCATTCTCACCGCCATTCTGCCTATCATACAGTGGCCCGTGATAATACCTATCATGGTCCTGACGCAGGCCCTACTCTTACCCAGCAGCGCGTCCGAATTTGACCTACTAAGCATCGGCCACAGCGTGCGCGATACTCGGCAGTCCGTTCGGCCCCGCCAAGCCCGAGTAGTCCTGTTCAGAATCCATTCCCTAATTCTCCCAAAATAGAAGCCCATTGGAGGCCTGACCACTTGCAAACTGTCAGGATCTTCCATTTCCGAGCCCAGTCTTGCCAACTCATCAGCTATCTCATTGCCGGTGATGTTGCAGTGACCCGGTACCCAGCAGAGCCTCACAACATAATTCCCTAAGATTACTCCTAGAGCCCTCCTACAATCGTCCACTAGCCTGGAGTTCACATAACAGCCCTTCAAGGCCCTAAGAGCCGCCTGGCTGTCCACATATATAGTGACCTCCGAGCCCTTGGCAATGTTAGCTCCTACCAATTCCACGGCCCTGAGAACCCCCAGAACCTTCGCCTGAAATACACTGCAGTCGTCGGGAAGTCTATATGACTTTCTGATATCCAGATCCTCAATGTAGACCCCCGCACCCGTGCCCTTCATCTTCGAGCCATCAGTGAAAATAGCAAATCCCCTATACAATCTGCCCTGCCCTGACCAGCTCTCCCTAGAAGGCAATATCACCTCTGGCAGACGCCCAAAATCGACCCTAGTGACCAAATAAGCCGGGCGAGCCTAGGTGATAACCACTAGTACTAATTTCACTCAAGATCCGCGAGTGACCCTCCGTGAAATTTCCTAACAGTCCTAGCTCCCTCAGCCTAAGAATGCTCCTTGCTGCCATTTCCCTCACATACTGCTCTATAGGCAGAAGATGAAGAATAACATCCAGAGCCGCCTGAGGGGTACTTCTCAAGGCACCTGTCATGCCGATCGAAGCACACCTCTGAGCCTTAGACAGAAGGTCCCTCCGACTAGCTAGTTTCAATGCCTCCCACCAAACACAGCATCCATACGTAAGAATGGGTCTAACCACCGAAATGTACAGCCATCTTACAACTGACGGCCGGAGTCCCCAACTCCTACCTATCGACGATCTGCAAGCATAGAAAGCATTGAGACCCCTCTTCAGTCTCTCCTGAGTATTCTTCCTCCAGGACAGCTTACTGTCCAGAAAAACTCCTAGATACTTAGCACTATCAGATAGCCTAAGCTCTACTCCCCCTAGTACCGGCAGCCTAAAATTCTCCACCTTGTACCTCCTAGTGAAAAGAACTAATTCTGTCTTCTCCGGATTAACTCCCAAGCCCTTATCAGTCGCCCATGCTGACAGTTCGCCCAGCGCCCCTTGCATGACATCGCTAATTGTCGGCAGAAACTTGCCCGATACCAATATAACTACATCATCCGCGTAGGCGACGACCTTTTGACCTATCCTGTCAAAACGTCCCAGAACGACATTGACAACCAAGAGCCACAATAAGGGAGAGAGAACTCCCCCTTGTGGTGTCCCCCTAGTCACGAGTTTCCTTAAGCGCTCGTTTCCCCAGTCCGAGTGAATAACTCTGCTGCTAAGCATCAGAGTTATCCATTCGACCAAGAATAACGAAACCCCTAAGTCACTCAGTGCCTGCCTTATGGCCTCTATTTTCACATTATTAAAGGGCCCCTCTATATCCAGGAAAGCCGCCAAGGTGTATTCCTTGTCTCGCAATCCCCGTTCTATATAACCCACCACATCATGAAGCGCACTCTCAACAGACCTACCCTTAAGATAGGCATGCTGAGCGCCGCTGATGATGCCGGCGTCAATCTTCGTCCTCAGAAGTAGATCAATCAGTCTTTCTAATGTCTTCACAAGAAAAGACCATAGGCTGATAGGTCTAAAATCCTTGGGTTTAGAGTGACCGGTTCTACCTGCCTTAGGTATGAAGATAACCCTGACCTCTCTCCACCCTCTAGGAATGTAGCCATTTAGCAGACATACCCTAAATAGTTCCACCAGTAATAGGAGTGATGATCCCTGGATATTCTGTAGCATAGCCGGAAATATACCATCTGGTCCTGCCGATTTGTAAGACCCAAAAGTATTAACCGCCCATGTAACCTTATCCAAGGTGATGATATCCCCCACCGCCTCTCTTATCTCACCCCCCGAGCCTGATCCAGAAAAGGGGTTACCACACCCCACCTGTTCCCCCGTTCCCGGATCCACACAACCCGGGAAGTGAGTCTCCATAAGCAAACAGAGAGATTCGGAGCTAGATTCTGTCCATGAGTCGTCCGGTCTCTGAATAAATCCCGGGACCACAGGGTCCTTGGATAAAATCCTTCTGAACCTGGACATCTCATTCACAGATTCAACTGACTCGCTAAATTTGATCCACGAGTCCCTTTTAGCCCTTCTAATATCTCCCTTGTACCTATTATAACTTATCCTAAAGTTACTCCAGTCCTCATCCCTACGCGTATGCTTCGCTCTATTGAATAACCTTCTGACAGTGGTCCTTTGAGTCCTCAACTCACCTGTCCACCATCTCGGTTGCGAGCGCCTACCCGGAAAATTTAACGGACAAGATCGCTCATAGCTACTGGTTAACACCTCCGTAAAGGTACCCACCATGTGCTCCACGCCGCACAGTGGCGCCATTTGAGTTTTTTCGTTGCAAAAATCATATCTTTTGAACCGAATAAGATAATTGAACAGTTTAAACAGCATATGATAGATAACTGTTCAGCCTATGAAATGAGCGTTTGGAAAGGGTGCTACGCTTTGTAGGGGCCTACTTACGGGTTATCAAAGTTAAAATTAGTCGAAAAATCAATTTTATGGTAACTAAAAAAAATTATTTTTACATTTTTAGATGGTTTTTATTTTTTTCTTTAGGGTTTTATGGTTTAAATTATTACCCAACAAATTAAAAAAAAAATAATTTTTTTTTTTAAATTAATTTTTTTCAATTTTCTGTAAAATATTAATTATTAAAGACTAACGAAAATACTCAAGCTCGAGGTCTGTTGTATGTAAAATGTTCTTTATATGCTTTACACTCTGTGTAGTTTTTGATGCTGAAACGTAAAGAGCTATTACTCCTTTTTTTTGTAGTTTATGTAAATTTTCATTAACCATTCCCTGATGATGATATTCAAAGAATATCGAAATATTGGAAGCAAATAAAGAACATTTTACATACAACAGACCTGGAGCTTGAGTATTTTCATTTAATTTTGAATTTTAAAGGTCGAATAAAAATATAACTTAAAGAAAAAAATTAAAGACTAACCATTTCTAAACTATAATTATTTTGTAACTCTATTCGTGACTTCACATGCCGCAGGGAAGAAATAAGTGGATCGGAAGATGCTGCCAACATGATGAAGAGGTTCTCATTTTGCCTTACCCTTGATGCTATGAATGTGTTCTGCAATCTATATTTTTTATAAAATTTGTTAAGAGACTCCTGTGCTTCTTCAGAAAGCTCTTCAATTGGCAAAGACTGGTACTCAATTATATATTTGCCATGCGCCAATATTTTATGGACGGTCGGGGTCAACTTCTTCTGTGGATACATTTCTGCTAAAAGAGATGCAGTTTTCGACGCATATTCTCCATATAGTGTAGAATTGACATTTTCTTTGCAGTTTAAAACATCCAAGATCGTTCCCAATCTTTTCACGATTTGATTGTCAATTCCAGTGATTCTAGTTACTGCCTCATCATTTTCAAAAAATCTCCTAGAAGTGTTTATATCGTTTGAGTTACCGTATCCGTGCTTGGGACAGTCTACTTTTAGTCCAACTTGTTTAAAAAAAGCATCCTGTATTTGCTTCTTTCTGATCTTTTCCTTATCCTTTATTGATGTATTTTGATCGAAGTTTTCCTCCTCTTGTGGTAGGGTATACGCCAGTTTTAGCAAGAATTCCATACACCTTATCCTTGCGTGCAATGGTGACATTCCATATTCGCAATTCTCCTCATTTGTAGAATCGTTTAAATTACCAAAGTTCTTCTGACTCTTTTTGCAAATCGGGCATGACATTGTTGAGGTTGTTCCTGTCAGTTCGTTTACGCCTTTTCCGTCAACCATGGTCAGGTGGAACTCGTAATTGCATTCAATATATTTTCCTTCTCCAATTTGCAGTTGTATAGGCTTAATCTTGCTTATTTGTTCTTCAATGTCCTTCGCCGTGGTCCTTATGAGTTCTGCCGATTCCCTTGCAAACTGAAACATTATTGATCGGCAATAATGCACTGATGACGGACGTGGATTTTTCCAGTGTAGGGAAACATCAGATTTTAGCCGCAAAGAAACAACAGATGCCATAAACATATTTCCGTCCGATATTGTAGAGTCATCGGAAGATATCCTTTGCTAATAAACGCTTTGTCCGGATGATCCATCGCAGCCCCATTTGCTGATCAATGTCAACTTCTCAGGAAGAATTTTCACCTCATTTTCAGGAAGACTCTCCAACAACCGTTTTGCTGTATGGCCCATGAGATCCTGCAGATTGGCTTTCGCAGAGACTTCCGTAAACTCCGTATGCAGTGGTCGTGAATTTATTTTGGCTTGCGTAATATGCTTGTATCCGGGAAAAACGTCAGCGCCGTGTCGCGTTAAAGATACCCGCAGTTTTTCATATTTCTCTTTGGAAAAGTTCTAAGTCCATAAACAAGGCCTTAATCCTTTTTAGTCGCAGTGGGCTTGCATCAGCAACATATTTGGTTATCTGCGACCTAACTCTTTCACTATCCTTTGTATATTTAATAGACAGCGCGTCCGATAAATGCTTCGTGGTCAAGTCATTGGTGGCATCGGCAAGTATCCTCTTTCTTGTGAAAATTGAACACTCCTCAATACTTTTTTTCCTTTTGCTCCTCTGGTTGATGTGGTGGGTTTATCTACTGCCAATATATCCAAGATGGTGTCTTCATTAAGCCAGTCCTCGTATTTGGAGTTGAAGTTCTGAATGGTTCGATTAGATTTCACCCATTTTGCCTTAATATTTGTATATATCAGATAAAAATTATTTTTTATAATTTCGCTTCTCTCAATATTTCCGTATAAGCTTTCAAGTTCTTCTAAAGCAGCTTCCGTGAAAAACTTTGGTGTGGTTGACTTTTAAACAGTTTAAATAATTTTAAATTGTTCAACGCCATGTTTTCAGTACTTAAATTGTTTAATGGTTTCAGTAATTGTTGCGCCAACTTTCAGTCGTAGACTAATCCAGGCATTATGCTTATTTTGCAATATATAGGCTTATGCTACCATGCCTAAAAATTTACCTGTTCCCTGCATACATATGGATTTAGGCTGAATAATGCAATTTTGATATTATGACACGTGCATAAATAAGATTTGTGCCTACCTGTAGGGACCATAAGTCAATATTGTTCTTGACCATTTGTACGCCAAAGTATTGTTTAAGTGAGGTACGTACCTGCTAATTTCAATGAGTAGTTTTTTTCAAACTATTAGATCAAACTACTGTCAGTCAAAACATAAAAGGAATGGACGCCATACAATTTCTGCAACCATGTCTTTTTAATCTTTTTTACCTCTAGAAGCCAAACGGGCACGTACGGGCAGATAAAACCTTTTGAATTATGTAAAGAAATAATCAAAGAACAGGTTTTGCACGTATGGCAAATATAGAAAAATATAGTTTTTTTTTTATTTTCCGTCAAAGTTGAAAAATAGTGAAAAAACGGATAGTTTTTAAATAGTGATTTACCAGGAGAAACACAAAGCAAACAGTTAATTTTTTTTTTATCATTATACATTTAATAAATACATCAATCAATACAAATAAAAAATAAGGCGATTCGTTACCTATTTTTCGTGATATTACACCTGAAATCGCAACAAATTGACTAAAAATTGTGTGTTTTTTTGAAAACCGAAAGTCGGTCAACTTTGAACGGTTATATCTTCTAAACTAAAAATGTGATATTATTAAGAGTGGCATATTTGAAATCGTTGAAAAGTTTCCTATAACATGGGTTTATTCAAAACTTCGTCGGCACTCATGAAAATTTTGATTTTTGCAACCTCGCTTGCTCTACGGGCGCCACTGTGCGCCGGCCGAAGTCGACCCCCAATCGTGTGTAACTCTAAGGTTACTATTCACCAATCCCGAGAAGGTATCCCAATTCGTCCTTGGATTCCTATAAGGACGCCTTTTTGACTTTTCGAAGTTTAAATTAAAGGATATACGACCATGGTCAGAGAAGGAAAATTCCAAAGCCACCCTCCAATCATCTACTAAGTCTCTATAGTTCGTCAATGTTACATCTATTACTGCCTCCCTATCTCTAGTTCTGAATGTTGGCGTATTCCCCCTATTACAGATGTAAAGATTGCTAGCAATAATAAAATCAAACATAGACTCACCCCTTTTGTTGATGTCGGTACTTCCCCATTGGGTATGGTGTGCATTAGCGTCACAACCTAGTACCAGTCTCGAGCCACTTCTGCTCGAGTGCTCCACCAACTCACGTACTTTCACACCAGGTGGATCGGTAGCCTCATATGGTAAGTATACCGATGCCAGTGCTAGGACCGTTTTGTCCATATCTTCACCTGTAACAACCGTGAGGTCTCCATTGCTGAAAGAATGAGACAACATAAATTAGAGCTCATTTCTTGCCATTATACAAGTCCGAACCTTCTCATCCGTGTGGGGTACGAACAGTGTATATCCCGTGGCCTTTAATCCAACTACCCGGTTGTTGTTGATCCAGGGCTCTTGGATTAAGGCTACGTCCACGTTGTTATCGATGAGGTGAGTTACTAATTCGGCTGAGGCTGCTTCACAGTGATGCAGGTTTATCTGCACCACATTCAGCCAAAACTGATAGACCCCAACCCAAATATCGCAACCCCACTCATCGACTTCAACTTCCTGAGAGACTCTTGGTCCACTGTGGGTAATTCGTCCATAGGCCTAGCTCCCTTAACCGTGACCAATCTGTCACCATTAAGAGGGCTGGGTGGTGAACTCTTACCCTCCTTCCTTCTATCTTCCTTGAAAGAGGATACGCCAGCAGAATCTGGTGAGGATCCTTTGTCTTTACTGACAACTTTTGATTCCTCAGCAGCCTCTGCTGTATACCCCGCAGGATAGGGAAGCCCTAGGATGACATCGAAAGAACCGTGGATTCTTTCGAATCCAGCAGTGTTCTTCCGGTGCATCCTCAGCAAATGCCTATCCCGCCCATCGTGCAGTGAAGAGTCTTTCTTAGCCATCTTTTCTAGAAAGGCTAAAGAGACTCTCCCACCACTCTTGGCTTTTCCTAGATTCGATCGGCTCTCCGATGTGACCTGTTCTGTCACATCCTGCCGAACAATGGATTTCGATGTACTCGCCAATTTGCTCTCTGTCTCGAATGTGGCCACAAAAGTCGATGGTTCAACCCTCTGGTCCTGACCATGAGCCGAAATCATAGCTATTTCGTGCTCATCATCAGAGTCCAAGGTCAAATCACCGAGTCTTTCCGAGGCCCCAGAGCGTGTCAGTGAGTCCATTGTCGGGCCCATCCAGTTGGTCTCTGTCAGTTCTGTCATTAACTGACTTTCTTGCAGCAGAATATCCCTGTGAACACCCAGCAGATCCGAGTCTGAATCTGACAACGGGCCTGTTGAGTTGTCAGTGATACTCCCTGCACCAACTTCTGTCACTATGTCCGTATTTTGTTTTATCTTGAAATCGTCCAGTTTCCAATCCCACGAGTATGCACGTATACAAAGGACCATCTCGCGCAGTGACGGCTTGCACGGACTAGGCTAGAATTACAACTGACCTTTGCCATCAGCGTCAGAGGGAAGCTGTTCGCGACTAGTTTCTTTAACCACTAACTAGTCATCCAGGTCCTCGGCACTGCTATCAACCACCTTGACCTTAAAAGTGTGGGAAGTGGGAATAACAAGGGGGGGGGGAAGGAATGTAGGTGAAGGGAATAGGATGAGGAATGGATAACCCTTGGTCATGCTGGCCTTAAAGCGTCTGCCTTTAAGCTTGTTCCGACTCAACTGTCCGGATTCAAGTTCCAAGACAGACACTACAGCCGACACTTAAGCCACCACATCGCGGCAAGATAGTTATCCAGGTGGTGGCGATTTACGTTAAATATTTAAAAAAATTTTAAACTTCCATCTTAAAAAATATCCAAGCTATTAACAAAATCAAAAATGGCTTATCATTAAGTATATAATTAACTTAAACTACATAATGAATAATCTTAATTAAAAAAAAATTAGCAGAGTATTTGATATATTTTTACGAACACATAATTTTTTTTACGTCAAAAATGGGTATTCTGTTTCATACTCTGACCGAGTTAGTGGAATAAGTGATCAAACTGCAAATTATTGCGTAAGCAAAAAGAAAAACAGTGCTGTAAAATTAATATAAACCGAATCCATATATATGTATGAAAACCTATATTAAGTATGACTATCAGCTTCTTCTTCATTGGACTGTTAGAAATTACACAGCTTAACCCATTGCACTCCCATACGCTAAGAATTTCCAAGAATAAATAGTAACATCTGCAGATCCTTAGATTTTTGCTTCCAGCAGGATGCCATTATTTTTATGATAGGATTTTTCCATTATTTGTTTCGTTTCTAATGTTATGAGTTAATATACTCGTATGTACATATATACTTTTTAATAAATTTGAATACAGACGAGTTTCCTATAATGTATCTGTTACTATTGGACCAGAATATTTTTTTATTATTGATATAGAATGTTTATAAAACAATAGAAATATTTTTTCCACGTTTATTTAAAATAATCTGTTATTTTTGTTAGGATTGCATTCTTCCAAATCGTCCTTCATCAATATCCTCAAAAAGACTATTATAAAGATTTTTGTGTTAAATAATAAATTACTTGTCTTCTACATCACATACATAATATCATTTTTTATAAAGTGCTGGAATATAAATTGTTTAGCTATATTTTCTGTTAATCCTTTTACGGCTTTATTAAATACTAATAGTATTTTTTTTTAGGATAAGTGCTTCTTTGTACAACATTTTCGTTCACTGAATACGGGGGCTGCTATCAATACTACTCTTAATTGAAAAACTTTCATTCTTCTTATTTAAATTTTTCAGAAATTAACTAATTAAAATTTACTTCTTGCTACATATTAATTATACGATTATTGTCTTAATATTCTATTATAGTATCTTAATATTCAATTATTCCTGTAATTTTTAACAATATATTTAAATTTTTGTCGTTTTGTTTCAGAGAATTTAAAATAACGCAACACACATAACTAAATAAATAACAATAAAAATAATAAATAGATATTGGGAATTATTTCTTTTCATAAGCAACTTTATTATATTCAAACTTTTTTATTTTTCGAATTTATTCTATGGGCTTTTTTGTAATAGTTCTATTCCTTAAATTTTTCAGGAATTACTTTATACACTATCATAGAATAAATTCGAAAAATCAAAAATGTTGAATATAATAAAAATAATATTTTTTTATAAAAAATATATCGGTTCTCGCATTTTTATTCTAAATATTTAATACTCTAATATCTCATATAATTTCCATTTTACAAGGTTTTTTGCTTCTCATGTAAACTTATGAAATTTGATGTTACAATATTCTGCATTTAAGATGACGATATGTGCAGTTCTCTTAGTTTTTTTTTATTTCAATAATATTTGCCTACAAAAAAAAAACAACACATACATTTTGGTTCACCAGTCAAGAAATAATTTTACAAAAAAAAAAAAAAAAAAAATACACACAGGCTAATCGTGCTGCCCAGCAGTGAAAATTGCAAGCGATTCACTTTTTAGGCCTTTAAGAAGGTTCACAATTAAATTGTAAGTAAACTTTTACTTACTCCACTCTGCCTTCTTTGAAAAGGTCTTTTAGAAAAGTTTTTATTAAATATTTTACAAATTAAAATTTTTCTTTTCTAAGATAAGGCCTGTCGCAATCGTTTTATTAGTAGTTATGTTAGAACGTGTTGCAAGTTTAGTTATTAATTGACTTACTTCGTATTATTTGCCACAACAATAAAATTTGGATAAAGCTTTATTCTTAAATCTTTTTAGAAACCCTTCCAGAAGTGCTTAAAATTGATGCAAAAGTGCAAGGTGTTGGTCTCCAATGACACACCTTGTTAATTGGTAATAAAGTTAGCATGCGGCTGGGACATCTTTAGTCTGCAAAAAGGCCTTCTATTAGGCCTCTTTACTACATAATTTTCTTGAATTTTAACGTGAATTTTTTAAAATTTTTCATATATTTTTGCACTATTTGTTTCTTATATTTCCGCACTCCTGTTATAAAACTTAACTTCAAATTATATTTTCTCAATAAATAAACTTACGCAGACACTAAAAAAAACATATCATGTTATTAGCTAAAAGTTAACTACGTGTTCACTAAAAAGTACAGATAAGTACCTTAAAAGAACTTAACACGGACTCTAAAATAAGTTCGGTAAGTTATCTAAGTGTTTCTGTTCGTCAGCTGACAATAGTTATGTACCATATTTTGTTTGTGTACAAGTGCACAAACAAAAATTAAAAAAACTGTGTGGTACCTTAACTTGCTGTAGTACTTTACAGTTTTTTTTTCGAACTCTGGTGGAGGGTATAAAACGAGTTTAAAGTCAAATAAGGACCAGTCTCATATACATTTAGCATCAAGGTTAGAGTGGAAGTTGAAGTCGGAGTCGTGAGTCGGAGTAGCAATTAAAAAATTTCAGCGTTTGGAGTTTCGGTTTTTAGGCATAAAAACTTGCAGTTTCGATTTCGGCTAAAGCCGCAATCCCTAGCTGAAAGAATATGGCATCAAATTCTAATCTAAAAATCGCACAGATTTCTGTAAGAATTCTTTCATTTTATCCGAAAATAGAAGTTTATAATTAAAAATTGTACATACATACATACATACATACGCACCATTTATTTAATCTTTTTTTAAACAATAAAATATATATAAATAAAAATATTTTCAACTAAATGAGAATTGTAAATATTTAAAAAAACAAACAAACATAAAAACTTAGGCACGTCTATATGAATTCAATCAGAAATCTATTAGATATATTGGTACATAAGTTCCCTCCGATAAATACAAGCGAAATCGATCAGAAAGCTGTCAGACAGTACGTATAATGAATGTCTGTCAGAAATCTGAACGAAGTCTTTAAGAATGAAGTCAGAAATTTGCAAGAAATGTCTGATTCAGACAACGTCGGAGTGTTTTGCTGTATTTTATTGTTTAAATTTTATGTTTTAAAAAACGATTAAAAAAATGGTACGTATAATATCCATGTACTAGCTTAACCCGGTGCGCTTTGCTACCCCAATCTTAAAATAATGTTGGTACACCGTTTAAAAGATATTCTTTAACACTTATATAATCACCAGTGTGGCAATTTTAGCATTTTTGCAACTAAATTAAGCATTACAAATTTTATTTAGCTGCAAAATTTTCATTTAGCACTTGGCATTTTATTTTTTTTTTAGCATTTTAGAAAATGTTTCTTTTTTTTAAGCTTTATTTATTTTAAAAACTTGGAGTTTTATTGATTTTACTTAAATCTTTTTATAAATTATGATAAATTTTGACTAAAAATAGTGGTATACAAAATTAAGTTTCGTATGAAAAGGGATAATTCTTATGTTAAGAAACATCTTATCCGTCTTGATAAAAAATAGAAAATTCAGGGAATATAAGAAATCATGTTGATTGTAAATATTATTTGCCCTTTAATATTACGATATAAAAGTACAAAGAAATTTCACTTTGTATTTAGATAAAAATTCTATAGTGTAAAGCTATGTTCATATATATTAAATATTTGACGTCCTACACGTAACCCCTAGTTTTATTAAATTATCATTTGCTTTTGCAAAACGTTTGGCTAGATCACACATCATTTAACAGTTTCTTAATAAGACTATATAATTATTAGATTATACAATTAAAAATAAAGTAAAAAAATAAATAGAATTTGTTAAAAAATAAATCTAAAGCTTAATTAAGTTACTGGACATACCTTTAGTCAATTAATCAATAGGGGATAAAATTATCAAAACCAAATAATCTATAACATCCAGAAATACAGGAATAATACAAAAATTTATTTCAAATTGAGCCAAGAACATTACGAATATTATTATTTGTTTATTGTAAATCTATAATATAACTATCAGATATTAAATTGTTAATGTTTTTTAACATACACAAAATACTGTTTTAATACTATTTAAATCACTTGGTACTTTTTCTGCACAGCGGTCGCCATTTAAACCTTTTGATGTCCTATCACTATGTATGTTGTTTTATGTATACTATTGTTTTTTGTTTATGTACATATGTGAAAAACATATTACACGTTTTTAGATGTTCTATAAGTGCACCAACGTACTAGCAGTCCGGTACATCTACGTTCGCCTAAAGGCCGCTTTAGACGAAGTATGGCCAACATTTTCATCCCAGCCAGCAAAATAGTCAGACGTCTTCCAGATATATCTGAAAAACGTCGACAAAAAATGGCCGAATCGTATACAAATTCTGTCAGATTTCTGACCCAACAATGTATGAAGTGGTTGGCACGAATTCTGGCAGACATTTCGTGGGAAATTCTATTTTTTTGCCTGCATTTCTGAAAGATATCTGACAGAAATCTGAAGAAAGTCTAAGAATAAAGTCAGACATTTCCAAGAAATGTCTAATTCAGACAACGTCGGAGTATTTTTCTGACATTGAGGATATAATTTTTAAACAGTAAATGCCATAAATTGTTTTTTTAACCGATAATAAAAGTTTTAAGTTCACTTTCAAGTTTATGTGTTTTATTTACATTATAAACAAAACCTCACAATGAATCACCCGATATAAAGGGTAATTTTATTCTTTTTTTCAATCCTTAATATTCTAATATGTCTAATGATGCATCTACGTCCCGAAATTAATGTTTCGAGCATTAAAGTGATTTTATGATGGCCATAAAAAAATTACCGAATGACCTAACTCATCTCAAAAACTGACGAATTATACAAAAGAGCAAATCATTATCGTTTACGTTTTTAATAGAAAATGAAAGAAGATACATTTAACTATTTTTTTCTCGTTGCAATTGTCTATAGATTCTCATTAGCACTACCAGTTAATTAGGCTTTATGATCAGGACCTAGAAATACAAATAGACAATAGAATAGAAATAGACAAAACTAGAAATATATACACTTTAGTTTCCTTAAAGTGTAATCTTACTAGGTATATAATTTTTCTTTGTTTTTTATTCCAACCATCATGTTGCAATATAGGGAGTCACAACCGGTCCCGTGGGTCTGTTGAGATTACTGAGATCAACTCACTTTTCATCAACCTTAGAAATCTTTTAAAAACTGATCAAATTAGGAACAACAAATTAAACAAATCTGGTAATAGTTCCTGTAGGTTTGATTATACGTTAACCCCCATATTCATATATTTACAAAAAATAATATAAACAATCTTTTTTGCTCTTATCATAGTAATTTTTGATCTGTTTTTTTTAAATTTTTTATAAATGTGACAAAAACAAAAAGTTATTTTTAACCATAAACAATAAAAATACATACATATGCATAAATAAATAAACAAATTTAATACTTAATACAATGATGAGATCTTTAAAGGGGTTGGGGGATAAAAATACAAAGAAAAAAAATAATATTATACACCGATACACATGCACATCCCTTCGTATTTACAGCTGATCAAATATACTCTCATTTGTTCTCTCTCCCTTGTTGAAAAAAAGAGTTATACAATAAAAACAAAAGAAACCAGTAGCCATTTTTTTAATTTTGTACCTACACACATATGTACATAGGTATCTAGGTATTTTAATAAAATTTATTTATAAAAACTAGAAGTAATTACAAAATTAACTGAATTTAAATTTAAATTATGTTTAAACTTATAAAATAAGTTAAGGAAATAGGTACATTTAATTTTTTTTATCGTAGGTATGTACATATGTATATATGTAAGTATGAAGGTACGCCAAGCAATTTATTAAATAAAAAATTTGTTTATCATTTTTTGTTTATAATTCACTTAAATTCTCTTTTACTTTCATTTATTTCATTCCACTATAGGTATATGTATGTATGTATGTAGGTATTTTCGCTTTGTAGGTATGCTGTATGTAATTTACTTTAATTAAATGTAGAAATTATCAAAAATCATTAAATTATTCTTTAAATTATAAAAGAAAAAATATGTAGATATAAAATATTATAGAAACTGTCATAGATTTTTTTTATTTAATACATACATATTGTAGGCACATATTTATTAAAAAATATTATTAAAAAAAACAGTTTTCGTTTTTGCATTTATTTTTTTCTCGGTCTCTTTTAAAATTTGGTTTGTTTACGTTTTTTGCGCTGATAGAATTTGTTGTTATTAAATTAACTAATACAACTGCATTAAACAGCTGGTCGTTTAGTTTATTTTTTATTTATCTTTATGTTCGCTTTTTCATTTTTTCCGAGTTGGAAGTTGTTATTTCACAATAGATACAAAAGTGTTGACTCAATGAAGGTCTAGGTCAATCGACAAGTTTTGAAAATTAATTTATGTGTGATACCCTGGATAGGTATATAATTAAGAAGTAGGTCATTTAACTAAAGTTTCTGCTAAGAATTAATACTTCTTCCAAAAATGTTTGTACCACCTATTTATAATTTTTTTTTTTAATTTTTTGTCGAAGTAATTTTAAAATAAAAAATTTCTGCAGTTTTAAAAATGAATCAACATATTTTTAACTCTTTAATATAAGCACATACATATGTATGTATATGATTAATTAGTTGATACAACAATAGGTACATTTATTGGCACCCTTCTTTCAGCAACTATCTGCAAGGTAACCAGTTTGTCATTTCTTATTTTAACTGTTTTTAGCCTATCAATTATTAAAATTATTTTACTATCCACTAATAGTGTTGAATGGGGGTATAATGTCATTCCGTATAAAACTTTTTTTTATAATATTAATCTAACACCCCTTAAAGTATATATTTTCTGGGTCCTGGCGTAGTTTTAAGCAGATTTAGCCATGGCCGACAGGACAATTGAACAATATTGGTGTCAAATTGTTTTAGTAAGGAAATCCAGAAAACTCGTTTTAGCATGATAATAGTCATGAATCAAAATGTGGAACCTTTCTAAAAAAAATTAATAATTTTGTTACAAAAACTAACATAAAATAACACAAATTTATTATATACCTATACCTAGAAATAATACCACAAAACTTCGTGAAGATCGGCACACTCTCGGAAAACACTTTAATACGTATAAACCGTAACGAATAATGCTATTGTAATTACATTTAATCCATCATAGCTTTATATGAAAATAAATCACACTGTCAATTTTCGTGAAGATTGGTCCATAACTTACCATAGGTCCCATATAAAGCACACTCTGAGAAATCATTTAAATACGCCTAAAAGGGTAGCAAATATAGATATTGATGTAAATATGGGTTCAATTTAGCTTTGCATGGCCAGAAATTTTAAAGGTTGGTAAATAACTTATATATCCCATATAGAGCCTACTCCTAAAATATTGTAACTGTCTGTTGGGGGTATCGAAAATTCGGCACAGCCGAATATTGTACTCTTACTTGCTCTTATTAAATTGAATATACAGTCCACTGTCTATAATTTGAAACTCGTTAATTTGAATCTGTCAATAACTTAAACAGTTTTCAGGTCCCTTTAAGGTATTTAATCGGCCATGTCCATGGAAATGGAAATCGGTGGAAATTTTAAGTTATATTTTTTAAAAATGCGTAGATTTTTCTGATTTTAAGAGTAGTTATATATTAGTGGTTTTTAAATTACAAAGTATATAAAAAATAATATTTTTATAAACTTTTAAAGCAGCGTCGGTTTGAAAAAATCTTAGATTTAAGTTTCATTCGAATTTAATTTCCAGAACATTGCTCAATAAATAAAAAATTCTCAATTATCCCTCGGTAATTTGAAATTATTTGAATGGTATTTTGCTCGCTGACACGCTATAATAAAGTGCTGTGTTTTTATGAAAAAAAAAAAAAATATTTAATAAAAGCGAAATAATAATTTGTTTCAGATTATATGCATTTAGTTATACATATGTAGTAATGTCATCTTGGTCGCCAACTAAATTTTTAACTGTTAATGTGAACTCTCGATAATTTGAAACTCGTTAATTTGAATCTGTCAATAACTTAAACAGTTTTCAGGTCCCTTTAAGGTATTTAATCGGCCATGTCCATTGAAATGGAAATCGGTGGAAATTTTAAGTTATATTTTTTAAAAATGCGTAGATTTTTCTGATTTTAAGAGTAGTTATATATTAGTGGTTTTTAAATTACAAAGTATATAAAAAATAATATTTTTATAAACTTTTAAAGCAGCGTCGGTTTAAAAAAAAAACTTAGATTTAAGTTTCATTCGAATTTAATTTCCAGAACATTGCTCAATAAATAAAAAAATCTCAATTATCCCTCGGTAATTTGAAATTATTTGAATGGTATTTTGCTCGCTGACACGCTATAATAAAGTGCTGTGTTTTTATGAAAAAAAAAAAAAAAAAATATTTAATAAAAGCGAAATAATAATTTGTTTTAGTTTATATGCATTTAGTTATACATATGTAGTAATGTCATCTTGGTCGACAACTAAATTTTTAACTGTTAATGTGTTCAAGTTTTGAAAACGAACAAAAATTTAAATCGTTTGCCTAAGTTTTTATCACATCCTTTTAGAATGCACTACATCTTCGACAGTTGATTTTAACGTAACTGTCGCAGTTAAATTAAAAAAAAATAATTTTCTGCTTTGTTTTTCGCCAAATTAATTGCTTATAGCGAATGTGCAAACCACCAATTCCAGTTTCTTAAGGTTATGCTAGAACTACTTTCCGCACCTACGCGCTAAGAACATATTTATGTATGTAAGTGATTTTTTTGATCTGATCAAAATTCAAAATTAATTGGTAGGACATATTTATTGTATTACGGACTTTTTTCATAATAGTTACGATCATATACAAACATATACTGTAGGAAAAATCCGAAATTTCAATCAAACTATTGTTAATTTGAATTGTTTCTATCTTCCTCTTGGTAATATAACACTAGTTAATATCAACTCTGCATTGTTTAAACTTTTTCTGTTTACCCATGAATTTTTAATTATCGATAGTCTAATGAAATTATGTTTAAATATAATTTTTTAAATACTTTGATTACCTTAGCAAAATCAAGATGTTAAATTTAGAAATAACGCGTCAAATAATGACTTGTAAATGGTACTCCTCTTAAAAATAAAAATTCACGCAACTGTTTTTTACAATTATTTGCAACTGATTATAAATGTATCATTAAAATTATGGGACATCAGAAATGGGATAAAGAAGTATTATCATAAAGTCATGTACCATATAATTAATCACCCCTATCGTAAATAATTTTTCCTTCGTAATTTTTTCCCTTTTCACGTATTTGCGATTATGAAAAAATTCCACAAAAAAATTAATTCAAAAGAGAATAATAACGCAAAAAAATTTTTCGTAGGGAAAAAATTCACCTTATCGTGAACAATTTTTTCCTTGTAATTTTTTAATTTTTCCCTATGAATTTTTCACTTTATTTTTGCTGGGAAACAAAACATTTATGTAAGGAATTCTTCTCATAATTCGAATATTAAAGTTTACAAAATGTATTTTAAGGCTAAGATCCGTTAAAAAGGCACAAATTTATATATGAATTACTCACCAAAATGCATACCAACAGGTCGATTGCCTCAGGATTTGCGAAGCTTTCCATGGACGTGGTGGCAGAATTTTAGAAATGATTTTGCTACATAAAAATAAAAATTTAATGGAGACAAAAATTTTACTTGTTTTTCACGATAGGGGTGAATATATTACATATCATATACTACATATATAATACATATGTATATTCATATAGATGACTTTTAACCAGTCTACGAAAAAAATAGATAGCATCGAAGATAATGGAATTAATACAAGTTCCACTCTCGAAAATCGCTATAACATCTTATTGCAAAAAGGTTTTATTATTGATTTAAATTAAAATTTGCTAATACTAATATTCGGGTAAGCTAAGCGGAGGCCACTGTTTGACAAATCGATAGGTTATTTGCGATCACAATAAAATGTGGTGTTAGATTAAAAAAGATTATTCAATCACTTTAAATCGTTATTTATTTTTCAGTTTTCTTTTCGTAGAATTTACAATGTAAGATAAAAGCAAAACACATTTGTTTCAAATACTATTAGGAAGATTAGTGCTGCCACAATTAATTTTTAACATTTTGTTTTATTTAATAAACAATATGTTTCATTGGAGAGTAAAACTTAAAATATTACTGAAACTATTTAAATGCTACAATAAATCCAACATATAAATTTTATAACCTTTAAATTTTCTGACTTTATACTATACAATAAAACTCAATACATTTGATTTGGGTACTTATCAATACTTTCAAGCAACACTTCAAAGCCAAACACTGCTTTTTTATTGATTTTAATTTCTTCTATGTTAAATTTGTGTTTTTTTTTTTCTTAAAACTTTTTCCTTTAACTGCGTTTTTTTAATTTTTTTTATAAGCTTTTTTTGGATGTTGGATAAATTTTGCAGATGTATTTTCGGACCTGTATTTTAAAAGAAAACCGTTCAATTTTCAACTGAAGTTTCCTTAAGAAATACAACTCTGAAAGTATTGAGTAACTACTTTCTAGCATCGAGTACTCAACAATAAGTCCAAATACTCGATACCTACTACTCAATACTTTTCCAGAACTACTTTATACGCATCTGTGGACAATGGAAAGAACAACTTTAACTTTAGTCGACTTGAGATAATTGTTTTTATAAGTCCGTTTTAAATTAAGAATTTTTAGGTCTAACCGCAATTTTCTACGTCAATAATTTTTATAATAAAAATCAAAAAAACTAAGGTATTCATTTTATAAATCTCTCATAAATCACATAATTTAAAATTAAAAACAAAATTAAATGTGACAGCATATACTTTTGACACACAGCTAATTTGTTAACTAAAGTGTTGTATTATTTTAATTACATTGTTGTATCCGTTTTTAAAATAAGACCACCATGTATGAATTTGTCTTATTGGAATCTGATACAAATCTTTGTTTCTTTTGGGCTACTATTTGGCATATAATAACACACTCCCAACTCTGAAATTTTTGTTGACGTTGGCTGTTTACAGATGATTGCTATTTTCGTTATATTTTCATTTATTTATTAATACGTTTGTATATTTTCTACTTGTCACAGTGTTTTTTTTTTCGTACAGATTTTTAAAAGTTTATTTTCTCACATTAAGATAAAACTAAAAAATTTAATAAATTATATATGTATAATTTTAAATAATTTTATAAAAAATAATTCACAATTTTAGTGTTTAAAAGTCTTTGATTTCACCTAAATGAAAAAAAAATTGTAAAAGGAAAAAAGAACATTTAGAAAGAGAAGTGTCATCTACACCTGCAGTTAAATTTTTGTTTTTGGGCAAATACAGGTACACTTGCATGCATACTATGTAATTTAACAATCAAATACAACTAAAACAATAAGATAGGTACGTTTTGCATTAGTATTTTGTATTCATTCTTCTTATTCCTTATTTAATTTTGTGAATATTTGTTAAAACAAATAAATTTATCAAAATTTAAATACCTAAGTCAAGTTAAATTCTCTACTTAAAAATTGTTTAAATGGACAAATATTTTCATTGAGGTATTGTTTGTTTTTGTTGTTAGTTTTTTTTGTTATCTCTACATTAGTACAAACATACATTAATACATAAATTATACAAATTTAATAAAATATAATTTTAGGTATACATATTGTTTAAAAAATAAATAATACATGTCTTCAATTTAAAATTAAAAAAATTAAAAATATTCTTTGACTGTCATTTAATAAAAATAAATTAAATGTACCTAGTGGGTATTAGTAATATGTTGACATATTCATATGTTACACATTTTAAAAATAGCATCTACTTGCTTATAATTAATTACATACCTACATATTATATTTTTAGTATTGTTACCGATCAATTTCGTAATATAACGCCATTTTAAAGATGTTAATAATCACACATACTCATGCACATGAAATTAAATTTCGCAAATTTATTTAATAGTATGTATATTCCCTTATATGTATCTAATAGGTGGATACAAAATTCCTGCAACAGCGTAGCATTAAAAAAAATAAAATTATAATATGAATGCCACCGCGCCTAAATGCTATACTGAAAATAATCTATGCTTCATTTTGCGAAAGAAACTTTCGTAACTGCTTTTTTTTTGTATTACATACAATAACTTTCGTATATAAAACGAAAAAAGTTTACTCTAGCCTTTTGAAATTCAATGAAACTTTGCATTCTAGTATTTCATAAATACTAAAGGCTGGTTTACACTACCACACAAGTCTTGCGTATTGCATAATACTTTGTGCGATAGAAATCTAATGAGTTTTGTTGCGACTGTCAAAAAATCTAATGTAACGCTACGGCAACAAATACAACATTACAACAAAAATGAAAAATAAGTCTCCGTATACGTCAAAAATTATATTAAACTAAAATCAAATTTTGCCGCCGAACGCAATGAAATAAATTAATTTTAGCCAATTTTTATTTCACTATGGTTACTATCTTATTTAATTTGAATTTAAATAATCAAAAACTTTAATAAAATACGATAATCACAGCACAAAACGTGGACTTTTTGTAAACATAAACAATACTTTGACATAAGACTAGACAAAAAATACAAGAGCAAAAAATCGTCATCTGGCGTAGTAATGCCACCTGTTTATTTCATCATGATTACAGTTAGTAGTCACACATTACATTCTTTTGTTAAAATGCAACCCTTATTAAATGAAAAGTATTATTGTTTAGAAAAATTTCAAAAAACGATAAAGTCGTATGAGATGTCAAATTTTTTTCAAAATTGTCATGCACACTATCACACTTTCACAATTACTTGGGTTTTTGACATTAATTTAACAAAGTATAGTAGTTGTAAACTAGCCTGTTTTGCGAAAAGACGTATGTAAAACAAAAAGCTTACTTTAACCTTTTGAACTTCAACAAAAATAACAAAATTTTTTGTAATTTTGTTTATTAAACAACATTTTATATTTTATAAACAAAAACCGAAAATTCTTGTCTAAAAAAATATATTTTTCTTGAAACACCCATATGACTCAAAAATTTTCAGATATTTTCAAGAACTAAAAATAATTATTATTTTTTTAAAGGTTACGAGAAAAATGCCTTTATTTTAATTTTTAACCATTATCGCTACATACATACATATATTTTATTTTGGTTAAAGTAAAAAATATTATTATTTGGTTATATATTAGCATTACTTTAACCAAAAAAATTTTTGGATTACAAATATCCATAAAAAAAATTATTTATTTTTTTGGTTACAAATATCCATTATAAACAAATAAGAAAGTATAGTCGGTCAAGCCCGACCCAATTATACCCCATACCACAAGTTTAGGTTATGTTAGGTTCAATGCACAGCCGACACGAAGACAGCTCACTTGGATCCTTATAGAGGGTTCTTTGTGATGCCCTTAGCCAGCGACAAGAGTCAGCCAGTATTCAATTCCATAGAAGTCACTGCAGCCTCAAACCACCCCGTCTCCTTGCAGAACAGAGATATCGATTTCATTCCTATATTAGACATATCGTCTAGACATGGCAAATCCGGTCTCCAAAAATGCCTAAACCTTATATCTCCTAGATCGGGGCATTGGTAGAGAAAGTGAAACACCGTCTGGTCCGTACCGAGGCCAAGTAGCACGCGCGCTCTCGTCGCGTCATAGACATACCATAATGTCCTGGCCATTGGGCAGGTATACTCCCCCTGCCGCCTCTCCTGAGCCCTTCTATACGACTCACGTCTGATGAGAGTCTTTCGAGCCAATGAAATACCGATCAGGACGTCGAATATTATGTCGTCCAGAGTCAGCCCTGTTTGGCCAGACCGTCCAAATTCGGGTACGCTAAATCCAGTGGTGCTAGCCGTTTTTTTATGTTAGCTCTGGTTTTCGAGATATACCGTTATTTCGAAAAGGGAGGAGGTTGTACAACATACATATGTTCGCGTAACTCAAAAACGGTTTAGTTGACAATTTATATATCGTGGCGACTTTTTTTAATTTCTGGCAGATTTGAGCGATTTGGAAAAAAACTTTTTTTAGGATTCATAAAAAATAAATTTTTATAATTGAAAAATTATATATTTTATTGCCAAAAACTCAAAAACAAAGGCTTTGTCGATTTTTGACATTGAATTTGGCGAAAAAGCTCGAAATCATTCTGACAACCCTGTACGTGAACACTTACTACAAGTGATGCCAGAAGTGCAGATTTATCTGCATTGTGCAGATTTTATACCCTAAAATTGCCAACATGCAGATTTGACGATTTTTATGGAAACTTCTTTACTTTATCACTTGTCTCGTATTATTTCCACTTCTTGCATTGAAAAACGAAAAATAGCAATCATTCATGGAAGAAAACACAAAACAAAATAAATAGAAAAATGCGTGTTTGCTAAGTGTGGATATTTTCGGTATTCAAGGAGCTTTTTGCGTTGGAAAAAATATACATATATAAGTTGTCACATCACGCGAACCAATTTGGCGCAAGAGAAGTTTAAAAGAATGACATAAAGAATAAAATAGATAGTTAAACTATCATGTCGAACCGTTTGAAAATTGATTCATTAGTAGGAATTTTATTCACAAAAGATGACTTAAAAATTAAAAATTCGCATTGTCATGACATATTAATATTGCTAGACTTTTTTCGTCTGATATTTACACTAAATAACATGTACATATATGTACACTCACAATATTCTGTACGTAAAATTAACTGAAATTGTAATATTAAATATATGAAAATTCAGTTAAAAACCGGTCTACTTATTTTTCATTCATTTATTTTAACGAAAAGTTCATTTAATTTAAAATTCAACCGCGAATTGCGTAAAAACAAATGAATTTTCAGTTATTTTATATATTTTAACTATCAAAACATAACCGACGAATTCCGTAAAAACAAATGAATTATAACTAAAGTCCGTATTAATGTGCACTTAATTTTTTTAATAAATGTTAGAATCAGTTAAAAATAAATTTGCTTAAAATGTTTATTTATTTACAATAACCTACAGTCAGTTACTGTAATAATATTTTGAGTGTACGTATATATTCATATGAACCTATGTATAAATATCTTCAATAATTGCAATATCTGGTCTCTTGTAAATTCTTAATAAGACTTTTGATAGTTTAAATAACATGTCAAGAAATTTATCCTTAGTCAGCCTGAGTAATTAAATTTGGATAGATATTTTAAATGTAAAAACATCCAAAAATTATCAACCATGTTCTGAAAATCGCATTCGAGCGAAATTAAAATCGAACAAATTTTTAAAACTCCTCTGTTGAATGTTCAAAAAAATATTTCCTTTTTTAAACCTCATACTCCGAGGATCACTTATATTTACCAGAAGTATTTTTAAAATCAGGAAAAGCTTAATCATTTACTCTTATTGTACAGACCTAAACGAAATTTTTGATTTTCAATATTGTGCATTTTTTCAAATAGATTTGCGCCAAGATCTGCTTTTCTCGTGCAGGAAACTAAATTGAGTTTTTCTTTAAAAAAACACGTTCACATGGGCTCGTTCCATTTTTAAATTGTGTCAAAAATCTTTTTTTTTTAGTATTGCATATGTGAATACAAGGATAATGTTTAAACAAATATTTACAGGTTAAAGAATTCAAAACCCCCGTTAATGTTCGATATTGTTGAACAGGCAATAAATATGTTTTATAAATAAGGGAAACAGAAATTGATGCTCAGATAAAAGTAATAAAAAAATAAACACAGATTAAAATCATAACAAATTTTAGTTCTTTTAATACAAGTGTCGTATTTATTTTGAATTGTATTTAAGTCAAACTAAAAATTAAACTCTTATAAATAAAATAAGCCTTGTACATACTATCTATATACATATTCTCTCTAGCGCCGAAGATGATAATTATATAACCATGAAATAAACAATAGCGACAAAGTCTATATACAGTGGTGGTACAATAATAGGGACGATATCTTCCTTCCAAATAACATGTCGTAGAAGATTTTGCATTCAACTTTTATTGATGAAACTTACAGTAAAATTCTTTCAAATAGATCGACAAACAAGCACGTAATGTGACGCTTGGTACTCAATTTCCATGAAAACCATTCCATTCCATGCAAATCTGGTGAATTCAATGTGATGCAAAGAACAAATTAAATAAATGGAGCTTCACCAAATATTAAAATAATATTTGGGTTTGATAGCATAAAGTAAACAAAAATAAAATGTCGCTTTTTTCAGACATATTTATTTTAATTACATAAATTTTTCGAATGCAGATGGAGTGTTACTTTTTTTTTTTTAATTAAGTTAAATATATGATTATTTCATCTTATTTGTAAAAAATCTTAATAAATATTTAAGAAGCAATTAAAAATTTTATGTATCGCTTTTATTTTTCCGACACTGTACATTTGTATCTAAAATGTCTAGTGTTCGGTCGAACGCACTTTTTCAGATCGAGCCCAAACTTTGGTAAATTTTGCAAAGTTCGGCCAAACAAGAACCGAGACCGAACGTTTTATCATTAAATATGAACAATTGTACTTTTTTATTTTATTTATTTAACTCAAAATAAAATTTCAGGAATTCATAATATGCAAAATGAAACAATAAATTGCAATGTATAGTAGTTAAACTATTTTAAAGTTAAAAAATCCGAAAATATAAAAAAAGTTCAAAAATACATGCAGAAAAAACATGGTTCTATAGTAAAGGGGTTAAATATAGATACATATTAGTACTCAAAATTTAATATTTAAATATAACGGTATGAATAAAGTAAGTTTTCCAGCAGCAATATACAACTGCTCACTGGCAACGCCAGTTGATGGTGCTGAAAGTCTATTTCTAGTAACAGCCTTAAGATTTATAACTGGACTGGAGTTCATAATTGATATATATCTGTGTTTCGAGGACCTAAAGGTTCAGTCAAATATATTTTGTTATCTTTTTCAACGACATTTTCGTCCTGGGCCCTGTTTCACAAAACTGCAAATCTACAAGTAAAAAAGGTTAAAATAGCCACAATTTTACAATTTATGTTTTAGTTTTAAATGGTTTTTTACTTGAAGATTTGTAACTTGTAATTTTGAGAAAGCCTATTCTTCTTGGACTTCAACATGTTGTGGCTTAAATAAATATGTAATTTCATAAAAAAAGGCCGGAGTTCGGTAAAAATTTCGCCGCACACCGAACTTTGGACGAAATCTGTCCCCAAACCCGAACGTTCGGTAGGACACTTAAAATGTCATGATATTTTAAAAATTTTAATTTTTGAATATTTTTGTTTTATTAAAATAATTTTTGTTTTTATTAAAACAAATATACGAACATGTTCTAAAAATCGAAGTGAAGAGAATTTTATTTATAAAAATAGCTATTTTTGAGATTTAAAATATTTTTATTTCAGATTATTACAAATAGGTTCCGGTACTATGTCGGTCAAGTGGCCCCCTACTGGCTCGGCAGGCTCCCAATCTTTTACCAAAATTCTCAATCACGTTTTTCAATAAACTGTTCAATGGCTGATATCTGCGCGATAGTGTTGCTTTTAAGCTCTTGAACTCTTGTGCTGTACACTTTCGATTTCAACAAACCCCACAAAAAATAGTCTAAAGGTGTCAAATCGCACGATCTTGGTGGCCAATTCACTCCACCTTTACGAGAAATATTGATATTTTCGAACTTTTCTTGCAAAAGATTCATTGTTTCTCTTGCTGTGTGGCAGGTGGCACCATCCTGTTAAAATCAAATATTCTCTACGTCTAAATCATCAATATGTTCCACAAAATGCTTCGGATCATCTCCATGTAACGATTTTCATTGACCACTGATACCTCTAATTTGGACACTCTTTATATACATATATCCAAAATAAATTTGACTGCCTCGTATTTTAACCATTTTTTTCTGGAGAGCGGCAAGAGCAAAAGTGTGCGAACAACCTCTTTAAATACGGGCCAACAATGGCATAATACTCACTTACAGCTTTTTTCTAATTTGTATGCCAATAAAATCCTTTAATAATTTTCTACTCATTAATTATAAAATAAATCATTTAAAATGTTAGTTCTAAGTAAGAGCAATCTATAAAGTTTATAATATATTAAAAAATACATAACAAAATACATACAAAAATACAAAATTTAAATTTCAGTTTTCTTAAATTTTCATTTTTGCACTTTACTAATTTTTTCTTAATCACGGCAGTGTAGATTTTTGTATACGACAAGAGCCAACGTTTCCACAATAGGTACAAACTTCTTGGTAATCAATACACAACATCGGACAAAATGTGTTCGGGATTGGAGAAGGGGGCGTGGCACAAAATAGATCTATTTATATCTTTAGAACGGTATTTATATAACTTTCAATAGTTATCGCAATATGGTGAAGGTTATATAAGATTCGGCATAGCCGAATAAATTGTTTTGATTTTAAAAATTAAGTTTTGCATTTTATAGGTAAAAATTTAACGAAAATTGGTTCGAAACGGGTATATTGCGGTTGATAAGGCAAAAAAAAACTAAATCTTTTTCAATAAATTTTCTGTTTCCCTATGCTATAAATTGAACAGTGGAATAATATGTTCTTGGTTTGATTAAAAAGCTACCATAGTAAGTTTTTCAAAACACCTTAGTAAGTGCATATGTATATAAGAAATTAATTAGTTATGCTTTATTTCGTGAGACGGGAAACATAATTATTACCCCAACACATACAAAGTTCTTTTTGGTTGTAAAAAAAACAAACAAAATATAAAACAAAAAAAGGTATACGTGTTATTACAAACTTATCATAACTCAGTTAGTTGTTATCCGATTTTTATGTATTTAGGTGTTTTAAAAGCTAACGGTTGAATTTAAACTTGATAAAAATGAAAATTTGTTAAAAAAAAGGTACGTATTTTTTTAAATGATGAAGCCATTTTGTAGTCGAATTGGCCAACAAAAATGATTGGTATTCCAATAATCTGTGTACTTCACCAGACAATATGGCTGTATACAAATCCCTGCATATTGTTTGTGTATTACGGTATTATTTACAATATATGTATATAAAAACAATTCTTTACCACAAAAGTAAATTTTATTTAATGTGAAAACTGTGAATTCTCGAAAAGTGATAATTTCTTACCACAAATATTTTAATTATAATTAGATACTAAATGGAAAACTTTGTTAGTATATGTATGGATTATAAAGCCGGTTTGATAAAAAACTGCGGAACATAGCAATGAATATCGAATATATTTTTGTTCGTGGTCGCTACACGGGGTCGCTATTATGGCGGTTCAACTTTTTTTAAGTTTAAGACAATTTTCTGTCCAGTTACGTAATAAATTAAAATATTCTTATACCCGCCACCACTAGTGGTTTCATTCCATGTGCATCTTCTTTGTTATTCTTTTAAGATCCCACAAAGTATTATATTCTGAGTCAATTAAGCCATATCCGTCTGTTGAAATCACAATCGCTTTTGAACGACTTAAAAGAAAAGAACAATTTTAAAGTCAAATTTTTTTTAGATTTCCTTAGCAGTTAAGGAAGTTAAAGAAATGCAACACAATCGGCTCAGTAGAAAGAGAGTTTTGAGCCTAAATGTCTAACAACTACCATAAAAAATTTATATTTTTGTTACAAAAAGTAACCAATCCTGGAAAGACAGAACGGATTGCAGGGTGTCTAGGGCACTATGGCCTAGGGTAGCCTGGGGCTACCAAGGTTCTGCTGGGATTGGATTGGAGTGGTCTTAGGACTCTTATAGGGTTCTTGACGGGTCATTGTTCTGTTAGGGCTTTTACGAGTAAATGGGACAATGCCATACCTGAGTTCTGCAGATTATGCGATGATTCTGAGACGGTTGAGCATGTACTGTGCCACTGTCCTAGAATGCAGGGTCTCAGACAGAAATGTCTGGGGGATAGATTTTACGACGAACTGGGGTGCATCGCCGGATGTAATCCAGCCGATTTACTGGGATTTGTCAGGGAAATAGGACGGCTCTTTCTGTTGAGGGGACTGTAGAGGGAGTAACTTTCCTACGTAGTACTTACTAATATCTTTTACTCTATATATCTGTTTATTTCTTTCCTTCTTCAATTCTTTGTTTTCTCTACCTCCTTACTGAAGGGATTGACAATGGGCCGCATTTGTCTCCGAGTGGAGGTGTGTCCTTGGGCGAATAACCCTTCTTAACCTAACCTAACCTACAAAAAGTAATATAAATTGGTGGAGGAATCCACCGATTGTTTTTAAATTTCGCAGAAACGGTCCACTTATTGCTTGAACTCAAAACTATCAGGAACTTTTTAATCAGTCGTTCTACATCGTGGACTATTTTACGATAACCGGCTGATGGATTATTTATTATTTTGTAAAATAAAATTGTTTTCTTTAGCTCTTTCTTGTTCTGACCATATAGGTATTTTAATATATATATATCTATGGGGCGTTCCACTATCCGCAACCTGTGGACGAGCCCGATAGCACTCAGCTGTGCTTCTCTAAGGCGATATCGAAACAACAAAATTGTTTAATACCGGTACTTATACCAATACCGAAACTAGAATAAGTTTAAAAAAATATATATAACTGTTTACAATATTTTAGAGAAAAACCCCATTAATTATTGCCACCATGTAAATAATGACACTGTTTCGTTTGCCAAGCTAGTTTTTGTGTATTTCAGTTGTAATCTGAAGGATTGCCGTGCGATTTTTTAAAATATTGCTATCAGTTTTAACGTGAATAGTCTATATTGTTTACATAATACATGGATACTTCTGAAGTATGATAAATGTGACCTTCTTCGAGAAAGCGTGGATTCTGGTACCTAAAAGGGTGTAGAATAAGATGAAATGATTTAGATTTCTGATAAAAATTTATTTACCCCATAAAAACGTTCAAAACGAACTTGGGAAAATCGATAAAAATGAGAAAAACATTAAAATTTGAAACTTAAAATGCGTTTTTCTCAAAACTTCATTTTCACACACTATGTCCCTTTTCTCGGAGAAGGTCACATATATGTAGTGATATTTTCTTAGGTCCAGGGAAAGTTTAAATATGCTCAAATATGTTTAAAATATGCACGTAAATATTCCCAAAACAAACTTAAAATATTGACGTGAAAAACACAAACTAATGATTGAAGTAAAACCGTGAATAACGTTGTAAAAGCCATTTTTTAAAAAAACTGTGTTTTTGCAGATTATAGTTAGCATAACTCTCTTACACTGTTTAAACATCAAATCAACCAAAATTATGCACCTTAACGCCGTCAAAATGCGATAGAAAGAGTCAGCCAGTTGATAAACGTTGTAAGTTACTAACAAAAGGATACAAACGGAATGGTTTTGCAACGTGAAATAACGTTTTAAAAGCCGCTTGCGTAGTGGAAAAACGTTTTTACTGACACCGCGATTTTGGATATGAAACGGTTTTCCATTATAAACTGTAAATTGCATGTAATTTAAAATTAAAATTAGAAAAAAAAGATTAAAAATAAATAATCCTGCCTGTTAAAAACGTTTTTTTTTTGCTCTCCTGAAAAATAATTATTTTTTAACTTACAACGCTATTCGCGACAATTAGTTAATAAGTTAATTAGTTTTATTTTAACAAAATTTTTATTTCTAAATATAACCAAATATATTTACAAGTTTTCAAATTGAAATGATCTTCGTTTGTCACACAAAACCGTAGAATATATTAAAAATATACGTTTAACATCAAGTACATAACTAGCGCATACTTCAATAATATTAATTCCCATGGAGATATTGTGTTAATATAAGTGTTGCCAAAACTTAATGAAGGAAAAATGCAAGATTTTTGTGAAGAAATGTAAAAAAGTGTCAAATAAAAAAGAATCTTAAAGTTAATCTAAAACAATTTACTCAAGGTGCTTCAACGGAAATGGATCAATTTTTTAATCTTTAAGTTTTTGTCAGAAGCTGTAGTTTTTCGTAATGTTTGATTGAAAATGATTTAAATACATTATTCAATTGACTTATTGCCTAAAGAGCAAAATGTTACAATTGGAAGCAGTTATGCAAAACTGGAGTTATTAATGTCAAGCGAAAGAGAGAAAAAAATTGAGCTATACACAGTCAAAAAGTAAAAATGCATTTTTGCAGGTGAACTTAACAGCCCTTCTGAGAGCTTTTTTAGATTTAAAAATTTTTGGATTTCAAAATCTGTTTTCGACATTGTACAATGATTTTACAAAAACATATTGCTTGTGGTTTTTGAAGGGGCTGTGCTTTTTGTATTACCTGTAATGAATTCGCCTTGATACATAAATACTTAACGGGTCTGTATACGGTAAAAAGTTTACATCAAGCGGTATGGTAGTATTAGATAAGATGTGTTTGTATGTGTGACACCGACGATGCTGGATGGAAAATCAAAAAATTTAGATATGACGGCGAATATTACGTCCAGCACACGAACACGAGTGAATTCGCCTGCATGACAAGCCTTTTGACCGTGTACAGACCCCTTAAGCTTTAATGCCCAACTATAACATGCTTAAGTTGTCTTACGCAACTGTGCGAATACATGTTAATCAAATGTGTCAAACCATATTGAACCTAACGAAACTTTTTGTTAAGTTTTATGAATTTGTCATTTGCTTCAGCAAACTGCGAAGCTTGTCGCACTTTCCGTACAGAATCAAATGCCTTTTGATTTTGTTTTTTTTTTAATGCATTTGAGAGGCTCTTAGTTATTTTTGGCAGAAGCTTAAGCAAGCTTATGCATATTATAGTTGGCCTTTAGACTCTAAAGCATCGCCTGCTATATTATTTACAATCCAAAGTGTAAAGCACCAGAAAACTTAAAAACAAAGCAGCAGCAGAGCAAAAACAAGTTGATGTTTTTGTTATTTTAGTTGCGACATAGCGTAAGAACAATTTTGTTACCTAAGATTAAGTAACGAGAAATTAAAAATGTGTCTATAACCAGTCTTGTCAGTTAAAAGATAAAAATTGTAGAATTGTGATTAGCGAGGTTCTTGTCTATACTTATTAATATCGTAAACAATTTGCATCTTCAATAATCGAAGAGAATTTAACAACATTAACAACAACACATGTAGAATTCATACAACGCATACAACCGCAAAATCTAACTGCCTGTTCATCGATGTTGAACGTTAACGTTCGCATAGAAAATAACATTTAGAACAAAAACACAGTTTAAAAGTTTGTTTTTGTTGTAAATGTAATTTTCAATGCGAACGTTTACGTTCGAAATCGTTGAACAGGTAATAATAGTATAGATTGCCTATGTACTAAGCTCCCAGCGGAAAAAAGAAGGAGTACGGATGCCTTATAGAAGGCCTCTGTATTCCTTCCATTATATCGTAAGCGACATTTTCTCAATATTTTTTTATTGCTAAAATTAAAAATTTAAGGACCAATGCACAATGTAAACTTTATTTTGTTGCAGTCGGTAGCTTGCTTGGACGAAATTATAATATGTCGCATCAAAAAATTTGTAAGTTTTTGTATACATATCAAAAAAGAACTAAAAAACCTTCTCCTGTAAAATTTGTGTTTTGTCGCTGACGATAATTTGGCGCTAGGGCTCGATATGGTCACCACAATCACATTTAGCTTAATAACCGGCGCAGCGAAATGTGACCCCAGGAATAGGGCCAAAAAAAAAGCAATTGAAAATTCACCCCAAATTTAGGGCTATTTTCATTATGCAATGTCACTGAATTTTTTAATAAAATTTCACCCCAAAGTAACGAAAAATAGTCATACAAGTTAAATGAAATTCCTCTAAATTTATGGTTATTCCTCTTTAATTTTTTAATGAATATTAACCCCAAAAAAGTTTATATTAAAAAAAGAAGGGATAATTTTTAAATACCGAACTTTAAAATCCCGAAATGTAAAAATCGCGACTTTTTTAATTCCCGAATATCAGAATTCTTAATTTCAAAACTCGTATATAAAAATGAATGTATGTATGTTTATTTGTTTGTTTGTTTGTTTGCACCTTATAGCCGCCTAAACCGCTGAACCGATATTCATGAAACTTTTACTATATATTACTGATGGTTTGGAAGGATGTATAGCCTATATATTTTTTGGAAATTTTGAGGGGGCGTGGCACCTCCCATACAAAGGCAATATACATTTCTGTATATCTGGAGAACGGAAAGACCTAAAGTTCTAAATTTAGTACAAGCATCTTAGTTATCAATACACAACATCTAACAAAATTTGGGCGGGATTGGCACTTAATATATTTATTTACATATATCTAAAGAATAGTAAAAGAAAAATTTTTCCAAATTTGGTACTCATAACTGGGTTCTCAATACACATCTTCTCTAAATTGGAATGGTGGGCGTGGTAACTCCCATACAAAGACATTATAGATTTATGTATATCTGGAGAACGACAAGAGCCAAAGCTTGCAAGTTACGTACAAGCATTTTGGTTATCAATACACAACATCAGACAAAATATTAGGCAAGTAGGTGTGCCATTAAATAGATTTACTTATATCTAGAGAACGGTAAGAGAAAAGTTGTCCAAATTTGGTACACATAGCGGGGTTATCAGTACACAACCGCTCTAAAAATTTACGGGATTGGAAAAGTGGCCGTGGCACCTCCCATACAAAAACATAGATTTCTGTATATCTTAAAAACGGTAAGAGATAAGGGGTCCAATTTACGTAAAAACATCTTAATTATCAATACGAAAGTTCCGACAAAGTGTGGGTCGGACCGGAAAAGTAAGAGTGGCACCTTCCCTGGAGAACGGCATGGAACAAGCATCGTGGTAGGCAATACACAACATTTGCAATATTTGGGCAGGGTTAAAGATGTGGGCGTAGAATAACATATATTTAATTATATCTAAAGAATGGTAAGATAAAAATTGTCCAAATTATCGGGTACGCAACATCTGTCAAAAAGAATGTGGGGTTAGATAACTGGGCGTGGTTAATCACATAGAAAGGCAAACGAGATTTCTGTATATCTAGATAACTGCAATAGCTAAAGTTTCCAAAGTTGGAACAAATAGATTGGTGACCAGTACGCAACATCAGTCAAAAAGTGGGCGTGATTAGATAAGTGGGCATGGCACAAAATGGAATCCCGTATACTTGAAGAACAGTATGTGTAAAATTGTCCAAATTTGGTACCGTAAGAATGGTTATCAGTATACAGTACGGTATTCATTCGGTTAATTACTACCCGATTAACAGATCGGTTAATTTAAAATTGCATATTTTCGATTAACGATTACACCGGCTAATTTCAGTCAATTAACCGTGTACTGGCGTGTGGGTTGACACCAGTTCTAAATAATCTTCTTCCAGATAGAGCAAAAAAAGTAAAAGAAGATTATTACTATAATTGCTCCAGCGGAGTAATTATAGTAAATTGATTTAAGGGTAAAAAGTGAAAAAAGAAGTTTTAGTAATTTTTTTCCAAATATGGGGTTTATTACAATTCAATTTTCACTTAACTTATGTACATACGGTTGGGTACAAAAAAAAATGTAATTTCCAGAGAATCGCAAGGTTGACGTAAGTTATCCGCACTGCTGGGTAGTGGTTGATGTTATTCGCTCTGATGCAAAAAAAGGAATAGCAAAATGACTGGTTACAAACCCGAAGGCAAGTTGCGCCAGCGTAAAGTTAACGAAAGTTCGCTACAATTGACAATTGGAAAAATTGCGAAGAGTATTAAAATTGCAGTGCGGCCAACTTACGTCAAATTTACGATATTATTAGAGGTGAGTATAATTCATGAAAAACTTAAATTTTAACGGATACTAGTAGTATTAAAGTACTTCAAGCTCTCATTCATGATAATAATCTAGAAATTTTACGTTGATTTTAAATGTACAAATTTAGTTTGTACAAACCGATTAACCGATGTAACAAAATTTTTAACTTTTTGTAGTATAACACATTTTTTTGTATTTTTAATTATTTGTTACGTCTCATATACAAAAGGTTTGTGTTTAGAAAATATTTTTTCATACATACTCTTCATTTTAAATAAGTGTTTACTGTCAACAACTTTTAGTTTCACGTACTTTTTATATATGCGTTTAGTTATTTATTTTAATAGAACTTCGTTAGTACAATTGGAAGTGCTAAAAAATTAAAAAAAAATTAAAACAGGACTCTAATGACATAATGGAAGATTATATATGTTTCGAAAAATCAAGGAAGAGGACTGAGAAATTAGATATTCTGTATTTTGGATTGCTTTTGATTTCTTCAACATCTACGATAAATGGAAGAATTTTCACACAATGCTTATTGTGGCTTTGCATTGACGTCAAAATTACGTCAGAAGCACATGCGCATGTGGCTTTTTACATTCCGTGTACTAGAGGCTTTATTGAAAGTGCAAAATTATTGCAATCCTTTTGTTCATGCTGAGTGATGAATTGAAAATTAGCAGGCTCACTAAACATTCGTGATAGTGATGATAGTGATGATTTTTTAAAAAACTAATCATCCGTTTATTGCAACTTTTTTGTTCTTTATTCATTTGAGTGAAACTTAATATTTTGCATTAAATTAAAAAAAAAAACAAAAAACTGGGTTTTCATGATTAAAGCCAAGAATTATTCCGTGATTGACAAAATTTATTTTTGTTTAATTTTCTTAGCTTACGCATAACATCACAAAAATCAGAAACCATGCATATACAAAATTACTTTTTTTAAACTTTATATGCAGCTTTTTTGATTGCAAGTTAAAATTTTGCACTATTTGAACTAAGTTCAAATTTTATGCATTCAATTCTCCGTTAGTGATGGTGAAAAAATTTGCAATACCACTCGATGCTAATGATGAAAAAAATACCAATCATCACTAAAGCTAGTAAAAATAATGCAAACAAATTTTTTTGCAGCTTAATTTAGTGAAAATGCAGTGGTGATTAAAATTAATATTTAGTGCACTACCAGCAACTATGAGCTATCACCATTAGAGTTTGTTCCCGGGAATTCCTGGGACGTCAATTGTTTGCGGGATTCCCGGAAAATTTTGAAGAAAATCTTATTTAAAAACTTTGGTAAATCTATTTCGGACTCGTGTCGTTAGTTGTTTTATCCAACTTAATTTCACCACAATATTAAAATTTGCTACAGTTTGAGGCTTATTAAGCTAATTTTTGAAAATGGGCTTTATATAGGGCCCAAGATAAATTATAGACATATCTTCACGAATTTTTTTTTCTTGTCCTAGCAAACTGAAGTGTAAATTTTACAACAATATTATAATGTTTTGCGGTTAAGGACGTAGTAAAGTATTTTTCTAGATTGTATTTTATATGTGGCATTTCAAGTGATTCTGTGTCATGTGAAAGTAGAAATTTGGTGCGCTATAAAAAAAAAATCGAAATTTATTGAAATTGTTGTTAGTTTTTTCTTCTTTTTATTTGTTTTCAAATACTCAATTTGAAAACACAAAAATAATTTAATTTTCTACTATAAATTGGCTCTTATTCGACCTTTAAAATTTTTTAATTAATCCTTTTTATTAAGCTTGAGGTCTTTTTCTTTTTTTTTATAAATAATAGTAAATTTTATTGAATCCAATATTTCGGCACTCCGTTGTGTGCCTTCTTCAGGGATATTTTCTTGAATATTCAAGGATTTTTTCTTAAAATTTAATATTATTTATAAAAAAAAAGAAAAAGACCTCAAGCTGTTTAATAAAAAGGATTAATTAATTAATTTTCTACTATTAACTTTTCATTTTATATGACAATACGGCCGTAACCGGCGTATGAAATAGAATTAGATCTATGTCGACGTACCTTGTAGATACGTTTTTACATTTGCGCCAACTATTGTGTGCCTTTGTATTAAATATCACAAGTATTTATTTAACAACGTATCTACGTCCTACGCTACTACGTTCATACGGTGCAATTATGTTCCTACGATAAGACTTTAATACTTACATTCTAATTATGCAAAAGAGCTCTGAATTTGACAATGAATATACGTATATTGATTTCTACGATCCTATTGACATCAAAATAAACTCTTAAGTGGCTTAAAATAATTTCAATCTTAAATTGCTAACGTTGTTGTTATAAAATATATACTTAATTTCATTATTTTAAGTGAATAGCATGTAAGAAATATTAGTTTATTTGAAGAAATAGCATTTTGGGCGGGAATCCCGGGAATTTGATTTTTATTTCCCGCTTTCCCGGGAATCCAAAAAGTGCGGAAATAAAAAAACTCTAATCACCATATGAGCATTAAAGCCTTTTTTAGTTTCTTTTGGTGTTTTTAAATAAATCACTATCAAAAACAGGACCAATGCATATAAAGGGTAATTCATCATGAGGTTTGATTTTCAATATGCTTTTTTAACAGATCACGCTTGACTCATATAAAACTGCTTTGTAATTTATGTTCAATATCGTTTGACAGGTCATCACGGAAAGACTCACACGACAACAGCGTCTCCAATTTGTTCAGCTGTATTACAATGAAAATCCGGTTTTTTTTCGTGAAATTTTGCTCAGTGATGAAGCACATTTCAATGGATACGTTAAATTTGGGCTGATGAGCAACCCGAAGAGTATCAAGAGCTATCATTACATCCATTAAAAACAACGGTTTGGTGTGGCTTATGGGCTGATGGAATCATTGGTCCATATTTCTTTAAAAATGTAGAAAATCAGAATGTTACCGTCAATGGTAACTGTTATCGCACCATGTTAACGGACTATGTGCTTTCTTAAAGCGCATGGGCTTGGTCAACTCTGGTTTCAACAAGACAGCGCTACGGCCATACAACGCGTGAAACAATGAAATTGTTTAGAAATTATTTTGTTGAGCACTTAATTTCACGTTTTCTACGGTAAATCGTGCGATATTACACCTTTGGACTTTTTTCTCGGGTGATATGTAAAGTCTGACGTCTCAGGAATAAGCCAGCTAGGATTGACGCTTTGGAAGCCAACATTACTCGTGTTATTCGTGAGATACCAGTCGCTATGCTCGAAATTGGACCTTCCGAATGCAACACCTCAGACGTAGTCATGGCCAACATTAACCTTTTCAAACAGTAAATGCTATAAAATGTTAAAAATTAAATTTATGATTATTATTTTATATTATAAATCAAACCTCACGATGAATCACCCGATACAAAAACCAAACATCAAAAATTATTCAGTAACCGTTTATTTTAGAAAAACTAAACCCGATGTCATTCTCAGCGGGAAATTATGGAATTGATTACATAAATAACTAAAAAATAATGTATTTTTTTCGAAAGAATAATAATGCATTCATTGGAATCGAGAAGGTAATTTTATTGATACAATATTTATGCATTGATTACTACATATATTCCCACATTTGCAGAACAACGAATGTATTGTTTCTGTTCGTAACAATAATTCGTGTTTTTCTTCTGTTCCTGACAATATTATTCATTTTTACATATTTTCTTAATTAAAATCTGTTATGAATTATTTAATTCATTCGCAGTTTATATTAAAATAATTTATTACAATCCTAGGACATGTTCTCTGTAAAGAGCAATGAGTTCTGGAATCAGTATTACATTCTCGATTCCTATTGATTAAAAGCCGATATATATATATATATATATATTGTAATTGCAACAGATTGCCCCAAAGGTTCTGTTAAAAACGGAGTAATATGCAGATTTTTTCAAAATATATCAAAAATAATTGTTTTGGAAAAAGCTTAAGAAATATGCAAAAGTATATTTTTCATGCAACAAGTATGAAACACTTGCCTTGCTTATGATCTATACAAGTGTTTGTTGCTATGTGCAAAAATTAGAGAACAAAAAATAAATACATTACATACATACATATGTATATTTATATGTATTTATACATACATACATATGATTATAATATTTTAGACTGCAAACTGCGCATAAGTATCGCTATCGTTACTTTCAATTCTATTATGAAATATTTTTGTGTTTATGTAGTTGTATTTTGTGTATGTGCATATAAGTATTTGTTGTTTAAAATTCGTTAAGAGGTTGTTGTACTCTAATCAATACATTAGAATTATTTATCGTTGTGAATTTAATAAATATATATGGGGGATTTCATGTCAAGTGACCCAACTTTTGAAATCGATGTCTTCCGATTTGGATGATATTTGCACCAAGGTTAGTCCTATTGGAGTAGTTTAGACACAAATTTTCGGTCAAAAAGTTTCTGAGTTAGAGGGGGTCAAAGTTTGACATTTTGGCCAAACAGGTGTCTTCTCATTCATGTAACTTATTATCTGTTGGTGTTAGCAAAATTTGTCCCAAACAAATTAGATAGCTATTTCTTCAATCTTTCGAAAAAATCATTTAGTATTATCTTCTGGTATTCATAAATTGCAACGGCATCATGTTTTAAATATATTGATGCCATACTTTTGTGATCTAGTTTTTCATCATTCATGTAGTAAATACTGTAAATATAGTTGCTTGGTCGTTATTGAAGTGGAATGACTGTATGGCATCCTGAAGAACATATTTATAGTTCTCTGCGAAATCTAACAAATTCCCCAGACTTCAAATGTATCTTCAAATCCTTGAAGAATGTCCAATGCTCTTTGACTAAAAAGTCATGGGTTCTTAAATTTAGCAATCCTCTTCACATTTCTTCCACAAAATGATTTGAAATGATGGTTTTCCATGTGCATCTTTCAGTCTGAAAATTGAAAAATCCTCGTCTTGACTTAGAAATTATTTTTTTTATACACAACCCTCTCGCGGCCCAAAAAGCGACCAGAACTACCTTAAAGGAAAAGCCCTAAGCTTTCTTTTGAGCAAAAAAAATTTCCCCTTAAAAAAATAGTTTTAAATTTAAAAAAAAAAAATTTAAAAAAAAAACAAAAAAAAATTTATAAAAGGATCTTATGTGATTAAGATTAAATTTTTTAGATTATTTATCTTTTTGTTTTTATTATTATTATTTTATATTAATTTATTTATAATTACAAATAAATAAAAAAAATGTAATTAGATGTTGACACTCTATAGAAAAAAAAGTAGTTTTATTCCTGGGATTAACATATTGTGGGTATTACAGTATCGAGGGTGTGAAATGCTAGTTAGGTATGTTATATACCGTCGGAAAGGGTTATTTGTCTAGTTTCTCAGCAAAAGTTTTATTTTTAAGTTTTTAGAAACACACACAAATAGGAAAAAAATCAAAATAGTGCATATGCTAAAAATTTAAAAATCCTCGTATTGACTTAGAAGATATTTTTTTATATATATAACCCACTCGCGGCCCAAAAAGCGACCAGAACTACCTTAAAGGAAAAGACCTAAGTTTTCTTTTGAGCAAAACAAAAAAAAAGCACCCTAAAAAAAAATAAAAAAAAGTTTTAAGTTTAAAAAAAAAAAAATTCGAAAGATTGAAGAAATAACTATCTAATGTGTTTGGGACAAACTTTGCTAACACCAACAGATAATAAGTTACATGGATAAGAAGACACCTGTTTGGCCAAAACCTCAAATTTTGACCCCCTCTAACTCAGAAACTTTTTGACCGATCTTGTTGAAAATTTTTGTCTAAACTACTATCCAATAGCACTAACCTTAGTGCATTTCATCCAAATCGGAAGACAGATTTTAAAAGTTGGGCCACTTGACATGAAATCCCCCATATGTATTTGTTTAGTTAAACCACTAATCAAAACTAAATTCAGTTTTATTTAAAATATAATAAAGTGAATAAAACGTTGGCTTAACAACACCATAACTGCAAAAAATGTTAATATCAAAATATATTTAATTGATACTATTAATTTGTTTACTGGTGCAAATTTAATTAATATTTTAATTAATATCACACATTTTTTAATTGAAATCAATTTTTATTTTCTGTGCACTAGAGGTGTTAAAAAAATGGAATTGAATTCTTAAGTGAATTTGGTTCCTTTGTATATAGAAACATTTAATATGAAGTTTGGTGCCGATTGGATAAAGAAATTTAAATAAGTCACTTTGTTTAGTTTTTGTAAAATTTTTTAATGTCGAAAAAGCTTAATTCTAAATGATAAATTAATCGAAATGAAGATGCAATAATGTTTCCAAAAGGTATAAAAACGCAAAATCGGTTAAGAACTACACCAGTAATAAATAATGCCCCAGACAACTAATGTGCTAACTATTAATTGACCGAGAAATTCAAGCACGCACCTAAAAAAAATGTTTATTTAAAATGCCCAAAATTGTGAAATAATGAAATTTTTCTTATGGCGTGAATACCTTTTTGAAAACATAATAGTAAGTTGTGTCACAGAAACCATATTCGTACGAAAGTAAAATAAAACGTTTTTACCTTCTCCAGATAACGTAAAACGCTCAAAATTTTCGACTTGAATTCGTTTCAAAAAAATGAGGTGTAATTACTAATTTGTAAGCACTAACATAAAAGAAACGTTCAAGAAATATTTCGAATGAAAGAGAATCCTGATTTTTCTTCTGTCTTGAAAAATAGACAAAACCTGTAAAGATAACAAATTTTTTATATATCTTACAGGTTAAAAACTTAACCAAAAATATTTGAAAAAAAATAAAAAGAATTGACTTATTTTTTTGTTCTGTTTTGTTTTCTAACATTGCTGCAATTATTGAAGCATCATGTGGGCATATTGATTAATATCGATATTTAGCAATTTTTTAAGGATACAATTTAGTTTTTAACTAGTTTTTAAATTTATTTTCAAAGTGCCCACCATCATTATTATTTTATGTTTACAAAGAATCAGTTTAATAATGATATCATTATAAAAACATAAAAAAACACTTTTAATTTGTTTCGGATTTATGAAAACGTACGAAAGCTGAAGAAGCACACCGAAAACAGTACGTATTGAAAAATATGAAAATTTTCACTTTCGTACAAAATTTGTGACATGCCTGATTATCTACATTTCGATTAATTTATAATCTGGAATTAAACTTTTACGACATTTAAAAATTTTGATAATAATTATAAAAACATAACTTTTTCGCCTTGTATTCACTATTCAGATTTTTTTTCTCGATTTCCACCTCTACTTTTCTTTATTCAATCGGGACCAAACTTCATATTAAATATGTCTATAAACAAAGGAAACAAATTAACCCATTTATTCACTTTAAAACTTACTTTAAAAGATGGTCATGTAACGTTGAACAGCGCTATTGTGCACATATGCCCTGTAGGAAATGTCACAAGTGAATCTTTAGTGAATCATATTTACTGATTCTCTATTGACTCAGTCACCAGTACTAATGACTTATTTTACCCAAGGCAAAAAATTGCATATTTCTTACCATTTAATTATTTTATTAAAAAAAATTAAATTCATAACAAATATTTTTTTTTTTTTGTATTTAAGGCAAATATAAGGGTGTACCACTTCGTAAACAATGTCGCCAAAAAGTCACGAAAATAGCCGACAAAACTAGTGAGTTGGAGCCACTTGCACTCAGGTTTCCTTTAGGGTATATTTATTATTTATTTGTTTATATGAATTCAATTTTAAAAATTAAAATACAAACGTGCATACACATGTTAAATTAGCTTTTTTGTAGTTATAGCTCCAAAGAGGTTTTTATAAAAGAAAATCGATTGTTGCCATTTAAAAAATTTCACATGTCCCCAGAACCTTTTTTAAAACATACATACATATTGGGCCACTTGCGGCTCTTCAAACATGTTATGAAAACTTACACATCTTTCATAGCATTAACATTTTACCGATATGGCTTAACCTACTAAATGGTCCATAACTTTTGAAAAGAAAGGCTGTGTAGTTCGTTTTTTTATAATTTGATTTTTAGTTTTTTACCGATTTCGATCCATTGTGGTTAAAAATGTTTGTAATCAAATGGACTATAAATAAAGTTATATTACTATGAATTTTGGATTAAACATCTTTCGAAATGACAAAAATGGTAAAAAAACGTTAAAATTTTCATAAACTTAGATTTGATTCACTATAAGACAGCCACGTTTTATCCGATAAAAGCCGAGTAGCCAATATCCGACCCAAATCTTCGAAACCTTTCAAATAAGATATACAGGGGGCGGCAAAAGTAACTATATGATTTGTTTTTTAAATAAATATTGAACGGAATGAAAAAACAAAAGATTGAATGATAAAAATAAAGGCTATTTTATGTTATTTTTTTATATTAATTATGAAAATAATGTCAGTTAAATAAGAACCGTTTTCTCTAACGCAAAAATGTGTTCCTAGTATTTTCCATAACTTTGTTGTGTGTTTCTTGTGGTATACGATCAATTTCTTCTTGAATGTTGTCCTTTAGTTGCTGCAAGAATTGGGGCTTATTCACATAAATTGCGGCTTATTTAAAGAAAAAATCTGGTGCAGGATTGGATTTTTTCTAAAAACAGCGATTTCAGATGGTCGTGGTGGCCCAAAATCCAATTTGGAAATTGTTGGCTCAATAACTCCATCTTTGTACGCTGTATTGGGTGTTGCACTATCTTGTTGAAAATATGCAAATCTTGTGCGTCCAGAAAACTGCAACTGGGCAGATCGACTTCTCGCTGATGTCTCCAGATTTTTGCGACGCTCTGTCTCACAGCATCAATATTTTTGGCCGATCTGCCCGTACGTTTTGAATCTCCGACAGTCCCAAATTCATTAAAATTATCCAACAAAGAACGCACGCTTGAACCCGTTAGAGTAGTTCTTACACCATAAAATATTATGTATGCACGGGCGCAATTGTATAGCGTTCCATTTTATATATTCTCCCAAGCACACTGTAACTAATTCATTTCACTCTGTATGGCGCCTGAAAGAGAAGTAGATGCTTACAAATTAAAACTCTCGGTTATTAGAATTTGAAGATGTTTATTCATTCGGTTAACCGTTAATCGGTTAACCGATTAATATATACCCGATTAACTGATTGGTTAATTTAAAATTGGCTATTTTCGATTAACGCTTAAACCGGTTAATTTCAGTCGATTAACCGATGTAACAAAATTTTTAATTTCTTGTGGTATTATAACATATTTTTTTGTGTTTTTAATTATTTGTTTCGTCTCATATGCAAAAGGTATGTGTTTAGAAAATATTTTTGCATACAAACAAAGAAGGTGTTCAGTGATCTTCATTTTAAATAAGTGTTTGCTGTCAACAGCTTTTTGCTTCACGTACTTTTTATATGTATGTGTTTAGTTTCTCCTCATATATTGTCATATTAAAATTTTAACAGAATTAACCGAAACAATTAGAAGAGTTTAAAATTTAAACAAATGTAAACCAGACTCTAATGGCATACTGGAGAATTTTATACGTTTAGGGTAATCCAGGAAAAGGACTGAGAAATTAGATATTCTACATTATTGGTTGCTTTCGATTTCACCAACATCTACGATAAATGAAAGAATTTCTTCCAAGTCAAGTTTTTTTAAAACGAAAGAAAATAATCTCTTTAATTGAAATAACTAAAAAAATTATCTCACAGTTTATTTTTAATTAATACATATTTAGTCAATTCACAAGGTATCCTAACATGTCATATTGTCAAAATGTCCTAATATTTCACAATGGTTTAAAAATATTGTTGTACGGCTCAGCCGCTCAGCGCTGGACTTTTCTGATTAATTACGACAGCACAATAAACACAGCAAGCAACGTTCTATTTATTTAAGACACTTTTTGTTAACAAACCAACAACAATATTTTTAAACCATTGTGAAATATTAGGACATTTTGACAATATGACATGTAAGGATACCTTGTGAATTGACTAAGTATGTATTAATTAAAAAATATGTATTACATATGTATGAATTATTTTTTTGTTTGCTCGTTTTAGTTCAAGAATTGTTATGTTTGTTATGTTATTGTTTTTTTACTAATAAACTCCAAATAATAAATGATTTATGCATTTTTATTTATTAAAATTGCTTAATTTATTACAAAAATTTAATTAATAGGTTAACCGATCAATTACAAAATTAACCGATTAAACTTAAACCTCGTTTAATTAATCGTGCGATTAACTAAATAGTTAAAACGGTAAACGCTCTGAGATTAGAAATAAAAAGTTTGACTTGCGACTTTTTTTAGGATAAATCTACACATATACAGCCGTATTCATAACAAAAAGTTAGCCATAGTTTGTACACTACGTACAACGAGCTGCTAAATATAATGCCGATTAATAGGTGCGTTTGAGTACTTTTACAGTAAAATGCAGTAAATGAGTAAACTTAAAAATTTGCTCTCACAAAAAGCTGTTGTCCAAAAAAGTACGCGAACGCAAAATTTGTAAAAATTCGTAAAATAAAGGCAACAGCTGATGGCAAATAATTGAAGTGTTGAAAAATGTTTACACTTTTGACTACTTAACTCGTTTTCTTATCGGTACTCGATTAAATACTTTTTATAACACGAATATTTTTGGAAAATACAAACAAATTATTTTATGTAATCTTTCATATTTGCTTGTTTTTTATTTTATTTGAATTTGCTAAATTGTGTCCGGCAAAATTTGATCAATAGCACACGAATACTTTTTTTTTACTATTGATAACTTTAAAAACAAGGGCTGTTCTAAGTACCCGAGTACTTGACACTTTTATAACTTCAAAAAATTAACATAACAAAACAAAGTTTCAAAAGTTGGTATTTAGCCATATAAATTCTTCACAAGCAAGTTTAATTAATTAATATTTATTCATTTTTTGTTTTTATTTTAGTTTTATTTCAACTTTTCTTTTTTTAAACAATTTTTTCACAATTTGTATTCCTTTTGCTTGCTACTTTTGTTTGTTTACCTTTTGAAACATATGTTTTTTTGTTTTACTAAATTTTACTGCAAAAATTTCTGGAGTAAAAATTTGTAAGTACTCAGTCAAGAACTGTCACTTTACTCTCAATTTGTGTTCTCATTTACTGTATTTTGTGTACGCGAACGCAATTTAGTAAAATGCAGTAAAGTTCAGTAAAAAATAGTAAAAACTTTTGTGTTCTCGAACGCAGCTAATCTTAGCAGCTTGTTAGCACAGATTTTATTCATAACGAATTTTATCCGTCTGCTTACTTTTAATAAATCAACTCTGAATATTAATGATGCCACATTATAGTGCTCAAAAATGAAACACGTTTTGCATAAATCATCCATCGCTGGTTTTGTCATTTCATTTCATAATGTTTTTTATTTTTTTGTTTTTGCCATATAAATATGTTAAATGTTTTTAAATAAAAATAAGTTTAAAAAAGAACTTAAATAAAAAAAAAGACAGTGATTAAAAAAAACAAAACAAACAAAATTATTCAACATTAAACGACTGTTTTTCACAAGGTTGCAAACGTTTGGCAGCTCGTTAACAAGAGTTTAGCAAATCGTTAGCCAGAGTTTGGTTAGTGTATTACAAATGAACTTTGTGCTACCTTCATGCCAAATTTTCGTTTTGAATACGTCTGATACTTAATAATGATAGCCTTCCTTCCGACATAAGTGAAACCAACGATATGGAAGTTCCGCCACATGTTTCTATTTCTACAGCAACTAAGAGCGTGAATACATCATCTAATAAAATTGTGTAAAAGCAGTAATTGTTAATTATGATAATCTAAAAAACAAACAAATATTACAATGAACAAAGTTAAGTGAGTCACAAGAAATTTAAATTATTTGCCTAATTTTTTAACTTTTATTGACATGAATTTAAATTTGGTTTTTTTGTTTGAAATTTTTATATATGTTTGTACATATTCATGTATATTTCAGTAAACTAACGAAATCGTTATGTTTTGTTATCTTTATTTAATAAACTAAAAACAAAAACGTGGCCCTATTACATATTTCAATAGGCAGATTTACTTTTGTTTTTACATACAAAATAAATAGTCTAGTAGTGCGATTCACTAACTTTCAACGAACCGAGAACCGCAATATTTGTCGATATATATTTTCGCTTGCAGTAACGACAGTGTGAGTCTGAATTTTTTTAACGATAGTATACAGCTTTGTTTTGTATCATTTAATTGAATATCGTATGCCAAACACTCTAAAGCTATTTTAAACAAAAAATACACTATATCGATTTAATAAACACTACGTAAATTATAATCGCTTATTAATGCATTTACACCTACTCCGTAAACAGGATATAAGTTTTTTATGATAAAAAACTTATTTGAGAAACTTATTTATCAACATAAATTATGTATAAACACGTTTGAAACTAGCTTTTGAGATTTAAGTCAACAAATTTTACTTTCATCTGTGAAAAAAAGCCAAAACAATAACAAAAATAAAATTAGCAGAGAAAATTTTTTAAAACAATTCCAAATTTATAAAAAGTGTTTAGATTTTTTGAAATAAGGACAACGGGTAAAAGGTATGTTTATATGTACCTACGTGTATCAACGTTTTTTTTTTTTTACTATGGACGCTAAACAATATATGACTTGTCAAAGATTAACAACTTGACTGTCTCAATTGCTGATTTAAAGGGCTTGAAAATTAGAAGTGTAAATAACAGGGTCCGTAACAGTTATTATTGTTTTCAAAAAAAAATGAGATGATAACAGTTATTTTTTTATTTTTATTTTTTTTAAGCAAAAATAACAGTTATTTTTTTGTTTTTATTTTTTCGATAAAAAATAGCAGTTATTTTATGACTTTTATTTTTTTTGAACAATAAAAACAGTTTTTTTTTTATTTTTATTTATTTGAATAAAAATAATTATTTTTTGATTTTTATTTTTTCGAGCAAAAATAAAAGTTTTTCTTTAAAGAAATGTACATGTTATAATTATTTAGTTGACTTTAAATATTTATTTTAATGCGCATAAGAAATCCCAATGATGATCACACGTTTAATAAATATTTAAAGACAATTCAATAATTTTAACACGTACATTTCTTTAAGAATAACTTTTATTTTTGCTCGAAAAAATAAAAATCGAAAAATAATTGTTATTCTTGTTCAAAAAAATAAAATTCATAAAATAACTATTATTTTTGATCACAAAATAAAAATCAAAAAAATTACTCTTATTTTTGTTCAAAAAAATAATAATCAAAAATAACTGTCACTTTTGTGCAAAAAAATAATATAAATCAAAATATAACTGTAATTTTTGATCGAAAAAATAAAAATAAAAACTTTAGATATCTTAAAATTTTATGATAGAAAAGTTCATAAGGATCAACATGGTATACTTGAATCAGTTTGCCAACATTTACTTCTATATGCTTTTTTTGTTTTAAAATTTCAAAATAACTGTTATTTTCGGTCCCTGGTAAATACACTATAAATAACGAAAATACTGCTTAGAGTGACAGCTGACTTCAACCGATAGGTAATATCGTTAAAATTTTTACTAAATAGCAAATTCGATAAATTTTCGTTTTATCAATTTTAACGATCCGATTATCGCAATAAAAGTTAGAGAATCGCACTACACAAAAAATTAAAAATATTAGGAAAATCTAGTCGCCTGTAAAACAAAGTGTTTCTAATTTGCGAGCGTCTATGTATTGAATATACGAAATTTACTAAAGGTCAGTTTCAGTGATGCCAATAGTAGGGAATTTTCCCTTTTTGTAGGGTTTTTTTCGGAAAATTTACGGCGTAGGCAAAAAAAGACAGATATTTTATTTTAAGGCAAATGTAGAGAATTTTTAAAATATTGTCTCATTTTCAATATATTGTGTTAAAATACGTAGATATTCGTATTATTTTCATTTAAAAATTAAAATTTTTCATATACCATAGCATTTAGGTACAAATGTAGTATTTTACTAAGAGCCCTAATAGCCTGGCAATCTTCAACAAGTGCCACAATCATGTACGTATATATTAGGGGAGCCGAATATTTGGGTTCACATTTGCGAACTAATCGCTTATTTTTGTTATTTGCATTTGCTCTCACATTCGCTAAAAATACATGCGAATATTAAAGAAGAATGTTTAATGAATGAAACAAAGAGAAATAAAGTCATACAATTTGGAATTTTTAAAAAATTTTAATGAAAACTTTTTTTTTTAAATTTTGAAATAAAGATATTTTTTATATTCAACAAAGCCTTCCCTTTTATTTGGTACCGAGTTTGGTAAAAAATATTAGATACTTATATTAATAAAAAAAAGTATTCTTGAAAAAGGTTAAGTCCTTTAAAAAGGACAAAAGATGAGGAGATGAAAATCAAACACGCAGTTTGACTTAGTTTTGACTCTATATACAGTGGCGTTTCTGCCAAATTAAATTATTAAATTAAATTAAATTTGTCACTGTATTTTTTTTTTAATTGAATTTTTACATGTGTGAGAATGTTTATTTTGGTTTTTTCTTGATGTTAATAAATGCTTTTTTTTTAATAAATGTTAATAAATCCCTTAATTATAATATTAACGAAATGTTAACAGAGTATGTATTTGTTTGCCTGAAGCTAAAACCAATACATTTTTAACGTAGGGAATAGTGTAGGGATAATTTTTTTGTTTGTAAGCAAAAAGAGGGAATTTTATTTAGACACGTAGGGATTTTTTTGAAATTTCTCTTGGCATCACTGGTCAGTTTACACTTTTATACTTTGTATTAATACATGACAAAAACTCAAGTAATATGTAAAAGTGTGATAGTATGAATATGAAAAGAATTAAAAAAAAAATTGACATTCGCTACGAATTCACCGTTTTTTAAAATTTTTCTAAACAATAATACTTTTCATTTAATCAGGGTTGCATTTTAACAAAAACGTGTTCATGTGTGATAGTGTTAATACAACTGTAACGTTAAATTAGATTTTTTGACATTCAACAAAACTCATTAGATTTCTATCTCACAAAGTATTGTATTATGGAATAAGTAAGACTTGTGTGATAATGTAAACTAGCCTTAATCAAGATATACAATTGCTTATTATATGCTAAGTTAAAAAAAATAGAGATTTATTGATAAAAACCCCTAGAATTAAAAACAAAAAATTGAATCCCCAAAAATTTACAGACTAGAAATCTACAAAGAATACGCACACAAAAGAAAAAAACCAGTATAAAAATACCCGAAATTGATTTCTGTGACAGGCCCGTATATGTAATAAATAAACTAGAAACAATCAGTGATGCCAATAGAAATTTCAAAAAAATCCCTACGTGTCTAAAAAAATTCCCTTTTTTCCTTACAACCAAAAAAATAATCCCTACACTATTCCTACCTTAAAAATTTATTGTTTTTAGCTTCAGACAAACAAATAAATACTCTGTTTTTTATCTATTATAATAGCATTTATTAACAGCAGCAAAAAAAACCAAAATTAATATGTACAATGCTTTACACACACATATAAAAATTCAATTTAAAAAAAACACTGTGTGACAAATTAAACTTTTGTCTTTTTGGCAGAAACGGCACTATATATCCTTTAATCTAGTCAAAACTAAGTCAAACTGCGTGTTTGATTTTCATTTCATCATCTTTTGTCCTTTTTAAACGACTTAACCTTTTTTAAGAATACTTATTTTGAATAATTTTTTTAATATAAGTATCTAATATTTTTTTAGCAAACTCGCTACCAAATAAAAGGGAAGGCTCTGTAGAATTAAAAAAAATATTTACTTCAGTTTTCCTTAACAAAAATATTAAAAAAAAAAATTCCTTTTAAAAATATATATATATCCTTAAAAGTTTTCATTATTTTTTTTTTTAAATTCCAAATTGTGATTGTTTTTGTTTTTTCTCGGTTCGCAAATGCGAACCCGAATATTCGGCGCTCCCTAATATATACGTACATGGTTTTGGCACTTGTTTAAGATTGCCAGGCTGTTAAGACTCATAGGAAAATATTACATTTGTACTTAAAAGCTATTGTATATGAAAAATTTAAATTTTAAAAAAAAAATAATAAGAATATTTACGTATTTTTACACAATATATTGAAAATGATATAATATTTTGAAAATTTCCTACATTTGCCTTAAAATAAAAAATATGTCCCTTTTTCCCTACGCTTCAAATTTTCCAAAAAAATCCCTACAAAAAGAGAAAATTGCCTACTATTGGCATCACTGGATACAATATACATGCAGAAACATAACAACTCCTAGTCGGAGCATAGGGCGGAAACAAAATCTGTGCATTGGTAAAAAACACAAAATTTGGTATAAAACAAGTTAGAGTGATATATTCGGCTGTTCTTAATCTTTGATACCCTCAACCGACAGGATTGGGCTCTATATGATAAATACATATATGTATATTATTAACTAAGCTTCACAAGAACGAACGTCAGCATTAAAATTAGTTGAGGCTTAGAAATTTATTTATTTTATTTGTATAGGACCTATTGTAAATTATGGACCAATCATCCCAAAATTCTGAAGACTGATTTCTGGTATTACAAAAAAATAAATTTGAATAAATTTCAATAAAGCAGTGTTATTAGTTTTAGCGTTAACATTGAATTTTACAAAATTGCATGTATTTTTTTTTTTTTTTTTTTTTTTTTTTGCCATATGAATCTAAGTTGGAAGAAATTTTACCGCAATATCTTTATCTGTTATGGTTTTAGGCGAATTTAATTATTTTCCCAAAGTGGGCTTTAGTTGGGTTTAGGCGCAATAAACTGTTTTCCGAGAGTAGGGTTTATATGGGGACCGATCTTAACGAAAACTGTGTCTTATAAACCTGTGACATAACAAATTTAATTATGATAGCATTATTAATTGCAGATTTAGGCGTGCTAAACTGTTTTCCGGAAGTAGGGTTTATAGGGGTCTAAGGTTAATTATAGACCGATTTTCACGAAATTTAGCAGTGTGATTTCTAGTCCTACAATACAGTTCCGTAACGAATTTAATTATGTTAGCATTATTTATTACGGTTTTAGGCGTACTAAACTGTTTTTCGCGAGTAGGGTTTATATGGGGCCTATGGTCAATTATGAACTGATCTTTGAAATTTAACAGTATGATTTGTATTCGCATAAAGCGAATTCGTGCCAAATATGATATCATTCCGTGCATTATTCCACCATTTATGTTAGTTTTTGTATTAAAATTATCAATTTTTTAGGGTGTTGGTTCCACATTTTAATTCATAGTTCTGATCCTACTGAACCGATGTTGCTGGATTGCAATCCCAAACTGCTTAGGATAATTACAAGCAATTTGAGACCAAGTTTGTTCATTTCTTTTGCGTTTTTGGAAAGTGATCGTGTTTTCAACAGACGGGCATGGCTAAATCGACTTAGAATAATTCAAGGAGCCAGAATATATATACTCTGTAGGGTCTTAGATGTATAATAAAAAAGTTTCACACGGAATGACAAACTTAGTATATCCTCATTCACCACTAGTGGTGGTGGATACATTCCACAGTTTTTCCTGACCTGGGATTTAAATATTGCGCTTTTCGGAAAAAATTAATTTTTTGCCATATATTGGCGAATGAGCTCAATTTCCTTACTGTTATTAATTTTATTTTTAACTTATTCAGACTTTTATGGTCCAGATGATTTGAAATATACAATTACTAAAATCGACAAACATTAACCCTAAAATCATGAAGGCTTAAAGTCAAATTTTGACATAATTGGAATTTCTAAGGGAAAGATTGCGAAATGTTGTATAGTTTTGTTCCGATTTTTGTGAAACTGGAGAAAAATATACCCTGAAGAAAGAAAATCCAGTGCATAAATTGAGATTAACCTTTAAGTGCACTTTTTAAACTTTCAAAGATCTTCACGATATGTGATCAACCTAATTTTTTTCGCAACAAAGTTTTTTGATGGGAAGAACATTTCTAGGGAGAGTTAAGGTACAATTTCGCAAATATGAAAACTAAGGCGTACCCTAATGTGCATATGTACAAACATACATATTAAGGACGTAACGAATACCGATATATCGGCGATACTTCGAGTTGGCGATATTAAATGTTATAAGTTTTAAGTTTTTAAATTAGTTCAGTCATATCTGAGAGACCATTTTCCACTGCAGGTCTGCTTCAAGCGGAGTTGCGAAATCGTCTATCTCCGCAAAAGTTGAGATTACTTATTTTTTTAAACACAAATCTTATTAATATTAATTTTAAATATTCATAATATGTATTTTTAAAAAAAATATCAATTTTTTATTAATTTTAACATTAATTCAAATTCAATTCGTTGTTTTTAAGATCTTATTAAAATCAATTTTAAATACATATTAATAGTCTCTTACACTGTAATTTTGTATATTAAAGAAATTACTTGGAAGTTTTTTGAAATTTAAATTATTCTTAAGTACATTAAATTTAATTTTCATTACTCTACTTGAGCTTTGTTAATTTTACCTTGATTTAAATTTAATATTCGTATCGGTATCGCCCATATTTCTTTATGAGAAAAAGGCGTATCAAGTGACCAACTTTTTGAAATCAATATCTTCCGATTTGGATGAAATTAGCACCAAGGCTAGTCCTCTTGGATAGTTGCTAATTTTCAACAAGATTGGTCAACAAGTTTCTGAGTTAGATTGGGTCAAAATTTGACATTTTGACCAAACAGGTGTTTTTTCTTTTCGATGTAACTTATGACCTATTGGTGTTAGCAAAATTTGTCCCAAACAATCTTTCTAAAAAAAATTTAATGTTTAAAAAACTTTTTAAAATTTTTTTTTTATTTTTTTTAAGCGGGTACTTTTTTTTTGCTCAAAAGATAGCTTATGTCTTTTCCTTAAGGTAGTTTTGGACGCTTAGTGGGCTGCGAGTGGAATATGTATAAAAAAATAATTTCTAACTCAAACGAGGGTTTTTAAATTTTTAGCATATGCACTATTTTGAACTGTTTCCTTTTTGAGTGTAGGTGTTTCTAAAACCTTAAAAATAAAACTTATGCTGAGAAACTAGACAAATTAACCTTTCGATGGTATATAACATACCTAACTAGCATTCTATACCTTCGATACTGTAATACCCACAATATTTAAATTCCAGGAATAAAATCCCTTTTTTCTATGTCAACATAGTAAAATTTTTTTATTTATTTGTAATAATAATTAAATTAATATTTAATTATAATAATAATAATATCTAACAATAATGAAAAGAAAAATAATTTAATAAAATTTAATTTTAATCACATTAGATCATTTTATATCATAACTATTTTTACAATTAATTTATTAGCTGATGAAGTGTTTAAGTTTTGCAAATTTTGAAATACAATATCTTTCATCCTTCCTATTTATCGCTTTTATTAACTGCTATTTTTGCCAATGCTTTCTTGGCGTTATTAGGTTCAGCTGTTGATTTCGCTGGTGGTTTTTGGAGGGGGGCGATGCCAGGCCGACCGCTAAATATTTTCCAACGCCAAAATTTTTCCTTAGTCTTTCATCTGCCTTTCATTGCAACTTTTTTGTCAATCCTATAAGTAGTTTTGAGCGCACGTAAGACTAAATGTGATTTTTATTGTTAAAATAACAGGTGCCTCAGAGACAAGTTTTTGAATCAGGTGGAAATATTTTATGGCCATTCTCCGAAATACCAGTTGTTCATTAGGGTTTACCTTATTGAACCACCATATGATTACTATGTGGGACCATTTTGGCATTTTTGAAGCGAAATTTAGCATTAAAAATTTTTATTTAGCTGCAAAATTTTCATTAAGCACTTGCCATTTTATTTAGCATTTTTACAATGCTTTTCTTTAGCATTGTTTTCAAAATTTTGACGAATGATTTTATTGATTTTACTGAAATGTTTTTATAATTCATAAAAATATTTGTACCCAAAATGACCTGAATGTTAACTCACTGGTTGGTCAAACTTATGTAAAGTTAGGAGCTGTCTTGTCCACACAATATTTTACCCCTTCAATTATAAAAGCCTTACTAGCCGAATCGTACTTAATTTCTTCCCTAAACTATGGGTGTGAATTATTTAGAAGCTGACTCATTTAGCAAGGTTTGATGATGTTTCCTCTGTTGCCAATAATCTTTACGAAGTCTCCTTTGAAAGTCTGCTAAAAATTGTCACTCTTACTTTTTTACATAAAGTAATAAACAGTCAAAATATTAAATATTATTGATACATTTTTTTCAATCGCCACGAAACTAAAATATTGTAATACCTCAACATCATTACCCAGTGTCTAGATGGCAGATTTGTATACATGCCGCTCGTCTTTGGAACAATTTTCCACAAAGTCATCAACTAAATAGCAATGCTTTTTTAAAATAATTTTTAATTATTATTTATAATTTTTAATCTTTATTTTTTTCACATTTCAATAATGTTATATTTACTTGTATTTGGTTTGTTTTGTAACGTAAAACGTTACATTACTATAAATATAAGGCCCAGTCTTGTTGAAGAGGAATTGGAATCAATTTATGAATAAATAAATAAAATTTTTACTTACAAGAATTATTTAAACAGCTATTTTATGTTGTTGTTTACAGAACTAACTTTAAAAAAAGGGTATAGAAAAATTAAGTGGAATAATTTTTTTAGGAAATTATAATTTTTAAAAGATAAAAAACAATGAGTAATATAAATTTTTAAAATTAAATAAGACAGAATTTCGTATCCTACAGCAATATGTTGTCGATAAGTCTAACTTGCGAAAATTGGCAAGTTAGTTATATCGTTCATTTACTTTTTATTTTTTAAATGATTGGGAAAAAATTTTATAAGTTTTATTAAAAACCAAATCAAAGGGTTCGCAAAAAATATTTTACTTTTTTAAAAAAGGCACGTTGCATTTTTGCAAACTTTTACAAAACTGTAATGGCGCTTTGGAAAGATAAACCATTTATTAACAGTGGCCTAACTGGCGGGGGTTAAATTTTTAGAGTTGACAACAAAGGTTCGAAAGAATGAATACCTTAAGTCTTTTTTAAAATATAATTCCTATGAAATTAATTATTTTTAAATTCTTAAAACTTTATTTACAAAAGAATTAATTCCCAGCTAAATTAATTCCTATGGAATGTAGAATTTCAATTCTGACAACCGCAACAACTGTAACTTGGTACAGTTATACGACGCCAAGCCATTAACCAATGCGAGGTGACAACGCAAAACGCACGAAAAGTAGACAAACAGGAACGACCTGATTGTCCTTAAAAAATAATGACAACGAGCGCGAGCTGCTTCCCCATTCAGAGCAGTTTTACGAGCGTGACGTATGGTTATAGTTTTTATATTATACTTGTTTTGCCCGGTGGCCGAAATTCGACTACTTGCAATTTACGTTCGAGAGAACAAGTGCGTTATACAACAAAAACGTACGCATTTTAAGAAAACAACAAATTGCACTCTTTTCACCCATTTGTATGCGTGTGTGTTTGCAATTACAAAAAAAAAACGAAAACATCTTAAAAGAACAACAAAAAGCATTGGATTTTTCAACCATCGTTAATACATGTGTGTACGTGTGTTTGCAAAATAAATTAAATTATGTACTTTTAAAAACTTTAATTCAAAAAATTTAGGAAATAAATTTATATCGTGCATATCTACACAGAAATACCTTTAAAATGATATATAGGTTTCATTAAAATCGGTGGACGATAAGATACTTAAAAATCAACTACAAAAAAATTTTTCCCGTATTTATATATAAGATTACTGTTTAAAAATGATATCATGCAAATGTTGGCCATGGCTACGTCTGAGGCGGTCCATTCGGAATGTCCAATTTTGAGCGACTATTTCAAGCATTGCGACTGGTATCTCACGAACAACACGAGTAACGTTGGCTTCCAAATACGGATGCAAACGATGTTTTCAAAACATCGATGTATCGTTCATAAGCATCGATGTTAATATCAATGCTTTGATGGGCGATACATCGGCGTTAAAACTATAAGCATCGACATCGTCCATTTAATATTTTCATTTATTTAAATTTTTTTCATAATATTTTTACCATATTAATAAAATAATTTAATTTTTATTTTTTCATTTAAACCCGCCTTTTATATCAGTGTATTACATCATTCAATAATAAAAACAATTAAAACATCGATGTATCGGGTTTTTACCGATGTTTTTTAAGAATGATGCTTATCGTGGAAACATCGATGTTTTTCGGAACGATGTTGCATCCCTACTTAAAAGGGGTCAATCGTAGATGGCTTATTCCTGAAGACCTCAGACTTTACATATCACCAGAGGAAATAGTCCAAAGGTGTGATATCGAACGATCTAGGTGGCCGATTTACCGTATAAAAACGTGAAATTAAGTGCTCGCCAAAATGATTGCTTAACAAGGTCATTGTTTCACGCGATGTACGGCTCATAGAGCCGTCTTGTTGAAACCAGCGCCCATGTTCTGTAACTCTCGCTTCGAGAAACTTTTCGATTGAAATGCGAGAAATTAAAAAAAAATGCCATAAATTAAAACAAACAACTGTTTTTTCACTTAACTGAGTCTGCTAAATAAACTCACGCATAAAAACGGGGTGAGAAAAAATATTACCACTAAAAAATATGTATATTAAATATGCAAATTGCAATGAATAATAACATGGAAGAGATAAGTATTTTGTTTTTGACTGATTTTTTCATTGTTTAATTATTTTGCTTTTAACATTTTTGAAAAATATACGAATGTTTTCAAAGCTATTTTTTATACAACCCTGCAAGAAGACTAGTAAAATGACCGGTAGTTTTGACCACTATATTGGATAAAGTTTCTATTAGTTTATTAAGAGTAAAATGAAAAAACTAACCGAAACTCTTGTGTACATGTGATTTTGCCTCTCTTTCTAACTAATTAATTCCACTCGACTACGGAAAATATATCTGTACTGCTTACTACTATGCTTTATATTAGTTAGTAATCGCGTAAATAATGGTTAACACTAACTAGTTAGTCATAACGTAAATAGCGGTTAGCACTAACTAGTTATTCATAGCGTAAAAATTGGTTAGTACTAACCTTTATACAATAATGTTTTTGTTTTATTTTAGTTTTAAAATAGTTTTTATTAAGAAAATATAATCAAGCAGGTTTCATTAAAGTATATAATAGGTGTGGGTGCGGGACCACGTAACGTCATTTCCTTGGTTGCTCTATAACGTTCCTTTCTCACATGGGTCTGGATTTCGTTTTGGGATCTTATTTATAAAAGTTCTTTTGTAATGGAGGTAAACGTACTCATTACCAATTAATTTCTCGTAGATCATATAAAGAAGTATTATTTTGTTAAAAACTTGTGACTAAAAAGCCGAATACATACATACATGCATACATACTTGAAAAGTCATCAGGATTTTAAAAATTTGGTATAATTTGCTCCTTTATTATCACCACCAAATCTTTAACGAGTATCCCGGCCAAAGCAAAAACCCGAATGACCGCACCTGTTGGAAGACCACTTCTTTTAAGACGACTGTTTCGTACATGACCTGTTATTTCCAGAAAATTTACCACCACGTTTTCTGGAGCCGCCATCAGTACGCCCTCCTTTACTTTAATATGCAACGTAGTTGCAAAGGAGATAAGCAAATTAATTTTTTAACTTAACATGGCAAATAACGTTTGTAATATTTAATTTTAACCACAGAACTTAAATTTAAACAATTCAATTTTTTTACAAGAATCGACAGGCCACGCGTGTGAAAAAATTAAAAAATTAGCATTATTTGGGTTGTGTTATTTGTTCCACTCTAACATATGTGTTAGAGTGGAGCAACGAATGTAAAATTGTTGCAAGTGTATTAGTAAATTGTTTTTTTTTTAGTTTTGGTTATGCATTTCTTGTAGGGAACATTATTTGCTATACCCGACGTTTGTATTTTCGCCACTGTAATTGAAATTTTTTCAATTTTAGTAAATTTTGGCCGCCGTCAACGATATGTGTGACTGGCGTTCTCAACGTCTGCAATTTTACATCGGCTTCGAGTGAAATTTTATGACATTTATAACTTAACGACGTAATTTCTTTTGATAGTTTACGACATGATTTACCGACACACACTTTTTCTCACTTTTCGAGAAACGATGGATTATTTTGTTTCCTATCTTTTCGATGCAAGAAGTTCTCACCAAAGTTACAGAACATGGGTACAGAGCTCACCGGTAACAGTTTCATTTTAATTAACTACAAATGTGGTCCATCCTAATATATTTACATATGTATCTTATAATGTCTTTGACCGCAGTTTATTTCCGTCTTTTTTTATATTGCATTGAACGTGTTATTATGTCCGCCTATAAAAAACAACACACTTTTTGTTGTATAGGATAAAAAATATATGTATGTACATACATACATACATACATATGCATGTACATATGTATTATTTAAACCAAATCACCTGAAAACCAATTTCAAATAATGTGCATACATAATTGCATAAAAAATAAACAATTAAAATAAAAGTGAAAAATAAAACATATTTTTGCATTTAAGTTTTAATTTCACTTGAAAAAAAATTTAATGCGCTGTTTTCACAACACAAGTGATTGGACGTGTAGTAAAATTTATATGGAAAACACTCAAAAAACTGAGTGCTTTTCATATAAATTTTACTACACGTTCAATCACTCGTGTTGTAAAAACAGCACATAATTTTTTTGCATTCTTTTTTTATTTTATATATTTCTTTTTGTTTGTGACTACATTTAAATAAAGAAAAAAAAATCCAATTTTCATGACCCTGAAATACAGTGATGTCAGATTAGGCGATTTATCGCCAAATTGGGTATTTTATTTTAAAAAACGGGGTTAAAAAATTTGATTTGGGATTTTATTTTAATTTTGAAGATTTTGTGGGGATTTTTTTTCTTATTTTTATTTTCACTATATTTTTCATTAAGCAACAAAAATAATCTTTGAAATAAAAAGTTATGACTAGCAAGTCTTAATAAGCCGGGACCGAAAATAACAGTTATTTTGAAATTTTAAAACATAACAAGCATATAGAAGTAAATGCTGGCAAACTGATTCAAGTATACCATATTGATCCTTATGAACTTTTCTATGCTTAAATATTATGATTTTTAAAGTTTTGATTTTTATTTTTTCGATCAAAAATTACAGTTATTTTTTTATTTATATTTTTTTGGACAAAAGTAACTGTTATTTTTATTTTTTTGAACAAAAATAACAGTTAGTTTTTGATTTTTATTTTTTCGATCAAAAATAACAGTTATTTTATGATTTTTTTTTTTTTTTTTGGCAGTTTGATAAATTTGATTGTGAACTTTTTGAATTCTTTAATCAAATTCACATTTTACATTTGATTTTTTGATGTCAAAAAAAAAAAAAAAAAAATGTACAAATGAAATGCAATACAATTAAAATATTTTATTTTGGGGATGAAAAAATAATTTTTTGGGTATAAAAATTTACAATTTGGGGATACAATTTGAGAAATATCTGACAACACTGCTAAAACGAAACAAAAGATGTAAAAACAACAAGACAGACAGACATGCTGCTAATTGACCGACAAACCGACATACAAATATTGGATACAGTTCAGGGATTGAAAATTAAGATTTTAAAATGGTACTGAATTTTAAAAGAGTACCTAATTTGAAGAAAAAAATGCCTTAGAAATTACTTAAAGGTTAAAAAAACTCTCCTGAAAAACATTTTACTAAATTAAAGAAAAAGTTCTAGTTTTAAAAACCATTTTAATGATAAAACAGAACTGGGGCTGATGGCTACTCACACTTCAAGTAGGACATATGTATATGTGCTGTTTTAACAACACAAGGGCTGAACGTGTAGTAAAATTTTTTTGAGTGTTGCCTAATTCATGGAGCCTAATTTATGTTCTAATCAAAGTTACAGTCCAAAAGCAACTCTTTAAACTTTCGCTGGTCATCACTTTTACGTAAACAAAATTCTTGTAAAGATTAAAGTTACCCATACATTTGAAATGCTATTGAGTACTTTATTGCTTTTGTTGTTGTCGATTTTCTCCACATTATTCAATAAGTTGGACAATATAAAAACAATTACATAGGTATATGACGCAGTTATTTATTAAATACATCTAAAAGTAAACAAAACCAACGCATACATGTTGGCAACACATTAAAAATATTTCTTTTTTCGCAATATAAGTTAAAAGACTTTATTGTATCCAATATATTGTGCCACCTACTAATATGATATACACACAACCAATTTAATTGTACACTATCTATTATAGAACAATTATATTGGAAATGTATAAGTACCTTAACAAAAGTTTAGTAAACAATTTTTTATTTAAATTTAAAAATTAATAATCACAATAAACTAAACAAAAAAAAAACAATTATTTATACTGTATGAAGGTACAAAAGATAATTTTGATTCCATTATATTTTTTATCATACAGAAAAATTTAAAATAGTACTTAACTTTCCATGGCTGGTACAAATTATAGGTATGTGTAGGTATGCATTTAGTCATTGGTACATTCATACACAGATACTAAAACGCTGGTACAGCTTGTTTATATGCATATCGTTGGTCTCAAGTAGAGAGGCCCTAACTCAAATAATTCTAACTGTATAGGATAAGGTAAAAACATAATAGACACTGTATGTATCATAATGTAAACTTGCTCATACAACTGCTTGTAAAGCCGTTATTCTTTACAATATTGCAATGAATTTTTGTGACGAGGTGTAAAATTTATTGCAATCACTGGAAAACTCAATTTCGTAAAAAATGCGAGTTAGGGCCTTTCTACTTGAGACCATCGATATGTACATATGATCGACGAGGGATTTGACTAGACTGTCAAATAAAGAACATCAACCAAAACAGTTATTTCATACAAACAATATTATGTTTGTTTACCTCTATCATATCGCTCATTTCGTGCAAGACCGTCACAACTCAAAATTTGGCATTTTTGAGTTAGTAATGCAGAAATGTTCTTCTCTTAAATCTCTACAAATTGATCTAAGAACGGAGAGAATTATCGAAAAAATAACGGTAATACAGATGCTTGTGACGCTATGACCTCTCGTAACAAACTTGAGCAATTAACATCAACAAGGTCACATTTCAGTTTGTGTTTGGCATTCCTCTTGTACATGTGGTTTTCTTTGTAGCAAAAAAAGAAACATTTGATTTTATAACTGTATTTTAGTGAAAAAGAAGGTGAGAAATAATAGGTTAGAATTTTAAAAAGGCTCTCCTGTAAAGTTTCAAATTTTGAGTTGTGACGGTCTTGCACGAAATGAGCGATATGTATTGCCAATGTGTGTTAGGAGTAGTAGTAATATTTGTTTGTTCTTGGCGTGCCCTCCGACCTTGACATTTTTGAGCGCTTTATTCGGTTCAGAATAAAAAAACCATACATACAACAATAAAAAACCACTACACATACTACTTATTTTTATGGTCGAAAAGTCTTAGGCTTGCCAGATATTAAACCCACGAAAACAGTAAATCGTAAAAAAGGCAGTACATTAATGGAAAAAAGTAATTTTTTCATTTTATTAACTTGAAATTCGGTACATAAAATTAATAACATATGTAGGTATACATCAGGGTTGTGGAGTCGGAGTCGGAGTTGAGGTTTTTGTACCGCAGTCGGAGTCATAGTACGACTCCAAAATTTTTCGGCATAACAAATTTAAAAAAAATTTCTAATAGGTACATTCCAAAAAAAAAAAATTCTTCGAAATTTGCGATGCAATATTTTAAATATCGATTAGAAATTTTTACAGAATCATTTTCTTGCTATATTAAATCATTTAAAAGGTTCTGCAATAAAACAAATTAGAGCTATATTCGTCTGTGCCGAATCTTTGATACACTTCACCGACATTTTAAAAATTGGTTCCGGTTTAAACCAATTGGACGACAATCAGTGTTATGTTTTTATTTCTAGTAATTTGAGTAAAATATCAAAAATTACTATAAACTAAAATTATTTTTAGGAGTGGAATTTATATTAGACCCATGGTAAATTATGAACTAATTATCACGAAATCCTGTAGAGTGATTTCTGTTATCAAGCGTTTTTTAGCGTTTAAAGTCTTTTCAGAAGGCTCCTTAATACGGGATCCAAGGTACCGATAATCAGAAAATTGCATGATATTAATTCTGGCCATATAAACCATAATTGGACCTTAGACCAAATTTTACCACAATATCTATATCATATACGGTTTTAGGCGTATTTAAATAATTTCCCAGAATCAGCATAATACTGGGCATTATATGGTAAAGTATTGACCGAGCTTCAGGAAATGTTGTAGCGTGATTTTTAATCCTATAAATCTTTGACGTACAAAATTGTATTACAATAGCATTATTTATTACGTTTTTTACTGTTTTCTGAGAGTAGGTTTTATATGCGGCCAAGGGTAAATTATGAACCGATCTTTACGAAATTTTAAAGTATGATTTCTAGCCTTATAAAACTGTGACGTACCAAATTATTATGATAGCGTTATTTATTACGGTCTTAGGCGTACAAAGCTATTTTCCGGGAGTAGGCTTTATATATGTCCTATGGTAAATTGTGGAACGATCTTTACGAAATTTTACAGTGTGATTTCTAGTCCTATAAAGCTAAAACGTAGCACATTTTAATATGATAGCAACATTACAGTATTCATATAGAACGAGTTTGTGCAAAATCTTATAACATGCTGTGCACTATGCCAACTTTTATGTTAGTTTTTGTAACAAAATTGTAAATTTTTTAGGGTGGTGGTTCTACAGTTTGATTCATAACTCTGATTGGATTTTGCTAGATTTCAATCCCAAACTACTTAGGATAACTAGAAGCAATTTGACACCAAGTTTGTTCTTATCTTTTGAGTTTTTAGAAAGTGAGCGTGTTTTCTGCAGGCGGACAGACAAACGGACATGGCTAAATCGACTTAGAGTTGCCCAAGAAACCAGAGTATATATATTTAATGGGGTCTTAGATGCAAAATAAACAAGTTTCACGCGGAATATCAAACTTAGTACATCCTCATTCACCACTAGTGTTGGAGGGTATAAAAAGAGTTTAAAGTCAAATAAGGACCAGTCTCATATACATTTAGCATCAAGGTTAGAGTAGGAGTTGGAGTCGTGAGTCGGAGTCGCACTTAAAAAATTTAAGCGTTTGGGGTCGCAGTTAGTACTTTTTTCTGGCGAGACTACAGCCCTGGTAGACATTTTGAAACTTTTAAAAAAAAAATTTTTACCATTCAACCTGAACTCAGTTTTCTACATTTTCGCTCTATACTTAAATAGCTTTCAGCCGTCATCCACAATCAAAGTCTGTTTTAATCAAAATAATTATATCTTGTTTGAAAGTCTACTAAATTACGCGTCGATTAGTGGCTGACTGAAAAACATAAAAAAAAATAAAAATACATATTTTCGAAATAAGGAACTACTTCCATTTATTTTTACAGAGTTTTCTTTTTCAATTTGTTCATAAGAACTCATCCAAAAGCATACCAAGTATATTTTTTTTATACAGAAAATAACATGAGGATTTCTACGATATCGTGCAATGAAATGTTTGAATTAAGGTTAAAAATGGAAAGTTTTTCAAATTAATTATTGTTTGCGCTGAAACGTTACTGTTCTTATATACGATAGAATCTCATCTACACGTTTTCTATAACGGAAATTATACTATTCATTTATCACTGCTCCTGCAAATACGTTCGGCTAAGAAACCATAAAACTTTTCATTTCGTTGTTCAAATTTGTCGCAAAGTTACAAATTTTTTTTGGTCGTGGCGACACTGAAAGTAACCAAAATGAAAAAATATTCACATCTCCAAATTGATAAAAAAAATTACCAATTTTGGTTAGAAATAACCAAAAACGGCTCTGATAATTATATCAAGCGTATATTTCAATGCCAATTTCAATTCAATGTAAAAATAAGTCGCAGTGTTGCATGCTTTTTGACTCAATTTTTAAACGAAATTAAATCAAATGTTGTAAACCGGCACAAAGCATAGCTGCCAGATAAAACTGGTTGAAAGTCGTAAAGTTTTGCGGAAAAAAGCGTCAAAATCTTCAAAATGACTAACCTAAATCTTCATTATAAAAAACCACTTACTTTTAATAAGTTTTGAAAATTTATTAATATTATTAGTTTCCGTTTCTAATAAAATTAAAATATATTATGTATTTAAAAAACATCCGAAAATAAAAATCGCCCTTTCATTAACTATGTATAGTATAAAGGGCCTCTTCGGAAATGCATCACTGCGCTGCATCTGATGCGCATCTATGATTTATTTGCGATGCTCATGCAAATCAGCTTGGCATCAGTTTGTTTGCCGCCCGTATTGGTTAAACTATTGAACACAATATGCATCAACAATTTTTGTGAAGCGTGTTTTAGGTTTGTTTGCGCATCATCTGCATTTGTTATGTATTTTCGAACAGCTGACATTTGCAGTGATGCTTAACCGTACGCGCTGCGCAGCGCAGTGATACATTTCCGAACGGGCCCAAAATTCTTATAGTTTACAAAAAACAAACTTTATAACGTTTTCTTACCACAGCATGAGTCCAAAAAATATTTGTAATGTTGGTATTATAAGTACATTTTTGCTGTGAATGTATGACTTTGCTACATGGGGGCAGCGTTACCGTTGGATATTTTAAAAAAGTACCAAAAAAAGAAGATATTTACAAAAAAAAAAAAAAAATCGCACCAAAAATGGGATTTAGGAAAGAAATGGGGGAACCTCTTTTAAAATCAGAATAAGTACAATAAATTATGTTTTTCCACGTACCTATTTTGTTCAATTTATTTAAAATTTTTAATAACATTTTATAAATGATAAATACACATAACAGAAAACATTTCATAATAACAAAAATCAGAAAAAGTCGGGAGCAATAAATTTTATATGTGATTATTATTGACTTTAGCGTACAAAATTCAAATCTGTTCACAGATTGGTTCTATCACGTATAGTTTATGGGCTAGTCCAATATTTCCCCCGAAATAAGGCGGTTATGCTAATACATTTTATTATAACTTGAGATCGATTTCTCTTATTTTGTCAAAAAAACTTACAGATGATTAGGAATAACATTTCCTTTTAATCATTCAAATTATTTTTTTTTATATTTTCAACTGTTTTGGAGTTACATATTCAGAAACTAGTGGCGATACGTAAAATTCGTACTATTTTTGTTTTAAAAAATTTATACAAAGATTGTAAGGACAAATATTTGTCATTTGTATCATTTATCTGAATGTCAGGCATATAACGAAAAAGGTTTCATATAAGCTTACTTAGTCTGGATTCACACTATGAAAGTTTTCTTTCCGAAAGTCTAAGTTCATTGGTGAGAGCAATGTTCCAAGAAGTGCAGATTTATCTGCATTTGCAGATTTTATGCCCCTCAAATATAGAAATGCAGATTTTAAGATTTTGACTGAAAACTTCAGATATTTTAAAATAAAATTAAATAATTTAAACGATACAACTCAAATGAGTTTAGTTGTTTTCTGGGTATAATTAATAATATAAATATAATGTTTCAAAGCGAAGCGACTGACATCCACAATATATACATTAGACCGTCTCAGTTTTTATACTTTTTTCGAAATTCCTTCATGAACATCGATTTTCTTTATCTACTATAAAAACCAAGAATTTTGGTGTATAACACTTAAATATTGATGAACGGGAAGTGGTCTCTCAAATCGTTTTTTCATTTTTTTAGGCAAAATGCATTTTTTCCAAAAAATTAAAAAATTTTGATTTAGTAATTTGCCTCAAACTCATGCAGTTCTGAATGGATTTAAACATCATTACATGCATTAGAAAGCTTATTAAATTTCCTAAATGTTTCTTAAAGCAACATTGCCATTTCCAGATATACAGAAATGTATAACGTCTTTGTATGGGAAGTGCCACATCCAAAATGATTTAATTCAAGTCATCGAGAATTGTCACAAAACGCATCCAAACTCCAACAAAAGTACAATTTTAGCAAATTTAAAAAAATAAAAAGAAAAATATGTTCTTACTTTATAATGTATTTATGAAACAGAAGCAAATTTAGAAATAAACAACTTTACTCATTTCAACTAAAACTGCAGTTTTTCTTAACAGAATGCTACTGTTATTTACACCAAAATCTTTATTTTAAAATTTTCTTCCATACTGCATTTACAGAATATAAAAGTTTTGCCTCGTTCAATTTTTATATATGAAAAGGTTAGCAAAAATTAAAAAAAAATGTTAAGTTTGTATTTGAAAATCTGAATTTGTAGTGCTATGAATAAAAAACCATCGAACAAAATGGCAATGTTGCTTTAAGAAACATTTAGGAAATTTAATAAGCTTTCTAATGCATGTAATGATGTTCAAATCCATTCAGAACTGCTTGAGTTTGAGGCAAATTACTAAATCAAGATTTTTTAATTTTTTGGAAAAAATGCATTTTGCCTAAAAAAATGAAAAAACGATTTGAGAGACCACTTCCCGTTCATCAATATTTAAGTGTTATACACCAAAATTCTTGGTTTTTATAGTAGATAAAGAAAATCGATGTTCATGAAGGAATTTCGAAAAAAAATGAAAAGTGAGACGGTCTAATATACATATATCCAAATGGAAAAATTAATAAAAAATAGTAATGAGCAACTTTTAAAAACAAATCAGCACTTCGGCAAATCAGCCGAAAGTGGTCTTGTTCCAGAACTCTTATACTATGTTCACACGGACAACAGCAATATTCGTGTTTCGCTCTCCCATTCGTGTTTCGCAACCCAAACATGATTGAAACAACATGTTTCGCTATACAAAATTTTGAGTGCTTACCATGTCGGTTCATTTTGAATCATGCTGCGAAACAGGAAAAATGTACTAATGTCTCCAATTTTAATAAAACATTATCGCTAGTTTATCTGAACTAGCTATCAAAAGAAAATCAAGACAAATGAAAATTTTTGTTATATAAAATAAAGTAGTAATTATAAACTAATAACATAAATAAAAGTATTAAATAATAAATTTTTAATTTCTACTTACTTTTGTATCTATTTAAAATAAAATCACACTTACTACAAAAAAAAAAAAAAAAAAAAAAACATAATATACATATGAAACAAGAATGAATCGTATGAACATGTTTTTTTAAGGGCATAATAATCCACACAAATTGCTTGGCAAACATGCACTGCTGTGTATTTCAATATATTAAAATATACTACTGGAAATAATGTAAATTTAGAACATTTTATTTATATTCCTGTTTTCAGAAACACTAAATATTCGTTTTTGGACTTTTTCAGTCATGTTCTGAAATTGAATCCGCGTGATACTATTCACCTTCTACTTTAAGTACTGCTTATCTTTATTGCTATAAAAATCAGGAAAATCTACGCTCATTAAAAAAAATATTTAATTGAAAATCTATATCGATTAAAACTTAAGTTGATTTAAATTTCAGAACATTCCCGTTTCTAATATAAAAATCACATTTAGCAATTTTTTTTCATAACTCTTAAAAAAATATCTGACAGCTGTTTTGAAAGGGATTTTTTGGTTTTGATAAGGTATAACAACTTCAGTTCATTTGAAACAAATAATGAGAAAATCGTATAGCAAAGTACACACTAATCGAAGTCGTAAATAATTTCCTTCGAATCGAAATACGCGATAATAAGGGGTTGTCGCATGGTGGAATAAGTAGATGGCAGCGCTACGGCAACAAATACAACAATACAACAAAAAAAGGGAAATAAGTCTCCGTATACGTTAAAAATTATAATAAACTAAAATCAAATTTTGCCGCAGAACGCGATGAAATAAAATAATGTTTAGCCAATTTTTATTTCACCATGGTTACTATCTTATTTAATTTTAATTTAAATAATCAAAAACTTTAATACAATACAATAACCACAGCACAAAACGTGGACTTTTTGTAAACATAAACAAAACTTTGACATAAGACTAGACAAACAATACAAGAGCAAAAAATTGTCACCTGGCGTAGCAATGCCACCTGTTTATTTCATCATGGGTTGTCGTGTATTTCGTTAACATTTCAAAAACGTAAATTGCAAGTGTATTAAGAAAAACATATTCATACGTATTATTATTTTACAAAAAAAGTAACCAAAATTAAAAAATATATACATCTCTACATTGAGAAACAAATTACCAATTTTGGTTAGAAATAACCAAAAACGGCAGCTCTGCATGCAGCCATTGTTGTGCATATACCTACGAATGAGAACACAAAGCGTACTAACCGAGTACAGGCATCTTTGTAACAACCCCTCCCTTTTCTTCTTGCTTCCCTCTCCATGAAACACAAGAGTTGAACATCAAAAGCAAGGCGAATTCAACTACAGGTGGTGTCGAAACGCCATCTGATTTTGACAGTTCGAGCTACTTTGTTTTGATTTGTTAGTGTTTTGTTAGGAATGGTTGACATTTTGGACAGTAAACACTAACAATGCAATTTAAAAAACCCTGTGTTGTTTCTGTTGTTTTTGGATTGTTGTAGTATCGATACCACCTGTAGTTGAATTCGCCTTGATCAAAAGATGAAACGTGTAAATGTAGACTACAATCTACTAGTGATGGGAAATCATCGATGGCTCTATCAATAGTTAAGAAATATCGAAATTATCAAATGCCATGTCAAATTCATTATGTATACTGTAGCCAATATGTTCTGTATTTCTCGCATCGTAAAATTTCCCGCATGAAACAAGTGAATTATGACAAAAACAGTGCAATATGAAACAAAAAATGGTTTTTCTCACATAAGTGTTACTGTATCTTTACTTTGGGAGAATTATCTGTCATTTAAATAATTTTCCAGCAATTATTGGAAGGATGTGAGAAAAAGTGTTTCTGTATCAATATTTTGCTAAAAGTTTCTCACAAGAACTGTCAAAATAGGTCATATTTAAAATTGATGCGAGAAAAATAAAATTTCAAAAAATAAAGTACAAATTATGTATGTATGTGCTCAAGAATGTGTATTATTTTTTTTTTTATTTGAAGAGAAATAATTAAAATGATGAAAATATATAAAACACAATTGTTATATTTTGTTATTTTAATTTTTTTAAATTCTTTATTGTTTTCGTTTTATGCAGGGCTGCCAGATAAATTTGTGAAAAAATCGTTAATTTCCTAAGAAAAAATGAAAAAAATCTGTTTTAAAAAATAAGACAATTTAAAATTAATTTTGACAAATTTTATTCGATTTATATTAAAACAACCAAAAAACATAGTTAAAGTTCATGGGAAAAATACATATTTTATACATACATACATACTTAAGCTTGTGGTCTGTCTAAATAAAATGATTTATTTTATTTAATTTTTTCTTTAATCCGATAACAATATAAAATTTCAGATTGTTTTTTTTCCTAAAAAAAATCTCTTAAAAGCGTGACAAAATATCATATTGAACTAAAACTAACAATTTTGGCAAGAAAAAGGCAAAAATTTCCTATGAAAAATGTTTTGTTTTGATCACATAAACAAATGTATTAAATAATCTAAGGAAATAAAAATTAAACAGTTTTCCTTCGAAATTTTGATTTTGCCGATAAATTTTTTAAGCTGCCTTGTTTTTAAAGATATCGTTTTTCTGTTGTGCAATCAGCAAATCGGCACTTTGCCAATTTTAAAACAAAAAATCGTCAAAATGACGATAAATCGTCAAATCTGGCAGCCCTATTTTTATTATATATATTTCTTTCGTTGACGTTTCGCTTGCATTTGACACTTAATTACTGGAAGTATTCCAGTCAAAAGAGACCCTGCAAGAAGACTACCGGTCATTTTACTAGTAAAATGACCGGTAGTTTTGACCACTATATTGGATAAAGTTTCTATTAGTTTATTAAGAGTAAAATGAAAAAACTAACCGAAACTCTTGTGTACATGTGATTTTGCCTCTCTTTCTAACTAATTAATTCCACTCGGCTACGGAAAATATATCTGTACTGCTTACTACTATGCTTTATATTAGTTAGTAATCGCGTAAATAATGGTTAACACTAACTAGTTAGTCATAACGTAAATAGCGGTTAGCACTAACTAGTTATTCATAGCGTAAAAATTGGTTAGTACTAACCTTTATACAATAATGTTTTTGTTTTATTTTAGTTTTAAAATAGTTTTTATTAAGAAAATATAATCAAGCAGGTTTCATTAAAGTATATAATAGGTGTGGGTGCGGGACCACGTAACGTCATTTCCTTGGTTGCTCTATAACGTTCCTTTCTCACATGGGTCTGGATTTCGTTTTGGGATCTTATTTATAAAAGTTCTTTTGTAATGGAGGTAAACGTACTCATTACCAATTAATTTCTCGTAGATCATATAAAGAAATATTATTTTGTTAAAAACTTGTGACTAAAAAGCCGAATACATACATGCATACATACTTGAAAAGTCATCAGGATTTTAAATATTTGGTATAATTTGCTCCTTAATTAACGAGTATCCCGGCCAAAGCAACCACCCGAATGACCGCTACCTGTTGGAAGACCACTTCTTTTAAGACGACTGTTTCGTACATGACCTGTTATTTCCAGAAAATTAAACACCACGTTTTCTGGAGCCGCCATCAGTACGCCCTCCTTTACTTTAATATGCAACGTAGTTGCAAAGGAGATAATCAAATTAATTTTTTAACTTAACATGGCAAATAACGTTTGTAATATTTAATTTAAACCACAGAACTAAAATTTAAACAATTCAATTTTTTTACAAGAATCGACAGGCCACGCGTGTGAAAAAATTATATTAAAAAATTGACATTATTTGGGTTGTGTTAGAGTGGAGCAACGAATGTAAAATTGTTGCAAGTGTGTTAGTAAATTGTTTTTTTTTTTAGTTTTGGTTATGCATTTCTTGTAGGGGAATTCGATTCGATTTAATTAAATTTATATATTTTCAAAAATTACTTTAACCGCACGAATTATTAAGTCAAACGCTTGTTCTTCGCATATATGTAGATGGCATATATTTGGATTTGCAAAAAAATTTTATATAAAAAAATCTTTTATTATTGGCAAATTGTTTATTAGCGAAATTAAGAAAATATGTATATACATATTTATCATTTGGGGAATTATTCTTTTCTCCTGTTATTCTGCCGGCGTTATTGCTTGTGTTATGACATAACATAAAAAATGGCTCGTGTGCCCGGGGGATTTTGATGATAGAATGACATTTCATTTTTAAGAGTTGCCAGGTAGAATTAATAGCTTTCACAAATATGTTATGCTATTCATACGATTCATTCTTGTTTCATACCCGCTTGACCACGGCAATCGAAAATAATATTGCTATAGAACAATTGGCAAACGTTTCTCTGATAAAACGTTCGAGAACGACTACTGCTAGTGAAACGAAAAAGAACTCATAGAGTTCACCCGTCGCTCAGTTTGTGGCAGCAAATTCTTCGATCTCGAAGGTTTGCTTTAATATTAATAATGATCTTTTGGCAATATCTATAACGAACAACTTTAACGATATCACTAAATGTTCGCTGGAAATAGTTTTATAGATTCGATTTAAAATTCGCTAAACATTCGTTTTTAATAGTTTTGCAAAAGTTCGTTAGCGAAGCTTTTATATTTTTCTCTCTTAATTTTGTGTTTTGTTTTTTTTTTCAAAAAAAAGAGTACGTTTTGTTTTTTTTTTATGTATAATACATATATAATATTTATTTATAAAAACAAAACAAAAATTTGTACTTTAAGTTAAATAAAAATAATTCTTACAAATGCTTATAAATTAATTTACATGAAAATCATTTTTAAAAAAATAATATACATATATTTTTAAAAAATAAGGTAATAAAAAGTAATTAAGAAAACGCAGTTTTATTATGGTCAATTTCCATTCTTTTTTTCTTGGTACTTAGCTGATTTATTTAGTCTGTCATGGGCATATTGAAAAAACCTCTGTGATATTTTATCAAAATCATCATCTTCTAATGAAAATTTGTTTTTAAAAGAATCTAATGTAATATATATAAAAATCAATTATTCTACAATTATTATAAACAAAAGTGTTCAAAATTGTTCTTGCGTCGAATAGCTGAAGTTAATCGCGATCCCCTTATACATTTTTTGCTGATAGTTCCCCTCCAAGAGAACTGCTCCGCCAGTACATCAGAAAACATTCTTTTCCACAAATTTCGTATAAATTTTTCGTACGACTTTTCTTTAGACATTGACAATTCCTTCACCTTAAATAAAAACAAGTATAAAAATTTGTATGTTAATAATGTATATTTATGAATGTACATAATATGTACATATGAATGTGAATGATACTTACGAATTGCTTAAAAGCAGTGTTTAAAAATGCTTGACTATTTTTAATGTTTTTGTAATTGCTTAACTTAACTTAAGAAAAAGAACACAGTAAAAGCAAAAAGCAAAAGCAAACGCAGAAAAAGTGAGAGTAAATAATTTATTTATTCTCACCATGTTTATGTTCTCAGCTTAAAAAGCCAGCCAAGCAACCACTTGAAAAAAAAAATTGCTGTTGCTGTAAGTAATAAGTTTTTGTTTATTTTTTTTTTTGCTTTGGCTTAACTGTAAATTGATGTGCTTAAATTCAGCGAGTATTAACTTCTTTGCTGTTTTTGACTTCATTGCTGTTGCTTGCTGTTGCAGGCGTTAGTTTCATAGAATATATACATAATTACATAACACAAAATAAACAAATTAGTTTAAAAAAACGTGTAGTTTCATTTATGTATGTATGTATCTACCTATTTATTAAAAAAAAACGCAAAATACCAAAAAAATTCGAAACAAATTCGTTCATAATATATTAAGTTCCAGCAACAGCAAAGAAGTTAACTTGCTGACTTTAAGCGCATCAAAAGCAAAAAAAAAACAATCAAAAACTTAATACTTACAGCAACAGAAAATTTGTTTTCTTAAGTGGCTTCTTTGCTGACAGATTTAGCAGAGTACATGCACATAGCGAGTTTAAACAAATTATTTACTCTCTTTGTTTTGCTTTTGCTTTTTTGCTTTTGCTGACTCGTTATCAAAGAGTTAAGTAAACACTTAGACACACAGTTTTTTAATTTGCTGCAAAAAATGTAAACAAAGCAAAAATGTGCGACTGTTGCTATTTTAAAGCAAGCAATTTAAACACTGCTTAAAAGTTTCTTCGTCTTCCAAACTGCTTTCAAAATTATTATATTGTTGCATTAATACAAATGGTTGAATCGGAACAATATGTTCAATACAAGCAACGTCTCCGTATACTTTCGTTTTTAGGGATGAAATTTCACTGCGAATTGAAATCAGCTCATTTGTTAAACGATCGGTTTTTGTATTAAGAATCGTTACATTCAGGTCTATTTTCACAAGGTTTAATATTTCTATTAGAAAAAGTATAAATGGAGGATTTTTCAAATGTAAAATTAATGATTTTTTGTATATTATAAAGGACAAGACTATAAAAAATACATACCTCTTAATTCACTGCTTTTATTGTTTGTGTTTGCCGTATAATCTGTTAAGGTTAAAATTTGACTGTTGCCGGTAAAATTTGTATCGGAATTTTGTTGAAATAGCTCCGTGTATATTGAAATTGGCTCTTTATTATTTTCTTCATTCTGAGTAATCTGTTTTTCTCTTCATTTTACTTACCTTATTTTTCTTTCATTTTGAAAATAAATATTTATATTTTTATTATGTATTTTTTTAATATTAATGTTTTTTAAACTTGCGCTTTCAGCTTTTAACACTTCACTTTTAACTCACAAATGACCTGTTTATTTTTATTTTTCAATTAAAAACAACAAAAAAAAAAAACGTTTTGTTTGGTTTTGCTTTTCTTGCGAGCAGCATTTTTTTAATGATTTTTTGTTCGCAAAAAGAATGCCGCAATATCATTTATACAGATTTGGTGAGAAGTAAGCGAAGATAACGGTTTTAAATTAGCTTACTCAAATTTAAGTTCGCCAAATCTTCGCAAAAACTTCGTTAATGCGAACGTTCACTTTTATCTTATATTTTCGAACTTTTAGCGAACATTTTTGTTTCGCTAGTTCTTCGCAGTGGTGAATGTTCGCTTTTTTCGAATCTCAGGTCAAGCGGGTATTGACATTTTTTTTTTTGTGTTAGTGTGATTTTATTTAAAACAGATTAAAATATACGTAAAAATTAAAAATACATTATTTAATACTTTTATTAATATTATCATTTAATAATTATCACTTAATTTTATTTAACATGAAGTTTTATTTAGTTTTTTTTTCTTCTTTGTTTTGATTTTTTGAGAGCTAGTTCAGATAAACTAACGATAATTGTTATCAAATTGGAGATGATAGTACATTTTTCCTATTTCGCAGCATGTTTCAAAATGAAACGACCTGTATCGCTCTCAAAATTTTGTATGGCAAAACAGGTTGTTTCAATCATGTTTGGGGCGAGAAACAGGAATGGAAGAGCGAAACACGAATATTTCTGTGTGAACATGGTACAAGGGAACTGCGTTATATATATATTGTGATATTTGGATCGCGATCTATTTTAATAGATTGATAGTTCGCGTGCTTTTGCTACATGTTCAATATTTATCGCGTCAGTATTGACATTATTTTTGTGCTGTACGGTTCGGTCGTAGAGTAAAAATTAATGACGCGAGAACACCACAATCAGCCTGTTTAACAAGCTTGCTGACTTTTGCGTTACAGGGCAAACTATACAACAATTTTTTTATATCTAATTGTTTTGTTTTGTCCCTTACTAAAATATCACAAATTTATAGTGCATGCTACACGTTCAATGAATATCGCGATACTGAATGGTGTTCAAAATAAATCTTACGTGTAGCAATGCCGTAAGTATACACTTATTCTGGATTTATAATGTTTTAAACAAAATGTACAAAGTTTGAATAAGAAAATTGTTAATGTTTGAAGAACCCTAAGAATGATGATTAAACCCCCTGTTTATGAATAGTTACTCTAAATTTCTTTTAGTTTTAATTTTTGACAACTCTTAAAATTATGTGCAAAAAAGAGACAGAAGCTGATTTTTTGCGTTCAATAAATTTTAAGTGCATTGCTTTGCATTATTTTTGTTAGACTTGAATTAAATCATCAACATATCATAACAAATGTAAGTTACATTTTTTGTATTTTTCTTAAAAAAAAAAAAAAATTCTAAAAAAATTAATAAAATAAATGTTTTAATTTCAAACAATATTAAAAATAAATATACACTAGTTTATTTGTTATTTACACATTTTCGTTATTTGAAAAAATAAGGAAAACTCATCAGCTGTTTGCCATTATTTAAATGAAAAAAAACAAGCAACAGTTGAAAAATATAACAAAACAAAATGGTATACAAAAGAAAATTATTTGTTAGTGTGAGTGCAATTGCATGAACAAAAGTTATTGTATAAAGAAGTGAAAATATTTTCGTAATAATTTATTAAAAATAAAAGGTTTTATTAAAAAAAACAAAATTACTAATTAACTTTTGCTTTTATTTTTAATTTTGCCAAAATAAACCTATAATCAAGTTCAAGCTTAAAAAAATCAACAACAACAACTGATGTTTGTCTTTGAGTGAGTAAGTTTTTATTTCTTTATTCTTTATACTATAAAGTTTATAGTGTTTTTGTTGTTTTTGCGTAGTGTATGAACAGCGTTGCCAAGATAAAAAAAATATTTACCAAAAAGTAACAAAAAGCGAAAAAAGTAACCAAAATTATTATTTTTTAATATACTACTCAATTTGTATTCATTCAGTTGAAACACATTTTAAGAAGAAACTGTGGTCGTTTCTTCCTTTTAGCCGCTGTACCGATTTTTATAGAATTTTTAGGTTTTGCTACATATATACATATGTTATTATGTTACTCCACGTCTCCACGCGCTATTCATGGTCATGTTCTTGTATGTGGCGAATAGGTGTTGATGTTCATGTTCTGATTTACCACAATTTTTGTTGTTGTGCGTTTGTTTGTAGACAGAAAATTACATTGTAAGGCGAACATCATGGCGAACATGGTATGTAAGACATACATATGTTTAGCCAACGATGGCAGCACATGGATGAAACATTAACATGAACAGTCTACACGAGTAGAATTCATGCTGTTCTTACCAAGTTGATGGATAGGGGAGACGGATAGTTATGAACGTGGCAAAACATGCGGTAAACCATTTGTATGTATGTACAAATGGATGAAAATTTTATTCACACATTATCTTATTATCTAGCTACATATATGTACATATCTTTTTACAAAAGGTTTGTAGCACACCAGCGGGAAAAAGAGAGTACGGATGCCTTCTAGAAGGCGTTGTTATTGCGGGGTAGGCCTTCTGCTCTCGCTTATTTGGCAGATACGTAAGAACGGAAACAGGATATAAAAAAGAAATAATGCTTTTACTTTTGCTTTGGCAAAAAATAAAAAAAAATGCTACTTCTATTCTCCCTTCTCATAGAATCGAGTGTGGCATGTGTATCTTATCTTATATACGAAAAAGCCGAGGCCTTCTATGAGGCATTCTTTAGTGGTAAGATCAGAATGGTAATTGAATAAAAAAAAATTTAAGCAGCCCTTTAATAAGGCCTGATGTAAGAAGGTCTTCTGAGTTTTTCCGCTGGGAAAATACATTTTAAAGAGGAATTTTTCCCTTATCAATAAGTTTTAAAAAAATGTGTATGCATACACAGACCTGTCCTGAAAATCAGCTGATTTCAAATCCCGTGTATCACAGGTGTGATTTTGAAAGACACATGCGATGTCAAATCACGTTATTTGAATTAAAGTGATTTCCAGAACAGGCACAGAAAACTAAAAAAAAGTAAATGAAAGCTTTACTAGCTGAAACAAGTTAGGAATATCGACACTATGCAAGATTATTTCTTTATAAATTCATTTGTTTTGAACTATTTGCGCAAGAATATTATTCCTAAATTTGAGAAAAATTAATATTTTATTTTATTGAAAAACTTAATTTAAAAATTATGAAAATTATTATAGGTATGTAAACAAAAACATGAAACATATGGTTAAATAATTCTTGCAAGTAAAAATTTTACTATCAGAAATTTTCAACAAATTTTTTGTCTCTAAAATTTGTATGCTCTTTTTTCACTCTCTCGTTGCAAGTTTTTCGAGTACGTGAACCAGTGATGCCAAGTTAGGGACTTACACCCTAAATTAGGGGTTTCTTTTGCGTTTAGGGTCAGTTTTAATGACTAACAAGTTGTTAGGGGGAAATTTAGTGTGTAAAAATTGTATTTGGGGATATTTTGATATCATGATGAAATAATCAGGTGGGATTAATTACTACGTCAGATCACGATTTTTGCTCTTGCATTGTTTGTCCTTTTCTTTGTTAAAGTTTTGTTCAAGTTTACAAGAAGTCCACGTTTTGTGTTGTAACTAGTGTATTTTATTAAAGTTTTTGATAATTTGAACTAAAAATAAAAAAGTAATTGACAATAATGAAATAAAAATTTACTAAAAATATATATATTTTATTCAGCAGCACGATTTTTCTTTAAGATAATTTTTGACATTAGCTGGGACTAATTTCCATTTTTGTTGTAATGTTGTATTTGTTGCCGCAGCAATGCCACCTGCATTATTTCACCATGGTTGATATTATTTTCCCAAATATTAGTAGGCTTGCATCTGCGTTACGGCACTACCATTTTCGAAAGCAACTGTCGAGCGAGCATTCTCAATGTTTAGTATAAATAATATAAGAAATCAACTGACAACTTCAACAGTTGAATCTATTTTTTGTATTATTATGTATATGTTTAAATAAACTAAATAAAATGATATGTATGCTTAAAAAAATTTTTAACAAATTTTTCTTTTTTTTTTGGGGGGGCTTTTTTTCTCAGTGTAAATTTAGGGGGTATTTTTTGATTTGGGGTTATTTCTTAAGATTTACTTGGCAACACTGACGTGAAACCATATGTTTCATATTTTAAAATTAAAGTTTTTTAATAACATAAAATATTTATTTTTTATAGTAATTTAAGAACAATATTCTTGCGGAAATAGTTCAAGACAATTGAATTCAGGAAGAAATATTCTTGCATTGTACAGATGAATAGTGTCGTAATGCCTATTTTGCTGGTAAAGCGTTTTTTTTTTTTAAGTAATTGGAAAATTTTTTTTGTAAATTTTGAATTTACTCTCTCGTTGCAAGCTTCTGCTAGTAGAACAAATGAACACACTAATACCATATTTACACGGACAGCAATATACGTGTTTCGCTCTCCCATTCTTGTTTCGCGCCCCAAACATGATTGAAACAACCTGTTTTGCCCAAGGTATATTTATAGCAGGTAGTCTCGGAAAGCCTGCTGCCCGTGTATACCATGTATACTATAGAACCATTAAAATTGTATTAAAACAAGACTAACTTCTTTTAGTGATTTTTCAATTATTTTTGACTAAACATGTTTTTAACGAAAAAAAAAAACAACACACTTTGGCTGCTAAAGCCAGCAAAAATTTACAAAAATTACTCCCATCTGGCAAATTCACATAGGTATTAACATTTTTGTTTGGCTCATGAGCGTGTAGATGCAAATTATTTTATTTATCATACTCATGAACGAATAATGCGTAAACGTTTCGGTACCCTGTTTTTTATTGCTATCATTTTAGATGATGTATGTACAAACTCCAATTGACCACTCCGGAGGTTGGTTTCAAATTGGAAATGATTGGAAATTAAACCTTTTCTCAAACGGCAAACATTTAAAAATAATTTGGAAATCATAGTATTCTCAACAAAAGGGGAAAATTATTTCAAATCCAAAAATTAATGGCTTTCAAACGTTATAAGTATTGATGTTGAGTGCACCAACATCATATCCATTTTTCAAGGTTCAGGAAAGGAATTGGTTATTTTCGTGTTGAAAAATAGTAACCAAAATGGGGAAAAACAAGTACATGAGAAAAAATATATATAAAAATGTAACTAAAACGGCAACGCTGTATTTAGTCGTTTAGGTGCCACTGTTTTCTTCTTTATGCGTTTTAGTGGATTTTCTTATTGGTTTGTTTGTTCGTATTTTTAAGCGCTTATTCTTTTGGTAGCTTTGTTTTATATACAAATTTATATTTTTCACTCTGTGTAATTGAGTTTTGTTCTGTTGTACACGTAGCGCATTCACTAAATAACAATTATTAAAGACCATAGAACAAGGAAACAAAAGTGCACTTAATAAATTAAAGTTAAAATAAATAATTAAACAATTATGTTACTTGAAAATGTTTATAAGTAATTATCTATGTGTTTTGGGAAAAATAAGTTCCGAGTTTATTTGATTAAATATATTTATAAAAGAGTAATGTGTAGGTATAAATGAAAATGTCTGCCAAATCATTCTAAAATGTTAATACATATTATACCTCGATAGTATAGCTAGAGATGGTGTTAATTGTAAATTGATTTAAAATATGTAAATAAGTGTCTTATTTTTGATAAATAAATTCCTTTTGAAAAAGAGAGAGTGATCCCATTTATTTGTATGCAATAATTATTGTATTTTTCATATACTGTGTATTTTTTGTTTTCTGCTTTTACCTGCAAATTCTTTGCTCAATTCTAAGAAAGTTTTTTTATATTTTTGTTTATCTTCTACTCATGTGTTTATTCAGCGTTGCCGTTCAAAATTTTCAAAAAGGGGCACAAAATGTGGGTTTTCAAAAAATAAATGGCACAAAAAGGGGAATTCTGAGAAAAAAAAATGGCAACTTGACAAACGAAGATTTTATAAATCAAACAGGTATTTATTAAGTTATTTTCACTGAAAACATAAACATTAAAAAATAAACTTCTTATGTACAAATAATACATTATATATCGATGCCTTACTTTCTCAACCTCGTATCTTAAAAAAATACGGTTTGGACTTTTTCATATAAAACGATTTTTTTTTGTGTTCCATTACTGCAACAACTTATTATTTCAATACTTTGTCTCAATTCTGTAAATATTAATAAATTATTGAAATAATAGGTTTTTGCAGTAATAGAACACAAAAAAACAATCGTTTTATACCTATGAAAAAGTCCAAACAGTATTTTTTTAAGATACCTACGAGGTTGAGAAAGTAATGCATCGATATGTACATACATATATAATATAAATTACAAATTGTTTGAGAATTACATATACAGTCGAACTTCCTTATAATGAATATGCATGGACCAGAAAATCACTTTATTATATAGAAATTTTATTATACAGAACTTCAAGTTTTTTTTCACTTTTATTTATACAAACCGGTGTTTTAGTTTCGGTTACACTTACATACACGACGGTTATCGATTTGACATTTTCATCATTAATAGCCAATCTCACGATGTCAAACGTTAACGTTCGCATAGAAAATTACATTTAAAACAAAAAAGAGTTCTAAAAATTGTTATTTTATTTATAAATAAATTATTTGCTGTTCTTCATCGGTCAAATCAGAGAAAAAGTTTTCAGTCAAGAATCAAAAATTATCAATAAGTCTTAATTCACTTCATGTTGAAAATTCCTTTCTTCATAAAAATAATTTAATGAAAATTAAATTCAATGAACTTAAGCCTGATTAAAATATCCAAATTTGGATTAAAAAATATAAACAGTTCAATAAAATAACCACAATACTAATTATTATAAGGAAAATGTTTTAATTTACACTATTTCTAGTAGTATATTTTAATAGGTATTTATAGGTATATAATCTATTATTTTTAGAACTTGTGGAATTTACTGTAAGAAAATTGCGTGAATTTAAGAACCTGTCAATATGTATATTTATTTAATATTTTGTAGATAATGATTTAAAAAATGATTCACAAAATATTTCAAATATAAAAATTTTGAAACAGTATTAATAACGATTTTGAATTTAAAATACAATTTACATATAGGAGAAACAAGTTATAACCATTTTTATAATATTATAGATATATGTTTATTAGAAAATATTCACGAAAAATGCATTTCGGATATCGCCAACAGTTTCCAACTTCACCAAAACAATCGCCATATCGTAACGTAAACATAAATGTTCATCGCCAAAAGAATTAAAAAATCACCACATTGCACATCCCTGCCACTGCTGACAGTTAAAAAGTGGAAAACAATTTAATTTTTTCCTCTTTCGTTATTTATAACTGTAAAGTACAAATATGCTTTATTGTAAAGGACAAAAATTTAATTTATTTGCTTTCAATATACTCAATTTTGTATGGAAATTTGACAGGCTTAACTCTTATAAAAAAAAATATACCTATGTATTATATGAAAAAGGTCTCAAATAAATAAAAACTTTTAAATATATATTGGGAATTATTTCTTTTCATAAGCAACTTTATTATATTCAACATTTTTTTTATTTTTTTTTTGGAATTTATTCTGAGTTGAATTTCAGTTATGTATTTTATAAAGCTTTTTGTAATAGAATAAATTCGAAAAAAAAATAAAAACTTTTGATTTAAGCTTTTCGACATTTTTTTAATATGTACGATAATTATATTTCTTGTTTTGTTTTCTTAATTTGTAATTAATATTTTCCTATTAAGTACAAATAACCTTTGTTTTACAATGCAACTTTAAATAAATATTAATATTTTTATTAATTAACAAAAGGCTTTTCTAATAGGTTATATTTTTCACATTTGGTAACTTTTTCAAAAATTTTGGCTGTAAAAATTGTAGTAGTCGTGGCAGCACTGGTCGTACCATTGTAGATAGGTACAAAAAAATAGCAAAAATCCAGTAAAAACTAAATTTTTATATTTGGCACTTGTACACCTTTGCTTTTAAGCCCCCCACAATTTTAATCGGTATTCCGGAATTAGTATAAAAGAGAAAAGTGCCAGAATAGCTCTAGAATTGCAACGAGCATTTATGATCTTATAAAAAAAAAAGTAATTGCGATTGGTGCGGAAACTTTTATGCAATTTTGAAAATAAATATAATGGGCTTAATTTTCGTTTAAAGCTTCTTAGACACTTGTCTTTTTTATAGACTACTTGTTTTGTTTTTAATTTTTATTCTCGCTTCTTTTTCTTGTTTGATATATTAAATAAAACAATTAGACGTACTACTTCTTATTGGACTACATTTCCATATCGACGGCTCCATTCTAAAACATGCTTAGTCAAAAAAGCTAGTTTTGAGAAAAACGCATTCAAAGTTTTTTGATGATATTCAAAGTTTTTTGATAATATCGAGAACGGTATAAAAAAGATCCTTGAGACTTTTTGTGTTCATATCATAATTATAACAGAATTTTTTAATATATTTTAACTTTATAAACTTGTCGTATATCATAGTTAAAAGTTACTTACAATGATTTATTATCTAGTCGTTGAAGTGGACTTAGCATCTTTTTGGTGGTCTTTTCTTACTTACATTGATCATCTATCTAAGTACATATAGATTTATTTAGTTTGAAAAAAATTCAAAACTTTTAATTTTTTTAAGTACTAAATACGAAAATTGTTTTAAAATACTAAAATTATTAAAGGCTGATAATTTTTCTATATCATTTATTAATAAAAAATGGAATTTATAGCAATTCAGTTCATATAAAAAAACAATAGAATAAAATGCAAAAAGTCTTTAATCGCCACATTCTGAGTTGACAACGTATTCGTCTCCAGCAACGCTTTTGAGGTTTCGGTATAAGTTTTGGTAAAACTTTGGAATTAGGTTTTGGCTTTTTAGGACTTTCGCCTTATTTTTTCACCACTGAAATGTACGTTTTTGTCTCTTACGCAAAATTTGTTTAATTTGTGTATTTTTTGGTGTTATCGGACTGCATGGTGGAGATGATACAGAAGATGATTCTGTATAAGATGGTCGAAAACATTCGCTTGAGCTTCCGCTAAATGGTTCTGAAATTGTATTAGTTGCTTTATTATTTTAATTAGCTAAATAAATATACATATTATACTTGATAATATAAATTACCGAAATCTGTTAAACTGTTCTCAGTTTCACTACAATCCATATTGTACGATATTTTATTTGATATGGTAGGTGAAATTTCAGATAATTTTAAATTGGCTGCAGAAATATGTTCCACTTCATTTTTAAAAATAAATTATTATACCTACAATACTTTGCAAAGTTTTTTTTCGAATTACTTACCAATGTGTTGCGGATGTATTTTTGATTCCAATTCTTCTTAAACTCAAAGAAACCAGGTTAATTATTTTAAAATGTTTTATATAAATTAATAATAAATACCATTTAAATTGTTTATGGTCAACGCCAGCATTTTTCTTGCGCGAGAACTCATTGTTTTTTAAAAAAGAAGACAATTATGTGCACCTATTCTGTTGACAACTTTTTCCAACAAGAAACAAAGATGTTCGTTCTAAAATAAGCTAAGTACTTTTAACAAAACAAAATAATTCCAAACCAAATCATTTTAAGTGCACTTAAAACATTTAAAAATGGAGTTCTTTGTATGTTGCTAAATTATGCTAAGTACATTTTTGTTTATAACTTTTGATGGGAAAGTCCGATTACTATCAAAATTTGACAGAATCTAAATTAGCGAACAATGAATTTAGAAATGTTATTCCCAGCAAAACATGCTTTGTCTACTTAGCATGTTATAGAATGTAACCGTCGATATAATTTTTTTTTTATAACTTTTTTGTTTTTTTTTTGGCTGGGGAGCGGATGAGCGGAATGAGTTATTTTATTAGTTATAAGTAAACTATCAAATAAAAAAAACAATTGTTGATTGCCGTGTTTATTTGTACGTCTCCGAAAAAGCCTCAAATAAACGACACTAACACATATGCACTGATTGACGGGTTTATTTGAAAGTCTCCAGAGCCCTTTAGTTTATGTTATTATGATAATAATAAAAACTATGTATTAAAATTAAATTAATTTGTATTCAGAAATATATCTTTGTAATATATGTTAATTGGCCTAGGAGGCTTTTATATATTACTGTGAATGAAATAAATAATACTTTTTTATGCTATATTTTTCCTATTTGCAAAGATTGTAAAAAGTTATAGGTATTCCTAAATAAATACCTTTTTAACCAAATGTATATTCGAAGTGTATTTCAATCTATAGTTACATATGTATCTATAGGTACATATGTATCTATAGGTACGTATGTATCTATGCGTCAAATTCAAATTAATAAATACAAAAAAGATTGAAATTCATTTATTTGTTTATACTTAAATAGTTTATAAATATAAAAAAACAAAAAATAAAAAAAAATTCTTGGAAGTGTCTCGCTGTACTCGGACGGGTACAGAGGCGTCATAAGTGTGCTATTTTTTAAAGTATGAATATTTTTAAAGCACACTTTTTCAACACATAGAGCAACATCGCGTTTCTCACATACCCATCTTATTATGTTGACACTCACGACATCGTAACTGATTTTTTATTCTTTTAGGAAAAAGGTTTGCACCACTAGTTGTAACAAAAGGAGCCATCGACCGTTTGGAAATATTCCCTTCCTGGGTATAGTTTCGCAAATAAAACTCAAGCAAGTCCATTTGAGATCTGTTTGCAGTTTTGAACAATTTCCATGCATTTATCGCAGTAGAGCTCAACATTGTGGTAAAAAGCGGCCACCACCAGTTCTCCCTCAGAACTTTATTCTATAATTGTTTAGAGCTTGGTCATAAAAACCAACGCCTCCCATACCCGCGTTGTGTTCTGCGATCAACTTAGGTTGGGCAACACTAATTTTAACCTTTTTGGGCGAACAACATCGACTAACGGCATCCATTGGCTCTATACCTTTGACCCTACGGTTACTGCACTGTTGTCCTTCCACTTCTAAAATATTATTTTATTATTTTCAGCAAATTTTTAGCCAAAATATACCCTCTTTTCTTTTTTGAAACATAATTTTGTTTTTGGCGGAAATTTCTTTGCTCTTGAATCAAGAACAGTCCCAATAGCTCAAAATCCTTTTTCTTTCAACGTAACAAGTTAAAAAATGATCAAAAAATACAATGTGATCTGAGGAGTTGGGCACATTTTCTAGAAAATCAAGCACGACTTTGGACCCAAGCGGCATTTTTGGTTTTTCTACTCTCACGCCTTTGTCTGCCATAAAAGCTTGAAGTTTTGATGGTTAGAAATTCCATTTTGTTATGGGCAAAAATTTAAAAAAAATTAGCCATTGTACTCGATTGGGTACACCGGTTATTCTACACACCCAGCGTTGTTTCAATGAGTTTTATATATTTGCACTTTTTATAAATTAAAAACACGGTTATTTTACTATGAAAAACTGTAACAAACGCTCGTATTAACAAAATAGGGTTTTCTCAACGCAGCTGAATGATCACTGGCCTAGCTAATATTCGCAAAATTGATGCAGAGGTATAAAACTATACAAAATACACAGTAACGGTAAATTTTTTTAACACTGTTTTTTTATTATATTTTAGCAATATGTTAAATAAAATACCAAACGAAACGATGCCTTATTTCACTTCTAATAAAACTTATGCGCATTTAAATATTGCCTTTTTCTCTGTACTCAAGCGAGCACAATGGCAGGAAATGGGTTAAGAAAAAAATAAAACTGAAAAAAAAACATTTTTATTTTCTTAGCAAATAATAAAACTTTTGCTTGTCTTCTGCATATCGCACTTGATCAACAAGAGGGTGTTAACTCAAAATTTGTATTTTTCACTTTTTGGAAAAAATCGACACGTAATATTCATATCTACCTACTGTAAAATATGGTGCTACTTGTCTCTTTCGGTAATAAAGCTGTTGGTTTAAAAATTTTTTTTTAATGCCTTTAATATTAAATAAAAAATTGACTTGATTTTGCTGAAAATGTTTAAATTTCGAGTTAATACCCTCTTGTTGATCAAGTGCGATATTTAGAATTACTGCCTTGTTATTTTTAATTACATATTTGATAAAGTGCTAGGAAAAAACTGCTAAGCTCTTTTTTTATTGTGTGCTAATCCCTTTGAACTTTATTAAATATCTACTAATAATATTTTTTACGAGCTATGCTTCTTCGGAACATTTTCGTTTACTGAATATGGGCTTTCTATAACCTACTACTTTTTTTTTATTTTCACTGCAAGGAAATTTATTTTAGGGAGAAAAAAAACATTTAACATATGAATGTACATATTTGTTAAAAAATACAATTTTCTTTCTCTTTTTAGTTTGTAATGATTTAAAATTTAAATTAAATAAAAAAATAAAAGAAAAATATGATCAATAGTGTAAATGCTTTGGAATTTCTAAAACCAAAATTAATAACCATGGATAAATTTAATCCCGCAACAACCACAAAATTACTTCCACCTTCTTCGCTCACACAAACAAGATCATTTGTTACAAATAGTGGTGGTCATCATGACAATAATACAATCGATTTTCTTCAAGAAAAGCAAACACAATTTGTATTAAATGATAAAGTAAAACAACAGGATCGTGTAAAAGTACAACATTTAGAAAATCATACAAATTTACAAAATAATAAATGTTGGAGTAATTTTCGTACCTTATATAATATAAGTGCCTCCTCTTCAGATGTTAAGGATAGAGAAATTTGTAAAATACGCCAAATAAAAGACGATAATGAAATAGACGTTGTAAATGCTGCAACAACAACTACAACACCACTTCATATACAAAATAAAAGTGCCTTTAATTTAGATTTAAATAATATGAAATATCATTACAGCAATAATAGTATTGGTGACATCAATACTACAAATTATAATAATATTAAAATTGATTCAATAAAAAACGTGGAAACCAATAATAACTATAATTTTTATTGCAAAAAATATGATAATTATGATCATATAATTAAACAATCACCTACAACAACAATGATTGTAATGTCTTCAGCTTCACCTCAAAATCAAACTCAAACCCAACGCACTGAAGATCAAAATAATGCTTATCGTCATATTGAAAGTGTTCACAATTATGCCAAATCAAAATCATATGAAGGCGATGATGATGACAATTCATCTACTAATGACAGCCGTCATAGCAGTTATTTAGACGATGATGACGACGAAGATGATGACGACGAAGACGATGGTGACGATGATATTGGTACTGTTTATGATAATGATGATATTGACTATAAGAAATCGAATGATGATGACTTAGATGCTGATTATGAAGATATTTTAAGTAGACAAAGGTTTAAAATATTTCCAAAACTCTCCGCTTCTCCTGATGGTGCTGTTTTAATTAGAACGAATAGTAGTAGAGGGGCTATTATTGAAAACTTAAAAAAACCAGCTCAATTTGTTAATATTTTAAAAGACCATAAACTAACAACTTTAAAAAGAGATAAAAGCAATAAATTCAAAGATAGTAATCATGATGAAGATGAAGTTCACACAAATATTGATGTTGAAACAGTAGACTCACAATTTTCGCCCACTTCTTCCGCATTAGATGCAAATTTATCTGTCGCAAATAATAGCATTGGTGATAAATCTACTGCCTATGTTAAGCCTGACCATCATGCTCGTCGACCTATGAATGCTTTTTTAATATTTTGCAAACGACATCGGGCTATTGTTAAGGAACGTTATAAAAACTTGGAAAATAGGTAAGTTGTGCATAATTTTAATTGTAAAATGTTATTATTGGTTTTAAAGTTCGTCTGCTTTCATAAAGCGAAAGTTAAATGAATAATAATATTTTTAATAATACACAATCTAAAAATCACCTTTAAAAAGTTAAAAAATAACGAAGTGCTTTTTAATGTTTTACAATTTATTTATCTTTTAGAGCAATAACAAAAATATTAGGAGACTGGTGGGCCTCATTAGATACAAACGATAAAAAATGTTTTACCAATTTGGCTCAACAGGTCAGTATTATTAATTTAACAATTTTTCTCTATATTTTTATACATATATATTTTTTTCATTTTTTCTATTTACAGAACAAAGATGCTTTCTTTTCAGCAAATCCTAATTTTAAATGGTATAAACTACCAGCTCCGCCTCTACGAACTCTTACCACACGTCCGGCCAATGCCTTTGGTCAAGAGTTTCAGGAAGCTTATGAAAGCAATACAATAGAAATGATAAGCAATACTGCACGTAGTAATAATAGTAACTATTTTAAACTAGCCGACGAAGCACAAATGGGTGATTTAAGTCAGTTAATGCAAGATAAATCAAAGACCTCAAAACAATGCATTGATTTGCAGCAGGCTCTAGGCGAAACATCGCAATTTATGAGTGCCCACATTACCGGTAATGCTGAAGCATTAGAAGAAAATCCCTTAAAAAGACGTTTCTACAATGAGAATAGTTTTTCGAGTAATAGCAGTGAAGAAGATAACTTAGAATCAAAAAAGAAAAGTGCAAGATCTTGCAAAGGAAAAATATATCAAGAGTTAAAAAATTCTGGTCAAATAGCCACAGCTGTGAAGAAATCTAAATCCGCAACACGTTTTGCAGTTGGTAATAGTAACAATGGTACTGACAATTCAGCCGAAACGAATATTAAACAAAACTTCTCAAATTTAAATAACTTTATTAACAACAATAATCCAAGTTATAATATTTGCCAAAAGCTTTCGGTAACTGAATCGGAAAATACGACGTCTTATGATTTGAATGGATTTGATTTAGAGGAAAGAATTAAAGATTTACCAGCCTTAAATTTAGATGATTATTTGCAACGCAAACGTAATACAAAAAAAAAAAAGAAATTATCTTCAAGTGGCAAAAGAAAAGGACAGCGTAATAACACACAAAGTAATAATATCAAAAATAATAACGGGAATCTAAATTTGCAGCAAGTAGAGGTTACAGCTGCATCTAATGAACGCTTGCAACAGCACCAATACAAAGCCGTCGTTGCTGCTGTGGGTAGTCAAAAACGCAAAGCTCGCAAAGAAAGCATTACTCGCCGTGATGTTTCTGCCATAGAGCAGGAAGTTGCCTCTTTGTTGCCTTTAACAATTAATGGCTGTTGTTATTTTCAAGAAGCACCCAAAACCCTGAAACTGATTAAAACAATTGAAAAAGACACAGAAGCAGACACTTCAACAACACAATCACCTAATGTTACATCACCAATCATTCCTTTACAACAAAACTCTTCGTCATCAGTATCAATTGATATATTAAATAATACAAATATTAGTAATAACAACAACACAATTTTAAATGACAATATATCTTCGTCTACCTCAGATTTACTCATACTGGCCGAAGTAGCTGCCAATCGCACTGAACTGAAGCATTAATTTGTTTAACATTTGAAATACATATTAACATGTATTTACTGTTTTTTATAATAATAATAATATTTATTTAATTCTAGTTAAAAATGTGTTAATTTTACTTCACCATTTTTACATTTACAAAATGTGCAATATTTGTTAATTTCTCCTTTTTTCCTTTTATTTTTTAAGATGTTAAGATTCTGGTTTTCATGTGCTAATATCTTTAGACACAACATACAAAATTTAGAATAATTGATTCATAGTTACGATTTTAAATGATTTCACAATAGACAACTTACATTATTATGTATGTTTGTATATCGAATTTAATTTTGAAATATGTACAATTTGAAAGTCATACAAATCATACCTTTTTTCATTTAAATTAAAAATACACAAAAATATTGAAATCTTAAGTATTAAATATATAATCGAACGAATTTGGGAAAGTAAATCTTCAAAATGTTTACTAAAAATTAAAATCTTAAAAAAATGGTACTAACAAATTCATTTGAAAGTAAAATTTATTATATTGTTTGCTTTTTTAAAAGACGTGAAACTAATTAAATTCTTCGAGGGAAATCACTTTAATTAATCTAAACTTATATTTGCTTAAAAACTTATATTTGCTTTTCAAAATATAATTAAATAAGAAATGTTAAGAATGATGGTAGATTGTTTTGGAATTTTTAATATCAAAATAATTACTCTCAATTACTATTTTATTTCTCCAAGAGTTAAAATGTATTTTAAAAATTGCACAGGAAGCTGTTTCTTTAACATTTATAATTGCATCCAAAGGATTTCTAATTTGTTTTTTTTTAAACAAATATTTCTTAATTTGTGTGTAGAAAAAGTCAATTGATTTATTAATTACTAAGGCATTTGTTTTTAAATCATCTAAGTTGGTTCTCTCATGCTGCCTAAGTTTGAAAAAAAAACATGTTAAATTTGTTATATTAGTCAATATTAAGTTATTTGGTTTCTAGCAGTCGTTAACATAATAAAAATGTATAGGCTAATTACAGTTAAATGTAGTAGAAAGTATATGAATTTTTATTTATGATTAAATATAAACTTTTCTTAAAATACATTTTTAATGTAAAGAAATATTTTAAAAGCCTTATTGTCATATTATTGTTATAAACAAATATTGTTGTAGTTTAAGTAACTCCATTTGATTATTTCTTTTTGTTATATATACATACACACACACTCACATCGTCAAAAGTGAGTCAACATCGGCGATAACTAGCGGAATTCACGGTTTGCTATTGAAGACCTTGAACATTTTGTAGGTCTTGTAATTCTTGATTTAAAACACAACAAAATGCATACATTTTAAATTTAAGTTAAGAAAGCTGACTTCATAAATGCAGTTTTGCAATGCAACTCTAAAAGGAATAGCTTCCTTTATAAATTCCAAAACTTTTCTGTGGACAAGACCTTGAGTTCATTATTGCATTGTAACGGTATTTACTACAAAATAGTTGCGAAATTTGTGCATTGTTTTTATTTGTGAGGCCTTGTCAACGCATTTGCTTTCAGTGATGCTTTGTAATGCTGCGTTTATGAAATCAGAAAAATTTAAAATTTATTATTTTGTTTCTGTCTAGATTTACAAGATGCACAAGGTCTAAAAAGTTAACCATGAAATCCGCTTATATTTCCTTACACTAAAGTAAATCTGTTATTACAAGAATAATTTTAACTTTAAGCGCCCATAATCACAGTTTAATGGGAATGAAATACACTTTTGTCTTAAGTTGTGCGAAATTTTTAACGACAGTCAAATTTATTCTAATAAAAGAAAAAAGTTTTTGCCAATGTTGACTCACTTTTGACGCTGGTAGTATATATTTTAATATAAATATTTTATTAATATTTTTAAGAACAAAAAAATTTACAACAAATAGAAAAAGAATTTTAAATTAATGTAGTTTGTTAAGTTTTATCTTTTTGAGTCAATCATATTAATACAAAAACTGAAATAAAGTTGTATTTGTTAAGAAAAAATTTGGATTTTTTAATTATTAGAATATAACGGCTCTTCACCGTCTTGCGTCTGGCAGTACTTTTCAACCTTCTGTTGATGTTGGCAATGCTTTTTCATGTTAAAACAGCGCCATCTATTGAGGGAAAACTTTTTATTAAAATTTACTGAATTTAAGCGAAACAATAGATGACGCTGTAACTATAATTATACAGGGTTACCGAATTTTAAAAATAACGATGTTTGCGAGATTGTTTTAAAATCACATTTCTCGAAAACTAGACAACAGATTTAAGCAATTAATAGCTCGTACGAAAGCTCATAAAAAAAGTATTTAATAAAAATGATTTAAGATGAAAAAAATATTTTCTATTGTCTATTTTTAATGAATAATTTAATTTTAAAACTTCTTTAACTTGAAAACTTGTTTGCAATTAAATTTTAAAACGAAAATGTTTTTTAAATTGGGTTTCTTTTGAAACTACATACTTACTTTTTTCAATTACATATTTAAAACAAGAATTCCTTTAAATTTTTTGTTTTTAGGTTTTATTGAAATGTAATGTAATAATAGTTTCCAATATTAATAATAAAGTAAAATTTAGTAAAAATCTTTCAAATCTGAAAAATAATTCATAGTTAGATATCCTTCAAAGAAATACTGGAATCAATAATTAAACAAATGTTTTGGTTAAACCAAATCCAATTAAAATTATTTTACCTATCATCTTTCCTTGTGGGATTTAAAATTTTAATTTTCGGATTACTGCCATGTGGTTTTTTGCCGATGTTAGTCGGCCGAATAAATTTTGTTAAAATTTTTTTGCCAAAAAATTGCTTTTTTGTGCACTTTTGTTGAAAAATAAATAGTAAAAAAATATTTCTTTTCACTTTTTCGAATAACTTGCAGGGACTCCTTCCTAGTTCTTCTTGAATCGACGATAATGCTGAACAACTTTTGTGAACATATCAATCTGAACGTGTCTAGGCACTCTGAATAGCTGAGCACTTTGTACCATACAAATTGTCGCTTTTTTTTTTATTTTTTTTATTTTTTTTTATTTTTTTCTGAAGTGCATTTCAAAAGATTCTATTGGACATAAAAAAACTCTTCTACAATATCAGCTCCATATTTCAATTCTACCCGAAGTTCAACGACCTTCAGCTTCCATATAAAATACATGTGATCATGTTTTTTCGTATTTTGCAAATAAAAGCCTTATTTTTTTTAAAAATTTGGATGAGCATATTCTCGTAAATTTTTCACAAAAAATGATTTTTTCGTAAACTTAACTAGTAAAAAGTTATCAGACTTTGAATTCGACGCGTAATTTAGCATTTCAAGATAGAATTTATTTAAAATCAACCAGACTTTGGGTCTGGAGAAGTATGCAGTGAAAAACACAACCGTTATCTAATAAATGTGACGTGATGGGATAAAACTGAGCACATATTCTGCTTAAGCATGTCAAAAACATATATTCTATACTAACCAAATAGTAGATTGCGAACAGTTGGACAGGCGACCGCAGACAAAATTTACTAGGTTAATATCTTATTTTTTAAATTTAAAATGTGTACTAAAAATATACAAAATTGTCAAATTTAGGGAAAAATGCATCAATCATCAACATGCCATAAGAGCGCGAAATGTAAGGTAATCTATTTCGTAGTCAACTTGAATATCGCTCGAAATATGAAGGTTTAGTTATTTTTTGTAATGATAGGCGGCTCAGCTAATGAAGTTTTTTTTAAAATATTTTTAAATCTTCTTTCTGAAATTATTGCAATGTGCCCAAACATTGGGAGAAAAACATGAACAATTGGAAGATTCAGTATGGTTTAAAAATTTTCATTCCTAACTGATTGGCAATTACAAGGTAAAGGGAAAAATAATATTGAATTATTGAAATTGGGTAAATGCTTTAAAAGCAAAATTAAAACTTTTTACTTCATAATTAAAAAGGCAAAATTTTAAATATTTCGCCAATGTATTTGGAAAAACAAATTAAACTTACTGCTGAATGTAATATTGAAATGTTTTGTGCTGAACTAGAGAATTTTAATAAAAAAATTTGAGAGCCGATTTGAAAATCTGAATAATCCGATTTAAATTTATTAACTTTCCCTTTTTGAGAATTCGATAAAGTATTTAATAAAATCTAGCGCACACTTTTCAGTTGAATTCATCGAATCAAGATTTAGAAAATTTTACGATATAATTCTGAAAGCATGTACAATAGGGTAGACTTTTAAATTTTTTTTTTGCAAATATTAAATTGTGCATGCCATATCCAAAATATGGCGCTGCATAGCTTGTGGCGTTAAAAATTTTAAAACGGTATATGAATTTCTGTACAAAGCAACAACAAAATTACAAATTATTTATGACATTGTTTTTGCTTTCAATGTAATTCTTTCGCGTTGCGTTGCGTTGCGTTTTATACGAATAGGGCCTAAGTTTAACATTGTCACAATTTTAAACGGCTTAAGTATATCGTAGCTCTTTAAATAAATCTAACTGCAACTTTTTGTATTTTGTTGTTAGATTTAACAGAAGAGCTACAATTTTTTACATTTGCATTTTCAGAACTTCGCTTATGTAGTAAAAAAATATGTGTGAATTTTTTCTACCAAAATTACCAGCAAACACGATTTTTATCACTAAATTAGTATTGGATATCACGTGGTGATCGGTACATTTTATTTTTGAGAATTTATTTTTTTTGGGAATTTGTTACCAGAAGAAAAATATGCGATCGGTGGCAATAAGGATATTTGAATTTTTTGGTTCCTCTAATCTATGTGAAGCAGCGTTTTCTCAAATAAAAACATCAAATCGCTATTAAAGAGTCCTCTGACTGATTTTTACTTAATGGCATCTATTCCATTGTGCAGCACTGATTACACACCTTACTTTACAGGACTTGTTGATAAAATGTAATGTCACGTACGTACACCAAATAATTAATCAAAAATATTTGTTAACAAAGTACATACATTTCAAAAATATAATAAATACAATGTTTACGATATGTATTTTCAATAAAGATCTTAATTAAACTTTTATTTGTTTTTAGTTTAACCCATTTTTTTAAGTCGATCGCGCATAAATAAGAAAAATTAATTTGGATCATATCAGTGTTAAGTTTTCCCATCCCTGTTCTATGCCGTCACCATCAGGGATCGAAAATTACTTTTAGAATAAGGTTGTGAAACCTTTTCAAAAATTGTAGCAGTACTAGTGGTGTTTTATGAAAAAAAAAACACAAAAGAAAACCCTAAGGTCAGATGTGGCCAGATTGTTGGCGGCGCTGGCATGCTGGCGTAAGTCCGGCTAGGGCTCGCCGTTTTTGGGTGGTTCTTGCCAACCAATCGATGCCAATTGCTACTACACAAAAAAAAACCATGCCAGCCGATTAAACGAACGATAGAAATATTATATAACGAAAAAAAGAACCCGAAATGAACCATAACAACTCTATTGTAATAAAAACTTTGCACAATGTACTCACCCGTTTTATACACCGTTACCTTTGCACCATGTACTCACCCGTTTTATACACCGTTACCTCTAGGAGTGTAATTGGCAGGTGTTATACCAATTATGGCCCTCCCACATAAAATCCATTCGGACTTCACCGTGATGATCTGTAAAAAAAAAATTTTGATCATCCCAAAATCTCCCTCGCTCCCTTTATCCCCTCACCCTCCTATTGTTATATTTAATTAAAAAATGTATAAAAATTAGAATTTTTAATAAAACTTTTTTTTTTAATTTTTATAATGAATGTGAAAAAGAAATTCTGAATCTTTTTATTTAAAATAATGAGTAGATAAACTCATAGGGGAATAACAATAGGAGGGTGAGGGGATAAAGGGAGCGAGGGAGATTTTGGGATGATCAAAATATTTTTTTTTACAGATCATCACGGTGAAGTCCGAATGGATTTTATGTGGGAGTGTATTTCAGGCGGAGGTTCTGGGGCTTCTCAGGGTCGTAGAATTGGTAGGGGCTTACATTGTCAAGGGCTCGGAGGTCACAATATATGTGGACAGCCAGGCGGCTCTTAGGGCCTTGATGGGCTATTATGTGCACTCCAGGCTAGTGGACGATAGCAGGAGGGCTCTAGGAGGAATCTTAGGGAATTATGTTGTGTGGCTCTGCTGGGTACCGGGCAACATCACCGGCAACGAGATAGCTGATGAGTTGGCAAGACTGGGCTCGGAAATGGAGGATCCTGACAGTTTGCAGGTGGTCAGGCCTCCAATGGGCTTCTACTTTGGGAGAATTAGTTAATGGATTCTGAGCGGGACTAATCGGGCTTGGCGGGACCGAACGGACTGCCGAGTATCGCGCACGTTGTGGCCGATGCTTAGTAGGTCATATTGGGACGCGCTGCTGGGAAAGAGTAGGGCCTGCGAAAGGACCATGATAGGTATTAACACGGGCCACTATGATAGGCGGAATGGCGGTGAGAATGGGGTCTGGCTTATCGGATATATGTAGGCTGTGTGAGGACCCAGAGGAGTTGGAGACAGTTGAGCACTTTCTGTGTCACTGTCCCAGGCTACAGAACAACAGGCTGAGGGGCTGGGTAGCAGATCGGGAGACGTCTCGGCTTGCGGGCTCGAGAATCTGACAGGATTCGTAATGGGAATGACCTGGTTGCGCGGCAGGAGGCTGGGGACTGGAAAAATGTAGGGCAGTTTTCCTGTTTGGAAGGGTTGTTTTTGCTTGTTCTGTCCGATTTTTTATCTTCCACTATCTTCCCTTCCTGTGCATTCACCATTTACTTCTCCTACTCGTTCACACTAGATTTCTTTCAATTCTTTGTCTTCTTTCTTTCACTAATTAAGGCGTCACAATTTACCATATTGGTCTCTGGGTGAAGGTGTGAAGTTTGCTTCACACCAGCCTTTCTAACCTAACATAAAATCTGTTTTACCCCTTTTGACCCTAACAAGTAACCATATAAATGGTAAAGTTATACAACGAACTATTTCTTAAAGACTACTATCCCACTAATATAACAAAAACCCATTACATTTTGATAATAGTTTGCGAGAAATCATAATCTAATTCTGATCAAAATTTATAAAAATTAAATTTTTTCTATAATAACATAAAATATTTGTTTCCAGCATCATGTCACATCCACAATTACCAATATTTGGATCCAACTGTTTGGATACCTTAGTTCTAATATTCGTATGTTTGCTATCGAATGGCATAAACATTTTTCAAATCAGCGATAATAAAAAAATTGGACATTTGGCCGATGAAATTGTATTTTCGGACACTGTGCGCCTGTCCCAAGTAAAGAAAAGAGAAAATAGAAGGTAAGAGGCAACGGGGCAACCTTATCCTCAGTAAAAACCGATAGCTGTATAGCCACATCATCTGTCCATATCCGGAAATGGTTACGAACCCACAACAGTCTTCGGTTCGTATGGAAAACTCAAAGAACACAAAGTTGATATGAAAAGGCAGCAGCCCTGCCACCATACTAAGCAACCTGGGCCAAAAACTCTCTGGTCCGAAATTCAATACATACCGTCGGAAAATTTGTGAAATTTGTGTCTACTGCTAGGACTAACATTGGTGCAATTTTCATCCAAATCGGAAGACATCGATATAAAAAGTTTGGTCACTTGACATGAAATCCCCCATAAGTATTTGAATTCTTTATACTGTTTAATGTCAAATGTTTCATGATTCTTATTTTATTTCTTTTTATTAAAAACGGTTGCTGAATTTGTTGTCATTCTTTTAGGGGATTAATAAATTATAATAACAAAATATGAAAAATCTGCAAGGGAAAGCTTTTTGATATTTTTTTCGTTCTACAACTGGTACTTTCTTTAATTTGCGTGGATATTAGACCTAGAAACATAAAATGCAACATTCAATGTCCTAAGTGAATGAGCATCTATAAAAAGAGGGAACTTTTTGATACTTTTTTTCTTCAACTGGGTCTTTTTGAATTTCGTTAATATTGGACCTAGAAACATGAAATTAAACATGCATGGTTCTAAAAAATATTAATCTGTAGGAGAGAGCTTTTTGGTAATTTTTGGTTCTTGAACTGATAATTTTTGAATTTTTATTTATACTGAACCTAGAAACACAAAATTCAACATGTAGGGTGCAAAATGATTGAGAAACAATCAGCCATGTCAATTCCGTACAATTCTGTTCGGAAACGAATTCATTCCGTATTTGCGGAATGAAAAAACTTTGCGGAATGAAACCACTTTTGTTTTCTTGGACGGAATGGGAGTTTTCTGTACCTTAAAGGCCAAAAAACTATCAAAATATACTTTCTATCAATAAAGGCTAGATTACACTATCTCACAAGCCTTACGTATTCCATAATACTTTGTGAGATGGAAATCTAATGAGTTTTGTTGTGACTGTCAAAAAATCTAATGTAACATTACGGTTTGCACCCAGCTAGCATTTTCAATCGTCTAGGAGTCTACTGGGAATCTCATGACGAGTGTTTTTGATCGTCGACGAGCTCATTTTTTAATTGTAGACGATTCCTCGCACGGGAGAAACTGTTACACGTGCTGATTTGATGAGAGATTCTTCCATAACACAGCAAACGACTCTTATATTAATCCTAAAGGGAATCGTTTACGATGTATGTAGAGATTATCTAACGAGTCTTTCAAAAATCATGCCAAGAGTCGTATGAGACTCATAAAGGGATTATTTTACAACTCGTGAAATGCTCAGCGGTATAACTGAGTTACCTAAATAAGGGCATCAAGCGTGTTTTTATGTCAAAACTTATAATTTTCATACAATTTATATCAAACAAACCTTAAGGTCGGGAAATCAACACCATCCTGCTAGAAAATCGTATTTTACAGATCCTTAGGTCGGTTTTTTTTATTGAAATTGTATTGGCAATAGAATTTTCATATTTCAAAAACGCTCTTATTTAGGTAGCTCAGTAATTCTTATATGACTCTTACAGAGAGTCTCAAAAGGCTCATTCCAAGATTAAAAGACGAGCGTGTCAAAAATTTAAAAAAAAAATTAAAAATAAAAAAAAATTAGATGTTTTTGTAACTCGTCAGATAATCATCAGAAGACTCTTTTAGGAGTTGTATATTGAACATAATCGTCTAACAAACAGCCTATGCTAGCAGGGTAGTCACACTATCACACATGAACATGCTTTTATTAAAATGCAACCCTGATCCAATGAAAAGTATTAGCTTTTAGAAAATTTTCAAAAAAAACAATGAAGTCGTATGGGAAGTCAAATTTTTTTTCGGAACACTTCCATTTTCATGACACATTGCATTCACACTATCACACTTTGTCATATCCCTGTAGGAAATGGCACTAACGAATCAGTACTGATTCACTATTGACACTGTCACCAGTACTAGTGACTTATTATACCCCCGACAATGCATTTTTACTATAGACATTTAACATGTGCGTGTCATTGGAAATCCACTACTGACTCCGGTACTATTGAGTAGGTAGTTCTTTTGGGACCATATGTAGACATTGTCAATAGAGGTTTACTAGTGCATTTTAGTAATTCTAGTCTACACTTTTGGTACTTTTCTGAAATAGACGTCGTTAATGAAACTTTTGTTAACATTTGATGTTTTATTAAAAAAAATTAAGGAATTCAGCCGTTTTAAATATTAAACGTAAATAAGGTACATTTCCGCCTCTTACATAGTATTAAAAAATACTTAAATTTAATTTCATTATAAGTTCATAACAGCCGTTTTAAATATTAAATAAAGTAAATAAGGTACATTTCAGCCTTTTAAATAGTATTAAAAAAATTAAATTAAAGTTAAAAATAAGCCGCTTTTATTTTTACCACACTAATAAGAACATTAAGAAGAAGCATGGCTTTATAACAAAGCTTTAATCAAAGACTATAGATTTATAAAGATGTTGCACTTAGTACATTTGGAATTGACAAAAATGTTGTGTTTCTTATTGATGAGGGGGGGAAGTAAAAAGGAAAGCAAAAACTTCGTGCTCACATTCAGAAAAATGAAGAGAGCAAAAAAGCACATGCATTAATACATGCATACACATGTTTGCTGTTTTTGTCAACCAACGTGTGTGTGTGTATGTTTTTTTTTTTTTTGTTAAAACCGGTTTTCGTTATTTTTTTTAATGTGATTTTGTTTTTCTTTTCAAGCAATTTATGTGCAAATAACCTACGTAGGACCAAATGCGACCGATTGTTTAATTGGTAGGGTAAGAATATGTGTTTTATTGTTGTACAAATGAAATTATAACGATTCGAGCCGAATTATAATTAAATTTTTTGGACAATTCAACTATGTATGTACTTATAATATGTGTATGTTTGTATCAAAGGAATTTATTATAAAACCAGTGTTTTTTCTTAGGGCGTGTGTGAGGCGATAGAAAAGTTCTAATGTAAGAAAAATGTTGACACTTCTAAAATTAATTATATTTCAATAGCTCTGGGGGCTAGTAGAATTTATGAAACAACCAACAAAATTTCTGACAAGCAGAAATTAAAAATTTTAATTGAAAAAGTCAAATAAAAACGTTTAAAAAATTGTGTGAATTCAAAAAAAAAAAAAAATATAAAATTAAATGCATAGAGCCACCTGCAAAAAAAATGTATTTTCCTAATTTGTTCATTATTTTATACAGTACTTTTCGTTAATAGTCATTTACGTTATTAGTCACATTAGCGATATAGGTCATTTAATTTTTATTTTTGCCGCTATACACAAGATTAATTGAAAGTATTTACGTTATAGTCCATTTAGCGATATAAGCACATTTACCATCTATCAGCGGCTAGAAAAGGCAAAAGTAAAGCAAATTATTAACGTTATAGTCACATAAGCCTAAGTTTTTTGTTTGTTTTCGAAGTTACAAGCCATATCAAAGAATCAAGAAATTAATCGTTTGCTTTTTCTAACCATCTCTCCTCTCGAAAAAAAAATTAGTTTCTGTGTTTGGTAACAGAGATGAAATATCTTATTATTGTTTCAACTTTTTAAAAAAAGTTTGCAACTCTGTTTCAAAGTTATAAGCCCGCTGTCAGTATTGTTAATATGATTTTTTATTTTATTAAATTCATATGAAATTTGCAAAAAATCGGCAAAGAGGAGTACAAGTGTATTTTACCTTTAATAAAATGTTCAATATTTAACATTATTCCAGTAGTGTGTTTATGTTATAGTATTTTGAACGATTTAAAATAAATCGGGCATGCTCTGACAATCGTAAAACGACATTTGCGATTCTGACTTAAAATCGTATAATATGTGTTCTGTAAATCACAATGGCAGGAAGTTTGGAGAATGTAAATTACAAAAGTATGCTGAAGGAAACTAGAATTTTTGTTAGAAACTATGGCAGATCGCAAGCATAGCGCACCAGTTTCAGAACACTAAAATAAATCTGGCGTTTTGCTTTTTTAAATCGTGCGAATATCATAACAAGGCTGAATATCTTAAAACCTAGAACTTGGGATATCAGTTAATTGAAGTTTGCAAAAAATATTAATTTTAAGAAATTTTTAAAATTCCATTTAATATGCAATCAAAAGTGATTCAGTTTTTAGAATTTATTTTCCAAAATAAATTAAAAATTTACTTGTTTTCTTGTGGAGATCCGATGTTTAATAACTTTTGGCAAGGGAAATGTCTGACAATCGAATAAAGCTTAAGCTTTATTCCAAGTTTCTTAAGCAACAATTTTTTAATGTGTTCAATGTAATTATCTGGCAATATTATCAATTTGTCATCTAAAAACTATAGTCGTACTAAAATTTTTTTTTATATATAATTAAGAAAGAAAAGTAAAATGCGTTTCATAAATCGCTAACTTTTTTAAATTTTGCCAAAAAAAAACGACATTTCGGCAAACACAAAATTTCGTCGCCAAATAGGTTTATAAATCACCACATCTGACAGCCCTGCTCATAGTGGCACACATATATGTGAACTAGGCGTATAGTCATACTAGCGATATAGTCCACGATTTGTGACTATAAGCAAAAAGTACTGTACATAGTATTTTTTCAATAACGTCAAAATTTTATATTGTCAAAAAAGATATAATTTTTTCAACGTTATTTTACAAAAAATTTCTTATAATGTAGACCATAAACAAACAAATAGTTGTTAATATAACATAGACTGTCCCGTGTTCGAGCACTGGTATATTTTGTTTATCTAGGTATACGATGAAAAGCATTCTTTATTTCGTTAAAATATATCATTTTACACAGCAGAAACATGAATTTTTCCCCACACAGAAATACTTTGTTACCGTTTTACACAGGCCCGAACTATTTACTACGAGTATTTGGGAAATAATTTTACTTATAGGCTCTTTACAAGTTTAATGGTTGTAAATTTTAACTTTTCAAGTATGTAATCGATGATTTGAAGGTATTTAAATGTTTCCCATGTGTATTTCTTCTGTCATAATATAAGGAATAGTAAATTTAACATCTCCATCCTGTGTTATAACATACGTTATTCTCCGTAAACCAAAAAGAATAAATTTAAATTTTGGTTCAATTTACGCTTTGCTCAACAAAAAATTTTTTATTTTCATTGCTTTATTTTGTAAAAATATTTTTGCAGACCTTTATAAGAATTTTACAAACTTCTAAAAGTAAGACCTCCAAAGCCTGATTATTTATCATAATTTGTAATAAAATTTTTGTTGTAATAATAAATAAAATTGGATTTTTCGTCGGAAACAATTTAATAATATGTCAAATAATACAATTTGTATAAAAAACTTTGAAAATTAATTTTGTCCTACATTTTAAAACAAAAAATAAATAAAATTTCAAGAAATAACGTGCACACACATCAAACTGGCTGCAAATTTTTATGAAAATCAAAAGTATTTTGATTATGTCGCTTTAGTAAACATAAAATATCTTTTATAAACAAAGAAGTTAATTTTTTTAGAAAAATTATTTCTTATATTCCTACAATTGTTTAAAGTTAGACAATAACAGCATTTGAACTTCGGTGCGAATCCATATAATTTCATCTGTACAACAATAAAACACATATCATTGCCCTACATTTAAAAATCTGTCACATTTGCTTTTACATAGGTTTCTTGCACATAAATGGCATGAAAACAAAACTTCTTTTATTACCTAAATGTGTTTTTAACGAGAAAAACAAGACTTCTTTTCGTTTTTTATATTTTTTTAATTGCCATATATGTACAATGTACATTGTGCCTACATACATACACACACGCGTGCACGTACATATACGCTGATAGATGAGAATTAAAAGTTCTCTGAGAGTAAAAACAATAACTATAATTTACTCTCACAAGTGGATTTAGCGGCTAAATCCACCAGAAAAATTAATATAGACAGAAAAATGTATACACTTTGTATGACAGTGCAATATCTTTATAAATCTATAGTCTTTGCTTTAATTTTTCAGGCTGAGTTTAGCCGCCGACATTCTTTTAATATTGCTGCCACCGAACTTGTCAGTTCTTAATTTTTAACAACAAAAAATACAATATATGAAAAATTGGACTTTGTATGTACTTTTTAAATTTATAACGATTAATATACTGTATACTTATAATAGCACAATTGAAAAAATACTAGATTAATAAAAACAATTATGCCGTCGACGAATAATAGCGCTTTGCGGCGAATTCGAACTGTTATTTGTTGTGTAGACATTTTTTTTTTTTCATCAAAGCAAATAAAATAAAATGTAGACAATGTCGCCAAGAAGTCACCAAAATGGTCGACAAAACTGTTGACTTAGACAATTGCCCCCAGGTTTCCTTCAGGGATTACTTGAGTTTTTGACATGTATTAATACAAAGTAGGTATAATAGTGTAATCTAGCCTTAAGCAAATATGGTTTCTTCGGTTCCGAACGGAATTTTACTCTGTGACATGGCTGTATATCTTAGGAAGAGTTTTTGGTACTTTTTTGTTTTTCAATTGGTACTTTCTGATTTTTTTATATTATTTTTCATATTAACTTACAAGGTTGGTCTTTCGCCAAATCGATACTCTATGATGAAAAAAACACAAATATGTACTCGAAACATGTAAAAAATTATGATCGAATTTCGACCACATGGCAAACACTTGATTATATAAACAAACATATATGTTATAATTAAATATAATTATAATTATAATTTAATATAAAATAATAATGCCAGATTGTATTTTCTGGTTTAATTTGACCTCAGTGGATTATGAACTATAGAATTAATAAATAAATTGGTGGGTCTGGTCAAATTTACAGGTCACTTTTTATTTTTATGAGACTTTTCGCAATTTTAGATTGCCATAATCTGAATATGTATTTAATTCTGTGTTCATGACGGCACAATTTATGTAACAAAAAAGTTCGAGTGTTTTATCATATTTTAAAACAAGTAAGAGTGCTATATTCGGCTTTGCCGAATCTTATATACCCTTCAACATGGTGCAACAAGAACAAAAATATATATAAACACCATACTTAAGATATAAATACATAAATCTATTTTGTGCCACGCTCACTTTTCCAATACCGCCCACATTATGTCGGATATTGTGTATTGATAACCAAGATATTTGTACCTAATTTGAAAACTTTTGCTCTTTCCATACATACAAGAGCATGGGATTTTATGAAAAAAAAAAAAAAAAATTAAAAGCAGTCGTGGGTTTTTGCTCATATCTTAGCTGTTTATGGACCGATCTGGCTTTAACGGAGCAGATGTAGCAGAAATATATAACAACCAAGCACTTCAAAACTGGACATGAAAAAATTATATATACATATATATTTATTTATAGCCATTATATGTGAGTTAATATTTTAGTAAAAATTACTTGATAAAAAAAGCAAAAAAATAGACAAAATTATAGACGGTTTTGTAGTGAGGAAGCAAAATAAATCAATTTTCGATAGGTACATATGTAAAAGCATTTTCTTTTACATGTAACTCTACAACTCTCTTATAATTATAATTTATAATCATATGGTATACATACGTATGTATGTGCAGATATTTTAACAAACTTAATTATAATAAAAAGAGTAATTTTGGAATTAAGGTATTTTGGTTATAACTTGGGTATTTTTAAACCAATTTGACAGATTTAAACACCGACGTCTTTAAGAAGGAATTTACCATTTACGTTGGTAATCATGTTTGAACTCGGGAAGATCTATAATTCCCGAAAATGAGTATTTTTCAAAAAAAAATATATTTTGGGCATAACTTTTTTGTATCTGAACCGATTTTTACAGCAAATTTTTTTATTTTCATATTATTCAGGTTTTTCTGCATTGTAATGTAAATTTATTGGCCTATTAAGGCTTGTTATATTACTGGTTGAATTAAATAAATAAATAAATCAAAAAAATATGTTCCACTAAAGATTTCCGATCTTTTGTTATATTAGACGTATTTTAGCCCATTTTTGGAGTATTTTGTTAATAACTTTACCATTTTTAAGCGAATTTGGCAGATTTATATACCGACGTCTTTAGAAAGAAATTTACCATGTACTTAGATTATAAAATTTGGATTCGGGAAGATTAAGGGTTCCCAAAAATAGGATGTTTAAAAAAATTTTATTTTGGGCAGCACTTCCATTTCTGGAAAAAAAATTCAGACTTTTCGGGAAATATATTCTGCTAAAATATTTTGATATATAAAACGTGTCTATAGGTCATACTAAACACCTAAAATTTAAAATTTTTATGTTTTCGTGACCATTTTTTGAGTAAATTTGTACGGGAGGTACCACGCCCACTTTTCCAATCCCGCCCCTATTTTTATGGGTTGCTGTGTATTGATAACCGATATGTTTGTACCTAAATTGGGAACTTTAGCTTGTTTTGTTCTCCAGATATACAGAAATGTATAACGTCTTTGCATGGGAAGTGCCACACCCACTTCTTAGAGAGTTTATGTATTGATAACCAAGATGTTTGTACCAATTTTAAAGCACTGGCTCTTACCGTTCTCCAGATATGCAGAAAAAAAGCAATAAACAAACAACAACAACATGGGATTAATGAAAAAATTAAGAGGTAGTCGTGGCTTTTTGCTCATATCCATGCCATTTATGGACCGACCTGGCTGAATTTCAATAGCAAAATCGAAATGAGCATATCTGACATAAATATATAGCAACCATCATATCTGGGGTATTCGGAAAACCCATTTCAACAGACGGACGGGCAGACGGACAACCGGATTTGAAATTCCCTCCTCATAAGGAGCCAGAATATATATACTTTATAGGGTCTAAGATCAATATTGTAGAAATTACAAACGGAATGACAAAGTTATATATACCCTTTTACCTTCGGTGAAGGGTATAACAAGTTTTAAGGGGTTTTATTTTTTTAGTCGTGGTCGACATTCTCATGGAAGTGACCATATATGTATGTGTACTTATGTATAGGAATATAATATAGATGTAGGATTAAGATTATTACACTTTAAAATCTCTCTTAGATTTAAAACCATTAATTTTTAATAACTTATAAACAACTTAAAACTGAGAAAAAGACGTGAAAATACTTTTACTTACTTGGGCATTAATTTTCCCGACAACCAAATCAGTAATAAAAATGATGAAAATATGCCAAGCAATATGCCAGTAATATAATAAAACAACGAATTTGTACTCAAAATTCCAGCAAACAGGAACATTGCGATGCCAATTAATAATTGAGCAAACAGGAACATTGCGATGCCAATTAATAATTGAATATACCTATAGTGGTCGATCCATTGTTGATGCAAAGTAACATTATAAGGCACTACAGGCTCCATTCCAATGCACTGTTGCCTAAAAGGCGGTGTTCTGAATAGTATTCTTACACTTCTGCCGGTGTAGAACCTTCGTATTGTGTATAATCATCGCCTTCATTTTCAAATTGTAAAAAGGCGTCTAAGCGTTTTGGTTTCACCACTAAGAAACTACGCTTTGAAGGTTTAATGTAAAAGATGGTATTTGCTTCCAAAAAAAGCACTAGAAATAAATAAGTTATTTGCTAAATAAATTTTTTTATTGATTAAAATGCAATATGTACCTTTAAATTTCTTAACAGGTTGTACTTTTGATTTTGAATTTTTAGTATTTATGTCACGCTTAATGATTTTGTCAAAATAAAAATCCATATAAAATCCACTTGAAAATTATTGCAATAATTTTATATATCAATGTTAGTTAGTTATTTTTTTTTCAATAAGAAAAAACAAATGGCAACAAAATAAAAGTATTACTGTAACTTTCCCGTCTTTAAGGTGAAGTAGTCGCCGCTGCCAGATTTTACGTTTTTTTTTTATGAAGAAAAATTTATCAAAATGATAGTTAACCTTCAAATGGAAATGGAAAATAATATTTTTCTAAACATATCAACGTTTAATTTTAAACTTTTGAGTTTTTATTTTTATGAAAAAAAGCGATAGAAAATAATTAACATTTTATTTTATTTTTTGAATTTTTGTTGCGGCTGCTGTTGTTGATTCTTATGTAATTTTTGCTTTTGCGTATTGCCAAATTTTTGTTTTTTTTCATCTTTTCGCTTTACAATTTGTAATTTATGTTTACGTGATTTTGGTAAGCGTATAGCTGGTTCAGGATCGCTATCCTCTTCATTGATTTCTTCTTCAAGACTTTCGTCTTCATCATCATCTTCTATGCCGTCATCTTTGATAAGCTCATCATCATTATCCACTTTTTCTACACTGTCTTCTTCATTTTCTGTATCATTTTCTTTACTATTGGCACTTTCGTCATCTTCTTTTGCATCACTAATTTCTTTGTCATCAGCGTCATTATCATATTCAATTGTAACTACTCCTCGTTGTGGTGCTTTTGTCTTTGAATTGGTTGGTTTAGTATCGTTTTCTTTTGCTTCCAATGTACTGCTTATTATGTAATTATTTCCGAATTGTTCTAAATCTAATATACTAACGCAGGTTGGACGACATCCGACATTTGTTGTAGCAAGTTCTTTAAGTTTGTGTATATTTTCAACTATTTGCCATAATTTAATTTCACCAGAACTAAAATATTAAATAATTATATTAATAATAATGTTTTTCAAACATAAAAAAGATATTCAACATTTTTTTATTTTTCGAATTTACTCTATGAGCTAAATTTCAAATAAACAAATAAATTCGAAAAATAAAAAATGTTAAATATAATAAAGTAGCTTATGAAAAGAAATAATTCCCAGATTCTATTCATAAAAAAAATGAATATGGTAAATTTTTATTGATTAAAGAATAACGCCTAAACATAATTTCGAAATAATACCCATGGAATATTATGTAAATTTATTGCTGGGTATTAATTTGGTAATACATACTTATCTTGACCTAAGATCGTTAATGTTCCTTTTCGGTTATTGACAAATTTATCCTTCATACCTTTCTAAATTTAAGACCATATCGTTGTATTTTGCTTGAAATGCGCTATATTTAAAACAAGAAGGAAGATTGACAGTTTCGAAAGTTTTCAACAATATTTTTGGTTTTAAATCGGGCTGAATCAGAAAAATAAACTCGTGGTTGACTCATCACGGCAAAGCCAATGTACATATTACTAACATGATCTATTTGCATTACATCGAATTTTTGTGTTCTGAATTTTGATTTCACCGTTCCTATAACTCGCTTTGCATTATTAGAATAAAACTGGAAATAAACTTACCTTGATGCACTGACCACATTCTGCTTTAAAACACACAAAGCCTTAACTCTAGCATTATGGGCAACAATTTCCTGAAACAACGCAAATACAAAACTGTTAATTGAAATAAAACCAACAATTTAATTTGTTTACCTTTTCTTCCTCATTGTGAATTGGAAGCCACAATATGTTACCATTCTCTAAACCAACAAGACATGCTTCATTTGTTATCCATGCCAGGCATACAGGTTTCGATTTTGTCTTATGAGAACGTACAACATCAGCAGTTTTTATTGACCAAAATTCTATAACACGTTGACCAGTTATGGTGAAATAGTCGCCGGTAGGAGACAAGGCTAAACAGTCTGGTAGAGGACCTAGAGTGTTTCGACTTTTTAAATTTGTTTTATATGCCACACGTCCTTTTACTAAATTCCAGGTTCTTAGGACAAGATCTAAGCCTAATGATAATGCCAGCTTTCCACTAGGATGACAAGTAATATGTGTTACAGGTGAACCATTGTGAGCTCTTTTCCATGTTGCATCGGTGACCCAAGTTTTTAAGCGTGTAGCAATCATGCGACCGTCTACGCCTCCTGATAGTAAATGTGTACCATCTGGAGTAAAAGCCAGAGTATTTATTGTGCCCTGGTGGGGCAATAAAATCTACAAAATTTAAGTTTATTATAAACTATACTATGTAGTTCATTTACTAGACCATTAAAATTACTTGTGATTGTTTTCTAGTACTCATATCGTAAATAAAAATACGATCATCAGTACCACCGCTGGCCACCCAACGTTCCTTTACAGCCACACATCTAATTGAGCCAGAATGAGATTTATCCGCGAAAGACTGCGTTAATATATATTTTTCATTCTGCATTCGAAAATTTATATTAATTTTTATTATCGTAGATTAATTTTTTACTTACCTTTAAATCGAATTTATAGCCCAATAAAAACTCTTCATAAGTACCAACAATTATTTCTATATTGACAGACATCTTATGTATTAAATTTCTTGGATTTATCTATTATACAATATAATTTAAAAGTTTGTTTGACGATTTTAATATTAAAATTAGTGAATTACAATCCAATCGACACACGTGCATATGTTTTGTTTTTTTTTTACCCATTCTCTGACAATGTTGATAATTTCGAGATTTTATTTACACTGCAGCCACACGATCAAGTTGTTCTTGATAGTCTTTTACATATACAGTTTGTCAAAATTTCCAAAAACTGGAAGCTGTGACGTAGGCTGCACGCAATTTTGAAGCAATTTACTTTCAAGATGTCATCAAGAGAACAATTTATAAAGACAAACGAAAAATTTTCTCACCAAACTGGTAATCAGCTGTTTTCTTGAACGTAAATTCCCTGCAGTCAGGCTGGGACCAAATGTCTCCATGTCTATACTCATTATACAAGTGACAACCCTAGTAGTAAAAATGTTTCCAATTTTTCTTTTAAGTGTCAATATTAAAAATACAGAGACAATAGATGTGGTACATTTGTAGTAACATTGTCAACAAACGCGTCAATATCCAGAATGAAATGTCTATAGGTACACTGTATTAACTCGTGTTAGACACCAGCACTATTGACTAAATGTTCACCATATCATGTTCTCTCCTGTTGACACTAAGCATATGCTTGTTCTTGTGTTTTTTCTACTGCGCAATAGCTTTTCGTTATTTCATTAGTATTATTAAACCGGTTTGCTGAAAAACAACGTGCGCGTGACTCTTAAACTAATTTCTTAGTAAGAATTTAAAAAATATAATTATTTTGTTTAAAAATATAAAAAATACATACTTTCTTTTGAAATGAGCAAAAGAAATTATAAATATATTTGTTCCATAATTTATAGAAACGTACTAGTAAATTCCTGGTTCGAATGTCTCCATAAGGTCCCATAAGAACTATCAAGTCAATATATAGTAAATTGTTATGCTGGTACTAGTGGATTTTCAATGACATGCACACGTTAAATGTCAATAGCATTTAGCCTTGTATAGGGTATAATTAGACAGTAGTACTGCCGACAAAGTCAAAAGCGAGTCAGTGTAATTTTACTATCGACATTTCCTGCAGGGTTGATACACTCCCTTGTAAGAGAATTTTAAAGGCAAGTTCGCTTCAATTTTTAAAAGTATGAGTGTATTGGTAAAAAAGTGAGAGTGTATTAAAACTTGATAGACAAAACTTGATCGTGTAACCCTCAAGTTACATCAAGTTTTGAAACTTGTTTTTTGTTTACCCTCCGTTTACACCTAACGTAGAAAGCGTTTTGCTGTACTATATGAGCAAGTTGTACAATCGTGAGCAAATTATTAATTTTACATTAAAGGCATATCAACTACGGTTTCATTACCAAAAGGTAGACAAAATAGCCACTACATATATTTTTACAGAGGGTAGATATTAACACAGGGTCTCCACCTGAGATAAGATATAAGATTTTTATATTAGCAAACGTCAAATTCAATCGCAGAGAGTATTATCTTACGTGTGGACTCTCAAATAGTGTTAGTATTTATATTATAATAAATTTTATGAGACAGTTGTTATGAGAAATCGTATAACTATCTTATAAGATGCGCTGTCAAAAATACACATACATACATACATATAAATTAATAATAAGACGCTATCATTAAAATGTTTAATTTTTTAAGTGAAAATAGTTTAATTCTTGTGAAAAGTGCTTAAAAAACAATATTAAACACTACATGGTGAAATTACTAAAAGGTGGCAGCACTACGTGTTGTTGTACAACAATACAACAAAAACAGGTAAATTTGTTTGTGTAACACGGTGTTTACATTTGCCAGTACTGGCAAGACAGTTGCAATACATGCAAACTTTTTCACTAATACATGTACACTTTTCCAACTGTCTTGTCTACTGTCTAGCAAATTTTGCAGACAGTAAAATGGACAGTGATTTGACATTTGCTGACAGTAATTTGAAGTTTTGTTCGCAAAAGTAAAAAAATAATCAACAATTAAAAGAAATTTATTAAATTATGCTTTGGTTTTGTATGTTTTACTTAAGGGCTATCTATGTTCACAAAAAATAGTTGTTCAATGCTATTTTTAAATTTAATGTTTAAATATTTAAACATTAAAGGCATATCAACTACGGTTTCATTACCGAAAATTAGACAAAATAGCCACTTCATATATTTTTACAGCGAGTAGATATTAAGATTGCATGTTGATATTTTCCTAATAGTGAAAAAATGTAAATTTTGACTTAATACACTATTGTTGAACAGGCACGACATATTTATTTTTAAATATTTATAAGATAATAAAATTGTTCGGTTCCGAAGGATTTTGGTAAAAAGGTTTGGTGGAATAGAAAATTTTCAATGGCAACGCTGATCTGCAACAAATAAAATAAAAATATTATGAAAAAAAAATCATAATTGAAATTTTAATGTTTCATGAATTAAAACCAATTATTTTTCCACTTTTTCTTCACTGCAAGTCCTTTGAAGGTTTAAAGAAACAGGCGTACAAGTGCATATCAAACATTAACAGATTTTTAAAACGTACGCACGTGTTCACAGTCAAAATTATTTTTGTTTTTATTTATTTTATAAAAGAAAATACATTAGCACAACTAAAGACGCACATATAAAACCCAATTACGATTTATTTTTTGCAATTATTTTAACTTTTAAACACAATTTTCATTTAAAAACCGCACAAAAATGATTATTTTTTTAAAGCACAATAATTTTTCTCAAGTAAACATAAACAAAGCAAAATGACAGACTGTAGTTCTCACCACAGTTCAAGCAAAAAATAGCCAGATGCCGTAGTGCTGCCACCTTCTAGTAATTTCACCATGACCATGTTTTTGGTTTTTGGTTACAATAGTGGTTACTTAGAAAAAAAAAAAAATTTTTACTTTAATTGGTTCCTAAAACTGAAAAATATATTTTATTATAATTGTTATGTATTTACAACCGTTATATAAAATTCTTCGATATTAATGGTTAAATATGATTTTTTCATCGTTTATCTTAAAACAGTTAGGGTCCCAGAAAAAAACAACGAATTTGGTGTTTTGTATTTTAAATTTTTTATTGAATTTTATTTTATATGTTTTATTTATTTTTGTTGTTTTTGTCATTATCTCTTATTCACTTGGCTTTTGAAATGAATTCTCCATAAACATTTGAATTTCTTTTTTATTATTATTATTTATGTTTTTGTATTTTGTTTACTATTTAATTCTCCATTAATAAGTTTTGGGTTTTTTTATATATATTTTTATTTATGTTTTAAATATTTATGTATAATTAAATTCATAAAATTGAATAATATTAAGTTTTGTTTAAAAAATATAAATGTATAAGTAAAAAAATGTGTTCCACAATAGCAATTTTAGATTTTTTTCTTTCATTTAGTATAGTATATTTTTGTGTTTTTTTTTAAATTTATTTTTTAATTTTCTTTAAGTAGAAATGTAGCTTAGTTAGGTTCATTTTGTTTAAAGTTATTTTTTATACTTATATGTTTTTTGTAAATTGCTAACATGTTTTTATTTGTGAAGTTTGTTATATTCTTTATTGTTTTTAATCATTTAAAAGGAGTATTTCAATCTGTTTTATTCAATACTCTTCGCACTTATCATATGTTTTAAAATATATGTTACGTTTTTGAAATATTTTGAAATAAATTATTTTTTAAAATGTTTGTTTTTTAACTAACACCTTATCAAAAAAGTATTTTGCTTGCACATATGTATACATATAGTTGCTGAAGAAGAATATTTTATAAATTAAATTTTTTTATATGTACATACATATGTATATAAGTTTTTAAAAGAAATTGCCATTTTATACTGTTACTTTAATAAGTGATAAAAATCTTGTTAAATATGAAAACAATTGTAAAGTTTGAGTTTTGCCTGCTAAATGTATTTAATTTTTTTTTTTTTTATTAATAAAGGAGCAATGTCATATTGCTACAGATATTGCTAGTTTTGATCCAGTTTTAATATTTGAAAAGTTTCCTTTTTTATCCAGTTCGCACACAGCAAGTTTTTTCTTCTTCTCGAGTTTATGGAAAATAAGGACAGAATGAAAAGAATTTTCTCAAGAAGACTTGCTGTGTATAAATTAAAAATTGATTTTTAATTTTAAATTGCCAAGATAACCTGCTTGATAATCCATATTTTTAATTTATATATTTTAATAATTTTTCTTCCTGAATTTTAAAACTGGAGGCTCTAAAGTAGATCTAAAGGAGCAAGAAATAACTTTTACTATGTTACTTCACAAGAACTTTGTATGCTGTAAAAGATTTTGTAATTTATAAAGACATGGTAAAATAACGAATATAGAATCTGTAGTCTTTTTTTTGAATAAATATTGTATTAAGAACATTTTTATTCAAAAGTAAATGGTTTTTGCTAAATATTTTCTAGATTTTTTTATATAAACACACTCCTTTTAAATTATTTGTATTAAGTATTATATGGAATAATCGATCATTTTTATAATACAGATTTTAGAAAAGTTTAAGAAATAGGATTTTTGTTAAAATTTTAGCTAAAGTTAAAAAATGGTACATTAATAAAAAATGATTTCAGGTTTATAAAAGTTCTATTATAGAATTTCCTAAAAAAAATTGGTTTTGTGAAACTGAAATATGTTTTATGAATAATGAGTAAGATGTTTAGGCAATGGGACGAACCTTAGAAAGATTAAATATTAATAAAATGAAAACTTTTTATATACGTTTAATTGTTCTGACAAAAAAATGGCTTTTTCATTGCAAAAAATATTCATTTTATAACTAATTTACACAAAGAAAGTTTTCTTGCTAAAATATAACTGACTGTTTAACAATTTCGAACGTAACGTTCGCATAGACTTTTAAGACTAGAATGTCTTTCATTGAAAATTATTTAAGCGAACGTGACGTTCGAAATTTTTAAGCTGGGTATTAGGCTTATAAAACTATGTTTTTTATTCTCTCGCTTCTACAAACTCATATTGATAAAGAAATAAAGCTTGCCTTGAATTGGTTATTATTGAACAATTTTCATAGTTAAAATTTTTTTTATTTCAATACACATACATATGTATGTATATATATATATATATATATGTACATATATGTATATATATTTTTGTTTAATTTTAAACATTTTCCATTTTTTCGTGTGTTATTGCAATGAGCCTAATAAGGTTGTTTGTTTTATGTTTATTTTACTTAGATTTAATATTAATTTAAATTTTTTTAGAATTGCTTGAAAAGGCTAAATTTGCTGTAAGTTGCTTTGTTTTTTAATTATTTCTTTCTTTCTTGTAATTCAATTGTAAGTACATTATTTCTATTTTTTTTATATCTGAAGAAGTTTTTATAAATATTTTTTGTTATTAAAGATGTGAGGCAAAATATTTTCAGAATTTTTTTTACATAACAAATAATTAATTTTTTGTTTTAGCTTAAGATTTTACAAATATTATTTTAAAGATATTAATATTAAAAAATAAAATAAAAAATAGTTTTAGTTTTACTGTTCAAAACCTTTTTTCCTTTGATTAAACATTCATTATATTAGCTTTTCATTTTTATTTTATAATGGTAATTATTTTATAATTTTTCAATATGATTTAAAGCATTTCTTGTGAAATTTCTTTTGCTTAACAGTATTTTTTTTTAGTTTTCTGTTTGAATTTAATTATTTTAAATTTACTTAATATTATATTAAATTTGATTGGGAAAAAAAGATTTTTTGTTTATTTCTTTGTATATTTATAATAACTTTATGATTTTTCGAGTTTTGGATTTGAATTTCAACTACTTTTATTATAATTTATTTTATATATGTATGTATAATTATAAGTACGTGCATTAAAAACTAGAGCGTGTTTTATATTTTTTGTTTGTTTTGTCATTATGATTTCAATAAATTTTTCTTATTTAATTTTAATTTTTATATTTACGTAGGACTTAAAAATTGATTTAAACTTATACAAAATATTGACTAGTTTCTAGTGTTAATATTACTATATTTAAATTTTAAAAAAAGAAGAAAATATTAAATTTTTTTTATATGACACTTTAAATCATTTCGTAATTAACAAATAAATGCGTAAATTTTTTGACTGTGTTAAAATTTATTTATATTTTTTTTACCACAATTATTAAAAAGTTATATTTTAAGGGCTTGAGCCAGCGAATTGCGATTGAGTTACATTATATTTAATTTGAAATTAAAACTAAACTCCCAAATGAAATAGTTTAACATTTTTTCTCAAATAAAATAAATTAATTACTTGCATTTCAAAAGTGGATGCAATATTTTGATTCTTTTTTATTAAAATGAGAAAAAAGTCATTTAAAAACTAGTATTCTTAAATCAAGAATTATTGAAAGTGCAAATCAGAAATTTCTTTAAAGGTTGAAAGATATTTTTGAATTATTTGTACCCCCAAGGCGAATTCATTCCAGGTAATCTCTGTAGTACAACAACTACAACTCGTACAAAAACCACAAGCAATTGGTTTTTGTAGAATCATTGTACAATGTCAAAAACCTAAACAAATCAAAACAGAAACAAAGATATTAAACAAAATTTTGACATCCAACAATTATAAAGCTAAGGAAAAAAAGTTATCAGCAGGGCTTTTAGGATCACCTGTAATGAATTCGCCTTGTGTACCCCTATATTTTCTAAAATACTTCAAAATATGTTCACACAAATTTTAAAAAATGTGATTTTTCGCATTTATGATTTGTTTGAATAAATTGATTTTACACGGTTAAAAAAATGGCAGCCTTCACTGAAAGCACGTTTTTATAAACATTCCATTTAACTGTGCACACTGTAAAAGTAAGTTAATCAGAAATTAAGAATTTTTCGACTCCGTGTTTTTTGTTTTCTTTAGGACGTTTTATCTCATGAGAGTCTAACAGTATTGAAATCAAAAATGATACGAAGGATTTTTTAAATTCTAGGTGTTATTTTTCAGTTTTTGAAAAATTTGTGTTGCCAAACTACTTGCTCTTCACCTGAACGCTTAAAATTTCAAGAAATGTTGTTACCAATAATTTGAAACGATGTTCAAAACTATAACCATGTTTATTTAGGATGTGCTTCAATTAAACTATTGGACAATTCAAAGCAAGCTTTCAGTTAATTTTAATATTTATAGTTGTTTTATTTTTTTGTTAGATAACTAGATAACTATTTAGTTAGATAACTACTACAAAAAAAAAAAAATTAAAATAATGTTAAATACAAAAAACACAACTGATATGACATTGGTTTCTTTTGGCCTTATGTATGCATTTTAAAACTTCAATAAAAAATAGAAATTTTCATAAAATTATGGTACATTGTAGCTTAATACTGAATCTTAAAATTGAATACCCTGGAATCCTAAAATTATTTTTCCTGCAATTTAACTATTTGTTGTGTAGTTAGGTTTAAATATTTATCTAGTTTTGTCTATTTTTAAATTTTATATTTGTGTAATTTTTTTTTTAAATTTAGAATTAACCATTTTGAAAAATGAACGAAAGAATTTGTTTTAAATTTGTTTTGTTTTGAATGGATTTACAGGGAAATCTTAAAGATTTAAGAACATTTTTGTGTATAGAAGTGTAAAGAGTTTTTATAACAAGTTTGTATAAAGTTTTACTTATAAGGCATGTTTTGAACTCACGGCGATTTCAAATCACGAACGATTTTGAAATCATGGGAGGAATATTGTGGCGTTCTGAAAATCAAGAGATTTTTAGTTGTTAGTATCGATTTTAATTGTTCGCGAGCAAACAACAGTGTGCTCCTTTTTACAGTGCTGCCACGTTTAGTTATTACTTATTGTTGCCATTTTCATTTATTTTTTACCTTTGTGTTTTAAAATTTAACAAATAAAACTTCATAATTGTTGTTTACTTTTAGTATTTTTTTTTTAACAAATTAAATTTTTATTTTTAATTATTAATTTAATTGTATATTTTAGACATATGCTACACGACTTTAACTGCCAGGCCCACAATATCGACAAGAACATTTCTTTCGCATTTTTATATTGAAAACAATAATAAAAAACTAAAATTTGTTTTTGTTTTCAATATATTTATACGAAAGAAATGTTCTTGTCGACATTGTGGGCCTGGCAGTAAATTTTTTTTTGCCCTGGCAACCGCAGAAGTCTTTTTGATGAACAATATCAGCTGACTAGTAAAAAAAAGTATATTACGAAAAATGTAAAAGAGCTAAAACATCGTCTGCAAAAAATACAACGTCTTCCTAAATTTGTAAATTTTAAGGTTCTTCCGTGTAAAATGATGAATTTGATTGAAAAAAACCTATAAAGAACACATAATTTAAAGTGAATGTTATAATTTTTTTTTTTAAAGATTTCAAAGATAAACCGATAAAAGAAATGTTAAGTGATTTGAAATTCATCTGAAAGCCTATCGGTTTTAAATCACGAGATTTCAAAAATGTTTGTGCACAAAAGCTCTTTTTAGAGATTTGAAATCACTTTACGAAAAAGCAATTTTCAGAGCATGCGTCAAAGTTATCAATAACACTTTAAAATTTAAAAATATTTAAATGCATTACAAATAACAAAAATTAACTTTAATTAGATTTTTTTAATTCTTATATACATTATGATGCATCTCAATTAATTTTCGCTCATTCTAGTTAAAATTGTACATGATTTTGATAATACAATTTACTGCGTTATATAATAAAATGAACTTATTTTTGAATTGAATAACCTTCTGTTTATTATCCGCTAACATTTTGATTTATTTTTATATTGTTCATATACAATATGTAACAAAAATCTATATATAATAGTCAGCATGTACGCTTTTGTTAAATTGTTTATGCATTAGTATATGCTTTTCGGCATTTTAATGGCAAACGGTTAATAATATGGTTTTTTTTAGTTCGAACCGGAATTTTTTGTTATTAAATGTGGACAAAAGTAAGGAGTTCATTACATTAACACTTTCGTAAAGATGCAAAATAAAAAGATAAATTGCTTTATTTAAGTAGTAAAACTAATATATAGTTAAAAAATCAGAATATATAAAAAAAGTTAAATATACACGCAGAAACAATACATGGCTTACTATAGTACAGGAGTTCAATTAAGAATATATTTTAGGACTCAAAATTTAATATTTTATTATTATAATGGCTAAAAAGTAATTTTTTTATGGTATGTAGGTATGTAGACTATTTCTTCGGTCTGAATAGAGTTATCCAGCAGCATTTAATAACAGCTCCCTAGCTGAAAGCTTCTTTCTGGTTATTGATATATATCTGTATTTCGAGTACTTAAAGGTTCAGTCAAATAAATTTTGATTTCTTTTTCAATAGTTTCATCCTGTTCTTCTTTTACTTCTTTACGTATTTTCATATACACACATGAAAATGAATATGTAATTTACCCCCTTATTTTGTAAAACACTTCACCTCATTTAAAAAAAAATCATACAATTTTGAATCTTCCATGTTGTAAAAATTCCTTTCTTCATAAAAATAATTTAATGAAAATTAAATTTAATGAACTTAAGCCTAATTAAAAATAGTAAAAATTTGGATTAAAAACCATGAATAGTTCAACAAAATAACCACAATACTAATTAATTTTGAATTTTTAAAAATTTCTCAATGCAAGCTGAAGGGATTTCCAAACTAAGACCCAATAAAAAAGTTCGGTGTTCTGTAAAAATTTCGCCAAACACCGAATTCTGACCGGACATACTTTGGCGAACTTCGTTACCGAATCCGAACGTTTGGTCAGTCACTAATGAATTACAAAAAATAACAAATAAATAAAGTTTGTGTCGCATGTAGATTTTTGTTACATGGTGTATATATTAAGGGAATTCACGTCAGAAGTTACACTTTTGCTTTTTTGCAAGGGTGCAACTTGTGACGTGAATTACCTTATTATAAATCTTTGTTGTTATGTATTAGCAACTCGAAGGGCCATTTCGAATTAAACTAAAATACTGTGTATTTTTTTTTATTTGCATTTTTATCTATCAAATAAATTATTATATTGCAAGTAATAAATTTTTAACAAAAATAAAAAAAAATTTAATTTTTAATAAAATACATAATATTTATATACTTTTATTTAAGGCATTATGTTGTTTGTTGGCTTTTCTTTCAACCCAATCATGAATAAAAATTTCACCCGGAGTTTTTTTTTCTTTTCCCCATTTTTACCATTGAATTTAAATAGGAAATTTTTATTCATAATTTTTTGTTGATTTAAGATGTCATATCTAAAAAGCGTGCATTGATACATAATTTTTTGTTTATATATTATTTCATTTTATGTTGATCAAGTAAAATCGTTAATATTTTATACTCATATTTATTATTTTTTTAATATTTATTTTGGAAAAATTGCTTTAAAAAGTTATGTTCTTTTTTTAGGTTTTCTTAACTACTTTAGATTTTTATTAAGTTTTGAAAAGTGTTTTTTAATATGCAATATGTTATGTTTATTTCATATTTGTATATTTTTTGATTTTTTCATTGTTGTGTTAACACGGCGTGTGTGTATGTTTTTTTTTTATGTAAATTTAAGTGAGCGCATTTAAGTGTGTGAAAAGAAAGTTTAAAATTAAAGTTAAGATATTAAAGTCAAAATAAAAAAAAAATTAATCGAAATTTTACTAAATAACTTTGAAACTGGTTCAACTATTTTTTAACTGCATTATTGACTTAACTGCTGTCAGTTTTATTAAAATTCCTAAACTTTTAAAAGAAATAATTCAATATATGTATATCTTTATAGTACATATGTATATGTAAGTATGTATAGTATATACATATTAATATATGTATATTGCATGCACTCTAATTCAATTTTTCGAACCAATTTTAACATCTTTTCGTAAAATGTAAATTCAAATTTAAAATAAAACCTCACCGATCAAAAATTGAATTGTCATACAATTTTCTGTAACAAATTTATTGTTTCCTACAGATATAATTTTACGAAATTTGCGACTGTTTATAAAAGCAATCATAAGTGATTTATTGATCATATTTCTTTTTGGGTTTTTCTAATTTTTGTAAAATACCCTAATGGTCTCCAAACAAAGATTATTTTTGCTGGTTTTCTTTTGACCTCAAACCTAGTATTTACTCTTAAATGTAATATTTAAGGTACTGCGTTTTTTTATTCTTACTTTTATATGTTCTCCTAATTCGAAATTTTTAAATCAACTCACAAAGAGCAGGTTTCCTTGCGCTCGTCTGTTTAAAAAAGATAGAAATGAAAATGTAATTTTTTTCTTCTTTTAACTTGATATGAAAACTGTATTACTTGAGTTTTTTTTTTAAGCCTTTATTCATAATAAATATTTATCACTACAAACAAAAAAAAAAAAAAAATAGTAATGATAAATAATTATACGAAAGTTCATTTTGTTGAACATAGGGCGTCTTGAGTACATGTTAGTAAAAAATAGAATTTTTTATTTATTTGTTAACGCTTTCTCTTTATAAACAAGTTTAATAAAAGCTTTATTCACAATGAAAGCTACAATTTAGTTTTCTTCCGTCTCATTTTCCCCGAAAGTATTTTATATATTTTCCTTTCATAACTAAAAATTGAGGCCCTAATCATGTACAACGCAGCGCAACGCCAAACAATAACATTGAAAGCACAAACAATGTCATAAATATTTTGTAATTTTGTTGTTGCTTTCAACAGAAATTCATGTACCGTTTTAAAATTTTCAACGACACAAGCAATGGAGCGTTTGAAATTTTAAAACGCACTATGAATTTCTGTAGAAAGCAACAACAAAATAACAAAATATTTATGATATTGTTTGTGCTTTCAATGTTATTCTTTGGCGTTGCGTTAGTTCTGTGGCGTTGCGCTTCGTTGTACATGATTAGGGCCTAAGTCTTTTTCATGTGAAAAAATTGTTGCTTTCATTGTGAACGCCCAAAATGTTGTTAGTGTTTAAAGAAATGTCCATAAAGGAATATGTTGCAATTATGGCTTGCAACTCTGAGTCGGTATTGGGAACCAATATTTTGTATCTTAATAAATTTAAATTCCGAAATTTCGGTATTCATTTAAACACAACTGTATTATCTGTATCTCAGAAAATCACTTTACATGTACATACATTGAATTCAGTACTATGTGATATATAAATTTGAATTATTCAATTCCTGCAAAGAATTTTTTTTACTTCACTATATCATTGATTACTGTTTTTGACAGAATTAAAATCGTAAGAAGTTTTACATATTTTAGATTTGTATTCATGCCTTCAAAAATGGTTACATATCGTTAAGTAAAATGCCTAAAGGGCCATTTAAAAATATTCCAGGAGATAAAAAACTTATTTAATTATAACAACGATTTTTTCTGGTTAGTATCATTAATAAATAATGAATTGGTGATACTATCCTGAAAAAGGGTTTATAATCACGTTAGTTTGCTGTTTATAAAGTTTTTAATCGCGCCTGAAAACCCCGTTTGCGTTTTATATGACGGATTTCCCTTTTTTCGAAGAAAATCAATAGCAAAATCTATTTTTATATCTGATATTCGACATTGAAACAGTAAAAATATCATAAGTAAAAATGAAGAATTTCTACGATTTCGATATTTTCAAATTCGGTATTACAAGCTTTAGTAGCAATATTTAAACAAGTTATCTAAATTACTCATATAAATTTCACTTGAAAGAAATTTATTAGTATAAATTACATAAAAAACTGAATATAATATAAAATAATTAGTTTTAAAATTTGTCGCAAAGATGTGCTTCTTTGAAATAATGGTTAAAATAATATATATATATATTTTTTTTTTATCTTTCAAATTAAAGCGTTTTTTCAATAAACCCAACACAGTGTATATTTTATTTAATTTAAAAATGTCTAATAATAAGTTAATTTAACTGCCTGTTTTTCAAAATAAAATAAAAATTTTCATCTAGAAATTTATATTGAAAACAAAAACAAATTTAAGTTTTATTATTGTTGTTTCAATATATTTTCCCAATCGAAAATTTTTATTTTATTTTGAAAAACAGGCAGTCAATTTTTTTAAACTTGTTTTTAATGGAAATAATTTCTTTAAGTAGTATTAAAGATATACATCTTTTTTTAATTTAATAAATGCTCATTTTTTTTGTTTTTCATCCATTTTTGTTATAACAAAAATTTAAATAAAATAATATTTTTAAGAACAATTTTAAAAAATATAACATTATACAATATACATATAATTAACTTAAATAAATATATATATATATACACTTTACAATAGTAAAAATTAATAGTTTATGTTTTTTTATAAATTAAGTTTTTTATTTTTACTGTAAGTTAATAAGGAACACAATAAACTACCAAATTACACTTTATTATTATGTATATATGAAACTATATATCAATCCATCGATATCCAGCCATCTTTATTTACTATGTGGATACAAATAGATTCCAAACGACATATGCATATATTCATAATTATAGTTTATAATTGAAATTTAATAATTTTAATAATAAATCCATAATAACCTTAAATTTTCATACACATAATTCAATAATAATAATTAATAACCATTTTACATAATAATATTTTATAAAGAATTGTTAAACAATTTGAGAGTAAAGCAAATGCATGATAGATTCGTTTAGAACGAAAAATTGTTTTATGTTGTAGGAAAAATAAAATAAAATAAAATAAAAGTTATTTTAAATATATTTTAATTACTTTAATTTATATCTGTTAAATATTAAATAACCCCATTAAAATAAAAACCCAAATAAATGTTTCATATGCTACACAAGATTAATGTAAAATATCAAAATAATTTTACATTAGGAATCACTTTAACACTGAATGAAATTAAGTTTGTCGAAATCAAAAGTTGGAAAATTGGGAGCTATTCTAAGATTGTTACAATTTAAAGGAAAACGTTTTGTTAAATTATTGTAATAAGAACTTTTTGAAATAGTAAACTCAAGTTTAATGGTTAATTGTTATTGTAACTTTATTATTAATAATCTGACATCACTAATATTTGTCAAATGTTATTAGGTTTGTAAGCTTTACTTGTAATTGAATTAATAAATGAAAACGAATTAATTGAAGACACAGCATCACGCATTTCAATTATCTAAAGTAGAAAGAATTCTTTATTAAAAATATTCAATAAATTGGCGAAGAGGCTAAAAAAGAAAGAAAAAGGAAAACGTTATAAATTATAAAAAAGTTTTAAATTGTTGCGGAAGTGTTAAATCAAAAGGGGAAAAATGCGTTAATGCCAAACTTTTAATTGCTGGACAATTCAAAAGAACCTTTTGATATACATATGTACAAACAAAGGTTTGAAAATTACACACGTATAAAAAACGTTTACTCCGATAAGGAGTATGTACAAAGTTTCTTCTAAATTCAATTGGAGCTAACAATTTTAATACTGTTAGCCGCTTTAGCGGTACCCAAAGCTATTAACGAATTAAAATACATAAATTGATGAAACCTTTACAAACTCATTTATCACCAAAACGAAATGTTTTAGTAGCACTGCATAAGTTTTTGTGATGGATAATCAGTCAATTGCTGAATATATTTAAAATTTAAAATCAAACATAAGCGATTGCAAAATTTATCGTCAGTGCAAGAAATTAATTGCTGAAATTTTTTTACAGCATTCGTGAATAATTAAGTAAACAAAGGTTACCGATTTTTCCAAAATAGTATGAAAAGCTTTCCCCATAGAAGCAGCAAAAATGGATTCCAATGAACTTGCTAATAACTCCAACCAGTCGATTATTGAAAAAAATAAAATTTTTAAAGAAAGGAATAACTAATCTATGTCTATGGGTACAATAGGAAAACCGGTCATGTTGTAAATGTATGTATAAAAACTCGAATGAAAGATTCAAAACCAAGTTCCAAATCAAGTTGAGGAAACACATTTATATGGAGTGGTTAACGGGGTAGAGATAAATCAATTCAAAAAACGTAGACAAATTCTGTGTTGAAATCAAAATTCAAGGTAATCTAGTAAAATTTCAAGTTGATACGAAATCGGGCTATACTTTTTTTACCAAGGGACACATTCTCGAAACTTCAACTTAATTTTCCATTACTTCCAAGAAACATGTCATTCCGGTCGTATACATAAGATGTTTCTATACTGGATTGCAAAATTTAAGTCAAAGGAGAATACGGGAATAAAACGATAGTAGATTAATGCCCTTATCATATAAAACGCAGCACAACTCCAAAGAATAATATTGAAAGCACAAACAATGGCATAAATATTTTGTAATTTTGTTGATGCTTTCTACAGAAATTCACATTGCGTTTTAAAATTTGAAACAATGCATAGATTGTGTCGTTGAAAATTTTAAAACGGTACATGAATTTATGTTGAAAGCAACAACAAAATTACAAAATATTTATGACATTCTTTTGCTTTCAATGTTAATTTTTGGCGTTGCGCTGCATTTAAATTAAATTGAAATTAGCTCCATAAAACAATTATCAACAGTACTGATGAAGCGTAGGCAAATTTTTAAAACGGAAATAAGCGTTTGGGATTCGCCCTTGGTTATAATGCCAAAATCTGATGCTGGTTTACGACTAAGCGTTGACTTCAAAGTTACCATGCCTAGGAATCAACGAGTCCACCAGGCATTCGTTGATTCCTAGGCATGGTATCATATTATTCACGGATCATTCCAAACTGTTCGACAATTACATCACATCTACGAAATCTGATAAAGAAAACATCAAAATTCAAGTGAACATCCCAGTGTGATAAAGCTTTCGAAGAAATAAAACGGAAGTAGCTAGTGATCGTATTTAATTTCCCTATTATCCTGACCACCCACAAGTACTAGCATATGAAACCGGTCCAACGGGAATAGCAGGAGCTCTGTATGAAGTCATAGATGGGGAAGATCGCCCACCTCTTTTGCCTAAGGTCTCTTACTAGGTCTAAAATAAACTGTTTACAAATAACCGGAAAGCGCTGGTGTTCGCAGTTTACCATTTTTATCAATATATATTTGGTAGGCTGTTTACTCGTGTTACGGACAACCAACCATTGGTACGAATCTTCCACAAAAACGCTAAACTACCTTGTATGACTTTTTCACGTTTACAGCGATACGCTGCGTTTCTTTCGGGATTCAATTACAAAGGTGTTTATAAAAAAGGCATCAATAACTCGAATGCGGCCTCTAACTCGGGCTCCAATCAAATCACAACACTCAACAGAAAAACCTATAAATGAAGTAGTAAACCAAATTTGTGAAGCTTCAAAAAGCAAATTATAACTTCTTTATTAAATTTCAAAACTCTTTGAGCTGAGATGAAAAAAATGAAGATCTTTCAATAATTTAACGAAATCTTCAAAACAATCGCGCGGAAAATACAATGTTTATAATAAACAATGGAGAAATATTTAGAGGCCAACCAACTTGTTATAATACCGCAAACCCTAAAACATGCAGTGTAAAATGAACTTCATAAACACATTGGATTCACAAAAATAAAGCAATCAGCTCGCAGGTACGTGTATTGGAAGAATATTGATCAAAATATCAAATGTTAAGTTTGTAATTGTGCACAATGTAGAGAATTAAAATCAAGTCCTTCAAAACCTAAGCCACACTTTTGGGAGGAGCCCAGAAAGTAATTGACAACATATTCACATCGATTATACTGGTGTTTTTCCGAATCATTACCACCTTATAGTGGTCCGGGATATGTATAATGCAGGCTGCTCCAACATATAATATAACCATAGAGCTACTTCTTGATTTATTATCCAGATATGGATAATGCAACAAAATTTACCAGTGATGAGTTAAAATAGTTTTGGGCAAAGGCGAGCATATTTTAAAAATGTATCGCACCAGGACATCTGGCAACAAACGGTCAGACCGAACGTAATATTCAGATAATAAAATATCAAATAAAGTCCATGACAGATGAGGGAAGATTACAGGAAATACTGTTCCGGTATCGCGCAACACCATTAAAGAATGGGAAGAATCCACCCGAGCAGTAGCTTAACAGGCAAATGCGTACTCAATTAGGTGCTTTAACACCACCTAAAGTCTCCAGTCGTACTTTTACGGTTCAATGTAACGTCAATTGAATGCAGGTGATTGGGTATACTCTCGATATTGTTAAAATAACAAAAATTTATGAAAGCTCGAAAACGTCCTTAAAAAAGTATGTCCAGGCCATTTTCATTACCTCATAAAATTAGCTGATGGGTATATGCTAAAACGACACTGGCTGAACCAACACAACAAGATGATAGTAAACAAAACATTTCAGTAAGGTAAGACTTGCTATATTTGGTTGGAGTACCCTATAACGTAGGGAATTATTTTCATCCGAATACTGCAAGACAACCTGCAGCTGTTGGTCAAGCACCAACAAAAAAAAAACGGTACCTATGTGGGTCTTCGCGCAGTCGTCGTGAACCGACCTACTTCGAAGATTATGCATAGATCCTTTCCTATAAACGGGCATCATTATAATTTGTCAAATGTTATTAGATTTGTAAGCTTACTTGTAATAGAATTACTAAAGGAAAATGAGTTAATAGAAGACAGCCTCGCTTGTTTGAATTATCTAAAGCAGCAAGATTCTTTATTAAAAATATTCAATAATTATAAAAGCAATACATATCCGAGCCATTGCTGCAATAGAGTCATAACTCGAAAAATCTGATTTTTGAGCTAATGTATTTAATCCTTTAATTATCAGTTCGAACGTAGGGCCGACTACTAGCTAATAATTTGGAGTTAATCGCCATACCTTTTCTTCATATTGTGTAAAATTTTCCTACAAATATCTTATATACTCAACTCTAGAGAGAAGAAATTAATTTTAAGGTGCAAGAAAATTCAAATTTGAGTTATGACTCTATTGTAGCAAAGGCTCGATATGTATATGGTTGCAGGAAATATATTAAAAAAGCTTGCACTTGAAGAAAAGTAAGCAAATTTCCAAAAATAATAAAGTATAAACGATATTAAGAAAAAAACTTTAGTTTAAAAAAATTGCAATAAAAAATATTTGTGCAGGGACTCAAAAAAAAAAAAAAACTTTAAAGTATAAATTTTAGGAAAAATGGCGTACGAATTATGTGTTATATTTTCATTACAAAGTATGACGAGGAATTTGAATGATTGTTTGTAAACTTTTATAAATAAATGTGTAATTAATAGATTTTATTTTCATTTAAAGTTTTTTCACATGACTGTGTTATTTGTTTTGCTGTTTCTTGTATGTGTTTAACATAATATTAATGAGTGGTATATTCCTCAATGGCCTATTAGTTTACCCACTATGAGTAACATTATTAGTACTACCTGATGCTGTGCTTCCATTGCCTCCAATATCACGTCCAGTAGCTGGATTTTGATGATGATCGTCAGTGGTAGGCGTTGGTGGCTGATCACGTCTGGGTGGCATACGTTCATTGACAGCATCGAGACCCTTAGCTTCAGCAAATGAGGTGATTTTGTGATTTGGAGAGAAGCCTTGCATTGCATTTTTTAATGACTGCTTGCCACCTGATAAAGCGCCCAAAGGCAGAGCTCCAGTTGGAGTAAGACCCTTAAGTTGTAACACAGACTCTGACTCTTCTCGCAATACCGAGAAAACACGTGCCATTTTGCCAATAGCTCGAATTTTGTTGCGTATAACTTCTTTTCGTAGTGCAGCCTCGTCGTCGGATAGAGGTTCTTCACTCTCTTCGGTCATGAGTTCGTCATCTGAACAGATATTGAGAACATTGACTAGCATTTCGGTAACCTTTTCACCCACAAAAGGCAAGGACCAAGTGAATACGTCCATAAAGTTGGGAAGCCAATAGGGATGGGGCGAACAGTTAAACTGACGTATATTCATAACATTGTTTTCATATTTTAAGACAGCCGCTTTGTTGTTATATACATCGAGATAATTTGGAGCCGAGAATATGGTTATAAGAGAGGGAAAACCCGTGGTTTGACTTTTACGGTACATACGATATCCAGCATCTTGTGCCTCATGTGCGCGTATTATCGAAAGTAGATTGTTATTTTGCAGGAAGTCACAACAGGCTACATAGCTGTAAAAGTACGAACAACCACGAACAGAGTTGTGCGTATAGAATTCTGAATTCTTTTCATTGCCAAAATCTTCAAGCGGATCGGACCAAAGTAAATCGCACATCGGTCCAAATGCTGGAGGTTCTTTAAAACGATCTAGTCGCCTAATATCATCCAGATCGTGTATTTCCGGAGATAAACCTCCATGAACACACAGGAACTGTTGGTTCATTAGAGCAGCCAATGGCAAACAGTCGAAGGCTTCCATACAAGCATCATAAACTCGTTCTGAGTACTTAATTTTACATTCCTGCTTGAAGGTGAAGTACTCTGTTAAATGACGACACTCATGGTTACCACGCAATAAGAATAGAGTGTTGGGGTAAGTTATCTTTAATGACCATAGATAAAGTACGCATTCAATACTGAAGTAGCCTCGATCGACATAGTCTCCCAAAAAGAGGTATTTTGTAGTAGCTGGCGAACCACCAACTTCAAATAGTTTCATTAGATCATAAAACTGGCCATGGATGTCGCCACACACTGTAACGGGCGCCTCTATATCAATCATGGTCTTTTCATGGCGCAATAAGGCGGCACCTTCTTGAATAATTCGCAGGGCGGGTGGTTCTTCTATGCGTCCTTCAAGAATAAAATGCTGCTTGAGTAATTCATGGTTCGGTTTTCCTGATCGGAGATCTGGAAATACTTCAGACATAGTAAGCTTATGGCTAGGAGGAAATGGCACACTGTCGACTACACGATCCGTAGTATTTACTGCAGGTCTTAAGCTACTGCGAGTGGGACTATCCTGATTAGATTGGCTACCAGCCGACGATGGCTGTTGTTCGGCGGATCCAGAAGCTGTTCCTGAAGTTGCACCAGTGGATGCAGATGATTGTTGATTGCCGGTAGCTGTTGTTGCTTGACTGTTCGAAGACATTTTTCGGGTTTTTATTTCAATTGTTTTAATTTCTTCAAAAGGAGTACAAAAATTAAACAACTTATACTACTACACCTCCTTTTTTCCTTTCTCTTTATTCTCCTTTTAAACTCCACCTTTCTATCCTTTAAAATTTTATTTTTCTATACTTTTGCCTTTCACTCTCACCTTTTTTCTGCTACTGGTTTAACAATAGATTTATGTATTCAATGTTTAATAAATATATTTTTTTTTTATCTCATAAATTTTAGAGAATCTTTAATTTGTATTTCTATAAAAATTTATTCAACTATTAAAACTACAAACTTTATAAGTGATTTGTTCGAAAGTTAAATTTTTCTTTTTATTAAAATCCAATAAGAAAAAACGGTATTCTCTGCAAATCTTTTTTACTTGTTCTTCTTTTCACTCTCTTTGCAGACTTTTTACAAGTTTGCGAAAAAATTTCACTTTTTCTAATCAGTTACTATGTTTGTTAAATTTAGTTCCCTAATCTTGTCGTTATTCACCAAATTTCCATAAACAATTCCTTTTGTAACACTTTTTTTACTTAATAGTTTTTACTAAACTTTCAGGAAAAAAGTATACAAATTTTTTTGCAATAAATCGACAAAAATTTTATTTTTCGTGTAATGTTCGTTTCAGTGTTGCATTGTGGAATTCCTCTACATATATCTTTTCTCCCTTAAAAATGTCAAGTAGAAAATTTCGTTAAGTTTGCAATACGTTTTATAGCACTGCGAAGAAAAGTCAGGGTTACCAATTCTTTTAAATTGGTTGGAGACATGAAAACTAATTGCAAAAACACCACGTAACATATAATTATTTTAGCTGTCCATAAAACATGTCTAACATCGTTCCTTAATTAATTCACCAAACAACACTAATGGCCAATTTTTAGGATTGACATTAAAACACATTTATGTTTAAAACCGTTTTATATACAAAATTCTCTTCTTTACTAAGCACTTAAATGAAACTTAAGTCTTAATTAATTCATTTATTAATGATGTGCTAATAATCCCAATTTTTTTAAATGAAAACACTGAAATTTATTGTTGTGGGAAAGCTAGTTCCTATGCGCATTTCGCTGGTTGCTTAGGCCAGCTCGTCAGGAAACTTTTTCCAAATACTTTAGAAAAGCTAAAAATATTATACAAGTAAGACCATAAAGTGAATAAGAATTTTAAAACACTCTGGTCTTAAATGTAACAATATCAAAGCTTCAACAAAGTCACAACAATAAACCGTCAATTTTTTCTTTCTTACATTCCCCTACAATTGGCTGGGTTTTTTCCAACACAAATTGTAGTTGTAAGAGGATAGAAAGAAAAAACAAAATTAAAAAAAAACAAGTTACTTAAATAAAGCAGCTTGCCATTTCAGTTTTTTATTTGCCGGGCACATGCAAATTTATTATCAAAAATTATTTTTGGGAATGAAATATTTTATTAATTAATTCATTTATTAATGATGTGCTAATAATCCCAATTTTTTTAAATGAAAACACTGAAATTTATTGTTGTGGGAAAGCTAGTTCCTATGCGCATTTCGCTGGTTGCTTAGGCCAGCTCGTCAGGAAACTTTTTCCAAATACTTTAGAAAAGCTAAAAATATTATACAAGTAAGACCATAAAGTAAATAAGAATTTTAAAACACTCTGGTCTTAAATGTAACAATATCAAAGCTTCAACAAAGTCACAACAATAAACCGTCAATTTTTTCTTTCTTACATTCCCCTACAATTGGCTGGGTTTTTTCCAACACAAATTGTAGTTGTAAGAGGATAGAAAGAAAAAACAAAATTAAAAAAAAACAAGTTACTTAAATAAAGCAGCTTGCCATTTCAGTTTTTTATTTGCCGGGCACATGCAAATTTATTATCAAAAATTATTTTTGGGAATGAAATATTTTATTAATTAATTCATTTATTAATGATGTGCTAATAATCCCAATTTTTTTAAATGAAAACACTGAAATTTATTGTTGTGGGAAAGCTAGTTCCTATGCGCATTTCGCTGGTTGCTTAGGCCAGCTCGTCAGGAAACTTTTTCCAAATACTTAAGTCACCGATGTGTTACATTTAAATTCAACTTAAGTTTCCATTGGATTAACTTAGCAAGGTGGCGTCAATAACACTACAATAAAAAAAACAACAGACAAAGTAATAAGAACCAGCTGTTTTTTTAAGATCACCTTGTATATAATTACACTTTTTTTTTATGCTATTATTTGTATTTAGTAGTGCTACCATACTTTTATCTTAATTAAATTAGACTTTTCATATAATACTCAAAAAATCAATCTGTAACTAAATACGATTTAAGTTTTTATGAGAATTAACATGATATAGATTTAAATACTATCCTGAAAATTTGGCACACAAAAATTATAATTTTAAATACAAAATGTGATACAAATATATATAATATGAATTAATAACGAAATATTATCTATTTAAAAATTATATTTTTTCGAAAAAAAAATATTTTTTTACCTGAGCTTTTAGAGAGTTGTTTCAGATATAAGAAGTTCCGAATTCCAAATAATGTAAATTTTTAGTCAGTTTAAAAAAATCTCCAAATTTAAATCCCCAAAATATGAAAGTTTGTATATGCGAGTTTTTTGATTCGTATCGTAGTTGATGAAATTAAATTGCATATTGTTTTACATTTAAATAATGTTTTTTGATATAGACTTTAAAATTTCTTATGAAACGCTTAAAGTTTGTAATTTTAATAAATACATTTTGATAAAAAATATTTGCACTCAAAAAGAAATTTTGTATGAAAATTGATAATTTTCATCTTAAAACACAGCTTACCTGCTTTATAAAAAATAGAACATTTAGGGATTCTTAGAGATGCCCTAATCATGGCCATTGCAGAAATTATTTACCAATTAATTATTGCAATATAAAAGTACAAGGAAATTTTACATTGTAATGTAAAAATTAAGTTTTTATAGTCACTTTTTTAAAAAAATTATATTTTAATTCTTAAATTAAAAAATATTATAGTATGTATAGCCCTCTTATTCATAACAATTATTTTAAGTTTAAATAGGTAATAAAAAATTTGTTTTAAAGGGTATATAAGTCTGGCCCTTATCTCATAATTTTTGTCTGATCTATGCTTGTTAAACGCATTCAATCTTTAAAACTAAATTTTTCTTACTTTTTCGAAAGATTAAGCCGTTTTCAGTGTTCATTCTTGCTTAAAGGTGGGGTTGCTCCTTACTGTAGCTATTAATTTACTAGCAATTAAGTACTTTATACGATTTTAGTGCTAACATCTAAATTGCAAAGAGTGTTTGGTATTTGCTGGATCTCAATAACTATATTGACTGCACCAGTAACAGACTCTGAGTCTGTTTCACTACGGGCTGAAGGTCTAAGTTACTCGGATAATTAAGTAAGAATATAATATGTAACTGTATTTGTAACTCTTAATACAAAAAAAATATGTGCACACATATGGTTTTAATGTTAACTTAGAGTAGATTAGACACAAATTTTCAACAAGATCGGTCGAAAAGTTTCTGAGTTAGAGGGGGTCAAAATTTGACATTTTGGCCAAACAGGTGTTCTTTCTCATCCAGGTAACTTATTATCTATTGGTGTTAACAAAATTTGTCCCAAACAAATTATGTAGATAGCTATTTTTTAAATCTTTCAAATCTTTTTGTTTTGTTTTTAAATTTAAAACTTTTTTTATTTGTTTTAAGCGGGTACTTTTTTTTTTTTGCTCAAAAGACAACTTAGGTCTTTTCCTTTAAGATAGTTCTGGTCGCTTTTTGGGCCGCGAGTGGGCTATGTATAAAAAAAAATAATTTCTAAGTCAAGACGAGGAAATTTTTAGCATATGCACTATTTTGAATTTTTTCCTATTTGCGTGTAAGTGTTTCTAAAATCTTAAAAATAAAACTTATGCTGAGAAACTAGATAAATTAACCTATCCGAAGGTATATAACATACCTAAAGGCCGTTATTCACTATCCTACATACTCGTACGATTCAATCACACGAAAATCTGACGGAATTCTATCTGACATAAAGAAAATGTTTACAAAGTCTGCTGTCAATGCCACACTATCCTACAAAAAAGATGCAAACTCAAATGACTCAGCTACTTTACAAGAAAATGCAACTCTGATCGCATAGTATCTATCATTTTATGAAAATTTTAATAAACATTTGCAATTCGGACAGACGGAATCTGTCACTCAATTCATTTTTAAGCCACACTGTCATACATTATGAGCACACACGATTTTTTTGACATATCGTGCGACTAAATAGCATAGTGAATACCGACCTTAACTAGCATTTCATACCCTCGATACTGTAATACCCACAATATGTTAATCCCAGTAATAAAATCACTTTTTTCTATAGAGATGTTGACAAATTAAATTTTTTTAAATTATTTGTAATAATAATTAAATTAATATAAAATAATTGTTTAAGTTTTGCAAATTTTCAAATACCCAGTCCAAGGCGAATTCATTTACAAGGTGGCGTTGAAAGCACAGCTGTGCTACTTTTTTTTTCTTACTTAGAGAGAGAAATGTCAAAAGTTGCTTGTGATTTTGACATATCGATCAACGAAAGCAACAAAAAAATACAATGTTGTGTTTTTGGTGTTGTAACTTGTAGTATCGACACCACCGTATACATGAATTCGCCTTGACCCAGTCTTACCTCCTCTCTATTTATTGCCTTTATTTTCTGCTTTTTTGCCAATCCTTTCTTGGCGTTACTAGGTTCAGCTGTTGATTTCGCTGCTGGTTTTTTTGGCTTTGAAAAGAAATCGCAGAAAACTTTTTCAACTTGAGTCTTCCATCCACAGATTACTACTCTGTGGAGCATTTTATTTCTGCCAACTAATACAACAGGTCAATATATTTTCAACGTTGAAATCTTATTATTTAAAAAAGTTCCTAAAATTTAACTTAGCAAGAGAATTTAAATGTATGCCTATCAGTAATGGAAAGTATTTTTAATTTTATATTGTACTAGAGTTACCCTGCCCGCGTTGCTGGAAGATACAATAACATACGTTTAATTCTTTATATTCAAAAAATATATAATTCTCATAAGGAAAAAAATACATTTTATATAGAGAAAACACACAATCATAAAAGTGCGCGTATAACGCATATTCGTAGAAATTTTGCGATGGTTTTTTTATAAACCTTTCCAACGCATGTACTCGTTTGAAAATCGGTTGAGTGGTTCTCGAGTTATAAAATGACGAACATAGGACAACTTATTTTTATATATATTTGTATATGTATATTGTATTAAAATCTTAAAAAAAAGTTAAAAGAAGTTTACACTAAGTGGTTACTGAAAAAACCTTTAGCCGAAAGTCGTTGGTTATAGCAACATTAGAACCAATCAGCTTTAATATTTAATAAAAAAATATATAGAGCATAAAAATATAATTTTTAACAATATGAAGTGGGCAATTGCATATATGTACATATTTTGAAAAATGCAAATAAAATATATATAAATATTAATTTTTGTATGTGTTTTGTTTAAAGCCATTTTTAGGTCCCGAAATTAAATTATTTCTTGATAAACACTATATGTTAAATTCTTGTTCCAACAACGATTTTGTATTAATCCCTAACATTATTTTACGCTAATTTGATTTACGCGATTTACGTGAGGGTAACACGATCAAGTTTTGTCTATCAAGTTTTAATACACTCACACTTTTTTACGAATACACTCATACTTTTAAAAATTGAAGCGAACTTGCCTTTAAAATTCTCTTTCAAGTGAGTGTATCAATTTACGTTCGAGAAAACAGCTGATTATAAGTTTGGTTAGAAAATCTTTCGTTTGTCTTTATTATTTGTCTCGATGACATCTTGAAAGTAAATTGCTTCAAAATTGCGTGCAGCCTACGTCACAGCTTTAAATTTTTGGAAATTTTGACAAGCTGTATGTATATGTAAAAGACTATCAAGAATAACTTGATCGTGTGGCTGCAGTGTTATACTTTACACTGCGGCCACACGATCAACTTTTTGTTGATAGTCTTTTACATATACTGTTTGTCAAAATTTACATTAATTGAAAGCTGTGACGTAGGCTGCACGCAATTTTTAAGCAATTTACTTTCAAGATGTCATCAAGAAAACAATTTATACTGACAAACGAAAAATTAGCTCACTAAACTTCTAATCAGCTGTTAAATTGAGCGTAAAATTGCCAAACAAATGGATAGTTAAAATTGAGAGCAATCTCGTGATCAATTTAAAAAGTGTGAGTGTGTTAGTGAAAAAAATGAGAGTGAGAGCAAATTGAAAGGAATTGAAAGACAAAAATTGATCGTGTGGCCTCCAAGTTATACATGTATGCCAAGGCCTATCCAATAGGTCTGCTTACCGCTTCAACAATACAACAGTACAAAAAACCACAGGCGTTTTGTTTGTGTAATTTTCCTCACGGTTGTCAAAATCTTACTACACATAGGGAAAACAAAAGGAATAACGTGTTTTGTATGCATGTATGTGTGACAAAAAACAAAAAACGTAAACAAAAATATACATGTATAAGCAAATTGTAAACAACTTTTGACATGGTGGAGGAATAAACTAAATAAACATCTGGCTCCTTAAGCATACCTAATGGATAGATCTTGATGTATGTAAATAATCTGCAGTGTGGCCAGGTCAAAAAAAATTTTAGAGCTAAATCTGGCATTAGACAGTCCAAAAAATGCTAAAAATGATTTCTAAAAAATGCTAAATTAATGCTAAACATTTTTTAAGATTTTTGTTAAAACCTCTGATATATAAAAAATTTAAATGATTTATTTCTATGATATACACAATTTTTTAGATTATTTTATTTTTTATAGTCTAAGAAAAGTTGAATCTTTAAAATAATTATTTTTTCAGCAGTTTAGAGCAAACAATTTTTTCCATTGAATTTTTATCTCAATACAAAGTGAAATTTCCTAGTATGTACTTTTATATTGTAATATTAGAGGGAAAATAATATTTACAAACGACATGATAAGGATATTTTTAATATTCCCTGAATATCATATTCTTTTTTTTATAAAACAAGACAGGGTTCTAAACATAAGGATTATTCATTTTCAGACGAAATTTCATTTTTGGTTCAACTATTTCTAGCCAAAATTTATTATAATTTATAAATTTTTTTTAGTAAAATCAATAAAACTATTCATCCAAATTTTTAAAATATATAATGCTAAAAAAAGCTAAAAACGTTTTCTAAAAATGCTAAATAAAATGCCAATTGCAAAAATGCCAAAATGGCCACACTGATAATCTGTAATGACAGCACTGTTTTCCATTATACTAAAAAACGCTCAACACGTTGAAAATATCTCTAAATTAACAGTACTAACTGTCACCCGCAGAGGTTTGACATTATTCGTCATCCGCTGCAGTGGAAAAAATTAAAAGCCAGTTAGTTTTATTATTGTGTAAAAATCTATAAATTAATTTCTTTAATTAAATGTTATAAATTAGTTAATACAAAATAAAAAATACTTAACAAATAAAAAAAGAGATCGCACCTTAACAAATTGTCTTAAAAGTCAAGGCACCTTAAATACAAGCAGCAGCAGACAAAAACAAAGCAAGAAAACATGGATAGCAAAGGACGCAATGTTATAGTTTGCGATAATGGTACAGGTGTAAGTTAAAAAAAAATACAAAAGGAAAGAAAAGCAAATTTGCCTAATTCCTTTTGCCTTAAGGCAATTTTTCTATAATGCGGATGTCTGCTAGCAAACAAGAGATTACAATAGGCAGTGTAAAATAATACTATTGACATACATTTGGGATTGTGGGTCATTTTGTACATTATAAGTCTATTTAAAATTTATGAGTGAAAAACAATAGTATACATATATCTAAATTACATTATTTTCAGTTTGAAGACCCTCCCTTTAAAGTTGAAACAACTGATTACTCATAGTTTTAATATACTTACCTTGTAGAAGCAGCACATTGATTGTGTATTTGTTGTTTTGTTATCTGCACTGTTTTTTATTTGGAATATTTAATATTCTTTACGCTTTATCGAAGTACCTACATATGTACATTGAAACTTTGGATTTCAATTCCATAGTATGTAGTATATTTAATAACACCATCAAATTTGATTTTTTTAACAGAGTTATTCAAATATTTTTACAACTTTTTTTTAAAACCTCAATTGAGTAGATCCATTCAGAAATATGCATCCGAGTACGAATGTTATAAACATATCGCACTATCATATTCACTATTATATTTAATTTGTAAATGTTATATGATAATGTACCTGCGACAACTTCTAAGATATAAAGAACCATGGACATCAAAAGTGTGTGTGCCATAACGGATTTATCATAATGAGGCAAACAAATACGAAAGATATAACAGCCATTTTAACGATTTTTGTTTTGGCTTATCTTGTATTTGGTCTTTCCTTTATTTACATTAATACCAAAATTGTTGCTTTGATTATTTACGGCATTTACAATCATTTGCAGATCAATTATATTGTCGGCCAATAGCGTTGTATCGTCTGTACTCTTACTCCAACATTTAAATCATTTGAGGCTTCTTGATTCACTCCCAATATAAATTAAAAAATAAATAGGGATAGAATTTCGATTCCAGTATAGTGATTTTATAAAATTGATTTCTTTACTGCCTTTAAACACTTTAAACTTTTATTTACACATTAATTTGTCTGGCAATTAGTTTTTAAATAATTTACGGCCTATTTCACCAAGCTCAGTTATAATAAACTATTACTGTCAATAAACATATTGGAAACTGACGCACAGTGTAAGATTTCGCCAATCTAGGAGGATTCAATTCAATTGCAGCCAACGTTTAAGAGATTTAGTCTTGAAATTTGGAAGAAAAGCTTTCATTTTTAAGGTGGGGGCTCAGATATAAAATGAGGAACATTGGACAAAAACTACTCCCCCCTCGCATATTAACCCCACATTTTTTTTTGAATTAAGCCAAAAAAAAAGTATTTTTATAAGCTACAGTTAGTGTACTCTAAAACTTTTATGGGAGTAAATATTTTTTTACTAGAAAAATATTGAATAAAATAAATAAAAAAATATTTTTTGTTGTTGTTTTCAGTGTTTTATGCACTTATTGTATTTAATATTGTATTGTATTTAATATTGTAACACCTTTTATTTAATATATATTGCCTTCACTTCTAAATTTAATCTGAATCAGAGCTTTCTTCAAATTTTTCATGGTCCATGGTCCAGGCTCCATGCTGAGTTTTTGGAGTTAAACGCAAACTAGGTATGAATGGATCCGTTGAAATAAGAAGTCTGTGCAGTAAATGTGTATTCATGTCCACTCGTGATGTTTTTCTGTTAACAAACTCGCGGTAATTTCTTGAATGTTTATTTTTAGACTCTTGCGCCTCTTCGGAAATTACCAATGGGGAGAATACTGGAAGAGATTATGTCTTTTCCATGATACAAAATTTTGTGCACAGAAACTGGCATGTTGAACCATGAATATTCCGACAAATAAAGCTCTGTAGTTTCTGCCGTGTAGCGCTGAAAAGCGTGTATATTTATGGGGTAACCACTTCCTATACAAATAAGTATTGCGCGAAACCTCTTTATAAGATTAATATTTATGCCTGTAATATCAGATGATTTTTCTGCGTCTTTAAAACATCTTTTTGCAGTATTGCCATCATTTGTTTTGCCGGGTTTTTGCTTCGGCATATCCACTAAAAGACTCATTTCTTTTTTAAATGTGTCTTGAATTTTTTCTCTCTTTCAGCTACTTTATCTTTATTGTCCTCACCTGATACATAGCCTTTTTTAATTTCGATTCTGCACGAGATGTGCAGCAAGCACTCCATAAATCTTATATACGCATGTAAAGGCTAATATTGTTCATCGTTTCTGGTGTAGCACCAAAAAAAGCATTATCATGCATAAATCTGTCTTTCACTCGTCGAGATTTATCCCATCTCACTTTAAAATCGTAGCATATCTTTCGTAAACGTTCATTTAACTTTTCACAGTCCTCATCTTTTCCAAAAATTGTTAAAACGAATCTTAAAATCGCTTCAAACCTTTCAGATTTGATGTTATCTAACCAAACATGTAAAATTTCCTCGCGCGATATTTCGGACATAATAAAAAACGATACCTTTGGGCAAAATATGAACAACCTTTTATTCTTGAAATCAGTTTCGTGAATCTATTCGATAATCCTCCTTGTGGTACCGACGTAGAATCTAATAGAATATAAAAGTTTTAGTATGTGTAAAGTTGAAGACTTTTTTACACTTACTTACTTTAGGCTTTTACAGAAGCAAATTTATTTATATACTCCACTTAAATTTTTTTTAACGATTTATTGCAAATTTTATAGTTGAACTATTAAGAAAAAAAACTTTTTGGAAAAAAGCACGAATGATTTAATTCACCCCACTCTTAATTTGAAGACTGGTGTAGGCTGTCAAGTTTGTTTTTGAATGCATGTAAATAACACTTGTTTGATAGACGCCATCATGTTAACAATTTTTTGTATTATGTTTTGTGTTTATTTTCGATGTTCGAAAAATATTGTTCGAAAAATATTGTTTTCGAACATCTACGAAAATATGATCAAAATTGAAGCACTTTTTTTGATTAAGTCCCCTTAGATTGGAAAACTAGTCTTGGGCTTAATCGTTCGTTTAGGTGACCGGTCATTATCGTTCAATTTGAAACAGTGAACGAGTTCGTTCATTTCGTTCAATCGTTCATTTCAGGTCACTTGCTCTTTTGTGTCAGTTTGTCTTTTGAATCAGTTGTCGCTTTCGTTCATTCGTTCACTTGTATTGCCCTCTTTACTAAACAATCGATTGAATGTGTTAATAGAAACAACATGTAAAATAACACTCAAAATTCAAAAGAATAGGTATTAAGTGTAAAAAACTGAAAATGTAATTAGAAATCGGATTATTTTAAATAAAGGAATTTTATAACGGAGAAATTAATTAAAAATTAATTAACTTTTTTTTTTTTTATTTAAAATTAAAAATACAAACTACAAAAAATTTATTCAAAGGCTTTTCAGTTAATTTTAACTTAATTTAAATTACGTTCTAAGACAGCTTAAGCAGTATGTTTACCTGTCATTATAACCTACTAAATAAGCCAAATATTTTTTCTTTTTTATTTATTTTTATTTATGAACTTCAGTTTTATTTTATGCAGAAATAAAAATCATTAAAGGTTTTCATGATATCGCTAAAAGCCACGCAAGCTGTGCAAACTGTGCATTTTAACGCCCTCGCAAATGAACTGCCAAAAATTTTATGAGAATTAATTTATACAAACTTCATAAAATTGCTCAACAATTTTGACTCGTAAACTTGCGCTGTTCAATTGTGCACTTATATATTTTTTTCCAGTTTCTTTATTGAATCTTCATATATTAAATATGAACTAACAGTAAGTAATCAAATCTTATCCAAATACTTTAATTCATGTCCTGCCAGTGCCCCAAAAAATTTTTCTTATCACGGTTTCTGTTCACATATTTAGGTGTTTCTTGCTCTTCTGTTTGGGTGAGTGCTGCAGTGTCTCTTCTCCTTAAGCGAGTGTGGCCGCCAACACTTAAAATATTTCGAGCTAGTAGATTTGGGTGTAGTTCAAGCCTTTAAATATTTTACTGCGTATTTTGTAATAATAGTTTTTACCAATGGCACGTTGAGACCCTTGTGGATATTCGAGTTTTTAACATACCAGGCAGCGGCTGTGATTATACGAAGAAGGTTATTTTGGCGCCCTTGAATTTTTTTGATATTTGACGCTGAGGCAGTGCCCCATAATTGAATACCGTACCACCAGATTGATTTTAAGATAGAGTTGTAAAGAAGAAGTTTGCAATCGAGACTAAGGACAGAATTTCTTCCAATAAGCCAATGAATTTGAATGGCTTTTAGTTCATTTGAGATAATTTTGCATCTATATGGAATTTCCATTAAACGGCGATATAGATGTATACCGAGATATTTTACATGCGAATGTTGAGGTATTATTTGATTATTGATTTTAATAGGGGGCATGAATCCCGACGCAAGGTGAATGTTATATGTACGCATTTTTGGTCGTTGACCATTATCCTCCATTGTTTTAACCATATTTCTAGTTGAAATATATGCTCCTGCAAGTAACAAATTGCTTCATGATGGTTTTCATGCACGCAAGTGTTGAAGTTTGGGTGTAGTTGTTAGTTGGCATATCCGAAGTATATATTAGGTATAATAGTGGACCCAGGATGCTGCCTTGTGGGACTCCAGCGGCAATTGGCTCAGGAGAACTTAAAAAGTTCTTTAGTAATGCATTTTCGACCGACTAAGTAGTTTTCTAACAGCTTGTGTGTGTTTACTTGTAAGTTAAGCTTCAATTTATGTAATAAGCCTTCGGGCCAGACTTTATCAAATGCTTGAGACACATCAATGAAGAGAGCGAAACAATATTTTTTTTCTTCAAAGGCTTTTCTTATGGCGTTTACTATCCGATGGGTTTGTTCAATTGTGCTGTGTTCTTTTCTAAAACCGAACTGATGGTTAGGAATACATCTATTTTCATTTAAAATTGGAATTCATTTTGACACTAAGAGTTTCTCAAACAGCTTTGATATATTAGATAATAAACTTTAGGCCTATACGACTCAACTTTTGTGTGATCTTTTCCTGGTTTAGTTATCATGGTAACTAAGGAAACTTTCCATTCTTGAGGGTAGTATTCAAGGCGTAACAGCATTAAAAATAAAAAGAATAATTTTCTTTTCTATGCATGGTAGTACCAAAACATTTTGTTACTGACCGTGTCACAACCAGGAGCTTTCTTAGGGTTTAAATCACAAATAGCCTTTTCGATTTCTCTTATCTCAAATCTTAGGGGAACAGCTGCTTTAACATCAACGGGTGGTAACTCCACAGCAATATTGTGTAATGTATGAGGGTTGAATACGTTTTTCAAATGATTAACAAATAGATTTCCTTTTTCTGTATCATTTCTTGCCCAACTTCCATTAAAGTTTCTTAAAGGTGGCTTAGAGATAAATGGCATTTTCAGATTTCTAGCTGCACGCCATAATGAGTAGTCTGATTGTGGAGTTGCATCCAGTTCCTTAAGATATTTTTTCAACGATGCCGTTTTCTGAGACTGCAGTAACTTTCTTAAACTTTTTGTGCACTCTTTTAATAATATCTTAAGTTGAGGAGATCTGTGCAATTGCCACTCTCTTCGAACTCTCCTTTTTTCGGTCAAGAGCCGCTCGAAATCTGTAGAATATATTTTATTATTTTTTTTTATTTTAATGTTTTTGCTGGAATGTTTAACAGCTAGCTTAAGATAACTGTCAAAATTCACAATAGAGATTTCCACATTCTCCGGTGTATCAACCGGAATATTTTCTGTGCAATGGGTTCTGAGCTATATTTTAGCCAATTTATTTGTGAGGTTGTCGTCGCTAAGTAACCAGACGGAGATACAATTCTTTTGGCGTTAATTATAGTAACAATTGTAGGTGTGTGATCTGAAGATAATTCTATAGAAGCTTCAACATGAATCGTTTCTGTGGGGATATTTTTAATCAGGCCAAAATCGATGACATGTTGGTTGTCCGCTCGCGACTACATTTAAATCCATTAGAGATTGTATTAAACAAGACACGACCCTTTGGTGTTATAAGTCGTGACCCCCAGAAGGTATGTTAAGCGTTAAAATCGCCGGCGGCCAGGAAGCATGGTCCTAATGATTTATAATATTTATAATATTGTCTTTCTGATATTGAATATCTAGGTGGAGAGTATAAAGATGAAATTACTATGTTTCGATTTAGTTCTTCAACACAAATGTTCGTTGCGTGCAGATAATCTTCACAATGGTCACACATTAGGTAGTGTTTGATTCGGGCTCTGTCTCGAGGGTCCTTGGTATCATATAATATATAACCATTTATTTTAAATGTATTTCTTGAGGACAAATGCGTTTCAGAATCCATCATAATATCAATTTGTTTATGTTTAATAAAGTACTCTAGTTCATTTTTGTGTTGGCGGATGCCATTTGCTTTCCAAAAACAAATTTTCAGACAGTTCATGGCTTGTTAAGTACAGCTTGCAATAACATCGACTACATTCTTAACATTTCCTGCATCATATTACCCATTGTGTTCATATTATTTACAGTTTGCACTTATGTTTCCATAGCAAACTTAAATTAGAAACGGCAGTTTCATCATTATTGGGTAAATCACCTTGCATTGGCATATGGTTTGATTTTAGGACGTTAGCGTAGGAGATTATGTTAGTAACAGGCTGCGGTACCTGAATGGCATTAGTGTCTTTTTGGTGTCTTACCTGAATTTGAGTGGGATTAGGTTTCAGGCCCACCGAACGCTTGAGGATGGATCATACTGGATATCCTCTGTAGTTGTCAGTGTGATTACCGCCACAGTTGCTATATTTTTTTACGTTGGCATCGTTTTTAGACATCGCAATGAACTGTACCATGTAATTCCCCACATACGACGCAAACAGAGACTATTTCATGACGTTTGGTGCTTCAAGGATTAATCCTCCAGAATCGCAAAACGATTTTCTGAATTTATTTTATTAAAAGTTGGAACTTTTGAGGCCGATGCGACAGCTGAAGAGGTAGGGCTGCGACCCCTTTTAAGCACTGTTATATACCTGTCCATACCAACTTGTACTTGAGGCTTTTGACAACTTTTCACTTGTGAGTTATCCATTGCGTCAATGTTTGAGTTCATGGTATCATTTACCACTAAGATTGTTTTTGCCGCTTCGGTAACACTTGCAGGCGTATTGTTTTCTTTTGTTTTATTTATTTTAACATTGCTTTCGTTAGCTTCAACTGTCCAATAAATTTTTTTTTCATTTAGCCCTACTGTTGTTTCACTGTTTTTACTCATACAAAAAGTTCTTTTTGTTTTTCACCGATCGCTCTTTATGTTTTTATTATTATATATTACAATATATATGTATGTATGCATTCATACATACATATATATTTTTTACTTTAGTTTTTCTTTCTTAATAATTGTTCACTTTGATGTTAAATAATTTAAATAAAAATATTTTATTTATGGCGTCCATTCGCTTCTATCGGGAATTATATTTTATATTAAGTTTATATTGCAAAATCAAATTTATTAAATTAATAATTCAAGTCGTATGAAGAAAACACGTATATTCACAACAAAGCACACTTTGCAACTTAGTGCATTTATATAAACAGATTTTTTGTAATGCGTCTTTTTCAATGAAAAATTCAAGTGCTTATAAATCACAAACAATAAATTCTTACAATAATTTGAAAAAATTAGTCTTTTGGCTTTCCTAATGCATTTTTAAACACGAATTTCACATTTTAATCTCAAATTTCCACTTTAATTTTTTTTTTGGCATTGACGTTTCATACAAACTGATATTAATTGTTTAAAATTACACAAAAATTAAAAAGGGTCTTCAAGCGATATCATAAAAACCTATAGTGTATGCGATTATTTATATTCCAAATTAATATTAATAAGATTTTTGTTTAAAAAACAAAGTATTCCCAACTTTTGCGGAGATAATTTCACAACTTGAAGCAAACCTGCAGCAATAAATCGTCTGTTAGAAGTGAATGAAACCATTTGACAACTTAAGTATTTCTGCGCCATGATCTTAAAGTTTGAGTTTAATATTTAATACCGCCAACGCTCTTCACAAACGCTCAAAGGTCAGTTCATGTAGACTTATCAGAACTTTTACTAAATGTAGGAGGGGTGACCGTGTCTTTAACACTTTCGGAATGCAGAGTCATGTTAAGTAACCCAATAAGATGTTTTTTCGATCTATTGTCTTTGAAATTTTCAAGCTTTGTATCGAAGGTAAAGAATTTTAGGTAAACAAAATTTCATTATTCTCTAAGCCCTCAAATCTATCATTCAGAGCTAATGCTACATAGGTCGCCAATTTATGGGACTCTGAACTATTCTGCATCTCAGTTTATTCATTTATCGTAATTTCTAATAATGTTCGAAGACTGTTAACTAGCGAAATATCATCAGAAAATGTAGCAATGGATTTGCTTATGGATTTTGTGGTCTCTTTTAAGTAACTCAAAATTTGTAGCGAAGTGATTTTATTTTTACAAAAATCATTAAAAATTGGCAGAAAATCCTTAAAACGTACAAATGATTCCAAACATACATGATTTATCAATAGGAGAACGTTTTACCATTATGGTGAAAATAAAACGGCCGATGCCGTTTTACACAGCAAACGTGGAAAATAAATATACATATCGAAGGCATGAAGTAGGATTACTTTCTACTTTAGCATGCGTCTCGAAAAAAGGAAAAACGCGTGGCGTGGACCGACCTCCAGCTTAAGAATCCAAAGAAACAATTTTTGATTCTGTTTAAAATTATGCTATTAATTGTTATGCAAAAAATAAACATTGAAAATTAAATTCTTTGTTCAAAAAAACTACAAAAAAGGATCGGAATATCGACAGTAAAACATCGCCGATACCGATATATCGGCAAACGTGAAGTATCGCCGATATATCGGCATCGGTATCGGTATTCGTTACACCCTAATTAAAATATATAGTTCTCTATTGTTTTTTTATACAACATACAATCGATACAACGGCACAAGGGGTTTTGTGTATACGGCAACTATTTAAATTATATATTATAAAAAAGCAAAAAATGGCAAGTGCTTTCAAATCGTCATTTATTAAGCTGACCGGTTTAAAATCATACCATTAAAATTTTTTTGTAAGCAGAACAACTTTTGCGTTATTTGACATCACTTTGGCAAAAAGTGATTATTAGGACAGTCCTGAAGTTAATTATAACTTTACTTGATGAATTTGGCCATTAAAAAAATTTGAAATTGTTGCGTTTTGATCTAATTTATAATTTATACGGTTCTTGTTCTTGGGATGCCTAACAAATGTCCTTGTACCAGGTATAGCAAAAAGGACTAATCTGTTCAGAGAATATTGTTCCATTTAGCCAGGCCAATCACGGTGAGTTCGAACAAAGTTAATTCGATTGCGCACTTGTCTGAATTCAACAGAGGAACTTTTCTTGGGCCAAAAAAGTTTTGTTTAATGAGATGTGAACGAAAAGTTGACGTGTGATCTTAAAGTTCTTAGTACTGCTTTATCTTTACACAGTTGCACATAATCTGCTCAACTGTCTCTAACTCCTCCGGGTCTTCACACAACCCGCACATATCCGACATGTCGGACCCCATCCTCATCGCTATCCTGCCTATCATGCAGAGGCCCGTGATAATTCCTATCATGGTCCTAACGCAGACCCTACTCCTGCCCAGCAGCGACTCCGAAACGGACTTCCTAAGCACCGGCCACAGCGTCCGTAATACCCGGCAGTCCGTTCGGTTCCCCCAGGCCCGATGGGTCACGCCCAGAATCCATTCCCAGATCCTTCTAAAATAGAAGCTTATTGGAGGTCTAACCGCCTCCATACAGTTAGGATCCTCCATCCCTGAGCCCTGTCTCGCTAGCTCATTAGACACCTCATTGCCGTTTATGTTGCAGTGACCCGGCACCCAGCACAACCTTAACACATATTCCCTCCTAAGGCTTCCGCCAGAGCCCTCCTACAACCATCAACAAGCTTGGAGTTCACTTAAATTATTAATTGGTCACTATTCATAAAGATCATGTTATTAAAAACGTAAAAAAAAATTTACATTTATCCATATTTGATTATTGATACAAAAAAAAAATTTACATTTATCCATATTTGATTATTGATACATATAAAAAATTACACCTTTTCCAATTGTATTTTAAAATTTTCCAAATGTATTTTAAAATTTTCCAAATAATTTTTAAAATTGTCTAAATATATTTTTAAGTTTTCTAAATGTATTTTGAAATTATCTAAATATTTTTAAATTGGTCCAAATATATTTTAAAATTTTTCAAAAATAATTTAAAATTTTCAAATACAATTTAAATTTTCCGTATGTGTTTGAAATTGTCCAAATGTATTTCAAAATTATACGAATGTATTTCAAAATTTTGCAAATGTATTTTAAAACCATCCAAATTTTTAGATTGTCGAGTTGTATTTTAAAAATTTAAAATACATTTTGAAAATTTTTAAAAAATATCTTTATATAAATTATTGAAATACAGTGCACTCGCGATAATATGAACTAATTAAAACCACGCCAGTTCGCTTTTTCAAGGTTGTTCATATTTACGAATGGCAACTAATTTCCTCTCAAAAATATTTTCCGTGTCCGCTAGCAGTGATTTTTTTGTCTCTCATATTCAAAAACCATCCGAAGAACGCATTTTCAATTTTTGGTTACTCGAAAGGCCGCACGTTTTTCTTTTTCCAGGTTAAATAAACGAATTGTTAGCATTTTTATTTTGCAACATATTGTAGAATATTTCACCACAAATTTATAAGCGAAATTAGTAACACTGACACCTTTTCCTAAATGTTCTAAATCTTCTAAAATTTCTGACTTTTTTAAGTTAAAAACTTATGTATGCTTTTTGTATGCATATTTAAGAACTATTCACGTTCAAATTATGTTTAAAGATGAATATGGAATTCTAGTTGAATGTGAGCACTAACTAAATCGTGTATGCAAGACATTTTGATTGACATTTGAAGACAATTTTAAAGCAAGCAGCTAGAAAAACTCCCGAATTATTAAACAGTTGAATCAAAATTTATCCACCACCCTGTTGATTTAGACTTAAACCTTTATACGTAGATAAAATACGTTAAAAATATAATTATAAGTTGTTCATATTTTAAAGCTTTCGTACAAGTTAATATTTTAGAGTAGTCAAAAAATACAAAAAATCGGAATTCCGAAAATCACTGGATTAAAAATCAGAAATATCGAGGTTCGAGATTTACCTAATCCCGGGTTTGCCGATTGAAGCCTTAATTTTAATAAAGCCTTACAAGTTAATATTTTAGAGTAGTCAAAAAATACAAAAAATCGGAATTCCGAAAATCACTGGATTAAAAATCAGAAATATCGAGGTTCGAGATTTACCTAATCCCGGGTTTGCCGATTGAAGCCTAACTTTGTATAAAAATTATAAAAGGGTAGATAGCTTAATAAAAATTTAAAAATACTAGCAATTTAAAATCCTAAAACGAATATTTCAGAAAGTTATATGTAAATATCATACTTACATACATATACATATGTATACATTTTTAATATATTGTTACGAAATTAGATTTGTCTAAGAATTATTTATGGTTTTAGTTATAAGTTATCTTGTTAATTATAGTTTTATGTCATATAAGTTACTATTTTTATGAACGCCACTGTAACTAAATTTTCTAGCAATTGTAATTGTAGACTTTGAATTTAAAATAATTCGAACATAATTTTCTAGAAACTACTAGACGGTTCTTGAACCAACTAGGAATAGTTTTGAACTATAAATACAGGCTAACTCATAAAAGTTTAGTTTAGTTTGATTGGAGACATTAAACGGTTCAAATCGATACTTACAATTGTGGTTAAAATTTGTGAACATTATAATTAATTTCAATAAAGTTTGTTAAGTTGAACTCGTGTTTGTATTTATTTTGATTTGCAATTAAAAGAACTCAAAGGTTAAAAACCTTAACGCGTTTTATTAAGTAAAAACGTAACAATTGGTGTCAGAAGTGAAATTGCAATAAAAAAAAAAAAAAAAAATTGATAAACAATGAAATTCGATGAGCTTAAAGTTGAGCAGCTGAAGAAGGAGTTGGGCAAGTTGGATCTGCCGACTGCAGGAAATAAGGCTGAGCTGCAGAGAAGATTAATCGATGAATTTAAGCGGCGCAATATCGACATCGCAGCTTATGAATTTGACGAAAAAGAAGAAATAGAAGTTGCTACCCGTGCAGTAACAAGCAACATGGATCTTAGCACAATGTTTGCTGCTATGATGGAGAAGATGGAAAAAATGTCTGCAGAAACTTCTAGAAAAATTGAAGAAAATTCTAGAAAAATGGAAGAAAATTCAAGAAGCATGGAGAAAATGGTAAAAGAAAATTCGGTTGAAAATGTTAGAAAAATGGAAGAAAATTCTAGAAAAATGGAGGAAAACATGGAGAGAATGGTAAAAGAAACTTCGGCTGAAACTTCTAGAAAAATGAAGGAAAACTCAAGTACCATTTTGGCTGAAATTCAAGAAAATTCCAGACTGACAAAAGAAAAACTTGAGAAGCTTCAAGAGATTTCTACTGCTATAAATGAAAGAGTAGACGATATGGAGATGGAATTCAACCAGAAGATGTTGGATGTAAAAACACAAGTCACGGTTTTTGATGGAAAACTACATCATCTGGAAGAAAAAGTCAATAGTCTTCAATATCAAGAGGGAGCGGTGAGAGTTTTTCCAGAAGTATCGAATAGAATAAGAGCTCCAAGTTTTGACGGTAGCTCACCATTGAATGTGTTCAAGTTCCAGTTTGACACAGTTGCCAACAAAAATGCATGGAACAATGAAGAAAAAGCCATAGAGTTGATTCTGGCTTTAAAAAGAACTGCAGCTGAAATTCTAGAAAGTGTACCAGTAAGTTGCAGAAACAATTATGACGACATTATGGTGGCACTGCAACGTAAGTATGGTGGTGAACACAGAAAAGAAATATTCAGAATGGAATTACGGGGCAGAGTAAAAAGGCAAACGAGACGCTACAGGATTTTGCACTAGAGATCGAGCGTTTGGTGCAGCTTACTTATCCAGGTGAAAGTCATCCATTGCTAGATCACTTTAAGACCGAAGCATTTTTAAATGGTATACGAGATGCTGATGTAAAACTCGCGGTATGTGCATCACAGAAATCATCGTTTGCAGAAACGGTATCATTTGCCCTAGCCCAAGAAACCGCCCGGATAATTTCAAGGCCGCAAGCGTATAAGGTACGAAAGCTTGATTTCTCTGCTGAGGACGAAGGAGATCTTTTAAAGGAAATGAGAAGCATGAAGGAGGCAGTTTTGCAAGCTTTGGGCGATAAGCAAAATAAAACCAAAAGCAGAGTAAAATGCTATAACTGTGGTAAAACTGGTCATATTCAACGAAACTGCAAGTCACCAAGAAAACGATCCCGATCTGCTTCGCCACAAAGAGACAACCAAACTTATCGACATTCATCACAAGAGTCACTTTTAAACTAAAAAGAGCTAGCCCTGCGGGGCATGAGCTAGCTTCCACATCTGATGGCCCCACAATTTCTATATCAGTTGTGCAACATAGTGACAATAATCTTACTATTGAACCACTGAGAGGGGTAAGTCTGCGAACAGCTACGGGAGAGTCTGCCACAGTCTATAGAAAAGTAAAAGTACAATTAAATATGGTTAATACAATCGTCCATTACGTATTTGTAGTGGCAGATATTGTAGACGAGGTAATCATTGGCGCAGATTTTATGATTGGACAGAGTATTCGTTTGGATATGGGTCAGCAAATTATGTATAGGCGTGATGTTGAAATACCCCTTGAAGTTGGATACGAAATCAAGGCTCATGTAAGACAATTAATCGCCCTTGAATGTGAAAAATTGCCACCCAAATCAGAAACCTTAGTATGGGCGCGAATGGATGGAGAATGTGAGGACAACAGTTTGTGGGTGGTGGAGCCAGCAGAAATTAAAGGCGATGTCGTAACAGCAAATGCCCTCGTAAAACCTATCAAGAGTTTAGTTCCTGTGAGAATATTAAATGTATCCAGTAGTGAAAAAGTCCTTGCGCGGAACTGCAAGATTGGACAATGTACTTCAACAGAGGCAATAATTAATTGCGAGCAGCATCAATTCGCAGCAAGAAAGAGTTTTAAGGACCACGAATCACTAGAGGAACATGTGCGAAAATGGACCCAAAAACTAACGCCGCCTAGTAAAAATAAGGCCAAACAACTACTACGTAAATATGCCTCTGTATTTGCTTTGAAAGGTCAAAAACAAGGTAGAACTTCAATCGTAAAACACGAAATCAACACCGGTGGCGCTAAGCCAATAAAACAGGCACCTGGAAGCATTCCTCTAGCAAAGCGAAATGAAGTAAGAGAGCTGCTTAGCGAGATGGAAAAGAGCGGAGTTATTAAACCATCATCAAGTCCATGGAGCTCACCAGTGGTGTTAGTGAAAAAGAAAGATGGAAGTACCAGATTCTGCGTAGACTACAGAAAACTTAATGACGTCACGAAAAAAGATAGTTATCCATTGCCTAGAATTGATGATACCTTGGACACGTTAGCCGGGACGGAATGGTTTTCTACATTAGATTTGCAGAGCGGTTATTGGCAAGTGGAAATTTCAGAAAATGATAAGGAGAAAACTGCGTTTAGCGCAAGTGGTGGTTTATGGCAGTTTAATGTGATGCCATTTGGACTCTGCAATGCTCCGGCTACATTCGAGCGTTTAATGGAGCAGGTGTTAAAAGGTCTTCACCAAAAGACATGTTTGGTGTACCTTGACGACATAATTGTCATGGGGAAAACATTTGATGAACACCTTAAAAACCTTTGGGAAATGGGACTTTCAGCATAGGTGCACGTAGTGCGGAAAGTTTTCTGACTGTCATTCACTTGGGAGTGACCAGTAACGATTCCTCTGTTTGACTGTCCAAGCAACTCACTACTTCCGGTCCTAGACCAAGTATTTCCCGGGCAATGGCTTTCCAGATTCCTCTGAGAGCTAGCTAAAGTGAGAAGGCGCCCAGCCATGTAGCCTGAATGGTTAAAGTACATCTTAACGTCTCAGGCAAGTAGGCAATTTACATGAATATTTGCTGAAGCATGACTGCATCGTGGGATTGGACACGAAGATATCAGCCCTATCACCAATTTAAGAAAGGAGGGCCAGCAACCCACTTTTCTGAAATATAATCTGCTAACGAATCGCCTATTGGCGCCCTATGCTCCAGTGGGAGTTAGAGGAACATATATATTAAAAACCTGGAAGAAGTGTTGAAACGTGTATCCATGGCAGGACTTAAGCTAAGTTCTAAGAAATGTTCGCTGTTCCAGAAGGAAGTAAAGTACCTGGGACATCGAGTAACCTCTAAAGGCATTTCAACGGATGAAGATAAAATAAAAGTTGTAATGGAGTGGCCTCGTCCGAAAAATCTACATGAATTTCGCAGTTTTCTAGGCTTATGTACATACTACAGGCGTTTTGTACCGAACTTTGCAAATATTGCTGCAAACTTACACGAGTTGACTAAAAAGGCGCAAAAGTACATCTGGGGTGAAGCACAGGAAGCAGCATTTCAGAGACTGAAGGCACTATTGTGCTCAGCACCAATTTTGGCTTATCCCATTACTGGAGAGAGATTTGTGTTAGATACTGATGCGAGCGGATACGGAATTGGAGGTGTGCTTTCCCAATTGGTCAATGGCATAGAGCGAGTCGTAGGCTATTACAGTCCAATACTTTCAAAGCCCGAGAGGAACTACTGCGTGACGCGAAGAGAGCTCCTGGTAGTACTGGAGTGCATAAAACATTTTCACAAGTATTTGTATGGTCAACATTTTGAGTTAAGAACAGACCATTCTGCACTCAGGTGGTTGCTTCAATTCAAGAATCCGGAATGACAGATAGCTCGATGGATTAAGCGCCTTCAGAGTTACGATTTTAGCATTGAGCACAGAAAAGGCGTGAAACATGGAAATGCGGATGCCCTATCAAGGCGGCCCTGCAAACTGGAATGCAAGCATTGTGTTAAAGCTGAAGGTCAAGAATATATCTGTGAAGTTCGCCTATTACAGATAGAGTCCAGAGAAGACTGGACAATGGCACAGAAAACTGACCCTATATTGAAAAAAATTATGAAGGTCAAAGAAGAAGGCAGAAGGCCGACTCGAAACGAAATTTCATCTGAAAGTCCACTAACAAAAGCATATTGGGCCCTATGGAACAGCCTCCAGTTGATAAACGGCTGCCTTTACCGTACATGGGAAAGTACCAATGGAAAGTCAGTTCAGAACCTTATTGTAGTGCCGTCGTCGAAAGTACATGAAGTTTTAAATGAATACCATAACGGTCCTAGTGGTGGCCATCTTGGCATAACAAAAACTCTAGAGAAATTAAAACAACGTTTCTACTGGGTTGGGTGCCAACAAGCTGTGGCTTATTGGATATCAAATTGCACCCAATGCATTGCCGCAAAAGGTCCAGCAAAGAAAAGTCAGGGACCGCTACAGCAGTACAATTCAGGTGCCCCATTTGAGCGAATCGCAATGGATATAGCTGGACCTTTTCCTGTGAGTGATTCCGGCAACCGTTATGTGCTAGTAGTCATCGATTACTTTAGTAAGTGGCCAGAGGTGTATGCCATCCCAAATCAAGAAGCCAGAACCGTAGTAGACGTATTTGTAAATAACTGGGTGTGCCGCTACGGAGTTCCAATAGAATTACACTCCAACCAAAACAGAAATTTTGAATCTGCTGTGTTCAAAGAAATGTGTGAATTGTACGGTATAAGGAAAACTAGAACAACTGCTTTGCATCCACAATCCGATGGCATGGTTGAAAGATTCAACCGCACGTTAGAAGAACACTTACGTAAAGTAGTAAGCACACATCAGAAGGACTGGGATGAACACATTCCAAAGTTTCTGTTGGCATACAGATCAGCTGTTCACAATTCCACCTCTCGTACACCTGCCAAAATTGTCTTTGGAACAGAGCTCAGACTACCTGGAGATCTAGAATTTGGCGCTAAGCCTGGACCAACAGATGAAAATAATAAAGGCTCTACCTCAAAAGAACAAGATAACCTTAATGAACTTCATGAGTTCGTACGAAGCCGGATTAAGCTGTCCAGTGACAAGATGAAAGCCAGATACGATCGAGCGGCAAATTCGGAAGGCTTTACAGAAGGCCAGTTGGTTTTACTTTACAATCCACAACGCAAGAAAGGATTATCTCCCAAACTGCAGACTCATTGGGATGGACCATATAAGGTGATAAAGAAACTGAATGACGTGGTGTATCGAATTCAGAAATATAAGAGTCCAAGATCAAAAATGAAGGTGGTACATTTAGAACGACTAGCCCATTATGGAAACGGAGAATCTGAGCCTATTCGGGACGAACAGGCTTAAGTGGAGGGCAGTGTTACGAAATTAGATTTGTCTTAGAATTATTTCTGGTTTTAGTTATAAGTTATCTTGTTAATTATAGTTTTATGTCATATAAGTTACTATTTTTATGAACGCCACTGTAACTTAATTTTCTAGCAATTGTAATTGTAGACTTTGAATTTAAAATAATTCGAACATAATTTTCTAGAAAATACTAGACGGTTCTTGAACCAACTAGGAATAGTTTTGAACTATAAATACAGGCTAACTCATAAAAGTTTAGTTTAGTTTGATTGGAGACATTAAACGGTTCAAATCGATACTTACAATTGTGGTTAAAGTTTGTGAACATTATAATTAATTTCAATAAAGTTTGTTAAGTTGAACTCGTGTTTGTATTTATTTTGATTTGCAATTAAAAGAACTCAAAGGTTAAAAACCTTAACGCATTTTATTAAGTAAAAACGTAACAATATATTATATATATACAAACATATGCTTGCACATACATGTACATATATATGTATTAGTTATAAAAATGACTAAAAAAAATATCAAGAATTAACATATATATTAGTTACATTCATGCAGAAGAAAATATAAAGCGGTAAGTTCCTAACTTCCAGAGTATTAATAAGCATTAATTTTATATTCATGAAGAAAATACTACACATATTAACGCATGTATGATCATAAAATATACAACACTTATATAGAAGAATGATTTCCCGAAAGTTCTAGAAGGAGTCTTTTTTTATATGTGTTAGCAGTAACATCAAAAGTTCTCAAAAAATTAGGCAACTTATTATAAGATCGTGCAACTCTTACAAAAAATAACGCTCTAATATGACAGATAATTTCGGTATTTTTAACTGAATCTCTCGTTGATCTTCAAAAATTATACAACTGAATCAAATATCCAGGAGTATGTAACCTATAAGACTTATAAAAGTGGACAAGATTTCTAAATTTAATGAACTCTACAAATGGAAAACCAAAAAGTTTAAAACAAAAGGTGAGGCATGCTATCTTAATCTCAACGAGTAAAGATATCTCATAACTCTATAAAAACCAATCTTAATATTTTTAGAATATAGCCAACTGTTCCAGAATACACATCCAAACCAAATGAAAAAACCTGCATTATAAGCCCATGAACCATTTATTTTTTAACATATGTCGGTAACATTAAATCTGTGTTGTACAGTTTACGTAAAGTAAAATTCACTTTAGATATTATGAAATTAACATGACTTTCAATGATAATTTTGTATCAAGAATTACACCTAGACAATTAGGGCGATCAACAAACTCAATATACCCACTAAGAGTAATAGTAAACTCAGAACTACAACATTTGCCAAACAACATTGCCTTAGTTTTACCAGTATTAACTAAAAAACCATTATCCAAAACCCAACTATCTAACAATTGAACTGTTTAATTGATTACATTTTGCAATACATCAATATTGTTTTTTTTAGATACAGATAATCTGATTAAATATTAGGTTACTATTGTAAATATTCAGCCTAATTATGAATAAAAATTCCCCGGTATTCCCCTTTTATTCATTATTGCGTTAATTATTTTCTGTTTAATTTCGACTAAATAGCTAAGTAGCTACAAAATTTCTCTAATTATATTATATAATATCTTTTCTTTCCAGTTCGTTAAATGTGGCTATGCCGGTAGCAATTTTCCCGCCCACATATTTCCCTCCATGGTTGGCAGGCCAATCATTCGTGCTGTTAATAAAATTGGTGATATCGAAGTCAAGGTAAGTTTTCTAATAAATTTTAAATAAAATAGTTTAGTTAATTTTGATTATTATAAATTTAAAAATGCAAATTTCTTTTTTTTCTTTATTTATATGTAATAAAACAATATTTTTTTTCGAAAAATATCTTTTTGAATATTTTTACAGGATTTACACGTTGATGTAAGTCTATAGTTTTTTTCATTGACTACAGAATTTGCATTTTTCGTTTGCCTTTTTTAAAGTTTAAACAGTAGTTGTCAGTTTTACTAAACCTTGATTTTTTGTTAGCTAAACTAGACGTTGCTTTTGTTGCTGTAAAAATTTTTTTACATTAACAAGATGTTTTTAGAATGCTTTAAAACTGCATTAGTTTTATTTTCCTTTTTCAAAATTAAAAAAAAATTTTCTTTAATGAATGTTTGTTTTTTTTAATTTATTTCTTACTAACATTTTTACTTTGTAATTTTTAAAGCATGCTTTATCTTTTATTCACCCTTATCGTGGTTGGCGTTTTTGTGGCGAAAGTTAGGTGTTTTTAAAAATGGTAACGTGGTTAGCAAAAGCGACAACAAATACGACACTATTTACAAATTTATTACAAACAAGTAAGAGTACTATATTAAAAGCGGAAGTCAGTATTAAATTTATATTGGACCCATGTTAAATAATGGACCAACCATCCATCACAAAACTCTGTAGCGTGATTTCTAGTATTAAAAACCTTAATTTGAACAAATTTCGATATAGTAATGAAATTTGTTATAGCGCTTTATAGTTTTAAAGTGGTTTCAGAAGGCTGCTTGATATGGGACTTAAGGCAAATTATGGGCCGATTATCACGAAATTGCATGGTTTTATTTCTGAACATATGAAGCTTAATTGAACCGATCTTCACAAAATTTAACAGTGTGATTTCCAGTCCTAAAAAACTGTGACGTAGTAAATTTTATTACAGCAGCATTATTTGTTACAGTTTTAAGCGTACTAAACTGTTTTCCGAGAGCAGGCTTGATATGGTCCTATCCCAGCTAGCATTTGGGCGATCATTTTTGGTAAAAATACCCTAAATGATTCTTTTCAGATCACTTTTGATGATTAAAAACGGATTTATAACTTGAGCGATTGAAAAAGGAAACTTTATAAAGAGCTTAAAAGAACTAGAACAAATTTTAAGTAAGACCTGAGTGCTTACAATTCTAATTCACTTCATAGTCTTATTTGTATAATATTTTTAGCTTTTCTAAAGTCTTTAGAAAAAGTTTCCGGAGCTGGCCTAAGCAACCAGCGAAAGGCGCATACAATAAATTTCAGCGTTTTTATCAAAAATTAAAATTAAGCACGTCATGGAGAAATCTTATTAATAATTAATTTTGTATTCCCAAAAATAACTTTTCGTAATTTGTTTTTATCAATATTCTCAAAATGAACAACAGCTAATGTAAGATGCTTTTTTAAATATTTTGTATGAACTGAAATAATGAGTCATTTTTGACTATATTAGAACTGGACACATAAGTTTTAAAACCAATACACAATAAGCTGATAACTTCATTGTTTTAAAAATTTACTGTTTAAAAAATTGTGTATTTTGCACAAACAAACTTAAAATATAAAATTATAATTTCTAAAAATGAAAAATTATCATTTGAGAAAAAAAATCATTAAAAATATGATAAAATCATCATTCTGGCAACGCTGTTTGCGACCGAACTTAAAAATCAGTGATTCCAAAAGTGCAGATTTGGCTGCATTTTGCAGATTTTATACCCCAAAATTTCTAAAATGCATATGTAAAGATTTTTGGCTTAAAAATGCAGATTTTTTTAGCTTGGTGGAAACTTCTTTACTTTATCACTTAGGTTTGTATTATTTCCACTCCTTGCATTGAAAAACGAAAAATATCAACCATTCATAGAAGAAAATACTAAAGAAAATAAGTATAAGAATGTGTGATTGTTAAGTGTTGCTAATTTCGGTAATTACGAAAATTTTTGCACTTATGGTACAAAAAAATATCAAAAAAAATTTCGTTGGAAAAAATATATAAGGGTTCTCACATCAGGCGAACCAATTTTGAACAAGAAAAGTTAAAAAGAAAGACATAAATCATAAAATAAATAGTTCAACTATGACGTCGAACCGTTTGGAATTTGATTCGTTAGTAGGAATTTTATTCACAAAAGATAACTTAAAAATTTATATTGTTTTGATTCATTAAAAGTCCGGCGACTTATGAAGTACGCAGAGCTGCCATTTTTGGTTATTTCTAACTAAAATTGGTTATTTTTTTTCTCAATGTGGAGTGTGAATATTTTTTTAATTTTGGTTACTTTTTTTCTAAAATATAAAATACGTATGAATATGTTTTTGTTGATACACTTGCAATTTAGGTTTTTTAAATTTTTAAACTTTTTATTTACATGGGGGGTTATTCCGTATATGAATTCGAAAGAAATTATTTACGACTTCGAACAATGTGTAATTTGCACTACGATTTTCTCATTATTTGATTAAAATGAACGGAAGTTCTTTATATTTTATCGCAACCAAAAAATTCTTTTCAAAACGGCTTCTAGATATTTTTTAGGATTTTTGCTAAGAAAAAAATTGCCAAATGTGATTTTTATATAAGAAAATGCTATGTTCTGAAATTGAAATTAAATGAAGTTTTATCGATGGAGATTTTCAATTAATTTTTATTAAATGAGCGTAGTTTTTCTCATTTTAACAGTAGTAAAGATAAGTGGTACTTAAATTAGAAAGTGCATCATATATCACGCGGAATCGATTTCAGAAAATGACTGAAAGAGTACACAAAAGTAGATTTGATGTTTCTTAAACCTTGAATATAAGGAAAATGTTCTAAATTTGCACTATTTCCAGTAGAATATTTTAATATATTGATATACACATAGGCATTTCAAAGATTTTCAAAAATAAATTGATATAAAATCTATAATTTGAGAACTTACTGAATTTACTGTAAGAAATTTGGCAATATTTTTAATTTATAAAAAAGCCTTTGACTGTCAGTCATATATATATTTTCCCCCATTGAATTAAAGTTCTGAAATCGAATTGGTTCATATTCGTTATAATATTATACAATGATTCACAACATATTTCAAATAGAATAATTTTGAAACAGTAATAATTACAATTATAATTTTAAAATACAATTTACAAACAAGAGAAATAAGTTATACCTATTTTAATAATATTTTAGATTAAATTCACAAAAAATGCATTTCGCATATCGCCAACAGTTTCCAATTTCGCCAAGACAATCGCTATATCGCCAAACGTAAATGTTCATCTCCAAAAGAATTTAAAAATCGCCACATTTTACAACTGACAGTTAAAAAGCGGAAAATAATTTAATTTTTTGTTATTTATAACTGAAGTACAAATTTCGTTTATTGTTTAGTACATATTCAAAAAAATTCAATTTATTAACTTCCAATATACTGAATTTTGTATGAAAATTTGACGGGTTTAATGTGCTGTTTTCACAACACAAGTAATTGAACGTGTAGTACAATTTATATGAAAAATAATCAAAAAACTGAGTGCTTTTCATATAAATTATACTACACGTTCAATCACTTGTGTTGTGTAAACAGAACAAAACTCTTACAAAATAAAAATATTTTTCATGAAAAAGGTCTCAAATAAATAAAACTTTTTAATTTAACCCCCATATTCATAAAAATTATTTTTGATTAATAAAAAGTTTATTGAACAAATTTTCATAGAAAATTGTTTATGCATAAATACGTATGAATATATACGTAGATATTCATACGTACTTTTGTCTAAATATCTTTAACAACTGCAATATTTGAAATCTTGTAAATTCTCAATAATACTTTTGATAGCTTAAATAACATGACAAGCAACAAACATTTAAACTTTTAAAACAAATTCGGCAATTTTTATTGATATGATGTATTTGACCAAATTGCATCTATCCATAAAATTTTACTGGTACATGTAAATATATACATATCGTCGGTTGATTATTTAAATGTCGTATGTGGATTTTTTGCGGTTTTGAGTTAAGATCGATTCCTTAGGTTTTCCGACCTAATCTTTTATTTGGCGTAATCAGTTTTTCGATACCTCATACGAGCTTCGTGATATGGAGTGTTGAATTTGTCGTTTGTGGTATTTGCTGAAGCAATTTTCAAATTAAATGTGTTCAAACTCAACTTACTCGAAACTATCGGAATCCACATACGACCATTAAATTACACTAGTATACAAATTTTGATTTTGAAAAAGTATTTTTTAGGGTAACTAAATTTTTTTATTTATGTTTACATACTGCATACAAAAATGACAATTATATTTTAAAATTAGTTACAAATATTTTGGTTATGTAACAATACAGCTTTTAAACTTAATTTAGAGCCATCTATAAAAAGTCTCCATTCGTCCCATTTATATGTAATGTTAAGAGATCCCATCAAACCCCGGACATCTTTACAAAAAACTAAACTTTTAGCCATTTCAAAATATTGCATCAACTGTTTTTGTCTGGTACGGAAACATGTTATAACCACATCACTTTCTAAAAGGTTCCATTGTTGTAATCTCGAACCTAAAAGTTCTGCTTTATTATTTGGCAATTCTAAGTCTCTTACAAAATCATTTAATTCAGCTTGCGTTATCATGTGTGGCTTTGATGATGTGCTAGGTACCTCGTATTCTAACATTGACGAAATTGACGGTGAACCGCCCGTGATTTCATAATCGTCGCCACCGATGTTAGGACGTTTCGGGATCGGATAAAGATTGCTATGCGAGAGAGGACGATTGGCCGATGGTATATTTGGATATGTTATGACGCTCTTCTTTTTTTTAGAAACGCCTTTGCCTTTTCCAAATATATGAGTCGTCATGCAGAAATAACAATCACTAACGTGATTTGTCGATTCCCGCCACTGCATTGGCACTGCAAAACGAAATGATGGGTTTTTGCCGTTCAGCCAATTTCTCAAACCTGTAGCACATGGATTGCAGCAGAAATGTGGAACCCAGCTTTTATCTTGGTGTTTGATGTTTTCGTTAAAGTAGTAATAATAGGCTTTTTTTATTAAAGGCGATATACAACACCTTTGTTTACTAAATATCACCTCACCGCAAATAAAACAAAAATTGTCGGGATTATTAACACATTTTCGAGACATTTTGCTATAAAATAGTATTATACTTTTTACTTTTAACACTTTAATCGTTAAATTATAAAGAAAAGAGCACAAAAAAGCAAAATTTTGGATATTTGATACCAACTTACTACGTAAATATCAACACTATGAAGTAAAATGTGGGTACTTTCGTTAAATTCGAAAGATATCAGGGATCGCAAAAACTAAAACTAATAAATGAATTTTACTTATCCATTCGTATTTTGCATGGATAGAGAAGCAAAAATTAGTTAAAATTATTTCGGATACTTTTCCTTGTATACTAGTGTTATCAGCCGACGATATGTATCCTTATATTTTGTGATCTAATTCTAAAACTATTCAAAAACTAATAAGTATTAAATTTAATATTTGTTTTGCTTTTCCTTAAAAAAAAGTTAAGTACGTTTACTTTGAGAATAACATTTTGTATATTTTTTCAGCACTATAATGTGCAATCTTAATATTAATACCGTATTACAATATTTTGAAATTAATTATTATATTTTATAAATAATCTACATAAAAATATACAAAGCCGGATTTTTGAGATGTGGATTAATTTTAAACTTAGTTTAACGTAGTCTGAATCTCGAATTTTTCCGGCGAGATCTGATTTTTTTTATTATTTCATTAAAGACAAAAATGTTAAGCAAAACTAGGCTGTTCCGTCAAAATTTTGTATACAAACTTGGTAATGGCGACACAACTCTGTTTTCAGATTGACTAAACCTAGTTTAACTGGGATAACAAAAAACCAGCCTAAATGTGTTTTAAAGATTTTTAAATCTAGACGCAGATTCTACAGATTCTACAGTGTTGAAAATCACTGTTTCTTGCGGATTTTACCTCTAAGAATTCTGGCAACACTGGCTTAAATACATTTTTCAGCGTTGTTAACTTTTTATAATCAAAATGCGCTTTCCCAATATTTATTGAAATAAAATAAATAAGTTTAATTCCGGGACAAAAAAAAAGTACTTACAACTACATACATATAAACAAACTATAAGAAGCGCGAAACGATAAAATAATTAATATATTATTTTGGTATATCAATAATGATTGGCCCCCTTATGCAAAAAAAGTTAAAGTTCACATTACTTAACCAGTACAATTAGACCAGCAAAAGTCTATGGGCTAAATGTATTGGTTAACTGAAGTGAACTTTGACTTTTTTTGCATAATTTTCCTGGCGGATCCGCTGGTAGAGATAATGTCAAAAAAAACCCAATTCAAGTCAGATCTACGAAAATTTATCAATTGTAATGAAAATTTCATTCTTGGTGGTGATTTCAATAGTAGGTATAGCATATGGGGATGCCAAAGATCAAACTGCTTGGGAAATCTTCTCTATGAAAGACTAGATTCTGATAATTTTCAAATCCGGCATCCCAGTGACCATACATATATTCCTGCAGACCCGAGAATACAGGCATCTACATTAGACTTCTTTCTAACGAGCTTAAATAGCAGTATTAGTTCACCCACTGTTATAAATGACTTTGGTTCCGATCACCTCCCTGTCAAAATTACTATAAGTAATGAAATTATCTTATCTTTACTGAAAGACAATTTTATGATTTTAGAAATGCAAACTGGTCACGATATTCTTCATTCGTGTAAAGAAACCTAATCATTAGAACGAATAATACCGATATTGATAATGAGCAAATTGACTCAATGATATTGGCGTTTAACGGCACCATACACGCTGATTTAAACCACAGTATCCCGAAAAAAGTTCACTCAGTAAGTACCCAAACTCTTCCACAGCATATAAGACGCCTGATAAAGGTTATAAATGTTTTTAGAAGAATTTGGAAACGACACAACCACAGTATTTCCGAAAAAATAAGATTATTTAAAAACAAAACTTGGAATAATAAACTCTCATCTCTGGAAAAAGGCTCCTCACCATTCTGGAACATTTCTAAGATTTTAAAGCAAAAATCTGCAAATATTCCAATATTAAAATTCAACAACGAAAACTACAAAACTCAATTAGAAAAATGTAAAATACTTGCACAAATCTTTAGTTTAAATCACTCAATAACATCCAATCTTAGCGATCCACTAACATCCACAGAAGTGAATAATGCTCTCTCGACTCTTGCTTCCATCGTGCCTAGTCCTCATAGCGAGGTATTAATATCAACAGATAAAATAGCTACCATTGTAAAAAATCTAAAAGCCAAAACATCTCCAGGAACTGATGATATAACAAATTACCGAAAAAAGGAATTAAGTATATAACAGCTATTATTAACGCTTGTCTGCAAAATTCATATTTTCCTAAATTGTGGAAACATTCCAAAGTCGTACTGATAAAGAAACCAAATAAGTCTGAAAATTGCCCTACTTCGTATAGGCCTATTAGTATCTTATCTTCTTTAAGCAAAGCACTGGAAAAAGTTATAAAATAAAAGCTTATCGATTTTATAGATGCAGAAAATATACTGCCAACAACAGAATTTGGTTTGCACAGGGAACACAATACGGTTCAACCACTTGTCAGAATACGAAACATGGTAAAGTCTAACTTTAAAAACGGAAACTATTGGATTGATACTACTAAGTATCAAAGCAGCGTTTGATTCGGTTTAGCATAGTGGTCTTATTTTTAAAATGATGAGATTAAATTTTCCTATTTCATTAGTTAAATGGATACAAAGTTTCCTCTTGGATCGTGCCTTTAATGTTTTTATTGGGTTAACTTGCCCGTCAAAGACAAAAATTGTTGTCCCCAGGGCTTATGTCTTTCACGATTACTATACAACATCTACACAGCTGACTTCCCCTCGCTTGACGGTTGTGTTACTTCTGTTTTTGCAGACGATACGGCGATTCTTAGCTCTGGTATACTTTCAACGGATGTTCTGTCCAGATTAAAAAAGGCACTAACTGTAGTTCACAGCTATTTTACAAAATGGGAGATTCTTGTTAACCCGCAAAAGAACCAAGCCATATACTTCAACAGAAGGCGCAAACCCTGTTTCTTACCCCAAAAATCCAATTACATTCAACAACAGTTCAGTATTATGGATGAACAAAGTCAAGTACTTAGACGTTATTTTAGATAGATCTTAAATTCAAAGATCACATTCCATACATTATTGACAAAGTTAATAAGTTAACCAAATTTCTGTATTCACTTATAAATAGAAATTCCTATCTTAACATCCACATAGACCGTCTCACTTTTTATACTTTTTTCGAAATTCCTTCATGAACATCGATTTTCTATATCTACTATAAAAACCAAGAATTTTGGTGTATAACACTTAAATATTGATGAATGGGAAGTGGTCTCTCAAATCGTTTTTTAATTTTTTTAGGCAAAATACCTTTTTTTTAAAAAATGGAAAAATCTTGATTTAGTAATTTGCCTCAAACTCAAGCAGTTCTGAATGGATTTGAACATCATTTCATGCATTAGAAAGCTTATTAAATTTCCTAAATGTTCCTTAAAGCAACATTGCCATTTTGTTCGATGGTTTTTTATTCATAGCACTACAAATTCAGATTTTCAAATACAAACTTAACATTTTTTTTTAATTTTTGCTTACCTTTTCATATATAAAAATTGAACGAGGCAAAACTTTTATATTCTGTAAATGCAGTATGGTAGGAAATTTTAAAATAAAGTGTAAATAACAGTCGTATTCTGTTAAGAAAAACTGCAGTTTTAGTTGAAATGTGTAAAGTTGTTTATTTCTAAATATAAAAAAAAAAAATAATATTTTGGTAATAACTTTTTTGTATCTGAACCGATTTTTCCGAGTTTTTCAGCAAATATGTTTTACTAAAGATTTCCGATCTTTTGATATATTAGACGTATCCATATGTCATATAACAGCTCTAAAATTTTAGTTTTTATAAAAATGTTGATGCTTTTTAGCCCATTTTTGGAGTATTTTGCTAATAACTTAACCATTGCTTAACCGATTTGGCAGATTTATATACCCACGTCTTAAGGAAGAAATTTACCATTTACTTAGATTATAACGCTTGGACTCGGAAAGATCTATTGTTTCCGAAAATGGGTATGTTTAAATAAAAAATTTTATTTTGGGTATTACTCTTCCATTTTTGGGAAAAAACTTGCAGGGTTTTCGGGAAATATATGCTGCTAAAAATTTATGATATTTTGATATATAAAACGTGTTCATATGTCATACTAGAGCCCTAAAATTTAAAATTTTGAGTATTTTCAATAATATCTTTGTACGGGAGGTACCATGTCCACTTTTCCAATCCCGCCCATATTTTGAGGGATGCTGTGTATTGATAACCGATATGTTTGTACCTAATTTGGGAACTTTAGCTCGCTTCGTTCTCCAGATATACAGAAATGTATAACGTCTTTGTATGGGAAGTGCCACACCCAAAATGATTTAATTCAATTCATCGAGAATTTTCACAAAACGCATCCAAACTCCAACAAAAGCATAATTTTACCAAATTTGAAAAAATAAAAAAACCAATATGTTCTTACTTTATAATATATTTATGCAATAGAAGAAAATTTAGAAATAAACAACTTTACACATTTCAACTAAAACTGCAGTTTTTCTTAACAGAATACGACTGTTATTTACACCAAAATCTTTATTTTAAAATTTCCTACCATACTGCATTTACAGAATATAAAAGTTTTGCCTCGTTCAATTTTTATATATGAAAAGGTAAGCAAAAATTAAAAAAAATGTTAAGTTTGCATTTGAAAATCTGAATTTGTAGTGCTATGAATAGAAAACCATCGAACAAAATGGCAATGTTGCTTTAATGAACATTTAGGAAATTTAATAAGCTTTCTAATGCATGAAATGATGTTCAAATCCATTCAGAACTGCTTGAGTTTGAGGCAAATTACCAAATCAAGATTTTTCCATTTTTTGAAAAAAAGGTATTTTGCCTAAAAAAATGAAAAAACGATTTGAGAGACCACTTCCCATTCATCAATATTTAAGTGTTATACACCAAAATTCTTGGTTTTTATAGTAGATATAGAAAATCGATGTTCATGAAGGAATTTCGAAAAAAAATGAAAAGTGAGACGGTCTAATCCACAACAAACGTCTTATACTAAAATCGATATTCCACGCTATAATGTTTTACGCTGCTCCAGTTTGGTGCACTTCAGCGCAGTGTCATATAAAAAATGTACAGATTGCCCAAAACAAGCTATTAAAAACGATGTATAATTTGCCTTGGCATTACTCAACGCTCAGACTTCACTCATTAGCCAACGTTGAACTTGTAAACAACAGGTTAGAACGGCTTACACTAAACTTTAATTCCAGATGTACAAATTCGGAATACAATCACATGAATGTTCTTATTTCAACATACTTTTACCTAAAACATGCAAACCCAAAAAAAAAACTCTTTAAAAAGGTTTTTTGTGAATTTTTACATTACCTAGTAATGTTATGTAAAGTCAAAGTATTATATATTATTGTTATTTATATTTAAGCAGAAAAGGAATATGTACCCTAAACTCTTAAGAACAATTTGTTAAATGAATTCACCTAGAAATGTTATATAAATAAAAAGATTTGAATTAAGGTTTTTTTGTATGAAAATTATTTAACACAAACTTAGTAAATTTGTCTAACAATTTTGACTCTTAAACTTGTGCTGTCAATTGTGTATTAAATGAAACAGATGTTTTTGTGCTTACCGTCTTTTTTTCCAAAAAATTCAAGTGTTAACATATCTTTGTGCCGAAGTTTTTATCGTCACGTATATCACAAACTTCAAAAAATAAGATAAGATCGTTTCCTGTGTTAAAATATCTATCGAACTTTGCCATCCCCAGGTCTCCTTCTCTTATGGTACTCCCCTCATGGCTTGTTCATGTTTTAAGTTCGTTTGCCATTGCAGAAGTTTTATACTGTAAAGATTCGATTTCCCAAAAAAAACTTTTGTTATAAATGTGATGACAACTTCTTCGAACTATCTGAGAAATTTAGTCTTTTGGCTTTCTTTGTCCATTTTTAAAAACAAGTTTCACTTTTTAAATTTTCGTGTTAAAGGAGGGCATCATGAAACTAGTCTCGCAATGTTGCCCATTTGCACACGCAGAGAAAAACTATGTTTAAATATGGTCACCTCCAACAAAACTATTTTTAGACAAAATTTTAAACATATTATGTTTACATTTAACCATATTATTGTCACCGACAAACATATAATTGTTAAAGTAGTCCTCCATCAAGAAGCCACAACCATATTATAGTTGCCTCTAAACATGTTATGGTTAAATATGACAATAATTTGTTTTTAAATTAACAATAGTATTTTCCTCTTTTCTAAGAGCAACATGCTTTGGTTGAAAATCAACCATGCTATTATAAATGTTAAACATATTTTAGTTATTAATAACCAAAATATGTTCGGAGGTAACCATAATATGGTTGTGTGTCCTTGATGGTGGACTAATTTAACAATAATATGTTTGTCGGTGACATTAGTATGGTTAAATTTAAACAAAATATGTTTGCAATTCTCTTTAAAAATAGTTTTGTTGGAGGTAACCAAATTTAAACATATTTTTTCTCTGGGTGCACAAATGGCAATTTTAAGCGATTTCATTAGGGTCTTTTATTATATTTCTTATTAATTAATTAATCACAATTTTGAATAATTATAAAAAGGAATTAATAGATTAAATAAGAATTTGATAAATAAAATGTCGAATAGTTGAATAATTAAAATTATTGTTTTTCATAAGGTTAAGAGATTTGAATTTGAAAACTTTATGTGTAAGAGAAACGAATACATTTATTTAATTTTCTCCATCGAACTACAAAACTGTTAAAGTGTCCTCAGTGTTAAGGTCTGGCTTCTTTAACGGACTTGTTTTGTGGTATTCTAAAAGATCTGTATTTTTTTTTGTCCCCAGTCCAATATGTTGAACTTCTTTCTGAACTGTGTCAGATCCAAAATTAATGAAACATTTCATTGATTCTGATTGTCAGCAAAATTGTTATTTATACTTCTGAAAAATTGCAAAATTGTTTGTTGCAGGTTGTCAACCCCTTTCGGTATCATCTGTCCCTCTTGCCAATCCCAGGCAAGTTCCTATCCTTTCCCAAACAAGCATTAATTGCCCAGAAAAAAATGGAGCTTCCATCGAAGCAGGTTTGTAAGGGAGAAACGTAAAAGTTTCGCTTACCATATCGCTTACGGAAGACATGAATTTTATATGGCGAGTTCCCACTTTGAAGCAATACGTTTTTGACTCAGAAAGCGCTTTATTCAGCGCATATAAAAATTGGTGAATGTAACGACCAGCATTGCACACTGAATTTTGTGTTACCGTTATTCTTTAAGATGCTCCCTTCGTAGTAAGGGAATGTCGTGGCTCTTCAAATTTTATATATACTATATTTTTTTCAATTTATTAAGAATTCGTTCACTTACCTTACTGCATCTTTGTATGTCTTATTGCGTACCGCATAAATGTGTGCTTACTTTTTAAAATGTACCATTAGTGCTTCGCAAAATAAGAAAATTTTTTATTGGGTGTTTTCAGTTCTCCGTTATCCATTTGCAATTTAAAATTATATAAAAAGGACCATCCATCTTGTGCACTAATGACATAGGCTGATTAGGCTAAAAATACAATTGATCTTTGCCATCGGCGTCAGAAGGGGGAACTGTCACTAAAGAAAAGAATTTCCTAACCAATACGAATAAACGTATACAATTACGGTGACCATATTTTTCAACAAAAAAAGGACATTTCGAAATGTTATAAAAATGATTAATAGTATCAAGATAGGTAGTACGATAATTCAAACCATATAATATTAGCAAGTAGAACTACTAGTAACTCATATACTTATTTTATTGTCTATGAAAAAAATATACCTAGAAATTCATATACATATATATATATATTAGGGCGGGTCAAATTGTATGGAACGATTTTTTTGATGAAGCGTATAGCAAAAACTTAATCTATAGGTGATTCTGAGAAATTTTGCTCGAGAGACCATAGCTCTAAGTCGGATTTGGAGCCCCCCAAAATTTCAAAATAGAAATTTTTCCATATATACATAGATCATTTTAATTAAATTTTTTGTCGAAATATAGCCTAACATGAACTTTTAACTAATAAATTCTGAATTTTCTTCGATTTTTTTTTTCTTTTGCAGATTATGAAAGTTCAAATAATTTCCAACAACTTTTATTACGATCAATTTTTTTGTTTTCACTTGGTTACGTATGAGTATTATTTAACTCCAATTTATTAACATGCATACGCCATGTGGTACAACTAATAATTCAAACTTTTAAAAAAGCACTAAAAAATTCCTAATACCTCTACTAAAAATAAAAAAAAAAATATTGGTATCAATACAGATTCTGAAAGGTAAAGTCCAGATTGAGAAATCTACTATAATTCTATCCGATTTTATAACGAATTTAATTAAATTGTTCCATGTATATGTGGAAAAATTTCTATTTTGAAATTTTGTGGTGCTTTTTTTTAACCCGCCTTAATATATATATATATATTTGATAAATGAAATTTTTTTGTAGAATGTAGTTTTCTTAATATCATTGTTTTTAGATAAAAATTATTTAAATTCTGTACAGTCCATTTGAAAATTGCACTTTGATAACTTTGTTATTAATAGCCTATTTCCGATGTGCGAAAGAATTCTTTCTTTCGTATAACTACATTGAAAGAATTCTTTCGCACATTGGAAATAGGCTATAAAAGTGATTCTTAAGTAACTATTTTTAATTAGGGCTTTGCCGATAATATAAAAATTATTAGCAATTGAAAGTAATATTTTTGTTGGCACACTAAAGACTGGCAGACACAAACAAAATTCTACAATCTTCATTATATTTTTACCTGCAATATTTTTTTCATTGAAAAATCCAAAATATTCCATCTAAATTTGATCCACTGATGTATCATCTTTTCTCCACTTCTCACCCAATCAAACGTTACATTTTTGTAAACACTGCAGCCCATTCATTTAAATCGTCAATTCAGAATACTATCTGTCAACTTAGTATGTCAAAATGGTTTTCATAACCAATGGTAAAAACACATCTTCTTTGCGTGAAATTCATTTTAATTTAAAGTCCTTTAAAGTGCGAAATGTGTTGGGACTCTACACCTTTTCCAGTTGCAATTCAGAAATCGTCAATTGTAATTCAGATAAGTCAATTGTAATTCATAAAGCGTCAATAGTAAATCAGAAATTGTCAATTGCAATTCAGAAAGCGGGAATTGTAATTGAGAATATAGTAAATGTAAAAAAGAAAATTCACTAGAAATTTTGTGAGGGAAAATTATAAACATATGTTCAATCCTTGAACCACTACAAACAGCATGGAAAGCAAATTGTTTGGATGGATGAAACCAATTTTAGTTTGTTTTCCCATCGAACGAGAGGCCGTGCTGGGGATAGCGCAGTACAACACCTTTCAGCATCAAGAGGTCCTAACATGATAGGCGCAATTTCAACTGCAGGAATCATATACATGGAATGTAGAAGGGGTTCATTAACTGCCCAGTTAGCAAATGACTGGGTGATAATTTTAATGCAAAAGTGGCAAGATGTGGGTTATCTGCTTGAAGATTTCGTGACTGTTGCGGACAACGCACCTTGTCATTCATACTTTGAAAGAGTACTCAATAGTACGCCAGCCTCTCTTTTGCGGCTCGGACCCTATTCTCCAATGTTTAATCCCATTGAAAATATTTGGTTGCAGGTTCTGGCGTGATAGAACAAAAATTTATCAACTTGGAGGATATTATTGATTAAAGGGCTGCATGAATAACTTCATTCATAAACATACTGAAACGTTTATTCAATGAAGTTCGTATTCAAACAAACTTTAGACCACTGAACAAACTGTTGTTTTATTCATGCTACTAGAAAACACATTTCGTTTCATATGGCAAACACAAAGACTTTGTTCAATGAAACGGCTTTTGTTTTACAGTTTCCACCCTCTCTCTTTTTTTTTTAAAAATACTTAATAGCAATGTTGCCACTTAGTAAATTTATGTAAATTTTTCTTTTTTGTTACCTTTACAATAATATATGTAATTTGTAAAGCGTTTTTGAAATGAAATTTAAATTTTTTTCCTAACAACTTTTTTATGTACTTCCAAGCAAACACATTGCTAAAAATGTTTATGAAAATAAAATGAAAGTTTTAAAATTTGCATTAAAAACAATTAATTTACATTGAAAACAAAGTCAAATTTATATTATTTTAATATTAATGTACTTCCTTATCTTGTTGCTTTTACTCTTCATGGTTATTTTTGTTTTTTTTTTATTTTTCCAAATGTTTTTCATTCCTTTCAACTGGCAATACTGACTTCAAAATAAATGTGTTATTCCATGAACTTATTCGACATTTATTCAGTGGTTGTTTTGTTTCAGAGTTGTTTGTATTCATATTCTCTTGCTTAAGTAAACAAAAACACTGCATCTTATTCGTCTCTTAAATTTCGTGTGTTTGTTGCTTTCATTTCGTAGTTATTCATTGTACTGAATACAAACGAAGCAAATACAAAATTATAATGAAAGTTTCATGAACATCATTATTAAGTTTCATGCAGATGTTTATTATAGATAACTGGGGGTGATAGCGCTCGTGCTGTGCAACACTGTACAGTTCACCAAGCTACTGTATTACCAATGAATGACATGGCGGTCGGTCAATAATAAACATACATATGACTTTAAAAAACACAACGAAATATATACGACTATATGTATATACACATATATTTAGCTTTTTAGTGCATTTTTTTTGTTGTTATAATAAAATAAAAAAAATATTAACCATTTTTTCGAATGTGCTTCTATGAGTTGTATTTTTCAATTTATAAAGCTTTTTTACAATAGCCTTATTCCCTCAATCTTTCACAGACTTGTTTGCTTAAGACAACCTTTGGTTAACATTGAAGCTATAGATATGTACTTATACTTAGGAAGAAAATAAATTAAAAATAATTTTTGAAAAAGAAAAAGTTCCCATTTTTTATTTGTTAAAAAAAATAGTTAATATTTTTATATTTTAATATTTAATATTATAATATTTTTTATAATAGTTAATATTTTTTTTTGCTTTCTGAATTGAAATTGACAATTTCTAATTTACAATTGACGCTTTCTGAATTACAATTTCTGATTTACAATTAAAGCTTTCTGAGTTACAACTGACTAATCTGAATTACAATTGACGCTTTCTGAATTACAATTGGAAAAGTTGTAGACGACAAATATATTTGTAGAATTTTAAGGCTTGGCTATGTGCCAAATGTAACCACAATTCAGCACATGGAACATCAAAATAATTTTTGCAATTTTTTCGGGCACCTTTGTTGAGAGAAAATATTCTTTCAATGGCACGAACAATTGTAGAATTCGATCTGCTGGCATTAATGTTAACCAGCGTGTTTTGCTGTATTAATGTTAAAATTTTGGGGCTTTCGGAAAATAAAAAAAGTCATAATCTAACAAAAGGACAATTCACTCAAAGAAGGACAATCTACTGTCTTCTTTTTTAAAAAAATCTTACCAAACATCGTACCAAAAAAGGACTGTCCTCTTAAAAAAAGGACGAATGGTCACCGTATATATAATCTATACTTATGTTAAATATTGACTGACCGATTTGGAAGTGTAAGAGTGCACATTCTCTTTTTAAGTTTATTTTAATAACATAAATAAAAGAAGAATACAAATTTGTTAAAAGAGGTTTAATATCTTCATAAACATTGTTGTCGTAGTTTATAACGTTGTTAAGCTTGAAATCTAAAGTTATTTCAACAACATACATAAATACATTGCAGTCTTTTTTTTAATTTTCTTATTATTCTTTTAATATATGTAAATAAGTATTTACTACATCTTAAACATGCATAACATAAATGGCAGTCCTTTTTCTCTAACTTTCACCTTTATGCTGACATCGTTTATAAATTATTTGTTTAGTATGTGTTTTGTTTATTTTTAATAGTGTTTACTTTTATTTCTTTTTAAGCCTGTTTTATTATTTTTTGACTCATTAAATAACACCTTGCATAATATTAGAGTCTTCAATATTTTTATTTAACATTTTAACTAACAATATTTTTTAGGATTTAATGGTTGGCGATGAAGCATCACAATTACGTTCACTGCTCGAAGTTTCCTACCCCATGGAAAATGGTGTTGTACGAAACTGGGAAGATATGTGTCATGTTTGGGATTATACGTTTGGGCCCAAAAAAATGAATATTGATCCAACAAATACAAAAATTTTACTAACCGAACCTCCAATGAATCCATTGAAAAATCGTGAAAAAATGATAGAGGTTTGTTTTTAAAAATAAATATATTTATATTGGAAATTTATTTTCAAGTATTTTTTTTATAATATTTTAGGTTATGTTTGAAAAATATGGGTTTGACTCAACTTACATTGCAATACAAGCGGTTCTAACTTTATATGCTCAAGGTTTGATTTCTGGTGTTGTCATCGATTCGGGTGATGGTGTTACCCATATTTGTCCGGTATATGAAGAATTCGCACTGCCACATTTAACAAGACGTTTAGATATTGCTGGACGTGATATAACACGTTACTTAATTAAGGTAACATAACATGTTCATCAAACTTTTCGCAAGAGCGGTCTTTTTTAATTACCTAAATAAAATTATTTGTCAAAAAGTTTTTGGCCACACATCAACTTTACGTATGTATGTTTGTATGTATGTATGTGCTGGTAATATTTTGTTGTGCTACAGAGCTATACATTAAATTAAACCATAAATCTTCATTGAAAAGCTGATGTGATATTTCGTAAAACTGCTCTGTGCGGGAAAGCAGCTCTGGCATTCTTATCTGTTTGCTTTTCGTGGATAAAAACAAACGTATAATCATTACATATTTACGTTGAATTATATTTTTTATATTCCAGCTGCTTTTATTACGAGGTTATGCTTTTAATCATTCCGCTGATTTCGAAACAGTACGTATGATGAAAGAGAAACTTTGTTACATTGGCTACAACATTGAAATGGAACAAAGATTAGCATTAGAGACTACGGTTCTCGTGGAATCATATACCTTGCCTGATGGACGTGTGATAAAGGTGGGCGGTGAACGTTTTGAAGCACCCGAAGCTCTTTTCCAACCTCATTTAATTGACGTAGAAGGCCAAGGAATTGCTGAATTAGTATTTAATACTATACAAGCTGCCGATATTGATATGCGACCAGAATTATATAAGCATATTGTATTATCGGGTGGTTCAACTATGTATCCTGGTTTACCCTCACGTTTGGAACGTGAAATTAAACAATTATATTTGGAAAGAGTTTTGAAAAATGATATAGATAAATTAGCGGTAAGTTTGCAAACAGAAATAATTTTGCCAAAACAATATATAATTAATTTTAATTCTTTTAAAGAAATTTAAAATTCGCATTGAAGATCCACCCAGAAGAAAGGATATGGTATTTATTGGTGGTGCTGTTCTTGCTGAAGTTACGAAAGATCGTGATGCATTTTGGATGTCCAAGCAGGAGTATCAGGAACAGGGTCTTAAAGTATTACAAAAACTACAAAAAGTTACGGCTTGAAAAAGAATTTAATTCTTTTGCTTAAGTTTTAATAAAACAGACAAGTCTTAGGGCATAAAGTATGTTAACTATTCTAAATGCCAGTTTTTTATATACAACAAACAAATGCACATCGTCATTAAATTAAACGTAAAGCTAAATGCTAAATATAACTTTCCAAATCTTCCAATAAACAGAAAAATTAGCTTTTAAAATCCTTACTTCTACCCTTAAGTCATTGTTGTACTTTTATACTTTTTTCTAATCTATTTTCCATTGTATTTTTGCTTAAATATATAATTCTTTTATTTCTTCATTAATCTGCATTTATGTTGATTTTCCTTCTATTAGTTTTTATTTTCTGTAACCATATAATTTATGCTTCTACAATTGTTTGTGTTTATCTACATATAAATTTTAAACAAATATTTTATTTAATTTTTATTTTCAAGTATTTTCTAGTATTTTAAATTAACAGTAAATTTTTTTTAAGTAAAATATCAATTTTCAATAAAAAAATTTAACCATATTTTATTTTCTAGAAAATAATACGAGCTTCAAATTGGGTTTGAAACAGTTTTATTTATGTAGTAGTTTCTCGAAAGCATTTTATGCGTTTTTGAAAAATATTTTTTTTTTGGCAAAAATTTTTATTATTTATACTTAAAATTTTCTAAAATGAAAAGAATTCAAAAATTCTAAAAATAAATATTTGAACAGTAAATAATGTTACATTTTGACGGTCAATCAAATGCAAATGCAAGGCTTCGTTCACAATGATAGCAACAATTTAATTTTTCTTCTATATTATTTGTTCCTAAAGTATTTCATATGTTTTCATTTAATTTTTTGAACAAAAATGTAACTAGTTTTTTTTTAAAAATTGAGTCCACTTCTAGTTCAGCAATAATTTGTATGAAAATCAGCCTAATCACGAATAAAAATTCCGCGGGAAATTGCAAATAAAAATTCCGCATGAAATTTCTCACTTTTTCCCGAAAAAATTCCCTAGCAAAACCGAAGGAAGTTTATAAAAAACTGAAAGTAGGATACGTAGAAGTTGTGCCGGAAAAGCCCGCTTAGGTTACCGATAAACCTGTCACAAAAGAAATTTTTGATAAAGATCATGCAATGCTAAGATATTCTTTTTTTTTAGTTTTTTTTTTTAAATTAAATTTATTTTACTTTAAATTTCACAGCAACCACAAAAAAAGAATTCAATGCAAATAAGTAAAACAACTTCGGTAATGCAACTTACTAACTTTTTTCCCGCGGAATTTATAATTAAGGGATTTTTTTCTCGAGAAAAGTATTTCCCGTGAGGAAAAAATTTTTTGGGAATATTCGTAATTGGGCTGAAATATTTTTGACTGAAAATTTTAACATGTTTTAAAAAATAATAATAAATACATACTTTATATTGTTCTCGGCAAAATTTGTAAACGTGATTTAAAACGTGTGTGCTACTGGAAAAATTGTCGTTATTGTGAACACCTGGTGAAAATGTTGCTGTCATTGTGATTTTGGCGTTAGGTTTTTTTTTTTAAATTTATTTTCAGGGTTGATTTATATGAACTTGACGTGACAATTTTTTCCAAAAAGTGAAAAAATAAAAATTTTGAGTTATTTGAGTATAAAAAAAATTAAGTTAATTTAAGACTTTGAAACAGAATATATACTTAAAATATTAATTTCTAATGTGCTGTTTTTACAATACAAGTGATTGAACGTGTTGTGAAAACAGCACTTAAATAAAAATAAAAAAATTAAATGCTGTAAACTAAAAATTCTAAAATGTAAGAAATTCTAAAATTTTTAAAGAAACCCGTAAAAATAATAGCATTCCATATCGATCAAAATTCCCATTTCATCATCACCTCCGATTTCAATGAAATTCAACACAAATGTCATACACTATAAGAGTACAATTAAACAAAAATATTTGACCCCAGATTTTTTCGGGTTCCAAAATATGACGTCATAAAAGTTGTAAAAAATGTTTAAAAATCACAAAAGTCACCTTTCAAAAGGGGATAGAACTTTTGAACTATGCAAGATAATTTAGCTTTTTTGGTATCGTTTTAAAGGTGAAAGTGCACCCTTTAAAATTATATGCATATTGTGTTTTTTTAAGAAAAGGTCAAAGGTCAATTTTTGGGGTCCTGAGTTCAAAGGTCCATATCTGAAAAAGTATATTTTTTAAAATTCTTAAAAAAATATGTGTATTAGACCCTCTTCTACATTTGCAGAACATTTAAAGGTGGAGACTCGATTGGTGTCAGAGTCATACAGGTGTGTTCTAGAATCCGAATCCACTCGAAAGTGGATTACTTCAGCATTTTTGGTGTTCTGCATTTCACATCCGCAAGTTTTTATTCGTTTTCAATTAGAGCAGTTAGGGGTTGGTGAAAGTAAAACGAATCGACTTTAATTCTTATATGTGATAAAATTTTTAACAAAAACGAAATTAAGGTTTTTAGTTTGAAATGTTTTTTATTCAATTTAATAAAAAAAATTTATATATTCCTTTACACAACTATTAATAAAAATAAAATGTTTAACATATCCAAAAATTCAAGTTGTTTTTATTAAACTCACTTGTGGAAAAAAACAAACATGGAGTCAAGCATTATTTTTAGGAATAATTTTTTTATACAATAAAAAAAAATTTAATTTTATATAAAATAATTTTAATAAAAGCTGTTTTTTTTTTGTTTTTGACATTTAGATTTTTTTTTTCGAACACAAACTTCGAATACACAATTGTCGTAAATTTTGAATGATATCGACAAAAATTTCAAACGAATACGACTTCGACCACGACAACGATTTTGAGAATAAGGTCGAATATTTGAAAGTAATAGTCGGAATGGAGAAGTAAATATATATATATTCGATATTGCAATTTTTAATAAAACGTATCGTTTAGTTCCCCTTTCACCGAAGCTAGTGGTAACAAGATGGGGACCTAGGGATGGGCAATATATATCATATATCAAAATATCGATATTTAAGCAAATCATAATCGATTTATATCGCCGATATTAAAAATACCCATATATCGATACATCGATATTTATCTACGACTATCGAATTCGATATTTTTAAGATCTCTTTATAATAAAATTAAACATTATAACCGTTGCTCAACTGCTTCCAATATAGTTGTTTTTTAAGAATTGCATCCTATGTTTTTTAACTAATCTTAAGAAAATAACGGCGCTTTTCCGTTGTACATTTTCATAGATTACACAGTTCTGTTTTGTCTCGGTTTTTTAAGAGATGACAAAAAAAAAAAAAAAAAAAAAAAAAAAAAAAAAAAAGCGCGGAAAAAATATTCTGTCGCCTTAATTATGGCGTATTAACAGCGATAGACTCATGAAAGATGGAATGTTAATAATAAAAAAAATATTTTGTTTTTTTTTTATTTGAGCATGTTCTTATATATTAAAAATTCAATATTGCATACATGTTTACATGTATAGTATGTGCACCATGTTTCGTTTACCGGCAGTATATAATCCGGAATTATATAATCCCAATAAATTTATTTTTTTAAAATTTCATATGGCGAATAAATAAAATTTTTTTTGTATTCTTTACTTTTTTTTGAATTTTTTTATTGTAGAATTAACTGCCGGTCCCTCGATTTCAAACGAAAACTTCGTTCGCATATTTTACCTTAAAAACTAAATTTTAAAATTTTTTTTGTTGTAAATAAAAGTTAAGCGAATGAAAGTTTCGTTCGAAATCGAGGGACAGGCAGTATATTTCCAATTAAGAGAAACAATAAAAAGTTAGAATGGAATTAAATGTAATATGTTTGTACCTATGCTAATATGTATTGCAATTTGGTAATAATTTTAGCTTAATAAATATCGATACTCTTAAAAAATATCTAAACGATATATATCGATATATTTTTTTCCATTTGTCCATCCCTATGGGAAGATGGCTAGATGCTTTAGAATTCTGTTCAAAAAACTTCGAACAATTAAAGAATGTTTAAATAGCTTGTTGATACCGATGATTATGCAATTAAAAAGTAAAAGAGATATTAAATTTAAATAACATCAGAAGTCAATATGCATTTGTATTTACCAACTACGGATATGTATTGGTAAAATAATAACTAATTAGGAGGGATTTAGTTCACTTAATACTCAAGTCAAATTAATTGATATTGCAGCAATTAAAATTAACTATGTGGAAGAATAGTCCGTACAAATAAAAAAAAAACCCAAAACGTTTAGCAAAAAAATTCAAGATTTAAAAATAAAATTAGTTTAAAATAATTTTGATCAGATCTGGTATCAAAGTCCGACCTGAAAATAATTTTTTTCTAAATGTATTTATTGGCATCCTTAAAGTATGGGCCAATAATTTAGGTCGACGTTGAGATCATATTCCATGTACAAAAGTTGTTTGCGAATGAACAGACAAAGTTTTACTTTTGATAAAACACAACTTATTTGTTAAAACAAATAAAAATTTTAATTAGTTATTTAAGTTTTTCAAAAATATTTGAATAACAATAGACTGCCGTTTTATGTTTTTAATAAATTTAAAAAAAAAAAAATTTTTTTTTATGGAAATTTTTTAAGTTTTTAGTGCATATTTTTTATTTTTTCAATACATATTTTGAATTTTTTAGTGCATATTTTAGATTTTTTGTGTATGAGAATCTCAGACCTACTAAATACATACAAATTATGTACATAGTTTTTTTTTAAAGATAATATTAGAAAAATTAAATTTATTAAAATTGTTGTTAAATTCTTTCTATCTTTTATTTTATTTTTAAAAGAAAATACAAAAATAATTTAATTTTAAACACAAGAAAAAAAGGAATCATAATATACTACGTTTATACGTCGCCTATTCCCAAATAAAAATTATTTGCGATTAACTAAATTACTGTTTATAAGTGTGTCCAAGGCCTATCCAATAGGTCTGCTTACCGCTACAACAATACAACAATACGCCTTCTCGATAGCTGATTTGGCTTTGTCACACTTACTCACCAAATTCTGACAAGTCTCCTTTGAATGAGGTATGGCTAGTCTTAAACAGTCTATTAGTTGTTGGCGGGGAGTTCTTTTTCTTCTTTAGTTTGTTCCCAGTATTCAGCTCCTCGGGAGATCTGATTTTCTTCGCCTCAGAGGCTGAAGGAGGATCTGATACTTAGGTTAGGTTAGGTTAAGAAGGGTTATGCGCCCAAGGGCGCAACTCCACTCGGAGACCAATGAGGTCCATTGTGAATCCCTTCAGTAGAGGAGAAAAAAGGAAAAAAGTGAAAAAAGAGAAGTAAAGAAGAATAGTAGAAAATAGACCTAAGGTTCGGTATATTTGTAGAAGCGCAGGACAAATTCCCCCCTACGGCCCCCCCAACAGAAACAGCCGTCCTACTTCCCTGACAAACCCCAGCAGATCGGTTGGATTACATCCAGCGATACACCCCAGTTCGTCGTGAAACCTAGCCCCTAGCCATTTCTCCCTGGGGCCGTGCATCCTAGGACAGTGGCGCAGTACATGCTCAACCGTCTCCAGCTCCTCGGCATCTCCGCACAACCTGCAGAAGTCCGGTCTCGCAATGTCCCATTTACCCATAAAAGCCCTAACAGAACAATGCCCCGTCAGGAACCCTATCAGAGTCCTGAGACTACTCCTATCCAGTCCTAATAGAACCCTGGTTGCACCTGCGTCCAATCCGGGCCATAAGGCCCTTGACACCCTGCAATCCGTTCTATCCCTCCAGGACCGGTTAACGGCATCACGAAATCTTTCCCGCAACACCCCATAGTAGTGACATAAGGGGGGTTTTACCCCTCTGTCCCTTACCTCTAAGTCCAGATTCGAACCCCCTCTCGCGAGTTCGTCCTCCACCTCGTTGCCATCCACCTTGCAGTGTCCTGGTACCCAACACAGCCTTATTGTGAATGCCAACATGAGCTCTCTCAGAACATTCCTACACCGAGCAACCAGGCACGATCGCACCGTGTGATTTGTCAATGCCCTTAGCGCAGCCTGACTTTCGACGTAGATTGTCACAACAGATCCCCCCACGATGTGATCCAGTATCACTTCCGTTGCCCTCCAGATCGCTAGGATCTCAGCCTGGAAGACACTGCACTCATCCGGGAGTCTGAATGACCTTTTCACGTCAGTGTCAGCAATAAAAACACCAGCACCAGTGCCAGTGTCCATCTTGGACCCGTCCGTATATACTGCCCACCACTGGGCCTTGTTAAGCATCTTCCTATAGCTGTCCACTCTCAACGCATCCCACCAAACAGTGCATCCATAGGTAAGAATAAGTCTAACCACCGATGTGTAAATCCAGTTTACCATATCCGGTCTCAGTCCCCAATTCTTACCGATGGAGTTTCTGCATGTGTAGTAGGCATTGAGTCCTCTTTTCATCCTCTCCTGGGTGTTTCTTCTCCAAGACAGTTTACAGTCGAGGAAGTTACCCAAGTACTTAGCACAGTCAGATAGAGTTAGCTCGACGCCATCTAACACTGGCCACTTAATACCTTCTATCCTGTACCTTCTGGTAAAAAGAACCAGCTCAGTCTTCGCCGGGTTTACCCCCAGCCCTCTATCTTTTGCCCAATCCGAGAGTTCGCCCAACATCACCTGCATAATTTCACTGATCGTGGACAGAAACTTTCCCCTGACCAGTAGAACTATGTCATCCGCATAGGCGACGGCTTTCATACCCTTGGAATCAAATGTTCTGAGAATACCGATGACCGCGAGCAACCATAGTAGAGGAGATAGAACCCCCCCCCTGTGGTGTCCCCCTGGTAACCTTCCTCCTTACCCTATGATCCCCCAGGCTCGAGTTTATAATCCTGCTGCCAAGCATGCAGACTATCCACTCCACCAGAAAGCCCTGAACTCCCAGCTCCACTAAGGAATCCTTGATCGCCTCAATCCTAATGTTATTGAAGGCTCCTTCTATGTCCACCTCGTGTAGCGCACTCTCAACAGATTTACCCTTAAGGTAGGCATGTTGAGCGCTGCTAATGAGGTGGGTACCAATATTACTCCTAAGATAGAGGTCTACCAGTCTCTCGAGTGTCTTCAATAAGAATGAAGACAGTCTAATAGGCCTGAAATCTCCCGGCTTCGAGTGGCCTGCCCTACCTGCCTTGGGTATAAAAATTACCCTGACCTCTCTCCACCCCCTAGGCAGATACCTCCCACTGAGGCATTTCCTAAATATATTCACTAGCAGAAATAATGCGTCGTCCGGGATATTGCAGAGCATGGCCGGAAAAATACCGTCCGGACCCGGTGATTTATATGGGTCGAAGGTATTGACAGCCCACTTAAGCTTCTCCCTTGTGACTATTTCCTCGACGCAGGCGGACTCATGACTCGATATCACAGACATTCCGTCCCCTTGACTATCGTTCATACCTCCGTCTTCCCTGCACCCAGGAAAGTGCGTCTCCATGAGCAAGGTTAGGGTCTCAGAGCTAGACTCAGTCCATGAGCCGTCATTCCTTTGGACATACCCCAGGGTCCTAGGATCCTTGGATAAAATCCGTCGGAATCTAGACAACTCGTTGACATTATCAATGGATTCACAGAACTGCCTCCATGAGAGCCTCTTTGCCCTTTTAAGATCCGCCTTATACTTATTGAAATGCACCTTATGGGTGTTCCAATCACTCGATGCTCCCGTGAGCTTGGCCCTGTTAAACAGCCTTCTTACCGTCGACCTTTGAACCTGAAGTTCCCTGGTCCACCATTTGGGCTGTTCACGCCTACCCGGAAAAGTTACCGGGCAAGACAGCTCTCTCTTAGCAGATGAGTGAATCTGTTCACATCACCTTCCACATCAGTTGGCAGCAAGTCGCACAGGGCCCATTGCGCCAACCCAGAGCGGACCCTTTCTTTAAAGAAGTCCCAATTCGTCCTCCTCGGGTTCCTAAACGGATTAACCCTAGACAGGTCGAAATTCAGTGTAAAGGTTATACGGCTATGGTCTGAGAAAGTACAGTCCGTTGCCACCCTCCAATCCGCAACAAGTTGCTCGTCGCGGTTCACTAATGTCAGAGCTATAACTGCCTGCCTATCCTTATTTCTGAACGTCGGAGTGTTACCCATATTACAGATAATAATATTGTTACCCCCATATTCATTAAATATATTTTAGGTATATTGCAGGCTTATGAAACGAATTTTCTATGGAAATTTGTTTAATAAACCTTTTATTAGTCAAAAATATTTTTTATGAATATGGGGGTTAGTAGTTATAAAATCAAACATTAACTCACCTCTTTTGTTAATATCAGCGCTCCCCCATTGGTTATGATGTGCATTTGCATCACATCCCAAAACCAGGATGGCGCCACTCCTTCTTGCATACGCCACCAGCTCTTCCACCTTTGCGCCAGGTGGATCTACTGCCTCGTACGGCATATACAGCGAAGCCAGTGTAAGGGTACGCTTACCTTTGGCTTCTCTATTAACGACGGTCAAGTCACCGCACCTAAAAGAATGAGATATTAGAAAATTCAATTCATTCCTCGCCAGTATACACGTTCTTACCTTGTCCTCTGTGGACGGGACAAAAAGAGTGTATCCCATTGAAGGATACATCCTCCTCTTTGCCACTAAATACGGCCAATTCGTCGATGAGCCTACCTTCAACCAACTGCCATAGATCGGTACTAATCCTCCCATCTGGATCATTCCGATCGATGACGGCTACCTGAAGATGGTTATCCAGCCTCGTCGACTTCTTCGTTCTCTTGTTCGATGAAGAAGGCTGATAATCTCCAGATCTGACTCTCTTAATGGTCTCCTTGTTGTTGGGACCCTTAGGAGCTTCAGCCGATGATGCACCAAACAACTTCATAGATTTTCCTACTACCTTGGTTGTCGCTCCTTTGCCCTCCGCAGCTCGTTCCGAAGACATGAGCGCATTGGCCATTGGGGCAGCACCCTCTATGTTGCCTACCCTGCGGCAGGTTGATGAAGCCACCAGCCCTTTACTCTTCTGAGCAGTGTCAGGGTTGAAAGCTGCATCCACCTGCTTCTTCCAGGGAGAGGACCAACCCAGAACGGTACTGACAGGGCCGTAAATTCTTTCGAACTTAGCGACGCTTTGTCGGTGCCGTCTCAGAAGGTACATGTCCCTCGCGGAGAACGTTGAAGGATCTCTCTTCGCCATCTTATCCAGATACACCAGAGAGTTCCTTGTCCCGCTCCGCGCCTTCTCCTCCTTCGTTCGGCCGGTGTTGTTAATACCACTTGGCATCTCCTCCACGGCGCCCTGCCGAACAAGTTGTGGACATTCTTCTCCCGAGTGTCCCCTTTGGTGTCCCCTGGCCTCACCGGTGGAAGGGACAGGCTCTGTAGTCTGACTGTGAGCAGATATACTTGCAGTATCCTGCTCCTCGTCAGAGATCAGAGTCAGCCGCTTCAACCCCTGAGTAGCCCCGGTTTCACCACAGGAGTCACTCGACAGTTCCAGAAGACTGTCCACCTGTAGGTCGGTCAGCACTTGTCTCTCCTGCCCAATGATGCTGCACAGCCGATAGGGTCAGACCCCCCACACAAGCACTGACCGACTCCCCGACCGTGACGTCCGATCGACCCTCGACTCTACCCTGGTCGATCACCTCGTCCGTCGCGTCCTCTTTCCGTCCTTTTAAATTAAATTTATTATTTTTAAATTTTTGCTCATTCATTTTTGTTCCCACGAGTAGGCCGTAAAGTCGGACCATCCGCACAGTGACGGCGTGTGCAGACTAGGCAACTGACATACAACAGCGCTTTGCCATGACGCTGAGGGGAGCTGTTAACGACTAGTTTCTTTTTGCACTAACTAGCCACCCAGGCCCTCGGCACTGCTACCTTCACGTTGACCTTAAAAGTGCATATGTCGCGCACCAACCACTGGTAAAGCCCCCACCTTACAAGGGGCGAACCCGCGGGCTGGCATGACGTGATATATGTACTGATAATGGACCGGATAGTATATAGTTACCACCACCGCCTCATTATCCTGGCAAGATGAGTAACCTTTAGTCGTACACTCCTTCAGTATTCATGACCTCCTGCGAAGACGTATCGAGATACATCACCTCAGTAGATCAGAACCGTAGAGTGCACTTAAGCCCTCGCTTCTCGACAAGATTGTTACCCAGGCGAGGGATCTGATACTTCCTTCGGAGTGTCCCAAGATTGGCACAATATGGTTTCTGGTGCAACTTCTTCAACTTCCTTCTTTGCAGTTTTACCCTTACTTCTGTACTTAACATTTAAATATTTCTTTAATATTACATCTAATATAGTTTATACGAGTAAGATTATATACCAAAGTTTACAATATAATTTATTCTTTCAAACTAATTTTAATTTTTATGAATACGGCAGTGAATATTTAAATAATTATTATAGAAAATTTAATTTAATAAATTACAAATGACGTTCTTGTATAATTTGATTAGCAAAAATTATTCAAACTCTAACTTTTCGAACATAAAAACTTTTATTTTTTAATTTCAAACTGTAAGCCAAAACGGAATTTCCTACATCTTATAAAATTTACTTTTTTCCTTTTATTCAAACACCTGTTATTTAGAATATTTTTGCACACTTTTTGTATTTTTTATTTCAATATCAACCCAAAATCATGTTATACATAGTTAGAAAAACAAAACGAAAAAAAAAAAATTATTAAATTATTCAATAAAAATAAAAATTAAATAAATAAAAATAAATATGAAGAAAAAGAAATGCACTTTTTTAAATTATCAAAAAAAAATTAATTCTTAACAAAAGTTTTTATGGGATCTTCATCTGTCTCTGAGATCATAACTTCACAGCCATCATTAAGCATATCTTCTAATTTGGATTTAAAAGTTTTAAGAAAACCTCTCTCCGAATTACTATGATTACATAGTATAACAGAAACATTATTATGATTTGCATCTAAAACTTCATGATGAGACATTTCTCCAGTTATATAAAGATCAGCCCTAAGACCACGCAGCAATGAACCTCCGGAGCCGGCACATAAAGCAACATGATTGATTTTTGTGTTTAGAGTATGGTCAACTCCCACTGCCACATGGACATCTAAACCAATGTGCTTCTGAACAGCTGCTATAGCATTTTTAAGGGAAATGTTTGTATTAAAAGTTCTTCCGCAACCAACATTTTCATCAGCACTATTGTCAAGTGGCTGAATAAATAAATAAATAAACAAATATTGGAATCAAACATTTTTAATTTTTGATGAAGGGATGGGAGTTTTGTTAGTTATGTAATAAAAGCATTAGATAATTTCTTTGGATTTATTGTAGAGGTGTTATTTATAAATAATTTACAATTAAGCTTATATTATATTATTATATGTTTTCGCTGGTGTTCGCAATAAATAAAGCAAAAAATTTTTTCACAACCACACACTTAAATTTTATTGAAGTAAATATAAATAAAACAAAGCAAAGAAACCGTTCAGATAAAGAATCGCTTGAAGGGATTTTGTGCACAAAAGACTTCCTTAAATTAGAAAAAAAAAAAAAAAAAAAAAAAAATTTGACAAATGACTTCTGAAATTTACAATAAATAAATGTTTAAAATTATTTTTAATACGACGATATGACAATAGGTTTATACAATTGCTGTATTCACAAAACATTGTATCGATTGTATGTTGTATTAATGTGCTTAGTTCACTATTGTTCTTTTATACAACATACAATCGATACAACGATACAATGGGTTTTGTGAATACGGCAAATGTAATTGGAAATACATGTTACATATATTTTTACTCCTTTATATATATTCTATGTGGAATGTTCCAGGCGACTTCTGACATTGCTATAAAATTTAGATTTGAAAAAACGACTGGCGGAATATCCCGAAAAACTTTAAGAAAACTTAATGCAACTGTAAGCACGCAAACTGAATAAGTTATTTAATTCGTTCATTCCATGGTGGAATAAGTAGGTGGCAGCGCTACGGCAACAAATACAACATTACAACAAAAATGAAAAATAAGTCTCCGTATACGTCAAAAATTATATTAAACTGAAATCAAATTTTGCCACCGAACACAATGAAATAAATTAATTTTTAGCCAATTTTTATTTCACTATGATCACTATCTTATTTAATTTTAATTAAAATAATCAAAAACTTTAACGCAATACAATAATCACAGCAAAAAACGTGGACTTTTTGCAAACATAAACAAAACTTTGACATAAGACTAGACAAACAATACAAGAGCAAAAAATCGTCATCTGGCGTAGTAATGCCACCTGTTTATTTCATCATGGTTCATTCTTTTTATAATAGTTGGCACACATTATAATCTTCAACGTATATGTATCCCTATTCACAATGGCGGATACATATAGTCATATTTCAATACTTAAAATTTTCTAAGTGCATTCTCTACATATTGCGTTTTTTTTACATAAATAATTAACTTTCAGGATAAATAAAGGTTTCTTAAATCTTCCACTATCACATATTTTTAATTCATTAAATGTGAGATTAAGACTAAAATTTGTGTGAAATTTTTATTCATTTGAAACAACACATTTTACATTGAAATTTCTAGGAATTTCTGTCCATTTTCCTCATGTAACATTATTTTTTTTTAAACCTAAATAAAAAAAAATAGAACAGAGCAAAACACAAAACTTGTCAAAAAATTTTAAGTGCCACTACCTTGTATTCTTTATACCATGCCTTAAACTGCTCTGAGTGGAGAAACAGCTTGCGCTCGTTGTCATTAGGAGGTTGCACAACATATTGTTATGCCACTGCCTTTTCAATAACGTTTTTGGTTTATTTCCTTTATAATAAACCTCTTGAGTTCTTTTATTGCAACTTTAATAAAATAAATAAAACACAACACTTCCAACACTTTTTTACAATTAACAACTTCTATTTCCACTTAGAAATTAACAACTTAACAACTTATAATCGCGACCTCTATTGCGATCTACACTTTAATGTTTGTACTTATACTGATTAACGATGCCAACCTTCACGAGTATTTATACTATGTTCGAACGCTGACATCTAGATGGGTCTAGAGCATTCGACGTTTTCGAACTTTCTGTAACATTTTTGAACTTTCTGGAACATTCGAGCTTTTCTTATCTTAACAGCTAATATCATTATGCATTAACATTTAGGTGAATTTAAATTGAGCTATTATACATCAATAAATTAAAGCATACTCTAAGATTAACAATAATTTTAAGATTATTATCGAGTATTCGAAAATTACAGTGGAGTTGAAGTACAATTATGTATAACAATTTTAACTTTACATTTGCACTAGAAAATTCTGTACAGTGATTTTTACATTAGAAATATGCATAACTTATGCAAAACCAATTTAAGCTAATAAAATTACTAGCAAATACAAAATAACTAATAAATACAAGATAGCTAATAAATTTAACTAATTCATTACTAAAGTTACTTTCGTAACAATATATTCGCGTAACTCAAAAACGGTTTATTGAACAAACTAAAAAAACCAAATTTCGCAATAAAATTTCCTTTAAGTAAGATTCAACTTTTTTTGAGTATGCGCAGTCGTTCTGGAAACATAATTTTGTTTTGGTAAAAAAAGAATTTTAGCAAAATTTGGAAATTTTTGTTTTTAAAAAAATTGCAGCAGCTATGCTTCTTAATTTTTCCAGAGATATAAAAAAACGAAATTGCAAACAAAACAAACCATAAATGATTCAAATCTGTTTACAAATTTATATTAAATTTATATATTATTTATATTTGTATGGGAGCCCCCCTAAGAAGTGGAGATAAAGTGCAAGGTATGTTTTGGGAAACTATTAAGAACAAAAAACTAATGGAGGTCGGTCATACATACAGTAATAGGGCTTTTTCTTCAATATATTTCTAGTCTCCATTCCTCAATAAAATAAATGATGAAAATGAAAAATAAAGTGGGGCTAGTTTGCTTGAAACCGTAAAAATGTGAAACAGCGGTTTCGGGTTTGAAATGATTGAAACCGGTCGGTTTCGGTTCGGTTTTCGGGTTTGCTTGCAAATCTTGCATATTTTTGTGTTTGTTTGGTGTTCTAAATAATTGAAATGTTTCCAAACTCCAGATTTTCCAGACAATTCTGGAATAAAATTAGTATAATAAAATAAGTAAAAGAGGTTTAATATGCTGCCAAATTTTATTGGTAATTATTATGTCTGCGATTTCCATGTAAATGCATGTTTTTGTCGATAGTCTAATTTGTGTTAAAATGTCAATGCATATTTTGATGTTTTTGAGTGATTTTTTTTATAAAAAAAGTTCTTCAAAAAATTTATATACACAAAAAAATCTTTTTTTAAATCTCATAAATAAATTCTTTTGGAGATTTGCTTAAAATTCAAGATATTTCAAGATTTCGACAAAATATTCTTCTATTTTTAACCGATGCAGCACCTTTTCAGTACTTTTTTTTATTTTAAGAATCTTTGAAGCTCCTTGCCATTGTTGCCGGCTGTAATGTATAAACTTTTTAACTTGTATAATTTGCAATGTCTTTAAGCATAAATATTTTTTAAAAGTAAAAGCTGAAAACCGAGGTTTTTTTTGTTGGTTTTCGGTTTCGGTTTTTAGGCATTAAAAACCGCGGTTTCGATTTCGGTTAAAACCGAACAGCAATCTCTAGAGCAAGTCATACATTTGACACATCTAGGGTCATCCTATGCGCTGCAGGGGCCAAATTTAAGAATATCATTCAACCACCATATTTGTATGGGAGCCCCCTTAAGCGGTGGAGATGTGTGGCAAGTATGTTTTGAGAAAATGTTAAGGACAAAAAACTAATCGAGGTCCGTCATACATTTTATACCCCTAGGAGCAACTCCTTGGTAGCCATGGGGCTTTATCTTCAATATATTTCTAGTCTGAATTGAAAATTTTGTATGGGAGCCCCCTTAAAGAATGAAGATATCGGCTATGTATGTTAGAAATAAGTGATGCAGATGAAAAATAAAGTGGGCATTCTTAACGCTGCAGGGGTTAAATTTAATTAAACCGACATATTTGTATAGTTGAATTCTGAAATTTGACCCTTGCAGCGCCTACGATACCCCTAGACGGGTGCCTATATGTGCCTAAAAATATCGCAAATAATGACCCAATATCATCGAAAAGTAATTTTAAACCACTTTTTTTTTTGTTTGGTATTTAATTTTTAATCGCTGTTAACAAAATGTTTATAAACAAAACAACATTTTGATAAGAAAGATTATATACATTTTTTTTCTTGTAAACTATTAGAAATTGAGAATAAAAGGCAGTTATCTAAATATTCAGTAGTCTAGAAGACTTGCAAAGCCATACAACGTTAAATAATGGCCAAGAAAATAATTTATTATTTGCTGGTTTTACAAATTTCAAGGGCAGTAGGCGACCAAGAATTTGGCAACATAGCTGGTCAATGGAAAATAAAATATGGCATACAAGATGATGTACCAGAGTTATGGTTGGGTTCAAAGAGTACAGTTTATTTACCGCTGCAAATTTACAACATCGAAAGAAATCCAGAACAATCGCTTGAAATATTTTTTGATTTCGCAATCGAAAATACTAAATTAGCCACAGTAGAAAAACGTGTTAACTTGAGTGAAATCGATCAATCTTCTTGGCAAGGTGTGGTTGAGGTGAGAGGTCATTATTTTGGTTATACATATTTATATGTAACACTCAATGATCCCCAAAACGATAGATTGGAAAGAAGTGACCAAATACTACATGTTCGAGTGGTGCGTAAAAAAAGAGTGAATGATACAATTTATACTTATACCGCAGCTGTCATAATGCTGCTAATGTTTGTAAATTTAGGCACAGTAATGGATTTAAAACGTTTGGGATCTATTTTTCTAAGACCTGTGGGCCCACTGTTGGGATTTTGCTCCAGATATATTGTCATGCCGGCTTTGGCTATTGGTTTAGGTGCTTTAGTATTCCAAGATAACAGAAAATTACAACTGGCTTTACTTATTACGTCCATTGCTCCTAGCGGTGGTATAGCGAATATTTGCAATGTCTTCCTTAAAGGAAATATAAATCTTTCCTTGGCCACTACCACCTTAAATAGTGTTTTGGCTTTGGGTATGCTGCCACTTTGGATTTTTCTAATGGGACCTGTTCTTTATCAAGAGTCAACATTGAACTTACCATTTGTGAATTTGGCTGTTGGTTGTGTTGGTCTTTTATTGGCCCTGATTGTAGGAGTCTTCTTACGCATTTGCCTTCCTAAAACCACACGATTTATATATCGTTTTTTGAAACCTGTCAGTGTACTATTGAGTTTGTGTTTGGTGGGACTAACAGTGGGCATAAATGCTTTTGCTTTTAAGGAAGTCACTTTAGTGGTGTGTTATTTATTATATAAAAAAAAACTAATTAGGGATGTGCGATTAATGGGTTCATCAAATTTCTGATAAATCTATTAATTGATTTATCGTATTCCTGGCTAATTGAATAATCCTAATTTGGATTAATTGACATGAATGATTAATCGCAAGTCCCTAAACATGGTATAAAATTTAATGATTTTATTTTATTTTTCAGATATTTTTAGCTGCTTTATTTTTGCCTGCTATCGGTTACGTTGTTTCTTTTACTTTGTCTAAAATATTATGCCGCTCGGTGACAGATGCCATGACTATAGGTCTTGAGACAGGTGTTTTAAATATGTCTTTACCAATTGTATTGCTGGAATACACTATGAAACAACCTATGGCTGATATGTTAATTGTTGTACCCATATTGTCGGCCCTGATGTCTTTATGCTTGGTTGTCATATTCTATATTGTTCGGCGGATATTCGGTTGGAATACGAAAGAAGATCATGAAGCTTTTGACGAGCAAATGTTTTTAGCAAAGTAGAGATTTTTTATATAGCTTGTAAAAAATAGTAAAAGAATTTTTTATTATTATTATTTAAACTTATAAAACAATTTGTTATGGACTGTTAGTAATTTAAGTTATTATTTTAGATGCTAAAATTAGCAATTAAAAATTTCCCATTTACACTTAGAAATGTTGGCAAATATTACGAATTTAATTTCAAACAAGTAAGTTGCTTTATTCAGCATAACCGAATCTTATTTACATTTCGCCATAGTATAAACAAGACAATTTTTTTAGTTTTTAATTTTATTTGTTTTGTGTTTTAAAAGAGGTGTGTGTTTTTTAAGCAATTAATATTTTTTAAAAAATTGCACCGTAAAATTCTAAGAAAAATAGTCTGTGGGTTATATTTAAGCCTCAAAAATTTGATTTTAGGTTTCATTCGTAAAACTGCTTTGGGTGGGGAAGTAGCTCGCCCGTATTTCTCGTTATCTTTGTCTGCTTTTCGTGCGTTTTGTATTTCATCTCGCATTGGCTAATACCTTGGCGTCGTAAGACTGTACCGGGTTTGCGGTTTTCAACATTAACCATATGGGCATTTCCATGTCATAGTACGTGACACTTGAACGCCTTCAGAGAGGTATTGATTTGCTAAAATTTAAGTAACTGCCAAGTAATTTTATCACTATGTTCCATTTAGGGGCTTCTACATTTGAAAAAAAAAAAAAAAAAAAAAAAATATCAAGTTCGGGATCTTGTTGTCCAAAATATCGAGCAAAATATGTGCATATTGTACTTGACATAAAACGGAAGTGGTTTTGGGGCGAATGTAAAAATATGCGAAATCTGCGAATTGTGGGAGATGATCTTTTAAATGTCTTGCATTAAACCAAATATTTTTCCTTTAATATTTACAAAAAAATTTTTTTGGATAGTTTTATAATGACAAATATTTCTCTTATATTATTTATAAGATACTAGCTGTTTGGTCCCGGCGCTGCTCGGGATTTTTTAAATTTAAAATTAAATACTGGAGAATTTTGTTAATAACTTGACCCCAGCGCTATCTACCGGGTCAAAATTTTATCAGGAAACTTATTTTTGTTTAATAAATTATTTTTTTGAATTTCAGCCAAATCGTACCATAAATAAAAAAAATTGTATATCACAACAGCGCCACCTATCGGGATTAAACTTTAGAGAAACATAGCTCCCGACTTAGATAATTTATTGTGCAAGTTTGGTTTCAATCACTATACCAGAGAGTTTAAAAACAAATTTTCGAGAGTGTACCCTATGTAGAACCCATGGGCACTCATGGACCCGCCAGAATAAAATTATGTTATGAGGTTAATCTTCGTGTTAAAGTTCTTTGTGCCGAATATTATGTAGATTCATCTATATAAGATTTGTTAGCCGTTAGGTGATCTTAGGAAGGGGGTTTATACGGGACATATGGTTAGTTTTAGAACCTACCAGCACAACATTTTGTAATGTTATAGTACCTATCGTAAAAGTTAGTTTTATATCAACACCAATATTAATGATGACATTAAAAGCTATTTTTAGGAAAAGTTTGGACCAAATTTAATCTTAATACCAACATAATATGATCATACATTTATATGCATTTGTTTTATGTACTTACAATATCATACGGTACAACCTTTAAAAGCTTATAAAATTTTTATGATACCAATTCAAAAAAAAAATCAGTATCAATATTTGTTTGCGACAAATATCTTGCTTTGCACTTTTATTTTCGAGCACTTGCGATTGATCAAGTACAAATGATGTAGAAAAATTATGTTTTTGCACCACGTACGTGACATTAAAAACAAACTACAAAAATTCCGATAATCGAATTATATATATTTGGTTTTTCCTAATGGATCTGATTCATTGTTGTTGTAACATTAATTTTAAGGTATAATTGCAATGTTACCAATATCTGAATTTAATTGCCAGAAAAGTGAAAATAGTTGATTGCAATTTGTTGAAATGATTGAAAGAGATAATTAGTTTAAATTTTTATTTTTTGCTCTTTAAAAATTGTAATAATCTATAGGTAGTTTGAGTGTTTTTTCCTTTCCTCCACATTATAAAAAAAAAGTTTTAAGTTTGAAGTTATTTTTTATGTCGTGTTTGACATTCTCATGGAAATCCTCATATGTTATCATTTTAAACCTTAAACTTTTAACGTTTTTGTCTGGGGTAGAACCATAAATCACTTCAGTTATTTATCAATTTTATGGTTATCAGTTGATAACCATTAGAGTTTTTCTTTTCCCGGACTTTTTCATTTCCCGGAAAAGCGGGATTTATTTTTAAATTTCCCGGGAATTCCCGCTTTAAAAATTTATTTTATTTCAATAAATAAATTAAGTTTCTGAGATCTATTAAATCAGTTTATAAATGCATTAAAATAAATAGATGAAGTTGTTTTTCAAACTTTTCATTAATATAAATAACAAATAAATAGTCAAGTTCGAGGTTCTTTTCACATCGATGACCATGTGTATAACATAAAGATCAGCAGTAGGCAAAAATATATATATTTAATACCGTATAACGAACTGACAAGTTTTTGAAACAGAACAAAAATATATTAATAGTACAGGCGTATAAGGGCAATGTTACGGTCGCAATGGAAAAAGAGGATTACAGAAAAAGGATGAATAACATAATTGAAGATATGATGACGTACCAAAGATAAAAAAGGGATCCAACTAGTACTCTTCAAAAGAAAAAATAACGATTTAGTAGAGGAGTTGTTTAAAAGCCATGTGATCTCACCAACATAGAGAAAAAGACTAAAAACGGACGCGGCTTCATCACCTAGAATATATGGCCTTCCTAAAATCCATAAGGAGGATACCCATTAAGACCAATCTGCTCAAGTGTAAATGCTCCATCTAGTCAACTTTGTAAATATATCACGAATGTTCTTAAGAAAATCACGGCTAACTCACCACACAACATCAGGGATGCGGTGCAATTTAGGAATAAGATAAAAACTTGACCATAAATGACTATTTAATGGTTGTAATGCCATTTCTAAAAGGTAAGTTGCAAGTGTTATAAAGTAATTTTTTTTAAGGTCAAAACGTAGCCAATATGGAAATCTGTCTATTATTTTTATCTTTTTAGAGTCTTCAATATTTAAAAAATGCAGATTTATAAGAAATAATTCCCTTGATAGGCCTTCGAGTGGATTTTAGAGAAAAGTTATTTGCGTGGATGAAGAAAGAAGTGTTTATTAATACATTTTTTTATTATTCTTTGCTTCATTTTTAATATTTTTAGTTTGGTATTGATGATGAGACGTTATCAGCTCCGTCAAAAGTGCAAGATTGGTTGTGAATGTTTATATATAAGAGGTATTAAAATATTTTCTAGTCCTCAATAAGCTTATATGCAAATAATAATGGTAAAATTTATGTTAGACCAAAATTTCTACAATTAGCCTATGGAATATATTCTATTAATTATGTACATCTAATGCATTTTTGTAAATATTATATTGTAAACATAAAAAATTAGTTGTGTAATTTTTCACTATTGAATACATCTAATGAATTTTTGTAAATATTTGATAATTTATTATTTATATAAAGAAGTAAGTATGGAAACAAAAAAAGAATATGGAAACACTCATAACTGCGACTAAACAAATATAAACTTAAGCATTTAAAATTTTTATACTGCAATAAGCCTCAAAAATTTAATGAGTTTTCCAGTTCCTTTTTAGTTGAGACATTTACTTATTGCCTAGTATAATGGTAAGAATGAAGCAACGTACATTCAAAATGAGGTACTTTTTATTTAAAATTACACATGTTTAGTTTAAAAATATTACAATCTTGATTTAAAAGTGCTATAATCTTGTTTTATAACTATAATTTTTAATACAAAAATGGTAAATTTGCTATTAAAATTGGTTATCATTTTAATTTTTTTCTTCATAAGCATTGCAGTTTTTAAGCTAAAAATTAAAATTTTTAAAACAAAAAAAAAGAAAAAACTAGCTTGGCTGTAGCTACCGGGTGCCCCGGTAGGCTAGCTGGTAATGAGTTAGTCTATAAGTACCGGGGTTGCAGGTTCGATTCCCGCCAGAGACTCTGGTCTCCTGCAGATAAGCGAAGAGCTTCGCGGGATTAGCGTAGGAACAAAAAAAAAAAAAATAATTTCTGTGTACTAGCTCGAATACTTCAAAAAAGTCAAAACTAAATCTATAATTAAAAAAAAAAACACTTTGAAATTGTTCCACTGTGCTGTGCTCTTTTTATCAGTATGTAATTGTATTTAATATTGTTGGAGGTATTAAATGCATTAAGATTTTTACAATATCAAAACCGCTGTAGATATAAAAGAACAAGTTGACAATGATTTAATATCTGTAAAAAAGAAAAACAATTTTGAAATACCAGAAATGCAAGAAAAAACTTTGCGTCATATTAAAACAGTGCACGATACTTGACTGTTTAATTGTTTTTTCACCGTTGAACTTTACAATATTAATTTATCTAAAGTATATTTTTTCCCTAATCTGATAAAAAAAAAAAATTTATTTATATTTAAAAACATTTCGTTTAAGAGCATAATTTTTAAATATCGTACAAAATCTTTGTAAAAACAACATCCAGAATCCATTTTAGCAATTGGCTCTTATAGAATTCCTACAAGGTTTAAAACTTTAAGTGTTAATTAAAGATTTTCTTACATGAATATTGGTGAAATTTATATGTACGTGGCCAAATTTGTCGGCGGTCCATATCAGAATGTTTAAAAAATCAACCTTTTCGTGGTTGGCGTTTTAGTGGCGAAAGTAAGACGTTGTCAAAAAAGTATTTCGTGGTTAGCAAAAACGACAACATATATGACCCTGTTTACAAATCTATTACAAAAAAGATTATCGTGGTTGGCGTATTTGATGCAAAAACTGTATAAGTGTTTTAATCCCGACAGCGTATGTCGCCTACGCCAACCACGTACGCCTACGCCAACCACGATAAGGGTGAATATTTGTTCAATTTAGGAATATTGGTAGAAGAGATAACCTGAAAAGAGCTGTTGCTGGAATATGTGATACATATTCTGAACATAGCTGCCAGATAAAATTGGTCGAAAATCGTCAAATTTTAAAGAAAAAATCGTCAATATCTTCAAATTGACTTAGCTAAATCGTCCCAAAAATTGTCATTGCATAAAACTACTAACTTTTAAAATTTTTGAAAATAATCGCTTTTTATAGTTTCCGTTGCTAATGAAATTTGAATATATTTTGCCCGTTTTTAAAATTAAATAAAATTTTTCGTTTAGAAAATGTTTCAAAAGTATAAGCATTCATAAGAAAAGTAAGAAAATAAGCTAAAACCAAGAAATATCAAATACCTATTTTTCACGTAGAAAAATCCTGCTTAAGAAGTTAAGTCTGGCGAGCACCAATAAAATCAGAATTTTTGAAAGAAAAGTTTTATAATTCAGACTACAAAGAGTCGTTGTAAAATGTCTGCAATAAAGCAGTAATTACTGATCTAGAATAGAACTCTTTAAAATCGTGCTAAAAAAATCGTATTTTATATGATGAACAGCTAAGGCATGAAAATTGCTGCCAATTAAATAATGTAAATAAATCATATTATCAAAGAAGCTTAAAAAAAATGTGAAATTGTATAAAAAACATTTGTTGATTTTAACAAAATTCATCATATGAAAAATCGTCAAGGTTAGGTTAGGTTAAGAAGGGTTATGCGCCCAAGGGCGCAACTCCACTCGGAGACCAATGAGGTCCATTGTGAATCCCTTCAGTAGAGGAGAAAAAAGTAAAAAAGAGAAAAAAGAGAAGAAAAGAAGAATAATAGAAAATAGACCTAAGGTTCGGTTTATTTTTAGAAGCGCAGGACAAATTCCCCCCTACGGCCCCCCCAACTGAAACAGCCGTCCTACTTCCCTGACAAACCCCAGCAGATCGGTTGGATTACATCCAGCGATACACCCCAGTTCGTCGTGAAACCTAGCCCCTAGCCATTTCTCCCTGGGGCCGTGCATCCTAGGACAGTGGCACAGTACATGCTCAACCGTCTCGAGCTCCTCGGCATCTCCGCACAACCTGCAGAAGTCCGGTCTCCCAATGTCCCATTTACCCATAAACGCCCTAACAGAACAATGCCCCGTCAGGAACACTATCAGAGTCCTGAGACTACTCCTATCCAGTCCTAATAGAACCCTGGTTGCACCTGCGTCCAATCCGGGTCATAAGGCCCTTGACACCCTGCAATCCGTTCTATCCCTCCAGGACCGGTAAAAAATCGTCAAACTTAAGGTATAAATCGTCATATCGTCAATAGACCATTTCTGTACCTAAAAATTGTCAAATTGACGATAAATCGTCAAGTCTGGCAGCTATGATGACAGTTTTATAAAACTAGAAATTACAATCAAATTCCGTAAAGATCGATCCATAATTTAATATAATCCCTATATAAAAGACACTCTCGGAAAATACCTTAACGCCTAAAATCGTAACGAATAACGCTATTTTAATAAACATCCGTAGCCTTCTCGAGACAAAAAATTTCATACATGTTTCATTCTTTAAGATCGGACTATAAATGCCAAAGATATAACGCACCATTTAAAAAAAGCGACCCCTACGTTCGGCAAAAAAATTTTTTTTTTGCAACCGCCTTGCCTTGTTTGGATTTTTTATTGAAAGACGGTCTAATGTATATATCTCCGCTGCTGTACGTCCCCAAAAATAAAAATTAATCTTGTGTAAAATGGGTGTACACTTAAACAGTACTCGTATCTGCATTGTTTAAAATGCAATAAGCACGTAAATCCCCTTTAAGGTGGCAATATTAGGATTACAGAAACTGTTACGCAATAGCTCTTTCTCACAGTTTTTTTTTTACCATATCTGCCAGTGCTATGGCAAAACCTTTTGTACCTGAAGATAGAAAATACTGATTGTTTGCTCTAGAATGTTTTAGTCAGCAATAAGGAGTGGAATCTTCTCAGGAATCTTTTTTCGCCTTTCAGATAAAGATACGAATACTTTTCATAGTTAAGCTCCACTAATTCCAACTTTCCAATTCGTTATCTTCTAATTAAGTTTTATATAAGGTATCTTGTCGACAAAAGGTTTGTCCACAAATTTATTATGCTTCAAGTATTGTGCAGCACATTTAAAAAAAGTTAATTGACTCTCCAATTAAAAGCAGCTGCAATAATTTTCGTTGACGCTAATACATAATCAGCCAGCATGTTTAACAATTTTCCAATGACCGGTTAAAAGTGACACCAACTCGGCATCTAAGACCGAACGACGTTAATACGTTGCTAACTCATAACTGATTTATTTTTATCACTTTTTTAGGAGTCAAAACCCTAATAACATGTTCAAAATCGATATAAAAGTAACTGCCAGTTTTTCAAAATTGAATAAAAATTTTCGCTTCGGAAAATACATGGTGAAATTAATTTCACCATGGGAAAATATATTGAAACAACAATAAAAAACTCAAATTTGTTTTTGTTTTTAATATAAATTTCTAAACGAAAATTTTTATTTTAGTTTGAAAAACAGACAGTAAATAAAAACTCCGAAATTAGTATAAACAATAACCAAAATACGTAAGAGTTAAATTAAGGTATAATTTGCTATTAAAATTTCATTTATATGATATTAAATAAAAAAAATAATATTTTTGGCAAGAATTTATCAGCGGGCCATGCAATGTACATTGTGTTAAACATTATATAAAGATCCTGACGGCCAACAAGTCGTACATTGCGTCCCATCCGAAATAAGTTGAAATTTTTTTTATCTTTTTTTGCAAAAAAATAGACGTATTTTTTTAGCTCTTATATTGCTAATAAATTTAAACTATTTAATTTGTTTAATTGATGGTAAGTTGCGTTATAATTTTCTCAGGTATCTTTCATTTCTTTCGACATTGGTAAGCTGCAATGTTACTAAAGCTTTAATCTAAATCGAAAAATTTGCGCAGAAATTTCCCCGTCTAAAAATTTTCTCGAATTTCTAAAAGTATTTTTCCCAAAATAGGAAAACTTTCTGGATGGCAACCCTTTTTTGAATTTAACAGTGCAGTTTCAAATTTTGGAAGATCTTTGGTCTGTGCGTTATCAAAACTTTTCAAGTTTCAGTATTCTAAATGTTCTCTATTCCCAAAAAAATATACTTAAAAGATGCAACTATAAGGCAAAAACTATAAATTGAAGATCATTAAAGTGACCCTAATTCTAGTGCATATTGTAATCAATCTAAAACACTTTTAGTTGCGTTCAACAATTGATAAATAAAATAGTTTGACAAAATAAATTTTTTCGAAATGTTTAAAACAATTGTTTACCTGGTTCCATGAAAAAAAAGAAACGTTGATACTCCAACAAAAAATTCGTAGTATAAATATTTGCTTAACTAGTCATTGCAAAAAAAGTTTTAACAAATGTTCTTGGACTTGAAAACTACTCGTTTTACACATTTGGTTTTTGTTTTGTAAAAATATTTATTAAAAAGCTTTTAATTGATTGGAAAAATATATACAATCAAAGGTATGTTCAGACCTAACAAATATTTGACGAAAAAAATCCAAAAACAAAAAAAACGTGACCAGTAATTGCTCAAACTTTAGTTTTATTTTAACCATTTTCTACTGATTTACTAAACTTAATTTGTAAGAAGATAATTGTTAAATGAATGTAATTTAGAAACTGTTAAATTATGCTTGATCTAGCCAAAGGTTTTGCAAAAGTAAATAATTTTTTAATAAAACTAGGGGTTACGTGTAAGACGTCAAATATTTAATAGATGTGAACAAAGCTTAAGAGTTTACAACTAAATTATTTGTAGTTGTAACACAAACGTTTTTTTAAAACATTTATCAAACAATTAGTAATAAAATTAGCCAGTCAGTCAGTTCAAACTGATTTTTCGCAGGGTTTAAAAGTTATACTTTGGTTAACAAAACAACAAATACGAGTAAAAAACATTATGTATTAAAAAATAAAAATAATTTTTGATTATTGTAAAAAAAATTTTTTTAATCTGCTAAAAACATTCTTTTTTTTTAAGGCAAATATAATAAGTGAAGATATGAAAATGAATCGATGAGTTAAGTTACTGTTTCGTATCTGTTGGGAGTGCGTAAATAAATTCATGCCGCTTTTTTTAATTGAGTAATTACACTGTACAACACAGAAAAAAATAACGGGGTTTTGACAATGGATTATGGAAGAGGAACAAAAAAAAAAAAAATATACGTGTTTGGGCGTTTTGAAAGATAAGACAAGAATTTTTATTTAAGGGGGTTAAAGTATCCCTGTTTTAGCCCGTTCGTGCAGCATATCGATTTATGAATTATGTGTTCTAAACATCTGGGGTATGTTCAGAAACTTTATCGAAAATGTTACGGCAAATATTTTCGTGAATCATATTAACCCTCTAACTCCCCTTTTTAATGGTAATTTTTGGCTCTATTCAAAGAATTCATAAAAAACACTCCTAAGAGCGGGGATGAGAAATGTTCTACAAAAATGTTGGCCAGAAAATTCTACTACTTATGTATGTCACGGTCTTGATTTTTCTTGATGAACAAGTACTCGTCAAGAATCAAGAAAAAATATGATTTGTTAAGAACACGTTATTATTTTTTAAATTTGTTTACAGATTTCCTTAAACAAAGCTCTGTAAAAAGCAAAAAAAAACATTTGATCGTTTTGTTTAACACATATATAAAACCCCTTGCAAAACTACATTTCCTATATTCAACACTCAACAAGTTGTAATAGAAACCCGTATCGACACTTGCGTGTATTTCCCACCAAACTCACCCTAATAATTAACGGCCTAAAAAGCAAAGGGGTACAACTGCAAAATTAAATTTCTGAGTTATGCGGCATTTATACGATGATTTTTAAACTACGTATTTTTTTTAAACTTCTTTTAAAGCTGCAACTTAAATATGTTTACATTTACATGATGACAAAGGCCTGGACTTTTATACAGATTAAATCGCGTTTTATGCGCATGGCACATGTACTAAAAATAGAAAAATATGCACTAAAATTTGAAAAATATGCACTTAAAATGTTTTTTAATACATTTATTAATGATAAAAAAAAAAACGTTAATATAACAAGAAGAAAAACAAAAATAAAATAAAAACGTAAGAATTCAGTCTCATCAACGAAAATAAAATACAATAAACCCAAAAGGAGAAGTTAAAATAAAAGAAGCATAAAAATATAAATATAATAAAACCCAAAAGCAAAATAATCATGTAAATTAACTCACTTGTTAGGCAGATATTTGGACCTATATAAAAAAATGAATTAAGAACAATCCCAGCTAGCATAGGCTGTTTGTTAGACGATTATGTTCAATATACAACTCCTAAAAGAGTCTTCTGATGATTATCTGACGAGTTACAAAAACATCTACATTTTTTTTTATTTATTACTTTTTTATATATTGCTTGCACGGTCGTTTTTTAATCTTGGAATTAACCTTTTTGCGACTCTCTGTAAGAGTCATATAAGAATTACTGAGCTACCTAAATAAGAGCGTTTTTGAAATATAAAAATTCTATTGCCAATACAATTTCAATAAAACAACCCGACCTAAGGATCTGTAAAATAAAATTTTCCGACAGGATGGTGTTGATTTCGCGACCTTAAGGTGTGTTTGAAATAAATTGTATGAAAATTAGAAGTTTTGACCTGAAAAGCACGCTTGATGCCCTTATTTTGGTAGCTCAGTTATACGGCTGAGCATTTCAAGAGTCGTAAAATAATCCCTACGTGATTGAAAGATTCGTTAGATAATCTTTGCATACATCATAAACGATTCCCTTTAGGATTAATATAAGAGTCGTTTGCTGTGTTATGGAAGAATCTCTCATAAGAATCAGCACGTGTAACAGTTTCTCCCGTGCGAGGAATCGTCTACAATTAAAAAATGAGCTCTTCGACGATCAAAAACACTCGTCATGAGATTCCCAGTAGATTCCTAGACGATTGAAAATGCTAGCTTGGGAAACGAAAAATTTTTGTTTATATATGTAAATACATCCCAGCTAGCATAGGCTGTTTGTTAGACGATTATGTTCAATATACAACTCCTAAAAGAGTCTTCTGATGATTATCTGACGAGTTACAAAAACAAAAACATCTAATTTTTTTTTATTTTTAATTTTTTTTTTAAATTTTTGACACGCTCGTCTTTTAATCTTGGAATGAGCCTTTTGAGACTCTCTGTAAGAGTCATATAAGAATTATTGAGTTACCTAAATAAGAGCGTTTTTGAAATATGAACATTCTATTGCCAATACAATTTCAATAAAACAAACCGACCTAAGGATCTGTAAAATAAGATTTTCCGGCAGGATGGTGTTGATTTCCCGACCTTAAGGTTTGTTTGATATAAATTGTATGAAAATTATAAGTTTTGACATGAAAAACACGCTTGATGCCCTTATTTAGGTAGCTCAGTTATACGGCTGAGCATTTCACGAGTTGTAAAATAATCCCTTTATGAGTCTCATACGACTCTTGGCATGATTTTTGAAAGACTCGTTAGATAATCTCTACATACATCGTAAACGATTCCCTCTACGATTAATATAAGCGTCCTCCGCTGTGTTGTAGAAGTATCTCACAGAGGAATCAGCTTGTGTAACAGTTACTCCCGTGCGAGGAATCGTCTACAATTAAAAAATGAGCTCGTCGACGATCAAAAACACTCGTCATGAGATTCCCAGTAGACTCCCAGACGATTGAAAATGCTAGCTGGGATGATTCCTCGCACGGCTGAAACTGTTACACGTGCTGATTCGTATGAGAGATTCTTCCATAACACAGCAAACGACTCTTATATTAATCCTAAAGGGAATCGTTTATGAAGTATGTAGAGATTATCTAACGAATCTTTCAAAAAGCATGCCAAGGGTTGTATGAGACTCACGTAGGGATTATTTTACGACTCGTGAAATGCTCAGCCGTTTGACTGAGCTACCTAAATAAGGGCATCAAGCGTGTTTTTCATGTCAAAACTTCTAATTGGCATACAATTTATAACAAACAAACCTTAAGATCGCGAAATCAACACCATCCTGTCGGAAAATCATATTTTACAGATCCTTAGGTCGGTTTGTTTTATTGAAATTGTATTGGCAATAGAATTTTCATATTTAAAAAACACTCTTATTTAGGTAGCTCAGTAATTCTTATATGACTCTTACAGAGAGTCGCAAAAGGTTCATTCCAAGATTAAAAAACGAGCGTGTCAAAAATATATAAAAAAGTAATAAATAAAAAAAAATGTAGATGTTTTTGTAACTCGTCAGATAATCATCAGAAGACTCTTTTAGGAGTTGTATATTGAACATAATCGTCTAACAAAGAGCCTATGCTAGCTGGGATCTTTTTAATATTTTCAAATGTAAAGTTAAGGCAGCTTGGCCTCAAAAAGCTTTTTAACATGGAAAATGACCGTTCAACGCGAAGAAAGTGCTCGGTACATGATTAAATGCTGATAGTTCCTTTGTGGTATATTATTTTCCACTACGCTGTTTTCGTAAAAATTTTAAATAAATATGCCAGCAGTTTGTTTTGTTTTTTAATCCTTAATTTTTCTAAAAACTTCATCAAGCTTAATTAGAATTTGCTTTCTGAATGGATTAGATTTTTCTAATTTCACAAAAGTCTCAGAGTTAATACATCATTTGAAGACACAAACATTAGCTGAGCTTTTATATTTGATAAATTTGCTTTTTTTAATGAAACTGTATCACCATCGTTCAATCCTCTTACCACATCATTGAATTGGTCAACATTTTCAGCATAATTCATAACTTCTTTCAACCACGTTCCCCACCGATATTGGCTGCGGAGAGGAAGAAATGAATCGGGATACTTCTCTTAAAATGCGAAAAATCTCGAGGTGCTTTACAAAATATTTTTTCCCATAAGAAATCAATAAATAAATATCATCGCTGTTGCCTCTTATCTCTTCTGCAACACGGTGCATCGCAAAATAAAACAAATAAAACAAGTTTTGTTTTTCAAAATATGCACTGCTAACAATCTATGTAAAAATATGCGTTTAAAGCAAAATATGGAAGAATATGCACTAACAAATCGATGTCATGTTACTTAAAATTTCATGATCTCAGACTGACGACAACAAATATGCATTTGCATAAAAATCCGGGCCTTGATGATGACATTTGAGGCATTTCTTTTACACATTCGAATTAATATAAAAATTAATTTTTTTTATTTGAATAATTTAATTTGACAAATGAATGAAAATGAAACAAAATATCAAAATTAAAATGATAAAAAAAATTAAAAAAAACACTTAGAACAGAAATCATGCTACTTTTTTCTACCCCTCTTTCTTCTCTTCGTATATAAGAATCATCGTATAAATACCGCCTTATAATGTTTAGAAGTTTTTTTTTGTTATATTTAAATGTATACTTAATATAAAGTTTAGGTCGATATAGCGCAATTTGCGGTCATTATACAGGCCTGAATTTTTGTTTAATGACAGATGTAAGTGGCAAGTGTTGATTGCTGCACCTAACTCAATTTTTATAGTTTTGGAACTTGTACACCTTTGCTCAAAAACGTATAACAACTGACTGAAAACAAAAGCGTGCAGAAATTGTTGGTGCATATAGTGAGTTTATTTGCGTTTTACTTTCAACTGGTTTTAACAATTTTGTTATTTTTTTTATAAAATATTATTTTAGAAAGTTTTTAATTGTAAAGAATTCTTTCCAAAATCTAAATTTTTTTTAGTGAATGTCAAGAATTTTGCAAATTTAAATCTGGAAAGCCTAATGTCAAAACACAACAAAGCCCAAAACTTAACGCAAACAGCCAAGCTCAAGAGTCAATTAATATACACCAATCAGCTGGATCGTACTGTATGCTCATTTTATTCATTAAGCCTAAAATGCACAGTGGGGAGGTAGACATATTAAGGTAATTCACGTCAGAAGTTGCACCCTTGCGAAAAAGCAAAAGTGCAAAAACATAACAACAACCACATAGACAATTTTTTGTACACACATATTTGTCTATGTGGTTGTTATTATGTTTTTGCACTTTTACTTTTTCGCTAGGATGCAACTTGTGACGTGAATTACACTATTATATTCATCACGGTTTTGAGAATTGTGTAGACTTAAAAATTCTACATTATTACGCTCCTATCTCAGCCATTTGAGAAACCATCTGGCTGAATTTCAATTGCAAATATTTCCGGACTATGTGCGATATAAAAAAAACTTCATATCTAGGGTCTTCGGGAACCCCAATTTCATAAGGATCCAGAATATAACTACAAACTTTTATACTTTCTAGAGTCTTAAATCAATATTGCCGAAATTACAAACAGAATGACAAACTGATATGTACCCTTTCCACCTGTGGTGAATGCTATAATAATTTGGCACCTGAAACGGTTATTCAAATAAAATTTTTATAAGCTGAAACAGTTATTTATTTTAAATTATTTAATGTTTCTTTAGCTAAAAGAATTAAAAAACAATCTTTCTATATAATAAAAGTTATTATCAGTAAATTTGTTTATAGACGATTAAATAAAAAAATACTGTTAATACTTCTGCCGAACTACCTCAATATTTGACAATAAATAAAAGCTTTTATTAAATAAAACGATAAATTTTGACAAATTATAATTCATTTGTCTTTGAATGGACGAACGGGCCAGGTCCAACACGTATCAAACAGTAAACTTAATTGAAAAAACTCTTTAACAATATTAATATAAAATAAATTTAAAAATTAGAAAAAAAAAATAATCTCATAAAAAAATGTTTCTGAAAAAATCGCTTATATTAATGCAACTAAGTGCTTTAGTGTTACAAAGTAAAGCTGCTGAAATTTTAAGACAAGTCCAAGAAAATACAACATCCTTGGAAAAACACGATGCTTTTACATACAAACCAACATGGTCGGCTAGATTTGAAAAGCCAAATTTCAATATGACTATGACTCAAAAACTTACAATGGAATTAACTATAACTTTCATAGATCCCGCCTGGGGTCAAGAATTTGAATTTCATATATTACCCCAGGATAAAGAATTGATAAGTTTGTCTGATAACATAATAACGGCGAAAGATATTCAAAAGGGCCAGTCATCTTGGAATGGCAACTTTACGATAGAAGCTTTGTTTTTGGGTCGTTCAGAAATCTATGTTGAACTTCGTAGACCTTTTATTATGACGGAAAGGTCTGTGGAAACTTCTGAAGTAATTATAATGCGTAATATTGGCAAATGGGATTTGTTTTTCAACGTATGCGTTGGAATATTTGTCATGTTGTTGTATATAAATTTTGGTGCCGCATTGGAATTGGATGCTTTAAAAGCTATTCTCGTTAGACCCATTGGACCTGCCATAGGATTTATAGGACAATTTTTATGCATGCCAGTTTTAAGTTTTTTAATTGGTTACTTTTTATTCCACGACTTGATAGAATTAAGATTGGGCTTATTTTTTACGGGTTCTACACCAGGCGGTGGTGCTTCTAACATATTTACTGTTATTTTAAGTGGTAATCTTAATTTATCGATTACCATGACGGCCATAAGTAATTTGGCCGCCTTCGGCATGATGCCAATATGGATTTTTACTTTGGGCGCATTAATATTTCACGAAGGCAACTTGGTGGTTCCGTATAAGACAATAGCATTTATGTCATTTTCATTGGTGGTGCCCTTGTCTATTGGTATTGCTTTGCAGAAATGTGCTCCTTCCGTAGCGAAGAAAATGGCAAAAGTTTTAAAGCCTGTCTCATTGGCTTTCATACTGTTTATAACGGTATTTGCGTTAACCGTTAATTCATACATGTTTAAATTGTTTTCGTGGAAGGTAAGTGGACATTTTATCAACTCTTTTTTATTGTAAATTTTTATTTAGAAACTTTTTACATATTCTTAAATGGTTAAAAAGTAAGTGAACAATTTATTTTTCGTGCAAGTTTAGATGAATGTTTTTTTTTTTTTTTTTTTTTTTTTTTTTTTTTTTTTTTTTTTGTAAAACCGAATAATTTTTATTATTGATAATTTTAAGTTTTAATGACAAATATTGATCCAAAGTGCTTTTATAATGTGATCAATTTTTTTTGTCTTAAAATTTTTGACTAAATTTTTTCACTGTAAATCTTTAGTAAAAATTTCCTTAATGGTAAAATTTCAAATCAGTGCCCATGATCTGTAACTCCCGCGTCGAAAAACTTTTCGATTGTAAAGTGAGATATGAAACAAAAATGCCATACACTGAAACAAACAACGGGTTTTCTCACTTAACTGCGTCTCTAACATTTTTGGCAAGTAAAGCCTGATACTCTGTTCAACACTTTACGTGAAACGCTGTCAAAACTCATATGAGTTGTACTCTGTTGCGAAATGTTTCTGGCAAAATTTTTTTACAACTGCGAAATAATATAAACTGCACTTAATTCACTTGGAATTTTACTTTAATTTTTTATTTAAAAAATACTTTTTATGGCCAATTTCACCAAGTTCAGTTAAAACAAACTAATACTTTAACTTCCAGTTAACAGTACGTTATAATTGGTAGTTAATTATAGCTGAACTTGGTGAAATTGGCCGTTAGTAAAATACATGTGGGGTTTGTTTACATACGCAAAACAATGTCGCATACTTTTAAAGATTTAAAACGTCAAATTGTGAAAACTCTCGAGATAGGCAACATTGATACATGTCAAATTTTACGTATGAAAAAATAGATGTTGCTGAACATTTTTCACAAATTGGAACAGAGTACTATGCTTAACGTAAGGAAATTACTCGCATATTAACAGAAAGTGTCTGTAATATTTTTGTGAGAAAGTTCCCGTTTTGAACTGTAAAACAAACTCACAAATAAAAAAACGGGGTGAGAAAAAATTTTAACTCTAAAAAATATATTAAAAATGCAATGAATAATAACACGGAAGAGGTAAGTATTTTGTTCTTGGCTGATTTTTTTCATTATTTAATTATTTTGCTATTTTGTAACCAACAAACATTAAAGTGGCAATTTACATTTTACGGTATAGCCGACAGTTGTATTTTCGCCGTCGTCGTTAAATTTTTCAATTTTAGTAAATTTTCACAACGTCTGAAATTTCAGATCGCCTTCGAGTAAATATTATAATATTTATAACGTAATGAGGTGATCTTTTTTGATAGTTTTCGATATGAGTTACAGACACATTTTTTTCTCACTTTTCGAGAAACGATGGAATATTTTGTTTCACATCTTTTCGATGCGAGAAGTTCTCACCAAAGTTACATAACATGGGTACTGGTTAATTTATTGTAAAATATTAATCCATACTGACTTTATTTTGATACAAAATTATTTTATAAGGATTAAATCAAAAAACCTTTAAAGTCAATTTTACTTTGAATTTTTTTTACCGTAAAATTCCTGTCGTAAAATTTCGATCCATCTTTTCATAACGTAAAATTTTGATTTAACCTTTATTCAAGTTTTGTTCAAGCTTTCTTTATCGTTAAGTTTTGATCAAAATGTTTTTATCGTCAGTTTTTTATTTAAATTTGTTAATCGTTAATCTTTGATCACATTCTCTTTAACGTAAAATTTTGATCAAAATTTCAAATAAACATATGTACATCAACTTTGGATTAAAACATAATCGTAAGATGAATATGTAGTATGTACAACTGTATATCGGTAAAATTTTGACCAATTATGGGTTTAATGATAAACATTATTAAGTTAAAATGTTAAGTCATACATTTTTAGGGCTAAAATTTAATTAGGGGAAAAGTTTTGATTTAAAACCTTTTATTTTTGACTCTGATTATAAATTTAAAAACATTTCTAAATAAATCTATAAAAGTTTTTGATTTGTAACCCTCTTGTTCTAGATCATTTTCGCTAGTAGTGCCTTACCCTGGATAGGCTATTTAATTGGTTGGGTTTTGGCTTTATTGTGTCGCCAATCTCACAAAGATGCCCTCACAATAGCCATTGAGACTGGTATACAAAATACCGGTATTGCGATATTTATGTTAAATTTTACATTGCCTCAACCCCAAGCCGATATGACAAGTGCGGTACCCGTGGCCAATTCAATGATGACACCCCTGCCATTGCTATTGATTTATATTCTAAAGAAAATCTTTTGTCGCACTAGCATTGAAGAAACAGAAGAGCCTGGTATAAAGGAAAGTAAATTTACGGAGGCAAAAGCCATAGTGGAAAAGGGACAGCTGGAGGAGCAAAAAGTGTACAACAAAACGTGACTTAATGTGAATTACAAATTTTCTTTTTTTAAGTTTGTATTTTTTTAAGCTTAGTAAAATAGATTAAAATTACTTTAAACCAATTTTATTTTAATAATATAATTATAACTCTGTGGAAATTAGGGAAAAGTACTTAAATCTATGTTCACACCTATCAAATATTTGATGTCCTACACGTAACCACTAGTTTTATTAAAAAAAATTTTGCTTTTGCAAAACGTTTGCTAGATCAAACATCATTTAACAGTTTCTAAATTACATTATACAATTATGTTCTTACAAATAAAGTTTAGTAAATCAATAAAAACTGTTCAAAAATAAAGCTTAAGCTTGATCAATTTACTGGTCACACTTTTTTTTTTCTTTTGAATTTTTCGTCAAATATTTGTTAGGTCTGAACATGCCTTAAGTCTAGTTTTTTTAGTTTCGTAGGAGAGCAATTTTAAACTTTAACGGTGAGGGGATTTTGGAAAATTTACGTTTTTAGTTTTATTTTTCCAAAATATTCCTTATGTCACAGATTGGAAGTAAACTTAAGTTTTTATTCCAAATGTTATTGTACATTGAAAATATATAACCAAAAAATGATTTTACTACAACTTTAAATTAGTACAAAAAAATTGAACCTTTGCCCATGTGTATCTTTGAACGTGAAATCTCAAAGATGCCATGAACTCATATTTAGCTTAAGTCAACTTAAGCCCTTTTTCCTTTTTAACACAGAAATATATACGAACAAATTTTATACCTATAAACATTTTATTTAAATAAATTTAATTACTCTTGTTTTGTTAAACTTGAGTAAAGAATTCAAAACAAATTATAGCAGACATTTTATTACCATTGATGTATGTTATTGTTAAACAATATAGAAATCAGTCGAAGTTTTCAATAACAATTTTTCTTATCAAAAAAATTTAGAAGTGTTTTACAATCGATTAATTTAGGGCTTTTTAATATTTTTGTATGGTAAAGTTTTTACGTGGCACGTTTAATTATGCATATTAAAAAAACTTATATTCAAACCATAATTTAGTTTTAGTAAAAAAAGATAATTGAATTTGTTTATAACATGACCCAATTAGTAGGTCTGCTCGAAACGCCTGCTGATTTGTGTTTTTATCATGCAATTGTTTTTGTAGCAGTTGTTATTGGCATCTTGTCCATTTTTTACACAAACAAATGTATTGGGTTTTGACATCTTCAACATAATTTACACAAATAAAATGCGTGGTTTTTTCTATTTTTGCATTGCTGTAGATTTGCGCAGACTTATTAATTGGGCCATGGTTTATGTATAATTTTAAAATTTTTTCTTCAGTACAAGTACATAATTTTAAACATAAATAAGAAATTGTTTAAATCACAATAGTCAAAGAATCAAATAAAACAAAAAGAACAATTAAAATTCTTTTAAAGACGCCCCTTTTTTTGTTTTTTAAAATGCCTACTTAAGCCATTATCAATCTCGTTCAAAAGTCGATAAGTTACGCGCAAATTCTGGTTAAATATTTAATACATCTGCATAACTCTTTATATTGCTTGAGAGTCTACTATCAAAAAACTGTTTTAATCAATTTTCTCAGAATTTTGAATCGGATTTTGCAAGTTTACTGACAACTCATATGAAATATGTACAATTTATGGTTTGATAACCAAAAATTGTCATAGCTATAACATTATTTAGTACTTACAAAATAATTTTATAGGTATTTTCATTTCTTATTTCTTTAACAGAAAATGTTTACAATTGCTAAGAAAAAGAGAATTCGAGTTTCGTTGTATTATTTCTTTTCTTTTTAAAATATCTTATAAACTTTGCAAATGTTTACTAAGTATTTTTACATATGAAGTATTATTCGCAAAGCAAACATACAACAAAAAAATTAGTTTGCCGAAAATACTTTGTATTTGGCACAACAATACATCTTAAGGCTAGTTTACACGGTAATACAATGTGCTACGACATGTCAAAAAATGATGTAGAATGTGAAAAATCTTATCATGTAAAAGCAAAATGCATTGAGTAACAACCAATTCACATGGAGGCTTTTGCGACGTCGCTTTGTCGAAAATACTTTGCATTTGGCACAACAATACATCTTAAGGCTAGTTTACACGGTAATACAATGTGCTACGACATGTCAAAAAATGATGTAGAATGTGAAAAATCTTATCATGTAAAAGCAAAATGCATTGAGTAACAACCAATTCACATGGAGGCTTTTGCGACGTCGCTTTGTCGAAAATACTTTGTATTTGGCACAACAATACATCTTAAGGCTAGTTTACACGGTAATACAATGTGCTACGACATGTCAAAAAATGATGTAGAATGTGAAAAATCTTATCATGTAAAAGCAAAATGCATTGAGTAACAACCAATTCACATGGAGGCTTTTGCGACGTCGCTTTGCCGACATCTCTTTTGGTTGGATGGCGAGCGTTGTAGAGAAGAAAGAGGGGTAAACAAAACGACTCGTTTTGTGTTTTTCATGTCGTTTTCTTAATTCCTCTTCAAACTTATTTCTCTTCTTCTTGTTTTGTTTTATTCTTTTTCTTACTTTGAAGCGCCAGTTTGCAAACAAATACGGCTATAATAATAAAAAAAAAACACTTTTATATTTTTCTTAATGAGAAAAATCAACTAAAGCAGATTTACTGATAAAGCAATAAAAATCAACCCTGGTTGCAAATAAAAATTAAAATTAAAAAAAACGACATGGCACTAAAAATCATCGTATAAACGCAATAGTTTTTTGGAAGTTGCTTCAAAAGGGAATTAAGAAAAAATGACGTCGTAAAAACCTCCATGTGAATTGGCTGTAAGAGAGAATACGGATAAAAATATGACAATCGGTCGGTAAATGTTCGTTTCTAAACCATTTTATAAACTTATGTATTCTCATCACTCCAGAGTCGCATTTTAACAGTGTATATTGAAGGTGGTAACATTTTTATAAAATTACAAAACAAGCAGAATCAACTCAGGAAATGTTCATGTTGTTTTTTTAAATATTGTAAAACTGCAACCATCTGCTTTTTTGTTATTAACTCACTTTGCTTTTATTTTACTTAAACCATCCATGTAAACATGAAAAATACTTACCAACAGATTTTTTATTTTAATCACGGAGAGAATTTCATATTTTGATTCCACAAAGTCGTAATACATTGTATTACCGTGTAAACTAGCCTTTATTTATAAAAAAATAAAACAGGTTAATAAAGGGTTTATGAAACGAATTTTGTATGAAAATTTGTTTTATAAACCTTTTATTAACCTGTTTTATTTTTTATAAATTAGGCCACTAGTATTTATGTATGTGAGTGCCAAATATTTTTTTGTATGATGTTTATATGTCGAGTTATGGGGTGCTGAATTGTTGCCGTTTTTGAAAAATTGTTTTTGAATGTAGTTAGAAGCAAATAAATAAAAATAAGTAATTCTCATAGGAAATCGTTTGGTCTTTTAAAAAAAAGAAATTTTAAAAAACAATTTTTAGATTAAAATTTTCCTAACTTCGACCTATTTTTTTAAGGGATGTAACGAATACCGCTACCGATATATCGGCGATATTTAAGGTTAGCCGATATACGGTATCGGCGATAATTTACTGTCGATATGCCGATACTTTTTTTTAGTTTTTTTGAAAAAAAAAAAAAAACAATTTAATTTTTAATGCTTACTTTTGGATAACAACTAAATGAAATACACATTTAAAAGCAGAACATAAAATCAAAACGGAATATTAATTTGTTTCTCTTAATTCTTTAGCTGTAGGTCAACACAACGCCTTATATGTGCATTTAGTTAACAATTTATCGGTTAACCGATTAATTACTACACGATTAACTGATCGGTTTATTTAAAATTGGCTATTTTCGTTTAACTTCTGATAATTTTAAAAAATGGCCTTTGGAGCGTTTGTGAAAAAATTATAAGAAAATCTAATGAGGAAGAGCCTCTGTTTACCCTCAGCTGTGGTTCTGCTAAAGAAGATATACTAATAGATCTCCTAATATCTTTAGACGCAGATCCGATTGGTGCAGAAATACTTAACTTTTAAAATGTGTTCTTTCGCATCTGAGAGACTTACTGCAGGTCTGATTCAAACAGATTTGCAATCTCCCTAAAAGTGTAGAATGCCTTGTCTTATCTCTTAAAATTAAATTAACATCAATTTTAAATACACTATGCTAGTTGAAAAAGCAGACAAGCCGGGCACATGGCGTTTTAACATAATTCGGATACGCTGAATCCAGTGGTGCCCGCGGTTTTTTAAGATTGGCTCTGGTTTTCGAGATATACCGTTATTTCAAAAATGGAGGAGGTTGCACAACATATGTTCGTGTAACTCAAAATCGCTTTAGCTTATTGAAAAAACTTAAAAAATCGAAATTCCGCAACAAAACAAGCCATAAATGATTAAAATCTGTTTGCATCTTTGGATTTTATTTATAAAAGTTGACAAATTTTAATTAAAGAATTTCATAAAACGCAATATTTGTATGGGAGTTCCCCTAAAATTAATTAAAATTAATTAAAATTTGTCGACTTTTGTGAAATCAAAAGTTGCAAACAGATTTTAATCATGTATGGCTTGTTTTGTTTGGAATTTCGTTTTTTATACGTCTGCAAAAAATTAGAAGCATAGCTGCATTTTCCAATTTTTTATGAATTTTTAAAAAACAAAATTTGTTAAAAAAATTATTTTTTTTTCCAAAAAAAAATTATGTTTCTAAAACGACTGCGGATATTAGAAAGAAGTTTTACCTTTCTTAAAGGAAATTTTATTGCGGAATTTCGGTTTTTTCAATAAGCTAAAGCGTTTTTGAGTTACACGAACATATGTTGTGCAACCTCCTCCGTTTTTGAAATAACGGTATATCTCGAAAACCAGAGCCAATCTTAAAAAACCGCGGGCACCACTGGATTCAGCGTACTTGAATTATGTTAAAACGCCAGGTGCCCAGCTTGTCACGAAAAAAAGTGTCAATTTCGTGCACAGTGATATTAATAATCTCTAACACTATAATTTTGTAAAATAAAAAATTTATTCTACTTGAGTTTTGTAAATTTTACCTTACACAGGGTCTCCACCTGAGATAAGATATAAGAGTTTTATATTAGCTAACGTCATATTCAATCGCAGAGAGTATTATCTTACGTGTGGACTCTCAAATAGTGTTAGTATTAATATTATAATAAATGTTATGAGAAAGTTATTATAAGAAATCTTATAACAACTATCTTATAAGATGAGCTGTCAAAAATACACATACAAACACACATATAAAACAATAATAAGCCATGATTAATAAAATGTATAATGTATTAATGCAAATAGTGCTAATCTTGTGAAAAGTGTTTGAAAAAACCATATTTTAAATAAAAAAATCAAAAAACATAAAAAAAGAATAAAAAAGAAAATAAAAACAATACGTGTTTACTGTACGAGAATCAGTCGATTATGAAATCTTATAATATACGTGTTCCCCTTGTTTAATATTAAGATTGACATAAAGAAATGTGTTCTCTCATTCTGTCGACGTTCTCTCAGATATTATATCAGATATTATCTCAGGTGGAGACTCTGTGCTAAATTAAAATTTAATATTCGCATCAGTATCGGTATCGCCAATATTTCTTTTGAGTATCGGTATCGTATCGGCAAAAGGCGTATCGTTACATGAACCTATCGCAAATTATCAGTTATGTCACAGAGTACAATTCCGTTCGGGAACGGAATTCATTCCGTATTTTGGTGCTTCAGAAAATTACGAAAAAACTTTGCGGAATGAAACCATTTTTGTTTTCATGAACGGTATGGGAGCATGGGGGAGAGAAAGATCAAAAAACTATCAAAATATACTTTCTATCAATAAACAAATATGTTTTCTTCAATTCCGAACGGAATTGTACTCTGTGACATGGCTGTATAGGTCGCTCATCAAAAATATTAAAAAAAAAAAACTTAAATTAAACCAAATCTCTATACAGTAATACAATTTTATTACAATTTAATACTTTTTTAAATGATTTTGGAAAGGACGCTTTACATGTGGCCTATGGTAAATTATGGACCTATCTTCATAAAATTTTAGTGCGATTTCCAGTCGTATAAAACGAATTTGCCCAAAATTTAATTAGAGTCGGTACATTCTATCACCACTTTAGTTTTTGTTAATTTTTATAACAAAAATATAATTTTTTTAGGGAGGTTGCTCCACATCTGTAGCCCGTTTCTGTATTTCTCGCATCGTAAAATTTCCCGCATGAAACAAGTGAATTATGACAAAAACAGTGCAATATGAAACAAAAAATGGTTTTTCTCACATAAGTGTTTCTGTACTTTTACTTTGCGAGAATTATCTGTCATTTAAATAATTTTCCAGCAATTATTGGAAGGATGTGAGAACAATTGTTTCTGTAACAATATTTTGCAAAAAGTTTCTCACAAGAACTGTCAAAATAAGTCATATTTGAAATTGATGCGAGAAAAAAAAATTTAAAAAAATGGAGCCCAAATTATGTATGTATGTACACAAGAATGTGTATTATTTTATTTTATTTTATTTTAAAAGAAAGAATTTAAATGATGAAAATAAGTATATAAAACACAATTGTTATATTTTGTTATTTAAATTTTTTTGGCCTTTCATTGTGTTTGTTTTATGCAGGGCTGCCAGATAAATTTGTGAAAAAAACGTCAATATCCTAAGAAAAAATAAAGAAATCGTCTATTTTTTTCGGACAATTTAAAATTAATTTTGACGAATTTGGTTCGATTTTTATCATATAATCACAAATTTTTATCATATAAACACATAATCAAAAAAAAAAAAAAAAAAAAAAAAAAAAAAAAAAAAAAAAAAAACATTAAGTTCATGGGTAAAATACATATTTTATACATACATAAGCTTGAGGTCTATTTAAATAAAATTATTTATTTTATTTTCTTTAATCCGATAAGAGTTGTTTAAAATTTCAGATTGTTATTTTTCCCTGCAGAAATCACACAAAGGAGTGACAAAATATCATATTGAAATAAAATAAACACTTTTGGACAAAGTAAAAGGCAAAAATTTCCTAAAGTGCATTGACTGAAAAATGGGGTAATAGTTTAATCTTTTGATCACACAAACAAATGTATTAAATAATCCAAGCAAATAAAAATTAAACAGTTTCCGTTCGAAATTTTGCTTTTGCCGATACATTTATTAATCTGCCTTGTTTTTAAAGATATCGGTTTTCTGTGGTGCCTAATACACAAACATATAAAACTATTTAAAATTGTTTTATTTCAAAGACTGAATCATCACTAGAAAAAAATAAGCAAATTGTCACTTTGCCAATTTTGGAACAAAAAAAAAATCGTCAAAATGTCGATAAATCTTTAAATCTGGCAGCCTTATTTTTATTATATATATTTCTTTCGTTGACGTTTCGCTTGCATTTGACACTTAATGACTGGAAGTATTCCAGTTAAAACAGAATCTGTGTTGTCTGTTCTCGCATTTAAATACAGAAACACTTTTTTCTCACAAATCGAGAAACGATGGAATTTTTTGTTTCACACTTAATATGAGAAAATTTGCGATGCGAGAAATACAGAAACGAGCTACTGGTTTCATATCTTTTTTTCTTCAATTTCAATCCCAAACTGCTTAGGGGAACAGGAATGAGTTTAAAATAAATATTTCTATCGAGTCTTTCGAAAGACGGACAGGCAGGCGGACATGACTAAACCGACTAAGAACTACACAAGAATCACAGGTCTTAGGGTCTCTACCACCACTAGTGGTAGAGGGTATAAAAATCACATAATTTTTAAATATTAAAAATAAATGAAAATAAATGCAAATATTGGTCTTTAGCTAATATAAAAATAACGCAGCTTTAACAAATTTATATTTAATCACATTTAAAAGTTAACTTGGTTAAAACAATTAAATTTCATCATTACGTTCACAATTTATTTTTAAAATATTAAAATAATATTATCATTTTATATCTGAAAAACAAACAGTATTAATATTTATGTACATGTTTGCATATCTAGTGAAAAGCTAAAAATTAATGGAAAAAATAAAAATTTATCACAAAAAATAATTTTGTGAAAATGCTGAAACAAGTGCTATATGCTAGAAGCGTATTTTTATACTAAACTAGCTTAACCCGGTGCGCTTCGCTACACTGACCCCGCACATTTTTATATTGAAATTTATAGTTTACTATAATAGTAGCTTTAACCACGTTTGAAGACTCTCCCTTTAATAGTTCTTCAGTTGAGCGATATTTAATGTATGCATCCTATGGGAGGTATTTCCCCCCCTGCGCCTACCCGCTTTATTTTTATTTTCAAAAGTGTAGTATACCATAAGAGTGACTTTTAGAAAGTTTGAACATTCTCACTATTACAGTTCTTAAGATATGCGATGTTAAACATTGGCGTCCTATGGGGTATTCCTATACCCCCGCTGCTATTTTATTTCAATTCCGGGGCTCAGAAGATCCTACTACAAAAAGTTCAGCAAAATGCGTGCAGCGGCTCTTAAGATATGCGATAATTAATATTGGCATCCTATGGGGGGTACCAATTCCCCTGCCCCTATCGAAAAAATAAGTAGCCTATTTTATTTTTAGGGCTCACGTGATGTTACTGTAAAAATTTCAGGAAAATCGGTTCAGTAGTTTCGGAGTCTATAAAGCGACAAACAAACAAACATACATAATTCATTTTTATATATATAGATAGATAGATGAGTATAAAAAATGTTAGATTTAGCATTAAAAATGCTAAATTGGCAACAGTGCTCGTAACGCATTCCTAAGCCCGTAGTGATCATTTTGAATTCCAATTTGTTAACCCTATTTGTTTTCAATCTGAAATACGCCTAGTAACTCTAAATACTGTAAACGTTTTGAAGTGGGATATTCGATAGTTTAAAAGATACTTAGATAACTGTCCATGGCTGTCGCACTGCGAAGCCGGAAGTGACAATTTCAATAAAATTGTGCTAACTTACCCCCAATTTTTTTGTTTTATTTTTAAATAAAATTTTATTGAAATTGTCCCTTCCGCTTTTGCAGTGCGACAAATTTGCATAACTCGTTACTTATGGAGATCACATTATTTAACTTTTAGGCTGGGTTTTTGAGATCTCAGTTAAACTAGGTTTCGTTAATCCAAAAACAGATTTGTGCCGCCATTACCAAGTTTGTATACACAATTTTGACGAAACAGCTTAGTTTTGCTTAAAATGTTGGTCTTTAATGAAATAACAAAAAAAATATAACATTCCACCGGAAAAATTCGAGTTTCAGAATAAGTATAAACTTAATCCTCATCTCAAAAACCCGGCCTTACAGTATAATCACCTTTTTTCTGTATTTCGATTACTTTCCCGCATTCAGTTACGCATTAATCGAAAAAAGGTATTCCAACAAAAAACTGAATCGATAGAAACAGAAGACGACAAGATTTGCAGTTTTGCTATATCTATATATATAAATGACGTATAAAATCACAACAGAAAAATAAGCAATTTTGTAAACGTTAAAAAAATTTAAATTTAGTGCAAAAACAGTGATAAATAAATTAAATAAATAAAATTAACACAAATTAAATATTTATAGTAGGGATTTTTACGATGGGTAGTGCAAAGGGTTCAAGAGATGCAATTGTGGGCAAAAACACACACATTTGGACAATACAACAATAAAATGTACGTATTTGAAATTTGCTTTATTTTTCTTTGTTTGCACTAAAAAAAACCATGAGCAAAAATAGTGTGCGTATTTGCCCAGTTGCAAACATATGTATGTAAACAATAATATTTGACGTATGAAGCTCCATATTAGGTGCGTTTGTTTACTTTTCCAGTAAAATCCAGTAGTTGAGTAAAAAGTGGCTCTTGCACAAAAAAGTAAACGAACGGAAAAATTGCAAAAACTTGCAGGTTAATTCAAACAGCTGATCGCTAAAAAGCTTAGTGTTGTAAAATATGTGTTGTTTAGACTACCCAGTACATAATGTTTTTGGTACTTGATGAAATGCATTGTAATGATTATAAATTCGTAGCAAATTTATTTATAAAATGAGCTTCTGTGCAAGTTTTAAGACTTGTTTATTTTGTACATGACTTTTAATTTTGTTTCTAGTTGAATTACATACGAAACTACATCAATATTTGATTTTTGATATTTGGTACCCTCAATAATATGCAATAAGAAGTAATCATATATTCATTAGCTTTACATCTCTACAATATTAATGTAAACAAAAACAAAAATAAGTAATATTGAACAATTAACACAAATTTTACCATGGATGCCAAAAAAAGAAGGTACAAAGAGGTAAGTAAAATTGTTTAGGATGTAATAAATATTTTTGGTTTTTGTTGCACTTTTAATTCAGCTTTTGTTCTTTTAAATGTTTTTATTACAAATTGTATGCTTTTTGTTTGCTTACTTTTGTTTGTTTACTTAAATGAAACATATGTTTTTGTTTTCTACTGGTTTTTACTGGTAAAAATTTGTTCAGTAAAAATTTGCAGACTCTTTGCTTACAACTGTCACTTTACTCTCTCAGTAGATGCTCTCTTTAGCAAATTTTTGTGTAAGCGAACGCATTTCAGTAAAATCCAGTAAAAACTTGCACAAATTTGTGCAAATTTTGGGGTAAACGAACGCACCTATTGTTAGTTAAGGAAACTTATAAATTGAAAATGATAAAAAAAACAATTTTTCAATAATGGTAGGTATCACTTTAGCACCCCATAGCTCGATAAATAAATATCATAAAAAAAATTGGCACGCACATATGTACATATCTACTAGAGGTATTGTTATGCCACATACAAAGGAATTTCGGCAAAATATTTTATCGGCTTCACGAATAATGCCTCATATATTTAAGTATATAAAGGGTGTTCCAACAAAAAAGCATGATGTTAAATGTAAATAAAACAAAAAGTTTTCAGAGAATTATCTTAATATTTTATATTATGATATAAGGATCTATGACAATTATGTGAAACAAAATATCGGCCAAATCTTCGCCACGGCTTCGGTAGCATACTTCTATCCGATGGTCCATATTTTCAAAGACTCTGAGACATAATTGACGTTTAATTTCGCTAATGTGCCGAATTATCTCATCCTTAAACACTTTAAATCTTTTTGGCTTATTGAAGTGCTTTTTCTTTTAAATATCCCCAAAGAAAGAAGTCCAACGGTGTCAAATCACATGATCGTGGCGGCCAATTAACATCGCCACGACGTGAGATAATTTCCGGCCACAAGAAGTCTGTTATTATTTTGCGATAGCGAACACTATTCACGGTAACTGCTTGGCCGATCTCAGCACCAAACATTCACTTTTTGCGGATGCGTCGGCTTTTCAACAACTACTCGTGGAGTCTCATTTGCCCAAATGCGGCAATTCTGCTTGTTCACGAATCCGCTGAGGTGAAAGTGTGTCTCGAATGTGCACGAAATGCATTTTCATATGAACGCCCATTTTCGCATACGGCTTCAACAATCTTAAAGCGCTGCTCAATTGTGTACCTCTCCATGGTTCAATATGTCAAACACTTTAACAAAGAAATATGAAATTAAGTTGGGCAAAAAACTTGACGTTGAGGCGTAACTCGCAATTAACATCGTGCGTTATCGTTGGACCACCCTTTATGAGATTATTTTCTAGTAATACATATTGATTTTATGCAAAATCATTTATAAAGCCAATAAATGATACTGTGAAAATACAATAAAATTTAATAAAGAAAGCTGACAATATTTTTTATTTAATAAAATATGTACATATACATAAGTATATGTATGTCATGTTTGATAATTGCTTTTTAAATTAAGAGGAAATTAACATTTTTATTACGGTCTAGGAGCTATTCAACTTTCGTTGTTGGGAGCAGAAAAATAATTGTTGTTATTGGCAGGTAAAGAAGGTAGTTTTTTATATGTATTTTCAATTTTCTTATATATGTATTACTTATATTTTATTATTATTGAAGTATTTACCCTGTAGGAAATGTCACTAGTGAATCAGTACTAATTAACTATTGACACTGTCACAAGCACTAGTGACTTATTATACCCCCGACAATGCATTTTTACTAGACATTTAGGATGTGCGTGGCATTGGAAATCCACTACTGACACCGGTACTACTGAGTAGGTAGTTCTTTTAGGACCATATGTAGACATTGGCACCAAAGATTGATTCACTAGTGCATTTTAGTAATTCTAGTCTACACTTTTGGTACTTTTCTGAAATAGACGTCGTTAATGAAACTTTTGTTAACATTTGATGTTTTATTAAAAAAATTAAGGAATTCAGCCGTTTTAAATATAAAAAGTAAATAAGGGACATTTCAGCCTCTTAAATAGTATTAAAAAAAAATTTAATTAAATTTCATCATTAATTCATAACAGCCGTTTTAAATATTAAATAAGGTACATTTCAGCCTTTTAAATAGTATTAAAAAATAAAATTAAAGTTAAAAATAAATTGGTATTTTAAAAAATATTAATAATATATTTTATAATTAGTCAATTCACAAGGTATCCTAATCCTAACATGTCATATTGTCAAAATGTCCTAATATTTCACAATGGTTTAAAAATATTGTTGTACGGCGCAGCCGCTCAGTGCTGGACTTTTCTGATTAATTACGATAGCACAATAAACACATCAAGCAACGTTCTATTTATTTAAGACACTTTTTGTTAACAAACCAACAACAATATTTTTAAACCATTGTGAAATATTAGGACATTTTGACAATATGACATGTTAGGATACCTTGTGAATTGACTAAATATATATATACATATTAATAATATTATAATATATAGACTATTATATAAGGGGGATTCACAAGGTGTGCTATCAAGTCATATCGTCATAATGTCCTAAATAATATTTTACAATTTTTTAAAAAAAAAAATTTTTTTATGTTGTTTGAAACACAACAATATTTTTTTTTTAAAGAAATGTAAAATATTATTTAGGACATTATGACGATATGACTTGATAGCACACCTTGTGAATCCCCCCATTGTATTTTCTGGTAGTGTATAAAGTCATTCCTAAAAAAATTTAAGGAATAGAGCTATTACAAAAAGCTTTATAAAATACAGAACTGAAATTTAATTCATAGAATAAATTCGAAAAAAAAAAATAAAAAAAAAAAAAAAAAAAATGTTGAATAAAATAAAGTTGCTTATGAAAAAGAAATAATTCCCAATATCTATTAATAATATAGTTATGTTTCAATAATATTTAATTATGTTTCAAAATATTTAATACTACTGCGGGAATGTACATGAACAAATTTGTACTCCCTTCTAGGCTTATATCATTTACTGTTATTCTTTTGTTATTCATATTTCTCAGTAAATTATTTTTTTTTTTTTGAAAATGGACATCGAACATGAAACGCCTAATAAAAAAATGAATTTTTCAATTAAAACCCCTTTCGTCCACAAAAACCATGTGTTGGCTGATTTTTCACAGCACCACATTCAAAAATTATTTATAAAAGGAACAATTTCGTGTGCAAAAAAGCAAGTTAACTAAAAAATATTAAGTATGGCAAGCAATTCGCACATGTCCTTAAAGAAGCACTTTTTTATTTCTAAAGGCTCTATTAACACTGATATTTATGCTAAAAAGTGTCTGTAAAAAAGTATGTTACCATTTTTGAATAACCATAAGATGTCTTTATGTCACTATAAACTAGAACTGCATTTTCATGTCAAACTGCACATACATACATACCTACATACGTATAAATATTTAAAAAGAAATTTTAGTGGTATTGTCAATAAACATATATAAATCTGTTTAAAACAAATTAAAAATTTAAATTGCCAAAATTTTAACATTAATAAAAGATCAATTTTAAAAGCCTAATAGATTAACTAGGGATGTAACGAATACCGATACCGATATATTGGCGATACTTCACGTTTGGCGATATATCGGTATCGGAGATATTTTACTGTCGATATGCAGATACTTTTTTTATAGTTTTTTTTGAACAAAGAATATAATTTTCAATGCTTTTTTTGCATTACAACTAATAGCAAAATATCAAACAGAATCAAAAATTGTTTCTTTGGATTCTTAGGCTGGAAGTCGGGCCACGCCACGCGTTTTTCCTTTTTTCGAGACGCATGCTAAAGTAGAAAGTCATGCCTTCCATATCATGCCTTTATATAAATACACAATTGAACAAGTTTGCGAGTCAAAATTGTTGGTAAAATTTTCGAAGTTTGTGTCAAATAATTCTCATAAAATTTTTAGCAGTTCATTTGCGAGGGCGTAAAAAATGCACAGTTTGCACAGATTGCGAGAATTTTAAGCGATATCATGAAAACCCTTACTATTTTTCTTTGTTTAAAAAATAAATCAATTTAGCATGAATTTAAATTAATTTCGTTGTTTTTAAAATCTTATTAAAATCAATTTTAAATATTAATACATAATCTATTACACTGTAATTTTGTATAATACAGAAATTACTCTACTTGAGTTTTGTTAATATTACCTTGAATTTAAATTTAATATTCGTATCAGTATCGGTATCGGCGATATTTCTTCTTGAGTATCGGTATCGGTATAACGGCGTATTGTTATATCCCTATGATTAACAGACGTAAATTTGATTGAAAAACATTTTTTTTTAACAAAATCAGTTTCGATTGCCATTGAAATCGATTTACCATAGTGTGTATAGTATTAGATAGAATAAGAATAGCTTTTTAGGTCGATTTAACGATCGTAAACCTCTCTGGACAATACACTAATGCTATTTAAAATGATAAGAACTGGTTTCTCAAAAACATCAAACAAAGTAAATTTGTTGTGGAACTAAAACCTATATAATGACAAAATGTCTATAAAATAAAATCCAGTGCTAATAAGACATATGTAAAAAAAATTACCAAAGCTTTAAGAATCGGTTTATAATGGAACTTAGGTCCAATATAAAGCGCCCTTTCTTATTTTTAATTTAAGTAGTTGGTAATTCAAAAAGTTGGAGTCAAATTTTGATTTAAATTTGTATACCTATAAAACTCAAAACCTCACTAGAAAATGTTGTCTGTAGACCAGGGATGTCAGCGTCATACACAATTGTGTCAGCAAAACTCACATGTACGCTTACGCTCTTTTATTTTGCGAGCGTAAAATATAATTGTTTACTGCAAAACACTCTTATTCAGCGGGAAATATCGCACGATCGCACGGCCTGTTTTGAGGCCTCTAAACAGAAATAATATATTTATTATTTATTATCTTTGTTTCTGTTTTGTTTTATTTCTGTTTTTAACAATGATTTTAAAAAAACAAATTGCTTGTGGTTTTTGTACGAGGTGTAGTGTACTTGTTGTAGTATCAAGAATAACTGTGATGAATTCGCCTTGATGTTGTGTTTATTGAGCTTCTGTAAACTTCAAATTTGAATTTTATTAATTAGTCTTGTAGACAGCGATAACGAGCATACAAGCGGATGAGTTTATTAAAAATTTAATCATCCAGATAGGGAAAATATTATTGAGTTCTGGAAAAATTTAGACGGGGCACTATATCCTGTATTAAAAAAAATTCCTTCAAATGTTTGTCGCTTTTTTCCTCAATATATCTTTGCGAACAAATATTTTCCGATTTGAAAAACATTTGCTCAAAACAACGCAATAAATTAACGTCCGCAAACCTAAAAAATGTTTTGTTGTTTCGAAACTGCAATATAAATTTAGAAGATATTATTGGTAAATATAAGTATATTTTTATAGGCTAGTAAAATCTTCTCTTTTTATAATGGTGGTTAACAATTATAGAATATTTTTAAACTTAATGGGGTTATTATTTGCATTAGTATGTGCAAATGAATTTTCATTGTTGGCATTCGCAAAGATATGTTGAGCACCAAATTAAAAATTTTGGAAAGAATTGTATAAGGTTCTAAAAAGACTTCAAATATTGTCAAATGCTCAATTTTTCCAAAAAATAAGCAAAGTTTCTGCGAAATGCAGGTTCCAAATTAAATTTATTTAAATAATAACTGATTGTGTCTGTCCATAACTCAACATTTTTCGATAATTGTATTATTATTAATTGCTCTAAAGTCTTCATAGCAAAATATGTATGTTAATTAGGCCTCGTAATAGGCCTCGCAACCGCAGATTCCTCCCGCTGGTAATGTAAGAGACAAGAGTATTCGCACCAACACAATCATAATTGACACCACTGCTGTAGACGCACATTTGTTTCAAGCTCCTACATAGTTTTTTTTACAAAAATAACATTGTCTCTAATAATTCGTATATGTACATACAATTATTTGTGTTAAAAAAAAACTTTTATAGATATAGGTATACCTATACCTACATCACATAAATAATTTTTAAAGGCGGCAGGTTTATAGATATAATCGTAAGCCCCCCTTCTCTATTTATAGCTGTTTAATTATCCAAAAATTGATAAGGATTTCTAATTATTGTATAAACCATAATTACCTTTATGGGTTTAATATTTTTCACCGGCAATGCATTTGCTAGCCAATCATTCACACCGCCCAATGCAGCATCCCATGATGTATGGGGTGAATACAAGGCTATTGATTTCGACAAGCATATGGAAACAATACGTTCTTTCCAATTTCTTTAAAATAATAAACCAATAATGTAAACGTCTATTAAATAATATTATTTATATCACTTACTTTTGTGTAATTCTCTTTAATGGAGCAAAAATTGGTGGATGGTAAGAAATAATCATATTTGCATTTTGGTCCACAGCTTCTTGCATGACACGTTCTGTTAAATCATTAGTCAAGAGAATCTTTGTAATGGGACTGCAAATAAAAAAAAAAAAAAGATTTTGTAAATATTTTTTATCTTACGAGTTGTTTAATATTAATTAACCTTTGTTCATAAGGTTCCAACAGTAGACCAACATTGTCCCATTTCTCGGCATAACTTAAAGGTGCAAAATTTTCCAATCGTTTTACAACTTCATTTAATGCAAGACCTGGTGACATATTGGCATAAAAGCGGACAAACGTTGCTGCTTTTTTAGTTGTATTTAACATTAATTTGTTGTTTTTATTTAATAACTTCCTTTAAATTACTTTCTCTCTTGAAAATTAAGACAATCAGAAAATTCCGGCAACCAACTGTTGAATCAGTTGTTTTTTTTTTAAGTAAATTTGTGTAGCTTTATAGCACACAGTGTTGTACTTTTTGGTAGCTATTGAAAAACGAACAGCGTTGCCAAAAGTGTAGAATTATCTGTTTCTGCAGTTTTTAAAGAGCAAAACAGTCTTGCAGATTTTTAGTTAAAACAGTTTTCAAAGCACTGCAGTTTCTTAGATTTTATCTTAATACTGCAAAGAAGAACTTAATTACAATATGTGTTACAAACGTTAATGACACGTACTGATTCTCTATAGCAACAAAAAATTAACACATATGATCCCATGCACTTAAAAGACTCAAAGCAAAATATTTAGAGGCTGAAGTATCTATAGTACTAAAGTGAACACATACATTTTTTGAAGATGTTGAAAACGACTTAAGACTATTCTAAATTTTATGCAGAACTTTAGAATCGGTTATCAGAAAAATTTGATTTTGGCAATGATTTTCTAAGATATGTTTAAGGATTATATCCTGCTAAAGTTATAAAAGGCAATATGAAAAGCATTTCTGAAGTGCTTTATTTTGTACCGAATATCTAAGATAAAAACAATCAATGACGCTAGTTATTGCACAGTAATTTTAATAACTATAATTTGGTAGAAGTAAAAAGTTTTCAACAATAGAACTAAAATATGAAATAATTAGATATTCTTTCTTACTCTATGTGAAAATTTGCGGTCCAAATGCTTTTAAAAAAAATATTTATTAATATCACACATTTTGTACTACCAGAAGACATGGGTAGATATTAAATATAATAGGAATATTTAGAACTAATATGTGTAAAAAAATAATTTACTACGATCTCTTCGTATGATGAATTAGATAAAAAATAAATAATGTTGCGGATAGAAAAATTAAATGTTGATAATCATCGTGTTTTATTGTTTATAATTATAAAAAATTCCATGTTTTTATAATAAATGATTTCATAGCATATCTCAGCTGTTTTACTTGAGGAAATTGGGCTGGCAGCTGGAAAATTTTAAATTTTCCTTTTAAGCTTCTTCTAAAGTCATTTTTATAATTAATTATTTTACTTGCAAAAAAAAATCTCGTAAATTATAAAATAATCACTTTTGAATATTCCGTTCCATATCGCAGAGTTTTACATTTCACTACTGACAGCCAAAGTTGACTTCTATTTTGCGTACGTTCAGAAGCGCATGTTTATAACTATCATTATGAAAACTTAACCTCGATGAAATCCATCATTTGCACTAACCATAGAGCTATCAAAATGCTATCGAATCCTAAAAAAATGCTCGGAAAAGTTTTGTTTTCTACATTATTTGTACATCAAAAGCGTACAAACGTAGTTCGTGACCCCAGGAAATGCCCATATGTATTTCTTTATACATATATACTATAATAAAAAGATTATTGTTTTATATTTTGCACAATAAAAATGAATTAAACATAGAAAAATAATTTTTTTTTTAATTTTTAAAGAGCAGTTTTTTCATAAGAACATCTGTTTTTGGACTTTGATGTTTTATTTTGATCAAGGCGAATTTATTCCAGGTAATCTCGGTAGTACAACAAGTACAACTCGTAAAAAACCACAAGCAATTTGTTTTTGTAAAATCATTGTACAATGACAAAAACCGAAACATATCAAAACAGAAACAAAGATAATAAATAAAATTTTGACATCCAACAATTATAAAGCTAAAGAAAAAAAGTTACCAGCAGGGCTTTTAAGATCCCCTGTAATGAATTCGCCTTGATTTTGATTCAATAAAAATGAATTAAAAACACAAATATTGTTTTTTCATTTATTAAAAAAAAATTTTTTTTGTTGGATATTGTCAGTTTTGTAGAAAAATAGGGCTACATTGTTAATGAATGTTATGGTAGCCACAGAAGAGGCAACATAAGTCGAAATATGTGATTCTACTTATGTTTCAGTTTTTACCACAGACGATGCCACTAAAACCGAAAAAGGGCTCTAAGCATCGCATATGATATATTATTTTGGTATCATGATACTCGATATTGAACGAAATCTATCGTAATTTGGGATGATAGCATTCGATATTGAGTAACCAAAAACATTACATCTCTCCAGTTTTAATTCGATACGCCAGTGTCTATCGTATGCACAAAAATACGATAGTTTACTATATATCGAATGCGGTGATTAACACACGATGAAGCACTGAGTTTAAAAACCGAAACATTACTACACACGTAACACCATTATATCATACCCATGTTTCGACTAATGTTGCCTCGTCTATGGGCAGCTGTAAGTCTACAAGGTGCTATAAAGTGTAGAGTTTTTAAGTTTTTTTTTTTAAATAAAGCACGGTAATTACAAATAATGTACATATAGGAATGGATATTGAGAACAACGACAAAAATAATAATAAAATATCTTTTTTAAGCTCATTCTTACAATGTTTTTAATTATATACATAGATGAAGTATATACATATTTTTAGTTTTTTAGAAAAGCAAATTTAATCTTTAAAGGTTTTTTTTTTGAAAATATAGGTATTTTTATTCTAATAATAGTTTCTCTTCGGTTATTGTTTTTTTTTTAAAGTTTTTATTCCTAAGTAATTTTGCTATACCTTCCTAAAAAATCGCACAAAATAATTGCAACTTTGTCGATGGGTACTTTTAAACATGGATATTACAAAGATGTCATAAACTCAAGTTTTGCTTAATTTAATTTTTGACACAGATGTACATATAGGTATATTAGAAAATCAAAGCTTAAAAATTACCATTTGCATATTAAATATGCTTTTGCATATAGGTATTTAAAGTTTCTTCCAAAAAATTATTTTTGATAAACATGTTTTGCATACATTACAACTTATCAAGAAAACACTAACGGCGTTCAAATACCGCAGCCAAATAATAACAGAACCTCGTACGCTAATGTCTTAAAATCTAATCATATGCCATTGCAAGGTGATTTACCAAATAATGACGAAATTCCCACTTCTAATTTAACTCGGCTAGAAAAAACCATGGAAACATTAGTGCAAACCGTTAACAATTTTACCAACACAATGGGTAACATGATGCAAGAAATGTTAAGAATGCAATCGATGTTATTGCAAGCTGTACTAAATAAGCCATGAACTGTCTAAAAATTTGCTTTTGGAACGCAAACGGCATCCGCCAACATAAAAATGAACTAGAATACTTCCTTAAAAATAAACAAATCGATGTTATGATGGTTTCTGAAACTCATCTGACCTCGAGAAATACGTTTAAAATCAATGGTTATATATTATATGATACCAAGGACCCTCGAGGTAGAGCTTGTGGAGGTTCTGCCATTTTGATAAAAAACCGAGTAAAACACTACTTAATGTGTGATCATCGTGAAGATTATCTCCAAGCAACGACCATTTGCGTCGAGGAATTAAATCGAAACCTAGTTATTTCATCAATATATTCACCACCTAGATTTTCAATATCAGAAAGCCAATATAATAAATACTTCAAAGCATTAGGACCCTGCTTCCTGGCTGCTGGCGATTATAACGCTAAACATACTTTCTGGGGGTCACGACTTATTACGCCTAAGGGTCGTGTTTTGTTTAACACAATTCGTAAAATGGATCTAAATGTGATCGCGAGCGGTGAACCAACATATTGGCCTACTGATCAGCAAAAAGTTCCAGATGTCATAGATTTTGGAGTGGTTAAAAACATCCCCGCAGAAACGATTTATGTTGAGGCTTCCTTAGAATTATCTTCCGACCACACACCTACAATTGTTACTATAATGATTCCAAATAGAATCGTATCGCCGTCTGGGTACTTATCCAAATCACCCTCACAAATAAATTGGTTAAAATATAAAAAATATCTTAGTGCCCATTGCACAGAAAATATTCCGCTTAGCACACCGGAGAGCGTGGATCTCGCTATTGTTAATTTTGACAGTTATCTCAAACTAGCTGTTCAACATTCCAGCACAACCCTCAAAAAAACCAAAAACAATATCATATATTCTGTAGATGTCGAGCGTCTATTGACTGAAAAAAGGAGAGTTCGAAGAGAGTGGCAATTGCACAGATCCCCCCAACTTAAGACTTTATTAAAAGACTGCACAAAAAGGCTAAGAAAGTTACTGCAGTCCCAAAAAACTGCATCCTTTGAAAAATATCTTAAGGAACTTGATGCAACTCCACAATCAGACTACTCATTATGGCGTGCAGCTAGAAATCTTAAAAGACCAGTTATCACTAAACCACCATTAAGAAACTTAAACGGAAGTTGGGCAAGAAATGATATAGAAAAAGGAAATCTTTTTGTTAATCATTTGAAAACCGTATTTACCGCTCACACATCTCTCGATATGGCGGTCGAGTTACCACCTGTTGCTGTTAGAGCAGCTGTTCCACTAAGATTTGAGATAAGAGAAATCGAAAAGGCTATTCATGATTTAAACCCGAAGAAAGCCCCTGGTTTTGATAAGATCAGTAACAAAATGCTTTTGGAGCTACCCAGCATAGCAAAGAAAATTATTCTCTTTATTTTTAATGCTATTTTACGCCTTGAATACTACCCTCAGGAATGGAAAGTATCATTAGTTACCATGATACCTAAATCAGGAAAGGATCCTACAAAAGTTGAGTCATATAGACCTATAAGCTTATTGTCTAATATATCAAAGCTGTTTGAGAAGCTGTTAGTGTCAAAATTAACCCCAATTTTAAATGTAAATAGATGTATTCCAAACCATCAATTCGGCTTTAGAAGAGAACATAGCACAATTGAACAAACCCATCGTATAGTAAACGCCATAAGAAAAACCTTTGAAGAAAAAAAATATTGTTCCGCCCTCTTCATCGATGTTTCTCAAGCTTTTGATAAAGTCTGGCATGAAGGCTTATTACATAAATTGAAGCTAAATTTACCAGTAAACACACACAAGCTGTTAGAAAGCTACTTAGTCGGTCGAAAGTTTATTATTAAAGAAGGTGCTTTTATAAGTTCTCCTCAGCCAATTGACGCTGGAGTCCCTCAGGGAAGCATCATGGGCCCACTGTTATACCTAATATATACCTCAGACATGCCAACAAACAACCACACCCTAACTTCAACATTTGCTGATGATACAGCTTTTTTAAGCGTGCACGAAAACTGTCATGAAGCTTCTCGCTACTTGCAGGATCATATATTTGAACTGGAAAAGTGGTTAAAACAATGGAGAATAAAGGTTAATGAGCAAAAATGCGTACATATAACATTCACCTTGCGTCGGGAGTCATGTTCCCCTATTAAAATCAATAATCAATTAGTGCCCCAACAATCGCATGTAAAATATCTCGGAATTCATCTAGATCGGCGTTTAACATGGAAATGCCATATAGAAGCAAAACTAACACAAATGAAACTAAAAGCAATTCAACTTAATTGGCTTATTGGAAGAAACTCTGTTCTTAGTCTCGATTGTAAACTTCTACTTTACAACTCTATCTTAAAACCAATTTGGTGCTACGGTATTCAGTTATGGGGCACTGCCTCGGCTTCTAATATCGAAAAAATTCAAAGGCGACAAAATAAACTTCTTCGAATAATCACAGCCGCTCCCTGGTATGTTAAAAACTCAAATATTCACAAGGATCTCAATGTGCCGTTAGTAAAAACTATTATTACGAACTATGCAGTAAAATATTTAAAAAGACTTGAGTCGCACCCAAATCCACTAGCTCGAAATATTTTAAATTACAGCGGCCACTCTAGATTAAGGAGAAGAGATACAGCAGGACTCATCAGACAAGAAGAGCGCTAAACATCTACATATGTGAACAGAAACCGTGAAGAGAAAAATTTTCGTCTAGCATTGGCAGGACAAAAATAAAGTATTAGTATAAGATTTGATTAATTATTGTTAGTTCATATTTAATATATGAAGATTCAATAAATAAATAATGAAAAAAAAAAAAAAAAAAAATGTTTTGCATAAGTTTGCATATTACGCATGTTGGCAGCCGTTTTTAATAAAAGTATTGCTTTTGAGTTAATCTGTTGCATTTTACAAAATAAGAAAATATACCTATATGTCGGTCCTTTTCTTTTATATGCATTTTCTTATATCGAAATTTTTAACAAGAACTAAAAGAAATTACATCGGATTACGATGTTGTACAAAAAAACGGTTACTGACCCATTTTGGAAGTTTTGTTTTTGATAGTGATTTATTAAAAATGCCAAAAGAAACTAAAAAAGACTTTGTTGCTTTTACGGTGAGAGATAATCCAGGGGGGTTACCGCGTATTTCGATTCGAAACGAAACATTTTTCGAAAGCAATTTCCGATTCGAAAGTTGAACCGTACTGCGTAACTCGTTCGAAACGATGACAGAGTTGTATTTATAAACAAATGGGAAATTTGATAAAAAGTTGGTAGCACTGTTACTAAAATACAAAAATGGACGAAAATATCCCAAAACAAAAGCCATATTAAATACTATTCAATGTGTAAAAATGTTATAATTGTGATTTTTTTTAATTAAAACTGATTGCATTTCCCTGTGGTTTGAAGATTCCAAAGAAAAAGTCAATCACTTCTTTATACTGCTTTTTGTACATGTACATACATATGTACATATTTTTTTTAATATATTTTTTTTTTTGCAAATTTCAAGACCACAAATATTAAAACATTTACAATAATAACATTAGTAATTATTTAGTTTATATCAAATATAACATTATTTGGTTGAATTTGTTTGTTTTACGCTTTTATTTATCTTGAAAGATTTAAATATTTACATTTTTTGTTTTTCGTTCACTTTGTCACCAACAAAATAGCTTTCGAACAATTTCCTAACACTTTTTGCTTAAGTCGCAATTTACACTATGGACATTTCTTGCCGGACAGACGAAGTTTGTAGGCGAGAGAGGAAAATAGTAAGCATACATCGTCGCCCCCTTGCCAACAAACTTCGTCTGTCCAGCAAGAAATGTCCATAGTGTAAATTGCGACTAACAGACTCGTGTTTTCGTAATACAGAGTTGCACTTTCGAAAGGGATTTTTATTGTTCGTAATAGAGAGTTGCCGTTTCGAAAGGGATTTTTGGTTTTCGATAGTGTATAAAAAATTTCCGTTCATTCGAAACAAATTGTACGAAAATCGTAATACACAGTACAAATTGTTCGAACTCGTAAATTATTTCTTTCGAATCGAAATACGCGGTAACCCCCCAGGAAGTTTAAAAGTTGATTGTTCCGTTCTGTTTTGTGTGCTTTACATGAAAGTTTATTCGTCATAGAAGACGTAAAAATAGTTTAAAATATTAAGAATAAAATACATTAAATTTTCGAGCTTGTGGTCTTTTTTTATTAAAAATCTTTAAATGTTTATTCGAACCAATATTTCGGCACTTCTTTGAGTGCCTTCTTCAAGGTTGTTTTTTTTTATTTTACAAAATTTAAAAATTTTTTTAACAAATTTAACAATAAATTAAATTTTTTTTTCATTTAAACCTGATCTGCTACAGCATTAATAAATTTTTAACTTCCGTTTCCAGTTTTATAAATTAAATGACTATAATTTTGTGCAAACTTTTCAAGCTGAAAGTAAACAATTTTGAAAAACTTTAATATGTATGTATGTATGTACCTAGGTACTTAAAAAAAGTCTACACACATTGATAATTTATGAATATGCGCGATAGTATTTAAGTATGCGCCAGTAACATCGACTGGTGTTGAATGTATATTTTTAATATACAGGAAATAACAGATATAAGACCATCTCACATAAGAAAAAACCGCTTTTAAGAAAGTTTTTTAAAAGCACCGTGTCATTTTCCATGTAAAACAAAAACAAATTTTAAAAAATATGTTTTTTTATTCATATGTATTTGTGCGAAAGAAAGCGTTCGTTCGAATTTAGTGAAATAGGCAGTTAATCTTCATATATTCAGATATAAACTAACAGTCAGAAAAGCCTTTAATAATCCCTGGTTTACACACTTCCTTTATACCCAACACTTATTATAGAACATCCCCAACTCTTTGCAGAAGCAACATACACTAATGATTAGTTAGTGATAAATCTCTTGTTGACATTTACTCTTCTTTAATTCACCTCATTTTAGTCATTTCCTTTTGTTCGCCTATTTTATACGCAAAATCTAAACGATCTTATTTAAATATTAAAAAAAGTTGTTAAATGGTGCTTAAATATTAATAGTTTTGTGAAAAAAGTGAAATTAAATAATTATTCTTAAAGAATGAAGTGTTAAATCAAAGAAAAACATGAATTTTTGTAAAATTACATGAGATTTAAAATTTGCAAATAAAATGCAGTCATTTTGGCCAGCGGAGCCCTAGCGCTCCAAACGAATTTAATGTTGTTGTTGGTGTTTCTTTAATGTCGTCGTTATTGCTGGTCAGTCGAACGGTGTTAAGTAATGTGTTCGTTTTTTTATTCGCGATAAGTACATTTGAATAAAACGAAAGTGTGATTTTGGGATATGCATAATTTTATGGCTGGGTTTGTAGATTTGACTTGTATGATTTAGTAAAGTTGTTGTTGGTGTTAGTTCGTTTTTGTATTGCCTAGTTGTTTTTGTATTTTTTTAACTACTTAAAATGTTTTTTTTAGTAAGAGAGAGTTCTGTATTTGTTTTTTGAATATCCCGTGTAAGAAAGAAATATTATATTTTCCGCTTTAATACTTACTGTGATGTCTATTATGCTCTGTGAATATACAAGTTTGTTTCATTAATAACTGTTAATGCTTTTTAGAATTTTGAGATTTTATATTTTAAATAGTAAATTTTGTTATTTTTTTTTCATAACTTATTTTTGAATCTTCATATATTGAAATATGAACTAATAAAAATTAATTTAATCTTATTCTAATTCCTAAGTTGCAAGGGTCAATGCCTGACGAAAGTTCTCCTAATCACGTTCCCCGCTCACATAGGTGTTTAGTGCTCTTTTAGTTTGAAAGGTGGTGCAGTGCCTCTTTTCCATCAAAGTTGATGAAAATCCAAATCGAAACCCTTTTTACATTCCTGGCTTACACACTTCCTTTATAACCTACATTTATTAAAAAACATCTCCACTCTTTGCAGAAGCTGCACACACTAATCTCTTGTTAGTAACTTGTTGACATTTACTCTTCTTAAATTCACCTCATTTTAGTTATTTACTTTTGTTCGCCTATTTTATACGCAAAATCTAAACGATCTTATTAAAATATTAGAAAAAAGTTGTTAAATGGTGCTTAGATATTAATAATTTTGTGAAAAAAGTGAAATTAAATAATTATTCTATAAGAATGAAGTGTTAAGTCAAAGAAAAACATGAATTTTTGTAAAATTACATGAGATTTAAAATTTGCAAATAAAATGCAGTCATTTTGGCCAGCGGAGCCCTAGCGCTCCAAACGAATTTAATGTTGTTGTTTGTGTTTCTTTAATGTCGTCGTTATTGCTGGTCAGTCGAACGGTGTTAAGTAATGTGTTCGTTTTTTTATTCGCGATAAGTACATTTGAATAAAACGAAAGTGTGATTTTGGGATATGCATAATTTTATGGCTGGGTTTGTAGATATGACTAGTATGACTTAGTGAAGTTGTTGTTAGTGTTAGGTCGTTTTTTTATTGTCTATAAGTTTTTGTATTTTTTTTTTTTACTTAAAAGGTTTTTTTTAAGTAAGAGAGAGAGTTCTGTATTTGTTTTTTGAACATCCCGTCTAAGAAAGAAATATTATATTTTCCGCTTTAATACTTACTGTGATGTCTATTATGCTCTGTGAATATACAAGTTTGTTTCATTAATAACTGTTAATGCTTTTTAGAATTTTGAGATTTTATATTTTAAATAGTAAATTTTGTTATTTTTTTTTCATAACTTATTTTTGAATCTTCATATATTGAAATATGAACTAATAAAAATTAATTTAATCTTATTCTAATTCCTAAGTTGCAAGGGTCAATGCCTGACGAAAGTTCTCCTAATCACGTTCCCCGCTCACATAGGTGTTTAGTGCTCTTTTAGTTTGAAAGGTGGTGCAGTGCCTCTTTTCCATCAAAGTTGATGAAAATCCAAATCGAAACCCTTTTTACATTCCTGGCTTACACACTTCCTTTATAACCTACATTTATTAAAAAACATCTCCACTCTTTGCAGAAGCTGCACACACTAATCTCTTGTTAGTAACTTGTTGACATTTACTCTTCTTAAATTCACCTCATTTTAGTTATTTACTTTTGTTCGCCTATTTTATACGCAAAATCTAAACGATCTTATTAAAATATTAGAAAAAAGTTGTTAAATGGTGCTTAGATATTAATAATTTTGTGAAAAAAGTGAAATTAAATAATTATTCTATAAGAATGAAGTGTTAAGTCAAAGAAAAACATGAATTTTTGTAAAATTACATGAGATTTAAAATTTGCAAATAAAATGCAGTCATTTTGGCCAGCGGAGCCCTAGCGCTCCAAACGAATTTAATGTTGTTGTTTGTGTTTCTTTAATGTCGTCGTTATTGCTGGTCAGTCGAACGGTGTTAAGTAATGTGTTCGTTTTTTTATTCGCGATAAGTACATTTGAATAAAACGAAAGTGTGATTTTGGGATATGCATAATTTTATGGCTGGGTTTGTAGATATGACTAGTATGACTTAGTGAAGTTGTTGTTAGTGTTAGGTCGTTTTTTTATTGTCTATTAGTTTTTGTATTTTTTTTTTTTACTTAAAAGGTTTTTTTTAAGTAAGAGAGAGAGTTCTGTATTTGTTTTTTGAACATCCCGTCTAAGAAAGAAATATTATATTTTCCGCTTTAATACTTACTGTGATGTCTATTATGCTCTGTGAATATACAAGTTTGTTTCATTAATAACTGTTAATGCTTTTTAGAATTTTGAGATTTTATATTTTAAATAGTAAATTTTGTTATTTTTTTTTCATAACTTATTTTTGAATCTTCATATATTGAAATATGAACTAATAAAAATTAATTTAATCTTATTCTAATTCCTAAGTTGCAAGGGTCAATGCCTGACGAAAGTTCTCCTAATCACGTTCCCCGCTCACATAGGTGTTTAGTGCTCTTTTAGTTTGAAAGGTGGTGCAGTGCCTCTTTTCCATCAAAGTTGATGAAAATCCAAATCGAAACCCTTTTTACATTCCTGGCTTACACACTTCCTTTATAACCTACATTTATTAAAAAACATCTCCACTCTTTGCAGAAGCTGCACACACTAATCTCTTGTTAGTAACTTGTTGACATTTACTCTTCTTAAATTCACCTCATTTTAGTTATTTACTTTTGTTCGCCTATTTTATACGCAAAATCTAAACGATCTTATTAAAATATTAGAAAAAAGTTGTTAAATGGTGCTTAAATATTAATAATTTTGTGAAAAAAGTGAAATTAAATAATTATTCTATAAGAATGAAGTGTTAAGTCAAAGAAAAACATGAATTTTTGTAAAATTACATGAGATTTAAAATTTGCAAATAAAATGCAGTTATTTTGGCCAGCGGAGCCCTAGCGCTCCAAACGAATTTAATGTTGTTGTTGGCGTTTCTTTAATGTCGTCGTTATTGCTGGTCAGTCGAACGGTGTTAAGTAATGTGTTCGTTTTTTTATTCGCGATAAGTACATTTGAATAAAACGAAAGTGTGATTTTGAGATATGCATAATTTTATGACTGGGTTTGTAGATATGACTAGCAGTGATGCAAAATGTGGCACAATTAGGCCATCTGTGGCACTTTTGAGAATTTTATGGCCCCGTGGTACTTTCTAATCTATTTTGGCCCTTTAAGATCAAAATTCAACTTACTACTATTTATTAACCGTTCAGTACATTTTTCAATGTAATTGTCTCACTGTTTCAAACACGAATTTTATTTACATTGTTTTGTTTCTTAAAAAAAAAAAAAATTCAAAATTGTATTGGCAAACTTATCTTGTCATAAATAAAAATTCATTTTTGTAAGTATGTATATTAAGTTAATACCAAAAATCACTGTAGTAGACTGTTAAAAAACTTATCTTCTGTTATTCTTTTCTCCTTTCCGACCATAGGACCTCAACCGTGCACCTGTATTTCATTATTTTATTCGCTTAACTGTGATTTGTGGGACGCAGCTCCTCATCAATAGCTCTCCTCCAGGCTTTTTTCAAGGACGCTACGGATCGTCCTCTACCTTTAGGGTTCCAAGTAAGCGCAAAATTGAGCAACATTTTTGCTGGTTCTTCTAATATATGGACAATCCATCGCCATTTTTGTCGACTTATTTTATTGCACTAGCTTTGATTTGTTTTTTACCACAATCCAGCATCACTGATTCTATTTGGCAACAATATACGAAGGTTATTTCTGGGGAAAAATTTTTGCCCTATCAAAGGTATTTTGGCCCTTTAAAATTAAAAACTCAAAACGCATCACTGATGACTAGTATGATTTAGAGAAGTTGTTGCTAGTTTTTGTATTTTTTTTATCTACTTAAAAGGTTTTTTTTAAGTAAGAGAGAGAGTTCTGTATTTGTTTTTTGAACATCCCGTCTAAGAAAGAAATATTATATTTTCCGCTTTAATACTTACTGTGATGTCCATTATGTTCTGTGAATATACAAGTTTGTTTCATTAAAAACTGTTAATGCTGTTAAAATTTTTTTAATTTTATTTTTAAGTAACAATTAAAAAGTTTTTACTCAAAACAAATATATTTTCTAATTTTTTTGCATTATTTTCCGTTTTATTGGTTTAAAAAATGTATATCGTGCTTATTTAAAAATATTTTTATTAATATAATAAATAAATTCAAAATACATTTTAGACTATAGAACAGGTGGATTTCTGCAAATGAAACTTTATTTTTGAACGCTTTATTGCTAAGAAATGTTAGAAAATGTACCTATATTTATAATGTTTTATTAAAAATCAATATGGCTTTTTTTTAAATATAGGTAGTTGAAAAATCGGAGGGAATCAAATTTTTTTTAATGGTCTTTAAAATTGTGTAACAAGAATTTCTTTTTTATGCTTGCAGAAGCATTCCCGATAAGAACAATTGGTGTTCAACGTCTAACGGAATTTGTTTAAAAAGAAGGGCCTATAAATTCCAATGCTTTCACGTGGAAGATAACACTAAGTAGAATTATTTTTTTTATTTTCTACTTCCCAAACGGTTTAATCATTAGCATTGCAATGAGATGATAACCATAAGGCCTGGAACAGAATAATCAAAATTTCGAACTTTGCGCTTCAACTTCAACTGCAACGTCTACTAAAAATTAGTATTCTGTTGACAATTCTTTGAAACTGTCAAAGACTATTCTATTCCCCACTTAACTTAACAAAAAAAAATAAAAAAAAAAAAAAAATCCCACAGGACTTTTTGCGATTGAACTTTATTTTGGAAAGTTCCACTTCAGTCAAAAGTTGTATAAGGCGTCTGCGAAGGAGCAGTATATATCACCAGCTCAATTCCATATCATGTTTTAAACCGTATTACATTTTTGAATTAAGTATTGTTCAACTTTAATTTTGTAAAATTTTGGTGTTGATTCAATCCAAAGTTATACACAAAAAATTATTAGCATACAACTAAATGTTGTATCGCCCATAATCTTAAAGAGCTTCAATTGCAAAACTCACTTTTTCGACTTAGCATGTTTTTAAAATTTAGCTGTCGATATACATACATATGTTTGGACTTCAAGGTTTCATACATATTCGTAGCCGGAGATTTGAAGATTATGTCTTGAAACTTTTCAAGTACATTGGTCTTTATTCAAGCTTCAATAATCTAACATTTTGTTACATCTTAAGTTACACCAGTTATTAAGAAAGAGTCACATTTCTTTGCTTCAACCAATGCCAAAATACTATTGTTAACACTTCAAATTTTCATTTGAGGAGCGTTTGATGATAAGTAATATTCTGATGTGATCCTGCTTGTAACTTAAATAAACATAAATAAACGGCGTCACCAGTTTGTTAGTAATGAAAGCAATAAAACCAATAATTTAATATTTTTTTAAAAAATATCCTCAAATTTTCATGACGAAATCTTAAAAATTTTAAAAATTTAAAAACATTTAAATTTTTAAAATTATTCTCACCACATTGTCAGACCTTAAATTACTGTAAGATCTGCCCACCGTCTTTACGAAGCTTTTGTTGCGATTAATATTTTATGTTGTTTATAAATTTTAAATAATAAACTTGAATATTTTTTTGGCATTTTTTTTAAGCATTTTTCAAAATAAGTTTTAGCGTTTTTTTGCCTTGTCTAAACTCGGAATTAGCTGTTAAAAATTTTATAATCTGGTCACACTGACCAATATACAAAACATTAATAATATAAAAATTATTCTTTGAGCAACAACTTAAAATGATTGGTGTAACGTGACAAAAAGTAGACTGCTCTGTGTAAATGCCCATTTAAAAAATTTGATGTAATAACTTTTTTTGAAAATATATATATATAGATATATTTTTATATGTACATATTTATAAAATTCAAACAATGTGGCATTCACATGGCATCTATAGACAAAAAAAAGAAAACGTTTGTTCTTAAAATTATAGAAAAATGAAAAATAAAATGAAATTAAGCGAAATATAAGAAATATCAGCTTCGTATTTGATATGCATGCTAAAAAATGTCATAAAATGGAGGATTTCCACAGCCGTACAAAGTTGCAGCAACAATCAAAAACTTGAGTCACAAAGTAGAACGTTAATTTTATTTTTTTTTTCAATAATTTTCAGAAAATTTCAGTAATTTTTACTAAAATTTAAATTTTTGACGCCCTCGTAATTTATATATTTCGAGTTTACTTGGAAAATGATTTCTTGGTTGTTATTCAACTAAGTTTTAGTGGTATTCAGGGTCGCCATTTGTTAGGGCTTCCCTTTTTATGCAAGTTTTTGAAAATTCAAATTTTTTTTTTCATAATTTAAAATTTGCAATATATTGGATGAAAATATTAAGTGATATTTTTATGCAATCAAATGATCATATATTTTCTCTGACCTTTATTTTTGCCAGAGTGTTTAGTTCTGTTCCTGCCATAAAGGTCCCAAATATACATATTTCTTTAAGATGCTGAAGTATATTGAGCACTAGGCGCATAGAAGTTATATGAAAATGACAAATGATGCCAACTCTTCACTATTAAAAAGGGCTACATTTTTAGCAAAAATGAATAAAAATGGCTTAACAATATTGTTTTACTTAAATCGCATCAATATTAAAAAAAACTTACAAAGTTTAATTACTAAACTGAAATTGACAAAAAAAAAAAAAAAAAACAAAATTATTTTGTTTTTATTAGCACATTTTTAATAGCAAGAAAATAATCATAAAAAAATCTTTAAAAAACGTTAAGCTCAGATTATTGATAAAATTGATTTTTTTATATTGTTAAAGTAAAGTTTAACGTTAATAAATGCTGAATTTATAAAATTTTTTGGCCTGAAAGTTGAAGAAATTTTTGTTAAATAAAAATGGCTAATTTGATTTTTTCATGGCTAAACGAGATGCATAATGGTTAACTCTAGCCACTAAATGGCTAAATTGGCAACATTGCTTTAAACTTTCTTTCTTAAACACGTTGCAGTTGTGCCAAATAAAGTAGTTTTAAGTGAAATTCAAGAAGTTTATAATGAGAGGTGTGAGCCACTCTATTTAATTTTTTTTTGGAACACAATTATTGGCAAGAGAAACATATTGGGCATTTTTGGGAGGGAGTTATCAAAGTAAGACGTTGTAATAAGTCCGAATTTTTTCCATATTTGAAAAAATTATTTATTAAATTTTATCGTTCCTAATCTACAGCAAATGTAGGGCGTATTTTTAAAAATATTAATTTAAAGATAATAATAATAAAAAAAAAACAAATTAGAAATACCAAGTTTATGAGGTATTTTAAGAAAAACAGGTTTTTTGAAAAAAAAAAAAAAAAAAAAAAAAAAAAAAAAATAGCAGCTTTAAATTAAAATGAATTTTTCTTTGTTTAAATAATTATTCCGATGTAAACTTTTTTTTATTTGGAAGTTTTAAAAAAAAAAAAAAATGGCAGCGCTGGTGATATTAGCGTTTTATCGTTGTTATAACTACACCACCATAATTCTGTCCCTGCGGCTGGCTGGCTGTCTATGTTAACCTTGTGCCCAAAATGTTGGTGTGTAATTAAATAAAAATGGTGAGCATCGGGACATAAATTAACACATCCCCCATACGTACTTGTTACTGGAAAAGTGTCTTTCTACCCACAAACCATCTTATTATCTTGATGTGTGAATTAAATTTGGTCCAAATTCATCTCACTGCAAACTAAATCATCTTTGATTGGAAGATACAGGTACATATATAAATCCCCTCTATAACATAAAACCTTTCTAAGACAAAAAAAAAATCGCATATAAATGTCAATATCTAGATATTAATCGGCCCATGATTGTCCATGGGTGTCAAATAGTGTCTGTAAATATGTGATGTAGGGTATCATATGGTCGGCCTTGCTCGATTTTACTTACACGATATGATAGCTTACTATATATCGAATGCGTTGATTAGAACCCTGGGGTATTGTTTGTTTGTTGAATAAAGAAGTACTACTTAACGAAGAAGAGAGACAAGTTTTTTTAGTTTGCGTTTTTAAGCAAATTGCATGTTTTTAATTCTTCTTTCACTATTTCTATGGTTGCATTTTTGTCTATGTTTATATTCTTTTGTTAATTTTTTATATCCTGCTTTTTGTTTGTGTTTTGTTTTTATTACTTCCACTTTTAACGCCCATAATTCTGGCAAAATTGTAAATACATTTATCAACTTTCTCCAAATTTCACTGTTTTGAATGTTCGCCATTTTTCCTTTTTTGTTTTTATCCGAAAACGCAAAACACCGCACCCAAAAACTGCTCTTAACAAAATGAGAAAGAAAAAAACTATGAACATCGTAACACACGATGAAACACTGTTTGGAATCAAAAACATGTAGCACCATTAACTGAATCATACCCATGTTTCGACTAATGTTGCCTCGTCTGTGGGCAGCTGTAAGTCTACAAGGTGCTATAAAGTGTAGAGTTCTTAAGTTTTTTTAAATAAGGCCGGTAATTACAAATAATGTACCTACATGTTGGAATGGATATTGAGAACACCGACAAAAATAATAATAAAATATCTTTTTTTAAGCTTATTCTTACAATGTTTTTAATTATATGTATAGACAAAGTGTATACCTACCTACATAATTTTAGTTTTTTAAGAAGGCAATTTTAAACTTTAAAGGTTTTTTTTTGAAAATATATTTTTATTCTAATAATAGTTTCTCTTCGGTTATTGTTTTTTTTAACGTTTTTATTCCTAAGTAATTTTTCTGAACCTTCTTAAAAAATCGCACAAAATAATTGAAACCTTGTCGATGGGTACTTTTAAACATGGATATTATTACAAAGATGTCATAAACTCAAGTTTTGCTTAATTCCTACATAGGTATGTACATACATTTATTCTAAAACATCCCCCACTCTTTGCAGAAGCTGCACATACTAATCTCTTGTTATTAACTTGTTGACATTTACTCTTCTTTTATTCACCTCATTTTAGTCATTTCCTTTTGTTCGCCTAATTTATACGCAAAATCTAAACGATCTTATTAAAATATTAGAAAAAAGTTGTTAAATGGTGCTTAGATATTAATAATTTTGTGAAAAAAGTGAAATTAAATAATTATTCTTAAAGAATGAAGTGTTAAATCAAAGAAAAACATGAATTTTTGTAAAATTACATGAGATTTAAAATTTGCAAATAAAATGCAGTCATTTTGGCCAGCGGAGCCCTAGCGTTCCAAACGAAGTTAATGTTGTTGTTGGTGTTTCTTTAATGTCGTCGTTATTGCTGGTCAGTCGAACGGTGTTAAGTAATGTGTTCGTTTTTTTATTCGCGATAAGTACATTTGAATAAAACGAAAGTGTGATTTTGGGATATGCATAATTTTATGGCTGGGTTTGTAGATATGACTAGTATGACTTAGTGAAGTTGTTGTTCGTGTTAGGTCGTTTTTTTATTGCCTATTAGTTTTTGTATTTTTTTTTTTTACTTAAAAGGTTTTTTTCAAGTAAGAGAGAGAGTTCTGTATTTGTTTTTTGAACATCCCGTCTAAGAAAGAAATATTATATTTTCCGCTTTAATACTTACTGTGATGTCCATTATGTTCTGTGAATATACAAGTTTGTTTCATTAAAAACTGTTAATGCTGTTAAAATTTTTTTAATTTTATTTTTAAGTAACAATTAAAAAGTTTTTACTCAAAACAAATAGGTATATTTTCTAATTTTTTTTGCATTATTTTCCGGTTTATTGGTTTAAAAAATTTATATCGTGCTTATTTAAAAATATTTTTATTAATATAATAAATAAATTCAAAATACATTTTAAACTATAGAACAGGTGGATTTCTGCAAATGAAACTTTATTTTTGAACGCTTTATTGCTAAGAAATGTTAGAAAATGTACCTATATTTATAATGTTTTATTAAAAATCAATATGGCTTTTTTTAAATATAGGTAGTTGAAAAATCGGAGGGAATCAAATTTTTTTTTAATGGTCTTTAAAATTGTGTAACAAGAATTTCTTTTTTATGCTTGCAGAAGCATTCCCGATAAGAACAATTGGTGTTCAACGTCTAACGGAATTTGTTTAAAAAGGGCCTATAAATTCCAATGCTTTCACGTGGAAGATAACACTAAGTAGAATTATTTTTTTTATTTTCTACTTCCCAAACGGTTTAATCATTAGCATTGCAATGAGATGATAACCATAAGGCCTGGAACAGAATAATCAAAATTTCGAACTTTGCGCTTCAACTTCAACTGCAACGTCTACTAAAAATTCGTATTCTGTTGACAATTCTTTGAAACTGTCATTTTTAACTCTTCACAGCTTGCAGCGCTATTTGTAACGTTGTACTACAGCGACTATTCTATTCCCCACTTAACTTAACAAAAAAAAAAAAAAAAAAAAAAAAAAAAATCCCACAGGTTTTTTTGCGATTGAACTTTATTTTGGAAAGTTCCACTTCAGTCAAAAGTTGTATAAGGCGTCTGCGAAGGAGCAGTACATATCACCAGCTCAATTCCATATCATGTTTTAAACCGTATTACATTTTTGAATTAAGTATTGTTCAACTTTAATTTTGTAAAATTTTGGTGTTGATTCAATCCAAAGTTATACACAAAAAATTATTAGCATACAACTGAATGTTGTATCGCCCATAATCTTAAAGAGCTTCAATTGCAAAACTCACTTTTTCGACTTAGCATGTTTTTAAAATTTAGCTGTCGATATACATACATATGTTTGGTCTTCAAGGTTTCATACATATTCGTAGCCGGAGATTTGAAGATTATGTCTTGAAACTTTTCAAGTACATTGGTCTTTATTCAAGCTACAATAATCTAACATTTTGTTACATCTTAAGTTACACCAGTTATTAAGAAAGAGTCACATTTCTTTGCTTCAACCAATGCCAAAATACTATTGTTAACACTTCAAATTTTCATTTGAGGAGCGTTTGATGATAAGTAATATTCTGATGTGATCCTGCTTGTAACTTAAATAAACATAAATAAACGGCGTCACCAGTTTGTTAGTAATGAAAGCAATAAAACCAATAATTTAATATTTTTTTAAAAAATATCCTCAAATTTTCATGACGAAATCTTAAAAATTTTAAAAATTTAAAAACATTTAAAATTTTTATATTAAGAGGGAAAATAAAAAAAATGAAATGAAATGACAAACCAGCGATGATTAATGCAAAACGTGTTGCATTTTTGAGTAATATAATGTGGCATCATTAATATTCAGAGTTGATTTATTAAAACTTAGCAGAAGGATAAAATTTGTTATGAATAAACTCTATGCTAACAAGCTGCTAAGCTTAATCGGCATTCTAGTTAGCAGCTCGTTGTACGTAGTGTACAAACTGTGGCTAACTTTTTGTTATGAATAAGGCTGTTAATTTTTGATTAATATTTTTTTTCTATGCTTCAAATGAGGAAATTGGTCTCCTTGAATTCACTTAAAATCTGTATCGGCTTGTCGATGTATATGCTATGATTCATACCTTTTTTATTGATAGCAGACTTATATACATACTTTTCGTATGCATCCGATTCTTTGGATAAAAGAACTTTATATTGGAAAATTAGTAGAGGTTAGTAGGATATTGTTGAAATAAACTTCGATATTAAAGTAAAATCGGAAGACAAATGAAAGGCACAATAAAAAATTTTAATTTAATGATCTTAAAACAATTGCTAATGATCTTAAAACAATTGCTAATTAATTTTATGTTTCTTCCGATTAAATAATTATAATGCTTTCAATATTCAGAGACATATTAAATAGCTCAATTAGACGTTTCTTCGATATGATTGGAAAAAAAAGAATTGGAAAGGTATCGTCATATCGACAGCAAAGTATCGCCGATACTGATACAATGAAAAATCTGAAGTATCGCCCATATATCGGTATCGGTATTTGTTACTTCCCTAATTTGTACAATAAATAATGTGGCAAAATTTTAATTAATTTTATTAATATCTTTCTTTAAAAAATCACTAAAAAGAAAATTTGAAGTGGTTTTTTATAGTTGCATTCTGTGACATCCTCAACGCTGTTTAATTTACTGAGCTACCTAAATAAGAGCGGCAAGCGTTTTTTGTATGTCAAAACTTTTTATTTGCATAAAGTTTATACGAAAAAAACCTTTACAACGCAAATTCGACACCACCCGGCTGGAAAATCCTATTTGGCAAATCGCTATGTCGATTTGTCTTATTGAAAATGTATTTGAAATGGAATTTTCATGTTTAAAAAAACGCTTGCCGCCCTTGTTTAGGTAGCTCAGTTAATCGTTATAAATTATTAATATCAAACTACTTCTGTTCTATAAACACATACATAATATGGGGATTCACAAGGTGTGCTATCAAGTCATATCGTCATAATGTCCTAAATAATATTTTACAATTGTTTAAAAAAAAAAATATTGTTGTGTTTCAAACAACATAAAAAATAATTTTTTTTTTAAACAATTGTAAAATATTATTTAGGACATTATGACGATATGACTTGATAGCACACCTTGTGAATCCCCCCAATGTGTTTTTAAACTATGTATTTTAAATGCATACATACCTATCCTTTTTCATATATAAACATACATATCGTTACCTAAAACGCAAAAGGCCCTATCATACATTTTGAAAATTTGAAACTACTTAAAATGACAAATTTCCTTAAACTGTTAATAATAATTAATTTTTCTTCTATTTTTCTTGTAAAGGAGCATAGGGCCAAAATCAGTGTGACCATTTTGGCATTTTTACTCAAAAATTTTCGTTAAGCTTTTGGCATTTAATTTAGCATTTTTATAAAATGTGTTTAGCTGATTTAAGTTTTATTTTAAAAGTTCTAAGAAATAGTATTTTTGATTAAACCAAAATATTTTTTTAAATTGTTATTATGACCAACAATAGTTGCACTCAAAAAGAAATTTCGTATGAAAATTAATAATTTTTATCTGAAGATACCTCTTACCTTATCTCTTTAGAATAGAATATTTATAGAATCTTAGGAATGCCCTAGTCATGTTAATTGTTGAAATTATTTACCATTTAATTATTAAGAAATCAAATTACAAAAAAACTTTACATTGTAATGCAAAAACTTAATTTATATTTTTTGTTGCTTTAAACAAATATGTATATATATTTTTGATCCGAATATAAAAATTCTATAATATAAATGTTTACACAGCGAAATATCTGAAAAACAATATTTGCTATTTACTGAAACGGTAGCAAAGTTCAATGGCGAATTAAAGCTGCCAAAAATGTCTATGCTCATTTCTAAATTTATACTAGCCAGCAGGGCTAGTGAAATTTTATTCACCTCAACAGTGTCAAAATGTTACTTCAATTAGTACTTTGCTACCGTTTCACACACACCCTAAGTCACTAAAATTTATTTAAGCTTCGTACAGACGGTGGTCAGATCTAACAATATTGTCATTTAAATGTTCTAAAAATGTCTTACAACTATATAAACTTGCAATTTTTTTTGACAACGTTGTCAGAAGATGCACTGTCAGTCCACCGTAAAACAATAATATTGTTAGATATCTGACAATCGTGTGAACACTCTTTGATTCCATTGGCAGATAAGAGGTTGGAAGTTTATTTTCTATTGTCAGATGTGCGAAGCTTATGCATCGTATCAGGGATGTAAAATGAGGCTTCGGATTTTGTACGAACTTCAATAACAAAAAGTAGTTTTGAGACTTTGACGGTAGCAATTTTATATTTTCTGGCTCATCTCTTGATATAAGTATTTAGAAAAAAAAAGTTTTTAAGAAAAATGATTTTTTTTATAGGTAGCCACCAATGTAAAGAAAAGTACATAGTTTCCATCCCTGTTATGCATAAGCAAACAAAAAGAATAAGAAAAAACAAAAAAGTTTAATATTGCATAATTTTATTATTTTATAAACTTTATTGAAACCTACTTAACACAACATAAAAAGTTAAAATTCGTGATATTGCTTTTTCCCTTCAATATCAGTATTACTTTTCCAATTTATAAAAATACATAAAATTTTTCTTTTCATACAATGTCTAAAAACAGATCTGGCAATTCTTGCCATGCAATTACCTAAAACCCGTATGAACTGTTAATTTTTGTTGGCAGATGAATTTATTGTCAGACAATTGTCTGCCAATAAAATTTTAATGGTTTTTTACAACCATCTGAACTGACCATTTTTTTTGGCAGTATATTCTCACCACATTGTCAGACCTTAAATTACTGTAAGATCTGCCCACCGTCTTTACGAAGCTTTTGTTGCGATTAATATTTTATGTTGTTTATAAATTTTAAATAATAAACTTGAATATTTTTTTGGCATTTTTTTTAAGCATTTTTCAAAATAAGTTTTAGCGTTTTTTTGCCTTGTCTAAACTCGGAATTAGCTGTTAAAAATTTTATAATCTGGTCACACTGACCAATATACAAAACATTAATAATATAAAAATTATTCTTTGAGCAACAACTTAAAATGATTGGTGTAACGTGACAAAAAGTAGACTGCTCTGTGTAAATGCCCATTTAAAAAATTTGATGTAATAACTTTTTTTGAAAATATATATATATAGATATATTTTTATATGTACATATTTATAAAATTCAAACAATGTGGCATTCACATGGCATCTATAGACAAAAAAAAGAAAACGTTTGTTCTTAAAATTATAGAAAAATGAAAAATAAAATGAAATTAAGCGAAATATAAGAAATATCAGCTTCGTATTTGATATGCATGCTAAAAAATGTAGTGAAATAACAAAAATATCATAAAATGGAGGATTTCCACAGCCGTAAAAAGTTGCAGCAACAATCAAAAACTTGAGTCACAAAGTAGAACGTTAATTTAATTTTTTTTTCAATAATTTTCAGTAAATTTCAGTAATTTTTACTAAAATTTAAATTTTTGACGGCCTCGTAATTTATATATTTCGAGTTTACTTGGAAAATGATTTCTTGGTTGTTATTCAACTAAGTTTTAGTGGTATTCAGGGTCGCCATTTGTTAGGGCTTCCCTTTTTATGCAAGTTTTTTAAAATTAAAATTTTTTTTTTCATAATTTAAAATTTGCAATATATTGGATGAAAATATTAAGTGATATTTTTATGCAATCAAATGATCATATATTTTCTCTGACCTTTATTTTTGCCAGAGTGTTTAGTTCTGTTCCTGCCATAAAGGTCCCAAATATACATATTTCTTTAAGATGCTGAAGTATATTGAGCACTAGGCGCATAGAAGTTATATGAAAATGACAAATGATGCCAACTCTTCACTATTAAAAAGGGCTACATTTTTAGCAAAAATGGATAAAAATGGCTTAACAATATTGTTTTACTTAAATCGCATCAATATTAAAAAAAACTTACAAAGTTTAATTACTAAACTGAAATTGACAAAAAAAAAAAAAAAAAAAAAAAAAACAAAATTATTTTGTTTTTATTAGCACATTTTTAATAGCAAGAAAATAATCATAAAAAAATCTTTAAAAAACGTTAAGCTCAGATTATTGATAAAATTGATTTTTTTTATTGTTAAAGTAAAGTTTAACGTTAATAAATGCTGAATTTATAAAATTTTTTGGCCTGAAAGTTGAAGAAATTTTTGTTAAATAAAAATGGCTAATTTGATTTTTTCATGGCTAAACGAGATGCATAATGGTTAACTCTAGCCACTAAATGGCTAAATTGGCAACATTGCTTTAAACTTTCTTTCTTAAACACGTTGCAGTTGTGCCAAATAAAGTAGTTTTAAGTGAAATTCAAGAAGTTTATAATGAGAGGTGTGAGCCACTCTATTTAATTTTTTTTTGGAACACAATTATTGGCAAGAGAAACATATTGGGCATTTTTGGGAGGGAGTTATCAAAGTAAAACGTTGTAATAAGTCCGAATTTTTTCCATATTTGAAAAAATTATTTATTAAATTTTATCGTTCCTAATCTACAGCAAATGTAGGGCGTATTTTTAAAAATATTAATTTAAAGATAATAATAATAAAAAAAAAAACAAATTAGAAATACCAAGTTTATGAGGTATTTTAAGAAAAACAGGTTTTTTGAAAAAAAAAAAAAAAAAAAAAAAAAAAAAAAATAGCAGCTTTAAATTAAAATGAATTTTTCTTTGTTTAAATAATTATTCCGATGTAAACTTTTTTTTATTTGGAAGTTTTAAAAAAAAAAAAAAATGGCAGCGCTGGTGATATTAGCGTTTTATCGTTGTTATAACTACACCACCATAATTCTGTCCCTGCGGCTGGCTGGCTGTCTATGTTAACCTTGTGCCCAAAATGTTGGTGTGTAATTAAATAAAAATGGTGAGCATCGGGACATAAATTAACACATCCCCCATACGTACTTGTTACTGGAAAAGTGTCTTTCTACCCACAAACCATCTTATTATCTTGATGTGTGAATTAAATTTGGTCCAAATTCATCTCACTGCAAACTAAATCATCTTTGATTGGAAGATACAGGTACATATATAAATCCCCTCTATAACATAAAACCTTTCTAAGACAAAAAAAAATCGCATATAAATGTCAATATCTAGATATTAATCGGCCCATGGGTGTCAAATAGTGTCTGTAAATATGTGATGTAGGGTATCATATGGTCGGCCTTGCTCGATTTTACTTACACGATATGATAGCTTACTATATATCGAATGCGTTGATTAGAACCCTGGGGTATTGTTTGTTTGTTGAATAAAGAAGTACTACTTAACGAAGAAGAGAGACAAGTTTTTTTAGTTTGCGTTTTTAAGCAAATTGCATGTTTTTAATTCTTCTTTTCACTATTTCTATGGTTGCATTTTTGTCTATGTTTATATTCTTTTGTTAATTTTTTATATCCTGCTTTTTGTTTGTGTTTTGTTTTTATTACTTCCACTTTTAACGCCCATAATTCTGGCAAAATTGTAAATACATTTATCAACTTTCTTCAAATTTCACTGTTTTGAATGTTCGCCATTTTTCCTTTTTTGTTTTTATCCGAAAACGCAAAACATCGCACCCAAAAACTGCTCTTAACAAAATGAGAAAGAAAAAAACTATGAACATCGTAACACACGATGAAACACTGTTTGGAATCAAAAACATGTAGCACCATTAACTGAATCATACCCATGTTTCGACTAATGTTGCCTCGTCTGTGGGCAGCTGTAAGTCTACAAGGTGCTATAAAGTGTAGAGTTTTTAAGTTTTTTTAAATAAGGCCGGTAATTACAAATAATGTACCTACATGTTGGAATGGATATTGAGAACACCGACAAAAATAATAATAAAATATCTTTTTTTAAGCTTATTCTTACAATGTTTTTAATTATATGTATAGTAGGGAGATCGATTATTCGACTTTTTTCAATAACCGGTTTTCGAATATTACGAATAGTTGCTATTTTAAAAACCCCGGTTTTCGGTTAAGCAATTTTTAAATAACCGGTTAACCGGTTTTAATTCGAATACTTCAAAACACAAAAATCAAATAAGTTTTTTAAATAAAACGTTAATTTGAATAAAAACAAAACAATTTGCAAAGTTAAGGAACCAACCAAATCAGACCTAACAAATATTTTACGATAAAATCCAACAAAAGTGGGACCAGTAAATTGATCACACTTCAGCTAAGTTTTCAACAATTTTTTATTGATTTACTAAACTTTATTTGTAAAAAGATATTTGTATAATGTTATTTAGAAACTTTTGAATGATATTTGATCTAGACAATCGTTTTGCAACAGCAAATAAATTATAGGAATTTTATAAAGTTATTATTTGAAATATTCTCTCAAATTTATTTTGAATGAGTTTTAGTTTGTTGGTAGTTAAGCATGTCTATATAAATCAACCATATTTTTCAAAAGTTGCAAACAAAACCTCTTTGCCAGGATTATCTATTTTAAATTATTTTGTTTCAGCATTATAGAAACGAATAGTAAACTGAATATAAAATATTTGTCAATTCGTCGACTACAATTTAAAACATTCAATGACATTGCTCGATTTCTTCATTTTTGATTTTTAGTTCTTGGCATTTTAATAAATAAAACTGGTAGAAATTTTTCCCATATCGTTGACTCCGCCGTAGTGCTGTAGTTTTCAGCATGAAGAGATGCTAGAACTACTTAAGAGTTTTTAGTGCCTTAACGGGCATTTCGTCCTCGGCAACACAACGGGCTAATATTTCACCCAATGATTCATTTTTGGCAGCGTATTTTGGCAAAGCATTATTTGTCGTCTCCTTAGAACTACTTCCAGTTAAGTATCATTTGGATCACATTAATGTCAACCATGTATAATAATTAAAGGTGATTAATAAGTCGTGACATGGAAGAACCCGTGTAACTTATCATTTTAGGGCACTTCAAGAACCTAACTTTGTCTTTTTAATCGCGTTCGAAAAATATCTAGAGATAACCTTTATATGAAAATATATTTAATATTTAGAATACTCTTGTACAAATTACTATTTACTTTTTAACTGCACACGTTTTTTTAGTATTTTGAATAGTTTTTGGTTTTTTTTGTACAAGAACACACGCTTTTATAAGCGATTTGTATTTACAGTGTTCATAATGTTTTTTGACCTTTGTTACATTTTGTTTTGACATTTTTCATAAAAAGTTTAAGTTTGGCCAAGATTCAGTTAGAAAATACTTAAATTGCGGGTACATCTACAACAAGAGTAAGTAAAATGTATATAAATTACACATTACTCAAATAACCGGTTTATTATACCAAAATAACCGGTTTATTCGATATTCGAAAAATGGGCATTTTAAAATAACCGACTTGGGCAAAGCTAAAATAACCGGTTAAAACCGGTCGAATAATAACCGTTCGATCTCCCTAATGTATAGACAAAGTGTATACCTACCTACATAATTTTAGTTTTTTAAGAAGGCAATTTTAAACTTTAAAGGTTTTTTTTTGAAAATATATTTTTAATCTAATAATAGTTTCTGTTCGGTTATTGTTTTTTTAACGTTTTTATTCCTAAGTAATTTTTCTGAACCTTCTTAAAAAATCGCACAAAATAATTGAAACCTTGTCGATGGGTACTTTTAAACATGGATATTATTACAAAGATGTCATAAACTCAAGTTTTGCTTAATTCCTACATAGGTATGTACCTACATACATTTATTCTAAAACATCCCCCACTCTTTGCAGAAGCTGCACATACTAATCTCTTGTTATTAACTTGTTGACATTTACTCTTCTTTTATTCACCTCATTTTAGTCATTTCCTTTTGTTCGCCTAATTTATACGCAAAATCTTAACGATCTTATTAAAATATTAGAAAAAAGTTGTTAAATGGTGCTTAAATATTAATAATTTTGTGAAAAAAGTGAAATTAAATAATTATTCTTAAAGAATGAAGTGTTAAATCAAAGAAAAACATGAATTTTTGTAAAATTACATGAGATTTAAAATTTGCAAATAAAATGCAGTCATTTTGGCCAGCGGAGCCCTAGCGTTCCAAACGAAGTTAATGTTGTTGTTGGTGTTTCTTTAATGTCGTCGTTATTGCTGGTCAGTCGAACGGTGTTAAGTAATGTGTTCGTTTTTTTATTCGCGATAAGTACATTTGAATAAAACGAAAGTGTGATTTTGGGATATCCATAATTTTATGGCTGGACTTGTAGATATGACTAGTATGATTTAGTAAAGTTGTTGTTGGTGTTAGTTCGTTTTTGTATTGCCTAGTTGTTTTTGTATTTTTTTAAATACTAAAAATGTTTTTTTTTAGTAAGAGAGAGTTCTGTATTTGTTTTTTGAATATCCCGTGTAAGAAAGAATTATTATATTTTCCGCTCTTATACTTACTGTGATGTCCATTATGTTCGGTGAATATACAAGTTTGTTTCATTAAATACTGTTAATGCTTTTTAGAATTTTGAGATTTTATTTTTTAAATTGTAAATTTTGTTATTTTTTTTCATAACTTATTTTTGAATCTTCATATACCTATTGAAATATGAACTAATAAAAATTAATTTAATCTTATTCTAATTCCTAAGTTGCAAGGGTCAATGCCTGACGAAAGTTCTCCTAATCACGGTCCCCGCTCACATAGGTGTTTAGTGCTCTTTTAGTTTGAAAGGTGGTGCAGTGCCTCTTTTCCATCAAAGTTGATGAAAATCCAAATCGAAACCCTTTTACCATTCCTGGCTTACACACTTCCTTTTTAAGCAACATTTATTATAAAACATCCCCACTCTTTGCAGAAGCTGCACACACTAATCTCTTGTTATTAACTTGTTGACATTTACTCTTCTTAAATTCACCTCATTTTAGTTATTTACTTTTGTTCGCCTATTTTATACGCAAAATCTAAACGATCTTATTAAAATATTAGAAAAAAGTTGTTAAATGGTGCTTAGATATTAATAATTTTGTGAAAAAAGTTAAATTAAATAATTATTCTATAAGAATGAAGTGTTAAGTCAAAGAAAAACATGAATTTTTGTAAAATTACATGAGATTTAAAATTTGCAAATAAAATGCAGTCATTTTGGCCAGCGGAGCCCTAGCGCTCCAAACGAATTTAATGTTGTTGTTTGTGTTTCTTTAATGTCGTCGTTATTGCTGGTCAGTCGAACGGTGTTAAGTAATGTGTTCGTTTTTTTATTCGCGATAAGTACATTTGAATAAAACGAAAGTGTGATTTTGGGATATGCATAACTTTATGGCTGGGTTTGTAGATATGACTAGTATGACTTAGTGAAGTTGTTGTTAGTGTTAGGTCGTTTTTTTATTGCCTATTAGTTTTTGAATTTTTTTTTTTTACTTAAAAGGTTTTTTTTAAGTAAGAGAGAGAGTTCTGTATTTGTTTTTTGAACATCCCGTCTAAGAAAGAAATATTATATTTTCCGCTTTAATACTTACTGTGATGTCCATTATGTTCTGTGAATATACAAGTTTGTTTCATTAAAAACTGTTAATGCTGTTAAAATTTTTTTAATTTTATTTTTAAGTAACAATTAAAAAGTTTTTACTCAAAACAAATAGGTATATTTTCTAATTTTTTTTGCATTATTTTCCGTTTTATTGGTTTAAAAAATGTATATCGTGCTTATTTAAAAATATTTTTATTAATATAATAAATAAATTCAAAATACATTTTAGACTATAGAACAGGTGGATTTCTGCAAATGAAACTTTATTTTTGAACGCTTTATTGCTAAGAAATGTTAGAAAATGTACCTATATTTATAATGTTTTATTAAAAATCAATATGGCTTTTTTTTAAATATAGGTAGTTGAAAAATCGGAGGGAATCAAATTTTTTTTTAATGGTCTTTAAAATTGTGTAACAAGAATTTCTTTTTTATGCTTGCAGAAGCATTCCCGATAAGAACAATTGGTGTTCAACGTCTAACGGAATTTGTTTAAAAAGAAGGGCCTATAAATTCCAATGCTTTCACGTGGAAGATAACACTAAGTAGAATTATTTTTTTTATTTTCTACTTCCCAAACGGTTTAATCATTAGCGTTGCAATGAGATGATAACCATAAGGCCTGGAACAGAATAATCAAAATTTCGAACTTTGCGCTTCAACTTCAACTGCAACGTCTACTAAAAATTCGTATTCTGTTGACAATTCTTTGAAACTGTCATTTTTAACTCTTCACAGCTTGCAGCGCTATTTGTAACGTTGTACTACAGCGACTATTCTATTCTCCACTTAACTTAACAAAAAAAAAAAAAAAAATCCCACAGGACTTTTTGCGATTGAACTTTATTTTGGAAAGTTCCACTTCAGTCAAAAGTTGTATAAGGCGTCTGCGAAGGAGCAGTACATATCACCAGCTCAATTCCATATCATGTTTTAAACCATATTACATTTTTGAATTAAGTATTGTTCAACTTTAATTTTGTAAAATTTTGGTGTTGATTCAATCCAAAGTTATACACAAAAAATTATTAGCATACAACTGAATGTTGTATCGCTCATAATCTTAAAGAGCTTCAATTGCAAAACTCACTTTTTCGACTTAGCATGTTTTTAAAATTTAGCTGTCGATATACATACATATGTTTGGTCTTCAAGGTTTCATACATATTCGTAGCCGGAGATTTGATGATTATGTCTTGAAACTTTTCAAGTACATTGGTCTTTATTCAAGCTACAATAATCTAACATTTTGTTACATCTTAAGTTACACCAGTTATTAAGAAAGAGTCACATTTCTTTGCTTCAACCAATGCCAAAATACTATTGTTAACACTTCAAATTTTCATTTGAGGAGCGTTTGATGATAAGTAATCTTCTGATGTGATCCTGCTTGTAACTTAAATAAACATAAATAAACGGCGTCACCAGTTTGTTAGTAATGAAAGCAATAAAACCAATAATTTAATATTTTTTTAAAAAATATCCTCAAATTTTCATGACGAAATCTTAAAAATTTTAAAAATTTAAAAACATTTAAAATTTTTATATTAAGAGGGAAAATAAAAAAAATGAAATGAAATGACAAACCAGCGATGATTAATGCAAAACGTGTTGCATTTTTGAGTAATATAATGTGGCATCATTAATATTCAGAGTTGATTTATTAAAACTTAGCAGAAGGATAAAATTTGTTATGAATAAACTCTATGCTAACAAGCTGCTAAGCTTAATCGGCATTCTAGTTAGCAGCTCGTTGTACGTAGTGTACAAACTGTGGCTAACTTTTTGTTATGAATAAGGCTGTTAATTTTTGATTAATATTTTTTTTCTATGCTTCAAATGAGGAAATTGGTCTCCTTGAATTCACTTAAAATCTGTATCGGCTTGTCGATGTATATGCTATGATTCATACCTTTTTTATTGATAGCAGACTTATATACATACTTTTCGTATGCATCCGATTCTTTGGATAAAAGAACTTTATATTGGAAAATTAGTAGAGGTTAGTAGGATATTGTTGAAATAAACTTCGATATTAAAGTAAAATCGGAAGACAAATGAAAGGCACAATAAAAAATTTTAATTTAATGATCTTAAAACAATTGCTAATGATCTTAAAACAATTGCTAATTAATTTTATGTTTTTTCCGATTAAATAATTATAATGCTTTCAATATTCAGAGACATATTAAATAGCTCAATTAGACGTTTCTTGGATATGATTGGAAAAAAAAAAGAATTGGAAAGGTATCGTCATATCGACAGCAAAGTATCGCCGATACTGATACATCGAAAAATCTGAAGTATCGCCCATATATCGGTATCGGTATTTGTTACTTCCCTAATTTGTACAATAAATAATGTGGCAAAATTTTAATTAATTTTATTAATATCTTTCTTTAAAAAATCACTAAAAAAGATTTCTTTATTTTGAAAATTTGAAGTGGTTTTTTATAGTTGCATTCTGTGACATCCTCAACGCTGTTTAATTTACTGAGCTACCTAAATAAGAGCGGCAAGCGTTTTTTGTATGTCAAAACTTTTTATTTGCATAAAGTTTATACGAAAAAAACCTTTACAACGCAAATTCGACACCACCCGGCTGGAAAATCCTATTTGGCAAATCGCTATGTCGATTTGTCTTATTGAAAATGTATTTGAAATGGAATTTTCATGTTTAAAAAAACGCTTGCCGCCCTTGTTTAGGTAGCTCAGTTAATCGTTATAAATTATTAATATCAAACTACTTCTGTTCTATAAACACATACATAATATGGGGATTCACAAGGTGTGCTATCAAGTCATATCGTCATAATATCCTAAATAATATTTTACAATTGTTTAAAAAAAAAAATATTGTTGTGTTTCAAACAACATAAAAAATAATTTTTTTTTTAAACAATTGTAAAATATTATTTAGGACATTATGACGATATGACTTGATAGCACACCTTGTGAATCCCCCCAATGTGTTTTCAAACTACCCTACAAGAAATTGCTGATTAAAACAAATACATACAAAGCCTATATACTAACACTCTTGCAACAATTCGTGTACGTGTGATTTTAAAATCACACGTACACGAATTTTTACATCAGTTTTTTCATATTGCCCTTAATAAAATGATAGGAACTTCTGATGTATAAACCCATCAGCAATGAACATCAGATGATGCATCAATTGACCGTCATTGTTCTTGTAGGGTATGTATTTTAAATGCATACATACCTATCCTTTTTCATATATAAACATACATATCGTTACCTAAAACGCAAAAGGCCCTATCATACATTTTGAAAATTTGAAACTACTTAAAATGACAAATTTCCTTAAACTGTTAATAATAATTAATTTTTCTTCTATTTTTCTTGTAAAGGAGCATAGGGCCAAAATCAGTGTGACCATTTTGGCATTTTTACTCAAAAATTTTCGTTAAGCTTTTGGCATTTAATTTAGCATTTTTATAAAATGTGTTTAGCTGTTTTAAGTTTTATTTTAAAAGTTCTAAGAAATAGTATTTTTGATTAAACCAAAATATTTTTTTAAATTGTTATTATGACCAACAATAGTTGCACTCAAAAATAAATTTCGTATGAAAATTAATAATTTTTATCTGAAGAAACCTCTTACCTTATCTCTTTAGAATAGAATATTTATAGAATCTTAGGAATGCCCTAGTCATGTTAATTGTTGAAATTATTTACCATTTAATTATTAAGAAATCAAATTACAAAAAAACTTTACATTGTAATGCAAAAACTTAATTTATATTTTTTGTTGCTTTAAACAAATATGTATATATATTTTTGATCCGAATATAAAAATTCTATAATATAAATGTTTACACAGCGAAATATCTGAAAAACAATATTTGCTATTTACTGAAACGGTAGCAAAGTTCAATGGCGAATTAAAGCTGCCAAAAATGTCAATGCTCATTTCTAAATTTATACTAGCCAGCAGGGCTAGTGAAATTTTATTCACCTCAACAGTGTCAAAATGTTACTTCAATTAGTACTTTGCTACCGTTTCACACACACCCTAAGTCACTAAAATTTATTTAAGCTTCGTACAGACGGTGGTCAGATCTAACAATATTGTCATTTAAATGTTCTAAAAATGTCTTACAACTATATAAACTTGCAATTTTTTTTGACAACGTTGTCAGAAGATGCACTGTCAGTCCACCGTAAAACAATAATATTGTTAGATATCTGACAATCGTGTGAACACTCTTTGATTCCATTGGCAGATAAGAGGTTGGAAGTTTATTTTCTATTGTCAGATGTGCGAAGCTTATGCATCGTATCAGGGATGTAAAATGAGGCTTCGGATTTTGTACGAACTTCAATAACAAAAAGTAGTTTTGAGACTTTGACGGTAGCAATTTTATATTTTCTGGCTCATCTCTTGATATAAGTATTTAGAAAAAAAAAGTTTTTAAGAAAAATGATTTTTTTTATAGGTAGCCACCAATGTAAAGAAAAGTACATAGTTTCCATCCCTGTTATGCATAAGCAAACAAAAAGAATAAGAAAAAACAAAAAAGTTTAATATTGCATAATTTTATTATTTTATAAACTTTATTGAAACCTACTTAACACAACATAAAAAGTTAAAATTCGTGATATTGCTTTTTCCCTTCAATATCAGTATTACTTTTCCAATTTATAAAAATACATAAAATTTTTCTTTTCATACAATGTCTAAAAACAGATCTGGCAATTCTTGCCATGCAATTACCTAAAACCCGTATGAACTGTTAATTTTTGTTGGCAGATGAATTTATTGTCAGACAATTGTCTGCCAATAAAATTTTAATGGTTTTTTACAACCATCTGAACTGACCATTTTTTTTGGCAGTATATTCTCACCACATTGTCAGACCTTAAATTACTGTAAGATCTGCCCACCGTCTTTACGAAGCTTTTGTTGCGATTAATATTTTATGTTGTTTATAAATTTTAAATAATAAACTTGAATATTTTTTTGGCATTTTTTTTAAGCATTTTTCAAAATAAGTTTTAGCGTTTTTTTGCCTTGTCTAAACTCGGAATTAGCTGTTAAAAATTTTATAATCTGGTCACACTGACCAATATACAAAACATTAATAATATAAAAATTATTCTTTGAGCAACAACTTAAAATGATTGGTGTAACGTGACAAAAAGTAGACTGCTCTGTGTAAATGCCCATTTAAAAAATTTGATGTAATAACTTTTTTTGAAAATATATATATATAGATATATTTTTATATGTACATATTTATAAAATTCAAACAATGTGGCATTCACATGGCATCTATAGACAAAAAAAAGAAAACGTTTGTTCTTAAAATTATAGAAAAATGAAAAATAAAATGAAATTAAGCGAAATATAAGAAATATCAGCTTCGTATTTGATATGCATGCTAAAAAATGTAGTGAAATAACAAAAATATCATAAAATGGAGGATTTCCACAGCCGTAAAAAGTTGCAGCAACAATCAAAAACTTGAGTCACAAAGTAGAACGTTAATTTAATTTTTTTTTCAATAATTTTCAGTAAATTTCAGTAATTTTTACTAAAATTTAAATTTTTGACGGCCTCGTAATTTATATATTTCGAGTTTACTTGGAAAATGATTTCTTGGTTGTTATTCAACTAAGTTTTAGTGGTATTCAGGGTCGCCATTTGTTAGGGCTTCCCTTTTTATGCAAGTTTTTTAAAATTAAAATTTTTTTTTTCATAATTTAAAATTTGCAATATATTGGATGAAAATATTAAGTGATATTTTTATGCAATCAAATGATCATATATTTTCTCTGACCTTTATTTTTGCCAGAGTGTTTAGTTCTGTTCCTGCCATAAAGGTCCCAAATATACATATTTCTTTAAGATGCTGAAGTATATTGAGCACTAGGCGCATAGAAGTTATATGAAAATGACAAATGATGCCAACTCTTCACTATTAAAAAGGGCTACATTTTTAGCAAAAATGGATAAAAATGGCTTAACAATATTGTTTTACTTAAATCGCATCAATATTAAAAAAAACTTACAAAGTTTAATTACTAAACTGAAATTGACAAAAAAAAAAAAAAAAAAAAAAAAACAAAATTATTTTGTTTTTATTAGCACATTTTTAATAGCAAGAAAATAATCATAAAAAAATCTTTAAAAAACGTTAAGCTCAGATTATTGATAAAATTGATTTTTTTTATTGTTAAAGTAAAGTTTAACGTTAATAAATGCTGAATTTATAAAATTTTTTGGCCTGAAAGTTGAAGAAATTTTTGTTAAATAAAAATGGCTAATTTGATTTTTTCATGGCTAAACGAGATGCATAATGGTTAACTCTAGCCACTAAATGGCTAAATTGGCAACATTGCTTTAAACTTTCTTTCTTAAACACGTTGCAGTTGTGCCAAATAAAGTAGTTTTAAGTGAAATTCAAGAAGTTTATAATGAGAGGTGTGAGCCACTCTATTTAATTTTTTTTTGGAACACAATTATTGGCATGAGAAACATATTGGGCATTTTTGGGAGGGAGTTATCAAAGTAAAACGTTGTAATAAGTCCGAATTTTTTCCATATTTGAAAAAATTATTTATTAAATTTTATCGTTCCTAATCTACAGCAAATGTAGGGCGTATTTTTAAAAATATTAATTTAAAGATAATAATAATAAAAAAAAAAACAAATTAGAAATACCAAGTTTATGAGGTATTTTAAGAAAAACAGGTTTTTTGAAAAAAAAAAAAAAAAAAAAAAAAAAAAATAGCAGCTTTAAATTAAAATGAATTTTTCTTTGTTTAAATAATTATTCCGATGTAAACTTTTTTTTATTTGGAAGTTTAAAAAAAAAAAAAAAATGGCAGCGCTGGTGATATTAGCGTTTTATCGTTGTTATAACTACACCACCATAATTCTGTCCCTGCGGCTGGCTGGCTGTCTATGTTAACCTTGTGCCCAAAATGTTGGTGTGTAATTAAATAAAAATGGTGAGCATCGGGACATAAATTAACACATCCCCCATACGTACTTGTTACTGGAAAAGTGTCTTTCTACCCACAAACCATCTTATTATCTTGATGTGTGAATTAAATTTGGTCCAAATTCATCTCACTGCAAACTAAATCATCTTTGATTGGAAGATACAGGTACATATATAAATCCCCTCTATAACATAAAACCTTTCTAAGACAAAAAAAAATCGCATATAAATGTCAATATCTAGATATTAATCGGCCCATGGGTGTCAAATAGTGTCTGTAAATATGTGATGTAGGGTATCATATGGTCGGCCTTGCTCGATTTTACTTACACGATATGATAGCTTACTATATATCGAATGCGTTGATTAGAACCCTGGGGTATTGTTTGTTTGTTGAATAAAGAAGTACTACTTAACGAAGAAGAGAGACAAGTTTTTTTAGTTTGCGTTTTTAAGCAAATTGCATGTTTTTAATTCTTCTTTTCACTATTTCTATGGTTGCATTTTTGTCTATGTTTATATTCTTTTGTTAATTTTTTATATCCTGCTTTTTGTTTGTGTTTTGTTTTTATTACTTCCACTTTTAACGCCCATAATTCTGGCAAAATTGTAAATACATTTATCAACTTTCTCCAAATTTCACTGTTTTGAATGTTCGCCATTTTTCCTTTTTTGTTTTTATCCGAAAACGCAAAACACCGCACCCAAAAACTGCTCTTAACAAAATGAGAAAGAAAAAAACTATGAACATCGTAACACACGATGAAACACTGTTTGGAATCAAAAACATGTAGCACCATTAACTGAATCATACCCATGTTTCGACTAATGTTGCCTCGTCTGTGGGCAGCTGTAAGTCTACAAGGTGCTATAAAGTGTAGAGTTTTTAAGTTTTTTTAAATAAGGCCGGTAATTACAAATAATGTACCTACATGTTGGAATGGATATTGAGAACACCGACAAAAATAATAATAAAATATCTTTTTTTAAGCTTATTCTTACAATGTTTTTAATTATATGTATAGACAAAGTGTATACCTACCTACAAAATTTTAGTTTTTTAAGAAGGCAATTTTAAACTTTAAAGGTTTTTTTTTGAAAATATATTTTTATTCTAATAATAGTTTCTCTTCGGTTATTGTTTTTTTAACGTTTTTATTCCTAAGTAATTTTTCTGAACCTTCTTAAAAAATCGCACAAAATAATTGAAACCTTGTCGATGGGTACTTTTAAACATGGATATTATTACAAAGATGTCATAAACTCAAGTTTTGCTTAATTCCTACATAGGTATGTACCTACATACATTTATTCTAAAACATCCCCCACTCTTTGCAGAAGCTGCACATACTAATCTCTTGTTATTAACTTGTTGACATTTACTCTTCTTTTATTCACCTCATTTTAGTCATTTCCTTTTGTTCGCCTAATTTATACGCAAAATCTTAACGATCTTATTAAAATATTAGAAAAAAGTTGTTAAATGGTGCTTAAATATTAATAATTTTGTGAAAAAAGTGAAATTAAATAATTATTCTTAAAGAATGAAGTGTTAAATCAAAGAAAAACATGAATTTTTGTAAAATTACATGAGATTTAAAATTTGCAAATAAAATGCAGTCATTTTGGCCAGCGGAGCCCTAGCGTTCCAAACGAAGTTAATGTTGTTGTTGGTGTTTCTTTAATGTCGTCGTTATTGCTGGTCAGTCGAACGGTGTTAAGTAATGTGTTCGTTTTTTTATTCGCGATAAGTACATTTGATTTAGTGAAGTGTTGTTGGTGTAAGGTCGTTTTTTATTGCCTATTAGTTTTTGTTTTTTTTTTTTATCTACTTAAAAGGTTTTTTTTTAAGTAAGAGAGAGAGAGTTCTGTATTTGTTTTTTGAACATCCCGTCTAAGAAAGAAATATGTATTATATTTTCCGCTTTAATACTTACTGTGATGTCCATTATGTTCTGTGAATATGCAAGTTTGTTTCATTAAAAACTGTAAATGCTTTTTAGAATTTTTAAATTTTATTTTTAAGTAACACAGAAAATATTAAAAATTGACTTTAATCACCAAATTCGTAGAATCAAGTAAACAATTTGTTGATTTTGCACCTATTACTAAAATAATTATATTGATTACCAAAAACTGTAAAAATTGAAAATTCTGATTTTTCTTTCAATAAATGATATTTTTGATTTTAATAAAAAATATGATCAAAAACCTGTACGATTTTAAACAATGTGTTGATTGTTTTAATTAAAAAAATAATTTTCAAAAAATTAGTATTTTATTCAATTATTTCAGTTAATTCATAATAAATAAATAAATAAATAATATAGTAATTGAATTAAGCAATTAATTAATTAAATTTTTTGTTGGATTCAATCAAAATTTTTATTGAATGAAAAATTATGCTAATGAGATTACAAAATAAACTGATATAGAAAAAAACAACAGATTTAGCTGCCACTTGCATTTATATTGGTTTTAAGGCTTGGAGAAAATAAGTGATGCAAATACCACAAGACCGTAGGGGTTTTAGATTCTATAAATACAAACAACAATAAAAGGTAAAGAAATAGTTAAAAGTATGGTTCTTAGGTTTTTTATATTTACTTACTTTTATTATGTTTTTCGAGTTCTTATAAGCTTTGGACTTTTTGTTCAAGTAATAACAGCAGTTTATCTCTTGGTTGACCCTATCACTCAAATATGTTTGTTGTGGTTGAAAACTTTAACTTGCAGACAATATCAATCTGTAAGATATTGAAATTTAAAAATACATTACATAGCCAATAGATTGTTATTTAATTATGTTGCGGATGTGCGATTAATAAGTTTAATTAAATTTTGATTATTCGGATTGTTATATAATTAGCATCTCGATTTATCGGTTTAATAATTAAATAAAATTAATCGAATATATAAGAATTTAAATGAAATTAAGATTTAATCAGTAACCATAATTTTGATACGTCGATGACTAAAAAATACATACATATCGCAGTTAATCAAGAGCTTACTCAAAATTTTCATTTTTTTACTTTTACGAAAAACTCGACACGTTATATTCATATCGTCCCGCTGTAAATATATCGTGCTATTTTGTATACTTTTGGTTAATGAAACGGGTGTTTTTCATATGCCTTCAATGTTAAATTAAAATTGTTTTGTTTCTACTGAAAATTTTTCAATTAAAGTTAATACCCTCTTGTTGATTAGATGCGATATATTTTTTTTAAATAATAAAAAAACTTACTAGCTGCCATGAAGAGGGTGATTTTAAATCAGGCCAAAGGTGAAAGATATTGATATGTTGTTTACCGAAGACGCGCAGCAATTTTTACCTTGAAAACAAATAAAATATTAGAAGCTTGTATGTAACTTTATTTTCAGTTAGAAATGTTTTATGGTTGTATTGGAAAACTTACAACTTTCAGTTTTGATCCAAAGACGGCAGAAAAATGATTGGTCACTTTGTTGGATATAGGTATATAAAAAACACAGTTTTTTTGTCTTTTCTGAAAATTTAAAACTTTTGAGTTACCCTCCTTTTGAAGAGCCACAGCGATATGTCAATATTTATGGACATATGGGCATTCCCAGCGAAAAGTCTACTTTTTTAACATAACGCCAGCAAGTAATTAAAATTGTTTCTCAAAAAGTGATATGTATAATATACTTTTTTTGTATTTTGGTGTTTAGCGCAACATGGGCCTAAAATACAAGCTTATTTTCTTGCTGGCGTTACGTTACAAGTAGTAGATTTTTCGCTGGAAATGTCCATATGTACCAGAGCTGTAAAAACTACAATCAATTGTGATTGCAATTAAAATAAATTCAATGAAACTGATTTCTTTCTTTGATTTTAAAATGATTTCAGATTTACAAAAATTATAATCGAAAGAATGCAATACTTTGTGATTGTAATCATTTTGAAATCATTCTTTTTTTAAGTCATTGAATACAATCAATTTATTTGCAATCATTTCGATTGCAATCAAACTTTAATTAAAATCATGTATTTTCAATCAATTCCCTTTACAATTGCAACTATAGTTTAAGGCCAACGAAATAATATGAAGAAAGTATAAAATAATGAAAATATACATAAATATAACGTTGTTGGCAAATCACAGTTATGAGAGTCAGCTTTTTTCTAGAAGAAGGAACTTTATTTGCAGAGAATGATTCTTATTTAATTTACTTGAAATCACTGGATTTGATTGCAACTATTGATTTTAAAAAATGGATTTCATTCAAGATCAGAAAATTGATTGTATCATTTAAAATTGAAACCTTACAATAAATTTTCCGATTTGGAATGCAATCAAACACTTAGCAATTACCGAACAATTATGTAATTGCAATGAAATCGATTGCAATTGTTAACACCTCTGATATATACATACATACATACATAACTAATTTACTTCTTTTATATAATACGATCTCATACTTACCTTTTCATACATAAGACGCTTGAATTCCGTTTTAGGAGCAATAAATTAGTGTTTGTCTCACGATTATTTTGGTTGTATATATTATTTTTGTACAATTATTTTTTAAATTTTGTTAATTTATTTATTTATTAGAAAATTTTTTTTGACACCACAAAGAACATGTACATGAAAAAAGTGTTGTCACCTGCTTACTTTCAAAATCACTAAAACAAAAAATATGTTTTTATAATGAATGTAAAGTTTTCCCCCCTTAAAATAAGGCTGTCAGCTAAATAGCCCAACGTTATATATGAAAAATCGCCCAACAATTTTCCATACGATTTGTGTTTTCCGATTTTTCGTTAATATTGGATAATAATTCGTTTTTAACATAACTGAGAAACATTTTTGGGCTATTTTTGTCTTTCTTATTTTGACCAAATTCAAAATCCGGAATCGCTATGGAATGACAATCATCGGCCTCGTAACTAAAGCTTGTGAATTCAGCCTTGCATCCGGCCGAAAGTAGGCTATGTAGAGAAGCTTAAGTTAGCGAAAGCGGTGTTTTTTATGCCATAGAGGAGAAAATCCTTGGGCCCGGTCTAAGGCCGTCTATGAAGAAAAGCTTAAGTTAGGTAGGCGGGATTTTGGGTTTTTAAGTTTCGGACATATGACCCAAGCCCAAATAAGTATGAAAGTTTAAGACTACTTTGTAAAAATTATTAAATAAAAATTCGAAAATAAAAATTGGGTTAATTTTCATTAATTATTGGGCCTCTTTTCACCATTTTTGGATATAATTTCCATTTATATTTTTTTGGACCATATTTCGTTTACGTTGAATCATTTTTTCGTTTGGTCAATTTTTCTTTGGGCAATATTGCTTGCAGCCCTAAAATACAAGAAAATTTTGTTTCTATTTTGTTGGCTTAATATATTATTGAAGTTCAATTACATTTAAGAATAAACATGAAAAATTGCAATAGAAAAAACCAAGAATGAATTTATAAATACACAAAGCAAATCTAAATTGACACATAAATTCTATAACGTTTAAAATTTAATCGTATACTATTAACAAAAAAATCGTGTTATTTTTTTAAGTTGAAAAGATGAAAACAAAATTCGGAACTTTTTTTTTACCAATTTTCAAAATTAAAACCAACAAAAGGTTTGAAAAGCTTTCACAATAATAAGTTTCAACAAAATACAAAATAAATTGAAATATTTTTGTAAATATACATAACTCATATTTATCCAATTATCCAAGACAATACGCAAAATTAAGCACAATTATTTTCCTCTTTACTAAGCGTTTTTTTTTCAGTTTTACACGTTGGCATTATTTTAGTTTAAACGAAATAAACAATAAAGTTTTTGATTAATCTAATTATTGTTTTTATTATATATTAATTTAAAAACAATCAAAATATTAATTGAATGAAAATCAAATTTTTAATTTTTGTTCAACAAAAAAATTAATTCATTTAATTACCACATTTATTAAATTTTTATATATTTTAACAATTTTATTTAATTGATAAAAAACCAATGAAAATTTTTTCTGTGAACAACTAAAAAGTTTTTACTCAAAACAAATATATTTTCGAATTTTTTTTGCATTATTTTCCGTTTCATTGGTTTAAAAAATTTATATCGCGCTTATTTAAAAATATTTTTATTAATATAATAAATAAAAAAAAAACACTCCTTTTTTAAATTCAAAATAGGTACATTTTAGACCATAGAACAAACAGGGGGATTTCTGCAAATGAAACTTTATTTTTGAACGCTTTATTACTAAGGAATGTATATTTATTTGGTTTTATCAAAAGAAGCATATTATTAAAAATCAATATGACTTTTTTTTAAATATAGGAAGTTGAAAATTTGGAGGAAATCAATTTTTTTTTCTTAATGGTCTTTAAAATTGTGTAACAAGAATTTCTTTTTTATGCTTGAAGAAGCATTCCCGATAAGAACAATTGGTGTTCAAAGTCTAACGGAGTTTGTTTAACAAGAAGGTCCTATAAATTCCAATGCTTTCACGTGGAAGATAACACTACGTAGAATTAGTTTTTTATTTTCTACATCCCAAACGTTTTAATCATTAGCATTGCAATGAGATGCTAACCATAAGGCCTGGAACAGAATAGAGTAGTTGTAGCAGTAGTTGAAACTGAAGAATTCTCTTTAGCGCAACAAAGTTCAAAATTTCGAACTTTGAGCTTCAACTTAAACTGCAACGACTACTAAATTTTCGACTATTCTGTTCCCCACTTAACTTTACAAAAAAAAAAAAAAAAAAAAATTCTCCCACAGAAGGACTTTTTGCGATTGAACTTTATTTTGGAAAGTTCCACTTCAGTCAAAAGTTTTATAAAGCGTCTGAGAAGGAGCAGAACATATCACCAGCTAAATTCTATATCATGTTTCAAACCCTATTAAATTTTTGAATTATGTATTGTTCAACTCTAATTTTGTAAAATTTTGGTGTTGATTCAATCCAAAGTTATACACCAAAAAATTATTAGCATACAACTGAATGTTGTAACGCCCATAATCTTAAAGAGCTTCACTTGCAAAACTCACTTTTTCGACTTAGCATGTTTTTAAAATTTAGCTGTCGATATACATACATATGTTTGGTCTTCAAGGTTTCATACATATTCGTAGCCGGAGATTTGAAGATTATGTCTTGAAACTTTTAAGTACATTGGGTCTTTATTCAAGCTACAATAATCTAACATTTTGTTACATCTTAAGTTACACCAGTCATTAAGAAAGAGTCACATTTCTTTGCTTCAACCAATGCCAAAATACTATTGTTAACACTTCAAATTTTCATTTGAGGAGCGTTTGATGATAAGTAATCTTCTGATGTGATCCTGCTTGTAACTTAAATAAACATAAATAAACGGCTTCACCCTATTTTAATATTTTGACACGTTGTGTCAAAGTATATAAAAGGCACAATAAAAAAATTTTATTTTAATGATCTTAAAACAATTGCAAATGAATTTTATGTTTTTTCCGATTAAATAATTATACCTACATTCAATTAAAATAATAACAAATTTTTTACATCCAATTATATTTATTGATTATTAACAATTTTATTTTGAAAAAATTTTATAATTTTTTTTGTCGACTACGGCTTGAATTGTAAAGAAATTTTTCCAACTGAGGTGAATATCAACTTTTATAACATAAATAAATAAAATATACCGGATGTAGTAACAACAGAAAACTATTTTTTTATAACCACTTTTTATTAAGCATTAATCCGCGGTGAAGTTGAATTATTAGTTAGAACGGATGCAATATAAAAAGGAAACATTGGGTACGTTCGTAAATGCATCACTGCGCTGCATCAGTGATTTCAAATGTTTATATATATTTCATTGAAGTAGATATGGACCAAAAAATTTTCAAATACTCCACAAAAATAATAGTCACACAATAAAAAAAATTATAATTACTTTTTTATCTGCAATAAAAAAAGTTCGCTTTTCTGATGCAGCGCAGTGATGCATTTACTAACGCACCCATTATTTTATTATTGGGTTAATGTTTAATTTTCTCTTTTTATTTTTAATTAATTCTTAATGTAAATATTTAAGATTTTCTAAAATATATACATATATGTATATACTAGGGTATTCATTTAATCGGGCTTTTGCTTTAATCGGTTAATCGTTCGATTAATTAACCGATGTTTTGGTTTAATCGGGTAATAAGCGGTTAATTTTGTTATTGATCGGTAAACCGATTAATAAAGTTTTTTTTATAAATTAAGTAATTTCAGCAAATAAAAATGCATAAATTATTTATTATTTGAAGTAAAAAAAAACTATAAGATAACAAACATTACAATTCTTGAACCAAAACGAGCAAACCAAAAAATTTATTCATAAATTTGTAAATCATATTTTTTGACTAATACATATTATGTATTAACTAAAAATAGACTGTTTGATTATTTTTATTAATTATTTCAATAGTTTAAGGAGATCTTATATAAATAATCTTTTCCAAAAATAATTTGGCTTAAATGTTTAGGATTTAAGCGATTAATTTATTTAGTTTTGATAAAACTTGACTTTGAAAAAATTCTTTCACTTATCGTAGATGTTTGAGAAATCGAAAGCAACCCATATTACAGAATATTTAATTTCCCAGACCTTTTCCTGGATTTCTCTAAACACATAAAATCTTCCAATATGGCATTAGAGTCCTGTTTTAATTTTTTTAAACTTTTAACACTTCTAATTGTTAAGGTTAATTCCGTTAAAATATTGATATGAGTAGCTATGGGAAGAAACAAATAACTAAGGACATACATATAAAAAGTACGTGAAACAAAAAGCTGTTGACAGCAAACACTTTCTTAACGTTGCATTTACACATGAAAGTACTTTCATGAAAATTCTGTACACGTATTATCACCACAAATTTCACAGAAAAATAATAAACTTTCATGAAAATTTACATGAAAGTGAAATTTCATTTTCAAAATGTCGTCAAAGGGTAAACTTCTATCAAAAATTTCGGTTCTTCTTCTTTTATTGTTTTGCTTATTTCAAGTTTCAGAGTTACCGAGCCAATTATTCACGCCGAACTTCAGGCATTCGTTTAAAATAGTATTTATTTTTGTTAGTTTTTATGATATTTATAAATTTAAATTAGAATCATTGTATTCTTATGGCCTTATTTATAAAAAATAAAACAGGTTAATAAAAGGTTTATAAAGCAAATTTTCATACAAAATACGCTTCATAAACCCTTTATTAACCTGTTTTATTTTTTATAAATAAGGCTGTTAATATTTAGTTAAAAAAATATATTAAAATTCTTTATATATACGAAAAAAAAAAAAACAATTTCAATTGGCAACACTGCTTAGTTATTGTCATTAACTTTCATGAAATCGCTTTCTTGAAATTTTCATTGAAAGCTAGCTGAAAGTTGGACTGAAAGTAGAAAGATGTTAATGTGTTAGTGAAAAAGTGTGAGTGTATTGCGACTTTCAAGAACCCTGTAGGAAGTCAAACACATTTTTAAGTAACTTCAAACTGGTGTTTTAATAACCACATCTAGTTGATTAAGTGACTTTTTTTCTTGTCACCGACTCATTATTTTAACATTGGCATGTCATAGGCGGTAGTCAATTTGCAATCTCTGCATGACTTTTTAATTGACTACTAACTACTTATTTTTAAACCAACTTGTAGTCGGTTTATATTAAATTATTTAAAAACCACTTTTTTTAAATGTATTTTTAAACAGTTTTATTTATACATATATAAAAATATAAAAAAATATAATAATAACGCAATATAAAAAAATATAAATAATATTATTTAGTTTTTTTTTCAACACAAACGTTATGAAAATGACGTTTTTTAATGACAGCTAATGCGTTGTGTAATTCCTTATCTGGGTCATCACAGAGAGGCCGAACCGCATCCATCAATGCAGCAAAAACTTTTTCATAATCCTTCAAGCGCTTTTTGCCGTGAGTGCCATCAATATTGATAGCAAGAATCAATTGCAAAGAAAGAATTGTCGTTAAGGTTTTTGGCAATTTCCCTTTCAGTGATAATTTCATGGCATTGGTCTGTAAAAAAGTACAAAAATTTGGAAAATAACAAAAGTAGAGAAAAATAAGAACTCACATAAATATGCTGATTTTCATCAATTATTACGTCATTGAGCGCTTTCAACTCCTCGAGGGTGTTTATGGGGAAGACATTCTTAATTGCCACATTGTTTTTTCCTGGCGGACAAGGCTTTCGGTCACTACTTTTTGGGCAGACAATGCTGCCATTATAGTTTCGTTTTGAGATTGAATAATCTCTTTGAGCTCCTTAATTTCGCATTGAAATATATGTAAATATTAATATGAAAAAACGTGATATTTTTGTTAACAATAACTGTTTTCAGAAAATTTCGCATCAAATTGCATCAACAATTCAACTGAACATTGGCAAGGCGCTTTATCGTCATTTTCTTTTCCGTTATCTATTAAAATACGATATAAGTATTAGGCATATTTTTATGATTGTACAAGATTCTTACCAATTGTGCTTAAATAAATGCGCTTCATATTTGCTTTAATTTTACGTTTTGGCTTTTAATTTTTGGTATTTTAATTATTTTTATATATTTGGTATTTATTTTTTTTTTATATATGTATGTATATTTATATTTTTTATTATTTTGCTTCTTATATATTTATTTATGTAGTAAAATATTGTTAGAATATAAAAAGTTTTTATTTCCTTAAATTTTAATAGCACCCGTGCAATAATGGAAGCAGAATTATTTTTTCACCTCTAGGTAAACCAACGAGCTTGCACTCAATTTTATTTTTTTCAAAAACTTCTTCATCGCTTAGGCAGCCTGGATCAACAACACACGTTCCCAAAATTGAAAAGAAATCAAATGGCTCACTAAAATAACTTTCGATTGCTTTAAAATTTTTTCCAACTATAAACCCTACCCCAGTCTCAATAAAACCTGTCATTAAAATAGGATCAAATGGGTGAATGGCACATAAATTATTAGGAGCCTTTCTGGAAAAGAAGTATTGTTTCGTTGTGAGACTAACTATTTCATCACGTTTACGATTGAACATTACTTCCTTTTCTTCAATAATCATATTTTCAAATTTCAAATTTTTAGATATTTGTTGCAAAATTTTTGATGGATTTTTGACGTATTTCTTTAAAGTTTGAAGATAGTTTTCAAACGGATACCCTGAGAAGTTTGTAAGTGGGCCAAATTTTTGAACACATTCACTCAGATGCAACAGACCATGTACATTGTAAGTCACGCTATTCTGCCCGAAAATATTTGGAAAATTTTCAACAAAAAGTTCAAGCAGAATTTGGGCGTTCTGTGAATTTCTTTGGTATGTTCTAGGGCATGATAGAAACCTGCAAGCACAGTGAAGTAGCAAAAATTCGTAGTACAAATCTTCATGCACTCGATCTTTAAGAACAACAATTCCCGTATTCAATAAGAACTGCCTGAACTCAGATGCCTTTCAATGAAATATATCATCTAATCCTCTGGGAGTGCGAGAAAATTCCATAGGAATATTTTTTTTTAAGATCATTCAAATGGTCAGAAATGTGATTTTTAATGCCTTCAGTTATTTTAAAAATACATTTATTTGTAATAATCCGAATAAGAAATTTCTCATTACTCCCAGGTCAACGAGATGCATCGGATCGAGCGGCACCTGACTTACCATTCCTAAATTAAGTTTCTCAAATGGACTTTTTTACTCATAAAATTTTTTTTTTATGGTGCCCTAAATATTTTCTGCATGCAAAATCGATTTCAGAAATAAGCACCCCTGTTTTCGCAGAATAAGTTAAAACGCCACCAACTTTTTCTGCAATTTGATTGCATTTTGGGCATCCATGGCGGCAGGTGTGGCTTACTATCTCACACGCGAAAGCTCTTGCCGGCGTATCACAAATTATTGCCCTAATTTTTAATGCAATTATTTGTTCCCCAAATTTTAGTCCATTTCGCATCAAAATGTCTAGTTCCTGAGTAAACTCATAAAGGAATTCTTCAATGTTGTTAGGTTTGCTTCGGCCTAAGAAAACTCCTACCGGAAAAACCGACAACCTTGTAATATTAACGACCTTCATCAAAATTGGCCACAATTGGGCTTTTGAACTTTTGAACAATGGAAGGCCGTCAATATTAACGTCAACCAAAATTTCGTCACAACTTTTAAGTATATGCGAAACCCTTTCTAATTGTTTAAAAATTCCAAAATGAGTATATAACCCAGGGGAGATTTGTGATACGATTAAACAATCACTTTTCTTGCAAAATGCATTAGCACTTAATGGAACATCTATGCCTTCTCCTCTCTTTAAAATTGCCAAAAGTTCATCAAAACTTTTACGCGATGGCTTATTTCTATGATACCACTCTCCTAATTTTTCACGTAAGGAAGGCTTTTTTGTACATTTAAAATAATTAATTTCCACATCTTCACAAAAAAATTTTTCAGTTTCAACTTCTACCACTTCCATTATTGCAGGAGAACTTTTTTCAAAATTCTCTTTTCTTAGTTTCTGTACATATTTTTCTTTTTCAGCTTTTAATTTTCGCATTAAATGCCTTTTACTGTACATTTTTTATTTCGATTTTTAACTAACTATTTTATAATATAACATTATTACTTTTATTTTAATATAACAAAATTACTTTTATTATTTTAATATAATGTAACAATATTACTTTTATTAATTTTATTATAAGCCTTCAATATTTAATTTGTTTTTTCTCACTTGATATTTCTGTTAAATTTTACCACCGTTTACCGCAAAGACCTCATTTGCTTTGATTGATATGTGACACTTGACTTCATAACCTGCTTCGTTAGTTTTCTACTTTTCTTTTCATTTACTTATTTTGCTTTTATTTATATTTTACGTGTGCTTCTGTACAATATGCTTGGTTGAAATCTGCATGAGATTTAAACCAATTTGTAGTCATTTGCAAAATAGTTAATTTATAGTTAGTGTTTTTTATCAACCGATTATTTTATTTTCTACAGGGAAACTACTTTCATGTGTAAATGCCTAGTAAAATGGAGATCACTGAACATTTCAATTTTGTTTTATTTCTTTGTATGAAAAAATATTTTCTGAACACATACCTTTTGTATATTTAACGAAACTAATAATTAAAAACACAAAAAATATTTTTTTTAATACTACAAAATATTAAAAATTTTGTTACATTGGTTAACCGGTTAATCGACTGAATTTAATCGGTTTAATTGTTAATTGAACATAGTCAATTTTAAATTAATCGATCAGTTAATCGGGTAGTAATTAAAACCGAATAAATACCCTAATATATACACATATATATATATAGAAAAATACTTATTTATTTAAGTTATTATTTATTTGTTTAAGAGATTTTAAAAAGATTAAATGTAAATAAGTTCTGATATTATATTAACACCAACATACATATGTATTTCTTCACTAAATTATGCAAATATGCGCCCAACAACAAAAACATGATGTATATAAAATAATAAAAATGTAAATAAAATAATATAAAAAAAGTTAAATAAAATCCAAATTAATTAAAAAGAAATATTATGTAAAACATAAATTAGATAAAAAATAAGTAAATAAAAAAGTGCATGTTTTAAAATAGCAGTATGTAATAAATACTTAAGGCCATGTCAGATAAAACTTTTGCTTCGCGTTGCGTTACCGATTCGCTTTGACATCTTAGATAAAATATACGTACTTATACGAAACATGTCACATAAAGTACTTTCAAAGCGGAGCGAAGCAAAAAGTTAGCCAACTCTCATCTTTTTGCGCGCTTTGACAATTGGCTAGTATAATTTTCTTTTTTTTTAATTTTTTTTTTGCCAAATTCAATTCCAAAAAACCGTCCAATTAAATTTTTAACTTTAATTTTTGTAACAAATAATTAAATGTACAAATTACCAACCGCTTTTATAAGTAAACAAACAATGCGTGAGTGTTGTCAAAGTTTTCATTGTGGCATACACCTTTTGCTTTGCGTTTTTCTGCCGAAGGTAGAAACGTCACGCAAAGCGACAAAGTTGTATCTGACACGGCCTTTAAGCCGGCGATACACTATCCTATTCAGTCGTACGATTTGTCAAAAAATCATGTGTGCTCACAATGTATGACAGCGGGGCTTAACAATGAATTAAGTGACAAGTTTTTTTTACAAGTCTGTCCGACTTGCAAATGTTTATGAAAATTTTCATAAAATGATAGATTCTATGCGATCGGAGTTGCATTTTCTTGTAAAGTAGCTGAGTCATTTGAGTTTGCATATTTGTTGTGGGATAGTGTGGCATTGACAGCAGATATTACAGATATTTTTTTTATGTCAGATAGAATTCCGTCAGATTTTCGTGTGAATAAATCGTACGATTGTGTAGGATAGTGAATCCCGGCCTTTAGGGGAGCGAAGAATGTTCGGTTTCGCATATGCGAACCATTCGCGTATTTTGCTATTTGCATTTGCTAAAATGTATGCGAATATTTGAAACGAATATCTAATACATAATGGCAAATAAAGGAAAATAAATTCTAACAAACGTCGAAAACACTTATAAGCGAGCTTAAAAACGCAAACTAACATACATTCCGATCCGAATGGTTTTGATTCCGCATATGCAATTGTGATAAGTTTTGTTTTGGGTTCTTCAGATTTCAAACGATTTTTTTATTTCCATAACTGAAAAATCTCGGCTTTTCAGAATAAATTAATGCAGTATTCTGCTTGAAAAAACAAAAATAAATATTTTGTACTAGGGATGTAACGATACGCCTTTTTGCCGATTCTATACCGATCCTGAAAATGATATATCGCCGATATCGATACCGATACCGATACGCATATTGAATTTAAGTTATAATTAACAAAAATCAAGAAGAGTAATACATTTTGAAAATTTGAAACTACTTAAAATGATAAATTGATAAATTGCCTTAAACATTTAATAATAATTAATTTTTCTACTATTTTTCTTGTAAAGGAGCATAGAGCCAAAATCAGTGTGACCATTTTGGCAATTTTAATCAAAAATTTTCGTTAACTTTTGGCATTTTATTTAGCATTTTTATAAAATGTGTTTAGCTGTTTTTAGCTTTATTTTAAAAGTTCTAAGAAATAGTTTTATTGATTAAACAAAAATATTTTTTTAAATTGTTATTTTGACCAACAATAGTTGCACTCAAAAAGAAATTTCGTATGAAAATGAATATTTTTTATCTGAAGATACCTCTTACCTTATCTTTTTAGAATAGAATATTTATAGAATCTTAGGAATGCCCTAGTCATGTTAAGTGTTGAAATTATTTACCATTTAACTATTAAGAAATCAAATTACATTTTGTTTCTATTACAAATTTACAAATTAAATTATTGTAAGATCTGCCCACCGTCTGTACACCCAGAGAAGAAATATGTTTAAATATGGTCACCACCAAAAAAACCATTTTTAAATAAAATTGAAAACATACTATGGTTATTTTAACCAAATTATTGTCATCGACACCCATATTATGGTTAAATTAGTCCTATATCAAGGAGGCACAACCATATTATGGTTGCCTCCGAACATGTTTTGGTTAATAATAACTAAAATATGTTTAACATTTATAATAGCATGGTTGATTGTCAACCATAGAATGTTGCTCTTGGAAAAGAGGTAAATACTATTGTTAATTTAAAAAACAAATTATTGTCATATTTAACCATATCATGTTTAGAGACAACCATAATATGGTTGTGGGTTCTTGATGTAGGACTAATTTAACAATAATATGGTTGTCGATGACAATAATATGGTTAAATTAAACATAATATGTTTAAAATTTTCTTTAAAATTTTCTTTTGTTGGAGGTGACCATTTTTAAACATATTTTTTCTCTGCGTGTGCGAAGCTTTTGTTTCGATTAATATTTTATGTTGTTAATAAATTTTAAATAATAAACTTGAATATTTTTTGGCATTATTTTAAGCATTTTCCAAAGTAAGTTTTAGTGTTTTTTTGCCTTGTCTAAACCCAGAATTAGCTGTTAAAAGTTTTATAATCTGTTCGCACTGACCAAAATACAAAACGTTAACAATATAAAAATGTTATGTAATAACTTTTTTTTTGAAAAAAAAAAAAAAAAAAATATTTATATATGTAAAATTTTTATATGTAAATATTTATAAAATTCGAACAATGTGGCATCCACATGGCATCTATAGACAAAATGCAAAAAGAAAATGTTTGTTCCTAAATTATAAAAAAATACTTACAAAGAAATTAAAAATAAAATGAAATATAAGAAATATCGGCTTCGTATTTGATATACATCCTAAAAAATGTAGTGAATTAATAAACATATCATAAAATGGAGGATTTCCACAGCCGTATAAAGTTGCAGCAACAATCAAAAAGGTGAGTCACAAAGTAGAACGTTAATTTTATTTTTTTTAATAAATAAAATAAATAATTTTTACTAAAACTTACTTTTTTGACGCCCTCCTAATTTATATATTTCGAGTTTACTTGGAAAATGATTAGGGCTTCCCTTTTTAAGCGAGTTTTTGAAAATGAAAAAATTTTTTTTTCATAATTTAAAATTTGCAGTATATTGGATGAAAATATTAAGTGATATTTTTATGCAATCAAATGATCTTATATTTTCTCTGTCCTTTATTTTTGCCACAGTGTTTAGTTCTGTTAGTCCTTCCTGCCATAAAGATCGCAAATATACATATTTATTTTAGATGCTGAAGTATATTGAGTACTAGACGCATATAAGTTATATGAAAATGACAAAATGGACTAAAGAGCAGTGATGCCAATTCTTCACTATTCAAAAGGGCTAAATTTTTAGCAAGAATGGCTAAAAATGGCTTAAGGTGTTATGATACTTGCTATTTTTTGTATTTTTTCTATATTGGAGAACAGTGCAAGTATATTTGCATAGAAAAAATGACTAAGTGTAAAGAGTTTGATTATACCATAAAAAAATCTTGAAATGTCAAAAAAATATATGTGTGTTATCGATAAATAATCTTAGACTGTCAAAAAAAATATAAAAATTTGTAACTTAAAATTGACATTTCCAGATTAAATGTTAGCACTGCTGCTAACTTTTTTAGTTTTTGATCGAAAGTAGCGGATTTTAACTTTTTTTTTGCGATTTATAGCTTTTTTTGACGGTTTTTGTGGGAACAAAACGTGGGCAATATTGTTTGTTTTGTTTACATTTTATATTGTATTGTATTTCTTGTTCTTTCTCGCATTTGTTGTTTCATTCAATCTATCCAAAAAAAATCCAATACAAAAAATAGCAAGTATCATAACACCTTTAACAATATTTAGTCAATTCACAAGGTATCCTAACATGTCATATTGTCAAAATGTCCTAATATTTCACAATGGTTTAAAAATATTGTTGTTGGTTTGTTAACAAAAAGTGTCTTAAATAAATAGAACGTTGCTTGATGTGTTTATTGTGCTGTCGTAATTAATCAGAAAAGTCCAGCGATGAGCGGCTGAGCCGTACAACAATATTTTTAAACCATTGTGAAATATTAGGACATTTTGACAATATGACATGTTAGGATACCTTGTGAATTGACTAATTGTTTTACTTAAATCGCATCAATATTAAAAAAAACTTACAAAGTTTAATTACTAAACTGAAATTGACAAAAAGAAAAAAAAAAAAAACAAAATTATTTTGTTTTTATTAGCACATTTTTAATAGCAAGAAAATAATCATAAAAAAATCTTTAAAAAACGTTAAGCTCAGATTATTGATAAAATTGATTTTTTTTATTGTTAAAGTAAAGTTTAACGTTAATAAATGCTGAATTTATAAAATTTTTTGGCCTGAAAGTTGAAGAAATTTTTGTTAAATAAAAATGGCTAATTTGATTTTTTCATGGCTAAACGAGCCACTAAATGGCTAAATTGGCAACATTGCTTTAAACTTTCTTTCTTAAACACGTTGAAGTTGTGCCAAATAAAGTAGTTTTAAGTGAAATTCAAGAAGTTTATAATGAGAGGTGTGAGCCACTCTATTTTATTTTTTTTGGAACACAATTATTGGCAAGAGAAACATATTGGGCATTTTTGGGAGGGAGTTATCAAAGTAAGACGTTGTGATGAGTCCGAATTTTTTCCATATTTGAAAAAATTATTTATTAAATTTTATCGTTCCTAATCTACAGCAAATGTAGGGCGTATTTTTTAAAATATTAATTTAAAGATAATAATAAAAAAAAAAAACAAATAAGAAATACCAAGTTTATGAGGTATTTTAAGAAAAACACGCTTTTTGAAAAAAAAATAGCAGCGATTGTACAAACTTTAATTAATCAAATGAAATGGCTTTAAATTAAAATGAATTTTATCTTTATTTAAATAATTATTCCGATGTAAACTTATTTTGTGGCATAGCTGGGGAATTTCGATTAGAATTAGAAATCATTACGATTAGAGAAATAAAATAATCTAATCATTAGAATTGAATTTTGATAAAAATTTCAGATTACTAATTGATTTGATTAGAAATAATCAAAAATCTAATCACAATTAGTGACGATTAGCATTTCCAATCAAATCTAATCAAAACTAATCCAAAAAATAATTGATTAGATTTCTTGATTATTTTTGATTAGATTTGATTAGATGAACTATTTTTAACTATTTTTGTGAAAAGAAAATATTTATTTATCACATTTATTGCTATATTTCCATAATGTAACAGTTTTGGAATATTGAATATTGAAAATTAACATTAATAATAACACAACAACAAAGTGAACCAGCTGAGTCAAGTGTTTAGTTTAAGAACAGGGTGCACCGTATCCAATTTTATGTAATATTCAAAAACTGTTACATTATGTAAATATAGCAATAAATGTGATAAATAAATATTTTCTTTTCACAAAAATAGTTGATCTAATCAAATCTAATCAAAAATAATCAAGAAATCTAATCAATTATTTTTTGGATTAGTTTTGATTAGATTTGATTAGAAATGCTAATCGTCACTAATTGTGATTAGATTTTTGATTATTTCTATTCTAATCAATTAGTAATCGTATAAAATGGCTAACTAATCATAATTAATCAATTTTTCAGCACAATTAAAATTTCTAATCCAATTGCTAATCATTAGGATTTCTAATCATTATTCCCAAGCTATGTTTTGTGGTAAAGAAGAAAAAATGTTTTTTATTTTATTGAAAAAAAATAAAATTAATTCCGAATACATTTTTGTGCATTCTTTTAAAATGTTTAGAGTTTTGTAGAAAATAGCGTTTTTTTCACAAATAAGTAGTTTTTTAAAAAAATGGCAACGCTGGTGATATTAGGGTTTTATTGTTTTTATAGCTACACCAGCATAATTCTGACCCTGCGTCTGGCTGGCTGTCCATGTTAACCTTGTGCCCAAAATACACGTAACAGTTTTGGTGGGTAAATTAATAAAAAAATGGTGAGAATCGGGACATAAATTCACATATCCCCCATACGTACTTGTTTCTGGAATAGTATCTTTCTACCCACAGACCATCTTATTATCTTGATGTTTGAATTAAATTTGGCCCAATTCCATTTCATTGCAAACTAAATCATCTTTGATTGGAAGGTACAGGTACATATATAAACCCCCTCCATAAAATCGCTCTAAGAAAAAAAAAATCGTATCTAGATGTCAATATCTAGATAGTATTCGGCCCATGTTTGCCCATTGGTGTCAAATAGTGTCTGTAAATGCTGTGCTGTAGGGTATCATATGGTCGGCATTGACCGATTTTACTTTCTTGTGTTAATTTTGCATATTCGTATGGTTGACTTATTTTTTTTTTTGCTAAATTTATAATAATTTTTTTAATTTTCTAATATTTTTAATAAAATCAATGATTTCCTTTTTAAATTTTACACGTTTAGATGTGTTTTGAGTTTTAAAATTTTATAAAATTTCGTTTGACATATTCTAAGATTTGAGTGATTTTTTTGTTGTTTGTATTTTTTGATGTTCTGTCTGTTCAACAATTTGGTTTAACATTTTATATGGAAAATAATTTTAGAACTGGTATTTTTCATAAAAATTTTCTAAACGAACTTTAAAGTTATTTTATCAATGGTAATATTATTTATTTTATCTATAACGTTAACGTTTAAAATCGGGGGTAACGGTGAATTTCGATTCGAAAGAAATAATTTAATAGTTCGAACAATTTGCACTGTGTACTACGATTTTCGCTTCACAACGATGGAAGAGCTGCATTCAGAGCTGCCGTTTTTGGTATTTTTTTTTGATAGATAGAAACAGCCACTACCCGCAAAAAATCCAGTCACATGGCTAGTTTTGTGTCAATTACCTTTCCTCTGAACCAACTACACTTTGCACACATTATCACCAGTTAAGTGATATGTCTTGTTTTCACCTATTTCTATAATATTGTGTTCACTGGTCACGGGATAAGTGCTTTTAAACCAATTGCCACAAATTTTCCGCATGGTTAATTTAATAGACTAAGGACGTATTTTTGAGATGTGAATTAAGTTTGAACTTAGTTTAACGTACTCTGGAACTCGGATTTTCCGGCGAAATGTAATTTTTTTTTTGTTATTTCATTAAAGACCAACATTTCAAGCAAAACTTAGCTGTTCCGTCAAAGTTTTGTTTCCAAACTTGGTAATGGCGGCACAAATCTCTTTTCAGATTAACTAAACCTAGTTTAACTGAGATCTCAAAAAACCAGCCTAAGGGCTAATAAATCAAAGCAAGTTCAACTCTCTTTTTGGTTTAAAATTGGTTTAAACCAACTAATCTATAAATAAGTAAACATATAAACCATATTTAAACGCATCAAATTGGGCATTTAAACTACCAATACAAACCATATGAATTTGACAACATTTATCGTAGTGCTGCCACATTTTACTGTTTAAACTACATAAAATACATCGGACACTGATTTATAACTATCGAGTTTAAGCTACATATAAATTTATGTTTAGTTTAACTAAACCAGCGATAAGATAGACCACAATTAAAACCTCTTAAAAAATTCAACAAATTTCTTTCAGCCAGCTAATTGCCTTTAGGGCATGGTCGTCACTGCTCCCAAAACTTCAATACATAAATATGTGTACGCAGACAAAAATCTCCAGAGATTTGCACCAATTAAAGTACTAATCAAAAATAAAAACCGGTTTTAATTAAAAATTTAATCAAGTGAATTAAACGTTTATTCAAGTGAACAAACCTTTTAATTGAAACTATTAATTTGCTTACTGGTGCAAATTTAATTAATTTTTTTAATTAATATCACATATTGTTTAATTGAAATCAATTTTTATTTTTTCTGTGCAATTTAAATTGGTTTCTTCCTAAGAAAAATTAAAAATTTCAATAACGTTAGCAAGAGTAATTAATTACAAAATGTTAATTCTCTCTGACTCTCCTGACTAGAGCTTTAATTTAAAAACAATTTTTTTTTATTTTTTTTTTAATATTTAATTCATTTTTATTTGTTTAATTTTAAAATACAATTAATTTAAATACAGTGTTGTAAAAGTTTATATTTTTTGACAATTTTTATTTTTTTGGTTTTTTATAAATATTTTAAAACTACATACACACAAAAAAATGCTTTGGTTATTGCTGTATTATTATTTGTTTATAATTAAAATTTAAGAAACAAAGAAAAAAGTTTTCAAAAATCTTAACCAGAATCGTAAAATAGTAACAAATTTTGAAATGTGAAAATTTACAATTTTTTTTATTTTTTACTAGAAGAATAATTAATTGTAGTTTTAATTTAATTAAGAATTATTTTATTTCATAATTTTTTTGTTTTATAAATATAAGCCACATAGCGGTTTCAGAAAGGCCTCACAATGTACAGGTTTGGTTAATTAATTACTAAAAATATTTAATTAAAATCTACACAATTAGAACTATTTAAATAAAATTATGAGCTAAATGATTAAAAAAAGTTATAATTATTTTATCGGGATTTCTTTTTGTATATTTGTAATACCATTTTAAGGCATTTTTTTTTTAAATATAATTAAGTACTTAAATTGTAAGTCTTTGTATGTTAAAAATTATAAGCATTTTTAATGTTATTTCTATCCATTAATTTTTATATTTTGATTTCTATTAATTTTTTTTTCTAGTTCTTAAGAAAAAAGTCTTTTTTGTGTTTGCTTTTACAAGATAATATTTTCATAAACTATTAAAGCGGTTGCACCGATTTTAATTGTTTTGTTTTAAATGTTTGTTCACAACGATTCTTAAATTGATTTTTTGTTTTCTTGTTAAACTAACAAATAAAACTAGAATATTTATAAAATTTAAAACTAAAACTTACTTATGTAATATTAAGTCTAGATAATTTTTTAGCTTTGGTTTTTGTTAAATCATGTCTTTTTTTTGTTAAATGAATTAATTATTTTTAAGATCTGTTTAGTAGAACTTTTGTTTCGTTTCGTTTCCATTTCATGAAGAGAACATAATCAATTGACTAGAGGGGGAGAGAGCATAGAATAAAGGAAATTTACTTAAAGAAAGTCTGAGCACATTCGGAATAATGTCCAACCAATTTGTCCACTAAATATTAATCAGAAATAAAAGTCATCTCTAGTGCTTGTTACCAGTTTCCGTTCTTTAGACAGACTGGTGGACCGACGACTGACTTAGAGAGAGGGAGAGAGTATATAAAAGACTGTTTTCAATTCATTTTTCAACTCCCAAAAATTTGGCTGCCTCATCAGGTGATGACATTAATTTATTCAATATACCCTGATCACTGATGCCCAACAAGTTGCCAATTAAATCCGATGATTGTGGTGTATTTGTTTCCTCTGACTTGTTTTCTTTGCCCTCCCTTAATGCATTAAAGCTGCCATTTCTCCATTCGTTAGCTTTGTTTAGTAATTCTTGAAATTTTGAGCCCATAAATAAAGCATCAATGCCAGGGTTTGGCATTGGCATTGCAGGAGGAGGCAAGGAATTTGGAGTTTGTTCATCGTCCGAATAATCAGATCCAGAATTGCCATTGGTCATATTGTCATTGTTGGATTGAGTACCGTTAATGTGGAGACCATTGTGTTTTTTCATGTGTCTAAGCATGCTATGTTTTAGAGTAAATTTTCTAAAGCAGATTTCACACTGAAAAGGTCTTTCGCCGGAATGGGTACGCATATGTCTCCGCAGATCTTCAGTCGACCAGAAACGTCTCATACAAAAAGCACAGATGACTTTACGATTACTATAGTCAGGATACTTGCCTCCTTTGGCAGAATCTTCAGTAGACCGATGGCGTTCATCTTCTTCATTGGAAGTCATTTGAGCAGCGTCAGTCTCATTTTCGATTGCACCTTTCGATAGCAAGAGAGCAAATTCTTGGGCATGCAAAGATTTAATGTGTTCTAAACATTGTAGACGCTCAGAAAATGAACTTTCGCAAAGATGACATTTGAAAGGTAGTTCTGAAGAAGATACTAGATTAGCCTCGGGCTTTTGTATAAATTGCTGTTGAAATTGAGCTACAGCTAATTGCTTAAGAAATGCTTGTTTTTGTTGTTGTTCCTGTTCAAATTTTTTCTTTTCCATTTGTTCTTTCTCCAAACGTTCTCGCTGTTCTTCGGCCTTACGTTTACGTTCTTCTTCTTCACGCTCTCTCTGCATCCTTTCAATTTCTTCCACCGACTTAGGCAGTGGAATAGGCTCGGAAACATCTTCAGTTGGTACATACACAGACACAGCAGATTCTACATCTCCATGTTTGCGCAAAAGATGACGATCACAATTACTTTTAGTGGTAAACAAAAGCGGGCAGTGAGAGCACTTAAACGGTTTTTGTCCAGTATGTGTTAGAATATGTCTTCTTAAGGAGCTGGACCAAGGAAACATACGTTGACAATAAGGGCAATGAACTCGATTGGGTGCTAAACTATAGGCTGACTTCTTTTTTGGTTTTTCAATACTCACAGTATCTTCCGCTCCCGAATTGTTACTTTCACTGGCAGAGGAGGCCACCAAACCATCTTCATCACTGGGTTCCATATGATTAGCAACATCCGAGGGGCGGAAGTAGTTGTTAAAAGACACCGCATTATTAGTGGCATTATCAACTAATTCAGAGACTGAGACCAAGTCTTGGGACTCATCCTTGAATGAAGAACTTGCCACTTCTTTCAAAAATTTACCCACAGCTGGAGCTTGAGCAATCATGGATTTCATAGTGTTATTATTGGGGGTTGCCATAGAAGGTTCTGATGCTTTAGCAAAAGAACTCACATTGTGCCTGGCTTTAATCGCTTGTTCCAATATTGATTCAGCTACTTTTTTGGCTGACTCCTGTGGTTTTTCTGACTTAAGCTTAACTTCTTCAACAGTTGTGGGTAAATTATGGCTTTCCGATTTATACTGGCTTTCATTTAAAATCAAATCATGTTCTTCATCTTCTTCCTGTTCATCGGGAATTTCTTCAATGTCCTCTTCATCCTCTTCTTCTTCCTCATCATCTTCGTCAATGATTAATTTTGGTTCATCATCTTCCATGGAACCATTTGGTGTGCCGTTTTGACTTAGGTGATGACTATGATGGGGGTTGAAACCAAAAAAAGGTGTTTGTCCATTGCTAAGATTAGAACCTTGTGGAGAAAACATAGTTGAATTGGTTACACTGTTGGAACCATGTGCTAAGGCTTGTTGCAGCAGATCGGTGTCTTTGCGAGCTTTTAGTTGTTGTGCCAATATGGCACATTTCACCTGATCAGAAATAGGAGAATGTGAACTTATCGTGGGTGGAGCAGAACCATAATGAGCTTGGGCTACAGCTTGCAAATGGGAGATGCTATTTATATTAGCAGCACTACTGGCTCCCCGGCCACGCATAACATGATGTCCACTACGCTGACGTTGGGCGTAGAACTGGGGATGTTGTTGCTTTACATGACGTTCCATATTGGAACGTAAAGTGAAACGGGCTGAACAATGTTCACAAGCAAATGGACGTTCAGTACGGTAACGTCTTTGTTTTTGCTTGGGCATGAATACACCGTTTTTGAGCACCATCTTGACAGGACCATTCGAAAGCATTGTTGGTGGCAGATTTGGAGAATGTGATGATGCTGAAGTGGGCATCATATGTCTAGGCATTGGCAAATGATTTGGATTTGGCGAAATTAGATTTTTTGGTGATGACATTGAAGCCAACGTTGTAGAGTTAGGTTTTTCATTTATTAAAGGGCTCATTTGTGGGACACTGGGGGTGCTATTAGGATTCAAAGGCGGTATTGTAGATGGTTTTTCAATATCGTTGTTTGGCAATGTTGCAGCTGCAACTCCACCCATCATACGAGTCAGAAGAGGAGCGATTTTTTGAAAATCTGCAAAGTTAGTATTCATAAAAGTATTGGGCATAAAGAAGGGAGGAAATTGAGGAAACAATAAATTTCTATACAATTGCTGCATTAATTGGTTTGGATCACTGAGTAGTTGTTGCTGAGCCAAAAGCAATTGTTGGTGTTGTTTATCCAAAGCTGTTATATCTAATTTTGGATCCGCCTCCGTAGGAGTTGTTTTGTTTTTGAGCATTTCATTGCTTAGGTTAGCATCTGGTTTGGGTAGTGGTAGCAATGGCGGGGCTGATTCCACCTTTTCTTCTTGAACTGGAGGCTGTGGAACGCTAGGTTTCTTACTTAAGTCCAAAACATCCATGCTCATATCAATTGGGGCTTCGGAGTTATCAATATTACGTTTATCGTAGCTATCATGATAACCGGATGAAGCAGTTGATTTATCCAACAAATCTTCAAGGTTTTTTACTTGAATCTTAACAGGCTTGGAAGATGGACTATCGCCAGAAGTTAATCTCTCTTTGAGATGTGATACGGGAGTTGACCGATCTTTGGGTTGATGTTGGTGATATGACATTAAATCACAATCTTCTTCCAATTCGGATGATAACATATGCAACTTTTTGGTAGTATCTTCACAGGATGAATCTTCCGAAGGATGATAAATAATGGCACGTTTTACCTCCTCCCGAGTTGTTTTTGCATGACGATTGCGCAAATGTCTTTCACAATTAGCTTTGGTGGTAAAGGCATAATTGCAAACGGCGCACTCGTAGGGACGATCACCATTGTGAGTACGCATATGGCGAATTAGGGCCGCTTTGTCACATATCGAGTAAGGACACATGTTGCAACGGAAAGGACCTGCTGGACCGACCTCACTTAAATGAACACGATTATGGCCTTTGAGAGCTCGTAAATTAGGATATACTGCTGTACAGAGTTTACAGGGAAATTCACCACGTAATTTCATTTTACGGAATTCTGAAGTGAAAGCATCTTGAGCTTCTTCTTCATCCCTGTCATAGCTGTACTGAGAGGAAGGTGTATTTACAGATTGTTCAAAGTTCCGGAGTAAATTTGAATTACTCGAAGAAGCTGTCATATTTAAAATTGATTGTATATCAGCCAAATCCTTGGAGTCATGAGCTGATGGTTCTGATTTAATATCATCTTCTGTGAGATCTTGATTGAAATGTGATGAAGGGGAATTGCTTTGGGCTATAACATTTTTAAAATGTTGAAATAATTCATGTCTTTGCCTAACATTGTCTTCTAAGTCCTCACGGGATTCTTCCACGTGGTGATTGGCATTTTCACTTAAACGACGCTGTTTTACCGACAAATTTATGGAACCCTTGATATCGGCAGGACAGACGTGTATATTAAACTGATGTTGGGTTAGATAAATCACACCACAATGTTTACACTTGGCAGGAATTTTTGGATGCTTGCTATCGATGTGCTGATCCAGTGCCTGATTATCCGGAAAATCACTTTCGTTGCAAACGGGACAAATGAATGACTCTCTTGTTGTTGTATTCAACATATCGTTATGGTTATTTGTTGTGCTGTTGGGTGACTTACTAGAGTCTGGTCTTAAACGACGCTTGAGTAGATCATGGGTGCTTTCTACAGAATCAAGTACGTTTTGAGATGGTTGATCATCACTATGTTTGCGTTTATAGTTATTATTGTTAATTTTCAAATCATTATTGTTATTATTTTCATTTTGTTTGTCATTATTGCTGTGGTTTCTGTTGTTGTTATAAACACGACCCGCTGATGAATCTGATGAGCAGCCACCATCGCTTTCATAGCTTTCTAAGTTGGCGTTACCATTTAATCGTTCGCTATTAGCACCTGTTGTTGGCTTTTGATTATTATCATTGTCAGTAGCGTCAACTGCTTTTGGTGTCGCTGCTGCTGGCGATGTTGGTATTACTGTTGTTGTTGTTGTCGTTGTCGGCGTTGTGTCTGCTGTTGTTGATAATTTAACGCCTTCACTTAATTGTCCATTGCTTAATGTCGATTTATTTACAGCTGGTGTGGTTGTGCTGTTGTTATTACTACTGCTATAATTATTGTTGTTATTGTTGTTTGAGTTGAACTTTGTTCCATTCGAGTTACGTCTATGATGAGTATGCTGATGCTGTTTGTGGGTACGCATATGACGATGCATATTTCCATTGGTGGTAAACGTGAGATGACAATATTTACAATTAAATGGTCGTTCTCCCGTATGAACTAGAACATGGCGATCCAATGATGAGGCAGATGATAACACCTTAATGGCCCCAACGAAACAAAAACAAATACGCAAGAGAAGCAAAAACGAAAAAAGAAATAATGATTAGATTTTAGTTGGAACAAAAGATATAAAAATAAAAATAATAATTAAATAAATAAATGAATGATATATAGTATTTGATTATATACTTGATTATACATGTATGTATGTATGTATGTGTATAACGCTTTATTGATAGCGAGTATCTTGATATATGTTGCTTATCACAGCGGTAAATATAGAAACATATTCATTTTTGTAAACAAAGCATTTTAACAATTCGGAAACCTTTTCGATTTAATTGTAAATTAAATTTAACGAGTACAAAATAATAAACTTACCTTAGAGCATATACGGCAGGTAAAATTCTCCGTATGACCTGAGGCGTAGTTGTGACAACGTATATGGTTGGTAAATTGATGGGCCGTCTGTGAAACTGCGTCACATATGGGACACATATATTTCATATCCTCCCGTTCTCCAATACCCGATTCGGGACTTGAGTTACCATTGCTTTGTGGCGGCGAAGAGGTATCCGAAGAACTATTTGTTTTATTATTTGAGCTTGGTAGATTTGTTGCTCCAGCAGCCAAAGAGGTAGATGTTGTGGTATTCGTCAATTGACTGTTGTGGCTGGTATCAACGAAACCCGATTCATCGCCATTGCTAAGCACTAAGCGATTTGAACGAAACTTCTTGCGCAAACTATTTGGATTATTAGCATTATATTCTATTAAATAGCTAGTTGCTTTATCCGCAAGGCTGCGGCCGCTTAGACGACGCTTATAGTGCAATTGCTGGCGAGATTGTAACGATTTCTCATCCGCCGATTCGTCTTCATCATAATCGTTAGTCTCATCAGATTCCTGCATACGTTGATGCAAAATATGTTGCTGAATTATTGTTGCCGGCCTCTGAATCGATCGTTCTGTTGCACCAGTTATAGAACTCAAGCCACAAGAAACTGTTGCATCACTTGTCACTAGCGGTGTAGAGGTTACAGCATTTAATTTCTTACCATTGTGTTCCAAGTCTTCCAATGAGGAATATGATGAAGTGGAATCTCTTCTTTCCATTTTAATAGGTGTATTAGCTCTTGTGGCTTTGGGACTATTTTGGGCAGTTTGTTGGGCATTTGTTGCGACTAACATTTTGTTAATTTCGATGTTAAGTTTTGTTTATAATTTGATTTGAAATTGCGTTGTTGTTTTTTTGGGCTGCTTTTATTTTTTTTCTTTATGTAGAAAAAATAGGAAACTGAAAATAAAAGAAATTAAATTTTTTGATTTATTAGATTATTGAAGATACATTTTGATGATTAAATTTTTATGTAGAGTAGTTTTTGTTTTTAAGTAGTTCTTAGATCAACTAAAATGTAAGCAAATTTATCACATTCCCAAGTCCGGGTTCCACTACCAGTCAATTTTTATTTGTTTTTTTTTCTGTATAATTTATTGTTTATGGCCTAACACTTTAAGATATTTACGTTCTATTATATCAAGAGTTGCTGGTTAATTGATCACCTAAAGTTGATCAGAAATATCAAATGGTAAGAAACAGTTTTTTTTTTTCATTTCTTATCAAGAAACAATGAGATTACGAGAGAATTAAATTTTTATCAGTTGAGAATAAGAACTTCAAATAATATTCTAGAATAAATAATAAAGTAAAAAAACAGGGAGGTAAATTTTTGGGAAAAAAATATTTATCTTAAACATGTAGTTGAAGGTTTTCTACACCTTTTCCCACTTTTTGAAAAAAAAAAACGAAAGAAATATGTTGACATCGGTTAGTGGAAGAAAGTTAGATAAGGTACATAATGGAAGCACTAATCAAATTTATGAGAACTTTTAAAGACTATTGTACAGCCGTGTTCTGGAAATCGAATTTGAGTGAACATGAAAGAAAATAATATTCCTTATACTTTGATTAACACTTATCTTTACCAGAACTACTCTTGACATCAGGTAAAGCTACGTCCATTTAAAAAAAAAATTAAACGTAAGATTTGGTTTTCAGAACATGGCCGATAGAAAGAAATTTTAAGATGTAATTTTATGTTTTTTATAATTTTTATTTTAATAGATTCAGTATTAAAATTTTATATCTAGGTTTTGGATATATTATTTCCTTGGTTAATTTATTTCCATACAAATTTGTTTTTTAAAATTTGACGTTTAGGCAATTCACAAAGTGTTTTTTTAAAACTTACAGTTGTATGGCACGGTGTGGGTAGCATTTTTTTATTATAATATTTTTTTTATTTAGTAACTGAGCTACCTAAATAAGAGCGGCAAGCGTTTTTTGTATGTCAAAACTTTTCATTTGGATAAAGTTTAAACGAAAAAAACCTTTAGAACGCGAATTCGACACCACCCGGCTGGAAAATCCTATTTGACAAATCGCTATGTCTAGTTGTCTTATTGAAAATGTATTTGAAATAGAATTTTCATGTTTAAAAAAGCGCTTGCCGCCCTTGTTTAGGTAGCTCAGTAACAGTTACAAATACAATTAACGGCCAATTTCACCAAGTTCAGTTAAAACAAACTGTTACTTTAACTTCCAGTTAACAATATGTTTTTGACAGCTATAGCCGAAAGTTAGTTATAACTGAACTGAACTATTCTAACTAAGAAAGATCTGGATGAACATGTATAACGGCACGTATCCGTATTTATTTTCGAACATAAGCAATAACGTCGACGAAACAACAGCACTAAAATGTTTTTGTACAAACCTTAGTGACATAAATTTTAAAAATTCGCTTGTCTTAAGCTAATTATCGACTACACAATATTATTGCTTACTAGCTATAATTATTGTCGAATTGCTCCACATTCTTCAATAAGTTGTGCAATATAAAAATATATATTGCGCAATTTTTAGTTAAAATTAAATTTTTATGTAATAAAACATTAAGAACTTTCTTCTGAAATTCTTAAATCTCAAGAATGTTCAGATTTTTATTACATAGCACAAAAACAAATGCCAAAGGAATTAAAATCAAATTTGTAAACATGCTTTTCTTCTCTCCCTTCTCGCACTTTAGGAAAGAAAACTTTCAAAGTGTAAACCCAGACTTTGGCAGTAAAAAACAAACTCAATCTTCAAAAAAAAAAAAAAATCTTGACTGTCAAAAACTTATTAAAAATGGACCTGAAAGTAAAATTACAAATGGATTACACCCCAGTTATCAAAACTGCCGTCGACGACATTGTCGTCAACTATTTATGCACGACAACTCCTCCATCACTTAGGATTTCCTGAAGACAATATTGAGGAAAATGTCGTGGACGACAAAATACTCGACATTGTCTAGTGCACTGTATTCTAAAGAAGTTTATAAATGACGACATGATCGACATTGTCCTCCAAGTCGTCTTTTATACAAACCTATTCACGAAAACATGACCGACATTGTCGTGCATCCGTCTTCAAGGATGTCTTAAAGACGTGGCCATCTGGAACATGTAACTAATTACACATATGCTACACATGCATGGCTTGGCAACACTGGCTATAATTAATTTTCAGTCATAACTGTCAAAAACATATTGTTAACTGGAAGTTAAAGTAATAGTTAGTTTTAACTGCAATGGATGAAATTGGCCATTAAACATTTAAAAAATTAAAAAAAAAACAAGTAAGAAAGTATAGTCGGTCAAGCCCGAACATACGATACCCTGCACCACAGTATTTAAAAACCAATTGAAATTGGCCCCTACCTCCCCTCGTGTTCCTAGTTTTGAAAAATGCATATCATATGTGTCCACATAAATATGGAACTATCAATGTTAATAATTTTATTAAAATTGGTTTGATAGTGGGCACAAAGACCCTTTTCCGGAAGGCAGCTTGTATGGGGGCTTTATGAAATTATGGACCGATTCGTCCCATTTTAGGCCCAATAGGCTTGGTTCTTGTGCTAATTAGAACCTATGTGCCAAATTTCATCAAATTATCTTCAAAATTGCGCCCCGTACAAGGTTAGATCGACTCATAAAGTGACTATGAGTCGATCGGTACACTGGGTGGATCTAGGACCAATATTTTAAGGTGTTATCCACATCAGCACTAATGCATTATACCCTCTCCACTATTGTGGTGTGGATATACAAAATAAAAAAAATCTTAGAACTTGCGCAAAATTTCCAACATATAAAATTTTTTTTTTAAATTGTTCAAACACTATTTCTTAGCTCAATATTTGAGGTTTATTTTTGTTTATTTAAAATTGTTTTAAGATTAAAAATGACTGTTATGAAAGTGTTTCAAATTAATTAAATTTAATGCCACATTTTTAAACCTTATCCTGTATTCCTGGATCAAAATTGCTCAAACAGTGTTTATTTCTTATTATTTTCAAAACAAGTCAATGAATTTTTTTTTTGAAATTTATGTACACTTATTTTTCTATCGAATAGTATATATCGTTACCTAAAACGCAAAACGCCATATTTAATATTTTAAAAATGTTACAATATAAGCAAACATCTATTTAAAATTATAAATTGATTAAATGCTTAAAACTGTTTGTAATTTATTTTTCCCATTTTTTGCTTCTTGCAAAACCTACCAGTTGCTTTGGCAGTTGACAATATTGCATTTTAGGCAAACTGTTAGATAGGTCTTTTATGGCTAAAAAAGCAGTGAATGTTTAAACGCTGGCTAGTTGAACTAAACTTAAATTTATATGCAATTCAAGCTCAACAGCTGTAAATCATTGTCCCATGTATTATATGTAGTTTAAAAAATAACATGTGGCAGCACTACAATAAATGTTGTCAAATTCATATGGTTTTTTTGTGGTTTAAACGCCCAATTTTATACGTTTAAAGATGGGTTATATTTTATATTTTAACTGATTTATAGATATGTTAGTTTTAACACATTTTAAACCAAAAGGATAGTTTAACTTGCTCTGTTTGATAAGCCCTTAGCGTTTATCATATAATCTCTTGTAGAAAGGGCCGTTAGTTTGTTGTTAATAAAATCGCTAATTTTGGTCAAAAGATTCCAAAATCAATGAAAAATTCGGTTAGTAAGGACCGTTTGCGTTTTAGGTAACGATATACATATATAAAATATTTAATTTCAAGGCTTTTTCGTAAAGTCTGTAACCAAAAAAGTTACACATTTTGTAAAATTGGCCAAAATTGCCGAACACTATGGCCCTAATCATGTAAAACGCAACGCAACGCCAAAGAATTACATTGAAAGCAAAAACATTGTCATAAATATTTTTTAATTTTGTTGTTGCCTTCTACAGAAATTCATGTACCGTTTTAAAATTTTCAACTCCACAAGCAATGGAGCGTTTGAAATTTTAAGACGCAATGTGAATTTCTGTAGAAAGCAACAACAAAATATTTATTACTTTGTTTTTGCTTTCAATATAATTCTTTGGCGTTGCGTTGCGTTTTGCATGATTAGGGCCTATTAGTCAACACAAATTATTCAAACAAATTTACAACATGTAATGAATTTATGTAAAAATCATTTTAAAACTTGCGTTTAATACTTTAAAAAATAAACAGAACTACACAATGTATGATGAACTTTCTATATTGGGCAGAATTGACCCACAAATACTACATGCGTTTTATTTTTTCTAATACAGGATAAGGGCTAAAATTAAGGCCCTAATCATATAAAACGCAGCGCAACACCAAAGAATAACATTGAAAGCACAAACAATGTCATAAATATTTTGTAATTTTGTTGTTGCTTTATACAGAAATTCATATTACGTTTTAAAATTTCAAAGGCTCCATAGCTTGTGTCGTTGAAAATTTTAAAACGGTACATGGATTTCTTTTGAAAGCAACAACAAAATTACAAAATATTTATGACATTGTTTGTGCTTTCAATGTTATTATTTGGCATTGCGCTGCGTTTTACATGATTAGGGCCTAAATTTGTAAGAAATTGACTACCTGTTCATCTGTTTACGAACGAAGAGTACGTACGCTTAACTTACATTTAAAAAAAAATTAAATTATAAAATATTGTTTTTGTTCCACATTTAAGTTAAGCGAACGAAATCTTCGTTCGAAATCGACGAACAGGCCATTATAGTTATTAGCAAAGTATAAAGTTATTGGGAATTTTCAAACGCTGCCATCAAGAAATTAATAAAAATAGAAAATCTTTGACTTTGTACTGACCAACAGGTGCTGCATAATCGCATTTCAACTGTAGTTTAAAAAAAATTTCTTAATGTCTGAAATTCATGCAATGAATTAATTTAGTCAAGTTTATCATACTTTTGTAAGAGCCATACAAATTCTTTAAATTAAATGCCACATTTTGGGATTAATCAGCTAAATCTCTTACACTTACCCAACAAAATATGGATTTCTCTACACAAAAGGTATAAAAACATCAGACTGAAAAATTTTATTTGTTGTTGTCACCAAATTTGTTGTAAATCCAATGATTTAGTTGCTTTACGAATATTTACGTTTTGTATTGAATACTTTAATTGCAACGATTAAAATTTTTTAAACATTTTTCTGCATTTGATTTGACAAATAAAATTGCCGTCGCTATATTAAAATTCAAAAGGAACTTATTTGAAATTTTTTTTACTAATTTTAAAACCATCTAGTCTTTTATAAATTTAAGTTTGATAACAATTTATTCAGTTAAGTGATGGAAATAATTTTTGAAAACGAAACATTTTAAAACCAAATTACATATATCGTTTTCAGTATCTTTAAAAATTGATTTCTAATAAATTTTCCTTTTAGTTTTTGCATATATTCTTTGAAATTTTGTATAACATTCGAACTTCCAAATAATAAACCAGCATGGGACCATAAAATCACTTCATTATATAGAAAGTTTAGTATACTTTAGTATAATTGAAATTGTTTTAATTTTTATTTAAAATAATCGGATGTTTTAGTTTGGATTAAGCTCTTTAATATGTCAGTTATCCATTCAAGCATTGCATTATCAAAATTGCAAGTTCGAAGCCTTTTGCATTTAGTACTTTGCATCACTGCTTGTCTTCTTCATTTTTGGAATGACTGCATTGCCTTTTTAAATTCTCGATAAAGTGCTGGGATATATACTTTTAAATTAGGTATAAATCCTTTTCAACTTTATTTAAAGACTAAAAACATTTTTTCACGAGAAATGCCACATCGGAGTAACATTTTCGTTCACAGAACAGAGGCAACTGCTGCCAAAATTGTTATTGTAGAGACTTTTTTCTTTTGTTCTTATTTTCATCTTTTGCTGTTTTTGTGTTAGGAGAAAATTTTTTAAACAATTTCTAATACGGAAAATTTTTTTTTAAATCAATTCTACTACGGAAAATTCAATCTAGAAATGATCGACTGTATATATGTAATTTGAACTGTATTTACGGAGAGCTTCATTATAGAGAAGTTCGACTGTATGTATGTTAATTAAACTATATTTACGGAGAGCTTCATTATAAAGAAGTTCATTATATAGAAGTGCGACTGTATATATATTAATTGAACTGTATCTGGAACAAAACATGAACTATATGTTCAACGATTTCGAACGTTTACGTTCACACAGAAAATGTCTATTAGATACACTCAGTTTTAAAAATATTTTCCATATAAATTTCTTCATAAAAATAATTTAATGCAAATTAAATTCAATGAACTTAAGCCTAATTAAAATATCTAAATTTGGATTAAAAACTATTAACAGTTCAATAAAATAACCACAATACTAATTATTGTTAACAGCTAAGGCACGAGCTATGTTTACATTTGTCCTTCAAGTTGTGCTGAAAAAGGTCAACTAGAAAAAAGAAAGACAAAAACAGGAAAAACAAAAAAAATGTACTTTGGACTTCAAGAAGAATTCTTGACAAGAGTACGAAAAAACAGAAGTAAGGAAAAACATGTGAGATCAATTAAAAATGGATAATCATTCAAAAAAAAGCAAATTTCGATCTACCAAAGGTTAAAATACAATTTGGTTTAAGGATTGATGTTTGACTATTGACGTCAGCAGTCATCGATGGCTGCGAGTGTAAGACGGCAAATCCCTTTGAGAAGACCTAGTGGTTGAGGTCGAAACATGTCAGGGTAACCAGCCGCCTGGGTTCGAATCACACGCCAGACAGCCTGGCTTCGAATCCCAGGTCAGTCAAGAATGAAAATTATCAATAACAATTTTAATTAATCTTCCATGTTGTAAAAATTCCTTTCTTCATAAAAATAATTTAATGCAAATTAAATTCAATGAACTTAAGCCTAATTAAAATATCTAAATTTGGATTAAAAACTATTAACAGTTCAATAAAATAACCACAATACTAATTATTTCTAAACGAACGTTAACATTCGAAATAGTTTAACAGGCATTAACTCCGCACTGAATTTTAAAATCGCTCGAAATTCATCACAGCTTTTAAAAATAAATGGATTTTCATCACATACCTGAATTTTTTATTTCTAACTCAATTTTTGTTAAAAAAAACTACAAGACATTAACAATTAAAAAAAAGCCCGACATACTCTTTCGTATTTTTTTTCCAAAGATTCGTACTTAATGTCACAGCATTTGTACGAATGTGAAAATTTACACATTTTTCAATTCGCTCGTTTTTTATTGCCTTTTTTTTTAATTAAAAGCAAAACAATTTTTAAACATTAATTTTATAAAGAAGGTGAAAACGTTTTCACATTCGTGCGAATTTGGTTTCTGTGACACAGCTAAATACGAAAATATTTACTCTGGTTTTTTGAAAATGAATAATTTTGAATGAAAGAATATTTTTTGTAAATGTTTAGAAATTCTTTATGTTTTACGAGAAAAAATTACTTTAAATCTTTTGCTCAAGAGTTATTTTCTTTAAATTCAGGAAGGATTAAAAATTGTTTTTTCATTATTTTATATACTTAACTGAAATTATGAAATATTTCTGATAATTTGGCAATGAAAAATAATTAACACATTTCGTAAATTTTCAAAAAATGTCGAACATTGTACTAAAAAATTTCGGGGCAAAGTGTTTCGTGCATTGTACAACAGTTATCGTAAGGCATGTAGTTTTTTCGGTTTAGTTAAAGGGCTTACATTTTTAAGTTAAATTTATATGATATGCAATTAAAAGTTTTTAATAAAAAAAAATAAAAATTCGGATATTAAATAATACCTGTTTCAGACCATGCGACATGCCCCTGCAACATAATTCGTATTTTCTTTTGGTGTCCCTACGAAAACGACAATTTAACGGTTGAAACTTAAATTCATATTTTACTTATTAATTTTAAAAATTATGGCGAATCATGTTAAAGAGAAACATCAAATTGGTGCATGATGTTATATTTCGTGCGTCTCTTTTCAAAAATCCTCTGTGTCATTAAATTTTTCTGTGCGACTGTCGCATAGTCTGAATCAGGCATAAAATAAAACATTTTATTGAAAGAATATAGATTTTGGAAAAAAATTAATTAAAATTAAAAAAAATTGATAGTGCAAGAAATAGGCGGTTACCGTTCTATAAATGAATATGAGAGTTTTTGATAAAAAATCAAACTGATAAATTTTGATAAAAAATCAAACTGATCAATTTTAATAAAAGCAAAGAAATATTTCTCCAATTTTGGACAGCATAAATTTTAAACTTTTAAAAAATTTAGAATTTTAAAATTTTAGTTAATAAAAAAAGTTGTTTATAAAAAAAAGACTAGGAAAAGTTCTATACTTTTGAACCCTTATATTAAACCTGGCTGTGGTTCCTCCAGAATTTCAGTAAGATTTTTAGCTCACCCAAAAAAATACTTAAAAGTATTTGTAAAATTAATCCATTAGATGAGAATTTGAAATTATTTCAACACTTTCTTCCAAAGCACATTTTTTTAATTTTTATTTTATTAAATATTATAATTATTTTAATTGTTTTCAAGCACTTAAAATAAATTATTACCTTTTTTCAAGTTAAACAAATTTGTTTAATTTTTTTTTGGGGAAAAAATCACAGTTTAATAAATATTTGCTTTAACATTTTGTGTGTGTGTTTTCAATAATTATCCGTTAGTACGATGGCATTGAGGTAGAATAATTTTTTTTTATATTTTTTATAATATTTGTATTTTTTTTGTTACACTAAAACAATTTTACACTTTATAAACGATTGCACCATTTTTTAAAAATCAATATTAATTTTCTTTCAAAATGAGCAATAAATTAATTTTTTTTATATTTTAAGATGCTCCGTTTTATTTTTGGTAAAATAATATTTTTATAATATTAAATATTTTTTTTTTAATTTATTATTTACTTTTAATAAAAATTTTTGTTCCGTTTTGTTGTATCTTCGTTCACGAGCGCACACTTAATGATTGCTGATGTGCTCAAATTGTAAAGCTTAAGTTGCGTTTAGTTTGATCTCACTTGAAACAAAAAGGTTTGTTTCTTTTCTGTGTTGTCGTTGTTGTTTTATTTTCTCAACGTATCCGTTACACGTACAAAATTTCTTAGTTTTCTTTTTCTCAAAAAAGTTAAAAAAAAATTATTTCCGTTTTTAATTTTCTTATTTCTTTTTGGTTTAAATATTGTTGTTTTATTTTGTAACTTAATAACTAAAATGCGTTCAAGTTCTTATATGTTTATTAAAAAGTATCTCATTTATTTTTGTTTTTTTTTATCTTTCCTTTTAAAATATTTTGAGTATCCTTCCAGCTTGTTTGGCAGATGAAACTCAACTGAATTGAATCTGCTGTCAGGCAGTTGTATTTAAAGAAAAATATGCCCTAGACTTGTATTAAAATACATCTCTTTCTTCCAAGCTCAAATTTAATCCCTCGATGTTTGTTGCGACTGCAGCAGCAGCACCACAACCACCACCACCTCTGCAAAAGTATCTCAAAAATTAAAAAAAAAACAACAATATAGTAATAAAAAAAAAAAAAACAAGAAATATCTTGAAGAGGATTGTCTCATTAGAGACGTGACTCTATGAGCTATAAATTTAATGTAAGTGTGACAGAGCCAGCAAAGTAAAATAATTTCAAATGGAATTATAGCCAACATATACTATCTCAGAAACTCTCCTTACTGTTTACCCATACTACTGCATTTTCAGAAACCAAAACAGAGAGGAAACATACGGAATCGTAAATAGAGAGTATGATTTTTTCTTCTCTTTTTTTAGCCACATATACGTTGAAATTTTTTACAATCAGATACATTTTTTCAATGTATTGGTAGTCAAGTTAAGTATTTATGAGTTGGATTTTTGAGAAAATTAATCTTTTAGATACAAATGTAATTCTTAAAAGAAAACTTCTATATACAAATTTTAAGCTCTAGGCCGTTTACGACAGGAATTGTAAAGAATTTATTCCCTATTTCTGTATGAAATTATCATACGTCATTATAAGAATATATGAATATTATTTGTAGATAAATAAATGATATTTAATTACAAGAAATTATGAATGTTTTTACTTTTAATGGTTGTAAATATTTGTATTTTATTCATTAACGTTAATTTACACAATTGTTTTATAAAATAGACAACAGGACTTGTCCAAAGTTATATCATTCAATTAAATCAATTCAAATGCCTTTTGGGTTAAGAAAAAAATTAGGGGCTTCACTTCTTTATTTTGGCCGGGTCAGTAAAGCGTTTTAACTTTATAGGCCATTCAAAATCGATTGAATTTTTTTTAATTTTCGAAAGGTCAGAACAAGTTTTGATCGGCGGTTGCAATAAGATTATTAAATTGAGTGTTGTCGAGAAGGATTTGACTAAAAAGCACCACTTGTAGACGTGTATTAAGAAAAATGTAGTGTTTAATGTAACCCTTTTTATCATTTGTGTTTGGTAGTAAGCCAATTTTGTTTTTGCAATAATGCCCTCAATTCCGTGTCTTAGAAATAAAAAAAAAAAAATTTTTTTTTAAATCTTTACATATGCTTATACACAAACGGTTTGAAAGCCACATAATGAACAGCCGAAAAGTATTTGATTTATTGCATATTTTTACTGTGTAAAAACAGATATAATTTTTTTATAAAAAAATGTTAATTACAAAGTGTGACACTATTAAACCTGCCATAATTTAAGAATTTGTTTAACTGTTTTCTTTCAAGGTAAAAGGTCCGAGTCACTATTTTAAGTTTGTTTATCGTATGGATACACAGAGTTCTAAAATAATTTTGTAAAATAATTAATAAAAGATGTAAGCGTTGTAAAATCAACTAAATGAATTTTTTTTTTCGGTATTATACATAAATCTATAATATCTTTATATGGGAGGAACCACGCCCATTTGCCCAATCCCGCTAAAATTTTGTCGAATGTTGTGCATTGATAGCTAAAGCTGGCCGTAAAAGACATGTTTTTTACACCTGACTTGTCAAATTTTCCACTGTAAAATACATACATGCCGTGTGTTACTTTTTAAACATTGCATCTGTAAAAGTCAGACGCTAAGTCATCTAACAAAATTTCAATTAGAGCGTGCTCTATTTTCTTCTGACAAGCATCTGACAGCAGCTGTGTCAGAAATCTATGCCGGGAAGAAAGCGGCTGCGGCGGTGCACTATTGACGGAATCATTAGCCGGCTGAAGTAAATATCTTACAATACCGATATATTTATGATAATTTAGCCATTGAATAGAAAGAAATTATGTTCATATATATATATAAAAAAAAACGTTTCATTATAATATCCTAAATTGGTTTTTTCGAATTTAAAGAAAAAAAATGTTAAGATGGCTGAACTCTTTTACGGCGCAAATAAATTTTTTGTAGCGGCAGCACGCTACTTTGAAACCGACAACTACTTTGGGTTCTGCAATAATTATGCGAAAAAACAGAGACAATGTCAGATTCAAATTAAATGTACGTGTGTGACCAAATATTATAAATCTTATGTACAACAGAAATTTTGACAGACATGTACAATTACATGTGACTTGAAAAGTTGACTAGTCAGATGTAAAAAACATGACGTGTACATGCACCTAAAGATGTCGTTGTGCCGTTCTTCACATATACCTAAAATAAATTTAAAAAACAACAACAACAAGGGAATTATGGGTAAAATTAGAAGCAGTCGTGGTTTTTTGCTCATATATCAGCCACCGATCTAGCTGAATTCCAATAGCAAAATTACAGTGAGAAGATGTGACAGAAATATATAACAACCATCCCCATCACATATAAAAAGTGTAATTTTTCTGCAAAAAATTTTTTTTATAAAAAAAATAAGATTGGATTAGACAAATCATTACAACAGAATAGTTAACGCTGCCTATACTATGTTTTTTTTACCAAATGTTAAATATCAATTTAAAATGAGTCTAATAAGATTAAGATTAACGGCCTTAGTTATGACAAATAAAACAAGGTTAGTAAAGGTTTGTTGAACGGATTTCCTACGAAAATTAGCTTGCAAAATCTTTTATAAGCCTGTTTTATTTTTTAATAAATAGGGCAGTATAATTTTGCTTAAACCCGCTGTGGTAAAACAGAACAGGGTCTCCGTTCAGAACCGAAATCGAACCCGTAACTCCAACATACCAAGGCGAATTCACTTTTAAGGTGGCGTTGAAAATACAGCTGAGATACTTTTTTCTTACTTAGAGAGAGAAATGTCAAGAGTTGGTTGTGTTTTCGAAGCAACAATAAAAATACAATGTTGTTTTTAATTGTTGTATTTGTTGTACACAGAAAAAAATTGATTTCAATTAAAAAATTTGCGATATTAATTAAAAAATTAATTTAATTTGCACCAGTAAACAAATAAATAGTATCAATTAAACGTTTAATTCACTTGATTAAATTTTTAATTAAAACTGATTTTATTTTTGATTAATGCTTTAATTGGTGATTAATTTTGGAGACTTTTTTCTGTGTAGTATTGCCCCCCACCGTTTACATGAATTCGCCCTGACTAAAACACTAACTCACTATTAACTATTCAAGGTCAAATTCAATGATTTTAAACTCTACAAAACCAGCAAATAAACCAGAGCTTTATTTTAAACTATGTTTTTGTCAATAAAAATAAAATGCCACATTTAGGCCCGTTTTCACAGCTAACCGATAGCTAAAGGAAGGATTTTATCGGCCATATAAAAAGTGTTCTATTATCACAACTTAACTTTAACCTTAAGTTGGTTATTAGTTAAAGGAAGGTTCACTCTATCTGGTAGGTTAAAGTAAAGTTGAAATAATGGAACACTTTTTATGCGGCCGATAAATTCCTAACTTTAGCTATCGGTAAGTTGGGAAAACGGGGGGTTAGACTTTTTTCTAAAATAAGCAAAATTTAAAATTTAAACGTATACATTTTTTAAATGTTTTCCTTGATGACGATTTTCAACCAATATGGTTTTAACTTCACGTTAAGAGAGCTTTTCAGATTAGTAAGGCAACAATGAGAAATATGTGGCGGAAGCTCAAAGATCACTTTTAAATTTCATTAAATAAAATGTTAAGATAACAATTCGATACTGATCGATAAATTTTTGCAATCTGTTTCATATTAACGATGAGTCACATAATAATTTACTATTTGTGGTTTAAAATTAATTTATATGCATCAGCTAAAAATTATTTTCATAATCGAATGAAGATAAGATATTTCAAGGTACTCCTTTATCTAGACCGGCACCTTGTTTTTTGCTAAATATAATTCAAATTCTGTGATTTAAAATCTGGTCTGTAGCTTTACTAAGAACCTTTTGACTTCAAAACTGATTTCGGTGATTGAAGAAAAAATATCAATAGTAAATTTTATGAAATAAAATAAGGTAAATTATAAGTCTTCTTTGATAAAATCTGCTTATTGATAATATTCCAAAAGGCTTGTGTAAGTTTAATAACATTCTAAGAGTTCAAATGTCATGTTAAAACTTAAACGACTCCTGGAGGGTTAAATGTGTAAGTTCATTGTTCAAGTTAATATACTTAAGGATCACTTGACCACCCCAAATTTTTTTTTTTGGCTTTGTTTAATATTTACATGTTAAAAAGATTTAAATTTGATTAATTATAAAAATCTCTAAGTTGTTAAGGGAAAATCCATAGAATATTGACTAGAACGGAAATCGAGAGAAGGAAAAGACCTAACTTTATGACTGTGCTAGTAAGAAGTGTTTTTTTTTTATTGTTGAAACTTCACACGTACGCAATTTTTAGAGATAATTTTTTATTTTGTTTTAAGAAAGTTTCCGTTCTACACAGAAAACATTTTCCACCAATTAAACCATTTATCAAAAATAAAATCAGTTTTAATAAAAAATTTAATCAAGTGAATTAAACATTTAATCAAGTGAAATTAAGTGAATTAAATTTTTAATTAAGACTGATTTAATTTTTGATTAATGTTTTATATGGTGAACAATTTTTTTCTGTGTACCCAATCTTCTGTGCCATATAATCTATGGGTAAAACTATTTCAAATAGTTGTCTCAAAATCATAATTGTTTTTTTTAAACAACCTTGTCATTCTTAAAAGAACTAGTTCTAGTGTAGTTATTTAGAAGATGATCGAACTAGTTTGGGATACAGGTAACTTTCGTATAAAATGATACTTATACAATACGAATTCGCTCTATCACGGTTATAGAATTGCGGAACATTTTCGCGTGATACGGCACTTCTACAACACCGGTTCACTTTAACCCTGTACAAAGAAATATGTAAAGATAAAAAACAATGTAAAATAAAAGCTTTTTTTACAAAGAAAGAATAAAAATTAAATATAAAAATAACGTTTGATTTTATACCAGTTCTTTGCTTTGTATAACGCGGTTTTTTTTGGAACCTTACCCCATTTGTTTAACCGTTCTTTAGCTCTTACAAAACGGATTCGCATAACACGCCATTTTTTTTGGAACGTATCTCCCGTGTTATTCGGTGGTTACCTGCATGACAATTTATTTTAAACAAAGTTAACTTGCATTTGAATGCCATTCTGCACAAAAGAACTACAAACTTTGTATTCGAATTAATTGTGAAATAAGAAGCTTCTTAGGAATTAATGTAAGATCTGTTTCGAAAACCTGATAATTTCGGCTATGTCGAATTTTATACACCCTTCACCATGGTGCAATAATAATTGAAGTTATGTAAATAAATATGTATCTACATATGTATATAATAGATATATATATATATACTTTTTTAACCCGGTGCGCTATGCTGAATTTTTTTCGGATGTCTTGTATTGCTATCAAGGCTATTCGTACTAAATTTTTTAACTATTACTGTTACTGATCTATTTTTTATTATAACATCACCCACTTTTTTACGGATTTTGGGTACCAAATATGGACAATTTTTCTAATACCGTTCTCCAAATGTAACGAAATGTATTTTTTGCCACGCCTACTTCTCCAATCCCGCCCACATTTTGTCGGATGTTGTGTATTGATACCCAAGATGCTTGTTCCTAATTTGGAAACTATTTTGTAGACCAATCAGCCTGAATATCAATAGCAAACTTTAACGGAGTATATGTGACATAAATATATAACAACCTCTCTGGGGTCTTCGGAAGACCTATTTCGAAATACACAGATGACCATCGTTAAATCGACTTCGCTACTCATAAAAACCCAAAATATATATACTTTATAGGGTCTTATATAAATAATTTAAATATTTTTGAAATTACAACGGAATAACAAACTTATATATACTAGGGATATCGAACGGTTATTATTCGACCTGTTTTAACCGGTTATTTTAGCTTTGCCCAAGTGGGTTATTTTAAAATGCCCATTTTTCGAATATCGAATATTTATAAAATAAAGTTTAGTAAATCAATAAATTTTTTTTGAAAATTTTGCTAAAGTTTGATCAATTTACTGGTCCCACTTTTCTTGGATTTTATCGTAAAATATTTGTTAGGTCTGATCTAAGTCATATCTATGTATTTTGTTGGTTCCTTACCTTTGAAATTATTTTGTTTTTATTCAAATTAACGTTTTATTTTAAAAACTTATTTGATTTTTGTGTTTTTCAGTATTCGAAATAAAACCGGTTAACCGGTTATTTAAAAATTGCTTAACCGAAAACCGGGTTTTTTAAAATAGCAACTATTCGTAATATTCGAAAACCGGTTATTGAAAAAAGTCGAATAATCGATCTCCCTAATATATACCCATACCACCTGTGGTGAAGGGTATAACAAGTAAACAAATTGCGGAAGTATTACCCAAAAAGTACTAAACATAAAACAACCACAGAAAGAAATTATCGTTTATAGTTCTGTTTTAATAACATGATGGTATGTTCAGACCTTACAAATATTTGACGAAAAAATCCAAAAAAAAAGCGTGACCAGTAAATTAATCAAACTTTAGTTTTATTTTAACAGTTTCTATTGATTTACTAAACTTTATTTGTTAGAAGCAGCGTTACCGCTGGATATTTTCAAAAAGTACCAAAAATAGGGGATATGTACAAAAAAAGTGGCACCAAAAAAGGGATAAAATAAACAAAAGTGGCTCCTCTTTTAAAATCAAAATAAGTACATCAAGCTATGCTTTTTCCACATATTTTGTTCGACATATTTTAGATTGCAAATGCATGTGGTTTTAATTGACTTTAGCGAGCTGAATTCATATCTGCTTACAGATTTATAGGCTAGACCAATATTTCTCCCAAAATAAGGCGGTTATGCTAATACATTTTATCATAACTTGAGATCGATTTTTCCGATTTTTGTCATCCAAATAATTTTTTTTAATATTATGAACTGTTACGGAGTTATTCAGAAATTAGACGCGATACATATTTTGCAAAATTACTACTGTACTAATTTTATGTATTATTCACAATTGTGTGCTTGAATAATATTTCATCCGAAATAAGTCGAATATGCGAGCTTATATATTTCATCATGACTTGAGAACGATTTGGAAGAATTTGTCCGATTACCAGCGAATGATTGGGAATTTAATTCACTTTTAGCCATCTTAACAATATTTGTACATGTTTTCAATAGTTTCGGAGATATTCAGAAAATAATGGCGGTAAATTTTTTTAAAGCGAAATTAGTGCCTACAAACATTCATCAGACATCTCATAATTCGTGCAGGAGTCTGCTACCTAGCCACCTCAGCCTGCTGTTCTGTAGCCTGGGACAGTGGCACAGAAAGTGCTCAACTGTCTTCAACTCCTCCATTCAGACCCCATTCTCACCGCCATTCGGCCTATCATACAGTAGCCCGTGATAATACCTATCATCGTCCTGAGGTAGGCCCTACTCTTACCCAGCAGCGCGTCCGAATTTGACCTACTAAGCATCGGCCACAGCGTGCGCGATACTCGGCAGTCCGATCGGCCCCGCCAAGTCCAATAAGTCCCGCTTAGAATCCATTCCCTAATTCTCCCAATGTAGAAGACCATTGGAGGCCTGACCACCTGCAAACTGTCAGGCTCCTCCATTTCCGAGCCCAGTCTTGCTAACTCATCAGCTATCTCGTTGCCGGTGATGTTGCAGTGACCCGGTACCCAGCAGAGCTTCACAACATAATTCCCTAAGATTCCTCCTAGAGCCCTCCTGCAATCGCCCATTAAAGCTACGAGTTTTAATAAATCAGATTGTACAAAAAAGTATCTCTTCATTTAATAACAAATATCAAAAAAGTGGCAAGAATTACCAAAAGTATCACATTTGGGTGCATTTGGTAAAAAGTAGTAAAATAGTATCCAAACATTCGAAAAAGAGGCAAATTGCTACTTTAGTAGCACCAACCGTAACGCTGGTTAGAAGACAATTGTATAATGTAATTTAGAAACTGTTAAATGATGTTTGATCTAACCAAACGTTTTCCAAAAGCAAATAATTTTTTAATAAAGCTAGTGGTTACGTGTAGGACGTCAAATATTTAATAGGTGTGAGCATAGCTTAAGACTTAAGTTATGTTCCCACTTAACAAATATTTGAAGAAAAAAATTCGAGAAAAACATAACTACTAAATAGATGAGCTTTCTTTTTGACAATTTTTATTGTTTTATTAAAAAAACATTTCGAGTAAAATATAATTAATAAGATGTCATTTTATCCAGCAAACGTTTTGTAAAAATATTTAGTTAAAATAGTGGTTACGTGTAAGGCGGCAAATATTTTTTAAATGTGACCATAGATTTAGTTTAAAATTCTTTTCTTTTTCAGTGATATTCCTTTTATCAACATACGCATGTCTCTAAATGCGTATCTGCTGATACGTAATATACAATTTTCTTTATATTTTCCATTATGTTTTGAAAAATAAAACCAACAACAGATACATTTGAACAGAAAATACTCTAACAAAAATACATATAAAAACACATGTAGAAAGATATTTTCTAATGCAAGTACATAAATACGTACACACTTACAAAGTTATATACTAAAAAAATCTAAACAACAACTTACACAGACCATTAGTGCTCTCTAAGAATCAGTAGTCATCTCTATTGATGGAAACAAAAAGTATCTTGACCAAAAGGAAAACCTGTTTCCATTTCAAATACTGCACTAAAAATGTGTTTGTGTAGATACATAACATACAGTCATATGTATGTATTTATGTATTGTATCTGTGTGTCTTATGTCCCAATACTCAATCTCTAAGAGGGGAGGTCTAAACTCTATAATAGTGGCTGGGCTATTGATTATTCGCTCACAACATCAAAAGCAACAACAATAAAACAACAATAATCTTAGATACAAATGAAAAGAAAAAATAAAATACCAGAAGAACTGAAAGATTAAATACAATTGTATGAAAATCTTGGCGAGATAGAAAGAGAAGAGTAACCAATGAAGAGGAACATTGATTTTTTTTTTCTTTATTTTTGTTGCTAAGTTTTCGTTCCATGTAACAAACGGTCGAGGTGCTGCTACCACTACAACTTCTTTGGTGTGCTAAAGTGGAAGAAGTAGAAAAAAATGGTGGTTTCCATTTATTAGTGTATGGTGGCAGACAGCAGATACAACAGCAGCAGTAGCAGTTCAAGAAACTAAAGAATGTTCTTTTTAAGAAATTAAATTTTATCTACATTTAAATATATACATACATATAAATACCTAGGTATTAGGGATGCCAATCGGGACTGATTTTTGAAAATCCCGGGATTTTGTAGATCCCGGTATTTCGTGATTTTTCGGGAGCAATGTGTTGCCTTAAAATGCAACTTTTTTTTAATAAACAACACTTTTTAAATATTCAAAAGGTTTTATATACGTAACATAAATTTTTAAAAATGAAAACAACAAAACAATTTATTTTATACATATGTTTATAACACTGGCCTCACCCATGATCAAACTAATCCGATTCTGAAAAAAGCTTAAAAAAATATACGTTTCTCTTAGTTTTTCTAGATCAATTCATTTCAGTTTTTTGACAATAATTCAATTTTTAATGTGAATTAAGTTGTGACGACATTAATACACTGCAAAGTGTAGTCCCTCATCGATCTCGATAGCTGAGTTAAAAACTGTAACACTATGTCGACTGCAGGTCAGTACACCTCCAGGGTGAGGGCGAGATTCATTATCAATAATTTAAGTACGTTTGAAATTTATTTTAAAACAAAATGTTTATACAAATGTTTCTTAAAACAGATTTCAACTTTAAATAATTTATTTATGAATACGTCAAATAGTGTTTATTATAAAAAATTATTTTATTTACCGTATGTTTTTTAAGCAAATTTTGTTTTTTTAATGGACCGGAAGGAATATGAGCTATTTCATCAATATTACGACTTAATTGTTATAATTATATCAACTTTTATTCTTTAGTTTCTGAATAAAACTTTAATTGGAACGTTAATAATTTTTATTTTTGCTTGATATATAACAATTATTTCTTGATTTCTATATTTTGCATAAAAATAATCATTTTTATTTTGGAATTATGTCTTTAGCCAAAGCTGAACTTGCTAAACGTAATTGTAAAAAAAGGCTTGAGATGTGAATCTGCAAATTTCGTTTCTACTTAAAATATTGGTTTTTATTAAGCAAAATACAAAAATCCAGAAATAGTCGTCATATATCAAGCAAAAATTGAAAATTTTAAATACTCGTTGTGTTCCAAAAACAAAAATTAAACTCAAAAATAAGAATTATTTGCAATAAAAAATATAACTCAAATATAATTTTTAATAATTTTTTTGTATATATCTAGTATAAAAATTCAATTAAAACGAACAGTTTTGTACATAAAAGTTGATATGTTAAAAATCCCGGGACTCATAAAAATAAATCCCGGGATTCGGGATTTATTAATTCCGAAAAATCCCGGGATTTCGGGATTTCCCGTTTGGCATCCCTACTAGGTATATATATAAATATATATATATATATTTACGTGTGTATGTACTTATGCTATTATCTATGTTAGTTATTTTTTAAGTTGTGGTATCCATTGGATACTTTCAATGTTTGTTAGGCATTTGTTAGATATAAATTCTTAAGAGGAAATTAAATTATAAAGTTGAATTGTTTAAACACTTTTTGTAACAGAAATATGACCAAGAATTCTTAATGCCAGTATATTTTAGCGCTAAAATTTAAATTTGCATAAGTAATTAAGAAAAGATTTATAAGAGACAAATATAAAAATCGTTAGTTACTTAATTATATATAAACCCGTAATTGACTATATCTGTTTACCAACACCACAATAGTGGAGCGGGTACATAAAAATATTGGTCCTAGAGCCAAATTTTAGTATACCAATCGACTCAGAATCATTAACGATGCAAAGTATAAGATTTAGCCAATATAGCTAGACAAAATTAATATCACGGTAAGTAATCGGGCTAGAGTTCTAAATTTTTGTGCAACGCATAACTTGTCCAACGTGCAACTTTCCTAATAATTTTAAAGAAATTGGACAACTGCCACGCAAACTGCCAATACTAGTACACACTTTTTGAAAAAAAAGTTATCACTTATCCCCAAAGAAACCATAAATCTGTGGTTTTCATAGGTAGCCGCGTATGTCCATTTTTTTTCGATTTTGAGATGTTGATGCCATATTGCTTAATTTTAAACGCTCTTTACATGGTTTTTAAAATTTCTGAAAAAATATGGACCAATTCCGATTTTTTTACGAAATTACCAATTTCAAAAAGTTCCATACCTAGCCCCATAGTTCGATCTAGAATGTTCTTTCCGCTGTCCTGAAAAATTTGATTTAAGAAACACGCGGTTACCTATGAAAACCACAGAAATATGCAATTGCATGGCAGAAACAATATATTTATCCGTTTAAGAGCTTTTTATGAATTTTGGCATCGATTTGTTCATGCATATTTTTGCATATTTTATCCTTTACAGCATTTTTTTTGCATAATTATATTCTAATAATATAATATTCTATGAGATTAATTTCAGTTATGTATTTTATAAATCTTCTATTCTATTCTATTCTTTAAATTTTTAGGAACGACTTTATACACTTAAGACTATTATCTTGTATCTTCCTGTTCTATTTAACTTTAGCTATCCGTTGGATAGCAATGAAGTAATGAAGTAGACACCAGAAAAATGTATTGCATTTTCTGGCCCGCTACGGCCTTCGTCAGCATTCTTTGTGTCACACTGGATAGTGATACTTTATAAATTGAATGTATTTTACTCCACTATTTGAACAAATAGAATCTAGGAATTATTTCTTTTCATAAGCTTCTTTATTATATTTAACATTTTTTATTTTTCGAATTTATTCTATGAGCTAAATGTTAGTTATGTATTTTAAACGCCCGGGAGACTATCAAATAAATACATCAATCACATAGTTATGTGCGTGCAGTCGTTCTTTTTCGGGTACACATACGCGTTGTCGGCAATGCTTGATGAAAATCAAAAAGTTTTGATTTTTTTATTTGATGGCTGATTATTTGATAGTCTCCGGTTGTGATTGACAAAAAAAATTATTTTCTTTGTGTTTGTTGTCATGAAAAATATAAATATTTTGGTTTTTTACAAAAAACAATTGTTGATTGCCGTGTTTATTTGTACGTCTCCGAAAAAGCCTCAAATAAACGACATTAACACATATGCACTGATTGACGGGTTTATTTGAAAGTCTCCAGAGCCCTTTATAAAGCTTTTTGTAATAGTTCTATTCCTTAAAATTTTTGGGAATGACTTTATACACTACCAGACTATAATATAATATATGGTAGTGTATAAAGTTGTTCCTAAAAATATAAGGAATATAATTATTATATATAATATATAACTAAAATTTAGCTCATAGAATAAATTCGAAAAATAAGAAATGTTCAATATAATAAAGTAGCTTATGAAAAGAAAAATTCCCAGATTCTATTTCCATAATTTAGGTAAAAGATCATTTCTGCAGCAACTTTTAAGTTTATAGTGCATATTTTGCCTTTTTGTGGCATATTTTGATACATGTAAAAGTTTTTTTTAGGTAATTACAAGACTTTTTGCTGAAAATTAAAAAAATTGTTCTCTCAATATTCTAATTTTTCTGTTTTAAATATCTGTCTGTATACCCAACGTGTTGCTAAGAATTCGTCATCTAAATTTAATTTTTTTCTGTAATATTGTAAGCCAAAGCAGGTTGCCATTAAAGATAAATGTTATTGTCAACTTTAAAATTTATATTTATATAAGTAACAATTAAGGAAAAAAACAGTTATATACCTTTTGGGTGATGTAATACATAGAAATATGGACCAATCTTTTAGTATACCGACCGACTCAGAATCCTTATTTAAAGGTATCCAACCATGTCCATCTGTCTATCTGGCTGGTTTTCTGTCTATGTTAACTTTGTGCGCAAAGTACAAGTTGCAAATTTTATAGATAATTTGATCAAATTTGGCAAATACATTAATTTTGTACTAAGGACGTCTATGTAAATGGTGAGAATCGGTCTATAATTTTACATATTAATCATAAAAACTTCTTTCCAAATTAGACTTTTTGTGTCCGTAAACCATCTAATATTTTACTGCAAATTAAATTCTTTTCGAATCGGCTTACATTTGCCCAAAAGCTGCCATCTATCAATAGCTTTAACTTCCTTTTAAATTTAAGCATTAATAAACGATGTAACGGCCGTCCCTGAAATCCCTTTAAGAGAAGAAGATCTAATATGGATGTTAATATATAGATAATATTCACCACAAATAGCTCTCATATAAATTTCAACCTCATAACATAATTTTGTTTTTGTGAGCCCATTACTGCGCATCGTTTCCTAATTGAGTAAAATCTCGATCTGTAAATACTATGGTGTTTGGGCTTTACCGATTATAATCAAATTAGGAATTTTTGATTTTTTTGGGGCATAATTTTATTCATGTTAAATATGTTTTAATTCAGAGACTGTGGTCTCCTGCAGACAAGCGAAGAGCTTCGCGGGATTAGCGTAGGAATAAAAAAAAAAAAAAACTAAAAGAAACACACAAGGTAAATTTATGAAAAAAAACAAAAAAAAAAAAAAAAAAAAAAAAAAAACAATTTTCACGGCATATTTTCGAGTTTTACTGCATATTTAATGCGCATAAAACGCGTTTTTAGGGCATATTTCTGGTTTCCCTGCTTATCACTTATCACTTGTTAGGTCTTATTTCACAACGAATAAATTTTTTTTTTTTACAATAAAGAGATGAACACCCAGAGAAAAAATATGTTTAAATATGGTCCCCTCCAACAAAACTATTTTTAAATAAAATTGGAAAAATACTATGGTTAGTTTAACCATATTTTTGTCATCGACAACCATATTATGGTTGAATTAGTCCTCCATCAAGAAGGCACAACCATATTATGGTTGCCTCAGAACATGTTTTGGTTAATAATAACTAAAATATGTTAAACATTTATAATAGCATGGTTGATTTTCAACCAAAGCATGTTGCTCTTAGAAAAGGGGAAAATACTATTGTTAATTTAAACACAAATTATTTTCATAATTAACCATAACATGTTTAGAGGCAACCATAATATGGTTGGGGCTTTCTTGATGGAGGATTAATTTAACAATAATATGATTGTCGGTGACAATAATATGGGTCAATTAAACACAATATGTTTAAAATTTTCTTTAAACATAATTTTGTTGGAGGTGACCATATTTAAACATATTCTTTCTCTGCGTGCATATAAGAAAAAAAATTGTAATAAAAAATATAATGAAATAATTAATGAATTAAATAATATATGAAGTATAAAGATTTTTGAGCGCTAAATTAAAATCCGTTTTTAGTCTTTCTTATAATGTTAAGTTTTTTATGGGCTAGACTATTATTTCGCACGAAATTAAGTGGTTATGCTAATACATTTTATCATAAATTTAGAACGATTTGTGGATTGTGATCATTTACAAAATGATTAGGTATAACATTTCCTTTGAGTCATCTAAATAATATTTTTCTTATTTTCAAATTATCGCTACAAAACTTTTATATTTTTTTTTTATCATTTATCAGAAATCCAAGTATATAACGAATAAAATAAGCCATGCAATCATGAAAATCAGTAATCAGAAAATAACTAGATGTGATTGAATCAAACTGTGAACAGATTTGGATTCAGCACGGTAAGGTCAAGTAAAATCACATAATAAAGATCTCTTTCCCCCGACTTTTTTCTTGCCGACCAGTATTTTTAAAACATTTACATTCTTACAAAGCTTTTTCTGATATTTCAGGCAAAGTAAATAAATATAATTAATATGAAATATAAAGTAAAATAATATCAACAAATATTTATAATATAAAGAAAAACTTAACAAACCATTCGAAAATTCTTGAGTTCTTTAAAATTTAGTTATACAAATTAGTCTTCTATATGAAAAAACAAAATAAAATATTTTGATCTAAGTTCCTCAAAAAGAACGTGCAGCATAACAATTGCAAATATTAATTGTATATATTTTTTAATTTTACATTGGGGGGATTCACAAGGTGTGCTATCAAGTCATATCGTCATAATGTCCTAAATAATATTTTACAATTGTTTAAAAAAAAAATATTGTTCTGTTTCAAACAACATAAAAAAATATTTTTTTTTAAACAATTGTAAAATATTATTTAGGACATTATGACGATATGACTTGATAGCACACCTTGTGAATCCCCCCATTGTTTATTTGCTTCGTAGCACAAAAATTTCCCAACTCTTAAATTGTGCATATAAGGCAATTATATGTCTCGTTATCACTTAATACATATTAATGTTCGAGATATACACAAAATAGATTAAAGATTCAAAAAGTGTTAACAGAAAAGCGCTAAGGGAAAAATATGTTTCTTTTTGACATTTAAAAAGCGCTAAATCTAAGCATTTGCAAAGTGCAACCCTGCTCTCGAATACTTGTCTGTACATACAGTGGTTTTTAATTTCTTACTTGTTTAATATTAAAAAGAGAACAACTTGTAGTAGATGCATTAAAAATAATAACACAACCCGCCTAATTTTATAAAAAATTTAAAAAAATATAAGAAAAAAATTCAATACAATCTTCAAAAACAAAGTAAACTAATTTTATGTTTAAAAATAATTAAAATTTATTTCAAATCTTTATAACGCCATATGGTTTAAAAAAAGCTCTAAGTTACATTGAAAATTTTTAAAGGAGAAGAAAAAAATTCAAATATAATCAAATTCTTTAATTTTTTTTTATTAAAATAAACAATATGACAGATGATCTCTTATTAAAATACAACAAAGACAATCTTACTGTTGATAAACAAAATATAAAAATACAAAACTTTCTTTTTTTGTGTTCGTTATTTGTTATTTATCGAAAGGCGGTTGCACTTATTCCTTTTAGAATTTTGTTGATGAAACGTTATTTTTAATTGTAAGAGTGCCAAATTTTCAAGAAACATGTATTTTGATATGGTGCATCATTATCGATCGAAAAATCGATATTGAATTTTGTGTAACTTAGGGCTTTTTGAAAACATATGACGATATGTAGATAAAATACAACAGATGTCTTATAGACTCTGAAACCATCTAAACGATATGCTCCAAACCGGTTTCGTTAAAAAGGCAATTATGTGAAGATGGTTTTAATTTTTTTTCTTACTATACTAGTTCCGCAGGAAAGAAACCAGAGTCTATGGCGGGAATCGAACCCGCAACCCCGGCGCTGAGACATAAAAACTAGGACCACGAGGGGAGGTAGGGCGGAAATTTTTGTCTCAGTGAAACAATCCAACAGATTTTAATGAAATTTAAAATATAAATAGATCCCTATTTAGATAGACACAAGAGCTACGATTTTTTTTTTCAAAAATGGGGTTACGAGGGGAGGGAAGCGTAGTAGCTCACGCCGTGTATCCGCTAGTAAGTAATATATATTAAACTAGCATTTAATAATCTACTTTCTCTACTCGTTAGCGTCTCCTTTCCTTTCGTGGAGATATTTTTATATGCCAAAGTTTATCTTTCTAGGTTTTAAGTTTAAACAAAAAAGTACCAATATTTTTTATCTCTCAGGATTCTGTTCCAATAATTATATGTTTTTAACTTCAATATTATAGAAAATTCAAAAGTACCTTATGCAGAACGGAAAAGTTACGTAAAAAAATTAGTTTCCTGTATTTAAGTATCAAAAAGGGGGTTGATACTTTTTTCTCCCCATTGAAATATCAAACATTACAATATTGTAATGGGAGCCCATAATTTAATATGTATAAGTCAGTGAATGAATGATTTTCACCAGTCGAATTTCGAAAAAGTACCAAATTTATATTTGTATTCTTTTAGATAAGAATCTTTGAGATGCTATATCTTTAGAGTTTTTTTATTCCCGCACTTTTTGGATTCCCGGGAAAACGGGAAATAAATATCAAATTCCCGGGATCCCGGGATTCCCGCCCAATTTTTTTTATTTATTTATTTACGAATCCAATGAAACTAATATTTCTTACTGGCTATTACGATTAAAATAATTAAATCTATTATATATTAGATTTATATAACAAAAACGTAAAAAATTTAAGATTAAAGTAATTTTAAGACTCTTAAGAGGTTATTTTGATGCCAAGAGGATCATGGAAATCAATACACGTATATACATTGTCAAATTCAGAGCTCATTTGCATAATTAGAATGAAAGTACTGAAGTCTTAGTGGAATAACATTTCTGAAAGGGCGATTAGGAACTGAAAGCACAACATTACGAAGTAGGAATTCTGAAACAATTTTACCGTTTAACAAATTCAGCAGGAAGGAGAAATGTTATTTACTACATATATTTAATAACATATTTTTTACAATGTTATAACCCTTAATCAGCAGAGGTGTATGAAGGTATACTAAGTTTGTCATTCTATGTGAATCTTTTTTAATATTATTGTGAATCCTTCATTAATTCTAAGCCGATTTAGTCATATGGGTGCCAAATTGCTTCTAGATCTTCTAGGCTGTTTGGGAGTGAATTCCAGTAGAATCGCTTCTGTAGGCAAAGAGTTATGCACCCAAATGTGGAACTACCTCCCTAAAAACTCCACAAAAACTAACATAAATTTGTGGCGAAATGCACCTTTTCTCATTAAATTTCTACAAATTCGTTTTATAAGGCACCAAATAATTTACATACGGCTCCATGTTTAGACCAATCTTGTAAATCATGTAAGTATGGCTAAAAGCGTAACGAATACTGCTTTTGTGGTGCAATTTAGCATATTCTACTTTCATAAGACACAAAATTACTTGAAATGCCGCATATAAAGCACAATCTAGGAAAACACTTTACTACGCCCTTAGCCGCAAAACCTTATAATATTATTGAAAAATTTACACTTCAGTGTGCTAAGACAAGAAATAAAATTTCATGAAGATAGGCCTATAATTATCATAGGCCCTATATAAAGCCTATTCTTAAAAATGAGCTCAAACTGTAGTAAATTTTAATATTGTGGTGAAATTTAGTTGGATTAATTTCCAACGGCACTAGATTTACATAGATTTACTAAAGTTTTAAAAAAAGAATTTCTTCAAAATTTCCCTGGAATCCCGCAACTTATTCCCGGGTAAGCGGGAATTGAAAACAATTGAAAATCCTGGGAATTCCCGGGAATTTGGTATAATCTTAATTTCTTTATTTATTGGTTAATACAGATTATACAGAAACTAGAAAACCATTTTTGTAATTAAAGGGTGTTTTTTATAGAGGTATATAACTTTGAAATTGAACAAAACAAAGATGAATTTTTGAAATTGACATGAAATTCTGGAGGTCCGATTCTCCAACATATATCGGCAATAACGCCCTATATCGGCAATAACGCGGCAAGTTTTGCCCTCCTAGTGGACAATTGTTTCGGGCTTATCGGCGTAGACTAGCGACTTCACATATTCCCACAGAAAATAGACTAGCGGCATTAAGTCGCACGATCTTGGAGGACAACTCACTAGTCGGAAACGAGAAACTATGCGGTAACCTAACGTTTCCTTCAATTAATCATGGTTGTTCAATTGATGAACGAAAACGTCAGTAATCATGGCTCTAAAGCAGTCACCATTGACTGTAACGTTCTTACCAGCATCGTTTTTAAAGAAGTATGGACCAATGATTCCAGCAGCCCATTCCCAAACAGTCAGATTTTCTGGATGTAACGGTGTCTCAACATACACTTGGGGATAATCATCACTCCAAATACGGCAGTTTTGTTTATTTACGTATCCATTCAAACAAAATAAACTTCATCGCTAAACAAAATTCACTTATGAATAAAATTTACCAAGTTAAGACTTTCTTTGAAATTAGGACACCTTTAAACTTTATATAACATCTCGCTTACCAATGTACGCTCTTCTGTCCCTGCAAAAAAGCTAGAATAACCAAAAATAATTAGCTTGCAATAAAGTCATTTTTCAAATGTTGCAAGTCGCGACCCTCTTGTCTCTTATATTCTTTTTCAGCTACTTATTGCATTTGTTTCTATGTCTAGCACAGTCTGGATCTAAGGTGAAAATTAAGAGAAATACCAGCAAAACGTCCCTCTTTTACCACAATTTGTATTCGAAATTTTCTTCTTTTAAACATAATTATCACCAGCATGATGATCATCATGGCAACGTTTTAAGTAACGAATTTTCTTGTACTGATAACGCGTTTTCCATTTGATGGCAAATTGTCTTCTCTTCTCTGCACTTTGTGAATGTGTTTGTTATAAGGAATCGGTATGTAAAATATAATAACTGCCCCTTAAACACATGCAACAAACGCTGAATACTTTTTTTTTAAACAATTTTATAACGATCGCCAAGAAGACGCGTCACAGTTGACCGCTTTGATCGTTTCGTTTTTCTTTTTTTTCTTCTATCTCTTGGTCTTTCTTCATTCTTGTGTTGATACTTCTAGACGGGCAGAAGGTAAGCGAGCAGGCAAGGTGTGCAGCTTTACGACATTCATTCGTTTATATGTTTTTTTTTTTGAGGAAAACAACAAGAAATATTTGAAAGCGACAATGACGTTGATGATGATGTGGTCGTTATTTTTGTTGCTGTTGTTGTTTTCTTGTTGTCGTTCTTTGGTGGAAGTAGAGGAAGTTCATAAGGGTCGTCCGTCAACGAAATTACACTCCACACACACGTGATGTGACGCAGTAACAACAATAACACATACAATTTTTTTTTTAATGAAAATAGTTAAAATATGCATAGAAAATATTGAGTATTCCAACTGCGTTTTCTTAACAAATTTTCTTTATTTTTTTTTTGCTGTTGGCTGTTGCATGTATTTGTGTCACATAATTTAATGGTTTGATCGTCATCTGTTTCAAGCGTTGTGAGTTTTTTGTTGTAGTTTTATTTGCTTCTTATCTTCTATTTGTATGTGTTGATTAGATGCATGCAGTTTAAGGGTTATTAAATTGAGTTTTTACTATCTGTCTATTTGCATTTAAGTTGATTTTCATTCTGTGCAGTTTTTAATATGAAATTTAAATACACAGAAAAAATTATTAAATTTCTCCAATTACCAAATTTATACTCAATTCATAATATCAAGCAAACAATTTGCTGATTTTGCACCTATTTTCAAAATGATTATATTGCTTACTAAAAATTGTAAAATTCTGAATATTTTTTTCAATAAATGATGTTTAATTTTAATTAAAAAAATTCAAAAAAAACTTTGCCATTTCAATAAAGTCAATTAAGATTTTTTGGTATTTAATTAAAATTTATTTCAAAAACAACTAATATTTTAATTTAATCAAAATTAAATTTTTAATTTTCTTTCAACTTAAAAAATAATTGATTCAATTATCACGTTAATTAAATTTAGGCCCTAATTATGTAAAACGGAGCGCAACGCCAAAGAATAACATTGAAAGCACAAACAATGTCATAAATATTTTGTAATGTTGTTGTTGCTTTCTAGAGAAATTCACACAGAAAAAATTTTTGCCAAAAAGTTTTTAATTAAATAATTAATTGGTGAACATTAATTTTTTCAATTATTTTTTTTGTTTGCTGCAATTAATTTTTTTAATCAAAACACAAAAATGTAAATATTTTTGTATAAGTTGTGTATTTTTTTAATTGATGCAATTAATTTTTTAATTGATTAAATTTGTGTGGCATGACTCGAAAATACAAATCCGTTAATTGATATGATCAATTCGTTTGCAGGGGCAAAATTAGTAAAAAATTTAATTGTCTGAACGAATTGTTTAATTAAAGTCGATTTTCTATTTTTTCTGTGCACCTTGCGTTTTAAGATTTCGAACGCTGCATAGCTTGTGTCGTTGCAAATTTTCTGTTGAAAGCAACAACAAAATTACAAAATATTTATGACATTGTTTGTACTTTCAATGTAATGCTTTGGCGTTGCGCTGCGTTTTACATGATAAGGGCCTTAAATACTTTTAAAACCATTTTTAATTGATAAAACACGTTCCTTCCAACGTAGCAGGATTGTAAGGGAGAAATGTAAAAGCTTCGCTTAGCATATCGCTTACGGAAGACATGAATTTTATATAGCGAGTTCCCACTATAAGGCAATACATTTTTGAGACAGCAAGCGCTTTTGTCAGCGCTTATAAAAATTATTGAATGTAATGATCAGATTTACACACCGAATTGTTAGTTGTTACCGCTATTCTTAATATGCTTCCTTACAAACCTGCTTCGTAGTAAAGGAATGTCGTCTCTCTTCAAAAGTTATATTTCTTTTTACAATTTTTAAAGAATTTTTTCAATTACCTTACTGCAACTCTGTATATCTTATAGCGTAGCGCATAAATGTGCGCTTTCTACGAAAAACAAGAAATTTTTTTGGGGTATTTTTTATACCCACACAACCAAAGTGGTGTTGGTATTTTGCATGTGTGAATGGTGTGTGTAACATCCCAGACCCACCTTTAAGCATACCGATTGACTTAGAATCACCTTCTGAGTCTATCTAACGTTAACCGTCCATCTGGGTAACAGGTTTTGTTTTAATATATTTAATAAGCGTTTAATTTAAAAATAAGAATTTAAAGATACACCCGTTCTAGTCAAAAAAGATTAACAGGATTCTATAACTTAAAAGAGCTTTGGTGAAGCTTTTGCAAAAAGTTTATCGTGAATCAAGCTGAGTTAAAGTCTAAAGGATATCTAAAACCTCTAATATCAGTAAAGAGATAAAAAAGTAATGGCATGAATTTGGTCTTGGTGTAAACTTGTAAACTGCTGATTAATTTTCTATAATCTGTGTTGAGTTACTCTGCATTCTTGCAGGCTGCGTACAAACGACTAATTAAAATAATAACAAGTAAGAGTTCTTTATTCGACTATGCCGAATCTTATATGCCCTTTACCATGGTGCGATAAGAAAAGAAAGTTACATAAATACTGTTCTTTAGATATATATAAATTATTTTGTACCACGCCCTCTTCTTCAATCTATATTCTATATATATTGTGTAGTTATATCCAAGACATCTTGTACCTAATTTGAAAACATTGGCTCTTGCCTTTCCCTAGTTATAAAGAAATCTATAATATCTTTGTACGGGAGGTGTCACGCCTACTTATCTAATCCCGCTGATATTTTTTAGAGAGGTTGTGTGTTTATAACCACGCGAGAGGTACCAAATTTGATCAACTTTTCTCTTACAGTTCTTAAGATATAAATAAATCTATTTTCTGCCACGCACACTTCTTCAATCCCGCCCACATTTTGTTAGATGTTGAGTATTGATAACCAAAATGCCTGTACCTTATTAAGAATCTTTGCCTGTTGCCATCCTCCAGATATAAAGAAATCTATAAAGTCTTTTATGGAAAATGCCGCGCCCACTGCACTAATCTCGCCCAAATCGTCGGATGTCGTGAATTGATAACCAAGATGCTTGTACGTAATTTTAAAACTTTGGCTCTTGCCGTTCTCCAGATTTACAGAAAAAACAACAACAAGGGATTTGTGGGTAGAATTAGAAGCGGGCCCGGCTTTTTGTTCATATCTCAGTTATTTGTGGACCAATCAGGCTTAATTCCAATAGCAAACTTTTCGGTACTATATGTGATGTAAACATATTAAAACCTAGCCCCTTTATCATATCTGGGACCTTAGCAATAACCCATTCAGCGGACAAAAGGACAGACGCACAGACGTACAGACGAACTTCGTTAAATCAACTTCACTACTCATAAAGACCTTTCTCAATCAATATTGTAGAAATTACAAATGGAATAACAAATTTATATATACTCTTTCCCCTTTGGTGAAGGGTATAATAAGCACGCTTACCTGCGATGTTTTCAATTGGATTGTTCCTTAAAGCCCTTTTACACCATAATAGTGAGTATTACGACAAGCAAAAAGTTAAATAAATTCAAAATGTATAACAGTGTAAAACAAATTTTTATGAAATGTAAAAAAATACGTAAACAATTTTAAATTTCTAAACCAAAAGATTTTTCATTTTATCATAGTTGTATTTTTAGAAAAACACAAGAAAAAATCAGGGATGGAAAATTTAAATTTTTTTTAAACATTTCCACTATTATATTTGTTCTAATAAAAAAAAAATAGAAAACTGATAGAAATAATTGAAAAATTTCAAGTGTTTTCTTTTTAATTTTAGAAATCAATTCGTCACCTAAAATGTAAAAGGGTGTAACAACAAAAAAAGTCCAAATAGAGTTTTTAATTGATTTTTTGTTCGTTTTATTAAACTATCAGGCATTTCATAGAGTACAATTCCGTTTGGAACCGAAGAAAACATATTTGTGTATTGATAGAAAGTATATTTTGATAGTTTTTTGGCCTTTAAGATATAGAAAACTCCCATTCCGTTCATGAAAACAAAAATGGTTTCATTCCGCAAATTTTTTTCGTAATTTTCTGAAACACCAAAATACGGAATGAATTCCGTTTCCGAACGGAATTGTACTGTGACATGGCTGTATAGGTTTACAAAAAATTTTAGAACCCTACGATTAAAAATGGCGACTTTATTAAAGAAATTCAAACGTCAAGTATACCTTGTTGCTATTGATTTTGTAAAGTTTTTGCTTTTCCTGTAAAAAAAATAAAAAGTGTTGTTATGCCCTTTTGCATTTTAGGTGACGAATTATATTTAATGTAAAAACTGATTAAATACGATACACAGACGAAAACGGTCATTTAAAGAATTTATGTTTTTTAATATTTGCAAAAAAATAATAGCGCTCCTAGAGGTTCTGTGTAAAGTGTAGACGAAAAATGTAATGAAAACGATTTTTATTTGATTCTTTGACAATCAGTCCAAAAATCATTGGATTTTGTGAAAGCAAAAATCTTAAGACTTGTAGAATAGTGTAAAAGGGATTTTACACAAATTTACACAATACGAATTTATAATTTTTAGCTCCTATAGATATTTTAATATGACTTTTATTTTTTAAGAAACTATATAAAGAGATCAAATTAAAGTTCCGTGATGATGGCTGGTTACTTCTTAAACCGTATATTTCATTTAAACCACGCGTCACGACGTTGAATCTTAAAGGACATTGCAATAGAGATTAGAGATTAAGACTGCTTGTTGCAAAGTACCCTTCCCAAAGTCGTCATTTACTGGCTGTGGCTTAAATCCAAACAGCCGGCAAAGTCATCTTAAATATGGTCGGATTAGGGACTGGTTTTTGACCAGGACTTAGAGGAAAATAAATAGATTAGGCTCATCAATGAGGGGTAAGTAAATGATTTAGGCCAAATAAGTCGTTTTGTGGTGTAATGTATTTATTTAAAAAAAAAAATCTTTATTTTACTTGCTTTCTATTTCATAGGAAATTAAAAGGGAGTAAAATATACATACATAATTTGTATACCCTCCACCACCACTAGTGGTGAATGAGGGTATACTTAGCTTGTCATTCCGTGTGAAACTTTTTTATTATACGTCTAGGACCGTATATATTCTGGCTCCTCGAGTTATTCTAAGTCGATTTTGCCATGTCCGTCTGTCCATCTGTTGCAAACACGCTCACTTTCGAAAAACGCAAAAGAAAAGACTAAACTTGGTCTCAAATTGCTTGTAGTTAACCTAAGCAGTTTGGGATTGAAATCCAGCAACATCGGGTTAGTAGGATCAGAACTATGAATCAAAATGTGGAACCATCACCTTAAAAAAATTGATAATTTTGATACAAAAACTAACATAAATGGTGGAATAATACACGGAATGATATAAAATTTTTCATACTGTTAAATTTCGAGAAGATCAGTCCATAATTGACCATAGGCCCCATATAAACCCTACTCGCGGAAAACAGTTAAGTACGCCTAAAATCGTAATAAAAAACGCTATCATACCAAAAGTGTAATGGTACGTCACAGCTTTATAGGTTCAGAAATCACACTGTAAAATTTCGTGAAGATCGGTCCATAATTTACCCTAGGCGCCATATAAACCCTTCTTCCGGCAAACAGTTTAGTACGCCTAAGACCGGAAATAATAATGCTATCATAATAAAATTTGATACGTCACAGTTTTTTGTGACTACAAATCACACTGTAAAATTTCTTGAGGATCGGTCCATAATTTACCCTACTCCCGGAAAAGAGCTTAGTACGCCTAAAACCGTAATAAATAATGCCATCATAATGAAATTCGGTACGTCCCAGGTTCATAGGACGTGAAATCGCACTACCAAATTTCGTGAAGATCGGTCCAAAATTTAACCCTAGGCCCCATATAAATCCTACTCTCAGAAAACAGTTTATTGCGCCTAAAACTAAATAAAGCTCACTTTGCGAAAATAATTAAATTCGCCTAAAACCATAACAGATATAGATATTCCGGTAAAATTTCTTCCAACTTAGATTCATATGGCCAGAAAAAATATCATGCAATTATGTGACATCCACTGTTAACGACTAAAACTAATTAAACTGCTGTATTAAAATTAATTCTAATTTATTTTTCGTAATACCAGAAATCAGTCTTCAGACTCAAAAAAAAAGTCATTTTTTTACCCCTCTGAAAATAAAGGTTGATACATTTTATGATGATTCCCAAAATATTTTGGTTCTAGCGTTGACCATCCGTCAGCTGGACCATTTTTAAAAAAGGTCTTTTTTCAGTTTTTCGAATTTTTTTGTATTTTGCTCCAAGACGACATAAATAAAATTTGGTATCATCGAAAACAGTTTTTGAAGCAGCATCCAATGGTATATAAAACTTGACCGCTTGCGAACCACTAATTGAGATATTTAACTAAATAAATATTTTCGTTTCGGGTTTTCATACAAATTCTACGTATGTGGAAGTAATGTCCTGCTTTTCAAATTGAATCTGTTTTTAAATAATGTTAATTTATATATTTTTGTAATTATTCACATAAAACGCGAAAATCGCGATATATTTGATCTTTTTTTCATATATAGGCAATATGGGTATAAAAATTTTTCATTTTTCAATTTATCAAAATGTGAAAAATACAATAAAAAAATATAAAATTAATAAAAAAATACGTAGAATTTGTATGAAAACCCGAAACGAAAATATGTATGTAGTTAAATATCTCAATAAGTAGGTCGCAAGTGGTAAAGTTTTATATACCATTGGATGCAGCTTCAAAAACTCTTTTCGATGATACCTAATTTTATTTATGTCGTCTTGGAGCAAAGTACTAAAATATTCGAAAAACTGAAAAAAGACCTTTTTTAAAAATGGTCCAGCTCACGGATGGTCAACGCTAGAACCAAAATATTTTGGGAATCATCATAAAACATATCAACCTTTATTTTCAGAGGGGTAACTAAAACACTTTTTTCGGCTCCCTACAACTTGAGTCGGTCTAATGTAAGTATATACAACTAGTTTTTAAGAAAAACTTTGACATATGTTCAAATAGTTCATAATTAATCACTCTCTGAGATTTATGTGAATACATAAATACAAAAGATAAAGTAATATTTTTTGAATTTAAACAACTGGGGATTTGCCCAGCTGCTTAGGAACCATGGAACGCAATTGCCTGCTTATCTTAATGTTGTGTCATAAATCAATTAAATTTAAATCAAATATTTGTATTTGGTATTTACCTCAACTTTATCAAATAAAATTTGTTGCTTTTCTAACACAATAATAAAGATTTAATGAGCACACAAAGACAACTTAATTTTTAAGACTGACTAGTCATCTTGACGGGCCAGCCACAAGAATTAAATCGTTTTTAACTTCCGTATTTGCTAAAAGAAAGACACATTATTAAGGAATTAACTTTATGAGTCTTAAATCTCTTTGTAGTCCTGCCAGCATACAAATTTGTTATTTCCTATAATTATTTTCTGAAGGGCTGAGAGACCGAAAGATAAGCAAACGCATGTGCGCACTTTTGTATTTATTTACTAGTTAAGTGATTTTATTGACAAGATTTTCGTACCTGCTTCTTTTAAGAATGAAAATACTGTTGACGTGTAAGATTGACTTTTTAAGTTGAGTGCATTACAAAATTTTCTAAACGATTTAGGAAAATCTAATTATAATGATTGTGTGTCTTTTAAGTTTTAAAAGGATTTTCCTTAAGAAAAATTATTTTACATGTTTTGGGTGACAAATTTTTTTTAAACTAAATTCAGCCACATGGCTTATGTCTGACTGTGTGTGATTTTATTTCATAATGTGCCATGTAATTATCAATATTTAACCGCAATTAATGAAACATTTAACTTGAACATGTTAGAGTAACATTAAACTAAGTATTATTAAATTTATTTCTATTTTTAGTTTTGTTTTAAGTTGTTTCTTTTTTCTTCACTCGTTTTTATCATTTTAGCGTGCATAATTATAATTTCTTCGACGTTTTTTTCTCGTTGTTGTGGGAATTTGCAAAAGAAAACAATAGAAATTTTACTTTCATACAAACATCTTGAACCAAAGTGTACGAGTACTTTTTGTGTCTGGCAGTTTTTATTTTCTTCTTAAAGCAAAATTTCTATCAGCTTGAATACTTTTTTTTTAATCTTGTAAAGCAGTAGCGTCCCTAGGAAAAGTTAAATTTCTTTGCGAAACAAGCTACATAAATACATACATCCCAGAGTATAAACACACCCATACCAAAACAAGTAAGAAAGTATAGTCGGTAAAGCCTGACCTTATTATACAATACACTTAAGTACTAAGAGACGAAATTCCTAGAGTGCATCCTATTTGCGACTCATGGACAAACATGCACCCGCCATATTTTGTTATGAGGTTGACTTACATATATTAAAGTTCTTTGTGATTCTTTGTGAACAGGGAAACCCGAAATATACTCTAAAAAACGAGTTTTAAGCGTTTAATATGCCGTGAAAATTGTTAAAAATATGATCCAAAAAATTAAAAATTGCTCATTTGAAAACCCAATATTCAACAATTTTAAACATTTGCATTAAAAAAAAAAAGAAAAACAATCGTTAAAGCTCTAACGCCAGACAAATTTTCAAGATTTTACCCTATTAGAAACGATGGATAGTCATCTGCTCACGAAAACAAAGTTAGGTTATGAGGTTAAAATTTATATGAGAGTTATTTGTGGCGAATATTGTCTAGAAATTCACCACTATCGCGAATGAACGTTCCCAAGACAAAACTCCCAAATTTTATGATTTGCTATCGTGAATGTTCCCATAGAAATTTTTTGTGAATGCGTTCACAAACATAAAAAATATGGCATCGCGATTATTTACTACCAACAATTATTTTACAAAATTAATTCACAAAAATTGTTATTGGGAACAAGAAGTATGTACACATGTAAGTTGCTAAATATTTGTTTTTAAATTTTCAACTTTATTAAACTTATTTTATTGAAGGAGTATTAATAAAGATCAAAGTACTTGCTTGGTGGAAGCCAAACTTCTGCTAGCACTTCACTAAATGTAGATTGTGCTAAAGCGACATCGATTTGGCTGCCCACCCCCTTTTGGTAGCTGCCTTCCGCCAAAAATCTTTTTCACTACGGTGGGTACCGCGAACATTTTACCTCTAGGAGGCAAGTTTTCTTCCAACACGTTCAGTAGGAATTGGAAAGCATCTTTGTTAATTCTATAATATTCCTGAAACCTGTCAAAAACATTTGATTTAGAGACAAACACATTTATAACTTTAGGACTTTTACCTTGTCTCCGTTAACGATAGCGGATCTGATTCATCGCATATATGTCTTCGCTGCAATCGTTCCGTGGATTGATTTTCTTCTTCCAAAATCAGGAAACGCAAATAAACAATATTAATTTTAAATTAACACTTTTCTTCACAAAATAGACTTTTCTTTTATAAGCACGCAAACTATTTATAAATCAAAACAAACAATTCAAAATAGAAATTGTTACTCCCATGATATTCACAATAGACTTTTTACTCCCAAAAAATTCGCGATACCAATTTGTTGGGGATGGGAATACACGTTTACTCCCAAACAACTTATTCCCATAACATTCGCGATAGGGGTGATTAACATCCATATGAGATGTTTTCTCTTGAAAGGGATTCCAGGGACGGCCGTTAACTAGCTTATTAATGTTAAAATTTAAAAGTTAAAGCTATTTATAGAAGGCAGCTTTTGGGCAAATGTAAGCTGATTCGAAAAGAATTTAATTTGCAGTAAAATATATTTTTGTGGCGAATTTAATCTAAATACTAACAGAATTAGATGGTTTATGGACACAAAAAGTCTAATTTGGAAAGAAGTTTTTATGGCTAATATGTGAAATTATAGACCGATTCTTACCATTTACACAGACTTCGTCGTTAGTACAAATAAAATGTACGAGTATTTACCAAATTTGATAAAATTAATTACAAAATTGCTACTTGGACTTTCAACACAAAGTTAATATGGGCAGAAAACCAGCCAGACGGACGGATGGACAGCGTTGGATCACTTTAAAAAGTGATTCTGAGTCGGTCGGTTACTAAAAGGTTGGTCCAGATTTCTATGATTTACATTGCCAAAAAATGTATATAATTGCTTTTATCCTTCATTTTTGTTTATATAGATATAAAATTGGAAAGTTAAAAAGAACATTTATCTTAAATGATAACCTGCTTTGGCTTACAATTTTAGAGTAAAAATTAGACGAAGATGGCGGAATTGAAGAAACACGCAAAATTTGGATTAAAAATTTTTTTTATTTTATTTGCTACTAAAGCTCTTGTAAGCATAAAAAAATTCAGCATGTATCAAAATATGACCTAAAAAGGCAAAATATGCGCTATAAACTTAAGAAATGCTGCAAAATGCTCTTTTAACTAAATTATGCAAAAAAAAAAAAAATGCTGTAAAGGGCAAAGTATGCAAAAATATGCACTAAAAAATCGATGCCAAAATTCATAAAAAGCTCTAAAACGGATAAATATATTGTTTCTGCCTTCATTGGTCGCAAAAGGAAAAACAAGCAATTGCATGTTTATGGTACCCCTGGTTATGAATATTTTCTACATATCTTCATCTATATGAGATTTGTTGGTAATTTTAGGATGGGTTTGTATATGGTTTATTTTGGACCTGTCAGCACAACATTTTGTCGTCAATTACCAAACAATACCAACCTTTATAAGGAATTAAAAGCTATTTTTTGAAGAAATATTTGTATGAGAGCTACGGTCAGATATGGACCGATTCCAATAAAATTTGGTAATATGATTTAGATTGCAATGAAAAAAGTTTTGACCAAATTTAATCTAAATACCAACATAATAAGATGGGTAATGGGCACAAAGACTCTATTCCGGAAAGAAGTTTGTATGGGGGAGGGGTTTAGGGGTATGTAAAGTTACGGACCGATTCCCACCATTTTAATTGTCTGGGTTCTTGTGCCAATTAGATCCTTTCACCTATCTAAATTTCATCAAATTTCTCCATAATTACGACCTCTACTTTGCGCACAAAGTTTACATAGGCAGCCATCCAGCCAGCCTTTTTTAATTTGACTCAGAAATGGATTCTGGGTCGATCGGTATACTTAAAGTTAGGTCTAGGTCCAATATTTTAAGGTGTTACAATACCCTCTCTACTATAGTGGTGCGGATATAAAGCACTCACTGAATAGGGAATCTACCTAAAAGAGTTGAAGAGTTTTGTATAGGGCAAAGAATAATAATTCTAAAATATAATTTCTCAAGCAATAAACCGAAAACTGACCAATTCGATAATAAAATTCAATTTTTTAAAATTTTCGAAACTGTAAAGACCTTCTTATTATTTATTAGAATCAGTTTTTGAGCAAGTTAACTTGAACAGTCTTCTATATTTTTCCACAGAGGGAATTGAGTTTCTAAACTTTAAATTCTTTCCGACAATCTAGTTTTTAAAGAACATTCACGAAGGTAATTCTCCACAGACTATTTACCTTGAAGATAAGATAATTTATCGAGAAAGAAATTGAGAACTGTGGAGAGTAAAGAGCTGAGGAAGCAATAAGGAGCTGCTATCGTCCCCCCAGAAAAGAGATGGAATCATTCTGACACTAAAAGGATATAATAGTGACTAAAAAACATTTAATTTAGTAAAGCTTTTTAAAACAATGTTCACCAAATATGATAGAATTTTACATAGGTACAGTGAAACCTCCCATAACGGTACTTCGCATAACCGGACGCCGAAACTCCATTATTTTTATTTTTCATAATAATTATTAGTATTGTGTTTATTTTATTGAACTGTTAATGGTTTTTAATCCAAATTTCGATATTTTTAATTAGGCTTAACAAACAATCTCTTAGGAGGGGTTTGCCGTTTTACCCTCACCGTCATTGAAGCCGGATGACGTCAATAGTCAAACATCAATCTTTAAACCAAATGTTAGTTTACCTTGGTGGATCGAAATTTGCTTTTTGAATGAATGATTATCTATTTTAATAAATTTACATGTTCTTCCTAACTTCTGTTTTTCGTACTTTTTGTCAAGAATTCTTCTTGAAATCCAAAGTACATTTTTGTTTTTTATGTTTTTGTCTTTCTTTTTTCTTGTTGATCTTTTTCAGCACAACTTGAAGGACAAATGTAAACATAGCTCGTTCCTTAGCTGTTAACAATAATTAGTATTGTGGTTATTTTATCGAACTGTTAATGGTTTTTAATCCAAATTTCGATATTTTACATTAGGCTTAAGTTCATTGAATTTAATTTTCATTAAATTATTATTATGAAGAAAGGAATTTTACAACATGAAATTATTTAAAATTTATTGATATTTTTTCATTCATGACTGAGCTGAGAATTGAACCCAGGCTTTCAAAATATATAACCGGACATAAACGTTGAAATACACCAATACGAGATTTTTATTCATATATTTGTAAATGCCAATAAAATTGGTGATTCCCCAGTTCACACAAAGATTCGTACACATGTCGTGAGGATCGCATAAAAATTGCTTTTTATTTGGAGATGTTGTTTGTTTAACTAGAGTTGTCTGCTTTAAAGCCACAAAGTGACTCTCGGAAAGATGGATTCTCATCAGCTAGTTATAATCTGCCGGATTTGGATGCCGATGATTATATCCCACTTTCAACGTATTTTAAATTTAAGGAACTCTTCGGTCAAATAAATGGCTTTAACGAATTTTTTTAAGTAAATGAAAGCATTTACACAGAAGATGACTGTATTTATATATTAAATTCAAGAGCAGAGGTGAAGATATTAGTCAGTCTGAAGACGAGATACATGTAGAAATATCTGGTTCTATGAATTCTTATGATGAAGCATTCCAACATATTGCCTGTTTGAAGTAGTTTGCCATAGACGACTTTGTCGCATTTAAACACATCATAAAAACATTAAAAGCCATTTTGAAATTCAACAGCTCAAATTGAACGGATACAAGCTTAAGTCTACTCTAAATAAATTGTTTCAACAACAATAGACTAGTCTATCAGTGCTTTAATTAACTTATCTTAGCTGCAAAAGCTGCTAAGGAAGGGATAAGTGCTTCAATATAAATGTTGCCTCCTGCGTATTGCGGGGTCATTAGGATACACATTGTGTTCACTCGCTGGTTAAAGCTTCGTTAGATTAACACTTAATGGCAACTAAATGGTGTTTTTAAAGAGGTATAGAACTGTGAAATGGAATTTAACAAAAACGAATTTTTTAAATTGACATGAAATTTACTTTATTCGAAAGATAATCTTCTGGCATTATATTTCAAATATGACTTCTGGAGGTCCATTTCGATGACTTTTTCCAGCATTTGTGACCATATATCGACAATAACGCGACGAATGTTGTCCTCCAAGTCGTCAATAGTTTCGGGCTATTCGGCGTAGACTAGCGACTTCACATATCCCCGCAGAAAATAGTCTAGCGGCGTTAAATCGTACGATCTTGGAGAGAAATTCACGGATCCGAAACGTGAAACTATGCGGCTACCAAACGTTTCCTTCAATAAATCAATTGTGGCACGAGCTGTGTGACATTTTGCGCCATCTTTTTGAAACCACAGCTCCTGCACATCATGGCTGTTCAACTGATGAACGAAAAAGTCAGTAACCATGGCTTTATAGCAGTTACAATTGACTGTAACGTTCTGACCGGCATCGTTTTTAAAGAAGTACGGACCAATGATTCTTTCAGCCCATAAAAAAATCCAAACATTCAGTTTTTCTGGATGTAACGGTGTCTGAACATACACTTGAGGATTATCATCACTCCAAATACGGCAGTTTTATTAATTGACGTATCTATTCAAACAAAAGTGAGCTTCATAGCTTCACAAAATTCGTATTTCGAACAGAACCATGATTTTCAAACCGACCAATTGTGATATAAAATTCCCTGGGAGTTTTTCCATTTCCCGTTTTTTAATTGAATTTTACTAGGGAAATGGAAGAAGGGGAAAAAACTCCCTGGGAATTTTTATTCATAATTTGGCTGAAAATAAATTTCAAAATAAACGCTATTCATGGTGAAATGCTAAACTAAACTAAACATAAATCACAGCTGACAAAATTGGTGCCAGTTAACAATGTGTTGCCAACTTAAAGTTTTATACCTGTTTAAAAAACAGCCTTTACTTATATTAATGAAGATAGCAAGTGCCGTATTTAAACAAAAAAAGTCCAATGCCTTCAACCACTGCGAACTCTTATATTTACCCCCTTTCAAAATTTTCCTTGTCACCGCTTCTGCTTTCTGGTATGGTAATTAATTAAATAAAAATTTAATGTGCAAAAGTACTCGCTTACTACTCACACACTTCAACGAAATGTGTTGTAGCTTCTTTTGAACCTGACATAAGTGTTTGAATTAATTTGATTTTAAATTGTTTTGTAAAAAAAAAAAACGGAAAGAAAAAATACTTGTAAAATAATATTCGAAATATGATTTCTATTGTTTTACAAGCAAATAATAACAACAACAAAAATTGCACCAACAAATAACTCATGGCACGCCATGAAGGTGGTTTTAATATGAGCAAGTGTATCTGTCAAAACATGTGCCATAAAATTATTAAATACATTTTAAAATAACTTTTTATTAAATTTGTTTATAAGGTCATAAAAAAATAGACACATAAATATATACATACATGTGTATGTATGTTCATACAGTACATCTTAATGTTATTAATTTATATTAAATAACATCAATATAAAGTTTCATATTATGAAACAAACATAACATTAATTTATTGCTTTAAAGCTTTAAAATGGGTAATGAAAAATAATTAAGTTTGTTTAATAAACAATAAAATACTTGTTAAACATTCTGCTTCATACAATACACCATTGAAAACGAAACAGTTTCTTTTTTGGTTTTATTAAAATAAAAATAATTTTGATTTTTTAATGTTAGTTAATAACTGATTCTCTGGTATAAACAAATTCTTTGTTCGAACATATTTTTTTTAATGTCCCTAAAACACGCATGTTTGTAGTAGAAGCACAGCGGACATTGTACATGATTAAATTTAAGGCAAAACGTAAAGGATCTAATAAAACCAGGGATATAATAGAAAATAACAGTTATCCAGAAAATTTTAACTCAAAAACTCTTCACATTAGAGTCAACGGGGACATATACTGTCACATACCGATAGATCCGCATTGACGAGCTCTTTCAGAATCTATGTTGATCCTAAAAAACGATCTCAACTCCACAGTTTAGCTTTATTTTTCAACGTTAAAATAAAAAGTCGAATAAAACTATCAAAAAGACAGTTTTATTTCTTCCTCAAATGAGTTTTATTCCGTCTAAAATAAATCTTATTTTGCAGTCAGAGTTTATGTTTCACTCACAAAAATAAACATAAATTCCCAAATTCTATTTGTTAAAATTGTTGAGTTAAATACATCAAATTTTCAAAGAAATTATGACGAAAAACATAACGGACCATTCTGCTGGTGGCTGATAAATTTATTTCTTTGAAAATATTTTTAAATTTCAGAAACTAATTTTCAAAATTATTTAATTAAAAAAAAAAAAATCAGATTTTTTCACCAATAAACTAAATGCTAAATAAATTGTTTGAATATGGGCATTCCTCCGAATGGTCAACCAGGATGGAAAAATAAAATGATGATAATCATCGTGTTTTAGTGTTTATAATTATAAAAAAGTCTATGTATAATAGACTGCTATATATGATATTCTATGATACCTTAGCTGTTTTACTTGAGGAAATTGGGCTGGAAACTGGAAAATTTGATATTTTCGTGTTAAGCTACTTCTAAAGACATTTTTATATTTAATTATTTAACATGCGAAAAAAATTTGTTATGTTTGCACTCTTTCTTTAAAATCTCTCTATTACAATCAATTAAGAAGAGAAAAGTGTAAGGAGAAGATAAAAAGTTCGATTAACGGTTAAAACATATGGAAAAATCGTACGTTCGCGACCCGTACGTTCGCGACCGGTACTTAAGCCAATTAAACAAAAACCAATAGATATATTTTATTGTGTAAATACTGGATAGAGATCTACATTTATACACTTTTAAAATAAATTAATTACGTTTGAATATTCCGTACCATATCGTAGATTTTTACATTTCACTACTGTCAGCCAAAGTTGACTTCTATTTTGCGTACGTTCGTGACCACATGTTTATAACTATCATTATGAAAACTTAAACTCGATGAAATTCATCTTTTGCACTAAACATAAAGCTACCAAAATGCGATCGAATTGCAAAAAAAAAATGCTAGGAAAAAGTTTTGTGTTCCATATTATTTGTACATCAAAAGCGTACGAATGTACGTTCAAATTTGATTTGATTCTGACGGGAAAATAAGACTGAAATGAGTTTTATTTTGTGACGGAAAAAATAAAACTCGTCAATTTAGTTTTATTTTATGACGACGAATTAAAACTCAATTTTTTACATTTTATTGTGCTAAAAAAATAAGGCTTTTAAACCTTTACTTTGGACAAATTTCCTTTGCCTTTATAATCTTCAAAAGCGACCTTTTTGTGTTAGGTCGAATGAAGGTTGTTCCGCTTAATAGCCAACAAAAACCATCTATTCTAATAATCTTCTAAAATATTAGTTCCAAAGTAAGACACTGTCCTAGTCCATCAGTCCAAGGTTTGTGGCTTCGATTCTCGCCAGATATTTCCGTTAATCTATAAATTACTTCAGTATATACAGAACTTTTCTATTCTTGAATTATTTAGAGTCATTTTCACCAAGTTCAATTATAATTAACTTACAGTTTTAACTGTCAAAAACATATTGTAAACTCGAAGTTAAATGTGCTGTTTTCACAACACAAGTGATTGAAAGTGTAGAAAAATTTGTATAAAAAACACTCAAAAAACTGAGTGTTATTCATATTAATTTTACTACACGTTCAAGCACTTGTGTTATGAAAATAGCACAAAGGTAACAGTTAGTTTTAACTGAAATCGTTACAAAAGATCTACATACTATCGTCGTCTAAAATGCAAAATGGCATAACAACGCTTTTTATTTATTAATGATGTGCTAATAATCCCAATTTATGATAAAAAACACTGAACACTTTTTATTTTTTTTACAGGAGAAGTAAAAAACTTTACAAACTTCATAACAACAAGGTGTACTTGGCGTTTGGATTTCTTTAATAAAGTCGGAATTTTTGATCGCATTGATCTGAAAGTTTTTGTGATTAAAACGAACAAAAATCAATCAAAAACTCTATTCAAATTTTTTCGTTACGCCCTTTTGCATTTTAGGTGACGATATGCAACTAAGTAACTGCCCAGTTTCTATATCAAACTACCCAGCTAGCATTTAGGTAATAATTTTTTATCCCCTAAATGAGTCTTCTCAGTTCACTTTGATAATTAAAAATTTATTTATCATCGAAGCGATTGTAAAAGAATTCTCATATGATTCACTCAAAAAGGAATCAGAAAATTTTACCACAAATGAATCTTTGAGGTCTTTCATCGGTAGGGTACAATAGGGTATAATAGGGTAGGGTATCACGTATGATCGAAAAATAAGCTCATATGCGTTTTTATTGCTCTTGAAGTTGTTTCCTAAAAGATTCGATTATGATACAAAATGCCAGCTGGGTATGAATTAAAAAAGGAACTTACAATTTTTATTTAGGCTTTCCATATTCATATTGAAAGGCCGAATGTTTCATGCAAAATCAAAAGTTTCAATATTAACAAAAAATATTTACATAAAACACTTTTTTTTCTCGAAATTTAATTATTTTTCAAGCAACACCCCCGCATTGAGTTAACTCCTGTTTGGAAGAAGTTACGAATTTTTTTTTTGTTTAATTGACGTTTTGTGACTGGCGGCCGGTTTAGTTAATAAACAAAGGTGGAGTAAAAGTCATAAAATAATAATAAAAAAGAAATTAAAAGTTATAAAAAACAAGAATTTAGAGTACTTTTTTTTAAAGAGGCCAAGTGCGAAATTCAGTTTTGGGGATGTTTAAAACTTTAGAAAATAAAAGTGATTTTCTTACCTTTTTGTGGTTATTGTAAAACTTCCTTAATTATTTGTTTTGTATTTGCAAAATTTCTTTATTTGTTATTAGTTTTTTATTAAAATTTTATTTTATTACTTATTATTTTCTTCACAATTTATCGCACCGAAATCTTTTGATTTAAATTTCAATGTTAACTTTGCTGCTGGTAGATTTTTTTTAAATTGTTTTCAGAAAAAATTATTTATCTTTTTTAACTTGGCAAAGTAAATTTCATTTCACATCTTGGTGAAAAATTAAAAAAAAAAAAACAGACTATTCGACAGTCGCTTGTGCTTTTGCTAATGAGATTGCCGTTTGTGATGTTAAAGAATGTCTAAGATGTTGTTTGTTGGAAAAAAATGAGAAGAGCTATAAACAAAACAGCTTTAGTAGACGCTAATGTTACAAAATCACGCGGTGTACGCTCTTAATAAGGTTGGGGGCCAGATTAGAATTTTCTAAATATTTGGGATATTTTCAATAAAAAGCTTAATAAAATTTATCTCTCGATTTGTTTTTATAAAAAACTTTTTTGTTAATATTCCCCGCTTTTCATCAAGAAAATCTTTCTCAGGAAATTAAAGCTTTTTTTATATTTTTTGTTAGAAAAATAAATACAAATAAAAGAGCTTTTTATAAACATTTTTTCCTACATCTCGCTTTGGGCCAATTTGTTTGTCAAAAAAAAAAAAAAAAAATAATTTACTAAGAACATTTAAGTTTCCAAAAAGCTTTTTAATAAAATTATCTTTAACATGGAAAGCTCACATAAAAGCAAAAAGAACACAATTGGATTTTAATTTAAAAAAAAATGTATTGGTTAATTGGCACTAAGTCTGAACTACGTTTAGTAAATAAGCTACGTCTCTATAAAAGTATTATAAAGCCTATATGGACTTATGGCATTGAACTTTGGGGTACAACGAGTAACTCCAATATTGAAATTTTCCAAATATTTCAGTCAAAAACTTTACGAATGATAATTAATGCGCCGTGGTATATACCTTATGGTATATTCCTTATGTTAAAGACGAAATAAATAATTATATCAGTAGATACCAACAAAGGTTAAGCGATCATATTAATCCATTGGCCATATCCTTATTAGATGAAAGTGAAGAAACTAAGAGATTGAAAAGAGTTCATATTTTAGATCTCCCATTTAGATCATAAATTGTTATTAAAAATAAATTTCTATTTCCTTTTATTTTTTTTTTCTTTTTTTTTATTTTTCTTCCTTTTTCTTTTCTTAATTATATAAATAAAGATGACCTTATGTATACATATGTAAGAATCAATTATAATTTTGTTGAGCAATTTTAAAAGTAACTTTTAAAAAACATTGGGGGTATTCACAAGGTGTGCTATCAAGTCATATCGTCATAATGTCCTAAATAATATTTTACAATTGTTTAAAAAAAAAATATTGTTGTGTTTCAAACAACATAAAAAAATATTTTTTTTTTAAACAATTGTAAAATATTATTTAGGACATTATGACGATATGACTTGATAGCACACCTTGTGAATCCCCCCATTGTAAATATGTATGTAGATAATTTTATTGATATTACTGAAAATCGATATGTATGTCATAGTACTAATTCTGAGCAAATTTGTTTAATATCTTAAAATAGATTGTAAATAAAGAATATTAAATAAAAAAAAAATAAATTAAAAAAAATATTAAAATATTTATTATTAATGTTTGTGTATTAACAACAACACTGTGCTAGAATTTGAAACTTTTTTACTGACAAATGGGTCACTTTGCGGGTTAACCTAATTCCGGTACGCTGAATCCAGTGGTGCCAACCGCTTTTTAGGTTTGCTCTTGTTTTCGAGATATACCGTTATTTCGAAAATGAAGGAGGTTGCACAACATATATTCGCGTAACTCAAAAACGGCTTAGTATATTAAATAAGCTAAAAAAACCATAATTCCGCAATAAATTTACCTTTAAGTTAGGCTTTTTCTAATCTGCGCAGTCGTTTTAAAAACATAAGTTTTTATTCTTTATACATATATGAATTATATTCTTCATATATATTGAAGAAAAAGTCCCATAACTGCTAAGGAGTTATCTGCGCCCCTAAGGGGAGCTCCCATGCATTTATCGCGTTTTATGAAATTCGTAAATTTAATTACCATTTATCATCTCTTGTGAATAAAATCAAAAGTTGTTGACAGATTCGAACCGTTTGTTGCCTGTTTTTTGGAACTTTATTTTCTATACGTCTAGAAACAAATAAAGGGTCCGCCATCTAACGTTTTTTTTTCAAATAGTGCTTATTTCGTGAATGGTAACACTTAGCTCATGTCTGATTTGACAGATAATTAGTTTTATCCTTCCGCTGAACGAATATGCTTGTGTATACGCTTGAACAACGCTGGGAAATATTGCGACATTACTTTGAAAATCATGGTAATGTTGCAGAATGTGTGCGAAAATTGCGTACGGATTTTGGAAGAAGAGAAGCATCGTCAGCTCCGTATGTTCGTTATCTTGTGAAAGAAACTGGCATCCTCATCGAAAAACCAAAGCGTGAAAAGCCAAAAACAGTGCGTACACCCGAGAATATTGCTGCTGTGGCAGAAAGTGTGCGTGAGGAGCCATCAACATCAATTCACCGTCGCACAGTGGCTGAAAATCGTTTTTCATCGGCCAAAAATCTGTAACTTTTGAACCGATAGAGATAATTTTGCAATTTTTTTTTGCAGGAGAGAAGACTTCTTGAACTTTTTTGCAGTCTTAATTTTGTTAAAATCGGTTCAATAGTTGTTGAGAAATTTAAGGTCAAAGTTGAACTTTTGATATTTTTTAGCATTTAGTATGAAAATGCTAATGATTAAGATTGAGAATTATGGTATTTTTTATTAAAAAAGTGGGATGTTTTTTTCTGCCCACTGTTTTAAGAACTTTTTAATCTACATAACTGCCAAATTTCATTAATATATCTTTGTTCATGTCAGATTTATAGAATGTCAAACCTTAAAATTATTATTTTTTACTTATGTTGAAAGCCCTTTTATTCATTACACTATATAAATAATAATTTTAATGTTTGACATTCTATAAATCTAACATGAATAAATTTATCATAATGAATTTTGGTAGCTATGTAGATTAAAAAGTTCTTAAAACAGTGGACTGAAAAACATCCCCATTTTTGATTAAGAAATACCCAAATTCCCAATCCCGGAAAACGGCTTTAATTTTTTTTTTGTTCAAAAAAGGCAATACAATTTACCACTCGATATTGATCAGAATTTTCTAGAAAATAATGGACATATTAGAAAACATTACTGTTCTAATTGTATAAAAATTGGTGTGTTGAATTATTAGAATTTTTTACTCAAATTATTTTTTTGTTTGAAAAATTTGATTTGGAATAGGGCATATGGGAGTAAAGATGTTAAACTGACTAAAAATTGCTTCTACAAGCATACTCATAATGTTTTCTTTCGAAAAATATAAACATTTTTATTTATTTCTGGAGAAAATATTTTTTTTTATCAGCGAAAGAACAAATGAGTATTCGTATTACCTTTATATTACCTTTTATTTTATTTTGCAGTTCCGATCGTATTTCAGTGCTGCAGGAATATATATTGAGTTTTCCTTCAATGTAACTTAAAACATATTCCTCCTTTTTATTTTTAAAATACTCTTCGGATAATTCTTTATAGCTGAAGCTCTCAATTTTTATAGATATTAAAAAAATTAGATTGTTATTGCTTAGATATATTTTAACAACTGAGATTTTATTCGAATACCACTGGCTTTTATACATAGCTTGCGTTATACTGTGTTCCTAGGTAGCAAAATAAGGTAGAATAAAGAACTAAAATGGGCTTAAGTAGGATACGCTTAAAATCCCACAGGTATTGGTAATTATATAATATAAAATACTTGGCTTGGTACACTTATATTTCAGTCATATGAATAGGTAAAATTAAAAGAGCAAAAGAAATGTTGCGAATAATTTTACACAAACTAAAAAAGTGCTCTATAGGCTGGTCCAAACAGGTACAAAAGTGCATTTGGGTTTAAAGTGGATACTTCCACCTACCTACAGCTAGTAAAATTTCTTTAACCCCTTTTGACCTCATAAATTCTATTCTTCTGAACTTCAATTTGACTAAAATATAGAACCTGAAAAAATATTTAATAGCACAGCAGGTATAATCGGTACAGTAATACAACATAACATTGTTTAAAGACTGCTTTACTACCAATATAAAAAATTTTGAACCCACTATTGATAACAGTTTGACATAAAACATAATAAAAATCAAGCCAAAAAATCCGTTTTATCCGAATATCTCCAAAAGCAAAGGAGATAACCTAAACATTCAAGCATATTTTTTGTAACTCAGCTTAAGTTAAATTTTTTTTTTTGCAATCCATAAATATATTTTTGGTGAATTTTTTAAAAGTTTGAATTTCCGAGGTTACCAATTTTAGAGGTCCGCAAGTCACTCTCCCGACCCTCCATGGAAAAGCTACCCGGCCATGACAGTTTAAAATTTTATTCAAATATGTTCAGCCGTTCATAAGAAGCAAAATTATTTTTCAAAACAAAACGCTCGTAAACCATTGTGTTATATTTCAGTCATATGAGCAGCTTAAATAAAAAGAGCAAAAAAATGTTGCGAGTAATTTCATTAAAATGAAAAATGTGTTCAACAGACAGTTCCAAACAGTTGCACAAGTATATATGGGGTTAAAGAGGACACCTTCAGCTTTCTGATGGTACTAAAATCTCTTTGACCCCTTTTGACCCTAACAAGTTCTACTCCTCTAAAATTCGGATTTAACTAAAATATAGAACCTGGGGAAACATTGAATAACACATCAGGTATAAATGATACATTGATGTAATGATCCATTTCTTAAAGACTACTATCCCGTTAATATAATAAAAAAAATTTCGACCAATTATTGATAACGGTTTGCGAGAAATCATAATTTAGTTCTGATCAAATTTACAAAAATTAATTTTTTTCTAAAACAAAATAAAATATTTGTTTCCAGCAGCATGCCACAGCCACAATTACGAATATTTTAATCTAGTTTTTTTGATACCTTAGTTCTAATATGTTTGCTATCGAATGGCATTAAAATTTTTGAAATCGGCGATGACAAAAAATTGGACTTTTGGCCGATGAAATTCAATTTTCAGCCACAGTGCGTCGTTCTCAACAATTGAACATTTCGGAGACATCATTGAGACGAATTTTGCATAAAGACCTTGATATGACGCCATACAAAGTCCAATTGGTTCAGGAGTTGAAGCCAACTGACCATCCAATGCGTTTTCGCTTCGCTAAGTGGGCCTGCGATCGACTTACAGAAGATGCCGATTTTGCCAAAAAAAAAATCATCTTTTCAGATGAAGCTCATTTTGATCATGGTGGGTATGTAAACAAGCAAAATTGTCGCATTAGGGGCACAGAAAACCCGCACGCATATATTGAAAAGCCGATACACCCAAAACAAGTCACTGTTTGGTGCGGATTTTGGTCCAGAGTAGAGATGAGCGATCCCGTGATTTTTAAAGATCATCGTGATTAGTGAATTTGATTCAAAAATCACTGCTCCTTTAAACTGTGATTGTGATCACGGTTTATCAGTTTTCTGTTCTTTTAAAGCAATTGCGGCCAAGCTATATGTACAATGCGCGAGCTTTTGCAAGAGCTTTTGTAAGCACTTTACAAAGAAACAACAACAAATTGTAAGAGCTTTCAAATCTGTTTACTTTCATATACATACATACTTGAACAAATAAATGTTGGCATAAAAAATTCTAATAAGATAGAAGAGAGAATGAAAGGAACAGCAATATCATTCGACATTTCATTCAAAAAACGCTATTACCCACACAAACAGTGAAATATCATAAATTTGTATACCTATGTAACAAAATACAAAAAGGACGACTTAGAAAGTACCTGTTACTTGACAAATTTGGTCACAACTGTGATTCGTGATTTTTCAGTAACAGTGATTAAATCACAGGTACAGAAATATCGCTCATCTCTAGTCCAGAGGCATAATTGGGCCAGTTTTTTTTTTCGAAAATGAGCAAGGAGTGCCGTTACAGTCAATGGCGATCGTTATCGGGCCATGTTGAACGAATTTTTGTTCACAAAAATTGAAGAGGAGGATATTGGCAACATTTAGTTTCAATAGGACGGCGCTACGTGCCACACAGCCGAAGCTACACTCGATGTTTTGCGCCCTGTTTTTGAAGATCGCATTATCAGCCGCAGAGCTGATGTCGTATGGCCACCTCGGAGCTGCGATTTGACACCGTTGGACTATTATTTGTGGGGTGCCGTCAAAGATAAGTGTTACGACGACAAGCCAGAGACAATTGAAGCTTTAAGGGACAATATTCGTGAAGCCATTGGTGAAATACAGCTGCACACAATCGATAATGTGCTTAAAAATTGGACCGGTCATGTAGGCTACTGCATGGCCAGCCGAGGCAGCCATTTGAATGAAATTATTTTCCATTATTAACCGGAAAAATTGTACTTTCAAATAAAAAAAGAAATTTGAGAAAATATTCAGTAGTTTTTTTTATAGCATTTTCAAAAAAAAAAAAGTTATTGGCGGACCCTTTAGAAACATGGCTGTATTTTCCAATTTTGTATGCCTTTGAAAAAAAATTTTTTTTCCAAATTTTGCTAATAAATTATTTTTCTTTGCCAAATAAAGATTATGTTTCTAACTGCGAGTAAGTGTTCGATCACGACTGCCAGAATAAGCCCCCTGATTTGACAGCAAATTGCTAAGCAATGGCAAAATGCGGTCCACACGTCGCAAATTTTATGGAGCAATGAAATTTGATGACAATAAATATTGCTACATGGAGACTGTGGGTAAGCTATACCATTTTTAGTCTAGCAAAAACGCAATGTGTATCAAGTGCAAATCTGTGTATTTTGTTGTTGGTGTAAAATAAAAACGTAACGACATTTTGCACTTCCTATGTTGCAAGACCATTTGCAATTATTTTTTAACCCCACTATTATTTCAAAAATCCCTTTTTTACTTATTTATTTGTTGTTTTAAATATCACAAAAAACGACTTTTTTACAATTTTATGTTGTCCTCTAATTTTTTTTTTACCTTTTTGTAATTCGTAATGAATTACGTGCATTTGAGATAATTCGCTCTCAAAATTTAGTACAGTATTTATCGCTTATAGGCATTTCATAATTTGAACATTTTTCGGTGCTTTTAAACGAGTAATGCCTTCATAAAAAATCGCTAAGTTTCATTATAATCTAAAAACGCTGTTTTACTTGAATCGCAAATGTATGAATACATACAAAATTTAGCAAATTTACTTTTGATGAAATAATTTATGCACGTGTTTTGTTGTCTTTGACTCTAGTTTGTAACGATGCTTATATTAGAATTTTTTAATGCAGTTTATTAAAACTGTATTATTTATATTGTGATGCTTATATACGCAACAGTTTTAACATAAGCGATAAATATGACCGAAATTACATAATTGGTCATACAGAATTATGTAATTTGGGGGTCATAATTGAGCTGTGAATTACGAATGAGAAAGCGAATTACGAAAAAACGTTGTCATGCGAACGAAGCATGAGATTCTTCTTTAGATTTCTATTTTTCTTTAGAGTCGTTAGAATCATCAATGAAATTTTGTAATTCACATGTTGTAATAAAGAGTGCCATACAATAATGGGAAAAGCGTCAAAATTCACGAAAAGCATAAAAACGGCAAAACTAATGAATATAAAATATATTAACAAAGAATAAATTGACTCTTATTTGACCTTTACAACTTTGTATTAATCTTTTTAATTATATTATTAAATTCAATATTTCGGCACTCCTTTGTGTGTATTCTTCGGAGATTTTGTCTTTAAAAATTAAAAAGATTATTAACAAAGAACTTAATAATTTTTTTTGGTTTTTTAAATACGAATATTTGGTTGCTTCAAATCCCCTTAATTGCCAAAAATATAAGTTACATAGCGGGTTAAAAAATTAATAATAGAAGCAATAAAAGTTCTAATGTTTTTGCGTTTTTTGCAGTGTTACCATTTTAGTATATTTTATGCCATATTTAGCAGATGGTGTTGGGGAATTTTTAAAAAAAATATGCTAACTGCTTTTTAGCATATTTCTATGTCCAAGGAAGATTTAAATTAAATTAAATATGAAATATGAAATACAAGGGCGGATCAATAAGTCCTTGACTTTTTGAATGAAGCACAGTTTTTTTTTTACAAAAAAAAAATAATTTTTTAACATAATCTCCTTTTAGCTTTTGGTAGCATAATTTTTTTTTTAAAATGTTGCATATTTTTTTTATACCAAATTTAAAATATTTAAAATTTTTAGTTTATTATTTTTATTTTTATCATATTTTCTTCATTTGACGATTTAGCAGATTTTTTTGAAGTTCTGGCATATTCTCATCAAACAGTTATGGCAACACTGGTTTTTTGCAAAAGAACATATTTAAGCTAAACGTATCCTTGATCCAAATTGAGGAAAATTTGGCTGGGATATACTAATACTATATGGCTTAAATACTTTATAATTTTTTATTTATGTGATTATTATTTATAACTTTTTTTTTTTTTAATATTGTATTTTATAGGGGAACCTTTTTCGATTAGCTCTCCAAAATTATATCCTTTTCCGCTTCGCACATACGTGCTCTTCCTAACATATTTTCTATAACGTTTCGCAAAATTTCGGGTGTAAGTTCTTTTTTTTTCGATTGTATACCTATTCATAGTTAAATTCCCCAAGTCTTCTTCACAAAATGCTGAAAAAAAAATTCTAATTAAAAAAGTTAAAAATAATTTAAGCCATAAAACTCATTCTGCGCCACCATGCATTTAATGCATGTAAAAAATTTTCAAAAATTTTTGCAATTTTTCTGTCCTTTATATATTTTTGTTTCAGGATATATCGGAAGGACTCGAATCCTTTTTCCGACATGCTTTAATTTGTTGTCATATTTTTATCTTTTATGAATATCACAAAGTGTGCAAAATTTTGGCGTTGTGCAATAACTCCTTCTATTTAGAATTTCTATATATGAAATGACTCCACTGTACGTCTGTTCCCCCAAACAAAACTCCAGTCGAAGAAAGCCTTAAAGCACGAGAAGTGAAACTACGAAAAATTTGGTGTTAGCGTTTTGCGAGGGGCCCAGTTTTGTCTACCTCAGTTAAGAACTGTCAATAAAAGATCCATTGTATTTGTATTCAGTTCATTTTTATTATTATTATTATTGTTGTTGACTTTTATAATTGTTGTTATTGTTCTGTTTTATCATTGTACCCATACCGCAATATCGGAGTGGGTATCATGCGTTTGTACTGATGTGTGTAACACTAGAAAATATTAGTCCTAGAGTCTAGGAGCTAGACCCAACTTTAAGTATAACAATCGACTCAGAATTACGTTGGCTGGCTGGCTGTCTGTCTGTCTGTCCCTGTTACCTTATGCGCAAGGTCAGTTCGCAATTTTGAAGATAGTTAAATAAAATTTGGTACATACGTTTCAATAGTAATAAGGACATAGCCTATTAAAATAGTGAGAATCGGTCCATAATTTGACATGGCCCTCTTTGAGAAATATAGTCTTAGGGCCCATAAGCCATCTTATTATGTTGGTACTTAGATTAAGTTTGGTCCAAGCTTAATTTATAGCAATTTGAATCATCTTAACAAAATTTATTGAAATCGGTCCATATTTGACCATAGCTCCCATAACTTCCTTATTAATGTTAATACAAATTGGCGACAATAACTTCTACGATAGCTCTAATGTTGTAACATAATGTTGTGCGGATAATTAGGTCCAAAATTAACCATATGTCCCGTATAAAACCCCTTCCTAAAACCACTTAGAGGCAACAAAATCTCAAATACATCGATAAAGATATCAAAATAATAATTGCCACAATCCTTACCTCATAACATAATTTTGTTCTGGCGGGTCCATGATTGCCCATGGGTCAAAAATAGGGTACTCGCTCTCGAGAATTTGTCTTTATAAACTGTGGTGTAGGGTATCGAATTGTCGGGCTTGACCGACTATACTTTCGTACTTGTTTTTTTTCTGTTTATGACTGTTGATGATTCTTAGCTTTTAAATTGGTAAAAAGATAAAATTTTGCTAGAAAAACGAGATGAAAATGAGTTTAATTATAGATACATACATACATCCACAACAAACCCAAAGTTAACATCGTTTAATTATCTGAAAAAAATTTCTCCATTTATTTAATATTTTTTTTTATTATTTCACAATAAGACTATTTTAAGGTTTCTAACTTCTTTCTAAAGTTACCCAGTATCTTCCGCATGAAAATCTCATATCTTATTGCTATTTTATGATATATTTTTTTATGAAAGGAAATATTTCGTAGACTACTTTTGTATGTTTATTTATCTAATATCTTTATAATTTCAATGTTGAGATGTTGTTTGCTTGAATTTTGTTTATTAATTTAAATTTTTATCATTTAATGATCTTGCCTATAGTCTGATTTAAATTCTAACAACAACAAGTAAAACTCTTTTGATGTTTAACACTTAAATAAACATTTGATATAAAAAATCAACAATTACATATAAGACAGCAATAGTACTAATAACGATAACGGCGATGATGATCATCATCATGGAGATGTTGATAATGATAGAGCGGGGAAAAACTTATATTTTTGTTTAGTTATTGTGTGTGAAAAAAGCATCAGAGTTATATTTTTATCTGAGATATTAACACTTTGCTGTTGTTTTTTGTTCTTGCTTTTTCCGTCATTAATTAATAGAAACTATTAAATGTTGACAATTTAAAGAAAAGTTACCAAAAAATGGCTTTTCTTTTGGGAAATTTCAAAAGTTTTATTTGCTTTATTTTCTATGACGCGTGCATTTTGTATCTAAAGCTTAGTCTAGACGATATGTTGAATGAGCAAATGTATGATTAAATTTTCAGAAATGACTTCATACTCTACCAGACTATTATATTGTATAAAGTCATTTCTAAAAATTTAAGGAATAGAAATATTACAAAAAGCTTTATAAAATACATAACTGAAATTTAACTCATAGAATAAATTCGAAAAATAAAAAATGTTGAATATAATTAAGTTGCTTATAAAAAAAATAATTCCCAATATCTATTTGTTAAAATTTAATATTATTTATAAAAAAATTTAAGTAAAATCAATAAAACCGTACGTCAAAATTTTTAAAAATAATGCTAAAAAAAGATTTAAATATTTTATAAAATTCAACATTTTTCATTTTTCGAAATTATTCTATGAGTTAAATTTCAGTTATGTATTTTATAAAGCTAAGGTAAAATGTAACAAGAAAATACGATATAATAGTCTGGTAGTGTATAAAGTAATTTCTAAAATAAAATTTAAGGAATAGAGCTATTACAAAAAGCTTTATAAAATACATAACTGAAATTTAACTCATAGAATAATTTCGAAAAATGAAAAATGTTGAATATAATAAAGTTGCTTATGAAAAAGAAATAATTCCCAATATCTATTTTATAAAATGATGAATAAAATTCCAAGTGCTAAATGAGAATTTTGAAGCTAAATAAAAATGTTTAATGCTTAATTTAGCTGTCAAAATGCCAAAATGACCACACTGAATATCACATATGTATCTCTATCACCATATTCAATATGTTAGGTGTCTACACGATATGCTGAAAATACGAAATTTTTTGAATTTAACATATGCCAGTAAATGGTATGGCAACATATGAGTTAGCATTAAATTTTTATGTCTACACCAAAGTAATGGGTGATTCAAGTAGAGATACTTTTATCAATAGCCTTTTTTTTGACAGAACACGTGTGAGTCGTGCAATGCTGTCATGTTATTTTTGTTTAATGGGTATGGTAACAAATGGTTCAATGGGTATGTAAACAAAGAAAATTGCCGCATTTGCGACGAAGAACAACCTGAAGAGACTCCAGAACTGCCACTTCATCTAAAAAAACAACGGTTTGGTGTTGTTTGTGGGCCGGTGGAATCATCGGTCCATATTTCTTTAAAAATGATACCGGTGCAAACGTAACCGTCAATGGCGACCGTTATCGTGCCATGATAACCGACTATTTGATGCCTGAAATTGAAGCCCGTGATCTCAGCTACATTTGGTTTCAGCAAGACGGCGCCACTTCCCACACATCGAATCAATCAATTTATTTAGAGAACACTTCGATAAGCACATAATTTCACGTTTTGGGCCGGTCGATTGGCCACTAAGATCGTGTGATATCACACCGTTCCTGTGGGGATATGTAAAGTCTAAAGTTTATGCGGACAAACTCGCTTCGATTCAGGCCTTGGAGGAAAACATCATGCGTGTCATTCGCCAGTTACCAGTCGAAATTCTCGAACGAGTCATCGAAAATTGGACTCAACGGATGGACCATCTGCGACGTAGCAACGGTCAACATTTGATAGACATAATCTTCAAAAAATAAATGCCAAATAATGTTCTTTCAAATGATAATAAACATTCCCCAATAAATTTAAATTTTCTGTGTTTTTTTTCTTTAAAAAAGTAGGGAATCTCGAAATGGATCACGCGATATAATAACTACTAGGTATGTTCATTAGGGAAAGTTGTCAATATTTGCCCATGTAATGTCAAACAACGAATATTATTCATTTGCAAATATTTGAATTTCAACATATTTGGCACTTTTTATATATTGCCTTACTTACTTTTTTATATAAAAGTATATTTTATTCAATATTTTGTTTATTAAAAATTGGTTTTTGGTTTACATTTGTTATCACAAAATTTTTATATTAAGAATTTTTTCAAAAAATAAAATTGATCTATTTAACTTTTGACGCTTGTTTTAAATTTTTCCTAATTTTCTTTTGTTTGACGTTATATCGGTTTTAAAATTGAGAACAACATTTCTAATGACTAAACCTTGTATTTATTCTACCATGGTCTACTACACGATGTGTTGAATTTCGTATGTTGATATACATGTTGAGTATTGAGAATATTTGTTAAAACATTATAAATAAATTTGACAATTCACTTTTTATATTAGGTGTTTTCATTTTCAGAAAATTATTGCTTATTTTCAATAATTGTTACAAGTAAAGCTCGATTCACCCATGCGTTTTGAACAATATTTTTGTCCGGACTAATAGCCTATTTCCGATGTGCGAAAGAATTCTTTCTTTCGTATAACTACATTGAAAACAAAAACAAATTTTTAGACTTTGTTTTATGTCATTGACTCGGCGGCTAAAAATAATTTTGTAAAATAATCTAAAACTTAAATTTTTTAATTTAAAAAGCTTATGACTAAAACTATTCTTTGAAACATTTACCGAAAATTTTGCGAAAAATTTCTTAAATACATTGTGTACATGACAAGGTTGCAAAAATGTGATAAAAGTGTTGCCAAATGAGCAATATTCTGTGCATTGATTTTAAATTTTGACGACGTTATTTTGTTGATTTTCTTTTGATAAAAATAATAAGAAAATTTATAATTAACTGCAAATTAAATGTTTCTTTTGAGGAACTTTACAAAAAAGGGTAAAAAGTCGCTACAAAATAAAAATAGTCGCAAAATTCGGTGATAAAAAAAGTCTCATAAAAAGTCGCAGACTGATAAAAAAGGGTCAAAATGCGACTTTAGTCGGGCAAAGAGTGAAAAAGAGCATAACAATTTGAGAGACAAAAAAATTGTTGACCATTTCTGATAGTAAAATTTTTACTAGCAATAATTATTCAACCACCTGTTTTGTGTTTTTGTTTACAAAACAAAAATATTTTTTTAAAATTTTTAAATTAGAAGTTTTTCATTAACATAAAATCTTTATTTTTCTAAAATTTAAGTATATGTTACATTTAGCGCAAATAGTTCAAAACAACTGAATTTATTAAAAAATAATCTCGTTTCTTACAGCTAGTTTTTGCTGGTAAAGCGTGCATTTACTTTTTTTTCATTTTGTTTGAGTAATTGGGAGAAAAGTTTTGCAAGTTTTCAAAGTTTCTGCTAGTAAAGAAATGAACACACCTATTATTTAACTAATAATTTGCAACCATTATCGCTTTTAGTGCATAAATTAATATACTATAAAAATAAATTAAATTAATACTTAAAAGAGCGCTGTATTTGACTTTGCCAAATCCAGTGAGAGAGGGAGAGAGTTAGAATATATGGGATCAAACAGGGGGAATGTAAAAAAATATAAACTCACTGTTTATTGTTGCTGTTTCGTTTAAGCTTTGATATTGTTACAAGTAAAACTTGAGTGTTTATAATTCTTATTCGCTTTACAGTTCTATTTTTTTTAAGTATTTAAATTTTCTAAATAAAGTCTTTGGAAAAATGTTAAGCAACCAGTAAAATGCGCATAAAAACTGACTTTCTCTCTACAATAAATTTCCGTGTATTTAAAAATTTTAATTGGGAATTTAGCACGTAATAGAGAATTCTTTTTATAAAAAAATTATCAATTTATCTTTATAAAAACTGCCCTAACAATCTTATAATTTGTTGCAGCTTTGGACCTATGGTAAATTATCGGCTGCCTGGCAGAAAGTTTTATGGTTCCATTTTTATATCCACACCACGATAGTGGAGGAAGTATTATTCGTTTTTGTTGATGTTTGTAACACCTTAAATATTGGTCTGAGACCCTTTGTATACGGATCGACTCAGAATAAGATTCTGGGTCGATCTAACAATGTCCGTCCGTCCGGCTGGCTGTCAATTTAAACCTTGTGCGCAAAGTCCAGGTGGCAATTTTGAAGATAATTTGATGAAATCCGGTACATTGGTACTAATTGTCATTTGTTATTGATAATATAATATAATTTCACAAAGTTCCCATACCAACTTCTTTCCGGATTATATTCTTTGTGCCTATAAATCATGTTTTTATGTTGTTATTTAGACTTAATTTGAACTTAAAACATTTTATTACATCTTAAATAATTTGCGAAATTTGATCGCATTTAACCCCAGCTCCTATACAAAAACCACTACTAAAAATATTACCAATGACATAACTTCTATATAAATGTTGGTTGTGATATAAAATTAGGCGACGATAACTTTTAAAAAACATATCTATATCATGGCCACGAGTCCCAAATGAGGTACGTGTCTTAAAAAATTCCCTTTTTTCCCTACAACCAAAAAAAATTATCCCTACACTATTCCCTACGTTAAAAATGTATTATTTTTAGCTTCAGGCAAACAAGTACAAACTCCGTTAACATTTTGTAAATTTTATAATTAAGCATTTATTAACATTTATTATAAAAGTATTTATTAACAACAAGAAAAAAACCAAAATAAAACAAAATACACTGTGTCACAAATAAAAATTTTTTCTTTTTGGCAGAAACGCCACTATATATCCTTCAATCTAGTGTCAAAACTAAGTCAAACTGCGTGTTTGATTTTCATTACTTCGTCTTTTGTCCTTTTTAAAGGACTTCAACTTTTTCAAGAATACTTGTTTTAAATAATTTTTTTTATTATAAGTATCTAGTATTTTTAAGCAAACTCGGCACCAAATAAAAGGGAATGATCTGTAGAATTTTAAAAAAATGTTTACTTTAGTTCCCCTAAACAAAAATATAAAAAAAAAATTCATTTCAAAAACATATCCTTCCACATAATTAAACGTTTTCGTAAAATTTTTTTTAAAAATTGTAAGTTGCATGATTTTATATCTCTTATGGCGATTTCTTTTCTGAGAAATATGTTGCACAAATGTTACATTTTCTACATTTTTGTGTTCGATTGTACAAAAAATACAACTGTGGGAACAATTTTCAAGTTCTTTTGTGAATATGTTGATGAAAAACATGTTGCATATTTTACCCTCACTTTTACTTAAAGTGTTCATACTACCCTGTTTTACAACTTTGGTACTTACTACTTTGTTTGTACAATCAATGTTTTATTTTGCTTGTCTTAATTAATACCGGTCATAATTTTATGATAAGATTGTTTGTTATAAAAATTCTTACGTATTCAAATGAGTAAAAGCAATGTGTATTATAATTTTTTCCAAGCCAATAGTGATGTCAATATTTGCTTCCAAGCCGTTATAGCGCCCAAACCGCCCAAATTGCTTTAAAAAACGCTAATGAAGTACATTAATGATAAAAGTGTAACAGTTGTAAATAAAATCATCTAATTTTATTCTATTAAACTTGCACAACTGTAACACTTCGAGCGATTATAGGTAACATTAGAAAGTGTTACATGTATATAATGTAACATATTTTTCTCATAAAAGAAATCGCCATTAGTTTAGAAGGTGTGATTGTTTTTTCTTTGCTTTGTACAAATTTTATTCATTGAATATTCTCTTTTAATATTCTTATATATTTGGGGGAATGCAAATAACAATTATAGGCGAAAAGTTCGCAAATGCGAACCCGAATATTTTTACGCTCTCTAATATATACGTACATGGTTTTTGCACTTGTTAAAGATTGGCAGGCTGTTAGGGCTCATAGTAAAATACTTCATTTGTACTTAAATGCTATTGTATGTGAAAAATTTAAATTTTTTAATGAAAATATGCTTACACAATATATTGAAAATACGAAAATATTTCGAAAATTTTCTACATATGCCTTTTTTCCCTACGCTTTAAATTTTTCGTAAAAATCCCTACAAAAAGGGAAAATTCCCTACTATTGGCAACACTGATCTTACTTTAAAGTTTATAACTAAATTTTACTGAGTCATAATTTGCATCAACTCAGTCGTCTTAAAGGTATTTTGGGATCGATCATCACAAAATACAGTTCAGTAAATTTCAATAAAATAATAAATTTTTAACAAATAGAATCTGGGAATTATTTCTTTTTCATAAGTTACTTTATTATATTCAATATTTTTTATTTTTATTTGACGAAGCGGGCCAGAATATGCATTACATTCTGCTAGTGTCTAATAATTGATATTCAAAGGATAGCTAAGGTAAAATGTAACAAGAAGATGTAAGATAATAGTCTGGTTGTGTATAAAAAAAGTCATTCCTAAAAATATAAGGATCAGAACTATTACAAAAAGCTTTATAAAATACATAACTGAAATTTAGCTCATAGAATAAATTCGAAAAATAAAAAATGTTAAACGTAATAAACTTTTTTTTATGCGTTTTATGCTTTTTTAAGTGCCGCTTTATACAGGACCTATGGTGAACTGCAATAATATAAATATGTTTAACACCAATAGTTGTATGGTTGCTTACCATCAATAAGATTTTTATCTTTATTAAGAGCAACATGTATGGTTGTTTTACTATTATTTGTGGGTAACATAATTATGGTTTAATTAGCCATAACATGATCGGATATAGCCATTATGTTCTCTATTGCACTGACTGAAGTATTGCTCTGTATGTGGTGCTATCGGAAGGATATTTTGTAGTATAAGCTGATAACAGTTATTCCCTTTAAGAAAAGCAATCAACCAAATAACTTTTTCATAATAAAATGCTGTACCGCAAAACAACTCTTTTGAAAAGATGTGATAGGCTCCGTGTTCTTTACGTTTGTTTTAATTGATTTAGTATAGCTGGAATTCGCTGATCTTCGGCTATAAGCAGTCTAAATTGGTTTCGTTAGTTTCTGGCCTTGAATAATAACAACTTCCTTTGGAGCGAAGATCTCTGCTATCGATAACATTTTGTTTACTAATCATTGTGTAAATATAAAACAACTGAGAACGAGTATCTGCTGAGAAACAAATATAAATCCATTAGAGAAATTGTTATTTGTAAATTGATAAATCCTGTAGGTATTTTCCGTGACAATCAGTTTACGTTCTCACTTATATATTTATTTATTTAAAGCATCATGTACTTGCACTGTCATGTATTTGAGTGCAGGGAATCATGTGTTCCTCCAATAAATATTTATTATTATTTGTTTAGATGTTTTATGTGTCTTTCAGTTCATTTCTTTATTTATTTACTTTTGTATTATTTCATATTTCTTTAAGTATCTTTTGTTGTTTAAGGAAATTGTTGTTGTTATTGTGCATAATATTTATTGAATGTTTGTATATATTGTGCTAACGATATCATTAAATCAGAAGAATATCAATCATATTTAAAAGAATAAACAGATAAAACTCCATCATTCTGTATAACATTTTAAGGGCAAGTATGATTTTTGTCTTATTTTAATCACCCTACATCTAAAGTTACGATAATTAGATTTTAAATTAAATTAAGCACACTTATTAGATTCAAAGAAAGTAGCCATTTAAGGGAATACAAAATACTACGAGAATAATTCCCTAAATTGGCAATTATGTAACTTTAATTTTTTAAATTAGCAGTAGTTCATAAATTTCTGTAATAATTATAATATCGTAACTTTAATTTAAAACTATACTTCACGTTTGCCGATATATCGGGTTATTTTACTGTCGATACGCCGATCTTTTTTTTTATAATTTTTTGAACAAACATTTTAATTTCCAACGCTTATTTTTTGCATAGCAACTAATAGCAAAAAATCAAACAAAACATTAAATTATTTATTTTAATAAGCTGGATATCGGTCGCATTTTTCCTTTTTTTCGAGGCGTATGCCACAGTAGAAAGTAATCCTACTTCATGCTTTCGATACGTATATCCATTTAACACGTTTGCTGTGTAACTTGTCAATTTTACTCTACGACTTTTTGGACTGATGCATAAACGCATTGAACGCTTGGTGTGGACCTGCATCATCAGCCGTTTTGCTTGACATCATAATGGTAAAACGTTCTTCCTTAGATAAATCTTGTATGGAATAGTACGTTTTAAGAATTTTCTGCTAATTTTTAATGATTTTTGTGAAAATAATAGTAATTTCGCTACAAATTTTGGGTAACTTCAAAGAGACTGCAAAATCCACTGCTACATTTTGTGATGCTTTAGATAGTTGACCGTTTTCGAACATTATTAGAAAATGCGATAAATGAATAAACTGAGATGCAGAACAGTTCAGATTCCCAAAAATTGGGGATTTACGTCACGTTAGATCTGAATGAAAGATTTAAGTGTTTAGAGAATAATGAAGTCTATTGTTTATCTACAATTCTCTACCTTCGATACGAAGCTAGAAAATTTCGTGTTGAAGACACGGTCACCCCTACACTTAAAAAAAGTTCTGATAAGTCTACAAGATCTTACCTTTGGAGCATTTGTGAAAACCTTATAAGAAAATTTAAAGAAGAATGATCCTTCGTCCATCCTACGCAGTGGTTCAGCTAAATAATACGTCTACATATACCTTAGATCTTCGAATTTTTCTAGAGACGGAGATCCGTTTGCTTGCTGGCGCTATTAAATATCATGCTCAAAATTTAAGAACATGGCGCAAAAATAAGTTCTCAAATGAGTTCAGTTACATCTGAGAGACGATTTTTTACTGCAGGTCTGCTTCAAACGGTATTGCGAAGTTATCTCCGCAAAAGTTGAGAACATTTTGTTTATATTAATTATGAATATTAATAATCTCTTACACTGTTTTTTGTTTAAGAAATAAATACATTTTACCATGAATTTAAATTCATTTCGTTGTTTTTAAAATCTTTTTAAAATCTATTTTTAATATTAATAATCTCTTACACTGTAATTTTGTATAATAAAGAAATTACTCTACTTGAGTTTTGTTGTTTTTATCTAGAATTTAAATTAAATATTATTATCGGTATCGGCGATATTTCTCTTTGAGTGTCGGCATCGGTATCGTATCCGCAAAAAGGCGTATCGTTACATCCTTAATTTTAATCACCGGTTTATGAGAATCTCACAATTCATGTACTTGAAAATTTGTAGAAACCATGTAGAAAATTTTGCTAAATAAAAATGGCTAAAAAAATTATTTCATGACTAGACACGATTAAACATGGCTGCATCTAGCCACTAAATGGCAACACTGCTTAAACGGACGAACACCTTTTACAAACCATGTTGTTTTTTTATGATATTTAATTTTTTTTTGCATAAACATTTGTTTTTATATTGTACATACCTGTAATTCTTTTTAAGAAAAAATGATAAGAAAAAAAGCTTTTTTATAAAAATCTTTGTTAAGGAAAACATTTTTATTTAAATAATTTTTTAAGAAAGTTTTTGTGAACAAAATTTAGTAAGAAAAGTTTGGAATAAAATGTTTTAACTTCTTTATAAAGACTCGGCGATAACAAGAACTTCTTTATTAAAAAAGCTTCCTTTTTATAGAGCTACAGTAAAACAAATCTTCCTTTATTATAAAGCTTTATTAAGGGAAAAGCTTTTTAAAAAAATTACGAAAAAAACTAAAAAAAAAGCTTCATAACCGTAATAAAAATCTTTGAGTAAGTGCTGGTTCACACTGTTCAAGTTTTAGCCGTCAAGTCTTGAGCTTTTAGGAGAGAAGGGAAAAGAGAATGCCGTTTCTTTTCCTCTCTCTCCTAAAGACTTAGTAAACCTTTGCAAAAAAAAAGATTTTTATAAGGAAATCTTATAAATGCAAAAGCCTCTTAGTAAAAAGTTTTATAACATCATTTAAAATCGAGCTTTTTTCAGAACTTGGCCGAATAATAGTTCAAAGACAATTTCTTAAACATATTTAGTTATTTCCAAAGTCGTTATTGATTAAATTTGTAATTGGTCTTATTTATTAATTTATTTCAAAAACTGTTGTTCTACTATTGATTGCAACATAACACGAACAATAATAATAACATTTCCTATTTCTCTGTATCTACAATGACTAAAAGTCAATAATCAATATTACAGATACATGTAAATACTTTACTTCAGATAAACTCCGTGACTGACTGACTGACTGACTGATTTCAATGAGCAAATTTTCCAAAAGAATCTTTTTAACTGCTGTGTTTCTTAATACGATTTTAACGATTGCTTCCATTTACTTGAGTTGTTCATTTATGCAACTTGTACTGGTATCTGACGGTAATGTGTCTGCGTTAAAATATGTATCTTTTGTTGTTTGTTCTTTTTTTTATTTCTGTTATTGTTGTAGTTTTTGTTGCGTTTTACATCATCAGAAAAATGCCGTCCGTCATTAAGAATAATTACAAAATATGCGTTGGTTGTGTCGCGTGTTGTATTTTCCCATTATTGCTGTTTGTTTTTTGTTTATTTTTTTTTTCAAAATGTTATTTGATAAGAATGTTTGCGAAAGGTGAAGAATGTTTATTGTGTAGTTAAAGATGAACAAAATCAGGATATAAATCTATGAAGCAACTTTTAGAAAACCATATTTTGTACTCAGAAATGTTGAAAACGAGTAAATAATCGATTTAAATAATGAAGTAAAACCACTACCGCATTGAGGTAGAAAGTAAAATGCAATGATGGAAAAGATAGATTTTTGAAATTCTATAGGATGCCTCCAAGATACGAGGGCGGATCAATAAGTCCGTGACTTTTCGAACTTCCCTTGTAGTTATATGAAAAAAAATTTTTTTTTTTCAAAATAATCTCCTTTAAGCTCAATACACTTTAGTCCAACGTTTCTCCAATTTGTGTATCCCCTCCAAAAAATAGGATTTTTCGAGGTCCATAAAATAGACATTTGTTTGACCAATAATTTCATCGTTGGAGCTAAATCTCTTTCCACCGAGCCATTTCTTTAGGTTCGGAAATAGGAAATAGTCACTGGTGGCTAAATCCGGATAATATGGCGGATGAGGTACCAATTCGTAACCCAATTCATGTAATTTTGCCGTTGAGACTGCACACGTGTGCACCCGTGCATTATCTTGCTAAAAAAGAACTTTTGTCTTGGCCATATGGGGTGGTTTTGTTTTAATCCTCGTTAAATCGGTCCGCCGTTTATTGTTTTTCCCTTTTGAAGGTAATCGATGTGGATTATCTCGCGTGCATCCTAAAACCTGTTGCCATCATTTTATTGGCCGACAAACTTACTTTGGCCTTTTTCGAAGCCGGTTCACCCGGAGAATCCCATTGTTTAGACTGCTGCTTGGTATCCGGAGTGTTGCAATGTATCCATGTTTCATCCACAGTTAGAAAACGCCGCAAAAACGCATTCGAATTGCGGTTAAACAACTCCAAACAATCCTTTGAAGTTGTCACACGATTACGTTTGCGGTCAATTGAGAGCAAACGCGGACAGGTTTCTTAACCCCAGCTGATCATTTAAAATCGTAACCACACTGCCATATGAAATGCTTATGGCATCAACAATCTCACGCACTTTTACTCTTCGATCGGCCAACACCATATCGTGAATTTTTTTCGACATTTTCGGGTGTATTGACTTCAATAGTATTTATCAAGCTTTTCCTTGGTTTGATTGACAGTTTTCTTTTCGCAAAAAAGAATGTTTAATGAGCACTCGAAATTCACTTTTTTCCATTTTTAAAAAAATCCGCGAGGTTGTATGTTTTGAACAGCTGTTAAACTGCTCAAAACTTGACAGTAGTCTATTAACAGGTGGTACTTGATGGGAGCAGTGTTGCATTTCATATAACTACGAGGGAAGTTCGAAAAGTCACGGACTTATTGATCCGCCCTCGTAGTACTTTTTAAAGATAAAAGTGCTTTTGGTTCATGAACCAAATCTATATCGACCACGAACATTTCGGTTACGTTATCGTCTTCGTTAACTTTTCTTCTTTAACATTTGTGGAACTCAGTTTTCTGCCACTCCTAAACGTTTTTGAATTTGGAGTTATTTATGATTAAGTGTACGCGATATGTATATAAAAAAAAATTTAGAAAAAAAAAACAAAATCGAAACACGGTGTACCATGAAAATAATATTCTCTTTCTCTATGAGGTAAATGTTAAAAACTATGTATAATTTCTGAAGCTTCTTCTCACTGCTGCTCTGCTTTGACTTATAAAGCAAAAGGTATGAAAAAAATATTAAGGGGAATAGTAAAATTTAGTTTTGTCTTTTATACCAAGAGTATAACAAAATCAACTATTTTTAAACTAGATATGTTACTAACACCCATATCGGCGATATATAGTTTTTTAAACAAGCAATTACATTTTAAAGCCTTTTTTTTGCATAAAAACAAAGAGTAATAACACATTCAATAGCAGAGCAAAAAATTAAACAGAATAATAAATTGTCTATTAATTCTCGCGCTGACGGTCGCACAGTGGTGTCGATGTTATCCAAAGTGGCGAATTATTCATAGAAGCCTAAAAACACAGCATTTTAGAAAAAAAAAGTTAAAAAAAAATTTTTTTTTAACCCGTTAAGCGCATTATTGTTTTTTTTTTTTGGAAAAAAGACCTTAGTTCACAATTTATGCTGTAACTTTGGAATGAAAAGGGATAAATTAATGAATTTAAGCATACTCAATGTGCTATAAAAAAATTCAAATAATAAATTTATTATATGTATTTATATTAGTATAAATTTAATTTAAAGTCAAATTTTTGTTTTTCACAAAATTTTATAAATGTACAAATATTTTCAAAAACGTCTCAAATGAGAATATTATCATTTTTTTTAGAAATAAACAATCATAAATACATAAAAACACAGCTTAAAAAATGGAAAAAAATTTTTTAACCAGTTAGCCGTTTTTTGTTTTTCGGAAAAAACATGATCCACAATTTTCGCTGTAACTTTGAAATCAAAATAAATTTAAAGAATAAGTTAATAATATGTATTCCTATTAGTATAAATTTGTTTCCAGTTTTGGCTTTCACTAAATTCAGTAAATGTAAAAATTAATCTGAAAAATAAAAAATCAAAACTTTTTTGGAAATCTTTGTTTTCGAGAGTTTTTACACAAAAATTAAAATAAAAAAAAAGGGGCGGGCATTGTAAGGACTTTTTTTTTAATACATCCTAAATATCCTATACTTTTCTAAAATCCATAAAACTAATTCCAACTCTCACTAACTTAATACTTGTGGCCCATTAAATGAGGAAATTTTCCCCATTTTTAAAAAAATTATTTATTTATTTAGTATTTAAAGGCCCCAACACTATAAGGTTATATAGGCCTAGTAGTTTTACAAATTCATCTTAAATGTTATTTGATATATAAGTTATTTTACAGATTTAAATTTTGTTATACATATTAATTTCTATTAAAAACTTTTTAATATTTTCAAATTTATGTTCTATTTGGAGTACTTTAATATTATGTACTTTATATTTTACGCGTGCTTCATGAAGATGCGTGCATTCATTAAAAATATGTTTAATACTCAGTAATTGTCCACAATTGCAGACCGGGGGAAGTGATTTTTCAACAATATGTTTATGAGAGAATAGACAATGCCCTATTTTTAGCCTATTTAGCTTAATGAGATCTGTTTTGGATATATTTGGTATAATAAATTTGTGTGGTATGTTTTTTTGGATTTCAAACAATTTTGAATCATTATTATTTTTCCATGAGTCATTCCAGATATCAAAAATATATTTTCCAATGTATTGTCTATAATCGGAGTATTGATATTTATATTCTATTGAGATATTTTGGCTTAACGAACTTTTGGCTAATCCGTCAACTTGTTCATTTCCACGTATACTTAAGTGGCTAGGAACCCATAGAAAAGTTATATTTTGGTTAGGTTTAGAAGTTATTATTGTAGGTATTTGTTGTATTATTATATTTTTAGAGAATGGGTCTTGTAGTCCTTCTAGTGAACTTTTACTGTCCGTTATGATTAGTGAGTCTTTAGCGATGTTTTCAATATTCTCTATGCATGTTTTAATTGCCAATAGTTCACTTGTATATATGGAAGAAAAATTTGTAATACGCTTAACAATAGTCAGATTTTTATTAAAAACAGCAAAACCAGCTTTATCTCCTACAACTGAGCCATCAGTAAAAAAGAGGTCAAATAGTGAATATTTCGTATTAATTAGGTCCAAGAATTTCTGTTGGACTTCATAGGAGGACATATCACGTTTATTAATTTTTGCAAAGGAAAAATCCATGTTAATGTTTGAAAAGCACCATGGTTCTATACCAGACAAAAATCTATTTTCAATATTACCAATACTGATTGGGTATTTTGAGATTATTTTATTAAACTCTTCAACAGCATTTACATAAAAGGGTATATAATTTGTGTTTCTAGATTGGGATTGAATAACTCTTTCCATATCAGTGACTTTTCCATATAACGGGTGGTTTTGCATAGAAAAAATTTTAAGGGTATAATTCAACAAAAACTTTAATCTTCTTAGGTGGAATGGTGGGCATGATGATAAGACCTGCAAGCTTTGGGATGGGCTGGTTCGAAAGGCTCCTATAGAAAGTCTTATTCCCGAATTTAAAATTGGGTCCAGTGATTTTAAGTTAGTTTTATTTGTAGATGAATATATAATGGAAGCATAATCTATAGTTGGTAGTACAATAGAGTTTAATATTCTTAGAAGTGTTTTTGGATCAGATCCGTATTGGGAACATCTGAGCATTTTTATAATATTTAGTTTAGAATTGGCTTTAGCCTTGATACTCTTGATGTGCGTCTTAAATGTTAATTTCTTATCAAAAATAAGCCCCAAAAACTTGTGTTCCTCAACAAATTTAATATTTTTGCCACCTAATTTTAGACATGTGTTATTTAAATTCGCTTTATAGCGCCTAGAGAATCGGATTGCAACAGTTTTTTCCTCATGGAATTGGAATCCAATTGTATCATTCCAAGCATCAAGTTTTCTAATTGTAGTTTGAAGTTTGTTTACTATTGCTGAAATTTTTTTTCCTGCACAATAAATGACCAGGTCGTCAGCGTATAACAAGGCCTTAACATCCTTGTGGCAGTTATTCAGAATGTCATCTATTGCCATAAGAAATAGAGTTACACTTAGTACGGAACCCTGTGGGACTCCGTTTTCGATAGAATAATAATTTGATTGTGAGTTTCCAACCATACAACAGAATTGTCTGTCGCTTAAAAAATTGGATATGAATGCTGCCATATTTCCACGTATCCCTGCTAAATGAAGTTTTTTCTTAATTAGTGGCTTCCAAACGCTATCATATGCTTTACGTATATCGAAAAATATAGCTATTACATCCTTTTTTACAGAAAAGCTATCCATAATTTCAGAGTGTAGTAAAGCCAGATTATCAATCGTACCCCTGTTCTTTCTAAAACCTGATTGGTTGGCATTTAGAATTGAATATTTTTCAATAATAAAGACCAATCGTTTGTTTATAATTCTTTCCAATAATTTACATAAGCAGTTGGTAAGTGATATTGGTCTATAATTATTTTTGTTTGTACTATCCTTCCCTGGTTTTAGTACAGGGATCACAATAGCTTTTCTCCAATTGCTTGGAAACACTTGTTCCGTCCATACCCTGTTGTAAAAATTTAGTAGGTATTGTGTAGCTTTTCCGTCTAAATGTTTTATCATTTCATATCTTATGTTATCTGGTCCAGGTGAGGTACCATGACATGATTTAAGCGCAGATTTAAATTCAGATAATGTAAGTTTGTTGTTATATGGCTCACTGTTGTTTGATAAGTTAACAGCAAAGTCATTTGTTGTAGTATATAGTCTAAATTTTGGTGAGTAATTCATAGAAGACGAATTTTGTGCAAAACTAAGTGCGAAACAATTTGGGATATCTACATTGTCTGTCAGTAACGTATTGTTGTTTTCTAGAGCTACAACTTGGTGATAGTTGGAGGATCCATTAAGGGATCTGATTTTTTTAAAGACTTCAGTCGAAGAAGTTCTTAAATTTATCGTTTCACAGAATTCATTCCATGTTCTTTTCTTATTTTCACGTATAACTCTACGGGCCACTGATTTAGCTCTTAGAAATTTAGCAAGGTTTTCAGAGCTGGGGTTTCTCTTGAAAAGTTTAAGTAATTTCCTTCTTTCCTTTATTAGCAATTTTATACTCTCATTCCACCAGGGTACTTCTTTTCTATTGTAGTTTGTACGTCTAATTGGTATTGCGTCTTGTGCTGTTCTTATGATTGTTCTGCTAATGTATGCCTCAGTTTCGTTTATGTCCCTAAAATCCTCAAACGGTTCTGTAAAATTACAATTGAAAAGTTGCCAGTTTGCTTTTTTTATATTCCAACTAGCCCTACGTTTGAAGTTAGGTGGATGTCCATCAATAGAAATAGTGATGGGGTAATGATCGCTTGAATAGAGATCATCACTAATATTCCACTCAAAAAGGTGTTGAATATTAGGTGAGATTAAGCTAATATCAATATTGCTGAATGTTTTGTACGCAAAACTGAAATGTGTTGCATAGTTTATATTATTTAAAATATTGAGATTATTATCTTCAATAAATGCTTCAACTATATTTCCTCTTGTATCTGTTTTGTTAAAACCCCAAATGGGATTATGAGAGTTAAAATCACCTAGCATAAGATAGGGTAAGTCAAATTGTGAAGTTAAATTGTTCAAATCAGTTTTGGAAAGGTTTTCGGATCCTGGAAGATATATGGAGCAAATAATAAATTTAAATGGGAACCTTACTTTTATAGCTAATGCTTGAAGATTTGTTATAATAGGTATTTCGTCTCCCTCAAACATATTGTTAAGATATATACAAACACCACCATGAGCATTTGTATAAGTACAAATATTTTTATAAAAACAAGTATAGTTTTTAAGTTCATAATAATAGTTTGATTTAAATCTAGATTCTTGTATACATATAGCAAGGCAATTAAATTTAGATAAAATGAGTTTAATTTCGTCTAAATGATTAAAAAAGCCGTTGCAATTCCATTGTATTATTTTATATTGACTACTCATCTCCTATACTGGAACAACTATGGCTGTCATCAAAAGTGGAAGTATCAAATTTGTCAATTGGGTTATTTCTATTTAAGTGTGACGTGTTTGTTGACATCTCCTTCTTCTTCTTCTCAGCATTCGTTATTTCACGTTTTTTCATTTTAGATATGTTTCTCGGTAGTAATTCAATTTTTGATCCATTTGCTTTTGTAATCTGACGAACTGGGGAGGAGAGAGGTTTATCTTTTGTTGTTGTGGTCGTATTGTTTTTAGTTGTTATTGTGAGTTTTTTGTTTTCGCTCTCTTGGCATTTACATTTGCAATTACAAGATTTTACAGTATTAGAATATGTTGTTGGAAGTTGATTTTTTCTTTCATATTCTTTTCTTGCTTCATATATTGTTTTCTTTTGTGTTATTTTAATTACTTGAATTGCATACTCCTTTTTATAGACGTCACATTCTTTTGAGAAACTGTTATGTTTTTGCTGACAATTAGCACACTTTGGTGGTTTATCACATTTTTCGTGACGACCGGTTTTATCAATTTTTGTGTGTTCAAGGTTGCCGCAATGTGGACAGACTTTTTCTTGAGATGAGCACTCTTCCGACACATGTCCAAACTGGAAACATGTAAAGCATCGAAGTGGATTAGGAATGTAGGGTCTAATTATGGTTGATAAATATCCCAGTAGTATTTTTTCCGGCAAATCGTATATATTAAATGTTACAATGTATAAACCAAGATCAATGTCTGTCAATTGCTTTGTTTCGCTATCACGTTTTTTAAGTCTTTTAATTTCAGTTACATTTGGATTTTGTTCCTGGATTTCTCTTAGAAGTTCAGTATCTGACAACCCTCTTAAATCGTTCGAATAGAAAATTCCTCGAGATTTGTTGAGCGTTTTATGTTCTTCCACTTGAACGAAAATGTCCAATGATAATGTTATCATTTTGATAATTTTATTAGCTTGTTTTCCGTTGAAACATTCTATGAGTAGTTGTCCTGATCTTAGTTTTTTGCAAAGTTTAACTTTACCTCCTACTGCATCAATAGATCGTTGAATTAAGAAGGGTGAAACGTCCACTAAACCTTTGTCGCTGTGCACTCCTGATCTACCCATTAAAAGAAAAACAGTGTGAGTTGAATCTGGGTTCAAGACCTTTTTGTCCCTATCAAATAGGAGACCTCCCATCCTGGGAGATGAGTTAAAAATCTGTCTCAAAACTTGATATAAACCTCTTCCGTTTTTTTTTTTTTATAAAAAAATTCACGAAAAGCAAGTTGATTTTATTAACTTTGCGTGTTTGTTTTTGCTTTATATATTTTTTTTTTTTTGTTTTTGTTTTTTCTTTTTAAGTTTGTGACGTATTTATATTTTTTCTTTTAATTTCGCGCGGTCCGTGTGTACTCAATGAGAGTGCAAACTGAACTATGATTTTATTTTTTTTTTTTTTTTTTTTTTTTTTTCAAGAAGAATTCTTGACAAAAAGTACGAAAAACAAGAAGTAAGGAAGAACATGTAGATCAATTAAAATAGGTTATCATTCATTCAAAGCAAATTTCGATCTAGCAAGGTAAAATACCATTTGGTTGAAAGATTAATGTTTGACTAATGACGTCATCCGTCGTCAATGGCGGTGCGAGCTAAACGGCAAACCCCACTGAAGAGATTGTGTGGATAAAATCGAAACTAGTCTGGGCAACCTTTCCGTGAAAACCTGGGTTCAATTCCTAGCTCAGTCAAGAATGAAAAAATATCAATAAATTTTAATTCATTTCACGTTGTAAAATTCCTTTCTTCATAAAAATAATTTATGAAAATTAAATTCAATGAACTGATTAAAATATCAAAATTTGGATTAAAAATTATTAAAATATTTACACATAATTTTTCCAAAAAGGTTCCATTATAAAATATTTACTTTTAATAGATTTAACACTTATAATAATCTCTAGTTGTATATATTTCCAATTTTTTTATTTATTTTAAAAACAGCAATAATTTGCTAACTTTGACCGCTCACTGAAAAGAAAGTACACCACTTAGTTGATGGATTTTTGCAGGTAGTGATGCAGAATTTTATCTTCTTTTACCCTATACCAAAATTTATTATAAAAACTTTATTTCTAAATTTCAATTAATCGCCACTTGGATACCATTTGAACTCAATGTGGGTCGGTCCACACCACATGTTTTATACGTATGTATGTTTCTTTTTTACCTTTTTTAACTTGTCAATACAATTTTAACTACTACTTTGAACGCTTGGTTTTAGCCGTTTTGCTTTGCATCATAGTGTTCTGTAACTGATAAATTTTTTACGCATTTGTACTCGTACGTTTTATGATTTTTCTTCTAATTTTTAATTATACTCGTATGTGAAAATTCAAATTTTGGGTTACTTCGAAGATACCACAAATAGATGGCTTACGTAGCATTAGCTCTGAAATTTCAAGGTTAAGCGAAAAAAGAAATCTATTGTTTATTTACAATTCTTGACCTTCGATACAAACGTAGAAAATGTCAAAGGCAATAGATCGAAAAAACGTCTTATTGACCTACATACTTAACATGACTCTGCATTTCGAAAGTGTTGAGAGACCGTCACCCCTTAAAGTGTCTGTACACGACATGTTTTTTTACAATTGACTTGTCAAATTTCCCACTGAAAAATACATACATGTCGTGTGTTACTTTTAAAGCATTGCGTCTGTAAAAGTCAGACGCAAAGTTATCTGACAAAATTTTAGTTAGAGCGTGTTCTATTTTCTTCTGACATCAGCCATCTGACCATCATCTGTAGAAGAAATCTATGCAGGGAAGAAATCGGCAGCGGTAGTGCGCTATTGACGGAATTATTAGCCGGCTGAAGTTAATTTTTTACAATACACAGAAAAATTTTTAAATTTCTCCAATCACCAAATTTATACCAAATTCATAATATCAAGCAAACAAGTGGTTGATTTTGCACCTATTACCAAAATGATTATATTGATTACTAAAAATTGTGAGTATTTTTTTTTTAATTAATGATATTTTTAATTTTAATTGAAAATTGTTCAAAAAACTTTGCCATTTCAAGCAATGTTTTTATTTATTTAAATAAATGTTGACAATTCCCAACAACAATTCTACATCTTTAAATTATTTTAATTTAAACGAAAAAAGTCAATTAAGATTTATTGTTATTTGATTAAAATTTTAATTGAAAATTTATTTCAAAACAACTAAAATGTTAATTAAATCAAAACTAAGTTTTTAATTTTCTTTCAACTAAAAAAATAATTGATTCAATTATCACATTAATTAAATTTAAATACTTTTTAAACCATTTTGTTAATTGATAAAACACAATTTTCTGTGTACCGATATATGTATGATAATTTCACCACTGAATAGAAATTTTGTTCATATACTTATATATAAAGAAACGTTTCATTATAATATCCTAAATTGGTTTCTTCGAATTAAAAAAAAAAGTTAAGATGGCTGAACTCTTTTACGGCGCAAATAAAAATTGTTTTGGCGGCAGCACGCTATTTTGAAACCAATTACTATGCGAAGAAAACAGAGACAATGTCAGAAGCAAATTACATGTACGTTTGTGACCAAATATTATAAACCTTATGTAAAATAGAAAGTTTGAGAGACATGTAAAATTACATTTGACTTGGAAAGTTGACTAGTCAGATGTAAAAACCCTGTCGTGTACATGTACCTTTAACCTAGTAAAAGTTCGGATAAGTCTACAATAACTGACCTTTGGAGCGTATGTTAAAATCTTAAAAGAAAATTTGGAGAAGGATAATCCTCTGTCCATCCTATGCTGTGGTTCAACCAAAGAAGAAGTCTAGATATACGCCTGTTTACTGCCACAATTAAATGTAATACACAATTTAAGAACATGTCGTAGAAATACTTAAGTTTTCAATTGAGTTCAGTCACATCTGAGAGACCATTTTCCACTGCAGGCCTGCTTCAAACGGTGTTTCAAAATCGTCTATCTCCGCAAAAGTTGAGAATACTTTGTTTTTTTTTTAACAAAAATCTTATTGATACTTACTTAAAATATTAATAATCTCTTACACTGTTTTTTGTTTAAAAAATAAATCAATTTCTGTTAATTTTACCACAAACTCAAATTAAATTCGTTGTTTTTAAAATCTTATTAAAATCAAATTTAAATATTAATAATCTCTTACACTGTAATTTTGTAAACTTAAGAAATTGCTCTACTTGAGTTTTGTTAATTTTAACTTGAATTTAAATTTAATATTCGTATTGGTATCGCCGATATTTCTTTTTGAGTATCGGGATCGTTGCGGCAAAAAGGCGTATCGTTACATTCCTATTTTAAACTATTATAAATCTGAATAAAAATGAACTGGCTGGGCTCCTATCCAACCCAACGTTAAATACGATAGTTTGATATACATATGAAAAAAAAAAAATCAAAAGTGCAACTTGATTAAAGAAAATACTAACTGGTATGTTTCTAGCTAAATACTAGTTACATTTTCTGCAGGGCATTAGCAAGTACTTTTTATGTCCTGGGTTGTACTTTGGTTTTTTTTTGTTCTAAAATAGGCAGAGAAAAGTACGATTGTACTGAATTTTACATCCCTGGTACAGCACTTACATAAGTATTCGCTGTTTTCGAATAAATTTTATTTAAATGTGTAACCTTGAGAATTTTAAGAGAACTTAAAATAACATTTTAGGAAACTATTAGAATTTTGAGAAAGTATTTTTAACAGAAAAATCATAATTGCTATATTATTGCAAATATTTATACTATTTTAATTAGGCACATATTTTATCGGTATTATATTGGAAAGCTTTTGGTGATATTAAAAACTCTGCATTCTTATCAAACTCACATTTCTCGGTCATTTCTTCTTCGAACGATACGATTTAAGTATTTCAAATTATTGTGCAAAAAATAATTTGATTTGGTTGATGTATTCGTAAGTCAGTAGTAAAGGGTCTTTCATTTAGCGTTCCTATATTTAAATTTAGTAAAACAACTTATGCGTGAGATATTATTGCCTTTTTGTATTCGTTTGAAAGTCCTATCGAAGTCACTATGTATGGAATATACCATCGTGCAAATGTCTGTCGCTGCATCGCTGGGTTGGCCGCATATAATATGTCCAATTTTCCATGACTGCGCCGCTAAAATCAGACAGAATTTGACCGAAGTCATGGGTAATGTTAGTTTAGAGGACCGCTGGGGTTATTTGCATAGACCTACGACGTAAGAAAGGCCCACAAGAAAAGGTCTATCGTGGTCGCAACACCTCCAAATATGATGACCATACCCAAGGTCTATCCACTAAACCTCTGCACAAATGCATTCAAAAGCCGTTTCAAGACATTCGTTTGTTTTTTAAATACTGATTGTCGCTCACTCTTTGCTAACGAATCAAATGATATGTTGTGCAAAACACATATAACAAAAAATAAATAAAAATACACAATTGCAAATTAATTGTAATTAGTGTGTTATAAACGACCAAATACGAATTGTAAAGAGTACGGAATTCACTCCAAACAGCAACAAAGCAAAACAAATCACACTAACTAAACCAAATCACACGAATCACACGAAAGAACTGTAGCAAAATAGGTGATAAGTATGAATTATCTTGTTTTTTTTTCAATTATTAGGTATGACTAGCTAGATTTGTATGAAGCAAAAAATAATTAAAGATGAAAAATATTTTTATAGAATATTTAAGTTTTAATTTTAAATTATTTTATTATTATAAAAACACATTATCAAATATTTAAATAAAAGTAAAGAAAAAAAATAAAAGGTAATTCTATTATTTGCAAAATTAATATAAAAATAATACATACAACGATCAAATCTGAGAAACAATCGGCAATAAACATCAAGATCACACACTGTGAATTGAAAAGCTTACCGTACATAACTGTATTATAGACACACAATTGTTGTGTTTTGTTTTTTCGTTCAAATCAAATTATGAATTGAGTTGGTTTATTTAAATCCAACTACTGCTTTACACTGATTTGTTTGAAACGAACTACTGTTTTAACATTGATTTGGTTTTTCATAATGGATCATTCGAGCTGATTTAAAAAAAAATTACAGTAGTTGACACAACAATAATTTGGTGTTGACAACTGTGTACAAGAAACAAATGCATTCGTGCAGGGGTTTACTATCCACTAGGTCTGGGCAAGGAGCCAGATGTTTATTTGGTTTATTCCTCAACGATGTCGAAATTTGTTTACATTTTGCTTATACATGTATATTTTTGTTTTTTGCCACACATACATTCATACAAAACACGTTTTTCCTTTTGTTTTCCTATGTAGTAGTAAGATTTTGACAACCGTGAGGAAATTTACACAAACAAAATGCCTGTTGTTTTTTGTACTGTTGTATTGTTGTAGCGGTAAGCAGACCTATTGGATAGGCCTTGGCCATACCTTTAAATCGCTCGCGCAATAATTCTTATGTGGCACGAGCTGTCTGGCACGTAGCGCCTCATATAGTGGTTTTTTTTGCCAATCTAGCCGGACATTAGTTAAAAAATTAAATTTAAGAAATGCAAGAATTAAAGTACGCCGCTCGACAGACAAAATTTTGCATCGTATATTTAACTTTCAAGTCTTTTGCTTGAAATTTGTGGTTTTGGGACACTGCTAAAGTCAGGAAAGTTGAGTAAATTGCATGCGTGTTCATTGACTTTTTACGGTTTTGAGAGGTTTACAATATATATTTTTTGTGGGTAAACGAATAAAGATTTTACGTTGATTTTTGCTGTGAAATGCTATATTAACAGCTACTTATAATAATTTTTAGAAAACTTTAATTTAAAATTTTATAATAAAAAAAAATTCGTTCGAAATTAAAAAAAAACGATTTTTTTTACCTTTTTGACGAGCAGTTTTTACGAACAACTTGAAAGTGATTTATTGAACATGTGACTCCAGGGTTAAAAAATATTTTTTTTGCATTGGTTTCAATTATAAGTAAAAATTAACGGATTATTGCATTATTTAAATTAAATAATAAATTTTTTTAGTAAGCAGTACGGCCATGTATGTGAATTACTCACTAAACGTGATTGTTTTTTTTTTTGTTCCAACGGACACATACATTTGGTTTGTTTATTTGACTTAAAACTTTAAAAAATTATACATTTAACAGTAAAACCATATATGTATCGTTATTCGATTAATCGGCATAAATTGTTCGATTATTTCTTAAATCGAAATCAGCAATTTTAAAATAATCGAACAATTAGTCGTCTAAAATTGTTTGATTAATCGAACCAGAATTCATCGACTGAACCCTTTAGTTCTGACCCACTGATTACTAGCATAAGACCTTTTCCAAAAAAAGTCATTACCCTTTGCGAAAGAAGCAATTTCTTTTATCACAGAAAAAAGTTTTTTATCAAATAAAAAAAAGAGTTTTAAAAAGTATTTACATTTAATTAATGTGATAATTGAACCAATTTTTTTTTAAGTTGAAAGAAAATTAAAAACATAATTTTGATTTAATTAATATTTAAGTTGTTTTGAAATAAATTTTTAATTAAAATATTAATTAAATATCAAAAAATATTAATGGACTTTTTCGTTTAAGATAAAATAATTTAAACTTGTAGAATTGTTGTTGGGAATTGTCAATATTAAATTAAATAAATAAACACATTGTTTGGAATAGCAAAGTTTTTTGATCATTTTTTTAATTAAAATTAAAAATATCAATTATTGAAAAAAATATTCACAATTTTTAGTAATCATTTTGGTAATAGGTGCAAAATCAACAACGTGTTTGCTTGATATTATGACCTTGGTATAAGTTTGGTGTTTGGAGACAATTTTTAATTTTTTTCTGTGATGCTTCCACCTGTACTTTGCTCTGAAGAGAATTCAGATTCGGAAGAGGACTGTGAAGAAACAGACGAAGAAGAACCATGGCACTCATCATCGTCTTAGTGCAAAAGAGAAGTTGTTTTAAATAAATTAGTTGTTATTATTTAAAAAAAAATTTATTATAAAGACTGATTCATCGTAAGGTATGATTTTCAATACGCTTTTTTACATATCACGCGTGACTCATATAAAACTGCTTTGTATTTTTTGTTGAGTACCGTTTGGCAAGTCATTATGGGAAGACTCACAACACAAAAGCGTCTCCAAAATATTCAGTTCTTTTACGAAAAACAGCGTTCCTTTGAATTTTTTTTTAGTGGTGAAGCACATTTCTGGATCAATGGATACGTTAATAAACAAAATTGCCGTATTTGGGGCTGATGAGCGACCCGAAGTGTACCAAAAACTACCATTACATCTATTAAAAATAACGGTATGGTGTGGCTTATGGGCTAGTGGAATCATTGGTCTTTATTTCTTCAAACATGAGAAAAAGCAGAATGTTACCGTCTATGATAACAGTTATCGCACCATGTAATGGACCATGTGCTTCCTGAAATTCAAACGCATGGTCTGGTTGAGCCCTGGTTTCAATAAGACGGCGCTGCGAGCTATACAGATCGTGAAACAATCACTTTGTTGAGAAATAATTTCGATGGACACTTAATTTCACGTGGTATCACACTTTTGGAATATATTCTCTGGGGATATACACCTAGGAAGCCAATATTACTAGTGTTATTCGTGAGATACCAGTCGCTATGCTCGAACGAGTCACCCTAAATTGGACCTTTCGAATAGATCACCCCCACGTAGTCATGGCCAACATTTACATTATATCATTGTAAAGCAGTAAATGTCATAAATTGTTCTTTTAACAGATAATAAAAATTTCAAGTTCACTTGCAAATTTATGTGTTTCATTTTACATTATAAATCAAACCTCACGTTGAATCACCCATTATATAAGTCAATATTACGAATAAATTAATTATTTTCAGATAAATTAAATACTATGAAATACATAAAAGTCACATAAAAGCTTAAAAATGAATATTTTGTGGAAATTAGCAAAAAATAAAAAAAAACATATTTTTTGACTGGGTCGTCTGAGGGGTGGGTTTGGAGGGATGCCTCCCCCTGTCCATAAAATTCAAAAATGTAATTCTTATGGTATTTAGGCGTAAGTAATCTATTTCTTTTAATATTTAAATTTTTTTTAAATATTATCTTATGTAACCGCCCACAAAAGGGGGGCGGGGACGAAAAGTTTAATTTTAAAATATCCTGGGTTCAATTTTAAATTTTTTTAACTTTCGCCGACGGTAAAAATTGCATTTGCTAAACAAAAGTATGGGAAAACTTTAAAAATATTGCATTTTTCCGAGGTGGGATTATTTCTTCTAGGGGGTACTTTTTCCTCCTTGGTCCGGAGCTTTACCTGCCTATGGCCATAACACATATTTCTGCCAAGTTTCATCGATCTAGGGGCACTCAATAACTTTTAAGAAGCAATATAAGCTAGAGCAAAAAGTAATGTCCGGCTAGATCGGCAAAATACCGATATGTGCGCCGTCCTATTGAAACCACATGTCGTTGGTGTCTATGTCATCCAATTAAGGCCGACCAAAGTTAGTGTACATGATCCTGTAGCACTCGCGCTGAAGATAAAAGCGTGGACAACGTCATTCTCGAGGAAATATGGACGTCGCCAGCCCAAAATAAATACCAAACCGAGATTTCTTTAAAATGCGTTGGACGCTGTTAGATCTTATGTGGACTAGTACCGACCCATTCATCCAGATGATGAAAATTAGGGTCAGTTTTTTTTAAATGTTATCATTTGCACGTGTTTAAACATCCTTTTTAACATCCTTCCAGAATGATTTGAGAAAACAGACTGAATACATCACAGCCAGTTCGACATTTGTAGCTTCAACAATATGACCCATATTAGTAGTCAAAGTTCAGCACTCCCTTTTGGAAGACCCGTTACAAAATCTTTTGTAATATGTAGTATTTTAACTTTTGTTTTCATATCAAAATTTATGATTCCGTTCATTTGATAATCAAAATGCTGTTATCGGGTTTTTTATACTTAGAATTCATTGATCTTTTACGATTCCAACCAAAAAATATATTAATTTCATAAAAATTGATTATTCTTTAAAATGATTCAAAAATTAACATTAGGACAATATCGATAAATAGATTTGTTTTTTCTTTTTTAAATACTGTTTTGTTTAAATAATTAATAGGATTTTTTAATGCTTTCAAAGAAATAAGTCATTATTCATTTTGCACTTTTAAAGAGGAGTGTTTGAAAAATTACTGGCTAAGAATTTATATTTAATTTAATGGGTTAAAATTAGTAATATTTGTCGAAAAATGACAATCGGATTTTATTATCTAACAACAAAACTTAAATCTAAATTTACAATTGTTTGACGTATTCGCAATTTATGTTTATAATAATTTTGCAAGTTGTCTTGAGGGGAATTACAAAATGACGCTATTTTTGATTAATTTTTATACCCTGCATTGGAGGCATAAGGGTATATTTAAGTTTTTCATTCTGATTGTAATTTCTACAATATTTATCTTATTGATCCTAGACCCTATAAAGTGTATATATTCTGGGTCCTTAGATTTCAAGATGTTTGTTTAAATGGGATTTTCGAAGAACCCAGAAATGTAAGTTGTTATATATTTATGTCACATATACTCCGTTGGAGTACGCTATTGAAATTAAGCCAGATGGGTTCATAAATGACTGAGATATGAGCAATAAACCACGACTGCCTCTAATTTTTGTTGTTTGTTTAAATATCAGAAGAACGGCTTTTGAAGAAGTTTGCGTATAAAATAAAAATAAATTTATTTCTATCTTAAGGACGGCAAAAGAAATATTGTTGTTAATACCCAACCTCTCTAAAATAAGAGCGGGATTGAAAAAGTGGCCTTGGAACCTCCCGTACAAAGACATTTATATCTGGAGAACTCGTATATCTGGAGATCTAAAAAATCGGCGAGATTGGAGCAGTGGCGTGGCACTTCCCATTAAAAGGCCTTATGGATTTCATTATATCTGGAGAACGACAAGAGCAAAAAAAAAATTGTCCAAGTTGGGTACTTATAGCTGCGTTTTTAATACACATCCTCTCTAAAATATAGGCGGGATTGAAGAAGTGGGAGTGGCAGCTCCCATATTAAAATATTATAGATTTCTGTATACCTGCAGAACGGCAAGAACCAAGGTGTCCAAATTAGGTATAAGCATCGTGCACACCAAAATTCCGTCAAATTTGGGAGGGATTGGAGAAGTGGGCGGTGCACAAAATTAATTTTTTTATATCTGGAGAACGGTTGGAGATAATTTGTCCAAATTTGCTGCACATACCTGTGTTCTCAATACATAAAATCCTTCAAAAAGTGGTTGTTATTGGATAAGTGAGCGTGGCGCCTCCCGTACAAATACAAGATAACAGTAAAAGTTATAAAATTTACTACAAATAGCTACAATACCAATACAAGACATCCGAAAAAAGTGGACGGGTTTGGAGAAATGAGCGCGACACCAAAAATAAATACTTGTATATCCAGAGATTAGTAGTGGAGTGGCAAAGCGCAGCGGGTTTTACTAGTACATATGTATATCTGCATTTATATAATTTTCTGTTCTTATCGCACCATAAAATGAGGGTATATAAGACTCAGCATAGCCGAATACAGCAATCTGACTTGTTAAGGCTATTTGTGTCGTTAAATCATTGTCCTGACTTGCAATTTTTGTTGCTGCTATCTTTTAAAATTCTGCTTTGAACTTTGACTTTTGTGTCCAGATTATGAAATTCTAGTCGTGTAATTTTTGTATTTTTAAATTGTCCTTCCTTTTTTCCTGTTGATATTTTATATATAAACACAAACCTTCTATTTCAACCACTTCAAGTTGAAATGTTTGAGAATGGCAAAGCAAAAGAGAATTGCAGAGTACATGAAACGGAGTAAGCACCCTGCAATCTTCCAATAAACTCAAGAATTGCTGCAAGAAAAATTACAAGCTTGGAAGGTGACTAAGTTCTTAAAAATATGACAGATACTGCAGTTTTGGAAATTTAAAAAAACATTTTTTACTTGTATTCAACATTTTTTATTTATTCGAATTTATTCTGTGAGTTAAATTTCAAAAAGCTTTATAAAATACCAAGGCGAATTCATTACAGGTGATCCTAAAAGCCCTGCTGGTAACTTTTTTTCTTTAGCTTTATAATTGTTGGATGTCAAAATTTTGTTTATTATCTTGGTTTCTGTTTTGATTTGTTTCGGTTTTTGACATTGTACAATGATTTTACAAAAACAAATTGCTTGTGTTTTTTGTACGAGTTGTACTTGTTGTACTACCGAGATTACCTGGAATGAATTCGCCTTGTAAAATACACAACTGAAATTTAACTCATAGAATAAATTCGAAAAAAATACAAAATGTTGAATATAATAAAGTTACTTATAAAAAGAAATAATTCCCAATATCTATTTTTTACTTGTTTATAAGTGAAAAGAAAATGATACAATTTTTGTATTTTTAGATTTTTACACATTTATAGCCAATATTACAACTTGAAGGTTGTTTGTTAAAGGTACGATTTTGTCCCACATATAAAAAGTTGTTCACTATTACAACATTGATTTAAACTAAAGTCAGCAATATGTTATAGGCAAGTTCATCCTACCGGTTAGGTAAAAGTCAAGTTGAAATAATAAATAAATTGTTTTATGTTCGACAAAATCCTACCTTTAACTAACGTCAAGTTGTAATAATGGCCTTTAGAACATTAATCTGTTCATGTAAACCTTGGGCGCAAAGTACAGGTCGCAACTTTGGAAATAATTTGATGAAATTCGTAATTATTTTCGTATAGAGACAATGATGAAGCCCTTTCAATAAGCTGGTAAGAATCGGCCCATAAATTCGTAGTATTAAAATATTTTATTGCAAGCTAAATCTTCTTACTAAATTTCATTGGAATCGGTCCATATACGACCATATCTCCCATACAAATACCACAAATGAAAATAGGTTTTAATGCCATAACTTCCTTATAAATATTGGTATAGAAATAGTTTGGCGACTTAACTTCAGAAACAGCTACTGTGTCATGTCAAAATTCTGTGATTTAAGACCCAGAATAAATCTCATATAGATGTAGATATCTAGATAATATTCGACACAAAGAACTCTTATGTGAAAGTTAACTTCATAACTTAATTTTTTGGCGGGTCCATGATTGCCCATGGGTTTCAAATGGGGTACACTCTTGAAAATTTGTCTGCAAATAATAAGGTCGAGGTTGACTGACTATACTTTCTTACATTTTTTTCTTAATTTAGGTATTTTCATAATATTGTAAGATTTTAGAACTGCTATTTTTTCTGTTTCTGACTATTTTTCTGAAATCTGCTACTTTAAATTAACAATTATGAAGATGCTCTTTTGCTTTAGGTTAGGTTAGGTTAGGTTAGGTTAGGTTAGGTTAGGTTAGGTTAGGTTCCATGGGCAGCCATCGAGAGACAGCTCACTTGGGTCCTTCAGCGGTCCCTTTGTAATACCCAACGCCAATGCCCATTCCAAAGAGCGGTTACTCAGATGGCGTCACTGCAGAGTTGAGTCAATTCGTCTTCCTAATGAAGAGAAGAAGCAATCTTAGTTCTATTTTAGATAGATAATCCAAGCAGGAAAACACCGGCTCTCCCAGGTATTTTTCCCTGATGCCCCGTAGCCCAAAGCATTGACAGAGAAAGTGAAGCACAGTCTCCTCTTCAGGAAGGTGGTCGCACGAATGTGTCATCCATGCGACCACCTTACTTGGCCAGCACATCTGCTATCTGGTTTCCCGGGCAGTCTGAGTGTCCTGGTATCCATATAAGCGTTAACCCTGAATGCTCAGCAATCTCATTAAAAGACATCCGGCATTCTTTTGCTTTAGGAAGATATTCAATTTTAATACAGAGGGGTGGAATTTGTAAATTTAATAAACCTGAAGTTATTGAGGGTTAACAAATCATGTTTTAATCGACTTACGACCTCATGAATTACCGTTGTTTTTTAAAAGCTTTAAATTTCTAGTTATATAAAATGTTTTTTTTTGGAGTTTGTACATCTTCTTTGATAAAGGTTTTATTTTTATTATCTTTTTCTTTTGTTTTAATTTTCCCCACTGTGCTTATATGGGATGATTGATTATCTTAATTAGTCAATGCTTAAGTATTGGAAATTCTTAAAGTTTTTAAACTAAAATTTTTTTATTTCTTTATTTTTTTTTTTTTTTTTTTTTATCTAAAATTGCTTTAATTTCGTTAAATAATGATTAGATTTCAGACGAAGATTCGGCTCCGGGTAGTTCAATTGTTGGAGAGAAAGAAAATGTATTTTAACACAATATAGAATTTTTTAAACTTGTTATTTCTAGAATTTAATAATAGAATTGGCAATTACATTTAAATTTATAAATTAAAATTATTTTTTTTTAAATTTAAATGTTTGCTGGGTTATTTAAATTTTTGTTATCATCATGTTATTCAATTATAAACAACAACTTTAAAACATGACACTACCATTTACAAAATATACACTAGTTTTTGTTGCTGTTAGCAAAGTTGGTTTAATTTTTTTTTTATCTTGAAAAAACAATTTGTACACTGGATACACAGTTTTTTTTTTTTTAAATTTTTAACACAAATAAATGCTTCTATTTTATGTTAAACAACTATAGAAGTCACTCTACTGCATATTTTTCAATTAAACTTGTAATAGATAGAGAATTTGTGTTCGATGTACAATATTAATTAGCTCAAAAAGATAAATCCTTATTTATTTCAGCTATAAAAATAAAATTTCTTGTCTTTGTTGAACAAAATTCAATTTTATTCAATAAAATCGAAATTAAGTAAAAACGTTTTATTATTCCATCTTTAATTCCTTTCATATTTAAACTTTATTATCTAATATTTTCTTTTGATAACAAATTTATGTTTTTTTTTGAATTTTTCTCAATAGATTCATAAAAGAAACCATAATCAGAACTACTTTTTATAATAAGCACAGCAATAAAGATAAATTGATTGGTTTCAGCCGCCCAAGATTAAAAATATATATTGAATTGCACTTAAAATTATTGGTTTTTTTTGAAAGGAATGATTGTAATTTATATTAACGCAATTCTAGATGTTTTAAATTTGTAAAAATATATGTTTTTAAGAATCTTCTATTAGATAAGAACTCTTATTGTTTAATAAAACTGAAGTCACTTGTTAACGTCATTAGGAACGAGGACCTGAAATTGAAGTCCATTATCTCAAAGGGTTAATCACGGTTTGTTTAAAGTCGTACGAAGAAGGTTTGGACTTCAATGTATACTTTAGGAAGATCATTACTTCATTATTTTTGATGAAAATTTTTAAACATATTATGTTTAATTTAATAATATTATTGTCCCCGGCAACCATATTATGGTTAAATTAGTCCTCCATCAAGAAGCCACAAACACATTATGTTTGCCTCTAAACATTATGGTTAATACATATTATGGTTAAGTATGACAATAATTTACTTATCACTTATAATTGTTTAGTTGTAAATTAACAATAGTATTTTCCTCTTTGCCAAGAGCAACATGCTATGGTTGAAAAACTAACATGCTAATATGGGCGTTAAACAAATTTTTGCTATTGTTAACCATAACATGTTCGGAGGCAACGATAATATTATTTGTAATTCTTAATGAAGGACCAACTTAACCATAATATGATTGCCGATTACAATAATTTCGTTAAATTAATCATAATATATTTAACAATTTTCCTTAAAAATGGTTTTGTTAGAGGTGTCATTTTGCTCTGTGTGTAGCAAGAACTAGTAGACTTCTTAGACGCAGAGATTGTAACAAACTGCGTGACTGAATGAGTCAGGGTGTTGATTTCTTAACATCTGTAAATATTTGCTGTGGTAATAGGTTGTACATTAGGGGTATAACTTTTGAACAAGTTTTTAAATTATCAAAAAATACCTATCCATGCCATATAGACCATGAAAATCTATGATGAAATGTGGGGTCACTTTTTCGCGGGCGTTAAAAAAGTTCCCCCCCAAATCACTTTGAAGTTTAGTATTTGGATTTTTTTTGTTTATTAAAAATACAATATTGCAGAACAAGACGCACTTTAACTTAAAGTTTATTTCCTTCAACAAAGATAATTTTTAGTATCTGAAGTTAATATATAGTACACGACTGTATGTATGGTATTTAAAAAATAAAAATTCAAATATTATTAATTTTTGGAAGCTTTTAGAAAAAACGGTTTGGGGGGGAGGTTTTTTATCCAAATTGATCTCAAAAAACTGTTTTCTTGATATATATATCAGTGCCCACCCCGTCGTGATAGGTATTTTTTTTGGTTATACCCCTATTGTACATCCAACCTGGTACCACGTAAACTGGTAGCCGTGGCTATTGGTAGGGTCCTCTTAGGAATCACATGGTGGCTGTGGCTTAAAATGGAATTGCTTGGGAGGGGGAGGTATATGTGTAGCACAAACTTCAAGCTTATTAGATTACTAATAAATTACGACTGACTGACTACGAGTCATTTCTGGTATCACGAATTCCAGTAGACCCAAGAAAATTGTATGTGCTGGACTGGTTTTCATTCAAAGATTTTTGGGGATATCCCAAGTGGATCGTATAATTCTCCGCCTAATCTAATTCCACTTTACGAGATCTAATTCCACAAGGGACGTTTGCAAGGGAAACCTAAACTATAATGTGCATAAGCTGGCTTAAGCAACTGTGTAAATACGTACACATCATATATGTGAAACCATATTGACCTTAAAGACACTTTTTGTTAAGCCATTTGCTTAAGCAAAGCTGGAAGCTAGTCGCACATTCCGTAAGGGATCAGATGTTTTTTGGTTTTGTTTTTTTTTTTAAATTGCATTTGAGAGGCTTTTCGTTAATTTTTGGCAGTAGCTTAAGCTAGCTCATGCATATTATAGTGGGGTCTTTACTCAAGTGATATCAATCCTTAAGGGCTAATAGATCAGGGCAAGTTAAACTCTCTTTCGGTTGGTTTCAAATGTGCTTAAACAATAAAAATCTGTAAATCAGTAAACATATACACCCTGTCGAAAAGCATAAATTTGGGCGTTTAAACTACCAAGACAGACCATATAAATTTGACAACATTTATCGTGGTGTTGCCACAATATTATTTTTTTAAATAAATATAATATATAAGGCACTGATTTACAGCTGTTGAGTTTAAACTACAGAAAAATGTTAGTTTAGTTAACCTAAGCCAGCATGCACAATCACTGATTTATTTTGGCCATAAGAATTTTAACTTTCCACAACTTATTTATGTCAGAAGATTGTTTACTAGCAGAGCATTGAAAGAAGACTGTTAGACTCTGATCCAACATGTAGATACTGTAAATATTTTTTCAAGATTTACTTGAAACGAATATATTAAAAAGAACAGACAAAGCTAAACTTTAAAATAAACTCAATTTTTCTAAAATTATCTTAACAAAAACTACTACAAAGAGACAAAAAAAAAAAAAAATTTAAATACAAATTTCTAAGCGCCAGTCGATTTAATGACTTGAGGTAGTCAAACGTAGTAAAAATTTCAATCATCTGACAGTACGTGTCATTTGCTCGACAACATTGTGGCATCATTGTATGACGAAATTTACAACTGGAATTGAATTATTTTCGAAAACTCAATAATTATTTGCGTCTTTTAATGGTGGCTGTATGGAAAATAAAATTGAATTTAAGAATGAATCTGAAATTTGTAATACATTTTGGCAAAAGACTGACTGACTTTAATCTTAACGAACATGTTTAGTGTAAGACCAAAGTAAAAAGCAACTAAAATGTTAGGAAGAAAAGTTACCAAACTTATTTAAATAAAAAAATTAAAATAAAAATTTAAACATATTGAATTAAGTTCAATTGTAATTATATAATAATCTCTTTTAATGCTTTTTGATGCTTTTCTTTGTTACACAAATAAATATAATATATTTCTTTTTTAACTAAACAAAGTATCACATTTATTTAATGAGTATTTATCTATCTCAAATAAATTTGTTATCATTTGGGTATTTACTTTTTTTTTTAGTTTTTTTGCTGTTGTAATTTCTAATTGAGAAATTTTAAGTCTAACTCGTTAAGAACCGGAATTATTTATATTGACCACAGAGCAACCAGAGGTGAAAAAGTTCCAAATCAGTTGCAAAGGCAGCTTTCAAAGAAAGAGACAGAAAGCGTTTGTTGGTAGTGAAGTGGCAACGTGTAAAAACAGGCCAATACAATCAGCACGAATTTTGGGATGGAAACAAAAGTAAAAAAACAGAAACCACGTTTAACAAAAGGATTAGTTCAGCAAACGTTTTGTTTTATGCATTTCTTACTTTATTTTCTTACTTAAATATGATTTACTTTTGTTGTGGTTAACTTAAAAGTTAATTTTTACAACAGTTTTGCAAATAAATCTCAACCAAATAAATTTGTCTTCATTGTATTGTCGCATAATAGATGGTTCAAAGAGAAATTAAATAGGGAAGCTTTCGAAGAAAGAGATAGACAAAATCACAATATTTTCCGTCTCGTGTCACTTCTGCGTGTATTCTGTGATACTGACAAAAACTAAATTAGTTTAATTCATTAACAATGTTATGATTAAATTCTGTAAATAAAATTTAAAGTGAAGAAACATACCATTTGTTAAAAAGCAATCGTGTAAATCCTCTTGACGATCATAAAACGAAAATGTTTGGCGCTGCGAAATGTGACACCAGGAAATATGACTCCATAGTACTAAATGAAGAATGACTCGAAAAATTTATATGAAACGCATCAACATGCAATTTTCGGGTATTTTTTTTGGTTTTTTGTAGATTTTTTTTTTTTGCAAACTTTCGTTGGGATGTTTTTGCATTTTAAGTGAAATGAAAAGTGACTCCAATATAAAGGAATGAAAAGAAACCCCCAAGTAAATCGCGATTCTTACTTTGGGACTATTTTTCATTTACTTATACAGTAGATAACGGATAACAGAATATCTGATATAAGAAAAATCCTCGTTTAAGAAAGTATTGCAAAAGCACCGTGTCTTTTTCAATATACAAATTATTCGGTCTGAGAAAAGTCCTTTTAAGAAAAAAACTGATGCAAGACATATTTTGCCATGCACCAATAAAAAAAAAAAATATTTGCCTACCCAAAATATCCAAATATTGATATCTTCAACTTAATTTCTTTTACTATTAAGCTAAAAATAATACGTTTGTTTTATGAATGTGTATAATTGTATGTTATAAATTTCTTATAAAAGTAAAAACTTTTACATGCAGGTGAATTCACTCGTGTTCGTGTGCTGGACGTAATATTCGCCGTCATATCTAAATTTTTTGATTTTCCATCCAGCATCGTCGGTGTCACACATACAAACACATCTTACCTAATACTACCATACCGCTTGATGTAAACTTTTTACCGTATACAGACCCGTTAAGTATTTATGTATCAAGGCGAATTCATTACAGGTAATACAAAAAGCACAGCCCCTTCAAAAACCACAAGCAATATGTTTTTGTAAAATCATTGTACAATGTCGAAAACAGCAACAGAACAAAACAGAAACAAAGATAATAAATAAAATTTTTAAATCCAAAAATTATAAATCTAAAAAAGCTCTCAGAAGGGCTGTTAAGTTCACCTGCAAAAATGCATTTTTACTTTTTGACTGTGTATAGCTCAATTTTTTTCTCTCTTTCGCTTGGCATTAATAACTCCAGTCTTGCATAACTGCTTTCAATTGTAACATTTTGCTCTTTAGGCAATAAGTCAATTGAATAATGTATTTAAATCATTTTCAATCAAACATTACGAAAAACTACAGCTTCTGACAAAAACTTAAAGATTAAAAAATTGATCCATTTCCGTTGTGATAAACCACTTGAATCCCATTTCCAGCTTTTGTGAAAATTTTGAAGCACCTTGAGTAAATTGTTTTAGAATTACTTTAAAATTCCTTTTTTGCTGTCACCTTAAGTAATTTGAGACTTACTTGACGGTATATGCCTTACATGTTGTAAGTTACAACAATTTTCAAAAATATTCCATGCTTTATATGCCTTCTTTAATGGGTTAATTATAAAAAATACCTTTCAATATCATTTGATTCATTTGCTGTCTTTATTATTTTTATTTTCGTTTTTAATCTTTTTCAAATCTTTTCAATGAAATTATTTTGATTCATATGACGCCAAATTTTAAGTCGATATAGTGTTTTCGTTCTCTTTAAGTAAGAACAGACAACAATATGAAATTCATTCCAATTAATGCCAGTTACGAGTAAAAAGAACAAATAATCTTATTCTTTTTTGATCGAACATAACAGGGATGGAAAGTTGTAATATCGAAGTGAATTAATATCTTACATTTTAACAAATCCAATAAATGTTCATATTTTGTATACCGTTTTATGAAAATTTTAAAGGTTTCCGAGGTGTCCAGAAAAACGTTATGTTTTGCAGAAGCTTAAAAGTAACTTCATAACCTTCTTACTTGCATTACATTGTAACGTTTAAAGTTAATTCTATGCATTACCTTCGATATGTTTCTCAGAAAGAGTCTTGAAAATAAATAAAATCTTTTTAGAGCAACATATAATATAGAACGAAAGATTGGAATAATGAACAATTTGTTGGTCTCGCTCTTTTTTTCTTGCTTCGTTCAACGTGGTTCGGGCATCTGTTGTGATACCGGTTTCTAATTGATAAGGAGAAGCTGTTTTCGTAGTCTACATGAAGAGAAATACTAAATTTAACTCTTTTTCACAATAATTTTGAAATGTTTTAAAAATCTATATATATAAAAATAAGTTCGTATTTGTACGTCGCCGAACTAAACATAAACGCGTCGTGCGATTTCAACCAAACTTATACACTAGGTAGGCAGTGGCCCATATATGGTTTATATGAAGTTTGGTTGAAATTTTCGGTCTGGGGGCGGAGGAGCGTGGCAAAATCCATAACTTGAGAACGGCTTGACCGATTTGATCGACTTTTTCTTTAAAATGATCGCCATGGTCCAACTTAGGTTTTTACGGAAAGAAAATTTAGCCCCGCCCACTTTTACGCCCACTTTTTTCGATTTACCTAAAATCAGAAAACGGCTCCATCGAGTTGACTAATTTTTCTTTCAAATGTTCGTATTAATCAACTTTAAGTTTTCATCGAAAGAAAAATTTACCACGCCTACTTTTACGCCCACTTTTTCTAGTAAGCGCATAACTGGAGAACGGCATGACCGATTCCAACGATTTACCAGTTGAATTCAAGCGGCTCCAATTCCCTTTGCGTCTTGCCTTTGCTATTACCATCAACAAAGCACAAGGCCAATCATTGATTATTGCTGGCTTAAAAGGTCATGAACAATTTGATCGAAACAACAATTTTAAAGGGGAAGTTTAAAGCTGAAGATGTATTGATTCCACGAATTCCAATGATTCCATCAGATTTACCTTTTGAATTCAAAAGACTACAGTTTCCAAGACGTCTTGCATTTGCTATTACAATAAATAAAGCGCAAGGGCAATCGTTGGAATTGTGCGGAATTGATTTAGAATATCCTTGCTTTTCACACGGCCAGTTATATGTTTCGTGCTCACGTGTTGACAAGCCTTCAGTTCTCTTTATCTACACAACAACTCATGGCAAAACCAAAAATGTTGTCTACGAAAGAGCTCTAAGATAGTTTAAGTGATACGTAGTCTAACATTGTAAGAAACTAGAATTAAAAGTTGAATAATAGGGAACAAAACCAACTTTATTAAAAACAAGTGTGTTTCTTTTCTTTTTTTGTTTTGCCGTGCGAAGCAGGCAACGGGCCCGCTAGTATACATATATATTTCAATTGTAACTAGAGTTTTTTTAATCCCGCACTTTTTGGATTCCCGGGAAAGCGGGAAATAAAAATCCAATTCCCGGGATCCTGGGATTCCCACCCAACATTTTTTATTTATTTATTTACTTATTTCTCCAATGAAACTAATATTTCTTATTGGCTATTACGCTTAAAAGAATTAAATCTAGTATCTATTATATAACAAGAATGTAAAAAATTTAAGATTAAAATTATTTTAAGACACTTAAGAGGTTATATTGATGCTAATAGGATAATAGAAATCAATATACGTATAAACATTGTCAAGTTCAGAGCATATTTGAATAATTAGAATGAAAGTACTGAAGTCTTAGTGGAATAACATTTCTGAAAATGCGATTAGGAACTGAAAGCACAACATTACGAAGTAGGAATTCTGAAACAATTTTACCGTTTAACAAATTCAGCAGAAAGGAGAAATTTTATTTACTATATATATTTAATAACGTTTTTCTTTTTACAATTTTATAGCCCTTATTCAGCAGTGTATGAAGGTATACTAAGTTTTGCATTCCATGTGATATTAAGGTCCCATAAGTATTTTTATTATTAGTCCTTTATTAATTCTAAGCCGATTTTGCCATTTGGGTGTCAAATTGTTTCTAGATCTTCTAGTCTGTTTGGGATTGAATTGCAGCAGAATCGCTTAAGTAGGAAAATAGTTATGCACCCAAATGTGGAACTACCTCCCTAAAAACTCAACTAAAACTAACATAAATTTGTGGCGAAATGCACACAAATTTCTACTTTCTACTTTAATAGGACTCAAAATCAGTTGAAATGCCGAATATGAAACACAATCTAGGAAAACAATTTGCTACGCCCTTAACAGCAAAGTTTTATAATAATGTTGTAAAATTTACACTTTAATTTGCTAGGACAAGAAAAAAATTTCGTGATGATAGGTCTATAATTTATCATTGGCCCAATATAAAGCCCATTCTCAAAAATTAGATTAAAAGCCTTAAACTGTAGAAAATTTAAATATTTTGGTGAAATAAAGTTGGATAAAACAATTAAAGACACAAGTCTGACATAAATTTACTAAAGTTTTAAAAAAAAGATTATCTTGAATTTATTGCGGGATTCCCGGGAAAGCAGGAATTAGAAACAACTGAAAATCCCGGTAATTCCCGGGACGAGAAATCCCGGGAACAAACTCTAATTGTAACGAATCACGATCAACCAGACAGACAGCCAACCAAAGAAACCTACCTTTTTGACAGATATTACAAATCACATTCTAATACCCTGATTTCAATGGAGTTTGTTGTATCAAGAAATTTCCTATCAATTGATGACAAAAACTCAACAAAAACGAAAAAAGTATGTAACAATAATAATAATAATTAACAATATACAAATAAATATTTATAGTTATAAATATGTATGTATGTATGTGTGATCATCATTCTTTAATCATGATCATTACTCAAAAATTGTGAAGAAAGAAATCGTACTAAGTATCTATCTTATCGGAGCAAAAACGCTTTTGACAGTTGTGATTTCAGAATTTCGAGAAGTGTTAATTCTGTTTGTTTTTCGGTCTGTGTACGTGTATTCAGTAACTACTCATACTTTATTTGTATAAATATGATAAATAGAGTTACTTGTTATTATTTGTTATTGGTTTTTTAAAATTCCCCAAATTGTCCTAAAGTCTGAGAGCCAATGAGGGTGGGGCGACATGAAAAGCTTGTGATTGAAAAAAAAAACGAAAATCTTTTGTTTTTTTTCATTTTATTAAGAATAAATAATAAAAAAATTTTCATCGATAGACATGACTATTTCTCATGATTATTTTTCTTTTACGCTCTAAATTTTGTTGTTAAAAAATAACTGTTTTATTACGCGACACTTTGACGACATCATGAATTTATTTTCATGAAAGTATTTACAGTGGAACTGAAATTAACACAAAATAATTGAACTTTATAAATGCATACTGTGAAACTGTCTGACAATTTCAGATGTTATTATACAAGTCTGTCTGGAGACGCTGCTGCCTAAAGGTTCGATTATGTTCCATGGATAGCCGCAATCAAGCACAGCTCATGAGGATCCAGAAATTAGTTCCCATTGTGTTAGTGGTCCTATATTACCTAACTGCCGACATTTTTACTCAGCCAGCCGATTGATTCAAGAAAGAAATGGATCCTATTCATATCATTGCTAGAGAAACTAGTTTTGTTCCTAAGGGTATTTTTACCAAACAGTTTGAGTCTTAGGCCTTCATATGCCGGGCAATGACAACGATGTTCCGTTGACTCTTCTTCTTCCTCGTCGTGGTAACTTCTACACAGGTCACTGTAAGGGAGCCCTAGTCTCTTGGCATGTTTTCTTATTGGTCAAGGGCAAGTTATAGCCACAATTAGGTTTCCGAGGCGAAGTCTGGATAGCTTTTAAGCCCGCTGAGTCCTTTCTATACCCTTCACCGAAGGTTAAAGGGTATATATGTTTTTCATTCCGCTTGTAATTTCTGCAATAAGTTATACGTATATACTCTGGATTCTTATGAGGACCGAATTTTTTAACCTTGTCTGTCTGACCGTTTGTCCGTTGAAATGGGGTTTCTGAAGACCTCAGATATGATGAGGACCAGATATTTATATCAGGGACCAAAAATAACAGTTATTTTGAAATTTTAAAACAAAAAAAGCATATAGAAGTAAATGCTGGCAAACTAATTCAAGTATACCATATTGATCCTTATGAACTTTTCTATGATACAATACGAGTATTATCATTTTAAAGTTTTGATTTTTATTTTTTCGGTCAAAAATTACAGTTATTTTTTGATTTTTATTTTTTTGAACAAAAATTACCGTTATTTTTTGATTTTAATTTTTTGAAAAAAATAACAGTTATTTTTTTATTTTTAATTTTTTGAACAATAATAACAGTTATTTTTTGATTTTTATTTTTTTGAGCAAAAATAAAAGTTATTCTTTAAAGAAATGTACGTGTTATAATTATTGAGTTGTCTTTAAATATTTATTTAAATGTGTGATCATCATTGGGAAATCTTATGCACATTAAAATAAATATTTAAAGTCAACTAAATAATTATAACACGTACATTTCTTTAAAGAATAAATTTTATTTTTGATCGAAAAATAAAAATCAAAAAACAACTGTTATTATTGTTCAAAAAAAATCATAAAATAACTCTTATTTTTGATCGAAAAAATAAAAATAAAAAAATAACTGCTATTTTTGTTCAAAATAATAAAAATAAAAAAATAACTGTTATTTTTTTTTCAAAAAAATAAAAATAAAAAAATAACTGCTATCATCTGACTTTTATGAAAAAAAGGAATAACTGTTACGGTCCCTGACTTATATTCAGTCTGATCGGTCCATAAGTGGCTGAGATATCAGCAAAAAAAAAAACTCTGGTGGTTTTTTCTATGTATATCTGGAGAACGGCAAGAGCCAAAGATTTTAAATTAGGTACAAGCATCTTAATTATCAATACACAACATCTCAAAAAATGTGGGCGGTATAAGAGAAATAGGAGTGACACAAAATAGATTCATTAATATCTTAAGAACGGTATTAACATAAATTTTTTTCTTATCGCACCATCGTGAAGGGTACATAAGATTCGAACATAGCACTCTTACTTGTTGCATCTATGATGGTTCAAATTTTTCTGGTTACCCAAAGGTATTAGTTGCTGAACACCTATATCTTATGTTGAACCGTTCCTATTCAAGGTTGCGCCAGCGAGTCAGCCATACATTTTCCATGTATGCCGCTGTGTCCCGTGACCCATTTAATGTGTAGCCATTGAATATCCCGCTATCTTCTTCAGGGACATCCAACATTCTTGAACAATTTTCAATATGATAAACACATTCTCCGAAGCCCTACTATCGGTAATAATGTGATATTTCACCGTACTGAATGTGTCTTGCGGCTGTGTAGATGGCCATTATATCGCCCTAAATGACATTGCAGTGATTAGGCAGCCTTCGAATAATGCTTATGTAAATGCCACAACCGACATCATACTGTGTTTTAGACCCGTCAATGTACATATATCTGTATTGCATCTGCGGGAGTCCGTAGGTCATCATTGTGAACAATGTTATCCAAAATTCTATCGGCTCAGGTATGCTGTAATCAAATTCCAAGTGCCAAGTTCTACCTCAAACCTTAAGTGGGCGCTTACTTTTGCACAGTTAGAAAGAACAAAGGTCCAACAGATTTTCAGATTATGTTTTATAATTCATTACGAGATGTTTTTCCAAGAGAACGTTTTGCGTAATAAACTTAAAGCACGTACAGGAGCAGCCTCAGAGCTAATGGTTATGTTAGTAAGCCAAATATATATCTGTGACAATTCGGAAAAATGTATTAACTCAATTTGTTTAATTTTTTTTATTTTGAAAGCAGTTTGAAATTTTAAGGGTGATTTTTGGAATTTTTGTTGTTGAAGCACTTATTCCTAAATATTCCCAATGTCACCGATCGGAAGTTAACTTATACTGATAGAAAAAGCGTCATAACGCTGATGTATTTTGACATCAGTACTATGACAAGGGTCTTCCTTTTTGACCCCATGACACTTTACAGCACTGTGATGTCATGCTTAACATCAATTGCCCAAATTGTCATCAGGGTCAAAAATTGAAATAACGTCATCAATGGGTTGCCACATCGGCATCACAGAAATAACGAATCGGAGTCAGTTTAATAAAACATGTCATCAGTGCGATGACTCAGTAACATCGAAGAAACGAGTTATTAGGCTCAGTTTAATGACAGTTTGTCATTGGGATTGACTTAAGCTGAAGTGAGAGAATATTATTATTTACTTACCCGTACCACATGTTTATTTCACTTTTGTTGTATTCCGCCATTTGTTAACAGAAGAACTCTCACTTATAAGACACCAGCAGCATACCCGATATGGTTTTCGTAATCATTCAACTTTGAAAATTTTATGTATTTATCTAAATTATCAAAAAAAAAAATAGAATATGGGAATTTTCGCATCCCATTTTACTTTTTAAACATGAAATAATGTTAATAATACAGTGGCATCGAATTGATGTCACTGTTGTCATAGCATAGATGACACATAAAATATGTCAACATTTTATGATGACGTTTGTCATTTGATTGATGTTCCTTTTTGCCTTATGGACGCCATTTGTAATAACATTGATGGCACAATTCTGATTTTAGGGCATCATCAATATGAAGATGCATTTTTCTATGAGTGTAAGTTTTTATTCCAAATGTTATTGCACATTGAAAAAATAAAGGCAAAGAGTAACTTTGCCCATGTGCACTTTTGAACGTGAAGATCTCAAAGGTGACGTTAACTCATATTTGCTTAAGTCAACTTAAGCACTTTTTGCTACAGATATATTTGGAGAGAAGAGTCACTATTATTATATTTCAAGGTATTGTATGGTTAAAGAGCAGGTAAAATTATCGGTTCATATTAAAATAAGGTGTGCTGATATCGGTCTATAAGCTATATAAAATAAAATTTCATGGCAATTGGTTCCAAAAAACAGCGCTACTTGGCACATAATTCGTTAAAAAAATTATAGCAATTTCAATAGATTTACAATTCGCAGCACCGTAATAGGCTCATGTTATGACCAAAATATACATGAATCACTGAAGGTTTGGCCTTAAAGGCTAAATACCGCTACTCGAATGACGCATTGAAAATAAAAAACTCAACAAATTTAGTTAATCCAGGTGCCACTGTTTACACAGACTACCTGATCACTGATGACTGAGTATATGAAAAAATGTCTGTGTGCACTGAAACTGTATGCAACAATATTTGTGTATCATTTTCTCGCAAATAGTTTCAAATTGTTTTTTAAGTTTTTTTTTTGTGACTGAACTTAAAAGCTTAGGTAAGCTAAAAGTATTTACACGTGCCTTTACTTAAACGTTTGGGAATGGAATAGTATGAGCAACAAATTTAAAACTAAATACATGGTGTTAGTTAGAAGACAAAGTAAATATTGTAATAAAATGTAATGTAAGATAGAGACTATCTTTGAACAGACAGACGATTTCATTGTGATTACAGGTCGAATCACTTTCTCACTGCTCCCTTTTAGCTATAGAAGAATATATATTGATTTGATAGTTTGTGATAAAAACTAGACATTTAATGAATATTTTTTTGATCGATTATAAAGGGGGATTACAACTTTTAAGGTCTATAAAAAAATTCAAGGTATGCACTGAATTTGAGTTTCCAGGGATTTTTAGTTAAAGAGGGGGATGAAAGATGTTATAGGGATGATGTCATGATTTTTATACTCTTTATGATTTACAGTTGAATTTTAAACAATATAAGATTAAAATAGCTAAAATGGATAATACCGAAAAATAAATCTGAAAATGTTAAGGCTAAAAACTTTACAAGAAGGCAGAAGATGCAGAATCAAGTCTAATAGCATGTTCGCACGGCAGCGTATTTTCGTAATTCGCTCTCTTATTCGTAATTCACAGCCCAATTATGGTTCAAATTACATAAAATAAGACATTTTATTTTTAAATTATCGGTTTTTTACCATCACCAGCTGTCAAAGCACTAAAAATTCGCCATATCTCCAACAATGCCCGCTCGCTGCATTGACACTATTTGCTTACAGCTTTTCTATTTACTGAAAAAATAATTATTTTATATATTTCTTTGAAATAATATTTGTAACTTACTTTTTCTTTCCATTCTTAACACATGTAACATCAAATAAACAATTAAATTTAGCAATAAACAAAAACAAGAAGAACTGTCAAAACCGATTACGAAAATGCCGTGCGAACACGGTGATCCAAATAAGTAATAAACACAGAGAGCGAAGTAGTCCAAAGCACCGTGCGAATATGCTATAAGTCTCTGCTAACGGATTGCTTAATCAATTTTCACCGAGATTCACGAAAATAAACCCTTTTTCTTTTACAAGTGGGCTAATGTTGAGTATTTAGCAGCTTTTAAGCCTCAGACTTGGAGACTTCTGATGCTTATTGCTCGTTCACACTCTTCAAGTCTTAGCCGTTAAGTAAAGAGGAAACTAAATTACATTCTCTAAGCCGTCAAGTCTTGATTTTAAGGAGAAAGAGAGAGAGAGAAAAAAGGCAGTATCTCAAAACACAAGAAGTGAGAGTGAAAACTTGAAGAGTGTGAACCAGCACTTACGTACGGTTAGGAGCAGTCGGCCTTTATCAGCTAGCTGCAGTGTTTCTACCAGCAGAATTCAAAACTACACTTGAGATGACGCAATGGTACCCAATTTAAATGAAATTACACCTGATATTAAATTAACGCCTACATAATTTTTATAAAAAAGAACAAATTAGAAGTACATAGTCGGTTGTTCCCTTGTTAGGTCCCATTTGGAATTATGGACCTATTTAAATAAAATTATGTTATATTCTTAAAGCCGAATGTTATCTAGGTTTTTTCGTCTGAAAGTGATTCATGGGAGGGGATTTATATGTATATGACTTAAGTTCAATGCTTTACATACCAGCACAAAATGTTGCCATGTTATTTTTTTTTTATCAAAACATACCAATATTTATAAAGCAGTTATGGCATTACAAGCTATTTTTATGAGTGGTATTTGTAAAGGAGCCATGTTCATATATGGACTGATTCCAAAACTAATTTCGTAAGGAAACTTAGTCCCCTTTTAGACAGGCAAAGTTTACTTTGACAAAGTTTGTTGAATTCTCTTTTAAACTTTGTTTGGTGCTCAGACACACAAAGTTTAATTTGACAAAATTTTGTTTTCTCTTGTTTGAATATAATATATAAACAGCGTTGCCAGAATGATGATTTTATCATATTTTGGATTATTTTTTTAAACAAAAATATGATTAAAGATTTTTTTCTCAAATGATGATTTTTTATTTTTAGAAATTCTGATTTTTACTTCAATTTTGCTTATACAAAATACACGATTATTAAAACAGTCACTTTTTAAAACAATGAAGTTTTGCATCAGCTTGATGCGCATACCCAGTATCTAGAATACACAAAATTGCATCATTATTTCTGGACATAAAAAATATTAAAAAAGGCATATAACCTATTTCCAATGTGCGAAAGAATTCTTTCTTTCGAACAACTACATTTAAAACAAAAACAAATTCTAAAAACTTTGTTTTTGTTTTAAATGTATTTGTACGAAGTAAATAATTCTTTCGCACATCGGAAATAGGCAGTTAGAATATTGATACAAAAAATATTTGTGAAAAGAAAAAATGTATTTTTATAAAGTTTCATATACTGACGAATTATGTTTTTGTGTATTTCAATTTAAATAATAAGAAGTATGTTTTTATAAAAAATTAATAATTCTTACTATTTTGCCCTTGTTTTAAAAAATTTAAATTAAGAAAATAAAAATTTAAGATTTTCATCTTGAAAATATGACAATTTTCATTCCAAAGATGATGGTAACGCTGTATATAAATATAAAGTTGCAGCCAACTTCAGGTATAATCTACGAACGAAAAACAAAACGAATTTGTGAGTACAGCAAAGTATGTACTCCCCCGCTATGCTCTTTTCCTTTCTCTTCTATAAACTCAAGACTTTGCAAAGTAAACTTTGCTTGTCTGAAAGGGGTCTTAGTCTAAAATAAAATATATTTCGGGCAATTTTTGTCTAAATACCAAAATAATAAGTTTGTATGGGAGCTATGTGAATTAATGGACTGGGCCCGTTCTCTAAATTTTCAAAAAGCGTATGAACCAAATTTTATTAGATTATCTGTACTTTGTGCTGAATTTTATATTTTATATATCAGCACAAGCACATAATACTTAAATAAGAGTAATATTAATCATACTTTTAAGATTCATATAGTAATTAAAAATAATTTAACAAAAATAACATTAAAAACCTCAAATAAATTAATAGAAATTATAAGTAATAAGTTTGTTTCTCAAATCAGTTAAACAAATGTGAAGGTCGCTAAATCATTCTCAATTAAAGCATTTTAAATAAACCTCGGGCTCTTAATCACTATGAAGTTCATATTTATCGAAATCTTTTTCTTCAAAAACTATGGAAATCTTTTTTTTTTATTTAAAATAAACAGTGACTTTGATTGAATATACTGTAAATTATTTGAATCTACCATATCTTTAATAGTATACATTTTATCACTAAAATCAAATGCTTATATTATTTGTTTTAAAATTAAAAAAATTCAAATTACACCTGATCTACACCTCAAAGAAATAACCCACGTCCTACCCACGAGATTAAAAATTTACACAAAATTCGGGTAATTACCCACAAAGTGGCAACACTGGTTAGCTGGGGGCTAATTCTGGCAGTCGTGATCGAATACTTTCTCGATTCAAAAGCAATTTTTTTACGAATTCTTTTAGTCGATACTGAACGAATGGAAATAATTGTTTCAGTGTTGCAAATCATTTATTTGAGTTTTCATAACGCTGAAAAAATAATTTCGATTCGTTCAGTATAGACTGAAAGAAGTAGAATTTAATTTATTTCGAATCGAGTAAGTGTTCGATTACGACTGCCAGAATTAGCCCCCTGGTTTAAGTCTCACCTAACGGACTGCTTGACTGGTCAATTTAATTTCTCATAAATGTGCACAAATTATTTGAAAATCTAACCCCTTCACCACAGATGGAATGTGCATATATCAGGGACCGAAAATAACAGTCATTTTGAAATTTTCAAACAAAAAAGCATATAGAAGTAAAACTCGGAAAACTGATCCTTATGAACTTTTCTATGATTAAATATATTGATGTTTAAAATTATACTTTATAAAGCATTTATACTTTAAAAGTCTTATTCCTTCAATATTTTCCAAGAATATTTTCTATGCACTATCAGAATTTTTGTTTGTATATTTCTATTACGAGGCTTAAGGCCGAATTAGTTTGTACGTTCTGTTCTGTTACGAATCAGCTGTTTTATTTCGCTTCAATTGAAAGTCTGTATGTGTGGTTGGTTTTTACTTTTTTTTTTTGTTCTGTTGCGGACAAATCGTTTGAAAATAGAATTCAACGTTAAGTTACGGCCAAAGTGTGTATGTATTAGTTTGTTGTGATATAAAAAAATCTGTAATTTTTTGTTTAAAGCTAGAAAAATTGGTTTTAATTAATGATTTTTTAAAAATTTACGTATTTTTGACACAAAATTATAGTGTTTTATTTTTTACGAAAAGTTTTTTTTTTACAATTTCAATGCTTTTCTTTTTAAAAGCAGATGATTCCTTTCACTGAAAAAGTAATTACAAAATATTTGCTACAGAAAAGAAAGAAACAGACCGGCAACGGAAAGTAACAACGAATGAGGCCTTTACTTTAGCTATCCTTTGACTAGCAGTGAAGTAAATTGTACTGAAAATTTATACAACTCTTAGGTACCAGCAAAATGTAATGCATTTTCTGTCCCGCTACGGCCTTCGTCAGCATTCTTTGTCTCTTATAACTGGATAGTGCTTATTGTAAATTTTATATACTTAACTTAATTATTTTAACCAAAAGAATCTCTATAAATTGTAATTTGACTTAGAGTACACATTCGAATTACATAATATGACAACTTATAATAGATGTTTACATTTTTGATTTTTATTTTTTTGATAAAAAATAAGAGTTATTTTTTGTTTTTTTTTCGATCGAAAATAACAGTTATATTTTGATTTTTTTATATATATTTAAATGTGTGGTCATCATTGGTATTTCTTATGCATATAAAATAAATATTTATAGCCAACAAAATTATTACAACACGTACATTTCTTGATTTTGTTCGAAAAAATCAAAAAACAAGTGTTATCATCTGACTTTTATGAAAAAAGGAATAACTGTTACGGTCCCTGGTATATATAAGTTTTAGCCTATAAAGTTTATATATTATAGGCCCTAATGAGTAGCAAAGTTGATTTAATGATGTCCGTGTGTATGTTGAAATTGGTTTTCCGAAGGCCCTAAAAATGATAGGGACCAGAGTGTTATATATTTGTATTACATATGCTCCACTGAAGTTTGCTATTTAAAATGTGCTAGATCGGCCTACAAATTACTGAGCTATGAGCAAAAACTACGATGGCCTCTTATTTTGCCCATAAATCCCTTGCTGTGAGTTTTTTGTATATCCGAATATTGGAGAAGTGGGCGTGGTACATAACAGATTTATTTGTATCTAAAGAACGGTTAGAGAAATGTTTACCAAATTTGGTACAAATGGCTGGGTTATCAACACACAACCCTTTAAATGGGCGGGATTGGGAAAGTGGACGTGGCATTTCCCATACAAAGACATTATAGATTTCTGTATATCTGGTGACTGGCAAGAGTGAAAGTTTTCAAATTAGGTACAAGCATCTTAGTTATCAATACCCAATAAATACCGTTCTAAAGAACCGTTCTAAAGAACGGTATTTATATAACGTTCTGTTCTTATCACACCATGGTAAAGGGTATATACGATTCGTCATAGCCGAATATGCCACTCTTACTTGTTTTTAAATGCAAGTTTTTTCTTTTTCTTTAAAAGGTTTTCTCTTCACTTATCTACTACTCGTATTATAGTTTATTTTTATTTTTATTACTCTTACAACTTTCTGCTAAAATTAATTTATAATTTATTTTAACACTTACTTTTCTCACTTAGTTTTGGCACGACAAATTGTACAAGACTGATGTGAAAAATGTTATTCATGTCTTAAAAATAGCAAATCGAACATTGTTCTTTTATAGTTTATTAATTAATTTCAGAAGTGATAATAATACTATTGACTTTAAGATTATTGGTTTTGCTGTCGTTGATCAAAATAAACAGATAAAGGAACAGATATATTTTCCACAATATTTTGCTTAAAGATTGTAACTTCAATGGAAAAAGAGGCAGTATAAATAATCAGTTATGACTAGACTATAAAATAAGAATTTCAAAATAATGCACCTGGAGCCAAAAAAGGGCCATATGGAAGATATTGTAAGATTAAAATATTTGTAGCGTAATCAACTGGAAATACAACTTTTAAATTGTTTCTCTGGAGTTGGAATATAAATTTGCAAAATCTATTTAATTGACAGAATACTGTTGCAGGCAATAACTGGGGTATAAAAGCCTAAAATAAGCCGATGCTGACTATTATTATATTTTGTACCATGGAAACATAGCCGCTAGTACTAAATAGGTTCTAAAATGGTTAATGGGGATGATGCTTTGGGATTATATAATGGGCGTAATTTAGCGCGTTGAAGCAGATTTTAAAAATATCAGGTATGGACCTGTTTTACGCCGTAATATAAGGCAGAGTGAAGGCTTTTTATGGGACCTTTTGTATGCTTCTATATTGCAAAGACAGGGTTGGCAAAGCGCAGACTGTTTTTCAGTGCTACCATTTTAGCATATTTTCTGCTAGATTTCGCAGACTGAGTTAGGGAATTGCATATTTTTTTTTGAAAAATAGTCTAACTGCTTATTAGCATATTTCCTTGCCCAAAAGCAGTTTTTTTTAACATATCGTCGGCTGGTAATTTAATTGTCGTATGTGGATTCCGATAGTTTCGAGTAAATTGAGTTTGAACACATTTAATTTGAAAATTGCTTCAGCAAATACCACATACGCTAAACTCAACACTCCATAACTCGAAAACCTTATGAGGTATCGAAAAACTGATTACGCCAAATGAAAGATCAGGTCGGAAAACCTAAGGAATCGATCTGAAATTAAAACCGCAAAAATTCACATACGACATTTAAATTATCAACCGACGATATATATACTTTTTGGAAAAGCAGAATTGTTTAGAATATTTTTTTTCTAATAAAAGTTTTTTTGAAATAAATATGAAAATATCTTTTTATTTAACAGACTATTAGCATATTAAAAAAAAAAAAATTTCGCAGATTTTAAGCATTTTTTTTGGTAAAAATTTAGCACATTTTTTAGCAAATTTTAAAGAATTAAAATTTTATGTTTTAATCTTAGCAGATTTTAAGCATATTTTCTTCATTTAACGATTTGGCAGATTTTAGCAAAAATTTTTTTGAAGTTTTGTCATATTCTCATCAAAAAGTTATGGCAGCACTGCTGTTTTTACTAGGTGCTAAGGTCACCGTGGGATTCAGCTATCGTTTTAACGTCTCTCGAGGCCTGCATCGTTCCTCAGGCTCTAAAGCGTCCCAAAACGGTTATATAATCTAATGGTTAGGATCCTGCAAGTGTATCTGGCTAACCCTTTGGTGCACCGCTATTTAAATTCAAGGTCAATATTATTATTTATCAGTGGAGCTGTTTCTTGTTTTAACTCTTTCTAATGTTAGATTTATCTTTCTTATTGCAGTTTTAGTATTCAAACAGAACTGCGTCAACACCTCGTTTTCCATTTCATTTGAATTAAAAACTTGCGACGCAAGCCGTCGTGATATAGAATCTCTTTTATTTTGAGACACTCATTCTCTGAACTTTCATTAAAATTCATACAATTGAACAAATGAAAATAAAAAAAATAAAACATTAAAATCAGAGAGAATTTGAAGTTACTGTTGACGATTTAATTATGAAGTTTTGTGTGAAGTTGAAGATTCAATTCTGTTCGAACACGATTTAATTATGGGCTTATGAAGTTTTGTGTGAAGATTCAATTCTGTTTGAACACTAAGGCCCCAATAAAATGCTGATCAAAACCAAATTTTTATACCCACACCACAATAATGGAGGGGGTATGATGCATTTATGCTGATGTTTGTAACACCTTAACACCGATCGACTCAAAATCACTTTCTGAGAATTAACGATGTCCGTCCGGCTGTCTGTCTGGCTGTCTATGTAAACCTTGTCCGCAATCTTGGAAATAATTTAATGAAATTTGGTATATATGTAGTTTCTAATTGGCACAAGGAACAAGCCATTAAAAATGGGGCGAATAAAATTTTCCGGAACAGGGTCTTTATGCCCATAAGCCATCACATTAAGTGGGTATTTAGAATAAATTTGGCCCAAACTTATTTTATTGCAATCAAAATCATCTTACCAAATTTTATTAGAGTCGGTCCATATTTGACCATAGCTCCCATACAAATCGTATATAGCTTTTTATGCCATAACTTCCTTACACATGTTGGTATTAACTTAATAATTCGCGATAATAACTTTTACGATAGCTACTATGTCATGACATGGGTAGGTCCAAAATTAATCATAGCTCCCATGTTAACACCCATCCTAAAATCTCATATATATGAGGATATCTAAATAATAATCGGCGCAAAGAACTTTTACCTGAATCTTAACCGCACAACATAATTTTATGAAGGAGGTTTCATTATTGCCCATGGGTAGCAAATATGATACACTAGGAAAAATTGTTTTTATATAGTGTGGTGTAGGGTATTTTATGATCGGGCTTGACCAGCTATTCTTTCTAACATGCTTATAATTTATAATTGTAATATAGAGCAGAGTGTGCTTGTGCTAATCAGTATGATTTTTTTCATTTATTCTGTGACTATAGAAAAAATCATAAATTCAATAACTGCAATAAATGATAACAAAGAAATATTTGTTAATTCATGCGCATGTATGCAGTTAAATTAAATGGCCTTGTTACCAATCAATTGATTATAAATAAGGTTTACACACCAAAGCAGATTATTTAAAGAAAAAAAAAATATATTCTTATCTTCCTCATTCTTTTTATCTTTCTATTCTGCTAAAAATATGCTTCCAAACTAAACCAGTTCATTTTTAAGCTAAATTTCTGAAATCTTAAACTTGTCTTTATAACAGAAAATGCATCCCTTTTCATGTATTAACACTCTAAATAAAAAAACATTTCGCATAATTATTGATTTTTTCAACATTTCATACACATACTACCAAACTCCTTCATCTACACTTACATTTATTTATTCCTCTTACTGATAAACATCATCAAATTATATCGTTCTTATCCCTCACCCAACATCTCAACCGCCCACACAACAGCTAACCCCAGTCCTCCCAGTTACGATAAACGTCGACAGAGTAGAAATATTCTCTGTATCCTCTCTATGTATTGCAGGTTGTGATGTTAATGTAAAATAAAACTACAACAAAAAAAAGCTGAAAAAATAAAATAATGATTACAGATACCATACAACAACAATGAAGCAACCACCACCTCCACCCATTAAGCACTACAAACAGCTAAACAAAGGGAAATCCATTAACTGTTAAACCAAACATCCACTACCAGAGTCGAGTAGACGTGGAAAGACAGCCACAACAAATGAAACGAGGATACAAAGAATTTATCACAGAAACATCAGCAGAGAGTTCTCTTTCATTATGTGCTTCACTCTATGTACTTGTACATACAAACATACATAGATTTTTATGTATTTTGTGTACACATATTCTTTTGTAGAAACCTGTGAACTATGTAACATTTATACAAACATGTATATACAGAATCGTCCAAGGCAACATGAATTTACAAAATATACAAAAAGGGGCCACCATCAACATCAAGCCAACTGTAGTAAATAAATAAAATTTCACTAACATCTATGACCAGCAACAATATTATAATAGAAAAAAATCTAAAAATAAATAGCGATGATCATTATTGAGTTTAGGGATCGGTACTTACGATTATTGGATAATATATTGAAAATCCCACTCGCTCTTTTATTTTTCAGGATGGGCCATAAGTCACTTAACATTTTATAGCCATGTATACGATTAAGGAACGTGAACATTTTTTTTTCAATTTTATTTTGCCAGTAGAAATTTAATAATTCAAGCCCAAATAAAAGTTCGAAATTTGCTTAACATCAGATATGCACCACCACAAAATCAAGTATGCAATCTAGTCGCCTTTTCACAGTCATCGGAATCTGTTTGTTACTTATCTCGGAGTGGAAGACCGCTTGAAGCCAAGATAATATCGGACGAGCCTGGCAGAACGTAAATGAGAACTCTGAAACAGCTCACAGCGGAGAATATTTTTTTCTTAAATTTGTTTTTTATTGAATCCTTCATATATGTAAATATACATACTCTTCGATCGTCAAGGAGTGTAAGAACTCAATAGATAGAATTGATGCCAACAGAAGGCTACATGTCTACTGGGTTCGTGGCCACCAGGGCGTGGAAGGTAACGAGAGGGCAGACGAAATGGCACAGCAGAATGATTGTCATTCCAGTTCCAATTCGTAATATTAAGAGGTATACGGACTCTACTATAAAGAGGAATGCTGAGGCGGTTTGCGAAAACACCGAAACGTGCAGGGTTTCCAGAGTTTTGTGGGGATCCTATGATCCAAAATCGGCTAAAATTCTTCTATCGCTACCGAGAGGGGACTGTAGGCTTCTGGTAGGTTTTATAACGGGTCACTATTGGACCGCAGTTTGCGCCAAAAGGGCTGGGTAACTGACTAGTGACAATTGTAGATTCTGTGGGGTACCAGGGGAGAAAGAGACGGTGGATCACATACTCTGCCACTGTCCGGCACTCATACGCTCCAGAGCAAACTGTCTGGAAGATCATTATTTCCAAAGTTTGGGGGAAACCTCCGGAATAATTGGACTATTGAGACTCCTAGCATTCGCCAAGAGGGTGTGGAGTACTCTGGGAATCATCATATCGAACTATTCGTTTCAATTAGGGGCTATCGTATATTGTGGTAACGCTAGTTACCAACAAGGTCTATGCATGGTCTTTATGACCGGCCACCTAACCTAACCTTCATATATTAAATATCAATTATTAATCAAACCTTATTCTAACACTTCACATTTTCTGTTCACATATGTAGGTGCTAAGCGCTCTTCTAATCGGATGAGTCCTGGGCCAAATTACGGCATTCGATATCGATATCGATCGAAATTCCCATTTAAGTTGTATTGCAAATTCGTTCAATATCAATGCCATTATTTGGCCCCTACAGTATTTTTACTCCTTAATCAAGTGTGGCCGCCATAATTTAAAATATTTTGAGCTAGTGGATTTGGGTGCAATTCAAGTCTTTTTAAATATTTTACTGCATATTTCGTAATCATAAGTTTTATCTAATGCCACATTGAGGTCCTTATAAATATTTGAGTTTTTAACAAACCAGACAGCTGTGATTATTCGAAGAAGTTTATTTTGGCACCTTTGACGTTTTTCAATATTAGAGGACGAGGCAGTGTTCCATAACTGAATACCGTAGTACCAGACCTAATTTCTTCCACCATGCCAAAACATTTTAATTATTTTTAGTTTAATTTTAATTAGCCATGCCTCTTTATAGCATTTCCACGTTAAACGTCGATCATATGAAATATATGGTCCTGAAAGTATCGAGATGCTTCATAACGGTTTTCGTGTACGCTTGGGAAATGGTATGTGATGAGAGCTTGACCAATATCCTTCTTTAATTATAAATTTCCGACCAACTAAGGCTGGGTCTTTAAGATTTTAGTTAAACTAGGTTTATTTAATCTAAAAATAGATTTGTGCCGCCATTTCCGAGTTTGTATACAAAATGTTGACAGCTTAGCTTTGCTTTTAATATTGGTCCACATCTCAAAAGCTCGGCTTAAGTAACTTTCTAATAGCTTGTGTGTATTAAGTGCTCAATTTCGCTTCAATTAATGCAATAAGCCTTCATGCCAGACCTTACTAAAATCTAGAGAAACATCAATGAAGAGTGCAGATCAATATTTTCTCTTTTCAAATGCTTTTCTTATGACGCCAATAGTCTATGCGTTTGCGGAAAATAATGAAAAACGATTTATTGCTTTTTCGTACAAGATACAAATAGTACATTAAATTTTGCCGCAATACCATTAAACGGATGGTCAGTGAATTATGGCTCACCCTGTATCTGTTCCATATTTCCAATTTATGGTTGTGCATTTTTGGCAGATCCGAATCCTGTCACGTACCAACGTGAGCTTTGTGTTGTAAGTACTCTAGGCAACATTAACTATGCAAATCAAAGAAAGTTTAATATCACAGAAAAAAATAAAAATTAATAAAATTTGCACCAGTCAACAAATTAACAGCATCAATTAAATATTTTTTTAAATTAAAAACTTTTCTTTAGTAATGCTGTTGATATAAGTAAACGTTTAATACATTTAATTAAATTTTTAATTAAAACTGATTTTAATTTTGACTAATGATTTAATTGAGAACAAATTGGCGAGAATTTTCTTTGTGATCGCGACATCGGTTTCGGCTCTCTATGAAGCTTTTAAATGGCCGAGATTTAGTTTAATTTCTACCCGAGCTATCATCCCTGTTCGTTAGAACAATAACGGCCCTTAACTATCGTTAGTGTTTCAAGTAGGTGTCTCAGAGTTTTAAAATTAGTAACATTTGAATCATAAAGTATAGGGAAAAATTCATAGACTTTTCTTCAACTTGCAGATTTTATGCAGAGAGTAAACACTTAATATGTCTGACTTATTGGAAGATATTAAAGAAAATAACATTGAGCTCCTTTCACAATACTTTCATACGGTAGGAAAGAAAGCGATTGGGCAACGTGGGCTTTTGGGCTTATTCAACATTGAAAATAGTTCCATTGTAACGGAATAAAGGAATTAATTCTATCCGAATTCGAGAGTCTAAATATAAATATTCCCTACAAATAGCGACTAAAAGTAGCCTTAATTAAACCTATAAAGCAAAAATATTGCAGAAATTTTTCATTATCAAGATTCTATTTGTTAAAATAATTAAGTTAAATACATAAAATTTACAATAAACACTATCCAACATTCTTTATTTTTCGAATTTATTCTATGAGCTAAATTTCAGTTATGTATTTTATAAAGCTTTTTTTTAATTGTTCTATTCCTTAAATTTTTAGAAATGAAATGTAGCTCAAAGAATAAATTCGAAAAATTAAAAATGTCGAATATAATAAAGTAGCTTATGAAAAGAAATAATTCCCAGATTCTATAAACACTATACAGTTATAAGATACAAAGAATGCTGACAAAGGCCATAGTGGGCCAGAAAATGCATTACATTCTGCTGGTATCTGATAGTTGTATAAATTTTCTATACAATTTACTTCATTGCTAGCCAAAGGATAGATTAAGTAAGCCTCGTAATAGAAATATACAAACAAACAAAACTGTGATAGTGCATAGAAAATATTCCTGGAAAATATTGCAGGAATAAGACTATCAAAGTATAAAAGCTTTTTTAATTGTAATTTGACTGAGAATACACATTCGAATTAATATAAAAATGTTATCAAGAAACCAAATATAATCCCTAGAGGGAAGCGAACTGACACCAAAGTAGTCCCGTGATAGATCTTCGGTGGTGGAGACAGGTTCTAGTTCTCTTAATATGAAAGGTACCTATCACTTTTACATTGGGTTGTCATTGGAGGGGGTCAATTTACACCGAACAGCCACCATTTGACAATTCACACATCTATTCACAATGAACGTGCTTGGTATTAGTTACAACAATCTAGTATTCTTTCAATTAAACAAGTCCTAAAACTAAATTAAGAAAAAAATTTTTAGAAAGTCCCAAAAAAATATGTCACACCACCGGGGAATACTGTACTGTAATTCATTAATTTTTCTACCTTTTGGTTCTTCATATACCAGTTAAATGATTGGTTCTCCTTTCACTGGTCATGAGTTCTTTCTTTTTGTTCTTGTTCTATTTTCACAAATCCCAGGACCAGTCTGTTGGAACAATTGAGGATATGCAGAATGCAACACGAGAGAAAGAAACCCTCTCTGTTGTAGTGGAGCACGATGTGAATTTTGTCAAGTTTTCGCAAACAATTTGTATACTAACGCGAATAATATGAGATACTTTTGGTAAAGTATAATTTTCCGAAGTTATTTCTGGCAAATTTGATCGCTTAAGCTAAATATTCAGAATGTTTATAGAAAAGAGAGTGATGGCCGGAAGTGGGTGTTGTTGATATTTATAGATCTGACTGTCAAAATTTCCTGAAGATTTTTTTTTTATTAAAAGCAATATTTGTATGAGATTTCTAAGAGCAACAGTTATTTACGAAAGGGGTTCTTATATGCCCGATTCAGGACAATCATTTAAATCGACTGAGTCCTTGGGTCCAAAAAAAGCTTATGTGCAAAATTGTTTAAAATGTAATGAATTGGTGGACGTCATCGAGTATATTGATATACTAGGAAATGGGTCTAGGATATTTTTTTAATCGGGCAGAAGGTAAAATTTTCTAAAGTTTTACGAACTAAGATTACTGAAAAGAAAAGTTATTAATTGCCGATATGTAAAAAATAACAAAAAAATATTGTAAAAATTTTTTTAACAATTTTTTTAAGGGCAACACACCAAACTAAGTTGAAAACCCACTTTACACCAAATTCTCTGGTGCATGTTGTAGAGTGCATCAAATATAAACCCAAATATAAAAAACAAAAAAATCGAAATTCTATACGAGAGTATTAATTCTGTTTTAGCTCTTGGCAAAGGAAGACGAAAACAGAACAGAGGAGACCATTAAAATTATACTAGAAACTTAATAGCAACAACAAAAACAACAACAGAAACAAAACTGTATCTACAGTTTATTTCATAGATTTTTTCTTAGAAACACAGAACAGAACTCAAAGCTCTGAATACAGAACAGAATAATAAATCCAATTAGAAATGTGCGCACAAAGGGAAACTATTCACCTGTCGTTTGGTTTGGTAGTTCTGGTTGTTGTAATTTTTTTCTTTTTATATACAACAACATTGTATTTAGTACATAAGTATTTAGATGGATGGATGTGGTAGAATTGTTGTAATTTTTTCTGTTCTTTAGTTGTTGTTGCTGTTGTTGGTCGTTGGGAGGCAGTAAACCACCCTTTAAAAAAGTTTTGAAGGTTTTTTTTGTTGTATATGTGTATATACATTAATATATGTATGAAGGTATATGGATCTATGTACATATATTTAATGTATATACAAAGGTATATGTACTTGTTCATTCCACCAGATGACAGGTGAGCCGTATGTATTATGGGCAATAAGGGTAACAACAACTAAAATCTGACAATTGCCAGAGCAAAATACATTTTTTGAAGACCAACTAAAATTGGGGGGTTGTAAAAATGTTTCTGTTAAGAACAACCACAACTAAAAAAAAAAAAATATCGAAAGCGCAAATAATGATGATGACGCATCAGAATAATTGTAGAGATTTCCCATTGTTCACCCTTTGACATGTTACAATATTTATTCTTCGTCGTCGTTGTTGTTGATTATCGAAAGTACATTAAGTAAAAAGTACTCGAAAAAGGGGTGGCTACCTGTGTACTGTAGGCGGGTGGTGAATGTGTTTTTTTTATTTGATTATTTGTACTGACGATAAAAATAATATTATGTATATAAAAGACCTAAATATGAGAAAAATCTATAGATTTTTTGAATTTATTTGAAGGGTTAAATCATGAAATTTTCAACAAATGAAAAGAAGAATATCAGCCATTTTTATTTTATACTAATCTTTTATAACGGTTTTATATGTAATCATGACTAAAGCGAGTGGTTTCTTTTGGAAGAACCCCGAAAAGATTATAATAACAACATTCAAGAGGTACTACGGGGTACGACAGATTTTATGCAATAGACATACCTGTCATTATTATTATTATTTTTTTTTTTTTATTATTCCTACACTAAATCCCGCGAAGCTTTTTGCTTGTCTGCAGGAGCCCAGAGTCTCTGGCGGGGCACCTGGGACACCCGGTATAAATAAACAAAACCACATGCAGCTCGATATCGTGTTATAATACAGAAAGGGTCGTCTAATCCGAGCGTGTAATTGAAAGTCTATTTAATGCTCCATATACAAAGTAAATTTTGAACTGCGTAATAAATCTTGCAATTAAATAAAATACCTAGAGAAATTACTAAATTAGACTTTTTCGTACGTGTGAACTAACACAAAAAAAATATACACATTTATTTAGCTATGTTCACACCTATCAAATATTTGGCGACCAACACGTAACCACTAGTTTTATAAAAAAAAATTTAGATTTTGCAAAACGTGAACTAGATCAAACATAATTTAACAGTTTCTAAATTAAATTATACAATTACCTTCTTACAAATAAGATTAATGCCCGTTTTCTCATTAGCCGATTATCTTTTTCCCCAACGAAAAACTGCTCATTAAAGAAATTTGATTTTCTCAGTGTCTCATTTGCTTCTATTCTGTCCCAAAGCTAACCGGCACTCATGTGCCAATTATTTATTTGCCGAACAGATAATTCAATGAGCTTACTCTCAACTTTTGACATAATATTTTTAGAGGTATTCCCAACCGAAAACAATGTTTTTTTGTCGGTATATTAAGAAAACCAGTCTAATAAATTTATGTCGACATTAATTAACAGGCAGTTTCCGATACATTGAGAAAATGGCCATAACTAAGTCAGTAAATATTGTTAAAAATTTAGCTTAAGTTTGATTAATTTATTGGTCACACTTTTTTTTTTTGGATTTTTTCGTCAAATATTTCGTAGGTCTGAGCAAACCTTTACGAATACAATTAAAAATTTGATTTTTTAAGTGTTTTCTCTCTCCTTCTAATCTTTTCGTTTTTCTGTGATAAAAATTCAATATCATTTCGGCCCCTATCAAAATTTATAATAAACCATAAATATGAATAATAAAGTACGTAAATCACACTTTTGACTTTAAAATGGCGCAGTAAAATTTAAAATGAGAATGTTGAATTCGTATAAACATTTTGGAAATAAAATCGGCTCAAAATTAACACTTAACATAAAATCAATAAGTCAACAATAAAACAAGTTTGTAAACTTTTACCAACCATCACGTGTTGAAATTGTATTGAGTGTAGAATTGGAGGTACCTTCGACTATTGGTTACCCCTCCACGATGGTTGGCGTTGAATATCAAGTTTCTTTAGATTTATGGATCTCGAGTCATATTTTATTGGTTTAGTGAATAACTTAACAAAACTGAAAATAGTTGCGGGATACATTTGATCTGTTTTTGCTGTGCTAAGAGAACAGTGCAATTGTACCACAAAGTCGTTAATTTTGTCCTACCACTAGCCACAATGGCATCTGCAGACTTTGAACGTATTGACTTGGATATTGAATTGAAATTTAAAATTTACAAATTTTTTTTCCCAACTAATAAAAAAATTAAGAAGCTTAAACGCTTTACCAGAAAAAACTAGCAAGTTAAGCATATGGACACTATTCAGCTGTAAGATACGACATTATTTCTTAATACAGTGAACTCGCGAAAATGTGAACTATTAAAAACCAGGGTAGTTGAAATTTTCGGTTATAAAAATTTTTTAGCGCTATACTGTGTTTTTGCTTAAAAATGTCAAGAAAGCAGTGTGACCATTTACAGCTAAATCTGGCATTAGGCAGGGGCAAAAAATTTTTTTAAAAATTTATTACCAGTATGAAATTTTATTCGAATCTAAATACATTTGAGTGAGTTATTTGTTAACGAAATTAAAAATAATTGGGTAGATTTTGGGAAAAAATAGATACATATGGGGGATTTCATGTCAAGTGACTCAACTTTTGAAATCGATATCTTCCGATTTGGATGAAATTTGCACCAAGGTTAGTCCTATTGGATAGCAGTTTAGACACAACTTTTCAACAAGATCGTTTAAAAAGTTTCTGAGTTAGAGGGGTCAAAATTTGATATTTTGGCCAAACATTTGTTCTTTCTCATCGATGTAACTTATTACCTATTGGTGTTAGCAAGCTTTGACCGATATTGTTGAAAATTTGTGCATAAGCTACTATCCAATAGAACTTACCTTGGTGCATTTCTTCCAAATCTGAAGACATCGATTTCAAAAGTTGGGTCAATTGACATGAAATCCCCCATATAAATATGTAGCACAGGTTGTTGAGATTAAATTTAGGTGCCCGCAATTTTATTTCTATGCTTTACACAATTTTTTAGATAATTTCATTTCTTATAGTCTAAGACATAGTATAATAAGTACCAGGTATGTGCATTAGAAAGAATTGTCATTATTTACTTATGTAAAGTCAAATTAATTGATTTGCTTTTGACGCTTGTTAAAATTTGTTTCCTTATTTTCTTTTCTTTGACCTTATTATGGGTTTTAAAACTTAGAACAAAATTTTTAATGACGTTACCTTGTAATAATTCTACCGTGGTTTATGAAAAGTTGAAGTTCTAAAATAATTATGTTTTCAGCAATTTAGAGCAAACAATTTTTTCAAACATTTACACAATAGAGTTTATATCTAAAAACCCAAAAAAAAATTTTTTTTCGAAAAAAATAGTATCGTCATCGATTTAAGGGTGCAATTTTACATTGGATAGGATATATTAAAAAAATTTGAAATCGGCGAATTTTTTTTAACATACCCACTAAAAAAAACTTAAAATTAACGCGTGAAAAATTTCTTTTTGACAAAAACTCTCAAGAATTTTTTTTGGAAAAACTGCTATCGCCATCGTTATTAGCGTACAATTTCATCTTGGAAAGGAAATATTAAAAAAAAGAAATTAAATCAGCTGATTTTTTTATTACCTACTAAAAAAAACCTTAAAAATAAAAGTTGAGAAAAAGCCAAAAAATTTAAATTTTGGCACCTCGAAAATGATTTTTTTGGATAAGTCGTACACGCAAAGAAAAAACATGGTTGTGGTAAACATGTTCTAAGAGCAACATATTATGATAAGATTTATGATTGTAGTCAATATATTACGATTTTTATTGAATCATATTATGACCAAATAAATATATTCGTAAAATTACATCATAATATTTTTCCCTTAATCCTAATTTGTTTTTATTACATCATATTATAATTTAATGTAATCATATTATTATCATATTAATCATAATAATATGTAGATTAAATATAAAACCGAAAAATATTTTTAATATATACTACTTATGCTTATTTACTTACGTAAAACTGTTACAAATATTTCACATTAAAATATATTATTTTACAACATAATATTATTAACCTATTTTTGTCGTAGGTCGCAATTATTTATAAATTATTTTATAGAATTTCATTGTTTTTCTTTAAAATAACACAAAACAATGGCCAATATTTTTGCACTATTTTCAACGTGTTTTTTTATTTGAAATTGTAAATATCGCGTTATTTAAGCAAATGGAAAATTGGCAAACTCATTGATGGCGTTACTGTTAAGAGCGTCGCGTTTGTTTCATTTTTTATAGTTAAAATAAAAATTAGCCAGATGCGATTTTTTCGGATGTAAGGTTTTTGCTTGTGTTGATGGTTGGTGAATAAGATATTTGCTTTTGCATCAATGTGGCAGAGCAGTTTTTTTTATTTAAAATGGTTGTTGGTAACTTTAAGCGAAAATCTTGACTTTTAACCATTTCTTTTCGTTATTTTGCATACGGTTCGCGATTATCTTTGTTTAAAAAATTTAAATAAAAAAAAAATCGGAAAACTTAATAAAATTTAAAGTAAATTCGTGGAAATGAGTTTAATACAATTCAAATAACGCTTCAACAAAATTTTAACGAAATTTCTTTATGGTATATTTCTTTTGTTGGGTATAATAATATGTAAAATTGGCAGGTCTAAATGATGAGTTCATGATATGTTATTTTGTGAGACTTTTGAATTTTCTTTTAATGCACCTACAGTTTATTTATTTTTTTATTTCTTAAAACTTGGTTTTTTTAATGAGTATTTTTTTTTTAAATTGTTCAAACACTGAATAACAAATAATTCCATAGACATATGTAAAACAAACGACATAACTGATTCAAAATTGTTTTACAAATGGCGATAACAAAATATTATTAGAGAAAAAATATTTTGTTTGCATCTTAAACATATTATGAGTACATACATAGAAAGTTATCATGTTATGACTATTAAATAACATTAAATAGTTGTGAGGAGTATATAATATTTTCAAAGTTATCATTATTCAGTTGTTGTAAAAATGATTATTTTTCAGTGAACCATACTTAAATTTATAATTGCGATAAACATTGACATTTTTACAGGAACTATAATATTGTTGGTATTAAATAAAAATAACAATATTTTATGTACGACAACAATATATTGTTACAATAAACATTGTGTAGTTGCCGTAACCATGCCCAACCATATTTTTTCATTGCGTGTAGTGGAACTTTTTTTTTCTAATGCCAAAAGCTATCAAAAACCGATTGCTAAGGCGATCTACTCTAAAATGTATATTTAGGAAAATTTACTTTATTACATACACCGGTTCGAAGGATCATAATGAAAAACAATCTTTTTATTATTTCGTGAAATGTTTATTTAAATTTGGAAGATCAATTTTTATATTAAACAAAGTAAAAAAATAGCATTTCCACGAATTCTTGTTTAAGTTTTAATTTTTCAGTTTAATACGTATTTTATGCTAATTTTCATTAAATTAAAAAAAAGCGCGCAATATTCTGTCTGTTAGTTAATATGTACATATGTATATGAAACAAAATTATCAACATGTCACGCGATTGCAGCATACACATCATGTGGCAAAAGTAAATAAAGAACGGATTTGTTTTTGTGTACTTCGTTGCTTCTATCTGTCTAACATTCATTTATTTCACTTACAAATTTGTAAAAACGTCATACAGCACACTATGGGCTATTAAAAAAAAAAATCGGAAGTTAAAAAGCAAAAACGGACATATTATTTTTTCGATATAAGTTTCTGCTACTGTGGGCTTTTTTCTCTCAGTGCCTTTTGATGTAAAAACACCCCCACAAATTTACGAAAAACTACGGCGTCATTAAGAGATTTATAGATAAATTATAAAAATCTTAATGAAGCAAATAAAACAGAACGACTATCTAAATCAGGGTGTGGCCTTTAACACAAACACACACACACACACACACACGCACACACACACACACACGCACACACACACACACACGCACACACACACACACACGCACAGCAGCAGAGAAACAAACTTAAGAATCCTCTGAATCGCAAAAACCCAGAACAACATGGTGTAAATCACAAACAAGGAGTAAAAACTTTCAACCATTGTGGGTGCCCAAAAAAATAAGGGAAACCAGGGGTTAAATTCAGTAATCAACAAATCACAGTGTGGCTACAAAGAATAGAATAGCAAACGCATTTAGCAACTATTCGTATGCCACCATGTACTGCTTCCTGTCGAATTGTTTAGAATTGTAGATTGTTGGCGAATGAAATGAAATGAGTGTAATAAATTTCAGATGTACTCGTACATCGCAAACGAACATTCATGAAAATTTAATTTAATTTTTCTTCTTTCCCTTGTTGTTGTAGCTGCTCTTCTTCACGGCATCTAATAAAACAAAACAAAAAAAAATGTTTCGTTTTTGCTACAACCAAACGGAAAAATCTATTAAATCAACGTTGCTTAGGGCAACCAATTGAGGGTAAACTAAACTAGCAAAAATAAATAAAAGGAAAAAAGTTGTGTGTGTGTATATAGCACATATTTATATCTCATGGATACATTAAAGCACATAGTGCTTGTATGTGGTTTAATGTGTGCTTAGTATATACGAGTATCTACAATTCCTTTGTGTGTGTGTGTGTGTGTGCTTACATCCTGTATGTAAAAGAACACTTTTTGGTTTATTTGCTTTATTTTTTGAACAGTTTTGTCCTTGTTTTTTTTTATAAAAACAATTTTATTTGATACATATGGCTTAAGTTTTTGTTAACTGCATTTGTATCCACAAGATACACAATACCCTACAAAAGAATTTCGCATTACGTGTGTATATGCCTACAAGAACAGAAAGCAAGACATTAATAAAAAACAAAAACCAAAAAAAAAAAAAAACGGAACAGAATTTGTAAAATCTACTTATAAAAACCTCCCCATCTGAAAAATTTGTTTAAGCCAAAAACTTTCGTAAAGACGAGGAAAACTGGAAGAAGAAATAAAAAAAAGAAAACTTTGTTTTTGTGTTTCGAAAACAACGGATATGCAATACCATAGTTGGTAACTTGTTTTAAAACACTAAGCCCCTTCTTCCGATTTTGTGGAAGTTGTTGCAATGCAACTTGAAAACTTTTTCTTCTTGTTTTAATAAAAGTTCTTTTTCTGCATTTGCTGCACTGCACCAAAAAATGCATTCCTTACACGCCATAATATTGTATCCTTTATTTCTTTCTTTCTCATTTGTATTCAGTTTAATGTTGTTAGTAGATTTGCCCCGCAAATGTTAACTTTTTTTTCTTTGTTTTAAGTAGTTGTTGTTTGTATGTATGTTTTATTTTGTTTCTGGTTAAAAACATCACAATTTACAGCAGCAGTAAACAAAAAAAAAAAAAAAAAAAACAAAAAAAAGGAATGAATAAAAGTAATTTTTTTTTTTTGATAGCAACCATGATTGTATGGTACAGTGGTAAAAATGGATAAATTTTGCACTATAATTTTGAAATTTGTGTCTGTATCTTATGGCTGACTTTACACCAAATGTAGATGATGCTTCTACAAAGCACCACGCGGTAGAATAAGTCAAGCGGACTATAAATTTCCATGATCCGGATGGCTTGGTGTCTATTCAGAGATCCTCGGGGTCTAACCAATAAGTTTGAATATTAGACAAGTCCATTTAAACTTGAAATATTCAGCAAGCTGATAAGATTGCACCTGTCATTTTGCAATATGTTAAAGGTGATCTTTTTGGGTCAAAACTACTGCTTTACCATCATTTTCAGATAAACCTGTGATCTACTGAATCCCGTTATTCCAGATGGGGGTTTCTCTATTCAAACCTGGAAAGTGGTTGCTTCCAGTTTGGAATGCAGATAACTTTCAGGTACATACTGGTCTCTGGCTAAACACCAACACAAGCGGATAAACACCAGCTCAGTCTGAAATCAGAAAACGAAACTGGCGGTGGATTGTGCATGTCCTGCGAAGACCTCAAGCCTACGTCACCAGAAATGCAAGAGAATAAAATACCCATAGCTGCCACATCAAAAGTCGGCTGAGTTACACTGGGCTGCGACAACTAGACATCTAATCAGCAGAAGTTAACCGAGAGTTGAACGAACTGAATATCGTAGCAGCAGATAAGAAAGAATGGAATACAAATGTCAAGGCAACAACAGGAATTTGTATATAGGGCCCTCTATAGGAATGTGCTTTCTCAAGATAAATGCATAGTTTGCAGAATATTTGTTCAGCCTTCTGCCCAGTCTTATCATTTGTGTTCTGCCCTTGGCCCTTGGTTTTGTTTGTATTAATGACAAAGCATCCCTACACAATTTATTTTCCATGATCGATGTTGAAGCCTTATTCCGTGCTGAACATAATTTTCTCTTCTAATTTTTTAAGTCGTAAGTTTATTGTTCTTAAATGTATGCATATATTTTTTACTTAACTTTGTACGATTTTCGTACTATTTGTTTCGAATGAACGGCAGTTGTTTATTCCTTACCGAAAACAAAAAGTCCCTTTACATGTAAAAATCAGAAGCTGTATAAGGAAATGGTTGACTTTTTTCTTTGGAATCTTCAAACCACAGGGAAATACATCAGTTTTTATTTAAAAAAACACAATTTTAATATTTTTCACAAATTGAATAGCATTTAAGATTTCTTTAGTTTTGGGATATTTTCGTCGGTTTTGGTATTTTAATAGCAGTGCCCATTTGTTTATAAATACGACGCTGTCATCGTTTCGAATGAGTTACGGTTTAACTTTTGAGTCGGAAAATGCGGTAGCCCCCCAAATATCTTCAGGAATTTGACAGGGCCTTAGTCCAATCCTATTTAACGTCATAATGGACTCCATCATCGGGAAGGTGAAAACAGCAGCACCTGGGTAGAGACTGCCAACTGGCGAATTTAAGAAATTATCATACACAGATTATGCACTTTTTCTAGCCGAAACTTAAGACAACTTGCAAAGACTTCTCTATCGATTTGAAAGCCACAGAATCTTTCAATATAAAAATTTAAGGGAAAAAACCAAATCTCTATTCAAAGGAACAAAGAAACCAAGGAGATGTAAGTTAGCAGTCAACAAAAAACTGATTGAACAAATCTTGGAATTCAACTACTTAGGGTCCGCGAAGGGTATATCGCGAAACAATTACATGACCACAAGCAAGATGAGGGTATATAGAACAAGCATTCGACCGGTTATAACATATACATCCGAAACTCGTGCGGGCAACACTGTTACACAGAATTCCTCTACGACCGTTGAGATTAATACTTTGCGAACAATAGCAGGATACACAAGTTTCGACCGAAAATCTAATGAAGAGGTAAGACAAGTTTGTAACCAACCTGACTAGAATTAGAAGAAGAAGAGAGTGGAGAGATCAAGTGAGAAGAATGCCTCAACACAATCTTGCAAAAATAGCACTTGAAGAAACAGTCAATTACCCTCGACCACAAGACCGCCGGCCACTCCGTCCCGCCAAAAAAAAGATGGTATGAATGCTGGACATCGGCCTCAGTGGAGGAATAGTTTCATGAGCTAATTAAAAACATAACAGGAAAAAGAAAAATAGAGAAAGTCAGTATATACATATCATATATTTATTAACAGCCCAGTGGTCCAAATTCGATCATAATTATTTATGCAAATATGAAGAAAACATACATAGAAGTATACATAAATGAATTTGCTTGTTTTGCGCATGTGTTTCTTTCCGTCTTAGTGGATCGATTTGGCGATCCACCCTGAATGCTTAATTTAATTGTGTAAGGGCAATCAGAAAGTACAGATTGAAAAACAAAAAAGTACCAAAAAATCTCCTCTATATATTTCTGGGTGCAGTAAAAATTAAAAAAATAGCAGTTAAAAGAACTTGCATGTTTGATTTTATGTTTCTAACGAAAATTTCAAAAAGGACCAGAAGAAAAGCAAAAAAGATACCAGAAAGTTCCCTCCTTAGATTCTCATCTACTCGGACATTGCATGTTTAATTTAATGTTTCTAGGTCCAATTTTAACATAAATTTAAAAAGTACCAGCTAATGAACAAAAAAGTATTAACAGTTTTTTTCTTATAGGTCTCGTTCACTCAGGACCCTGCACCTTTAATTTTATGCTTCTAAGTTCAATATTAAGAAAATTCAAAAATGACACCTGCATAGAGTTTTTATCCCGGGACACATTTCCCGGGGATTCCGTTAATTTTGTTATTCCCGATTCCCGGGTTTTTTTTTGTCGGGAATCCCGAAAAACTACCAAAAATTGCAACTGTGTATCTCTTACAAAAATTAAACAACTATGTGCATATGAGGAATCTAAAAAACGGCCAAATAAAATATTGCAAAAAAAAAAAAATTATTACTAGTTTAGCTATTTATTTGTTTTAAATACAAAGAAGGAGAAAACCGATTATACAAAATAAAATTATTTTGCTGTATCCGCAAGTACTCTATTTTACAATTATCATTATGTGGAACATATTTTTACTTTTGTCATACAGAAAATGGAGCTGCGATTTTTCGTATGGAAATACAGTGCCAGCTCGCTAATCCGAATTAATGATTGCAGACCCTGTAGCTCGTTTCTGTATTTCTCGCATTGCAAAATTTCTCACATTAAGTGTGAAACAAAAAATTCCATCGTTTCTCGATTTGTGAGAAAAAAGTGTTTCTGTATTTGAATGCGAGAACAGACAACACAGATTCTGTCTTAACTGGAATACTTCCAGTAATTAAGTGTCAAATGCAAGCGAAACGTCAACGAAAGAAATAGATATAATAAAAAAAGGGCTGCCAGATTTGACGATTTATCGTCATTTTGACGATTTTTTGTTCCAAAATTGGCAAAATGCCGATTTGCTAATTTTTTCTAGTGACGATATTATTCAGTCTTCGAAATAAAATAATTTTAATATGTTTATATACTCGGCACCAAAGAAAAACGGTATCTTTAAAAACAAGTCAGCATAAAAAATTCAAGGGCAAAATCAAAATTTCGAAGGAAAAACTGTTTAATTTTTATTTTCTTATAGCCTATTTCCGATGTGCGAAAGAATTCTTTCGTTCGAATAACTACATTGAAAACAAAAACAAATTCTAAAAATTTGTTTTTGTTTTCAATGTAGTTATACGAAAGAAAGAATTCTTTCGCACATTAGAAATAGGCTATTAGATTATTTAATACATTTGTTTATGTGATCAAAACATTAAACTATTACCCCATTTTTTAATCAATGAACTATAGGAAATTGTTGCCTTTTTTTTGGCAAGTTTAATATGATATTTTATCACGCCTTTAAGTGATCTTTTCAGGAAAAAAACAATCTGAAATTTTACATTGTTATCGGATTAAAGAGAAAAATAAAATAATTAATTTTATTTAAATAGACCTTTAGTTTAAATATGTATGCATATATACATATATAAAATATTTATTTTACCCATGAACTTTGCCAATTTTTTTTTTTTTTTTGATTATGTTGTAATAAAAATCGGACAAAATTTGTCAAAACTAATTTTAAATTGTCCGATTTTTTAAAACAAATTAACCGATTTTTTTATTTTTTCTTAGGAAATTAACGATTTTTTCACAAATTTATCTGTTTTAATTATTTTCATCATTTAAATTCTTTTTCTTCAAATAAAAAAAAAATAATACACATTCTTGTGTACATTTTTTGAAATTTTATTTTTCTCGCATCAATTTTAAATGTAACTTATTTTGACAGTTCTTGTGAGAAACTTTTAGCAAAATATTGATACAGAAACACTTTTTCTCACATCCTTCTAATAAATGCTGGAAAATTATTTAAATGACATATAATTCTCCCAAAGTAAATATACAGAAACACTTATGTGAGAAAAACCATTTTTTGTTTCATATTGCACTGTTTTTGTTATAATTATGTTGTTTCATGCGGGAAATTTTACGATGCGAGAAATACAGAAACGGGCTACTGATTCTGATTAACGAGATATTCGGATTACTGGATGTGCTGTAATTATGTATTATAATTCATTACGTTCGAAAATAAAACACAAGCCAGGATTCCAAAACAAATTTATTTTATTTTTATTAATCAAGAATGACAAAATTAAAGCTTTTTTTAAATATTATGATTTTTTAACATACACTCAAAAGAAAAATCAACCCATCCGTACTCAAATCAATCCAAAGCGGTATGAATAGCACAGTGAGTACGGAGTTTCGTGAATCAAGTACAGAAAGATTGATTCAGTTACGATTATTCAATCGCGAAATACTTAACTTATCCATATTCAATCCACGGCTGCCAAATTTTACGATTTTTGGGCACACTTTCATTTATTTGATTGACAGGAATTTTCTTATCTTAGTTGATCATCATATAAAATATTTTTTTTCAGCACAAGAAATGGTTTTAAGAGTTATATTTGATCAGTTAGTACGGTTTTATTACATCCATTTTAAAACCACTATCTTTAGTCTGGCTTCACACTATGAAAGTTTTCTTTCAGAAAGTCTGAGTTAATTTCAACAGGCGGACGGACAGACGGACAACCGGATTTGAGCTTCCCTTCTCATAAGGAGCCAGAATATATGTACTTTATAGGATCTTAGATCAATATTGTAGAAATTACAAACGGAATTATAAAGTTATAGATGCCCTTTTTCCTTCAGAGAAGGGTATAAAAAGCAGAAAAATAAAAATTCGGTTTAGCGAGCTTGCAATCAATGCGGACTATAGAATATGTAAAACGTCATAAATTCAATTCGGATTACTGGATAATTCGGATTACCCACCTTCGGCCCTGTACTTAAAAAAGGACCAAAAAAGTTCATATCCAAGAGTGCTCGCTTATAAATATTGTCAACCAGTAGTTTGCTCAAACATCTTTCAAATATCCATAATACATATATACATGCATTTGACTCAGATTCCTAAACCGATCTGGATAATCGTGTTACTTTTCAAGAAAAGCTTAATAGTCCGCTATGAAAGATAGCAAAAAAGCAAATGTTTTTGACAAAATCAGATTTTATAAAAAGAGATATTTCAATGATTGAAGCAACTGGTACTAGGACATCCAATTTGGATAATTTATTTGAAGCACTATTGACAATAAGCCCTAAATCTATAGAAAGTGAACGTGTGTTTTCTATTTCTGAAAATTTTTTTAACAAAATTAGGAACCGGCTTTCGGATAGTGCCATTAACGCGCTTATTGTTTTAAAGCAACATTTCATTGAAGCCAATAAAGTTAACATTTCCTAAATTATTTTTGAGTTAAAAATTTTTTATTCATGATTAAAATATTAATGAAAACTATAAATTTATTTTCTCCTTTATTCACTAATAATTTAATTTTTAAAAATCGGTGCAATTGTTTTAAAGTTTAATTAAAATAGTTACAAACTTCAATTTTCTTCCTTGAGTGTTTTAACGTTTTTATTTTTTTAGCTTTTGCGATTTAAACGAGAGTACAAATATTCCCAAATTACAAGATCTCTAAACATTATTTTTTTTATATTAAATAATTTTTAATTTTCATTAAATTATTTTTATGAAGAAAGGAATTTTACAACATGAAATCAATTAAAATTTATTGATAATAATCCAAATTTTTACTATTTAATTAGGCTTAAGTTCATTAAATTTAATTTTCATTAAATTATTTTTATGAAGAAAGGAATTTTTACAACATGGAAGATTAATTAAAATTGTTATTGATAATTTTCATTCTTGACTGACCTGGGATTCGAAGCCAGGCTGGCTGGCGTGTGATTCGAACCCAGGCGGCTGGTTACCCTGACATGTTTCGACCTCACCCACTAGGTCTTCTCAATGGGATTTGCCGTCTTACACTCGCAGCCATCGATGACTGCTGATGTCAGTAGTCAAACATCAATCCTTAAACCAAATTGTATTTTAACCTTTGGTAGATCGAAATTTGCTTATTGAATGATTATCCATTTTTAATTGATCTCACATGTTTTTCCTTTACTTCTGTTTTTTCCGTACTTTTGTCAAGAATTCTTCTTGAAGTCCAAAGTACATTTTTTTGTTTATCATGTTTTTTGTCTTTCTTTTTTCTTGTTGAAAATTTTCAGCACAACTTGAAGGACAAATGAACACATAGAGCTTGTGCCTTAGCTTTAACAATAATTAGTATTGTGGTTATTTTGTTGAACTATTCATGGTTTTTAATCCAAATTTTTACTATTTAATTAGGCTTAAGTTCATTAAATTTAATTTTCATTAAATTATTTTTATGAAGAAAGGAATTTTTACAACATGGAAGATTAATTAAAATTGTTATTGATAATTTTCATTCTTGACTGACCTGGGATTCGAAGCCAGGCTGGCTGGCGTGTGAAATTTGGATTAAAAACCATGAATAGTTCAACAAAATAACCACAATACTAATTATTTATTGATAATTTTTCATTCTTGACTGAGCTGGGAATTGAACTCAGGTTTTCACGGAAAGGTTGCCCACAGTTCAATAAAATAACCACAATACTAATTAAAATAATTTACAATTAGAAATGTAAACTTTTAACGGCCTAAGTTTGTACGAAAATCCGTTTTTTAACCCCTTTATTAATCTGTTTTATATTTTATAACTTGAGCCGTAAAAATTTAACAATAAAAAACTTTAATTTTAATTGAAAAATATTATATCTTTTGAATACAATTTTAATTTACAGGTTTGAATTTGTCAAATAACTATAGAATAACTTTTATTTCAAAATAAAAAAATGAGTTCACATACAACTTATCCTTAAAAAAAATTCGTCTATCCTATTTAATAATATTTTTCCGGATACCCGGGAAATCCCGGGAATGATTAAAAAAATTTCCCGATTCTAGGGAGCTCAAAAAAGTCGGGAAATTAAAAACCCTACACATGCAGCGCGGAAAAGTATGAGAAAACATTAATTTTGGATGCTTAGATACTTTTTTTCTCCACATTGAAGTATCAGAAATTTCAATATGGTGAATGATTAAAAATGTTTTGTAAAAAAGTACCAAAAATGGGTACAATTTTCAGCCCATGAATGTACGAATTTGTATTTTTTATATACATATATTAACTTTATATAAACTACAAATTTAGTAAAATATTTTTGTGAATCCTTATTAGTCAAAAAGATAGATTTTTTTTTTTTTCATTATTTATTTATTGAATCTTCATATATTAAATATGAACTAACAATAATTAATCAAATCTTATACTAATACTTTATTTTTGTCCTGCCAATGCTAGACGAAAATTTTTCTCTTCACGGTTTCTATTCACATATGTAGATTTTTAGCGGTCTTCTCGACGGATGAGTCCTGCAGTATCTCTTCTCCTCAATCTAGAGTGGCCGCTGTCATTTAAAATATTTCGAGCTAGTGGATTTGGGTGCGACTCTAGCCTTTTTAAATATTTTACTGCGTACTTCGTAATAATAGTTTTTTACTAATGGCACATTGAGATCCTTGTGAATATTTGAGTTATTAACATACCAGGGAGCGGCTGTGATTATTCGAAGAAGTTTATTTTGTCGCCTTTGAATTTTTTCGATATGAGAGGCAAAGGCAGTATCCCATCACTGAATACCGTAGCACCAGATTGGCTTTAATATAGAGTTGTAGAGTAGAAGTTTGCAATCGAGGCTAAGAACAGAATTTCTTCCAATAAGCCAATTAATTTGAATTGCTTTTAGTTTCATTTGTGTTAGTTTTGCTTCTATATGGCATTTCCATGTTAAGCGCCGATCTAGATGAATACCGAGATATTTTACATGCGATTGTTGGGGCACTAATTGATTTTAATAGAGGGACATGACTCCCGCCGCAAGGTGAATGTTATATGTACGCATTTTTGCTCATTGACCTTTATCCTCCATTGTTTTAACCACTTTTCCAATTCAAATATATGATTCTGCAAGTAGCGAGATGTTTCATGACAGTTTTCGTGTACGCTTAAAAAAGCTGTATCATCAGCAAATGTTGAAGTTAGGGTGTGGTTGTTTGTTGGCATGTCTGAGGTATATATTAGGTATAACAGTGGGCCCATGATGCTTCCCTGAGGGACTCCAGCGTCAATTGGCTGAGGAGAACTTATAAAATCACCTTTTTAATAATAAACCTTCGACCGACTAAGTAGTTTTCTAACAGCTTGTGTGTGTTTACTGGTAAGTTTAACTTAAATTTATGTAATAACCCTAAATGCCAGACTTTATCAAAAGCTTGAGAAACATCGATGAAGAGGGCGGAACAATATTTTTTTTCTTCAAAGGCTTTTCTTATGGTGTTTACTATACGATGGGTTTGTTCAATTGTGCTGTGTGCTCTTCTAAAGCCGAATTGATGGTTGGGAATACATCTATTTACATTTAAAATTGGGGTTAATTTTGACACTAACAGCTTCTCAAACAGACAATAAGCTTATAGGTCGATATGACTCAACTTTTGTAGGATCCTTTCCTGGTTTAGGTATCATGGTAACTAAGGATACTTTCCATTCTTGAGGGTAGTATTCAAGGCGTAAAATAGCATTAAAAATCAGGAGAATAATTTTCTTTGCTATGCTGGGAAGCTCCAAAAGCATTTTGTTACTGATCTTATCAAAACCAGGGGCTTTCTTGGGGTTAAAATCATGAATAGCCTTTTCGATTTCTCTTATCTCAAATCTTAGTGGAACAGCTGCTCTAACAGCAACAGGTGGTAACTCCTCCGCAATATCGAGATATGTATGAGGGGCAAATACTGTTTTCAAATGATTAACAAAAAGATTTCCTTTTTTTATATCATTTCGTGCCCAACTTTAAGATTTCTAGCTGCACGCCATAATGAGTAGTCTGATTGAGAAGTTGCATCGAGTTCCTTAAGATATTTTTCAAAGGATGATGTTTTTTGGGACTGCAGTAACTTTCTTAGCCTTTTTATGCACACTTTTAATAAATTCTTAAGTTGAGGGGATCTATGCAATTGCCACTCTCTTCGAGCTCTCCTTTTTTCAGTCAAGAGGGTTATGCTAGAATGTTGAACAGCTAGTTTTATACAACTGTCAAAATTAACAATAGAGAGATTCACATTCTCCGGTGTACTAACGGTGTAAAAAGATAGATGTGTGGGCGAAGAAGTTTCAAAATATAGATTATAGTCGTTTACTCCCCAAATGCACTGAACTTAATAAAGTACCGGATACATGTGCGCTTATATTTCTAATGAACAACGATAATTATTACATTTCTTATGTATCTATTTTAGTTTTGGAAATATGATGTTAACGAATTTACTCGTTTTTACCTCCTCAGTTTTTAAAAAAAAGGAAAGGTATTTTTCAAATATTTTGTTCAAATCGGAGGAGGAAAGTGTTCTGAACTGTTTTGCCTTTGCCGATTTATATATAAGGGGTTATTTTGAATATCCCTTCCCCTGGCGTTAAGAAATTTTTTCATAAATTTTTATTATTTTCAAAAATTTGTATGAAAATATTTTTCAAGTGAGGTAAAAGGTTTCAGAAAATAATCCTCATAGATTACACCAGGGAACAAAATTGAACTTTTTGGTTGTTGATTGGAAGTTTGATGCAATTTTTTTTTTTTTTACTATTTTGAGGTCGCTGATTTCAAATCGAATCTCCGTTTTTCTCCATCAGGTCACATTTTTTAGGTTACAGGTACTAAGCGAATTTTTGACTTTTTTCCAAAAATTTAAAGTTCAAGAAATCATCACTTTACTCTTCATTAAGCGATTTTCAAAACGTAAAAAAAATAATGAAAAAAAAATAAAACGTAAAAAAAATAATGAAAAAAATTCAAATTTTGTACTTTTAAAAATCCAAAACGGGAAAAAGTTAGTCTCATTACTTTTACGTAAAGTCACATAACATATGAACAAAATGGGATATAGATCATAAAAATCGATGAACGCGCTTCGCTTTTTTTTCACAATTAAGTGAAGGTTCCTCATTTTTATGTGAAGGAAAAAAACGCCCATAAATAGAACAGCAGCAAACAAACACTCATTAAAAAATTTTATTTTTGTATGGAAATCGCGATTTTGATCAATTTAGTATTTAGTTCCCTTGTGTTAATATTAAATGTGTTGTATTATGAACAGGATGCAATCCAAATTAATGAAAAAAAATATACTACTCAAAACCCACTGTCACTACAAATACGTAGAAGAAACGATAAAGAATTGCATTATAAAATTTAAAACTTTTAAGATACACATACTTTTGAGAATTTATTGCTGCTGCAATTTTCATTTGAAAAAGTGAAGAAAAAAAAAAGGAAAACACCATCAGTTTACAAACACATCAACACACAAACAAAGACACACTCTCTAACACATTATCAGCAATGATTGTTGCAATGCATTTCATTTTATTTTATTGCTTTACATACTTTTTCAACTTTTCAACAAATGAAAGAACAGAGAAAAAAAATTGCTAAACAAGACGACGATGGAGAAGGAGCAGCAACAAAAAGAAACAAACTTTGCTTTAGGAAAGAAGAAACAGTCAGCCAAGAAATTGTCGCAGAAAATGTAAATTTATTGCTACAGTTGACATTTTCTTATTTCTATTGCAAAAATTTCTTTAGTTTGAAGTTGAGTTTTTGAATTTGAATCCTGGCAGATAAAGTGGTTCCGTTTTATCGTTGAATTTTTGCCAAATCCTTGAAGTTTTATTTTCAACATACAATTCTTGTAGTTGTAGTTGTTAATATTTTCTTCTTTTACGAAAACATTTCGCAAATGTTTATTCTGGTTCTCACTTTTTTTTGATTGGTTTACGGATTTTTTATGCAAATATCAGTCAGTTAAAAAAAAACGACACGTTTGTACGTATTTGTATTTGAGAATTGCTTAAAATGCCTGACATTAGATGTTGCAGTTGCTTGAAAGTGTATCAGTGAGTGTGAATGGGAGAAAGCAAAAAAAAAAAAAATGATTTGAAATCAATATTTGTGGCAGCAATAAACCATAAACTAAAGGATTTACACGTTCATAAATTCATGTCTTTTTTTTAGCCTGGTGGTTTTTTGTTTATTTTTTGGGCTAAAACATTTTTGGCATATTGCAGTCTGAAATGGCTGTACTTAAAAAGGTTTGGAACTCGTGCGTTTAAATTTAGATGTAAATTGTATGCAGGTGACATTTTAGAATTTGAATAAACAAATTTTGTTGTAAAAGAGCCTCGATCTTATTTGCAAGCAATTTATTTTTATATTTTGGTAAAGAGGAAATTATTAAATTTGGAATACTATAATTATAATTGCTTTAAAGTGGTACACTGCAACCAATACCTAAAGATTTTTATCCATAACGAATTTTAATATAATCGATTTGAGAAGAGGGCTTAAGCGTGAAGCTGTGATTCACTGCCATATTTATTGTCACTAAAAAAAAAAATTATCAGTCCGAATACCACCAAATTTTTTTTTATAGTGTAATGCATTTTAGATGAAAAGAAAACTGCCTTACAGTAAATATAATCAGAGCCTTTACGACCATTGCTGTATTTGAAATAATCCTGTGTATCTGAACTATATAGGCCGACATTTTCTAAAAGAAAAACGTAAAGATCTAATCTATCGATCAAATGGTTGGTGTAGAAAAGTGGTTGTTATAGCGCTACGTACTATCTAGTCTCTGCTAATATTGAAGCCATGTTTTATAGAGACAGAACAAAGAAAGTTTCGGCGTTTGACCGATCTTAAAGGCTAAAGCTACGGACACACTTACTATATATTGGACAAAATAAGCATAACCACTAATTTTGTTAATAGTAAATGTGATTTAACAATGTCCTAATACAACAAAATAAACTAATTATACTGCCAGACACAGCAAATAACTGTTTTTTATATGTTGTAGTCAGTGATGCCGTGAGGATACGAAAGATACATTTTTCGTATCTTTTGATGACTTCATGTATCGTGTATAATCCTGATATTTTTCGTATCTTTTGAATCTGTACGCAAAATGTACAGAAATAAAATATTAAACTTTCCTTATCTGACAAAGTTTTTTAAAGTTATCATTTCGTTATGAATACGAAAAAAAAACAGTTACAACTAAATAAGCTTCGTACAAACGGTGGTCAGGCCTTACAATATTGGTAAACAACGTTGGTTAAATTGCATTAAAATTGACTAAAAATGTCTTGCTACTGTGTGAACATTGTAAGCTCAATTGTATTTGGCAGACGTGTAACATTAATGCATCTGACAATGACCTATTGTCAGGAAAATTTTTCTACTGGCAACGCCTGCTTACAATATTGTATGATCTGACCGTCTGTACGAAACTAAACAAAAATAACATGTATTTTGATGTTAGGTTTTCTAAGTTTTTCTGTCGTCTGCTTATTCTTATGTATGTGTGTTAAGATGAAATTTTAGAAGAAACATTTATGTGAACTTTTTCATATAATCGCCTTAGTAGTAACGCCTTAATTCGTATATTATTTTTTTACAAAAATGAATTTGTTTTGATAACATCCAAAGATAGTTACATATAATTAATTTTAACGTTTGCTTACTGTATTTTTAAAAAATATTTATGACTTAAATAAATATAAAAATGAATTTATAGGATATCATTTTGTTTGCAATATTTATAAAATATGAAATAAAAATGTTATGTTAATAAATGTTAAACGTTAAAAATGGATTTTAAAATTTTTTTTAAAATGTATCTTTTTGGGAAAAAGTGTATCTTTCTGGATATTAAAATGTATCTTTCTCGAAATTTCACTGGCAACATTGGTTGTAGTATTATCAAAATAAATATTGCAGTTAAAGGAAATTATATTTTAATTTGCCAGTTGGTTACGTTTTTTTTTGTCAAATAATTGCCAAATGTGATTGAAGCTTAAGTCTAGAAATTCAAAATCTTTTAGGTATCACTTGCAGGATTTGGCTCTTAGCAACGGCCATCACGAGATTCTCTAATGAGCCTGCCAAAAAAGATATGATTTTTACTTAAAACTTAATGTACATATTTAGCTAAGAATACAAACTAAATGAGAAGTGAGAAATTGAAGGCAAGACAATTTTACTTTTTAAAGTTTAAAAAATAAAATTGATTAAGATTTAAACATGAAAATAATGTGTTTTCTTCCTGTTCTGTTGTTTTTGTTGTTTCAACACACAACAAGCAAATCGTTTCTTAGCTACTTGTGTGGTGCTGTTGTAGTGGCTACAACAAATTTTGATAAGTTATATGAGATTAAAACGCTCATTTTGTAATTTTACTCTCAGAGTGGCACTACCAACGAAAAGTTCAATCAATTGATTTTCGAAAGTTCTCCCATTTACGATTGTTTGAGTACGTTTTATTGTTATTCGTACTTGAATTTTTGAGTACGACTCGTACTTAAAGTAAGTATAAAAAGCTTAATTTATCCCGAGTGTTTTTCTTTCTGTGTATAAGAATGTTGCATGAGGGTCGTACCAACAAGATCAACATCACCAAAACTAATTAACTATGAATTGCCATTACAAACACAAACCCAATACTTTTAAACGGCATTGAGATAGAAGATGTTAAAAAATTAACCTATCCTGGCAGCATCATAAGTAAAGATGGCGGAGCAGATGTAGCCAACAGAATAAGCCGCACACGTAGTGAATATGCCCTTCTCTGTAAAGTCTGGAATTCTTGCCAGATTTCTAAGCGGCACAAAGCTAATATCTTCAATTCCAGCGTAAGGTCGGTCCTTGTTTAGGGATGTAAAACGTGAAAAGTCACTGAGTCCGTAACGTCCAAATTGCAAGTTCTTGTAAATTAATGTCTGCGCAAAATAAACAAAATATTTTGGGCTTATCGCATTACAAACGTTAACCTGCTGTCAATAAGCAACCAAACTTCTGTCGTCTACGAAATCCGCCGCCGAAATTGGCTTGGCCACACGATGCGTAGGGACATCTCATACATAGAAAAGGCCAGTTAACAATGGGATTTTCAAGGAAGACGAAATGTGGGACGACAACGAACAACTTGGAGAAGATCGGTAGAAGCGGAGCATCGACAGCGTGGCCACAAATGACACAAGATAGAAATCGCTGGAGAGACTTCATGAACACGTTCCCTTTACATAAATGCATATGCAAAAATATTATTTTTAAATATTATTTGTAACTGTTCCAAAGATAATTTGTTTTTCTGTTTATTCAATGCTACACAGAAAAAATTATTAAATCTCTCCAATCACCAAATTTATTCCAAATTCATAATATCAAGCAAACAAGTTGTTGATTTTGCACCTATTACCAAAAAATATTGATTACTAAAAATTGTGAATATTTTTTTTTTTCAATAAATGATATTTTTAATTTTAATTAAAAAAATAATCAAAAAAGTTTGCCATTTCAAACAATGTGTTAATTTATTTAAATAAATATTGACAATTCCCAACAACAATTCTACATCTTTAAATTATTTTATTTTAAACGAAAAAAGTCAATTAAGATTTTTTGTTATTTAATTAAGATTTTAATTGAAAATTTATTTCAAAGCGACTAAAATGTTAATTTAATCAAAATAAAATTTTAAATTTTCTTTCAATTAAAAAAATAATTGATTCAATTATCACTTTAATTAAATTTAAATACTTTTTACACCAGTTTTTTAATTGTTAAAACACTTTTTTTCTGTGTAACAGTTTTTACTATTTTATCGCTACCTTCTCTGGAGTAGCACTCCCCGATCTGTGCTAACTAGGGATGCCAATCGGGACAGGTTTTCGCAAATCCCGGGATTCGGGATTTTAAAAATCGAATCCCGAGATCCCGGGATTTTTCGGGATATCGGGATTTTTCGGTATTCGGCACTTATGGAAATCAAAACATAAATTCGTTTTATAATTAGTTATTAAAAAAGTCCTTAAAAGAAGTTTACAAACAAGAGTTTTATAATTCATTTAATATTTCAAAGTTGTTAAATGATTATATTGATTACTAATATTTCTAAAAATTGAAAATTGTGATATTTTTTCTTAATAAATTATTAATTTAATTGAAAATTTGATAAAAAAAAACAACGTACGATATGTTAATTAATTTAATTAAAAAATAATTAACATAAAATATATATTTTGTTCAATTAGGTCAGTTGTTTCAAACTTAATAAAAAAATAGTTGATATAGTAATTAAATAGAGCAAACTAGTAATTGATTTATTTGTAAGATTCTTTTAAAATTTTTATTAAATGAGTTAAGATGAATAATTGAAATTTTAATTCGAAATTAATTAACAAAACCCATTTCTTTAGTTAACCATAAAAATCTTGTTTTAACAAAATTACTGCTAATAGGAATTATGTAGTTTATAAATTACACTACTTAATTTTGTAAAATCGCTCCATAAATTACCGTAGGTCCTTTGCCCTCTCTCGGAAAACACTTTAATAAGCCTAAACGTGTAAAGAGTAAAGCTTAAATTTTGCATTTGGCGCACCAGTGAAACTTTCGGTTTTTTTTGTCTTGTGCATTTCAAAAGACATTTATTTCTTTGACTGATTTTCTTCATTAATTATTTTCAGCACTTTTCACATTAAAATTTCTTAATAATTGTTGGACACAAAGTTTAACTTTCTCCTTTCGTTTTCAATCACAGTGGTAACGGGTCTAATCAAACAAAAATAAAAGATCAATATTGTGTTCCCTATCCTCTCAAGAGAATTATTTTTTTTATAAAAATGGTAAACCAAAAAAATTAAGTTAACTGTTTCGGGATTGACTAAATCCAGAAAATCCTGGAATTGAAAAATTCAAATTCCGGGATCGGGATTGGCGTCCCTAGTGCTAACTAAATACACTCAGAGTCTGCCAGTTAAAAGCCCAACCCAGCTATAGAAATTGGCTAAACCACCGTATGGACGGTGCTATCTTAGTCCAGAACCCTAATATACCTTGTTCTACTAGTTCCGTGTGTTACTACAATGAACAGTGGCCAGTCTGGATATTAAAAAAAATTGAGTCAGCTAAAAGTATGGATTGCATTTATTTTTTACCTCTCGTATACACACCACCCGGAAAAAGGAGTTTTGTATCGGCCAAAGAGAAGGATAGAAAATAACATGAATCGGAAATATAAATCCAATTCAAAATTTAACTTGTTCGTATTTGTAAGCATATTGTCATAAAAATAAACACAATTCATAAATTATATTCCAGTGTACCTAAAACAAATAACATGTAGCAGCCATAATTCATTGAAATGATGATGAACATCATTTTTTATTTTCTTCTTTTAACGATCAAAACAATCAACAATTGAAATATAAAATTATAAATGATCGGGAATGAGACAGAAAAACCAGCAAACATATTTACTCATTTACAATGAAATCGAAATTGAAAAGAAAAAAAAAAAAAAAACAATAAAAACAACAATAAATTTATTAAAAACAACGATGGAATCATCTTTAAAGCAAAAAACCCAATAACAGCAGCAAATCACAGACTCAAGTCAATGAATACACCCATCAGAATAATCATCTTAAAAATAATAAAAACGAACAGAAACAACAATAAAAAAAAAACAACAACAAACCTAAAGCTAATGAATGAACAACCAAAAGCGGTATAATGGTGGCAACAAATTTACTACACACACATCCAATAACAACAACAAAATTATTTTCATATAAATTTATTGTATTTCTGTTGCCGAGGTTTAATCAGCAGCAAACAAAGCAATAGCAGCAACACAAAAAAAACAAGATCATGTGTACAGCAACATCATTTGAAAGATGTGTCAGGCCGGGTTTTTGAGAAGTGGATTAAGTTTAAACTTAGTTTAACGTAATCGGAAACTCGGATTTTTTCGGCGTAATTTATTTCATTTAATAACAACATTTTAAGCAAATCTGATTTTAGAATTACTAAACTTAGTTTAATTGAGATCTTTGACTCCCAACAGAAGTTGGCTGTCATATGGTTAAATTAATTTCCATTAATTTAAGATCTCGTTCTAAAGTCGAATAAGCATCATCGGGGCCCGTTATGTTAAGAAGGGTTATGCGCCCAAGGGCGCACCTCCACTCGGAGACCAATGCGGTCCATTGCGAATAAGCATTGGGGCCCGTTTGTATATTTAAAATTCTGTGAGATGGTTTAAGTCAAATGCGAAGAGCTTGTTTTTATTTTTCAATTCACAATATAGTTGTAAATATAACTGCTTAAACTTCATTTACAAGATTAATCAGTTCTACAAGTGTACTTTACTATAAAGAGTGAAAACCGCTAATATTTTTTACTTACTTTTTCTTTCCATTCCTAACACACAATTTAACAGCAAACAAACAATTAAAAAAAATAACACAAAGTTAACGAGCAATTTACACAATTTAGCAATAAACAAAAATAGCTAAAAGAAAAAGCAGAAGAACTGTCAAACCGATTAGAAAGCTGCCGTACGAACGTGACAATCCAAATAAGTAATACAATGAGAGAGCGAAGTAATCCGAAGTATCGTGCGAACATATCATAAAAAAGTAAAGTCCAAAGTTTTCACATTTGTCTGAAACGTCTATAATTTCATCAGCTTTTGATCATCTGGCAACACCATAAGTTGTTACCATTATGCAGCTTATGAAAATCTGTAAGATTTTTGGAAAAGAGCAAAAGTTATGGTAAAAAAAATTCCGAGAACTAAAAAATAACACTCTAATTAAAGTATTACAGACGAGACAAAATTATTTTATCGTCAACGCGAATTTTGTTACTAACTTTAAGGCGAAAATAAGCCTTTAAGCAAATACGAGTATGTATCTTTAACATCTTGCCCTACTGATTTGAGTTGAGGCCACTGTTGCTTAGTGCCTGAAGAGTCTTACCCATTATCTACGTAAAATCCGAAGGACCCGTTAACTATCGATTCCCGTAGTACTATATTGGACTTTAGTTAAGCTGGCTTATTAACCAATCTGCCAGTTTTATGTCAAAACTAGCTGGTGATGTTGAATACAACTCGAACGACATTTTATTGAAACGAATACATATACATCAATTTCAGTATATGTCCTTATAACCAAATTGAGGCTCCTTGTTTGAAAGTCGAGTTGCATATAAATTCCCGCTGCATTGTTAAAAGCCTGTGTTGCAATCAACACACACGCACACAAATCGAGCATATATTTTCTCTCCTGCAATTTGTCTACCGTTTCCACTAGAATTTGGTTACCGTTTCCACAAGAAAAAAAGTATAGTCGATCCAGCCCGACCATGTGATACCCTACACTACAGTATATAAAAACAATTTTTGCGAGTATACCATATTTGGGACCCATGGGCAATCATGGACTTAATTATGTTATGAGGTTAAGGTTCATGCAAAAGTTCTTTCCGCCGTATAATATTTAGATATCTTCATCTGTATGAGATTTTAGAATGGGGGTTTATATGGGACGTTGGTTTTTTCCCATTCTATGCTAATCCCGCGAAGCTGTACGCTTGTCCAGAGTCTCTGGGGTAATCGAACCCGCAACCCCGGTGCTGATAGACTAGCTCACTACCAACTAGCCTACCGGGACACCCGGTAATTTTGGACCTACCAGGACTATATTTTGCAACAGTTATTATCGCCAATTTGTATGTTAATACCAACATTTATAAGGAAGTTATTTAAATAAAAGCTATTTTCGGCAGTGCTATTTCTATTGGAGATTCTAATAAAATTTGGTTAGAGGTTTTCATGGTGGCATGTCATAACGTCCAGTGTCATAGTGTCCATGGACGTTATGACACTTTTGAAAGTGTCATAGTGTCCGTGGACATTATGACACTTTCAAAAGTGTCATAACGTCCATCGAAGAAATGTCATAGCGTCCGCGGACGTTATGACACTTTGCAAGGTGTCATAATGTCCACAACAAGCAAGAATGTAAACAAATTTGGGATCATAGCCGGCCTTCGGCCGGGCGCAAGGATTTTCTTCTCTATGGTATAACAAATACCGGCTTCGCTAACTAAAGCTTCTCTGCACAGCCGGCCTTCGGCCGGGCGCAAGGATTTTCTCCTCTATGGTATAACAAACACCGGCTTCGCTAAGTAAAGCTTCTAAAATCTGCCTTGTTTCCGAACGAAAGCCGACTATGCAGAGAAGCTTTAGTTAGCGAAGCCGGTATTTGTTATACCATAGAGAAACAAATCCTTGCGCCCGGCCGAAGGCCGGCTGTGCAGAGAATCTTTAGTTAGCGAAGCCGGTATTTGTTATACTATAGAGGAGGAAATCCTTGCGCCCAAAAGTGTTTTCGTTATATATATAATATTTACTCCCAGAGAAAAAGCAGGAAAACCATTTTTAAAAATTTTTTTACCATATTATGTTTCATCTAAAAAAATCATTGTCACCGACAACCATATTATGGTTAAACTAGTTTCTTTAAAAATAGTTTTGTTGGTTGGGACCATAATGAAACATGTTTCTCTCTGCGTGTATGCAGATAATTTTTTTGTATTTAACTTATTTAGTAATAATGGACCTTATGACACTTTTGAAAGTGTCATAATGTCCATTTCCAAAGTGTCATAGTGTCCGCGGACTTTATGACACTTTTGAAAGTGTCATAATGTCCATGGACACTATGACACTTTTTGGGGTGTCATAACGTCCATGGACACTATGACACTGGACGTTATGACATGCCACCGTTTTCATTTGCAATAAAAAAGATTTGGACTAAATTTTATTAAATTAATCTAAACAAGGTGGTTTATGGGCACAAGGACCCTTTTCCGGTAAGAAGCTTGTATGGGGGCTATATGAAATTAATGACCGATTTGCCCCATTTAGCTTGGTCCTTGTGCCAATTAGAACCTATGTACCCAATTTCATCAAATTGTCTCCAAAACTGCATACGGTTTACAGGGCCATAGCCAGCCAGTCGGAAGGACATCGTTAGATCGACTCAGAAAGTGATTCTGATTTTCTAGAAAAACTAACGATGGATATGAAAATATTGAACAAATTCTTTTAACTTTTAATTATAGTATTTTGTACCAGGAAAGATCTATTCACATATTTGTTTCGAACAATTTTTCCGGAGAGATAAAAAATAACATTCCTTTAAAATTCTGTTCTCTTTCAAAGCTACCAAGTCTCGATAGGCTTATACATAAACATTCATGTGTATTTGTACATAGCATGTCGATGTATTAGTTTTTTGTTCACATGTATTTATAAGATGAGGTGGAGCGTAAAGATTTTAAATTCTGTTGCTGCTGTGGTTTGGCTGCCTTTATTTGACTTTCCATCCGTCCGCGTGCTTTTTGGTGTTGACTGATATAAATAGCCTTTATACCATTTTGATAATATGCGATCACACATTATATTCGCCAGACCGACGCGATCACATTTGGTTCTTCAGCCACCATGTTTTTGTTACCCATTCTGTTTTTTTTTTTTTTTTTGTTGCTCACTGATTAACTTTGATTATTTTTTTGCTTTTCTGTTTTCATCTTTATGTGAATAAAAAAAAAACTTTAGATGATGATGTGGTCGCTTCAGAAAAATGTTTATACTCAACCAACAAACTTACAGACATGATAAAACTTTTTTTTATTTAATTTATTTGCAATGATCTTTACGATCTTGGTTTAATACCCGTATCTACTTTTTATGAGTGTGTTGTTTAATGTTCATTCAGTATGTAGTTGTCAGGGAGTGAAGTAAGTAAGCAGGGGAAAGATGCTAAATAAAATAGTATAAATATTAAATAATGCTATTACGTAAGTGCTAAATTAAAAAAATCAGGATTGTTAGGGAGTACACGCAAAGAAAAAACATGGTTGTGGTAAACATATTTTAAGAGCAACATATTATGATAAGATTTATGATTGTAGTCAATATATTACGATTTTTATTGAATCATATTATGACCAAATATATTCGTAATATTACATCATAATATTTTTCGCTTAATCCTAATTTGTTTTTACTACATCATATTATAATTTAATGTAATCATATTATTATCATGTTAATCATAATAAGTTAAAAAGTAATCATATTGTTATTATGTTAATCATAATAAGTTAAGAAGTAATCATATTATTATCATGTTATTCATAATAATATGTAGATTGAATCAAAAACCGAAACATATTTGTAATATTTATTTATTAGACCGACTCAAGTTGTATGGAGCCGAAAAAAGTGTTTTAGTTACCCCTCTGAAAATAAAGGTTGATATGTTTTATGATGATTCCCAAAATATTTTGGTTCTAACGTTGACCATCCGTGAGCTGGACCTTTTTTAAATTAGGTCTTTTTCAGTTTTTCGAATTTTTTTGTACTTTGCTCCAAGACGACATAAATAACATTTCGTATCATCAAAAAAGTTTATGAAGCAGCATCTAATGGTATATAAAACTTGACCGCTTGCGGCCTACTAATTGAGATATTAAGCTAAAATATATTTTCGTTTCGGGTTTTCATACAAATTCTACGTTTATTAGAACCAAAATATTTTGGGAATCATCATAAAACATATCAACCTTTATTTTCAGAGGGGTAACAAAATCACTTTTTTTTTGAGTCGCTCTAATATTTATGCTTATTTACTTACTGGCAACCTTAACGTTAAACTGTTACAGATATTTCACATCATAATATGATGCAACTTTAAACATAATTTTTTTAACCAATTTTTGTCGTAGGTCGCAATTATTTATAAATTATTTTATAGAATTTTCATCCTTTTTCTCTAAAATAAGACAAATCAATGGTTAATATTTTTGCACCATTTTCAAACAATATTAAAATTTTTTTGGCATTGATATTTTATTTTGTGACACTTAAAAATTTTTTTTTTTTACTGTACCGACAATTTCTTTAAACTTAGTTCTTTTAATGGGGGGTTTTTTTTGAAATTGTTTAACCACTGAATAACATTCATTCGGGAGGAATATGTAAAACAAACGACTCAACTGATGCAAAATTATTTTATAAATGGCGATAACAAAATATTATTAGAGTAAAGATATTTTGTTTGCATCTTAAACATATTATGAGAACACATAAAAAGTTATAATGTTATGGCTATTAAATATCATAAAATGGTTGTGAGGAATATAATATGTTTTCAAAGTTATCATTATTTAGTTGTTATAAAAATGATTATTTTTCAGTGAACCATACTTAAATTTATAATTGCGATAAACATTGACATGTATACAGTAACTATAATATTGTTGATATTAAATAAAAATAACAATATATTGTTGTCGTACCCAATAAACATGGTGTAGTTGCCGTAACCATGCCCAACCAACCATATTTTTTCTATGCGTGGAGACTTAATATAGAATCTGTGATAAATTAAAAACTAATCTTCAAACTAAATCCAACATCACAATTTTTATTTTACTTTTTCTTATGATAATCCTGCAAAGTTCTACGTTTGTCTGCAGGAGACCAGAGTCTCTGGCGGGAATCGAACCCGCAACCGCCGCACTGATAGACTTGCTAACTACCAGCTAGCCTACCGGGGCGATCCTAAACTGCCATTATATTTTAACGGAGTTTGGTCCACATTTATTAGGCTCATATATATGTATTTTATTTTCTGCCAAACCAATTCTGCTGAATTTTAATTCCAATCGGCTTAGCAGAACTAGACACAATTCGATATCAAAAGAATTTTTTTCCGTTGAGTCTTTCTAGTGCAGGCAGACGGACAGACGGATCATTAGGAAACCATTTCCCAAAGCTACATTTATTATACAAATAAAACTATAAGGCGAATAAGAATTATAAACACTCAATTTTTACTTGTAACAATATCAAAGCTTAAACGATACAACAACAATAAACAGTGAATTTATCTTTTCTTACATTCCCGACTATAATTGGTTGGTTTTTTCCCAACTCTAAATGTAGTTATAATTTATTGAGTTTTAAATGAATAATAATTTACCACTAGTGGTGTATTAGCCAATTCTAAGAAAAATTAGTTTTTTATTTGAACTACCTTCTTTATTAGGGGAATCCTTCCCCGGATTTGCTGTATCATGTTTATTATTTGTACATCCTCTAGATACATTTAACTCTCCATGTGGGTGCTGCGCATATTTATATGCACAAATTCTCCCTTCATTCTGGTTTTTTATCTTGTGTCTAAGTTTTTTTTTTAAGTTATTTTCTGTTGTTCTTACTTCTTAAAATGATCATAATCATTTGTGTAGTTCTGTTTTCACTCTTTTATACATTTCTCCTCTAGCACATTTGACTTTACATTTTAGTCCGCCAGCCCGTGTGTCAGTTAAAATATTGTGTGTATTTCTTTTTTTTTTTATTCGTCATTATTCTTGTATTCTGTCTGTCTGCCGTCGTCTTTATGACCATTTTGATCTTGAATTTAGTTATTCGTGTATTATGGCTACATCTTCCTGCCTCTTGCTGGTACAATCTCGAAAGGTAAATGAATGGTTAAAGCTCTGGGCGGATGTGTATAAGTTGTTGTAAGAACCCTCTTTTTTTTTTTGTTTGATTTAAAGGTTTTTTTTCTTATTCCAAGAAGACGATTAGGCTGGCGGGGGAGATGTGAATGACAGAAAGAGAGAGAAAGAGAAAGAGAGCGCAAGGGAGAACAAATTTAACAATGGCAATGAATGGATATTCATGAAATGTTAATTTATTCTTGAAGATACATCAAAGTGATCATAAAAATGTAGTATGAGCGTCTCGTCGAGAGATATTAAAGTTTTTGTTATCTTTTAGTTTTTTAAGATACAGGAAATTATGCGATTATGATTAAGACTTAATGCAACAGATTAGTTTTTATTAATGATAAGATTACATTTCACATTTTATTAACAAGGAAGCTATTTTTTAGGATTGAAAGTACTAAGTTTGGAAACAAATTTTGACCAACTTCAAATGAGACTAAGAAATTAGGGTGTTCAGGTTCTCATTTCGTCGAAATTTATATATATATATATACATATATATCTGATTACTGTAAGTAGGAGAAGCTAAGGGATCGCTTATGGATTGCAAATATTAGTTGCGTCGTTAGAAGATGGTAAATATAATACAGTACTTTTCGTTTATAGTCACTACCGTTATTAGTCACATTAGCGATATAGTCCATTTTATCTGTATTTTCTGTCGCTATACGTAAGTTTAATATAAAGTATTTATTAATTAATTCATTTATTAATGATGTGCTAATAATCCCAATTTTTGAACGAAAACACTGAAATTTATTGTTGTGGGAAAGCTAGTTTCTATGCGCATTTCGCTGGTTGCTTAGGCCAGCTCGTCAGGAAACTTTTTCCAAATACTTTAGAAAAGCTAAAAATATTATACAAGTAAAACCATAAAGTGAATAAGAATTTTAAAACACTCCGGTCTTACATGTAACAATATCAAAGCTTCAACAAAGACACAACAATAAACCGTCAATTTTTCTTTCTTACATTCCCCTACAAATGGCTGGTTTTTTTCCAACACGAATTGTAGTTGTAAGAGGATAGAAAGAAAAAAAAAACAAAATTAAAAAAACAAGTTGCTTAAATAAAGCAGCTTGCCATTTCAGTTTTTTATTTGCCGGGCACATGCAAATTTATTATCAAAAATTATTATATAGTATTTATGTTATTGTCCATTTAGCGAGATAAACAAATTTGTCATATACGTAAATATGTCATCTTTGAGCGGCTAGCATAGGCCAAAGTAAACCAAATTATTTGCGCAATAGTCTTTTTAGTTTTCAAAACCGGGTGCCCCCGTAGGCTAGATGGTAATGAGCTAGTCTACCAGTACCGGGGTTGCGGGTTCGATTCGCGCCAGAGACTCTGGTCTCATGCAGACAAGCGAATAGCTTCACGGGATGCGCGTAGGAATAAAAAATAAAAAAAAAAAAAATTTAAAATATCTAAGAAAATCGTTTAATTTTTGCATCCACTCTTGACTCGAAAAATATTTGTTTTGTCTTTGGCCTTTGGTATGTCTTTGGATATGAAATATCTTTTTATTAAAACATTATTTTTATGCAGTATGAAACTCTGTAACAAAACCATGAACCTGCTGTCGGTTTAATAAATATGAATTTTTGATTTTCTATAATAACATAAATTGATTATATTCGAATTTGGTTATATGCCTCGTAGCGACGTATTTGTGAATTAGGCCTGGGACAGAACAAAGTAGTTGTAGTAGTAGCTTAAGCTGACGAATGCTCTGTAGCGCAAAAAAGTTAAAAATTTCAATCTTTGCGCTTTAAATTTAATTGCAACGACTACTACAACTACGTATTCTATTGACACTACTTTCAAACTGCAGTTTTTAGCTTATCACAGCTTGCAGCGCTATTCGTAATATTGTACTACAGCAACTATTCTGTTCCCCACTTTAGTCTTATAGTCACATTAACGATATAGTCTACTATTTGTCCGCAACTAAAGGATGTGACTATTAGCGAAAGTTAGTTTGAAGAACGGCAGTTTATTCTAGCTGTCAGTTGGCAATGCAGCCTAGATTTGCTTGCCATCGATATTCTACTTAAGCATGTATTTTATTTGATTTGACTTCAACTTAGAAATCAATACATCTTAAAGAAATATCATTATAATTGTAAAAAGCAAAAACTGTGAAAAAATTTCAGCATATATAGCAGGAACTGTCCCCAAGTGGCCATGGTAGTAGTGCATTAATAAATCTCATGTAGAAAATTTTCAGTCACATAAACAATTAAATGTTTTTTTTTTTACTAGAATTTATTTTAAGCATCGTTTTTTAACATCACCACTATTAGCACAACATTATAAATTATTAAAATGCCGGTAACTACAACAGTGATGATCGTCATGATGATGACGTTATTGTTGATGTTAATGATGATGATAACGATAACGATGATTATCATCAACAACATCACGAATTAAAGTCTTAACGGCTGAACGATTACGAGACAAGACAAAACTACTCCCGTAGTTAATGAATGTAGATTCCCCCTTTTTTTTTTCTTCGTTTACATCAAATACTCGCCATACACTAAAAAAAAGCAGAAGATGAAAAATTAAATAAAATAAAAAAAGATAAATAATAAAAAAAAAAAAGAATAATAGAAAATAAAAGTTAAAAGATACTGCCAAATAAATGTATAAAACTTGCACATGATTGTGTGTAGTACCTTTTTTATGAAAATTATCAGGGAATTAAAAGAATTAGTTATTTTTTTTTTATTGTGGTCGAGAAGTTTTGAAGCTTTAATTTCTCTACATCATGTGTAGATTTATAAATGAAGGCAACATTTAACCGCAATGGTCTTAGATTTTGCTAACCAAAACTATTGTCTTATAAATTTTGTACTCTACTTTATCTGAAAATGTAATGATTCTGTTGCCATCAGTCTTGTTCATAAAACTTTAAAACAGCTTTTTAAGAGTTTAATAAGAAAAAAAAATTTAATATTGGGAATTATTTCTTTTTTTAAGCAACTTTATTATATTCAACATTTTTTTCGAATTTTTTTCGAATTTATTCTATGAGTTAAATTTCAGTTAATTATTTTATAAAGCTTTTTGTAATAGGTCTATTCCTTAAATTTTTAGGAATGACTTTATACACTACCAGACTATTATCTTGTATTTTTTTGTTACATTTTACCTTAGCTTTCCGTTGGATAGCAATGAAGTATATTGTATGTACAGAAACATTTTACAACGATTAGACACCAGCAGAATGTAATGCATTTTCTGGCCCGCTACGGCCTTCGTCAGCATTCTTTGTGTCACACTGGATAGTAATACTTTATAAAATATAAAATAGTTGAGTTAAATACATTCAATTTATAAAGTATCACTATCCAGTGTGACACAAAGAATGCTGACGAAGGCCGTAGCGGGCCAGAAAATGCAAATTTAGATATTTTTAATTAGGCTTAAGTTCATTTAATTTAATTTTCATTAAATTATTTTTATGAAGACAGGAATTTTACAACATGAAATTAATTAAAATTTTATTGATAATTTTTCATTCTTGACTGCGATGAGATGCTATCTCACCAAATGGTATTTCACTTTGGTTTAAAGATTGATGTTTGACTATTGACGCCATCCGGCTTCAATGGCCGTCTGAGTAAAAACGGCAAACCCCACTGAATAGATTGTGTGGTTACAATCGAAACTAGTCTGGGCAACCTGTCCGTGAAAGCCTGGGTTCAATTCTCAGAGCAGTCAAGAATGAAAAATTATCAATAATATTTTAATTAACCAGGGTGAAATAACATAATTTTTAAAAATAGAATCTGGGACTCTTAGTTCTCATGTTGAGTTTAATTTTCATTATTTTTATTATATTATAAATTTTTATATTAACTTGAATGTGTATTCTAAGTAAAATTACAATTTAAAAAGCTTTAATACTTTAACAGCCGTATTTATAAAAATATTTTTAATTTAAAACAAATTTTCTATGAGAATTTTACCTAATAAATGTTTGTTAAATTTAATAATCGTTTATGAATACGGTGATAATAGTCTTATTCCTTCAATATTTTCCAGAAATATTCACTAGCACAATTTAGTTTGTTTGTATATTTCTATTACGAGAATACACATTCGAATTAGTATAAAAATTCATAGCTTTTAAAGATAACATTGCCCAAAGGACATTATTAAGTCAACCAAAAAATATTTTTATTGCCGGATGATCTCTTAAACAAGATATCGCTTTATGAAATGAACAGTCAAAGGGGCTGTTTCAATTTTTTTTTAATTTAACTACTTAAAGGTATGTTGTGACGCCAAACTTATTATCAAAGGTAAAGTTGCAAAGGGATGGGGCAGAAGGCATTGATTGCCTTTTTTAATGGGTCAAACATTAAGTAACGATTCGAAAACGGTTAGTTTCGAGGTCGTTTGATAAGTGATTCAGGTTATAAATTGCAGCCTTATTTGTTTACGCCATTGTCAAGGCCATAAAACGACAGAGAGCACAGATCTAATGTTGCTTTAATAGCTACAATAAATCCAGAAACAGCGTTTTCGTTGTTTGCTGGTCTGTTTGAGAATTACAGCCTGGTTGTATAATAAGCGCTAACTTATTAACGAGTTTCTTTTTTGGGCTTTAGAGATGGCGACTGTTAACGATTTGTAATATTAAAAATTAATTCATTTGTGTTTTTGTATAAAAATGTCAATGTTCGGCGAGTAAAAACCTAAACACGTTTTTAGAAAAAATTAATAAAAGTGAAACAAAAATAAAAAAAAAGAAACTTTCTACTAAAAAAAGTTTCTAAAATTTTATATTAAAAATGTAATTGTTTCGATAAGGGATGGGCAAATTAAAAAGTATATCGATATATATTGTATCGATATTTTTTAAAAGTCGATATTTATCGATCTATCGAACGTATTAAGCTGAAACTTGTACCAAATTTAAAAACTTAATATACCTATGTAAATAAATATTTACATATGTACAAACATTTTACATGTAATTCCATTCTAACTGCCTGTTTGTAGAACGCGAGCGCAAAAGTGACTTTTTTAGGTTTTAATGTAAGTTATGTGAACGAAGTTTTTGTTCAAAATCTAGGGACAGGGAGTTAATTCTACAATAAAATAAAATTCAATAAAAATAAAAAAAAGAGAATTTATTCCCAAGACCACATTTTTTTTATTCGCCATATAAAATATAAAAAAAAATAAATTACGAAAAATCTAAATGGGATTATATAATGCCGGTAAACGAAACTTGTGACACATACTATACAGGTAAACTGTCCGCTATTTTATTTTTAATATAAAAGCGAAGAACACGTTCAATTGCTTTCTTTTTTATTACCATTTCAACTTTCATTAGTCTTTTGCTACTTTTAATAAGGCGATTCTTTGCATAATTCTAGGAAGCTTGTCCGGAATATTTTTCCCCACTTATTATTTTGTTGTCATCTCTTAAAAAACTATGAATATATACAATGGCCATTTTCTTTCTTAATATTAGGCAAAAAAATTCTTAAAAGCAACAGTATTGTAAGCAGGTGAACGGTTAAAATGTTAAATTTTATTATAAAGAGTTCTTAAAAATATCGAATTCGATAGTAGTAAATAAATATCGATGTATCGATGTATGGGTATTTTAAATATCGGCGATATATGTATATCGATTATTATTTTTTTAAATATCGATATTTTGATATATCGATATATATGGCCCATCCCTAGTTTCGATTGCATACATTTTTCGCATTAAAATAACTAATATCAAACTCACTAACATTTTAGAAAAAGTAACACCACTTAAGTTTATTAATAAACAAATTTTGTTTTTTAACACTTTTTTAAAAAAAAAATTAAAAAAATTTTCAAACAAACTTCTTTGGCTTAGTTTTTTTATGTACATACCAGTGATGAAGAATTCTGTACTATGGTACTACTTTCAGTACTTTTTCCTATCAAAAATACCCCAGTATCCCCACGTCCGTTTTAGTAATCTTTTCTGTTTATGCTTCTTTGCTTAGAAATTTAGCGTTGCTGTTTTTTTTTAACATTGACTACCAGGGCTGTGGAGTGGTCAACAAAAAGTACTGCCTGCGAATTCCAACTCCGACTCCTAATCTTACATTAATGCTAAATGTATATGAGACTGGTCCTTATTTGACTTAAAACACTTTTTTTTAACGCAGTACCTTTTAGATGGTTAAATATAGGAAGAAAATGATTCTGTAAAAATTTCGAAGCAATATTTTAAATATTGCATCGCCAATTTCGGAGTATTTTTATTTTGGAAAATATTAGAACATTTTGTTAAAATTTTTATGCCGAAAAATTTTGGAGTCGGAGTCGCGAGTTTTTATGTTTACTTCGCATCCGACTCCGGTACAAAAACCTCAACTCCGACACTACAACTTCGGCTTCACAGCCCTGTTGACAACATTGCTTACATAAAATTTATTGTTCTTTTTTCGTTCATGTTGTTGTGGTTCATATTTTTATACCCTTAAAAGGCAAAATGGTATACATATATAAATTTGTCATTCCGTTTGTAATTTCTACAATATATTCTGGATTCTTATGAGAACAAAAGTTCAAATCCGGTTGACCGTTTGCCCGTGTGTCTGGTGAAATGGGGTTTCCGAAGACACTAGATATTATGGGGACTTGGTTGCAGTGTTCCCATCTTAGCGTATTTTTTGCTAGATTTTGCAGAATTGAGTTGGGGAATTGCATATTTTTTTTATTTAAGCATATTTTTTCAAAAGACTTACTATACATATGTACATATTTTTACCAATTTCTTATTCAAATTTTTATTACTTCTTCGTTTGTCACATTAATAACTTGATATTATTTTAAAAAATAAAATTTTTTTTCGAAATATAATTGTATTAAAATTCCTTTCTTCATTTGAATAATTTAATAAAAATAAAATAAAAAAAAAAAAAAAAAAATTTGTATTAAAAACCATAAACAATTTAATTAACCTCAAGAAAACTAATTATTGCTATGGCACGAGGTCTTTGTTTAAATATTTAAATATCCGTCAGGCTGTGAAAAAAATTTTAATAGAAAAAGAGAGAAAACACAAAAATGAACTTTGGTATTCAAGAAAAATTCTTTACAAAAGTACAAAAAAAAAAAAAAACACAAGTAAGGAAGAAACGTAAAAAAATTTAAAAATTAATTATCAATTACAGCGGATTTCGATCCACCAAAAAATTGCATTAGTTTAAAGAATGATGTTTGACTTTGGACTGACTATTAAAATGTACCAACTTTATTTTTTTGTAATGATTTAAGTTTGAAACAAAGCTTTGGAGAACCTTATTAATTTATTTTCAAAATAGTTTTCTCTTTTTGAAAAATTTTTATAAGAACTTTTAACAAAATTTTTTTTACAATGGAAAAGTTTGTAAAAAATTTGTTGCTTATAGAAAGCGAATTTTGAAAAAACAAAATTTAGTTAATTTAAAATTTCTAGTATTATATAATATCAAAGTTTCTTGCCTGGTACTGAGGCATCGTCCAGACTTATAATTTTTGTTGCTGTAATTCTTGACTTTATAGGTGAGAGGGGTGTGCGAAGATTGGGTATGGGTTTTCAGTTTCATGTACTCTGCGATTCTGTTTTGTTTTGTCATTCTCACACTTTTTAACTCGAAGTTGGCTGAACGTGTATTTGTATTTATATTTATATTAATATATAAAATATAAAAAGGAGAAAAGGAAAGACAAGATGAAAATAAAAAAATAGCAAAACTTTAATTTCAAAATCTGGACGCTAATGCAACTTCAAAGCAGAATTTTAAAAATTGCAGCAACATAAATTGGAAGTCTGGACGATGACTAAGCAGTTTTCATTAATTGCAATATTATAAAGTACGTCTAAGGCGGCAATCAACGTCTTTACGTTTATAAGACTAACTGCCTCTTTGTAGAACGCGACAAAGCTAACTCGCGACCAGCCAATTTATGGACGAATACGTAATAAATAGCGTTTGTATAACGCGACTTGACTTTGTCGTGCAGCTTATGTTAATTCGTGTATGTGTCAAATATATATGATATCGTACTGTTGCCAGCATCTTAAGCAACTATTTTTTGCTTATCTTATTTCATACGAAACTGTATTTTAAGCTTAAACGAACTGCAGCCCTATTCTCGCGCATAAATAAAACATCACTCGCATACACCAATTACAAATATGGGGGATTTCATGTCAAATGACCCAACTTTTGAAATCGATGTCTTCCGATTTTGATGAATTTGCACCAAGGTTAGTCCTATTGGATAGTAGTTTGTGTAAATTTTCAACAAGATCGGTCAAAAAGAGGGGGTCAAAATTTTACAATTTGGCTAAAGAGGTGTTCTTTCTCATCCATGTAACTTATTATCTATTGGTGTTAGCAAAATTTGTCCCAAACAAATTAAATAGCTGTTTCTTCAATCTTTCGAAACAAATTTTTTTTTTTGTTGTTTTGAACTTTTTTTTTTTAACTTAAAACTTTTTTTAATTTTTTTAAGCGGGTGCTTTTTTTTTTGCTCAAAACAACGCTTATGTCTTTTCCTTTAAGGTTGTTCTGGTCGCTTTTTGGGCCGCGAGTGGGTTATTTATAAAAAAAAAAATAGTTTGTGTCTAAACAACTATCCAATAGGACTAACCTTGGTGCAAATTTCATCCAAATCGGACGACATCGATTTCAAAAGTTGGGTCACTTGACATGAAATACCCCATATGTATGCATGTATCAGTGATTGAAAATTGAAAATTTTATATGGTACTGACCACCAAGCAAAAGAGTAGTTTTTTCAACATTATGATACTTTTTTCAAACATATTTTTTTTTTTTTTTGGAAAAAAAAACTTAAAAATAAAAACTAAAATACATAATTTTTTTGCCATCTCAGCCATTTATGGACTGAGCTGCTCAATTTTAACAGCAAAATTCTGATGAGGATATCTGACATTAAAGTAATCAACAAGCTGTGTTGCCATAACGTTTTGATAAGAATTTGCCAAAACTTCAAAAAAATCTGCTAAATCGTAAAATGAAGAAAATCGGCTAAGATTAAAACAAAAAAATTTAAAAATTTTAAATTTGCTTAAAATATGATAATCTTCTGAATTTTAAAAAAAATTTAATTAGTATTGTGGTTATTTTATTGAACTGTTGATGGTTTTTAATCCAAATTTAAATATTTTTAAGGCTTAAGTTTATTGAATTTAATTTTCATTAAATTATTTTTATGAAGACTGGAATTTTACAACATGAAATTAATTAAAATTATATTGATAATTTTTCATTCTTGACTGGTTGCCCTGACTAGTTTCGATTGTAACCACACAATCTCTTCGGAGGGGTTTGCCGTTTTACTCACACCGCCATTGAAGCCGGATGACGTCAATAGTCAAACATAAATCTTTAAACCAAATGGTATTTTACCTTGGTAGATCGAAATTTGCTTTTTTATGCTAAATTATGCTAAAAATCATATTAATAAAAATGAATTTTAGTTTTCTTGGGGTTAATTGAACTGTTTATTGTTTTAATCCAAATTTTAATTTTTTTAATCAGGCTCATCAAATTAAATTTTCATTAATTATTCTTATAAAGGAAGGAATTTCACAACACAAAATGAGTTCAAATGTTATTGATAATTTCTATTTTTGACTGAGCTGGGGATCGAACTCGGGCCGAATTCACATGTTTCTTAAGCAAAAATAAAAAAATTAAGCTTTTTTCGTTTTCTGAAAGTATTTACAAATGATACCAGAATTAGAAACTTTAAACCCGAAAATAGAAAAAAATCCGATTCAAATTTAAAATTTCAACATGCATAATTCTGAAAGGTCACTGGACAAATGATTTGTCTATGGTCGTAACTATAATTGAGGCTAAGTTGCTGGCGATTTCACACTAATCCCACTAATCGTCAACATATTAGGCTTTTTATAATTGCAAATATTGAAATATTTGCAATTGGTATTACGTTACCGATTTCTCTTTATCATATTTTAAACTAACTGTAGATAAAAAAAACTATAATGATTTTCAAGAACTTTTCCAAAAATACTAGTCCAAACATGGACTAAGAATTAATCTAAGAAACAAATATTTGGTTGTGTGCTACATAAATTTCATTCTTTTAAATCTCTGCTCGAATTTATGTTTATCAAAAACTAAAAAGACTAACGCTACACAAAACGAGATGAATGGAATGGATGAGTGGTTACTGGATGAGTGACTAAATAAATGAATGAATAAACGAATAAATAGTTGGTTAAAAGAACAAACTAAAAAAAACCAAACTATAGAACTACAAACGATAAGTGCTCCCAGCAAAAATGATTTTTAATGGAGATGGATGCATGCATCATTATGAAGTAAGTTTTTCTATTTTGTTTAATCAAAATGTGTCTCTTGGCATTTTGTGATGTGTTTGTGTGTATTTTGACTACAATGGATGGATTCAAATACAGTTCAACGTGTAGATTCAATGATCACTGAACCGTTTACGTTTTTGAACTGTTTCAAGGTCTGACCGTAAAACAACAATACAACAACAACAACAACAACAACAGCAGCAGCAACAAACAACAAAATAAATTGTTTATAATAACACTAGGCAACAGCCATTTTGTTATTTGGTTCTAGCATACTTTTTCTCATGGATTTGGACCTACTGAACACGAAAATGAATTTTAAAAATTTTTCTGTCGATTGGTTTGCGAGATACAAATTTTTTAATTTTTTTTTTTTAATTTTTGGAGGTACACTTACTATGTTGAGCATATCTTTAGTCTTCTTTGACCTATTTTATCCTACTACTACTCAAATTAAAGACAATTGAGCCGTCTACAACTTATTTTCAGAAAATTTTCAAATCGGGTTAGTAGTTTTGATGTTGGCGGCTTAAAAAGGTTAAAAAACTGGGTTTTTTTAGTAAAAATGTGGCTGAAAAATTCATATAAAAATTCATATAAAATATAAAACGCGATGTTAACAGCGATTTTAATTTTTTTACGTATAGCTGACACTTTTCCAAAGAAAATAAGCCCTTACTTAACAAAATCTGATGATATAAGTGTACATTTTATGCCATGTGGAAAAACTGCTGACTTCTTCTTTGTTTTTTGTATTCGCTGCAATCGGTCTCACGTATTAGGGTCCAAATATAGTCACCCATCATAGCCGTGTCATACATGCCCTGATAGCGTCGTTCCATAGCCTTCAATTCCTGATGAAAGCGCTCGCCGTGTTCGTCGCTCACGTCTCCTAAATTCTCAGGGAAAAAATCCAAATGAGAATGCAGAAAGTGTATTTTAAGTGACATGTGCACTCCCATGGCTTCATAGTTCTTTACCAGATCCTCAACTATGTCCTTATAATTCGGGCTTTTGTTGTTTCCTAAAAAGTTTTCCACAACAAGCCTGAAGGAATTCCATGCTGCGGCTTCGATGGGTGATAACAGCTTTGGGAATTTTTCATCTTTCAAAATTTTTTTTATCTCGGGTCCTGCGAAGACTCCTTCTTTAATTTTTGCCAGCGAAAGGTAAGGGAAAATTGACCGTAAATAGGCAAAAGCTTCACCTTCTTTGTCTAATTTTTTGGCAAAATTTTTAATCAAACCCAATTTTATGTGCAGCGGCGGAAGTATTATATTTTCACGGTTCTCTATTAGTGGTTAGGGCACACTGGATATGGCACATCATGCGAATGTGGTACTGGAAGCGCAAACGATCCCACTTGAGCGTAGTTCCATTTAAAAAATCTTCCTACCCCACTGTTTGTGGTGAGGCAAAAATAACAGTCTGTGGAATGGCATAGCGGCTTTTTCCACATCATTGGTGTATCGAATTTCATATGGCGGCTAAAATTAAAATAAATTACTATATTCGCTATGTATAATGTGTTTAAATAAAAATTCTTACCTTCCGCCAGCTGCCCAGTTGGTTAAGATTATATAGCAAAGATCACACAGCGACTTAGGTGTCCATGGTTCTGTGATATTTGGTGAAATACCAAAATAATTCAAATAGTGCAATTGTACTGCTGGAGTAAACTTGTGTGCGTGATTTTTTTTTATAAACTGGCCACAAACATTGCAGAAATTGTCTGGATCGTTCAAACACTCGAACACACGTAGTCTTTTACTCATTGTCTTCCTTGCGTTTTCTAAATATTAACTTCTTTACACTTTCACAGACAGTTTTGAAATGCAATTGATAACCGTGTCTCCTTATGTTTAAATATGTATGAGCATGTAGTGCTGTAAATAAATTAAAAAATAATATACGAAGACTAATTTGTTTATTTTAAATTAAGTTCAAATGTATTTATTCGTTTGCGTTGGGTAGGTAAGCTGTGCAAATAATGAAAATCAAAAAATCGTGAAATAGAGGAATTTCGGTCGTTTACCAAAAAAATAATAAGTCGGCCATTTGTCATCAGATTTTGTTAAGTAAGGGCTTATTTTCTTTGGAAAAGTGTCAGCTATACGTAAAAAAATTAAAATCGCTGTTAACATCGCGTTTTATATTTTATATGAATTTTTATATGAATTTTTCAGCCACATTTTTACTAAAAAAACCCAGTTTTTTAACCTTTTTAAGCCGCCAACATCAAAACTACTAACCCGATTTGAAAATTTTCTGAAAATAAGTTGTAGACGGCTCAATTGTCTTTAATTTGAGTAGTAGTAGGATAAAATAGGTCAAAGAAGACTAAAGATATGCTCAACATAGTAAGTGTACCTCCAAAAATTAAAAAAAAAAAATTAAAAAATTTGTATCTCGCAAACCAATCGACAGAAAAATTTTTAAAATTCATTTTCGTGTTCAGTAGGTCCAAATCCATGAGAAAAAGTATGCTAGAAACAAATAACAGACAAAAGTTTGTTATTTGTGACCTAGTGTAATACGACACAACATAAAAAAGACCAAATAGCAACAAAATCATCATCTTAAGTAGCAGCAGCAAATGTAATGATCATCTTTAGCAGCAACATTGTCATCGTCATTGTTGGTACTGCAATTGTTGGAGTTTGGGGAGGAGTGGAAGTTGGAAAAGTAACATTTATGTTGTTACTTAACCATTGTAGTTTTATTCTTCTAAACCTATAAAGCAGTGATGGGCACATTGTCAATTTCTCGTGCTTAGTGTGCTTAGGCAACAAACATTCTGCTGGATCCACGCTGACACACGTACTCTTTAAAGTTCTCTCTTTTTCTTTGAATCTGAATAAAATAACAAACCCATCACTTGTATTTGCTCTGCTGTTTCTTTGTTGTTATTTCTTCACTGCGAATATCCCCAGCGGGAAAACTCAGACGACCTTCTTACTTAAATTACCATTCCTATCTAACTTCTAAAGAATGCCTCAAAGAACGCCTTCGTTTTTTGTATGAAAGATAAAATACACATTCTCTTCTATGAGCGGGGAGAAGAGAAGGAGTAACATTATTTGTTTTGTTTGTTTGCTAAAGCAAAAGCAAAGGAATTTTTTTTTTATCCAGTTGCCATTCTTATGTTACTGCCAAAAAAGCGACAGCGGAAGGCCTACCCCGCAATGACAACGTGTGTAAAAAGGATATGAATATGGAATGAAGCGAGCAGGCCTTGTTCATCCAAAAGAAGAGTACGGAGGGCATCCGTACTCCTCCTTCTTCCCGCTGGGTCTTGCTGTTTACACATACAATTGTAAATATCGTGGTATGTGTGTTGCCCACCACTGCTTAAAAAACAAAAAGCTGGAAGAATCATTGGCTTTAATGTGGCTGCAGCCATTGCTTATTATTATTACCTGGCTGCTTGGTTCAAGCTCTTGCGGTTGTAAGACATTGTAGACAATACTTTGTATATAGTTTATGGTTTTTTCTTTCAATGTTTTTTGGGATGTTGATAATGCCAACTCCAAAGTAATTTCTAGTTTAATGCTACAGCCTAGAAATTGATTGTTGGTTGTAGTAGTTTAGGTAACTAAAGGTGAGTCTGTATGGGTAGGTGGATGGATGGCTGGCTGGCTGACTGGTTGAATGTTTTTTTCTGTTGAGGAAATTGGGAGGGAAGAAGTGATTGTTAGTTTAAGACTGTCATGATTTTTTTTTTTTTTTTTTTTTTAATAATTTTTCTCATACTCCAGTTTGCTGGTTGTTGACAAAACAGATGCTTAGCAGCTTGGAAAGTTTATTGGTCCAATAGTTTGTAAAATGATAATCATTATTTAATTCTGTTGTAATAGAGTTGACATTTGTTAACCGGTACATTTATTTTCTAATTATTACATGTACTTTTCAATAATAAAATAACTATATGCGTTTGTGCTTATGTGTGTGTTTCACTAAAAGATATTGGTAACAGACCCATCTTTTTTTATACCGATCGACTCAATAGTGGGATTCTGTAACTTTTAACAATAACAACTGTTGTTATAATTGTCAACCTATTGTGATGTTTGCACTAACGATTATGCGATTCTGTAAACAATTTAGAAAAAAATTCTTCATACATTTATTTATAACTGCGAAACTGTTGCTTATGTAGCGAAACGTTAACGTTTCAAGGAATTGTAATTCTTAATTTTTAGAAATTTGTTTCAGCTTATTCGGACTAGTGGTTCTCGAGTTATGACAAAGAAAAGAGCCTAAAGCGTGACAAATTCCCCTATACAATACTTACTAACTTCAAATTAAGTTTTAAATTATTATTTGATGTACCTTGACCAAACTAATGATCAGAATTGAATCCCGAACCAATCACCTGAAAAATGTTGTACTGTGTAATACATAACTGCTTTCAACCACGTTCTCCACTTGGTTGATATAGGCTGTGGCTGAAAAAATAAATCGGGATACTTCCCTTAATATGTGGCCAATCGCGAGTTGCTTTGCAGAATATTTTTTTACCCTTAAAAATCAATAAATCAATTTTATCATAGTTGCCTCTTATCTCTTCGTATTTACCCCAATCATATCTCACGATACAGCAGTCGAGTTACCACCTGTTATTGTTATGGCTATTCGATTTGACGATTTGAGAAATAAAAAAGGCTATTTGTGACTTAAAGGGCCAAAAAGGCACCTTGAATGGATAAGATCCTTTTAGAGCTTCCTCGTATAGCAAAGAAAATTATTCTTTTTATGGTGAATGCTATTTTACGCCTTGAATACTAGCCCCAAGAATGGAAGGTTTCCTTATTAGCTATGATACCAAAGCCTGAAGAGGATCACACAAAAGTTGAGTCATACAGGCCTATTAGCTTATTATTATTATTATTAAATTACTGAAATTGCAGCAAAACTTACCAGCAAACACACGCAAGCTATTAGGGAGCTACTTAGTCAGTCGTTAATTTATTATTAAAAAAGGCGATTGTTTAAGTTCTCCTCAGCCAATTGACGCTGGAGTCCCACAAGGCAGCATCCTGGGCCCTCTATTTAACTTAATTTATACTTCGGACATGCCAACAAACAACTACACCCAAACTTCAACATTTACGGATGATACAGTTTTTCTAAGCGTACACGAAAACTTTCATCTCGTTACTTCCAGGATCATATGTGTAAACTGCAAAAGTAGTTTAAACAATGGAGGATAAAGGACAACGAGCATAAAAGCGTACATATAACATTCACATTGCGTCGGGAAGCATCTTCGCCTATTAAAATCAATAATCAAATAATACCTCAACACTCGCATGTAAAATACCTCGGTATACATCTAGATCGGCGTTTACCGTGGAAATGGCATATAGAAGCAAAATTAACTCAAACGAAATTAAAAGCAATTCAAATTAATTGGCCTATTTGAAGAAATTCTGTTCTTAGTCTCGATTGCAAACTTCTACTTTACAACTCTATCTTAAAGCCAATCTGGTGCTATGGTACTCAGTTATGGAGTACTGCCTCGGCCTCTCATATCGAAAAAATTCAAAGGTGCCAAAATAAACTTCTTCGAATAATCACAGCTGTCTGGTTTGTTAAAAACTCAAATATTTATAAGGATCTCAATGTGGCATTAGATAAAACTTATGATTACGAAATATGCAGCAAAATATTAAAAAAGGCTTGAGCTGCACCCAAATCCACTAGCTCGATATGTTTTAAATTATTAACTGTTGTTAGTTCATATTTGAAACATGAAGATTCAATAAATAAATACTGAAAAAAAGATTCCATCACTCCACAGGTGTATGTTCGGTTCTCTTCGAAAGAGCTGTTTGACTTCGTTTGCCTTAAAAATACCTGTTAGACCTTTTTTTCTTCCTGATCCAGATTTTCTTTCAATGTTCAAGTTTTTCTTATACTGTTTAATGGCCTTTGAAACAGTGTGGCGATATATCTTTAGATCTTTTGGTATTTGTTCACGTACTTTTTTTCGCTGTCCATTTTGACCGAAATAGCAGTTGAAATTAAACGTAATTAAAAAAATAATACTTTGCTGGACCAAGGATAAATTTGGCTGGAATAGTGTGTAAAAGTTTTTCTGACTTACTCTTTAGGTGACGTTTTTCTCTCTTTCTTTTTCCATTTCTATGATGCGAGGTCTGTGCTAAAAGTTTTCTATGGAATGTTAAGGTTATTGAGATCGGTATTGTATCGTTTTGAGGGATTAAGTTATTAACTGTGGAAAACAGTAGCGACTTTATAGCCAAAATGTTCCTTTGCGTTAAAGAGGATCGCTAGTATTAAATACAAGTAAATCAGCTTATAGTTATTTCAAAAAAAGGCAAAACTTATGAAATAAAATATTTGTTTAGAAAGTGTGCTATGTTTTGCTTCTCAAATATATCTTTTTAGTCTGGGAGTACCTTTTTTACTTTATTCTAGTTTTCATTAGTATTATTGTGGTTTTCGACTCGTTCTTGAATTTCCAAACTTCATTTTGATGGATGACTCACATTGACACCTTTCAAACGGATAAGAATCGTAATTTCTTAATGGGGGTGTTTCGCTTAATTTTATTTTCCTTAAGAAATTACTTTGAACTGCTCTTAATTACGAAATGACAGATAAAATAACAAAAGAACAAAAAAGAGCACATGCAATAAAGATAGAAAGACCAAAGAAAAGGCGATTTTTGCTACTGAATGTTCTTAATTTGACTTTTGAGTTTATTATGTTTTTGTTTTCAAATATAAAAGACGTTAAAAAAGGAAGTCAAGCAGAACGTTTGTGAGGCTTCTTCCTTTTTTTTTTTTTATTTAAATAAAAGTGGTTGTAAGAAGAAAAAGATAAAATAAAAATGAAAAAAAAAACTTATACATATGTAAAAAGGTAATATGTATATGAATGTGCACGAATGTGGGTATATGGACATATTTATAAGAGTATATATTGGTATGTGTGTATACCTATATGAGTGCTTAAAAGCGGATATCATTCTTAAATTATATGTTCAAGAAATTAAGGCTAAAAAATAACCGGGATAATTACAATGTCTTTGAGTTTAGCCAAAATACTTAACAATGAGGAACAAAGACTTCATATCCAGCATTGCAATTTCTTCTTTTTTTTTAAATCCATGAGATACTTTTCAGTTTCAGACTGATAAAAGCGGTCTTATATTTTATTAAAAACTAAACAGGCAAATAAACTGTAATAAACGATAAAAAAAATATATTAATGTGTGAAAAATGTATAAAAACCAGTAAATTAAGAAAACATTTATGCCGTTTTTAGCAAACTTAATACGTTTTGGTAAAATGATACACCCCTTGTCCGTAAAGAAATAAAAAACAAGTATGAAAGTTTGACCGGTTAAGCCCAACCATATGATACCCTATTCCATATGCTGAATTCAAAGAGATATTTGAGAGAAATTGTATTTAGTACTCCATTGGGCATTTATGAACCGACCCACAGAGGGTTGAAATTGACTTAATGTGAGGATTAATTCAAAAGCTGAACTTTATCCTTCAAGAGTCATATTTGGTATTGGGTTAAAGTAAATAATATTCCACATCACCAACTGCAAAAATAACTGCTTTGAGAAATTTTCTTTATTGGTAGTGAGCGGTGAAAGCCAAATGATTTTTACAACTTTTGTTGAGTAAAAGTCAGTTTCTATGCGCATTTCGCTGGTTGCTTAGGCCAGCTCGTCAGGAAACTTTTTCCAAAGACTTTAGAAAAGCTTAAATTTAAACAAATAAGACTATAAAGTGAATAAGAATTTTAAACACTCAGGTCTTACTTTATAGTCTTATTTGTATAATATGTTAAGCTTTTCTAAAGTCTTTGGAAAAAGGTTTCCTGACGATGTGTTCAAAGCAACCAGCGAAGTGCGCATAGAAACTGACTTTCACTCAACAATAAATTTCAGTGTTTTTATCAAAAATAAAAATTTGGAATTTAGCACGTTTTAGAAAAATCTTATTAATAATCACCCCTATCGTGAATGATTTTTCCCTCGTAATTTGTTCCCTTTTCACGTATTTGCGATCATGAAAAACTCCCATGGAAAAAATTAATTCATAGGAGAATAATAACGTGAAAAAATGTTCGCGGGCAAAAATTTCACTTATCGTGAACAATTTTTTCCCTCATAATTTGTTCACTTTTCCCTTTGAATTTCTCACTTTATTTTTGCTGCGGAACAAAACATTTATGTAAGTAATTCTTCTCATAATAAGAATATTGAAGTTTACAAATTTAAAGGTCAACTTCCGTTAAAAGAGGCACAAGCTTATATGTATATTGTTCAACAAAATGCAAAAAACAGGTCAATTGCCTGAGGAGTTATGAAGCTTTTCAAAGATGTGGAGACAGAATTTTTTTACAACATGAAATTTTTTTTACTACATAAAAGCGCAATAAGCTAATGTTGCAATCAAACCATCGCTCCAATACAATATATTTTATTTTCTTTTTTTTTTAACTATTCTTTAAATGTTTTTTAATATTTCTTCTTTTTTACATTCACTGAGAACTGATACCGCGAAAAATTGTTCACGGGAGTTTCACGATAGCATTTTTCCCTTCCAGGGAAATAAAAATTTCATGGGAACAAAAATTCCACTTGTTTTTCACGATAGGGGTGAAATTTTGTATTCCCCGAAAATAACTTTTGATAATAAATAATTTTTGTTTTGATAAATGTTTTGGAAATATTTTTAAGGTTTTTTTTAAAGATCTCCATATACATTGAGTTTCAAAAATTTATGGGCGAGATCGGGCAAACTTTATTGATTGCTCTTCTGATATGAGATTTCAGCTTATAAATGCAGGAAAAAATCTAGAAGATTCACTGCGTTTTTCTACTTATTTCAATTATTGTGAAAGAAATCTAGTTGCTGAAAACGGCGGTATATACATATATAAAGCAAAAAGTGCTGTTTTTTGGGGGCGTACCAAAAAAAAAAAAATTTTACATTTCTAGAAACTTCATTGATATACCCTACATTCAAGAGCGTGACTGGTGAAAATTTTTTTATTTTGAATGGTGTTCCACCTGGTTAAACGTAACATGTATGAGAAGGGCTTTCTTGGCGCATGCAAAAATAGGAAATTAGGGGGACGGATCAGAAGATGGCATAACTGATGCCCAGAATTTGATGTCGGATTAAAATGTCACCAAAGCCAAAAATGAAGTCCTAGGTAAGTCATGAATAACGATATGCAATATGTTATGATCGGACTATAAATGACGACACAGTGCACAAAAAACTTAAAGGCGGTATACAGAGGCGTCGCCAAAAAAAAAAAACATTTTTGGAATTGTTATTAAATTTCTTTAATGTTTAATCCTAGGGCATGCCTAATTAAACTTAATTTTTGGAACCCCCTAATGCATATTGGGCACTCCACGACAAAACGAATGGTTTAAAAAAATTTATTTTTTTGAATTTAACCAATTTTTTGATATTTTTAACTACACTTCAAAAGATCCTTCCTGGTAAATTTTGAAAATTTTTTCATTACCCCTTCAAAGGACACTTCTTGTTAGTGTTTTGCTTCGAACTTTCCTTATAATGGTTAGCCGCTTTTTACAGAAAAAAAATTAAAAATAATATTTCAAGTTTTTGATTAAGATCTTTGGTTTTGAAATTTAAAATCGTATTTTTGAATTTGGGTGTATCCTTCGATTTTTTGAAAAATGTGTAATTTTAAATTTTATCCATCCAACAACTTTTAAACTCGGCCCTATTTTTAAATAAAAATTAGAAATGTGGGTTTTTTTTTAAATTTTTTAAATCAAAAATCGGTATATAAAATGAAAAGAAAATATTGTTTTGAAGTTTTTGATATTTAAATTAGGCTTAAATTCATCAAATTGAATTTTCGTTAAATTATTTTTAGTGAAGGACGGAATTTACAACATAAAATTTATTAAAATTTTTTATTTTTGATAATTTTTTCTTGACTGAACACGGGATTGAACTCAGTTCGTATTTAGATGTTTGGAGAATAACCACATTCCCATCATCGGAACTCTTTGCCGTTCTTCTACCGTTTGCGCTACTGCGGCGCCTGTGTTTTCAGTTAAGAATAAAATTATCAAAATTTTAGTTCATTCCATGTTGAAAATTCCTTCCTTCACAAAAATAATTTAATGAAAATTAAATTTAATGAACTTAAGCCTAATTCAAGGCGAATTCATTCCAGGTAATCTCGGTAGTACAACAAGAACAACTCGTACAAAAACTACAAGCAATTTGTTTTTGTAAAATCATTGTACAATGTCAATGTCAACCGAAACAAATCAAAACAGAAACATAGATAATAACCAAAATTTTGACAACCAACAGTTATAAAGCTAAAGAAAAAAAGTTATCAGCAGGGCTTTTAGGATCACCTTTAATGAATTCGACTTGGCCTAATTTAAATATCAAAAACTTCAATTAAAAAGCAACAGTTCAATAAAAAAAATATCACAATTGTTAAAATATTGTTTTTTATTTTCGAATTTTCAAAATCGAAAAATACTAAATATTGAAGGCGCACAACTGGGCTGGGCTTTAAAAAAGTTTTTGGTTGGATATTTCAATTTGAACCATTATTAAGAAAGTTATGAACAACAAACTAAAAAAAGAGTCATTTCGAGGAGTATTAAAAAAAATTAAATATATCACAAAATTGGGGAAATCATAAGAAATTTTTAACCATCGAATTTGGCGTGGAATGACCCATATATAAGTTCATATAATTTTCTCTTCTATTTCAAATGAAAAAATATTTTCTATCAATAATGTATTGTTGTTCTAAAAAAACATACATATCGATAATAATGAGCTTTCCTGAATTAATCAATAGTTTACCTATGTTTTAGCCCACTGTGCGACCAACTAAAACAAAATTCTATTAAAGAAGTTATTTGTGCCGAATATTATCCAGATATCGATATTTATGTACGAATGATTTGTCTTAAAATGATTCTAGCGACAAGGTTTATATGGGACTTCTGCTTAATTCTGAAACTACTCGTACCACAATAAAATTTGGCCATGTCTTTATATTAATAGCAAGATTTATAAGGAACTGTGGCATTAAACTCTATTTTCGGGGGCAGAATTTGTATAATATTATCTGAGATAAGCATTTTTTTTGTTATTTTTAACCATAACATGATGGCAGGCAACCATTGTAGGGTGAATTTTTTTATAAGACACTGATTTAACCATAATATTGTTGCTGGTGACAATAATATTGTTGAGGTATCGATAACATTTTTAAAAAAATTTCCGTTACAAATATATTTGTTAGCCATGACCATATGGAAAAGTAGGTCTTCAATGCGTGTAGGGTACAAAATAAAAAGAGAACTAACACTTTTTATGCGTGTTGATTTCATAAACTTTAGAGTTCTATGTCATTTAATGAAAATGTAGCAAAAAATGCGATTCAAAAAAAGAATTTTTTCTTTAGCAAATTTAATTTAATAAACAGATCCGTTTTTATTTATACATTGAAAAATAAATAAATAAAAAACAGTTTGCTTATTAAAGTGCGTCTGTCTATGTGTATCTGCTTGTTTATTAAGAATGCATCTGTTTGCATCTTGATATTGAAACTGTTCACACACGCACATAAATTCATAATTTGAGTAGTTTCAGTAACTGATCAAATTTACATTAAACGCACTTAAATGTAAATAAACTCTATTATGAAAGGGATGGGAAACGTTATATTTTAAGGGGGGAAAATCGGTATTATAGAGTATAAACAAAACATATGGATATTGCAAGAAACCTGACAGAGGTTTGGTATGAATTGAAATATGTATAGGGTGGCGCATTAGTAGCGTTATGATTTATTTAATGAATAATTTTTTTCTTTCTGATTTTATTTAGCGTTGGCATATATTTAAATTTACATTTTAGTTGGGAAATATGTTCACATTATATTTTGATGATAATGTCTCTCAAATGGTGCCCATTGTTTGCCTCGACCTGGCGTGCTCTTTACAGAGCATTTCTTATAACTTTTCTTAAAATTTCAGGTCCTAGCTTCCTCCCCTTTTCTCGGATATTCGCTTTCAGCCGTTTGAGGGTTCTTGGCTTATTGGCATACAACTTACCCTTTAGGTAAACCCAAAGAAAAAAATCGGTAGCCGTTAAATCGGGCAAACGCAGTGACAAGTAAAAATCAGAGAAATGTGAAATGATTCGGTAGCCAACAATTTCGCGCAGGAGAGCCGTAGTTGGAACGGCAATTCTGGATCGGGCCTTAAGAAACTTGTTTGTCGTTTTCGAGAAAAATACTTTCCAATGATCTTTTTTAAAGTTATTCCAAATATAATTCTAATAAAAAAACAAACAAAAAATGTAGGGTACCTCGGTAGGCTAGCTTGCAGTGGGCTGGTCTATCAGTGCCGGGGTTGCGGGTTCGATTCCCGCCAAAGACTCTGGTCTTCTGCAGACAAGCGTAGAGCTTCGCGGGGTTGACATAGGGGAAAAATTTACTTATTAAATCATTACGTTACTTATGCGCCACCTTCTATATTGATTGTAAGGCGACCCTATAAAATAATTACGTCCGGGTTTTGTGATTTTCTAAAAAAGATTTAAATGGACATCGTAAGATCCGGTCGTTATTCTGTTGAAATCACGATAGGGCTTGCAAGTGAAGGTCTTGTAAAAACAACTTTTGGTCCGTTTGGTATAGAAAATTGGCGAACTAATGGATATTTGGCCTTGGCCTAATCAAATTTTTTCAGAAGATCTTATTAAAGTTTCCAAAATAAGTTTTAAAAAAAGTAAAATTGTCCGTGCCCGAATTGACCCCCTCCGTAATTCTTCAGTTTCACACTTTATCATCGCACAAAAAAAAGTTAAAAATAAAAAATACAGCAGCAGAAAAAAATAGTTGCACCCAACCAAACAAACAGCAAAATTAAAAAAAAAATAGAAACAAAAAAAAAATGACTACAAAAAGTTTGCAAATGCACAGACTCTATGTATTCTGCCCCCACTGACTGGATGGAATTGAGAATTCCCAGCATTCCGTCTTTGTTGTTGTTTTAAAAGAAGGTAACACGATCCACTGCTGTTTGCATAAAAAGTCGTTTGATATTCAAGCAAAAACAGAATAAAAAAAAAATAAGTAAAAAAATATATACTCGGTACATATATTGTATAATAAATATAAAAAATTAAAAGTAAACAAGACAGAAATAAAAAAAATAATAACAATAAACTTAATTGCGTGTAAAAAAGTCATTAAATAAACAAAATGAAAAACAAAAGTGATCGATTAAATGCATCATTTTACGAATTTGACTCAACAGAAAACGAAATGAAACTCAAGATTTGATTTAACGATTTAATGTTCAGAATGATTTTGTATGATGAATATTAAAAAAAAAAAAAAAAAAATTTTGGAGGAGGCTGTAATTCAAAGGAATGAATTGATTAAAGAATAACGTTCAAAATATGTTTTGAATTTTAATCGATTAGGGAAAAATTTTAAATTAAAAAGAAAATTTAGAGCACTTTTGTTTACTTTTATTACAATTATTTTATAAAATTTTTTGGTTTTTTTTATTTATTATTGCGTTTTATTTTTATTTTTAGGTGAGTACGCCATTCTGTCACACTAATCTCTGAACAACAGGTATTTAATATTTATGAAATTATTAACAAAGTTCTTACTAACGATAACCAGATAACAACAATTTTCATTAATTAATTCATTTATTAATGATGTGCTGATAATCCCAATATTTATTTATGATTAAAAACACTGAAATTTATTGTTGTGGGAAAGCTACTTTCTATGCGCATTTCGCTGGTTGCTTAGGCCAGCTCGTCAGGAAACTTTTTCCAAATACTTTAGAAAAGCTAAAAATATTATACAAGTAAGACCATAAAGTGAATAAGAATTTTAAAACACTATGGTCTTAAATGTAACAATATCAAAGCTTCAACAAAGCCACAACAATAAACCGTAAATTTTTCTTTCTTACATTCCCCTACAATTGGCTGGTTTTTTTTCCAACACGAATTGTAGTTGTAAGAGGATAGAAAGAAAAAAACAAAATTAAAAAAAAAACAAATTGCTTAATAAAGCAGCCTGCCATTTCAGTTTTTTATTTGCCGGGCATAAAATATTTATTATTAATTAATTCATTTATTAATGATGTGCTGATAATTCCAATCTTTATTTGTGATTAAAAACACTGAAATTTTCGTTTTTGGTGGTTGTGACGCTTAAAAATATTAGTTTTATTCCAGTGTTGCCAGAAAATTTTTTGGAGACTCCAACAGAGTCAATCAAGATTCATATAATTCCCCACAAACTAGAGGTCTACACAATTCCGTTTGAACACGCACATTTAAGTCATTGAACATTTTTTAAACTCTATACTATTCCAACAAACAAAGTTTCATAGAAAATTCGTTTCATATACCTGCAATAAACCTAAAATATATTTTATGAATATTAGGGGAAATTTTTAATTTTTAATCATTTTCAAAAACAAGTACGTCATAGAGAAAACTTATTAATAACAAATTTTGTATTCCAAAAAAAAAAAAAAAAAAAAAAAAAAAAAAAAAAAAAACGAAGACCTCAATTCAGAAATGGATTTTAAAGTCGCTCGAAGTTAATCAGACCTTTTAAAAACGATATATTTTAAATCAATCGATTTTCGGCACATATTTGATTATGTTAATGTTCTTGTAATATTCTATCAAAATTAAAATACTTTGTTCAAAAAATGCAGATTTATTTTGCCATTTTCTGCAATTTCCAATACTAAAGTACTAAAGTACTCTAAAACTCGGATTTTTCCGTCGAAATGTGATTTTTTTTAATATTTCATTAAATACCAACATTTTAAGCAAAACTAAGCTGTTCCGTCAAAATTTTGTATACAAACTTGGTAATGGTGGCATAAATCTTTTTTCAGATTAACTAAACCTGGTTTAACTGAGTTCTCGAAAGACCCAGCCTAACAATACTAAAATTTCTTGTTCCTCTGTACAAAATGCTGTTTGTGTTTTTAAGCAAAAAAAAAAAAAAAAAAAAAAAATTGAATTGGAATTTAAAGAAACCATTATTTAACAACTCAGCCTGATTTAAGTTATTACAAAAATTCACCTCCCATATACACACACGCACACACACCAATGCGTATGAAATGGTCCTTCCACTCAAAATTGATTTTTCAAAGTGGCGCGTGCAATACAGAAAATATTTTCTCTGGACAAACAAAGTTAATTAAAGATTGTCTATATTTTCCAATATTTAAATAAAATAAAAAAACCTTAATTCCTTTTTTGGGCGTGTGAATTCATAAAAAATACAAATATGTATTCCGGTAATGTCAATCAACTCTCCCCCTTTTTCAGTTACTCCGCGCTTTTCCAAACACCCTTCACAGCTGTTGTTTTCTTAAAAATTTTAACTCTAGTGAGTAGACTGAGATATGATAATGAAGAAAATGATCACGATTATGATCTTCGTCATCGTCGTCATCATCATGCATCATTTCTTTACATGATGGCGCACAGGTGTAGGCAGGTGTTTTAATTGTTTGTATCAATTTGTTGTAGATGGATGGGTGCATTCATTTCTTTTACTATTTTTTGTTTTTATATTCCTTTTACAACATTTTCCATTTGATTGTCTTTTTTGTGGCATGTGCCTTCACACACTGCATTTTGTCATGATTAATGAAGTAAAACATCCATGCGCTGGTGTTTGTATTTAGTTCTTTTTTTTTTTTTTTTTGTTTAATATAATTAAGGTTTAATTGAAAGAAATTTGTGTAGTATTTTGTGTAAATTTAATTTTTCAACATAAATAAAAGAGGAAGTGTATGTTATACATGAAGATCGGGAATTTAAAACACATGCTATGGCTGTTTAAGGACCTTAAGGAAACAAGTGAAAATTATTTAGTAGTTTGTTGAATAAATTAAGGAAAATCTTCATCGGTTTTAATAGTTTTAGCATGAAATTAAAGTAGATTAGTGACAAAAGAATTCTGCCAAGGGAATTTTGTAAAGTTTGTTTCAATTTCATTTTTCTTTTTAAAAGTAAGAGAGTCCATTTCATACCCTATACCAGGTGCGAACATAGAAAAAATGATTTTTAAAAATGGGCCGATGTATCGTAACAGAACTATTTTTGTGAGGCTGAAATTGGTGCTGTTGGAAGTGGAGAAACACGTGGTGCATAACTTTACTAAAATAGCAGCGTAGGGAATTAAATAAAATTAAAGGTACTTTTTTAATCTTGCAAATTCTAAACGGCAATGGCTTTTGAACAAGAAGACTTATTTGAGTTTTTTCGCAATAGAATATTTTTAAAATAATTAGCATAATGAAATGAAAATCTCACATGCTTAAAAATATTATATGAATCCCATATATATATGATACTAACTGTTAATTATAACGTTTTGACCTCTTTAAAAGTACCCTTTACTTAAGTCTGGGTCATATGATTTCTCTATAGCAAATGTATCGAAAAGAGAAAAAGTACCCGAGCCTAAGAAGTGTACCAAAAATACCAGCTTTGCCCAATTTTAATCCTCCATAAAATACACTGTATGTTAATGTAGGCTTTAATCTGTATGTAAACCAAATCTATCAAAAAGAGAAAAGTACGAATTTCACTTTTTTGCCTCTTAAAAAGTACCCTATATTTTATTCTAGACCATATGCAATCTGTATACAAAATTGATCAAAATGAAAAAAGTACTAAAGGTAACAGTTATTTCCGCTTTTACCCTTTACGAAGTCCCCTATATATTTATCTGGATAAAAACCGTCTATCAAATCCATTAAGCGGTCTTTCATTAACTATGTAAAGTAGAGCGTGCCACCAATAATGGTTGCCAAAATCTGAACCGTAAACTATCATGTTTAAAACAGTACCAAAATTAATGAAACAAAATATTCGTTGTACTAAAATAAAACATATTTTGTATTATGAACTGCTAAGATAAGAAAATTACTGCCGATCAGAGCTGTAAAAAACTGCAGCCAATTGGGATTGCAATCAGAATGATTTCAACCAAACTGATTTCATTCTTTGATTTCAGATTTGAAATGATTGCAATCAATGAAGTTGCAATCAAATCGATTTTTAATTGAAATCCCACGATTTCAATCAATTATCTTTGCAATCACAACTGAAGTAAAAGTCCAACTAAATAATATACACTTGGATTGTAGTGGTTGTAAACAAAAATTTACATTAAAGACATTCACGTCAGAAGTTGAACCCTTGCGAAAAAGCAAAAGTTCAAAAACATAACAACAACCACATAGACAATTATTTCGCAAAAACGATGCAAAATTGTCAAGGTCTAAGATTATCCGAGTAAAAGTATAAAAATTGTGCAACTTTCTATGGCATTGCCAAATGGAACAAAATGCTTAAAAAGTGCTCATAGAATCAACTCTACACTAAACAGCAACGCAGGTCATATCCCTCACAGAGCACTTTCATGAGAATTTCACTCTAAGTCAAATTTTTAAATTTGGATATAGTGTTTAAAGTTTATGGTAGCCTTATATATAGGCTTCATTTTCTTTTAGGTTTGATTCGTTGAGGTTGAGGTGGAAAGGTTTGGGCACAGTGGCCATATCCCTTTCTTGAGAATTTCACTCCAATCATATTTTTCAAAAATCATAAATTTTTATATTTAGACTAAAAAAAATTCTGTTTTTAATATTAAAAAAAAACCCCATAAAAATTATTGATATTTCATAAAAACTTTAAAAAATTTCATGTAAATAATCGTATTTTCTTTATAATATTTATTTTATCGCTTGCGATATTTTTTAAAATATTTTTTTATCGCATGCGATATTTAAAAAAAAATTAATTTAACTTTTCGTATTTATCTTCACACATATTCAAAATATTAGTAATCTTTAACGAGAAATCATGTTATTGCAATTAAATCGATTGCAATCGTTAACAGCTCTGCTGCCAATCAAATAAGTAAAGGCCCAACTATAATATGCTTAAGTTGGCTTAAGCTTAAGCAACTGTGCGAATGCATGTAAATCATATGTGTCAAACCATATTGAACTTTAGGAAACCTTTTGTTAAGTTTTATGAATCAATTATTTGCTTAAGCCAAGTGCAAAACTAACTGCACTTTCCGTACGGAATTAAATGTTTTTTAAATTTGTTTTTTTTTAATGCATTTGAGAATTTTTTTTTATTAATTTTTTATAGAAGCTTAAGAAAGTTGGGCCTTAAAATTATTAAAAACTTTTTTTTTTATTAAAAATCGTTAAATTTAGGGCATAAATCGTCCAATCACCAACAATGCATTTTCGACGTCAAGAATTAGGGTGGGCAATAAATATCGATATATCAAAATATCGTTATTAAAAAAAATCAAAATCGGTAGATATCGCCGATATTAAAAATACCGAGATATTGATACATCGATATTTATCTACGACTATCGAACTCGATATTTTTAAATCTCTTTATAATACAATTCAACATTTTAACCGTTGCTCAACTAATTACAATACTGTTGTTTTTTTAAGAATTGCATCATATGTTTTTTAACTAATATTAAGCAAATAACGGCGCTTTTCCATCGTACTTTTTCATAGATTACACAGTTCAGTTTTGTCTTGGTGTTTTAAGAGATGTCAACAAAAAAAAAATAAGTGCAGAAAAATGTTCTAGAAAGGGTTCCTAGAATTATGCAAAGAATCGCCTTAATTATGACGTATTAGCAGCAATAGGGCATGTTCTTATATATTAAAAATAAAATATTACACAGTTTACTTGTATAGCATGTGTCACAAGTTTCGTTTACCGGCAGTATATAATCCGGCATTATATAATCCCAATTAATTTTTTTAGATTTCATATGGCGAATAAATAAAAACTTTTTTGTATTCTTTAATTTTTTGTTTTTGAATTTTTTTTATTGTAGAATTAACTGCCGGTCCCTCGATTTCAAACGAAAACTTCGTTCGCATAACTAACCTTAAAAACTTAATTTTTAAATTGGTTTTTGTTTGAAATAAAAGTTAAGCGAATGAAAGTTTCGTTCGAAATCGAGCTACAGACAGTAAATTTGAAATTAAAACCAACCATAAAAAGTTAGAATGGAATTACTTGTAATATGTTTGTACATATGTAAATATGTATTGACATTGGTATATTAAGTTTTTTAATATGGTAATAATTTCATCTTAATACGTTCGATACATCAATATATCGATAATTTTAATTTATATATATCGATACTCCTAAAAAATATCGATACGATATATATCGATATATTTTTCCAATTTGCCCATCCCTATCAAGAATCGTCAAATCTGGCATGGGTGTATGCACAACCCATTTGAAAAAAGCTTGACAAAATTCTTTAAAGAAATCACTTAAATTTCTAAAACATGTTTCACTAAAGCTACGGTCACACTTATTAAATATTTGACCAAATAAACATAACCACTACTTTTGTTAATATTTAGTGAGGTTTTAATATAGTCTTAATATCTCATTATCTTATATATAAATACGAGAAAAATTTTTTTGTAGTTGATTTTTAAGTATCTTATCGTCCACCGATTTTAATGAAACATATGTATATCGTTTTAAATGTATTTGTGTGTAGATATGCACAATATAAATTTCTTTCCTAAATTTTTAGAATTGAAGTGTTTATAACAGGGACCGAAAATAACAGTTAGTTTGAAATTTTAAAACAAAAAAAGCAAATAGAAGTAAATACTGGCAAAATGATTCAAGTAAACCATATTGATCCTTATGAACTTTTCTACAATAAAATATTATGATTTTTAAAGTTTTGGTTTTTATTTTTTCGATCAAAAATTACAGTTATTTTTTTGGTTTAAATTTTTTTTGGGCAAAAGTAACAGTTATTTCTTGATTTTTATTTTTTTGAACCAAAATAACAGTTATATTTTGATTTTTATTTTTTCGATCAAAAATAACAGTTATTTCTTGATTTTTATTTTTTTGAACAAAAATAACAATTATTTTTTGATTTTAATTTTTTCGAGCAAAAATAAAAGTTATTCTTTAAAGAAATGTACGTGTTATAATTATTAAGTTGTCTTTTAATATTTATTTAAATGTGTGATCATACCTAATTGGGATATCTTATGCGCATTAAAATAAATATTTAAAGTGAACTAAATAATTATAACACGTACATTTCTTTTAAGAATAACTTTTATTTTTGCTCGAAAAAATAAAAAAACATAAAATAACTGTTACTTTTGATCGATAATATAAAAATCAAAAAATAACTATTATTATTGTTCAAAAATATAAAAATCATAAAATAATTGTTATTTTTGATCGAAAAAATAAAAATCAAAAAATAACTGTTATTTTTGTTCAAAAAAATAAAAATCAAAAAATAACTGTTGTTTTTATTCAAAAAAATAAAAATCAAAAAATAACTGTTATCATCTGACTTTTATGAAAATAGGAATAACTGTTACGGTCCCTGGTTTAGAAGCATTTTAATTTATTTTCCTGTCGGAAAATGAGTTAGCTTAAAGTTAACTCATGGTTAATCAGAAGTTAGTCAGAAGTGACTCACAAGCTAACTCATTTACATGGTTAAAGCTATTCAGTTTTTACACGCAATGTCCGCAGTACGAGTCAGTACTCACTCACACTGCATAACTTTATGATAACCATAAGTTAGTTCATTATGAGTTAGCTTGTGGTGCATACAATATGTTGACTTGAATAAGAGAATAAAAAAAATTACGTATTTTTGCTTTATTTATTTTTTAAAGAGAGACAGAGACTATTACACATATGTTTTCTTTCACTTTTGTTGTATTGCCCCTTTGTCTACAGAAAACTCTCAATTATAAGACACCGGCAGCATGTCCGATATGGTTTTCATAATAATTCTACTTTGAAAATGAGATGTATTTAACTTAATGATATTAACAAAGAGAATATGGGAACTTTTGCTTATTATTTAACTTTGAAAAAGTACACAAAACAAGTAACACGTTTTATTACCAAAGTCCACTGCATCAGCTTTGAGTTAGCCAAAAGCTAGTTCAATACTTATCGAGAAGAAGTCAGTCGCACAAAACACAACTACCTCAAATCTGCACCAATTATGAGTTAGTTTACTAGTCAGTTGTAAATAAGTGAGCTAAAAGTCAACTAAATGTTGAGCTAGCTAATAAAAATCCAACAGGGTTTGCAAACACACGTACAGACATGTATTAACGGTGGTGGAAAAATTCAATGCTTTTTGTAGTTGTTTAAAAATGTTTTCGTTTTTTTGTACTTGCAAACGCACACAAATGAATGAAAGCGTGCATTTTGTTGCTTTCTTTAAATGTTTACGTTTTTGTTACTCGAAAGTAAATATCGCGTGGTCGAATTTTGGCCACCGGGCGAAACTAGTAAAACTAATTATACTGCTAGACATAGCAAAAAACTATTTTATATAAGATGTGGTATCATACACAAAATGAATATTGTAATAAGGGAAATTATATTTTCCTTAGCCTGTTGGTTCCGTTCTTTTCGTCAAATATTTGACATGTGTGACCGTAGCTTAACTCTTTAACATTTCACTTAACACTTCTTCAAGTTAAAATCCTTCGCAATTAAAGAAAGCAATATTTCCTTTTTCTTCGTAAAATTATTAATAAAACAAACTTTAAATGTTTGATCAAGAAAAGGGGTTCATTATACCTCTTTTTATACAAAAGTCGCAAACATTTTTTTTTATTAACAAATTGCTAGTTTAGAGTTTATTTAATTTTTAGCGGCACGAGTGTGATTATTTATACTCGCAAGTATTTATGAATGCACCTGTTTTTATTTTATATTATGAATACTTTTTTTATTGTTTTGTTCGGTTGGTAGACGACGACAGATCACAAAATGCAGAGAGAATGGGGTCATTAAACGATCTTAACGTGGTTAATATAACAGCAGAACGACAACGACAACAACAATAAAAAATTGTTATATTAACAAAAAAACAGCAAAACGGAGAATGAACTCTGTTACTCAAGTAGAAATACAAAAAAAAAAAAAAAAGTAATGATTAAAACAGCTGATGTTGCTACATTGTGCTGCTGTTTCTGTCAATGATTTTGTTGTTATTATTGCTGCTGCTGCTAAAAAAAAGCAGTAGCAGGTCTACAAACACCACCATCACAACTTTATTGTAAGTTGTGAAAGTGGTAGAATGCAGAGTCGAAACACGAGATCTTAGACGACTTGTAAGTGAGCTACAAAATCTTTAATTAACTTTTGGTTCACTTTTGCAGTTATTCATTTGTTATGTGTCACAAACCAGACCTGGGGCTAATGCATTGACGTTTTTTACAAAAAGCTAAATCAATGAAAATGCAAGTTTATTACAACACTACTAACTTATAGACTTTTAATGTACTATTTTTTGCACTACATTATTACTTTCTTATTAAAATAATGCATTCATATTTAAACAAAACAGAAAATAACGATTATATTTTGATTTTTATGATAAACTAGCTTAATCCAGTGCGCTGCGCTACCCTCATTAACATAAAATATGTAATTTTTTTCAATACAGATCTCGTGCATTACATATGAAGTTATTTGTACCAAGTTTGAATTCTCTTACTGTTACCATTCATCAGTTACACATAAATCTTTATGGTATTTGTATTGAAGTTGTCCCGCCTATGCCTTTTGCAGATATACAGAAATCTAGTTTGATGCACGCCCACTTCTCCAATCCCGCACATTAGTTGCAAATGATGTCTGTTTATTGATATCCATTCTAATTGTACCAAATTAAAACAATCTTACACTTGCCGTTCTTCAAATATACGGTATTTTATTTTGTGCCACTCTTACTTATCTAATCGCTCCCACTTTTTGACTAATGTTGCGTATTGAGCACCAAGCTATTTGTACCAATTTTGGAAACTTTAGCTATGACCGTTCTCTAGCTGTAGAGAAATCTCTTTTGCATTTGTATGTAAGGAACCACGCCTACTTATCCACTCCCAGCTTTTTTTTTGGACAGATGTTGCGTGTCGATAACCCAGCTATGTGTACCAAATTTGGACAACTTTTATCTTACCATTCTCTGGATATAAATACATTTTTTATGCCACGCCCACTTCTCCAATCCCGCAAAGATTTTGTCGGATGTTGTGTATTAATAACCAAAATGCTTTTACATAATTTATATATTTCCAGATATATATAAATCTAAATTGTCTTTGCATGGGAGATGCCACGCCCATCACTCCAATCCCGCCCATTTTTTAGAGATGTTTTGTATTGATAACCCAGTTATGTGTACCAAATTGGGACAATTTTGCTCTTACCGTTCTTTAGATATAAATAAAGCCATTTTGTGCCACGCCCACTTATCCAATCCCGCCCAAATTTTGTTAGATGTTGTGTGTTGATAACCAAGATGATTGTACCAAACTTAAGGTCTTTCTGTGCGCATGTTCTGTAACTCCCGCCTCGAGACTCTTTTCGGTTGAAGTGCGAGAAATGAAACAAAAATGCCATAAATTGATACAAACAATTGTTTTTCTCACTAAACTGCGTCTGTAAAATTTTTGGCTCGTAATAGCAGTCACGTAAGGAAATTACTCTTCATTTTAAAAGTGTGTCTGTAAAATTTTTGTGAGAAAGTTCCCGCTTTAAATTGTCAAATAAACTCACGCATAAAAACGGGGTGAGAAAAAATATTGCCACTAAAAAATATTTTAAATATGCAAAATGCAATGAATAATAACATGGAAGAGATAAGTATTTTGTTTTTGACTAATTTTTTTATTGTTTAATTATTTTGCTTTTAATATTTTTGAAAAATATACGAATGTTTTCAAAGCAATTTTGTAAACAACAAACACTTAAGTTGCACTTTACATTATTTGGTATAGCCGACGGCTGTATTTTCGCCGCAGTCATTGAAAATTTTGAAATTATAATCATGTTGGCCGCCGACAACGATATGTGTTATTGGCGTTCTCAACGTCTGCACATTGGCTTCGAGTGGAATATTATGACATTTATAACGTAACGACGTAATCTCTTTTAATTGTTTTCGACATGAGTTACAGACATACTTTTTCTCACTATTCGAGAAACGATGGAATATTTTGTTTCACATCTTTTCGATGCGAGAAGTTCTCACCAAAGTTACAGAACATGGGTACTGTTCTCCATATATACAGAAATTTATATTGTCTTTGTATGGCAGGTGCCACGCCCACTCAAAATTACAAAAAAAAAAAATATATCCTTCCAAACCATCAGAAATATACTGTTAAAGTTTCATGAAGAGCGGTTCAGCGGTTTAGGCGGCTGTAAGGTACAAACAAACAAATAAACATACATAAATACATAAATTTTTATATATATATATATAGATGTAATAATGGTTACGGTCCCTGCGTACATATTTTGTGTTGTATAGTTAAAAAAAATTCAAGCTTTATTTAAGTTTGTTTGTTCACAATATATTTTAGTGATAATGCCATAATAATTCATTTTTCATCTCAACAATATTTCTAGTGATAGTGCAATAATAATACATTCTTCATGTGAGTGGTTTTAATAATAGTGCCAAAGTAGTACATTGACTGGTGCACTCTTAAGTGGTATTGAAATATAAATATAGTACTGTAACAAGAAAATAATGTAGTGCAAAAAGTAGAGCATTAAAAGTATTTAAGTTAGTGGTAAAGCAGTAATTTTGCACTATAATACTTTTACGCACGTTTACGGACAGGTCGATTTGACATGTCCGTGAACGTGGGTTCGATCTTCCGGTCCGCCAAGACTGAAAAATTATCAACAAGTTTTAATTCATTTCATGTTGTAAAATTCCTTTCATCATAAAAATAATTAAATGAAAACGAAATTTAATAAACTTTATCCTGATGAAAAAATAATATAAAACTTCACAATTCAAACTGAACCAGAGATGAGTTGCTATACGTAATAGAGGCCAGAGGTCGAAGTCGATTGGTGCCGGTATTGTTTTCTTAACATTAGCCGGCGCCGAATGTTCCTGCTAGTTTCCACTTTTATTTCAAGCCGACTTAGCCAGCTCAGCCTACAATTTTTTGGTTACAATAAAAAAATCGATATGATTATATTGAAAAATTACTTCCTGGGCGTTCTAAATATATGTATCCCGCTATTTTCGCAACATTTTCACATGTATAATTTTAAAGTTATTATTTGTTAAAATGATGCAAGAAAATAACTTTGAAGTTAGGCAAAAAGGTCTTAAGTCAAAAACCCCATTTTAAGGTTTTTCCTCTTTCCTTTGGTGTCAATTGGCTTTTCTCACATTTCTCAATTTCAGACCAACTCAATTTGAACCATGGAAAGATACACAAACGAGCAACGCGTTAAAGTTATTCAGGCTTATGTATTATGAAAATGTGCGTTTGAATCAAAATCCATTTTGTGTACCTTCGTGATTTTTTTAATCAGCACAATCGACCTCAGTAGATTCGTTAACAAGCAGAATTGCCGCATTTGGGCGAATGATAATCCAAGAGTGATTGTCGAAAAACCAATGCACCCACAAAGAGTGACTGTTTGGTGCGGTTTATGGGCTGGCGGCATCATCGGGCCGTGTTTTTTTCCAAAATGAGGCCGATCAGGCAGTTACTGTGAATGGTGTTCGCTATCGTGAGATGATAACGATCTTTTTATGGCCCGAATTGGAAGATATGGATGTGGACGATATGTGGTTTCAACAGGACGGTGCCACTTGCCACACAACTAACGAATCAATGGCTCTCTTGCGCGACAAACTTAACGGCCGTGTTATCTCACGTGGTGGCGATGTCAATTACCCGCCAAGATCATGTGATTTGACACCAATGGACTTCTTTAAAAGAAAAGGTGTACGTCGATAAGCCAGCAACAATTCAAGAGCTAAAGGATGAGATAATTCGGCACATTAACGGCATAGAACTTCAATTATGTCTCAGCGTCATCGAAAATTTGGACCATCGAATGGAGGTGTGTCGTCGAGGTCGCGGCGGCCATTTGGCCGATATTTTGTTCTATACATAAGTGAACCATATCAATATTAACATAATGTTTGACACAACCATAATATAAGTGATTCAAGCATATTACGATTGAATCAATCACATTGTGATTAAATTTACCAAATTATGATTGACTATACTATATAATGATTTTAAAATTTTTTGATTATCGAACCCACGTTTACGGACAGGTCGATTTGACATGTTTCGATAGTAACCACACCATATCCCCAGAAATGACGAAGATTTCTGACGTAATAGATGTGGTTTCTATCGAAACATGTCTAAAAGTCATGTCCGTGAACGTGGGTTCGATCTTCCGGTCAGTCAAGTCTGAAAAATTATCAACAAATTTTAATTCATTTCATGTTGTAAAATTCCTTTCTTCATAAAAATAATTTAATGAAAACTAAATTTAATAAACTTTATCCTGATGAAAAAATAATATAAGACTTCTTCACAATTCAAACTGAACCAGAGATGAGTTGCTATACGTAATAGAGGCCAGAGGTCGAAGTCGATTGGCGCCGGTATAGTTTTCTTAACATTAGCCGTCGCCGAAAGTTCCTGCTAGTTTCGGCTTTTATTTCAAGCCGACTTATCCAACTCAGCCTACAATTTTTTGGTCACAATAAAAAAAACGTCAATATGATTATATTGAAAAATTACAACTCTGGGCATTCTAAATACATATGTGTATCCCTCTATTTTCGCAAAATTTTTACATGTATAATTTTAAAGCAACGATCAAGGTATATTTATAGCAGGTAGCCGCGAGATTACAACAATTGTACAATAAAACAAACAACAGGGCTTTTTATTGTTGTTATGCGATACGAACTGTCAAACAGCAAAGTGGTTGATATGAGACAAAAAAGACAAAAGATAAAGACAAAAAACTTGTTTACTTGTTTACTATACAACATTTGACAGTTCGTATCGCAAAACAAGCATATAAAAAATAAACAGCTGTCTTTCCGAGACTACCTGCTATAAATATACCTTGGCAACGATCATCACGCTATGCCCCCAGGGGCCGAGCACTTTTCGGGATTTTCACACACACAACACGAGTGTTACCGAAAGACTGTAAAAAACTATAAGTTCATTCAGTTGTATGCTAGCTTTGAAACAAGCAGGTTCCCGTCGCTTTTGTTATTTAAAAACAAAAACAAAACACATAGTTAATATCTTAACTGAGTACTTTTATTTGTCTCTTTCAGAATTTCAAATATTTTCAGTACACTTTGAATATTTTTCTACTATTGCATTTGTTTATTAAAATGTGGAAAATAAAGTGGGGAAAAGGTTTTAATTTTCATTTAATATTTTGAATAAAGCTGCATGCCTTGTATACAATCAGAAATAAAAAAAAAATGACTGCATACATGCATTTATATAACAAAAAATATGTTTAATACACACAAAATTGGTTTCGACATGTTTATCTAGAAATTTCTTTCAGTGCACCCAAAATACACTCACCACTACAAACACATTTTTAACCGCCTCTCTTTGTGATTACCTCTGTTTTAAAGTGATTATTTGTTAAAATAATGCTAGAAAATAACTTTGGAATTTGGCAAAAAGGTCAAAAAATACATTTTTTAAGGTTTTGACTGGGTTAAGCTCATATTTGTTCCTGTTTACTTTAGTCTAGCACAACTGTTTCCAATTATTATCATTTGCTTTTTAAAAAATACGTCAATTAAATAAGGCAAAATAATAATTTTAAATTAAACATTAAGAAAAACTAGAGTTTCTGAATTAAGACCTTTTTGCCAAACTTTAAATATACAAAGTGAAAGTAAAATTGATGAAAGTTCATTAGAGCCAGAAAATGAAGAGCTTTCTAATGATAATAAGAATTTTAGGTTTTCTGGATCTTTAAGAAATTTAAATAAACTTTTGCAAATAAAATCTGGTTCTATAGAATATTTAAATAACCGGTTGGAAAGAAAAGCTAATGTAAAAAAAATTGCACAAGTGGCGCCTTAAGTGCAAAATTTTTTTTTTAAGATTTGTGAAAGATTTTTGCAGTGTTCGAAAATAAACATTAAATATCGTTTTTTAGTGTTCGGATCGGTAGATTTGTGGAAAACACAAACGCCAATAGTGTTTGTATAGTAATTCATTAAAAAAAAATACGTTTCCCTGTTTGTGATCTTCGAACACAAAAATACATTAAAAATACAACGAAAAGATGAGAACATTTAACTGCGTTCTGTTTTTTTTTAACCACAAACTATATTGTGTTCGGCTCAGCACATTAATGTTCGTTCGTTTAAAATTTTTTGCAAAAATTAAATACATGTACGAAATAAGCAAAAAGCCAGCAAAAAATTTTACACAAACATGAGCACAATACACACACACAAGCTATTCGTGCTGTGGTCAGTGTTTTGTTTGCTTATTTATTTATCAAAGTAAAAAAAGAACCACTACAATTGTTCTGTTTTATGACGATAATGTTCGTTACTTTCTTGAAAATAGTTACGAACAAACACAAACACTAAACAAATAGATTTCGTTTCTGGGTGTGTGACCCGAACGCTAAATAATGTTCTGTTTATTTTCGAACACTGGGGGGCTACTCTCTATTGCGATGCGAATACAATTTCGATGCGAAGGCTAAATTCCAACTTTGTACTCTCTATCATTTTCGAAAATTTGTTTGAAAATTAAGCAATACTGGTAATAAAAATCTAAGATAGCGCAGTAATGAAATGGCAAAGTATGTAAAAAAAATTTAAATTGGAAAGTTTAAATAATATAAATAATGATAATTTGAGAAAAAAAAATTAAAAGTTGCGAAAGACAAATGCGCAAACGCATTAAAGAGTACCAATCACTAGATTTTAGACAATCGTCTTCGCATCGCAATAGAGAGTAGCCCCCCTGGATTTGTGTGTTGGCAAGAGACATATACTTGAAAAACATAAATTCTGCAAGATACGAAATGTTTTGCGCAAATAAATAAAATTTTTTTATGCCCTTCACCAAAGGTAAAAAGGGGTTTTAATTAAAGAAAATGACATCGTGAAATTGGCAGTTAATTTAACATCGGCTTCAGCCGGCTGACAGCCACCGCCGACTATTTTTCTTCAAGCCGCCGACAATTATATATCGGCTTGGACCTCTGATAGAGGCATTAAAATAATTGTTTACAAATGTATTGAATGTACCTGATATAGGGTACACAAATAATAAAAATATAACGTATTACGAAAAGTAAATGCTGTAAATACTTGTTATGGTTGTGTGGCAAAAACGTCGCCGACAACATTAACAGCAGCAACAATAACTACAACAACAACAACAACAACAATATCAACCCTAATTCTCTAAACATGCAATTATTAAGCATCATCGTCATTATTGTTTTTGTTGTTGTTTTACAAAATTGTTAAAAAAAAACGACATCTGTTTCGAATAAAACAACTTAAAAAAACTTATTATTATTATTATTTTTTTCTTGTTCAATTCAACCGACTCATGTTGAAATTACAATCAAAATGATGCAAGTGCAGCATCATGTAGTGGAACTTACTTAAACGAACACTAAGTGGCATGTAGTAAAATTAACTTGACAGCATAATAATAATTTTCTGTATTTTTTTCTTCTACAACTTAAACATGATTTTTATTGTTGAATTGAAGAAAAAAAAAAAAAAAAAAATAAATGGAAAAAATGGAAAAAATAAAAACTTTAAAAACGTTAATAAGATTGACAAAATGGCTTTGGCAAGAAGGCCAAATAAAACAATTGTGGTTTTTAAAATTTTATTTAAATACAACCTGCCTGCTTCTTTTCTTTTGTATTTAACATGATCAAAACGAAGACAAAAATAAAGAAAGATAAAATTCAACTCTTGACCAAAAGGCAGCTGATAAATGAGACAAATTGTGGTTTTAGATGAAAAACAAAAACTGTTTTTTTTCTTCTCAACTTTATTCTGTATGATCATCAGGGAAGAATATAACTTTAACTTTTTTCTTTTTGGTTTTTTTTTTTTTTGGTTAGTGGTGATTTTAACATGTAAATTATGTTTAAAGTTTGTGATCTTCCAAATTAAAATAATCCCATGCGTGTGTACAGCTACAAAACGGCTTAAGATAGCAAAAAAAAAAAAAAAAAAAAACAAAAAAAATTTAAAAAAAAAAAAAACTTTGAAATCATTGCAAACATTTCTGGTGAATTAACGTGCTACGAATCTTTAATTCAATATTGTTTGTGCCGAATGTCGCATGTATTTGTTTACATGATGATGCACAGTGGCCAGCAGGCCAACTGCCATCATATTGATCATTTCTTGTCAAAGGCCCTGGTCCTGGTTTAAATTTTTTTTTAAACAAAAATTTTAAAATAAAATTAATCGTTTTATTGGGTTTAATCTCATTTTCTGCAATGCGCCTTTTTTAGTGTAGCCCTTATTTTTGCTTAAGCTCGAGGTCCACACTAGAGATGAGCGATCCCGTGATTTTTCAAGATCATCGTGATTAGTGAATGTGATTTAAAAATCACTGCTTCTTTAAACTGTGATTGTGATCACGGGTTATCAGTTTTCTGTTCTTTTAAAGCAATTGCGGCCAAGCTATATGTACAATGCGCGAGCTTTTGCAAGAGCTTTTGTAAGCACTTTACAAAGAAACAACAACAAATTGTAAGAGCTTTCAAATCTGTTTACTTTCATATACATACATACTTGAACAAATAAATTTTGGCATAAAAAATTCTAATAAGATAGAAGAGAGAATGAAAGGAACAGCAATATAATTCGACATTTCATTCAAAAAACGCTATTACCCACACAAACAGTGAAATATCATAAATTTGTATGTGTAACAAAATACAAAAAGAACGACTTAGAAAGTACCTGTTACTTGACAAATTTGGTCACAACTGTGATTCGTGATTTTTCAGTAACAGTGATTAAATCACAGGTACAGAAATATCGCTCATCTCTAGTCCACACCATGCGTTCATGCATTGATGCGATTGATACTTTCTGTGCATTTTATACGTTTCTTAATTCAAGTTACATGCAACGCGTTTCATGCGCCAACTTTTTTGCTTCGATCTTTTGTTTTTATTTTTATCAAATTAAAACCAAATGGAAAGTGAAATTGAGATTTTAATTGAATTAATTCAAAGAATTTATGGAGGAGTAAGATTTTATTATAAATACAAAAATTCGTGATATTTCGCAGTATCAATAAGTTTCTCTTTCATGGCATTTGCTCAAAAAAGTAATAAACACAACGAAGATGACACTTAGAACATAAAAGTAATCTATACCGAGAATGGCAAATTGTGTTCATAAAAAAATGTACTAGGAATAAATTTTAATGTATTTTATTCTAAAAAGTTATTGCAATTTTTATTACGAAAGCTTTTTCTTTTATTAAAAACATTCTTTAATACAAAAAATTAGTAAAAAGGAATCCACCACACAAACATATTTATCGATAACATTGAAGCCATCAGAAACAGCTGATATTTTTTCATTACACATGCGACGCTTACCCGACCACACGAGCAATATGTTTGACCAATTATTGCGTCAAACTTCATATATAAAAAAAGCTGGTAAAAATATTAGAGTTTTTTTTATATAGACTTTGACAATTGCTACGGCAATAATTGCCAAACAAATTGCGCGTGTTGTCGGGTAGTGACAAAAGTAGAAAGTAGACCTACTTTAATACTATCTTCATACGACAATATAAACCACTTGTATCGGTCTCTTATTGCCAAACTTGCAATTAATTTTTGTTTCATTTTGACATTTTTTGCGTTGTTTGTGTGATTTTATTTAAAACAGATTAAAATGTACATAAAAATTAAAAATACATTATTTAATACTTTTTATTAATATTTAATAATTATCACTTTATTTTATTTAACATGCATTTCTATTATAAACTAACGATAATTGTTATAAAAGTTGGAGATGATTTTGAGTACATTTTTCCTGTTTCGCAGCATGTTTCAAAATGAAACGACCTATTTCGCTATCAAAATTTTGCGAAACACGAATATTGCTGTCCGTGTGAATATGGTATAATGCGTTGATTTGTATATGCTGTGCAACTTGTCACATGCAATCAGTGATGCCAATAGTAGGACATTTTCCCTTATTGTAGGAATTTTTTCGTTAAGTTTCAAGCGCAGGGGAAAAGGACAGAGTTTTTTTATTTTATGGAAAATGTAGGGAATTTTCAAAATATTATCTCATTTTCAATATATTGAGTAAAAATACGTACATTTTCGTATTATATCTAATACTTTGTGAAACAACTTCCGCTACCTAAACTACTTTTGGAATCAGAAATCGCTTCGCTCATTTTAACGAAAATTAAATTGAAAATCTATATTGATTTCAATTTCACGTGATATTGATTTTCAGAACATGGCCGTATGTGTTTAGTTATTTGATTCTGTTCATATTTTCTCATATCAATCTTTTAACAAAATTAACCGAAACATTAAGAAGGGTTAAAAATTAAAACAGGACTCTAATGACTTAATGGAAGATTTTATACTTTAAGGGAAATCCAGGAAAAGGACTGTGTAATTAGATATTCTGTATTATGGATTGCTTTCGATTTCTCCAACATCAACGAAAAGTGAAAGAATTTTTTCAAGCCAAGTTTTATCAAAACTAAAGAAAAGAATCGCTTAAATCCTAAACATTTTTCTAAAAGGTTACTTTTAAAGGTTTCCTTAAACTATTGAAATAACTGATAAAATTATCTTACAGTTTTTTTTTTAATTACTACATAAGTAATATTTATGTATTAACTAAAAATTTTGTTTAACATATATATATATATATATATATGATCCCATCGTTCCTATAAGGAGCGGATGTATGCCATGTTGGCAGCATCGTCAAGGTGAGTGAGTACCACCTTTAAATTTGTACTCCCCGAATACGCAGCGTCTGTTCACCTAATTGGTGCGGCTGCAAGCGGACGTCTGTACTTATACTAAGCGGTTCGCTATACAAACGTGAAATATGTACAGCCAGTCTAATGGCTAAGATGGCAGCCCCATCATCAGAATATGCTGCAGTAGACTAATCATTTCCTCATCCGAGATATCATGATTAACGAAACCTCAAATAACATGAATGTTTAACATATTTATGAATTATATTTTTAAACGAAAATAAAACTTAGTTAATAAAATTATAAAAAAAATCTTTAATTTTGTCAGTAATGCCACTGTAATAATAGAATGTTTTTGGTACTTTTCTAGTGATGGCACTAAAATAATCGAAAGATGTAAAATGGAATAAAATGAGATTGGTACATCTTTTAAAGATGTTGATTTTTACCCCTATGTATTTCTTATGGGAAGATGTTAACATCTTCGCAAATGGATGGTAGATGTTAGATGTTGATCAGTGTTAAAAGGCTAAAAGAAAGTACTTAAAATAATCCAAAATGGGAATACTTTCAAAAACCAATCCGGGAATAAAATATTTATAAAATGCTTAAATCAAGTAAATAAAAGCTTGAACTTTTCGTTGGTCTTGCCACTCACTCTATTCTATATTCTACATGCGTGAATACGTGTGCGTTTTTAAAAGTTTGTTATAAAAACAAAAGCAACAACAACATTACAAAAGTAGGTAAACAACGATTTGCTTGATTTTTATAGAAACAATTAAAACAACAACACTACTAGAAGTAAAACATACATTATTTTCATGCTTAAAATGTAAATAAGAAAAATTAGCAAAAATTCCCGAATTAAATTGTAAAATCAATTAGTTAAATACATAAAATTTTCAAAGTAGAATGATTACGAAAACCATTCGGGCATAATGCTAGTGTCTTATAATTGAATGTTTTTGAGTAAGCCATTGATCTTTGTCGATTATTTCAAGTATGAATTCGGCATTTAACCAACTTAGAAATTCTTGAATCGAGGACAGTTTGAGATTAATTTATATCTCACTTGTACTTAAGTCAATCCCATTTTCTGATTGTTTTAAGTACGGGGCACTTAAATAATCCTTACTCGGCTTGATTTAAATACGGATGGATTTATATTTCTTTTCAGTGTAAGTATTACTAACAGAACAAAATCCAGAGGAAAAAATATAGTTTGATATGAATGGCTGAAGAAAATTCAAAAATAATCACACTCATATGTTGGTTTCCTTTAGCCATGTACTTCTAACTGTGACCATCTAACAGCTTGTTATTTCTGTTGCCATATTGGCAACCACAAATTTGAAGTTGCTGCTAATATTTTTTAAAGTAAAGAAGGCGGCAAAACTAATAAGCAAATATATGTATTTTTTAAAAAATGTTCGTGTTTTTTAAGTTTATATATTTATTTTCTTAATTTTAGATTTTCAAATGGTTAAAATTACAATCCAAAAATAGTTCGAACTTTAAATCAATGAAAGGGAAAATAATGGTCAAAATGCTAGTGATTTTCGAGCTTTTGAAGAAACAAAAGCCACCACTTAAACACGCAGAAAAATTTAAGTTTTGGCAACAATTTAAAGGTAAAATAAAAGAAAAAAATAACGCACGATAAAAAAAGTATACACTACCGGCGAAGGACCGTCAGAGGAAATAAGTTTGCTCCCGATGGAACAGGCTGCAGCCAAGCTTTTGCAGATGGAGTTGGCAGTAGATCCTGAAGGACGTGTCCTTGGGGCAAACTTAGCTGTAGTTTTGGAAGAAGAGACTGAGCTCCAAAATACTAACAAGCGGCAACAACAAAAGGTAGAGGCTGTGATATACCTCTTAAATAGCGTTTCATAGATGCTACGTTTACCACCTCCTCTTGGTCAGCGAAAAATTGGTCCACAGAATCAATCATTGTTTTTAATTTAATTTTACTTTTTATTCACTTTAAATCAAATTTTTGTTCGTTTTTTTTCAATTTGTTATATATATTTATTTTTAGTTGCCAAACTGTCAAAATAGCATTATCGATAACGTTTTGGCCACTAAACAATGTTGCTGTACTTAATACCAATTTAAATGACATATGCGTTGCTTTTTGACAACGATACAAATACTATTTACGAAAATAGCCTTAATGCCCTAACTTCCTTATAAATGTTAGTTTTTACAAAAAAATGGCCGCAATGACTTTTACGATTGCTATTATGTCATCTTAAATGTTGTGCTGGGGGGTTCAAAATTAACCATATGCCACATATAAACCCCCTTCAAAAATTCACTAAAAGGTAAACAAATTCCATAAAGATGAAGATATCTAAATAATATTCGGCACAACGAACTTCTACGCGTCCCCGGTAGGCTAGTTGGTGGTGAGCTAGTCTGTCAACGCCGGGGTTGCGGGTTCGATTCCCGCCCGAGACTCTGGTTTTCTGCAGACAAGCGTAGAGCTTCGCGGGATTAGCAGGAAAAAACTAAAAATAGTAAAAATTTAAAATTGTGAATATTGTGAATATCTTTTAAAATATGAATCTTAAACTTAATTCAATAATTTTGTAGGGTACACTTGCCAAAATTGTTTCTTATATTTGTACTGTGGTGTAGGGTATCATATGGTCGGGCTTGACCGACTATACTTTCTTACATGTTTTAAATTATATTAATGGAACTCTTTCATACATTAACGTAAAAAAAAATGTAATACATTTATTACACTTTTATCGTTAATGTACTTCAAAAGCTATTTAAGCGGTTGTGTCACACTATTACGGCTTGGAAACAAATATTGACATCACTCATCGCTTGAAAAAAATTGCAACGATATTATTATATGTAGAATTTTTTCATTTTAATATGTAAATATTTTTATTTTGTTTTTAAACAATCTTTTCACAAAATTATAAGTGGTACGTGTTATGACAAATAAAACAAAGTCTTGGTTGTACAAACAAAGTAGTTAGTACCAAAGTTGTAAAACAGGGCAGTATGAACACCATAAATAAAAGTGAGGGTAAAATAGGCAACATGTTTTGCATATTTTTCATCAACATATTCACAAAAGAATTTGAAAATTTGTCCCACAGTTGTAGTTTTTGTATATACGAAAACGAATATTTATGCAAACTATTTCTCAGAAAAGAAATCGCCATAAGTATGAATAAGGGGACTTATAAGTTTTCAGTGAAAACTATCTAGATTTTTTTTCTTTACCAATTTTTATTTGAGCGTTCTACTGTGTGACATGTTGAAAATTTTTTTTTTTTAATAGTTGTATATATTTTTTGTCTTTGATTTCAAAATTGTTAGCATGTCTCTTGTTTTGAAAATGTAATTTGTTGTCCGTTGTAATTGTTGTTGTTGTTTGTATCTGTTTTTTTAAATAATTTATTTTTTTTACTTTTTATTAATTTTTAGTTTTGATCCATGGCTGGTAATTTATGTTTTGGCATCATTTGCCATACACATGAGAGCCAAAAACCTCATCACAAAGATGTCAGGCAAAAATCAACTGACCGTTACATTGAAAAATTATTATAGTTTTTGTTTAAGTTTAAAATTTAAAAGTAAAAAACAACCTTTTATAAAATATTCATAAATTACGGGTATAACATATACATAGAGAAATATATCTGTTTTTATAATTTCTTATGCGAAAATGAAAACGTAATTTAAAACCATTTTCTTTAATTGAAATTAAGAATAACAAACAAAGAAAATTCTCACAAACAAATTTATTTTTTAAAATAAAATCATTAAACTGAAAAAAATCAGGTTAAAATGAGTTATTAAACAAAAAAATATTTATCAAATTCGAATATCATTTTATGGCTGACACAAACAAAATCTTAAAATTCGTTTTGTATTTATTTATTTATTACTTTTTTTCTTTCTTCACTTTTAAAAAATAAATCATATTGCAAAATTCTTCAGGTATCAAGTGAGAAACAGAGAAACAAATAATAATAATCATCAGTTAAAAATGGAGTGATTGCTAATCACTTGACATCAGGTGTCATTAAACGTTCAAACCAAAATTGTGAAATTTATACCAAAAATTTGAATCAGATTCAAAACAAATAACAAAAAAAAAAAAACTCTTTGTATTGTGCTCTCGTTTTTGGTGTCTGAAAGCTTTAAAAGTGCATTATTTGTAATTTTTTTTTTGTCAACAGGGAGAAACAACAGTAGGGCTAGAGTGGGGGATTCGCATGTTATCATGCATCGGATATTAAATATCTTTTTTATTCTTGTGCTTCATCATCATTTTACGAGCATTTATTGTCTCACTTCGTTTTTTTTTTAAATTTTTTTTATTATTTTTATATTTTCGATTATTTATTTTCAACTTGGGTTAATGACATTTAAATATGCAACAGACGCACTTTGGTAATAAATATTATTGGCTTGTCCAACATCAGCATAAGTTCTTTTATTTTGGTTTAAGTTGATGTTATTTCTTTTAAACAAAGAAGGTAAAATTATGCACACGAAGTGATTTGGCCTTAAACAGGCCTTTTATACTTATATTCTTCTTTCTGCCCTTTATGCCTTTAGATAGAAAAAACATTTGTGAACATGGTCACCTCCAGCAAATCTATTTTTAAAGAACCTTTTTTAAGCATATAATGGTGAATTCAACCATTTACCCATAATATGGCTACCATATTATGGGTAAAGAAGTCCTCCATTAGGAAGCCACTGCCATATTATGGTTGCCTTTAAATATGTTATAGTTAAATATGACAATAATTTGCTTACCACTAAGAATTGTTTGATTTTCAATTAACCATAGCATATTCTTATTTTCCAAGAGCAACATGCTATGGCTGAAAAACAACCATGCTATTATAAGTGTTAAGCATATTATTGTTATTATTAACCATAGTATGTTCAGAGGCAAATGTAATAGGGTTGTAGTTTCCTGATGGAGGACTTATTTAACAATAATATGGTTGCTGTTGACAATAAAAAGTTTAAATTCACCATAGTATGCTTGAAAATTAATAAAACAATCGTTTTACTGGAGATGGCCATATTGAAAAATGTTTTTCTCTTCGTCTGTATACGAGTATAAGATTTTCGTTCCGTTTGTAATTTCTACAATATTGATCATACATTCTATAAAGAATATATTCCGGGTACTTATGAATAGGGAAGTTGATGTCCGCCTGTCTGTGTGTTGATTGAAATGAGGTTTTGGAAGACCTCAGATATGATGGGATGGGATTGGGACAAATATGGTTTTAATTTACATGAGCACTTGAACCCACGAATCGAAATCATGGTACAATTGTACTTGTTTTGGTACAGTTTGGAACTTGTTGGTACCGTGGTACTACCGCAGCTTACTTTGTACAATTTGAAAATCCAAACATTTCGCTATGTGGCAACATTTATTATATTCTCTTTAATTTTTTGTCCGTTTTTTTTCTTCTTTTTAATGTTTTGCTTTTGTGTTTTAACCCAATTTATACTATGGACATTTCTTGCCGGACAGACGAAGTTTGTTGGCGAGAGAGGAAAAGAGTAAAGGCTCAACCATAATATGCATAGCCTAGCTTAACCTACTGTCAAAAATTTACAAAAAGTCTCTCAAATGTATTTAAAAAAACAAAAACAAAATAAAAAAACATTTGATTCCGTACGGAATGTGCGATCAATTTCGCACTTTGCTTAAGCAATTGACAATTTCATAAAACTTAATAAAACTTTTCCTTAAGTTCAATATGGGTTGCCTCATATGATTTACATGTATTCGCACATTTGCTGAAGCCTACTTAAGCACATTATGGTTGGGCCTTAAGCATACAGCGAAGCCTCCTGCCAACAAACTTCGTCGGTCCGGCAAGAAATATCTATGTGTAAATTGGGGCTTGGTTGCAACGTGTTTCACCTCTGTTATGATTTTTTTGGTCCCGTTTTAACAACTAACCGATAGCCAAAGATGGGATTTTATCACTTTAACATAAAGTTAGCGATAAGTTAAAGAAATGTTCATCCAATCTCGAAGGATAAAGTAAAATTGTAATTATGGAACAATTTTTATACGGCCGATAAAATCCTACCTTTAGTTATTGCTAAGCTTTGAAAAAGGAAAGCACAAAGTAGCTTTTCTTGAAATTAAAATAGAAATAATTCGAAAACTTATCTTTAATGCAGAATGAAGATTAAATTAATTTAAATTGTTACTATTGAAGGCAAGCAACTTAGGCCGTATGTAGTACCACTTCGCGAAGAATGGATCAAACAATTTCCATGGTTAGAGAAGGAAAAGGGAGCTCAAAGCAAAATGTGTACTCTGCAAAATATAAATAACGGACGATTTCTCTCATATACACATTCTTTACGGCCTAAAGTATTACAGATGAAAAATTTTATATTTGAACAACTCTCCAACAGGAATTCTGTGTATTTTACATTCACCGGCCAATGTCAAACTTTAAACTAACAGAAAATTTATAATCTAAAATAATTTTATAAATAATTTTTAAGTTCATTGAATTTAATTTTCATTAAATTATTTTTATGAAGACAGGAATTTCACAACATTTTTGGGTTCAATTCCCAGCTCAGTCAAGAATGAAAAATTATCAATAAATGTTAATTCATTTCATGTTGTAAAATTCCTTTCTTCATAAAAATAATTTAATGAAAATTAAATTCAATGAACTTATTAAGCCTGATTAAAATATCAAAAAAAATTTTTTGTTCTTTAAAAATTCATGAAAAATAAAAATTCGACAAAAATCTAAGTTTTGATCTAAAAACAATTAGCTAAAGATATTTCGAATAAAATGAGCTTTATTTCATTGTAATCGGTGCACAACTTTTGCTTTTATTCACAATTTACAAAAATATTTAATGTGTGCGTGTTTGCTTAAATATGAGGCACCTTCACTTCTTCATCGTCCAGACTTGCAATTTTTGTTGCAGCTGTTCTTGAGTTTATGGGTGAGAGGGATGAGAAGATTGAGGAGGGATACTCAGTTTCATATACTCTGCAATTCCGTTTTGTTTTGTTATTCTCACACTTTTTAACTTGATAATGGCTGTAGTTGTATTTGTATTTATATACAAAATATAAAAAGGAGAAGAGGAAAGACAAGATGAAAATAAAAAATTTGCAAAACAAGAATTTCATAATCTGGACACTAATGCAATTTGACAGCAGAATTTTTAAAAATTCCAGCAACAAAAATTCCAAGTCTGGACGATGACTTAATTGTGATTAAAAGCGAAACGCGTTCATTGATTTTTATGATCTGTATCTCATTTGGTTGTATGACTTTACGTGAAAGTAAAAGGACTTTAGTTTTTTCCCCGTTTTGGATTTTTCATGATTTTTAAAATTACAAAATTTGTTTTTTTTTTTTAATTTACAAAAACAACCATTACTCAAATTTTTAAAAAATTCTATTGTTTTTCAAAGCTAACAATTTATATACAATTTCTATATTTAAATAGAGAAAACGGAGATTTGAATTGAAATCAGCGACCTCAAATTAGTAAAAAAAAATGGCATTTCCTTTGTGTAATTTAACAATATCACATGAATGGATACGTAAGGTCCCAAAGTCTTACTAAACAAATATCTAAACTCAACTTCAAATACAGCTCTATTGGATATAAACAGCACACAGAGGCAGAGACATCCGACGCGTCCGCCAAAAATACAGAATATCAATAACCAGTTAAGAGCCATAAAGTCCTAGAAATCGATCGAAATAAATTTCAATGGCATAGCCAATGACTGCACAGTATGTTACTTCCTAAAAACTCTTAAAAAATATCTCCGGTAAACCAAAAAATATTGTACTGCTTATTTAACAAAATAAAAAAAGGAAATTATTCTACTAAGAGTACAGATATTTCCAAAAGACCACCGTTATCATCTAAATTGTTGCTATAAATTTTATTGAGTACATACATATAAAAATTGATAGTGTTCGACTCAAAAAAGTTATGATAACCTGACCATTGTTCCAAAATAATATTTCTTATAATCTCAAAATATTATATATTATTTTCTCTAAATGTTTTAGAACTAGGGTTCCCATCGTTTTTGGCTACAAAAAGTATAAAGAATTATTTGCCAAAATAAACGTATACAGTACTGGACAGTTCTTTCACCCTGTATTTTCTTGTTTTCATATGAATTTTAGAAGATTTTGCAATAAAAGTATTTAACATATATTTTTTAATAAAGGGTGGTCCAACCATAATGCACGATGCAAATTGTGAGTCATACATTAACGTCAAGTTTTTTGCCCAACTTAATTTGACATTTCTGTTTCAGTGTTTGACAAATTCAATCATGAAGAGGTACACACAGGGCTGCCAGGTACTTTTTTCCTTGCCCCCAAAAAATATAAAATAAATCCCCAAATTAAAAAAACCCCTCAAAAAGTTAATATATTTTTTTTGTTTTTTCTGATCGCTCTTAAAAGTTTTTTTAAAACTAATAAGAAAAATTATAACAAGAAATACCCAAAAATAAATACCCATATAAAAATTTTTTACTAAAAAAATTTTTTTATTTAATATTATTAGTTTAAGTGAATACGATATATTTAAGATATTTTGTACTTTTACATTGAATATTTTTAAAGAAAAATTTAATAATTCATAAACTTCTGTTTCACCACCAACGTCTTTAGATTCACTGATATTATACATAGTTTGAGCATAACATTTTTGTATCATTTCCTTAGTTGGAATAAAATTTTAGCAACATATAATAAATGCTTATCAAAGGTATCATAAGTACTAACCAATAGCCCAGCATTATTTTTCCCAAATTTTATTAAATTGTTTTTCATATTTATAAATACAAGTATTCTTATTTTGGGGAAGTCATATTTGCTTGAAAATTGTCTTTTAAAAAATCAAAAATTGTCTGTGTTGTCAACGGCTTTAGATTCTTTTTTTTAATTCTTCTTTTTAATAACACCCACTCACAATAGTAATAACAAAATATTTAAAAAGTACATTTTACATATTCAACAAAAAAAAAAAAAAAAAATGTAATCTTACTTAGGACCCTTAACAACGTATATATTGTGGATAAGATTGAGGTACAAGTTTTGGTAGTTTTTTTTTGTTTTGATATTTTATATACGAAACAAATAAAAATAAGTGTAAATAAAAAAAATGGAATATATATTAAAAATCCCCGATTTTTTTTTTAATCTCCAATCCCCAAATTACTTTCTTTGTCCTTTTTGCTCGCATGAAATTCCCAACTTTGGGGTTAAATCCCCAAGTCTGGCAACCCTGGGTAGATAATGGAGCAGAGCGTTAAGATTGTTGACGCCTTTTACGAAAATGGGCGTTCAAGTCAAAGTGCATTTCGTGCACTTTGTGATTTTGTTGGTCAGCATAATCTAACAAATTAACCACAATCGGGGGAATTGTACGCAAATTTCAGCAAACCGGATCTGTAGGAAATACGAACACACCTGTGCATGTTTGGCCAGCTCGTTCTGCGGAAAACATTGCTGTTATTCGCGATAGCGTGGCAGAAGAGCCGTCAACCTCGATTCGTCGTCGGGCCCAACAATTGAACAACTCACGAACATCACTGGTTGAGGATATGGCCCTGGATGATATGTGGTTCTAAACTGTTGCTGTAAATAAATATGAGGGATCCTTAAACAAATAATTTACAAATAGTAGGAGTAAAAATCGCTTCAAGGATTAAAGAAAATTTTTATTTTAGAAGTCCCAGACTAGTTAATTGAGAATTGAGTTTAAAGTATGACCTTAAAAAAATTAAGAAGAATGGCAAATCAAATTCGGCGTATCAAATGAGTCATTGCTTCAAAAACTTGTTAATTCCACTAATATTATTTGGTGGTTGCCACTACAGGAAAAACTAAACTTTAAGTGAAAAGAAGTTTCGAGACAGAAATCGGCGTTAACTGGTCATTCAGCGATCAGAAAACATTTGCTCCTGGCAAACATATACACGCAAAAAAAAACATGATTGATACAATCACAATCGCAAACTATCATTAATGTTTGTGGTTATGATTGTGTCAAACACGTCTTCAGCAACAATATATGTTCAGACCGAATGTTTTTAGCTAATTATTGTCTCAAACATATTATTATGTTCAGAAGAACAACGCAAACGATCTTTCAAACCATGTTTCTTTATTTTAAAACCCCATACAAAATGTCTATTTCAACATGTAATATGGTTCTCGCAATAAAAACAATAAAAAAATTAATTTTTTAAAAATTTATGTTTTATTACAAATATACAGCATATATTATTAAATAAAATACATATAGTTTATATTTAAAAATAAAATTAAATACATACATTTATATACATGTGTGTTTGTCAATTTATTAATTATAAATTATATTTTGTGGTACAAATTTATCCAAAAAAAAAGGAGATCTATGTAGCCTTACTTCGGCATGCAATAACACTTTTCATTATTTTTATCCGCGCACTTGAGATTTGTTAAGATAAAGTCAAAGTAAACTTACCTTTTATTTCTTTTATGAAATATACTATATCAATATTAGGGAGATCGATTATTCGACTTTTTTCAATAACCGGTTTTCGAATATTACGAATAGTTGCTATTTTAAAAAACCCGGTTTTCGGTTAAGCAATTTTTAAATAACCGGTTAACCGGTTTTAATTCGTATACTTAAAAACTCAAAAATCAAATAAGATTTAAAAATAAAACGTTAATTTGAATAAAAACAAAACCATTTGCAACGGTAAGGAGCCAACAAAATACATAGATATGACTTAGATCAGACCTAGCAAATGTTTTACGATAAAATCCAAGAAAAGTGGGACCAGTAAATTGATCAAACTTTAGCTAAATTTTCAACAATTTTTTATTGATTTACTTAACTTTATTTTTAAGAAGATATTTGTATAATGTTATTTAGAAACTGTTGAATGATATTTGATCTATACGAACGTTTTGAAAAAGCAAATAAATTATAGGAATTTTATAAAGTTATTATTTGAAATATTCTCTTAAATTTATTTTGAATGAGTTTTAATTTGTTGGTGGTTAAGGATGTCTGAATAAATCAACCATATTTTTGAAAAGTTGCAAACAAAACCTCTTAGCCAGGATTATCTATTTCAAATTATTTTGTTTCAGCATTATAGAAACGAATAGTGAACTGAACATTCTTTTTGTGTAAAATATTTGTCAATTCGTCGACTACAATTTAAAACCTTCCATGATATTGATTGATTTCTTCAATTTTGTTTTTTAGTTCTTGGTGTTTTAATAAATAAAACTGGTAAAAATTAGAATATCGTTGATTCCGCCGTAATGCTGTAGTTTTCAGCATGAAGATATGTTAGAACTACTTAAGAGTTTTTAATGCCTTAACGCGCATTTCGTCCTCGGCAACACAACGGGCTTATATTTCACCCAATGATTAATTTTTTGCAGCGTATTTTAGTAAAGTATTATTTGTCGTCTCCTTAGAACTACTTCGAACGGAATTAAGTTTCATTTGGATCACATTAATGTCTAGCATGTGGATTAATTAAAGGTGATTAATAAGTCGTGACGGGGAAAAACCTTTGCAACTTATCATTTAAGGGCACTGCAAGCAACTAACTTTGTCGTTTTAATCGCGTTCGAAAAATATTTATATAAATATATATTTAATATTTAGAATACTCTTGCACAAATTACAATCTACTTTTTAACTGCACACGTTTTTGTAGTATTTTGAATAGTTTTGGTGTTTTCTACATAAACACACTCTTTTATAAGCGATTTGTATTTACAGTGCTCATAATGTTGTTTTGACATTTTTCATAAAAAGTTTAAGTTTGGCCAATATTCAATTAGAAAATACTTAAGTTACGGGTACATCAACAATAAGAGTAAGGAAAATGTATATAAAGTACACGTTACTAAAATAACCGGCTTATTATACCAAAATAACCGGTTTATTCGATATTAGAAAAATGGGCATTTTAAAATAACCGACTTGGGCAAAGCTAAAATAACCGGTTAAAACCGGTCGAATAATAACCGTTCGATATTCCTATAACAAATAAAAGGATCGGCTCAAAATTATTCTATTTTTGCACTATCAAGCCCAATTTTATGCTGAGATTGTGCAAATGAAGGACAGAAGTTAGTGATGCCAACTTTTTTAGAGAGCACTTTAAAATTTAAAAAAGCCCTATTTGAAACAGAAATATGCACTAAGCCATTTTTTCAATTTAATCGATAATTTAACACAAAACAAGTTACCAAATATTTAAAAAAGAAATGGCGAAGACGTTGTTGTGGGACCATTTTCGTACATAACTTTAATTTACACAATTTATAAGGTTTTTAAAACTACAAATTTAAATTGTTGTCTATAAGAACATGGTATATAATTAAATATATATAAAATAAATCTATTAAGATTTGTATATACAAATTTGTAATTGTGTTATTGTTATCATCTTCAATAAAAATAATATCATCCAAATCATTTGGATCAACATAAGTTGAGTTTGAATTGGGTCAGAAAACAGTTTTTAAATTATATTTTAATTTTTTGTATGTCAATTGAAATTTAGATTTTAACAAAGTTTTCTCGATTTTAATTTAAAAACAAGCAAACAGAAAGATATTATATATGTACATACGAGTATATATACATCCGTATGTTTACGAAATTGTTTGTTTAATTCAACAAACGTTTGTTAAGAAAAATTTTCATTAAAAAGTTGTTTTGTAAACCTTTAATTACTATATAATAATAATCTAAGGTTTTTTCAAAGTCTTAAGAATAAAAGGTACCATCAATAGGGCCATTTTCCAAAAAATTTCAAATTTGTATACCGTTCACCACAGAGGGTTTCTATATAAGTTTGTTCGTTTTTATATAAGTTTGTCATTCCTTTTGTAATTGCTACAATATTAATGTTGGGCCCTATAAAGTATATATGTATATTCTGACTCCTTATTATATAGCAAAGTTGGTTTGACGATGTCAATCGAACCATGTGTTTGTTGAAATTGGATTTCCGAAGACTCGTATATAAACATTGCTAAACATTTATATTAGATATAGTGAGAAATAGTGTGCTATTATATTTCAGCCAGATCGGTCTACAAATGCATAAGATATGAACAAAAACCACCACTGCCTGTAATTTATACCCATAAATCTCTAATCTGTAAACCTTAACTTCTTTAAATCTTCTTATCATTTATTATTATTATAGTTTTGACACCATGGTAACCATATAAGCTAGGACGATAAAATTTGGCTTAAACATATTTCATATATATGGAGTATTAAATGTTAAAAATGAGCCAAATCAGTCCATAACTTCTTCACCTGCTCCCCACATGAGTGAACTCTCAATCTCAATCAAGGTTTTGGTACGAATTTTTACTTAAATTGACTGGGCTCAAAATTTTGCTTTTGCCCATAAAATTTTTTATGGAAAAGAGCAAAACTTTCTAGTAAAATTTTATTTAAAATAGGAATAAATATAAACATTTAAGCTTTCTTGTTTCAAAAATGTTTTTTTTCTGTACTGCCTAATAACAAACATCAAAAGATTTAAAATTGTCTTATTTTGAAGACTGAAAAAAATCGTCATTGCTAATTTCGGAACCAAAAATCGTCAAATACGGCAGCCCTGGTCGTGAGCATATATCTATTTCGGTCCGACGTTTTCTTTGGTGTACGTTTGAAAATGTTGTGAAATATCGATTGGGAATTTAGTTCCATGGAGTTATTCGACAAAGCAGACCCATTGACCTTTATAGATCTTTTGTATTTACAAGATCTGTTAGAAATCCCCAGACTAGCATTCCCAGAATTTCCTCATCTTTTTTAATAGGTCTTTTATGGTAAGGAGTTTTTTTTACCATATTCATTACGGATTTTTTTTAAATAATGTATTTCTTTTAAAACTGCTTGAATTCTTCGCTAATTCAACTTTCTTATGATTTTGTATATCTGAACTAAATACTTTAAAACATTTCGTAAATTGTATTTAATTTTTAGCTTATTTGGTTGTGTTATTTTCCTCTTAGTTTGTTACTGTCTGGACCTTTTTTAGGATATTTTTCTCTTTGTTATTTTTTTTTGTTGCGGCTGGGAGCCATTAACCATCAACTAGGAAATGTTACTTTTTACTTATAGTTTCATTTCCTTTTTTTTATCGTTTTTGTTATTTTTATTATTATTATTATTATAAGTGTACATATTAAATATAAAATAAATGTTATAAAAATGTAATATTGCATAAATAAATGGAATAAATAAATAAATGTTCTTTCAACTTCCACGTTAGAGTATGGCAAACGTATCTTTTTAATACAAAATTAGACAATTCCAAAAAAATTTTTGTTGTCTATTGAATCTTTAAAATCATCCACTTCTATCCAAAAAGATCTGTTCGTTGTTTATTTTTCCGTTGACAATTCTTAATATTTTCCAAGCAATTTTCTTTAATAAAATATGTAACGAAAACAATTACATCGTTGTTTTGCGATTAACAACCGATAAGAGAACAAAACAAAGCAGGATTACAGAGCACATGATACTGAGTACTGGGGAGAAGTCTTCTCAGCTCTCTCACCAATTAACTCAGGAATTGCTGCAACAAAAACTGCAAGTCTGGGCGATGCCGTGTAGTGAGCTTATTTAATAAACAGTTGCCACACTAAAAGAATGTTTTTACACTCAACAAAATTGTTACTGCATAATTAATTTTAAAAAATGTTTAAAAAAATAAAAATTGTAAAAAGCACTAAAGGCACTAATGAAAAATTTAAAAAGCACCAAGTTAGAGCTTTTTCTTGGTTTGGCACTAACGATACAATTTTGGCGTTTCGAGTCATCAAAAAGCACCATAAATGATGCCAAAAGCACTAAATTGGCATAACTGATAGTCGCTACATCATTCGGAGCATCGTAAGCGTTTCAAGAGAGCCTTAAAATTCAGATCGCCCTAAAACTTTAAGCAGCCATGAATTCAGCAAAATAATCAGAAAAGTCAAAATAAGTCCAAAAATATTCTCAACACAGTTCGCTGCGGAGATTAAGCAAGAACACGTAAATCCCATTACGGTCCGGAGAGCACTACCTGAGACGAACTACAATTGTCGTTTTGCTAGACGTAAGCTTTAATTTCGTTAATCAATCAAAATAAACGTTTAGCATATTCCAAGAAGTATTTGCGTAAGCCAAATGATTTTTACGACCAAGTGCTGTTCTCAGATGAAAGCACATTGAACATCTTTCGCTCAAGTACAAAGAACTAGAAAAACGAAACCATGCTGCAATTCTAAAACATAGTGGTGGAAGGGTGCTTGTGTGCGACTGTATGACCGCTGCAGGGATGGGAAATCCGATCAAGTAAATACATATGTATTATAAAGATTAAAAAAAAAAAATTATTATAAAAACAACAAACATCTTATTCTTTGAAATTAATATCAATTTAATCGCTATAAATACTATAATAAAAATTATATACAAATTCATTTCTTCATATAAGTTTTCATGGAATTACCTTCATTTCTAATGATTATTATTTCTAATAATATTTTATTCATGTATGTACGTACAATTGTGTTTCATGTGTGTGTGTATTTTTTTGGGTCGATATCTATATAAATTATTCATTCATTTGGGTCCCAAATGAACGTTTCCAAACAGTACTACGTAGTACGTTCTACATGTTAACATACATAATTATGTATGTAAAAGTACGCGCACTTATATACGGACAACGTTATACATACATATATGCAAATGTATATGTATACATATAATCATGTGTCGAAAGCAGCGACAATACCCTGAGTATCGAGTTTGTGAACATTATCTTTTAAAGATGTTCATACGTCTAAATAAATATTATATGAACAAAAACAAAACAAAAAAAAAAGTAACTATTACTCATCATTGCGAACAAACTACAGAATACAACACACAACTCAAACTATTAAAACAATTGTTTGTTTTTGTCGGTACGTGAGCTCTCTTGCTCACGTTGTGCACAAAAAGAGCGTATAAATTTAATTTGGTACAAATACAAAAACATTTTTACACAGATACTTCACATAGATACTCATGTATACAAAATTTTACAAAACAATGTGCTCTCTCTTCTGTTTCAAACACTCTTTGACAAAAGACTCTTTTTGTTTAGAATTTGTTTTTTCCCTAGTTCTCCGACTCTCTTGGTGATGCTAAAGAACTAATGGAACAACAACAACAATCATCCGCATAAAAATAAATAAATCTCACTGATAAATCAAACGTCTGCAATTGGTGAATTTAGTCCATTGAGGCAAAAAAAAACCAAATATCTTACTCAGGTCTTTAGTAACTCAGTTAGAAGAGATGTGCTTACATTCAGAGGGACACGTCAGAGATGAGAGAGTCGGAGTTTGACATGTGGATATTTCGGATGGGGATGTTGTTATTGCTGAGATGAAATCTTTTCTTTTTTTTCAAGAGTTTTTTTGGTGTTGCATGGTTTTTTTTCTAGATTAGTTTATCCAATCCCATAATGACAATTTACAAATCTGTTGCATACACACAGGAAGCTCTACGATTGGAAGATGACAAGTTTTTCTTGTTGGCCTCTTTTATGCTGAAAAACAACAACAACACAAAAAAAAGGAGATTTTATTTGTTAGTTTTTCTCTCTGTCTCTTTCTTTTTAACGCATTTTCTTCTTCTTTTCATGATGATAAATTTGGCAGAGATAGTTTTATATTTTGCAGTTTTTTCTTTTCTTTAGAGAGCAGGATGATTATCGACCATTTGGTTTGGCTTTTCTTGTTTTACTTCGGATTTCTTTTAAATGTGTGTGAGCGGTTAAGAGCGGTGGGAGAAAGGATGTGGGGTAAGTTATTATGCATACAAAAAAGTTGATGTTGATAATTTAGGTTGGGGAGAATAAAAAAAAAATTCAGTCGCTGTAAAGGCTTTAAATAGATTTATAGAAATCCTTTGTTCGGGTGGCCTATAGAATCAATGTTCAAAACTTAAGTGGAAATTAAGTCTGATTTGTAACAATATTTCAGTTTTTTAGTTAATTTAGGTAAACCGATAAGTCGATTTTGTTTAAAAATAAGTTTAAACTGGTTGTTTAGACGGCAGCGGAACAAGGCGAACTTATACAAGGCGGTCTTATTTTGACAACGGATACAAAACTGTATAATTCTTTAAAGTTGTGTCAAAATAATACAACACTATAGTAAACAATTCAAATAAACATTTTATTATGTTTTTAATTTTAAATTGTGTGTTTTTAAATGTAATCATTAAAAAACGTTTTACATATCAAAATTCTAAGTTAAAATTATAGAATTTACGAAAGATTCCCCAGAACCCTAGAACGGTATACCATTTTGACACATGTTTAGTTATTAGCTGTTGTTTACGCAGCCAGCCAAGGTCACCTTGTATTTATTCTCCTTTCTTCGGAAATTTTTTTATATTTTTCCCGTGAGAACAAGTTCCTTAATTTATTTGTCATAAAAACCGTCAATGTTGTCGTTGTTGGCATTGTACTAAGCACTCTCTCTCCCCATTTTTCTAGTGAACAGTAACTACTTACAGTGCGACCAATTATTTCTTTTAAACTTAAATTTAAAAGAATAACTAACACTAACATTTACAGTCTTATTTTTAATAATAAATGTCCATACACTACTTAACTAGACACTAGTGGATATGAAGGTGTTTAGAATATAGTATTAATTGCAATATTGTGTAGTTACTACGAGTGGTTTGCTTCATTGTTCTTTTATTACCGGTTATTTTTTGTAAAAAGTTGGCTGAGTTCCAAAACATGATAATACTTAGTACTCAAAGTCAAACATGTATCATCAAGTTAAACGATGCTCAGTTCGTTTATTTTGTACGCATCGATAACTTTTTTGGTGCACTTTGAGACAGATGACATTTTAAAATTTTACACGGTTGTTTATAATGCATTTAAAAAAGCGACTTTCTTTGCAACCCTATTATAAAAAAACATATGAAAAGTAATCAATTATTAACAATCCGTGGCAGTTGCATCCAATAAAACGTGTAGAATCAGTTAAAGCTGAATCCTTTGTATTGTTCAAAATATATATTTGAGATTTTGGAATTCAGAAGATATCGTTCATCTTGACTTTTGTTTTAAAACGCTGGGTATCGTCCTCTCACATCTCCTCATCGCATCGGAAAACAGACCGTGATAAAAAAAAAAATTATGCAATATTTTTAAGAAACATTCGAGCTGAAATCCTCTAACATTTGCTCGCCTCAAAATCGTTGAAAAAGCTTTATGGATTTTTCCCAAATCACAAGTTTTTCTTTCACCATCCTTCATGTAACCGCATACCTTTTAAATGAAAAAGTTAAATCCTTGCGAGACAATGCTGGGAAAGTGACTCAGAATTTCTTTGCTACGGAAACTACTGTTAAGTAATGTCCTGTGGAAAGAAGGAGATTTTTCAATAATGCTCTAAATTTCTGTGCAGAATTTTAGTCGACTCCTACTGACGAGAGAATTTCCTAAAATATGTATATTGAATTTAATTCAATATTCGTCAAAAAGTAGTTCTAACTCCGACTCCGACTCCAACCGCTGAAATTTTTTAAGTCCGCCTCCAACTCCGTCTCCGACTCATACTCTTACAATGATGCTAAATGTATATGAGACAGGTTCTTATTTGAATTTAAACTCTTTTTTTAATGAAGTACATTTTAAATTGTTACATATAGCAAGAAAATTGTTCTGTAAACATTTCGAATCGATATTTAAAACATTACAACTCCAATTTCGAAGAATTTTTGTTTTGGAATATTTTAGAAAATTTTCTTAAATTTTTTTGCCGCATAATTTTGGAGCCAGAGTCGTAAGTTATTGTGGGTACTTCGACTCCGACTCCGGTACAAAAACCTCAACTACGACTTCACAGTCCTAAAAAAAAAGTCAACAAATCAGGAATATTTTTTAAGACATTGGCTATTTTCTAGTTATTTTACAAAACTGAAATATTATGGAAAGTTTGTCCACTTGTCTTCAATTTTTTGAGACGAACTCTTTAGACTGAAATTAATACGGAGATAACCGTTCGGAAATTAAGTGCAACTCTTTCGGCAAGAGCAAGTAAATACTATTTAAATATACATATAATTTAAAACGTCGGGATATTTGCAGTTGAATTCAGTATTTCCAAACGGGCCTTATAAAGTTTAAAATTTGGATATCGCACTTGATCACAAAGAGGGTATTAATTCAAAATTAAAAATTTTTCAATAGAAGCAAAACTATTTTTAGTTTTACATTAAAGGCATATGAAAAAGAATTTATAAACCAACCGTTTCATTACCATATAAAAGACAAAGTAGCACGATATTTTTGCAGCGGATAGATATGAATATTACGTGTCGATTTTTTTCAAAAAGTGAAAAAATAAAAATTTTGAGTTAATACCCTCTTGTTGACCAAGTGCGATATGTATAATTTTTAAATAAATAGGAATAAAAAGAGATTTCTTAAAAATGTTTTCTCTTAAAATAGTAATGGTAGTACGGTAATATTTTAAACATTTTATGGGTCCATTAATATGATAAGCAATATTTAAAAAAAAATTATAATCTTATCAGTAAAACAAAATTCTATTTAAAACAAAGAGGAGGAGCTCTTGAGCAATAATTAATTGAAAAATATTTAAAATTTAAAGCAGGAAAAAACCAGTTAGAATCGTTTATTCGTCTGTGGCGAATTTTTAATACCCTTCACATTAGCAAACAAAACAGAATAAAAAAAAAAAATTTGATGAGTCTTTTTTTCGCTTAAAACATATTTCTCTATTTTAGCGGCAAACCATATACATAAGTATGTTTTTGTGATACAAAAAAAAAAAAAAAAAAATATGATTTTGTGGGTAAAAATTAGAGGGGGTCGTTGCTTTTTGCCCATATCTCTGCTATTTGTGGACCACTCTGGCTGAATTTCAGTAGCAACAAATCCGTATTATATGTGATATAAGTGTATAACAACATTGTCCCCTTCATTTCCGGAGTTTTGGCAACCCCATTCCAATGGACACACGGAGAGACGGACATCGTAAAATCAACTTCGCTTCGTTATTTTATTAAATTTAGTACCAGTACAGAACATTTACATAAATAAAGAAAAATTCAAGATTTTTCACCATACAAAAATTTCCACAGCGAAAACTGTAAAATTAAGTACAGTTCTGTACAATACAGATATACAGTACCCTTCACCATGGTGCGATAAGAACAGAAAGTTATACAAATACCGTTATTTCGATAAAAATAAATCGATTTTGTGCCACGCCCACTTCTCCAATAATGCCCACATTTTGTCAGATGTTGTGTATTGATAACGAAGATGCTTATCACTAATATGGAAACTTTGTCTCTATATTTCTACAATTCCACCCATATTTTTAGAAAGGTTGTGCATTGTATGAGAAGTAACACGCGCACTTCAGCAATCCTGCCAATCTTCCCCCAAACGGCCCCAGCCGTTCTTCAGATATTAAGAGAAAAAGCAACAACAAGGGTTTGGTAGGTAAAATTGGAGACAATCCTGGCTTTTTATCAATATCTCAGCCATTAGTGGACCGATCTGGCTTAATTTTAATAACGAACTTTTCGGGACCATATGTGATATTAATATAGAACAAAATAGTCCCCGTCATATCTGGAGTCATCGGGAAACTCATTTAACTAATATACGGGCAGACGGACATCTTTAAATCAACTTCGCTACTCATAAGGACCCAGAATACATATACTTTATAGGGTCTTAAATCAACATTGTATATAAATACCCTTTACACCTGTGGTAAAGTCACATGTCTTACGAATTTAGATTTTAATTGAGAAGCTTGAAGTCAAATACTTTTAAAATTATTTGTTAACTTTGGCCCTTAAGTCGGATTTTTTTTTTTTTTTTTGAAAAATCTTTCGAAACATTTATTTAACTTACAACTCAAGTATTCATGATTTCAGTAAACAAATTTTTCCTTGATATATTCTATAGCAAAATCAACCATTTATTGCACCAAATAAATATTCAATATTCTTTAAAGTCTACATAAAAAAAAAAAAAAAACAAACAGAAAATTGTTTGAACAATCTAAATACGAGTTCGAATGAGTAACATTTTATTTGTATATTTTTTATTTATCCATTTCCACACCCTTATAAAAGGCAAATAAATAAAAAATATAAAAAAATGATGTTAAAAAAAAAACTAAAAAAGTATTGAAAAAAAACCAAGTATTCCAATCAATAACGGCAAGTCATTGAATAATTTATCATTGGGAGAACCTTATACTTTCATAGATACAAAAAGCACTAAAAAGCAGCAACAACAATGGCAACAAATTAAAGCAACAACAACAACAACTATAACGACGACGACAACATCACTATCAAGAACAAATCCACCAACAGAAATCGTAATAAACATACCACCAGCGACATCAGCAACAACAAGAAGCAGAGAAATCAAAGAATGTAATCGTAGAAGAGAAATTTTAGCTCCTCCGTAATTTTATCTTAATTTTGTTTGATGTTTTGTTTTAAAGTAAAAATAACGTCTTTATCAAAATTGTTTACTTTTTTATTGAAGAACTAAAGGTATCCATCGACTATACAATATTATTGAGTACTTTATTGCTATTATTATTGTCGTTTGGCTACTCACTATTCAATAAGTTGTTCAATATATAAAAAATCTATGTAAAAGGAAAAAACCAACTAACCATGTGCTTATTGTACAATGGTGCCAACACATTAGTCCATATTTCTTTTTGCGCAATATCAATCAAAAGACTTTTGCTTTTATCCACTATATTGTTGAAGCTACTAACTAATTTAGGGTTATCCATAAAGTTAAATAAAACGCACATTAAGATATAATTTCGATTAAACTTTAATGTCATTACAATAATTGGACCTTGACATTACGTGCGAAATACAATGTCAGATAAATTACCACCTCGAGATTGCTTGCAGCAGTCGATTCCTTTAAGGTAGCTTTCGACCACTTTTATCCTAATTTTAGGTAGTATCTCGGTGATAACTTGACGAATTGTGGTTTTAAAATTCATCAACGTTAGAGGATGATACGCATAGACATGGTATTTAACGTAGCCCCACAAAATAAGTCCAACGGCGTCAAATTGCATAATCTTGGTGGCAAATTTACGTCGCCAAAACGTGGATTTACTCGTTCTGGAAACAACATCGGTTGTGTTGTGTGGCTCATGGCAACGTCTTGTTGAAACCACATATCAGCCAGATCATAATCGCCAGTTGCAGGCCAAAAAAAGTCGGTTATCATACGGCCATAACGCTCTAAGCCGTGGAATCGACCGATTCAAATTATCCGCCACACTTTCACTAACAGAAGCGATATTTTCGACAAAGCGCACATTGCGATGATGCAAAGGCCAGACCACATCAGTAACGCTTTCATACTCTTCAATTATTATTATAACCTTGCCAATTCCTTGCACAGTAGACCGATCATGACGACCATAATCACCCCGTAATGCTCAAAAAGTGTGCAAAGATTGAACCACCACTTTTCTCTAAACGATCCATATTCGTAATGGGCAATGCAACTTCAGATGGCAGATATTTAACAGCTGACAGCCTTGCCAAAATTGCGGTTTTGAAACCACCAAATGGACAACCCTATATAATATACACACAGCCAATTTTGTTGTGCAATATCCATTGTTGGACAATAACATTGCACATGTGTGGGAATATCCTCTAAAAAGAACTAATTCCTTTAAGACACCTAATTTTACAAACGCAAAATCTATCCCAAATGTACAAAAGAGTAAAAGACGCAAACGAGTTCACAACTGAAATAAAATCAAACTAAGAAGAGTAGATAAAAAATCAACAAGAACCTCCAATTTAATAAAACAAACCAACAGCGAATAATCCACTATAAATAATACACAATAAATATCTAGTGGTAGATACATTTTTCAGTTTCGACCTGAAATTGGGAATGAGAATGTAAATGAGAATTTCAAATACATACTGCTGGTTGCTTGGATACTGTATACGATGGAAAATGTTCAAAACAAACGATTTTTGTATTCTTTTTTTTCAGCACACAATGGCAATGAGGGCTAAAACTCAACAACAATAAAAATTGTTATGAACAGAAAAACAGCAATAACACTGCACTACAGAAAAGTGGATTTTCATCACAGTGAATTTTTATTTAATTTATTTTTTATTTTTTGTATCATGGAAAAGAAAACATTAAGCACCTGCCTTAAGCCCGCACTACAACCAACAGCCAGCAATATCACCACCCCACCCCTTAAGCAAAAGGCCACCTAAATTACAGAGAGGAGTCTCCACAAATGTCTAGATGAAATCATAGAAAATTGTTGGTATAACGTCTATTCGTTGCGCAAAAAAAAAATGATGGCAGAGACTGACTGAGGGCATCCATAAATGGAATAAAAACACAAAGAATATGCAATAAAAAAATACAAAAATCAATAAAATATTTGAAGAGTTGAAAAAGGCAGAAGGTGAAATAAGATAAAAATTTTAAAGAGAAAAGGACAAACATTGAAGGAAAGCTAAAATTTTTCGATAAAATAAAAAACTTAATAAAACAATTTATTTTTGGGTAAAAAGTTTTTAAGAACCTTAGAATTTTGAAAAAATTAAATTCAAGTATAAGAGCGCAGCAATTTAAGTATAAGAAGGTAGTATAAGTAATTTGAGTTTAAAGGCGGTAGACTAATTCTAACGTTAAATATTGCACAGTAGTCTAAATACAAATCGGTCGTTTAAGTTAAATAAGTTGGCTTAATGTAGAACATTAATATGAGTATAAGACGATAGATTTATTAAAGGACGATAAGAAGATCACAATATGAGTATAAGGTAGTTCAATTATAAGATAAACAACACGACATAACGACACTCTAATACGATTATCTCAATATGATTTGGCGTTCTGAGTAAAAACTGTTGTTTAAATAGTTGTAGTAGTCTGTGTGTGATGCGGTGATCTGAGTATAATATTATAATGTCAGTAAAGACGGTAGTCTAATTATACGATGATATAAAATTGTAGTTTAAGTGAGACAGTGGTATAAATCGAAGTACTCTATGGTACTACTGATATAGAACTGCTGTCTGAGTATAAAATGGTTTAATACGGTGGGCTTAATATACATTGATATCCTAAGTAGTTGCTGTGATCTAGCGAAAGATAGTTAACAGAATATAAGACTGTAGCCGTAGTATAAGATAACAGCAGTCTGATGTGGTTGACCCCTTTACTAAGTGGGGGTCTGATTATAAAATAGATATAAGTTAAAGGCATTGGCCGAAACAGATATTATAATAATGTCGTCTAAATGTGCCCGTACACGACATGTTTTTTACATCTTAACTGTCAACTTTTCAAGTCACATGTAATTGTGCATATCTGTCAAAATTGCTTTCTTACATTAGGTTTATAATAGGTGTGTTCCACAAGATCTTGGGCAAGTTTGGACTAATGAGAGTAAAATAAAAATTACTCTCTAAATTTGCCAAAACAACCCAAAATTGCTGAAACGCAAAAAACCATTTTTGCCCTTCTTCAAATACTAATGCTGCGTACTTTTCAAATTAAGATCTATTTAAGTGATTTAAGACGCTTAAACGTCATAACCTTATAAAACCAAAACATTTGCATCATTGTCATTTTTTATATTTTGTTTTTTGTTATATTACAGACTAAGGGAAATATGTATGCAATAATGTACTTACCATTTTAACTTTTCCATTAAAACCATACATTTTGCTTTTATATGTATATATTTTTTAATAAAAATTAAACTTTTTCTTTTGCTTGTTAGTTTTCTGATTAATTTATCAGTTTCATATTAAAACAAAAACAGCTGATTGTTTATTCTTGTCCGAACTTACCCAAAGAAAAAGTTCGGGCAAATTTGTACTGGAAATGAAAATAATTACTCTCTCAATTACTCTCTTAATTGCACAAAAATTGTTAGGTGGACCCCTTTTTGGTAACTTTGTACAAGTTCGGACTGTTTCGTTATGCATGTGGATCAGAGCTAATATTTGGTCAGAAACGTAATTTGGTTCTGACATTGTCTCTATTTTTCTCATAGTTATTGCAGAAACCAAAGTAGTTGTCGGTTTCAAAACAGCGAGCTGTCACCACAAAAATTTTTATTTGCGCCGTAAAAGAATGCAGTCATCTTAACTTTTTTTCTTTAAATTCGAAGATACCAATTTCGACTATTATAATGAAAGGTTTTATATAAATATATATACATAATTTCTATTCAATGGTGAAATGATCAATAGTGGACCGCCGCTGCTAGTTTCTTCCCGGCATAGATTTCTGAAACAGCTGATGTCTGATGATTTGTCAGAAGAAAATAAAGCACGCTCTAATTGAAATTTTGTCAGATGACTTTGCGTCTGACTTTTACAGATGCAATGTTTTAAAGGTAACACACGACATGTATGTATTTTGCAGTGGGAAATTTGACAAGTCATATGTAAAAAACATGTCGTGTACAGGCACGTAAAGTAATTACTACACAGAAAAAATGAAATATATTCTCTAATCACCAAATTTATACCAAATTCATAATATCAAGCTAACAAGTTGTTGATTTTGCACCTATTACCAAAATGATTATATTGATTACTAAAAATTGTTAAATTGTAATTATTTTTTTTTTCAATAAATGATATTTCTGATTTTAATTAAAAAAATTATAAAAAAACTTTGTCATTTCAAAGAATGTGTTAATTTATTTAATTAAATATTGACAATTCCCAACAACAATTCTACAAGTTTAAATTATTTTATTTTTAAACGAAAAAATCAATTAATATTTTATGATATTTAATTAATATGTTAATTAAATATTTTTTTCAAAACAACTTAAATATTGATTAAATCAATATAATATTTTTAATTTTCTTTCAACTAAAAAAATAATTGATTCAATTATCACTTTAATTAAATTTAAATACTTTTTAAACCTTTTTTCTGTGAAATTATATGGATGAACAAGTAGTTGAGAATACGGTAAGTCCACGGCTGTATAAGTTCAGAAAGGTAGTTTCTGCATTAAAAGGTATTATGCGGCATTTGGAATAAATAGGAGAAGACCTAAAAAATTGTGTGGGTGGGTTTTTGTCGCAATATTGCCCTACTATTTGACCAATGTCAAATAGACCGGCATTGATCGATTGTTTTAAATGTTCTTTTTGTTTTTTCTCATACTATTCCGCTGTTCGCTTTACCGTTACTTGAATTATTGCAACATTTTTGCATCACATTTCAATTTTCAAAATGATCTGGTTGTGTCTTCAAATACAAAAGTACTAATCGTTAACAAATAGAGGAGGGGAAGATTTTCCACTAAAAAAGATGATAGATTTTAATGTTTCAAACCAACTGAAGTCATTTGATGCAATAAAAATGCGTTTTAGCAAAAAAATATAACGAGATGTATCAATTGTGCGTATCCTGAAAGTCCTTGAATGATATAAAAATGGTAAAACATAAACATGGATTATATTTTCATACGATATAGAGACCATATGAGTATATTCCAAAAATTATGAAAAAATTCGCTGTAGTTAAGCGTAGAGTCTGAAAGGGATAAGTTATGTTAGGCCCATTAGACAGCCAAGAGAAGAAAGGCTTACTCGGGTTCTTAAAGCGGTCTTTTTGTGGTACCCTGAATCTGTGACCAGAGTCAATCCAGTGCTCACCAGATAATTCCGTTGACAACACTGAAGTCTTTAACCATTTCGATTCGCTGCAGGAAAGAGAGATCGACCTTAGTTCTACAGTAAACAAAGCGTCCAAACACGACAATTCTGGTCTCGCAAAATGCCTTATACTAATGGCCCCGATACCCGGGCGTTGGCAGAATGAGTGAAACACCATCTTCTTCTCTTCCTCATTATGACAACCTGACCATTTCGACCTATCAAAATGATCAGGCCTTCGGCGAACATGTCGTGCAAGTCATATCCTTGTTTAGCAGGACGTCTACAGTTTGATTTCCAAGGCAACCACTGTGCCCTGGAACCCACGCCCGTGTTAGCTTAGAATGTTTAAGGGTAGTTTACACTATTATACTTTGTATAAATACATGTAAAAAACTCAAGTAATATGTAAAAGTGTGATGGTGTGAATGCAACGTGTCATGAAAATGACAAGTATTATGAAAAAAAATTTGACATCTCACAAAGTATTATGGAATACGTAAGACTTGTGTGATAGTGTAAACTAGCCTTTTGCAATCTCAGCTTGCGACATCCGGCATTCCACAGTTAATATAGATGTCGTGAAGACACCAGTCAGAGCTGCAATATGCATATATTTCTCGATATACGATAATACCTCTGCCAATTCGCCGCCCGCCATATGACAGAGATTTCTGCCTGCAATACACTGCTGTCACCGCGCAGCCTAAAAGTCTCCATTATGCCCAATTCTTCGATGAATAAACCTCCATCTACAAAAAAGCGATAGCTTTTGCATAAGATGGTATAACTATATTCTGGGAGCTAATTCTGGCAGTCGTGATCGACTACTTTTTCGATTCGAAAGTAATTTTATAACAAATTCTTTCAGTCCATACTGAACGCATCGAACTTATTTTTTCAGTGTTGTAAAAACAAAACTAAATGCTTTACAAAACTGAAAAAATAGTTTCGATTTATTCAGTATCGACTGAAAGAATTAGAAATAAAATTGCTATCGAATCGAAAAAGTATTCGATCACGACTGCCAGCATAAGCCCCCATGTTACAAGGCGAAAGCTTAAATAAAAGACGATGGTTTGAATTTAAAATGCTATTTCTAGTATAAGACGGTACCCTTCAATCATATGGGGGATTCACAAAGTGTGCTATCAAGTCATATCGTCAAAATGTCCTAAATAATATTTTACAATTGTTTAAAGAAAAATATTGTTGTGTTGCAAACAAAATAAAAATTTTAATTTTGTGTTCATTGATACGTCATAACTGTACGGTAGATATTTAAATTACAAGCGGTTGACCACATCAGTCATATATATTTCTTGCAATTATTTAGGGACATATGACCTTGCAACTTTATGACTACCTTGTGACTCCCTCAATAGTGTTAATATGAAACGTTGGTAAGCTTAAAGATATAAGACTGAGAACATGGCGTTTTTTCTCAATGTTTGAAAGAGTTTGATTGTAATTTTGGTCTGTTTATTAGACAATAATCGGATTAAAACGAATACAGTAGACTGTTCCCGTTTTAAGACTGTAATCTAAGTATAAGTGTATTTAGAAGCGGCTATAATGCAGAATTCAGGATAAAATATTATATTTTTTTTTGTCCGAGTATAAGACTTTGATAGTTAATATAAGAATAAATTTCTAATCGAATTACATATATTTTGTCTGACCGTATTCTATGTACTAGTCATAAGTATGAATATGAAACAATAGTCCGAGTATAAGAAGGAACCATATAATTAATCGAGTATGATAGAAAAAATTTACATGCTTCATTGAAAAATTTTAAAAATCATCTGCTTAATTTAAAGGAATTCAAACACATGGTTGCCCCGGTAGGCAAGTTGGTAGTGAGCTAGTCTATCAATACCGGGGTTGCGGGTTCGATTCCCGCCAGAGACTCTGGTCTCCTGCAGACAAGCGAAAAGCTTCGCGGGATTTGGTGTAGGAATAATCAAAAAGAAAAAAAATTTCTAATTACTTTCAGAAAAAGTATTTTAAATTAATATTGGTAGCCCTATAACTAGTTTATATAACCCAAAACACATATGGAAAAATAAACAATAATTTGTAACGTAAATCTGATTACATGTCGCTGGCTCAATAATACAAGGTTGTTAGTTAAATAGCAAAAATAGGTAGAACATCAAGTTAATAATTCCAAATAAAATTACCCAACAAAATTTTGTAGTTGCCGTCTGTGGACTAAACCTGAAATTTGTAAATTGTCCCATACGACCCTAAATTATTACTAACTGAAAATCAAAAATATTTGACATACAACTTTGTAATACGGAGCCAACGATATGTAAAATAAAAAAATTTTTAGAAAACATTGAACAACTGCTCAATTTAAGTAAATATTACACAAATTTACACCTTTAACGAACATTTTAAAGGTGGAAAATTCCCCATCAATTAATGATACCAATTTCGATTAAAAAAATTGTTTCTTTCTATTTAATTTTAGTGGATTTATTATTTTGGGTGCGTTTTATTTGAATAATATTTTTTTTTTCGTTGTTTGTACTTAAACCTGGAGATAAGTTTTGTGACATTTCATTTTATCTTTGAGATTATTTAATGATTGACAATTCTTTGTTTTCTTTATTTGTTAAGATAATTAATATTATTTTCAATTATTGCCACGGTTTTGCGTCATAATCAGTTTCTCGAGATTTTCAAGGCAGATGACTTCTTATCAATTAAATGTTCAATTGAAAAAAAAAATTGTTATCAATTAACCACAAGCGAAATTTTTTTTGTTGACCTAAAAATTTTAAAACAGAAAAAAAGGTTTGTGTACTTAAAATTTCATTGCACGTTAAGTTATTTAAACAGAATTATCAAACAAAACTTTTGTGTCATTAAATAAATCTCTCGGTAAAAATCAAAGCTCTATCTAAATATAATTGAAAGAACACATTAACTTAAATAAGTAAAACAAAAAAAAAAAAAAAAAAAATAACAAAAAAAAAGTCATGCTTACCATCCATCTTCATTAGATGGATGAATAAATGAATGAATTGGTTTGTGTTATATTTATGTCCCATTTCGGGTACGTTTTCGAATTGAAAAAAAATTAAAAAAAATCTTCTTCATTGGCCTTAGCAAAATAGTTGATGATTTCCATTTGTTTATGCAGAGCAGAAACAAGACATTTGAAGAAAAAAGAAACGAAAAATATTCGTAATAATTATTTTATGGTAAAATAGAAAACTATAAACCAAAATAGTAACAGTCATAGATTTTCTATGTTATTTTAAAGTGGGAGCACAGTGGTTAAGAAGCAAATAAAATTACAATAAATATGTATGATAGAAAAGCTTAAGTATAAGACGGTAATCCAGTTTTCCATAAGCCAATTAGTTTAAATTGCTTTTAGTTTCATTCGAGTTAATTTTGCCTTTATATCGCATGTCAAGTTAAACTCCGATCTAGATCTAAACGACCTTTGTCCTCCATTGTTTTAACGACACTACTATCTGAAATATATGATCCTGTAAGTAACGAGATCGTGTACGCTTAGAAAAGCTGTGCCATCAGCATATGTTGAAGTTTGGGTGTAGTTGTTTGTTACCATGTCCGAAGTATATATAAATTATAATTGAGATGCATCCTTGTGGGGCTCCAGCTTCAATTGGCTGAGGAGAGCTTGAAAAATCGCCTTCTTTAATCATACATTTTCGACCGACTAAGTATCTTTCTAATAGCATGTGTGTGTTTACGGGTAAATTTCGCTTCAATTTATGAAATAAGCCTTCATGCCAGACCTTATCAAAAGACTGAGAAACAACGATAAAAAGAGCAGAGCAATATTTTGTTTTTTTCAAAGGGCTTTCTTATGGCGTTTACTATTCAATGGGTTTGTTTAATTGTGCTGTGCTTTCTTGTAAACCGAATTGATGATGGAATATTAGAAGGTATAAGAATGTGGTTTCAAAACAGTTGAAGTAAAAAACGATAGTCTGAATATATGACAATGACCATTAGTCATAACGCTGATTTATTTTGACATCAGTACAGTGCGATGACAAACTGTCATCAGTGCGATGACATAATATACCATGTCATCAGTGTAATGACAAACTGTAAACAGTGCAATGACAAACTGTCATCAGTGCGATGACATAATATATCATGTCATAATATATTATAACCATTATTTTCATGTTTAAAAAGTAAAAATACAAGCAAAAATTCCATACATTAACTTTTAAAAGTATAATGAGGACAAAAACCGTATCGGGCATGTTGCTGGTGTCTTATAATTGAGAGTTCTTCTGTAAACAAAGGGCGGAATACAACAAAAGTGAAGCAAACATGTGTAACGGGTATGTAAATAATAATACATAATCTTTCACTTCGATTTAAGTCAATACCAATGACAAACTGTTTAATTGGGATTGAGCCTAATGAGTCGTTTCTTCGATGTTACTGAGTCATCGTACTGACGACATGATTTATTGAACTGACCCGGATTCGTAATTTCTGTGATGTCGATGTGTCAACCCATGGATGGCGTTATTTCAATTTTTGAACCTAATGACAATTTGGGCAAGTGATGTTAAGGCTGACATCACAGTGATGTAAAGTGTCATGGGGTCAAAAATGAAGACACTTGTCATAGTACTGATGTCAAAATACATCAGCGTTATATCGTTTTTTCTATCAGTGTAGTATAACAATTAAAAGATCAAAACGTCTATTTTCAGAGTTTGAGTCAATTGCTTAGAAATAAATCTGTTTTTAAATAAAAAATAAAAGAGTAGGGTCTTTTTATAAAATAGCTTAACTATATTAGTATTAAGAGTATAGTACAATTTAAACACTTGTAACCACTGTGCAAAGTGTGCTTGTATATATTTAAATATAATTTAACTATTTGGTCATTTTTTTTTTGATAATAATTTATACGAATCAGCCGTTAAAAATAACATTTCAATAGACATACACAAAAGCAATACAAACACTTCAATTCGTAAATACAGCAAGTACCATAAATGCTTGTACGATTGAATATGTCTGTGGTATTTTCAAGATAAATTTTCTTACAGTTGGGAGACAAAAACAAAAACACGATGAATTAAGAGAAAAAAAAAAAAATAACAGCAGACAGACAGAGGCATGTCTAACTGATAGGTGTAACGAGTATATGAAAGTAGGCCTACCATCTCGGTTTAATATGCTGAAGTGTCATTACACAAAAATAAAATGAAAATAAACCGCTGAAGAAAAATAATAATGAAATAATAATGAAAAAATACAGTAGTTACTTACTTAAGGGTACTTTACACTATTACAAAAGTCTTACGTATTTTGACGAAAATGCTTCCCTGATCTTATTATTGTTTGAAAGTTTGCAAAAAAATAACAACCCTACAAGAAGACTACCAATCATTTTACTAGTTAGATGACCAGTAGTGTTCACCGATTTATTGGTTATAGTTTCTATTAGTTTATTAAGAGCAAAATTAAAAAAACTGACCGAAACCTTGCGTACATGTGATTTTGCCTCTCTCTCTAACTCTTTATGTCTCTAACTCTAATTCAATGTAAATTTGTTGCAAGTGTGTTAGTTATAAAAAAATTTTTTTTTTTGTAGTTTTGGTTGTTCATTTCTTGTAGGGATCTTATCATGACAGGGTTATATTTTCCTTAAAAAAAAAAAATAATAGCCCGTTTACACTACAGCAAAATCTTGTACTTACGAGATTTAAATAAAATCTAGTTGCTTTTGCCTAGACAAAACAAGATATACTTCTTGACTAGATTTTGACGAAATCTACTCAAAATCTAGTTTTACTTAGTAATTAAAATATGGGTTTTTCCATATAGTACTAAAAATTACTCCCCTGTAGCCCGTTTCTGTATTTCTCGCATCGTAAAATTTCCCGCATGAAACAAGTGAATTATGACAAAAACAGTGCAATATGAAACAAAAAATGGTTTTTCTCACATAAGTGTTTCTGTACTTTTACTTTACGAGAATTATCTGTCATTTAAATAATTTTCCAGCAATTATTGGAATAATGTGAGAACAAGTGTTTCTGTAACAATATTTTGCAAAGAGTTTCTCACAAGAACTGTCAAAATAAGTCATATTTGAAATTGATGCGAGAAAACAAAATTTAAAAAAATGGAGCCCAAATTATGTATGTACATATGTACACAAGAATGTGTATAATTTTATTTTATTTTAAAAGAAAGAATTTAAATGATGAAAGTAAGTATATAAAACACAATTGTTATATTTTGTTATTTAAATTTTTTTGGCCTTTCATTGTGTTTGTTTTATGCAGGGCTGCCAGATAAATTTGTAAAAAAACGTCAATATCCTAAGCAAAAATAAAAAAATCGTCTATTTTTTCGGACAATTTAAAATTAATTTTGACGAATTTTGTTCGATTTTTTATCATATAATCACAAATTGTTATCATATAAACACATAATAAAAAAAAAAAAAAAAAAAAAAAAAAAAAAAAAAAAAAAAAAAAAACATTAAGTTCATGGGTAAAATATACATAAGCTTGAGGTCTATTTAAATAAAATTATTTATTTTATTTTCCTTAATCCGATAAGAAGAGTTTAAAATTTCAGATTGTTATTTTTCCCTGCAGAAATCACACAAAGGAGTGACAAAATATCATATTGAAATAAAATAAACACTTTTGGACAAAGTAAAAGGCAAAAATTTCCTAAAGTGCATTGACTGAAAAATGGGGTAATAGTTTAATCTTTTGATCACACAAACAAATGTATTAAATAATCCAAGCAAATAAAAATTAAACAGTTTTCGTTCGAAATTTTGCTTTTGCCGATACATTTTTTAATCTGTCTTGTTTTTAAAGATATCGGTTTTCTGTGGTGCCTAATACACAAACATATAAAACTATTTAAAATTGTTTTATTTCAAAGACTGAATCGTCACTAGAAAATAATCAGCAAATTGTCACTTTGCCAATTTTGGAACAAAAATAAATCGTCAAAATGTCGATAAATCTTTAAATCTGGCAGCCTTATTTTTATTATATATATTTCTTTCGTTGACGTTTCGCTTGCATTTGACACTTAATTACTGGAAGTATTCCAGTTAAAACAGAATCTGTGTTGTCTGTTCTCGCATTTAAATACAGAAACACTTTTTTCTCACAAATCGAGAAACGATGGAATATTTTGTTTCACACTTAATATGAGAAAATTTGCGATGCGAGAAATACAGAAACGAGCTACTGGGCAAGAAAAAAAATGACATTTTATTAAAAAAAAAAAAAATGGCGGCTTGTTAAAACAATTTAAGAAAATTGTAAAAAAATGGAACAGATTAATAATATTGATAAAATAAATTAAGTTGATCATAAATTAAAGGTATTTCAAAGTTTTAAATGCCTATTTCTTATAATGGGTGATTCAAGTTGGGATACTTTTTCCAATAGCCTTTTTTGACAAATCACGGTGTGAGTCGTGTCATGCTGTCATGTTATTTTTGTTTAGTATTGTTTGGCATTTCTTAATGGAAAGATTAACGCCAGAACAACGTTTACAAATCGTTCAACTTTATTACGAAAATTCACGTTCTGTGAGGAATGTGTTTCGTGCACTTCGCCCAACTTATGGTCAACATAATCGGCCTACTGAGCGTACTATTCGCTAATACCATCACCCATTTTGAGACCCAGCATTCATTATTGGATAATATTCGACCGAATAGGCCACGTCCAGTACGCTGCGTGGAAAATATAGCGGCCGTAGCTGAGAGTATACACGAAGATTCGGCGCCGTTCGCAGCAACTCGGACTGACGTATGGAACGACTTGGCGCATTTTACGTCGAGATCTTAAATTGAAAGCGTACAAAATACAGCTTGTGCAACAACTGAAGCCGCTCGACCTTCCCTAGCGACATCGCTTCGCTCCATGGGCTCTTGAAAAGTTCCAAAAAGATCCGACGTTTTCGAGGCAAATTTTGTTCAGCGATGAGGCCCATTTCTGGCTCAAAAAGTATGTAAACAAACAAAATTGCCGCGTTTGGGACGAAGAGCAACCTGAAGAGATTCAAACACTGCCACTTCATCTAGAAAAAACAACGGTTTGGTGTGGTTTGTGGGACGGTGAAATCATCGGTCCATATTTCCTTAAAAATTATGCTGGTGCGAACGTAACCGTCAATGGCGACCGTTATCGTGCCATGATAACCGACTATTTGATACCTGAAATAAAAGCTCGTGATCTCGGCGACATTTGGTTTCAGCAAGACTGCGCCACTTCCCACACATGGCTTCAATCAATGGATTTATTGAGAGAACACTTCGATGAGCACATAATTTCACGTTTTGGGCCGGTCGATTGGCCACCAAGATCGTGTGATATCATACCGTTAGACGTTTTCCTGTGGGGATATGTAAAGTCTAAAGTTTAAAAAACATCACGCGTGTCATTCGCCAGTTACCAGCCGAAATGCTCGAACGAGTCATCGAAAATTGGACCCAACGGATGGACCATCTGCGACGTAGCAACGGCCAACATTTGATAGACATAATCTTCAAAAAATAAATGCCAAAGAATGTTCTTTCAAATGATAATAAACATTCCCCATTAAATTAAATTTCCTGTGGTTTTTTTTTTTAAAAAGTAGGGAACCTCGAAATGGATCACGCTTTATGTATGTATGTGTTACACAATTAACTTTCAGTCAGTTGTTTTTGTTGTTAAAACAAGATCTTGCTAATGCCAAAAAAATACAATGTAAACGCACTAGATTTCGAGGAAGATTTTAAATGAAATCTACAAGATTTCGTTGTAATGTAAATTTGTGTGATAGTGTAAAGTAGCCTTTAGCTATTATTTGAACATACATTTTGTAAAAATACTTATGTACTTGGGTGTATCTAAAAAAAAACAATGTGTATATTTAACCATTCATTAAACCAGTCACGTATTAATGAATCTACTAAAATAATATGCAGATGTATTTCTATTTTACATGAATATTTTTTTTCTAACTCGTAGTTCTCACATGTAAAAGTTTCTTACACAAAAAAAAAAAAAAAAAATACATTTTGAAAGAAGAAAAGATATACAAATATCTTAAAGTAAATATTTATGAAATTTCATTAAAATATTTATTTAATTTTAAAACGATTCATATGCATCTGATTAACTCGGCCGTTAACTGGGTGACGTGCTTTGAGATTTGATCCAACAATTTTCGTTTTATTTGAGATAAAGAATTGCACAGTAGTAGTATAAGCAATAAAACTATGGTAATAAAAAATAAATAAGATAATTAAATTAAAGGGCTTATTGTAATAACAGCGTAAGCCACCCGAATTGAAAAACTAAGTAAATTGATTATTACTATCCCAAGATCCTCTAAAAGATTTTATCTATTTTCCAATTAGCTTCTGATTTAGAAGGTAATTGACTTTGTAGGTTTCAATGCCTTTGATTACTTTTGTTTCGCAATAACATCATAAGACACCCGAAAAACATCTTACAATAAAATGTTACATTTTGAAAAAGTTTTTTATGATGTTCATGATTTTTTTATAAACGCATTAATGAAGACATTTTGTGAAGAACCGATGAATAAATTACAAAAAAAAAAAAAATCAGAGAAATAATTTTTTAATTTTTAACATTTTACTGAAATTTCCCCAAAAATATTTTTTTAGATGTTAAATTAAAATTTTAACATTTTACTGAAATTCCCCCAAATATATTTTTTTTTTAAATTTCTTGAATATTTTAGGGGTAAAGTATTCATTAAGTAATACGTGTCACAACTTTAATCCAACACCTAAACTGCTCAAATTTTTTAGTTCCAAAAAAAATGTATAAAGTATAAAATATTGCCTCTTAAGCTTAGATCACACTTTCGGCTCATACAGCACAATCTACGAAGACGAAAAAGTATATTTTAACAAAATTTTCTATAAAAAGTAAATTTTAGAAAAAATACCTTTAAATAGTAAACTTTAACAATATTTTCCATAAAAGTTAATTTTAGCAATATTTCCTATTAAAAATAAATTTTGGCTAGATTTCCTTTGAATTGTAAATGTTAGCAAAATTTGCGATAAATTGTAAATTTAGGCAAAATTTTATATAAAAAGTAAATTTTAACAAAATTTCCTAAAAAAAAATTAAATTTTAGCAATATATTCTTTAAATAGTAAATTTTGGCAAAATATCATAAAAAGTAAATTTTAACAAAATATCCTATAAAATGTGAATTTTAACACAATTTCCTACAAAAAGTAAATTTTAACAAAATTTTCTAAAAAAAAATTAAATTTCAGCGATATAATCCTATAAAAGTGAATTTTGACAAATTTCCTATAAATTGAAATTTTATCAAAATTTCCTATAAAAAGATAACTTTAGCATCATTTTTATAACTAGTAAATTTTAGCAAAATTTCCTATAAAAAGTGAACTTTTAACAAAGTTTCATATAAAAAATAAATTTTAGCAAAATTTTCTATAAATATTATATGTTAGCAATAATTCCTTTAAATGTTAAATTTGGTCAAAATTTTCTATAAAAAGTAAATTTTTACAACATTTCTTATAAATAGTAAACTTTAACCAAATTTCATATAAAAAGCTAATTTTAGCAAAATTTTCATAACCATTTAATTTTAACAAAAGTTCCTATAAAAGTAAATTTTGGCAAAATTTCCTATGAATTGTTAATTTTAGCAAAATTTCATATAAAAAATAAATTTTTACCAAATTTCATTAAAAATATTTATTTTATCAATATATTCAATAAAAAGTAAATTTTAACAATATTTCTACTAAAAGTTAATTTTATACAAAATAAATTTTAGCAATATTTCCTATGAAGTGTAAATGTTAGCAAAATTTTCGATAAATTTTAAATTAAGGCAAAATATTATATAAAAAGTAAATTTTAACAAAATTTCTTATAAATAGTAAATTTTAACAAAATTGCCTAGAAAAAGGTTATTTTAGAACAATTTTCATAACTATTTAATTTTAACAAAAGTTCCTATAAAAGTAAATTTTAGCAAAATTTCCGATAAATTGTAAATTCAGGCAAAATTTCATATAAAAAGTAAATTTTAATAAAATGTCCTAAAAAAAAGATAAATTTTAGCAATATGTTCTATAAATAGTAAATTTTGACAAAATATTCTATAAAAAGATGTTAGCAATAATTCCTTTAAATTGTAAATTTAAATAAGAAGTAAATTTGGTCAAAATATGCTATAAATGGTTAATTTAAACAATAGATATCCTATAAATAGATATTTTAACAACATTTCTTATAAATAGTAAACTTTAACAAAATTTCCTATAAAAAGTTAATTTTATAGGAAATGTTTCATAACTATTTAATTTTACCAAAACTTCCTATAGAAGTAAATTTTGGCCAAATTTCTTCTAAATAGTTAATTTTATCAAAATTTCCTATAAATAGTTTTCACGTTGCGATTTTTATTTGTTTAGCAAACAGATGTTCGCTTATATCGGCGCACAAGTGGCCGATAAAAATCGGTGCATTTGTAACATTGTGCTAAAGAGAGTTCACATTATTTTAACTTACAGGGTCGCTTTTGATTTCGGCGCAGATTGTCGTTTATTAAAAAATAACTTACGTGCGTTCACATTATCGGCACATGAAATGCAACGAAAATTGGTACATTGCGCCGATAGTGTGATCTTGGCTTTATACATAAAATTAAATACAAAATATTTATATAAATTACGACTTGTTAAAAAAAAAACATCTCATATTCTTTATATTGTTCATATTTTGAATTTTTAAACAGTATGAAAACTTTTTCAGAGCAATGACTTTAGTACAATAGATCATTGATCTTAATAATTATTTAAATTTCCTTTTAATTACGAAAAGAAAAAGTTGAAATGACCCTAAACAAAAAGTAACAGTTGAATAACCGGTGGCTATAAGTGAAATATCTAAAAAGAAATGACAACGAAAAAGAAAAACATCCTTAAGATGCACAAAAAAGAAACTGAAGAGAATAAAAAAAAATTCTGTACACACTTCACTGATCAGCAAACAGAACACACAAGTAACCCCCATTGATTCGTAGTTGCATAAAGGTGCATGCATCCTTTCAAACGTTGCACTACATAAGAATACACAAACTTATACATATCCAGAGCATCCTTGCACACCTGTCATTATCATAATCAACTCTTATACTACTAGTATTTATTAGCCACAATTTTTTTTTTTTTTTTTTTCAAAATAATTTTGTTGTTAAAAACGTAACATTTTTAAACAGAACTCAAAGGGCCAGTTAATAAGAAAGAAATGATGGAAGAACAAAAAAATATATTTTATAGCTGGCAAGTGTAATGTGTGTAAACAGATCACTTTGAGGATCAATGTCTTGCATCAAATTACATTCCAACAAATTGCATCCCTTGTTTGTATTTTTTTTTTGTTTTACTTTTGTTTTTATTCTCTACTTTAGAATCAACCTTATGTGAGTATTCTAGCCACACGTATGTTTCCAACCACCTGAGTTAAAAAGAAAAATGTGCATATAAAAAAATTTTAAGTAAACTAAAGCTTCTTCGAAACGAAAAGAGCAGTTTGTTTTAATTTAAAATTGGCTGACTATAGAATTTAATACTTTACGATTATTTTTTGTTCTTCGTTCATGTTGCTGTTGATCTGGATAAAAGTGCTTAATCAACTGGAATGTTTTGTTGTTTGCTTGTGGAAATCCAAAGAAGAAAAAAAAAACACATATTAAAAGAAACGTCAAATGTATCGTCATCATCAGTCATAGTGATATTTGAGAAGAAGAGTTATTCATTTCTACCAAAAACCGACAGACGGACGTAGTCGAAGAGAGACACTTTGTGCATGATGACACAGTTTATGTGTGGTTTTTGTTTTAGAGTTGCAATCTAAACGAAACAGCAAAACTTGCAGCAGGCAGCAGGTAATTTAAGTCCTTAATCGGAAGTCGGAAATGCTGAAAGTTAATGCTTGATTAATTTTCATTTTATTTTATTTACATAAATACAAACTTCGATATTTTTTTTTAAATTTTAGAGACAAAAATTTTTAATTTATTTAAAGGAAGAAGTTTAACTGGCAAAGTCTTAGCATGCTCTTTTTTAATATTTCATTTTAATGGGTAAATTGAATATCTGTAAAATTAAAAGTTTATAACGATAAGATTCTTCAAGTCTTTTTATTAAAATTCAATAATATTCTTATGGCGACTTTTTGACTCCCTATTTAAATACGCATTTAGTAAATTTTTATTAAAGTTGAATACAGTTTCAGTTTTCATTTGCTACTTAATAAATCTAAAAATATTATACAGCAGCTGTTTAACCAAAATAAAGAAACTTGTCAAGTCTATTTATTTACAAGGTGGTCTCAAAGAAACAGCTGACTTTATTGTGCTTTGATGTGGTTTATCTGTTGTTTTTGTTTTATTGCAATACCAGGGTCAGCTTGTCAAGTAAATACTCAATGGAAACTTAGGCCCTAATCATGTAAAACGCAACTCAACGCCAGCGAAATACATTGAAAGCAAAAACAATGTCGTAAATATTTTGTAATTTTGTTGTTGCTTTCTACTAGGGTCGCCAGTTTTGCAATCAGAGAAATCAGTACATAAGAGAAAAAAATCAGTTAAATTCCATAAAAAACAGTACAGATACTTTTTTAATATAAAATTGTATATTGATAACATAAACAGCTTTAATCTTTTTTAAAACAAAACTTGAATTCAATCTTTAATTTGCACAGTGACAAAATTTAATTAATAAAACTGAATTTTTTCAAAATAATAATTCAATTCCTTATATATATATTTAGCGGGAATACAAAGTGAACAAAAAAAAATCTAAAACACAAGTTGTTAAAAATTCGATTCTTAATTTCTTGTTAGCTTTTTTTAAAGAAACATTAATTTTATTAAAAGTAAAATTTGAGTTCATTACGTCTGAAGCTTGGTATTAAAAGGGCAATGTCAATATTTTGCTGTTTTGACTTAATTGTTGCATTAGGTCTTTTCTTAATCTGCGGTCACACCTACCAAATATTTGACGAAAAAAAACATGACCAACATGTGAACTAAAATTTTATTTCCTTTATTCTATTATATTTATATTATATTATATTGAATATAGGTCAGCATAAAATTAAATCAAAACAGTAATTATGCTATATCTACCAGCATAATTAATTTAATTTTGCAATTAAAAGGTCATACTGAATCTCTTTTTTTTTGCGGATACAGCCAGTGTCCAATTAAACCTAGAACAGCTTCAAAAGAGGTTTGCTAGCCAATTTCACTTAGAACTCTTCTATAAAAACTAAAATTTAAATTTACTCAAAAATTAATTATTTGACATTGTCCTCTTTAGCACCAAGCTACAGATCGTTACCAAAATCGCAAAAGGCCCTAACTAACAAAAAATTAAAAATCGTCTTTTTCATTGATTCTGATGTATTGCATCAACACAAATGTCCACAACAAATTTTGGAATCTTTCGTCCAAAATTAGAGATCTTATTAACAAAAAACAAAAAGCCCTATCTACAAAATAGTGTACGATAAACGCTAATAGATATAACTAACAGTTTGCATTATATGCAACATTGTTACTTGTCAAAACCACTGGTAGGTTTTACAAGAAAAATAGAAGAAAAATTAATTATAAACAGTTTAAGACAATTAATCAATTTACCATTTTAAATAGTTTTTGCTTCTCCTGTAAAATTTTCAAAATGTTAGATAGGGCCTTTTGCGTTTAAGGTAACGAGATATAAGGATAACAATGTTGAAATAACGTAGCTTGTTATGTATTTATCTTAAACCTTATTTAAAAGTGATTTAAAACTAATAACTATTAATAATTGTAAGTATTGTAAAAGACACAATCGTTTTTGAGACGATCTTGCACTATGAATGGACATAAATATTTACAAGTTAAAACATTTTATGGCCTTTTTGTACATTATCCACAACTTCTTTCCTGTCCTCAATAAATTGTAAAGCTCATTACAACTATAACTAAAGTTTGTATTTATCTGCAAGTCGCTTTCTAGGTTTTATATTAGAAGCTTTTTTCTCTCTTTTCTCCACTTTGAAAACTTAAGACTGTTAAAGCGTTTGAATGTGGAATGGAAGAAACAAAATTCCACATTTCCACAAATTCGTAAACGCACCACCATGTAGAAACACTATCAATTTTTCTTCTATTGTCTTCTTTTTCATACTAATTTGGAAAAAATCTTGTTAATAACTCATCGATAAGAACATCTATATTAATATTTGTATCACAAACAATTTGACAATATGGCAAACTATATACTGAACAAAATTAATATATAATAACAGTACAAAAACAGTACATTAATGGAAAATCAGTACATTTGCGTATTGATTTGCTTGTTATGCATAAATCAGTACTTTAAACAAAAAACAGGACATGTACCCTACTTTCTACAGAAAAATACATCAGGGCAGTCGTGGTCGAATACTTTTTTGATGGGAAAGCACTGAATAAATAATTTCCATTCGTTGAGTTTCGGCTGAAAGAATTAGAAATAAAATTAGAATTAATAAATGACTGCCGGAATAAGCCTCCAGCTTGTTTCGTTTTCTCAACAGTTTAACTGCCTGGCCCACAATGTCGAAAAAAACGCTTCTTTCGTATATGTTTGTTATTTTTTTTTTTTTCAATAAACAAATGTGCGAAAGATATGTTATTGTCGACATTGTGGGCCAGGCAGTAAAAATTAAAATGTTTTTGTATAAATATTAACTAAATCCCTAAGAAATCAATATAATAAATAAAAATTCTAATTAATTTGTCTTTTGGCATTGTTTTATTATCATTTTTATTAAGTAAAACGTTAAAAATATCGCTTCCACTTTAAAAATTTAAAATGGTTTCATTCCGAAGAAATGTTTACTGTGGATTCGATCCAATACACCGATTAACAAGATTCATTTGGCCTTATTCTTATATTCCCATGATGTATTATAATTATTCGATAATATGTATTCTCAATATACATACATGTGTGTACAATTGGTTTATATACAAAAGCTACGGTCAGTTTTTTTTATTTTTTTGGTTAGGACCAGCACTCAGGGGATGACCCCTACAAATGCAACGCATTGTGTTGGAACTAGGAAAAAAGGTTATGGAAAGGAGGATAGAGGGAGTAGTGTTTGTGAACATTCGACTTGAACTTATTCATGTTGAAAGTGAGAGGGAAGACTTCAGCAGGAAGGTTGTTCCACATACGATCAGTCCGGCCAAAAAACGTCTTTCTCTGTAATGCGTTGTGCGATTTACCGGCCAATCGACCACAAAAGGATGGGCTCTTGAGGAAAACGTGTATTACGAACAAACACACGGGTTTCGGGAACCAGATCCCTCATTTTATCAGAACACATCCCATTGCAGTAACGATAAAACAGGCAAATACAACCCACATTGCGACGGGGCTCAAGGGAGTCAATAGAATTGGATACCCTACTGTCACCAATGAGAACCTTCCCCCTCTCCTGCACACGATCGAGACGCTCCAAAATATAGGCACCGGCCCATACATGACGGTTGTATTCCATTCGCGGTCGGATATAGGTGGTATAAATAGTAAGGAGATCAGATGGATGTCTTACACCGTTTCAAAAAGCCGAGGCACTTGAATGCTTTTTTCGACACCTAAAATATATGTTCTGTCCATCGGACATCACATTGTATCCTCATGGCCAGAACATCAAGATATTCTGATTCCTCAATGGCTATACCACCGATATATACAGATTAGACTCCTTGATCCGTCGCGCGTTTATACGTATATCAAGGTCTCGGCCAAGCGTATCATGCATGTTCTGTCTCATAGCACCAACATCGAATGTCAAAGGTTGCTGTCATCTGCAAAAGAGTAGAAAAGGTTGGAAGTTTGACTTAGAAGGTCATTTAAAAAAAAGAAATAGAGTAGGAAAAAGACGGGAGCCTTACGGCATCCCTGAATTAATTTGGAACTCGTTTGACGAAACCCCATCTATAACAACTCGTATAGTGCGATCTCTGAGAAAGCTCGATATACCAAATGCAACAAGTTTTGGCAAGAGTACAAGCTCTGTCATGCGCCTTGGGGAATGGAACTGCAGCATTTGCTAACAACAGGGCCAGTAGAACGACCTCTACGAAAGCCATACTGGCGGTCGCTTAATAGGTAATTTGACAAGATGATTTACAAGGTGATTTACCATATTCTCCATAACTTTGGAAAGTGCCAAACAAATTGCAATTGGGCGGTAATTTTCAGAGTTACTAGCCACTCCTTTTTTAGGAATTGGCGTTACATTAGCAACTTTTTAGCAGATGGGAAATTCCCCCGGCAGGGTATAAAGTGCTGAAAAGATTTGCTAACGAACGAGCTAGCGTCGAAGAACACTGCTTCAAGACCAGTGCAGGTATTCCATCCGGCCCAGGAGACTTGCTTATGTCGAGATCCGCAAGAACCCTTTTAACAGCTCGAGCGCGAAAAAATATCTTTGGCATAGTAACCGATACTTTTTTGAGTTCGGGTAGTGGTTGAATAATTATTAGAAAATAATTCGGCAAAACAATTAGCCTTATCAACCGTGTCCAAGGTTTTGCCGAATTGCGGGCTACGGTCACACTTGCCAAATATTTCAAAAGTGTGACCATAGCTTAAAGCTCTTATGTTTGTTTAGTTTTATGGTTAGATTGAGACGAGGTATAGGTCTGATTCTTATTACTTTTTCTCTGGCTTTATAATCTATTAGAATAGAACCCGCTTCATGGTTAGCGACTCCATTTTTTTCGTGATCAAATTTATATGCCAAAGTTTATTATGTCTCTTAGTTGTATCAAAAAAGTACCACAATTATTCATTCCGTATGTTCTCCGTCACTCAGGACTCTGCACCTATAATTTTATGTATCTATATAACTTATAAGTTCAATTTGTTTAGAAAGCACCACATGTTATACGGAAAAATTAAGGAAATGGATTTAATTTCCTATATTTCCCCATTTTTATACTTTTTCTATCCCCACTGAAATATCAAAATTTTCAATAATATAATGGGAGCTCATAATTTAATACGTATAAGTCAATAAATGGAGAAAAATGTTTTGTTAATAAAGAAACAATAATCCTCCTTCCCATAACCTATTTCTTGCCCCTTTCCTCCTTCCCATAACCTATTTTCCTAGTTCCAATACAATGCAATGCATTAGTAGGGGTGATCCCCTCACCAAAAAAAAAAAAAAAAATAAAAAAAAAAAAATTCATATATGTTTTTTTTAGATAAATTACGAATGTGATATAATTATTATGTCTATGTTTATTAGTTTAAAAGATAAATGGGATGACACAAAAGTTACAAAATACAGGTTTTACCCATTTAGTACTGAAAAGGGCCGAATTTAAGATAGGTAAAAGTTCACATTAGTTAACCAATACATTTAGGGCCATTATTACAACTTACTAATAGTTATTTTAGGATGCTATCTGACAGGTAAATAGTTTTTGGTTATTACAAGTTAACATTAACCTAAAAAGTGATTGATAACCTAACATCAGGTTTGTCCTCATGGTAACTTTACAAGTGAACTTTAAGAACTTGAAGATGTCATATTTTCTGCTGAAGATATGGTAACTTCAATGACAGTTTTATGTCATATTAAATTATTTAAACTTTTAAAATCAAATATAAAACACAATAAAACACAAAAAACAAAACAATTTTAAATAAAAACCGAAATAAAGCACAAGATATAAACTTTTGTTTTCAATTTTTTTTTTTTTTTTTTTTTTTTTTTTATTATTCCTACCCTAAATCCCGCGAAGCTTTTTGCTTGTCTGCAGGAGACCAGGGTCTCTGGCGGGAATCGAACCCGCAACCCCGGTACTGATAAACTAGCTCACTACCAGCTAGCCTACCGGGGCACCCAATTAAAAAATTAAACAAAACTAAGTCGTTGCCACTACGTATTTGAAACAACCAAAAGTAGTCGGTATATACTGCAATGTTGCCACAGTATATAAATTACATTTTTTATTTTATCGGACAGTTGTAATAATGGAAAAAACTTATTGGTCACTTTATCGTTCAAGTTAGCTATTGTTCACGTTAACTATCAGCAACTTTATCATTAGGTTGTAATAATGGCCCTTAGTCTAGCAAAAGTGCATGGGCTTAATGAATTGGTTAACTTATGTAAACTTTACTTTTTTTTTTTTGCTCAAAATTTGTACACCCATTAAATATTGTTCTCCTTCTTATCGTCATTGTTTTTAAAAAAACAAAAAATTCATCAAAATACCTCTATAAAATTTAAGGAAGTACATACCATCTGTCTATATATATTTCGCAAACATAAATTATTTAAAGAAAATAAAACACAATCATTTTATCATTTCAACATTTCTAAAATATTCATACCTCATATACAAACAAAACACTAACTTTCAAAATTTAGATTGTTTGCTAAACCAGTCACCAAAATAAAAATCAATAAAAGGCATGTGATCTTTAATTGTTGTTGGTTTCTCGAAACTTAAATCAAACGAAATTAAAAATTAAAATTATTAACCTTTTTTTTTATCAATGAAGTAATAATCGTAAAAATATTTTTGTTTTTCTAATAACAATAACACGAAACATAACATCATTGAATTTTAAGAAACTACAAAAAGACAAACTGGAATGTATCGAAACTTCAACACTCATACGCACTCATAGACACTAAAGCGCACACAAATACCATAAAAAGCAACGCGTGTGGGTTGCATTACCAATGAAGTGTGGTACAGCATTTTAATGGCGACACTTTAGTTTTTCAATTTATGTTGTTAATATTGTTATTATTGTTGTTGTTGTTGGTGGGAATGCAGACATTTGAGGCCAAACCATCAATACAACATCCAACAATAAGAAACAAATATTCATGCACACATGATCGCAAAGCCAAGCATGTGAACAAGCGGTATGGATCAATTCAAAAAGTGTTTTAATCAACAACGAAGGGCACACCATGTTGTTTTTTTTTTTTTTTTTTAATCGAAACAACAACATCAACTTTGTGATCAAACCGTATGACTTTGTATCTCAACGATCGCCCATAACGTGTTGAATACTAAAATGATACAATAGTAGAAATATCAACAAAATACAGCAGCAGCAATATGTTTTTATATTTTGAAAATATTTATCGATTACTTTGATATGAATCCGTGAGGTTGTGTACCATACAGATGTAATATGGTATTTATCGTCAATTAGCAAGAAGGTCTCTCGGAGATGGATTTTCCAAGTTCGGTTAACATTTTTATCATTTTAATGGACTGAACATGCAACATTTTTTCTTTATTCTTATAATCTGGTTCTACAAATGGCTTTTATATTTAGGCCCTAATCATGTAAAACGCATGGCAACGCCACAGAATAACTTATAAAGCACAAACAATGTCATAAATATTTCGTAATTTTGTTGTTGCTTTCTACAGAAATTCATGTACCCATTCAAAACTTTCAACGCCACAAGCCATGCAGCATTTGAAATTTTAAAACGCATTGTGAATTTCTGTAGGAAGCAACAACAAAATTACAAAATATTTATGACATTGTTTGTGCTTTCAATGTTATTCTTTGGCATTGCGTTGCGTTTTACATGATTAGGGCCTTAGTGTTATAACCAGTGTTCGAAAATAAACATTAAATATCGCTCCTTAGTGTTCGGTTCCGTAGATTTATGGAAAACACAAACGCTAATAGTGTTTGTGTAGTAAATAGGGAGATCGAACGGTTATTTTTCCAACGGTTTTAACCGGTTATTCTACTTCTGCCCAAGCCGGTTATTTTAAAATGTAAATTTTTCAAATATCGAATAATTGGTATAATAAACCGGTTATTTTGGTATAATAAACCGGTTATTTTAATAATGTGTAATTTATATACGTTTTCCTTACTCTCGTTGTAAATGTACCCGTAGTTTAAGTGTTTTTCTCATTTAATATTGAGCAAACTTGAACTTTTTATGAAGAACTCCAAAACAAAATCTAACAAAAGTCAGAAAACATTATGAACAATGTAACTACAAATCGCTTATAAAAGCGTGTGTTCTTGTTAAAAAAAAAACAAAAACAACTCAAAATATGTTCTACAAAAAAATCGTTCAGTTAAAAGTAAATAGTAATTTATGCGAGAGTATTCTTAATATTAATATACTTTTATATAGATGTAAACTCTGGAGATCTTTCGAACGGGATTGAAAAGACAAAGTTGGGTGCTTGAAGTGCCCTTAAATGATTAGTTGCAAATGGTCCTCCACGTCACGAGTTATTAATCACTTTTAATTAGTCCACGTGCTTGACATTAATGTGCACCAAATAAAAATCAACTCCATTCGAAGGAGTTTCTAAAGAGACGACAAATAATACTTTACTAAAATACGCCGCCAAAAATGAATCATTGGGTGAAATATTAGCCCATTGTATTAACGAGGACGGAATGCCCGTTAAGGCACTAAAAACTCTTAAGTAGTTCTTGAATATCTTCATGCTTAAAACTACAACATTCCGGCGGAATCAATGATATTTTTAAAATTATATTATGAGTTTAAGGTTTAAGATTTTTTCTTTTTTTTTTTTAATTAAAATTTTTTCTAGGCTAATCCCGCGAAGCTTTATGCTTGCCTGCAGGCGACCATAGTCTCTGGCGGGAATCGAACCCGCAACTCCGGCGCTGATAGACTAGCTCACTACCAGCTAGCCTACCGGGGCACATTAATTAAATTTAAATACTTTTTAAGCCATTTTTTTTAATTGATAAACACTTTTTTCTGTGCAGCAAATTCAATGGAATGACTAAAATTTTGACTTTGATTGCTCCCAAATTTAATAACATTTAATGATGAAAAATAATTTCTGGTATATGGCCTCCGCGACTGCGCCTTATGAGCGCTTTCCTGTCTTATTTTGCACCACTTTTGCGACCATACCCGGACTTATTTTGTCAATAGTGCGCTGAATGTTGGCTTCTAATTGATCAATCGTAGACCAGGCCAGAGAACCCCCACAAAAAAGGTATCAAATCACACGAACGAGATGGTCAATTCACAGGTCTATTTCTTGAGATAATTTGGTCATCAAACGTTTGGCTCAAAAAAGTGATGGTTTCACCCGCTGTATGGCATATTGCGTCATTTTGTTGGAACCATTTCTTATCCAGATGATTAACAATGACATGCAGATAAAAAAAAAATCCATAATCATTTGCCTATAGCGCTCGCCATTCACGGTAATATTGGCACTGGTTTCGGATTTAAAGAAAAACGGGACGATGACGCCATCGGCATTTAAGCCGCACCAAACAGTGCAATTAAATCGCAAGAGTCTCATAAGTATTGGCATCTCAAACAAAAAACAACAATTCTACTTGTGTGCATACCCGTTAAGCCAGAAATGAGTGCACTGTTAACTTGACGAAGTGCTCAATAGTTTTGGCGAACAGAGCTCGAATTTTAAATTTCTACGATTTGTAAACGTTCTTATGGTGTAAGTCTTTGCATTGTGATTTGCCAGGTAGTTTCACAGTTATTACTATCGGAAGTTCTGCACGTCTAACAAAAACACCATTTACTTAAGCTTTATATTTGTACCATGCAACAAGTCTTAAATGGCTTTTAATATTAACATTGGACCAAATAACAACTATCATCATAAATTTAAAGCGACCTTAGAAATTGATCCAAATTCCGGAATTAAAAACTAATCAGTTAGTCCAAAAATAATGGGAGCATTAACGGTAGAAATAGCAATCGAAAAGAAAACCTGTACACCTTTTATTTTTCTTATCCAAAAATCTGATATACATAGTTTTCTAACCTTGGCAAACTTAGTGTGTACACCAATGCCCCGGCTTGCGACGCTAATTTGGATGACGCAGAAAGAAGCACGATTTCCCATATATTTGTATTAATGTCCATTTAATTTAAGCTAAAAAATTTTATTTTAACTTGATAGATTTGGTAACGGATAGTTTTCTTTTAGATCTTCAGATTTTGATAATCAATACAAATGCTAAAGTGGCTCAAGCTCAAGTTTATTCATTAAAGGACTTCTCATTTGTGTAACCTGTTTATATTGTAACGATGTGGCGGTTTCAATAAATTTTTTTATTTTATCAGCGTCTCTGGAACAACAAAAATATTTTATTGCAGAAGGAGCCTGTCTAATGTTCCCTGTGATATAAACAGCCTTGTCCTTATTTAGAAAGTTTTCAAAATGTACAGTTTTTGTTCTTAACTTATTTGTTTTCTTTTTTGACTCATTGTTGCAAAATATTTAGACTTAACTTCAATTCAGCAGATGTAATTTGAAATTATGTACATACTGGGGTATTCAGTAATCGGTTAACCGATTAATTACTACCCGATTAACTGATCGGTTCATTTAAAATTGGCTATTTTCGATTAACGATTAAACCGGTTAATTGCAGTCGATTAACAGATGTAGCGAAATTTTTAATTTTTTTTTAGTATTATAACACATTTTTTTGTGTTCTTAATTATTTGTTTCGTCTCATATACAAAAGGTATGTGTTTAAAAAATATTTTTTCATAGAAAAGAAGGTGTTTAGTGATCTTCATTTTAAATAGGTGTTTGCTGTCAACAGGTTTTTGTTTCACGTACTTTTTATATGTATCGGGAATGTTCTGGAAATCGAAATCACGGGGAATTGAAATCGAACCTCTTTTGGAAACTCTACCGTGTTCAAAGTTCATAAAAATATGTCCTATTCTATATCTCATACTTTGAGGACCAACTTCCGCTACCTAAACTACTTTTGAAATCAGAAATCGCTTCGCTCATTTTAACAAAAATTCAATTGAAAATCTATATTGATTTCAATTTCACGTGATATTGATTTTCAGAACATGGCCGTATGTGTTTAGTTATTTGATTCTGTTCATATTTTCTCATATAAATCTTTTAACAAAATTAACCGAAACAATTAGAAGAGTTAAAAATTAAAACAGGACTCTAATAACTTAATGGAAGATTTTATACGTTAAGGGAAATCCAGGGAAAAGGACTGTGTAATTTGATATTCTGTATTCGATTTCTCCAATATCAACGAGAATTGAAAGAATTTGTTCAAGTCAAGTTTTATTAAAACTAAAGAAAAGAATCGCTTAAATCCTAAGCATTTTCTAAAATATTATTTCTTAAGGTCTCCTTAAACTATTGAAATAACTAATAAATTATCTTACAGATTATTTTTTGATTACTACATAATTTTTATGTATTAATTAAAAAATATGTATAACATATTTATGAATTATTGTTTGCTCATTTTAGTTCAAGAATTTTTATGTTTCTTATATAATTGTTTTTTTTTTACTAATAAACTACAAATAATAAATAATTTATGCATTTTTATTAATGAAATTACTTAATTTACAAAAAAAACTTTATTAATCGGTTAACCGATCAATTACAAAATTAACCGATTAAACCAAAACTTCGGTTAATTAATCGAGCTATTAACCGATTAAAGCAAAAGCCCGATTAAATGAATACCCAGGTACATACACACTACGACCTTTAACATGCAACCAGCAGACAACCTTCACAGACATATTTTTATTAGACTTAAAAGGGAAATCCCTTTTTTCTGTTTTCGCTTTGTACAAACATTTTTATATTAACGACACAAATCGAACCACTAACAACGCAACTTCAAAGTCATTTGATGCAAGCTGAAACAAAAACGACGCGTAAAAATTTAGCAAAAACCTATCTAAACCCCTTTTTTCGTATTATTTTTATATTTTTTTTATCGATTTTATATTATTATTTGTCAGAAGAACTTTGGTAATTTAAACGATTCTACAAATGAGGAGAATTACGAATATGGAATGTCACCAATGCACGCAAGGATAAGGTGTATGGAATTCTTGCTAAAACTGGCATATACCCTACCACAAGAGGAGGAAAACTTCGATGAAAATACATCAATAAAGGATAAGGAGAAGATCAGAAAGAAGCAAATACAGGAGGCTTTTTTTAAACAAGTTGGACTAAAAGTAGACTGTCCCAAGCACGGATACGGTAACTCAAACGATGGAAACACTTCTAGGAGATTTTTTGAAAATGATGAGGCAGTAACTAGAATCATTGGAATTGACAATCAAATCGTGAAAAGATTGGGAACGATCTTGGATGTTTTAAACTGCAAAGAAAATGTCAATTCTACAAAATATGGAGAATATGCGTCGAAAACTGCATCTCTTTTAGCAGAAATGTATCCACAGAAGAAGTTGACCCCGACCGTCCATAAAATATTGGCGCATGGCAAAGATATAATTGAGTACCAGTCTTTGCCAATTGGAGAGCTTTCTGAAGAAGCACAGGAGTCTCTTAACAAATTTTATAAAATATATATATTGCACAACACATTCAAAGCATCAAGGGTAAGGCAAAATAAGGACCTCTTCAACATGTTGGCAGCATCTTCCGATCCACTTATTTCTTCCCTGCGGCATGTGAAGTCACAAATAGAGTTACAAAATAATTATAGTTTAGAAATGGTTAGTCTTTTAGATATACCTTCTCTTACGAATTGTGATGAATATTTTACAGAAAATTTAAAAAATAAATTTAAAAAAAAAATAATTTTTTTTTTAATTTGTTGGGTAATAATTTAAAACATAAAACCCTTAAGAAAAAAAATAAAAACAATCTAAAAATGTAAAAATAATTTTTTTTAGTTACCATAAAATTGATTTTTCTACTAATTTTAACTTTGATAACCCATAAGTAGACCCCTACAAAGCGTAGCACCCTTTCCAAACGCTCATTTCATAGGCTGAACAGTTATCTATCATATGCTGTTTAAACTGTTCAATTATCTTATTCTGTTCAAAAGATATGATTTTTGCAACGAAAAAACTCAAATGGCGCCACTGTGCGACGCAACTTCAAAAATACAGAAATTTGAAAAGACACAACTTCGAAACGACGTAAACCAAAGCGCCGCAAACCGGGTATTGGTTTATTAACATCCATGGCAACAATCAAATTTGACAAAAAAGGTCTTTCCTTAAATCGAGATAAATGACGAAAATCCTGTTAAACTTTTTCAAGTGTTTCTTACATCATGGGCTACAGCGATATTTTCTATTTAAAATAGTACAGAATTTTCCATCCCTGATTGAAATATACCTTAAAACCATATTAAACTAGAAGAACCAGGGATGATGGTAAGCGAATAGTTAACGATTCTTAAGCATTTTTCTAATGCATGAAATAATGAATAGTTGAAATCCAAAATAAGAAGATTAACCGAGTAAAGATATTGCCTCTGATTGGTCTCATTCTTCCAGTTAAAACTTTCAGGTAAAGGGCTTACGAAAAAATGCATAAATTTAACTTAAATTGAATGTGCAGCGTTTGCTTTTGGTCATGTTAAAACGTTTTAGTGCAAAAGAAAGTCGCAAACGCACTGACATCCCCAGCAGTAGTAGTCAGTTATTCGTAGTTAAAATAAACCTCCAAATCGATTAAAACAAATTGATGGTCAATAACGATGCGACAAATACCATCTATGGCTGCAGCAGCAGCAGCAGCAGCAACAACAACAACAGCATGAACATAGAAACGTATTAATGTATGCCATGGTATGCTACCAGTAGTTGCGCATGCCTCTATAAAACTTATATACATGTTATATATGCACATACATATTTACATATGTATGTATGGGTTTAATCATACATACATATTTTAGGTGCGTGTGTCTCTTCTCCATCCGCAATGGCTACCATTGCCTTACAAGTATGGATGGTTGGATGGACTGACTGCTGGGGTCTTTTTTATGTCATGCTCATACGAGTGTCTGTACGAGTTTTTGTCGGAGCATTTGCGTGCGTTTCTTTTGCTCCGACACCTGATGAATCTTTAATGAATATTGAATTACCAACATTTAAAGAAGCTTCGTTTCTTTTACAAACCATAAATAATCAAACGCAATTCTTCATTCCATGTATGTGTGTGTATTTGATTTTAGCCTCACGCATTCACACACTTTTTTTTTTTTAAATTAACCAACACACATGAACATCGAACACATTAACCCACCATTTTGATGTCGAGATTTTCTTTTGAATTTTGTCTCTTCGCATTTTTCTTTTTTGGGTCTCCAGCATTAAATGTGTTTTCGTTAATTTAACGATTATTGATGGGTTATTTTTTTACACTGCGAGAAATAAATTCTTATATTATTATGTTTAAAGGTTTTGACATAAGCAAAAACCGATATTTTGATTAAATAGAGAACTTTAAAAAACAGTTAAATTTCTTTATGGAATAAAGAACTCGGTAACTTAACCGATTTCAGTTTCCTCGGTTCCAGACATCTGATAAAGTTTATTTTTGCAATCATAATTAAATTTTGTTAATCGATACATATTGAGTTTTGCTTGAATTTCAACCGGAAAACCTCTTAAATGATGGCCAATATGATTAAAAGTTAAAAACACCTTTTAAGTGGTCGACAATTTGAAAGGTGCTTTGAACTTCGACCGAGTATACAAAAGTCTTAAATGTATCCAACTATACTAAAATGATTTAATATACGTATTTTTCAAAAATTTGTACAAGCTCCCATTCAAGTGTTTTTCAAATCCTTAGTTCCTGCTTTTGTCTTCGAAATTATTTAGAATCCTTTGTCTTTTAATGTTTTATTCTGGAATATCTATTAAATTTGTTTGTCCAATGATGCTGTTTGTAGATTATCACAAAAATGACTAGAAAAGTATATCTGTTGATATTCTTTTGAAGGCTACTGTTGTTTCGTTCATTCCCTTAAATAGCCTTAATTGTTTCGAGATCTTTTGTAGATTGTTCAAAGATATTTCCCTGCGGTTCAATGTTGCTTTTGTACACTGAAAATACAAAAACAAGCCATCCGTACTTAAATCAAGCGGAATCGGTGTCAATAGTACGGCTTGTACGGATCTCTCTCAATCAAGTACAGATTGCTTGATTCAAGTACGGATTATTCAAGTGCCAAATACTTAACTTGGTATTATTTAATCCCTGATCTGAACTTAAAATAATCCGAAAACGGGATTGACTTAATTAAAAGTGATATAAAAATTAATCTCAAACTGTGCTTGATTCAAGAACTTCTAAGTTGGTTTAATTCTAAATCGTACTTGAAATAATCCGAAAGTGAGATTAGTTTCTAACCTACCTAAACACTTACCCCAGAGAACCAGAGATAGAGATAATAGTATTATTTACTTACCCGTTACACATGTTAGTTCCACTTTTGTTCCGCCCTTTGTTTACAGAAGAATTCTCAACTATAAGACACCTGCAGCATGTCCGATATGGTTTTCGTAATAATTCTACTTTGAAAATTTTTTGTTTTTAACTAAATAATTTTAACAAATAGAATATGGGAATTTTTGCTTCTTATTTGACTTTTTTAACATGAAAATAATGTATTTTGCTCTGTAGTTTTCTTCTTGTAGTGTTGTTATTGTTTCTTAACAAAACAAGCAAATAGTTTTTAAATTTCTTTTGTAGTGTTATTGTTGTTTCTACAAAATATTTTTACAAACACATGCGAATGCATACGTATTTGTTTTCAAAAGTTATCCCATTTTGGACTGTTTTAAGAATTTTTTAGTGTTATTTATACTTAAATTTCTAAGAACGCCTCGTACTTAAGTAAGTAGAAAAAGCTTTTATTTGGTACGATTTTTTTCTTTCTGTGTATTGTTACTCGAATGGCTCGCAAGATATTTCCTCTACAGAATTGATTCTTAATCTTTAGCAAATATCCGCATTGGTTCTTAATATTTTAAAGAATATAATCTAGTTGTTAAATAAATGTTATCTCTAACAGAATGATGTAACTATTGCTAAATTTCAAGAGCCAGTTATTACCGTGCATACATTTCCTGCCACAAGAGGTGGGTGTGGCAGTAGGCGGATTGACTTCAAAAATTTACTAACGTCTTTGGTGAGCATTTGTAGTGATCCAATAGAAAGTCAAGAACTTATTATTTTCCAGTGATATTCAACCGCAATAGCACTTTAATCTATCTAACGAAAATGGGCGTGGCACTGCCCAATTCACTTAAATTGTTTACTTAAGACTTAGAAACTCATTATTATTGTATGTACGAAATTTGAAAGGGGTGGCTGTTTTCTGTGATTTATTGCCTCAAAAACCTGTCATTGGCCCCATAGTGCCGTGTAGGGTTTATCTGCACAGTTGTTTCTCCATTCTCAGAATTATAATTTAATACTAACTTTTTTCCACAGTGTATATATGTATCTTTAAGACTCCACCCGTCTTGGTAGCACTCCTCTATTGATTTCACAAAAAAATCAAACCAGCCATCCAAATTCAAATTCGTAACTTAGACTAGTATCCATGTATCTAATTGTCTATTTCTTCTGCCCGTGCGTTTGTCCACAAATCCAACTATTCGCCCGCTAACCCCCCATGCATCCGCTTAGTTGTCTTCTCATCTAAATATGTATCTAAATATGTGTATTTTATTTTTTGTTCAGTTGAAATGTCTGCATACAGTTACGATAAAAACGTATCTACGAGTTTATGTACAACAAATATGCTAATGAATCTGGTACGCATATTTGGAAATCATGTATGTCGTTTGTTTGTCGTGTATTAAACATCATAAAATAATATTGAAAATATTAAACAAAAAAAAAAGAAATTTATTGTCATGCCACCATATTTTATGAGGAATTATATACTTTTTGGGCTATTGAAAACTTTTGTTTGGCTAAACGCTTCATATTTTTTGTTGCTTTTAAATTGTGGTGAAGTGAGAGCTTCACGAGCTTGAAGAAGATCTGAAATTATGATTTAGAGAAATTTATTGTAAATGAATACTGATTTAGGTACTGCTAATGCCAATGCTAATGTCGCATTATGGTCATACTCGTACAGTTTAATGAACTGTATATTTTTATTATTTTTTTTATTATTATTTATTTCTTTATTTTCCATATTTCTAATAGAGTTAAAACAAATCATGAAGATGTTAAAATATTTGGTGAATGTTTGAGAAAGTTTCTTTTTTTTATAGTTTTGTATTAAATGGCCTTTCAAGTGACAGTTAATGACCCAGATAGTTTTTTTAAGTTATAACTAATAATGAATTATAAATCAATAAAATTAAATAAAAAATGGTTTGAAAATTATGGTAACAGATAAATCTTTAAAATTTCTCATTGTAGATTTAAGTATTTACTAGTGGCCATTTTCTCAATGTATCGACAATCTGCCTGTTACTTAACCCATTTACGGCTGCTGTATCAATTTGGGAACACTTATTTACTGAGGGCGTATATAAAAGTTGTAGACATTTTTAATAATTTGTTTGCATAATTCATAAGCTGAAAGTTCGGACACTATATTTAGTTTAAAAAATATTTATTGCAATACGCGGTTTCGTGGTAAAAATAAAACATAAATTTCACTTTTAACCCATGTGTAAAGGTTTATACGAATTTCTAGTTATTATTTTTAATGTAAAGTGTACATCATCATTATAATTACTTATTTCTGGAAAATTCGATGTGTAATGAAAGATATAAAAGCATTATTAATGTAATAAATTAATTTTGTATTATTTTATAGCACTTGAAATATTGCTGTGCCAATTTGGGTACAATGGCCACAAGTGTACTATATATTAGAATTCTACATACAGGCAACAATAGCAAAAGAACGCATAAAATCGTTTTAGAAATACATGTAAGTAGCAACTTTTCTACAAATTGTGACCTTTTTCGGTACTTAGACGATATGGACTCTCGTATTACGGAAATTATCCGTGAAAATCGCAACGAAATGCCTCACAATAATCTATACGTAAAATAAACTGAAATTGCAATATAAAATAAATGAATATTCAGTTATAAAACGGTCTACTTATTTATCAAATATTTTTAATGAAAAGTTCATTTAATTTTTACTGTCAAAAATTCAACGGGGAATTCCGAAAAAACAAATGAATTTTTAGTTATTTTATATAATTTAACTATCAAAAAAATAACCGACAAAATCCGCAAAAAACAAAGGAATTTTCAGTTATTTTATGTAATTCAGTAATTTTATATAATACAAGTTTTACTCGAATTTCTAAAAAATACCAGGCACATGTCCGTTTGTTTTTCTAAAAAGAGAGAGAGAATATTTATTTTTTTTACTTTCCCCGTTATACATGTTTGTTTTACTTTTGTTGTAGTGACCACTCTGTTTACAGAATAACTTTCAATTATAATTATAAGACACCAGTAGCATGCCCCATATGGTACTCGCAATTATTTTACTTTAAAAATGTGATGTAAATAATTTAAAAAAAATAGAATATAGGAATTTTATACACAAACCAAGCAAATCGTTTTTTACTTTTACTTTTTGCAACTGATTTATAAATATATAGCTGAAAATTTATTTATTGGTAGTTAAATTATATAAAATAACTAAAAATTCATTTGTTTTTACAGAATTTGTGGTTAATTTTTTAAAATTTAAAAAAAATTACAGTAAAAATTAAATTTACTTTTCGTTAAAATTAAATGAATAGAACTATTACAAAAAAGCTTTATACAAAACCTAACTGAAATTTAGCTTATAGAATAAATTCGAAAAATAAAAAATGTTGAATAAAATAAAGAAACTTATGAAAAAGAAATAATTCCCAGATTCTATTTGTTAGAACAAATTTTTAACAAAAAGTACAGAGTACAAACTATTACGATTTTTGCCCCAGCAATTCATAACATTCCAAATAGACAAATAGTCCTAATAATATTTTCTGTGAAAATCAACCAACTTTTCACATATCCAGTTTGGTTTTAAGGTAAACTGAATTCCCGTTTTTGTACTTCTTTTATCGTTTTTCCCAGTATAATGCACTTTTTGTACACTACATTGGCGTATTAAACTATAAATTGCTTTTAAGTCAAATGTACTCCAATTTTGTTTATAAAGTATCTTTTTAATTATCTTTTTTTTCAGAGAATGAACTAAGAAAATATTTTGTTTACCATTTTCTGTCCCCTTTTAATTTAAGCTGGCAAAATATATGTTTTAATAAAGAAATCAATTTGAAAGAATTTCATGCCCTAAAAATTTTTCTTACAGCGTATTTACAAAAAGTAAGAATTTAAGCCTGTTTTGCCCCTTAAATGTACTCCATTTCTTTGCTGGCTTTAGGTTTAAAAGCATACATAAGGTTCAAGTATGAGCAAAATTATTTTGATAAAAATCATATTTATAAAAAGTACTTTAATGCTCTACTTGTTACCCTGTTTTGCCGTCTTTTTCTTTTTGCCTAAACATGCAACTACGAAAACCCCACCAGAAAGAAGTTTCCAATTTGGTCTAGCCGTTTTTAAGTTTTAAGCATCCGATCAAATTTCGAACTATTATTATCTACAAAATATGTATATTAAAATAGTTAGTTCAAAATTTGTTTCATATTTAAGTAACATTTTAATTGCCTCTTTAATCTATATATCGCACTGGTTCCTCTAAAGGAGCTGACTCCAAACTTATAAATTTTCAGGAGAGACAAAAACCCGTTTTCTTTTTATATGTACTCTTATATACCAAAGGGAGATACAATTGCATTTTTTTGACAAAATACTAGAAAAAATTATTCAATATTTTTACAGTGGGTCAGCGTTGCCAAATGTGCAGATTTATCTGCATTTTGCAGTTTTTCTATGCCTTAAGCAGTTTTGAAGTTTTTTGTTAAAAAAATAAGTTTTTTGTAAATTGTGCAGATTTTGCAGTTTTTGCATTCTAATTTGTTTATTTCAATATTGTTATACAATTTTTTATTTCTGAAGCCATAATCCTACCTAATTTGCTTAACACATACTCGTTTAACAGATGCAAGCTTTAAGAGCCAGTCAAAAAACACAAACGGGTTCGGAAACTCGCAATTTCCGTCACTAAATAAACCACCCAAACCTAAATAATTATTTGTCAATAAATTCTAATAAATTACTTTTATTCTTTTAAATTTTTATGTTTCGTCGTTTGGAAAATATACAACATTTAGATTTTTCTACAAACGTGATTTAATTGTTTGTCAAATACCTACATTAACAATGCGAGAGGATTGTATAAATGTACATTTTTGGCATGTTTTCCTATTTGGCTTTTACTTTTGGAAGTTTAATTATGTCCCTGTCAACATTTTGTGATTTTTGATGTTTCCTTTTTAAAGTTGCATTTGAGATTACATTGTCAAAGTTTTATTGCAGCAATTTTCCATGTATGTTCACTTGACAAATTGCAAATCTGAGCCCGAACTAAAATAAATTTTGTATTAAATTAGGAAACAAAACAAATCGCAAGACTACATGTCCTTGTATCCCTCTTAATTGCACTCTCTTTCATCTAGCCTACAAACAAACAATATTCGTTAATAATATACAATGTAATATTGTATTTGTTTATGTATTACACGTGTATATGTTAAAAAAAATTAAGAAAATTATATATTTTTATTTTGGCTATTTTTTTGTGCAGTTTTTTTTAGTTAAATTCAGTTTTTATTTTCTTAAGATGCAGTTATTTTAAAAAAAATTATGCCAACGCTGCAGTGGGTTGCTATGACCACTGTACGTCGATTTCTTGCATTAAACTATAGAGGAACCAGTGTCATATGTATGTATGTACATAGAAATGTTGTTTAGCTCTTTTGATACTGAAAAAAACTTATTCACTTTTTTATTCGATGCTGCCCCGTTCATCTCTAGCTTAAGCAATTTCACCGCTTTTATCTCTACTATTTCATTGACAAACACGACCCAGTTGAATTCTCCTCAACTCTTTCATCTATCTAACATCTTTATGACAGCTTTTTATGTTTCCAGTATCTTAAGTCAACAGGAAGAAATACAAAATCTTAACAGAATTTTAGACAAACAATTAAGTTCCGGTGCTTTACAGAAAAGTGATGCCAAAAAGTTTCCAACAACAACCACCATTCAACTAAACAGCTACAAAACCAAAGAAACAAGATAAAATTTATGTGATTCACACTTCAAAGAAATTTTTAACGCTTAAAAACGACACACAGAGGAAAATACGTCAGTTAATAAAAGCGAAGATGAAAGAAAACAAGCCGCTTGTTCCGAAACAACTTTACTCTAGTTTAAATAATCGGCAGCAGTTAAGACATTAACAAAAGCGACTAAATGTTAGCCAACATTTAAAAATACAAAAAAAAAAAAAAAAAAATTAAGAGTTGAAAAGATGACATACATGACATAACGACAACGAAACAGCCTAAATGAAATAAAAATAAGAACAACGTCAATTTGAACATGTTTTACGCGTTAAATCTCGCGCTTACGAACTATGTAGATACAGATACAACAGAAATAAAGACAAAAAAAAAAACTAAAAACTAAATAAGAGGAAGACGCACCTTTTTGACGTGCGCTTTACTTTATTGGCACTATACCCGCGTTATTTACTCGCATCCGTTGTAGATGATAAATAAGTTAAAGCAAACTTTCAAAGAATCAATTCTTTTGTATCTTAAATAACAATCTTGTTGGTGAGAGAATAAATTTTAGAGTGCCTTAAACTTATCCGGATCTTTAGAACTAGAAGATCGCTAAAAGGTCAGGGCCGAACAAAAACCTTTTTGTATAAAGAGAAACATCAGCCTCCAAGAGTTTTGTGTGACGTTTAATATGAAATAACGGGAAGAAGAGCTTATAGATATTTGACATACTACATATTGCTCCTTTATTTCAACGTAGTCATATCTGAAAAAATCCAATTTAATTTTTCATAATGTACTGATTTAATAAAATATATTTTGCTATAACTTCGGTTCAGTTTGAGATGCATATAATACTTTTTCTACACATGAAGAAGATATGAAGAAGCACGTTTGCTTAAGTAACTTAAAGTTTTTAATATTTTGAGATATGACTACGTTGCACTCAGGGCTGTGGAGTCGTCAGAAAAAAGTACTAACTCCAACTCCGACTCCGACTGCAAATGCTGAAATTTTTTTAATTGGGCTCTGACTCCAATTCCGACTTTTACCTTGAAGCTAAATGTATATGAGACTGGTCCTTATTTGACTTTTAACTCTTTTTATACCCTCCACCACCACGAGTGGTGAATGAGGGTATACTAAAGCCTATAGTACACGGCATGTAAAAAGACACATGCGCATGTGGTCCTGACGTAATTTTGACGTCATCACACAACACGCAATGTTTATTGTGGCTTTGCATTGACGTCAAAATTACGTCAGAACCACATGCGTATGTGTCTTTTTACATGCCGTGTACTATAGGCTTAAGTTTGTCATTCCGTAAAGTATATTTTAGGGTATTCATTTAATCGGGCTTTTGCTTTAATCGGTTCATCGCTCGATTAATTAACCGAGGTTTTGGTTTAATCGGTTAATTTTGAAATTGATCGTTTTACCGATTTATAAAGTTTTTTTTATAAATGAACTAATTTCAATAATAAAATGCATAAATTATTTATTATTTGGAGTTTATTAGTAAAAAAATTATTACATAACAAACACAGCAATTTTTAAACTAAAATGAGCAAACAAAAAAATAATTCATATATATTTTTATTAATACATGAATATTATGTAGTAATTAAAAAATAAACTGTAAGATAATTTTATCAGTTATTTCAATAGGTCTCTTTAAAATTTAAGAAATAATATTTTAGAAAAATGTTTAGGGTTTAAGCGATTCGTTTCTTTAGTTTTGATAAAACTTGACTTGAACAAATTCTTTCAATTCTCGTTAATGTTGGAGAAATCGAAAGCAACCCATAATACAGAATATCAAATTACACAGTCCTTTTCCTGGATTGCTCTAAACGTATAAAATCTTCCATTATGCCATTAGAGTCCTGTTTTAATTATTTTTTTAATTTTTACCTCTTCTAATTAATATGGTTAATTTTGTTAAAAGATTGATGAGATAATATGAAGAGACAAATAACTAAACAAAATCTAAATCATGTGAAATTTAAATCGATATAGATTTTCAATTGAATTTTGAACGTAGCGATTCCTGATTTTAAAAGTAGTTAAGGTAGCGGAAGTTGGTCCTCAAAGTATGAGATATAGAATAGGACATATTTTTATGAACTTTGAACACGGTAGAGTTTCCAAAATAGGTTTGATTTCAGTTCCCCGTGACTTCGATTTCCAGAACGTTCCCGATACATATAAAAAGTACGTGTAACAAAAGGATGTCGACAGCAAACACCTATTTAAAATGAAGATCAATAAAATCCTTCTTTTCTATGAAAAAATATATTCTAAGCACATACCTTTTGTATATGAGACGAAACAAATAATTAAAAATACAAAAAAAATGTGTTATAAAACTAAAAAAAATTAAAAATTTCGCTTCATCGGTTAATCGACTGCAATTAACCGGTTTAATCGTTAATCGAAAATAGCCAATTTTAAATGAACCGATCAGTTAATCGGGTAGTAATTAATAGGTTAACCGATTAATGGTTAACACAATGATTACCCTAGTATATATATTCTGGTTTCTGGTAATTCTAAGTCGATTTAGCCATTTCCGTCTGTCTGTCCGTCTGTTGAAAACACGCTCACTTTCGAAAAACTCAAAAGTTAAGAACAATGTTGGGGTCAAAGTGCTTCTAGTTATCCAAAGCAGTTTGGGTTTAAAATCCAGCAAAAGCCGATCAGTAGGAGTAGTTGTGAATCAAAATGTAGAACCACCACCCTAAATAATTAACAATTTTGTTACAAGAACTAAAATTAAAGGTGGCATAATGGTCGGTATGATATAAGATTTTGCACAAAATCGTTCTATATGACTAGAAATCATACTGAACGTCTAAAACCATAATAAATATTGATATCATATTAAAATGTGCTATGTCATAGTTTTATAGGACTAGAAATTCGTAAAGATCGGTCCATAATTTACCATATAAAACCTACACCCGGAAAATAGTAAAGTACGCCTAAAACTGTAACAAATAATTCTCTCATAATAATATTTGGTACGTCACAGTTTTATAGGGCTACATACTTTAACATTTCGTGAAGATCGGTCCATAATTTACCATATCCCTACGGGAAAAAGAACTAACACTAGACTTGTCACGGGACAAGTCACTTAACATGGGTAACAGGTCACTGAAATAACCTTAATGGACACATCCAATTCCGGTTAAAATAATGCCTGTCGCAATATGAGAGGTCTCCTTCATACAAACTAATAGAACTAGAGAGAATCAGCAACTGAATAGTTTTGTGCCAATTACCTTTCCTCTGGACCAACTACACGCTAAACACATTATCACCAGTTAAGTGACAGGTTTTTTTTTCACCCATCACAATTCGTTCCTTTTAATTATAAAATTTTGTTCTCTGGACACGGGATAAGTGCTTTAGGAGCAATTGACTCAAATTTCCTGCAGGCAATTGACACAAATTTACCGCAGGGATAATGTCCAATATTATGCTCACTCTGGGAAATTATTTAAAAAGGCCTAATACCGTAGCAGATATAGATATTGTGGTAAAATTACGTCCATTTTTGGGTCATATGGGCAGAAATAACCCTAGGGAAAAGGGAACTAACACCAAACTTGTAACGTGATAGTTCTAAAGTGGTTGGGCCCGGTTCTAGTTCTAACACTTTATATGAAGGGGACTTGCCACTTTAACATGGCGATGTCGTAGGAGGGGGCTAACTGTCACCTTTTTGATACTTTATAACAGGTCAAAGGAATTACATAAATGGACACTTTCAATTTCGGTAATTACAATGTCGCAGAAGTATGACAAACATTTTATAATTCTTCAATGAATTTAAAACGAATTTAATTAAAATCATTTTAATTTTTGGTGACTAAAAAATTTTTATTTGTTTCAATTCCTTTACATCTCTGCTTGAGCCTATGCCATGCTAAACTCCATATGCCTGTCTGTATGAATGTCTGTCCGTCCATTTGCCTTTTCTTTTTTAGTCATTACAATTATAAGTTTTATGTATCCCATTATAGTTTTGCTTTAAGAATAATGTTGCAACTCCACACATGATGATAACTCTTTTAGTTTAAAGTTGCCTGTAAAACAAGTTGAAACATTTTAACCGCTAAGAACACATCAAAATAAGTTAAGACCTTAAACAAAGTAAAATGCTACTGTTTTCTTTTTAAGTAAGGAGATACTTGTAGCTACAAAACGTTAAAGACAGCCCATAAAGAAATCACATATGAGAGCAATATTCGTAACACCAAAAGCCGAAATGTTCTTTCTTTTCACTTAAAGACCGTTTAACGACCTTTTTTCTTGTCTGTGATTGCTGTGAGTTTTGGGCCGTTTTAATCTTGTTTTGATTGTTTTTGTTGTTGCTATTGTGGTGTGTAAATAATTCTTTCTGGTTTTTTTTTTGAACTTGTCCGAATTATGGCTACAAACACCTTAGAGTTTCTCTAAATGATAAAAAATCTGTTTGTGTGTGTTCTTTGTCTTTGGTTTTACTTTATTTTTTTTTTGGTTGTACAACCTGTGATGTTAATGTTTTAATTTAATTATGACAAGTTACTAAGAGATTTATAAACTGCTACTTAGTTAGATACTTGTATGGCTGCTATTGGCAGTCAGTCTCATTTATTCACATACGTAGTAGCTAGTCTATAATACACTGGAGGAAATTAAATGGGAGAGTTAGCAAAATAACAAGTTTCTGGAGAAATACCTTTTGTAATAGAGAAGAAGGTGGACTTAAGTTTTACTTCTCTAATTAATATGCCAATGGTTCTTTGAAGAAAAACTTTCAAGTTGTCCACCAAACTTTAAAAACATCTAGAAAAAAAAATTTTCGAACCTGCCAAAACTTTGAAGGTCTTTTATGAAACAATAGCGAACTTATCGCTTTTATTTTCAGAAACTTTTAAGAAATAATTTTACTACTGTTTCTTAAAAAAAATCAAGAGGATACTTTTTAAGTGTAAAGCTGACCCGAAGAACCATTTACGAGCTAATCCAGGGTTAGTATTTTAAAAGTTTACTTAGCATTTACACCTGCCACTGCGAGTTCGAAAAACTCAATTCACTCACGAATTTTTACTAGTACACTTACATTTTTGCAACGGCAGCTCCAGACACTTGCATGCCAAGAAATGTCAAAACTATAAACAATGTTACCGAAATTTGCTAATTATAGAGCATTAATATTATTAAAATAAAGCATATATAATTTAAGGTATATCCCAGAAAAAAATGGAGCTTCCATCGAAGCAGTTTTGTAAGGGAGAAACGTAAAAGTTTCGCTTACCATATCGCTTACGGAAGACATGAATTTTATATGGCGAGTTCCCTCTTTGAAGCAATACGTTTTTGACTCAGAAAGCGCTTTATTCAGCGCATATAAAAATTGGTGAATGTAACGACCAGCATTGCACACTGAATTTTGTGTTACCGTTATTCTTTAAGATGCTCCCTTACAAACCTGCTTCGTAGTAAGGGAATGTCGTGGCTCTTCAAATTTTATATATATATATTTTTCAATTTATTAAGAATTCGTTCACTTACCTTACTGCATCTTTGTATGTCTTATTGCGTACCGCATAAATGTGTGCTTACTTTTTAAAATGTACCATTAGTGGTCTCTTTTGTTTTCTGGTACTTTTTATACCCACACCACAATATTGGAGAGGGTATTATGCATTTGTGCTGGTGTTTGTAACACCTTAAAATATTGGGCCTAGACTAGGGAGATTGAACGGTTATTATTTGACCGGTTATTTTAGTTTTGCCCAAGCCGGTTATTCTAAAATGTCCATTTTTCGAATATCGAATAAACCAGGTATTTTGGTATAATAACCGGTTATTTTGATAATGTGTAATTTATATACGTTTTCCTTAATCTTGTTGTAAATGTACCCTTAATTTAAGCATTTTTCTAATTGAATATTAAAACTTTTTATGCAGAATGCCAAAACAAAATGTAACAAAAATCAAAAGGAATTATGAACAATGTTAATACAAATCGCTTATAAAAGCGTGTGTTCTTGTAAAAAAAAACCAAAAACAATTCAAAATACTACAAAAAGTCTTCAGTTAGAAAGTAAATAGTAATTTGTGCGAGAATATTCTAAGTATTAATATATTTTTATATAGATGTTATCTCTTGAGATATTTCGAATGAGATAAAAAAAAACAAAGTTGGGTGCCTAAAGTGCCCCAAAATGATAAGTTGCAAATGTTCTTCCACGTCACTACTTATTAATCACTTTTAATAAGTCCACATGCTTGACATAAATGTTCTCCAAATAAAACTTAACTCCTTTCGCACTATATACAAAGAGACGACAAATAATACTTTACCAAAATACGCTGCCAAAAATGAATAATTGGTTGTAATATTAGCCCGTTGTGATGCCGAGGACGAAATGGCCGATAAGGCACTTAAAACTCTTAAGTAGTACTTGAATATCTTCATGCTTAAAACTACAACATTCCGGCAGAATTAACCATATGCAAAAAATTCCTCAGTTTTATTTATTGAAACACCAAGAATTAAAAAACAAAATTGAAGAAATTAAACAGTGTCGTGGAAAGTTTTAAATTGTGGTCAACGAATTGACAAATATTTCATACAAAAAGCCTGTTCATATTACTAATCGTTTTAATAATGCTGAAACAAAAGAATTTGAAATATATAATCCTGGCTAAGAGGTTTTGTTTGCAACTTTTCAAAAATATGGCTGCAGTCTACTGATTCACAAAGATGCTTAACAACTACCAACAAATTAAAACTCATTTAAAATAAATTTGGGAGAATATCTCAAATAATAAATTTATTAAATTCCTATAATTTTTTATTTGTTTTTGCAAAACGTTTGTCTAGATCAAACATCATTAAACAGTTTCTAAAATAAATTATATTATACAATTATCTACTTACAAATAAAGTTTACTAAATAAATAGAAATTGTTAAAAATAAAGCTTAAGTTTGATCAATTTACTCGTCACGCTATTTTTGGATTTTATTCGTATCGTCAAATATTTGTTAGGTCTGAACAAACCTTAAGTCATATCTATGTATTTTGTTGGTTCCTTAGCTTTGTGAATTCTTTAGTTTGGAGTAAAATTTACTTTTTATTAAAAAAACTTATTTGAGTTTTGTGTTTTTTATGTATTCGAATTAAAACCGGTTAACCGGTTATTTTAAAAATGCTTAACCGAGACCCGGTTTTTTTTAAAATAGCAACTATTCAGAATGTTTGAAACCCGGTTTTTGAAAAAAGTCGAATAACCGATCTCCCTACCCTAGAGCCACCTTGTATTATAAGTATCGACTCAGAATCACTTTCAGAGTCAATTTTTGAGTCGATCTAACGATGTCCGTCCGGTTGTCTCTCCATGTAAACCGTGTGCGCAAAGTACCGGTTGCAATTTTAGAAATAATGTGATGAAATTTGGTATATAGGTTCTAATTGGAACAATGACCAAGGACTATTAAAAGAATAGTGAATTGGTCCATAATTTTACATAGCCCCCACATAAACTTCTTTCCGGAATATAATCTTTGTGCCCATTAACCATCTTATTATTTTGGTATTTAGATTTAATTTGGTCCAAAATTATTTTATTGCCGTCAAAATCATCTTACGAAATTTTATTGAAATCGGTCCATATTTGACCATAGCTCCAATACAAATACTACTCCCGAAAATAGCTTATAATGCCATTACTTTCTTATAAATATTGGTATTTACATAAAACTTGGCCACAGTGGCTTTTATGTGCCGGTGGGTTCAAAATTAACCATAGGTCCCATATTAACCCCCTTCCTCAAGTCATTAAAAGGCCAATAAATTTCATATAGACTAAGATATCTAAATAGTATTCGACATAAAGAAATGTTTTATGAACCTTTAAGTCAATTACATAATATTGATCTGCCCATGGGTCTCAAAGAGTACACCCGCAAAAATTGTTTTTATATACTGTGGTGTAGGATATCACATGGTCTGGCTTGAACGACTATTCTTTCTTACTGGTTTTAAATTTAAGGGTGGGTGTTAAACGGTAGCAAAGTTCTATGGTGTACTAAAATTGTCGAAAATGGCTACGCTAATGTCAAAATGTCAAAAAAAGGGCTAGTGAAATTTTATTCACCTCAACATTGTCAAAATTTTACTTCCATAAGAACTTTGCTACTTGCATGTGCAAACGCAGCTTTAGTTTTTCTCACTATATGTTTTATGCTCAACTTTAAACTAGCCCAGCGGGAAAACTCAGAAGATCTACTTACTTCAGGCCTGCTAAGAAATTTGTTTGATTGAATTATCATTGTAATCTAACTGATAAAGAAGGCATCATAGAAGGCCTCTGCTCTTTTGTATAAAGGATAATATACACATTCGACACTAGCTTCTATGAGAAGAGAGAAGAGAAGGAGTAGATTTTTTGCTTTTTTTTTGCCAAAGAAAAGGTAAAAGAATTTTTTTATCCAGTTGCCATTCTTATGTTCCTGCCAAAGAAACGAGAGCGGAGGGCCTACCCCGCGATGACAACTTGTGTAAAAGGATATGAGTATGGAATGGAGCGAGCAGGCCTTGTACATCCAAAAGAAGGAGTACAGAGGCCTTCTAGAAGGCATCCGTACTTTAAATAAAACAACCATTATTTAGCGTACGGTACACACACCCAGAAACGATATATATTTATTTAGTGTTTGTGTATTAGTACACAACCCTTAATACCGCACATAACTATTTTCAAGAAAGTAACATTTATTATGTTGTGTTCTGTTTTTTTTTTTTTTTGTTTTGCTTTAAAACAGAACAATTGTAGTGATTCTGTAGACATTAGGGTATTAATATAAAAGGGCTTTTGGTTTAATCGGTTCATTCTGTAATTAATCGGTTAAATTTAGCGCTTTTTAACTGTCATAAAGGCGCATGTTTTTCTCTTAGCGCTTTTTTAAAAAGAGCGCTAAATAAGCGCCTTTCTGTTAACATTTCTTGTAATTATGGATACGCAAAAATTTTGAACTCTTATTTGTATACAGTAAATTTAAGGCCCATTAAATTCAAATTTCTTACCGTTTTTCAAATACTTTTGATATATAGTATACTGAAATGTATATTATTATTAACTACATACATATCGTCTGGTTATTACTGGTATGCCGCTTGGCATAAATAAATTCTATATAATAAGTGTGTCCTCTTTTTAATCCTTAATACATTTTGTCTATATCTCGATTATGCACTCATATGTATTAAGTGATATCGAGACCTATCATTGCCTCATATACACAATTCATTATTTGTAATTGTTATGCTGCACGTTCTATTTAAGGAATTTAGATCAAAATATTTTACTTTGTTTTTTCATATAGAAGACTTATTTTTATACCTAAATGTTAAAGAACTCGAAAATTTTAAAATTGTGTGTTAAGTGTTTCTTTGTATTATAAATGTTTTTTGATATATTATTTATTACTTTATATTTCATATTAATTATATATCTTTACTTTGTCTAAAATATCAAAATTGTTAATGTTCTAATAACACTGGTCGGCAAAAAAAAGTCGGGGAAGAGAGAACTTTATTATGTGATTTTACTGGACTTTACCGTTCTGATTCCAAATGTTTTCACAGTTTGATTCAATCACGTCTAGTTATCATTTTGTTTACTGATTTTTATGATTTCATGGCTTGTTTTATTCGAAATATACCTGGATTTCTGATAAATATTAAAAGTGTAAAATTTTTGTCCAAATAATTTTTTTAAAGAGTTTTTGAAAACAAATTTCTGAATAAGTGGCGTTAATTTTGAAAATAGGAAATATATTATTTAGATGACTCAAAGAAAATTTTATTCCTAACAGGGACCGTAACAGTTACTGCCCGTTCGCCGATATCGAACGTTAACGTTCGCATAGTAAATAACATTTAAAACAAAATTTAAAAAATTGTTTTTGTTTTAAATGTAATTTTCTATGCGAACGTTAACGTTCGATATCGGCGAACAGCCTGTTATTCTTTTTTCATAAAAGTCAGATGATAACAGTTATTTTTTGATTTCTATGTTTTCGATCAAAAATAACAGTTATTTTAGGATTTTTATATTTTCGATCAAAAATAAAAGTTATTCTTTAAAGAAATGTACGTGTGATAATTATTGAGTTGTCCCCGGGGCGCTTCTTGATTGCGGGCACGGCGCTTTTCGATCAGAAATAGTTCACGACCCTGAGTACAGCATTTTTATTGTGTACGAAGATCGCAAAAAGAGGAACGTTTTCGTTTAAGGTATTTACTACACAAGCACTATTAGCGTTTGTGGTTTCCATATCTCTACCAAACCGAACAGCAAAGAACAATGTTTATTTTCGAACACTTCGGACTTATTAAGAGTTCAGCTTTTTGTTGGGTTAGAATAAAATAAAGTGTGTGGTGGGTAAAAAGTTTATTCAACTAATATTTCCTTTGTATATGATTATTTAGGATAGAGGAATTAAAGTTGTTGATGTTATTTTTCTAAGATTTGAAGAACCATTGACCCAATTTCCTAGCAATTCACATGCGTTCGAAGTTACCATTAAGCAATGTTACACAATTAATTGGTAGTGTAGTTTTTTGATGTTCCGAAGGACCACAACTCTACCACATTGACAGTTAAAGTTTTAAGGACTTAGTTTCTCTTTTTAAATGTAAGCAATTCCTTTCAGTGTACCTTCCTGCCACACAACTACCAACATTGGTGGTCAAGATTTGGTGGGAATATTGTTTCATTTTATTTCTGTTCAGTTCAGTGTTTTGTATCTGTTTCATTTTTAGCTTTCTGGGTCATACAGACTCATAAGTTCATTTATTTTTTTTTTTTTTTTTTTTGTTTCTTTTGTAATTGTTGATGTTACTGCTTAAAGGTTTAAAATTAATAAACACAGTGGCATTAAATATGATTACGATAATTTTCATATGAACTCTCACATGAATGTCTCAATACCATTACACATAAACGAATGAATGAGTGAATGAATGAATTACATTTATTTAGTTTAGTTGTTAAAGAGGTACTTGTTACTTTATGTCCGAGTTTAATTGCCACCTAAGTTGTATTATTATTTTTATTTTTTTTATTTTTATCTGAACTTGTTGTCTTTATTTGTTGTGTGTGTTCGCCGAGTGTGTTGCAAAAGACATCTTTCAACAATCTTGTTTCTTCTGTTTCTGTAATTTTAGTTTTATGGGAACACTCAAATGTTAATGTTTTTTTATAGCATCTTTTACAAATAAATTTTTATTTGGTCAGTTTTAGTTGTTATTATTGTGTTTTCGTTTTTTTTTTTTTTTTGTGAATTTTTCTGTTAAATTTGGTTAAATCTGGGAGGTCAGTAAACAGGAAAGAAGTGTATGTTTCGTTTTTTGGTTTATCTCGAAATGAAATTAAGGTTAAATAAACTCTTTAAGCGTGTTTATCATTTAGATGTTAAAATTTTTTATTTGTTTTGTTTTTTAAGATTTAGTTTATTAAATTATGACAAAAAACAAAATCACCTTCTCTAATTCGTAGTGCAATAAAAAAATGTATTTCAAATTGACGATGACAATTGTTTCGCCTGTAACTTGTTGCGTTGGCTTGTATAGGGTTTTCCAATAAGGACTTGACAACTTTTATTTTAAATAAAACGCAAACCATTTAAGATATTTCCAAGACTTTATGATCGACTTGAAATACAATCAATACATTTATGAACGAAACTCGACTTCGTTCATAAGGCCACCGCGGGCACGTCGCTAGCGGTCAATTCGTTCGACCCAATTTTCGATGACTCGGTCAAACATTTCGGTCGTAACGGCCGCTATTTTGCCTTCAATGTTGACTCTGAGTTCTTCCAACGTCGTCGGCTTGTTGGCATAGACCAATGATTTGCTGTAGCCCCAAAGAAAAACGTCTAGAGCCGTTGAATCGCACGAACGAGGCGGCCAATTGACTGGTCCATTTCTTGAGATAACACAAACTTACTCTTCAATAAATCGATTGTAACGTGTGCTGTGTGGCATCGTCCAGTTGAAACCACATGTCGTCCAAGTCCATGTTTTCCAATTCGGGCAAAAAAAATTCAGTAATCATGGTGCGATAACGATCGACATTCACAGTAACGTGAATGACGCCGCCGGCATACAAACAGTTATTTTTTGTGTATGAAGTGGTGATTCATGAAGCACATGTGAGTTTTCATCAAACCAATAACGCATATTTTGCTTATTGACGAACCCATTGAGCCAAAAATGAGCTTCGTCACTGAAGACGATTTTGCGATGAAATTCATCATCTTGGCTCATCTTCTCCAGAGCCCAATCGGAGAACGTACGTCGCGTCAAATTGTCCATCGGCTTCAATTCTTGAGTCAGCTTGATCTTATATGGGTGTTTACCAAGATCTTTACGCAAAATTGGCGATGTATAGTTCTTGAAAACGCCGCGGAATCTACTGTTTTGGATCGTTTGCTACGGACGCCTGAACGGCAGCGATATTTTCGTCACTTCGACCAACCCGTTGTCTCACTGGCAGGGCAGCATCACATAATGAATATGTAGACTCAAATTTTTGCACTAAACTTGTTATTGCTTGGCTATAAGGGCGAGAATAACTACCGAAAATTGGAGTTAACGCTTTTAAAATTGCGGTCACCGACTCCGAATTTCGGTAGTACATTTTTATAATTTGCATACGTTATTCGTTCGTGTACTTTACCATGATGAAAATGTCGATTTACAGAAAAAAAGGAAAGTAACAGTTACATGATCAGTGAAATAGTGCGTTCACGAATTAAATTTAAAGTTGGCAAGTACCTATTGGAAAACCCGATACACATACGATACACATGGGATTTTCTAAATGAAATGTGGGATGTGATGGAATTCCAATAAAATTTTTGAATCTTGTTTTCCCTGCAATATCACCACCATTGACTTTTATTTTTAATAATATAATAACAACATAAAAAATTTCCTGGAATTTAGAAAGTGGGTAGAATAGTACCAGTTCCGAAGATGAAATCACCCCGATTGTTAACTGATTTTCGGCCTATAAGTATATTAACGAGCTGTTCAAAAATTTTGGAAGGGTTACTGCGGAATCAGATTCAAGATTATTTACGAGCTAAAAAGTTATTTAGTGAATATCAATCAGGGTATAGACGGAATTATAGCACTACATGTTTAACGTTAGAGGCGGTAGAAATTATAAGATATAATATGGATAAAAAATTGAATCGGTGGAAATATTTTTAGATTATTCTAAGGCTTTTGACTCTATTAGCCATAAAATGTTAGTGCGAAAGTTGTTGAATATATTTCAATTCGGAAATACGTCTTGTAAGCTTTTTAATTCTTTTCTTTCATCACGTAGCCAATTTACCGAAGTACAGGGTATAAAATCTTCAACTTTAAAAACTTATAGGGGCATACCGCAGGGCTCAATACTTGGCCCGCTACTTTTTATGATGTATGTTAATGATATTTTCTCACAAAAACATTGTTGTACATGTTTTTCTTATGCCGATTATATACAGCTTGTTGCATCTGATAATGGAAACGGTGTTAATTATTTATCCTTGAATGTAAATAAAGACTTACAACGTATTTTAGATTGGTCTGAACTAAGTTTTTTAAATCTCAAACCGGTTAAAACAAGAGCAGTTTTGTTTTCCAATAACTCACAAACAAATATTACCTTCTCCTTGGCAGGAGGCCCTATTGAATTTGTATCATATATTAAGTCGCTTGGCATATACCCTGATAGTCATATAAGTTTTGATGTTCAAATTAGTCATATCATTGCTTCGATATCTTTTTCACTAGAACGCTTATTTGCACTAGGTTGTTATTTACCAGTTAGTGTAAAAAAAAAATTAGTTTTTTCTGTCTGCATGCCTATTTTCCTTTATGGAATGGAAATATATATTGGTACTTCGCAGCACAACCTGGAAAGACTAGAACATTGCTTTAGAAGGAAGGTGAGATATGTATATGAGCTTAAATATAAAGCCCATATAACATCATACATAATATCGCTCATTGGTTGTAACTAGAGATTTTTTTATTCCCGCACTTTTTAGATTCCCGGGAAAGCGGGAAATAAAAATCCAATTTCCGGGATCCCGGGATTCCCGCCCAAAATTTTGTATTTATTTATTTACTTATTTCTCTAATGAAACTAATATTTCTTATTGGCTATTAAGCTTAATAGAATTAGTTAGAATTAGTATCTATTATATAACAAGAACGTAAAAAATTTAAGATTAAAATTATTTTACGACACTTAAGAGGTTATATTGATGCCAATAGGATAATAGAAATCAATATACGTATAAACATTGTCAAGTTCAGAACTTATTTGCATAATTAGAATGAAAGTATTAGTCTTACGCGAATAAAAATTAAGGGTGTTTAGGAACTAAAAACTTAACATTACGAAGTAGGAATTCTGAAACAATTTTACCGTTTATCAAATTCAGCAGAAAGGAGACATTTTATTTACTATATATATTTAATAACATATTTTTTTACAATTTTATAGCCCTTAATCAGCAGTGGTGTATGAAGGTATACTAAGTTTTTCATACCATGTGATATTAAGGTCCCATAAAGTATTTTTATTATTAGTAGTCCTTTATTAATTCTAAGCCGATTTTTCCAATTGGGTGTCAAAGGTGTCAAAGGTGTCAAGATCTTCTAGGCTGTTTGGGATTGAATTCCAGCAGAATCGCTTCCGTTCCAAATGTGAAACTACCTCCCTAAAAACCAGGGCTGTGGAGTCGGAGTCGGAGTCCGAGTTGAAGAGTCGGAGTTGAGGTTTTTGTACCGGAGTCGGAGTCGCAGTACCCAAAAAAACGCGCGACTCCGACTCCAAAATTTTTCGGCATAAAAAATTCTAATATTTTCCAATATAAAAATTCTTCGAAATTGGCGATGCAATATTTTGCAGATCAATATGAATAAGTAGATTTTAATTTATTTTATGAGAAATAGTTGATTCAAGTACTTTACTATTTAAGTATATTTAGGTATATTTTTTATACGTGCGGGAAAAAGTCTAAATTACATTAGCAAAACTCAGTTATTGATCTAGTTGAAAAAGATGTGTGATTTTTTAAATAATTTACTCATGCTAAAAAATGCTAATGACAGGAATTGCCAATAATTTTAATATCAGAATTTTTTAACCATCAACGCAGAAATATTTTCAACATTGTACAGAATAAGTGTTGCTATAGCGCATAAATACTAGTATGTATTAGAAAAATTGCGACGTAAAATTATTTCTCTTTTGTGTAGAAACATCTTTATCGGCCTGCCTTTAATTCCTACCATAACACTCATGTTTTTCTTATGCACATTACGCGGGGATTCCCATAATTCGTTTAATAAAGATATTTCTACACAAAAGAGAAAAATTTTAAGTCTCATTTATTTCGCATCACGGTTAGAGTAGGAGTCGGAGTCGTGAGTCGGAGTCGCACTTAAAAAATTTCAGCGTTTGGAGTCGGAGTCGGAGTTAGTACTTTTTTCGGACGACTCCACAGCCCGGCTAAAAACTCAACTAAAACTAACATAAATTTGTGGCGAAATGCACACAAATTTCTACTTTTATAAGACTCAAAATCATTTGAAATGCCGAACACAATCAAGGAAAACAATTTACTACGCCCTTAACCGCAAAGCTTTATACTAATGTTATAAAATTTACACTTCAGTTTGCTAGGGCAAGAAATAAAATTTCGTGGTGATAGGTCTATAATTTATCATAGGCCCAATATAAAGCCCATTCTCAAAAATTAGATTAAAAGCCTTAAACTGTAGAAAATTTAATATTGTGGTGAAATTAAGTTGGATAAAACAACAAAAGACACAAGTCTGACATAAATTTACTAAAGTTTTAAAAAAAGAGTTTCTTCAAAATTTCCCGGGAATCCTGCAATAAATTCCTAGGAAAGCGGGAATGGAAAACAACTGAAAATCCCGGGAATTCCCGGGACGAGAAATCCCGGGAACAAAACTTTACAAGTTTTGTTAACATGAGGATTTTGCTTATGTTGTATAAGGTAATTAGGACTAATTGTTCACCATATCTGAGACGTAGGTACTTATTCGGTACTTCTTCAAGAACTTATGCTCTGGTTACTCCAAGATATGATACACTTATAATGAAAAGATCGTTTGCAGTAAAATCTATTGGTTTATGGAACTCTTTAATTCCTTATTCAGAGCGAAAATTTTCATATTCCTTTAAAAAGTTTAAAAATTTGATTTTAAGGCAGTTGTGAAATTTCCTTTCTTTATATATGTATAATACATACATACATATTTCCTTTTTTACAATATAACTTTTTCATTTTGTTTTCAATCAGTTTTCACTCTAATTATTATTTTTGATTGCTTTCAACTTATGTGCAATTGGGGGTTCCACATATTAAATAATTATTTTCTTTCTTCTCAGATAGTTATTTTGTTATCCAAAATGAAATATGTAATAGGATAATTATTAATTTAAGTTACATAAGCCACTTGTTACATTTTTCTAGTTTATTGGCCCATAAGGGTTTAAAAAATTCTAATAAATAAATTAAAAAAAAAAAAATAAATTTAAAATAAAAAAAAAATTTTAAATTAAAAAAATTACAAATAACCCTTAAAATAAAATGATATATGACTTTCTAAATTTGGTGTAGTTTTTCTTTATGAAAAATCAACTTAAATTTGGTATGAATTTTTACCCCAAAAAAATAAAAATTAAGAAAAAAAAATAAAATAATATTGGAAATTTGGGTTGGGGATCAGATGTCCGAAACTTAAAATGCCGAACTCTAAAATTCCGAATTTCAAAATCCGAGTTTAAAAATCCAGAATTTCAAAATCCTGAATTTTAATATCCCTAATAATTGTACAGTTGTGGTTTTAAGAATCGCATGGACTGCCAGCTATATAAACCTTAACAATATCGCCCGAATTTGGGTGATTTCCCATCGGAAATATAACCCATTTTATTGACAATTCTTTGTATTTATTGCGTTATAATAAATTTTTAACATAGTTGAGAAAAATTTTTGGGCGAATTTTCGTTTTTTGATTTTGACAAAATCTTCAGTGAGATACTAAAAAATAACGGCTGCAAGATCTAGTAAGTCATCGTCCAGACTTGCAATTTTGTTGCAGCAATTCTTGAGTTTATTGGTAAGAGGGTTGAGAAGATTGGGGAAGATTACTCAGTTTCATGTACTCTGCAATTTTGTTTTGTAATTCTCAAACTTTTTAACTTGAAGTTGGCTGTAGGTGTATTTAAATTTATATGTATATAAAATATAAAAAGGAGAAAAAGAAAGACAAGATGACAAGACAAGAAGACAAGAAAGACAGAATTTTTAAAAATTGCAGAAACAAAATTTGCAAGTCTGGGCGATTACTAACACAATTTTTGTTTTCAGTAAAACCCCAAATTTAATATCCCGAATTCGAAAATCCCGAATTTGCAAATCATAAAGCGTTAACTAAAGCTTCTCTGCAAAGGCAGCTTATGGCCGGGCACTAGGATTTTCTCCTATATAGTATAACAAACACCGGGCTTCGCTAAAGAATTACTAAATTTAAATAAAAATTGTGTGATTTTTTAATTATATTTTAGGTTTTTTTTCAAAATTTTTGGGTATAATTTTTATTGGGCAATTTTTCGTTTACGTTGGGCCATTTTTTGTTCAGGAGATTTTTCACATATTGCTTTGGACGATTAAGCTTTAGGTGTTTTTGCTGGCAGCCGTATGGTTGGACCTTCGGCCGGGCTTAAGGATTTTCTCCTCTTTGGTATAACAATTCAGAATTTTGATTCTATCTATAGTCATTTTTATATAAACGGTTTTGTATTGTTTAAAAATACCAAATAAACGTATTTTTAAGATGACGTGAAGTGTTTTACAAAATGAGTCTTTTATCAAAAAGTAGTTAACATTTTAATTAGAAAATAAAAATTTTTTCACTTCAGGAATATTATTTAATATTTTTTAATTGATCTTAATACTTCTGCTACTTCTTCCGCAAAATTTGCTTCTATTTAAATCGTGCATTTGGTAAAATATTATATATTTGCTAAAATCAAAAACCACCCCAAATTTTTACATTGAATTTTTGAGGTAATTTTTTAAAATAAAAAATGTCCCCAAAATTGTTTTTTTTCTGTTTCATGTAAAGTTTTTGGGTCATTCTTCATTTAGTTCTCTGGGCCGTATTCGTTTTCAGTGGATCCCCATATCGTCATTGTCAATATCGTTTAATTAGATCCAATAAAAATTCGATTCATTTCGGTTTTTTGAACACTTTTCGGTTTTTTGAACACTTTTACGTACACCGAGGACGGTTGCAGATGATGTAGGTAAACCGGTCGTCCCGAATGTGGCAGCATTGCGGCCATAATTCTTAATAACGAACAAAAAGTGATAAATTTTCGGCGGTCAAATCAGACTGTCAAATCTTAGCAAATTATGTCATTTAGAACTAAAAGAAACTTTTAGGCCCGTTTTCACAACTAAAAAATGGAACACATTTTATACAGCCGATAAAATTCTTCATTTAGCTATCGGTAAGTTGTGAAAACGGGGGTTAATCTTTTCTGAAGAATATCTCTTAACAGTCCCTTAACTTTGCAGTATCACCGTAAATTTCCAATTATTTTTTCATGACTCTTAAGTGTTTTCTCCTAAAAATAATGCTCGTCTTTTTCCAGATTTTTGAAACTCATAATAAATTATTTAAAATAATATTAATCACTTTCAAATCAGCTCCTTAAACAGGAAAATTCTTACTACTCTTTTGTCTCTCAATTTTGTTTTAAAGTATAAGTTAAAAAATCTTTTACCTTATTTCTTCTAATAATGACTAATTTTTTTCAATATCTACAAATTACTTTGTTGTTGTTGTTGTCGCAATTAGGTGACAAATTTACCCAAATATTTAGAAATAGAGAAAACAATAAATTTAACAATTGCAATTTGAGGTCAATTATTTCGAGATAACAGACACACAAATTAACCAAAATAATAACTAAAAAAAAACGAAAATGTACGCAGAAACAGTCAAAACAATTTTAAAAATAGATTTCAAATACATAAATTTTTAAAGAAACTAAATTCAGCTTAACCATCCATTATGCCGGAAGATAAACCAGAAAAAGAAATAAACCAAAAAAACGTTTTTAAACACAAAAAAAAAATAAAAACTTCCTTAAATAAATAAAAAAATTAGTATCAAGTAAAGCAGTAGTAGTACAAAAAGAAAGTAAAAACATGGAGAGAAACCTAAAAGAAAAAAAATAATATAAAATTGAAATTACTTTCAAAGATAAACGCAACATCAGATTTATACTGACATCAAACATTTTTAAAAATTTTGTTTGGTTTAACGCACGAAAACGCAGTGATTCATGCGAATGTGTTGATTATAATAAATTCAGGGGTTTGAATTTTCAATAGAGATGACAGTAGGGAAGAAGAAAATTTTCAGATACTTAACTCGTTAAATAGTTTTAGCTCTTCATAAATCAACGAGTCCCTACAAGGGCAAAAACAAATTCGGAAGGAAAATGATTAAGAGGTTGTGGGATACCACAATGACGATTATGTCGTACGCATTAATGTTTTCTTTCATTCCTGGAAGTTGGAGGAAATTGTTTACAAATTATAATAAAAAAAAGTATGCAAGATATATGCAATTATGGACGATATTTCTTTTTTAAATGTTGCAAGTACAATAACTAATTATATTTTAACCTAATTTACCGAGCAATAATAACGTTAATCTTCAGCCCGTTGTAATGAATCAGGGCCGAGTCTGTGGCGGACATCGAAATTGCAACACCCTCACTAATAGACAAGCACACTACCAACAAGCCTTCCCTGACACCCGTTCAGTGGCAATATATTTTTCCTTCATGCAAATGATTTATTTAATAATTTTAACAAACACGAGTAAGAGTGCTTTATTCGGCTCTGCCGTAACTTTAATACCCCTCACTATATCACTCACTCAATAACGCACATAATCAAAGAGAATTAAAAAGTACATTTATTCGCTTAAAACACATTTCTCTATTTAAGTGGCAAATTTTGTATAAATTTGTTATATTGTCTGCTCATTATTGGTTTGGCACATATGCCAAAAAGTCAGAGTGATGGAAAACGACAAAGAAAGTTTACATGAAGATTTCTCAATATATAACCGATAGAATTTTTTTTTTTTTTGTATTTTCACCACTGCTTCCAGCATATGTATTGAAGAAAAATTTAAATTTTTGTGAACTTTAATGAATGAAGTTAGTAGTTAATAGTATTCCATTGTAAGTAAAAAATATTGTTTTGTGCCGCATACGCCACTTTAATAAAAAAAAAATATTAAAAAGTAGCCTTTTCTGCTGCATACGTCTTAAGCTGCATACCAAATGGATTTTTGGCCGGAATTGACCACCGTGCACTGGTGATACAAGTCAAAATCTTTAAAACGGGCTTAGTAAGTGAAATTAGTACAAAAGCAAAGTATTCATTGTGCGATGGTGATGTTCATAGTTGCCCGATAATTTTGGTTGAAAATCGTAAAATTTTGAGAAAAACAATCGTCAAATGGACTTACCAAATTTGTCACAAAAATCCTCATTGTAAAATAGCCCTAACTTTTAATAAGTTTTGAAAATTTGTTGCTATTATTAGATTCCATTTCAAATAAAATTAAAATTTTATTTGATCATAAAAATGGTATTAACCCAAAATTTTGCTTTTGTTCACTATTTGGCAAAAATTGCCACGTAATATTTATATCTACCCGCTGTAAAAATATTGTGTTTTTCATAGGTCTTTAATATAAAATTAAGAATTGTTTTGCTTCTACTGAAAATTTTTCAATTTTGAGTTAATACCCCTTTATGATCAAGTGCGATATGTGTTATAGTTTAAGCTTCTTTTAGTTAAAAGAAAACTTTATAATGTTTTCTTACCAAGAGCAATGAATACAAAATAGAAAACTATTTGAAATATTGATACTAAAATTTAATTATTGCTGTCTACTAGGTTATTCATGTAATCGGGCTTTTGCTTAATCCGTTAATCGCTCGATTAATTAACCGAGATTTTGGTTTAATCGATTAATAATCGGTTAATTTCGTAAGTGATCGGTTAATAAAGTTTTTTTTTATAATATTAGTATTGTGGTTATTTTATTGAACTGTTAATGGTTTTTAATCCAAATTTTGATATTTTAATCAGGCTTAAGTTCATTGAATTTAATTTTCATTTAATTATTTTTATGAAGACAAAATTGAAATTAATTAAAATTTATTGATAATTTTTCATTCTTGACTGCGCTGAGATTTGAACCCAGGCTTTCACGGACAGGTTGCCCAGACAAGTCTCGATTGTAATTACACAATCTCGTCGGTGGGGTTTACCGTTTTACTCACTCGGCTATTGAAGCCGGATGACTTCAATAGTCAAACATCAATCAATAAATAAAAATGCACAAGTTATTAGAATTTTTTACCAAAAAAAAAAAAAAAAAAAAAATGCGCATAGGAACAGATTCTCCTCCAACAATAAATTTCAGTATTTTTTATCAATTATTTAAAAAGGGAATTAAGCACAACAAGCAAAATCTTTTAATATTTAATAATAGTCTTCCCAAAAACAACTTTGATAATAAATTTTAGCAAGTGCACGTGCATAAAAAACTGAACTGGCAAATTGTTTTTATTTTGATTTCTTGCGAAAACAATAAAAGCACTTTGTTTTTGTTTTTAATATGTGTTTTCTTTAACTACTTACAACTACAATTAATGTTGGGAGAATTCCAAATAATTGTAGCGGGAAATGTAAGAAAAGATAAACTCATCAATGATTTTTTGTTTGGTATTTTGTTTAAGCTTTGATATCGTTGCAAAGAAGACTTTTTGAGTGTTTGTAGGTAATTCTCATTCCCTCCGTAGTTTGGTTTGCTGATAGCTTTGGCTTTTCTAAAATTATTTAGGAGAACGTTTCCTGATGATCTGGCCTAAGCAGCGAGTGTAATGCGCATAGGAACAGCTTCTCCAATAAATTTCAGTATTTTTTTTATCAATTATTTAAAAAGGGAATTAAGCACAACAAACAAAATCTTTTTTTACAAAAAAAAAACAAACATTAACATTAAACATAATTTTTAATTAATATCTACATAAAAAATATATTAATCAAAAAATAAACCGTTAGAAATTATAGTTTAAGTAGATCTTAAAAAATAATCTTTTAGAAAAATAATTTATTTTCAATTTTTAAGATTTAAGCGATTCTCTTCTTAAGTTTTAATGAATTAGACTTGGAAAAAATATAAAAAGTACGTGAAACAAAAAGCTGTTGACAACAAACACTTATTTGAAATGAAGATCCAATGAACACCTTCTTTGTTTGTATGAACAAATATCTTAAACACAGACCTTTTGTATATGAGCCGAAACAAATAATTAAAAACTCAAAAAAATATGTTGTAATAAATACTACAAAGAATTTAAAATTTTGTTACGTCGGTTAATCGGTTAATCGACTGAAATTAACCGGCTTAATCATTAATCGAAAAAAGCCAATTTTAAATTAGCCGATCAGTTAATCGGGTAGTAATTAATCGGTTAACCAATTAACGGTTATTCGAAAATAGCCATTTTTAAATTAGCCGATCAGTTAATCGGGTAGTAATTAATCGGTTAACCAATTAACGGTTAATCGAAAATAGCCATTTTTAAATTAGCCGATCAGTTAATCGGGTAGTAATTAACACAGAAAAATTTATCAGAAGTTTTTTATCAATTAAAAAAATTGTTAAAAGAGTATTTCAATTTAATTTATGTGATAATTGAAAAAATTATATTTTTAGTTGAAAGAAAATTAAAAATTTAATTTTGATTTAATTAACATTTAAGTTGTTTTGAAATGAATTTTCAATTAAAATTTTATTTAAAAAACAAAACATCTTAATTGATTTTTTCGTTTTAAAAACAATAATTTAAACTTGTAGAATTGTTGTTGGGAATTCTCAAAACCTGAGCAATATTTAATTACCACATTGTTTGAAATGGCAACGTTTTTTGATCATTTTTTTAATTAAAATAAAAAACATCATTTAAAAAAATATTCACAATTTGAAATTTTTGCAATTTGTAGTAATCAATATAATCATTTTGAGAAAAGGTGCAAAATCAACAAAAGTTGCTTGATTCTATGAATTTGGTGATTAGAGACAATTTGTAATTTTTTTTTCTGGGAAAATATGATCACTTTGCTTTATACGGAAAGGCTGCAATTGTTGAAGAATCTAGAAGTGGAGACGTAACTTATTTAAGACTCAGAATCACTGAAAAACGGATCTAATAAAAGGGTACCAACGAGCATATTGAATGCCAAAAAATATACGCATCGCGCTAAAAGAAATCATATTTTGAATTATGTACTGCCAAGTCATGAAAATTGCTGCAAAATCTTTTTGTTTGGGCTAAAAATCGTACAATCGTCAACAGTCTATGTTTGAACCCAAAAGTCGTTCAAATAACTATAAATCGTCAAATCTGGCAACCGTAGGGATGCTTTATATTTGGTGGCCTAGTTTAGTATTGTGAGATCAGAAATAAATTTCTGTTTAAAAAGAGCAATCAACGTAGAATATAAGTAATGCCAAAACCACATGAATTTTTGTAGCTTTGAATTGACAAAACGCTAGCGTACCGGAGCACTCCCCGGTAGTGTCCTAGTCTGTTAGTACCGGGGTTGCGGGTTCGATTCCCGCCAGAGACTCTGGTATCCTGCAGACAAGTGAAAAGCTTTGCGGGATTTAGTGTAAGAATAATAAAAAAAAAAAAAAAAAACGAACGCTTCTGACCAGAGTTAATACGTGATGACAAAAATCGTTTGGGACAAAAATCTTTAAAATTTTGATTAGGGGCTGATTTTTGTTTTAAATTTTAGTCTGCTATAAGTTCTCTTTACAGTAGTTTGGAAACGAATTAATGACGACGCTCCAGAAAAAAAGGTCTTTGAATATAATGCCGAAAAAAACGCGTCTGCAAATCCATTCTTAGTTCGGCCAATGTCTGACATGGGTCGCTATATGTGGTCAACTAAGTAACAGTTCTCTCTGTGTGCTTTTTCCTTTACAAGAGAATCTGCCTGGATTACAACCCATTTTAGTCGGAGATTTAACAAATTGGCTTAAATCGTTAAGATGTACCACAAGCAGACAAAAAATATTTTTCAATATAGTAACCTCCATCAAGAAGCCACAACCATATCATGGTTGTCTGTAGGCATGTTATTTAATATGCCAATAATTTGTTTACTGCTAATAATTGTTTGGTTTTAAACTAACAATAGTTTTTCAAATTTTCCAAGGGAAACATTTTATGTTTGAATAACAACCATGCCTTTTTAAGTGACTTTAAATCATGGCTTTAAGTCATAGCAAATTCTTTATCCCTAAAAGAATCTCAATAATAACAGGGCACAACCCAAAGGTCTCGAAGAGGAGTGAATGAAAGCCACACTTTACCAGTAGATATTCCTCTAATTTGAAAAAGAAAACGTGATAAATGACATTTGTTGTGTTCAAATAGTTTTATTTTTCTAACTTAATTAAATCAAATGGGACATTTCCATGATGTTTGTAGTTTTAATTAACATTCTAAAAATTCATTTGTATTTTAATTTTGTCAAAAGTTCTTGTGATTTAATCAAATAGAAAAAATAATCGAATAATTAAATACAATTTTTAACCTCATTGATACTTAAATTCCGCAATAATTTTCTTTCTTCTGTATTTGTTTTATTTCTTCATCGTTCTTTTCTTTCAGTCTTTATAAATAAATTCTGTATTAATGGGCCTGAACAAAAAGAAAGAAATCATTTCATGGAAAAAAAAAGAATAAATACATAAACAAATCCATAAAATCAAAGATCATTCACCATTGGCTGGCTAGTGGGAAATATAAAGTGATTGATCTAGAAAGCAGGGTGGGCAAAGTTTTGGGACCGCAAAAAACATTAGTAGCATTTAATACGAGATATAAGCATTATATAACCCATTATTAAGAGTAACGAAATATCTCGCACTCTCATAGGTTTTGTAAGCTTTACGTAGTTAAAGTTATTAACTGACTACTTCCAAGTAATGCAAAGGGTAATTGGTACTACAATATTTATTATACAGTATTCATTTACCTGCCCAGATACGCTAGTTGGTAGTCAGCTAGTCTTTCAACGCCCGGTGGCGGGACTCTGGTCTCCTGCAGACAAGCATACAGCTTCGCGGGATTAGCATAGGGAAAACAATTACCAAGTTTTGTTTGGGTAACTTGGCAGATACGACGAAAGAGCTAAAAAGATTTGGAATAAAATTAATTGACTGCTTCTAAAAGAGCGAGTTGAAAAGTTTTGGATTATAATTATCTGTCTGCTTCAAAAATGACTTTGAATTTTTCCAGGTAGTAGTTCCATCTATTTAATAATTATTTTGTAATTGGCTTGGTAGTTTTCAATTATAAATCTTGTAATACTAATAACTAAATAGTACACAGAAAAAAATAACAAAAGTTATTAAGTAATAAAAGGAAATTTGTTAAATCTTTTTAATCAATTTTTTTAATTAACATGTTTGTAAATTGTTATATCAACAATTTGGTTTATTTGTAGAAAATTTATTTTAATGTAAATCATAGAAAAAATTATTGTGTGTCAAAAAGTTAGAAACATAAAATAAAAAAAAAATTGTTTTCAATTAAAAATCTTTAAAAGAATATAAGATGTAATGATTGTTCTGAAATTTAATCAATCTATACGGTAAGTAAAGTTAATATTTAATGCTTCATAAAGAAATTTTAACGGGTCTGTTATAAATTTTAGTTTTTCAAATAATACTTCTAATTTTGTCAAGATTTCCTTTTGTGTTGATGTGAGAACCTCATAGTGCAATCCAGGCCTATAGTTGGCGCTTAAATAAGTCATAATGGTTGTTGTGATGTGATTTTTAATAAATTTTACTAAAATAAATTAATAAAAACAACTTTTAAACTTACCTTTTATTTCAATTTATTTAGCAACAAAATAATTTGTTAATATGTGAATTTCGTAATAAAAATTCCGATTCAATTGCTAACAATTATTTTATTCAATATGAAAAATTCATTTTTAAAAATATTTGTTGAGTTTCAACAATTTTTATTAACAAAATAATTTTTTGTATATAAAAATTCAGTTGTTGGTGTTTTTCCAATTAACAAAATAATTGTATTGATGAATATGGTGTTCAATATGACAATTGATTTGTCGTAATTTTTTTCTGAGTATCCATACTCAATAAACAATTCATAGTCTTTTGTTTTTATACCCACCACCAAAAAGATGGGGGGTTTATTAATTTATCTCATTACGTATATATAGGCTGACTTCCAAAACGTCAATTGCTTTGTATTAGAACAGAGCATAATGTTTCATAACACCGCAGTACAAATTATATACAATGCAAACCCTTCCAAAACATCACTGTTAAGTATTAGTAACGCAGTAAAACAGCAATCAGGGCATCGGTTTTAAAATAGATGCTTTGTGACATTTAACATTTCATTTGCAAACACTACATGTTTATTTTTAATATTATCTATTGCATCACTTACAAAACGTTTAAATACACAAAACACATAGTTGCATTGTTTCGGCACTTTGTACTTGTACATTGTAAAAATACAGTAGTAAAACTGTATACAAACTTTGTATTGGTACGTTTTGGAAGTCAGCCATATTCTGGACTCTTGTGAAATTCTAAGACGATCTAGTCATAAAATTCTCACAAGGATGAAACTTTTCTAAAAAATTATTTTTGGACGACAGATTCGTTTAGTATCGACAAAAGAGCCTACGGCATAAGAATTTCGGCATATTATAATGGGCATAGGGGGATGAGCTAAAGCAACAAGATTAATCACAAATTCTCATTTTTAACATGAAATGCTCGGTATAAATGTAGGCAAATTTAATCCCTCTTATCTAGTACCCATACAACTTTAAATTTTTAATTTATTCTTTTTTTGATTTATTTTTATTGATGAAACTTAACGCCATTTTATTAAAGCTAATGGTGGTGGGTATTATAGATTCGGCGCGGCCTAATATATGGCTTTCTCTCTTGATTTTAATTTTTTATTTAGTGGATCTGAATTTAAATACCAGCGAACGTTCAATGCCTTCTTTTAAGTTCTTTTTTTTTAATTTAAATTCTTAATATAAATGATTTTGTTGTTGTTGTTGTTTAAACCGAAGTATCATGTAAATGTCTGATGGTTGCATAGGCCAACAAATATTTGCATAAATCAGCAATTGATTTAACAGCAACTACAATAATAACGACACCAGCACTAAAGACAACAGCAGCAACCACGATCACCTTTAGTGAGACCATTATGGACGGACTTATGGACGGATGGCCGAACAAACAGACACTCACACTCATTGTAACCAATACATTCAAGTTTCTTTGGCGATCACTTTGATATTTACATTTGATCACATGTACAGAAATTTAAAAGTTATATATGAGTTAATATAGAAAAGTCTAGTAGCTTTTGAACTTTGGGACAGAGAGGAAAATATTTGAATTTAATATTTGAAATTAATATCTACGAAAGGGGTGATGCCATCTTTATTATGAATGAGAAAATTGTACTTTAAATATATAATATCTGTTAACTGACCAAAATAGGGTTTAGTTACGATGCTTATATGCACGCCCGCTTATTTGATTCAAAATTGCGCTACACCTTTTAAACGCGGAATTAATAAGTCCGCTAGCCGCCGAACCCAATTTATAACTTGACTGGTGCTCGACAGTGATGGAATTTAAAATTTTTAATTTTGTGCCAAAATTGTAACGAAAATGGGCAAAGTGACTGAAAAGGGGCCACGTCGAAATAAAAGTTTGAAAATTTTGTTGAAATTTTACATTTTTAATGGATATATATTATATTTTATAATTAATAGAATGCTTTTTACACTAAAAATCAGAAAAAGATCAGTCTTAACTTTGGAGTGCGCACTTATTTTTTATTACAAAATTTTTTTTAAAGGTATTTACATTTCAGTAAATCTAATACATATTTGCATATAACGATTTCTAAATTAATATTACATATCGTTACTTTAATTTAGAAAAATCTAGCATATGCATTTTCTTAAGTTTGATTCATAAAACATGAAAAAAAAGAATATATATATATAAAAAAGTGAATGCCAAGTTTTAGAACCGTAAAAAAGTAGGACCCTTGCTAATGTACGATAAAATAAATTTTTTATAAAGTTAACAATAATCAGGGAAAACGTAATAGTTTTTCCTTGTGCGGCCAGTGGAGGGGAAAACATATATTTGCAGCAACATTTTTGCAGCTTAGTCAATGATATCCTACCCTTTGAAGCATTTTTGGGCACTTGTAAATTTTTTTAATGCGCAAGAAGGGGCTGTATAATTCTTAACCTCATAACATAATTTTATTCTGGTTGGTCTGTTAATTAATGCCTATAGGCCCCAAATAGGAACACTAAAAAATGTTTTTGTACATACTGTTCATTCTTTTTACATGTTTATTATATGCAAATATTTATAAAACTGTTTTTTATTTGCTTATTTCCAGTAAGTCTGCCAATAATCAAACTTACTTTATTTTATTTTTGCTTCGTTTATACAATACAAATAAAATTGCATAGTCACCTGAAATGTAAAAGGGCCTAACAACCAAAAAATATATGTGAATCTAAAAAAGGGCCAATAAAGAGCGAATGGGCCATAGGGCCAATCAACATTCAATAGTGCCAAAAATGGCCCAATTGTGCCATCAATCCCATCACTGGTGCTCGACCATGCCTTACATCTGCCCTTGCTCTCAGAGAGTCCTGGCAGCAAATCGAACCGAGTTAGTATGAAAAATATCAATAAATAACCCAAAATCTTAAGAATAACAGACGATATTGATACTGGGGCGGGCATTATGAGGCCATGTTTCCAAAGGGGATTTCCAATGGGCAAACCGCCTACTATCTTTCAGGCAAAGATTAACGCCATCCTCGTATGCGCTGTGGAGTGTCGGAAGAGGAGGGCAAGGGGCTTGCGATTATTTATAATGTCGAATAGCCAAGCCGCTCTTCGAGAACTATCGTCTTTGGAGGTGATGTGCAGGTTAGTCATGGACTGTCTTACGTCTCTAAACGATCTGGTGAGATACAACGTCTTGAATCTGTGTTGGGTGCCCGGCCATGAGGGCAATCTGGGCAACGAAAGGGCTGACTGCCTGGCAAACAGGAGCGCTCGCCGCGCATTTATTGGCCCTGAGCATTTCTTCGGCGCCCCCGTTGGTCACATTAAGGGGACGATCCAGACATAGTCCGAACGTGAATTCCTTCACATATGGGTGTCCATTCCTGGCTTAAGACAATCCAAAACATTTGTGGTCCCGTCCCGTGGCAGGACAGGCAGGCTGGTCCTGTTTGATAAGGGGAATTTTGGCTACTTGTTGGCCTATTTACGGGGCACTGTGGTCTAAGATACCATCAGTTTATAATGGTAAATGTTAGTACCAAGATATGCAGATTATGTGGGGCTGATAACGAAACGTCATAATATTTGCTCTGCTGTTGTCCCGCCTTAGGGACTTCTAGGCAGAAATTTCTCGGGGGCGACTTATGAGCCCGACTGAAATTTATGATATTTTACCTGGCAGGATCACGTAGTCTGAACCTAGTATTATGAGACATACAGGCTGCACAAAAGGTCCTCTGGTTCGTGGTGCAATCTACAATAATCCTTAAGGATCGCCTTCACAGAGCTTGGGTTAAGATTACTAACATTAAGCAATGGCCCAAAGTTCCTAACTAAGAAACAGTGTAGAATTTTTATACTTTGGGAACTGCTCGTCGCCTTGTTACCAGAATAGACTTTATTCGTTTGAGAACTGACAATTTATGAAACGCACACAAGCTTGAGAGTTATTATCGTAGAAATCAGTAAAATATATCTAAAATTTAATTAATTTTATCAGGATAGATCTAGTAACAGTATATCGATTGTCAGCTCTTTCTTCGAAGAATTCAAACTAGTCGTTCTTAATAATAAAAAACAAACTTTTCTTGCCAATTTATCGAAGTAAAATATTATTGAAAAAATCGTGCAAAGTATGCAAAAACTTATTTTTCAAGCAAAAGGCTCTGATATAATTTTTTATAAATATTGATAGATTTATTATATAATAATATACATATATATAGGACCAGATATTTAAAATTTATATACATAAAATTGTAACATTACTGACTGATTGATTCATCATAGCCTAAACGCCTCTCGCCAAAGCGATTTCACCAAGACGAAATTTTTGGAAATTTGTTTATAGCGGGTAGAAAGGGTAAAAACGTGTATATTCGTAAACCTCATTTCTCCTAAATTAAAAGAGATGTAGGAGAAATTTAATTCTAGCTCATTAAAAAATAAACGGCCAGATGTCTGGTTTTGAAATTCGACCCTCTTATGAAGAGAACGGGTAAAACCGGTATTATGGAACATTTTTCTGTCTCTCTCTTTTAAACCAATAAACATAGAAATAAAAATAATATCACAATCGTAACTTATCTAAAAAATAAAAATATGTATAAATATGGCACTTTTTCAAATTAGAAAGGTTAAGGGGTGAATATCGTGCCTAATTTTGGTACTTTTTTACAAAACATTTTACTTTATTTATTGACATATGGTCATTTCCATGTTACTGAGGTAAAGATTTTGCAAAAATAGTAGTAACTGGAAAATAATTTTATAATTATGTTTCATTAAGAAAGTACAAAAAACGGAAATGATCTTGAGATGAATGTAAAAAATGTCACCGTGCGTGAAAGATTTTTCTTTCTATAGTATTCATATGATATGATATGTATGTTTTGTAAATATATGTATACAAACACTTAAAACAAACTAGTAGGAATGTATAGTCGGTCATGCCGACCAATTGATTCCCTACAACACATTAATTAAACTCAAATATTAGAGAGTGTATCCTATTTGGGACCCATGGTCAGTCATTGACCCGCCAAAGTTATTTGACCGACTAATATTTAGATATCTTCATCTATATGAGATTTGTTTGCTTTAAGTGATTTTAGGATGGGGGTTCATACAGGACCTATGGGTAATTTTGGAGCTACGAATCCAATATTCTGTCATGACATAGTACCTATCGTACAAGATATTCTGCCAATTGTTATGCCAACGCCGATATTTAAAAAGAGCTTATGACATTAAAGTCTATTTCCGGGAGTAATATTTGTATAGGTCCTATAGTCAAATATGGACCGATTCCAATACAATTTAGTAAGATGGTTTAGGTTTCCATTAAAAAATTGTAAACCAAATTTAATCTTAATACCAACATAATAAGATCATACATTTATATGTATTTCTAGTACTTAGCATATCCTACGTGACGAACTTTAAAAGCTTATAAGATTTTTATTATACCAGTTTAAAAAAAAAAGATTTTTATCAATATTTGCTTGCAACAAATATCTTGCTTTGAACTTTTGTTTGAAAACATTTGTGACTAATCAAATACAAATGACGAAGGCAACTGATGTTTTTGCACCACGTACGTGACATTAGTATGGCACCGAAAACAAACCAAAAAATATACCGCTAATCGAACTACATATATATTTGGGACTTTCTCATTGTTGTTGCAACATTAATTTTAAAGTATAATTAAAATGTAAACAATACCTGAACTTAATCGCCCGAAAAAAGAGGATTTGATTGCAATTTTTTCAAATGAATCAAAGATATAATCAGGTTTGACTATTATTTTTTACTCTTTAACATTTTTAAGAAGCTATAAGTCCCTCTGCATAGTAAAGTTTGAGTGTTTTTTCGTTCTACCATATTCAAAAAAGTTTCAACGGTTTTTATTTTTTAATTCCTGGTGGACATTCTCATGGAAATGTCCATATACATACGTATTAAATAATGTGCTCCCACCAGTGTTGTCTTATTGTAAGATTTATCTTTTTTTGCAAGTTTTTTGAGATGCTAAAAAGCTTTTAAGTTTTTTTTTTTTAAAAAAAGTTTTTCTGAAATATAAGTATTTTACATAAATTTAGTTGGTATTTGTAAAAAAATTATCTTCACTCAGCTTAGTTTATTTAAAAACATTAAAAGTTAATAAGTGATATAAAATAAATGGATAAATTAAATTTGAATTTATATATTTTATATACATTTATTCATATTAGGGGCTCCAATCGAAAAATACGATCCCGTGATTTTCGGGATTCGGTGATTCCCGATTCCCGGGATTTCTGATTTTTAATCCCTTAATTTTCGGTATCCCGATTTTTTTTTTTTATGTTTAACTACTTTTTTTACATTTTTTTTAATAAATTGTATAAATATTTATTGTGCGCATATTTAAATTTTAAATACTTGCAAACAATTCTATCAACGAGTGTTGAGTGCGAATGATGTTTTTCAACTGCATCATATTTTAACAACAAAATTATTTCTTGTTTAACAGATACAACATTGGATGCTTTAATATTCACAAGAAGCTATTTGAACTTTAAGTACATTATGTACACGCATCTAAAAAAATTGAAATACATCATTTCCAATTGTGTTTTAAAAGTTTATAATTGTTTTTAAAAAATTTTCAAATGTATGGACAAAAATAAGATTTTTATGTTTTTTATTACATGATCGTTATGAATTGTGATCAATTAATAATTCAAGTATGTTAACATTTGTCCTTCAAGTTGTGCTGAAAAATGTCACAAGAAAAAAAAAGAAGGACAAAAACATGGAAAACAAAAGATGTACTTTGGATCTCAAAAAGAATTCTTGACAAAAAAACAAGAAGTAAGGAGGAACATGTAGATCAATTAAAATAGGTAATCATTCATTCAAAGCAAATTTCGATCTACCAAGGTGAAACACCATTTGGTTTAAAGATTGATGTTTGACTATTGACGTCATCCGGCTTCAATAGCCGAGTGAGCAAAACGGCAAACCCCATTGAAGAGATTGTGTGATTACAATCGAAACTAGTCTGGGCAACCTGTCCGTGAAAACCTGGGTTCAATTCCCAGCTTAGTCAAGAATGAAAATTTATCAATGAATATTAATTCATTTCATGTTGTAAAATTCCTTCCTTCATACAAATAATTTAATGAAAATTAAATTCAATGATCTTAAGCCTGATTAAAAAAATATATCAAAATTTGGATTAGAAAGCATTAACAGTTCAATTAAATAACCACAATACTAATTATTTTATTAGATATACACATATATTTTTTTTTTTTTTTTTTTTTTTTTTTTTCAAATAAATAATATAAATTAGTTCATAAAATATGTAATTTTACTGGAAAATTAAGTTGTTTTTCGAACAGTTTAAAAAGTTTTATATATTGGGTATTAATTAAAAATTTGTTAAAAAAAATCCCGAAACAATTTTAAAAGTCCCGTCAATCCCGGGATCCCGTTATCGGGCCCGGGTTCATAATGTATATGTACGTATGTATATTTTTATATAATGTTTTTTAATTAATAGAATCAAAACACATCCAGTGTAAGTGATTCTTTTAAACGATTTGTAAAAAAAAAGTTTATTGATCGAAAAAAGTTTTTTTTTAGAAATTATAAGATTTTTGAAAAAAAAATTTGACAACACTGGCTCCCACTAAAAAATTTAAATATTTGAGAATATTTGGGGAGAAAAAAGTATAAAAATATGTAAATACGAGAAATTAAATTTGTTGTACTTATTGAATTTTCTGCAACATTAAACTTAGAAACAAAAAATTATGGGTGCAGGGTCCAGGGTAAATAAGAAGATGAACAATTTTGGTACTGTTTTCAAAGCCTAGAAACATAAACCTAAGCATATAAATATGTGCTCGAAAGAAAGGGAGACGCTAACGAAGGAGCGGATTAAATGATAGTTATTTACAAATTAATAAAATAAATTGGTATACTAATTCTTCAGTGGGATCCTATTTCTACAATTAAAAGTTTACATTTTTTCAAAGCAATAAATTCCTTTAAGACTCTGATCATGTGTAGCTTTCCAATAAATGAAATCGGTGTAATTGGTTGTTGTTTTTTTTTCTTTGGCTTTCGGGTGAATTAAAGTCCGTCTGATCGGATGGTTGAGGCTCCTTAACTGATATGACTGGTTGGCTGTTTGTTGGTGGCTGGTGATTTTTGTTGTTTGTATGATTTTTTTTTTATTGTTATTCTTAAATGACGGTCTTGTTATTGCTGCTGTTGATGTTGTTGTTTTTATTTTTTGGATTCATCATTTATGGAATCGTATTACCTCAACACAGTTCACAAACATTTTACAGTGTTGTTCATGGTTTTTATATTTTTTTATTTCAAATCTTCATTTTATTTCAATTCTTGGATGTTTTTGTTGTTGTTGGTATTCGTTGAAATAAAAAATTTCGTAATATTGATTATTTGCATTAAACTCCGAGTTTAGTTTTTATTGATGTAGTGGTTTTCGTTGTTTTGTTCGTTGATTTTTTTGTATCCAATGATTTTGCTCGATTGGCAAATTAATGGGTCTTGGTGCATTGAAAGTCGTGCTTGTGTTCAGAGTGAGACGACTGACTGACTGATGAATCGATCGATCATGTTGTAGGTATGTATGAATTAAAAACACACATAAATGATTGTTAAGAAGTGTATGAAAATAAAATTGCTCACATAAAATTATTGAGATCTTTTGATTCGGAATGGTTGCTGTTTGTTTTTGTAGTTGTTGGCTATTTAAATAGCAATTGCTGCTATTGTTAGTTTTAGTAATTTATTTACTGCTGCTGTCGAACTGCTTAAGCTGCTGTTGTTTATTTATTTTTGTTCAGTTTTTTTAAACTCAATCGAAGGTGACGACGACTAAGTACCACCACAGTCATACAAACGTATTCATTGCGAAGACGTCTGTCTGACTCTGGTGTAATCACCTTTAAAATGCAATGAAATATTTTTGATTAACTGTGAAATGATTTTTAAATTTATGTAGTATTTTTTATATCTGTATTATTGTTTTTGTTGTTTTTGTGCACTTGGGTTTTTGTTTATTGAGTTCTTAGTCGGTCTGTCTATTCATTATGACGATTTCAATTAATATTCCAAACCAATAGTGAACTATAAATGTTGTTATAGCTGCTGGTCAAATGCATATTAAATGGATTTCAACGTATTTTTTTCTATAGATAGAAAATATAATATGAAAAAAATGTAAAAAAGGATAAATATAATTTATATGAATTATATGCGATTTTACTTTATTTAAAAGGGAATGATAAAATTAATCCTAAAAATATGATCAAAGGTTAAGGAATTTGTATTTTTTAAGTTACATTTTTTTTTTGTATTATTTGTATATTGTAGGCAAAGTTGTCCTATTCGGAGAAAAATTTACAATATTTAAAAATTGACACCTCGTCATCCAGAAAAAATTTACGCGTGATTGAAAGTCATTAAATCATATATAAATTAATTAAAGAACACATATTTTCTGAATTTTTACAAAGTAATAAATTTTACGTAAAATAATTAATAGATATTGGGAATTATTTCTTTTCATAAGCAACTTTATTATATTCAACACTTTTTATTTTTCGAATTTATTCTATGAGTTAAATTTCAGTTATGTATTTTATAAAGTTTTTGTAATAGTTCTATTCCTTAAACTTTTAGGAATGACTTTATACACTACCAGTCTGTTAGCTTGTATCTTCCAGTTACATTTTACCTTACCTATCCTTTGGATAGCAATGAAGTATATTGTATGTTCCGCTACGGCCTTCGTCAGCATTCTTTGTGTCACACTGGATAGTGATACTTTATAAATTGAATGTATTTAACTCAACTATTTTAACAAATATATATTGGGAATTATTTCTTTTCATAAGCAACTTTATTATATTCAACAACAAGAAGATACATGATAAAAGTCTGGTAGTGTATAAAGTCATTCCTAAAAAATTTAAGGAATAGAACTATTACAAAAAGCTTTATAAAATACATAACTGAAATTTAACTCATAGAATAAATTCGAAAAATAAAAAATGTTGAATGAAAAATTTCATTTTAAAAATTGTTTTGAAATATTGGTGATTTCTACAATTATTTTCTGTAAAATCAAAAAAAAAAAAATTTATGATTTCACTGATTTTTGGGAAAATTATCGTTTTTTTTAAATTAGCCGAATTCGAATGAGAGTAAAAAATTTTTCAATGTAATGAAATTAATTAAAAATTGTTGTAAATGATTTGATTTTTAGCGATTTTATATAACTTGTTTTTTAATAAAATTTTTTTTTATTGAAAGCGTTTAATTTGGAGATTTTAATATTAATATACTTTGAGCGAGCGAAAATGATAATTTTTATATATTTTTTTTATTTCATTTTTTTTCTCTAAGTGTTGGATAGGTTTAATTTTAAATTAGTGATTTTTCTTAAGATCTGATAAAAGTGTGCAATTTGTGTAGCATTTTCTAGTTTTTGGTAAGAAACTTTTTATTTTTCGAATTTTTTTTAAGTATGTAAGTTGTTGTATATTTTATTGAGCTTAAGGTTTTTATAAGTTTAAAAATTTTTATCAAATTTAAACTTAATTGATTTTGTTTTTTATTGTGAATTCACTAGTAATCAGTTTTAGGCAAAATACGAGCATTGATGTACATATTTAAAACAAATGATGGTCCAACCATAATGCACACCTTAACGTCAAGTTTTTTGCCCAACTTAACTTGAAATTTCTTTGTTTCACAAATTCAACCATGAAGAGCTACACAATTGAGCAGTGCGTTAAGATTGTTGAAGCCTTTTACGAAAATGGACGTTCAAATCAAAATGCATTTTGTTCCCTTCGTGATTTTTTGGTAAGCAAAATCGGGAGAATTGTGCGTAAATTTTTGGAAAAGCGGTAATGTAAGAACTGTGAAAATACCTGTGCATGCTCGCCTAGTTCGCTCCGCGGAAAACATTTCTGTAGTTCACGATAGTGTGGCAGAAGAGCCGTCAACTTCGACTCGTCGTCGTGCCCAACAATTAAACATCTCACGATCATTCTTGTGGCCAGAAATTGAGGATATGGACCAGGACGATTTGTGGCTCCAATAGCATTGAATTACCGTGTTATCTCACGTCGAACTTATCTGGTTTTAATGGACACTATGGTAGAGAAAAGTTTTTCTAAAGATGTAGCCATTGGTTTCACAACTACTATGAGTTCCTCTAAATTTTCCAGCTCTATAGCCAAGAAAGTGTTATTCTCACGCAACTTGTCAAATAATTTATTTAATTTGCATTGCCTTTTTATTAACGCTAGTACAGTTAGGGATGCAACAAACACGATACATCGATGTTTTAATTTATTTCTTATTATTATTGAAAGATTTAATATGTGCCCAACAAAGAAATCAGTTAAGTGAACTTTTGAGGAATTTTCTTGACAAAATGACATGAAATGCAAAGTATTTTAAAATAAATATTATATAATTTCAGTAAAAAAAAAACATTTTAATTAAAAACTTCATTGAACTTAGCGGGTGTACTTTTTTAACAAAAGCAAAAAACTAAAAATGCAATTCTTAATATTTTTCCATGCCCTACACGATTTTCCCTTGGCAGAACTGATATTTGCAAAAAATTAAAAAACTTATAGCCCTATTACACAGTCTCCAAAATTGTTTAACATTTCTTTAGTTTACAATATGGGAACCACAAATGTATATGTAGTTATGCAATGCATATTATGCAGGTATGTACATAGATATGTACGTACTTTGTATACGCCGAGAAAAAACATGTTTAAATATGATCACCTCCAAAAAAACAATTTTTAAAGATAATTTTGAATATATTATGTTTAATTTTACCATATTATTGTTACCGACAACCATATTATTGTTAAATTAGTCCTCCATCAAGAAGCCACAACCATATTATGGTTGTGCTTCGTTGTGTATTGGTTGTCGATGATAATAATTTGGTTAAATAAACCATATTATGTTTACAATTTTATTTAAAAATAGTTTTGTTGAAGGTGACCATATTTAAACATGTTTTTTCTCTAGGTGTACGGCTATACTTTGAAATACACTTTTTCATATTTTTAAATGAAGGGTTTAATTGAAAAAATAAATATTTAAAATGATAAAAATATTACGATAAAAATTTAAATAAATGAAAATATTAAATAGACGATGTCGATGTTTTTTAGTTTTGACGGCGATGTATCGCCGATGTATCGTCCATCAAAACATCGATGTTAACATCGGTGCTTATGACGAATAGATCGATGTTTTCTAAACATCGATGTATCGTTTGCATCCCTAAGTACAGTATCACGAATCGATGCCTCACTTTCTCAACCTGGTATCTTAAAAAAATACGGTTTTGACATTTTCATGTCAAACGTTTGATATTTTTGTGTTCTATTACTGCAACAACTTATTAGTTCAATACTGTGTCTCAATTCTGAAAATATTAATAAATTATTGAAATAATAAGTTGTTGCAGTAATAGAACACAAAAATATCAATCGTTTGACATGAAAAAGTCAAAACCGTATTTATAAGGCATCGAAATAGAGTTTAATATTATGGAATTTGGCCAAAAAAAAAAAACTTGTGCCCAAGCAGGTCTATTAAAACTTCGCCGATTTGGGACTTCTGAACATATTCCATAAAAATGTACACTTAAGGGTAGTTTACACAAGGCGTCATAACGCTGATGTATTTAACATCAGTACTATGACAAGTGTCTTCGTTTTTGACCCCATGACACTTTACATCACTGTGATGTCAGCCTTAACATCACTTGGCCAAATTGTCATCAGCGTCAAAAATTTAAATTATGTCATCATTGGCATCACAGAAATGACGTATCGTCATTGTCATCAAATTGAGACATTGTAATTGGCGTTTAGTCACATTAAGAGAATATCATTATTTCTTAACCGTTACACATATTTGTTTCACTTTTGTTGTATTCCACCCTTTATTAACAGAATAACTCTCAAATATAAGACACCAGCAGCATGCTCGATATGGTTTTCCTAATAATTCCGCTTAAAAATTTTATGTATTTAAATAAATAATTAAAAACCATTCGAATATGGGAATTTTTGCTTCTAATTTTACTTTTTAAACATGAAAATAATGTTAATAATATATTATAACATGATGTATTATGTCATCGCACTGATTACAGTTTTTCATCGCACTGACGACAGTTTATCATCGTACTGATGACAGTTTTTCATTGCACTGATGACAGTTTGTCATCACACTGATGACAGTTTGTCATCACACTGATGACAGTTTGTCATCACACTGATGACAGTTTGTCATCTCACTGATTACAGTTTTTCATCGCACTGATGACAGTTTATCATCGTACTGATGACAGTTTTTCATTGCACTGATGACAGTTAGTCATCACACTGATGGTATGGTATATCATGTCAACGAACTGACGACAGTTTGTCATCGCACTAATGACAGTTTGTCATCGCACTGATGATAGTTTGTCATCTCACTGATGACAGTTTGTCTGTACTGATGTCACAATACATCAGCGTTATGAATCCTTTTCTATCAGTGTACACAAAATGTGTCGTCACATTGATGTCACTGTAGTCATACATAGATGACGCATAAAACAAGACAACATTTTCGGATGACGTTTTTCATTGGATTCATGCCACTTTTTGCCTAATTGATGCCATTTGTAATAACATTGATGCCACAATTCTGATGTTAGAGCATCATCAATATGAAGACGCATTTTTCTATGAGTGTAGCAACATTTTTGTTTTCTGCGCGAAACAATTGCAACTCGTACTGTTTCGCACGAATCGAAATTATTTTGCAGTGTTGTAAAGCTTTTATTTAAGTTTTTACAACACTAAAAAAAGTATTTCGATTCGTTTAGTATCGACTGGAAAAATTAGAAACAAAATTGCTTTCGAATCAAACAGTATTCGACTGCGACTGCCAGAATTAGCCCCCTGATCTTTTTCTCTATGCCCTAATATTTCTTTTTGTTTCAATTTCTTCAATCTATTTAACCTCCTTTATATCAAAGAGGTGGCAAAATGAAAAAGCAGCAACAGTTTAAATATCTCAGTGCATTAAACCAAATAAATACATTTGAAATTTAATTACAAAACCAAAATACTTTATAAATAATTTTATTTTTTAACTTAATAATACAAAATAAACGGTAATTTACATGTTGATTAATAAATGCATTTAGAGCAAGTATATAGATGATTATAAACGCTTGAATACTAATTAAGACCCCATATTATGCACATACATATAATTTCACAAACACACACACCGACTTATATACAGTACATATCTACACAAAATAGATTAATGTTTGTAAGTTTAAAGTAGAGAAAAAAAGTCACTTAAACTTTAGTGACGCCGTAATCGCTTAATTTGCATGAATTAACGTAAATAGCTCTACAAGATACAGAATACACTCTCATGTCTACATATTTTACAATGTTAATTTAAAGATATTCATTACTTTCCAGAGATGGGCAATCTCTTTTTGGAGGTTTTAACTTTTAAAACAACAGAAGTACTTTTAAGACCTCAAAGGTACCATAACATAAGTTTGTTAATTTAAGCCTCTTATGCACGACATGTTATTTATATCTGACTTGTTTTTTATATCTGACTTGTCAACTTTTCAACTTACATATAATTCTCCATGTCTATCAAAATTGGTGTTTTACAGAAATTTTATAATATTCTGTCACAAATGTACATGTTAATTGCTTTTGACATAATCTATGTTTATTTTCGCATAGTTTTTGCAGACGCCAAAGTCGTTAATATCAATTTCAGCTGACTAATGATTCCCTCACTAGTGGACCGCCACTGCCTGTTTCCTCACGGCATAAATTTCTGACCATTTAGAAAACCCAGCTGATATCAGAAGAGAATGGAGAATAATTTAATTGCAACTTGACTTTTACAGAAGCAATGTTATAAAGGAAACACAAGAAATGTATGTATTTTGCAGTGGGAAATTTGCCCAGTCAGATGTAAAAAATCATGTCGGGTGCTGGAGGCTTTAGGCTTGCCGTATTGTACACGCAGAGAAAAAATATGGTTGGGCATGGTTACGGCAACTACACTATGTTTATTTTAGCAATATTTTGTTGTCGTACACAAACTATTGTTACTTTCATTTAATATCAACAATATTATAGTTACTGGAAACATGTCAATGTTTATCGCAATTATGAATTTAAGTATGATTCACTAAAAATTATCATTTTTATAACAACTAAATAATGATTACTGAGAAAACATATTATATTCCACACAACCATTTAACGATATTTAATAGCCATAATATGACAACTTTCTATACTTGTACTCATTAAGATGCAAACAAAATATCTTTACTCTAATAATATTTTGTTATCGCCATTTATAAAATAATTTTGCATCAGTTGTGTCGTTTGTTTCACATTTGCCTATCGAATTATTTGTTATTCAGTGGTTAAACAATTCCAAAAAAAAAAACCATTAAAAAACCAAGTTTAAATAAATTTAAAAATAGAGAAATTGTAGGTACATTAAAAAAAGTTGTAAAGTGTCACAAAATAAAATATCAATGGTAAGAAAATATTAATATTGCTTGAAAATGGTGCAAAAATATTGACCATTGTTTTGTGTTATTTTAGAGAAAATAATAAAATAAAATAATAAAATAATTTATAAATAATTGCGACCTACGACAAAAATATGATGTGAAATATCTGTAACAGTTTTGTGTAAGGTTGCCAGTAAGTAAACAAGCATAAATATATATTACAAATATGTTTCGGTTTTTGATTCAATCTACATATTATTATGAATAACATAATAATAATATGATTACTTCTTAACTTATTATGATTAACATGATAATAATATGATTACATTAAATTATAATATGATGTAGTAAAAACAAATTAGGATTTAGCGAAAAATATTATGATGTAATATTACGAATATATTTGGTCATAATATGATTCAATAATAATCGTAATATGTTGACTGCAATCATGAATCTCATCATAATATGTTGCTCTTAGAATATGTTTACTACAACCATGTTCTTTCTTTGCGTGTAGAATCTGAGAGGGGAGTAAACGGGGAAATTCGTTGTCACCCCATCTATCTTTTTAACCAATAAACATAGAAATAACGATTTTACCGAATTCGTAACTTACCTAAAAATTCAAGTACAAATTTGGTACTTTTTTGAAATTCTAACGCTTAAGGGATGAAAATTGTACCTATTTTGTTATTTTTTTACAAATAATTTTTCTCCATTTTTTTAAATATACATATTAAATTGTGGGCTTCTGCTTCTATTGAAATTTTTGATAGTTCAATGGGGGAGAAAAAAAAGTATCAAAAAGGGGAAATATGGAAAATTTAAATTCTTTCTTTTACTTTTCCCTGCTGCATATGGTAAAATAAAAATCTTTAATATTGAACTAAGAAGCATAAAATTATAGGTACAGGCTCCTGAGTGGCTGAGCACCTATAAGACGAAATACGTTGGTACTTTTGTTGTTCTCCAACTGGTACTTTTTGAATTTTCGTTAATGAGGGACCTAGAAACATAAAATTTAACATGCATGGTCCTGAGTACATTTTCGTTTTATAACTGGTACTTTTTGAATTATAATTAATACAGAACCTCGAAACAACTCGCCTATTCCGGGGGTTCCATGTTCCGAGCATTTGGTTTTTTCCATTTTAGTGGATCGATTTGGCTTCCATTCAAATGTTTTTTTTTTTTTTTTTCTTTTCGATGTCCCATACACAAGACTTAAGTCTTATATTGCAGTATGGATCTGAGCTTACATAAATACAATGGATCAGATAACAAAACTGGATTAATTATAATTTAGTTTTATAATGTTTAATTTACTTTTGTAAGTTTAATAATAAAAAAAAAAAATAAGACCGTTTGAAAAACAGAAAAATCTACTCTTATAGTTTCTCAATCACTCAGGGGGCTAATTCTGGCAGTCGTGATCAATTTCTTTTTTGATTTTAAAGCAATTTTATCCCGAATTCTTTCAGTCGATTCTGGACGAAACGAAATGATTTTTTCAGTGTTGCGAAAACTTAAATTACAACATTAAAAAATAGTTTCGATTCGCTCAGTATCGACTGAAAGAATTAGAAATAAAATTGATTTCGAATCGAAAAAGTTTTCGAACACGGCTGCCATAATTAGCCCCCTGAGTGATCGAGAAACTATAAGAGTAGATTTTTCTGTACTTTTTTGTTTTTCAAATGGTATGTTATGTTTTGTTTTATTATTGATCTTACAAAAGTAAAGTTAACATTCACGGCTTTGAATGGAAGCCAAATCGATCCACTAAGATGGAAAAAAACAAATGCTCAGAACATGTAAATTTATATAAAGATACTTATCAGGGGTGTCATAGAAGCCAATCTTATCGGTATTGGATTTGAAACCGACAAAAAAAATACATTGGTGTCATGAAATCCAATGTTATCGGTTTTTTGTTCGAACTGAAATTAGTGTCGGTTTTAGGTGTCACAGAAACCAATATTATCGGATTTTTATTGAAAATAAACCAAGCAGCTTTCAGCTCTTGTTTTTATATTGGAAATAAATATAGTGGGTTAAGTTTAAATTTTTATTTAATTTTTTCAACAGTTAGTTATTTTGCATAGATGGAAATAAATAAAATTGGTAAATTAGTATTTTCTGCATGTCTCCGGTAGTCTCCGGCAGCGGGCTGCTGCGAGCTTGCAAAAGTATTCTCACTTTTTCTGCGTACAGAAAGTTCGCAACACATTTATTTATTTTAGTTATTAACAAGAAACAATTTATTTTTTATTTTTAATAAATTTGCTTTATAATTCTACGAAACAATAAAATTACACAAATGTAAACAACAAATGCAAATATTTAATACAACGATGGTATTTATTGCATATGTTAAGTGTGTTTCCATTCTTATTTTCTTTTCTATAATTTTCCTTTTATTACAAACACAAGTTTTAACAATATTTTAGAGCATAATCATAATTTAAAAAATTATCAAACAAAAATTGCATTAAAAACTATAAACACATGAACCAAAACATAAAACAGCTGTTTCGAATATCGGTTTTATTTGTATTCGAAAATAACAAAACCGACTTGTTTTTATGACACCAAATGAAACCAATATTGGTTTGAAAAACCGACAATTAGCAAAACCGACTTCGATTCTATGACACCCCTGTATATATCCTTTTTTTATTTTTGCATAAATAGTTGTTTTCGAATTTTGAACAGTGGGCAAACACTAGTTATTAATAAATATTAGACTCCTTCTAAGTTTACAGTATCATTACTTCGGCTATAGCTCTAAATTGAGATAAAATTGCCTTCACAATTTAACGATAAGGCCATTTCTTACGTCTCTATAAATTGTTAAGGTGAAGGTTAATTATTGAGATTAAATAAACACGTAAAATTTACGTCAATTATACTTCAAATTCATTGAAAAATAAGTTGAATAAAATTTAATAAGAAGTTTTAGTATTTGATAATTACTATTAAAGAACTTGTTATTAATTTTTTTTTTTACAATGTTTTTTTAGTTTGCTTAGAGCGGCGAAAAATGGATTAAAAAAAAATTAACAAATAAGTCGAAAAGCAACAAATTGTAAAATGATACAAAAAAAAAACTACAATCGCACGATGATTCCCATCCCTGTTAGTTTTCTTAACACTCAACGACACCTCAGTTTAATTTGTTGTTTTAATTAACGGGTAATCAGTTGACTAAAGCTTTAAAATAAAGCAAATGTATCTCTATCTGGTAATGAGAGCCTGTTGCTATAACATTTTTATAGATAAATTATATTTTACGATTGCACCATTTTACTTTAAACCGTTTAGAGTTGTTTTTAAAAGGGTTTGGAAAATTATACATTTTGTTGATTAAATTTATTTTTTTTATTCAATATTTTGTGGAGAATTCCTAGGGGAAGAAACGGTTTTTTTAAGACAACGCAGAACATAAAAAACCCCCGTATTTTTAAAAAAAATGTTTGGCACTAGACGTCTAAATTTCTAAAGTATCCTTAATTCAAATAATTAAATATTAAATGAAAACTTACATTCTGCCTACTAACAAAAAACGCAAAATTTATGGGTCTCTTTAAAGTTTAAATAGCTTCTTGCTCCGAATATGGCAACATTGTTAAAGCAACGGTTAATTTCAAACTTTACAAATTCTTTGAATGCTTGAAAAAAATTAATTATTAGCATCGCTGTTAGTAATATTTTAGAGTGATGTCAAAACATAAATTCAGTGAGGCCAACTCTTCATTTGAAAAAATGGCTAAATTTATGTGGAAAAAAATTACTAAAGAAGATTTTAGGAAAAAATGATATTATTAGTTGACAACAATGAAATTGCAGCTACAATATCCTTTTCTAGGTAATAATTCAAATTTCTTAAGCAAAAACTGCACAGAACTAGTTTATTATCTAAAAACAAAATTGCGAAATCTAGCTACTAAACGGCTAAATTGGCGACACTAATGATATAGTAGGGTATACAAATGTGGTTTATCGTATGTTATCTTTGTGTGTTTGCGTTCAAATAAAACAATTGTATCTCAATTAGTCAAACTCTAAACATGTTTGTTCATGTTTCTTAAATTTCCAGCAAAGAGAATCATAAACTTAAGAGAAAAAGAGAGCGCAAAAACTTTTTTATGTCTTAAATGATGTGGTTTCATTATTTTCTCTACTTTTTTTCAACCGTGGGAATTTTTTAGATTAAGTTTAATTTACTTCGTTTCGTTTTGTTTGGTTTAATTACTTTGTTTATCGTCTATTATTTGTTAATGTTTCTGTTGTTGTATTTACGTTTAGAATATTTTACGTTGGTTTGATTACAAACATTTTAATCAAGTGTGTATGTATGAGTGAGTTTGAAGTCTGTGTGTGTTGGATGGCTGGTTAATTATTATGTTACTTTTAATTTAAATTTAATTAGAATATTTATCAATTGAGGTTATGGTTATTTTTTTTTTTTATTTTCTGCTTGCAATTTTATTTTGGTTTAATTTTATTTTTATCAATTTTATTTTAATTGTCAAAGTGAAAAAGGTAAAGATAGATTTTCAAGAAAAATGTAGACAAACAAAAAAATGCCTAATAAAAAACATTTGTTATTAAAAATCCTGGCATGAAGCCTTGCTGAAAAAACAATCTTTTCATAACAAAATATTTATTAAAAAATATTTACTATTTCCTTGAAATATAAAAATATGATTATTGTTTTTATTATTGTCTTAAAGAAAGGACGTCAGCCACTTTATTACATAAATATAAAGAAAAATTGTTCAAATGAATTGTGACGCCATTCTACCTGCCGCAATATAAGAAAATTAACACACCTTTTCGTACAATACAACTGATCACAAGACCGTTGTCTTCGATCAAATCTAAAAACTTTATGTGGGTGTACACAAACATTATTTTAGATATGACAACAAGAACAGAATACAATTTGAAATGTTTGATTCAACTTGAAGGCAGAACGAATTTATGCAACACATGAAAAACCATTAAACTCGCGTAACCGAGAAGACATTCATCTCAAGTTTTAAGTACTTGTTGCACTTCCTTTTTTTATTTTGTTATTTGTTGGATAATAAAACATACAACAACAACGATCACAACAAATCAAGACAATAAAACAATGTTTTAAAACCTCAACTTCAAGACAAGAATACTAATTGCGAGCCCGGTTAGAGGACAGATTCAATGAAGATCATCATCATCATCAAAAACATCGTCAGCAGCAGACAGGCCAACCATCATACACGCAAGTAGCTTAATAATCATAAACAGGGCAAACTTTTATGTGCACAAAAACTTTAAAATTATGAAAGAAAAAAATTAAAAAAAAAAAAGAAAAATATGCTTAAACATAAACACAAAAGCATAAAACTGCATACCAAAAACTAATGACGTTTTCTCTTCTTACTTAAAATGTTGCCAACACATTTTGTAAATGTAACATTTTATGAGGGTGTCTGTAACTCACCCACATTTTTCACGACCACAAACAAAAAAATTTATTGTCATTTATGTAATTTTCTTTTATGTAAGCAATTTTACTTTAATATTTTTTCACAAAAAATGCAAAGCACACAAACGCAATAAAAAATACAATATTTTTCAAAAACTATAACAGCCGTCTTAATATTGTTGCATTTTTAACCCTTTTATAAAATTGAGGGTAACACATATAACATCTTTTTGATTTTCTTGGGCAACATTTTTAGAAAAGAACTCGTTATGCCTCTACAATTTTAAATTTTCTTTAGAAAATCATACAAAGATGGGAAAATGGCAGAATAAAGGCAACATTTATGACAGAAAATAAAACGCTGTAACTATTGTTTTTTTTTTTTTTTTTTAATTATTTCCTGGAAGTATGCAAGTATAAGGTTTTATATAGTTTTTAACCCTGGATGGTTACTGTTCGTCGTATCGACGAAGTCCATTTCCTCTTTATGATATAACTTTTTTATTTGTATTCGAATTACGCTCTATTTTTCGACAACGTTTGCTGATGACGAAAGCTTTAAAAATAGTATTAATTTTAAACACAAAAAAGGCTCAAATTCGTATTGAATTTTGGGAAAAAAACTTTTATTTTTTATGATTTCGTTTATTTAGTTTTTAAATCCAATAATTAAATAAAACAAGTTTTGTTGATTTTTTACTTAAAAATCGTTCCGTTAGAATTTTTTTTTCAAATAATTCATCGATTGGACGAAGAGTAACTAACCATAATGCACTAAAATTTTTTTTTTTTTTTTTTTTTCATTATTTATTTATTGAATCTTCATATATTAAATATGAACTAACAATAATTAATCAAATCTTATCCTAATATTTGCTTTATGTCCTGCCAGTGCCAGACAAAAAAGATTTCGTCATCACGGTTTCTGTTCACATATGAAGGTGTTTATCGCTCATCTGATTGGGTGAGTGCTGCAGTGTCTCTTCTTCTTAAGCGAGTGTGGCCGCCATAATTTAAAATATTTCTAGCTAATGGATTTGGGTGCAGTTCCAGCCTTTTTAAATATTTAACTGGATATTTCGTTATCATAGTTTTTACTAATGGCACATTGAGATCCTTGTGGATATTTGAGTTTTTGACGTACCAGGGGGCGGCTGTGATTATTCGAAGAAGTTTATTTTGGCGCCTTTGAATTTTTTCGATATTTGAGGCCGAGGCAGTGCCCCATAGCTGAATACCGTAGCACCAATTTGGCTTTAAGATAGAGTTGTAGAGTAGAAGTTTGCAATCGAGACTAAGAACAGAATTTCTTCCAATAAGCCAATTAATTTGGATTGCTTTTAGTTTCATTTGAGTTAATTTCGCTTCTATATGCCATTTCCACGTTAAACGCCGATCTAGATGTATACCGAGGTATTTTACATGCGAGTGTTGGGGTATTATTTGATTATTTATTTTAATAGGGGGGCATGTTTCCCGACGCAATGTGAATGTTATATGTGCGCATTTTTGCTCATTGATCTTTATCCTCCATTTTTTTAACCACCTTTCTAGTTCAAATATATGATCCTGTAGATAACGAGATGCTTCTTGACAGTTTGCGTGAACGCTTAGAAAAGCTGTGTCGTCCGCAAATGTTGAGGTATGGGTGTAGCTGTTTGTTGGCAAGTCCGAAGTATAAATTAAGTATAATAGAGGGCCCAGGATGCTGCCTTGTGGGACTCCAGCGTTAATTGGCTGTGGAGAACTTAAAAATTCGCCTTCTTTAATAATAAATTGACGACCGACTAAGTAGCTTTCTAACAGCTTGTGTATATTTGCTGGTAAGTTTTGCTGCAAAAAAAAAAAATGCACTAAAATGAAGAGTAACCTTTCAGGGTTAAACTAATAATATCAATAATCGTGCAAATTAATTAAATAAACATATGCAAATATTTAGTAATAGAATAGAGGCAACATTTGGTAATATGTAGTATATTTATTGATTATCAGCGATTGACTCCGAGATGCCAGTATACCCATTCATTACAAAATACCATATTTTTCATAAGAAATTTGTTGCTAAATTACAAAATATGCAAAAATACATTTTTCCAATATTCAAAAAGCTTGAAAAACTTGTTTTGATCACAAGATACTCGTACATACAAAAGCACACACTTTGTGTAGCAGAAACTCAATGAATTTGTCCGAAAAAGTTTTGATATCAATTGAAAAATAAAAACGTGAGAGAGAAAAATTTACAATTTTGCTTCAATTTCAAATAAATCTTTTCTTAGCTTTTTTTTATAGTTATATTGCACGCTATAACAAAATAGGTTATAGACTATTTGGGGTTAGACTGGCAACATAACGCAACCTAAAATAAAATATTTTTCTGCCGAAAGCGAAAAATTTGGTAAAGAAAGCACATTTTTCGCTATGGTCATCTTCAATGAAACAATTTTTAAGGAACCATTTTTTTACATTTTATGGTCACGTTAACTCTATTATTGTCCCCGGCAACCATATTATGGTTTCATTAGTTCTCCACCAAGAAGTCGCTACCATATTATGATAACCTTCGAACGGCGCCATTAAAACAACATAGTTTTTGAAGTACTTATTTCTTTTTTTTATGGGACTTTTTTTCATTTTGGTATTGGGGGCTTATTTCATATGAAATAGTATGGCCGTGGCTTCTAATTTAACCGTTATATGATTGCCAGTGAAAATAATACAGTTAAAGTAACCATAAACTGTTTAAAATTATTATGTTAAAAATAGTTTTGTTTGAAGTAGTTGGATCAAAAAATAATTTGTTTCTGCGTGTTCTTCGGCTCAAACCGTGTGTTTTTTTAGGCCATGTGAACATATTTCATTAAACACGGGCTGGGGAATCGTCGAAAAAAAGTTCTAACTCCGACTCCAACTCTAACTTTCATGCAAAATATATATAAGACTAGTCTTTTTTTGACATTAAACAATTATATTGAATGCAATACTTTAATATGGTTAAAAATAGCAAGAAAATGATTCTGTAAAATATTGCATCGCCAATTTCGAAGAATTTTTATTTTGGAAAATATTGTAAAAATTTTTTAAACTTTTTATGCAAAATAATTTTGGATTCGGAGCCGCGAGTTTTTGAGGGTACTTCGACTCCGACTCCGGTACAAAAACATCAAATCCGATTCCACAACTCCGACTCCACAGCCCTGATGAAAATCCATTGCGGGGATTGCCGTGGTTTGCATGAACGCGGTGACACGTTTTGAAAGTTTAAAGGACAAGGCATTCACCCTTATCGTGGTTGGCGAAGTTAAAATACGCCTACGACTGTTTGGTAATAGATTAAGGCAAATGAGTTTACGTTCTCTTTAATCTATTACCAACCAGTCGCAGACGTATTTTAAATTCACCAGCCACGATAAGGGTGATTGATTAATTGACAGCTAAAATCATGAGTCCATTTTATATTTTGATGACATTTAAACATCGAAGTTTCGCAATTCACCGGGAACTTCAGTTATTAAGCATCTATTCTTGGGGGCTGATACAAGCCTTGATATTATTTGGGAAAATGAGCCAGATTAAGACTTTTGGTAGTCAATATTTCTCATGCAATGGGCAAAGCAGATTTTGAAATACGAAATTTCAAAATACAAGCAGAGAGAAAATATCTTTCTACATGCAAAAAAATATGGTTGGAGGTAACCATATTATAAGAGCAACATACTATTGTTGGATTTTTACAATGTAGATTTTTGTAGGTAACCATATTATGCTTAACATGACCGTAATATGGTTTAAAATAGCCATAATATGGTCAAAATAAACCGTTATTTAGTCAAAATTAACCATATTATGGCCAAAATGAATAATTATTTGGTCAATGTTAACCATATTATGACCAAAATTCACAATGATATGGTCAAACATGTTAATGATTTGGTCAAAAGTCATATTGTGGTCAGAATTAACAATAGAGCATGGTCTATGTACCCCATATTATGGAGGATTATTTCAGCCCTTTTCCCCATTCTCTTATTTAACCAAGTTGTAATTTTATTTCGTTTTTCATTCCTTACATGCCATGTTCCGCTTTTATAAGCTATCCTTGAATTCATTTTCCAGCTCGCGACGACCTCCATCAGTATTGTTTCTGTTTAACTGACTTGTGCTACATACTGCGTAAAATTATGTACTTAAGTCAACAATTAAAAGTAAAAGAATGTGAGAATTGTAAGCAAACTAAGCAAGTGATTGAAAAGCATTTAACTAGTGAAGAAAGCTAAAGAAGCATAATATGGTTACTTCTCAACATATTATTTTAAATTTAAAACTAACATACAATTTTAATTATACTTTAATTTTAAACATATTATTGTTGTTATTAACCATAATATGTTCGGTGACAACAGGCGCGGTTTCAGGGGGGGTGAAAAAAGGAAATTCCCCCCCCCCCCTAAATTATAAAAATATGTTTTGCTTATTTCGATAATACACGAATTTCCGAATGTACAAAATTTTTGGAAATGCCATCAAGTTTTTTTTGTTTTTTATAGAATCTCTTACCAAATTTTCAATAAGTATCCAAGTATTTATCCTAATAGTTATTTACTATATATTTCCAATGAAACATCTAGTTTACTGTATTTAAATACATATTATTCTACATTCAATCCCAGCAAGTGACATCTATGTATATCCGAAAAATAAACGTTTGGGTTGAAAATGCGAGCGGTTGAATTATAAATAAGTATATGCAATATTTTTATTTGTGTTATGGTAATTATTTATTATATACATTTGAATATAGCAGTTTTTCGTATCATATTTTCATCATAGTAGGCTTTAAATTTGAATTTAAAATGCATTGCCATTCTACCTTCCCATATATACATATGAATATATGTAAAAGTTCACCAAAGAAGAATTATATAACTGTCAAATTTCAAGTGCATTAATAAGAAAAGTTCTTTGATATACAAAAATACATAAAAATTAGTGAAACAATGGTGAGTCCGTATTGTTTTTTTTTTTTAATATAATGTACCTATATAAGTATATATCATTACCTTCAGTCGAAAAGGATGTAGTCCAATGTATAAATTTTATAGGAGAGAGAAAAAACTTTCTAAAGTCTATAGTTCTGAATATATTTTAAGTCTGTAAATCCAGTTTTGCTTCATTGCCGACTCTTTATTGGCTTGCGAACCAACTAAAAATAATACATTTATGTTTCATAGCTTTTTGTGACTTATCACCTTTTCTATTATATATTTTATACTTTTAATGTACATTTTAGTATGTCAATTTGCAAAAAATAAAATATACTATAAAATTATCTTATTTATTTCAATGTTGACTATTAACAAATTTTAATGGGCCCTTGCGCTTTTTCTTTAGCATTTTTGGACTTAGAACTTTTATATATCGTTGCAAAACAAGAACTAGAAAAAAATATTTGTATTTTTGTTATTTTTGTCTTTACATTGTTATAAGCTTTAAAATTCCTTTCTAAATAAAAATAATTTAAATAAAAAAATTAGCTGTAATCAACTTAAACCAGAATAATTATATATGTATCTTTAGATTAAAACCCAAATATTTCGACTAAAATTCATAACTTAATTTTAAAATTATTGAAGAATTGCATGTATTTTTTTTTTGTCCAAAAATTGGTCAAACAATTTAATATGATGTAGACAAATAAATTGTTTCAAATAAAAAAAACATTAAAAATAAATAAAATTATTTTTATAGCCAAAACGTCATTAAAAAGATAAATTTATTTTAATTTATATGGAACTAATCTTATATTGATCTTATTGTTGAGTTTTTTTTTAATATAATATAAACATATCGTATTTAATAAACTTTTAAAAAAATTTTTTTTACTTGTTTTGTACCATAATAGCATTGTTGGTTTTCAACCATAGCTTGTGGCTCTTTTAGAAGAGGAAAATACTATTGTTAATTTAAAAGCAAATTATTGTCATATTTAACCATAACATCTTTAGAAGCAACCATAATATGGTTGTGGCTTCTTGATGGAGGACACATTTAACCATAATATGGTTGTCGGTGATAATAATATGGTTAAATTTAAACATATTATGTTTAAAATTTTCTTTAAAAATAGTTTTGTTGGAGGTGACCATATTTAAACAAGTTTTTTTTCTGCGTGCTTCTATGCTAATCCCGCGAAGCTTTGCGCTTGTCTGCAGTAAAGAAACCAGAGTCTCTGGCGGGAATCGAACCCACAATTCCGGCGCTGATAGACTAGCTCACTACCAAGTAGCCTACCGGGGGGGGGGGGGGGGGGGGGCACCCAATGATTTTGGTTCTTATGCGTGTAGGACACTCGAAATTCGTCTTCAGAACTCATTTTACCATTTGATTTCTGCCACTTGAGATGTGTGAGATGACATGTAAAAACATAATAAATTAAGAAAGAAAGAAAGAAAAATCACAGATAAAATTGGTACTCGTCGTAGTAGTTTTCAGGTCGCAACAGTTTAGTAGCAGCCAAATAAGAAAAAAAAAAATACACGCAGCAATGGCGCATAAAGCCAACTTGGCTTCAGTGATTTTTTTAAACGATTTGCATAAACAACATGCTCAACTGAACTCATGTCGAGGGTTTTATAGATGGATAAATTTGAATGGATGGATGGACGGATGGATGTATAAATGGATGGCATTTAATGCTAAGAATACTAATTGCCTAAAATGAGGGTTATAGTTATTCGAATAAATGTATAAAACAATTGAGTACAAGCCAAGTGAAGATGTTGTTATTATAAATATTTTTTTCTTTTTTAGTTCGAACTGACTGCTGTGTGAGTGTGTATTTGTTATTGAGAAAATGCTAAAAGATCATGATGATCTTGAGGGAATTTTTGATTTCATTTTTGTTTGGTTTTTATTATTTTGACAATCCATTCACTTTAAAATATACGAGTAGTATTTAGTTTATGAGCCATGTTTTGCAATCATACACACCTTCACATATTGAATTTGTGATTTTTTTTTTTTTTTTATTTTTTTTTTATTTGGATCGTGCAGATTTATTTACTTTGGGCCTCCATGCGTAATGTGGGAATTGTTTTTTGCTTCATGAAGTGTGTAATATATGGTTATATTATTTTATTTTAAACTTTTTGGAAATTTAAAATCAACAAACATAAAATAAAATCAAATGTCACATTTTATGTGCAAAACGTGAGGATGCCTTTTCTTACAACTTGACAGTTTTTTGCGTTTTTGATTAAAAACAAAAAAAAAATTAAATAAAGTAACGCTTTTTATTTTTAAAAGCAACTAAATTTTTTGATTTTATATTGTTGATTGTACAGTTTATTTAATTTTTTGATAAATTTTACCAGTCATCGAAAGTGAACAGTGTTTTCAATAGCTAAAGAAAGTGGCAGCAAAAGAAAGTGCATTCTATTTGAAAATAAGTTATTTAAATTAGTAAATTCTTAAAAAAAAAATTAACAGCATTACTTAATAAAACTCTTTACGTCACTTTCATTTGTTTCATACAAACTTTTTTTAAATAGAAAGAAAGAAATTGTACATAAATTTTATCTAAGATTTTCTACTATGATTCCGTCTTGCTTGGATAAATATGAATTTCATCAAATTGTATAACAAATACTTTCAATAAAATTGTTTCTATGTAGATATACAGCGCTGTCCATTTTGTGGTTTCAAAACTGGCGATCTGGCAAGGCTGACAGCTGTTAAGTATCTAAGTCATATAAAGTGTCACTTATTTAGTGACAGGTTTGCCATTTACGAATATTGATTCTTTCACAATAGAAGAACGCGTGAAAATAGCTAAATCTTACTATAAAAGTGGTGGTGCAAACGTGGTCCCTTTTCGAGCATTACGGGGTGATTATGGTCGTCATAATCGATCTACTGTGCAAGGAATTGGTAGGAGAATATAAAGTAATTTGAAGCGACTGGAAGAGTACTACAGATGTGGTCAGGTTTTTGCATCATCACAAGGTGGAAAAACATGACCACCGCCAATTCAGAGCGCTTAGGCCGAATAATAACAGACTTTTTTTTGGCCCGCAAATTAAGATAATTAATTTTTACCTTTAATTATTTTGTGCATTTCTTACATTATAATTTCTTTATAAATGTTAAACACGTTTAAAATGAATAGCAAAGTTTAACTCTTTTTCTTTCGTTTTCAAAGACAGTATTACCAGAGTTAACCAAATATATATAAAAGATCAATATTATGTTTCCTATTCTCGCAAGGAGGAATGTCATGATGAATTTCTTTTTATTAAAAAAAGGTAAAAAAAAATAAAATTAAGTTAACGATTTAACAACCGCTGGACAAAAAAAGACTTGTGTCGGTAGGTCATAATTATTTAAATTCCTGAGAGTTTACAAAATTTTTCTTTAACCCATTTTTCGACGACCGGTGATTATTATCACAGCACTCATACTGTTTTTTTTCTGTCAGTTAGTTTAAATCTTCTTTCGTTATTATTTTGTCAGTTTACTTGGTGCGGAGAAAATGGGTTAAGGAATATGATGAACAGCAATTAAGCAATTGTCGCTTTAAGTTCTCAATTAGATAAATGCTGATTATAGCCTGACCAAGGAGTTTCTGTGTAGTTCGTTTGAGTTCTTGTACAATCTCGAACTAGCATCGCTTGGAGCTTCGGATCTTTAAGTGCCGTCGGGCTTTAAACGTATAATGATATCTCACCACCCTTCCCAATGTTCTCAGCCAACAATTTTGTTGTCATGAGAACTGCCAAAACTTCTTCTTGAAAAACACAACATTCATCTGAAAGTCTATCTGACTAACGGATGGACTTATCTTTTATAAAGGCGTTTGACCCCCGTTTGATCTATCATAGATCCGTCAGCAAAGACTGCACAACCGTCGTACTGATTTACAGATCCTATTGAAATTGATTTCAATTAAACAATTTGTGATGGTGGATCAATAAGTTCGTGACTTTTTGAATGAAACATGGATTTTTTACAAAAAAAAAATTGTTTTTCAACATAATCTCCTTTTTTTTTTAATACCTTCCAAAAAATGGGATTTTCCGAGATTCATAAAATACGTATTTGTTTGACAAATAATTTCATCGTTGGAGCTAAATCTCTTTCCACCGAGCTATTTCTTTAGGTTCGGAAATAGGAAATAGTCACTGGGGGCTAAATCCGGAGAATATGGCGGATGAGGTACCAATTCGTAGCCCAATTCATGAAATTTTGCCATTGAGACTGCACACGTGTGCACCCGTGCATTATCTTGATGAAAAAGAACTTTTTTCTTGGCCATATGGGGTCGTTTTTTTTAAATCCTCGCTAAATCGGTCCAATAAGTTGGCATAATATTCGCCGTTTACTGTTTTCCCTTTTGACGGTAATCGATGTGCATAATCCCGCGTGCATCCCAAAAAACTGTTGTCATAAACTTATTGGCCGACAAACTTACCTTGGCCTTCTTCGGAGCCGGTTCACGCGGAGAAAGCCATTGTATAGGCTGCTGCTTGGTCTCTGGAGTGTTTTAATGGATCCATGTTTCATCCACAGTTACAAAACGCCGCAAAAACTCATTCGAATTGCGGTTAAACAACTCTAAACCATCCTTTGAAGTTGTCACACGATTACCTTTATGGTCAATTGAGATCAAACGCGGCACCCATCTTGCATACAGCTTTCTTAAACCCAGCTGATCATTTAAAATCGAAACCACACTGCCATATGAAATGCCTATGGCATCAACAATCTCACGCACTTTTACTTTTCCTTGGTTTGATTGAAGGTTTGTTTTCGCAGAAAAAAATGTTTAATGAGCACTCGAAATTCACTTTTTTCCATTTTTAAAAAAATCCACTAGGTTGTATATTTTGAACAGCTGTTAAACGCAAAGTAAATGACGGAACTCGAAACTTGACGGTAATCTTTTAACAGCAGGTACTTGATGGGCAGTGTTTCATTTCATATAATTACGAGGGAAGTTCGAAAAGTCACGGACTTATTGATCAGTGATTTATTAAATTTATCTCAGTAAAAAAAAATTAATAGTATCAATTATATATTTTTTGATGTTAGCAACATTTTCTGTAGTAATATTGTTGATATAAGAAAACGTTTAATTCTCTTGAATAAATTTCAAATTAAAACTTATTTTATTTTTAATTAATGGCTTAGTTGAAAAAAAAATTGGCGATATTTTCTGTGTATAGTATGCGTGAAGCCCTGCATGTTTCTTTTCCACGAAAGTTGACTATAAAAATTAATACCAAGATATTTTGCCTCATATGTATTAAGTCAATGCCACTGATAAAAAAAATCCAATTTATGGACGTCCGTAACTGGACTTAAGTTCCATTTCAGGTCTATTTTGGAAAATTATAAGAATCTATAATTGTTTTTTCTAATTTTTAAATTTCGTAAAAACGCTGTGCCCTAGTTAAAATTTTAATTTGAAAACAACTAAATTATTATTATTCCTATTGTGCATTAAGTAATTTAGACACTTAACTCAAACAACACCAACAACAACAAAAGAAAATCACACAAACTCAAGTGCGTATGATGCAATTCAAATGAAACTTGTTCGTAAGCGGACAATTAAAATACAGGCAGAAGAGGCAGACGCACTTCAAAAAAAAGGAGGTCACGGCCGACTATAGAGACCCTACATTGAAGTATTTTAAAACTAATTTTAGAGAGTCTACCCAATGAGGGACCCGTGCGCAATAATGGGCCAGCCAGAACAAAATTTTGTTATGAGGTTACGATTCATGTAAAAGTTCTTTGTGCCGAATACTGTTAAGATAAATTCATCTATATGAAATTTTATTATTTACTAGAGCAACCCTGCCCGCGTTGCTGGACAAAACAATAACATACGTTTACGTCTTTGTATTAAAAATTAAATTTTCTAGTCTTGGTTGTCGAATGGCAATAACGCACCAATTTTATGGTACACCTGACCCCGGATCTTTAATTATTATTCAACAAATTGGTTAGAATCTGAATTGAAAACCACATTATTAAGATGTAAATTTTAACTGAAGGATTACAAATCAATAACTAAAAAATGTCAATGCTCGCACTGTAAACTTAAATGAAAATCAATAAACCACAGAAATTAAATAAGTCAAATGGCGCGAGCAAGCAGAGCCTTATACCGACAAAATGTAATTCTCATAAGGACAAAAATACATTTTATATAGAGAAAATACAACATCATAAAACTGCGCGTATAACGCATATTCGTAGAAATTTTTCGATGGTTTTTTTTATAAATCGTCAGTGAAAGTAGACCAACGCATGTACTCGTTTGAAAATCGGTTGAGTGGTTCTCGAGTTATAAAATGACGAACAGAGGACAACTTATTTTTATATATATAGATATGGAACCTTTGGCTAATTTTGGACCTACCAGCACAACATTTTGTCATGACATAGTAGTTATAGGAAAAGTTACTGTCGGGTGAAGTATTTGTATGAGAGCTATGGCCAAATATGGACCGTATCCAATAAAATTTGGTAAGATGATTTATATTGCAATCAAATCGTTTGGATCAAATTAAATCTAAATATCAAAATAATAACGTGGTAAATGATCAGAAAGGCTCTATTCCGTAAAGGAGTTTGTTTGGAGGTTATGTGAAATTATGGACCGACTCTCACCATTTTCAATAGGCTTGATTCTTGTGCCAACTAAAACCTTTGTAAAATTTCATCAAGTTATTTCCAAAATTGTCAACTGTCTTTGCGCACAAGGTTTTCATGTACAGCCAGCCGGACGGACGGACATCGTTAGATAGACTCAGAAAGTGATTGTGAGCCGATCGGTATACTCAAATGGCCAATATTTTAAGGTGTTACACACATCATCACAAACCCATAATACCCTCTTTTTTAACTTTAGATACAAAATCGTTACAATTGGCCAACACGCACACTTATACTAAACATGGATGTGTGATGGTTGGAAAAATTTTGAGCTCAACAACATCCTGAAAGAGGTCAAAACTTAATTTTCAAAAGTCTTTATTATGTTTTCTCATCAGGTGCGCTTTTGTTAAACAAAGTAGATAGACAGACGGACTAACGGATGGACAGACAATTATACAGTTCATAAACATTGATGTTGACTTCTTATTTTTTTTTTTTTGTATATAATTTTTAAGTGAAATTTAAAACCTCTTGTGAATTCTTGATCATGCTCCCTTCTCCTTCTATTCACAAGTTTCTTTTCAACATCGATTGTCACTTTTTTTGTACAAGAAGATGGAATTGTGGTTGTTGTACATCTTCTTTGAAAAAAGTGTCAATTGTTTAAAAAAAAAAAATCTTATTCTCCTTTTACTTTATGGTCAATTGATATGAGTCGTTAAGAGTGTGAGAAGGAGTGAGAGACTGTTTGAGTGTTTGGTTAAGCCTACGTATGTGTGTGTTTTCAAATCCTTTATGATCATCTCTGCCTTTTTTATAGCATCCTCAGGAAGTCAGGTGTTTAATTATTTCCGTTAAAAAAGTTGTTACTCTTCTGTAATTTTTTTTTATCTTCTTTTTTTCTTATTATTGGATTTAATACACTTGTTATTGTATAATCTTTTTCTTATTTTTTTCCATTTAATTTTTTTTCTTATTGTCTTGCATTTTTTCAATTTTTTTTTCTTATTGTTGTCGTAGTCTGTGGCTTGAATCGCACTTGATCTTGTTTGATAAATATTTTATCTGTTTTGTGACATCTTTTGTTGTTAAATTTTTTTATCTCCTTTATTGTATTTAATTTTTTATTGAAATGTTTTTACATGAGCAAAATTTTAATGATATTGATTTCATTATAAAATATCGTATATAAATATATTTAGAAATTTTGTATTTTAATTGATTATCTTAATATTGGTTGTCAGTGTGGTCATGGTCGTAAGATTAAAATAATTCTAGAGAAAAAATGTTATTGACTGTTATTCTGAATCATTAAAGGAAATGAATTGAATTCATGTCAGTAGACGTAACAGAAGAATTTCCTCTTATTTTAATATTTGTAGAAACTTTCGTTAAATTTTAATTAGATGAGAATTTCTGGAAAACTAAAAGTTTCCAAAAATGACAAAAAATGTCCGAAGTAACGTGTGAATCCGGAATTAAAACCATTTTTTTCCAGTCTGCAAAAAATTAAGAACGTGTGAATCTATTTCGTTATTTTGTTTAAAATACATTGAAATATAATGTACTCTAAAGAAAGAATTCTAACAGAATTTTGCAATACCTGTTTGAATGATAAAATCTTGCTGAAAGTATCACCTATGAATTTTGCAGTAAAGACTGAGAATAAGGAATACCACAGACCCCAAACAAAGAGATTTTGAAATTTTAAAAGACCCTAAAGTAAATTTTGAAGTAAGAACTTTGGAACATTGGAGCTTTCTATGGATGCGCTATTAACTCTTTGTTTGTTACTTAACCCTGCAGTTAGGTTGAAAATAAATTAGGAATCTCAGTTATAGGAGCGTTTTGGTTTTAAAACAAAAAATTAACTGAAGCGTGATTTTTTTTTTTATAAATATCTGCAAAAAAAAGGAGCTTAGCTTCATATCTTTTTTGTTTATTAAAGGGCGTTTCAGACTATAATACTTTTTTTGAGACTTGTCAAAAACTTAGAAGTGTGATAGTGTGAATGCAATTAGTTGGGTCATTTTAGATCTCACTTGAGGCTTGAGAGGTCCAGAGTCAATGCTCATTTCGATCAAAATAAATTATATCTTGTTTTAATACACTGGCGGATCTAAAACAGCAGTAAGTCTGGAGTATACCTCTTAGGCTGCCAGATTATTTCAGTTTTATTCAGGCTGATACAATCAGTGAGGCCAACTTAGTGCTTTTTGATGTCTCGAAACGCCAAAATTTTATCTTTAGTGTCAAACTAAGAAAAAGCACTAAGTGGGGCTTTGTGCAATTTTACGTTAGTGCATTTAGTGCTTTTTACAAATTTTTGTTTTTTCTACAATTTTTTAAATTAATTATGCAGTAACAATTTTGTTAAGTGTTAAAACATTATTTTAGTATGGCAACTGTTTATTAAGTAAGCTCACGACAAAGGCAACGCCCAGACTTTACATTTTTGTTGCATCAATTCTTGAGTTTATTGGTGAGAGAGGTGAGAAGTTTGGGGAGGAGTACTCAATTTCATGTCCTCTGCAATACTACTTTGTTTTGTAAATCTCACATCAGTTGTTAATCGCAATAAAAACGATGTATGTAATTATTTTCGTTACACATTTCATTAAAGATGAAGACACTTTTTCAAAAATAAAAATTTGTTGAAACATATATTCCTAAATATTCCTAGATCGGATTTTAACTTACACTGATAGAAAACGCGTCATAACGCTTATGTATTTTGAGATCAGTACTATGATAAGTGTATTCCTTTCTAACACTTTACATCACTGTGATGTCATCCTTAACATCTCTTGGCCAAATTGTCATTTAGGGTCAAAAATTTAAATTATGTCAACAATGAGATGACACATTGGCATAATAGAAACGACGAATCGGAGTCGGTTTTATAAAGCATGCCATCAGTGCGATTACAAGCTGTCATCAAATTTTGTCATTGTGATTGGCCTTAAGTCAAATTAAGAGAATTACATTATTTACTTACCCGTTAGGCCCCGGTAGACTATCTGGTAGTGAGCTAGTCTATCAGTGCCGGGGTTGCGGGTTCGATTCCCGCCAGAGACTCTGGTCTCCTGCAGACAAGCGAAAAGCTTCGCGGGATTTAGTGTAGGAATAATAAAAAAAAAAAAAAATAACATGATATATTATGTCAGCGCACTGATGACAGTTTGTCATTGAATTGATGACAGTTTGTCTTTGGACGGATGACAGTTGGTCATTGCACTGATGACAGTTTGTCATCACACTGATGACTTGATATATTATGCTAGGAACACAACTGGGACGAACGACGAATTTCGCCCAACACGACGAATTTTTCAGTAAACATTCGCTGAGTAAATTCGTCGTATGAAGCACAATAACTACGAATAACAAGCAGCTTTTATAATTGAGAGAGTTGATTGCTGTTTGTGCAAAGAGAGATAAATAGTGTGACCATATTAAAACAAATAATGCTTAATAATTAAAACATAATCAAAAACACAACTAAAAACTATTTTTATAGCAAAATACTTTGAATATATACATATTTTAAATGTTATACAATAAAAAAAAACAATTATTAAAGTAAAAAGTAACTTTATTTTCTAAAATACTTCTAAACAAAAACCAAATACGGTCACCTAGTACTGATTTGTTCATCGTTCGCCGGCGTATGAAATTGAAATAAATCTATTGCAAAGACGCCGCGTATGACGAATTTCGCCGGCCGCTATTATTGTGTGTATTTTCATATACACCAATATGTTTTATTTTTGACGATGAATTCGTCTTTCGTCCCAGTTGTGTTCCTAGCATTATGTTATTCCACTGATGACAGTTCGTCATTGTACTTATGACCAGTGTTTAAAAAACTTAAGTCAAAAGTCGAAAAGTCGCAAAATTTTAACTTTTCAATGCTTTTATTTTTCTCTGCTTTTTAAAATCAAACATTGATTCTGTTAAAACTTATGAAAACAATCGGCAGTCGTGTGCTAAGTTTTCTTCTGCTTTTGATAAGTTAAAAAAATCAAAATCACAAGCAGTGTCTTTGCTTTCGAAAGTTGTCAGAAGTCGCAGTCCTAAAAGCAGGCAGTCTTTTAGTTTTGTACATTTTTAACAGAAAAATATTCTCTTTTCTCTTCTGTTTTTTTTTACATTTATACTTACTCACACACAGGGGTGCCAGATGGTGTTGGTAAAAAATCGGCATATATAAAAAAAAAAAAAAAATCGCATATTAAAAATGTCTATTTTAAACACAAAAAAAAATGTTTTTAATAACAAAATCGAAAATTTCAGCATTACATTTAAAAAGTAAAAAAGTAAACGTTTTACAACGGCTTATGTAAATTTATATATTGTAAAGTTCAGCCCTATTTAATTACATTTAATGAAAAATTCAATTATGCGGATTTTAGCGATACGGAACAAATTTTTTTTTGGGATTTATAAAAAAAATATTTTTAATTATTCTAAAAATACAAATATTTTTGTCAAAAACTAAAAAATAAATGCTACGGCGATTTTGGCGATTTTTGACATTGAATTTGGCGAAAAAGTTCAAAATCAATCTGACAACCCTGATTGGGACTTATAATTTGCAAATACAAAGAACTTTTTGCTTCTGCGACTGTTTGCGACTTACAAAAGCAAAGAGATTGATTTTATTTTTACTTGCGAAACTGTTCAAAAGAAAAGAAAATCAAAATCACAATTTTTAAAACAACTGCTGGCAAAAGTTTCGTTCAACTGTTTGTTTTTCGTTTTGTGATTTTGCTTTGACTGAAACTGTTGTTGATTTTAGAAGCACAAGCAGAAGTCAAATCAAAAGAAATGAAAGTTATTGCAGTTTTTTAAACACTGCTTATGACAGTATGTCATTGCACTGATGACAGTTTGTCATCACACTGATGACAGTTTGTCTGAAATGATTTCAAAATACATCAGCGTTATGAATCATTTTCTATCAGTGTACATAAAATGTGGCGTCGCATTTTTGTCACTGTAGTCATAACGTAGATGACGCATAAAATATGACAAAATCTTAGGATGACGTTCGTCATTGGATTGGTGTCACTTTTTGCCTTATTGATGCCGTTTGTAATATCATTGATGTCACAATTCTGATGTTAGGGTATCATCAATATGAAGATGCATTTTTCTATGAGTGTATAACTATATTAATGTTTAAAAAAACGACATATGACAGATAGGCACGTCCTTGCACCGAATGCAACCAAATTTAAACCAGCTCTAGAATGTCAAATTTTACAGTGGCGGCGTAATCTTTATTTGTATCATTCTTTTTTATAATTCCTTGACATATGAATATTTTAACAATCGATTCCTGAAATTTTTGTAGGGTTAATGATTAACTTTTTTAAAACCTTTTTTTTAAACAGGTTCCCGAATAATTTTATGCCAGTTATCATTTTTCACATACATATTTCATCTTGAAAATTGCCATATTGCAACCATAAAATTCAAATAATTTATGAGGTATCCCGCCAAAAACAAAAAACATTTAAAATTTTAATTCGCATTTAATTAAAACTAAAATTTTTTTAAAAAATTTTAGAAAATGAATTATGAGTTCAAATCCACAGGCAAAGTAAAAAAAAAACAAGCAATAAAACATTTATAAGATGCTTAATAAGGAACCCTTATGCACACAGGATTACTACTACTGAGTGTTGGTCAAGCGTGTAATACTTAAGATGTGAAAATGTGACGTTTTACTAGCCAAAGGCCATACAAAAATATAACCAATTCCTTTTTCTAATAATAATAATTTATAGAAAAAGGGGTTTTTCGTTTACGTTGTGTATTCCACAAGTATTTCGCTATGGTCAGTCACCCAGCCCCGTAAATATTCAAATTAGGATGACCATTACCCTGTTTCATTAACAATCTACAGACGTTATTTTCAATTAAGCTCAAAAAGGTAAAACTGGTAACAAAGGTCCACAAAGGGATCAACGTATAATGCTCATTATAATGAGAGCAAACATTTAAATGATAACGATTCTATTCTGTCCAGCTCCTGTTTGTGTGTTGTTGTGTGTGTGTGTGTATTTAAGTTTGTCCGGTTTAAAGATCACAACGAGTTTAAGATCAACATTAAAATGCGTTTGAACTAAAATCATCCCTTGAAACAGGGCATCTTAGTGTTCGTATCTTTGAAAGAACAAAGTTGCAAAGATCAAGTTTTTTTTAAAGGGTGTTTTCTTTTCCTTCTCCTCCTCACACATCTTCAATTTTATATTTCTTTTCTCTAGAATTTGCATACAAGGAAAATTTATCTTAAACCCGAGTGGACAATGGTCAAGCGGGATTAAAATTAAAAATATAAAAATTAATTCCATTGTCATTTGTTTTGAGGAACATCCCCTTTTTTAATATTTTTTTTTCCTTTTACTTGCTGTTATTGTTGTTTTATTATTTTTCTTACCAAACACTGCTGTTGTTGTTGTTGTTGAACTTTAAAATTTTTCGCTGGCATGGTCGGTCAGTCTTTCATTGCACACGGGTTTCTTGCTCTGTTTTTGATTGTCGTCCCAATACTTTCACAGACACGGGGTCAGTCGTTTCATGTTGGGCACAACAATGCGTTTTGGAAAAAGTTTCATGTCATTTAATTTCACGTCTAAAATTAAAACTAATTTACATTTTTATTAAAAGAATATTTTTTGTTGTATTAAAATTTTTTTCGTTTAGCTTGTTCTAGCAGTTTTAAAGTTTATTTATGTGTCCAGTTTTGTGTTATTCTTAGCAAAGCAAATGTCATGTCCTTAAACTGGATAAGTACCTTTTTTTCTTTTAATTCATTCGTACGGTTGGTGTTGGGTCATCCTTTTGTTTTCTTTCTAAGGATTTCGTTTTAAAATGCAGTTGAGAAGTTTTATTTTACATTTTTAGGATATTTTAAGATGGAGAAATAAGTTTTTCTACTAATTTGTAAAAGTGAAATTTTGATTTATAGCTTTTTGTTTAGCTAAAGCTCCCATGGAGTTTTAAAGGACCTCGAAGTACCTTAAGTCCTGCAGAAACTTGTACAAAGCTGTTATTACTAGAATTATCGATGTTAAGCAAAATACTTAGAAATTAAGATTTTAAGTTTTCAAGTATCCATTTTGAATTGTTCTTACACTTTTGCCACCACATTACACACCCGGTCTCTTCTGCCACCGTGTGAATAAGACTTCATGACATAATGTTCTTGAAAACATCTCTATCACCACAGATTCCTCGTTTCTGATTAGGGTTCCTAATTTTTCGGACTCAATTCCGAAAGCGCATAAAATGTTCTTCTTTTATTGCCGGGAAGTCATGTTTTTTTTATCCTTCGGCAGAAAAATGTTTCTTCTTGAATTGTTTTTGGCAGTAATAAAGTGACAGTTAGTACAATAAAATATCAGAAACTTTAATTTCAATCAAACAAATTCCCTAAATTTCCCGTCTTAAAATTGCCGGGAACTACAAAAATATCAATACCAAGAATTCCTGCGAATTTTTCATCATGAGTTATGAGTCCTTAAATTATACGAATACGATTTGGCTCCATTGGTAGAAAACATGCGCTCATTTTACAAACATGAACCTAAAAGAATGAAATGTTAAAAAGAAAATCACAGAATTTGGGGATTGAAATTTTATATTTTTAATTTTTTTTTTTATTTATACGAGGGTTGCCTACTTACTAAATTTCCGATTTGTATGTGTAATTTTGATACCAATGTGTAATTTGGTACACACTCATGTGTAATTTCTGAATTCTTTATTGGGAACACTGGTAGATTCTATATAAAGCTTTAGATGCACTTTAGATGCAATAAAACGAGCATATTTTTGAGTATCAAATTGTGCGAAATCCAACGCGAACAAAACCTACAGCTAAATTTTATTGCAATATCTTATTGATGCTTGTCATATTAATGTACAAGGATGTCTCAATCTTGCGGTATTTAACATGCCGGTCTTGCTTTATCAGTCTGCGCACGGTCTCAATGTTGTTTGAACCAGCCTGAATGAGCTCTTTCACAACAACTGATTTTGGACGATCTTCAAGAATGTCGTCACTTATCGAAATGCGGCCACGATTAAATGCGAAATACCAGCGTTTTACAGTGGCCAAAGATGGGGCTTTATCGCCAAAGGTCGAAGTCATTTAATCGATTCACTCCTCTCTTGATGATCAATATCGAAAGCTGTAAAAAATGCTCACAAAAAAATGTTCACGAGTTAATTCCGTTTTTTTTTTTTATTTTTGCTGAAACTAAATGTTTAAAGTCACTGTAAAGTTCACAATTTACAATATAAACAAAACAAGTTCCGATCGAAATTTTCAGTTCAATTATTTGATTAACGACTGCTGTTTTTCCTAATTCATGGTAGAGATAAGTGCTACTCAGAATATATTTAAGAACTTCTGAAACAGGATCGTTTTCAAAAACTGTTCGATTTCACCCAAATTCAATCTTCAGAACATGGCCAGTTATTGAGAAAATTGGACAAAGCATTTACAGAAATTGGTATCCATATAAAGGTATAGATGTAAAAAGGAAAAAGCGGACGGCAGGAAACAACACCCAAAATATAACCCCCCAAAAAATTATTTTTGCCTTATTTCATATGCAATAAAACTCAATGAAATAAACCCACAACGAAATGAAATAACGCCCCAAACTGAAATAAAATAATACCCCAATTTTTGGGGGCTTAGTTAATACGAGATAAGACCCCAATTTCTGAAATGAAATAAGACCTCAATATGTATAATACAATTATTTGTACAGTTTTAATTTAAAGAATTTAGCGATAGATAGCAGGGTTTGGTATACCTCAGAAGAGAAAATCCTTGCGCCCGGCCTTGCGGAGATGCTTTAGTTAGAAAAGTCGGTGTTTGTTATACCAAAGTGGAAAACATCCTTGCGCCGAAAAACGTTTGCGTTATAAATTTAAAAATTAAATAGCCCCCAAAAAATAATTCGGACTGTATTTTCTAATGATTTTTGGGGGATAAATTCATATGAAATAATATCCTAATTAAAAAAATGAAAAAACACCCCACAAAAAATTATAAACCCCCCAAAAATTTTTGTTCTCAGTACAAACTTTTGGGGGGTTATTTAATTATTTTTTTGTTATATTTTAGGGGGTTATTTCATGCACCGAAAAAGCGTTTGTTTTTGTGTGCTTTGTTTTATGTGTCTATAGGAAGACTTCTAAACTACTAAACCGATTTTCCTGAAAATTTCACCGATTTTCCTGAAAATTTTACTGATAAGCTTAACATAACCTATAAATATTTCTTAATTTCCAAGTAGCCGTGGCACCTCCCATACGAATACAATACGAATTTCCTTAGAGAACGTTTACAGTAATAGTTTTCAAATAATCACTACACACCATCTGCCGAAAATGGGGCTGGATGGCCGTAGTGGGCGTGGCACCAAAGACAACAAGGTTTCTATATATCTTGGGAATGGTAAGAGTAAAAGTTTTTACATTAGGAACAAGTAGTTTGGTTTTCTGTGCACAACATCTGTCACAAAGTAGGCTGGTTTAGAGAAGTGCAAGGGGCACCTCCCTTACAATGTTTTCTATAGATCTGGAGAACGGTAAGGGCAAAAGTATTCAAATTTTGTAGAAATAATTTGGATGTTACTACCAAACATCTGTCACAAAACTAAGCTCAATCGGAAAAGCGGACGTGGCATCTCCCATAAATATATAATATAAATAACAGTATATCTGGAGAACGGTTACAGTAAAAGTTTCCAAACTTGGACCAAATAGTTTGGTTATTAACAACTTCGGTCAAAAAGTGGGCTGTATTAAAGAAGTGGGCGTGGCAGTTACAGCAAAAGATTCCAAACATTTAATAAACAGTTTGGTAATCAAAATAAAACGTATTTCAAAAAGTGGACTGATTAAAAGAAGTGGGAGTGTCACCTTCCGTACAAAAACATTATAAATTTCGGTATATCCGGAGAACGGTAACAGTAAAAATATCTTAAATTGGTACAAATTGCTTCATTATCAATACGCGAGATCTGTCTTAAGACATGCTTCATAATCTTAATTCAACGGGGGTAGCGAAGCGCACCGGGATTAGATAGTATTATACCGGACATACGTTAATAATTCGGTAAATTTTTCACAAAATCTTATGCGGGTTGAATGGTCTTGCGGTAAAATTTCATGTACAGAAACAGAAATAAATCTTTTTTCATTATTCTCAGCAGTGAAGTTCTGGACATTTGAAGTTAAGTGGCCTGTTTACCAGTCGAGGTTTAGGATTCTCATTTACTTTCTCCCGACTTTGTTCGATATTATCGTGACTTCGTACTTTAAACGCTATTCCCACTCTGAGATAAGTCACTAACAGATTACGATGACTAACAACGAGGGAGTATGTTGTGTACTTGATTTTGTGTTGGTGCGTTTCTGGTGTTAAAAAAAAATTTTGAAATTTTCTTTCGACATGAACTATTGAATTTTGACTAGCAAAATAAAACTCATTAATTTTTGTTCGTTTCTCCATCGTCTACATGGCTATTGAATCTCCGTTGTTTCTAATACTGAAAAAGAAAAAAAAATATACAAAATAAAAAAATTTTGATATTTTTAATCAGGCTTAAGTTCATTGAATTTAATTTTCATTAAATTATTTAATTTTCATTAAACATTTCAATAAAAATAACCACAACACTAATTAAATAAAAAAATATATTAAAAAAAAAAAACAATGTTCATTATAGAGTACCACCTTACTAGAAAAAATAATGCGCCGTACACCCCCTAATATAAAGTGTAAAGGAGATTCGAAAAAAAAAATTTTTTTTTTTTGCTGAACGGACACTGAAAAAAATATCTCAAGAAAAATTTTTACAGCACAGTTTATTAAAAATACAATTTTAAGTCAACAAACTTTTTATTTAATTTAATGAAAAAATTTATCAAAATTGCACGCAATAAAGCATATTTAATAATGAAATAATTAAATATATCTTCATATTCAATAAAAATATTTGAATTAAAGTAAAGACAGTATTTTTACAACTCTTTTTAATTTTTTAAAAGCTTTGATATCGCTGCAAATAAGACTTAAGTGTTTGTAATTCTTATTCGCTTAACAGTTTTATTTGTATAATATCTTTAGTTTTTCCAAAGTTTTTGCAAAAAGGTTTCCTGATTATCTGGCCAAGCAACCAGCAAAATGAGCATAGAAACTAGCTTATCCCCCCAACAATAAATTTTAGTGTATTTATCAAAGAATAAAAGTTGGGAACTTCCCAATAAAAAAATTTCTTATATTGCGAAGACCTAATGGTACATTTTAAAAAGTAAGCACACATTTATACGCTAAGCAATAAGACATACAGAGATGCAGTAAGGCAAGCAAACGAATAATTAATAAATTTAAAAAATATATATAAAATTTGAAGAGCCACGACATGTCCTTACTACGAAGCAGGTCTGTAAGGGAGCATAAAAAAAGAATAACGGTAGCAAAAATTCAGTGTACAAAGCTGATCGTTACATTCACCAATTTTTATATGCGCTGAATAAAGCGCTTTCTGTGTCAAAAATGTATTGCTTCAAAGTGGGAACGCGCCATATAAAATTAATTTCTTCCGTAAGCGATATGGTAAGCGAAACTTTTACGTTTCTCCTTTACAAACCTGCTTCGTTGGAATCTCCATTTTTTATTAGGTTAGCACATCATAATTAATAAATAAATAAATAAAGTCTCGATAAACATTTTGTTTGGTTTTTTCAACACTTCCAAAAATTTATTTTAACAAATCATTAAAATATTTCGTTAAAAATATTATTTTGGGCAACAACTTCTTTTATTGACTCAATAAATTTGGTTGTTGACTAAAAATTCACTTACTATACCTACAAACTTTTTTATCAATACCGACGCAAAAATCGTCATCGCAGAAAATTTAAATTTTTTTTTAATCAAATATGGGATTTTCGTTTTCAAATATGAAAATCATTTTTTCTGTGTAAATTTTTCTAACACCATCAAATTTCGTAAAACCGGTATATAATTTACCATATGCCCCATATATAGCACACTCGGAAGACACTTTAGTTCGCCTAAAACCGTAACGAATGATGCTGTTGTAATACCTACATTAAATTGGCCTTCTCGAGACAAAAACGTTGATATATCATACCTTAAGATCTGACTAGAAATGCCAAAGATATAACGAAAAATTGAAAAAGGCGACCCCTACGTTCGGCAAAATTTATCTTTTTTTCAAAACCAGCTTGCTGAAATACTTTAAATTAGAGGGTGTACGGGAATATTTTTTTTTTTTTTTTTTTTTGTTCAGTTCAGTGACCTATGGAAAAACAATATATCGTCGGTCACAGGTTGACAACTCTTAACTCGCAAAAAATCGAATCGGGGGTATTATTTATTTTAATTTTTTTTTAATCTGAAATTATTTCAATACCTTTGTTTTTTTACACCATCTTACAATAAATATCTCCTACTAATTTTGGTTTTTTTTAATTTACTTCCAACACGGTTTAGTAACGGAGTAATAACGTTTTTTTGTCTCCTGAAAAGTACAAAAAAAACATGTTAAGAGTTGTCAACCTGTGACCGACGATATGCAAAAGATTGATTGGGAAATTTAATTGTTTTATAAAGTGCCCGTACTCGCATGACTAACCCAGATCATCGACATTTTGCTTAGAATTAATAAACATCTCATAACAATCTTTACAATTTTTATAAAAAAAAAAAACTATGTACTGCAATTTATTATATACAACATTTTGAGGGTAAAAATCTTCCATTTTTAAAATATTACCGAAAAAATTCTTCAAAAACTACCCAAAAAATAATTGAAGTAATTCAAAAGTCGCTGATCTTCGTGATCTCTCTTAAAAGGGGTTAAAATCATTTGTTTGCCAAGAATCAGCAACATTTTTAAGGGTGAATCTACCCAAATTTAAGATGGATTTAATAAATAGCAATGGCTGTTAAAATTGCAAAGAGAATGGCCAATAAAAAGAAGATGTTTATGGAAAATAATTTCATAAAGATTCTGGAAAGAAACTGAATTTTTACTTTTTGCAATATGCGGCAGTAAAATGTAACGGAAATAAAGAAGTTTATGCACGTTTCAAATAAAAATTGCGCCTTTTTCTTAACAAAAAATCTTTAAATCTGCCTAATCAAAATTAAATCAGAAAGAAAAAGGATTTTTCTCAAACTGGACATTAATTTCATTGTTTTGCTTTTTCAACTTCAACATTAAAAATCATGTAAATTTCCAGCAACTGGTCATTTTCTCATTATAAAGAAAATAAAAAAAAACAATAGATTTTTTTCCAAACTGACCGTTAGAAATTCCGTCTGATCTAATTTTGTTTTTATTCTACTTTTACCCCCTATTTTACATTAAATGGTCAAATGTCCTGTAGAACAAGAAAAAGCATGAATACTGCTCAACATTATTGGATTTCAAACCTTCGTTTACTTCATCAACGTCTTCGTTTTTTTTAGTCACTGACCTCTTTTCAATATCCTGGCATTTATGTTTGTGTTAGTATGTGTAAGTTCGTTCGTTCGTATTGTTGCCTTTGTTCTATCACGTTGACCACTGGATTTATCCTTAAGACGTGGTATATGCTCGTATATAGAGCATATGTTGCATACATATCCTTTCGTGCTATTTTTTTCTTTGCATCTTTTTTATATTTAGTTTAGTTATAAACGAACTAAAAAAAATAAATCAACTTTCCCATCACTTTGCATTGTGAATTTGATTTCAGTTCAGTTTTTTTGTAACGGTCAAAATTTTTGTTATTTTTGTTATTTCATTTTAGCGGTTTGACAGGATATTTTTCGTTTAAAGAATGATTGACAGATATTTGTTTAGAACTAGAAGGGAAAGTATATTAATTTTTGGCCAACAAAATATCCTTTATTGTTCAAAGCTTTTTAGAAAACTTATATAATATTAATGAACTTTCTATATAAATGTATAGTTTCTAAAAGATATTGCTTTAAGAACTCATAAGTAGGCCTTTAAATAGACCAGAAATGTAGTAGAGAAGTAGTAGACAAGTAAAACTCCTGAGGCATAGACTTATAATTTCTACTACAAGCAGCACGCAGAGCGATAAAATGTACTAAAATTATCAACTGATGGTGTCAAAATAATAACGAAATGTTGTTAAATTTTTGTTAACATTCTTTACCATTTTTAAAACAGTGTATACTTCAACCAAAAACAAAATGTTGTTAAATCGACAACAAATACAAAAAAATTCGTAATTTGCCAAATCAAGAACGCCTTGACGTTTTTAAATCTAGCACGCCTTGTTGTCAAATTGAAAGCAAATGTTGTCAAAATAAGTCACACAAACGGCATGGCAAACATACACTTGGTTTCCATTTTGTGCTCGGCAATAAACAACACAAACATATTTCGTACGAACATTAATTTTTCATGTTTGTTTTGTTTTCAATGAATGCAAACGACGCGTCGTATACGTTAGATATCGTTCGATGGCGCTACAATTACGGACGGAAATATGTTTATGGCATCTGTTGTTCCTTTGCGGCTAAAATTTGACGTTTCCTTACAGTGAAAGAATCAACTACAGTCTTCAATATATTATTGTCGACCAATAATGTTTCAGTTTGCAAGGGAATCGCCGGAACTCATAAGGATCACAGTGAAGGCCATTGAAGAACAAATAAACAAGATAAAACCCATAAATTCAAGTTTTTGATATTTTAATTAGGCTGAAGTTCATCAAATTTACTTTTCATTAAATTGTTTTTATTAAAGGAAGAAATTTACAACATGAAATTAATTTAAATTCATTAGTATTGTGGTTATTTTGTTGAACTATTCATGGTTTTTAATCCAAATTTTTACTATTTTTAATTAGGCTTAAGTTTATTAAATTTAATTTTCATTAAATTATGAAAAATTATCAATAACAATTTTAATTAATTCTCCATGTTGTAAAATTCCTTTCTTCATAAAAAATAATTTAATTTAAATTTAAAATTTTTGATTATCTCATTTGGTTCAAAAGCTATGATTTTTGCATAGAAAAAACTCAAATGGCGCCACTGTGCGATGATAATGCTGCGTCAATTTTGCTTGAAACGGAGAAGAAATATAAAACAAAGGAAAAGAATTTAGAGTACACACTCATAGAAAAATGTGTCTTCATATTGATAATGCTCTAACATCAGAATTGTGACATCAATGTTATTAGAAATGGCATCAATGAGGCAAAAAGTTACATCAATCCAATGACGAACGTCATCCTAAAATTGTCATATTTTATGCGTCATCTATGCTATGACTAAAGTGACATCAATTCGATGCCACATTTTATGTATACTGATAGAAACGGAGTCATAACGCTGATGTATTTTGACATCAGTACAGAAAAACTGTTATCAGTGCGATGACAAACTCTCATCAGTGATATGACATAATATACCATGCCATCAGTGTGATGACTGACTGTCATCATTGCAATGACAAACTGTTGTCAGTGTGATGCCAAACTGTCATCAGTGCAATGACAAACTGTCATCAATGCGATGACATAATATATCATGTTATAATATATTATTAACATTATTTTCATGTTTCAAAAGTAAAATTAAAAGCAAAAATTCCCATATTCTATCTTTTTAAATTATTTATTTAAATACATCAAATTTTTAAAGTAGAATTATTACGACAACCATGTCGGGCATGCTGCTGGTGTCTTATAATTGAGAGTTCTTCTGTTAACAAAGGGCGGAATGCAACAAAAGTGAAACAAACATGTGTAACGGGTAAGTAAATAATGATATTCTTATCGCACTGATGACAGCTTTATAAAACCGACTCCGATTCGTCATTTCTGTGATGCCGATGTGTCATCCCATTCATGACATAATTTAAATTTTTGACCCTGATGACAACTTGGCCAAGTGATGTTAAGGCTGCCAAAAACGAAGACACTTGTCATAGTACTGATGTCAAAAGACATCAGTTTTATGACATCTTTTCTATCAGTGCAGAGTGGTTTAAACAAAGAGCTGATGTGTTGCAAATAATGCTGCTTAAAAACTTACCCCCCTCTTCATAAAAAATATTTTAGGTTTATAGCAGGTTTGTGAAACGAATTTTCTATGAAAATTTGTTTAATAAACCGTTTATTAATCAAAAATATTTCTTAGGAATATTCCCATTAGAATCTAGGACTGGCAAAACTTTTAATACTTCTTCATCAACGTTTTCACTCTGCTAAGTTTTTGCTGAAATGATTATATTTAACACGAGACACCACAAAAAGTTTGACAAATATCCAATATATCTACAATCATGCTTCAAATGTTTGTCCAAACAGCAAACACCCCAATTAACAATACAAAATATTTGTACAAACATAAAATTGTGATATGTTTGCCAAGCTATTTGTGTGGTTTATTATGCCCTTTACAGTTTTCAAGTGATTGCTTCTGCTAGGAACACAACTGGATCGCACATCGTTAGAACGTAAGGCCGCAAATTTTTTTAAACACGCTACATTTACCCAAAATTCCGTTGTTAACTTATTTCCTTAAATAAAATTATATTCGAAAACTCAAAGTTTGTGAAAATTTTTATTTGTGTATTTTTTGTTCATTTAATTTGTTTTTCTTAATAATTGGCCACTGGCTTTTGTTTGTAATTGTATATATTTTTCTATATATTTAGCTGCTGAGGCCTAACTCCGTTTATACAAATAAAAATGCAAGTTTTTCATTTTATTTTTCCCGACGTTTCGTGAATTTTATATTCACTTCTTCAGGGGACTCGTCTATTAATATTAAGGATGCCAATCCCGAAATCCAGTGATACCCTAAACCGGGATTTCAATTTTTCAATCCCAAGATTTTTACTTTATTTTTTTTGTTTTACCTTTTTTATAAAAAGAAATTCATCATGACACTCTCCCTTGAGAGGATAGGGAACGCAATATTGATCTTTTATATTTATTTGATTAACTTCGTTAATACTGTCATTGAAAACGAAAGAAAAATGTTTAACTTTGTTATTCTTTTTAAGCGTGTCCAACAATTATTAAGAAATTTTAAAGTGTGAAGTGCTGAAAATAATTAAAACAGAAAATTAATTAAAGAATGAAATGTCTTTTGAAATGCACAAAACTAAAAGAAAAACCAAAAGTACCGTGTGGTTTTATTTTATAGTTTATTCCACTGGTGCACAAAATGCAAAATTCAAACTTTGCTCTTTACAGGTTTAGGCTTATTAAAGTATTTTCCGAGAGTGGGCATGGGACCTACGGATTGTTATTGAACGATTTCACGAAATTGATTAGTGTAATTTATACACTACATAATTCCTACCACCAGTGGTGGTGGGTATACAAATTTGTTTTTGTTAAAATAAGATTTTTATGGTTAACTAAAAAATTGATATTGTTGTTAATTAATTTCGAAATCAAATTTCAATTAATCATCTTAATTCATTTAATATAATCTTACAAATAAATCAATTACTAGTTTGCTCTATTCAATTACTATATTAATTATTTTTTTTATTAAGCTTGAAACAACTGAGGAAATTTAGTAAAATATAGATTTTATATTAATTATTTTTTAATTGAATCAATTAACACATTGTTGGAAATCGTACGTTGTTTTTTTATCATATTTTAAATTACTAAAAAAAAATCACAATTTTCAATTTTTACAAATTTTATGAACCAATATAATTATTATATTTAACTTTGTAATATTAAATGAATTATAAAGCTTTTGTTTGTAAACCTCTTTTAAAGAATTTTTTTTAATGATTTTTCTATAAAAAGCATTTATCTTTTGACTTTCAAAAATCCCGATATCCCGAAAAATACCGGGATTTGATTTGTTGAAAGCCCGATTCCTGGGATTTGCAAAAACCAGTCCGGATTGGCATCCCCTATTAATATTAAATTAAAACATCAACATTTAATAATACAATTTATATGAATTTAACAAACTAACGCAAATGCACCAATCTGACACAATTTTGATTGTGCTCTATTGACGCATAATAATGAAATTGCCCCAATAAATTATTCAGAATTCACACGATTGACCTGTTTTATACAAATTTAATTGCCGCTAGTTGGTACAACACGAAACGGGTACAATAATTGCCGCAGCACAGTCACACGATTGTTCTTACTTGTGTCAACTGCGAAAACAGATGTTGTGGTACCTTTTTTTTATTGGTTTGAAAGATCTAGTTGGCTTGTGCATTAAAAAAAAAGAAAATTGTATCATATTCAAACAAATTTTTGTTGAATAGTTTTATTTGAAATTTTTTAAGTAAAATATATGAAATTCCAAAAATTAAACAAAGTAAAATTCTATTTTAAATATACATATAAAGGAATAGAGAATATTTATATTCAAAAATAAATTTGCTTTAAAGAATTTTTTTTTAAATTATACATCGTTTTCCTGTATATATTCTTTTATATTGTCCTGAACAGCTATTGCACTAATTTAAAAAAAAAATTATATTTATATCAAAAGTTATTTTCGGGAATACAAAATTTATTATTATATATTAGTTAATTAATTTATTAATAACTTGCTAAATTCCCAATTTTTATTTTTGATAAATTTAATTTTTATTTTTAATTTATTCCTACTAAAAGAAACACACAAAAGTAAATTTATTAAAAAAGGCATATATTGGAGCGTATTGTGTTGTTTAATTGCCGCACAAGAAACCAATAAATATTGTTACATTTTTGCTATTTTTATTGACGCGGGATTGCATGTCAATAGAGTATCCAATTATTTGACTTTTCGTTTTGTTCGAGTAAGGAATTAATCGATTTTTCAACTTTAATTTTGCTCGATTAATCGAATAAGTATTTTAATATGTTCGAATAACTCGAATAATTCAAATAATTATATCCAATGGAAAAAACATACATGTCTTTTTGATTTGATACTTTTTTATATTAATAAACATAAAATAAAAATATAGTTAAACAATAAACAATAATATAACAATTCATTTATACCACGTATACAGTTTCAAAACTTTTAAATAAAATAAATAATCAAACAACCAACACCACTGCTGCAAAACATACAGATTTTTAGGCCCTAAAGAGACAAAAACAAGAATAAGGAAATAAAATAAAAATAAACTATAAACAAAGTAAACACTACTTCGGTTGAACAGACTATAAAATGATCTGAAAGCCAAAGTTTAATACATGCATTAGGGCCAGCAGCAGTCGGGGTCCATTAATTTTATTTCAGTGTATAATTTGCAATTATGTCCCGCCTGCTAAACTTAATACGGGAATTCAACATAGGCTTTCATCTCATATTCTTCTAAATTATTTTTTCATTACTTATTTTATTTTATACGTTTTTGCCGCAGTATTTTTATGAGAGGTCCAGCCTATTTAAACAAATTTATTATTCGTAATTCAATTGAAATCAATTGAGATTCTCAGTTAATTTCTTTTTTAAATCAAGATAAGAACACAAAGTATAAAGAAACGTTTTAAACTGGAGCGTTTTTAAAGTTTGTTGATTTCAATTTCACTCATATGTACTCGATTTTCTTCATTTTAAAGCTCTACTCTATAGGTTTGGATAATTTGTTTCTTTAATGTATTACAATTTTGCGCCAACAATCCGTGATTTTGTTTTAAGCTTCCTATCTTATGACACTTCGGTATTTAAGACGAATCTAACAATACTCGAAATGTCAAAATTCATCCAGCCGTTTGGATGCTAAGAGGTAATAAAGAAATTGAAGGTCGGGTAAAAACAGGTTACCCATAATCTGACAGTGCATGGCTTTAACATTTATAAATGCTGATGAATTTTTTACAATGAACGTCAAAGCCCAATATGAAAAAGTGTTATTTTAGTACGAAAATGCAAACGTATGGAATTAGTAGCTAATCGTTTATTACATGATTTGTCTCACACACCCCCACATCAGAATGGATACAGAATATAACAACATGTTATTTAGTTGTTATGTATTTAATTAGTTGGAAATCTAAAAAAAAATATTTGTATATTAAAAAGTAGAATTTTCTAAGAAATTAATCTTAATCGATTAATTGACATAGCTTGTTCGAGTTATTCGTTATTTGAAATTGGCTGTTTTAATTATTCGATCAAATAATGGCGAAAAATTTACTCGATTAATCGAACAACGATTAATTGAGTGGATACTCTACATGTCAAGTAGTCACACGATTGCCGCACCAGGGTTGTATTTTATTGGTAAAAGTAAGTACAATATTAACCTCGATTGGTACATGAGGCATTTGATTGTGCAGTCACACGATTGGGGTATTAAAAAGTGTGAAAATTGGTGCATTGCGGCAATCGTTTGATCCCACCTCAAGAGCCAAAGCTAGCGGCGTCATCTACTGTTTTTATTAACAACTCTAAAACAGGTGCTCAAATTGTTCTGGTTATCTTCCGTTGAGCTTAATTCTTAATTCTTATATTTTCCTCTCATTATTTACCTTATCTAGTATTCTTAATTTTGTTTTTAAATATTTAATTTGAAAAAACAAAAATAAATTTATTTTACATTAAAAATTTCACCATTTCCTATGACAATACGGTCGCAACCAGTGTATAAAATAGAATTAGATCTATATCGGCGCACGACGTAGACACACTTTTATGTTTGCATCAGCAATTGTGAGCCCTTGTATTAAATGGTATACGTCCTTATTTGCCAACGCATGTCGTCTGTGTCGTACGCTTCAACGTTCATACGGTGCAATTGTGGTCCTACAGAAAGCGATAAAAACAATCAATAAAATATGTATTTCCTTTTGTTTTAATTTAAATAAATAAATAGTCTAAAAAAACGAAAAATTTATTTTCGTAAAAATAAGCCTGCGTTGTCAAAATAATGATAACAGTACATTTTCATAAAGAGAAGAACGCGTTATCACTATAACAATAGTGTATTGTTAAAATAATAAAAAATCTTAGAGGGGCTTTATATCCAATTAGAAAAACTTTAAGGCAGCTATTTCCATTTATGGTAGAAGAATCAAAAGGAAAATTCTTAGAAACTCCAGTTTGCCGTTGAGTAAACTGCTCTAGAAAAAACATTAATACAACGATTTTAAAAAGGGTATTGTGCGCGTGGGGTCCTGAATAAAACAGGAGCAGTATAAATATTACAGAAGCCAACATCTGGCTCTAAGCTCATATTTTTTTTTTTTTTTTTCATAGAAATTGGTTCAGTAGTGTAGAAGTTCTAAATTTATTCGCCACTTTCTCTTGGCCACTACGATTTAATGTCAGCCATTAATTTTAATTAAACTAAAACTTCTTGAAATAAATACTTAAATTTATATACCCTTTTTATTTATTTAAAAATTAATGGCAAATATTAAACTCTAACCTTGAGATGTTCAGAAGATTTAAATGATCAAAGATCAACAATTCAACGTTTAGCTTAAATTTTTACGGCATTTTTAACAAACATTTTTCCATGATTTATCATTGGTGATCTCTAAGACATTTTTACCCTTAAAATTTAAGGCAAATAAAATCATTTTCAAGGTGGAAAGTTCATAATTTCCCTCCCAAAATGTATCATTAATAAAAAACCAACAATTAGTTAAGGAGCATAAGAACGCAAGCATCTTTAACTCTCACACACAAACACACTTCAATACAAAGAAGTAGGAAATCCGCCCTTAATAGAAACAAAAGTATTCATAACGTCTTTATAAGACTCGGAGTAAAAAACCTTTAACTTGCCTGAAGGACAACAGCTCAGCTCACCTTTTAAATGTAATCCTTATATGTTTTTGTCCTTAAGGGCTACTTAAATCAAAGAACCCCTTTTTATATCCTTTTCTTTTTCACAAACCGGTTTTAACTGACCGTTAGATTTTAATGAATTTGTCCTTTATTCCTTTTCCATGATTTATAAGTTCAATTAAAATATTTTTTCTTCAATAAAGATTTCATTGAAGAAAAAATAAAAAAAGAATAAGAAAACTCCTTTGACCGTAACAGAAAATAACAAAATTTGTTTTTACTTCTGACCCTTGTTTGACAAATGATTTTATCACATCTTTTCTTTCGTTATACATCCAAGATCCTAAAAAGGGTTGTGGTGCGGATGCTGCATCATCCATCTCCTTTGCGTGTTAAAAGTGCTGATTAGTCTTGTGTGTTGATTATCATCATTAAATATTTTTTTTTCTGTTTTTTTTTTTTTTTTTTTTTGTTTTTACTCCCTAAAGCCATTTGATCTTCTGCGGAGGATCAATTTACCTTTAGTTTTTATAACATGCGGTAGACTTAGTATCATTTGCATAACTTTTATCCGATCACACAGAATTCGAAATAATTTTTTCATCTGTTTAATGTAAATATTTTGGAAAATTATCTGGTTCATTTTAAAAATGACCAGCTGGATGATTTTTGTTTATTAACCTTTAAGAAATCACATTATTTTCGAAGATATTAAAATTTATTTTACATACTCGTACTTTGTATAATTTGTATCAATAATATGATTTTGCATTTCTCCACAGTTAGAATGAAAGTGATGTTTTCTTTTTATCTGGAAGTTTTAGAAAAAATTAACAACATTAAACCATTTTAACTTTCATTTAATCCAGCTAATGGTCAGTTTGTTAAATTTTTTAAAAAAAAGTGATTATTAATTTTTTTTAATAAAATTTTCGTTACCTCTTTTTCCCATATCCTAAAGACGTAACACAAAGGAGTTACGAAAATATGATGATTAACAATTAATATTTCTTTTAAAAAAAAAAAAATATAACTAGTTGACAATAAGATCGATTAAATAGAAATTAAAATTATGGATAGCCGAATAAATTATAATAAAATATTAGAAAATTTTCAATGAAACAGGTCGAACTCAGGAGGTTCGAATTAATTAAAGAAACCATTTTTCACATTTTCAAAGGAAATTTATTTCGAATTTTTTATAAAAGAAAAATGAAATTAAGTTAAAACTCTTGAAGCGGGTCATTTTTAAAAACACATCTAAATTGGCTTATAACAGGGAGACGCAGAACGAGTTAAATGGTTTGAATTTCTTTGTTTTTTCCCGGCACTTTGTGAAGAAGACTTGGGGAATTATACTCTACTAGCCGTGCCCGGGGCGTTGCCTGCCCAGAGTTAATTTTTGACTAATTGTAAAAGTTAAATTATCTCCTTTTGCTTCAAGGCTTGAAAAAATAAAGCCTGTGTGTTTTATTGTATGTAGATCGATCTACATATCGCACTTAATTAAAAGCAAAACAATTTTTAATTTAACATTAAAGGCATATTTTTTTTTTTTGTGAAGATATTTATTTACAATCTATTTTACAATATTTAGTAAATTTGATCACGTAAATTAACTTAACATAAGTTATTAAGCTTCAGTAAGCTTAATAAACTAATACTAAAAATTTTGTGTTCATAATTTTATCATTAGTGAGGGTTGTTTTTACAATATTTTTAATATTAAGCTTAAACTACAATATTAATTTTTATTTCCTGAATGGTAGGTCTAAAACATGAAGTCGTTTTAGCCTCCTAACTTCCTCCGTTTCGTCTAGTAAAGATATTGCTAATATATTATTGTGATTACTAAGTCTGTCTAAATATCGGGTGCTAAATTTATTTATTTCATCCCTAATTAATGGAACATTGAGATCTCTGTGAATTTGTCTGTTTGTCATATACCATGGAGCATTTGCAATAACACGTAGCGTTTCTGACTGATAACGTTGCAATATTTCCACACTGGAGTTGCTTGTTGTGCCCCACAACTGAAGGCCATATGTCCACACCGGTTTTAAGATACATTTGTAAAGAATTACTTTGTTTTCAATGCTTAACTGGGATTTAGATCCTAATAACCACCACATTTGTTTTGTTTTTATGTTTAGATGCTCTCTTTTTGCAGATATATGTTTTTTCCATGTCAGACGTTGATCAAGGCGCATGCCTAAGTATTTAACGGATTGAGCTTTAGGTATTTGAGAACCGTTGATGTACAATGATGGGCATTCTTCCATTTTGTTAACCATTGTTGCAATTCATTTCAACAGTCTTGCACTAAGTTAGATGCTTCATTAGGTGATGTCGATGATGCTAGTATAGCAGAATCATCTGCATATGTGGCTATTGTGATATCACTAGTTACTGGAATGTCAGATGTGTATATGGTGTATAAAACAGGACCCAATACACTTCCTTGTGGGACTCCTGCGTAGATCTCACATATTTTTGATTTATCATCGCGTACTTTTACATAAAACTTTCGGTCTTTCAAATATGATTTAAGGAGAAGATAAAATGGTGTTGGTAAAACTTTTTTTAATTTATATAAAAGACCTATATGCAGTGTGACCAGATTTCAAAATTTTTTACAGCTAAATCTGCCATTTGACACGGCCAAAAAATGCTAAAAATGATTTTAAAAAATGCTAAAAATAGTGCTAAATTTTTTTAAAGCTTTTTGTTAAAAATGTATTACCAGTATGAGATTTTATTCGAAACTAAATACATTTAGTGACTTATTTTTTTAACGGAATTGAAATAAATGGTTAGATTGGAAGTGGGTAGATTTTGGTAACGCATCTGATACATATAAATATGTAGCACAGGTAGTTGAGATTAAATTTTAAATTTAGGGGGTCCGCAAACCCCTGAAATTTAAACGATTTTATTTCCATGCTATACAAAATTTTTTAGATCAATTTATTTCTTATAGTTTAAGAAAAGTCGAAGTTCTAAAACTATTATTTTTTCTGCAGCTTAAAGCAAAAAATTTTTTTTATACATATACCCCCATATTCATAAAAAATATTTTAGGTTTATAGCAGGTTTATGAAACGAATTTTCTATCAAAATTTGTATAATAAACCATTTGTTAATTAAAAATATTTTTATGAACAGAATTTTTATCTAAATACAAAGTGAAATCTCTTTGTACTTTAATATCGTAATATCAAAGGGCAAATCATTTTTACAATTAACAGAATGAGGGAATTTCTAAAATTTCCTTTCTTAACAAAAGAATTATCTATTTTCTTACGAAATTTCCTTTTGGGTACAATTGATTTTAATTAAAATTTATTATAATATATAAAAAAATTTAAGTGAAATCAATACAACTATTCGTCCAAATTTTTAAAATAAATAATGCTAAAAAATGCTAAAAACATTTTCTAAAAATGCTAAATAAAATGCCAAGTGCTAAATGAAAATTTTGCAGCTAAAAAAAAATTTTTAATGCTAAATTTAGCTGCAAAAATGCCAAAATGGCCACACTGCCTATATGCCATACCTTGTCGAAGGCCTGTTTGACATCTAAAAATACTGCAGAACAGTATAATTTTCTTTCTAATGTGTCTGTTATTACATTCACTAGTCGATGACATTGCTCCGGTGTTCCGTGCTTATGACGAAAGCCAAATTGATGCTCTGGGATTATACTTTTATTTTCAATAATGGTTAGCATTCTACTACAAAATAATCTTTCAAACCGGTTCATTTAATAAGTATTGTGGTTATTTTATTGAACTGTTAATGATTTTTAATCCAAATTTAGATATTTTTAATTAGGCTTAAGTTCATTGAATTTAATTTTCATTAAATTATTTTTATGAAGACAGGAATTTTACAACATGAAATTAATTAAAATTTTATTGATAATTTTTCATTCTTGACTGCGCTGAGATTTGAACCCAGGCTTTCACGGACAGGTTGCCCAGACTAGTTTCGATTGTAATCACACAATCTCTTCGGTGGGGTTTGCCGTTTTACTCACTCGGCTATTGAAGCCGGATGACGTCAACAGTCAAATATCAATCTTTAAAACAAATTGTATTTCACATTGGTAGATCTAAATTTGCTTTTTTAATGAATGATTATCTATTTTAATTGATTTACATGTTCTTCCTAACTTCTGTTTTTTCATTTCTAAAAAGTAGACAAAATAGCACGATATTTTTACAGCGAGTAGATATTAGGGTATTCATTCGGTTAACCGTTAATCGGTTAACCGATTAATTACTACCCAATTAACTGATCGGTTAATTTAAAATTGCGTTTTTTCGATTAACGATTAAACCGGTTAATTTCAGTCGACTAACTGATTAACCGACGTAACTTTAAATTCTCTGTAGTGTTACAACATATTGGTTGTGTTTAGAAAACATTTTTTTATACAAACGAAAAAGGTATTCAGTGATCTACATTTTAAATAAGTGTTTACTTCTTGTTTGACGTACTTTTAATATATATGCGTTCAGTTATTTGTTTCTTTTCATATCAATCTTTTAACAGAATTAACCAAAACAATTAGAAGTGTTAAAAATTTTAAAAAATTAAAACAGGACTCTAATGAAATAATTGAAGATTTTATATGTTTAGAAAAATACAGGAAAAGGACTGAGGAATTAGATATTCTGTATTATTGGTTGCTTTTGATTTCTTCAAAGTCAAGTTTTATCCAAACTAGAGAAAATAAACGCTTAAATCCTAAACATTTAAACAAAATTATTTGTATTAAAGAATTTTTTATAAGATCTTCTTAAACTATTTAAATTACTAATAAATTAAACTAACAGTTAATTTTTTAATTAATACATAATATGTATTAATAAAAAAATATGTATTACGAGTACATAGTTATGAATTATTCTTTTGTTTGTTCGTTTTAGTTCAAGAATTGTTATGTTTGTTATGTTATTGGTTTTTTTTTACTAATAAACTCCAAATAATAAATAATTTATGCATTTTTATGTATTGAAATTACTTGATTGATAAAAAAAATGTTTAATCGGTTAACCGATCAAAAACAATATTAACCGATTAAACCAAAACCTCGGTTAATTAATCGAGAGATTAACCGATTAAGGCAAAAGCCCGATTAAATGAATACCCTAGTGATGATGTATTTGTATTTGTATTTGTATTTATTTATTTAATATGATTTTCTAATACAACAAGACATAATATCTTATAAATTACAGTATTAGAATCTGACAAGTTAAAACAAACATTGATTCAATTAAATTAAAATAATAGATATGATAATAGATACGATTTAAGAAAAAATAAGAAACAAAACAAAAATAAAAAAAAAAATGTTCTTTTACGAAAGATGTTTTTTAAGTAATTTTCTGAACCTTATTGCGTTGCTAGTAGTCTGCAGATTATCAGGGAGCTGATTCCAGAGACGGATGCTAAGAATAAAAAACTGACATTCAGAGGCATGGCTACGATATCTGAATTGAATCAACAATTTACCTCTTGGTGATCTGGCAAATCGCAAGCGATCAAAGAGATACTTTGGTTCCTTTGTCATCATAACTTTATAAAGAAATATTATATTTTTAAAAACTAGAAAGTTATCAAATGTAATATTGAATATATGAATGGAGAATTGTGACACATGATCAAATCTTTTCAGCCCGAAAACGTATCTTACGATATTGTTAAAAGTTGTATTGAGTTTCCTCGTATCCGCTGAGTTACAACCAGCAAATATGTCGGATGAATATAAAAGCGTTGGTAATAAATACGTTTTTGCATGTAATAATCTTACTTTCGGCGGAGTAAAGTATTGAGTTACCCATAAGCTCCTTAGCATGCCGTATGTTCTACCACAGGCTTGTGTTATATGATCCGACTAAGTTAAACGTCTATTAAATGTAACACCTAAATTCTAAGCTTTACCTACAATGTCAATTTTTGAACCTCCCAAGAAAATATTTACTTCATCCCCTATTCCCATTGCGTTCTTGCTTATGACTAGGCATTTAGATTTGCTTGGATTAAGTCTTAAGCCATTTGCTGAAGCCCAAACGAAAATTTTGTTCAGATCATAATTCAGCTCCTGCACTTTAGACAAAAATAATTCCCTGGTACTACTCAGATACAGCTGAACGTCGTCAGCATACATCTGAACATTACAAAAACGAAGTTGTTGGGGAAGATCATTTGCATATAACGAATAAAGTAATGGCCCGAGTATGGAACCCTGTGGAACACCTCTTGTGACACGTAACGGATTTGAAATAGATTCACCATTGGTGACAGATTGAGATCTATTTATAAGATACGACAACATCAGCCTAACAGCGAGTCTGGAGAAGTTAAACATTTTCGACAGTTTTAGGCATAAAATTTAATGATGCACTGTATCAAATGCCTTTGAATGGTCCAATAGGACCAGTAACGATATTTTACTATCATCCAAGTTTCCCCTGATCTCCTCTACCACATCTGATAAGGCAGTAATACAGCTATGCTGAGGCCTAAAGCCGGACTGGCGGTCAGTTAGTAGATTGTTCACGTTAACATATTCAGAAATCTGTTTATATAATAGGCGTTCAAATACTTTTGAAAAAAAGGCAAGGATTGCAATAGGTCGGTACTCATTGTCTGCCTTAGGAACGGGAACTATATATGATATTAATATAACGTGTCGATTTTTTCGAAAACTGATTGATTTTCAAAGTAAATTTTAATAATTGGGTACGCGTTGTTACTTAAATCTATGCCTGATGATTTGCCAGATTAAACTTATAAAAATGTCAAAAAGTTAACGTAGTATTACTTTCGTTAATTCTAAAGAGTAAAAAAACTCCGTTTATTACGAAAACTGTTGTACTGTTTTAAATTGTACTTAAACATTTGCAAAATATTGTTATCTAGTTTTATTTTGAATTAACATTTTTTAATTTTAATAAATAAAATATTCTTTTTTCACTTTTGTATAGTGCATGTAGGGCAAAATTATACAGTCAAAATACGTTGTTGTAAAACAGCCCAGAATCTTTGGTGGAAATCGAACTTGCAACCCTCACACTTACTCGCTAGTCTATACCGTTCTCACTACCAACTAGCTTGAAATCTCCTTTTTGAAATTTGAGTTTTTTAATTAAAAATTTCTTTAAAATTGTTTCGTTAAATAACCGCAATTATAACAAAAACATTTTAGAAAAATTTATAACCAGACATTTAATCAAACAAATCCCACAACTGCTTAACAAAATCGTAAAAATTTAAGTCCAAAACCGCACCTTCGAAATCAAAGAAAAAAAAACATCAAATCAAAAAAATCATATGATAAAGATTATTAAATTAAAAAAAAAAACCTCTAAACCTCATGATTAAACAAGTACACTATGAAAGTTCCCACAAGAAAAATAAGAAAATAAAAACTGTATCGTTTAAAATAATAGAATGAGTCTATTGTATTAAAAACACTACAGAACTAAAAAAAAAACAAATAAAAAGCCACAACTAAATTTTTAAATGTTGATTTAGGCAAGAGTTAATTTCACTCCCTTTTCTTGTACTTAACAATCATTTTTTTCTGTCACAAGTGACAACTTTGTCACTTAAGTGTTACTCTACTTTGGGAGTATAAATGACACTTGATACGTTTCATATTTATTCTAGATACAGCGCACAGTGCTTTGTTGTAGAACAAAACAAGACAAAAAAAAATAAGAGGAGACGACTTCGGTAAAAAAAATTGGCGTGCTGCTTTGAATTTTGGAAAAAATTCGCGAGAGGATACGCGTACCTCTTATAGATCCTTTTTAGAAAAATTATGATTTCAGCTAAAGTAAGCCTCCAAAAGTGACTTAATGTCACCAAATGTCACAGAATATACCTTTTACTTTTTGTTAACAACTTTGTTGAAATCAAAGCAAGGATACGGGTACCTCCCACTCATACATCCCTTTTAGAGAAATTAGGATTACATCCAAACTAAGCCCCCCCCCCCCCCCAAAAGAAAAAAAAACTTCCCAATTCTCTCTTGGTTCTCAACAGTGGTGCCCTTGACCACGATTAAATTAAAAAAAAACATTTTTTCATTAAAATATTTTTTTCTACATTCCATTTAACTTTTATAAATTTAAAAAAAAAATTGTATGTTCATATAAAAAGTTAATATCCCCAGCAAAAACTTACCTTACAATGCTACTTTTAATGACTTCTTGAATTCATTACTTTGTTGCTTTATTCGCCACTTTTTGCATAATAAGTTATATATAAAATAATAACTTTACTATAATATCTTAAATAAGTCATAATTATATATTACAAAGAAAATACTTTGGTATAATGACTTAAATAAGTTATTATCATATGATATTAAATAATTTTTTAAATCAATTTGCAATATATTATATTAATATTTGTTAGATATCCGATAATATTATAAAATTTTAAGAATAATTTCTATGTGAAATACATGGAAAATCCAAAAATTAATCAGATGTATGTAATTATATACATAAATATGTTCCAAAATTACCAACACAATATATTTTCGTTATTAGTGATATCAATCTAATGTTAACGAGGTTTTTTTGAAGAACACAATCCCCTGTCACAGCAATTGTTCGGAATTGTTTTGAATCCGTATTTTCATTTCGATCGATTTTCGTAATTCTGATAAATTTTAATTTTGTTTGTTTTTAAGTTAAATGTGGCAATATTTTGCAAACCAAAACAAAAACTTTTTTCGATCGAAAAATTAAAAGTGATTTCATTCCGAGAAAATTTTATCGGTTTTGGTTTTCTGAAGTAGCTTCCTCGGAATTCAAAAAAACTTTCGAACGAAATTGATTTCTGTGACAGACCCGTATATTTGCATATATTAATACACACATTGTTATTACAGTGTTAGAGCTATAAATGATTTTGTGCAGCAAAAGCACTCTTTATTGTGTACACTTTTTCAACATCAATTCCATTAGAATTCAGAGCAATTTTTATTAGTGTATTTAAACCTTTTTCAAAGTTAATTTAAAAGTACTTATTTCTTGTCTCTTTTGGTAACTACACATTTTTATACAATTTTGAAGTATAAAATAAAGGTATTATTTTTTAGGTTGTAATTGTCCAAATTATAAAGGATAACTTTTGGGACATCGCGAACAAAAATAAGTACTTTTACTAGTAGAAAAATAAGTACTCTTTGCCTTAAGTTCTCATTATTTTTCTGCTTATTTTTTTAAGCAAAGTTTTTGCTGGGTCTTGGCATTATGCCCATATACTAACTTATCAACAGGAAAAAAAAACTTTAACGATTTTTCTAAAAATTTAATTTCTAGAAATTATTTTATCTAAGCGAAAAAGTCAGGGCTGTGAAGTCGTCAAAAAATAGTTCTTACTCCGTTTCCGACTCCAACTGCTGACATTTTAAATCCGACTCCAACTCCAACATTGATACTAAATGTATATGAGGCTGGTTTCGAATCGATATTTTAAATAATGCATCGCCAATTTAAAAGAATTTTTTTTTGGAAAATTTAAAAAAAAATTTTAAATTTGTTATGCCCAAAAATTTTGGAGTCGGTGTCGCGAGTTTTTGTGTGTACTTCGATTCCGACTCCGGTACAAGAATCTCAACTCCGACTATTCAACTTCCACTGCACAGCCCAAAAAAAAATCACATTAATTTAAAATGCAGTTTATGATTAAAAAATTTTGAATTTGGCGACATCTTGTGACGTCAAAATGAGTAAAAAAAAAAGATTTCCTTATTGACTTAGTTACTTTGGTAAGAAAGCAACGCCATTACTTCATTTATGATCGGAGGCAGTTTTTTTTTTTTTTATTTTTGTCTATGGAACCAGGCACTGTGCAGCGGCTTCAGAAAATATATTCACCGAGAAACTCACTATAATATTTATGATTAATGTCATTTAAGACCTGGTTATGTGCGAATAGGATTATAATTTCTATTTTTAAATTTAAGAAAAAAAAAAAACAAAAAAAAAATTCTCACCAATTTTCTCACATCTTGTATTTTTTTTTCAATTTAATTTACTGATAAGCAACTAAATACCTCTATACTGCTCTGTGGTTTATCCCAAAACCCCCCATTTAATGTTTCCCCTAACGCTGGTATTTGATAACACATGAGCAGATTAAATTCATAATCGTTTTTCAGTTATTCTTTTTTTAGCACTTTTTTTTTTTGCTGATTTTAGGATTTACTTAGTTCTTTTTTTTTTTTTTTTTTTTTTGTTGTTGTTGGTTTTGGGTTTTAATTTCTCACACTTATTTTACAGATCCTCTTGGAGGGAACTGCAAGTTAAATCTTGCTTGCTTGTGACTGTAACTCGAATCAATCATAGAAATTAAATTTAACCACAAATTTCTCACAACCATTTCGTTTAAAATTTCAAGGAAATAAAACTGACCTGGGATAAGAATTTTTAAATTGAAATTTTTATAAGCGCTGGAAAAAAATTTAATGCAAAACTTAACATTTGTATGCAAAATACATCATGAAAATTAATACACATTTGTTAAATTAAATATAAATTTTAAGCAAGTAAAAAAGTTAAGTCGGTCAAGGCCGGCCATTTGTTGTCCTACACCACAGTATGTAAAGACAAATTTTCGAGAGTCTACCCTTTTTGAGACCCATGGACAATTATGCACCCGCCAGAACAAAATAATGTTATGAGTAGGGTTGCCAGTCTGGCTTGTTTTGGCTGGATTGTCCAGCTTTTTAATGGCCTGTCCAGTTTCAAGCTAAAAAGAAATTTGTCCAGCTAAAAAAATTTTCCACAAAATGCTTTATTGCTTTAAAATAATTTTTATAAATTTCCTTATTGGAACATAATGCATCTGCAATAGCGCCATCATTTCTAATTTTGATTTAATTCGTATGTACAGTACTATTTCCAAATCGTCTGTTACTTCTTAGCTACATATATGGTAAAAGTCTCATCTTTTATGTTTTCCCTATCCTACCATCACTATCTAACATTACCCAGCACTTGAACAAATGATCTCATACTTATTTGGCTGAACAAAATTGAGGTAGGTTCCTTTACAAATTTTGCCTTTTAGCTTGGTAAAAAATAACATTTACAATCTCCAGATAAATAATAAACAAGTAACTTTTCGTGAAAATTTTAATTCAAAATGTCCAGCTTTTTTTAATATCCAGCTTTTTTAATTCACATGTCCAGCTTTTTGATAATCTGGATCTGGCAAGCCTAGTTATGAGGTTAAGACTCATGTGAAAGTTCTTTGTGCCAACTAATATTTAACACCCAAAGAAAAACTTCCAACAAAACTATTTTGAACGAAAATGTTTAAACATATTATGGTTAATTTAACCATATTTTTGTGACCGGCATATTATATATGCCTCCGAACATGTTATGGCTAATAATATCAAACATATGTTTAACTTTTATAATAGCATGGTTGTTTTTTACCCATAGCATGTTGCTCTTAGAAAAGAAGAAAATACTATTGTTGATTTAAAAACAAATTATTGTCTTATTTAACCATAATATAGTTAGTGGCAACTACAATACCTTGTGGCTTCGTGATGAAGGACTAATTTAACCATAATATGGTTGCCGCTGATAATAATATTTTTTAACTAACCATAATATGCTAAAAAATGTTCGTTAAAAATAGTATTTTTGGTAACCATATTGAAAACGGTTTTTTCACTGCGTTTGTTTGCTTTTAATGTTTAATTTGGAACGTAGCACTACAGCATTATGTCATGACTAGCGAGATCGATTATTCGACTTTTTTCAAAAACCGGGCTTCGAACATTCCGAATAGTTGCTATTTTAAAAAAAGCCGGTTTACGGTTTAGCATTTTTAAAATAGCCGACTAGCTGGCTTAAATTAAAATTCATAAAAACTCAGAAACAAATAAGTTGTTGTAATAAAACGTTAATTCGAATAAAAACAACACATCTGAAGGAAAGGTAAGGAACCAACAAAATACATAGATATGACTTAAGGTATGTTCAGACCTAACAAATATTTGATGATAAAATCCAAGAAAAGTGTGACCAGTAAATTGATTGATCAAACTTAAGCTTAACTTTTAACAATTTCTATTTAAATTTTGATATTTTAATCAGGCTTAAGTTCATTGAATTTAATTTTCATTAAATTATTTTTATGAAGAAAGGAATTTTACAACATGATATGAATTAAAATTTATTGATTATTTTTCATTATTGGCAGAGCTGGGAATTGAACCCAGGTTTTCACGGACAGGTTGGCCAGACTAGTTTCGATTGTAACCACACAATCTCTTCAGTGGCGTTTGCCGTTTAACTCTCACCGCCATTGACGACGGATGACGTCATTAGTCAAACATCAATTTTTAAACAAAATGGTATTTTACCTTGGTAGATCGAAATTTGCTTTGAACGAATGATTACCTATTTTAATTGATTTACATGTTCTTCCTTACTTCTGTTTTTCGTTCTTTTTGTCAAGAATTCTTCTTGAAATCCAAAGTACATTTTTTTTGTTTTTTGTTTTTCATGTTTTTTTCTTTCTTTTTTTCATGTTGACATTTTTCAGCACAACTTGAATGACAAATGTAAACATATAGCTCGTGCCCTAGCTGTTAACAATAATTAGTATTGTGGTTATTTTATTGAACTGTTAATGGTTTTAAATCCAAATTTTGATATTTTAATCAGGCTTAAGTTCATTGAATTAAATTTTCATTAATTTATTTTTATGAAGAAAAGAATTTTACAACATGAAATGAATTAAAATTTATTGATTATTTTTCATTCTTGGCAGAGCTGGGAATTCAACCCAGGTTTTCACGGACAGGTTGCCCAGACTCGATTCGATTGTAACCACACAATCTCTTCAGTGGGGTTTGCCGTTTAGCTCTCACCTACCTTGAGTCGCACCCAAGTTCACTAGCTCGAAATATTTTAAATGACAGCGGCCACTCTAGATTAAGAAGACGAAATACTGCAGGACTCATCCCACGAGAAGACCGCTAAACATCTACATATGTGAATAGAAACCGTGAGGAGAAAAACATTTCGTCTAGCATTGGCAGGACAAAAATAAAATATTAGTATAAGATTTGATTAAATATAATATATGAAGATTAGGATACGAATCAGTTGTCTTCATTTTATTGAAAAGTTGCAAACAAACCCTCTTAGCCTCTTAAGATAACATATTTCAAATAATTTTTTTAAGCATTATAGAAACAAACAGTAATAAAAACATGCTTTTTGTATAAAATATTTGTCAATTCATGGACAATTTAAAACCTTCCATGACATTTTTTAATATGTTCAATTTCAATTTTGTTTTTTAGTTCTTGGTGTTTTAATAAATAATACTGATTAATTTTTTCCATATCGTTGTTTCCGCCGGAATGTTGTAGTTTTCAGCATGAAGAGATGCTAGAACTACTTAAGAGTTTTTAGTGGCTTGACGGGAATTCCGTCCTCGGCAACACAATTGGCTAATATTTCACTCAATGATTCATTTTTGGCAGCGTATTTTAGTAAAGTATTATTTGTCGTCTCTTTAGGAACTACTTCGAACGGAGTTAAGTTTTATTTGGAGAACATTAATGTTCAAGTCGTGACGTTGAAAACCCTTTGCAACTTATCATTTTAGGGCACTTCAGGCACCCAACTTTGTCTTTTTAATCCCGTTCGAAATATCTCCAGAGATAACATCTATATAAAAAATATTTAATATTTTGAATACTCTCGTACAAATAACTTCTTAACTGAACACATTTTTGTAGTATTTTGAATTGTTGGTGGCTTTTTTACAAGAACACACGCCTTTATAAGCGATTTGTATTTACATTGTTCATAATGTTTTCTGACTTGTGTTGCATATTGTTTTGACATTCTTCATAAAAAGTTTGAGTTTGTCCAATATTCAAAAGGAAAATACTCATGTTACGGGTACATTTCCAACAAGAGTAAGGAAAACGTATATAAATTACACATTATTAAAACAACCGGTTTATTATACCAAAATAACCGGCTTTTCGATATTCGTAATATGGACATTTTAAAATATTTGGCTTGGGCAAAACTAAAATAACCGGTTAAAACCGGTCGAATAATAACCGTTCGATGGATATTTTAAAATACCCGGCTTGGGAAAAACTAAAATAACCGGTTACAACCGGTCGAATAATAACCGTTCGATCTCCCTAGTCCTGACATAGTGGCTATCGTAAAAAAAATTGTCGCCAAATTTAATATCAATGCCAATTTTTATAAGAAAGTTATTGCATTAAAAGATATTGTCGGGAATAGTATTTGTATGGGAGTTATGACCAATTATGGACCGATTCCAATAACATTTGGTAAGATGATTAATATTGCAATACAATTTGTTTGTACCAAGTTTAATCTAAATACCAACATAATAAGATGGTTTATGGGCAAAAGACTACATTCCAGAAAGAACGTTGTATGGGGGTTATTAAAAATACCCGCCAGACGGACGGACATCGTTGCTTCGACTCAGGAAGTGATTATGAGTTGATCGGTATACTAAAAAGTGGATTCACGACCAATATTTTTTAATTGCTACACTCATCAGCACAAACTCATAATATCCTCTTCAATACAGTGGGTATGGCTATAAAAAGTGAAACTTTTTTTAAAATTTTCAAAAACAAAAATTTTATATTCTTCTGATATTGAAAAGCCGCTCAATTTTCTGTTCACCATCAAAGCTGAAATTTTAACGTGAGGGGCACATAAAAACCGCTAGAATCGCGGGAAAAGCGTCAAGTTAGCACCAGTTGTAATAAGAGATATCCTGTTACAGCACATGGTAGTTCTACAGCAGCGATAGCCAACCTATACTATTACATTTCGCGATTGTATGCGTTGTATTAATTTTAAATACGTTGATGTTAATGTTGTTAAATTCTCTTCAATATGTGTTCACATTAGGGTATTCAATTAATCGATGTTTTGTTTTAATCGATTAATCGAGCGAATAATTATTCTAGGTAAAAATTTAATCGAATAATAATCGTATAATTTAATATTATTCGGTTAATCGAATAATTTTAATTTTGCCTAGATTAGAAGTTTAAAAATAAGACCAAAAATTATGGTTTTTAACAGTAACATTTTATTAAAAAAGAAACAACCATTTAATAAAAGGTACTTCACGTAATAAAAGAGTAAAACTTTTTAATAAATAATAGCATGAAAATTTAAGCTAATCTTCAAAAAAAAATCTTTTAAAACGACTCTACAAATTAAATGTTTTTGTTTCAAACGATTTATTCTTTTGTGTTAATGAAACTTGATTTAGAAAAGATTTTTTCACTTATTGTTGACGTTGGAGAGATTGAAAGTAGAGTATTATAAAGCATAACCAATTTCTCTGTTCTTTTTCTGGTATTTTGTTGCTAAAAATTGGTAGTCTTTCATTATACCACATGAATCTCTATGACATTTTAGCAATTTTAATACTTTTAATAATCTTGTTAAGGTCTGGAAGAAAGTTATTTTTATTCGTCTAAAAAAATCATTTTCTGCATCTGAATTAGGGATGCCAAAAACCGGAAATCCCGAAATCCCGGTATTTTTCGGGATTGATAAATCCCGAATCCTGGGATTTATTTTTATGAGTCCCGGGATTTTTAACATATCAACTTTTATGTACAAAACTGTTCGTTTTTATTGAATTTTTATACTATATACAAAAAAATTATATTTGAGTTATATTTTTTACTGCAAATAATTCTTATTTTTGAGTTTAATTTTGGTTTTTGGCGCACAGCGAGTATTTAAAATTTTTAATTTTTGCTTGATATATGACGACTATTTATGGATTTTTGTATTGTGCTTGATAAAAACCATTATTTTAAGTAGAAACGATATTTGAAGATTCACATCTCAAGCCTTTTTTACAATTGCGTTTAGCAGGTTCAGCTTTGGCTTAAGACATAATACCAAAAAAAAAAATTATTTTTTTTATGCAACATATAGAAATCAAGAAATAATTGTTATATATCAAGCAAAAAATAAAAATTATTCACGATCCAATTCAAGTTTTATTCAGAAACTAAAGAATAAAAGTTGATATAATTATAACAATTAAGTCATAATATTGATGAAATAGCTCATATTCCTTCCGGTCCAATAAAATTAAAAAAATTTGCTTACAAAACATATTTTTTAAAAAAAAAAAAACACTATCTGACGTATTCATAAAAAAATTATTTAAACTTGAAAACTGTTTTAAGAAACATTTGTATAAACATTTTGTTTTAAAATAAATTTCGAACGTACTTAAATTATTGATTATGAATCTCGCCTTCACCCTGGAGGTGTACTGCACTGCAGTCGACATAGTGTTACAGTTTTTAACTTAGCTATCGAGATCGATGAGGGACTACACTTTGCCGTGTATTAATGTCGTCACAACTTAACTCACATTAACAATAGAATTGCTGTCAAAAAACTGAAATGAATTGATCTAGAAAAATTATATTTTTTTAAGCTTTTTTCAGAATCTAATCAGTTTGATCATGTGTGAGGCCAGTGTTATAAACATATGTATAAAATAAATTGTTTTGTTGTTTTCATTTTTAAAAATTTATGTTACGTATATAAAACATTTTGAATATTCAAAAAGTGTTGTTTATTAAAAAAAGTAGCATCTTAAAGAAACACATTGATCCCGAAAAATCCCAAAATCTCGGAAAATCCCAAAAATCCCGGGATTTTCAAAAATCAGTCCCGATTGGCATCCCTAATCTCATTGTGGAAAAACTCTGTTCTAAACATTCTTAAAAATATATTATTCCCAAACTCTTTGGCTTCAGTCTTTGTAGTATATTTTAAAAAAAAAATGTTACTGGCAGGAAATGCTTAGAAGCAATCACAGAAAAAATTATTAAATTTCTCCTGTCACCAAAAGCAAACAAGTTGTTGATTTTGCACCTATTACCAAAATGATTATATTGATTACTAAAAATTTTAAAATTTTGAAAAAATATTTTCAATAAATGATATTTTTAATTTTAATTAAAAAAGTGATCAAACAACTTTGAAATTTTAAACAATGTGTTAATTTATTTAAATAAATATTTACAATTCCCAAGAACAATTCTACATGTTTAAATTATTTTATTTTAAACGAAAAAAGTCAATTAAGTTTTTTTTTTATTTAAATAAAATTTTGATTGAAAATTTATTACAAAACAACTTAAATGTTAATTAAATCAAAATTAAATTTTTAAATTTTTTCAGCTAAAAAATTATTGATTCAATTATCACAGTAATTAAATTAAAATACTTTTTAAACCATTTTTTTAATTGATAAAACACTTTTTTCTGTGATAAAAGGGTATTGCTGTTCCAATTTGTGAAAAATGTTCAGCAACATCTATTATATCACAAGAAAATTTCAAATGTATCAATGTTACCTATCTCGAGAGTTTGCACAATTTGACGTTTTTAATCTTTCAAAATATGCGACATTGTTTTGCGTATGTAAATAAAACCCACACGTATTTTACTAAAAAATATGGATGAAAAACTATTACCGGTTGGGTTATTTATGTTTTTTCATTCTCATTTAATATAAAGTGTAAACTTTTTTTCGTTTGCTTAAAATTTCACGTGAAATAAGTGCAGCTTATATTATTTCGCAGTTGTAACAAAATGTTGCCAGAAACATTTTGCAACGTCTTTACAAATTAAGCAAAGTACAACTCTATTAACATTATTTCATAGAAATTCCGCACAAGTTTTTTTTTCATATAAGTTTTGACAGCATTTCACGTAAAATGTTGAACAGACTAACAGGCTAAAAGGAAAAAAATGGAATACTGTGAAAAAAAAATTTTCGATTAATCGATTAATTAACGAAAAATTTTTGGAAGTATTCGTTAATTGAAAATAAGAAATTTTAATTTATTCGAACAGTTAATCGCCCAAAATTAATCGATTAATCGAACAACGGTTAATCGTTTGAATACCCTAGTACAGACATACGTAATAAATAAGTAAAGAGAAAACGAGGCGCCCTGAATTTGCCTATCGCAGTTCTACATTGTGTCAATGTTGACAGAGTGTAGTGTTAAATTTTTTTATTAGATTTGCATTCAAATATGTAAACAAAACGAAATATTTGCAATCGTTTTGTTTTGTACTTTGCAGAGAGTAAAACAAATGCAAAACCAAAAGTATCACAATGAATTTGTCATATAGTTTTGTAACGTTCCCAGCTAGAAAACAAAACAAAGAGAAAAAATTCAACACGATTTAATATACATTTTAGTATCATAATGGCCGAAAAGTATTTTTCTTCATCACAGAAAAGATTATTAATTTTCTCCAATTACCAAATTTATTCCAAATTCATAATATCAAGCAAACAAGTTGTTGATTTTGCACATATTACCAAAATGATTATATTGATTACTAAAAATTTTAAAATTTTGAAAAAATATTTTCAATAAATGATATTTTTAATTTTAATTAAAAAAGTGATCAAAAAACTTTGAAATTTTAAACAATGTGTTAATTTATTTAAATAAATATTGACAATTCTCAACAACAATTCTACATGTTTAAATTATTTTATTTTAAACGAAAAAAGTCAATTAAGACTTTTTGTTATTTAATTAAAATTTTAATTGAAAATTTATTTCAAAACAACTAAAATGTTAATTAAATTTTTAATTTTCTTTCAACTAAAAAAATAATTGATTCAATTATCACATTAATAAAATTTAAATACTTTTAAAAACATTTTTTTAATTGATAAAACACTTTTTTCTGTGCACTTATGCTTTGTATATTGATTGTTAAGTCGGAATTAAATTGTCAAGTTGAACTTGAATTCCAGTATTAATATGAGGGGCTTAAAGCAGAGATTACAAATGGAATTAGTAGGTGAAGTTCAGAGAAGTTAAGAACAAAAGTGGTGAATGTGGAATTTCATTTATTGTCATTAAAATACCTGTTTCGCTTGGAGCACACGAGGTATATAAGCACTAATTCTCAGTTTTTAAAAAAGGCACTTAACCCATTTTGTACCGCCGTTGCGTTTTCGCAACACCATCTTTGGATGCACATACAATTGGTTTTAGCACTTCGATTTTCATGATTGAGTTTTTTATCGTTAGTTTAGAGGCTTTACCATTACGCTCTTACTATAAAAATAATATTCCTATTTTGTTTCATTAGGATCAACAAACTTTAAAAACAGTCCAAAAAAATGCTTTTTCAAAAACGACGTAATTTGCCTTTAAACAAAAAAAAATTTTTTATTCCTTCTTTAACTCAGATAGTAAAAGCATTAAAAAACGTTTATCAAAAAACCATACATGAAAATATAGTCCCATTTATTCAGTATAATCTTATAAAAATCACTGTTGCGAAAACGCAACAATGGCTAATTGCATGCAAATCACTTTTCTCCATTTCTTCTCCGCCCACTACTGACGCAACAGAGCTGTTCTTAATAAAATGTTATATATTTTTTTCTTGAATGAAACCTAAGTTATTATTATGTATGAGCACATTTTTCATTACATTCTCACACATTTCACGCGGTATTTCATTAATTACATAACGAATATTTTTTTTGAGTTGCTCAAGCGTTTCTGGTTTGTTTGCATAAACCTTGCTTTTCCGATATCCCCACAAAAAGAAGTCCGGAGCAGTCAAATCAGGGGAGCGTGGAGGCCAATTAACATCACCATTTCTTAAAATAACTTGTTGTGGAAAGAGGTCTTGCAGTAATTCAATTGAAACCCTGTCTGTGTGCACGTTGTCTTATCTAATATTTTCCCATAATAAATTTGTCACGTGTCTTCTTCATAGCCAAATATGAACTGTCAAGACTAATGTTTACTAAAATGGCGGCAAAACAAAGTAGTATACTTTCCCGGCGGACACCCTGTATTATTATTATTAAATTTCGAAAATATACATAGATGAAAAGTAGCCCTTTCTGCAATTTAAGTAATATTTTTTTTGAAGAAATTACTGGGAAGCATTTGTACCGTTTTATAGGTACACAAATTTTGTCAGGCTACCATAATATTCCCCATATCCAACATTTCTGATCCTTCAAATGGGTGTTTCCATCGTCAAACATCTATCCTTTTGAATGATTCCAAAAATAAGTGTTTTTCACATGGTTGGTAACCACAACAAAATGGTGGTTTCTGATAGATTCGCTTAAGTGCGTCCAGTTTTTGCCACTTTTAAACGGAAGTATAAGAAGTTTGTTATATTTGAAACGTATTTGTTATTAGATGGGCAAATAATAACTTATTTTGGCCAACATAATGTTCATGTGTTCAGTACTGGTGGCTTTGTTCGATACTAAATATTTGTTTGAAGCTAATTATTGATAAAGCCTAGCAAGCAAATGTAGCAAATAGCGTTGAAAGCTAAAGTAGCTACCTAATCGCTGCTATTATTAGAAAAACTTAACGAGGAAACGCATATAGATGATTTCGAGGTAAACGATTTGGAAATTTTACAACATATACGCGGTGCTAATGTTCATAAGCACGTTATTTTGAAAACTCGGGGCAATTATCAACGTAAAAAGTGTAATAAAGGGCTTTTAAAATCGCGCTCGAATAATGTATAAAATATTTCTATAATAAATAAAAACTATATATTATTTTAATATGCAAAAATCAAATGATTCTTTTGCTGCCATAGAACAATATACCAACTTTTACCTCAAATGTGATTTGCATGTAATTAGTCAACGTTGCGTTTTCGCAACAGTCCACTACGACCAATATGGTCACCCGATTTTTTTCTTACTTTAATTTTTGTGATCAGGAGGTTGACAAGAGCTTGTAAACTAAAATTCATGTAAATATGTTAAGGATATCGGGTAGTGGTACAAGATGGGTTAAACCCCTTGTGCACTAAGCGCCTCATATAAAGGGTGGTTAAATTTTAAGGGCCGATGTTGATTTTGAATAAAACACAAATTGCTTAGGAAATTATTGCCCTTTATTTTTATTTTGATAATATTGGTATGGTTCAATTATGTATGGAACAAAATATCGGCCAAATAGACGCCGCGACCTGTGCGGCACAACTCTATCCGATGGTCCAAATTTTCGATGACACTGAGGCATTATTGAGGTTCTATGCCGTTAATGTGCCGAATTATCTCATCCTTTAGCTCTTGAACTGTTGCTGGCTTATCGACTTACACATTTTCTTTCAAGTAACCCCAAAGAAAGAAGTCCAACGATGTCAAATCACATGATCTTGGTTGCCAATTGACATCGCCACCACGTGGGATAACACGGCCATTGAATTTGTCGCACAAAAGAGCCATTGTTTCGTTAGCTGTGTAGCAAGTGGCAACGTCCTGTTGAAACCACATATCGTCCACATCCATATCTTCCAATTCGGGCCATAAAAAGTTCGTTATCATCTCACGATAGCGAACACCATTCACAGTAACTGCCTGATATGCCTCATTTTGGAAAAAATACCGATGATGCCGTCAGCCCATAAACCGCACCAAAGAGTCACTCATCGTGGGTGCATTGGTTTTTCGACAATCACTCTTGGATTATTATTCGCCTAAATGCGGCAATTCTGCTTATTGACGAATCCACTGAGGTGAAAATGTGCCTCATCACTGAAGATGATTTTCACGATATGCATTTTGATTTGAACGCCCATTTTCATAATAAGCCTGAATAACTTTAACGTGTTGCTCGATTGTGTATCTTTCCATGGTTCAAATTGAGTTATTCTGAAATTGAGAAATGTCAAATGAATTGCAGAAAAAAACTTGACGTTTAGGTGTGGTTCACATTCAACATCGGCCCTTAAAATTTAACCACCTGTTATATTTGAGTTTCTAGAACTTAAAGACTCATTCAAATAATTTCTAATTTCTTTAAACATTTTAATGTTCTTATAAATCTTCTGTATATAATCATATTCCTTTTATAAATGTGAAAATTTTTTGTTCGTACTTTTTGATTTATATGTATAATTTTCCAAATCTTTGGGCGATTCCAGAACAATAAAGTTGCCATTAAGAAATAGTTTTATTTTCAATTTAGACCCACGACAAGTACAATAATTTGTTTACAAAGTTCGGTATAAATTTGGCGTCCGGAGAAAATTTTACCAAACGCCAAATATCAAATGAGCACAGCTTTTTGCAAAAATCCGACACCGAACATTCAGTTGGACTTAACATTTTATGTATTTCCTAAAGATATAACGGGTTACCCATTGTTCGGTTTCAAAAGTAAAGTGAAATGAAACACACATAAATCTATTATTTCGATAAAGCTTTTATTTTATTGTTATGCTGGACCTTGTCATGGAAATGACCGCCTCTTGGTTGGTTGCAGCAGTCGATAGTTTTGATGTACCTTTTGACTACTTTTACTCAAATTTCGGCGATTACTTGAGGAATGTTGGTTTTTAAATGCTCCAAATTTGGAGAATTATGCGCGTAGACACGGTCTTTGACGTAGAGCCACAAAAAAAGGCTAGCGGGGTTAAATTGTATTATCTGGGGAGCCAGTTGAAGGTGCCAGAATTTGAAATTGTGGGATCTTGCGAATAGGGTCGGTTTTAATGCTCGCAAGACCCCATGTTGTATGTTGACCCACAGACGTATTGCGGAGTCAGCGTCATCTGTATCCATATAGCTATTGAGGAATCAGACGCTCTTGATGGCCTAGACATTGAAAATTCAATGTGATGTTCGTGTTCATTCATGTTTTTAAAGTGTTGAAGAAGCAGTCTTGGTTTCTTAAAACGGTGCAAGTACTTCTTCACTCCGTCTGATCTTCTCACTAGCCGACCGAAAATTGAATGCAACTCCTATATCTGGGCAGGTGTTTTAAGGTCTATGTTAAAGCAGCATTGAAGCTTATCAATGACAATAGGGTACCAGCTCTATTGGCTCACTCTATTCACATTGTTCTATCGATTATACCACGGTAAGTGTTCAGCTAAGATGGGCGAACTATCCCTGAGACGCGGGTGCATGCCCGTAGTACCCGCCTTTCCAGCAGATCACAACCGTTAGTTGTCGACTGTCCAGTGTATCAACGCATTACAGAGAAAATTCTTTCTCGGTCGAACTGCCCGTATGTGGAATGGACTCCCGGCAGAAGTCTCCCAGTCGGCTACAATTTGCAAAAATTCAAATTAAACACAGAAAAAAGTGTTTTATCAATTAAAAAAATGGTTTAAAAAGTATTTTAATTTAATTAATGTGATAGTTGAATCAATAATTTTTTTAGATGAAAAAAATAAAAAATTTAATTTTGATTTAATTAACATTTTAGTTGTTTTGAAATAAATTTTCAATTAAAATTTTAATTAAATAAAAAATCTTAATTGACTTTTTTCGCTTAAAATAAAATAATTTAAGCATGTAGAATTGTTGTTGGGAATTGTCAATATTTATTTAAATAAATTAACACATTGTTTAAAATTTCAAAGTTTTTTGATCACTTTTTGAATTAAAATTAAAAATATCATTTATTGAAAATATTTTTTCAAAATTTTAAAATTTTTAGTAATCAATATAATCATTTTGGTAATATGTGCAAAATCAACAACTTGTTTGCTTGATATTATGAATTTAGAACAAATTTGGTGATAGGAGAAATTTAATAATTTTTTCTGTGAATGTACACAAACACTACTCTCTCTTTCCTTCTCCTCATAGCCCATTTTCCTAATTCCAACACAATGCTTTGTATAAGTAGGAGGCATCCCCGGAGTGTTTGCTCAAAGTAAAAAATACGCGTTCTGTAAACGTTCCATGTAATAAAGCCAAAATCGGTCGTGTTGTATGGCTCGTTGCACCGTCTTTTTGAAACCACATATCGTCCAGTACAAAATCTTTAATTGCAGGCCAAAACAAAAGTCGGGTATCATGCGGCTACAGCGTGGAATCGACAAATTTATTTATTATTCGCCACACTTTTACTGACAGAAATGATATTTTCCGCAGTGAGTATATTGCAATGATGCACGTGCCTGACCACATATGTAGTGCTTCTAATTTCTGCAAATTTCTTTATAGTCTTGCCAATTTCTTGCGCAGAAGTTCGATTATGATGACCATAAGCACCAGGCAATGCTTGAAAAGTGGAAACGTTCGAACCAACCCTTCTGTAGTAACAATTCATTTTCCTTAATGGCAAACATTTGACCAAATACATTTTTTTCCTATGCTAATCCCGCGAAGCTCTACGCTTGCCTGGAGGAGACCAGAGTCTCCGGCGGTAATCGAACCCGCAACCCCCGCGCTGATATACTGGTACCAACTAGCCTACTAGAGCATTTTAAATTACAGATATTTGACAGTTGACAGCCTTGCCAGAACGGCAAGGACGTTGTTTAAGAACAAACAAAAAAGTCAGTATTTAAAATAATTAAACTATAAAATACACAAGACCGCCTAAAAAACATTTTGCAATTAATTTAAAAAAATCAGTGCAAATTAGATTTTTCTTTACAAACACCTTGAAAAATTTGTATCCTTCATCACAAACATCAATTACCTTTTTAAACAAAAAAAAAAAAAAAAGTCAATGATAAAATAATTGCATGTTCATTGGCAAAGAAATCAATTCAATTGATTCTACTCTAAAATATTTTGTAAAATAATTTATGCATTACAAAAAAGAACAACAACAAAACACTTGAAGTAAATATTTGTTAAGATGTTAAATTAATTAATTATTTTATTTAATTGGCAACAAATAAAAATGGTTGTTTCATTATAAATCAAAAAAGAATAAATCAATGTTAAAATTATTAGACCGCTTAACTAACACCAATTGCTTGGCAAATTGAAGTCATTGCTAAATGGTCATAATCAAACGACTAAAAAAAAAAAACATTTAAGTCTTGTTGTTACAACAATCCATCAATATAAAGAATCCCTCAATAACAGCGCAGAAAGAACATATTTTAAGCCACTACAACAATTAAAAAAAGAACCCAAAGAAAAATATAAAAAAAAATCTAAGAAGTCTCTACAAGAAGTGGTCGGTGTTAATGTACCCATTTAACCTACACTCAGGGGCGCATAATTTACCCATACGAACACTCTCAGATGTGAATACAATTTTTAAGTTAGTCAGCAGTTTAATGTATCTAGTAGTTTGTTGTTCTTTTAGACACGATTGATTATTTATAAGTATTTTATTTAATTTTTACTTTATTTCATTTAATTATGGAATATGATCATGCAAGAAGACAACTGACGATATTTCCTGTGTATGTGAGTTTGATAAAAACAAAAACCAAAAAAAAAAAAGTAAAACAAATACGTTACAAAGTGCCGTTGATTCAACTTTAAGCTGAGTCTCATTGTATGACAGACAGACTGATAAACTTATGGACGTGAATACTGCACACAATAATTTTGTATACCCCACTCAAAACAAACCCTTTTAGAAAAAATAAATGAAAGAAAAATTTCTCTTCTCGAAACCAACTTGACACACACATTCGATCACTTGACATCCAGTCAGTTTTACACACATCATAAAAGCGAAAAAAAAGTTAATGGATTGTATTGGAAAATCAAATTAACCCTTTAAGAAGCGTTGATTCAAATTTAAATTTAGATTAAAAATTTGTTAAATAAAAAACAGAAGCTACTCGCAGAAAAATACATGGTTGAAAACACTGTATTGAACTTTTTGTTGTTGTTTTTTACAAAATAAAAAAACTTTGTTTATATTTACCTATAAAATACTTACCTTCCTTGAAAATTTAAATATGGTTGACTAAAACAATATATAATATAAAGTGATGAGATAAAAGATTATACACGAATACATGAAAATGATTTATTTTTGCGTATTTTTAAATTTTGTATAGATCATATGGGATCACCAAATGTAGCTGATATTGTTATGGAAATCTCTCAATTAATTGAGTGTTAAACCCCAGTTAGGTGACCGGAACAGTAACGTTGCAAATCAACTGCTTCATTTAGCAGTAAGACCGTAACGTCCAAATCTGTAGAAAATAGATTTTCTTACATTTTTACTGTTTGTTGACATAACTGTTATTGTCACGTAACTGGGTCTTTATTCATATAAATTTTACTAGATGTTCAACCACTTGTGTTGTGAAAATGGCACATTAATTTCCTGAAGATGTAACACAACTAAACGAAAATTTGATGAAAAAAAAATAAAAACTAATATGTATGTCTTTAAAAAATATACGAGTTATTGACTATAAGTCGAAATAAATAGAAATAAAAATAATATGGCAATTATATAATAAAGAGTAGAGTAACCGATATATGTATGTATGTTTCAGGCGCGAGTTCAGGGGGGAGGGGGGTGAAAAAAGGGAATTCCCCCCCCTCCTAAATTATAAAAATATCTTTTGCTTATTTCGATAATACACGAATCTCCGAATGTACAAATTTTCAATAAGTATCCAAGTATTTATCCTAATAGTTATTTATTATATATATCCAATGATACATCTAGTTTACTGTGCTTAAATACATATTATTCTACATTTAATCCCAGCAAGTGCCATCTATATCCGAAAAATAAACGTTTGTGTTGAAAATGCCAGCGGTTGAATTATTAATAAGCCTTAGTAGTATATGCAATATTTTTATTTGTGTTATCATAATTATTTATTATATACATTTAAATATAACCGTTTTTCGTATCATAGCTTCGTCATAGTAGGCTTTGAATTTGAATTTAATATGCATTGCCATTCTACCTTCCCATATATATGTACATATGAATATATGTATTGGTCTAGTAAAAGTGTACCAAAGAATTATATAACTGTTAAATTACAAGTGCATTAATAAGAAAAGTTCTTTGATATACAAAAATACATAAAAATTAGTGAAACAATGGTGAGTCCGTAATTTTTTTTTTAATATAATGTACCTATATAAGTATGTATATATCATTACCTTCAGTCGAAAAGGATGTAGTAGTCCAATGTATAAATTTTATAGGAGAGAGAAAAAATTTTCTAAGGTCTTTAGTTCTGAATATATTTGAAGTCTGTAAATCCAGTTTTGCTTCATTGATGACCCTTTATTGGCTTGCAAACCAACTAAAAACAATACATTTATGTTTTACATAGCTTTTTGTGACTTATCACCTTTGCTATTATATATTTTATACTTTTAATCAGAGTACGGAGAGTGCTCGAATTAAACTCGCTCGCGAGCGAGTTTTATTTTTGCGAGTTGAAAAATATTGCTCGCGAAAAGAATTCAAATTTTAAGAGTCAAAAATATAACTGAACTCGCGAGTCGAGCTAAAAAGAATTGTTCGCGAGCTTTATTTTTGTATATGAATTTTTTTTTTAATTAAAAATATCTTTTTCCTGTTTATTTGTTCGTATGTGTGGATAAATGTGTGTATGTATCAATATTTCATCGAAACACAGAACAGCATTAGCAAATGGATCAGAAGTAAGGCTTTAGCGGTGGTATTTTAACTTTTTAGAATTAAAAAATTTCATAACATGTATACAAATTTAATTAATTATTTAAAGAATTTTAAGGTGTGTTCTTTCAAAAAAAAAAAATAAAAATAAAAAATTGATTGTTATCAGGGTAGGAAAAAATTTTACTCGCGAGCACAAGTCGAGTCAACTCTTTCATTTTAAAATTTGTGCTCGCGAGTTTTATTTTTAAACTCATAAGCACAAATTTTAAAACGAGTTGTTATCTGCTTACGAGTCGAGCACAAAAATCTTATGACTCGTAAAAAATTTGTGCTCGCGAGTTTAAAAATAAAACTCGCGAGCACAAATTTTAAAATGAGAGAGTTGACTCGAATTGTGCTCGCGAGTAGAATTTTTTCCTACCCTGCTTTTAATGTACATTTTAGTATGTCAATTTGCAAAAATAAAATATACTATAAAATCATTTTATTTATTTCAATGTTGACTATTAACAAATATTAACAATTTTTTTTTGAAATTTTCACATTTTAATGGGCATTTTTTCTTTAGCATATTTGGAATTACATCTTTAGCATTTGGATATACATATCGTTGCAAAACAAGAACTAGAAAAAAATATTTGTATATTTTCCGCAAGCGATGTATTTTTGTTTACTCTATTGAACTGCATCAAAAACTTAATTTTCAAAAATTGTGGCATTAGCTCATTTACGATTGAAGGTACATATGTATGTGCAGCCAAAATTATTTTTGTCTTTCCATTATTATAAGCTTTAAAATTCCTTTCTAAATAAAAATAATCAACTTAAACCAAAATAATTATATATGTATCTTTAGATTAAAACCCAAACAGTTCGACTTAAATTCATAACTTAATTTTAGAATTAGTGAAGCATATTCCTTCTTCCAAAATTTTGTTAACAATGTATTTTTTTTGGTCGAAAAATTGATCAAACAATTTAGTATGATCGAGTCAAATAAATTGTTTCAAATAACAAAACATTAAAAATAAATAAAATTATTTTTATAGCCAAAACGTTATTTTTAAAGATTAATTTATTTTAATTTATATTGAACTGATCTTATATTTTATTTTACCTTATTGTTGAGTTTTTTTTTTATATAATATAAACATATCGTTTTTAATAAACTTTTAAAAACAAATTTTTTACTTGTTTTGTATCATAACAAATTCCCCCCCCCCTCCCCCCTAACGCTCAAGCTGGATCCGCGTCTGGTATGTTTAAAGAAGGTACCTTTTATTTTCTTAAAAAATTTAAATTAAATTTTTGTTATAAGGATATCAAAAAAAACTAGATAACATTTTTTATGCAGCTAACTCTAGACTTTTTCAACTTTAACTATTCAAATATATCAAAATTTTGATTTTACAAAATTGGGGATTAGAAAATCTCTTTTTATTTTAAACAAACAGTAAAAGCAATTTTACACCCGTTAATCCCGTAAAAAAAAATCCATTTCGGGAGTATTGTACATGCGGTGTAACCTCGCTTAACCCAACCCTCAATAAACCCCAAGTTCTTTACATGGAAGACTCTGTTAACCAGGGCTGTGGAGTCATCAAAAAATAGTTTTAACTCCGACTCTAACCGCTGAAATTTTTTAATTCCGTCTCCAACTCCAAAACCTACTCTAACCGTGTTGCTAAATGTATATGAGACTCTTCCTTATTTGACTTCGAACTCTTTTTTTTAATGCAGTACCTTTTAAATGGTTAAATATAGCATGAAAATTATTCTGTAAAAATTCTAAATCGATATTTTAACTCTAACACGTGCCGCATTGAGCTTTAATTTAGTTATTTACATACCGGCGTATCGTAGTTATCTTCACAAAATCAAAAAAAAAAACAGATAAACCGTTTTCTATAGTAAATTTAACAGGTCTATGGATTTGCGCAATTCTCAGGTCTCTATCTCTTATGGTGTTTGAGATACTACGAATTTATTTTGTTGTTTATCCACTTTTGCAAAAAACTTAATGTGTAATAATATCCCTGCGGGAAATTTGTGTTTATTGTTCCAACAGAACTGGTCCTGGGATTTGTGAAAATAGATTAAGAACAAAAAGAGATACCTAATTATATGTGAAATGAGAATTAATCACTCAACTGGTATTAGGGCTGCCATTCGTACTATTTTTAACAGTACATGTACTGTTTTTTGTTTAAAGTACTGATTTATGCATTACAAACAAATCAGTTCGCAAATGTACTGATTTTATCATTAATGTACGGTTTTTGTACTGTTAATATATATTCATTTTGTTCAGTACATAGTTTGTCATATTTTCAAATTGTTTGCGATACAAATATTAATATAGATGTTCTTATCGATGAGTTATTAACATTAAAGATTTTTGCAGAGTCATTACGAAAAAAGAAGGCAGTTGAAGAAAAATGGAAAGTGTTTCCAAGTGGTGGTGCATTAACAAATTGGAGAAAATGTGTAATTTTATTTCTTCCATTCCACATTCAATCGCTTTTACAGAACGAGTCTTTAGTTTTCAAAGTGGAGAAAACAGAGAAACAGGCTCCTAATATAAGTTACAGATAAAGACGAACTTTGGTTATAGTTGTAATGAGTTTTACAATTTCTTGAAGACTGAAGACAGGAAAGAAATTGTGGACAATGTACAAAAAGGCCATAAATATTTTAAACTTGTAACATTGTAAATATTTATGTCTTCTGAAAAACAATTGTGACTTTTGTACTTATTATAATTATTAATAGTTAATAGTTGTTAATCACTTTTAAATAATTTTTTTAAACTATTTTGAAGATAAATACATTATTTTAAGTGTTAAATTAGTTTTTTACCATTGTTGTCCTTATAATGGGTGATTTTTTAAGAGCTAAAGTAAAGTTTAAAAAAAAACACATAAAATTCCGAAAAATGCATGAAATCTTTATTTGAATCGGTAGTCCATATAATTTAATGGACCATATAATTTAATGTTTGAAGATTATTTCATGCAAATGTTGACCGTGACTGCGCCTCAAATGGTCCATCCACTTAGTCCAATTTTGGCTTACTCTTTCATGAATAAATGCTTCAATGTTGTCTTCCAATGCTTCAATTGAAGCGGACATGTGTGTATAGACATGAGCTTTAACATAGCCCCACAAAAAAAATCGCACGATCTAGGCGGCCAATTGACCGGTCCCGAACGTGAAATAAAATGTTCACCGAACTCGCCTCTCAATAAGTCCATTGTTAAGAGTGCTGTGTGGCATGTGGTACCGTCTTGTTGAAACCACATGTCATGCAAGTCAAGCTCTTCCATTTTGTGCAAAAAAAAAGTTGGATATCATCTCACGGTAGCGCTCACCGTTAACAGTTACGTTACGATTCGCATCATCTTTGAAGAAGTACGGTCCAATGATGCCACCAGCCCATAAACCGCACCAAACTGTGACTTTTTCTGGATGCATTGGTAGCTCTTGCAATGCTTCTGGCTGATCTTCACTCCAAAATCGACAATTCTGCTTATTAACGTACCCATTGAGCCAAAAATGTGGGTCGATTAAACTGACCATAAAATGGAAGAAGCGCGCGATAAACTTTCTTAACAGAGCACGCATTTTGATAATAAAATTCAATAATTTGCAAGCGTTGTTCGTTTGTAAGACGATTCATGGTTAAATTATAGACCAAACTAAAGATGTTTGACAGTGAAACAAAACACGAAACGTGCGTCAGCTGTTTAAACCAGTGTTGCCAAAAAGATAATAGCTAAAAAATCACACTTTATCTGTAGCTTGGCGGTAAAAACGTCAATGTCAAATAATTTATTTATGAGATAATTCTGTGGTTTTCACGAATAATCGCGTAAGTCGGTTTTTACCGAAATTGAGATAATGATGTCAGAGTGCTACATTTTGCATTAGGTTTTATAAGTATTAAGCTTTTTAGAATATAATGTAGTATTATTAATTTTTTTCTGCTAAAAACAACTTAAGTTAACTGTTTAATAAAATATTTTGCTATTGTAACGATTTATGTCGACATACATCGCCAAAAATTGTAAAATTGCTGAATATGTTTCCAAATAAAAAGCATATGTGATGTTATGTTGTTATTCGTGCAAAAAATATGAAAGTATTTTTTGAAAAATTTTCTATTAATAACAACTATAGTCGTAAAAATAACAACGTAAGTCGTCATGTGTGATTAAAATGATAACATTTATTTTCACAAAAAAGAACTTATGTGGAGATATGATGTTATATTGCACACACTTAATGAGTCAATCAAACATATGCATTTTTAATCCTTTTACAGATTGTGATCCTGTGAGGATTTGTTCATGAAAACTATGTATAATACGTAGAAAGTCACTGTTAAGAGGATAGTAAAGAAAAAAGTTTAAAAAAGCATCTACAGAAGCCGCAATTGAAAAAAATAATTGTTTTTGCTCTCCTGAAAAGTTTGGTTTTATAACTTACGCGATTATTCGTGAAAACCACAGAATTTAAATTTTAGTTTTTTATAGAAAAGTTCTAAGTAAAATTCGCTAGCAAAATCTTTTTGAAGAGATTGAGCATTTTTAATTGCAAAATAAAATTAATTATATGGTAGATATAGCAGAAAACTACTTTTATTTAATTTTATGTTGACATATATTCAAAAAATATAATCTAATAAAGGAAATACAATTTTAGTTCACTTGGTCACTTTTTTCGTCAAATATTTGCTAGGTGTGACCGTAGCTTAAGAAAATTCCTAATGCAACACTTAATTCAAACAGCAAACTACTGACATTGGCCCTTTTAGTACCAAGCTTCAGACATAATGAACTCAAATTTAGCTTTTAATGAAATTAATGTTTCTTTAAAAAATATTAAACCATGTAGCTTACAAAAAATTAAGAATCGAATTTTTAACAACTTGTTGTGTTTTAGATTTTTTGTATTCCCGCTAAAAATATATACGGAATTGAATTATTGTTTTGAAAAAATTCAGTTTATTAATTAAATTTTGTCACTGTTCAAATTATAGAATGAATTCAAGTTTTGGTTTAAAAATGATTAAATGTTTTTATATTATTAATATGCAATTTTATATTAAAAATGTATGTGTACCGTTTTTATGCAATTGTACTGATTTTTTTCTCTTATGTACTGGTTTCTCTGATTTCAAAACTGGCAACCCTAACTGGCATATTAAGTATAAACAAAAAGGAAAATGTCTTAATTTTTATTAATTTTGGTTTAGTAAATTTTTTATCTAAATGATTTTTTTTTATTTATAAGGACCGTTTTTTAACAGGTTGAAAAAAACCTTTGGGACCATTTAAAAATTTGTTCTTTAAAAGAATTCTAGGACTTTTTTATTGGAAGAATACTAAGGACTATCATTGTGGTAACTAACATTAAACACGTTTATAGAGAATAGATGTGTGTCTGGTTAAATGGTGGCTGTTAGGTGTCAATTTAACTCCTCCAATGACAACCCCATGTAAATCATTTATATAAAGTGTTGGAACTAGGACCGATCTCCGTCACCAACATATCACGGTACTACTTTAGTGTCAGTTCGCTTTCCTTTAGGGATCGTATGTAACATAATTGTGGAAATACAACAAAAAGCGTATGGTTATTTACAATTAAAAAATTCTTGCGTTATCTTGTTGCATGTGAACAAAGTATATTAGGCATGTAACAAAAAAGATTATCATCTTGTTAATAATACTGTTTTTTTAACATTTTTGTTTTATATTTAAAGTAGTGATGCAAGGAATACCGATAGCGATAGGAGATACTTCAGATTTTCCGATATATCGTTATTGGCGATATATCGGAAAAGACCTAAGCTTTCTTTGCTCAAAAGAAAGCTTAGGTCTTTTCTTTTAAGGTAGTTCTGGTCGCTTTTTGGGCCGCTAGTGGGTAAGTCAAGACGTCATATGCTGAAGATTGAAAAATCCTCGTCTTGACTTAGAAAATATTTTTTTTTTATACATAACCCACTCGCGGCCAAAAAAGCGACCAGAACTAACTTAAAGGAAACGACCTAAGCTTTCTTTTGATCAAAAAAAAAAAAAATACCCTTTACAAAAAAAATAAAAAATAAGTTTTAAATTAAAAAAAAATTAAAAAAACCGATCTTGTTGAAAATTTGTGTCTAAACTACCAATAAGACATACCTTGGTGAAAATTTCATCCAAATCGGAAGACATCGATTTCAAAAGTTGGGTCACTTGACATGAAATCCCCCATATATTTATTATCATTTTTTTTTTAATATTTTTGAACAAACATTTTAATTTTCTATGCTTATTCTTGGCATAGCAACTATAAGAAATAACATATTAAAAAGCAGATCATAAAACCAAAAAAGAATAATGAAATTGTTTCATATAATAAATTTATAACCGAAGATGGAGAATAATCCCAAAATTGATCGGCAGACTTAGCATTAGCTATAAATAAAAGATTTGAGGCTTTAGAAAATAATGAAACCTATTGTTTACCTACAATTCTTGACCCTCGATACAATACTCGAATATTTCATAGACAATCGACTTCAATCATAGCGAAAAAATTTCTTATTGAGTTACTTAACATGTCTCTGCATTCCGAAAGTTTTGAAAACGCGGTCACTCCAACTGACCTTTGGAAGGTTTGTGAAAAATGTATAAGAGATTTCGAGGAGGATGAGGCTCTTCGCATCCTTTGCTGTGATTCTGCTAAAGAAGAAGTCGAAAGATACCCTGAGATCTTCTCATATTTTTAGAGACGCAAATCCACTTGTTTACGGCCGCAATGACATGGTATACCCAAACTTAAAAAAAATTGCGCAAAAATTCTAATGTTAAAATTAGTTATCAAAGTTGTTATTGGGAATACAATTATTTATTAAAAGATTATATTTGTTGTGCTTAATTCCCTATTTTTATTCTTGGTAATACAGCTGAAAATTTATTGTTGAAGATAAGTTGTTTCTATGGGCATTTCACTGGTTGCTTAGGCCTGATCATCAGGAAAAGTTTTTTTCCCAAAGAATTTTTGGAAAAGCCAAAAATATCAGCAAAGATGCCTACAGAGGGAATGAGAATTACAAACACTCATAAAGACTTATTTGCAACGATATCAAAGCTTAAACAAAATACCAAACAATAAAACATTGATAAGTTTTTCTTTTCTTACATTCCCCACTACAATTAGTTGGAATTCTCCCAACATTAATTGTAGTTATAAGTGGGTTAAGAAAAGACAAATTAAAAACAAAAACAAAGTGCTTTTATTGTTTTCACAAAAAATCAAAATAAAAACAATTAGTTCTGTCGCATCTGAGAGACAATTTTTCACTGCAGGTCTGGTTCGGACGGACTTGCGAAATTGTCTATTGCCGCAAAAGTGGAAAATACTTTGTTTTTTAACCAAAAGTCTTATTAATGTCAATTTTAAATGTTAATAGTTAAATTCTTACGCTGTCATTTTTTTAAAAAAAATTTTATTTTTTGTTAATTTAATCATGAATTTTTGAATTTGATTTTCAATTCTTATTAAATTTTAAATATTAATAACCTCTTACACTGTTCTTTTGTATAATGAAATAATTACTCTACTTGAGTTTTGTTGAATTTAACTTGAATTCAAACTCAATATGATTATCGGTAACGATAGCGATATTGGCGATATTTTATTTTGAGTATCGGTATCGTATCGACAACAAGGCGTGTCGTTACACCCCTAATTATCTGTTTGCAAGTACAAAAAAATTAAAACATTTTAAAACAACAAAAAGCATCTGATTTTTCAACCATCGTTATTACATGTGTGTATGTGTGTTTGCAAAATGTATTAAAACGGCTTTTAAAACTTTAATTCTAAAAATTTAGAAAATAAATTTATATCTACACATTAAAATCGGTGGACGATAAGGTACTTAAAATCAACTACAAAAAATTCTTCCCGTATTTACATATGCATATGTATGAAAGTCCTAGGGATGCCAAACGGGAAATCCCGAAATCCCGGGATTTTTCGGGATTGATACATCTATTGCAAATAATTCTTATTTTTGAGTTTAAATTTTGGTTTTGGAACACAGCGAGTATTTAAAATTTTCCTTTTTTGCTTGTTATATGACGACTATTTTTAGATTTTTGTATTTTGCTTAATACAAACCATTATTTTAAGTTGAAACGATATTTGAAGATTCACATCTCAAGCCTTTTTTACAATTGCGTTTAGCAGGTTCAGCTTTGGCTTAAGACATAATACCAAAAAAAAAATTATTTTTTTTATGCAACATATAGAAATCAAGAAATAATTGTTATATATCAAGCAAAAAATAAAAATTATTCACGATCCAATTCAAGTTTTATTCAGAAACTAAAGAATAAAAGTTGATATAATTATAACAATTAAGTCATAATATTGATGAAATAGCTCATATTCCTTCCGGTCCAATAAAATTAAAAAAATTTGCTTACAAAACATACGGCAAATAAGAGAATTTTTTTTAAAAAAAAAAACACTATCTGACGTATTCATAAAAAAATTATTTAAACTTGAAATCTGTTTTAAGAAACATTTGTATAAACATTTTGTTTTAAAATAAATTTCGAACGTACTTAAATTATTGATTATGAATCTCGCCCTCACCCTGGAGGTGTACTGCACTGCAGTCGACATAGTGTTACAGTTTTTAACTCAGCTATCGTGATCGATGAGGGACTACACCTTGCCGTGTATTAATGTCGTCACAACTTAACTCACATTAACAATAGAATTGCTGTCAAAAAACTGAAAGGAATTGATCTAGAAAAACTAAGAGATACGTATATTTTTTTAAGCTTTTTTCAGAATCTGATCAGTTTGATCATGTGTGAGGCCAGTGTTATAAACATATGTATAAACTATTAATAAATTCATTTATTAATGATGTGCTAATAATCCCAATTTTTGAATGAAAACACTGAAGTATAAAAAATTTCAGTGTTTGTTTTGTTGTTTTCTTTTTTTAAAATTTATGTTTTGTATATAAAATCTTTTGAATATTCAAAAAGTTTTGTTTATTTTAAAAAAAAAGTCGTATCTTAAAGAAACACATTGATCCCGAATCCCGGGATTTTCAAAAATCAGTCCCGATTGGCATCCCTAGAATGTACATATATAAGAAGATATTGCTTAAACTTATTTTTTTGTTAAGTAATTAAAGTTTAATTATAGTAATAGTAAACCTAAAAAGTATTTATACTCAAGGAAATTTGTTAATATATTATAAAATAAAAAACTACACGTTAATATATTTGTCACTCCAGCATAAATTTTCGTTTCGAAAATTATTATAATTATCCAAATTTAGATATTTTTTAATTAGGCTTAAGTTCATTGAATTTAATTTGCATTAAATTATTTTTATGAAGAAAGGAATTTTTACAACATGGAAGATTAATTAAAATTGTTATTGATAATTTTCATTCTTGACTGACCTGGGATTCGAAGCCAGGCTGTCTGGCGTGTGATTCGAACCCAGGCGGCTGGTTACCCTGACATGTTTCGACCTCAACCACTAGGTCTTCTCAAAGGGATTTGCCGTCTTACACTCGCAGCCATCGAAGACTGCTGACGTCAGTAGTCAAACATCAATCCTTAAACCAAATTGTATTTTAACCTTTGGTAGATCGAAATTTGCTTTTTGAATGATTATCCATTTTTAATTGATCTCACATGTTTTTCCTTACTTCTGTTTTTTCGTACTTTTGTCAAGAATTCTTCTTGAAGTCCAAAGTACATTTTTTTGTTTTTCCTGTTTTTGTCTTTCTTTTTTCTAGTTGACCTTTTTCAGCACAACTTGAAGGACAAATGTAAACATAGCTCGTGCCTTAGCTGTTAACAATAATTAGTATTGTGGTTATTTTATTGAACTGTTAATGGTTTTTAATCCAAATTTAGATATTTTAATTAGGCTTAAGTTCATTGAATTTAATTTGCATTAAATTATTTTTATGAAGAAAGGAATTTTTACAAGAATGAAAATTATCAATAACAATTTTAATTAATCTTCCATGTTGTAAAAATTCCTTTCTTCATAAAAATAATTTAATGCAAATTAAATTCAATGAACTTAAGCCTAATTAAAATATCTAAATTTGGATTAAAAACCATTAACAGTTCAATAAAATAACCACAATACTAATTATTGTTAACAGCTAAGGCACGAGCTATGTTTACATTTGTCCTTCAAGTTGTGCTGAAAAAGGTCAACTAGAAAAAAGAAAGACAAAAACAGGAAAAACAAAAAAATGTACTTTGGACTTCAAGAAGAATTCTTGACAAAAGTACGAAAAAACAGAAGTAAGGAAAAACATGTGAGATCAATTAAAAATGGATAATCATTCAAAAAGCAAATTTCGATCTACCAAAGGTTAAAATACAATTTGGTTTAAGGATTGATGTTTGACTACTGACGTCAGCAGTCTTCGATGGCTGCGAGTGTAAGACGGCAAATCCCTTTGAGAAGACCTAGTGGTTGAGGTCGAAACATGTCAGGGTAACCAGCCGCCTGGGTTCGAATCACACGCCAGACAGCCTGGCTTCGAATCCCAGGTCAGTCAAGAATGAAAATTATCAATAACAATTTTAATTAATCTTCCATGTTGTAAAAATTCCTTTCTTCATAAAAATAATTTAATGCAAATTAAATTCAATGAACTTAAGCCTAATTAAAAAATATCTAAATTTGGATTAAAAACCATTAACAGTTCAATAAAATAACCACAATACTAATTATAATTATTATAATTTTAATTAAAATTTTTGTAAAACACATGAATGCAGTGCAGTTTCTATCACCTTATTTTTACGTTTATCGCACAAACTAAAAAATATTTCGCAAAAGGTGGTGTTCACCTCAGTGAACAATTAAACAATCCCTTCCCAGATGTCAATCGCCAACCTACATCTCAACTGCAGCGAATATCAACTGTCTTTTATTATTCTTGTTCTTATTTTTATTCTAAAGTAAATCTTGAGGAATAAACTTGTGTGTGTAACAGCTAGAACCCTGAATTTCAAATAAATAAAAATACCTACAATTAAAATAAAGTGTGTAACTAAAGTTAAACATTTGTAAAAAAGTTAAAAGTGAACACCCTAAACTTAAGAGGAAAAGAATAAAAATTGAATGTAAAAGATTTAACCTAAAATTAAATTCAAATTCTGAAATAAATACATTTGCCTACCTAACTTAACCTCAAACCCAAAAAGTGTTCCTTATTTACTACCTAAAATCTATATATTGCACTTCCCCTTTTAACCTTTATGTCAACAGCTACATACCTGGGTATGTTTTGAATTTTAAAAACGCTGTATGTCTGAAAGTGACTTTTATATCGCTCTGAAATTTCATGATATCCTCACTTGCAGTGTTTTCTAACATATTCTGATGTTTGAATAAAATTGGACTAAGCAGACCATGGATGTGGTCATTTTTTAATTCCTATCCCTTACGTCAACAACTGCATACCCGGGTATGTTTTGAATATTAATAACGCTGTATCTCTGAAAGTGGCTTTCATATCGCTTTTAAATTTCATGATATACCCACTAGAAGTGTTTTCTAACTAATTCTAAGGTTTGAACAAAATTGGACAAACCAGACCATGTACATCGGCTTTTTTTCATCCCTACCATACCCGGGTATGTATATGAAAAAATTAAAATAAAGTAATATTGCAAGTTTATTTCATAATATATAGGGTTTTATAAGTCTGCTAAAACTACCGCTATTTTTAGCATTCCTGCACTAAAACAAATCAAAGTGGGAGAAACACAAAAAAAAAATACAAATAAAACAAAAAAACAACAAAACATGTGAATTCCCATATAAAATGTTCTTGCATACCCGGGTATGCTTCCTGTTGACGTAAGTATAATTATTCATCTGTTGACATAAAGGTTAAACTAAAGAAAGGTTTGTTGACCCTTAGTTATATATATTAAAGTAAACACTATCCTACCCTGTCTAACCCCTATATACAGGTGGTATATACAACAAAATTAAAAAAAAAATTCGGACATGGCAATGGCTATAACTTAAAATGTTTTTTTTCCATGACTTTGGATATTTTAACATAAATCGATAAAGAACTGCAAGCACAATATCTGACGAAAATATTGTACCACTTTTTTCCCGTACATTTTTTTGTATGAAATTTCCAAATTTTTTGTGGGTACTTCGACTCCGACTCTGGTACAGAAACCTCAACTCCGAACCCTCAGCTCTGCTGTTAACGCAACTTTTCAAAAATCAAAACCTCAATTAACGCAACTTTACAAACAAAATTTTTTTCTCTCTCGGTTTGCTTATACTTAAGTTTTTATACGAATAAATTTAAAACTAAAAAGTACGTTAGATGGTGTATTTATTTGCCAAGGTGGCTGTGATATTGCCACAAATACACCCAGAGAAAAAAACATGTTTAAATATAGTCACCCGCCAACAAAACTATTTTTGAAGAAAAATGTAAACATATTATGTTTAAAGCTACAATATTATTGTCACCGACAAACATATTATGGTTCCATTAGACCTCCATCAAGAAGCTTCAACCATATTATGGTTGCCTCTCAACATGTTATGGAAACAAAACTGTCTAAACTCGAAAAAAAATCGCTCATTTCAAATCTTATGTACAAGTAAAATCGGGTAATTAATGTTTACACTCTTAAAGGCCCTACGAGTTAATAGAGAACCCGACTTAAAGGGTTAATTTAGTTAATATGGTCATATAGTTGATTTCTTTCTACCTTTAATTTCTGTGCTCTTCTGTGGTACTTCTCCTTTTGCTACTTTTCCTCTTCATTTCTTCAATTTTAATATTTTTATAAATGTGTTTCGCATATTAATTATACAATTTTATTTCAATTTAAAAGTTGTTCCGATTGCTGGGTCACAATTTGCTACGCATACTTACTTACACCTTCATTATTGTTCATCACACAGATACAAAAACTCTTAGCAAATGAATTTTTTTTAATTGTTATTGTACGAGTATTTTTTATCGATAGTTTATGCATAATTTTTTTTTTTTTTTATTTGTCTTTAATGGATTTTGGTGACAATCTAAACACTGGAAAGAGTTTGTTCTTCTGCGTTTATGGTTTCTTTCTTTCGTTTTGTCTGTGTTCACGTGTTTCTTTTTTCTCGCTTGAACGGGAAGTGATAAAATAACGGAGGTTTTATTTCTACTTGAAGCCAAAAGCAGAAAAAAAATATGTAATTCAAATAGAATTTCCGTTAAATCTTAAAAGTTGTAACGTTCGGGGGTTTTTTTAATTTTATTTATTTAAACTTCCGTCTTCAAATCGATGGTTTGTTATTTATGGATCTTTAACTAATCAAATTCATTGAATCTTCCTTTATCTATTAATTTTATCTTTGTTTTGTTTTTTTTTCTCTTTGTAAAAAGTGCATGTTAAATTTGAATTTTATTTATAAAGGAAGTTACTTTGAAATAAACCAAACTGAAACAAGAAAATTTTCCTCTATTTGCCTTGATTTTTTATAAGTCATGCTCTAATATGATTTTTTTTTTCATTATAAATACGCATTTAACTAAAAAAAATTACAAGAAAAATTTTGGTCGAAAACTTCCTCAATCTTTACTTTTCATTTCGTTTATTATTTCATATTTTTTTCATACTATTTGTGCCTTTTTAGTTAATAATTTTTTTTTTCTTTTTATAAAACACACATAATTGTTCCGCTTCAGAAAAACATTTCTTTTGGTTTTTGATAAATCAAAATCTTACAGACCAGAAGAAAAGTCTAACTGCAGCAAAAACGCAATCCAAATACTAAGAAAAAGAAAAAAAACTGAAACATTTTTCAAGCTCTCGGTTTTGTGAACAATTATCACGTGCAATCATGAAACTGGTACAAAATCCAACACAGAAATTAACTAAACTTAAACTCAAATCTAAGCAACACTTTCGTTTTCATTTAGAAAAAAACTAAAAACTAAATAATATTAAATGTAAGTTGGAATTTTTTTCCTTTAAGCCAGATACAAGAAACAAAAACTCATACATGTTGCAAATGCTCGTAATTACAATCATTAACAATTATGAAAACAAATTTAAAAAAAAAAAAAAAATTAGAAATGCTGCCTGTAATTTAGAGGAACAAAAACTAAAAACGAATAAAACTTTAAGTTAAAATGCTATGCGGAATTGCCAGCAATTAGGAAAATTCAATGTTACATTTCAAATTCTGTGGGTTAAACAATTAGTGACACAGGTTTTGAAAAATACCCCGCAAAAACTTTACTTACCTGGTAAGTTAGCAAGTAATGTTGGAGAAATATAAGCACTACTTATTTTTCGACTGAAAAACTACTTATTTTTGTTCGAGTTCTCCACAGAATTCAGTACTTACAATACACTAACTAGATGTCACAAAAGGTCTAGTTATTATTTAACTACCAGTAAGCTGAATTGTAAGTACTTACAATTTACTTACTAGAAGCCAAAAAATAACTAGTTTTTATTTAATTGGCGGTAGTTAATAGACCTAATAAGTAGTTATGGAGCTAGTTACCAGTAAGTAAATATTCAGTACTGAAAACAAGACAACTAATAAGTAGTTATTTAGTTGATTATTAGTAAGAAAATATTCATAACTGAAAATACTAGTGGTGAAAAGTACTTACTGAGGTCATGACTAACAAGTATTTATTGAAGTTTGCAGAATAATGACAATTGATTTGACAACTATTTACCAGGTAACGTATGAAATAACTACGACCTATTACCAAAATTCAAATAGTTTTTCTAAAAAAAAAAAAAAAAAAATAAAAAACAAAAAAAAAACATAGTAAATATCTTATAAATAATGCAAATGTCTTTTATATCTTCACCGCAAAAACATTACTTACCTAGTAAGTTAGCAAGTAATGTTTGAGAAATATAAACACTACTTATTATTCGGCTGAACAACTACAGAAGTGAAAATAATAGAAGTGAAAAATACTTACTGAGGTCATTACTAGTAAGTACCTACTTATTAAGTCTTTTAGAATAACGGCAATTGTAATGACAACTACTTACCAGGTAACATATGAAATAACTACTACCTATTACCAAAATTCAAAAAGTATTTCCTGGGTTTCTATCATATCTAATCCTGATTACCTAAATCAGAAAAAACGGCTAAATGTTGACCAAAAACGGCTTAACAGCATTTCATTACAAAAATAAAAATTTCAAATTCAAAATCAAAAATTATTCTCGGGAATACAAAATTTATTTTTAATAAGATTTCTTAAAAGATTTTGTTTGTTGTGCTTAATTCCCTTTTTTCATAATTAATAAAAATACTGAAATTTATTGTTGGAGGAAAAGCTGTTCCTATGCGCATTTCACTGGTTGCTTAGGCCAGATCATCAGGAAACGGTCTCATAAACAATTTTAGAAAACCCAAAGCTATCAGCAAACAAGACTACAGAGGGAATGAGAATTACATACGCTCAAAAAAAATTATTTGCAACGATATCGAAACTTAAACAAAATACCAACAATAAAACAGTGAGTTTATCTTTTCTTACATTACCCACTACAATTAGTTGGAATTCTCCCAACATTAATTGTAGTTATAAGTGGGTAAAGAAAAAACAAATTAAAAACAAAAACAAATTGCTTTTATTGTTTTCGCAAGAAATCAAAATAAAAACAATTTGCCAGTTCAGTTTTTTATGTACGTGCACCTGCAAAAATTTATTATCAAAGTTGTTTTTGGGAATACAATTTTTTATTAAAAGATTTTGTTTGTTGCGCTTAATTCCCTATTAATAAGATTTATCTATGACGTGCTAAATTCCCAATTTTTATTATTGATTAAAAAACTGAAAATTATTGTAGAGGGAAAGCTAGTTTCTATGCGTATTTCTCGAATGTCGAAAAAAGTTATAAAACTAGGTTTTTTACAACAAAATTATTTACTCATGACCTCCGTATTTAATACATTGTGGCAGTTACAAATGCATAACAAAAAATTTTTTCATCAGTGCAGGAGGGTCGATTTCGGCCGAAAATCCATAACTTCTTAATTTCTTTAAGACGATAGCTTAAAATGGTATCGAAATTAAGAGAAGCATATGTGATCCCTCGATAAGATTTTGGACATCTACATACAGGGGTAGATGACTACCCAAAAGTATCGAACAAAATTAAAAAAAACGGGTATTAGAGGTTTACCTTTTGATCTATTGTAAAGATTATATTGGTAGTTCGTGGAATATCTATGTATGCTTTTCTCCCGTCCTTTTCTTTTTGACTAACTCAGTAAAAAACAAACTAGAGTGCTATATTTGACTGTGCCGAATCTTTGATGCCCTCTACCGAAAGTTGGAATATATACATATATGTATATATATATATATATAACTAAAATTTTAAAGCTGTAATAGTACCTATGCATACATGTTATATATCGGAAATTTTTAGCAGAACATATTTTCTGAAAACCTCGGAAATACAATAAAGGTTTGACAAAAATACAAATCTTTTTTAAAGAATACTTATTTTCGGGAACCTTTGATTTTCCCGAGTCCAACTTTTCTTACAAAAGTAAATCGAACATTTCTTCGTAAAGACGTCGGTATATAAATCTGTCAAAGCGGGTAAAAAATGGCCGAGTAATTAATAAAACACTAAAATGGTTCCCGAAAATACTCGACAAAAACTCGTCTAAAAACCCAAAAAAAAATTTTTTTTTTTAAATTTTAACGCCATCGTTTTAAGCCTACAATTTTACCTTGGATAGGATATAGTTAAGCAATTTGAAATCGGATAATCTTTTTTTTAACATACCTATTATAAAAAACCTTAAAAATTAACGCGTAAAACTATGAATTTTTCGACAAAAACTCGTCCAAAACTGGAAGAAAATTTTTTTTGGAAAAATTGCTATCGCCATCGTTTTAAGCGTACAATTTCACTATGGAAAAGTAATATTTAAAAAAAAAGTTATTACTAAAAAAAAACCTTAAAAATAAAAGTTGAGAAAAAGTAAAAAAATAATTAAATTTGGACGCCTCGAAAATAATTTTTTTGATATTTCGTAGTGGAATTTTTTTTCTCATCGCAAAAGCTATCGAAAAATCGATGGCACAATATCGATTGCCTAATCGACCCATATATAACTATATCTATATTATAATAATTAGTATTGTGGTTATTTTATTGAACTGTTAACGGTTTTTAATTCAAATTTTGATATTTTAATCAGGCTTAAGTTTATTGAATTTAATTTTCATATAATTATTTTTATGAAGAAAGGAATTTTACAACATGAAATGAATTAAAATTTATTGATAATTTTTCATTCTTGACTAAGCTGGGAATTGAACCCAGGTTTTCACGGACAGGTTGCGCAAGAAGAATTCTTGACAAAAAGTACGAAAAAAAAGAAGTGAGGAAGAGCATGTAGATCAATTAAATAGGTAATCATTCATTTAAAGCAAATTTCGATCTACCAAGGTGAAATACCATTTGGTTTAAAGATATCTATATTATTTTAATCGATCTTTACAAAAACGGACTGCAGCATTAAAATTGGTTCCGACTTAGATCTATATTAAATTATTGACTGACAATCAGAAAGTTTTATGCTTTTCTTTTTAGAAATTTGAACTAGCTTGAGCAAAATATCATGATTCGTAAAAGTTTTAGACGAACTAAAATAATTTTCATAGCGGGAATTTATATTGGATCCGTGGTAAATTATGTGTCAATCATTCCAAAATTCTGTAGTGTTATTTCTGGTATTAAGAAAACATAAGTTAGAATAAATTCCAATACAGTAGTGAAATTAGTTTTATCGTTCACAGAGAATTTCAGAAGGCTGCTTAATATGGGATCTAAGATAAATTATGGACAATTATGAATAAATTATGTGGGCTTCTGCAAATGGTTTGAAAATTAATCAAAACAAGTCAATATGCTTAGAAATTACCAGGAATAACACACGAATTGTGAAGGACTAGAATGTTTAAACTGGACATTCAAGAATTGAACTTGTAAATACAGCAAGAAATTTAGGTTTAATATTCAACAACACATTAACTTGGTCTGACCATATTAATCCGGTATGTGGTAAAATATATGGCATGTTACGTAATTTATGGGCCACGCAAACAGTTCACCCCTCTTAATATAAGAACATTGTTAGCAAGAACTTATATTCTGCCTACTCTATTATACGGCTCTGAAATATTCGCTGGATGTTCCTCTATAGATAAGAGAAATCTCAACACCACTTATAATAACATTATTCGGAATGTTTTCGGTTTTAAAAGATTTGATAGAGTCTCGGAATACGCAAGTAGATTTATGGACTTATATTTCAATAACCTATTAAATATGAAATGTCTAAGTTTTCTTCATAAAATCAATATGACAAAAATACCATGAACCTATTTAATTGAATACGATTTGCCAGATCGCGTAGAGGTAGACATAAAATTTAATTTCGACATCGAAGTCAACAGCATCTGAATGCCAATTTTTTGTCTTTAGCATACGTCTCTGGAATCAACTCCCAAGTCACATCTAAAGCACAAACAACGCAATAAATTTTAAGAAAATACTTACCAAAACTTTAAAGTAATTTTCCTTTTTATATAATTAAATTTTTTTCTTTTAAGTTTATCAAGTTAAATATACACAGAAAAACTGTTTTTATCAATTAAAAAAATGGTTTAAAAAAGTATTTAAATTTAATTAATGTGATAATTGAATCAATTATTTTTTTAGTTGATAGAATCAATTATTTTTTTAGTTGAAAGAAAATTAAAAATTTAATATGAATTTATTTAGTATTGTGGTTATTTATTGAACTGTTAATGGTTTTTAATCCAAATTTTGATATTTTAATCAGGCTTAAGTTCATTGAATTTAATTATTATTAAATGATTTTTATGAAGAACGGAATTTTACAACATGAAATGAATTAAAATTTATTGATAATTTTAATTCTTTACTGAGCTGGGAATTGAACCCAGGTTTTCACGGACATGTTGCCCAGACTAGTTTCGATTGATGGGGTTTGCCGTTTAGCTCTCACCGCCATTGACGATGGATGACGTCATTAGTCAAACATCAATCTTTAAACCAAATGGTATTTTACCTTTGTAGATCGAAATTTGCTTTGAATGAAAGATTACATATTTTAATTGATCTACATGATCTTCCTAACTTCTTGCTTTTTCGTACTTTTTGTCAAGAATTCTTCTTGAAATCCAAAGTATATTTTTTTTTGTTTTTTGTGTTTTTATCTTTCTTTTTTCTTGTTGACACTTTTCAGCACAACTTGAAGGACAAATGTAAACATATAGCTCGTGCCTTAGCTGTGAACAGTTATTAGTATTGTGGTTATTTTATTGAACTGTTAATGGTTTTTAATCCAAATTTTGATATTTTAATCAGGATTAAGTTCATTAAATTTAATTAATATTTAAGTTGTTTTAAAATAAGTTTTTAATTAAATATCAAAAAACATTAATTGACTTTTTCGTTTAAAATAAAATAAGTTAAACTTGTAGAATTGTTGTTGGGAATTCTCAATATTTAATTAAATAAATTAATACATTGTTTGAAATGGCAAAGTTTTTTGATCACTTTTTTAATGAAATCATTCAATATAATATAATCATTTTGGTAATCGGTGCAGAATCAAAAACTTATTTGCTTGACATTATGATTTTGGTATAAACTTGGTGATTAGAGACAGTTTTTAATTTTTTCTGTGTATTTGTATAAATTGTTACTAGACACAAATATTATTATTAATTTTTTTTTAATTGATCCTTGTTTTTTATGTATTTTGCTTTTAGTAAAATAATTTTGTTCAACATTTTTTATTTTTCGAATTTATTCTATGAGCTAAATTTCAGTTATGTATTTTATAAAGTTTTTGTAATAGTTCTATTCCTTCAATTTTTAGGAATGACTTTATACAATAAAGTGTAATAAAGTAACTTATGAAAAAAAAAATAATTCCCAGATTCTATTTGTTAAAATAATTTTGTTAAACTTTTATCATTTTATATTTGTCTTTAACTATTCTGATTCTAATGCTGTAATTTATAAGATATATTATCTTTGTGTATTAGAAATTCGATGTTTATAAATAAATAAATAAAAACTCTGACCTCTCCAAAAAAACAAAATTAAAGGATGGAAGTTAGCCGCAGAATAGAAAAAAGAAACCAATTATGAAAATTGTGCAACATTTTCATCATTCAAACCGCTAAAAAAAACACAATTGTACATTCCCGAAAAATCTTGCTATACCATCGCTATCAATCTGCTAATTAAAACATATCGTCAAAATCATGGTCACCAATGTCTAATATTGAACAAAATATAATTACAACTGTAGAACGTGTCCGGCGACTTTCATCGGAATCTTCATACGTTCAACTGACAAAAAATGGCTTGACTACGAAAAGAAACATATAAACAACATCTTCAAATTTTGAACTTAATTGTACATTAGGCAAAAAAGTCTTAAGTCCAATTTCTCTAATTTATCATCAAAAGTTCCCCTGTCTGTTACGGTAATAAAATTTGAAAGTCTGCACGCAGAGAAAAAATATGTTTAAAGATGATCACCTCCAACAAAACTATTTTTTAAGAAGCCACAACCATATTATGGTTGTCTTTAAACATGTTTTGGTTAAATATGACAATAATTTGTTTTTAAATTAACAAAAGTTTTTTCCTCTTATCCAAGAGCAACATTCTATTGTTGAAAATCAGCCATGGTATCATAAGTGTTAAACATATTTGAGTTATAATTAACCAAAACATGTTTGGAGGCAGCCATAATATGGTTGTGGCTTCTTGATGGAGAAAAAATTTAACCATAATTTGTTTGTCGGTGACAAAAGTATGACTAAATTAAGCATAAATTAAGCCCTCGTAAATGTTTCTGAGGATATCAGACACAATCTTGATAATGGTTATATGTTACGGTTTTGGTGCTCGTGGATCACTCTAAGGCATTAGATTCTGTTAATCAAGGAATTCTTTGCAATAAACTCTATAATAAATTCAACTTTACTTCAACTGCCGTCTCTCTGCTAGCCTTATATCTTTCTAATCGTTTCCAATCTGTATACTTGTGTAATAAAATTTCCACTGCCCTCGAAAGGAGTACCGCAAGGTTCTATTCTAGGTACACTACTGTTAACATTATACATTAATTATTTATGCAGATGATGTTCAAATATATATAAGCTGTAAGAAAGGATTTATTCGTCAATGCACTGATAAGCTTAATGAGGATCGCAATAAAATATTTTTATGGGCATCGTCAAATGGACTTTATTTAAAACCCAAAAAATAAAAATGCTTATTAATAACTCAAAGAAATCAAACCACCGCTATGGATGTTCCAGTATCATTAGGTAATCAAAATATTGCAATTGTAGAATCAGTTGGGAATCTTGGAATAATTTTTAACAAATCGCTCACTTGGAACCATCACATTAATTCAGTATCTGAAAAAATATTTGTGATGCTTAGAACAGTGTACCCTACACAACATCTTACACCTTTCAACACTCGTGTGCTTCTATCTAAAACTTTTATAATGCCGCAGCTTCTATATGATTATAAAATTGTTGCCTATTGTGATGCAGAAAGTAAGAGGAGATTATTAGTAGCGTATAATGCGATCCTACGTTGTATATACCGTATTAAGAGATATGATGGAACCTCTGAGTATTCTAAGTCTTTGTACGGAGTTATCCTCATGGACCTGCTTAGGATAAGATCATTAATTCTACTCCACAAGGTAATATATACCAAATAATTAACTTATTTTTTTAGCCGCCTTCAATTTGCACGATCCAGTAGAGCCATTAATCTTATACAATTCCGATATCGAACCCTAATCTCTAGATGGCAATTTTTTATTAATACAATATTTCTGTGGAACTCATTACCCAACAGTTTAAAAATGATTTTATCTCAAATTTTCAACTATCTTAAATATTGATTCATTTTTGATTATACATATGGGGGATTTCATATCAAGTGACCGAACTTTTGAAATCGATGTCTTCCGATTTGGATGAAATTTGAAAAAAAAAGTACCCGCTTAAAAAATTAAAAAAAAAGTTTTATATTTAAAAAATTTTTTTTAAAAATTTAAAAAAAAACAAAAAGATTGAATGAGAAAGAACACCTGTTTTGCCAAAATGTCAAATTTTGACCCCCTCTAACACAGAAACTTTTTGACCGATCTTGTTGAAAGTTTGTGTCTAAACTACTACCCAATAGGACTTACTTTGGTGCAAATTTCATCCAAAGCGGAAAAAATCGATTTCAAAAGATGGGTCAATTGACATGAAATCCCCCATATATATTTTTCTCTTATTATGGATTGATTTTTAATTTCATTTATTCTTATACCTGTATAATTTAATTTATTTGTTTTTATATGTTTATTTTTTGTTCCTTGAAAATATTGTAATTATTATCACAAATTGATTGTATCGCTATAAGATCTCATACTGATCATATACTGTTGTATGTGATATCCGCATTAAATAAATAAATAATAAATCGAATCAAATAATATATTTATTAAAATATTTTTTAAGATTTTTCAAAAATATTAAATTTTAAGACGTGACAGATAAAAAACATAAAACCTCAATATCTCAAAACTACTTAAATGGAGATGTGAGCTTCTTTCTTATGAGGGCAGTATACCTGTTTTACACTAAGCGATATTTCGCACAAAAATTTTTCATGAAACGGAAGATTGGGCCGAAGGATGTAGAGGCGCTTGCAGTGTAAAAACTGTTGCATAAAATGTAAAATCAAGCAACAATTTGATGATCGTCTTTAATATGTTTCATAAATATTCTTAACATTTAATAGTTTAACATCAAATTAAAACTTGTGGCTTGCAACAAAAAACGTTACGTCTGAACGTTTACGAGTTTTCGAAGGGACTCTAAAGATATATTTTTCTGCAGATTAATGTCGCCTAATCTGAAACAGATAGTACTCAAGAAGCCGAAATATATTTACTTTGTGGGATATTTGATGAATACTTCTGGGTGCTACAAATGAAATGACAAACTTAATGTACTTTTATCAAACACTCTTGTGATAGTTAATACAACTAACTCTATCTGTTATAATATCATTAAACCCTAATCGACAAATGTGGAAAATTTATTATCATTCAGATAACTTTAAATAAATATTGGCTTTGTAACGTTTTACACATCTATCTCACCCTCACCACTTCCAACATAAATACCCAACTCTCGCTTAAATGTGTTACATTTATTTTATTATCAGTTACCACAAATCAATCATAAAAAGAGTTGATTTGTGTTGCCATCCATTCATCCATCCATTTCAACCAACAACTAACCATCTTTCCGAATGACCAGCAATTCAGCCATCCATCCATCCATTCATTTATGAGTTTATCTAATAAAAAAATAATGTTTGATTTTGAATGGAAAAAACAACAACTTATTGACTTAAAATCTAAAACAAACTATAAAATACATGGAACGGAAGACCACATTTTGAAAATTAAATATCTAAAGTATTTATTTCAACAAAAGTGTGAACGTTTCTGTGTCATTTTGTATGATCTTTAAGTAAATAAAACTCTTGTGGTGACGGGGTGGGTACATGTGCATGCGGTCTGGTCTGTCTATTGCAAGGCTTTGAAATGAACGTTACCAACAATCTATAAGTACTTCAACTCTAGTACTTAAAGTCAGTTCATTTTGTATTTGTCAACAATCTGCTCTAACTTTTTATCTTCTCTACTTTACACCGAATGTTTTTAACGTTATTTTTCTTTTACTCTAGTATCGATGCTTAAGCCTCTCATACACGACATGTTTTTTACATCTGATTTCTCAACTTTTCAACTCACATGTAATTCTGCATGTCTGCTAAAATTGTTGTTTTACAGAATGTTTATAAAAACACTATGCAGCAAATGTGAAAAAAATTTTTTTTAAATAACCACTAAATTTTTTGATCCGCTAAAATCACCTAATTGCAAAAATTATTATTATTTTAAATTCTATGGTAAGGTTTTTTTTAATTTTTTTCTTCTAAAATTTGAGATTTTTGAAGAGACTGCTCCATACATTTTATCGTAACTTTAGTATGACGTTCTCGATATTGTTATGCAATTCGTCAAAAAAAAAAAAAATTAAATTACACCAGATTTAAGTCGATCTAATATCATTTTTTGATTCAGCCATTAGTTTTGGAGTTATTGAGGCACAAGTGGATTTTTTTTTTTGTCTAATTATAATTTTGGACTAAAAAATTCATAAAAAATTTAAATCAACTAGTACTTCCCATTTTTAGTAATTAATCGTTAAGTTGAATCTTTTAGAAATCAAAAAAATCTTATATCATGAAAATTCATCCATGATGAATTTTTTTTTATTTCTTTAGGCTGCAACTTTACGATTAATTAATAAAAATGGGAAGTATTAGTTGATTTAAATTTTTTATGAATTTTTTAGTTCAAAAATTATAATTAGACAAAAAAAAATTGTTTTCCACTTGTGCCTCAATATCTCCAAAACTAATGGCTAAATCAAAAATTGATATTAGAACGACTTAAATCTGGCGTAATTCAAAATTTATTGACCATAGAATTTTCAATAATAATGATTTTTGCACTTTGGTGACCATAGCGGATCAAAAAATATAGTGTTTTTTCAGGAAATTTTTGATTGTTGCAAGCTTACACTTAGTCGCAAAAATAATCAAATTGAAATCAAAAACAAATTTTAGTATTTTATTATTGCTCTCAATATAAATATGCGAAAGAAATGTTCTTGTCGGCAGTAAGTAAATTTTTTTGAAACATTTTACTCGCAACTATTTAACAGGGTCTTCTGTGTGATTTTTATCGCTGCGATTCGTACTTCATGGGTAAAAGAGGAGAGAGGAATCTTAAGTTGCACACAAGCGAGTGTTTTCTTTCGATTCATTTTGTTCCCTTATTCGTTCACCCATTGTTCATTTGAGAAAAAATTGATTTAAGTTCGGTGGCAAATCTCTTACTCACAGAAAAAGTTGCTGCGATAAAAATTGCACAATCTAAAAGTCAAAGCAACTTTAAAGAAGAACCGGCAAAAGTTGCAGCGACCAAAAACGCTTGATGTAAGTGGACATTTACTTTCCTTTGACATGGTCTCTGTTTTTATACCCTCCACCACCACTAGTGGTGAATGAGGGTATACTAAGTTTGTCATTCTGTGTGAAACTTTTTTATTATACATCTAAGACCCCCATAAAGTATATATATTCTAGCTCATTGAGTAATTTTAAGTCGGTTTAGTCATGTCCATCTGTCCGTCTGTTGAAAACACGCTCACTTTCGAAAAACGCAAAAGAAAAGAACAAACTTGGTCTCAAATTGATTGTAGCTATCCTAAGCAGTTTGAGATCGAAATCAAGCAACATCGGATCAGTAAGATCAGAGCTATGAATCAAAATGTGGAACCACCACCCTTACAAAATTTATCATTTTGTTACAAAAACTAACATTAATCACACTGTAAAATTTCGTAAAGATCGGTTCATAACTTGCACTAGGCCCCATATAAACCCTACTCCCGGAAAACAGGTTAGTACGCCTAAAACCGCTATAAATAACGCTATCATAATAAAATTTGGTACGTCACAGTTTTATAGGACCAGAAATTACACTGTAAAATTTTTTGAAGATCGGTCCATAATTTACACTTGGCCCCATATAAACCCTTCTCCCGGAAAACAGTTTAGTACGCCTAAAACCGTAATATATAATGCTATCATAATAAAATTTGGTACGTCACAGTTTTTTGAACTAGAAATCACACTGCTTAATTTCGTGAAGATCAGTCCCATATAAACCCTACTCCCGGAAAACAGGTTAGTACACCTATGAACGCAATTAATAATGCTATCATAATAAATTTTAGTATATCATAGTTTTATAGGACTAGAAATCACACTAATAAATTTCGTGATGGTCGGTCCATAGTTTACCATAGGCCCCATATAAAACCCACTTTGGGAAATACAAATTAATTCGCCTAAAACCTTAGCAGATATATTTATTGCGGTAAAATTTATTTCAACTTATGGCGATTTCTTTTCTGAGAAATATGTTGCATAAATGGTACATGCTCTATCTCTTTTGTGTAGAGCATGTACCATTTATGCAACATTTTTCTCAGAAAAGAAATCGCCATTAGATTCATATGGCCAGGAAAAATATCATGCAATTTTGTGATATACGGTCCATAATTTACCTTATATCCCATATTAAGCAGTCATCTGAAATTCACTGTTCAAAATAAAGACAGCTGATGGCAGAATCTAAGTGAAAGTTCGTCAGCCAATCTTGCCTCTGACTCTTACCCTGGCTTTCCACATGCAAGTAGTGTATATGTATGAATTATCAGCGAAAATGTTGAAGAAATAGTCGCAAGACTTGCAAGTTGCTTGAGTGTTTAAACAGTCAGTTGTAAGTTAGTTTTTCAAATGTCTTCGAAGCGAAAACATCTTATGAAAAAGGCTTTATTTTTAGGCTTAAAACACATTATCATGTTAACGATATTATGAAATTAATATTATAATTTCTTCATTAAAATATTTTGTTTGTTGTGCTTAATTCCAGCAAACAAGACTACAGAGGAAATGAGAATTACCTACAAACACTCAAAAAGTCTTTTTTGCAACGATATCAAAGCTTAAACAAAATACCAAACAATAAATCAGCGGAATTCACCCTTGATAGTAAAGTCCCTTGTAGACCTTGTTAATCATATAATTTTAGTAAAAATACTAACATTTACAATACTGCAACAACAAAATGTATTAGACTAAAATATACTACGCTGTGGTTGAAAAATCCCACAAAAAGCAGTAGTAAACAAAGTGTGTGAATTTACCAAAATAAAACAGTTGAAGAAACTTTATCTGTCTCTTTCTCTCACTCAGCAAATTCATTAATTTATAATGCATATGAAAATGACACTCATGCTTTGAAGTATAAAATCGTATTATATATAACAGAGTTGTACACTTAATACAAAGGGTGAAAACCGCTAGTGATGAGTTTATCTTATCTTACATTCCCCCTATGGTTATAATTTCTTCTTTATTTTATTTTTGGTCCATCTTGATGAAAAAAATTATGTTTATTTTTAACACATATACAGTATTGCCGTAGTTAAAAATATCATAAAATTTCTGAGAAAATTTTTTGATTAACCATTTTTTTTAATTCTTGCAATTTATGCTTAAAAATACCATTAAGATGTGTTGCTGTATAGAAGTGTTTTTGTTTTGGTTTTTATTTTTATAAATACACAGACATTTTATTTTACTAAGTACTAGTATGTATATTGATATAATGCTCATCTACAGTAACACTGTTTCTTCATTTGTCATTTTACTTGCTGCAAGTGTAAAAAATGTACTTGCAAGAATATTCTCTTGCAAGCTGAGCTGCAAGTACGAAAAATGTGATGGTGTTAGTGAAAAAATGTGAGTGTAGTGAGTTTTTCGAACCCCAGTAGCTCGTTTCTGTATTTCTCGCATTGCAAAATTTCTCACATTAAGTGTGAAACAAAAAATTCCATCGTTTCTCGATTTGTGAGAAAAAAGTGTTTCTGTATTTGATTGCGAGAACAGACAACACAGATTCTGTTTTAACTGGAATACTTCCAGTAATTAAGTGTCAAATGCAAGCGAAACGTCAACGAAAGAAATAGATATAATAAAAATAGGGCTGCCAGATTTGTCTATTTATCGTCATTTTGACGATTTTTTGTTCCAAAATTGGCAAAGTGCCGATTTACTGATTTTTTCTGGTGAAGATATTATTCAGTCTTCGAAATAAAATAATTTTAATTAGCTTAGTATGATTATATATTCTGCACCACAGAAAAACCATATCTTTAAAAAGCATGGCAGCTTCAATTGTTATTTCCTTAGATTATTTAATACATTTGTTGATGGGATCAATACATTAAACTATTACACCATTTTTAATCAATGCACTATAAGAAATTTTGGCCTTTTTTTTTTGGCAAGTTCAATATGATATTTTGTTACGCCTTTAAGAGATATTTTCAGGAAAAAAACAGTCTGAAATTTTAAATTGTCATCGGATTAAAGAGAAAAATAAAATAAATAATTTTATTTAAATAGACCTCAAGTTTAAGTATGTATAAAATATGTATTTTACCCATGAACTTTACCAATTTTTTTGATTATGTTTTAATAAAAATCGAACAAAATTTGTCAAAATTAATTTTAAATTGTCCGATTTTTTTAAACAAATTAGCCGATTTTTTTTTATTCTTTCTTAGGAAATTAACGATTTTTTCAAAAATTTATCTGGCAGCCCTGCATAAAACGAAAGCAATGAAGGGCTTAAAAAAATTAAAATAACAAAATTTAACAATTGTGTTTTATTTATTTTCATCATTAAAATTCTTTCCCTTCAAATAATAAAAAAAATAATACACATACTTGCGTACATAGATACATAATTTGTGCTCCATTTTTTAAATTTTATTTTTCTCGCATCAATTTTAAATGTAACTTATTTTGACAGTTCTTGTGAGAAACTTTTAGCAAAATATTAATACAGAAACACTTTTTCTCACATCCTTCCAATAAATGCTGGAAAATTATTTAAATGACAGATAATTCTCCCAAAGTAAATATACAGAAACACTTATGTGAGAAAAACCATTTTTTGTTTCATATTGCACTGTTTTTGTTATAATTCACTTGTTTCATGCGGGAAATTTTACGATGCGAGAAATACAGAAACGGGCTACAGGTAACAGTAGCAATGTTATAAAGGTAACACACGACATATATTGCAGTGCGAAATTTGACAAGTTAGATCTAAAAAGCATGACGTGTAAGGGAGGCTATAGGGATTTATAATTATATTTGGGGTATTCACAAGGTGTGCTATCAAGTCATATTGTCATAATATCCTAATATTTTACAATAGTTTAAAATAAATTATTGTTGTGTTTCAAACAAAATAGTCCTTAAATAATAAGACTTTTTATCCTGTGTTTATTATTTTGTCATAACCACACCGTAGAAATCTAAATTATGAGGGGTTGCTGCAAGCAGTCATTTTTTCTTTTTATTATCTCAAGACATATGACTTTATGACTACATTGTGAATACCCCAATTGTAAGTATGCAATCGTATGCAATCGTACGAGCTACATTTATGAACGTTACAACCGCACCACACCATTTAACCAACCATCCAGGCAGTGAATTAACCACTCCAATTCCATTGCACACACGCACACACCTTTATTGACTCTTCGATGACGGACCGATATAATTTTTTTATTTATTTTTATTAATTTGGATTTTTTTTCTCTGTTTCGTGCTGAGATAATATTTGTTTTTTATAATTTTCCCCCTTTTCTTATCTTATCGGTGTTATATTTTGGAATATGCATTTATTGATGGTAAATACATCTGGCCGGTCTGAGGAGCTGTGTAGCCGTCATATTTAAGTACATTTCAACATTTTAACACGTTCAAATATGAGATTTGATGATAAATAAAAAATATTATTAATAATTTTTTCTATATTTTATATTTAACTATAACTCTATTTTATTACATTTTTTTAGATAATACAATTTACTTTGCCATTAATGAGGCCTTTCGAAATGAGAACAGAACTCTGATCTGAACAAATTATTTATTATTAGAAATGAAATCATTAAAAGATGAACTAATATTTACAATTTTTGTAGGGAAAAAACCGAATGTTTGTATCGCAAAAGGCTTGTCCTAAAACAAAGTAATCACAGTATTGAACAATAAGAGTCATTATTACATTTTGTTATTTTTGTAACATACAGAGAATAAAGATCGTGATAAAGGAAAGTTGTTGTCAATCAAAGAGTTTAATTGTAACAATTGAATTTTTTTATTCACAAGTTACTTAATTATTGTTTTATTTTGGAAATACATACATAAATTTTAAACAAAAAAAGAATTAGTATAATTTAAATTTTGTTTTTTTTTTTTACATTAATACTAGGGTATTCATTTAATCGAGCTTTTGCTTTAATTGGTTAATCGCTCGATTAATTAACCGAGGTTTTGGTTTAATGGGTTAATAATCGGGTAATTTTGTAACTGATCGGTTAACCGATTAATAAAATTTTTTTTATAAATTAGGTAATTTTAATATGGTAATAAAAATGCATAAATTTATTATTATTTGGAGTTAAAAAAAAAATAACACAACAAACATAACGATTCTTGAACTAGAACGAGCAAACAAAAAATAGGTCATAAATATGTAAACATATTTTTTAATTAATACATAAATATTTTTTAGTAATCAAAAAATAAACTGTAAAATAATTTTGTTTGTTATTTCAATAGTTTAAGAAGATCTTAAGAAATAATCTTTTAGAAAAATGTTTATGATTTAAGCGATTCTTTTCTTTAGTTTTGATAAAACATGACTGAAAAATGTCTCTCTTTTATCGTAGATGTTGGAGAAATCGGAAACAACCCATAATACAGAATATCTAATTTCTCAGTCCTTTTCCTGGATTTCTCTAAACATATAAAATCTTCCATTATGCCATTAGAGTCCTGTTTGAATTTTGTGAAATGTTTAGCACTTCTAATTGTTTCGGTTAATTCTGTTAGAAGATTGATATTATATGAGAAGATATGAGAAGAAACATATAACTAAGCACATACATATAAAAAGTACGTGAAACAAAAAGCTGTAGACAGCAAACACTTCCCAGCTATCATTTTGTATCATCATCGAATCTTTTAAGAATCAGCTGCAGTAGATAAATAACCGTATATGAGCTCATTTTTCGATCATAAATGATACTCTCGTTGTGAGAAAATGGAACCCTACCGATGAATCACCTCAAAGAATCATTTGTGATATAATTTGCTGATTCCTGTTTAATCATATGTGAATACTTTTTCAATCGTTATATCACTAGAGCGATTCAAAACATTTAGAAATTATTATTTGAACATATGAATGAATCCATTTTTGCTCAAGTGATACATCAGTTTTTAATTTCAAAAGTAATCTGAAAACGCTCATTTAGGTTGTTTTTACAAAAAATTATCACCCAAATGCTAGCTGGGTTATTTGAAATAAAGATCACTAATTTGTTTGTATGAAAAAATATTTTCTAAGCACATTCCTTTTGTATATGAGACGAAACAAATCATTAAAAACTCAAAAAAATATGTTATGATCCTACAAAATATTCAAAATTTCGCTACATCGGCTTATCGACTACAATTAACCGGTTAAATCGTTAATCGAAAATAACCAATTTTAAATTAACCGATCAGGTAATCGGGTAGTAATTAATCGGTATTCGAATGAATATCCTAATTAATACTGTTTGATCAAAAAATCACTGATACTGCAAAACTATAGACTTCTATTTGTTAAGATGATTAAGATTGCAATACTCGTAAAATAAGTTTGTACCAAATCAATTCTAAATACCAACATAATAAGATGGTATTTAGAATTAATAAGATATGTGTACAAAGACTCTTTCAGGAAAGACATTTGTATCGGGGCTATGCAAAATAATGGACGGATTCTCTTTATTTTCAATATGCTTAGGCCCTGTAACAAATATAATCTATGTGCCAAATTTCAGCAAATGATCTCTAAAATTGCGACTTGTAATTTGCGCTAGCTAGCCGGCCTGCCAACCAGATGGACGGACATCGTTAGATCGATTAAAAAAGTCGTTGGTTATACCAAAAGGTGCGTTTATGACCAACATTTTTAGTTGTTGCAAACATCAGCACAAACGCATAATACTCTATCCACTTTTGTGGTGTCGTCCTAAATTCAGTGTTTTATTAAGGTGGTATCTATACAAATCAATCTAAGTTGATGTTATTAATCTCAAATAATTTTATGAGACAGGTTTGGTTTTAAAAATTCTGTGGTTTTCACGAATAATCGCGTAAGTCGGTTTTTACCGAAATTGAGATAATGATGTCAAAGTGTTACATTTTGCATTAGGTTTTTATAAGTATTAAGCTTTTTAGAATATAATGTAGTATTATTAATTTTTTTCTGCTAAAAACAACTTAAGTTAACTGTTTAATAAAATATTTTGCTATTATAACGATTTATGTCGACATACATCGCCAAAAATTGTAAAATTGCTGAATATGTTTCCAAATAAAAAGCATATGTGATGTTATGTTGTTATTCGTGCAAAAAATATGAAAGTATTTTTTGAAATTTTTTCTATTAATAACAACTCAAGTCGTAAAAATAACAACGTAAGTCGTCATGTGTGATTAAAATGATAACATTTATTTTTACAAAAATGAACTTATGTGGAGATATGATGTTATATTGCACACACTTAATGAGTCAATCAAACATATGCATTTTTAATCCTTTTACAGATTGTGATCCTGTGAGGTGTTTTTCATGAAAACTATGTATAATACGTAGAAAGTCACTGTTAAGAGGATAGTAAAGAAAAAAGTTTAAAAAAGCATCTACAGAAGCCGCAATTGAAAAAAATAATTGTTTTTGCTCTCCTGAAAAGTTTGGTTTTATAACTTACGCGATTATTCGTGAAAACCACAGAATTAACCTATTATTTCACAAAGCAGCCCTACAAATGAGGTCCCGGAATAAGGCAACTACAAGAGAAGAAATATGTCGTTCACATTTGACTTAAATATATTCCATACACAAGAGTTTTTTTAGTATTGAAAATAAGTTAAGTATGTCAATTATTTTACCTAGCTCCCACACAAATGTCCGGCCATATAAACTCTCTAAATACGGCTATTAGAGCTCAACGCCATACAACTCTTCCCGGTAGGCTAGCTGGTAGTGAGCTAGTCTATCAGCGCCGGGGTTGCGGGTTTCGATTCCCGCCAGAGACTCTGATCCACTGCAGACAAGCGTATAGCTTCGCGGGATTAGCATAGGTAATATTAAAAAAAAAAAAAAAAAAAAAAAAAAAAAAAAAAACCGATTGTTTCCCAAAATTGACTTTCAGGAGTTTCTAAATACCAAATTTTATTGGTTTTGGATGTAAAGTGTCTTTTTTTTAAAGAAAAACTAAAAATCAGTTAAAAATTTTCTGTGTTATAAAGCAAATAAAAACAAAACGAAAGAAAATCTGGAGCATCCTGTTTAAAAAACATATTTTCATCAAACGTCTTAGTTCTCCAAAAAATGTAATGTCTTTTTGTTAATTGATCGACTCTGAAGCATTTTCTAAACTGGGACAAACGATGTCCGTCCGTCTGGAAAGTTGCATTGATTACTGGCTGTAAGTCCATGAAAATTTTGTGAACAAAAGAAAAGATCGCAATTTCATTGTTTTTATTTGCCCTAGCACGAAGCACATTAAATATTATGAGAATAGAGGCTGGGTTCTACCTAATTCTTCTAGAAATGGCCTCTCCAAATAGATCCCTAGTGCCCACAAATCTTTTAATTATATATTCGTATTTAATTCAAAGTCAGCTAAAAAATGTTGTATTGCAACCTAAATTTTGTTACTTAACTTTACATAAATCGGTCTTTATTTGATAATTTAGCTCCTTTACAAATACCACTACCGAAAATTGTTTTCAATGCCATTAATTTTTTTTTTTCATAATATATTTATTAAATCTTCATATGTATATTTAATATAAACTAATAATAACACTATGCTAGTTGAAAAAACAGACAAGCCGGGCACATGGCGTTTTAACATAATTCGGGTACGCTGAATCCAGTGGCGCCCGCGGTTTTTTAAGATTGGCTCTGGTTTTCGAGATATACCGTTATTTCAAAAATGGAGGAGGTTGCACAACATTTGTGAATAAAATCAAAAGTTGCAAACAGATTTTAATCATTTATGGCTTGTTTTGTTTGGAATTTCGTTTTTTATACGTCTGCAGAAAGTTTTTATGAATTTTTAAAAAACAAAAATTTCGAAATTTTGTTAAAAAAATTATTTTATTATATTTCTAAAACGACTGCGGATATTAGAAAGAAGTTTTACCTTTCTTAAAGGAAATTTTATTGTGGAATTTCGGTTTTTTAAGTTTTTTCAATAAGCTAAAGCGTTTTTGAGTTACACGAACATATGTTATGCAACCTACTCCATTTTTGAAATAACGGTATATCTCGAAAACCAGAGCCAATCTTAAAAAACCGCGGGCACCACTGGATTCAGCGTACCCGAATTATGTTAAAACGCCAGGTGCCCAGCTTGTCACGAAAAAAAGTGTCAATTTCGTGCACAGTGTAATTAATCAAATCTTATTCAGATTCCTAAATTCACCTCCTGACAATGCCTGACGTAAACTCTCCTGATCACGGTTCCCGTTCAGATAGGTATTTAGCGCTCTTCTTTTCGAATTAATGCTGCAGTATCTCTTCTCCTTAAGTGAATGTGGCCGCCATCATTTAAAATATTTTGTGCTAATGGATTTGGGTGAAATTCAAATTAAAATTTAGTTTTTGTTTTAAATGTAAGTTAAACGAGTCACTTTTGCGCTCGCGTTTTACAAACAGGCAGTAAGTCCCAATTTACACGTTGCAAGTCTTATTGATCAGCTTGCTACTTTATAGGCGAGAGAGACGAGGAAAGAAACGATTCGTTGTCTCTCTCTTTCGCTTGTAAACAAGCAAGCTGATCAATAAGACTTGCAACCAGTGTGGCATTTTTGCAGTTAATTTAGCATTAAAATTTTTTTTTTACCTGCAAAATTTTCATTTAGTAGTTGGCATTTTATTTAGCATTTTTAAAAAATGTTTTTAGCTATTTTTAGCATTATTTTTAAATGTTTGACGAATAGTTTTATAGATTTTACTTAAATTTTTTTATAAATTATAATAAATTTTGAATAAAAATAGTTGTACTTAAAATTAAATTACGTATGAAAATTGATAATTCTTTTGTTAAGAAACATCTTACATCTTGTTAAAAAAAATACAATATTCTGGGAATATTAGAAATTCCATTATCATGTCGATTGTAAATATTATTTGCCCTCTTATATTACGATATATGTATAAGTACAAGGAAATTTCACTTTGTATTTAGATTAAAATGCAATGGTGTAAATGTTTGAAAAAATTGTTTGCTCTAAACCGCTGAAAAAATAATTATTTTAAAGCCTCAACTTTTCTTAAACTATAAAAAATAAAATTATCAAAAAATGTTGTATATCATGGAAATAAATCGTTTAAATTTTGCATATATCAGAGGTTTAAAATTTTATCTCAACTACCTGTGCTACATATTTATATGTAGATATCAGATGCTTTACTAAAATGTAGCCACTTGTTTAAATATTACCATTTCTTTCCAAAATTAGTCACTGAATTGTATTTAGGTTCGAATCAAATTTTATACTGGTAATATATTTTCAACAAAAATCTTTAAAAATTAAAGTTTTTGATATTTTAATTAGGCTTAAGTTCATCAAATTTTATTTTCATTAAATTATTTTTATTGAAGGAAGGAATTTACAATATGAAATGATTTTTATTCGACCCGAGTTCAATCATTTGATGTTGTAAATTCCTTCCTTCAATTAAATTAAAAACCAACAGATCAATTAAAAAATCACAATTGTTATCTTTAAAATTGTTTTGCATTATTTTAGCATTTTTTAAAATCATTTTTAGCATTTTTTGGCCATGTCTAATGCCAGATTTGGCTGTAAAATTTTTTTAGACCTGGCCACATTGCTTGCAACGTTTAAATTGGGACTAAGAACACAATTTCTTCGAATAAGCCAATTAATTTGAATTGCTTTAAGTTTCATTTGAGTTAGTTTTGCCTCTATATGGCATTTCCACCTTAAATGCGGATATTTTACATGCAAATGTTGAGATATTTGACGTGCAAATGTTGAGGTATTATTTGTTTATTAATTTTAATAGAGGGATACGACCACCTACGCATGGTGAATGTTATATGTATATATCTTTGCCTCATTGACCTTTAACTTCCATTATTTTAATCATATTTCCAATTGAAGTAGATGGTCCTGTAAGTAGCGAGATGCTTCATGACGCTGTTCGTGTACGCTTAGAAATTCTGTGTTAGCAGCAAGTGCTGAAGTTTGGGTGTAGTTATTTGTTGGTATGTTCGAAGTATATAGTAATTATAATAGAGGGCCAAAGATGCTTCCTTGTGTGACGTCAATTGGATTATTTTTATTCCTATGCGGGTTAGCTTTGTAAAGCCTAGAGTACACGGAAGATTAAAGATAAGGGATATTGACAAGGCTTTGCAAAACATCTGGTATTGATGAAATAAGCAATCAATTGCTTAAGCCTAGAGTACACGGAATGTGATATTCCACATGCGCATGTGGTTCTGACGTAATTTCGACGTCATCACACTACATACAATGTCCAATGTGGCTTTGTACTGACCACATGCGCATGTGGATTTTCACATTCCGTGTACTCTGCAATGATTGCTCATTTCATCGACACCAGATGTTTTTTTGCAAAAGCCTTCTCAATATCCCTTGTCTTAAAACTTAGTGGTATAGCTGTTTCGGCAACGACAGATGGTAATTCTACTGATATATCGCTTGGTACATTAGGGGTAAATACATTCTTTAAATGGCCAACAAACACCACTTCTTGTCCAACTTTCGAGTTTTACAGGGGGAGTTTAGAAATGACCGGTCTTTTAAAATTTTTTGTTGCACGCCATTATAAATAGTCAGATTGTCGATTTGCATCAAATTCTTTAAGATACTTTTCCAAGGATGTTATTTTTTGAATTATTGTCATTTTCGTGAATTATTTTTGTAAATTATAGTGCTTAAAATTTAACTAAAAGAATGTCAAAAAATCCTAGAATTTTTAATATGGAGAATAAATTTGGAAAATTTAATTTTATGTCCTGCCATAATTTGGGAAATAACTGCCAAATAAAAGTGGCAAGAAGGAAATTTAAAAAAAATCCAAAATTTATTTCCCGGTAGGCTAGCTACTAGTGAGATAGTCTATCAGTACCGGGGTTGCGAGTTCGATTCCCGCCAGAGACTCTGGACTCCTGCAGACAAGCAAAAATCTTCGCGGGACTTAGCGTAGGAATTAAAAAAAAAAAAAAAAAATTATTTCATTATATCTTCCAATTAGTTAAATGAAAAAATTTTGTTTTTCAAAGCAGGCGTTTGGCCGGACTTAAGAGTTTTCTTCTTTGGGAATGGCGAAAGGTGGTTTCGTCTTACAATAGATTTCTTGAATAGACGTCCTTCGGTCGAGCGTATGGAGTTTCTTCTTTTTTTATGAGGAAAATACAACAGTTTTTCTTTTGCATTTATTGATTTTCTTTAATTGTAATCAGTTTATTAAATAATAATAACAAACAAATACCTTTAATTGAAAAAATAAACCTCAATTCCAAATAATGTGTTATTAATTGTTAACTTAACTTGTGCAATAAAAAGTTTCTTAAAAATTCAAGATATGAAATAAATATTGTAGTTCGTAAATCATAAAATGATTTCTCAAAAGATTTTCGTTATAGACAGTAGATTTTCAGCTCGTATTACTTAATCTTAATGCGCGGCTGACTGATCAAAAAGCATTAAACATGTTAAAGATTTGTTAATAACAACTGAAATACAAATACAAGACAAGAAATAATTAAATAATAAACTATTTAAAGTTTCACACTACGTTTTAATAAGAAATTAAGTTTTCAAAAAAAAAAAAACTCAATTTAACATCAATATTATGCAAAAGGTTGTCAGATAAGTTTTAGGTTATTTTTCAAATTGATCAGTAATTTATTTTATTTATTTATTTATTAATTAGACTTATAATTAAATCAGTGATTAGACTTATAATTAAATATGATCAGTAATTTTTAAGTTAAAGCTTGTTTTTTTATTACAAAGGGACCCCTATAAGGACCCAAGTGAGCAGTCCTCGTGTCGGCTGCCCATTGAACCTTCCCAGCAAAAACCTTACTTACCTGGTAAGTTAGCAAGTAATGTTGGAGAAATATAAACACTACTTATTTTTCGGCTGAATAACTACTTATTTTTGTTCGAGCTGTCCACAGAATTCAGTAGTTACAATAAACTTACCAGAAGTTAAAAAATATCTAGTTATTATTTAACTACCAGTAAGTTAAATTGTAAGTACTTACAATATACTTACTAGAATCCAAAAAAGAACTAGTTTTTATTTAATTGGCGCTAGTAAATAGACCTAATAAGTAGTTGTGGTGCTAGTTACTAGTAAGTAAATATTCAGTACTGAAAACAACACAACTAATAAGTAGTTATTTAGCTGATTCTTAGTAAGCAAATATTCATAACTGAAAATAATAGTTGTGAAAAGTACTTACTGAGGTCATTACTAGCAAGTACTTATTGAGGTTTTCAGAATAATGACAATTGTAATGACGACTACTTACCAGGTAACGTATGAAATAACTACGACCTATTACCAAAATTCAAAAAGTTTTCCTGGGTTGTTTGTGATTTAATCGATTTTAATAATGAAAATATTTGTAGTATTCATTTTACTTAATTTAAACGGCGTGGATGTAATTCACAGCAGCTAGTGTGTATGCAATGTACACTTACAAACAGTGTGGCCAGCTCTAAAAAAATTTTGCAGCAAAATCTGGCATTAGACATGGCCAAAAATGCTAAAAATTACTTTTAAAATGCTAAAATAATGCTAAAATTTGTTAATGATTTTTCAACTTCCTTATTTTTCGAATTTATTCTATGAGTTAAATTTCAGTTATGTTTTTTATAAAGCTTTTTGTAATAGTTCTATTCCTTAAATTTTTCAGGAATGACTTAATATAATAAAGTTGCTTATGAAAAGAAATAATTCCCAATATCTATTTGTTAATGATTTTTATTAAAAATACATTTCAGTGACTAATTTTGTAACGAAATTGAAATGAATTGTTATATTTAAGCAAGTGGCTAGATTTTGTTAAAGTGGCTAAATATTTGTTAAAGCATACATATAAATATGTAGCACAGGTAGTTGAGATTAAATTTTAAATAAAGATGGCCTGAAAATCTCTGATATATGCAAAATTTAAACTATGTATTTATTTCTATGATATACAAAATTTTTCAAATTATTTTATTTTTTATAGTTTAAGAAAAGTTGAATCTTTAAAATAATTTTTGTTTTAAGTTTATAGCAAACAATCTTTTCAAGCATTTACACCATTGAAGTTTTAGCTAAATACAAAGTGAAATTTCCTTGAACTTTTATATCGTAATATCAAAGGGCAAATAATATTTACAATCGACATGATAAGGGCATTTCTAATATTCCCTGAATATCCTATTTTTTTAACAATACAGGTTTCTTAACATAAGAATTATCCAATTTCATACGAAACTTTATTTTGGGTACAACTATTTCTAGTCAAAATTTATTATAATTAATAAAAACATTTTAGTAAAATCTATAAAACTATTCGTCCAAATTTTTAAAATAAATAATGCTAAACGAAGCTAAAAACATTTTCCAAAAATGCTAAATAAAATGCCAAGTGCTAAATAAAAATCTTGCAGCTAAATAGAAATTTTTAAAGCCAAATTAAGCTGCAAAAATGCCAAAATGGCCACACTGCTTATAAAGAACACTACAGTTTGAAGAAATTTTTGTAAATTTCGGTAATTTTGGGAAAAATTGTGTCCCTATGGCTGCAGAAACTTACTTTCCCGCCCAACAATATGAAACCACTTGAAGGTATTAGAAAGATTGTATCGAGTGATTCATCGTGAGGTTTGATTTATAATGTAAAATAAAACACATCAAATTTGAAGGTGAACTTAGAATTTTTATTATCGGAACAATTTATGGCATTTTCTGTTTGAAAATGATATCATGTAAATGTTGACCATGACTGAGGTGGTCCATTCGAAAGGTCAAATTTTGTGTGATTCGTACGAGCATAGCGACTGGTATCTCGCGAATAACACGAGTAATTTTGGCTTCCAAAGCGTCAATCGTAGCTGGCTTATTCCTAAAGGCCTCAGACTTTACATATCCCCGGAGAAAATATTCCAAAGGTGTGATATCGCACAATCTAGATGGTCAATTCAACGTAGCAAAACGTAAAATTAAGTGCTCACCAAAATTATTTCTCAACAAGGTCATTATTTCACGCGCTGTATGGCTCGTAGCGCCGTCTTGTTGAGATCATGCGCTTGAATTTCAGGAAGCACATATGAAGTCCGTTAACATGGTGCGATAACGGTAAACATTGACTCTGGTTTTCCTAATTTTTTAAAAAAATATAAACCAATGATTCCACCAGCCCATAAACCACAACATACCGTTGTTTTTAATGGATATAATGTTAGCTCTTGGTACTCGCCGGGTTGCTTATCAGCCCAAATACGGCAATTTTGTTTATTTACGTATCCATTGAGCCAGAAATGTGCTTCATCAATGAACAAAATTTCACGATAAAGCACCGGACTTTCATTGAGTTTTTCCAGAGCCCATTCACTAAAAATAAGACAGAAATTTAAGTCGCCTGAGTTCAATTCTTGACTTGCCAAACGATAGTGAACAAAAATGACAAAGCAGTTTGATATGAGTCACGCGTGATCTATAAAAAAAAGCATAGTGAAAATCAAACATCAAAATTAATCACTCTTTAGAAGGATTCAGATTTAAGTTTCGTACTTTTACAATTCCTGGAAGCGTAGACAAAAATTGGATCCTTCCTAGAAAATTTATTTTAAAAAAATATTCAAAATTGGTCTATTGTGCAAACACAGAATTCGGTTTGGACATCATTGTTGCAGTAGAACAACGCAAACCACAAAATTCAAAAACCACTAAAATTGAGTGACAAGAATATCAGGAAGAGATCCCAAAATAATTTCACTAAAGCTCCAAAGTGGTCAGAAATTAAGAGTAATTTTCATTGCGACTTTTTTCCTTAAGGAAATAGAAGGGACTTTGAATTTTGTATGTGAAAAGTATAGACAGCATTATCTATCCCATATACCTTTCTATACCTTTAGCCTACAAAGTTCCAATGTCATATCCGCTTTTTCATGATGAAAATTAAGTCTAACTTTTTTTGTCTGAGATCACTCCATGGTCGCTGTAGTCATCAAGAGGCTGCATAAATTTTTATTTTTTCAAAACATTTTAATTAGTCTATTAGTGCGAGGGTTGTGGGTTCGATTCCTGTCAGAGTCTCTTGTCTTCTGTTTATTACAACGGGCTCATTAAAAAAAAGGTAGAATAGAATTTGTAATTCTATTTGTTACATTTAATAAATAAATAAAAAAAAATACTAATTGCTTTAAAACTTATCGAACGACCCTTGCAAATGTATCTGTTATAAATATGATTTTTCTTTAAAGACTCGTGCAAACAACAAAATGAAGAAAAATAAAACAACAAAAACCCCAGAAATAATGGATGCACTTGCTCGTGTGTAATCAGCAAAATGAGTTTTAAAGCTACAAAACAAAAACAACAACGAAAATTACAACAAATAAGTAAATAAATAATAATTTCGTATCTTCAGACTTAACTCACTCATGTACTCCATAAATTGTATCGCAAAGTTTGCAAGCTATATTTGTGTTGTTGTTGTTGTTTGTGATTTTACAATTGATGATGTCTGGTGGTTTGCTGCTGTACAATTCTTCTTGCTACTGCTTCTGTTGTCAGTGTGTTGTTCTTGTTATTGTTGGTGCTTTATTCAAGTAATTAAAAACGAAAATGAAACTTTGGCAGCGATAAATTTGAAGGAAAAAAAAATTAAAAACCAGTAACAATAATTACAACAAATTAACTTCATAACCAGGGCAAGTTTTGATATTCCCAAAAATGTTAAAATATGCATATGAGTAAAACAAACTGTTGTTTATTTAGTAGATTAATGACTACAAACACAGAAAATAATATTTGTTTCTATTTTTTAATTAAAAATTATAAGTTACCGCATCGATCAATAGAACACATCAAACAGTCTTTTGCCAGCAGTATTGCGATTTCTTTAATACCCCATCTTGCCATACAAGATTTATTAAGGAAGAAATGTGGAGAAATTAAAAATATACAATAAAAAAATAAAATATATATATGTATAATTTTTATCTACTAACAAATGTTTTTTATAATGTATTCCATAAAATCCCGGAAATTTTGTGCGGGAATTCCCGATATTTTTTTATTCAATTATGGTAGCTGAAAAAACTCCAATCTAATCCAAAAAATGGATTGGATTCTGAAAATACTATTTCTGTAAGAGAAGTTGACAAGAGTGAAAAGTTATAATTTGAGAAAATTTTGAGTGCAGCAATTAGTAAAGAAAACGCTGATTCGATTCAAAGAAAATCATTTGCTGCAAAAATGGAATTACAAGTCTTTGAAGGAAGTGGTGAATATAAAAATTCTCCTCTCCAGAGATTAATGACGTTATTCATAAAAATATTTTAAATTTAATAAAGATTTACAAAACAAATTTTATATAAAAATTTGACTTAATAAACATTTGCTAAATTAAATAATTGTTTATAAATACGGGGGCTTATTATTTTGACCATAAGGATAACATCCGTAGAAAGTGGACGTGTTTCACAATGGCAGGACTTTTCTTAAATAATATTAGATAGATTGTCGAACGACTCTGTAAATGTTTATTCTGTACTAAAATGATATTTTCAAAGAAATATTTTATAATATTTTGCTTAAATAAACAAGGGCACAAGGTTTCTGCTGACTCAGATCTGAATGTTAATTGTAAAGTTTTTTCTAGTTTTTTTCTATCAGCTCGACTTTTCGCGATATACCGTTATGTCAAAAATTAAGGCACTTCCCCTACATTCATATATGGTAATAACTTGAAAACGGTTCACCATATTCAGTTACAAAAAAAAATTCAAAATTAGCCAACAATATTATCTTTAAGGCGTTCTTACATCGGATATTTGCCCAGTAGTTTCATAGATCTCGTTTAAGTTTAAAAAAAGAACAATTTAAAAAAATTTAATTTATGTTCCTTAAAAATTCATAAAAAATGAAAAAGTGAAAAAATAACCGTTTGGGTCTAAAAAACAACATATTTCGAATGAAATTATCTTTATTTCATTATAATCGGTGCACAACTTTTGATTTTACATATTCACAATTTACTGAGAAAATATAATTGAAAATCGCGATTTCTATCCAAAAATAAATTTTTTTTAGTGTGTACGTGTTTGCTGCTGTTCTATTTATGGACGTTTTTGCCTTCACTTAAAAATTGTGCATAAAAGCGAAGCGCGTTCATCGATTTTTATGATCTACATATGTCTCATTTTGTTCATAGGTTATGTGACTTTACGTGAAAGCAATACGACTAACTTTTTCCTGTTTTGTATTTTTCATGATTTTTAAAAATGAAAACTTTTTTGTAAGCCATTTTTTTGTAATTGTTCGATTAATAAAGAGTAAAGTTATGATTTTTTGAAATTTTAGTTTTTGAAAAAATGTCAAAAATACTATTAGTACCTGTTACTTAAAAATACGAGCCGATGCACAGTGGAAGAAATGGCCAATCTGGTGGCGCTTTAATTATAACTTTTTAATTACTGATCTGATCTATTAGAAATGTTCAGTGAAATTAAAGCCAAGGATATGCTCTTTAAAAAAAAAATTTTTAGGACATGCCGCTTCAGTACAGTGTGCGCCATTAATGCTGTATCATTCATCATTGACAATTAATATATTAATAGTAGTATGTATGTTTATAATTTTGTATTACATTCGATTTTAAAACTTTTTTTAAACAAAATTATATTTTAGGCATTATATATTATATATATTTATTTTTTGGAATCTTACCCTACACTCAGCATGCACCAATAGTAGTACTTAAAATCAGAAATTCATGCAAATTTATGAGAAGTAAAATAAGAATAATGTGACAATGCTAAACTCTACTATGATGATTTTTTTTTTGTAATTATTATTTCTTCTTTTTTAATATAAAATGTGTATATTTTTTATTGTGGTCTGTGCAAGAAATTGCTAATTTCGCGTTGCTTTGTTAATAACTTAAAAAGATAGCTAATTTTAAGCATAGTATTTTTTAGATAAAGCAGTTGTGTTTTATTTTTGTAATTTTATTTTTTTTAATGTTTTTTTTATTTTTCTAATTAAAAAAATTAAAGTAACTAATTCTTGATGTAAATTATGGAATATTTTTAATAACATTAACTCTTCTGTTGGCGTCTTATCAACAATAGAAGAAACCTTTTTTATTTGAGTTTTAGTTGAGCACTCTGAAACATTTTTATATTTACGACGACCAATGGCTGGTTCTGGAAAAATAAGATCTCCTTCTAAGCATTTTTTATTTCGATCTGCGAATTTTTTCACGATTCTGTGAATAGTTGTCCACTTGTACCGCAGTTTATTAACAAAATTTCTTAATTGTTGATGATTTTGTTCACATTGCTCTTCCTAATATAATAATAACATTAGAAAAAACATGATTTTCCACCAACAAACACTTTTTGGCTAGTACTGGTTCAGAGTGCCAAATCTGACATTGCATCTAAAAACGTAAAAAATCATAAAGTTGCAGGTAATTTTTCAAATGGACATAGAAAACAGAACATAGAAACAAATAAACCAAACATTGGAGCGGAATTCGTCGAATACTCCTAACTTTTATTCCACAGAAGTTTAATTTACATATAATAAAACCACATTTAAGAACAAAAACATATAAGCACATATCACAAACATATTTTTTTTTATTTAATACATACCTAATAATTTCAATTAAAACACTAATTCAAAAAAATATGATGAAATATAATGATTTTGTTGTGTAAACAAACTTTAACTTTAAAAAAGCGCGAAAAGTATTAATGCACTTGCTAAAACATATGTCAAGTTTGAAAGCTCACAGGTGGGCGAATATCGAGAGCAAAACAAAACAAAGAAAACCAAAAAAATCCGTTGGTTCTTAGTTACCAAAAAAATAAAAAAAATTAGCAGAATTCTAAAATTTAAAATTTCCTTGAAGCGCCACTAGCTTGGCAATTTCTCCCACTGAGCGATGGAGAAAAACGGAGATTAGAATTGAAATCAGCGACCTCAAATTAGTAAAAAAAATTGCATTAAATTTCCAATCAACACAAAAGAACTTCAATTTTGTTCCCTTGTGTAATTTTACTTTATTTGTTTTATATCAATGCTGTTGTCTTTGCATTAAAATCAAACGTTTAAAGCATTTATGAATTTATTTCATAGATCTCATGAATTGTGTTTTGTTCAAATAAATTAAATAAAATAATATTTTGCATCGCTTTGTATTTGGGCGAGAGTTCCCGGGAAATGAAAACTTCGGGAAAAGAAAAACTCTACTACCCACAGAAAACTCTTCCACCCAGACAGATCCCAAAAACAAATGATTTTCTAAGTTCCCACTTAGCATCTTAAAACCAATTATCCCTAAGATGGACATCTCTCGTCAGCAGACCAAATTTCGCCGACGGTCGGTGACCTCCAGCGGATACTTAAATTTTCCAAAATTCGTGAGAAATAGGCAAACACGTATTTTTCAAGGCATCAAGCTGAAAAAACCTGCCCTGTTCGAAATTTTATTTTAAATGCTGAAAAAGGCTTTTAAAACACTTTCAGTTTGTGTTGCCTTGTTGCGGAATTTACGATGCAATTGCATCTATAAGATACAAATTTGGTATTATAACATCGGATGAATAACAATTAAGAAATATTTATTTTAGATTTTGTTACTTTTTATTTCAGTTTGTTGCTTTGTCGGCTTTTTGCAGGTATTACAAGGTAATTATATATATATATATATATATATTTTGTTTTTTATTGAAAACAAAGTTGGCACTAACTTTTAGATTTTGTATGCAATCTTTACAAACTTTACAATACAGAAATTTTTAAATGTTTAACGTTCTAAAATAGAGAAAGAAAAATTTACAAAAGAAACTTCTAAAATAAACAAAATTTAAAGATATCACAACAATTTAATGATTTACTGCCGTATTCATAAAAATTAAAATTAGTTTGAAATGTATTTTAAGGCAAAATTTTCATACAAATTTTTCTTAAAACACAATTCAAATCCATTTTAATTTTTTATGAATACGATAGTTAAACGTTTCTGCCTTATTCCCATTTTAATAAGGCGTTGTTCTTATTTTAGCAATATATTTGTCGCATTTCTACAACCTGCACTTTTTATTTGGACAACACACTGTTGTCATTTTAACAACATGTTGTTATCGGTTTGACAACGCTCATTATTCATTTCAAATATAAATAACCAATTGCGAAGCCAACCAATTTAGAAAAAGCTGTGAAGTTTTAATTTATATTTTTAAGTATTTATTTCAAAGTAAAATATCCTCAAAAATATCGTAAAGTGCATAGCAAAGGATCTGCAGCAGGATATAACGGGCTATCCAATTTTCGGTTTCAAAAGGAAAGTTAAATAAAACGCACACAAAGCTATAATTTCGTTGAAACTTTAATTTCATTACCCCTACGTACGAAATACAAAGTCATTAAAATTGCCGCCCTAGATTGATTTCTGCAGTCGATCCTTTTGAGATAGTTTTCGTCCACTTTTTCGTACATTTCGGGCGGTATCTCGGCTATAACTTGACGAATGTTGGTTTTCAAATGCTCCAACTTTAGGGGCTATCCGCGTAGACATGGTCTTTGACGTAGCTCTACAAAAAAGTCTAACGGCGTCAAATCGTATAATCTTGGTGGCCAACTAACGACACCAAAACTTATAATTTCGCGATCTGTTAACTTCCCATGTAATAGTGCCAAAATCGTTCGTGTTGGCCCCAGTGTGCGGCGTATGAAAAGGAATTAAATCTAAGTCAACTTACGGCGTAGATACGCTTTTATGTAGCATATATGATGTTAATAGATATATATTTATATATATACTACGGTGCAATTGTTTTCTTACGGTCATTTAAAAACTTATTTTCATATCAACATTTACAATATTTAAACAAAAATGTTTGTTTAAATTGTTGTTTTTTTTATTATTATTGTTTCTGTTTATATTTTCTTATTCATTGTTGTTTGTTTATTAAAATTTTGCACGTTGTTTAAATGAAGAAAAAAAACTTATTTTATGTACTCGGGTTAGGGTTTCTTATTCCCGGAATTCTCTTGTAAGTAATATTATTTAAATGCGACATCTTGATGTTTAACGGATGTTTCTTACCTTTCCTTTTGTTCTGAAATTCTTGATATCGTCACTTGATCTTGAAGAATTCTTTCTTCTGGCTCCCATAGGCCACAAGTTTCAAATGAAAAATTATTATACATATTAAGAAGTTCAGATAAATAATTTAAGGAGATACATACAAATTGGGAAAAATGGGTTTTAACTTTCTCATATCGCTATATTTCATTATGTTTAAAACTCTGTAACGTTTTTGTGCTGTTCAATACTTCGAACGTTAAGACTGTTGACTTCCTATTTAAGTCCTCTTAAAAAATAAATCGTTGATATATTTTTTAAAAATTTTCCAATAGTTTGCTTTAATCCGATGACAAATTTTTATGACCCTAAAAATTCCATTAGGGTGCCCCATTGGTAGTGAGCTAGTTTATCAGTGCGGGGGTTGCGGGTTCGACTCCCGGCATAGACTAACCTCTTTCACTACAATGGGCTGAGGGTCTACATTACTATTGATCGGTTAATTAAGTGGAAATATAATTTGTTATTGTGGATTGTAGACATCATACATATAAAGGACATTTTAGATTTTGCTGTTACATTCTCTGGGACTAATCAGGTGTAGTCATACCTGGAATCCAGCAAAGATAAAAAAATGATAAGCCTCCTGACGTCTTCGTGATTTCTTGATACCGAAGGCTGACCAGAGTTCCTCCCTGTATGGTACCACGGGAGTCAGTAGCCCCCGGTGACTGTTGTTTGAGGCCTCCTTTGGTATGATTCTTGTGGCAAATGCTTCCAGTCTTTCAAGATGGCTGTGTTTGCGAAATTTCTACCATTCTAATAATTAGTACAAAAATTGATCTTGCGTAACTAAGAGTTAGTGATTCATGGAAAGTTATTTTTGAACAAGGGAATCCTTATATTTTACCACTTGTGGGAGGGTTCGGCCTAAGGGAGGACTCTCCCTATATGCTGCTCCTATTCAACAGAAGATGCCGGCATTTTCCAAAAGCTCCAGCTTCTAAACAAGGGCCGTGTGTATTAATTTGCCGGATTATACACTCATATCGTTACCTGTTGGTACCTCTCACACTCGAGGACGCTTGGTAAACACATAGTTTGTCCCCCAGAGGTTAAGATACACCATGAGATTAGGCCAAATGTCACTTACCCATGTAAATCTGTTTCCACATCTGTATTTGTAACTCTTTATTAATGAAAACAGTTATTGCTCTTTGCTCGACTGGCATTAAGAAGCATTAGCCCTCACAAAACTTCAATTTAATTCACGATGGTGCAAAAAAAATACGAGGAATTTTTAAAAATATTTTTTCCGGGAAAACTTTTTTGAACAGGAACCCTAATTTGAGTATATTTTTAACGTGTTGGTAATTACAGTTATTAAAAAAAAAAAAGAATTATTTCTGGCCTTTTTAAGAAAAGGCGCGCTTTCATGTTACTTTTATAATGGAAAACATTTTCATATTTACTTGTATTTAGTCTACGAATGAAAACTAAAATAAACAATACACACACTCACAAATCCATATTGCAAATAATTATTTATGAATGAATTAAATTATAAAAAAAATTACATGGCAAAACGTCACTTTCGTTTTCAATTTTATATCTACAAATTATTTCAACTACACACAAAATAAAATTGTGTAGCAAAGGCAGGGGCGGATGGTTACAAAAGAAATAACGTTTAGTTAGTTTATTTAAGTAAAATAAACAATTCAGAAAAAATTTTAAGTCATATGCTGAGTTTCGCATCTGGTGCTACGGTATTCTGTTATGACACACTGCTTAAGCCTCTAATATCGAAAAAAATTCAAAGGCGCCAAAATAAACTTCTTCGAATAAAATTGAAAATTTTTGGTTTTAAAATGAGATTTCATTATAACACTGTGCTAATTGAAAAAACTGACAATGGGGGTACCTGTCGGGTTACCCTAATTCGGGTACGCTGAGTCCAGTGGTGCTAACCTACATATACTCAAAAAGGATTATTTGCAACGATATCAAAACTTAAACAAGTTGGAATTCTCCCAAAATTAATTGTAGTTGTAAGTGGGTAAAGAAAAAACAAAATAAAAGCAAACACAAATTGCTATTATTTTTTTTCGCAGAAATCAAAATAAAAACAGTTTGCCAGTTTAGTTTTTTATGCACGTGCACTTGCAAAAATTGTATTATCAAAGTTGGGAATACAATTATTTATTGAAAGATTTTGTTTGTTGTGCTAAATCTCACTGTTTTATTGTTGGTATTTTGTTCAAGTTTTGATATCGTTGCAAATAAGACTTTTTGAGTGTATGTAGGTAATTCTCATTCCCTCTGTAGTCTTGTTTGCTGATAGCTTTGGCTTTTCTAAAATTATTTAGGAGAACGTTTCCTGATGATCTGGCCTAAGCAACCAGTGAAATGCGCATAGGAACAGCTTATCCTCCAAAAATAAATATCAGTATTTGTATCAATTATTAAAAAAAGGCAATTAAGCACAACAAACAAAATCTTCTAATAAATAATTGTATTCCCTAAAACAACTTTGATAATAAAAGTTATCGAGAATTCTTAAGTAAGGTTAAACTTTTTTCTAATATGAGCAGTCGTTTTAGAAACATAATTTTTTTGGCAAAAAAAATAATTTTTTAGAAAATTTTTGTTTTTTTTTTTAAACGGCATAAAAAATTGAAAAATGTTAATTAAATTTAGGAAATTCATAAAATGCCATATTTGTATGGGAGTCCCCCTAAGGAGTGGAGATAAAGCACAAGTATTTTTTGAGAAAATGCTTAGGACGAAAGACTTATGGAGGTCGGACATACATTTTATCCCCCTAGGGGCGACTCCTAGGCTGTTACGGGACCTTTTCCTAAATATATTTCTAACCTGTATTTGTATCATAATCCGTAGAGCCGGGCGAGCCCAGGTAATAACTACTAGTACTAATTTTACCCAAGATCCGCGAGTGACCCTCCGTGAAATTTCCCAACAGTCCTAGCTCCCTCTGCCTACGAATGCTCCTCGCTGCCATTCCCATCACATACTGCTCTATAAGCAGAAGATGAAGAATAACATCCAGAGCCGCCTGAGGGGTACTTCTCAAGGCACCAGTCATGCCGATCGAAGCACACCTCTGAGCCTTATACAGAAGGTCCCTCCGACAAGCCAGTTTCAATGCCTTCCACCAAACACAGCATCCATACGTAAGAATGGGTCTAGCAACCGAAGTGTATAGCCATTCCACAACTGACGGCCGGAGTCTCCAGCTCCTACCTATCGACGATCTGCAAGCATAGTAGGCATTGGGACCCCCTTCTTTAGTCTCTCCTAAGTATTTCTCCTCCAGGACAGCTTACTGTCCAGAAAAACTCCTACATACTTAGCACTATCAGATAGCCTAAGCTCTACCCCCCTAGTACTCTGTCTTCTCCGGATCAACTCCCAAACCCTTATCAGTCGCCCATGCTGACAGTTCGCCCAGTGCCCATTGCATGACATCGCTAATTGTCGGCAGAAACTTGCCCGATACCAATATAGACGACGACCTTCTGACCTATCCTGTCAAAACGTCTTAGAACGACATTGACTACCAAGAGCCACAATAAGGGAGAGAGAACTCCCCCCAGTGGGGTCTTTAATTTTAAGCAACTTTTCAAATAAAAAGTTTCTTAAGCTGGATTCACCCATTGCTATTTTTATACCCTTCACCGAAGGTAAACGGGTATATATGGGCTTATTATTCCGTTTGTTATTTCTACAATGTTGACCCTAGGCCCTGTAGAGTCAACATTATCAGCCATGTCATAGAGTACAATTCCGTTCGGAAACGGAATTCATTCCTTATTTTGGTGCTTCAGAAAATTACGAAAAAACTCTGCGGAATGAAACCATTTTTGTTTTCATGAACGGTGTGGGAGTTTTCTGTATCTCCAAGACCAAAAAACTATCAAAATATACTTTCTATCAATAAACAAATATGTTTTCTTCAATTCCGAACGGAATCATTCCGAACGGAATTGTACTCTGTGACATGGCTGAATATATAATCTGAGCCCTAATGAGTAGCGAGCTGATTAAACTATGTCCGTCTGTGCTTATGTATAGTTAAGTAGGTTTTACGAAGACCCTAGAAATTATGCGGGCTAGGTTGTTATATATTTATGTCACATGAATTCAGCCAGATTGGTCCATAAATGATTGAGATACAGCAAAAAACCGGGTCAATCTCTAATTTTACTCATTTATCCCCTGTTGTTTTTTTTTCTGTATACCTTATACCTATCCAAATTAGCTATAAGTTTGGGCGGGATTGGAGAAATTGGCATGATACAAAATGGATTTATATATATCTTAAGAACGGTATTTATATAACTTAATGTTCTTAGCTCACAATCAGGGTTACCGCTAGGAATTTTTGAAAAGTCGCACAAAAGGTCGTTTCATAAAAATAAAGTCGCACAAAAAAGTCGTTTGAGAAAATAAAAGTCGAACATCTTTTTTTTAACGTTTTTTTTTTTAATAATAAAAAGCATAGCAAAACAAAAAAAATTAAACGAAACAGTCAGTTTCACTTTTTTATTTTCAGAAGCCTCTTTTGCATAAGAGTTTTCATGATATCGCTTAAAAGTCTCGCAACCTGGGCAAACTGTATATTTTTACACTCTCGCAAATGAACTGTCAAAATTTTTATGAGAATTCAATATCACAAACTTCGTAAATTTGCCTAACATTTGCGCTTATCAATTGTGCATTTATACATACAGATTTTTTTTTATTATTACCGTCCTTTTCAACGAAAAATTCAACAATTAAAACAACAAATTCTTGGACTGATCTGAGCAATTTTGTCTTTTGGCTTTATCTAGTTATTAAAGCCTTTTTGCTAAAACGTTATTTTGAAACTTTTACTGAAAATTTGCGAAGAATTTGTTAAACACATGAAAAGGTTGCAAAAAAGTGATAAAAGTGTTGTCAAATGAACAAAAATCTGTGAATTGCTTTAAAATTGTAACGACTTTTTTTAACGATTTACAACAAGTTAGATGCTTTACAAAAAAGGGTAAAAACTCGCAACAAATTAAATAAGTCGCAAAAGTCGGTGATAAAAGTCTCACAAAAAGTCGCAGACCGCTTAAAAAGTGTCAAATTGCGACTTTAGTCGGGCAAACGGTAACGCTGCTCACCATGATGAAGAGTATATCAGATTCAGCATATCCGAATATAGTACTTACTCTTACTTGTTTTATATTTAGTTTAACGTCTCTCTCCTTGAGAGAGAGAGACAAAAGAAGAGAAATAATTACGTTAGGAAAATTGTTAGCTTGAATGAGCTTAATTAAAATTTTTGTACGGACTATAGCAGGGATGTTAAAGTTGGTACTTTTTGTTGGTACATGTTGACCTTCTAAAGTACCTCGGTACTACCGTGACTCATTTGGTACAATTTAAAAATTTGCCATAGCTCCCCCTCCTTTTGGAATTTTTACTATAGCAAACAAATTATTGAGTCCTTTTCATTACATTTTTTCTTAAATTATTATTTCTTTCATCAGGATTTAAAAATCCTCTTTTAAATTGCATTCTCTATTTATGCAATATGAACTTGAAATTATAAAAATGGTTAATTTAGAAATGCAATCAGAAGATGCTTGAATGCATGTATTTTTACAAAGGCTTAATTTTTTGTTCCGCCAAATAGCACGTAATTTCATGAATAAAAATGTTTTGGTTAAATGTGATATATCTATCGTAGACCTTTACAAAACTCACATGTCCTTTGAGGTGGATTTATATATTTCGACAAATAATATCAATATTTTTATTGCTAAAGAAATTAAAGAAAATGTAAAACAGTTTTATATAAAATTTTGCAAAGTTTTGAGAACCAAAGTCGACTTTAATAATGAAGTTTTAATGTGGTTTCAAAAATGTACTCCTGAAAATGTTATTTCTTTTTTTTTTTTTTTTTAGTAGTTTTTATTTACTATCTATTTTACAATATTAAGTAAATTTAATTAATTTAGGGAAAACATTACCTTCTTATTAAACTTCAATTAGCTTAATAAACTCTTGACATACATACTATTTTAAAATAATAAGTTTTTTTAATATTATACATTTTATATAACAAATTTTTATTTTCTATATTGGATATCTAATACGTGTAACCTATTCAGTCTTCTAACTTCATCTGTTTCATCTAACAAGGAAATTGCTAATATGTTACAATGATTACCAAGTCTTTTAATGTATCGAGTGCTAAATTTATTTATTTCATTCAAAACAAAAGGTATCTGAAGATCTCTATGAATTTGTTTGTTGGTCATAAACCATGGAGCATCTACTATTTGTCTTAAAGTTTTTGATTGATATCTTTGCAATATCCCCACGTTTGAGTGACTGGCCGTTCCCCACAACTCAATACCACACGCGTTTCAATTAAAAAAAGTAATAATGTACCTTTTCTAGTAAAAATTTTCTCGAATGAAATTGCAAATTTTGATTCAATGAATAATCAATTTCGAGGAACTGCAGTCGTTAAAAACTGAAAACATTTGCAGTTTTTGGTCGGTAGTAGCTTATTTACAAAATGAGCTGAATGTCAATATGTTTCCTGATATTTCTTTAATCGTTGCTTGAATTTTATCCATTCCACATTCGTCTGCAATGTGGAAAGAGTTCTTTTCTTCGTATAGATGGAGGTCAGATCTTCTAATAATGGTAAACAGCGTTGCTTTAATTGCATTAAAATTGACTAAAAATGTCTTGCTACTGTGTAAACATTGTAAACTCATTTATATTTGCCAGACTTGTAAAACTAATGCATCTGACAATGGCACCATTGTCAGAAAAATATTTCTATTGGCAACACCGGCTTACAATATTGTATCATCTGACCACCGCACAGTGGCGCCCGTAGAGCAAGCGAGGTTGCAAAAATCAAAATTTTCATGAGTGCCGACGAAGTTTTGAATAAACCCATGTTATAGGAAACTTTTCAACGATTTCAAATATGCCACTCTTAATAATATCACATTTTTAGTTTAAAAGATATAACCGCTCAAAGTTGACCGACTTTCGGTTTTCAAAAAAACACACAATTTTTAGTCAATTTGTTGCGATTTCAGGTGTAATATCACGAAAAATAGGTAACGAATCGCCTTATTTTTTATTTGTATTGATTGATGTATTTATTAAATGTATAATGATAAAAAAAAAATTAACTGTTTGCTTTGTGTTTCTCCTGGTAAATCACTATTTAAAAACTATCCGTTTTTTCACTATTTTTCAACTTTGACGGAAAATAAAAAAAAACTATATTTTTCTATATTTGCCATACGTGCAAAACCTGTTCTTTGATTATTTCTTTACATAATTCAAAAGGTTTTATCTGCCCGTACGTGCCCGTTTGGCTTCTAGAGGTAAAAAAGTTCAAAAAGACATGGTTGCAGAAATTGTATGGCGTCCATCCCTTATATGTTTTGACTGACAGTAGTTTGATCTAATAGTTTGAAAAAAACTACTCATTGAAATTAGCAGGTACGTACCTCACATAAACAATACTTTGGCGTACAAATGGTCAGGAACAATATTGACTTATGGTCCCTACAGGTAGGCACAAATCTTATTTGGACACATGCATAATATCAAAATTGCATTATTTAGCCTAAATCCATATGTATGCAGGGAACAGGTAAATTTTTAGGCATGGTAGCATAAGCCTATATATTGCAAAATAAGCATAATGCCTGGATTAGTCTACGCCTGAAAGTTGGCGCAACAATTACTGAAACCATTAAACAATTTAAGTACTGAAAACATGGCGTTGAACAATTTAAAATTATTTGAACTGTTTAGAAAGTCAACCACACCAAAGTTTTTCACGGAAGTGAAAATTCTTCCTGAGAAGTTGACATTGATCAGCAAATGGGGCTGCGATGGATCATCCGGACAAAGCGTTTATAAGCAAAGGATATCTTTCGATGACGCTACAATATCGGACGGAAATATGTTTATGGCATCTGTTGTTCCTTTGCGGCTAAAATCGGATGATTCCCTACACTGGAAAAATCCACGTCCGTCATCAGTTCATTATTGCCGACCAATAATGTTTCAGTTTGCAAGGGAATCGGCAGAACTCATAAGGACTACGGTGAAGGACATTGAAGAACAAATAAGCAAGATTAAGCCTACAAAGCTGCAAATTGGAGAAGGAAAATATATTGAATGCAATTACGAGTTCCACCTGACCATGGTTGACGAAAAAGTCGTAAACGAACTGACAGGAACAACCTCAACAATGTCATGCCCGATTTGCAAAAAGAGTCAGAAGAACTTTTTTCAATTCAATTCAATTTATTTCATATATAATATGTTACATCTCAATTTTATATAATTAGTTGTAAAGAGTTTAAGATTAGTATCTTTTTCTGCTTAATTATAATATATTTCAATTAGTTTTCATAGACAGAATTATATTGGAGGTAAAAATTTAGCAAAAACCTATCTAAACCCCTTTTTTCGTATTATTTTTATATTTTTTTTATCGATTTTATATTATTATTTGTCAGAAGAACTTTGGTAATTTAAACGATTCTACAAATGAGGAGAATTACGAATATGGAATGTCACCATTGCACGCAAGGATAAGGTGTATGGAATTCTTGCTAAAACTGGCATATACCCTACCACAAGAGGAGGAAAACTTCGATGAAAATACATCAATAAAGGATAAGGAAAAGATCAGAAAGAAGCAAATACAGGATGGTTTTTTTGAAACAAGTTGGACTAAAAGTAGACTGTCCCAAGCACGGATACGGTAACTCTAACGATGGAAACACTTCTAGGAGATTTTTTGAAAATGATGAGGCAGTAACTAGAATCATTGGAATTGACAATCAAATCGTGAAAAGATTGGGAACGATCTTGGATGTTTTAAACTGCAAAGAAAATGTCAATTCTACAAAATATGGAGAATATGCGTCGAAAACTGCATCTCTTTTAGCAGAAATGTATCCACAGAAGAAGTTGACCCCGACCGTCCATAAAATATTGGCGCATGGCAAAGATATAATTGAGTACCAGCCTTTGCCAATTGGAGAGCTTTCTGAAGAAGCACAGGAGTCTCTTAACAAATTTTATAAAAAATATAGATTGCAGAACACATTCAAAGCATCAAGGGTAAGGCAAAATAAGGACCTCTTCAACATGTTGGCAGCATCTTCCGATCCACTTATTTCTTCCCTGCGGCATGTGAATTCACGAATAGAGTTACAAAATAATTATAGTTTAGAAATTGTTAGTCTTTCAGATATACCTTCTCTTACGAATTGTGATGAATATTTTACAGAAAATTGAAAAAATAAATTTAAAAAAATAAATAATTTTTTTTTTTTAATTTGTTGGGTAATAATTTAAAACATAAAACCCTTAAGAAAAAAAATAAAAACAATCTAAAAATGTAAAAATAATTTTTTTTAGTTACCATAAAATTGATTTTTCTACTAATTTTAACTTTGATAACCCATAAGTAGGCCCCTACAAAGCGTAGCACCCTTTCCAAACGCTCATTTCATAGGCTGAACAGTTATCTATCATATGCTGTTTAAACTGTTCAATTATCTTATTCGGTTCAAAAGATATGATTTTTGCAACGAAAAAACTCAAATGGCGCCACTGTGCACCGTCTATACGAAGCTAAGGGAAAGAAAGAGACTACATATGCCAACATTATCCAGTCTCATACAAACAAAGGATTGGTAAAGGTCGACAAATTCATGCTGCTATGATGTAACAATTCCAAATAGTTAATAGTTAAACTAATCAAATAAGTGCCTGATTTTGATCTCATATATTTTTAAGACTTTTATGTGCCATATTTTATTCATACATACTCGTATAATGTATGTTAATGTAAAGTTTTGTTTTTTTTTTGTGTACAATTGAATTTTTTATGTACTTTTTTGTTGTTTTAATAAATTTAAAAAAAAATGGTACCGTGAAGGTTCAAAAAGTACATTTTTTTTGGAAGTTGGTACATAATTTAAAACCCCATTTAACATCCCTGGACTATAGTATAATAAGTACCAGACATGTTCATTAGGGAGAGTTGTCATTATCTCCCCATGTAATTTAAAATTAACTTATTTGAGTCTTGACGATTGTTTTATTTTTTCCCCTTATTTTCTTTTGTTTAAAGTTGTATGGTTTTTAAAATTAAGCACAAAATTTCTAATGACTATACCTGGTACTTAGGCCCCAGTTAGCTGACAGTAACAGTAACGTTGCAAATCAGTTGCTTCATTTTGTTGAATGTAAAAAAATTAGAACGATTAAAGTTAGCATTAAGATGTAACTTATCCGTAACATCTTATTCTGTAAAAAAAAGAATTTCCTTACTGTTTTACTGTACGGTTACATTACTGTTACTGTCAGCTTCTACCATGGCCCGAACAAAATTAAATTGTGTTGCCAATTATTTCAATTGCTCACCCAAAGTTGACCTGAGCTGTCACATCATATTGTTGGTACAATAAAAGCGCAGAGCATATTTGAAGTAAATGTTTTACATTTATGCAAACAAATCAAAATTGTAAAAAGAATTGTAAGACGTTTAACGATGAACAAATCAATTGTACTAGCTTATTTCAGAAATGATATTCAGGATTTTAAAAAAAACCACTTGTCTTTTTTTTAATTCAACAATAAAAAGTATCTTTGTGAAACCAAGAATATATCAAACTGCAATAATCTGCCGCTGTGCTGCCACTTTGAAAAGCCTCATTTACACACGTATTTCAAACAGTTACTTTGTTTTTCCAGACCAATTGTTCGAAATGGGTGAATCGTGGAAAAATCTCTCAGTAAACATATTGCTGGTAAACAATAGGTGAATTCAGTTTAAAACTTTAAGAAAAAGTTGCTTATGGCTACTAAATCAGGGCAACTTAAACTCTCTTTTTGGTTTACAATGTGCTAAAACCGACAAATCTATAAATCAGTGAACATATAAATCATCACTTAATGCATAAAATTGGGCGTTTAAACTACCAAGTACAGACCATTTGAATTTGACAACATTTATTGTGGTGTTGCCACACTATTATTTTTTATACTACATATAATATATGGGGCACTGATTTCCAGCTGTGGAGTTAAAACTACATATAAATTTAAGTTTAGTTCAACTAAACCAGCGTTTAAACATTCACAGATTTGTTAACCATTAGACTCTAGATATAATTCTTAACTCTAAACAAGTAACTTTTATAATAAAATGTTGCTTTGACTTTAAGCAACTTTTCTAGTAAAAAGCATAAGTGCTGGTTCAAACTCTTCAAGTTTCAGTCGTCAAGTCTTGAGCTTTTAGGAGAAAAGGAAAAAAAGAATGCCATTTCTTTTCCTCAATCTCCTAAAAACTCAAGACTTGAAGAGTCTGAACCAGCAGTAATAGAGTCTCTGGAAAATTTCTAGTTAAAAGTTATTAGACTGCTAGCAATTTGATCTCCATTTATATATTTTAATAATTGTCTTCTTGTTGTAATATCTTAAATTAAATGGAATCAACTGAAAGGTCTTCACCTCAGGGATAAGCAAAGATAACTATGTAAAAAAGTAACTTACCAGTATCAACAATTACCACCCCCATTAAAAAAACCCCCCCATATAAACACTCCCTTTTTAAAGGTCTTGCTAACAAGATACTTAAAAGTCCCTTTCCTCTATTTCTTTATTGTCTTTCACAAGAGTCAATTTGTCTATTTATTTGTTCATTTTTTTCGTCTATTTGATGCTGAACATTTTCAATTATCACAGTTGTAATTCATCATTAAATAAAACCTTAACCACCCTCTAGGCATTCACCTTCTCCTCTCCTCCTCTTCCTACTTTTTCTCTTAATTTACTAACAAACCTCACCCAGTTTAATGGTTGCTCTACATAAATTCACTTCAGATGTTGTGTGTGTGGCTGTAACTAAATAATCCTTATGAGCTTCGCAAGAACAGGGAGTGGTTCTTACAAAGTTTGCTTTGTTTTTTTTTTTTGCATTTTTCGTTTGTTACGCATTGTGTAGCGGATGCGTGAGCCGCGAATTCGGGGTGGTGGCGACAACATCAAGGATGATACACAAACAACTCTCGTGATGATGATTATCCCTAGTAAACGAAAATGGCATTAAAAAAAATACTTAAATGTACAACCACAAATTGTTGAGTGACTTTTTATCTGTTAATGATGACTTTTGGGGGTTTATGCGTGAAATTAAGTAATTAAATGCAAAATGAAAAAGCCAACTAACAATACAACTTAAGAGGAATGATATAAAAAAAACTAGACAACATTTATGATGTTGAAAAGTTCAAGATGATAAATTGAGTTCTGGTGGTGTTTTTGCAGTTACTGGCGGCCAGGGAGAAAAAGGTCAAATAAGTTTGTTTAATAACGCTTTGTTATAAAATAGATTAAGTGCAATAATCCGTACAAAATACTCACTTAATAAAAGGTTTATTTAGTGCACTATAATTTTTGTTTTGCCTTTATAGTGTTTATTTTTTAAAATTTGAACCAACATGAAATAATCTTTGTAAATTTGCCAACTTTTTGATGTTTAGAAAATTTAAAAAAAAACAAGAGTGCTATATATGGCTCTGCCGAATCTTATATATCATTCACCGTGGTTTGAAAAGAACAGAAAGTTATATAAATACCGTTCTTCAGATATAAATAAATCCATTTTGTGTCACGCCCACATTTTGTCGGATGTTGTGTTTTGATAACCAAGATGCTTGAACATAATTTGGTAACCTTGGCTCTCGCCGTTTCCCAGACATACAAAAATTTATAATGCCTTTGTACTTTGGGAGGTGCCACGCCCAATGTACTAATCCCGCCCACATTTTATCGAATGTTGTATATTGACAACAAAAACAACAACAGGTGTTTTATGGGTACAAATCAGGTTTTGTACATAGCTAAGACCGATATGGATGAATTTCAATCAGGGCTTTGGAGTCGTCAGAAAAAAGTACTAAATCTGACTCCGACTCCAAACGCTGTAATTTTTTCAGTGCGACTCCGACTCCTACTCTAACCTTGATTGTAAATGTATATGAGACTGTTCCTTTTAACTTAAACTTTAAACTCATTTTATACCCTCCACCGCCATGTAAAAATTTTTTTATTCTGCATCGAAGACCCGAAAAGGTATTTATATATTGTAATTTATTGAGTAATTCTAAGTCGATTTAACCATGTCCGTCTTCCTGTCCATCTGTTGACACTAGGGTTGCCAGTTTTGAAATCAGAGAAATCAGTACATAAGAGAGAAAAATACAATTGCATAAAAAACAGTACATATACTTTTTAAATATAAAATTGCATATTATTAACATAAAAACTTTATGCCCACAATGTCGACAAGAACATTTCTTTCTTATATTTATATTGAAAACAAAAACAAATTTAAATTTTTTATTATTGTTTTCAATATAAAAATGCGAAAGAAATGTTCTTGTCGACATTGTGGTTTATGAAATGAATTTTCTATGAAAATCTGTGTAATAAACCTTTTATTAATCAAAAATATTTTTTATAAATATGGGGGTTATTAATCTTTTTGAAAACAAAACTTGAATTCATTCTTTAATTTGAACCGTGACAAAATTTAATTAATAAAACTAAATATGTGACCTACTCCGAGAAAAGGGACCTAGTGTGTCAAAAAACTGGTTTAGACTTAAGAGTTGATTCTGGTACCCAAAAGGGTGTAGAATTAGATGAAATGAGTTAGATTTCTGTTAAAATTTATTTACCCCATTAAAACGTACAAAAAGAACTTGGGAAAATCGATAAAAATGAGAAAAACATTAAAATCTGAAAATTTTCTCAAAACTTCATTTTCACACACTTGGTCCCTTTTCTCGAAGAAGGTCACATATATTTATAGCGCGAATACAATAAAAAATCTAAAACACAACAAGTTGTTAAAAATTGGATTCTTAATTTCTTGTTAGCTACTTGGTTAAATATTTTTCAAAGAAACATTAATTCTATTAAAAGCAAAACTTGAGTTCATTATGTCTGAAGCTTCGTACTAAAAGGGCCAATGTAAAAATTTTGCTGTTTTGAGTTAATTGTTGCATTAGGTCTTTTCTTAGCCTAGCAAATATTTGACGAAAAAACGTGGCCAACATCTGAACTTAAATTGTATTTCCTTTATTCTATTATATTTTTTTAATATAGGTCAACATAAAATTAAATAAAAGTAGTTTTCTGCTATATCTACCATATAATTAATTTAATTTTGCAATTTAAAGGTCATGCTGAATCTCTTTTATTTTGCGGAAACAGCCAATTTTTAATTTAACCGAGAACAGCTTCAAAAGGGTTTTGCTAGTCAATTTCACTTAGAACTCTTCTATAAAAAACTAAAATTTAAATTTTCTCAAAAATTGATTATTTGACATTGGCCCTTTTAGCACCAAGCTACAGATATAAGGACAACAATGTTAAAAAATAAATTAAACACTTGAAATAACGAAGCTTGTTATGTATTTATCTTTAAAATAATTTAAAAGTGATTTACAACTAATTACAATTAATAATTGTAATAATTGCAAAAAACACAATCGTTTTTCAGATGATCTTATATTATAGATTTTTTTATATAATATATTTACAAATGTATGAACAAAAATATTAACAATGTTACAAGTTAAAAATATTTATGGCCATTTTGTACATTGTCCACAATATATTTCCTGTCTTCAGTCATCAAGAAATTGTAAAACTCATTACAATTATCACCAAGCTTTGCCTTTATCTGCAACTCACTTTCTAGGATTTATAATAGGAGCCTGTTTCTCTCTTTTCTCCACTTTGAAAACTAAACCTCGTTCTGTAAAAGCGGTTGAATGTGGAATGGAAAAAAAAATTACACATTTCCTCAAATTTGTAAACGCACCAACATTTAGAAACTCTTTCCATTTTTCTTCCACTATCTTCTTTTTTCGTATTGACTCGGCCAAAATCTTTAATGTTAATGACTCATCGATAAGAACATCTATATTAATATTTGTATCGCAAACAATATGACAAACTATAAACTGAACAAAATTAATATATAATAACAGTACAAAAACAGTACATTAATGAAAAAATCAGTTCATTTGCGTACTGATTTGCTTGTAATGCATTAATCAGTACTTTAAACAAAAATCAGTACATGTACTGATAAAAACAGTACGAATGGCAACCCTAGTTGTAACGCTCACTTTCGAAAAACTCAAATAGATATCCTAAGCAATTTGGAATTAAAATCCAGCAAAATTCGATTAGTAGGTTCAGTATGTTTAACAACGTAATAAATAATGCTATTGCAATACAATTTGGTACGTCAATGTCTTATAGGACTAAAAATCCCACTATAAAATTTCCTGATGCTCGGTGTATAATGTACCATATAATGTCCAGTATTATTATCACTCTGGAAAATTATTTAAATTATAAGCATAAGCCTTAAACCGTAGCAGATATAGATATTGTGGTAAAATTTGGTTCATATGGCCAGAAATAATATGCAATTTTCTGATTATCGGTCCATATTTAACTTCGCTACTATATTGAAATTTTTTCTATATAGATTTTCAATAACAGAAATAATTTTACAGGATTTCCCGATAATTAGTCCATAATTTACCATGAATCTAATACAAATTCGCCTCCTGAAAATCATTTTAGTTCGGCATAACTTTTGCGAATCATTATATTTTATACAGGTTAGTTCAAATTACTAGAAACAAAAGCATAACACTGTCTGATTATCGTCCAATTGTTTTAAACCGGAACTAATTTGTATACTGTTGTCCGTTTTTTTAAAGATTAATTAAAAATGTATAGTTCTCAAATATTCTAACTGCCGGTGGCGAGTATCAAAGATTCGCCACAGCCGAAAATATCACTCCAACTTGTATTTATTGCAGTAATTTTTAAATGGTTTAATATAGCAAGAAAAAAAATCTGTAAAAATTTCAAATCGATATTTGAAATATTGCATCGTCAATTTCGAAGAAATTTTATTTCGGAAAATATTAGAAAATTTTTCTAATTTTTTTATGCTGAAAAATTTTGGAATCTGAGTCGCGATTTTACCTCAACTCCGACTCCACAGCCCTGATTTCAATAGCAAACTTTTTGGGGCTATATGTGATCTAAATATATAACAGCCTAGTCCCCATCATAGCTGAGTCTTCGGAAAACCCAGTTGAACGGACAGACGGACTGACAGACAAATTCATAATGACCCAGAATAAATATACTTTTTTTCAACATCAATATTTTAGAAATTGCAAACGGAATAACAAACTAATACATATAGATTAGACCGCCTAAAAAAAACAATTGTTAAGTTCATTAAATTTAATTATTCATAAAATTATTTTTATGAAGAAAGGAATTTTGCAACATGAAATGAATTAAAATGTATTGATAATTTTTCATTCTTGACTGAGCTGGGAATTGAACCCAGGTTTTCACGGACAGGTTGCCCTGACATGTTTCAATTGTAACCATTCGTTCTGTATTATAGAGAACAGTACGGTATTTTAGAGCTTTGTTCTGTGTGAATTAGTTTTTATTAAAAAAACTTTAAATTGTTTTGTATTAAATTCAATTTTCTGTATTTGTACTGTAATTAATAGATCATCAAAAATAAATACATTCCCAATTTGTCTGACATTTCTCATTACTGGAAACATATATAAGTTTTCTTTTTGAAAAATTTTTAAAACTAATTACTTGAAAAAGCCCGAAACGAAAATATGTATTAAGTTAAATATCTCAATAAGTAGGTCGCAAGTGGCCAAGTTTTATATACCATTGGATGCTGCTTAAAAAACCCTTTTCGATGATAACAAATTTTATTTATGTCGTCTTGGAGCAAAGTACAAAAAAATTCGAAAAACTGAAAAAAGACCTTTTTTAAAAATGGTCCAGCTCACGGATGGTCAACGCTAGAACCAAAATATTTTGGGAATCATCATAAAACATATCAACCTTTATTTTCAGAGGGGTAACAAAATCACTTTTTTTTTGAGTCGCTCTAAAATACATACATATATATATATACTATATAATATATAGATATAAGTAAAAATAGAATTATTTATTTATTAACTATATTCTTACGTAATTAACCGCAATAGTAACCAAGAAATTCAGCCCGTTGTAGTAAAACATACCACAGTCTCTGGCGAGAAGCATTAATACACTAGCTTACTACTAACAAGCCTAAAGGACCCTCAACAATATAAGTAACTAGCTTAACCCGGTGCGCTTCGCTACACTGGTAAAAAAAATAAATAAGAAAAAAATTGCAGTATTTTTTTAATGTGTAATTTATTTATTTTTGCTCCCCCTGCACCTACCCCCTTTTTTTTTTTGTTTTGGAAGTTGTCCTGTAAAGGTTGATAACTTTTGTGTTCAGATATATGGTATTTAATATTTCTTTATATGAGGGGTACTGCTCCTCCCCTGTCAACCCCGCCCATTTTTATATTGAAATTTATATTTTACCATAATAGTAGCTTTAACCAAGTTTGAAGACTGTCCCTTTTATAGTTCTTCAGTTGAGCGATATTTAATATATGCATCCTATGGGTGGTATTTCCCCCCTTTGCGCCTACCGCTTTATTTTTATTCTCAATAGAGTAGTATACCATAAGAGTGACTTCTACAAAGTTTGAACATTCTTACTATAACAGTTCTTAAGATATGCTATATTAAACATTGGCGTCCTATGGGGGGAACCACTTCCCCCGCTACTATTTTATTTAAATTTTGGGGCTTAGAAGATCCTATTTTATTTTTAGGGCTCACGTGATGTTACTGTAAAAATTTCAGGAAAATCGGTTCAGTAGTTTCGGAGTCTATAAAGCGACAAACAAACATACAAACATACAAACATACATAATTCATTTTTATATATATAGAAGATAGAAGAAGATAAATATATATGTATAAGAAAAAAAATATACAAATATTTATAACAATTGGGTTTGATAATTAAAAATCACTTTTTATCAGTCGTATGACATGAATTTAGTTCATGTTTACTGCCACACATCTTCGTGTGACCTGCACAACCCGGAATTTTGCACCTTCCTTTAGGTTTTTTTTTTTTGGATTTAAGTTTGGAGGCATGATCGTTCCAATTTTAAATCTATAAATCTTAGCTTTTATTCCTGGCTGGTCTTGGATATTTCTGTTATAAAGAATGAAGGCATTAATGCATGCCATGTTTAATATATGCTAAGGTAATCTATTTGTCCACTTCCTGCAATTTAGAGCTATTTCCTCATATTTCCATTGTACAAATCTACGAACAAAAACATTTTTATTTGGCACAATTGAGGAAACCGCTGGCTTAGTTCCTATATATGTCGAAAACGGATTGACAGATTTTGTATCTTTTCATGAAATAGAAGTTACATTTATTTTACTGACACTATACCTATGAATTTTGGTAACAAATCTATATATCGTCGGCTGATAATTTAATTGTCGTATGTGGATTCCGATAGTTTCGAGTAAATTGAGTTTGAACACATTTAATTTGAAAATTGCTTCAGCAAATACCACATACGGCAAACTCAACACTCCATATCTCGAAAGCCGTATGAGGTATCGAAAAACTGATTACGCCAAATGAACGTTCAGGTCGGAAAACCTAAGGAATCGATCTTAACTCAAAACCGCAAAAAATCCACTTACGACATTTAAATTATCAACCGACGATATGTATACAATTTAGGGAATCAATAACAGGCCTAATAAGATATAATCTTTATATAAATTTACGAAGTTTTGTAATGCTAAAAGAAAACTGTTCATCTAAATCAACCGTACGATTTCTTCACAAAAAAGTTTTCTAAGCTCTCAGGGAATAAATAACTCCAAACTTGATAAGGATTTACTAATGCCTAAATATCTTTAGGGAGAGAGTTATCTCCTCTAAATTCAACTTTTTGACTACGAAATTGTGAACTACCATGTTCCCACATTATTTTCTCAAATTCTAAAGACCTTGGATCTACATTTATATTTTGAAGTTTTGAAGGAAATAAATTCTATTTCAAAGAAATTGGTAAAAAGTCCTGCGAATGTATACAAAAGCAGCCTGTGAAAAACTATATTTTTTATACAAAATTTTTCTTTTCAAAAACAAACATAGTAGCGGAGCTCAGTGTTTTATGCAAATGGTGTTGTGAAAGAGCTAATGCAAAATATCGTAGGTCTTTTGTTAAATCTAACAACAAAATGTACAGAGTTTCCGTTAGATTTCATAAAAGAGTTACGATAATTTTCATTTGCTCTTTTGCAAGACTATTTGCACCAAACACTGAATTCCGCTAGTGTATAAAAGAAACAAGGAACATTTGCAGTTAGAGCGGAGTACATAGTGTATCTTGAAAGATACACTATGCCCCGATAGGCTAGCTGGTAGTGAGCTAGTCTATCAGTACCGGGGTTGCGGGTTCGATTCCCGCCAGAGACTCTGGTCTCCTGCAGACAAGCAAAAAGCTTCGCGGGATTTAGTGAAGGAATAAAAAAAAAAAAAAAAAAAAAAAAAGTGATTTTAGAACTAAAGTTGTGGTTATATTTGTTTAAAAATTTATAATTCATCAAAATACTCCATAGTCGACAATATATATTTATTTTGGTTAAATTAAAATCAACCATTACTAATAAAATGCGACTTTAAGTTTGACTATTTCTAAAAATGTAAGAATTTTGAGTTTCCCATTATCTAATTGCTCTAAATTGAAAGTTGTTGAATAAATGTTGCTATAGTATGATAGAAAAAAGGGTTTTTAGTAGTTGTTTATAATTTTTCTTTATATGGCAAAAACAAAAAAAAAAATTGTTTTTCCCGGTTGTATCTTTAAAGATACAGTATGCATTTAAGGGTTAAAATACTATTTTACATTCGCAGTTGTAGTCCAATTTTTATAAAAAGTATCTAAAAAAAATTATTTGAATATTCGTCAAAAATTTTTCGAATTATTTTTTATTCTTAATTGAAAAATATTGCTCGTTCGAACAAAATTAAAAAAAAGTTCTTCCAATATTCGAATAATACTTATTCGAATGAAAACACCAGTTTGTACCAAGAAGCAAATCTTCATATTACCAATGCAAATATCTATTAAGATGTAGGTTTTTGTTATCTATAATAGAAACTACATATACCCCTCATATACTCCGTTAAAGTTTGCGTTTGAAATTCAGCCGGATCGGTGCATAAATAACTGAGGTAGCAGCGAAAACCCGCAAATGCCTCTAATTTTTGTGATAAAATCGCCCGTTTTAGTTTTTCTTTGCTATTTTGTTTTTGCATGTTTTTTTAAAACATAAAAAAAACTTATTATTTATGTACATGATTTGCCGTTTAAATAGAGAAATGTGTTTTTAACGAAGAAAACGGTAAAAACGGAAAACGCAACTTATTTGTTTACCCTTCACTGAAGATAAAAGAGTATATACATATAAGTTTGTCATTCCGTATGTAATTTCTACAATATTAATCTTAGAACGTATAAAGTATACAGTGGCTCAATTTAATAACCGGACAACAACGAGTTATAATAATTTCGAGTAAATACACAAGATTTTTTCAATAAACTAAAAAAAAATATTATTGTAATTCACACTTATTTATTTTTGGCTAATAAAAACGCTAACAATGTTTTAAAAAAAATCTCAATTCTAAGAGAAACAACAACAAAATCATATTAAGTTAAAAATAAGGATCAAATTAATAATCGGACACTTTTTAATATGGTAGGTGCATTTCATATTTTGGCCAATCTAATACTTTGTGGGCATTACTTTGCTCTTACGTACAGCTTCTAATCGCCTTGGCATTGATTCCACGAGTTTTTTGCAGTAAGCTGGATCGATTTGTTCCCATTCTTCCTTTAGAGCAATCTTTAGCTGACTGATATTGGAAATTGTCCGAGACTTCAATTTATTTTCCAAATGAGGTCATAAATTCTCTATCGCGTTAATGTCTGGAGACTGGGAGGGAGTTTCCATAATATGGGGACAATTATCCAGTAACCACATCCGTGTGTTATGCGCTTTGTGCTTCGGATCATTATCTTGGTAGAACTTATAGTTTTCCGAAATGCCTAATTTTTCTACGCAAGGAGCCAAATTTTCCCTTAAAATGGTTATGTACTTAAACTGGTCCATTATACCATCTATAAAAACTAGCTGTCCAGGTCCTGTGGCGGACATACAGTCCCAAACCATGACACTTCCAGATCCTGGCTTTATGGTGGGACGAAGATTAGAAGTCTTTAGTTCTTCATTTGGCTTTCTCCAAACGTACGCCTGTCCGTCTGACCGGAAAACGTTATATTTGCTTTCGTCTGTAAAAAGCACGTTACTCCAGTACGAAAAGTCATGGTTTCTATGTTCAGAAGCAAACTTTAATCTCTTTTTCCGACTTACATAATTTACAAATGGTTTTTTTCGTGCAACTCTGCCATGAAAATTGTGTTTACGCAGTACATTTCGGACAGTTTCAGGATTGACACTTATTTGTTAGCTTTCTGACACCAATTTTGTTAATTTAGGAGCACTGAGTTTAGGATTCTTCTTTACTTGATTAACAATCCATCGTTCATCAGATGGAGTAAACTTTTTTGGTTGTCCAGATTTGGTCTCTATTTCTACGGAATTGCTAGTTTTGAAGCGCTTTATAATATCGTGAACCGTAGAATGGCTTCTTTGAACAGCATCTCCAATTTCACGTACAGACATACCGATTTGATAATGTTTTATTATCAACTCTCTAACTTCTATCGATGGTTGTACACGTTTGCTGCTCATATCGCCTTTTTCGCAATTTTTTGTCAGAGATTAAAAAATTTTCTTTTGCAAAAAACTCCCTGTAACGCTTTTTTTACAATTTCAGTTAATTCCCAACTAACTTTGTTCGGGGAATTCCGGTATAAAATGACATTTAAGCATGGTAGTTGCCACATGTCCGATTATTAATTTGATGTTTTATTTTGCCAGACTTCATTTTTTTGCTTAGAAAATTAATTGTGTATATTAATGTGGTGTTAATACAAGTGATATATACACTATATAGATGATTTAAGAAATTAAAAAGGTTTTTCTGTTTTTACAAAAATCTGTTTACATTTAAAAACGAATTAATTAAAAAATAGACAACTGTCCGGTTACTAAATTGATACACTGTATATCTATATTCTCTGTCCTTAAAAGTAGCGAAGTTGATTTAACGATGTGTCCGTCTGTCCGTTTTTTCGTCTGTCTGTCCGTTGAAATGGGTTTTCCAAAGACCCCAGGTACGATGGGGACTTGATAGTTATATATTTATCTTACATATAATACGGAATTGCTTGCTATTGAAATTTAGACTGATTGGTCCACAAATGACTTAAATATAAGCAAAAACCCCACTTTGTTATGTATATCTGGAGAACGACAGGAATCACAGTTTCCAAATTTGGTACATTAATCTTGGTTATCAATACACAGCATCCGCTGACATTTGGACGGCATTAGACAAGTGGACGTGGCACAAAGTTGATTTATTTATATCCAAAGAATGGTATTTATATAACTTTATGTTATTACCCTGCGGGAAATTGGTGTAAATTGTTCCAACACACTGTGCCTGGGATTTGTATAAATAGAACGAGTACAAAAACTGGTATAAGAAAAACCAAAAGGTAGAAAAAGTAATGAACTTTAGTACAGTATTCACCGGGCTTTCTAAAATTTGGTTCTTAAATTAAGTTCTAGGACTTGTTAATATTCATTGTATTAAAATAATACTCCATTGTGGTAAATAACACTAAACACTTTCATTGAGAATAGATGTGTGAATTGTCAAACGGTAGCTGTTAGGTGTTAATTGACCCCCTGCAATGACAACCCCATGTAAAAATGATAGGTCCCATTCATATAAAGAGAACTAGAACCTCTCTCCACCACCAAAGTCCTATCACGGGACTACTTTGGTGTCAGTTCGCTTCCCTCTAGGGTATCGCATCATGGTGAAGGATTATAAGATTCGGCGATTAGCCGAATATAGCACTCTTGTTTTTTTAAATTCTGTTTGAAAATGTGTGTTAGTGGGTGAGTGCTCTAAGATGCTGCATTAGGGTAGGTGAAGGGTATTAAAGATGCGGTATTAAAGAAAGCACGCTCGTATAGTCGTTAAGATATTTTCTAAAGAAATAATGAAGATATGCTCGTATGATTGTTTCCTATAGGAAATTCATCATCTAAAAAAGATATGCTTATTTCGATTTTTCTTTAGAAAACATGCTCTTGGGTTTATAATGTATAGAATGCTCGACACTTATTTTATATGCAACAAATGCTCGTTTGGGTATTTCTGTAGAAAATATTCAGAGTTTTTTATAAATCTGTGCTTTTCTTCGAATTTGAGATGTTGATGGCATATTGCTTAACTTTAAACGCATGGCACTTAAAATTAGAAAAAAAAATATGGTCCAGTTCCGATTTTTTTGCGGAATGGCCAATTTCAAAAATTTCAATACCTAGCCCATAGTTTGATCTAGAATGTTTTTTAGTCTCTCCTGAAAAACTTGATTATAAGACATACAGAAATATGCTCGTTTATGTATTTTCAATAGAAAATTTGCTTGCTTGTGTATTTTGTTTAAAAAATATACTCATTTATTTTTATTTTTTTCTATATAATTGACTAATAATATTGCACACGAATTTCTAAAAAAATAAGTTTTATCTTAATTACACAAATCGAAAACAAACTTTAGGAAACCTTCAATTTATGTCATAAATTTAGCAAATTAGTATGTAATTTAAAAGGCTGTTTAAGTATTTATTTACTCACTTTTTTTTGGCAAGGCATCATTTTTGCTTTTCATTTCAGGTGAATCATTGATTTCTAAATCATTCATTTACTTAAACGCTCCTCATATCTCAAATTGGGGTTTTTTGTTTTTTTTTTTTTGGAAAATAAAAAAAAAATGCTGGCAATAACAAAAAAAAAGTAAATAGATAAGGATAAATAAATACATAAAATACGATGTATTTTACTTTAAACCCAATAGGAATTAACAATGAAATAGTAAAAATTTAGGAGGCACAAGTCTTAAAAATAAAATGTAGCTTTAACTTAAATTTGTTTGTTAAATAATACTAATTAACATTTACTATCTTTTTCAGCTTCTTGGTATTTTTTCCTACTGGGGTAAGTTCAAAAATTGTTACTCCTTATTTTTGTTTAGCAAAACTTCCATCGTCATTAATAACTTCATTATTATGTAATTAATTGTCATCATTGAAATAGAAATTGTCGTTAAAACGTTTTTACTGTTTTTTTTTTGTCGTTTTGTGTGATTACGTGTCTTTCTCGTGTCCTTGTTGGCACCCTTCTCTTCAGAAAAAAAGAGTTCCTCGTAAAGTAAAGCTCAAATACTAACACACTCTTGAAGTAAATTTGTATGTAGATGTGTACGTATGTGTATGTGAGCTATTAAATACAAACAAAACTCACTTCTAGTTGGGAGTCAGTCAAGTTACCTTTTATTTAGAAAGTGTGAGTAAGTTTAGTTAAGAGGGTTCTTTTTGCTGCCTCTAATACACATACTAACACACTTATACAAGTCTCAGGTGAGACATCACTAGAAATGATGTTTAGTGTTTCCGTTTGTTTCTTATTTTTTTTTTTTTTTTTTGTTTTTTAGCTTTACGTTATTTGCCTAACGCTGCGGTATTTCCGTTTCATTTTTTTAGTTTGGCTTCATTGTACGTTTTACTGACACAGCAGGATTTAACTGTAGTCTATATGTTTTTGCTAGAGAAACAGCGGGGATGAAGAATATAGCAAAATTTCTTTCAATGAATTTACTTATTTTAATCTTTTAACGTATACTGTTACTAAATAAATTCCCACTGGGGCTTGAAGTTTCCATTTGTGAAGACAAGAAAGGGCTTAGAATATTTAATTAATTAAGACGTTAACAAGTTAGACTCGAGACTTTTGCAATTTTTTTAATTTTTTTTTAACGTCTGCTTTAAACTCCTGTGCCTAAAATTTATTTATTTTTTTTTTTTTTTTTTTTTTTGTAAGGACAAGCATTCAGGTGATGGCCCCTACAAATGATGCTACGTGATTATTATTATTATTTTTTTTTGGCACCCTGTTTTTACATTATTTCTATCCAACAAAATTTTAGCTCCAAATTTTACTTCTTTAGTCGCTCCATAAAAAAGAGAAACATTTATTTACTTTAAAGGTGCCTCTACCTGTTATTTAGACTAACGACAATAACTATTTTCTTTGTAAGGGATTTGCCTCCCTTTCTACTACAATTCGAATATTTTTATACCCTCCACCACCACTAATGGTGAATGGGGGTATACTAAGTTTGTCATTCTGTGTGAAACTTTTTTATTATATATCTGAGACCCCCATAAAATATATTCTAGCTCATTGAGTAATTTTAAGTCGGTTTAGCCATGTCCGTCTGCTGAAAACACTCCCACTTTCGAAAATCGCAAAAGAAAAGAAGAAACTTGGTCTTAAATTGCTTGTAGTTACCCTAAGCAGTTTGGGATTGAAATCCAGCAACATCGGCTCAGTAGGATCAGAACTACGAATCAAAATGTGGAACCACCACCCAAAAAAAATTGCTAATTTTGATACAAAAACTAACATAAATGGTGGAATAATGCACGGAATGACATAAAATTTCGCGTTATACGACTGCAAATTATACTGTTAAATTTCGTGAAGATCAGTTCATAATTGACCATAGGCCCCATATAAACCCTTCTCCCGCAAATTTCAACAGCTTAGTACGCCTAAAACCGCTATAAATAACGCTAGCATACTAAACTTTAGTACGTCACAGTTTTATAGGACCAAAAATCACACTGTAAAAGTTTTTGAAGATCGGTCCATAATTTACACTAGGACCCATATATACCCTACTCCCGGTTAGTGCGCCTAAAACCGCTATAAATAACGCTAGGATACTAAAATTTGATACGTCACAGTTTTATAGGACCAGAAATCACACTGTAAAATTTTTTGAAGATCGTTCCATAACTTACACTAGGCCCCAAACCAAATAAAATAAACCTAAATCCAAGTAAAGCCCACTTTGGGAAAATAATTAAATTCGCCTCAACCATCACAGATATAGATATAGCGGTAAAATTTCTTCCAACTTAGATTCATATGACGAGAAAAAATATCATGCAAATTTGTGAAATTTACTGTTGAGGCTTAAACTAACACAGTACAACATTTTTCAGTTAATTGATTGCCAACTCAATTCTGTGAACTGTATGTGAAATTAGACCCAAAAAGAAGAATTTCTGCATCATTCGTTTTGTCTTCTTACCTGCGATTTGAAGTTAGTATCGATTTGAAGTTAGTACTATCGTATAGGGGAATTTATCACGTTTTAGGCCCTGTTGTTTGACATAGCTCGACAACCCCTAGCCCAATTTAGTTGAAATAAATTTTAAAAAATTAAGAATTACAATTCCCTTAATCTGTTCATATATTGTTTTCCTATACAAGTAATTATAATTACACTGCTGTATTGAAATTTCTTCTAATTTATTTTTTGTAATACCAAAAATTAGTCTTCAGTATTTAAGGATGATTGGTCCATAATTTACCATAGGTCCAATACAGATTACGCTCCTAAAAATGATTTTAGTTCGTCTTAAACTTTTACGAATCATGATATTTTACTCAAGCCAGTTCAAAGTTCTAACAAGAAACGCATAAAATTTTTTATTGTCGGTCAATAATTTAATTCAGGTCTAAACCGCAACTAATTTTAATGCTGACGTTCGTTTTTGTGAAGATTGGTTGATAATATATATGTATTTATCATATAGAGCCCACTCCTGTTGGTGGAGGGTATCAAAGATTCGGCACAGCCGAAACTATGGTCACATTTAACAAGCATTTGACGGCCCACATTTTTTTTGTGTAATAAAGTTTAGTAGATCAACAAAAATTGCACAGGTCTGCAAAATTCGGAAAAAGACGAAACTCCGGGATTAGAGTATTTTTTGTAAGGTTTTGAGCTACACTGAATCCGAATCTGTACTCAGAATTTTTACTTCACATTAGGTTTTCGAAAAATCATGGCTTAAGGTTAAAATAACCAGTTTTCCGCCATATTCGAGACGTTACAACAGCGCGAATTAATCCTTATCTATAAAACCTGATATGCCGCCTGAAAGTCCTACCAATTACTATACTATTCTTTCTTCTCTGAGACATCTTAACCTGAAGTTTGAAAAATTCGGGCTTTCGCTATATTTACGCTATATTACATTGAAAACAAAAACAAAGTCAAAAATATTTTATAATTTTGTTATTGCTTTCTACAGAAATTTATATTGAACTTTTAATTTCAAACGCTGCATATCTTGTGTCTTTGAAAATTTTAAAACGCAATTTGTAGTTCTGTAGAAAGCACCAACAAAATTATGGAATATTTTTGACTTTGTTTTTGCTTTCAATGGAGTTTTTAGCGTTGCATTGCGTTGTACTCAATTAGGACCTTAATTTTTATATAGTTTTCTGATTTGGTTTAAATTTTGACTTAATTTTTGTAATATTTTAATATTTTTTTATTTATTGCGACCTGATGTTTTATTTCATTTTTATTATATTTACTTAATTCGCAAATGAAACTAATATTTCTTACTGGCTAATATGCTTAAACTAAATAAATCTAGATACTTTAGTACATAAAAGGAAAAATATCATTTAATTTATCTTAAGAGATTGGAGAGGTTATTTTTGACGCCAATAGGATCAGTTAAATCAATATATGTACGAGTATAAAAATTGTTAAATTCGGAGCTCATTCTGCGGATAGGATCAAAATTTTAGACTGAAAATATTGAAGTCTAAGGGGTATATAATTTCTGGAAGGACGAAGAGGAACTGAAAACTCAACCTGACGAAGTAGGAATTCTGAGACAATTTAACCGTTTAACAGATTCAGCATGAAGGTGATGTTCATGCATATCCTCCGATTTTTTAAGGTTAGAAGACTAATTAGCTTTAAACGGTTTTCATACGAAGGTAAATTGATATTTGGATTCCAATGCAGTTTTCGAAGACAGAATAAAAGAAATTGCTTCTCTATGGATTCCAGTTTTTTAGAATGTACCTCATACTAAGGGTCCCAAACGACCGAGGCGTAATGCAGTATAGGTTTCACTAATGAAATATATAACTCTGTTATAACATACGGATCGTCAAACTCCTTCTCCCAACATTTGATAAATCCAAGGACACCTGAGATATGTGCGCATTAAAACACAATTTATGATCAAGTAAAACACCCAGTTGATGATTATTTAGTGTATAGCTACAGAGTACTGGCCTTCTGTAGAATAACATATTTTTACATTTTTTCGAGCTCAGATCCATTAAATTTATATCACATCATAAGCTCCAACTGTTGAGATCATCTTGGTGTAAGGAAGACATAGTTGAGTTGTTGTACTTAGCTTAGGAAAAGTTTTACATCATCTGCATACATTAATATATTCGTATATTTTAAGCACGATGGTAAATCAATAATGAATAATAGGAATAATACTGGACCCAAGTGACCACCTTGAAAGACTCCAGATGGAACAGGGAGCTAATTCTGGCAGTCGTGATCGAACAAATTTTCGTTTCGAAAGCAATTTTATTTCTAATACTTTCAGTGGATACTGAACGAATCCAAATCATTTTTCCAGTTCTATAAAGCATTTATTTGAGTATTTACAACACTGAAAAAATAATTTCGATTCGTTTAGTATCGACTGAAAGAATAAAAAATTACATTGCTTTCGAATCGAAAAAGTATTCGATCACGACTGCTAGAATTAGGCATCCTGGTTTAGCTTTATAACTACAACTGCGAAAAAATATGCACTGATACCTCCGCTTAAGATAAGTGGACATCAATTTAAGAAGTACATAAGAAGGTTATGATTAACTTTATCAAATGCTTAACTAAAATCCGTGTAAATGGTATTACTTCCAGAATAGTATGAGGATATCACCGAAGTTGTAAATTCCAAAAGATTAGTAGAAGCCGAACGCCCTTTTCTAAATGCATGTTGAAATGGTGAAACCAAGGAAGGTATTTGATGTGATATAATATTTGGCACAATTTTTTCAAAGAGTTTAGGAATAACACTTAATTTAGCTCCTCTATAGTTCGAAATATTGGATCTACAAGCGGATTTAAGCCAAGGTATAATGATAGATTTTTTCCAGTAATCTTTCTTTTATAAATAACATTTAAATTCCCATACTGTAATTATAAGATATCAATCTTGTTGTATGGGATATTCAAATAAATATATAAATAAATAAAAATAATCGGGCAAATACACATTTAAAAGTGAAACGTTATATAAATACGTTAAAGGCGAAATTAAGGAACATAAAAATTATAGAAGTACACAACGAGGAACTCCATCAGGGCCATAACTTTCAGAGTATTTAATTCTTTTGACAGCATTCATAACTGTTGTGTAATGTAATATTGGACAATTTATTTTTGAACATTGAGGTATTTGATATGGATAATCGAATGAAAGATTAATTTTCTTATTATAATAGGAGGAGGAAAAAAATTTAGCAAACATGTCACATATATTTGGATCATTTGAAGATTCTATGTCACTAAGTTTCATCATAGAAGAATAACCAGATACTCGTCGCTTTGAATTCACAAAGTTATAAAATGAAGAAATTCTGAGTACAGCTTCGGACTTAACACAATTCAAACACTAAGGCAAGTATAATCTGGTTTATGGGTTGAACATTTATTCGCCTTTGTTATTAAGCCGAAAGTTAAAAGTAGATAATTGTTTGGACTTTTTCGTCAAATATTTGTTAAATGTGAACATACGAGTACCTTTAGCAATGTAATGATGGCCATAAAGTTGGCATTTTATGTTTTCGAAATAAATGTTCTTAATTAAATACAAAACGTAGGCCCTGCTTCTACCAAGGCAATTTAAAATCCCGTAATGCACATTGATACATTATTAATTTTGCTAACGCAACAATTTTAAATGTTTGAAAACTTCAGCTCTGATAATTTTCTTAAATAATCAACCACAAGTATTAACTTTGTATGGGCGGGGGGTATCTTTTACCCTACCCCTATCGCTAGACATTAAAAGATTGATGCTCTATTGACTATCAAAATTGCTCGAATGACTATCAAAAAGCTTTAAAAAATTCTCAACTAAATTGAAAGTCTGGCAACACCGCTTGTGATTAAACGTCGAATTTTATCTCTGTGCAAAAGCTTACAAAAAATATAAATAATTCGTTTAAAAACATTTTTCTTAAATTAAAAGATTATTTTCGTGATTTTGAGTAACAGGAAACAATTTGTTCAAATAGCAGATTCAAAAAGTAGTGAGGTTGATGTTGCTTGTGGAGTTCCGTAGGGCAGTGTTCTCGGTCCCTTGTTATTTAAAATTTTTATAAATGATTTGAAAAACATACAGTTTAATTGAAAATTTTTTATGTTTGCAGATGATATTTGCCTTTTTTACAATTATAAATACGAGAAAGTACTTCAAACACAAGTAGATTATGATGCTGCAATTTTATCGGAGTTTCTTAGAATAAACAAATTAATTTTGAATGCTAACAAAACAAAATTTATAAGATTTAAGCCATATGTTTCAAGAGATGAAGAGCCGTTATGGGTGCATACTGATGGTCAATTAATAAATGAATCAAAGAGTATTAAATACCTTGGCATAAACTTAAACCATTATCTTCTGTGGGAAAATCACATCAGCCGCCTCAAATTCAAATTATTATCAGGAATTGATATTCTTTATAAATTTTAAAATAAACTGAATGTTGATACAAAAATGTTAATTTATCAATCCCTAATTCACTCGCATTTAACTTATCTTCCAGTTATTTGCGGTAGTAAAGGGAATTCAGTTTTGGGGTCACTGCAATCAGTACAAAATAAGGCGTTGAAAGTAGTGTACAACCTTCCATTACAGTTTGGAACAACAGATTTATTTAAAAACTATGCTAAAACTATACTTCCGGTGAAAGGGGTTTATAAACAACAAATGTTACTCTATTGGGGTATTCACAAGGTGTACTATCATGGTTTATTGTCATAATGTTCTAACATGGTTTAAAAGTATTGTTGTTGGTTTGTAAACAAAAAGTGTCTTAAATAAATAGAACGTTGCTTGCTATGTTTATTGTGCTGTCGTAATTAATAGCACATTAAATTATAAGGGGTTGCTCACAACAGTCGTATTTTTTCATGTTAATATTTTAAGACATATGACTTTATGACACCTTGTGAATCCCCCATATGTTTTTAAATGTAAAAGAGGTATTGGTTCACACACCATACAATTTAGTAACAATATATCACACACACGAAGAATCACAAGACAGGCGATGGACTTAAATTTAGTAAGATGTAGACTCGAGTAAACTAAACAACGAATTTCTTTTGCTGGACCTAACGAGTACAACCAATTACCTAATCGCTTAAAAGATATCTCAGTTTTATCAACTTAACTTTTAAAAGAAGTTTAATAGAATTTTTATTGCACAATGTTGAAGTACTTCTTGCATCTTGAAAACGTAAAATCTTTTTCTTTTTTTTATATATAGAAAATTGTATAAAGTAAAATAAGTAAAATTCGTAAATTATGTAAATATTTTATGTTGCCTACTGGCCTCTGTAAAGCCTTATTTTGCGCTGAGGCAAAAATATAATTTTTTTCGTAAAAATAGAATGAAAATAAAGATAAAAACTTCTACAAAAAAAAAAAAAAAAATGGGGGCAACTTTCCCCCTGCTCCTACCAAAACAATTTTTAACCTCTTAAATCAGAAAAAAATTAAATCTTTTAAACAAAATATCGAATTCTGCTAATTTTTTATTAACACCTGTAAAAAGAAACACATTTGATATTCTGTTTCAGTTGTATTCATTCATTTCTTCCATCGTTTTTTTTTTTTTTATTTTTTTTTTTTTGTTATAGTTTTGATATTCGCTGGTGGACTAGTGTTGTTTTACCATCCGCCCCTATTAAAGAGAAAAATTTCAATCGATATTTGAGGTAAAAGCAGCAACAAAAAAAAAAGAATAAAAACAGATGAATAAAAAATGCGCGTGCAGGGATGTATGAATGTATGAAATACATGTTATTAATGTTTGTTTAAATGTAGTTGTATAACGAGTAGAAAACAGTTTAGAGTTGGGGCGAAAAAACATTTACACAAGATACATTTAGATAAGCTTTTACACATACGTGTACATTTGTTGTAAAGTATATTTACTACATAATATTGTAATTTACATATTATTTGTAAGTATGTATGTGTATTGGGTTATTTATCTAACTCACCTGCATTCTAGGGATTTACTTTGGCTTCATATAGTTGGTACTGAAAAAAAAACCTTAATTTTTACAACCACCCAGTCGAAGTTTTATGTATAAATTCATATGTTTTAATGTAGATTTACGTACAATGTATTTCGTTTGATATTTTGAGAAAATTACATGAAGTCTCATGAGGATATTGTAACAGAATACAAACATGCAGGTACATACCAACATACATATACGTGGAGGCAGAAGTATGGAAACATACATATGTATTAAATTTGTATACGTTTCTTAGAAATACGGAAGTCTATATGCTGAAGGACATATATACACTTAGTTTATATCTGAGTTTGTATTTTTACCCATACCATAATAGTAATACCTCCATGAGTTTATGCTGATGTGTGAACCACCTTAAAATACTGGTCCTAGGCCCACCCTTTAGTATACCAATTTACTTAGAATCACCTTTTAATTCAATCTAAATATGTCCGTCCGACTGGCAAGCTGGCTGGCTCTCCCTGTTAACCTTGTGCTTAAAGTAAAGAGGGCTATTCTCTATTGCGATTCGAAAACGATTTCGATGCGAAATCTAAATGCCAACTCGGTACTCTCTATCACTTTCGCAAAATTTTTTTAAAATGAAGCAATACTGGCAATAAAAATTAAAGATGGCTCAGATTGACAGCAATGAAATGACAAAATATGTAAAAATATTTGAAATTGGAAAATTTAAATAAAATAAATAGTGTTGATTTGCGAAAAGAAAAAACTAAAAAGATGCGAAAGACAAATGCGCAATCGCATTAAAGAGTACCAATTGCTAGATTTGCTACCACTTTCTTTCGCATCGCTATAGAGAGTATCCCCCCAGGTCGCAATTTTAAATATAATTTGATATGTATGTAGGTTCTCTCAAGGATCAAGCCTGTTGTAAATGGTGAGAATCGAAATAGAGTGTTTGTGCCCATAAATCATATTATTATTTTGGTATTTGGATTAAGTTTGGTCAAAAATATCATATTGCAAGCCAAATAATTTTATTGAAATAGGTTCATATATGACCATCGCTCCTAATAGAAATACTACTCTAGTAAATAGCTTTTAATGCCATAGCTTCTTTAAAAACGTTTGTTGTAAAATGAAATCTTCCGACAATAACTTTTATATTTAAGGATGGTCTAACCAAAACTCGCGATGTTAATTGTAAACAAGACAAAAAGTTTTCAGAGAATTATACTGATATTTTTTATTGTAATAGAAGGATCTATGACAATTATGTGTGAAACAAAATAACGGACAAATGCTCGCCACGGTTTCGGTGGCATACCTCTACCCGATTATCCATATTTTCAATGACTCTGAGACATAATTAAGGTTCAATGACGTTAATGTACCGAATTATCTCATCCTTTGGCTCTTGAATTGTTCTTGGCTTATTAACGTACACTTTTTCTTTTAAATATCTCCACAGAAAGAAGTCCAACGGTGTCAAATCACATGATAGTGGCGGCTAATTAACATCGCCACGACGTGAGAAACGGCCATTGATTTTTTCGCGAAAAAGAGCCATTGTTCCGTTGGCTATGTGGCAAGTGGCACCGTCCTGTTGGAACCACATATCGTCCAGGTCCATATTCTCGATTTCGGGCCACAAGAAGTTCGTTATTAACTCGCGATAGATGGGCACGATGACGAGTTGAGCTTGATGGCTCTTCTGCCACACTATCGCGAACAACAGCAATGTTTTCCACAGAACAAACTGGGCGAGCATGTAGCATGTCACAGTGCCCCGCTAGACTAGTTGGCAGTGAGCTAGTCTATCAGCGCCGGGATTGAGGGTTCGATTCCCGCCAGAGACTCTGGCTTCTTTCCTCCAGACAAGCGTAGAGCTTCGCGGGATTAGTATAGGAAGAAAAAAAACATATATTTCTTGTAATTATTTAAAGTCATATGTATGATTTTACAACGTTATGACTACCTTGTGAATCACCCAATTGATATAATTTTTAACCTCACAACACAATTTTGTTGTAACGCGTCCATAATTGCCCATTTGTTTGTCTAAAAACTGTGGTGTAAGTATCATATGTTCGGGCTTGACCGACCATACATTCTCACTTCTTTTATTTGTAAAAGATTCCGTTGATTATTGCTGTAGTGAATCCGTACATTTTTCGCTGTGTTCTCGTTATCAAGGTAAAATCAATTCTCTTACACCCAACCCCCTTTTATTTACTTCCACAAAGGATTTTGTCAGTACCACAGAAACTTTATGATAGCGATGTGTGTGTTGTGGTCATTTTTCGACACACTGACTGTGTATTTTATTACAATTGATGTTTTTCTTTTCTGTTTTTGTGTAGGTGTATGACAGTTTTCCTGTATTTTTTATAAACATAATTTTAGGGGTTTCTCATTTGTTTTAAAGTTTGATGGACGTTTCAATGTGAAATTTTTATTTGATTTATTAAACTTGACAGTTTTTTCACATGTATGCACAGGGGATACATTTTAGACAGTATTTTAAAGCAGATAGATTGTTGACGTCAATAAAAAGGAAAGGAAGTAGAGTTTGGAAAAAGTATCGTTCGTTTACTTTAATAGTGTAATAATTCAAAAAATAATATTTTTCAGTAGAGCCGTTTCAAGTTTTTAGTCAAAAATATTTCAAAAGAAAAATATCGTTCTAACAAAAAATATAATCGTTGATTATGAAAAAACCTACTATCTTAACCTTATGATGACGCTTGAAAAAATAGTATTTCTCATTGTTTTAATAAAAAAAAGCTTAATAACAAGATGAAACCCGGCACATTTTTATCACATGCGGTAAATTTTATATGAATCGAAAAGAATTTTTTTATTTAGTGCAAATGATCTTGCGAAAGAGCAAATGCAAAATATCATTGCTCTTTTGTTAAGTCCAGCAATAAAATACACAAAGTTTTCATTAGGTTTCATAAAACAAATGCCAAATTTTTCATTTGCTCTTTCGCAAGACCAATTGCACCAAACACTGAACTCCGCTAATATCAATCATATCTGCGTACTTAGCGATAAATTCGTGTCTTTGAGTTATGATACTATTAAAGTAAATGAGCGATATGAAAAATGTTTTATTTTAATATCTGTCCCCTCTAAATTTGAGCCAAGGATTTTTCGGAAATATTCCCCAAAAGTTTCTCTGTTAAAATTTCCAGAATTTTAAAAATATGTCGGTGTCCTGTCATATCGAGCAAAAACAAAATTTTACAGGAGAAGCTTTTTGAACTTACTTTCGCTTCAAATGGCAGTATTGCTCTGAAATTAAATATATCAGCTATTTTTTACAGAATATACGTAACATAATTAGTTTTAATGGTTTATATCTAACCACAGAAAAAATTAACAATTGTCTCTAATCAATAATTAAAAAAATGATCAAAACACTTTGCCGTATCAAACAATGTGTTAATTGATTCAATTAAATATATCTCAAGTTTGGACAATTCCCAACCAAATTTCTAGAAGTTTAAAATATTTTATTTTAAACGAAAAAATCAATTAAGATTTTTTGTTATTTAATTAAAAATTTATTTTAAGAAAACTTAAAAAATAATTAATTAAATTTTCACATAAATTAAATTGAAATACTTTTAAAACAATTTTTTTAATTGCTTAAAAAAAACTACTGATAATTTTTTTTGTGATATAAAGGTATTTAAAAAAAGGTACATTTAAAAAAAACAAAATTTAAAAATTTGTTTTAAATGTAAGTTTTGCGGTCGCGTTCTACAAACAGGCAGTAACTTTTTATTGTTTTTTATTTCAAATTAACTAAATGTCGCTTGATTTCGAACGAATCTTTCATTCGCTTAACTTCCATTTAAAACAAAAAAAAATTAAAATAAAATTTAGGTTTTAATGTAAGTTATGCGAACGAAGTTTTCGTTCGAAATCGAGGGACAGGCAGTTAATTCTACAATAATATAAAATTCAATAAAAATAAAAATAGTGAATTTATTCCCAAGAACACATTTTTTTATTTGCCATATGAAATCTAAAACAAAATAAATTACGAAAAATTTAAATGGAATTATATAATGCCGGTAAACGAAACTTGTGACACATACTATACAGGTAAACTGTACGATATTTTATTTTTAATATATAACCGAAGAACACATTCAAATAAAAAAATAAAAAACAAAATATTTGTTTTCTTTTTTATTGACATTCCAACGTTCATTAGTCTTTTTTGCTTTTAATAAGGCGATTCTTTGCATAATTTTAGGAAGCTGGCTGGTATTTTTCCCCGCTTATTATTTTGTTGTCATCTCTTGAAAAACCATGAATATGTACAATGGAAAAGGCCCGTTTTCTTTAAACAAATTCTTAAAAAACAACAGTATTATAAGCAGTTGAACGGTTAAAATGTTGAATTTTATTATAAGGAGTTCTTAATAATATCGAATTCGATAGTAGTAAATAAGTATCGATACATGGGTTTTTTAAATATCGATATTTTGATATATCGATATATATTGCCCATCCCTAATAAGAAGCTTTTCATAAATAATCGATTAAAATTAGGGAAGTAACGATAGGCCTTTTTGCCGATACGATACCGATACTCAAGAAGAAATATCGCCGATACCGATACGAACATAAAATTAAAATTTAGGTAAAATTAACAAAACTCAAGTAGAGTAATTTCTTTATTATACAAAATAACAGTGTAAGAGATTATTATTATTTGAGATTTTAAAAACAACGAAATAAATTTAAATTCATGGTAAAATTAATTAATTTTTAAACTAAGAAAAAAAAGTAAAAGATTATGAGTATTCAAAATTAATATTAATAAGATTTTTGTTTAAAAAACAAAGTATTCTCAATTTTTGCGGAAATAATTTCGCAACTCCGTTTGAAGCAGACCTGCAGTAAAAAATTGTCTCTCAGATGCGACTGAACTCATTTGACAACTTGAGTATTTCTGCGCCATGGTCTCACATTTTGAGTATAACATTTGATTGCATCAGTAAACAAGCTGAGCCACAGCGTAGGATGGACAGAGAATCATTTTTCTCCAAAGTTTCTTTTAAGATTTTCACAAACGCTCCAAATGTCAGTTCTTGTTGACTTATCAGAACTTTTACTAGGCGTAGGGGTGGCCGTGTCTTCAACAATTTCGGAATGTAGATTCATGTTGAGTAGATTAATAAGACGTTTTTTCGATCTATTGTCTTTGAAATTTTCTAGCATATATCGAAGGTAGAGAATTGAAGATAAACAGTAGATTTCATTATTCTCTAAACACACAAATCTCTCATTCAGAGCTAATGATACGTAAATCACCAATTTATTCTCACTTTATTAATTTATCAAATTTTCCAATAAGAATGCTCGAAGACTGGTAACTACCGAAATAGCGTCAGAAAATGTAGCAGTGACTTAGCCTATGGATAGCGAAGTGATTTTTCTTCTCACAAAAATCATTCAAAGTTAGCAGAAAATTCTGCTTCATCAGTCCAAAAAGTCGAAGTGTAAAATTGTATTGACAAGTTACACACCAAACGCGTATACGTATCGAAAGCATGAAGTAGGATTACTTTCTACTATAGCATGCGTCTCGAAACAAAGTCAATAAAGAAACATACGCATTAAACGCGTGGTGTGGACCGACCTCCAGCTTAAGAATTCTCTTAGTTGTTATGCAAAAAATAAGCATTGAAAATAAAATAGTTGGTTCAAAAAAACTTTAAAAAAGTATCGGAGTATCGACAGTAAAATATTTCCGATACCTATATATCGGCAAACGTCCAGTATCGCCGATATATCGGTATCGGTATTCGTTACATTCCTAATGCAAATATGCTTAAAGAAGTAAGAAAGAACCCTACATGGCAGTATTTAGAGATAAATTTTTGTGAGTGTACCCTATTTATAACCCATGGGCAATCAAGGGCCCGCCAGAACAAAACTATGTTATGAGGTTAAATTTCATGCAGAAGTTCTTTCTGCCAATTATTATTTTAGATTTGTTTGTCTTTAAGTGATTTTAGGACGGGGGCTTAAACAGGACCTCTGTATGACTTTGGATCTACCAGCACAACATTTTGTCACGACATAATGGCTAACGTACAAGTTATGGTAGCCAATTTTTATATAAATACTAACATTTATAGTAAAGTTATGAAATTAGAAGCTGTTTTCGGGAGTAGTATTAGTATGAGAGATATGGTCAAATATGGGCCGATTCCAATACAGTTTGGTAAGATGATTTGGATTCCAATAAAACTTGTCTGTACCAAATTTAATCTTAATATCAACATAATAAGAGGATTTATGGGAACAAAGACTCCATGTAAAATTATGGACCGATTCCCACAATTTTAAATCTCCAAAATTGCGATCTGCGTTACTCAAAAATTGCCAGCGGCATTACTAGCCGCAATTATATAAAAACAAATTTTTTCTCTGGGTGCATATGAAACCCATTCCCAAAAGTAACTTTTTTTTAAATAAATTTTTTTTAAAATGTTTGTCCATATTATACCACAGAACATATAAAAAATTCTGCTACAAAAATTTCTCACAATACTGCAAATGTTATTTAGTAAAAAAATGTCTAATTTTAAGAAATACAATTTCATCTTAAATTTATCTAAATTAATCTAAAAAGAGCAACAGTATGTCATAGCATAAATTAATACCTTTATCAATTAAATTTCCTTAACTCATTAGTAAATAAAAGTCTCATTAAAAATTAAATTATGGTCCAGATGTTGACCTCTTAAATAAAAACCCTCTACTCATACCAATTATTTTCAAAACATCTTGAAATAAACTTCCCAAATGACCATTTACAAAAAGCAGTTGATTTCAACACCTTGAAATCTTTAAATTACGACTTTGATAAGGATGGGGATGAGGATAATGATAATATGGATGTCTGACTTGTATAATTATTATATGTTAAAAATAATTAAGAGCAAATGAACACACCTTCATCCAAATTTAAAACATTTCAAAACCAAAATCTAAAACACACAGCCAAAGAAAAAGCAAATGTATAAAGAGCCCTTACAAAGAGATTGTGCCATAGTTACGCGCCCACGCCCTTAAAATATGCCACAAAAACAAGAAAATCATTGCGTAATGTGTGCTCTAAAAAAAATCCAACAACAGATACAGCAAAATAAGAGCAACCAGAAAAATAAATAAATAATAAAAAACATCTGCTTTCACCGCTACAAAAACAAAAACAATCTGTTAAATAGACGTCTGAAAACTAACGCAACTGAAATAAACGTAAAAACGAGCAAAAGTCCTTTTTTCATTTAAAGCATATAATTGCCACGGTAACGTGGGGCATAAAAAAAATACTGACTATGTAACACACACATACTTACTTTTGAAATGAATTTAAATGCACTGAACTAAATAAAAAAAATTAGAGCAACCCTTAACTAAACCATGATACTCGTACCAAACGAAAGCTCACACCTTGAAAACAGAACCCACGCCACCATCCGTGTACCGAGACGCATGAATATAATCAATACTTGCCTGGTTTCATTGAATACAGCAGAAAAGAACTGTAAAATAATAAAAACAAAAATACACAGAAGAGAAAGGACGATAAAAAACAAACGTAGCCAATATGATAAATCAAATAAAGTGAGTGGAAAAGGGGGTATTTAAAAGAGATGTTTTTTTTTTTGAGGGATTATAGAACACTTTAAAATATTAGCAGTATAAAAAAAACTCTAGCTATTTATACCATTTACAATGTTAAGGCTTAATAATGTTTGCAACGTATATAAATTATATTCGTAGACCCACCGATGGGCATAGTTCACATTATAAAAGTTTACTTTCTGAAATTTTCTTCAATTCTCTTTCAAACTTTCATTTCTGGCTTCAAATCCAATTTTTTTAATGAAATTCTATCTGTTACATGTTTACATGTTGCATTACACAGTACAACACATGATTTGCCAACTCAATTCTGTGAACTGTATGTGAAATTAGACCCAAAAAGAAGAATTTCTGCATCATTCGTTTTGTCTTCTTACCTGCGATTTGAAGTTAGTATCGATTTGAAGTTAGTACTATCGTATAGGGGAATTTATCACGTTTTAGGCCCTGTTGTTTGACATAGCTCGACAACCCCTAGCCCAATTTAGTTGAAATAAATTTTAAAAAATTAAGAATTACAATTCCCTTAATCTGTTCATATATTGTTTTCCTATACAAGTAACACTTTCGAAGTTAAAAATGAATGTATGAAGGGAAAAAATTATTTTTTGCCTAAAAATTTAAATTTTTTTTTTAAAAATACATAAAAAATGCAAAATGGAAAAAAGTTTCAGGTCTAGTTATTTTTTCGCAAAGTCACATGAGCAAAATGAGACAAAGATCATAAAAATCGATGCACGCGTTTCGCTTTTATTCGCAATTGAGTAAAGGTATGAATTTCAAAAATCAGTTATAGCCACCACCCTTAAAATAAAAATAAAAATATAAATTAAAAAATTATCATGCAAAAAAAAACTTTATTTATAAAAACTTAATGAAAATAAAATAATATGCAATTAATACGCAATTATAATATGCATAAAAACAAAATTTAGAACATTTTTTCAATTATTGGCAATATCCATCCTTGTAGAAGTTGACGCTTGTGGTTCTGATGATCTTGTTTTCTTCGTAGGTTGTTCATATTCATGGTCTGAGTCTGTATCGTCATCCGAGATACACATACTATTCAAGGGCGTGTTTCTTTCACTGTGTCCACCAATTTCATTGTCTTCATCTTCGGTGCTTTCTTCAAACTGCATAATTGTGGAATTCCACCAACAAACCTCCGCAAGCAATGCATCCAATTTTTTGCTTTTGAACCGCTTTTCAAATGGCATGGTCACCTGGTGGAACCTCTCTCCTTGTTCGTCTGATTTCTGAGGTGATTGTGCCAAAAAAGTATCGAGGTGGTGGTGCAAGAAATGCAATTTCAGCGTCATGGATGCACCGATTTTTTCGAAATAAAACAGCAACCTGTCCACTCGTTGCTGTATCTCTTCTCGCTGGACACGGTTCTTTCCTAGAACGCCTTCTATTACTTCTTTCAATGCATTCCATGCATGTTGGTGGTCGTGATGCTCTGAAAGCAAATGTGTGAAAGAATCACTTTTGATCAATTTCCGAATATCAGGTCCATTGAGAATACCTGTTTTAAATACATAAGAAAAACGAAAAAATTATTGGTAATGCGAATGTATAGAAATTAACAAATTTAGATATGACAATATTGAAATACAGAGTACGATACGTACCGTTTTTAATTTTCTCATCACTGAGTTTCGGAAAGATGGATTTCAAACAGTCAAAGGCGCCGTTAACTTTTTTGACCACCACTTCAACGAATTTCCCAGCTATTCCCAGTTTCATGTGGAGCGGTGGCAACAAAATATCATCCAGGTCCTTTGTCATAGGTTCATTGCGTAATTTTAATTGTTTGTTGAGCTCGGGAGTTCTTCCTTTCCAATCTTTACATTGATATTGATTTCCTTTGTATCGTGAATCCCAATTACAAAGGAAGCAGAAGTATTTTGGATATCCGCCCTTTTCTATAATCCCTTGTAGTATGTTGACCACCTTCAGATCGCAACAAATGTTCCATTTGTGTTCATCGTATTTGATTTTCTTCAAAATTTCGCCCAATGCTTCATACGTTTCCTTCATAGTTGTGCTGAATCCCAATGGAATGCATGGTTTTTTATTTTTTTTTGTGCAGCAGCACAGCCTTCAAACTAGTAACTGAACCATCGATGAATAAACGCCAGTCGCCAGCGATATAATCCATTCCCAATTTTTTCACTAAACCTGGGATATCATGGCAGTACGTGAACGTATTTGCTTCGTCAACGGAATAAGATTTCTGAAAATCAGCTTGGCGTTGTCGGTATGATGTTGCGCTGACATTTTGCTGTGTGAGTTTTCTTCTCTTCAAAAATGATGTCAGCCATTCGGAGTCGTGTTGTGATAGTCCCAGCTTGGCCACAATGTAATCCATTTCGATTTGTGGTAGCGGTTGTGGTGCACTATTTTCAATATCGGGTATCCAATCAGCATCATCCAAATCGGTCGGATTGGTGAAAACGGTTTCGGCTAGCAGGGACACAGTATCCGCACTCGGAGGTTTAGGTGCATCGGTATCAGCAGGGCGTTGCACTGGAAGTGTGGCAGTAAATGCAGCAGTGTATACTTTTGTTTTCAATTGTTGTCTGTTTAATCCAGGACGAAAATTTATGCATGCATAGCACCTGGATTCATCATGTCCAGTTGTGTCTTCCACCTAAATTACTGGCTTCATAAAAGATAACTTTCTATATTTATTATTATTGCTCAGTAAACAAATTTTTTCGATCTTTTTTCTGTATTTTTCGGACGATATGACCACAAACGTAACAATATTCATCCAAATATGGGCACTTGTTGTTTTCCATATTGATATATTTTATGTTTTGTTGTTATTCACTTTTAAAAAACTGGAGAAAAATCACTTTTACTGTTCGCGTTCGTCGGCACTGGCTGAATGCCAAAAATCGATCAATGCACACCTATAAATACTACGTATTTTTGAATATTTTACTGCCAGGTACTTATAAATGGGCGCATATTTTAAGGGCGGCTGGCTATATACCTGATTCAGCACTTGTACGTTTCAAACTGTGCAAAACTTTCCAAATAATGACCACCCTTAAATGTGGGTGCAATTTCTGTAAAAAAAATCATATAGGTAGCCACCGGAAAAACCCAAATAATAAAAAGGTCCACTTTCCGTTTAATTGTCCACGTACATTTATTACCGCAATCATAAAAATCAAATAACCTTTTGTTTATTCCTTTTTTTTTAATTCTCAGAATCATGAAAAAGGTGTCAATGTTTTCTCCAAATAATGTTGTGCATATCTCGAGCAAATTTTTGAAATTCATACATTTACTCAATTGCGAATAAAAGCGAAACGCGTGCATCGATTTTTATGATCTTTGTCTCATTTTGCTCATAGGTTATGTGACTTTGCGAAAAAATAACTAGACTTGAAACTTTTTTCCATTTTGCATTTTTTATGTATTTTTAAAAAAAAAATTTAAATTTTTAGGCAAAAAATAATTTTTTCCCTTCATACATTCATTTTTAACTTCGAAAGTGTTACTTGTATAGGAAAACAATATATGAACAGATTAAGGGAATTGTAATTCTTAATTTTTTAAAATTTATTTCAACTAAATTGGGCTAGGGGTTGTCGAGCTATGTCAAACAACAGGGCCTAAAACGTGATTAATTCCCCTATACGATAGTACTAACTTCAAATCGATACTAACTTCAAATCGCAGGTAAGAAGACAAAACGAATGATGCAGAAATTCTTCTTTTTGGGTCTAATTTCACATACAGTTCACAGAATTGAGTTGGCAATCAATTAACTGAAAAATGTTGTACTGTGTTATATATTTACTTAAACAGCATTTTTCTGTTTTTGTTATTTCTAAACAAAAAGTAGAGCGAGCTGATCAAAAATTTAATAAAAAAAATATGAAAAGTAAAATAAAAAAAGTCTAAAAATCACGCCCAACTTCAGGTTGATATTTAGGAATTAAACAAATATAAGAGAGTTTTCAAGTATAGGGAAGTCTTTACCAGTGATGCCAATGAAGAATTTGTAGCAAAATTACACACACAAATCAAAAAAGTAGCTTTGCTAGAATGAATACGCCTTGCTAAATCTTAGTGATATTCCTTATTTGCATTTAAGTCGTTAGGTTTACAAAAAAAGTTAAGCTTACCAATCAATTGCTATAGTAAGAATGAATTATACGAACATGTTTAACGGCACTTATACACACGCAGTATTTATTTCCGAACATCGGCGGAAGAACAGCACAAAAATGTTTTTGTACAAGCCTAAGCAGCATAAATTTTAAAAATTTGCTGTGAGTTGTCTTTGATTCAAACAAACACATTGGCTTAAGGTACTTATCGACTACACAATCCCTAGAGGGAAGCGAACTCACACCAAAGTAGTCCCGTGATAGGTTTTCGGTGGTAGAGACCGGTTCTATTTCTAACACTTTAGAATGGGACCTATCACTTTTACATGGGGTTGTCATTGAAGCGGGTCAATTGACACCTTACAGCCACCATTTGACAATTCACACATCTATTCACAATGAACGTGTTTAGTACTAGTTACTAAAATGGAGTATTATTTCAATACAATGTAATATGTATATTGTTTCAATAAAACAAGTCTTAGCACTAAATTTAGAAAAAAAAATTTAGAAACTCCCAAAAACTGTGTTACAACACTAGTGAATACTGTACTGTAATTCATCACTTTTTCTAACTTTTTGTTCTTAATATATCAGTTAAATGAGTGGTTCTCCTTTCACTGGTCATAAGTTCTTTCTTTTAGTACCCGTTATGTTTTCACAAATCCCAGGACCAGTCTATTGGAACAATTGACACAATTTTTCCGCAATGATATTATTGAGTACTTTATAGCTATAATTATTGTCATCAAAAAATCTTTCATAGTGTAAGCCCATACTTAAGCCTATAGTACACGGCATGTAAAAAGACACATGCGCATGTGGTTCTGACGTAATTTTGACGTCTATGCAAAGCCACAATAAACATTGCTTGTTGTGTGATGACGTCAAAATTACGTCAGAACCACATGCGCATGTGTCTTTTTACATGCCGTGTACTATAGGCTTAAGTAATACAATTTGACAGTAGAGTATTACACGTGGAGATGGAAAGTGAATTAAATCAGGTTGTAAAAGCCAAATTTGGCTGAGATGGAAATTGAAAAAATTACAAAAACTCAATGTTCGAAAAGAAAATCTTGACAGTCAAAAATTAATGGAAAAATAGAAGTGAAAGTAAAATTACACATAGATTACATATGGAACTTTTACACATGGGCGACACATACAAGTAAAAATTACACACAAGAAAACTTTCATGGTGTTCACCTTGACTCAGTATATATTTAAATTTAAAATATTTTGTTACATTGTGCCGTTAGAACTTTAAAAGCATCGTCTTAATTGGAAGATATTTTACTCAGGTTGCTCTAAGTCGATCGGAATAAAATGAAATCAAACAGTTCAAGATATGGAGTATAAATAAAGAGAGATAAACCTTTCGTTGTTGTCCAAAAAACTTTAAACTACTACAGCAACAAAAGGATGATTATTATGGTAGACAATTTTAGCAATATTTCTTTTGTTGCCTTCCTCAATCCACCAAATAGAGAACATTAACTTTGTTCTTTAAGCCCTATTTAAATATTTTGATTTGGACCGTAATAAAAGAAAAATACATTATCGGCAGCCACAATCCGAAAAAAAATCTTTTAATTTCGTATTATTAAAGCGGCATTTTCTATATGGAAAATCGTTACAACACTGATAGAAAACGCGTTATAGCGCTGATGCATTTTATCATCAGTACTATGACAAGTGTCTTCATTTTTGACCCCATGACACTTTACATCATTGTGATGTCAGCCTTAACATCACTTGCCCAAATCATCACCAGGATCAAAAATTTAAATAACGTCATCAGTATGTTGACACATCGGCATCACAGAAATTACGAATCGGAGTCAGTTTATTAACTGCCCGTTCGCCGATATCGAACGTTAACGTTCGCATAGAAAATTACATTTCAAACAAAAACAATTTTTGAAACGTTAACGTTCGATATCGGCGAACGGGCAGTAAAACATGTCATTAGTACAATAACATCGTAGAAACAACTCGTTAGGCTTATTTTAATGAAAGTTGTCAGCTTGACTTAAGTCAAAGTGAGAGAATATTATTATTTATTTACCCATTACACATGTTTGTTTCCCTTTTGTTGTATTCCGCCCTTTGTTTACAGAAGAACTCTCAATTATAAGACATCAGCAGCATGCCGATATGATTTTCGTAATCATTCTACTTTGAAAATTTGATATATTTAACTAAATTATTTAAAAAAACAAATTTTACTTTTTAACCATGAAAATAATGTGAATAATACAAAAAATGTGGCATCGAATTGATGTCACTGTAGTCATAGCATAGATGATGCTTAAAATATGACAAAATTGTATGATGACGTTCGTCATTGGATTGATGCCAATATTTGCCTCATTGATGCCATTTGTAATAACATTGATGCCAGAATTCTGATGTTCTACATCAATATGAAGATTCATTTTTCTATCAGTGTAGAAGTCCCGCAAAGAAAGGAAGTAGCCTAATGTTGTTATATTATGGATGATTTCGGTAAATTACGTTTAATTTTAACAATATTAGGGTCATATTTAACCACGATATGGTAACCTGCAAACATTAACATTTTTAAAATCGTTCCATAGTAAGTTGTTCTTAGAATATATATTTTTTCTGAATGCAGTTTCTGAATTTTAGATACAATAAAAAATATGCGATTTATTTTTGTTGCTTCAAGTTTTACATCTTTTTAAGGAACCCTTTGTTTGCTTTAAATACTACAAAACCATTGTCTCTCCTGTTCACGTAACATCCTTTAGAAGTTTATTATTTTTTTTTATTGTGGCACATGCCAATGACCAGTTGAGTGAACTGTTTTTTTTTTTTTACTACGCCAGTTGCCCCGCCGTTTTTTTTTTTTTTTTTTTTTGTATCTGCCTACAATCTGTTACCGATTTTTAAACAAATCACAATCTTTAGATGCAAAGTAAATGAGTTCGGCAGGGATCATTAAATAATCGCTTGAGTTGTATAAATAAATATTTTTACTACTTCTCTATTTAACACATTGATCACTAGAAATAAACGTTTGGTAAAAATTTTCACCTGCTCGCCTTTTTTCATACTATATTAAAGGGTGTTTTTTAGACGTATAAAACTTACGATCTGTACGAACTGTAAAACTAGCTGTCATATTTATTAAGTGTGTTTGACTTTTTCTTCAGCATACTTTGGCAAATGACAATGCACACGCACACTAGAACAACGTTCACAAATCGTGAAAATTTATTTCTAAAATTTGTCTCTGTTCGACCAAATTATAGAATTCTTCGTCAAGTTAACGGTGCGCATAACCGACCATTACCCAACACTATGGATCGATTCACGAACATATTTATTCATTAAAATCGAGCCCGTACCGTGCGTACAGAAGAAACCATCTCCGCTGTATACGTGAGTGTGACAGTGGACGCTAATTTATCGATCCGCCGCCGTTCTCAGCCACTCCGTCTCTGTCCGTCTAACTGAAAAATTTTGAGGAAACATTTTGGGCTTCATCCGTATAAGATTCAACTGGTGCATAAATTGTGTCCGTTGATTTGGAGTAATGAGAATCACCAGCAATTTGAACCAGATTTTATTGTCAAGACATCTTAAGCGATTAGGCGGATTTCTGGCTTGACTGCTATGACAACAAACAGGTTCATAATTTTTTCACTGTCGCCGAATCCAACATTCGTGATTTTTTTATTTCTCTTGTCATTGTGAATCATTTGGAGGAGATATGTTTCCAACAAGACTGCGCAAAATGCCATAAAGCGCATGAAACCATCACTTTGATGAGCCAAAAGTTTGGTGATTTTAAACCATTTTTCATTTGATAAAAAACTTTTTTCTGTGTAGTTTCCTCACATCATCTAATTTTTCCACTTTTACGGGAACGCCTATATATATCAATGGTTCAATGTGTAGATATGATTTGCCTCTTTTACAAATACTGACGTAACTATTCACCTCTGATACATAATGAGATTCTCCTTTTACCCCAATTTTACCATTTTTATCTTTTCGCAAAAATAATCTTTTCGAGGAATTAAATTGGAAATGCCAGGATCCTGACATTTATGTACGGTTCTTGTGATTGATTTCTAGTCATTAAAATTTTAGTCTCTGCCAAGTCTCAGTACCGTGCCAAACTTTTGGAAAATATCAAAACAGGTTTCAGGTTCTACAAAAATTGGATTCATCAGTAGATGAAATAATGCTGAAGCTATCTGTTTGCAGCCTTTCAAAGCCTCTGGTTCCAGCCAAGTGTAGATAAATGTGTTTGAAATATTTTGTGGCCCATTGGTAGGTCCTTGAGTTGGCTGGATAAGTACTGCACAGTAGATCTTCCCCGCATATAATTGGATTCTATACTTTTAAGTCCCTTTATATACGCCTTAACCGATTCAAAACGATCAGAGTTCAGTAAAGATTTTCTATCACCACCTCTTCTCTCTTTTGGGAGTTCCATTGTAGTTAAATGGTTTTTATAAATTCTTTGTAATCGGTCCTTATATAATCCTAAAATAGTAGTAGTAGTAGCTTTCTGGCACACTTTCTTTAATATAATTTGGCGTTTTCCATTGTATTTTTCATCGTTTTTTTTTTTTTGGTATAAAATAATATTTTGTGTGAGATTTTATTTTTCCTTCCTTTTTCGGTGTTCGTGCTGTACAGTATTTTAATAAAAATATATCCTGAGTAATTTTGTTTGACGATGAAGAAAAATTTTTGTGAAATTTACTGGCTGCACTTGTAGCCCTGTTTTGAATTTCCATGCGAACACTTTAGAATTTGTGGCGGTCCTTTAAATACATTTATGCAGTAAATGCAAGCATTAACGCAGAAACATGACTGATAAAACAACGGCGAAGTAAAGTTTAGCGCTAATGTTCTTAGCGTTAATTTCAGAACAAAACCTTACCTGTTCTACTTTGCAACATCTCTCTTCCATGTTGGTTTATCCGCAATTTTTTTCTGTCCTCTTCGATTCAGTGCTTCAATAACTTTGATTTCTTGAATATCCATTAATTAGAAGTAGAATAATAACACAAAAAGATTATCTTAATAACGTACGTTTGTAATTCAACTTAAAGGCTCGAACTGACAGTCAAGATGGCGGCAGAAGTTACTACGTAACATGGCGACTTTTGAAAGTGTATATAAAACTTAGAGTTATTTGAATGTGAACTGCTAAACAATATAGAGGGTTTTGCAGGAAAATTTAACCAAAACTTAAGGCCCAACCATAATATGCATAAGTTAGCTTAAGGGACTGTCAAAAATTAACGAAAAGTCTGTCAAATGCATAAGCAAATTAAAGAAGACTTTAAGGTGGCCATAATGTACTTACATAAACTTAAGATCCATGTTGCATATTTGTGCAATATTTTGTTTTCTTGCAATTAATTCATATTAAGAAGTACCAAAAATTACAGCCCTGTATTTGTTTAATTAATGTTTTATTTAATTTGCATGCAACGTTTTAAAAAGAAAAAGTTGGTGTTTGTTTTGCACAATTATTAATAAAAATTGGATACAAAATTAAAATATGTAGTGCCGTATTCATAAAAAATAAAATAGATTTCAAACGTATTTTAAAACTAATAGCCTATTTCCGATGTGCGAAAGAATTCTTTCTTTCGTATAATTACATTGAAAACAAAAACAAATTTTTAGACTTTGTTGTTGTTTTCAATGTAATTATGCGAACGAAAGAATTCTTTCGCACATTGGAAATAGGCTATAAATTTCCATACAAATTTTCCTTAAAATAGATTTCATATCCAATTTAGTTTTTTATGAATACGGCAGGTAAACTTTTTCTTTTTCTGTTTTCTTATTTCTCTTCATTCATTTCAATTTATTTATTTTTTTTTAATAATGCATAAGCAGCTGATTCCGTACGGAATGTGCGGGCACTTTGCTTTAGCAAATGACATTTGACGAAACTTAACGAAAAGTTTCATTAAGTACATTATAGTTGGCCACATATGTTTTATATGTTTTCGCACAGTTGCTTAAGTTTACTTAAGCGTCTTCATTCATATTATGGTTGGGCCTTTAGGGAGGCATTATAAAAAAACAAAGAAAATGGCGGCTTTAACAGATTTTTTTTTTTTTTTTTTTTGACTTATTGGACTACTCATATTATCATAGTTGCCAGGTAAAATGTGTTGATAATCATCAAATTTAGCAAAAAAAAAAAAATTCGCCATTGTAAAAAGACACTAACTTTTGTTCATTGTTTTTTTTTAAACTTTTTTCAGGTTGTTTAAATTATTCCAGCGTTTTTTTAAATATAAAAATTCAGATTTTTTAAAAACCAAAATAGAAAAATATTTAAAATATTCTCTCTTTCATAAAAAGTACGAAAATCGAAAATCCTGATGCAGTGCTTTTAAAACAATGGTTAAAACTGGATATATTTCCAAAATCCACAGCGTTAACTATCACATTTTAAAAATAGGACCAACGAGTAAAATAAACGTCAAAGAGTATAAAGCGTATTTTGTATTATGAACTGCTTACACGTGAAAATTACGGCCAACAAAATATATTAAAATATTAAAGAAATAAATAATAACACAGAAAAAAGTTTTTTATCAATTAAAAAAATGGTTTAAAAAGAATTTCAATTTAATTAATGTGATAATTGAATTCATTATTTTTTTAGTTAAAAGAAAATTAAAAATATAATTTTGATTTAATTAACATTTTAGTTGTTTTGAATAAATTTTTAATTAAGATATTAACTAAATATCAAAATATATTAATTGATTTTTTTCGTTTTAAAATAAAATAATTTAAGCTTGTAGAATTGTTGTTGGGAATTGTGAATATTTCATTAAATAAATTAATAAATTGTTTGAAATGGCAAAGTTTTCTGATGATTTTTTTTAATTAAAATTAAAAATATCATCTATTGAAAAAAATTATTCACAATTTTTAGTAATCAATATAATCATTTTGGTAATAGTTGCAAAATCAACAACTTGTTTGCTTGACATTATGAATTTGGTATAAATTAGGTGATTAGAGAAAATTTAAAATTTTTTCTGTGAAAATAAAATATTAAATTAAATATAAGATAATACGTAAAAATTTATGAAATAAGAGCAAAATTTGTCCTTTGAAAAATCGTGAAATTGTCAATAGCCAATTTTTGCATCACAAAATAAAGATAAATCGTCAAATCTGGCAACCATGTATATCATATTGTAAGAAAACTTAAACTGGATGTGCACTCACATGGGGAACAGGACTCTTATTTCCAACTTAAAACATCCTAATTAAAGGTCATGTATCTTAAATGTTTAATACACATAAAAACATTCGCGCCAAAAATTCCCTTTCCTAATTCTTTTAAAGTAGGGAAAAAACAACTGTTATTGTCTTCGATGAACAATAACACATGATGCACTTGTTCTTGTCAGTTGCCCCCTTTAAAATACAATATCCTGTTGCAGGCATCCCAATTAAAATGAAGAGAAACATCAATAAAAAATAAATAAAATGTACAGCACGTGCTAACGTGTCTTTTATTCGTGGCAATTCAGCAGAAGCCAAATAAATACTAAAAAGGATCAAAGCACTTAATAGTTGCCAGAAGAAAATGACTCTTGCATGTGTTGTTGCACAAAATGCTCTGTGTTGCAACAATAACCTGTAACATCTTTAATCTTTTATCAGTTAAACACATAACAATATACTGAATTTCGCTTCGTTGTGAGTTGATGTTTTTTCTGTCTTTTTCTTGGCTCATGTCGTATTTTGCATTAACGCTATTTTTTGCAAAAAAAAAAAAAAAAAATATTAAAACCAAGTCCTGCAAAAGAAGAAGTTCACCCTAAAGGATGATGCCCTTAGATCTTCTTATTGTGATAAATGCAGCTTGCGTTTTTTTAATTTGCAGTTGATGATGTGTTTTATTTTTATCCCGAATCCAAATTCGCTTTTACTTGCCGTTTCTTTTTTTTTTTTTTTTTGTTTTTTGTTAGGGCTTATGTCCTTGATTCCTGTTTTTTCTTGTTTATTGTTGCGGCCTGATCATCGTTTAAATTGGTTTGATCGAACAGCAACAAATATTTATTATCTCAGGACATTGATCATTTCTTATTTGCTTTTAGCTGGATAATTGTTTTGTTATCGTCTGTTTTGTTAAGGGGGTTCTTTTGATGATTACTACTTTGAAGATATTCTTTGGGGATCATTATGATCCTGCAGCACGTGCTCTTTTTTAATTCTGGTGGCTGTTAAGATGCTGTTGTATGATATTTTTGTAGAACACTAAAATGCACCTGCTATTTGTAGTGGATTTTTTTAAATTGAGTGCCAGCTTTTAAATTAAAAACAAGAAATTAGTAATTACTTATTTCAATTTTAGACTTTGATCAGGTTTTTGTTTTTGTTGCTTTTTATTGAAAACAGTAACATTATTTGTCTATTTATTGATTTGTTTTTCTGTGTTGAAATTGCTGTTATTAAGTATTTGTCATTGGTCAATAAAGCACTTGCGATTCATTTCCCTTGAAAAAGAGAACAATGCCAAATCATTCATTTACAACTGAAATTATAAGTTGTATGACTATACATTTACGATTGGTCGATCGATCTTATCGTTATATCTTATTTACAAATTCTTAGTAGTTTCAGATGATTTTGAGTTTTGTCTAACGTTTTTATTTAATTACCTAAGAAGCACCTTCACTTAACTAAGTCGTTCAATCTATCCGTGTGTGATTCATTCATCGATCGGTTTATTTTTTTAAAATTTGAAGAAAAGTTAGATTAAGTTATTTTGAAAACATTTGTACTAAAATATCCCACTATTCTGATCTCACAAAAAAAAAAACAGTTTGTTTGGAAGAAAAAGACAGTCACACCTATTAATGGGCAAAACATTAAACAACATTTTTCACTGTTAAAAAAAAACTACATGTAAACTCCGCTTCTGGGTTTTTTGTTATTGTGTTTAACATAAGAGCGATACTTTGCACATTCGCTCAGTGATGCCAATAGTAGGGAATTTTCCCTTTTTTTAGGGATTTTTTCGGAAAATTTACGGCGTAGGGCAAAAAAGACAGATATTTTATTTTAAGGCAAATGTAGGGAATTTTCAAAATATTGTCTCATTTTCAATATATTGTGTTAAAATACGTAAATATTCGTATTATTTTCATTTAAAAATTAAAATTTTTCATATACCATAGCATTTAGGTACAAATGTAGTATATTTCTAAGAGCCCTAATAGCCTGGCAATCTTCAACAAGTGCCACAATCATGTAAGTATATATTAGGGAGCCGAATATTTGGGTTCACATTTGCGAACTAATCGCTTATTTTTGTTATTTGCATTTGCTCTCACATTTGATAAAAATATATGCGAATATTAAAGCAGAATGTTTAATGAATGAAACAAAGAGAAATAAAGTCATACAATTTGGAATTTTTAAAAAATTTTAATGAAAACTTTTTTTTAAAATTTTGAAATAAAGATTTTTTTTTATATTCAACAAAGCCTTCCCTTTTATTTGGTACCGAGTTTGGTAAAAAATATTAGATACTTATATTAATAAAAAAAGTATTCTTGAAAAAGGTTAAGTCCTTTAAAAAGGACCAAAGATGAGGAGATGAAAATCAAACACGCAGTTTGACTTAGTTTTGACTCTAGATTGAAGGATATACAGTGGCGTTTCTGCCAAATTCAATTATTAAATTAAATTAAATTTGTCACACAGTATTTTATTTTAATTGAATTTTTACATGTGTGAGAATGTTTATTTTGGTTTTTTCTTGATGTTAATAAATGCTTTTTTTTAATAAATGTTAATAAATCCCTTAATTATAATATTTACGAAATGTTAACAGAGTATGTATTTGTTTGCCTGAAGCTAAAACCAATACATTTTTAACGTAGGGAATAGTGTAGGGATAATTTTTTTGTTTGTAGGGAAAAAGAGGGAATTTTATTTAGACACGTAGGGATTTTTTTGAAATTTCTATTGGCATCACTGCATTTGCTAGACTTTTTGCACCAGACACTGAACTCTGCTATTGTGTTCTAACGTTTTTTTGTATCTTTTTAATAAATTTCCTTTCTTGACGTATTGTTTATTTACAGTGCCTGGTCCAAGATGTCGACCGCTATCGCTCGCTTGCATTTTCAACGACAAACAGCTGATTTGCGGCCCACTAACAATTTCCAGCACGACAAGTCGATCGACAATGCAATCGTTCGATAACGTAACAGTTTCATATAAAATTACGGCCCACTAAGAAATGTAGTTCGACCACAAATGTCAAAATCAATTACTTGTATTGTGGCTGTCGACAGAGGCATTTTGTTAAAATAATACACGAAATTTTTCTTTACACACCAACACTAAATATTTTTTTTATAATTATATTTTTTTAAAACACCACCGGTCAAGGCGAATTCATTACAGGTGATCCTAAAAGCCTTGCTGATAACTTTTTTTCTTTAGCTTTATAATTGTTGGATGTCGAAATTTTGTTTATTATCTCTGTTTCTGTTTTGATTTGTTTCGGATTTTGACATTGTGCAATGATTTTACAAAAACAAATTGCTTGTGGTTTTTGTGCGAGTTGTACTTGTTGTACTATCGAGATTACCTGTAATGAATTCGCCTTGCGAGACTTGGTCTCAAATTGCTTGTAGTTATCCTAAGCAGTTTGGGATTGAAATCCAGCAACATCGGCTCAGTAGGAGCAGAACTATGAATCAAAATGTGGAACCACCACCCTAAAAAAATTTATAATTTTGATACAAAAACTAACATAAGTGGTGGAATAATAGACGAAATGATATAAAATTTTGCGCGAATTCCTTTATACGACTGCAAATCATACTGTTAAATTTCGTGAAGATCGGACCATAGGCCAAATATAAACCCTACTCGCGGAAAAGAGTTTAGTACACCTAAAAGTTTTGAAAATTTGTATATTATATTATATTAAACATCTTTTTGAATGTGCTTTTCTGAGTCAAATTTCAATTTATAAAGCTTTTTATAATATTCTTATTCCCTCATTATTTCATTTACTTTTTGCTTACGCCAACCTTTGGTAAGAATTGATAATAAAAATAATTTTTGAAAAAAAAAATAATTCCCAAATTCGGTTTTTTTTTTATTTATGTGATTTTTGGAATTTTTTGTTTATATTTTAAATTTTTTTTTTTTTTTTTTTTTTTGATAAAAGAAATATGTTGTAATTTTGGCGTTTTTTTAGATATTAATACTTTTGCTTAAATATTATTTTTATTTTCATAAATTTAATTTGTTCCTTTTTTAAATCCGAAATTTGAATATCTGACTATTTTTTCTTTTATTTTGGAGTTTTTTTCATTGTTGTTTTAAATATGTTATTACGTCCCAAGTTAGATGACCAGTGCCCTTGTTCTGTAACTCTCGCTTCGAGAAACTTTTCGATTGACATGCGAGAAATGAAACAAAAATGCCATTAATTGAAACAAATAACTCTTTTTCTCACTAAACTGCGTCTGTAATATTTTTTGCAAGTAATAGCTGTCACGTAAGGAAATTACTCGCCAATTTACAGAAAAAGTGTGTCTGTAAAACTGTTGCGAGAAAGTTCCCGCTTTGAACTGTCAAATAAGCTCACCCATAAAAACGGAGTGAGAAAAAATATTACCACTAAAAAATATATTAAATTTGCAAAATGCAATGAATAATAACATGGAAGAGATACGTTTTTTTTTTGACTGATTTTTTCATTGTTTAATTATTTTGCTTTTAAAATTTTTGAAAAATATACGAATAATAGTAAACAACTAGTATGCCGACTCTTTGACAGGTACATAACTCAATTGTCAGTGGAACCTAACTTATGTTTGTATTAGTAAGTTTTTATACCCTCCACCACCACTGTGGTGAATGAGGGTATACTAAGTTTGTCATTCCGTGTGAAACTTTTTTATAATACATCTAACACTATGTCCCATATAAACCCTTCTCGCGGAAAACAGTTTAATACGCCTAAAACCGCAATAAATAGCGTTAGCATACTTAAATTTGGTACGTCACAGTTTTATACGACCAGAAATCACACTGTAAAATTTTTTGAAGATCGGTCCATAATTTACACTAGGCCCCATATAAACCCTACTCCCGGAACACCGTTTAGTACGCCTAAAACCGTAATAAATAATGCTATCAAATTGAAATTCGGTACGTCACAGTTTTATAGGACGAGAATTCACACTGCCAAATTTCGTGAAGATTTGTCCATAATTTACCATAGGCCCCATATAAACCCTACTCTCGGAAAACAGTTTATTGCGCCTAAAACCAAATAAATCCCACTTTGGGATTTATAGATATTGCGGTGAAATTTTTTACTTAAATTCATATGGCAAGAAAAACTGTCATGCAAATTTTTAAAATTTACTGTTAACGCTAAAACTAATTACACTGCTGTATATAAATTTATTCTAATTTATTTTTTGTAATACCAGAAATCAGTCTTCAGAATTTTGGGATGATTGGTCCATAATTTACCATAGGTCCAATACAGATTACGCTCCTAAAAATGATTTTAGTTCGTCTTAAACTTTAACGAATCATGATATTTTACTCAAGCCAGTTCAAAGTTCTAACAAGAAACGCATAAAATTTTCTTATTGTCGGTCAATAATTTAATTCAGGTCTAAACCGGAACCAATTTTAATGCTGGCTTTCGTTTTTGTGAAGCTTAGTTAATAATATATATGTATTTATCATATAGAGCCCACTCCTGTCGGTGGAGGGTATCAAAGATTCGGCACAGCCGAATATAGCACTCTAACTTGTTTTTTAAATGTATTGGTGTATAAAACTATTTCCACCACTAAACATAGTTGCATAAAATCGTATTGTGGCAAAAAAAATTTTTCCAAAATAAAATTTTATTAGTTCAATAAATTTTCAATTTATTAAATGCTGGCTGCATTTATAAACTATTAAAAACAATCTTTGCAAAATTTTTATTCTGCAATATCGGAAAATATTTAAATAATTTATGATTTCAAATATTATTTTCATACCACAAAATGCTACTCTGCTGGCTTTAATAATATTAACAACGAAAAAAATTAATGTCAAATAAATTTATTTAAAAATTTTTAGTTTGTGAAAAATAAAAACATTTTGCAAAAGCAAATGAACAAAATGTATTGGAAAAAATTTTTAATTATGTGTTTATGTCATAAAATTAAACATAAAGTGTTATATTGTGAAAATAAATTGAAAAATTTCAAATTTTGTTTTGTTTTTGTTGTTCTTATGTGTGTTGAATTCACACAGAACCTATATGTGTGAGGGGTGAGCTAAAAAATTGAGAACACTCTCGAGTTGGCATACTAGTTCTATCATAGTATACAACTAGTATGCCAACTGGAGAGAGCGTACTAGTTGTATACTATGTTCTATACTATGATACTAGTTCTATACTATGGTCGACAAGAACACTTCTTTCGCATATTTATATTAAAAACAATAATAAAAAACTAAAATTTGATTTTGTTGCCAATGCAAAAATACGAAAGATATTTTATTGTCGATATTGTGGGTAAAGCAGTTAACCAAAGTTTGTATGATTTTTTACTATATTAGCGATTTTGGTTTTTTTTACAGCGATTTTTGCAAATTTTAAATTCTATTTTCAACATGCTCCATTATTGAGCAGCATCATTGGCACCTATACTACTGACTTCTCACCGGGTGATATTGTGAGATCGCACCTGACCAGAGGCTCTATCTGGTACCACGGGAGTCAGTAGCTCCTAGAACCTCAGCTCTAGACTAACATTGGCTGAAGCCTGTTAAAGAAATACGTGGTGCTTTGAACCCTAAAATCGCGGGAAGGGAGGTCTTAAAAATTTGTGTTGCAGGCTGATTTGTCACCTTGAGGGCAAGTTCGCCTACTGCCGGTTCTCTCTAAGAGCTACCTGTATGTGTTGGTGGTAGTCACGCATTGGGGCGGTTAGTAAACGCTCTGTTTGTCACTCGATGCTAAGACCTCCATGAGACAAGCCACCATGGCAGGTACTCACTTTAATTGTTCCTATCATTGGTCTACCGACCTTATGCTCAACAAAAGTGTACCAATAATCTTTTCCGGATAATATATCACACAAAACTATATACGTAAAAGGGTGAATTTGCCACTGATGCAATAAATGCCCGAAAATTTCCGTTATCGATATACTGCCATTTTGTTTATTGACGAAACCATTAAGCTAAAAATAAACTTAGTCTTACATTATTAAATTGTGAAAATCAGCATGAATTTGCGTTAAAAACAATCGAAAAATATAAAAGTAAATCATATTAAAATAATAAATTTATAGACATCCTCATTTCTTTTGGGTGACCCTGTTTCTCATCTAACGCTTAGCCGTTTTTCGAACGGATTCCAGGGTACCAGTACGTTAAGGGCGCTGTACACACCTTTTAATAATTAATGATCTCTTAGGTGTTTCCCAACCAGATCAAATCTTATTTAATTATTACTTTTTTTAAATTTTTTGATAAAATTGAAACTTATTTAGATAAATACGTTAAGATAAATACAAGTTATAGGAAAATAAATGAAAATCGAATTTTAGTTTTCTTATTTATTGGGACTGCAACGTGAAATTGACTTTAAGTCTTATTTTTTAGTTCCAAAGACAACAAAACCCTTCAACTTCTAAATACCTACATCAAATTTTTTTTTAATTTTTTTTTTTTATTTTTAACGACAATTTTATGACAACTACGACCTAAAATACAAAAGAAAAAAAATGTCCTCTCCTTTAAACACCTCGAAGCCAACGCATTGCCAGGAATTATATTTTCGTCATTAGACACCGTGTGTAGTCACATCAATTTGCCCAAGAAGAAGCCTTCATGCATACAGAACAGATTGTTTGTAAAGAACATATGCCCACTCGAGTCCCGGTTAAGAAAATAATAATAATACGAGTAATAATAAAATTTCTTTAAATAACGAATATCGCACATTTCTTTTTGCATGAGGTGGCACGTGTGGTACTACAAACACTTTAGGATGTGTTAAGAATAAGGTGTGGTCATGGTGTTTGAATGGTGGTTGTGGCGTTAGTGATGGTGGTAGTTGATGGTCAAATAGTTAAATTTCTTAACAGACAAATGTTGGTTTTCTGGTAGTTTTTTTAGAGATGTTTTTAATAATTGTGCAAAATGTGTAATTATTTCTCTTTTTAAAGACTTTGACATGTTACCTGCCATTAAACCAAGATCAATTTAGGAATTAACCACCAATTGGTTTTTACTTTCTGTAGGTCTACGTCTCTTCTTAAAGCCCTTAAAGTCAACCTTTTCTATTTATTGTTGTATGTACAATGTCATTTTGAAACAAATATGTACATCAGCCTTCCCTCCTTTAATTTACCTTTTTGGCTGATGCGATTAGCTCGTGCTAGATTCAACTTGGCCGAATGCCTTTTTGGCCAAGAAAATATCACATGTACTTTGTGTGTCTTGCCACATGTACAACAAGAAAACAATAAATAAAAAAATTGTACGTTGCAGTTACATTGTCAAGGGTGTAGAAAACTTATTGATGCAATGCTTGAGTGATTCATTTGATTTTTTTGTTGTTTTTGTCATTGTTGTTTTTCTAGTATTTTGGACAAATGCAATGACAACAAAATATTAAATGCAAACCATAAGTACTCGTACACAAAATGTGGGTTTTTTTTATTCTTTAAAATATTTAGTAACGTTCCAAGAAGTTCCTCGGCACAAGCTGGAATATGAAAGAGAAGAAGTTAGAGAGGAATTTGTTATGGTTTCTAGTCACCACAAGTCTTGAAACTGTATGAATTAAAGAAAATGTGTAAAATAAAAGGGTATGCCATTTCTTTTTTAGGTTAAACTAGTCGACTTGTGTAATGCCCTCACAAAAAATATGTAGCTGACTGAAATAAATCATCATGTAGGGAAATTATTTCAAAAAAGTTATTTTACATTGGCCCATTTCTTTAAATCTACAAGTAAAAAACTTGTCGCAAGTTAATGTCAAAAACACAAGCAGTGTTACCAAATTTACTTGATTGCGGAAATAATAATTATAGTTTTAACGTTTTTAAGTTTATTTAAAAATATTTCTCGGTTTTTTTTTTTTTTTTTTTTTTTTTTGTAAATATACATAAAGTAGACAATTGATTTAATTTTAAAACATCAACCGCATTAGAAGAAGTAATAATAATTTGTAATGCCAACTGTTTCATAAGGAATGAAGCTCCGTTTCGCACTTGGTAACTCTGGTTTACAAGAAACTTCCATTTGACGGTGTAAATATTAATGCAACTTGTATGCGCTCGGCTTTTTCCTCGACATATTAATACGTATACTCTACTTGCAATTAATAACTTATATGTGTAAAGGCAGGGTAAGTCAATTTAATTTTCTTTTATTAAGTATCAATATTGAATGGGAAAGTTTTTAAACACATCATTCTAAAAAAAAAATTAAATGCACTGCTGCTACGGGCATATGAGCTTTTCCGAAATCCTCTACTATACATATTTTAAGTTTCGGGCATATGAACCCAGCCCAAATTTTTAATATAACCTTTTTAACTTTTTTTTGGGGGGTTAAAATTCATTAAATATTTTATGGTGATTTTTCATAATGACGAATTAACCCCAAATTTAGGGTCATATTTTATTTCATTCTTAGGATTTTTTTTTAACTTTTTTTTTTTGATAATTTTTCATTAAGAAAAAGCGCCCCTAATTTTGGGGTCAATTTTAATTATTTTTTTGGGCCATCCTTTGGGCAGCGCCGTTGGAAACTTATGCAAAAAATTGATTTTGTTGTGCAGTGAAATCGATGAGCTCTGTTCTGAATAAAATAAGAATATATGCAAAAACATGAAATTTTATTCAAAAACTTTGTGCGATTTTTAAGTTGGCTGGATGGAAAAAAAGTTAGTCTGTAGAGGATCGGGGTTTGAAAAGGGTGTAGTCTTATTAGGTATTTTGGATGTTATCACTCATAAGTAAAAAAAAAAATACTGTTCTTAAAAATCAGTAAACATTTTAAGACGTTTCTAATTATATCAATAACTGTTGAATCAGAATCAGTAAGTAGGGTAATAACTTTAAAGTAAAGAAAATTACAAATTAACATAAACCTAAGAAAACTCATCCTCATAAAAAACAGTGACAAACTTTTTTTTTTGTATTTAAACAAAAATTATAAAATAGTCAGATCATTAAAATGACAATGATGACGACTAAAATGATATAAAAAAAGGAGATGCACCAAATATGTCAAGAGTTAAGAAAATAAGGGCTTCCGGCCTAGTAAATGGCTTCCCTTAGTCTTAAAGCAGTTGTTGTTTTTGTTGTTGCCAGTGAATTGTGTTGCATTATAATGATCGTATCACTGGATATGAAGTACAAGTATAAAAAATTACTATAAAGACCACATGAAGATTTTGTTCATTTACGTTCTTGTTTCTTCTTTTTTCCTAAAACTGCCAGCTGTGTGTGTCGCTAATTTAATGTAAAGAAGAGAAACGAAAAAAACCTTAAAAAATTATCAGGAGTTAAACAGAAGAAGTTTCAAAAAAAAAAACTAACGAACGAAAAGACCTGAAAACAACTGTTTGATTACATACGTTGTGAATTTTAGTGTAACCAGTGTAATAAAAAAAATACAAATAAACAACGTAACATAACGTATGTTATGTCAACATGATGTCATATCATTAAAAGAAGACAGACAGACGAACTTCATTTTAACTCTATTTACTCTTCTTCGTTTTGTTTTTTCTTGGCTGCACATATTAATTGATAAGAAGAAATGAATATTCCAATTTTAGCTTTTACAAAACTACAAAAAAAAAACAATAAAAACTAAAAACGACTCAAATTAAACCAATATCAACACCTTAAAGGTGCTTCTATTGTATATATGTACGTACATATGTATATGTTTGTTGTAGTTTACAAAGTCCCATATGGTTCCACACATCTTAATTTAAATGTCTTTCAATTTAGCTCCCATTTCTTTATAAGTTTTATCACATTTCTTTTGTTTAAAGGTTTTCAACGTCTTTTACTATTTGCAATTTATTAGAGGGTGGTGTTTGCAAGCCCTACATGCGTAACTATTTATTTTTTAAATTTTATTTTCAAGAGAGACAGTGGCACACAAAAGTAGTCAAACAGATTTAAATGATTCTCACACAAACTTACAAAAAACTTCTCGTCCGTTTTAATATTTACATACAATTGTTAAAACTGTCGTTTTTTAAAGAGTCCCAAGAAAGAACATTGGCGTGTAATGGGTTAAACAATAAAAAACAACAACACGCAAAAAGTTGTCGTGTATTTAACACAAACAACTTTACGATAACAAGTGTTGTTTACAATGTTACAAAAGCTTTATTTTTCCGGACAAATTTTCCGAAATGGGAGAATCGTTCTGCAGAACACTCTCAGTAAAAAATTATTCTCCTGACAAAAATCTTGCTCGAGACGTATGGATGAATACACCTTTAACCTCATAACGTAACTTTATTCTGGTCGACCCGTTACTGACCATTGGCCCCAAAGAGGGAACCGTCGAAAATTTGTCTGTAAATACTGTGGCGTAGGCTTGATCGACTATACCTTTTTTTGTTTATTACCAAGGCCCGGATTTTTATGCAAATGCAGATTTGTTGTCGTCAGTCTTAGATCAACATAAACTAAATATTTGAAATAAAATTGCATCGATTTGTTAGTGCATATTTTTGCATATTTTGCTTTAAATGGATATTTTGACATATATTGCTGACATTGCACATATTTGTTGCATATTTTGAAAAATAAAACTTGCATTTTTTGTTTTACTTTGCGATGCATCGTGTTACAGAAGAGATAAGAGGCAACTGCGAGATATTACTTTTTTGATTTCTTTTTTTGCAAAGCACCTCGCGAATATCTGCATATTTAGAGAAGTTTTCCGAGTTATTTCTTCCTCCACAGCCTATAACAACCAGGTGGGAGACGTGGTTGAAAGCAATTATATATTATGCTGAAAATATTGAACAATTTAAGGATGTGGTGGAAGGATTCAACGAGGGTGATTCAAAACATATTTAATTAAAATTTTTACGAAAACCACGAGGTGGAAAAATTAAAATGCCCAAAAGGAACTATCAGCATCTGATCATGTACCGATCACTTCCGTCTCGTTGAACGGTCATTTTAATTTTCAATGTTTAAGAGCTTTTTAAGGTTAAGCTACCTTAACTTTACATATGAAAATATTAATTTATGTATTTATTTCAACAAAATTTTTTCTAATTGTTCTTAATTCATTTTATTTGTAGGTTCAAATATCTATCTCACAAGTGACTTAATTTACATGATTACATATTTTGTTTTTGGGTTTTCTTTATATTTTTGTGGTTCACTTTATTTTAACTTCTACTTTTGGGTTTATTGTACCCTATTTTCGGGTATGAGACGGAATTTTTACGTTTTTATGTAATCTATTTTGGTGTTTCTTCCTATTATATTAATGTTTTTTTTTTATCATAAATAAATGTGTTAAAAAAAATTTAAGTGCATATTATCCATTTTTAGCGCATATTTTTCCATTTTTAGTGCATGTCCTTGCATATTAGAAATGTACAAATATTATAAAATTGTTTTTTGTACATTTTTTTTATATATTTTTAAGTACACTCAAAAGAAAAATCAATCCATCCGTACTCAACTCAATCCGAAGCGGTATCAATAGTACGGTGAGTATGGATTTTCATATTCAATCCCGAATCGCGAATCCCGAATTCGTACTTGAAATAATCCGAAAATGAGATTGATTTAAGTAAAACTGAGATTAAATCAATCTCAAAATGCGCTAGATTCAAATATTATAAAGTTGATTTAATCCCGAATTCGTACTTGAAATAAACCAAAAGTGAAATTAGAAGAAGAATATTATTATGATTCATTTACGTACCCGTTTCACACGTTACAGAGTTCCAATTACAAAACACCAGCATCATGCCCGATATGATTTTATAATAATATAAATATAAACTAAATGAGAACTCTGCTTTCAATTCTTCTTTATGCGCCCCATACACGGTTCAATTCAGTTGTCAACTGAGTCTTTCAACTGAATTGATACTTGGCCACACACTTCTTCAACTGAATTGAAAGATTTTAATTCAACTGTCAAATTTAGAATTTTTTTTTTACATACATTTTGACAGCTGATCAAGAGACTTGAGCACACACAGTACAATCGAATTGAAAGACTTAGTAGTCAACTTGAAAAAATCAAAATCTTTTGATTTTGCTTCAACCAACTCGACAACCGTCAAACTAATCAACTGACAAGGCCATACACGCTTTGATTTGGACAACAACCGACTCAGTTGACAATTGAATTGAATCGTGTATGGTCTGCTTTATAAAGTTTAAAATGTTTGTAAAATTGATTAAAATTTAAAATGAAAATAATATGTTTTCTTCTTGCTCTGCTGTTTTTGTTGTTTCTACACACAACAAGCAAATCGTTTTCATAGCTATTTGTGGGGTGTTGTTGTAGTGGCTACAACAAATTTTGATAAGTTATATGCGGTGTGGCCAGGTCTAAAAAAATTTTAAAGCTAAATCTGCCATTAGACACGACCAAAAAATGCTAAAAATGCCAAAAATAATGCTAAATTTTTTTAAAAAAGATTTTTGTTAAAAATGTTTTACCAGTATGAAATTTTATTCGAAACTAATTACATTTAAGTGAATAATATTTGAACGAAATTGAAATAAATGGTTATACATTATTTAAGCAAATGGCAAGATTTTGGTAAAGCATGTGATACATATAAATATGTAGCACAGGGAGTTAAGATTAAATGTTAAATTTAGCGGGCCTGCAAACCTCTGATATATGATAAATTTAGACGGTTTGTTTATATAATTTACAAAATTTTTAGATCATTTTATTTTTTATAGCTTAAGAAAAGTTGAAGCTTTAAAATAAATTTTCCCAGCAGTTTAGAGCAAACAACTTTTTCAAACATTTACACTATAGAATTCTTATCTCAATGCAAAGTGAAATTTCCTTGTACTTTTATATCGTTATATCAAAAGGCAAATAATATTTACAATCAACATTCTAATATTCCATGAATATTCTATTTCTTTTTACAAGACATGTGAGGTGTTTCTTAACATAAGAGTTATCCTTTTTCATACGAAATTAAATTTTGAGTACAACTATTTTTAGTCAAAATTTATAATTTATAAAATTTTTTTAGCAGAATCAATTAAACTATTGGTCTAAATTTTTAAAATAAATAATGCTAAAAAAAGCGAAAAACATTTTCCAAAAATGCTAAATAAAATGCCAAGTGCTAAATAAAAAACTTTAATGCTAAATTTAGCTGCCAAAATTGCCACACTGGTTATATGAGATTAACACGCTCATTTTGTATTTTTACTCTCAGAGAGGCACTACTAACGAAAAGTTCAATCTATTTTGTACTTGGTTTCATGTTTGTCAGATTGATTTTGAACTTTTTTGCCAAATTCAATGGCAAAAATCGCCAAAATCGCCAAAGCATTTATTTTTTAGTTTTAGACAATAAAATATGTATTTTTAAAATAATTAAAAATATTTTTTTTATAAATCCCAAAAAAAAGTTCTTCCAGATCGCTAAGATCCCCCCAAAATTCAAAAAAAAAAGTCGGCATGATATACTTTGTTTAATTTTTATTTAGAACAAAAAAAAAATGATTAGTGAACAAAAAAAGGTGCAATTTCAAAATATTTTATAGTAGTTTACTTAAAACAACAAAAAAAAGAATTTTTGCGGTAAGAACTAAACAAATATTGGATATACAATACATTTGCATGTAGTTGCAGTTCTATTATATATCTAAAACGCTATATACTTCACCGAGAAGCAGGCATCAGAAATTAAGAACCGAAAACTTAAAATTTAAGTTTTTCATTTGAAAAATTCAAAACTCATGCGTACAAAATAAACATTATTTTCTATCAGTTAAAAAAAAAATAGGAAACACAAAAAAAGATATTTATTTTTAAAGTACAATATGTGTTTTGTACATGAAAAGAAACAAAAATTTGAAAAATACACAAAAACGTTTTTTTTTTTTTTTTTTTTTTTTTTTTTTTTTTTTTGAAAAATATTTATCATTGGTGTCAAGGCGAATTCATTACAGGTGATCCTAAAAGCCCTGCTGGTAACTTTTTTTCTTTAGCTTTATAATTGTTGGATGTCAACATTTTGTTTATTATCTTTGTTTCTGTTTTGATTTGTTTCGGTTTTTGACATTGTACAATGATTTTACAAAAACAAATTTCTTGTGGTTTTTGTACAAGTTGTACTTGTTGTACTACCGAGATAACCTGGTATGAATTCGCCTTGATTGGTGTTCAAAACATGTTTTCAACTGTACAAAAAAAAAAAATTATTTTGTTTTATTTGTTCTTCAAAGTTCAAAATAATAAAGTTCTTAAAAAAAATAACCACAATACTAAAAAAACGTTTCTGAGAAAAATAATTTTTTTTGTTTTTAGAAACTAACAATAAAAACTCAATTTGAAGTTAAAATCGTGAATTTTAATTAAAATTTTAAAATATAAAATTGTGTTCAAAATTGCAATTACAAAAATTCTTTAGAGATTCTTAATTATCAAAACTAGCTGCTGTTGCATTAGCTGGACCCGCAACACCGGTATCTGTGGAGACTGCCTTCAGTGCTTTGCCAATTATTATGACCAAAAATAGAAGGAATTTAAGTTCTGAGCATGTAGAAATTTTATTGTTGCTCAAACTCATCATCAAGCTAATTGATAAGATTATTATTTAGTTCTAGGATAATCTTTATCATGTTATATCTACTTATTATTAATTAGCTTTATATTTTTTACTATACGTACGAGTTTAAATTTTGTCAAAAATTTAAAAAAAAAAACCCAAAAAAAAAATTTAAAAAAAAACCCCAGCCAATTGTAGGGGAATGTAAGAAAGAAAAGATTGACGGTTTATTGTTGTGACTTTGTTGAAGCTTTGATATTGTTACATTTAAGACCTGAGTGTTTTAAAATTCTTATTCACTTTATGATCTTACTTGTATAATATTTTTAGCTTTTCTAAAGTATTTGGAAAAAGTTTCCTGACGAGCTGGCCTAAGCAACCAGCGAAATGCGCATAGGAACTAGCTTTCTCACAACAATAAATTTCAGTATTTTCATTAAAAAATTGGGATTATTAGCACATCATTAATAAATGAATTAATTAATAAAAAAATTCAATTTTAAATTTTCGGTTCTTTTTTTTTTGATGTACAAAATAATATTGTACTGAAAAAAATAAATATCTCTTTTTATTGTTTGCTTTTATTTTTTAAACTGATGAAAAAAAAAAATTATTTTTTACGCATGATTTTTAAATTTTTAAAAAAGAAAAATTAAATTTTCGGTTCGTAATTTTTTGTACAAAAGTACAATAAAAAATATTTTTCTAAAAACCTTTTTTTTTGAGAACTTTATTATTTTGAAATTAAAGAAACAATATCAAACAAAATATTTTTATCTATTTTTGGTTATTGTACAATTTAAAATATTTTTCGAACACCAATGATAAATATTTTTTAAAAAACATAAAAAAAAAACGTTTTCCGGTCCTTGCCGAGAAGACTCCATTTTTGTCTTCTTTTTTGGAATACATTCTGAAAGTACAAAAGAAATGCAATTTACATTCATATAATTTTTAACTCGTAAAAACGTGTCGAAAACTGCTACGCATTCTACTTCGAAGGCGATTTTTAGTGGAGTTCATTATTTCAACACAGGCATTACTAATTGTAATAACCAGCATATAAAGAACAGCCAATGCAAGTTCCTTAAAATGGTACGTACCAGCGCAGCCGTATCCTTGTAGCTATAAATTGTTGGCCTAAACTGATCTAAATTAGATTGAATATCATCATTAAAATTCTGACAGATCTGCTTGGTCTTAGAATTTAATACTTACTTTAAGAAATTCCGGGACTGATTTTCGAAAGTTATCCCATTTAGGATTGTTTTGATTACGTTTTAGTGTTATTCGTACTTGAATTTTTGAGTACGACTCGTACTTAAAGTACTCGTAAGTATAAAAATCTTAATTTATCCCGAGTGTTTTTCTTTCTGTGTAGTTTCCATAAAAACGGTAATTGCCACTTTGTTACCTTACTTTTCTACACCACTGTATAATCTACATTTTAGCCAGGCGAGCGACAGTTATTATCAATTCGGTAAGCTTCGTTAAACATTTTGATAACATTGGTTTCTTTATAATAAGAAATAAATACTATTCAAATATGGGCGGGAATTAGTTTAAAAAATTTTTCTTTGAAAAGTTTATAAAAGAAACATTTGTTTATCAGTTTTTTGTTTTCTCGACTATTTTTATGAGTATATATTTTTTGTTTTGTTTCTGTAGGCCCTGGGAAGATTTTAACCGTCATGTGGGTAGGATGACAAATTTTTGTAAATAAATTTTTATCAGAAAAATACAAATTGTTATGAAAACACCTCGTGGGAAACAGTTTAATATAAAAATGGCAATAAAGAATGATGAAGTATTAAATGGTTTTGAAGAAAAATCTAAACAAATTTTAAATAAAACTTATTCAACATGTTTTAATATTTAAATTCTGAACATGAGCGTACCACACATTTCCTTTTGAGGTCTTTTCACACGAATTTTATTTTAATATATGCAAAACCCCATTATGTACTTTTTCCTTAAAATATTCCGTGAAAATTAGAAAAGCCCCACACGGAAAATCACTCCAGAGAAAAAATTGCAAGAGCTTCCGCCTTCGAGGTATTCTTAATGAACTTTGGGGCTGTTCACTGATTTCAAACGAAGACTTCGTTCGCTTAACTTACATGTTAAACAAAAACAATTTTTTATAATTTTTGTTTGGCTTTAAATGTAAGTTAAGCAAATGAAGTCATCGTTTGAAATCGGTGAACAAAAAAATTTGCTGAGATAAAGCTTAATTGTTAATTCGAGAAGGCAAGGCCTTTGGGACCAATGACACGCCGCACAGTGGCTGAAAATCGTTTTTATCGGCCAAAAATCTGTTACTTTGGAACCGATGGAGATACTGCGGCAATTTTTTTTTTTTTGCTAGAGAGAAGACTTTTGGAATTTTATTAAAATCGGTTTAATAGTTGTTGAGAAATTTAAGGTCAAAAGTTGAACTTTTGGTGTTTTTAAGCATTTAGTATGAAAATGCTCTTGATTCAGATTGAGATTGAGAATCGTGTCAGATTTATAGAATGTCAAACCTAAAAATGACTATTTTTTACTCATATTGAAACATAGTATACAACTCATAGTATACAACTAGTATGCCGACTCTTTGACAGGTACATAACTCAATTGTCAGTGGTACCTAACTTATGTTTGTATTAGTAAGATTTTTTCAAATGTATTGGTGTATAAAACTATTTCCACCACTAAACATAGTTCATAAAATCGTATAGAATGTGGCAAAAAAAAAATTTTCCAAAATTACATTTTATTAGTTCAATAAATTTTCAATTTATTAAATGCTGGCTGTATTTATAAACTTTTAAAAACAATGTTCGTGAAATTTTTATTCTGCAATATCGGAAAATATTTAAATAATTTATGATTTCAAATATTATTTTCATACCACAAAATGCTACTCTGCTGGCTTTAATAATATTAACAACAGAAAAAAATTAATGTCAAATAAATTTATTTAAAAATTTTTAGTTTGTGAAAAATAAAAACATTTTGCAAAATGTATTGGAAAAAATTATTAATTATGTATTTGTGTCATAAAATTAAACAAAAAGTGTTATATTGTGAAAAAAATTAAATTGAAAAATTTCAAATTTTGTTTTGTTTTTGTTGTATTTATGTGTGTTGATTTCACACAGAGCGTACATCAGTATTGCGTGTTTTTTGACTATGCAACTACAAAACACAAAAAAAAATTTATTTATTTTCTTTGTATACCTATCACATTTTATGTCCCATAAATTTGGAATAATTTTACATTCAATTCTAATTGTTTTCCAACTCTCACAATTTGCAATTGTGGCCATTTTCCGATTTCTTTCTTCATATTTTTTTGTCCGAGAGATGCAAAAGCACCTAACTCAACAACTGCTCTCAACAGAATGAGGAAGAAAAAACAGTCAACATCGCCACACACGATGAAACATTGTATTTGGAAACATAAAATACCAAAAATTTTTGATATTTGAGAAACCAAAAAGGTAACAAGAATTTCAACCAGAAACATCCCCACACACGTTACAACATTTGTCAAAACATTACCATGTTTCGACAAATGTTTCCTCGTGTTTGGGTTACTTTACAGTTATTTTGTAGTATTCTCCCTTACATACCTGCTTCATAGTAAGGGAATGCCGTAGCACTTGAAATGTTATTTTTTATAAAACTTGTTAAGAGTAGCTTTACTGCATCTTTGTATGTCTTATTGCGTAGCGCGTAATTATGCGCTTATTTTTTTAAATGTATCATTAGTGCCTCGCAAAATTATAAACATTTTTTATTGGGTGGTGAAGGTCGTACGTGACCCGTCAGTAAATAGAAACAGCACTATATTTACGAAAAGCCACATGCCTTTGCAGCATGCCGACTATTTCGCCATCATGGGATGACTGTTGCGAGATGTCACTGCTGCCTTTTAAAATATAGAGAACGAATCCGTAAAAATGGGTTTGGCAGTAAATGAAGACAAAACGATATTGATCGTTTCAGCAAATAGAGAATCAACAAGATTGGAAAAATCTGTGAACGCTGGTTACATCAATTTCGGGGTAGTAGATGAATTTATATACCTCGGTACCGCCATAACTAAAGCAAGTGACATCAATTTATAAAGCGAATTAAGCGAAGAATTATACTTGCTAATAGATGGTACTTTGGGATTAGCAACAAATTAATGAACAGGATGCTCTCTCGGCAGGCTAAGCTTACACCATAAAAGACACATATCCTTCCCGTTCTGCTATGGGGCGCAGCGGCATGGGTACTTACTAAAGCAGATGAATCTGTTCTTAAATTGTACGAGAGAAAAATACTTTGCAAGATATACGGATAATACCGGTATCCAAAAAGAACCATGAGCTGTATGAGGTATACGCCAACATCAATGTGGTAAAAGGTATAAATATCCATTGTATGCTTTGGCTTGGTCCTGTTGTCTGAATGAATGGCGATGCTCCAGCAGAAAAGGCGTTTGAATATGATCCCGTGGGAAGACGCAAAAGAGGACGACCGAACTTCCTTTGGAAAGACCCAGGAAACCCTTTCCAAACTCATCGCTAGAAATTGAAGAAGAAGCGTAGAAGACCGAGGCGCCTGAATATCCATTCCTAGTTCGGCCAACGACACACATGTGTTGCTAGAAACGTTCACCTAATTAAGAAGTAATGGAGAGGGGGGCTGTTGTGACTCCATCTGTATTTCAATACGTAAACTGACAATGACAATATGAAGGCTTTAGCTCTTCACTTTTTCTATTCCAATTAAATATTTAAGGGTCAAATGTAATCTAAATACCAACAAATGTAGATGGTTTATCGGCACTAAGACTCGATTCCGGAAAGAAGCTTGTGTGAGACCTATTTGAAATTATGGTCGGTTCTCACCATTTTCAATAGGCTCGGTCTTTGTGGAAATAAAAACTTACTTATGTACCAAATTTATTTTCATTGAGACCTGTACCAAGCGCACAAGGTGTATATGGGCAGCCATGCGGATGCACGGATATCGCTAAAGGCAAGTTTACACGGTAATACAATGTATTACGGCATGCCAAAAAATGATGTAGAATGAGAAAAATCTTACCATGTAAAAACAAAATGTATTGAGTAAATGAGAATACGGATACAAAATTTGACAAACGGTCGGTAAATGTTTATTTTCTAAACAATTTTAGAAACTTATGTATTCTCATCACACCAGAGGTGCATTTTAAATGTATATATTGAAGGTGGTAACATTTTTATACAATTACAAAAACAACGAAAATCAACTCAAGAAATTTTCATGTTGTTTTTGTAAATATTGTAAAACTGTGACCATCTGCTTTTTTGTTATAAACTCAGCTGTTAAATATCTTTACTTTGATCTTACTTATACCATCCGTGTAAACATGAAAAATACTTACAACAGATTTTTATTTTTTTCTATTTTAAACAGAGAGAATTTCATAATATTTTGATTCTACAAAGTCGTAATACATTGTATTACCGCGTAAACTAGCCTTAAACCGACCTAGAAAGTGATTCAGAGTCGATCGGTATGCTAAAAAGTGGGTTTATGACCAATATTTTTAGGAATAACACCCATAAGCACAAATACCCTCTCAATTCTGGTGTTGTGCGGATGCCTCCTAGAAGGCCCCTGGTACTCCTTCTTTTGGATGTACAAGGCCTGCTCGCTACATTCCATACTCATATCTTTTTCACACACGTTGTCATTGAGGATTAGGCCTCCCGCTCTCGCTTCTTTAGCCAGAGATTCTAAAAGGCAATCAAATTAATGGCTTTTAGAAGGCTTTACAGAAAATGGAAATTTTAAAACGGGATCTGAATACTTTGGCTTTTGCTTTGGCAAAAAAAAAATCGTACTCCTTCCCCTCTCCTTTCTCATAGAAGAGAATGTGGAAAGTGTATCTTATCTCTTATACGGAAGAGCCGATGCCTTCTATGAAATATTCTTTAGCAGTTAGATCAGAATGGTAATTAAATCAAAAAAATGTCTAAGCAGGTCTTCAATAAGGCCTGAAGTAAGAACGTCTTCTGAGAAGCCTCTCTGGGGAATATGCATACTTTTTTATACTTCCACCCCCAAAAATTAATGAAAAATTATATACGTTTTCGAGCATAGGTAAAGTTTGAGAAATTAGGAACCCTAATCACCATCATTTTATTAGCGTTAACTAAATTTTCTAGATAATGCGCTTTTGGAATTTTTAAAAAATTTTTATTAAAAATATTTAAGACCTTCAAGGTAGTAAAAATAAACCTTTAAAAAATACCTTTAAAAAACTGTAGCTTTCTATGGACTTACCACTTTAAACTGATGATAATTATATTATGATAAACTCATAACAACCATGAGAAATATTTGTTTCTAAAACATTTCTCGATACCATAATTTATATTGGAATTATGACAGTGGTGGGCCATTATGGAAATTTGTAGTATAAAAACATAATTTTTAAATATTTATCACATATTTTTTTTTTTTTTTTTTTTGTTTGTTTATTTTTAGGACATTCAAATTTACATACATCTTAAACATTATTACTTGTAATTCAGGCAACAAAACGTACATTGACACGCTTCCGCTTGCCAAAGTGACCTGAAGCTTGTGGAGCACCATTGGCACTGCGACCTAAAATATTCCGGAATGGTCGTGCTGTAGTTGGGGGAGGATCATGGCGAATTATAATACAGTTGACATTCCTATCATCATCTTCATACTTGGTTTTGTTTCTATTCGAGTTTTTGTTCTTCTGTGGAGAGGGACGAGGGCGTTTATTATGTCCCGGACGCAGTTTACGTCTATTAATGGGACGATTAACATTAGGTTTGTAAGGACGTACTTTGTTTTTGTTTTTATTAGGGCGATTCCTATTGATAATAGCAGGACGATGTTGGAAACTGTCCCTGTACTTGTTTCTACGTTTTGTTTGTAAAGAATTCCTCTTCTTTTTCTTTTGAGCCTTCACAGGTTTTCTAATTTTCTGAACAATTTTCTGGGGTTTTTCAGTTGAATTGTCGTTTGAGTCGTCATCGCCAGTCGACCAAAAGGCAGTGGTGGTAGTTGGACTTAATTCTTCCTTAAAATCAAAATCATCTCCAAAATCCTCATCTTCATTTTCTTCGTCTTCATGAGCGCCAACATGATTAACCGGAACCAATTCGAAAACTGCATGAGTTTGGGGATCAACTTTGGGAGGAGTATGTGACTGCACGACCACAATACCATTAGAACCAGCATTAGCATGGTGACTTTCAACTTGGCCAACAGCAGATGTTAAGCCAATGGCAGCAATAGATTCACCATCACTTTGTTTTTGACCTGAAACAGGCACATAAGGAAATTGAATGATTTCAATGGATTCATTATTATCCTCTTCATTGTAATCTTCATTTTCTTCCTCTATCTCTTTGTTATCATCGGAGTTGTTGTTATTAATTGCCTCCGCATTGTTCGAAATTTCTTCGTCTTCTTTTTTGTTTACATTTCCTTCGTTCATGTTACTCTCTTCTTCCTCCTCTTCCGCATCACCCGTAGTGGGAGTAACACTTGGTGGGAAATAATGTAAAATATCTTGTTGCTCTTTGTCTATAACGGTATTGCCCTCATCATTGTCATCTACTTCATCGTTTAATCCATCATTAGAGTACATTGGCATTGGTGGGGCAGCACGCTTGCGTCTGGTAACCACACATTGAGAGCGTCCACTATTCAATTGACGTCCTTGAAGGTTAAATCTCTTGACATCATATACATCACCATTTTCATCGACTTCAATTGTAGATTCAGCTGTAATAAAATGTTTGATAAAATTAATTGTTATTTTTGTAGATTCAAAAATCAGTGTAAGGCCAAAGAAATAATAAAATAATGTATGACTTTTTACATTTTCAGCGGATTTTAGGATGGAAACACCTTCCTTTTTTATATGACAGTGGAAAAAAAATATTTCATTGCCGAACGATCAAATTAGAGGTCAACAAATATGAAGATTTTTTAAAAAAAAAAATAAGTATTTCTAAACATAAACGCCCATAAATTTAATATTTCTCAACCCATTTTTACAAAAGCCTTTACTTCTGTAAAGAAAAACTCACATCTTTCTAAAAATCTAATTCATAATAACAAATTTTTTTATTATATTTTAAATGTAACTTTAAAATAACCGGTTGCACTTGAAAAAGGACTAAATGATGTGTTCAGAAAATGATTGATATTTTTGTAATCTAGGTAAAACCCCTTTAAATTTTCATGCGTAGCGCAATTTAATTTGAACTTTCTTTTTTTTTTTTTTTTTTCATTTTATGAACTTTTGCACCAACTAATCACATATTTTTGTTATTTTTTTAACTATTTAAAATTTTCAATTGTGTTTTGATTAGTTCTAAAGTTTTTTTTTTGTACTACATCACTTTCACTTGAACAATTTATTATATCCTTTAAATCCTTTTAGTTAAACAAATTCAATATTTAGTTATCCTTTTATTTACATTTTACCAGCACCACGACTAGACACATCAAGAACAGCAAACATATTTTTCTGTTCATTGTGCTGTTATTTTTCCTTTCACACTTTCTCGTTTCAAAATGTGTCTTAACTCTTTTAAACTTAAAATACAAACTAATTGAGGAAACAGAGTTTGACCCTGCTTTTATGGGTTCGCATCAGTTGCTAAGAATACGAAAAAAGCTGAACAAAAATGTTAATCAACAAAATCAAAAAAGAAACAAAAATTTTTTTGGGAAGCATTAAAAAACGAACGCAAAAACAAATGACCCAAAGCCAACGTTAGAAAAATTTCTGAATTCTTATAATTACAACAACATTTTTAACCAAAACTCATAAATTGTGTGAGTTTAAAATTTAAATAATCAAAATTATCTATCCAAACTTTCTTTCAGCCAAAATAGCAAACCAAAAAAAAAAAGTTAATCTCATTCATTTATCAAATTTATTATAAACAGAAAACTTGTTTAAATCAATCCACATTAATCGAACGTGGAACGTATCTTATGATCGCTTATTATTTTATTTAAGTTCTTGTAAGCACGAATTCAATAGATACAATTTTATTGTATCTAAAATCATGTTGCCATTGCTTTAATCGTCGATGTTGGCGGCTGGAAGCATCATTTTTTTTCTTGTTTCAATCTTGTTGGGTCAATGTATTAACATGAATATGACACAGATTTTTATATTGAATTTTTTGAAAAATAAAAAAAAATATGCGATCACGCTGATTACATTGTTTTTTTAACGTTCTTTCTCAAGATCTTTTTTTTGTAAATTTCTTGCTACCAACTTTATTCATAAACACTTTATCTTTATTTAATTTAAGTTTGTGGGCGCTACAGATGGCATAATTATACAAACTTGTGTTTGCCCAGTGGTCGAAATTCACCCATAATTATTTATGTATGCAAATATGAATAAAACATACATAAAAGTATAAATGAATTTACATGTTTCGAGCATATGCGTTTTCCTTCTTAGTGGTTCGATTTGGCGAGTGACCAACCTCCGGGTCCATATGTTGTCTTCGAATTAAGTCCGTAAATGTTTTATTTCATTTTGTTAGTTTAATAATATAAAAAAAATAGAAAGTACCAATCAAAAAGCAAGAGAGTACAAAAAAGTCTCCTCTTGTAGTTTCTCAATCACACTGGTATCTGAAAGTTGAATTTTATGTTTCTAGGTTCAGTATTAATAAAAATTAAAAAGTACGAGTTAAAGAACGAAAAACTACCAAAAAGATCCCTCTTACAGATTCTCATTCACTCAGGACCTTTCATGTTAAGGTTTACGATTCTAAGTCCAATACTTAAGGAAATTCAAAAAGTACCATTTCAAGAACAAAATACTATCAATATTTCTCATCTTATAGGTTTTTATTTACTCCGGACCCTTTACCTATTATTTTTTGTTTCTTAGTTCAATATTGTGGAAAATTCAAAATTTACCACATGCAGCACGGAAAGATAAAAGAAATTTTATTTTCCGTATATCCCCTTTTTGATACTTTTTTCTACCTAATGAAGTATCAAAAACTTTTAATGTTTTAGTGAAAGCCCATAATTTAATATGTATATGTCAGGGATGTTAAATGGGGTCATAAATTTTGTACCAACTTACAAAAAAAAATGTACTTTTTAGACCTTCACGGTACTTTTTTTTTGTTTACTAATGTACCATAAGTCCCCTTTTACAATGTGGCAAGTGAAAGGCAGACAGACGAAGTTGGTAAAGTGTGCCACGCATACAGCGTCGGCCCCTTACCAATAAACTTTGTCTGTGTACTTTTTAATTTTTACAATCAAAATTTTTGAAAAAATACCAAATGCGAGAAAATGTAACTAAATTAGAAATGCTTTTTCTTAATCGAAACATTTATATTTATTTTAAGTTACATTGTAAATCAAAGGTTTTTTGCACTAAATAGGAAAATATTAATGACAAATTAAGAAAACAAAACAAAAAATGTATTTCTTGCACATATTAAAAAAGTAACGAGAAACTTAAATTAAAAGTTTTTATTTATTTGAGAGCTTTTTCATAAAAAATATTTATATTTTATAAAAGTTAAACCCTTCAAATTTCCATACAAAATTCTGTATATTGAAAGTTAATAAATTAAATTTTTTTGAATATGTCCCTAAAATAAACGAAATCTTTACATGTATTAATAACAAAAAAGGAAAAATTGAATTTTTTTTTTCGGAAATTTACGTTTGGCGATTGCTTTGACGTTTGGGAAACTGTTGGCGATATGCGAAATGCAATTTTTGTGAATATTTTCTAATTCAATAAATCTAAAATATTCTAAAAATGGTATAACTTGTTTCTCTTATTTGTAAATTGTATTTTAAATTTATATTTGTAATTATTACTGTTTCAAAATTGTTCTATTCGAAATATTTTGTGAAACATTGTATAATATTATGGCGAATATAGGCAAATTCATATTTCAGAACATTGACTGGGAAAAAAGTATATGACTGAGATTCAAAGTTTTTTTAAAAAATAAAAATACTGCCAAATCATTATCTAAAAAAAACATAAAATAAATATCCATACCGACAGGTTATAATAAGTAAAATTACATAAGTTTTCCGTTTGATTTCAATTTAAGAACATTTATTTGTAAACAAAAATCTTAAAAAAATATCTGGTAACTGTTTTGAAAGGGGGGTTTTTTTAGATAAAGTATAAACTAAACTAAAGGTATACAAAAAATTCAAAAAGGGGGAACTTTGACAAATTGTACCAAATGACCACGGTACTTTAAAAAGTCAAAATGTACCAAAAAAAAGTACAATTCTACCAACTTTAACATCCCTGGTATATGTCAATGAAAAAGTACCAAAAATAGGTACGTTTTCAACCCTTGAACGTTCGAATTTCGAAAAAGTACCAAATAATTTTTTTATTTTTTAGATAAGTTACGAAAGTAACATCAATTTTATTTCGATGTCCATTGCTTTAAAAGATAATAGATGAAGTTCTTTTCAAAACTTGATTATTCCACTTTTTGTGTTTTTGCACGATTTGAGAAAGTAGTTTTTTAGAAAAGCATCTATGTATTTAAGCCGAACTTTTGTTGCATTATTATAGACGACAAGATAAGCCATTGCTTTGTACAGTATTCAAAAACTTAGCAATAATATACTTTGAATATTTCCAAACATTTAAATGGAATAATCCAGTTTTGACGCGGCTAAATGGAATAATCAAGTTTAGTTATGTGCTCTAGAGGAATAATCATGTTTTGATTCAAACCATTGTGGACTAGTCTTGTCTTGCTGAAACTAATTTGCTATCAGAAATGTTATTTTGAATTAAAATAACATGAGGTTCACCTTTAAATAATCTGGATAAATCATATGTTGTACCAAAACTGTATATTTGATATCAGTAAAGTGATTTTGAAGTGGAATAATCTACTTTTGACGAAATCATACCCTTTATTACTTTTTTTCGGGTGTAATAGTGGTTTTTCCCAATTTTGTTTTCGCAGAATTTTCATTTCAATGTTTTCAAATAAACAAAAATTTAAAAACCAATTTCCAAATACAGGTCACACCCGTTTGCTCCCTAAAAGGGCCGAATTGCAAAAAAGGACCAGACACCTGGCCGCTTATTTTCCTGATGAACAAAATAAGCATTAATTTTTTTTCACTTTTAGCTATGGAGATGTGATGTTACCGAATTTACCCGTTTTTATCCTTTTTACGCCCGTAACTTTTCAAATGGTGTATTTTTTGTTCAAATCGAATGACAAACAGAAGAGGAAAGTGTCTTAACTGTTTAGCCCTTGCCGATTTATATATAAGAATTTTACTGAAAACATTTAACATATTTTTCATAAAAAAGTAACTTTAATTATAAATAAGTACTTTATCGATCTTTTCAAAGAAAAGTATGTTTTCTATAGAAAGAAAGAAAAATATAATTTTCCATAAAAAAGAATCTTTTCCAAAAAAAAGTATATTTTTCAAAGAAAAATATATTTTCTATAGAAAAGTATCTGTTCAATAAAATAGTTTATTTTTATAGAAAAGTATCTTTTCCATAAGAAAGAAAGAAAAAGATACTTTTCCATAAAAAAGAATCATTTCCAAAAAAAGTATATTTTTCAAAGAAAAAGTATATTTTCCATATGAAAGTATCTTTTCCATAGAAAAGTATCTTTTCCATAGAAAAGTATCTTTTCCATAGAAAAGTATCTTTTCCATAGAAAAGTATCTTTTCCATAGACAAGTATATTTTCCATAGAAAAGTATCTTTTCAATAGAAAAGTATATTTTCAATAGAAAAGTATATTTTTAATAGAAAAGTATCTTTTCCGTAGAAAGGTATCTTTTTCAATAGAAAATTATCTGTTCCATAGAAAAGTATCTTTTCCATAGAAGAGTATATTTTCCATAAAAAAAGAATCTTTTCCATAAAAAAGAATCTTTTCCAAAAAAAAGTATCTTTTTCAAAAGAATAGTTTATTTTAAATAGAAAAGTATCTTTTCCATAAGAAAGGAAGAAAAAGATACTTTTCCATAAAACAGAATCTTTTCCAAAAAAAGTATATTTTTCAAAGAAAAATATATTTTCTACAGAAAAGTATCTGTTCAATAGAAAAGTATCTTTTTCAAAAGAATAGTTTATTTTTAATAGAAAAGTATCTTTTCCATAGAAAAGTATCTTTTCCATAGAAGAGTATATATTCCATAAAAAAAGAATCTTTTCCATAAAAAATAATCTTTTTCGTAGAAAAGTATATTTTCCATAGATTAGTATTTTTTCAAAAAAAAGTATTTTTTTATGCAAAAGTATCTTTTCCATAAAAAAGTACATTTTCCATAGAAAAGTATCTCAACTACAAAAGAGAATCTTTTTCATAGAAAATTATTTAATTTATACAAAAGTATCTTTTCCATAGAAAAGTATATTTTCCATAGAAAAGCATATTTTTCCTAAGAAAGTTATCTTCTTCCTAAGAAAGTTATCTTTTTCCTAAGAAAGGTATCTTTCCTATAGAAAAATACCTTTTGCATTAAATTCCATATTCCATAGAAAAATATCTGTTTCCCTAAAAATGTATATTTTCATAAAAAATTATATTTTCCATAAAAAAATTTCTTTTTCATAGAAAGTATATTTTCCGCTGAAAAGTATATTTTCTCTTTGTCGTATTTTCTCTATAAAATAGATATCGATCGCACTTGTTCAATAATAGTGTATTAACTCAAAATTTAAAAATTTGAAGTAGAAACAATTTTTAATTTTACATTAAAGGCATATTAAAAATAATTTTTAAACCACACCCAGAGAAAAAATATGTTTAAATTTGGTCACCTCCAACAAAACTATTTTTAAAGAGAATTGCAAACATATTATGTTTAAATTTAACCATATTATTGTCACCGACAAACATATTATTGTTAAATTAGTCCTACATCAAGAAGGCACAACCATATTATGGTTGCCTCCGAACATCTTTTGGTTAGTAATAACTAAAATATGTTTAATATTTATAATAGCATGGTTGATTTTCAACCAAAGCATGTAGCTCTTAGAAAAGAAGAAAATACTATTGTTAATTTAAAAACAAATTATTGTCATATTTAACCATAACAAGTTTAGAGGCAACCATAATATGGTCGTGGCTTCTTGATGGAGGACTAATTTAACAATTATATGTTTGTCGGTGACAATAATATGGTTAAATTTAAACATAATATGTTTAAAATTTTGTCTAAAAATAGTTTTGTTGGAGGTGACCATATCTAAACATATTTTTTCTCTGCGTGCAACCGATCCATTACCAAAAAATGGACAAATTAGCACGATAGGTATGAATATTACGTGTGGACTTTTTTCAAAAAGTGAAAAAAAAAATAAAATAGTTAATACACTATCGTTGAACAAGTGCGATATTTTCCATAGAAACATGTTTTTTTTTCTAGAAAATTATCTCTTTCAAAAAAAAATTGTTCTTCTATTGAAAGTATCCTTTTCATAGAAAATATCTTCGAAATCCATTATTGTAATGCACTAAAAATTCGTTATGAATCGTAAAAATTTTATTGCTTTGTTGTTTTTATGTTTTTGTCTATAATTTACTATTTTATTTCTCTTGTTGCCATTTAAAGAAAACAAAATCATCATCATTATTAGGAAATGTTAACAGATCATAACTTCTTAAATTTGTTAAATTTGGCAAGTTTTTTTTATAAAAAACCAAATAATTTTTAATGTTTTCATCAATTAAGTTGGTGAAAACGAATATTTTCCCATGAAAACGAAATTAAATTTATTTGGATAAAAAAAAATAAAAGAATTAGATATTTGATGATTTTTATTTAGTAAAATTGAAATATTTTTACAAACTAAATCGAAATGCAAGCAATTAAATAGTTGTTAATACAAACCAATTTTACATTGTTTTGTGTTCTACCGTAAATTTATGTTAATTAATTTGTATTTTTTTTTTATTTTATCCTAAAAGCAAATGGCTTGAATGTTTTTAATTTAATGACTTCACTCTGTAGAACTTTTTTATATTTTGGGCAAAAACAAACAAAAATTTGATTATCAAAATTTAACACATATAAATTAATTAAATTCTTTAAAATTTGTTTTCATCGTCTTTATAAAACATTTTTTGCGTCTTTTTTTTCTAAAATAAGATCATTATGTTTTGTTGGGGAACTAATTTCTTTATTTGGTTAAACAAAATAATAATAATAATCGTTTTAACCTAAATCTTTTTAATGGGTGGAGTTGCTTATTTATGACTTCTTAAAGTCGTTGAGCATCTTCAATAAAAAAATTCTGTCTTCGGTCAATCTTTTTTTAATAACACTTTTGTTAAACATACGAATTTTAGTTTTTAGAAACTGAATAGTAATTTTGTGAATTTTCGCTTTCTACCTGTCTCGAAGATTAGTCTCTCTAAGAATTTCACCAATAAATTTCAAAACTAAATGATTAATTTCTTTCCCAAAACAGTTGTATTTAGATCGTATTAAGTATTTTTGGAAATATGTTGTAATGATGCGCAAATGAAAAGCTTAAAGAAATCTTGATAAATCAAAGTATTTAAAAATTATTGTAAAACTTTGCAATGATTTAATGAGAAAGAAATTGAGCTAATCCGAATGTTTACATCTAATACTGCATAGAAGAGCATAATCTAAAAATTAAGATACAAATCATGTTATTGACATGACATGGAACGTAACATGGGATCAGAACAGACGTCACAATCGGTTTTGGGTGCGCGATTTTACTGTTATCGACCGATGCTTAAAATAATTATCTAACGTTGGTATGTGTTTAAAGTTCTCACTTAAGTGATCTAATTTTGTTTGTTACTTTTGTTTGTTTAATTTTTGAAACATGTGTTTTTTTGTTTTACAGAATTTTACTGCAAAAATTTCTGCAGTAAAAATTTGTAAGTACTCAATCAAGAACTGTCACTTTACGCCCTCAATTTGTGTTCTCATTTACTGCATTTTGCGTACTCGAACGTAATTTCGTAAAATGTAGTAAAGTTCAGTAAAATATAGTAAAAACTTTTGTGTTCTCGACCGCAGCTAATATTGTAAGCCGGCGTTGCTAATAGAAATATTTTTCTGACAATGGTGCCATTGTCAGATGCATTAGTTTTACACGTCTGCCAAATATAAATGAACTTACAATGTTCACACAGTAGCAAGACATTTTTAGTCAATTTTAATGCAATTAAAGCAACGCTGTTTACCAATATTGGAAGATCTGACCACCGCACAGTGGCGCCATTTGAGTTTTTTCGTTGCAAAAATCATATCTTTTGAACCGAATAAGATAATTGAACAGTTTAAACAGCATATAATAGATAACTGTTCAGCCTATGAAATGAGCGTTTGGAAAGGGTGCTACGCTTTGTAGGGGCCTACTTATGGGTTATCAAAGTTAAAATTAGTAGAAAAATCAATTTTATGGTAACTAAAAAAAATTATTTTTACATTTTTAGATTGTTTTTATTTTTTTTCTTAAGGGTTTTATGTTTTAAATTATTACCTAACAAATTAAAAAAAAAATTATTTTTTTTTTTAAATTTATTTTTTCAATTTTCTGTAAAATATTCATCACAATTCGTAAGAGAAGGTATATCTAAAAGACTAACCATTTCTAAACTATAATTATTTTGTAACTCTATTCGTGACTTCACATGCCGCAGGGAAGAAATAAGTGGATCGGAAGATGCTGCCAACATGTTGAAGAGGTCCTTATTTTGCCTTACCCTTGATGCTTTGAATGTGTTCTGCAATCTATATTTTTTATAAAATTTGTTAAGAGACTCCTGTGCTTCTTCAGAAAGCTCTCCAATTGGCAAAGACTGGTACTCAATTATATCTTTGCCATGCGCCAATATTTTATGGACGGTCGGGGTCAACTTCTTCTGTGGATACATTTCTGCTAAAAGAGATGCAGTTTTCGACGCTTATTCTCCATATTTTGTAGAATTGACATTTTCTTTGCAGTTTAAAACATCCAAGATCGTTCCCAATCTTTTCACGATTTGATTGGCAATTCCAATGATTCTAGTTACTGCCTCATCATTTTCAAAAAATCTCCTAGAAGTGTTTCCATCGTTTGAGTTACCGTATCCGTGCTTGGGACAGTCTACTTTTAGTCCAACTTGTTTAAAAAAAGCATCCTGTATTTGCTTCTTTCTGATCTTTTCCTTATCCTTTATTGATGTATTTTCATCGAAGTTTTCCTCCTCTTGTGGTAGGGTATATGCCAGTTTTAGCAAGAATTCCATACACCTTATCCTTGCGTGCAATGGTGACATTCCATATTCGTAATTCTCCTCATTTGTAGAATCGTTTAAATTACCAAAGTTCTTCTGACAAATAATAATAAAAAATCGATAAAAAAAATATAAAAAACGAAAAAAGGGGTTTAAATAGGTTTTTGCTAAATTTTTACCTCCAATATAATTCTGTCTATATATATGTATATGATAACTAATTGAAATATGTTATAATTAAGCAGAAAAAGTTACTAATCTTAAACTCTTTACAACTAATTATATAAAATTGAGATGTATCATATTATATATGAAATAAATTAAATTGAATTGAAAAAAGTTCTTCTGACTCTTTTTGCAAATCGGGCATGACATTGTTGAGGTTGTTCCTGTCAGTTCGTTTACGACTTTTCCGTCAACCATGGTCAGGTGGAACTCGTAATTGCATTCAATATATTTTCCTTCTCCAATTTGCAGCTTTTTTTTTTGTTGCGCCAACTTTCAGTCGTAGACTAATCCAGGCATTATGCTTATTTTGCAACATATAGACTTATGCTACCATTCCTAAAAATTTACCTGTTCCCTGCATACATATGGATTTAGGCTGAATAATGCAATTTTGATATTATGCACGTGTCCAAATAAGATTTGTGCCTACCTGCAGGGACCATAAGTCAATATTGTTCCTGACCATTTGTACGCCAAAGTATTGTTTATGTGAGGTACGTACCTGCTAATTTCAATGAGTAGTTTTTTTCAAACTACTGTCAGTCAAAACATATAAGGGATGGACGCCATACAATTTCTGCAACCATGTCTTTTTAAACTTTTTTACCTCTAGAAGCCAAACGGGCACGTACGGGCAGATAAAACCTTTTGAATTATGTAAAGAAATAATCAAAGAACAGGTTTTGCAAATATGGCAAATATAGAAAAATATAGTTTTTTTTTATTTTCCGTCAAAGTTGAAAAATAGTGAAAAAACGGATAGTTTTTAAATAGTGATTTACCAGGAGAAACACAAAGCAAACAGTTAATTTTTTTTTATCATTATACATTTAATAAATACGTCAATCAATACAAACAAAAAATAAGCCGATTCGTTACCTATTTTTCGAGATATTACACCTGAAATCGCAACAAATTGACTAAAAATTGTGTGTTTTTTTGAAAACCGAAAGTCGGTCAACTTTGAACGGTTATATCTTCTAAACTGAAAATGTGATATTATTAAGAGTGGCATATTTGAAATCGTTGAAAAGTTTCCTATAACATGGGTTTATTCAAAACTTCGTCGGCACTCATGAAAATTTTGATTTTTGCAACCTCGCTTGCTCTACGGGCGCCACTGTGCACCGTCTATACGAAGCTTTATCAAAAAGTGGAATGCCCTTGTATGTGCAGTAGTTTTTGAGATATTGAAAAAATAAACTCAACACATTCGGCTAATTCGGCGAAATTATGACATTTTGAATATGAAAAAAAAAAATTTTTAATTTATTTTCGTTGAAATATGTTCCTTAAAGGATGAAAGGTACCTTCTCACCAAATTTCATTCAAATCTGAAGGGGTCGGGTCCCACTCTTGGTCGATTTGACATGGAATTACCCGTATATATAAAAAAAGTATTTTTTTTAAATTAATACATATTATGTATTATTTAAAAAATAAACTGTAAGATCATTTTATTAGTTATTTCAATAGTTTAAGGACATCTTATAAAATAATCTTTTAGAAAAATAATTTGGCTTAATTGTTTAGGATTTAAGCGATTTCTTTAGTTTTGATAAAACTGGACTTGGAGAAATTTTTTCACTTATCGTAGATGTTGTAGAAATCAAAAGCAACAGATAATACAGAATATCATATTCCTCAGTCCTTTTGCTGGATTTTTCTAAGCATATAAAATCTTCCATTATGTCACTAGAGTCCTGTTTTAATTGTTTAAAATGTAAAAGATTATTTTATACGATTTTCTTAAACTATTAAAATAACTAATAAATTGGTCATATAGTTTATTGTTTAATTAATACATGATATGTTTTAATTAAATTAATAAATTAATTGATTAATACATAATAAGTATTATTTCCAATTTCTATTTATTTAAGCTTATGGTCTAGTTTATATTTTATATAAAAGTTAATCTTTATTTTTCTATCGAATTTTCGTAACTCCGTTGTGTTACGTCTTCAGGATTGAAAATTTTTTAAAAACAATTACATAAAAAACAAATTAACAAAATTTCTTAAAAAAAAAATATTGACAACATTTGAAAAAATTCTTATGCTAACAAAATATTTAAACATAATCTATTACGGTTTAAAAATTTTTTATTTATTTTCCGTTTCTATGTTTATTAACTAAATGTCTATAACTATGGGCTACACTATCTGTATCTGTCTTATAATTTATTCTTAACAAATTTGGAACCTTATTATGTATTAATCAATTAATTTATTAATTTAATTAAAACATATCATGTATTAATTAAACAATAAACTATATGACAAATTTATTAGTTATTTTAATAGTTTAAGAAAATCGTATAAAATAATCTTTTACATTTTAAACAATTAATATTACATTACAAAAAACAGCATTAGCAACCCACTGTGCTAGTTTAAGTCATTAACCAGATTTTGAGAATGTAACAATTTTAAACACAGAGAGTAATTACAAGAGGCGTTATATGTTAGAAATGCTTCAAATAATAAAGGTTCCAAATTTGTTAAGAATAAATTATAAGACAGATACAGATAGTGTAGCCCATAGTTATAGACATTTAGTTAATAAACATAGAAACGGAAACTAAATAAAAAATTTTTAAACCGTAATAGATTATGTTTAAATATTTTGTTAGCATAAGAATTTTTTCAAATGTTGTCAATATTTTTTTTTTTAAGAAATTTTGTTAATTTGTTTTTTATGTAATTGTTTTTAAAAAATTTTCAATCCTGAAGACGTAACACAACGGAGTTACGAAAATTCGATAGAAAAATAAAGATTAACTTTTATATAAAATATAAACTAGACCATAAATAGAAATTGGAAATAATATAATGGATGGTCGAATAATTTATAATAATATACATAATAAGTATTAATTAAAAAATATGTATTACATATTTATGAATTTTTCTTTTGTTTGCTCGTTTTAATTCAAGAATTGTTGTTTTTGGTTTTTTACTTATAAACTCTAAATATCAAATCATTTATGCATTTTTATATATTGAAATTTACTTTATTTATAAAAAAACTTTGTTAATCGGTTTACCGATCAATAACAAAATTAACCGATTATTAACCGATTAAGCCAAAACATCGGTTAATTAATCGAGCGATTAACCGATTAAAGCAAAAGCCCGCTTAAATGAATACCCTACTAAACATATAAAATCTTCCATTATGCCTTTAGCTTCCTGTTTTAATTTTTAACTCTTCTAATTGTTTCAGTTAATTCTCTTAATAGATTGATATGAGAAGATATGAGAAGAAACAAAAAACTAAACACATACATATAAAATGTACGTGAAACAAAAAAGCTGTTGACAGTAAACACGTAAGTGCTGTTTCCAAGTGACAGGCAATTGGTTGTGTAGTAAAATTTATATGAAAAGCACTCATAAGACTGAGTGATTTTCTTATAAATATTACTACACAATCAATTGCTTGTCACCTGGAAACAGCACATTAATTAAAATGAAGATCGCTGAACACCTTCTTTGTTTGTATGAACAAATATTTTATAAACGCGTACCTTTTGTATATGACTGTTTCGTCTCAATAATTAAAAACACAAAAAATATGTTATAATACTACAAAAAATTAAAAATGTTGTTACATCATTTAATCGGTTAACCGACTGAAATGAACCGGCTTAATCGTTATTCGAAAATAGCCAATTTTAAATTAACCGATCAATTAATCAGGTAGTAATTAATCGGTTAACCGAATGAAATGTAAATACTTTTAATAAAATTTAAAAATAAATGCAGTTTAAAAATAAAATCCTGATCTTTTTCTAATTTTTATTTTTAAAGCAATTTTTTAAAGTTTACTGCCAAGCCCACAATGTCGACAAGAACATTTCTTTCGCATATTTATATTGAAAACAATAATAAACAACTAAAATATGTTTTTGTTTTCAATACAAATATACGAAAGAAATATACTTGTCGACATTGTGGGCCTGGCAGTTAATTTTTATATTAAGAGGATTTGGCCCTTTTTTAGTCAATTTGGCCCGTTTTCGTTTAAATGTTTGCACAAAATTAAAATTTTTAAATCCCATCGCTGAGCCTTCACCCACTTTTCGTGTAGTTGAATTTCGTGCAGCTTGAAAGATGCAATCCATGTATAAATAAAACAACAATTGAAATCTACTTAAACTAATTTTTTTCTTTTATTCATAAATCATAAATTCCTTTTCTGTTGCTGAGAGCCACTACAATAGATTAAAAGGCCAGAGAGTGCATGAGGTGGCTGAAGCAGCTGTGCGAATACATGTTTATCATATGTGTTAACCCGTATTAAACTTAAGGAAAATTTTCGTTAAGGTTTATGAATCTGTCATTTGAATTGTGTACAACTTTTCGCTCTTTGAGTTGGTTTGACAGCGACTGTTTACATTTCATGAATCACTAGTAAAAGCAACCGTTTTTTTTTTTTTTTTTTTTTTTTGAAGAAATGTCAGTTTTTCAACTTTGACTGAAGTTTTTTAAACGCTTTTAGATTGGTCATGCATATAAAGGTTTGACCTTAATTCTAAACGTTTATATTTAGATTGCAGATTGCCAAAGTATAAAATGAAATTTTTTTTTAAAAAATCGAACAAATTTTAAATAAACAATAAACAGGTACCAACAAAAATTAAAAATAACATAAAAAATCTTCAAAAATGATCAAATAAAAAACTCCAAATTTACAATATAACGTATTCTATTGCAAATAATAGAAAAACTTCGCCAGGAATAAAAAAAAATTAGTGAAAAGAAGTTTATATTAAAATTAAACTGCTTATTAAAAAGTAATTGGGTAAAAGTGATTAATTTAAAAATTTTTGTCAAAAAAAACTATTTAAAAACAACAAATTTTATTTCCATAAAAGTTGAATTTAACATTAATTAAAAACAGGGACCGAAAATAACACTTATACTTTAATTATAAAACAGAAAGTATACCATATTGATACTTATTAACTATCATAGAGATTGAATTTATTGATTTTTCAAATTTCGATTATTATTTTTTCGACCAATAATAAAAGTTATATTTTGATTTTTCTTTTTTCGGGCAAAAATAAAAGTTGTTTTTGATTGTTATTTATTCAAGAACAAATGACAGTTATTTTAGATTTTTATTTCTTCGCGCAAAAATAAAAGTTTGCTTTGATTTTTATTTTTGCAAGCAAGTTTTCCTCCAAAGAAATGCACGAGCCATAATAGTTTACTTGACTTTAAATTAGGGATGTAATGAATACCGATACCGACATATCGGCGATATTTCACGTTTGCCGATATATCGGTATCGACTATATTTTACTGTCGATACGCCGATACTTCTTTTATAAATTTTTGAGCAAACAATTTAATTTTCAATGCTTATTTTTTGCATAACAACTAATAGCAAAAAATCAAAAAGAATAGTAAATGGTTTCTTTTACTTCTTAAGCTGGAGGTCGGTCCACACCACGCGTTTTCTTCCTTTTTTCGAGACGCATGCTAAAGACGAAAGTATTCCTACTTCTTGCTTTCGATACGTTTATGCATTTTATGCTTTTGCTGTGTAACTTGTCAATAGAATTTTAAACTACGACTTTTTAGACATAAACGCATTGAATGCTTGGTGTGGACTTGCATCATCAACCATTTTGCTTTGAATCGTAATGGTAAAACGTTCTCCCATTGATAAAACTTGTATGTAATTGCACGTTTTAAGAATTTTCTGCTAATTTTTAATGATTTTTGTGAAAATAAAAATAATTTCGCTTCAAATTTTGGGTTACTTCAAAGAGACCGCAAAATCCATAAGCAAAGCCACTGCTACATTTTCTGACGCTATTTCGCTAGTTAACAGTCTTCGAACATTATAAGAAAATAAATTAAATGAATAAACTGAGATGCAGAATAGTTCAGATTCCGACAAATTGGCGAGGCGATTTACGTAGCATTAGCTCTGAATGAACAATTTGAGTGTTAAGATAATAATTAAATCTATTGTTTGTCTACAATTATCTACCTTCGACACAAAGCTATAAAACTTCAAAGACAATAGATTCCGAAAATTATGAAGACACGGTCACCCCTTCACCCAGTAAAAGTTCTTATAAGTCTACAAGAACTGAACTTTGTGCAAATCTTAAAAGAAAATTTGGAGAAGGATGATCCTCTGTCGATCCTTCGCTGTGTCTCAGCTAAAGAAAAATTTAGATAAACCGTAGATTTTTTAATTTTTCTAGAGACGCAGATCCGCTTCTTAACTGGTGAAAATTAATGTTATTCTCAAAATTTAAGAACATGGCGCAGAAATCCTCAAGTTGGCAAATGAGTTCAGTCACATCTGAGAGACGATTTTTTACTGCAGGTTTGCTTCACACAGAGTTGCGAAATAATTTTCGCATAAGTTGAGAATACTTTGTTTTTTAAACAAAAATCTTATTAATATTAATTTTACTATATTTTTTTTTTTTTTTTTTGTTTAAGAAATTAATTTTACCATGAATTTTAATTCATTTCATTGTTTTTAAGATCTTATTAAAATAAATTTTAAATATTAATAATCTCCTTCACTATAATTTTGCGTAATAAAGAAATTACTCTACTTGAGTTTTGTTAATTTTACCTTGAACTTGAATTTAATATTCGTATCCGTATCGGTATCGGTATCGGCGATATTTCTTTTGAGTATCGGTATCGTATCGGCAAAAAGGTGTATCGTTACATCCCTATTTTAAATATTTATTTTAATTTACATAAGAAATCCCCATGAAGATCACACATTAAATTAAATATTTAAAGTCAACTAAATTATTATAAAAAGTACATTTCTTAAGAAAATAACTTTTATTTTGGCTCGCAAAAAATAAAAATAAAAAAATTATTGTAATTTTTGCTCCAAAAATAAGGAGAAAAAATAACTTTTATTTTTGTTCGCAAAAATCAAAAAAATTACTTTCATTTTTGATCGAGAAAATAAAAATCAAAAAATTACTTCTATCATCTGACCTTTATGAGAAAGGAAATAAATTTAACGGTCCCTGATTAAAAATACAGAAGTTCGTTAGGCAGCGTTTAATAATTCGCTACTGTATTTACGATCGACATGCTCGCAAACGAATAAATGAATGAATGAATTTACAGATTTTGCCATAAAAACACTTTGACATTAATTGCAAATAATGATAGTAATCATTAAATTTCTTTCGAAAAAACTAACAAAATTATCACACAAAACAACAACTACAAACAAATTAAAAATTCAACGCACATCAAATTAACGAAAAAAAAAATAAATAAAATGTGGTTTTTAATACAAAAAAATCAAAATAAGAAAAAATTAAATTATATACACATAATTTTTCATTATCATAAATATTCACGCATGCGACAAATTCACATCAAAGAGAACCTCAATTTCATAGTTTTTGGAATTCTCATTCCATGTACGTGATGGACGACAGTTGCCACCAACACCAGAGCAGTCACCAGCTCAATTCATATTGAACAATTAATTTATCGGTCGTAGATGAGTTTAACTAAAATTAAATTAAAAAAATTAAATCTACCAGTAAACTCACTGTGGATTCACTCATTCATATAACATTTCAATGCTTGCAATAGGGATGAGTAAGTGACTTGCGCGATTGTTTTCTGGATTAACTCAATGAATCTGTCGTTAGTATTTTATAAATAAAATCACTGTTTTATAAATTGAGTATTTTAATATATTAATAAAAAGTGAAGGGGAGCATGTAATTGCAATGAAATCTATCACGCGTGACTCTATTTGTCAAAACTCCTAAAAAAAAATCTCATTTCTCGATAACAGTAAGAGTTAATTTAAACAATATTTTAAAGCTCCCATTTAGAAGGAGCAAGGGGTGGAGTTGTATAAGAGTCACATTATAAATCAGTCGCTAAATTAATTGACTATTAAAGAATACAACTTATAAAAAAGCAAGATAAACAGAGTAATAAACTATATTACGCGAGTTACATCCAGATCACCCCAACTAACAATATCCGCTGGTAAAGTGTAGGGAAAACTAGAAGTTATTTTTAGAAATTATAAAAATTGAAAAACAGCAACGTAATTATAAAATCCTTACGTTGCTTACGTTAGTAAATTTTAAAATAAGGTTGAATAATTTAGTCTTAAGATTCATTCAGTAAACAAAACTACAAAAACTTAAGTTTCCGTTTGTTTTATTTATCAACATTTCTCGCGTGAATAAGTTAATTGAAATTCTATAGGTTTCATTAAAAATAAATGGGTTGAATAAAACAAATCATTATCGGTTAAATAATTTTGTTTTTATACCGAGCCACGTCAAAATCAACAAGACAAGTGTTAATTTTTCAACGTAAATTTCTCGCGACTTAAAACTTATATTAAATCTATGCAGCATTAAAACATTTTAAATTAATAGAAGAGCGTGTGAAAGGAAGCTTGCAATTGGAATTCAATCTATCACGCGAGTTACGAGTATGTAACTTTACTCATTATTATTTTTGTACTGTTTTTCTATCATACTGTATACATACTTATAATTTTTATATATCAATATCAATTTATATAAATTTTCTTTCTTTGAAATATTTTTCATGTTTTATAAAATTTTTAGTTTTTAGTTTTGATTTATATTTTGAATAATAAACAACCAAATATTATATTTTTTATAAATGTAAATATTTTCCATAAATGTATTTTAATTAAATTACATAATTGGCGCAGTCGGACTTTGAACAAATTTAAAACTTAAGTTTTTCAACCAAAAGCTTCCAAAAATATATAAAATTAATTATAAATAAATACATTAAATTTAGAAAATTAATATAAAAAACTATTGAAGCAAAATGCAAGCAATGTCATTATCATTAAACGATATATTAAAAGATGCTCATAAAATAAATATATATAGAGGAGATGATACATATGCTTTAACTTCATTTTTACGGGAGGTTGAGAGTGTGATTGGTATTGTAGAGTCGCAACCAGATGTGAAACAATATATCTACAATAGAATAATATTGAATAAACTGCAAGGTGAGGCGCTTCATGTAATGAGAACATTGGGCCCTAATGCCAATTGGGAAGAAACAAGAGAAGCTTTAATAAATAACTTTGGCGTAAAAGAATCTTACCATCAACTATACCAGGATGCATTTTCTACAAGGAATGATGGTATTATAAATTATTTTAATTGTTTAAAAAACATTTTATGTAAGTTAAATGAAAAATATGAATATGATAGGGAAAAACCTGTAGAATTCAGTCCTTTAAGTGCAGAGAAAATTATTTTAAAAACTTTTTTAAATAATATAGACATTAATTTAGCATCAGTTATAATTAATAGGAATGTTAATTCATTAAGAGACTCATTTAACTTGCTAAATAGAGAAGGTTTGATAAGAAATGAAATAAGTAAAACTAAATTTATGAAAACTGAATATAATCCAAACCATCGTACTTTCGTAAATAGTGATATAATTAGAGACTATTCGAATAATAACGGTATAAAAGAGAATAATATAAATCGTTCCAATCGAAATGGTTATTTTGGACAAAACAATAATGTAGGTCATAGAGGTAATTTTTCAAATGGAGGTCATGGATCTTCTAATTCTAGAAATTTTATAAATCAGCCTAGGAATTTGACAAATTCTGAAGGTAATCAACGGAATTTTTTTCAAAATAGTGGTCATTTTAGGCAAAATAATAATTCTCACAATAATAGTGGTTATTTCAGGCAAAATAATAACTCCCAAATGGAAATAGATCATATTCAAGAAGTAGATGATAGTTTTGAACAACAAGTAAATTTTCATATAATCGCTTCAACCAAACACTTCCCATAATACGAATTACCATTGATAGTGTGGAAATGGATGTTCTTATTGATTCAGGGTCAACAATATCATTAATGAACAGGGCAAAATTTCCACAATATGAAAGATTGAAACTTACGACCCCCATAATACTTTTTTCAATGAATGGCAAGACAATTATAGAGTATGAAATTATTACTAAATTACCTAAGGAATTTAAGCAAGATGCTACAATGGCTTGGAAACTTGCTGACTTTAGTGGAAAAAAATTCGATGCTATTCTGGGTGGGAATATTTTAAAACCGTTAGATTCTATTCTGGACTATGGGAATGAGACATTAACTATAAATGGCTGTATAATTAATTTTATGAGAAATTTTTTTAATAGTAATGTTGAGATCCAACAATTATATTCGATTAATATTAATCGGAATATTTTGGGAAATTTATATAATGGATTGAATGAAGAGGAAAAGTCTGCTTTAAGGGTAATTTTAACCTCATATAAAGATTTAATATTTCTTGAAGGACAAAAATTAGGAAACACTAATGTAGTCCAACATAATATAAAAACATTACATGATAGACCGGTCTACACTAAGATATATCGTTATCCACAAATTCATGAACAGGAAATTTGTAACCAAATTGAGGATATGTTACGACATGGTATAATAAGGGAAAGTAGCTCACCATATAACAGTCCATTGTGGATAGTTCCTAAAAAAATAGATAACTCTGGGGAAAAGAAATGGAGAATAGTTATTGATTACCGTAAGCTTAATGAAATAACGATTGACGACAAATTCCCTATTCCTAATATAGATGCTATTTTGGATAAATTAGGTAAGGCTCAATACTTTACAACTATTGATTTAGCTAAGGGGTTTCACCAAATTTTGGTAAAGGAGGAAGATCGTCCAAAAACTGCATTTTCAACGCCATATGGACATTATGAATTCATCAGAATGCCTTTCGGTTTAAAGAATGCACCGGCTACATTCCAGCGGTTGATTAACTATGTTCTTCGCGATCTAATAAATAAGATATGTGTAGTATATCTAGATGATATCCTAATTTTTTCTACCAGTTTTCAAGAACATTTTAACAATATAAAAATAGTTTTTAATAAATTGAGTGAAGCAAATCTCAAAATCCAGATAAATAAATGCAAATTTTTTGCAAAGGAAACCTTATATTTGGGTCATGTTTTGACACCTGAAGGAGTCAAGCCAAATCCAGCGAAGGTTAATACTATTCTTGATTTAAAATTACCAACTACAATTAAGGGAATAAAATCTTTTCTTGGTCTAACTGGCTATTATAGAAAGTTTATTAGGGACTATTCCAAAGTTGCTTATCCTATGATTAAGTATTTAAAGAAAGGTGTTAAATTGGACGCAAATGACCCAAATTTTGTCAATTCGTTTGAAAAATTGAAAAGAATTTTAACCGAAACTCCTGTTCTTAAGTATCCAGACTTCGGGAAATCATTTCAATTGGTTACTGACGCTAGTTTAAATTCAATTGGAGCTGTTTTACAACAGAATAACCACCCTATTTGTTTTGCTAGCAGAACTCTAAACAATCATGAACGAAATTATTCGGCAATTGAAAGAGAGCTTTTGGCAATAGTTTGGGCCACAAATTATTTTCGTCCCTATTTATTTGGTGTAAAATTTCAGATTCTTTCTGATCATCAGCCATTAAAATGGTTGTTTATAAAATCAGAAAGCAGAGAATTAAATCCTAGACTTTATAGATGGATGATAAAGCTTAGTGATTTAAATTTTTCTGTACATTATATTAGGGGTAAGGATAATTTAGTTGCAGATTTTCTTAGCCGAATAAATTCCGATTCCGGTGAAATAAATTTTTTTGATAATGAAAGCGATAACGAATCAATATGTAATAATGCAGGTACGACTATAGCAACTGTTCATTCTCAGTCAGAGGAAGGATGTGATCATATTGGCATTCTAGATACAATTGTAAATAGGTTTAAAACACAAATAATATTGACCGAGAATAAAATCATAGAATTTGAAATTAAACATGGGAATAGGAAAGTGTATATAAATTCTTATGAGCTGGGAGATGGTTTGGAAAACATTCTAAAGCGGAATATAGAAAAAGGAAAGGTAGGTATTTTTACTGAATTAGATGACCACAAATATAACATACTTCAACGGAAAATCATCGAGTTATATAAGGGAAATAATGCTATCAAGTTTGTAAGATGTTCGTATCATGCTTTGGATATGCCATCCGAAGATGAAACTTATAAACAAATTCACTTGTATCACCGTAATGAAACAGGTCATACAGGAATAAACGAGAACTATGAGGGTTTGAAAAGAAAAATTTATTTTCAGAATTTAAAGGACTTAATTCAAAAATATATAAATAATTGTGATATATGTAACCGTGCAAAATTTGATAGAAATTCTATAAAATCTAAATTTAATATTACGGAAACTCCAAATGATGTTAGCCAAATTATTCACATGGATATTTATACAAATTCAAAGTCGAATTTTTTAATATTTATTGACAAATTTTCAAAATTTGCTACAGCTTATTATTTGGAGGATAGAACGAATCAAACGATTATAGAAAAACTTAGACTATATAAGTCTCAAAAGGGTAATTTCACTAAACTTATAACTGACAATGAGTTCAAGAGCATTAATATAAAGGAATTTTTACGAAATGAGAACATTGAGTATCATCTTGTAAAACCTAATAATCACACAGGAAATGCTGATGTTGAACGGTTGCATAACACACTGAGCGAAAAAATTAGGATATTAACGCTTGAGGAAAAATCCATGAGTATAAAGGAGAAAATTAGTAAATCCATAGAATTTTATAATAACAGTTATCATTCTGTTATTAAGGAAAGGCCATTTAGTGTTGAGTACGGTTATTGCAATCGAGAGAATATATACAATAGAATAATTTTAACAAAAAATGACTATATAAAGAAAAGGAATAAATTTAGAGAAAAGTATATTGAACAAAGAGATACAGGATATATTAGAAACTACAAGGCCTTGAGACACAAGGAGCAACCTAAATTTCGTTTAAATAAATTAGAAAATATTCATAGTTCAAATATAAAAAGAAAAACAAAGTACGATGGTATGATTGACGTAAATAAGTATGAAACTACTGAGGGTAGAATTAAAAACTCTTCGTTTCGGAGCCGGATTCCGCGTCTCAGAAATAAAACTAAAAAATAAAATATATGAATAAATGAAAATAGAGAAAATTAAATATAATTTCTATTATATTATGTAATTGAGTCTAGCTGAATTAAAATTTCTTCTTATTTGTTTATTATTTAATGTATTAGTTTGTATTTTATAATATTAATTTTTTTTTATTATTAAATGTTTCTTGTTTATTAAATTGTATAATAATTATATTATAAAATAGTAATACATAAAAAGGACTCAGGAGTGCCTTTAACTAATTGGGGGAGTAGTTACGAGTATGTAACTTTACTCATTATTATTTTTGTACTGTTTTTCTATCATACTGTATACATACTTATAATTTTTATATATCAATATCAATTTATATAAATTTTCTTTCTTTGAAATATTTTTCATGTTTTATAAAATTTTTAGTTTTTAGTTTTGATTTATATTTTGAATAATAAACAACCAAATATTATATTTTTTATAAATGTAAATATTTTCCATAAATGTATTTTAATTAAATTACATAATTCGCGTGAATGAATTGCTTAACCCTTATGTGAATGGCAAAGTACCCAGGTACCTTTGGCGTTTTCAGTTTAATTTTTTCTAAAGAAGCAGGTAATCCACAAAGCTGAAACTTCTTGAGAACTCCTAACTATTAATAAGTTTTTAAATAATCGTTATATTTTAGCTTAAAAATGGCTTCGAAAGGGCGTAGTGGACCAATTTTCATCGTGCACCCTTAACGGTATGGCAAGGTTACCCAGGTACCTTGCCATACCTTCATACATTAAATATCAAAAAACGATTATTTCATGTATATTTTTAGTGAAATGTTACTAAAATGAAATTTAAGAAAGTCGTTATGTATATTTTACATCAAAACTTTTATTTGGTGAAAGAAAAACAAACAAAAAAAATTATTTCTTTTTTCATATATAGGATACATAAATAAAAAAAGTTAACCAGAAATTAACACTTACACTCGGAAGAAAAATTAATCCATCCATTTTCTTGAATCAAGTACAGAAAGATTGATTCAAGTACGGATTATTCAATCGCGAAATACTCAAGTTATCCATATTCAATCCCGGATTCGTACTTACAATAATCCGAAAATGAGATTGATTTAAGCAAAACTGAGATTGAATCAATCTCAAAATGTACTTAAGTCAAGTGTTATAAAGTTGATTAAATCCCGAATTCGTACTTTAAATAAATCAAAACTGAAATTAAAAGAAGATTATTATTATAATAAGTTTACTTACATGTTTCACGCCTTATGCTAGGAACACAACTGGGACGAACGACGAATTTTTGGCCGCGAATATTCGTCGTCAAAAATAAAGCATATTGGTGTATATGAAAATACACACAATACAAGCGTTCGGCGAAATTCGTCATACGCGGCGTCTTTGCAATTGATTTATTTATATTTCATACGCCGGCGAACGACGAACAAATCAGTACTAGGTGACCATATTTGGTTTTGGTTTAGAAGTATTTTAGTAAATAAAGTTACTTTTTACTTTAATAATTGTTTTTTTTTATTGTATAACATTTAAAATATGTATATATTCAAAGTATTTTGCTATTAAAATAGTTTTTAGTTGTGTTTTTGATTATGTTTTAATTTTTGAGCATTATTTGTTTTAATATGGTCACACTATTTCTCTCTCTTAGCACAAACAGCAATCAACTCTCTCAATTATAAAAGCTGCTTGTTATTCGTCGTTATTGTGCTTCATACGATGAATTTACTCAGCGAATTTTTACTGAAAAATTCGTCGTGTTGGGCGAAATTCGTCGTTCGTCCCAGTTGTGTTCCTAGCATTAGAAAGTTCCAATTATAAAACACCACCATCATGTCAGAAATGAATTTTACTTCAAAAACTTAATGTACGTATTTAGCTAAGAATACAAACTAAATGAGAAGTGAGAAATTGAAGGCAATACAATTTTAATAAAGTTTAAAAAGCAAAATTGATTAAGATTTAAATATGAAAATAATGTGTTTTCTTCTTGATCTGTTGTTTTTGTTGTTTCTACACACAACAAGCAAATTCCCACCTGACCAAGACTTTCGTTAATGATATTGCCATCGAATATATCTCGAACATTTACTGTGTTAATCTTTCGAGATCGACACTCAAAAACGAATTGAAAATTGTTTACATGTCGCTCAGTTTGATCCAAAAAAGCTATCGATTTCGAAGGTTCGATAAAGAATTAGAAACGAAGATTTAGCAATATCAATTGCGGTTTGAAAATTCCTTTGCTAATGTTTCGATAGTGGTATCGAAAAATGTTCGCCAAAACAACTTATTCAATATTGTGAAATGTTTACAAAAGATAACTTTGACGATATCGAGAATCCTTATCTGGAGATATTGTTATCAGTCAAATTCGATATCGCTAAGTATTCGTCATTACTATCGTTAGTAATACTTCGATATCGAATGATTATTGTTATGTTTCAATTTCATTTTGGTCCAAATCAAACAATTTTTATCGTTTTAATTTTAATTAATTTATTTAAAATTAATATTATATTTTCAAATTAATTATATTATAATGTACAATGCTACATACTAATAAATGTATATTTTAATGAAAAAAATAAAATAATAAAATTTGAATCGCCAAAGAAAATACATAAAGTTAAATTCTGTATATCTAAATTGTGTATGTTAATATATTTATATATATGTATAATAATTAATCAGTCTTAGATTAATATAAATGCAAAAAAAAAGAATTAGTTCAACATGAATGAAGACAGTTTTTAACTCAACTAACTTCTTAAAAAATATATGTGTAAATAAATTAAATTATGTTGTTTATTTTTTTGGCTTAGAGGTCGTCACCTCTCCCCCAAGTTTTTGCTTTATTATATGGTATACCGGTGTTTTCGACAGCCTGTCATGAGCATATTGGAAATGCTTCTGCGATATTTTGTCGAAGTCATCGTCACAAAGGGAAAATTTGTTTTTGAAAGAATCTAGGTACATGAATAGAATGAAAGAGTTAAATTATAAAGGTGCAAAAACATACAAATTTTCTTTTAAAACTTTCTTACTTCGAATAGCTTGTGTCAATCTGCATCCACTTATACATTTTTTTGTACTCGTTCCCCTCCATGAAAATTGTTCCGCTAAAGTGTCAGCTAATTTAATTAATTTAATTTTTAATTAAATTAAATAACGAATTTTCACTTCATTTTTTTATCACTTTTTAAAAATTCTTATTTTCTTTATCCACACTTCACTTTATAAAGTCTAAATCACAAATAAAATGTTTTTCTGTTTTTATGTTTCAACAAAAAAAAAACTCCGTTACTTCTTTTCGTTAAAAATTCGAACAAAGTAGTTTTATCGAACCTTTGGTGATAATTTGACAAATAAAAAATAGTAAAAAAATAATTTAACGGTAAACAAAATAAGTGTTCGAGGATTTGTCTAAAATTAAAAAATATAGCACTAATTTTTGTTTCGAGATTTTATCAAAAAAGAAAAAACTCGAATGTTTTAGTTAATGAAAAATAACACATTTTCGAATGTTGACTGTCAGTAAAATTTCGAGAATTGTTCAAATAAAAGAACATTCGCTATATAAAATATCATCGAATATTTATCGAACATTTTTGTTTCGAAAACTCTTCGCCTTAGTGAGCCTTCAATTTTTTCGAATCTCAGGTCAGGTGGGTTGTTTTTTTTAGCTACTTGTGTGGTGTTGTTCTAGTGGCTACAACAACATTGAATAAGTTATATGAGATTAAAACGCTCAATTTGTAATTTTACTCTCAGAGTGGCAGTACCAACGAAAAGTTCAATCTTATTTGTACTTGTTTTAAGAATTTTGTATTTACTTTAAGAAATTCCGGAAATGATTTTCGAAATTATCCCATTTAGGATTGTTGTGAGTACGTTTTAGTGTTATTCGTACTTGAGTTTTTGAGTACAATTCGTACTTTAAGTACTCGTAAGTATAAAAAGCTTAATTTATCCCGAGTGTTTTTCTTTCTGTGAAGCGGTAAATAACTTTTTATTGATCGCCTCGCGAACTATTTGTGCACATTGGACGATTTGATAAATGCCTATTACCAATTGGTGTTGCTTCATATGTATGTAGTTAGAGCACACGTCGTGACAACTCCCCTCTACGGGAGTACGGCAGCTTCTTTTATTTTCTTGCAATTCGGAAATGTTTGATTTCAAAATCTATCCCAAGCACACTCTGTATTGCAGGTTTGACTTATGATTGGGAGATAAGGATAAAAAGTTTCAGTAGTTACATTTCTTCCCGAGGTTTTGTATGGATAAACCAGATCCAAAAGCGTCCTTTCGCCTATATTTGTTTGATTCTCGCCTTCTGATGGTTTACCAGTGTATAACTTCCCATGTAGAGTTTAATGTATCGCAAGCCTAAAAGGTATTCAACTCTGACATTTATTCTCATTCACCATGTTCAAATATCTTGAAAAGCAGCAGCTTTACCAGTTTCTGCTCGTAATTTGCGGGATTCTCATTATCAAAACGTATGCACTGTAGCATAATTTTGAATCTGCAGATAGGCATTGCTGTCCGTAAAAGCGGCAAGTGAGTATGTTTCCACAGCTCTGTTATGTGTTCTCTATTTGAGTTGTTGACGCCAGCGTGAATAAGAATGCCTATAAAAGCATCTAATTCGTAAACATGGAATGGCTCTGATGTTTTAACTTTGTTTGCTGTTCTGCATATTTTTGTGCTTTAGTTGTTTATTATTTTTTCCCCTCTATGGTAATAATACACATAAAAAGGTTTAACTTCCGTATCTATACAATAAGGCAAATCACCGGAATAATATTTACAAGTTTTTTGTTTAACATTTACTAACTTCGATATGCATAGAAGAATATTAACGTTAAATTTTCAAATTGCATATCTTAGCAGTAATACGTTGCATAAGCCAGGGTATTTACAAAATCTTTAAATTTTACTGAAAATGAACATCTTTTGTAAGTCTCAGAGTTATTTTCCTCGATTATGCACATATTTTCGCCAAAAAAAGTTTGTTTTCAATACTATTTCACTTTAGGTAACCGGGTACCATGCCGTGCTGTTAAAGGAGTTTTATTTGCCATTCACATAAGCGTTAAATTTTAAAACCTCCACAAGCGGCTATATTTTTGAAATCAAAGATTTATTCTTCTAATATTTGAATGTGCAGCAGTGTTGCCACTTTGTGGGTAATAACCCGAATTTGGTGTAATTTTTACTCTCGTGGGTAGAGCGTGGGTAATTTCTTTGAGGTTACATCAGGTGTAATTTCAAATTCTTTTATTTTAAAACAAAAAATATAAAGATTTAATTTTAGTATAAAATATTGTTGATCTAAAAAATTCACAGTTCACCAATTTAGTTCAACCAAAGACACTGCTTATTTAAAAAAAAAATAAAGATTTCCATAGTTTGTAAAACAAAAGATTAATAGTGATTGGTGCCAGATGGAAAATTAGATTTCGATAAATATGAGCTTCATAATTATTAAGAGCCGGAAGTTTATTGGAAAAAGAAGGTAGGTATTTCTACTAAAAAAAGAGGAAAATATGTTTCCAATATTACAAACAGTAATGAATTTTGTTTTTGCTTTAACATTTAAAATGCTTTAGTTGAGAAATATTTAGCGCCCTTAACATTTGTTTAACTGATTTGAGAAACAGACTGTCATCTGAAAAATTATATTTACTCAATAAAGCAAACGACGGAACGTCAATGAATATTTTGAACCTTCCCTAGATATTGGACGTATAAGTTGTTATTTTAAATTTATTTGAATATGAATCTTAATATATGAATCTTAATAGTATGACTTATATTGATTTTATTTAAGTCAATTAGGTATTATAAGTTTTTCCTATATAATAACGCATACAAATATTTGTTGCAGTAGATCAATCGACTTAGAATAATATCCGAGTCGTCCGTCCTGCTCGCTGGTAAAACCATGTAAACCTTCTGCTCAAAGTACAGGTTGCAATTTTTAAAATAATTTTCGGTCCATAATTTTACATAGCCCCCATATGAACTTTTTGCTTAATAGAGTCTTCTATTTGGACAAAATTTGGCCCAACCTAAGTTATCTTACGAAATCAATTATGCAATCAGTCCATATATGACCCTGGCTCCGATGAAAATACCACTCACGAAAATAGTTTGTTGAATCATAACTGCATTATAAATATTGTTGTGTAATGATAAAAAAAAAAAAAAAAAAATAGATATTTTTTGTGCTGGTATAATTTTGTGCTGGTACGTAAATCATTAAACGTAGGTCATATATAAACCCATCCCTTAAATCACTTTAAGACGAAAAAATCTTAGAAAGATTTATGTAGTTACCTCGATAATATTCGGCGTTAAGAATTCTTATATTATTAGTTTTATCCTCATACATATAACAATTTTATTTTAATAGGTGCGCAATTGCATATGGGACCTAACAAGGAAACACACTCTTAAAAATTGTTCTGTAAATACTGTGGTGTAGGGTGTCAAATGCTCGGAATTGACCGACTATGTATGTACTTTCTAATTTGTTCTTTTTTGTAATAGTTTTTTTTTATGATAAAACGGAAATTTGATGTCAGGTGTAATTTCATTTAAATTGGGTAATTTTGCGTCATCTCAAGTGTAGTTTTGAATTTTGCTGATGATAACACTGGTGCACGGGTTGATTTTGTTTTTCTTTTTTTGAGTCACGTGTAGACTCAGCAGTAAATATTTTACAAAACAAGAAATCAATATGTAATTGTTGCAATGTTTAAATATTACAATTAATAAAAAATTAGAAATAGTATGAAATTCTATATGATTTTTATAAACTAGTGAGTATATGAGTAGTATAATTTAAAAACTGAAAACAGACAATATTTTTCTAATCTTATTTTCTGTAATAAATTTCTTGGTTATAAATAAAACCTTTGCGAATTTTTTTTTAATTTCCAAATGCTTACACACGCAGAAAAAAAATATGTTTAAAAATGTTCACCTCCAACAAAACTATTTTTAAAGAAAATTTTTAAACATATTATGTTTAATTTAACCATATTATTGTCACCGACAACCATATTATTGTTTAATTAGTCCTCCATCAAGAAGCCACAACCATATTATGGTTGCCTCTTAACATGTTATGGTTAAATGTGACAATAATTTGTTTTTAAATTAACAATAGTATTTTCCTCTTTTCCAAGAGCAACATGCTATGGTTGAAAACCAACCATGCTATTATAAGTGTTAAACAAGTTTTAGTTATTATTAACCAAAACGTGTTTGGAGGCAACCATAATATGGTTGCGCCTTCTTGATGGGGGACCCATTTAACCAAAGTATTGTTGTCGGTGACAATAACATGGTTAAATTAAACATAATATGTTTAAAATTTTTCTTTTAAAATAGTTTTGTTGGAGGTGACCATTTTTAAACATATTTTTTCTTTGGGTGCAGTGGCGAAAAAGGGATAACATTTTAAGTCATGCGTTAATTCTTTCGTAAATTTATTATGAGTTTTACTTACATTTAAATACCTTTGGATTTTTTACGCGTGTCTTGAAAATGTTCGAGTCACGTCTTGCTTATCGAATGTAATACAGTGAATGAATAATCATTTTCATTTAACTTCAATACCTGACAACATTTTCAAAAATCGAATGCCTAGCAATTCAGTTATCTGTCAAAAACCTTTGATGTGATCCTGCGTGAATGTAATTTAAAAAGTCATATTGAAATACTTTTTTCGAATAAAAATCAAAAAAAAAAAAAAATTTTGACATATGTATGCACCCATATTCCAAAGTTTTCACGTTTCACAAGAAACCTCTCACGTACTCATCTCCAATTTGTGCTATTTATAATCACTGAGTGCATTACAAACTAATATTACAACAACTTTGTGTAATTAATTTGCATTTTTTGGAGAAATCCATAATAGACAATTGTCGACAGACCAAAAAGACACATAAAGACTGGCAGATAGACAGACAGGCAATTGGACAGTTAAACTGAGAAAGGCAATTAAAAAAAAAACGTCCATCAGAAGACTCTATCTATATAAGAGTTTACCATCCATAAAGTTGGACATTTAACGGATGAGTTACCCATAAATGACATTTCAACTAAAGAGAGACAAGGAGAAACCAACAAACAGACAGACCGACATTTCAAAAATTCCATAATGTAGTCATGTTTATGCTTATAATTTTTTATTTTTTTTGCTTGATGTAAATAAGAATCGAGCAAGAATTAAATTATAATTTATGATAATTTGTAAGTTTTTCTTCGATTTCCATTCCCTACTTAATTAAATATTCATCCGCAATGATGGCCAGCCAAGAATCATATTATTTTAATAAATTCATTTCGTTCTCACTCCTTAGCCGCCAATTCTTTTCCCAAAAGCAGTAAGTAAATTTCTTAAAATCGTTTAAAGGGTCTGTAACTATCGGAACGATTGTTTGACAAAATCAAAATGTTTGTTTATTTGGGTGAAAGCTTCGTTGGCTAACTGCTTGACTAACTGACTGACAGACGCTTGAATTTTTTTTTAACTTGTCTGTAATTTTGCTGAATTTATGTGTAAAACATAAATCGTGATTCGATATGTCACTCTTATGATAAACCTTTGTCGCAGCTTAAGTTTTTTTTTTAAATGTTTGAAAACTACTGGAGACACAATTTTTTATAGGATGCCAATGCATAAAAGTCTGGTTGGTTAGTTTGAAATCGTGATGGATTTTATTTTATAAATAAAATTTAAAAAAGTATTTTTTGTACAATAAATGGCCTAAAAAAGCTTCAAAATTCCTTAACATGAAATAAATTTACTTGTCTTAAATTTACTTAAGTAAGCAAAAGTTCAGCATCAAAACTTTTCGTTAATATGTACATGCACACATACATACATATGTATGTATGTATTTCGTAAATGTCTCGTTTTTCGAAACGAAGATATTTAAATATCCTAAGATTATGTTTAAAAAATACTAGGCTTTAAACCAGTGCTACCAACAGCTAAATTCAAAATTACTCTGTAAACATCTCTATGAAACTTAATAATGATTCATTTTAATGACCTTTATTTTATTTTGTATTCGCTTCGTATGAATTCAGTAAAATGAATAACAATGACATAAAAGCAACAAAAACTCGATATTTAAGAGACGAGTAAGATGAAGTAAATTTGTTTACTTACACAGTACAACATTTTTCAGGTGATTGACAGTAATTGAAAATGTTCTAAATTTTGTTTCCATGCATTGATAACATATAAAAATCGCATATTTTCTGTGTAAGAATAGCTTTAATATGAATCGGAATGTTTATTTTCATGCAAAATAAAGAATCAATAAAAAAGTCATCAATGTTTTTTCCAAAGAATTTTTTTGAATTAAAAAAAAAAAATTAAAAGATTTTGTTTGTTGTGCTTAATTCCCTTTTTAAATAATTGATAAAAAATACTGAAATTTATTGTTGGAGGATAAGCTGTTCCTATGCGCATTTCACTGGTTGCTTAGGCCAGATCATCAGGAAACGTTCTCCTAAATAATTTTAGAAAAGCCAAAGCTATCAGCAAACAAAACTACAGAAGGAATGAGAATTACCTACAAACACTCAAAAAGTCTTGTTTGCAACGATATCAAAGCTTAAACAAAATACCAAACAAAAAATCAGTGATGAGTTTTATCTTTTCTTACATTTCCCGCTACAACAAACAAAAGCACAACAAACAAAATCTTTTAATAAATATAGTATTCCCACAAACAACTTTGATAAAAAAAAAAATTTTATTTTTTTGGGCAAAAAAATATTTTATAACTGCGAAACTGTTGCGTAAGTAGCGAAACGTTGTATATACAGATTAAAGGAATTGTAATTCTTAATTTGTTTCAGCTTATTCGGACTAGTGGTTCTCGAGTTATGACAAAGAAAAGAGCCTAAAACGTGACAAATTCCCCTATACGATACTTACTAACTTCAAATTAATTTTTAAATTGTTATTTGATGTACCTTGACCAAACTTATGATGTAGAGTTTTTTCTTCTTTTTGGGTCTACTTTCATAAACAATTATCAGAATTGAGTCCCGAAATCATGTGTTGTACTGTGTTATACAAGAGAATATGAACATTAACAACTCTGAAAGAAAACAACCACTGAATAAATGTCGATTAAGTTCATGGAAAAACACATTGATTTAAAAGTCAGTGTTGCCAGCTGAAGTAAAAGAAAAACATTTAGGAAAGATAAAAAAAAAATAAAAATAACCATTAAGAGTAAACGCAACAAGATTAGGATGTACAATAATACCAAAAAAACAAAAAAAAATTGACTTTGTATTTAAAGTAAATTTAAATTTTGCAACTCTGTTTGAAGCAGACCTGCAGTAAAAAATCGTCTCTCAGATGTGATTGAACTCATTTGACAACTTAAGTATTTCTGTGCCATGGTCTTAAATTTTGAGTACAACATTTAATTGCATCAGTAAACTGGCGGATCTGCGTGTCTAGAAAAATTAAAAAATCTACGGTATGTGTAGACTTTATCTCTAGCTGAGCCACAGCGAAGGATCGACAGAGAAACAGCCTTCTCCAAAAGTTCTTTTAAGATTTACACAAAGTTCAGTTCTTGTAGACTTATAAGAACTTTTACTGGGTGTAGGGGTGACCGTGTCTTCAATACTTTCGGAATGTAGAATCGTGTTGAATAGATCAATAAGACGTTTTTCGCTCTATTGTCTTTAAAATTTTCTAGTTCTGTATCGATGGTAGAGAATTTTAGAAAAATCATTAGATCTCATTATTCTCTTAACACACAAATCTTTCATTCAGAGCTAATACTACGTAAATCGCCAATTTTTGGAACTCCAAATTATTCTGCATCTGAGTTTATTCATTTATCGTATTTTTTAATAATGTTCAAAGACTGTTAACTAGAGAAATAGCGTCAGAAATGTAGCAGTGCCTTTGCTTATGGATTTTGCAGTCCCAAAACTCGTAGTGTAAAATTGTATTGACAAGTTATACACCAAACGTGTCAAATGCATATACATATGTGCGTATCGAAAGCATGAATGACTTTCAACTTTAGCATGCGTCTCGAAAAAAGGTCAAAAAAGAATTATACGCATCCCTAATATATTTATTTTGTTAATTTCGGTCATGGGTATGAAAGAAACATCAACTTGAGATTTTATGAAAAAAATTAGAGGCAGTCGTGGTTTTTTGCTCATATCTCAGCCATTTATGTACCGATCTGGCTGAATTTCAATAGTAAAATTTAACGAGGCAGATGTGATATATAAAACCCAAGTCCCCATCGTATCTGGGATCTTGGGAAAACCCATTTCAATAGACAGACGGGCAGCCGGACATCGTTAAATCAACTTCGCTACTCATGAATATACATATATACTTTATAGGGTCTAAGGTCAATATTGGTGAAATTACAAACGGAATGACAAACAAATACATGAGGCATATAACAAAATTTTTCGAAAAATTGTGCATTCTACTACACGGTGGCAAATATTGTAAAAGTAATGCATTAAACACATTCGAGACAGCAGGCTTCCGACTTCAATATGTCTAGAAAAATTTAATTCCTGAAATTGAAATTCTCACTTTCATTTGGAATTTTCTCATTTTCAATGAAAAATGGTGTAGTAACCTGCAGACCTCTGTTCCACCGCACGGGCTTCCTCTTGCCTCTATTCCTGTGTTCCTAGCAAACACATTCATATAGAGGGACCAGTTCGTACACTTAGGATTTCTAGGGACCGATTCGACTTGATGTTTTTCCCTACTAGTAGTGAACTATATATACCTGTAATCAGTAAAAGGAGTGCTCATCAACTACCATCCGCCAAAAACCCTCTTTTCAGCCTCCGAACCCTGTTAGATGGGAGAGGACCCAAATAATCATGGGTGCAGTTCATGGATGCGAACCAATAATGGGTTCCACTACGCTTCAAGCAAACCACGTCTCTGCCACCGAAATCAGATAATAGAAAAATATTAAGACTGTTCCTCACCAGAATGCAGGTTCTAAGATTACCTTCATCTAGAATGGTATGCAATTTAAACCCTTTTATCCTGCAAACCTTTGCTGTACATATACAGGGCTCTTGGCAGAGGACCATGTCATTCATAGTAATAAAGGTGAGCTCATTACTCCGGTTAAAAAGTTTTTGTGTTTTTAAGTTTTATTGGTATCGGTACTTGGCATCGCAACTCAGAATATGAAGTTGACTAGCATTTTAGGCCTCTTTTCAGCTCCCGAACCCAGTTAGGTGGAAGAGTACCCGGATAATAAAAGCCGCAATTCACGGATGCAAACCAATAGCGAGTTCCACTACACTTGAAGGACTGTTCCTCACCCGAATGCAAGTTCTTGGAGTACCGTCATCCAGATTGGTGAGCAGCTTAAACCTTTTTATCATCAGTCCACAAACCTTTCCTCTTGAATGAGGACGAGCTCTACCTCGTCTGTTGTGAGCGAGGCTGCTTTAGAGTTTTGGAAATTTATTTGCAGCATATTCATCATCCGCTATCGTCGTCAGTGCAAATTAGAAGGTCACTATCACTTCCTAGTTCGGCATCGTTCAGACCTCAGGCATCACGAAGTAATTCAGATTTGAAAGTTAGATAAGCATCATCCTCTGCCATACTATGGGGATTGACTTTCTTAGTCCCGTAGCCGACGACTTTCTCCACAGTATGTTTACCCACTGTATCGGAAGTAAACAGAAAGGGGCCCTGATTACCCTTGTAGACCGTCAAGGTAACCTGTCAAAAAGTGTAAGACCTGGCTATCAAAGACAGAGTTTCGGCGTGAAGTATTAATAATATTTACTTCACTGTCCGAACCATCAGAATTTCCAGTTGTAAGTTGGAAGATCAGGATTACTGTCTTTAAAAATCCATATCGTTTCTACTGGGTATACAGGTATCCAGGAATGAGCTCTTGGTCTAGGTGAGATGTCATATTTGTGCACAATTTCTAGATTCGCACTAGACCGGATCTCCCCACATAACACATAAATTAAGTTCAAAACTTTAGGAAAAAGAATTTCCCATGTAAATATTTGGGGAAATTTCAAAAATATACTTTTTTGTGATACCTCCAGAATTTTTTTAATTTTTGCTAGAAAAGGATGAAAGAACGGAAAGAATCGATGCATTTTTCTTCTTCTATTTCCATGAATATTAAAGACAGTTAATATTTGCAGATATTTTTCAATATATTTTTTATCTTGTTTATTTTCTAAAACATTTAAATTTTTTATCTTTAAACTTAAATAAGCATGCTTAAACATGCTGTTGTATCTGAATTATTCAGAAACTTTTAGTAAATCCTTAAAACTTAAAAATTTGTCAGTTTGCTCTTTTCTTTTGTTATCTTCTTATTTAATTTTACGAGTTTGTATTTATTTGTATACGAATTTGAAATTTTTATGAATTTCTTTTAATCAAGATGACAACAGAATTCTAATGAGAAGTGATAAATTTTCCAGAAATCATGCATCCAAAACCGCAACGGCTCACACACTCCCTCACAATACTAACCAACTAACTTAACAACGGTCAACTGTACAGGCAGCTCATGAATTCAGAAGCACTTAAACACAAACACACATACACACTTACCAAAAGACACTGACGAGGAAAATATTTATCAAGAAAAGTCATCAAAGATTCATCGATTGGCATTGCACTGGGTAGAGAAGAAGTTTTTGAGTCCATGTTTTGTCCAACTTTTTGTTTTTAATGGCATGTAGACAAAGTACGAGGCAAGTAGAAACAAAAAAAAATTATATTGTGCCCCAAAGAGAAATGCTGCTGCTTCTGTTGCTTCTTCTGTTACTTTTTTGTATTGTATGTATCATGAATAATAATTGCGTTTTAATGGTCATAATACTTTAAAACACTATTCAAATCCAAACGCACTCTCATACAAAAGACTTAAGCAATAAACCCAACATTCATCTTTTGGCTAAAATAAATAGTCTTTTATAGCCATCAACGATCAGAAGGAGGAAAATAACTGAAGAAGAAAAGAAAACAAACAAAAAAAGTTATTGTAAATGTACAAGAAGAAAGAAAAGACTTGGATGGACTTTTTATTCAAGCGTTTCGCTGACAACTTTTTAGATACTTCGCCATCTTTTTTTTTCTTTTTATTTCTTTATCGTCACATTCAAATGCATTGGTTGTGATTTGTAACGGACATTATTTTATGTCATCAATTGTTAAAGTTGTTGTTGTTTTTGTGTTGCAATACCTTTCTTATGAGTGTTTGCAATGTGCAGTATTTGTATGTATGTATGTGTTGCAAGAACAATTGGAAGACGTTTGTTCTTCATTCAATAAAAAAAAATTACAAAATGGTCAAACGACTGACGCACCATTCAGACAATCGGTCAACCAAATAAAGATCTATTCTTACAGTCAAGTCATCAGCCCCAACACCACAACCATCATCATCACAACTACCACCAAGAGCAGCAAAAAAATAAAACGTTATTTATGTTTATTTTTTATGGAAAGGTGTCTTCGAATCATATTGAGCCACAGTTTTATTGCAGACCATTAAAGAGTGTATGCAACAACAAAACATACGGCAAAATTTATGTAACACAGATAAGACCAAAGTTTGGGGGCCATATAGAAAATATCTTTGGATATGCCAAAAAAAAAAATCCATCGGAAAAGTCTAAATATTGTCTTTTAAAACATCCTCGAGAAAGCCCATTTTCTACAGAAAATTTTCGAAAATATTTCAAAAAGTTTATATTCAAACCAATAAAAATTCCCAGGGATTTTTTGCCCTTCTCATACTTTTTCCCTTTTTAAATGGGAAAAACTACGGGGAAATTTTTATTTATGCATAATTGGGTTGAATAGAAGCATTTTTTAAATATTTTGAAAAAAAAGTCCAAAAAGTTTTGGACTTTTGCGATTGAAATTTTTTTTTTTTTTTTGTAAATCTAAAGAAATTTTCTTTATGATTCCCATAGTTTCCTCTAGGACCAGAAATAGTTAAACAAATTTCTGTACATACACTGGACATAATCCATGCGACATTTTACGAAAAATCTTTTATACACCTTAAAAAAATCCAATGTCATACATTTTACGAAATCGTTGGTTATTTCGCAACACGAAATTTTTTTGCACAATGTACGAAATATACCCGAAGCCCTTAATATAATTTATAGAAGGCAATTTACACATAATTTATGTTCAATACAAAATTAATTTAATCACCCCTATCGCAAACAACTACTCCCATGAAAATATTCGCACATTATTTTATTTCGTATTGTGAATGATTCCCATAACAAATCTTTTGGGAATGAATTTCCGAGCTTAAAAAATTTGACATCGCCAATGTTTACTCCCGCTAATTTTTTTACTAAATAAATTCACAACAAGTGTTAATGTGAAAGAGAAGAGAATATGTAAGTTTTAATTTGTATTCTAAAGTAGGACTCAATTAAATTATTTTTTTCCTTAATTGAAGGAATCTTAATAAAGAAATGATAAATCCTATTCATAATATATTTTATTATATTGTTATAAGTATTTTATTTTGTATATTTTTCTTTCACAAGTGACAACAAGTTATTCACAATAGAGGCATTTGTTTATAAATCGCTGACAACTAATTCACAATAGACATGTTTATTTCCAAAATATTTGCGATACCGATATGTTGGGGATGGGAATATAGGTTTGCTCCCAAATAACATATTCCCATAACATTCGCGAGAGGGGTGAATACATCAAGAACCGGAATTTTTACGTAAAATATTTTTTTTTTTTCAGTATTTGTTTATTGAATCTTCATATATTAAATATGAACTAACAATCTATATATATAAAATTGTAACGTTACTGACCGACTGACTGACTGACTGACTGATTCATCATCGCACAGCCTAAACGCCTGAAGCTAAAAACTTGAAATTTGGACCAGGGGTTGGTCTCTCCCCAAATCGATCCACTAAGACGGGATTTTTGGAAATTCGAATGTTTAGGGGGTAAAAAAGAGCAAAGCGGGTAAATTCGGTAACCTTATATCTCTAAAACTAAAAGAGATACAAAAAAAATGTAATACTTATCGTTGTTCTTTGGAAAAATAAGCGGGCAGGTGTCTGGTACTTTTTGGAAATTCAGCCCTTTAACGGAGTAAACGGGTAAAACCTGTATTTTGGTACTTTTTTGTCACCCCATCTATCTATTTGAAACTTATCTAAAAAATCCAAATACAAATTCAGTACTTTTTCGAAATTCGGACGTTTAGGGGGTAAAAACCGTTACTATTTTTGGTACTTTTTTACAAAACATTTTTTTTTTATTCATTGACATATACGTATTAAATTATGGGCTCCTACTACAATATTGAAATTTTTTATGCTTCAATGGGGAGAAAAAAGTACCAAAAAGGGGAAATACGGAAAATTCTATTTCTTACTTTAGGTTTTGGTTCCACAACTGACAATTTTTTTAATTATCGTTAATATTGGACCTAGAAACATAAACTTCAACATGCAATGTCCTAAATGGATAAGAACCTCTCAGGGTACTTTTTGGTATTTTTTGATCTTTAACTGGTACTTTTTTAATTTCCGTTAGTATTAGACCTAGAAATATAAAACTAAACATGCAAAGTCCTGAGTGAATAAGAATTTGTTAGAGGGATCTTTTTGGTACTTTTTCATTCTTTAACTGGTACTTTTTTAATTTTCGTTAAAATTAGACCTATTGACATAAAATCAAACATGCAAGTTCCTGAGTGAATGAGAATTCGTTAGAGGGGCTTCTTGGTACCTTTTGGTCTTTAACTGGTACTATTTGAAGTTCCGTTAGTATTGGACCTAAAATCATAAAATTCAACATTAAATGTCCTGAGTGGACAAGAACCTATAAGAGGGATCTTCTTGGTACTTTTTCGTTTTTTAACTGGTACCTTTTTCATTTTCGTTAATATTGGATCTACAAACATAAAATTAAAAATGCAATGTCCTGAGTGAATGAGAATCTGTAAGAGGGGCGTTTTGGTACTTTTTGTTAGTTACCTGTTACTTTTTGAATTTCCGTTAAAATTGGACCTATAAACATAAAATTAAACATGCAAGTTCCCAAGTGAATGAGAATCTGTAAGAGTGGTTTTTTGGTACTTTTTCGTACTGTATTATTTGCCAACAGGTACTTATTAAATTTTTGTTAGTATTGCAGCTACAAACATAAAATTAAACAAGCAAAGCGTTGAATGATCATCTGTAATAGGCAATTTTTGGTACATTTTGTACTTTATTTTGTGCTTTTATTGTTAGTCATTAAATAAAAAAGAGAACAGGTGTCTGGTACTATTTCGAAATTCGGCTCTTTTAGGGAGTAAAAGTGTAAAACCTGAATTTTGGTTCTTTTTTGTCCCCCATCTACCGTTTAAATCAATGCACATAGAAATAAAAATTATATAAAATTCGTAACTTATCTGAAATATGCCAAGTGAAAATGTTGTTCTTTTTCTGAATTCGAACGTTTAAGGGGTAAAAATCGTACGTAATTTTGTTACTTTTTCCAAGATATTTTTTCTTCATCTATTTATTTTCATTGCACAGCCTAAACGCCTGAAGCTAAAAAGTTGACATTTGGACCTGAGGCAGGCCTCCCGCCAAATCGATCACGCTGACCTCATATCTGCTAAGCTAAAGGAGATACAAAAAAATTTAATACTTATTGTGGTTCAATAAAAAAAGGCGGTGAAAACGGAAATTCGCTAACCTCATATCTGCTAAACTAAAAGAGATACCAACAAATTTAAACCTATTATTGTTCATTAAAAATAAGCGGACAGGTGTTTAGCACTTTTTTGAAATAAGGAGTAAACGGGTAAAATATGAATTTTAAAACTTTTTTGCTATACCATCTATATTTTAAACCAATAAACATTAAAATAAAAAATATATCACATTCGTAACTTATCTAAAAAATACAAATTTGATGCGTTTCGAAATTCGAACGTTTAAGGGGTGAAAATCGTACCTAATTGTGTTATTTTTTCAAAACATTTTTCTTCATCTACCTCTATAATATAAAATTGTAATGTTACTGCATGATTCATCATCGCACGACCTAAACGCCTGAACTAAAATGCTGAAATTTGCCCGGGAGGTTGGCCTGTCGCGAAATCGATTACCTATGATGGGAGTTTTGGAAATTGTTATGGTTAGAGGGTAAAAGAGGTTAAAACGGGAAATTCCCTAACCTGATGTTCATTAAAATAATAAGCGGTTAGGTGTCTGGTACTTTTTTGAAATTAGACCCTTTTGGGGAGTAAACCTGTATCTTTAAACTTTTTTGCCACTACATCTATCTATTAAACCAATAAACATTGAAATAAAAAAATATCACATTCGTAACGTATCTAAAAAATACAAATAAAAATTTTCGAAATACGAACATTTAGAGGTACAAATCGTCCCATTACAAAGTAGCGGGTTTAAACCTAGAAACATAAACTTTGGCGTAAAAATATGTCCACATAAGAAAAAGGGGCGCTAACGAAGTAGCGGGTTAAATGCTAGTAATTAATAAAATCTTATCCTAATATTTGCTTTATGTCCTGTCAGTGCCAGACAAAAAAGATTTCGTCATCACGGTTTCTGTTCACATATGAAGGTGTTTATCGCTCATCTGATTGGGTGAGTGCTGTAGTGTCTCTTCTTCTTAAGCGAGTGTGGCCGCCATAATTTAAAATATTTCTAGCTAATGGATTTGGGTGCAGTTCCAGCCTTTTTAAATATTTTATTGCATATTTCGTTATAATAGTTTTTACTAATGGCACATTGAGATCCTTGTGGATATTTGAGTTTTTGACGTACCAGGGAGCGGCTGTGATTATTCGAAGAAGTTTATTTTGGCGCCTTTGAATTTTTTCGATGTTAGAAGCCGAGGAGGTGCCCCATAACTGAATACCGTTGCACCAAATTGGCTTTAATATAGAGTTGTAGAGTAGAAGTTTGCAATCGAGACTAAGAACAGAATTTCTTCCAATAAGCCAATTAACTTGGATTACTTTTAGTTTCATTTGAGTTAATTTAGCTTCTATATGCCATTTCCACGTTAAACACCGATCTAGATGTATACCGAGGTATTTTACATGTGAGTGTTGGGGTATTATTTGATTATGGATTTTAATAGGAGGGCATGTTTCCCGACGCAATGTGAATGTTATATGTGAGCATTTTTGCTCATTGATCTTTATCCTCCATTTTTTTAACCACCTTTCCAGTTCAAATATATGATCCTGTAAGTAACGAGATGCTTCTTGACAGTTTGCGTGTACGCTTAGAAAAGCTGTATCGTCCGCAAATGTTGAGGTATGGGTGTAGCTGTTTGTAGGCAAGTCCGAAGTATAAATTAAGTATAATAGAGGGCCCAGGATGCTGCCTTGTGGGACTTCAGCGTTAATTGGCTGAGGAGAACTTAAAAAATCGCCTGCTTTAATAGTAAATTGACCGACTAAGTAGCTTTCTAACAGCTTGTGTATATTTGCTGGTAAGTTTTGCTGCAATTTCAGTAGTAAACCTTCATGCCAGACTTTATCAAAAGCTTGAGACACATCGATGAAGAGTGCTGAGCAATATTTTTTTTCTTCAAAGGCTTTTCTTATGACATTTACTATTCGATGAGTTTGTTCAATTGTGCTGTGTTTTCTTCTAAAACCGAATTGATGATTGGGAATACATCTGTTTTCATTTAAAATCGGCGTTAATTTTAATACTAGTAGTTTCTCAAATAGCTTTGATATATAAGACAATAAGCTAATAGGTCTATATGACTCAACTTTTGTGGGATCCTTTCCTGGTTTAGGTATCATGGTAACTAAGGATACTTTCCACTCTTGTGGGTAGTATTCAAGGCGTAAAATAGCATTAAAAATTAGTAGAATAATTTTCTTTGCTATGCTGGGTAGCTCCAAAAGCATTTTGTTACTGATCTTATCAAAACCAGGGGCTTTCTTGGGGTTTAAATCATGAATAGCCTTCTCGATTTCTCTTATCTCAAATCTTAGTGGAACAGCTGATCCAACAGCAACAGGTGGTAACTCGACCGCAGTATCGAAAGATGTATGAGGGGTAAATACGGTTTTCAAATGATTAACAAAAATATTTCCTTTTTCTTCATCATTTCGTGCCCAACTTCCATTTAAGTTTCTTAATGGCGGTTTAGTGATAACTGGTCTTTTAAGATTTCTAGCTGCACGCCATAATGAGTAGTCAGATTGAGGAGTTGCATCAAGTTCCTTAAGATATTTTACCAGAGAAGCCGTTTTTTGAGACTGCAGTAAGTTTCTTAGCCTATTTGTGCACTCTTTTAGTAAATTTTTAAGTTGAGGGGATCTGTGCAATTGCCACTCTCTTCGAACTCTCCTTTTTTCAGTCAAGAGACGCTCGACATCAGTAGAATATATTTTACTATTTTTGATATTTTTGCGGGCTATGCTAGAATGTTGAACAGTTAGTTTGAGATAATTGTCAAAATTTACAATAGAAAGATTCACATTCTCCGGTGTTCTAAGCGGAATATTTTCAGTGCAGTGGGTACTGAGATATTTTTTATATTTTAACCAATTTATTTGTGTGGCTGACGTCACTAAGTAACCAGACGGAGATACAATTCTATAAGGGTTTGATATGGTAAGAATTGTAGGTGTGTGATCAGAAGATAATTCTAAAGAAGCTTCAACGTGAATCGTTTCTGCGGGGATGTTTTTAACCACGCCAAAATCGATGACATCTGGAATTTTTTGCTGATCAGTAGGCCAATAAGTTGGTTGTCCACTCGCGACCACATTTAAATCCATTTTAGACATTGTATTATACAAAACACGACCCTTTGGTGTAATGAGCCGTGAACCCCAGAAGGTATGTTTAACGTTGTAATCGCCAGCGGCTAGGAAACAGGGTCCTAATGATTTAAAATATTTATAATATTGGCTTTCTGATATTGAAAATCTAGGTGGAGAGTATAAAGATGAAAGTACAAAGTTTCGATTTAGCTGTTCAACACAAATATTCGTTGCTTGCAGATAATCTTCACGATGATCACACATTAAGTAGTGTTTGATTCGGGCTTTTATCAAAATAGCAGAACCTCCACAAGCTCTATCTCGAGGGTCCTTGGTATCATATAATATATAACCATTAATTTTAAAAGTATTTCTTGAGGTCAAATGAGTTTCAGAAACCATCATTACATCAATTTGTTTACTTGGAAAAAAAAATATGAAAAACAAAAAGTATGACAAAACAGAAGTAAATGAAAAAACATGTAAATCAATTGAAAATAGATAACCATTCACAACAACAAATTTCGATCCACCAGGAAAAATACGGTTTGGTTTAAAGATTGATGTTTGACTATTGACTGCCAGCCGTCGTCAATGGCGATAAGTGTTAAACGGCAAAGATTTCAGAAGAGATAGTGTGGTTACTATCGAAACATGTCTTCCAAAAATTGTTTTTAACAAATCACGTAAACATTTTGTTAAAACAAATTATTTTGGGCAACAACTTTTTTTATTGATTCAATAAACTTTGTTGTTGACTAAAAATTCAATAACTATACAAACTTTTTTATAAATACCGCAAAAATCGTCATCACAGAAAATTCAAAAAAAAATTTTAATTCAAATATTAAAGTTATTTTTTTCTGTGCAGGTATTTTTCCGTAATGCTCCGGATCCCAGGACATTGACAAAGAAAGTGAAACACAGTTTCCTCTTCCTCCTCATCATGACAACTTCTGCAGTAGTCATTGAATTCCAGACCCATTCAGCATGTGTCCCACCAAAATGGGTTATTTTTTTTATAATGTGGAGATGTGAATATTTTTTCATTTTGATTAATACGAATGAATATTTTTTAGTTTTCCTGATAAACTTTCAAATCACGTTTTTTTTTTCATTTTAAACAATTTTATTTACCTGTTTTCATTAAGTTTGTTGTATAACACAAATTATATGTCGAAATAGAAATTAATTGAAGTTGAAATTGATGGAGATTTTCAATTAATTTTTTAATAAGCGTAGTTTTTTCTAATTTTAAGAGTTGTATAAAATGCAAAACAGCGTTTATTTTTATGAACTTTCAGAGCAAGATCTTGTTTAAATTTGTTTGATATCAATATTACTCGGAATCGATTTCAGAACACGGCTAAAAAGTTACACAAGAGTTATTTTAGTGTTTTTAATAACCTGAATATAAGTAAAACGTATTTTAGTATTTGGTAATGGACTTATAAATTCAAAAGATTTTTCAAAAATTTATTTATTTATTTTAAGTAAATTGAGATTTAAATGCCGTGAGGTAGAGAAAAATACGCCTTGTCGACCAGCATGAAGTTTTTCTTCAATTAGAGCCTTGAAGTGTGTAAAATGGTTTGAAAAGAAAATTTGCTCTCAAGCTACAAATATGAAATATAAAAAGTTTTTTGTCTCTTCTGTAAAATGTGCCGAAAGGAATTTAGAAGGTTTGCATATTAAGCCGACGATATGTAAATACAATTTATTACTGTAAGAAAATGGCTGTAAATTTAAGAATATTGAAATTCTACTTTTAACAACTTGAAGCTATCTATATTTTTTTAATGTTTTTTAGATAATTATTTGGCAACATTTTTAATTTATAATAAAAAAAAATCCTTTGACTGTCAGTCATACACTTCTTCCCCAATGAAGGATGTTCCTTCCGAAATGCGAATTAATTTATGTTCGCCATATTAGTATACAAAATATTTTAAAACGAACAATTTTAAAACAGAATTACTACAATTATAAAATAAAAAAGTTATTTACAAACGATAGAAAACAGTTCATTAAATTTAATTTTCATTTAATAATTTTTATGAAGAAAGAAGTTTTACAACATGAAATGAATTAAAAGTTGTTGATAATTTAATTCATTCATAATGAACCTTAGCCATATTAAAAAAGAAATTGGATTAAAAACCATAACACTTCCATAAAATAACCTCAATTTAAGGCCCCTATTATGAGTTACATTCGATAAACGATTTTCGCTGGTTATCGAACATCGAGTATCGAATTTTAATTTGGTATTATTAGTTGGCAGCACTGTCGAAAATTTCGTTGTGCATCGAATTTTTCAACGAAAACAAATTTGCTTTCGACGGTGTAAATAATTTTAAAAACAGTTGTTGAAAATGTAAGTTTTTTGTTAATTTATTAGTTTTTGGTGTGCATATTCCACATTCTTAATTATATTTAGTTATTTTATGCAGGTCTAAAGTCCACAGTAGTAAGCAGCAGTTGGAAAAGCTTGTATCCCTTATGGAACAAAATCCTTTGTTGGCAAAAGGAATTTTTACAAAAGTTCAGGCTACAGGTACATGCCAGTTCCAGTAAATGTAACAACACCAAAAACACAGCAATGTTTTTTTTTTTTTTTTACAAGAAACATTTGACACTTCTCTCTCTAATTAAGAAAAAAAAAAGTAGCACAGCTGTGATTTCAACGCCACCTGAAAAATGAATTCGCCTTGCAAAAAAATGTATTTCACATACCATTTCCAATTTCAACAAAAAAAAAATTGCCATATCGCTAAACATAAGTTTAAATCGCCAAGTGAATTAAAAAATCACCATTTTTGACGAGAAATCGCCATATTTGAAAGCCCTCCCACTGACAGTTAAAAATTGGAAAACCATTTAACTTTTCCTTTTTTGTTTTTATAACGGTAAAGTATAAAGCTCGATTCACCCATGCGTTCCGAACAATATTTTTGCCCGGACAAAATTTTTTTATATTAAGTTTGACGTCTTTCTTTTGAGAGAGAGAGAGAGAAATTATTATGTTTGGAAAGTTTTTTCTTGAATTGGTTTAATTTTAATTCTTGTTCGAAACAAAATGAACTGAGATGCCACTTTTTTCAATTTGTACAGAAAAATTTGAATTGAGCTGCCACATCATATAATGTTTTGCATTTATATTATAACAATTTTTTTTTTGCTGGATAATTAAGTAAAAAATAAATACCTATAATTCAAAATAACAATATGACTTTCCTTTTTTTATCCATTTTCTTTAACACACTCTTAGAAAACAATTTATGTAATATAAGTATTTTGCTAGTCGTTCTGCCATTTTTTACCATTGTTTACATCTGTAAACAACATGGTAGCTTTGTTTTTCCGGACAAATTTTCCGAAATGGGTGAATCGTTCCGCAGAAAACTCTCAGTAAAAAAATTATTCTCTGGACAAAAATATTGTTCGGATCGCATGGATGAATCCACTTTAAATGTCGGTTATTGTAAAGGTCATATTAAAAAAAAAAAAAAAATCACTTTTTAAACTCTCCCTATGATGGGCAACGCAAAATCGTCAGCATACGCCAGTTTTAGCCCTCATGTCTTCCATCTTCGTCAACATGGTATTCATGGTCAAGGTCCACAATAGTGGTGTGGTACTGTATTACATATTTAAATTTGTACTTTGTTTTAAAATTTTTTATTTAGATTAGTAACATTTGATTTTAGTTTTAATTATTATTTTTCTTTAGTCAACGCGAATTCATTACAGGTGATCCTAAAAGCCCTGCTGATAACTTTTTTTTCTTTAGCTTTATAATTATTGGATGTCAAAATTTTGTTTATTATCTTTGTTTCTATTTTGATTTGTTTCGGTTTTTGACATTGTACAATGATTTGTACTTGTTGTACTACCGAGATTACCAGGAATGAATTCGCCTTGTCTTTAGTATAATTTTATTATTGTTAATTTTGAAATTAATTGTGTCGGACGTAATTTATTATGTGAATAACACCACAGTAGGAATACCACTAATCCTTGGAGAATGCCCCTGTTCACCATCCTCTGATCACTGGTCGAACCTATCGTAGAACAGATGACCCTATTTCGGAGAAGATTGTACACAAATCTACATGACGTTGAAAGTCCCCTCAATATCGATAAACCCCACAAGTGTACACCCCTTAAATTTGAGTGATCTCTCAATAGTTCCGACTAATGAGTGGAGGGCCGCACAGTGGAAAATCGTAGAGTAAGACCAGCCCATAATTCATTTTTAAAAAGGTTCGAATTACACCAAAAATTGTTTTTTATCGAAAAGCTAAGATGTCGAACTTAATAATTTGAGGAAAATATTTGATGTTTGGTCAATAGCAATACTCGGAAATAAAGACCGTATTCTCTTCTTTTTCGACAACGATTTATAACTATAAAAATAAAACGTATTTTAGAGCATATTTTTAATATAATTCACATTACAATTAAGGAGTTATATACCTTATTGGAAAGGTGATTTAATCTAGATTCCGATTTTATAAATAGCGGATCAGGTTTTAGTGAAAACGTTTGAAGTTTTAGCTTCTGAATGATGTAATGTTGTTTTGGCTGCATGTAAAAACTTCGGTAAGGCTTTTAATAAGGAGCTCTGCTTAGCTCTGCGCTCATATGTAAAAAATTGTAAAGCTTAATATATTAGTAAAATACTATAAAAATATTAGCTGCGTATTCCTGCCTAAACAGAAGTTACATTCAATAATGTTAAAAAACTCAATTATTTAGATAATTGAACAAATGATTTTTGTTAAAGTAGCTTTGCATTGTTATGTAATTTTTTTTTGCTAGATTAAAAAAAAATTTAAAAATTGAGCAAAAAATAAAAATTCCGTTATATAAAAAAGTTATATAACTAGTAGGCTATTGATGGAAAGTTTAAGAATTATCAAAATTAATATATGTTTTTTGGTTATACTGTGTTTTTTTTTTTTGGTTAAGAGATTATTAAAATTCAGTACTACATTAATTAAAAATGAATAATTTTAAGTGTTCAGTGCGTCAAATAATTGAAACATATATTGAAAGTGGGAGAAATACACAAAGTATTAACTTATTTGTTGAAAAAAATTATCAACTTTCTAAAGAAAATATAAAATATATATAGTGAATAATATAAAAAAAACTGTCATACCAAGTTTTAATAATCGGTGGAAGAAATCAAACAGATCTTTAAAAATATTTTAAAAAAAATGCTGAGTGGTTAAATGGAGACTTTTGCAGAACTTTGCCAGCAATAGTGAAACCTTCAATATGTACGGCGAATCGAGGAAGACCCTGTAACTCTTATGAAACATCAACAAAATCATCAAAGAAACGTAAAAATACTTCTCTATGTAAAGATAATGGGTTCCAACATATTTATGGCGGTTATATCCAAGGCTTGCGATCGATGGGAGAATTAGAAGAGGCAAAAATTATTGAATTGCTAAGATCTTCTTCTAAGCTTGAAAAGGAGATTCTTACATCACTCTCGAAAATGTTCGCGATCAGCCACTAACGAAGATGTTTTCAACAGACTTCTTTACACCTCTGATCCATATGTAACAAGTATAAGAAAACCATCCGCCAAACTTGCAAAAGATTTGGATGAAGATACGCTTAAGCTGATGAAGTAACCACAAAAATGTCACGGTTAAAGTATTACTTAAATATTTAAAGTTACACTATACCTAACAGAATATGTAAATTTAATTTTATAAAATCAAAAGCCAGTTAAAAATGGGAAAAGTGCAAATCAATAAAATTATATTAAGTAAGGTGTGGGTTTAAGTAACATCACATAAATTAAAAACATTACAAATGTTAATATAATAAAAAAAATTTATTTCAAGTTAAAGTTACTATTTTGTACCAAATACATATTCAAGTCATCTCTATATACAAAAAATAAATTTCTTACCCTTATTGTGAAATAAGTTCTGGTTTAATTTGGCTCATATTTTATAGAATAATAGCAAATACATTTAAGATTATTCGTGCAAAATTTCAAAACTCTATCTCTAAGAACAAAAAAGTTACAGATTTTTAATCCGATAAGGGCTAAAATATTCCACTGTGGGCCGTCTCAACAGATCTACCCTTTGTGTAGGCATGTTTCGAGGCAGAGAGTAAATATGAACCTTGGGATGATTATCCTCAATTGTATGTATATCGATAACCCTTTCAAGAGTCATGTTAATTTGACACTTAGTTTTAAGTTAGAGTTGCAATATTTGTTTTTTAATAAACATTTTTTTGTATTTTTGTCGTCCTAAAATCGAACACTATGATGCGGTCTGATGCGGTCACCTGTATGAATTTGCCTTAAGCTAAACATAAATTAAATTGAAAGACATTACGTGCGCACACATCAAGTGGGATCTTATTCTCGCAGTCGTGGTCGAATAATTTTTCTATTCGAAAGATATTCTTAGTTTTAAATTTTTATGATAATCTAAAGTATTTGGAGATTGTTCAAACTCACATAAGCCATACGTGTGAGTTTTTTATTACCAAGAATGATAGATATAAAGATTACGACATCAGGCATGCGGGATATCTGACGTCACACAATCTGCGTTCTCATTAGCTAATAGCTTTTATCTTTCAAGCTGTTGTTTTTGTGTAAATATGACAGTGGGACAATTTATGATTTTTCTGTGAAAATTATATTGTGAAAACACAAAATTTTTTATTAGAAGTTATTTTTTCATAATTTTATTTTTTACATACTACATACACATACATATATAAACTCTTTATAAGCTATAGCAACACGTGCCTTTTTTAAATCACACGTGTGATATTGTGGTGTTACGTTTTTGTGTTTTTGGATGTGATTTTCAATTGCCGAATGCACACCGAAAAACACAAAAACGGTGAGTTTCAGAACACTACTTGTATTATTACTAACACAATTGTAAAAAAATCATAATTTATGTACATAATAATTAAACTAAATTCTTAGATGCTTAAATAATTAAACAAGAAAAGGGAAAAACTTACAGCCGTATTCATAACAAAAAGTTAGCCACAGTTTGTTCACTATGTACAACGAGCTGCTAACTAGAATGCCGATTAAGCTTAGCAGCTTGTTAGCATAGAGTTTATTAATAACAAATTTTATCCGTCTGCTAACTTTTAATAAATCAACTCTGAATATTAATGATGCCACATTATAATACTCCAAAATGCAACACGTTTTGCATTAATCTCGCTGGTTTTGTCATTTCATTTAATTTTTTTTATTTTCCCTTTTTATATAAAATTTTTAAATGTTTTTAAATTAAAATATATTTAAAAAAGGACTCTAAACTAAAAAAAAACAGTGTATTATAAAAAAAAACAAACAAAATTATTCAAAATAAAACGGCTGTTTATCACAAGTTGGCAAACGTTGGCAGCTTGTTGACAAGAGTTTAGCAAATCGTTAGCCAGAGTTTGGTAAGTGTATTATGAATAAACTTTGTGCTAACTTCATGCCAAATTTTCGTTATGAATACGGCTGTTAATGTTTAGATTACTACTGTTGTATAATATGGTTTATACTTAGTAGATGATAAAATTAAATATATTTTTTAAAGTTAAACATAAAAAATTATATTGTCAATACATTTTTAACAAAACAAACCGAGTGCCCATTTACATTATGTATAACATTTTTGTCGCTCCAACTTTTGTCGGTTCTTTAAAATTGTGTTTACATTAGGTACGTTTGAGTACTTCTACAGTAAAATGCAGTAAATGAGTAAACTGAAAAATTTTCTCTCACAAAAAGCTGTTGTCCAGAAAAGTACGCGAACGCAAAATTTGTAAAAATGGGTCAAATAAAGGCAACAGCTGATGGCAAATAATTGAAGTGTTGAAAAATGTTTACACTTTTGACTACTTAACTCGTTTTCTTATCGGTACTCGATTAAATACTTTTTATAACACGAACATTTTAAGAAAATCCAAACAATTTATTTCATTTTTCTTTCACATTTTTATTTTTTTTATTTTATTTGATTTTACTAATTTGTGTCCGGCTAAATTTGTTCAAAAATAAATGAATACATTTTTTGCTATTGATTACTAAAAAAATATGTGAAGTACTAAGTACCCAAATACAAATACTTTTAACAACTCTAAAAAATAAAACAAATAACAAAAAAAGTTTAAAAGTTGGAATTTAGCCATATAAATGCACCGCAAAGAAGTTTAATTAATTAATATTTATTAACTTTTTGTTATTGATTAATTTTTATTTAAACTTTCCTTTTCAACAATTTCTTCACAATTTTTATAATTTTTGTTTGTTTCTTTGGCTTGTTTACCTTTTATAACATATGTATGTTTTTTTGATTTACTAAATTTTACTGCAAAAATTTCTGAAGTAAAAATTTGTAAGTACTCAGTCAAGAACTGTCACTTTACGCTCTCAATTTGTGTTCTCATTTACTGCATTTTGTGTACTCGAACGCAATTTCGTAAAATGCAGTAAAGTTCAGTAAAAACTTTTGTGTTCTCGAACGCAGCTATTATCGCAGCAACTTTTTCTGTGCGACCGAACTTAAATACATTTTTCCTCAAATGAGAGAACGAATGAGCGAACAAAACGAATCGAAGAGTACACGGGCTAATGTAACCCATTTAATTTCTATCCCCCTCTCGCCCATTAAGTAAGCTGCAGTGACAAAAACCGCACAATGTAAACGGGCACCGACCTAGCGATCTGTAAAATATAATTCGCGTCCTTAAGGTTTGTTTCGTATAAACTGCATTCAAATGACAAGTTTTTAAATTAAAATAAGCGCTTGACGCCGTTATTTAGGTAGCTCAGTAAGCTTTAAAAAATATGTTTAATTTTATGGTTTTATATCAGATAAATATTCTCTAACAATAACTTTGAATTTTGAATTGGAAGTTTCACTAAAATGATTTAAATTACCGATGGCATAGACCCAGTTCTTAACCACTAAATTACTAGGACTATTCGACATACTAATATCGCTGATATAACGTTCTGGAAATACAAAATCATTAGCATCCGATGAACAATCCGATTCCAAACCTTGATTCAATTCGAAAGGGGTTTTAATGTTTAGTTTACCATGATTGCTTGAGGAAGTTTTCGCGGATGACAGGCTGCGTACGATTTCATCCAACTTTTTATAATATCTTTCATTGATGCGACAACGATTGACGGGATCTTGTTTCTTATAAGCAAAATACATTTCAGTTTGATGTTTAAAGGCCAACATGCAGTCAGTGACTAAAAAAAAGTATAGCAAATGTGTTATATTTCATTGTGAAAATAATCAAAGAGTTTGTATATACCTGACATATTTAGTTCCTGAGCTACTTTAAACCAGGCTTCATATTTACTCTCGTTATCACCCTTGCTAAATATAATGGGGTGTTTCTGTATTGCTCTTATTAAGGCTCCTAACTCCACCTTTTCTTTTCCTTTGTCAAAAGCGGCGATTATTGGTGCTATCAAATCGTTGTTTTCTGCTTGGCTATCATCTAGTTCTTTTTGGCCATTTTCATTTTCAGAGTTTGTTTGATTTGGATCTATAATTTTTATTCATATTATTAGAAATACTATCATTTCATTAGTGCTTATTTCAAACTTACCATTTTTGCTTCTATTTTTCATTTCCAACATGGCACATCTATCAATTTCCTGTACCATTTTGTTGGTGATAATATAAAAAAATGGTTCGCTTGGCGTATATCTGGCTTCAACTAAGAATTTCAGTCTTGCCAATGCCCGCCACCAATTAAGGGGCCATGTATTTTCAATGCCGGCTTCTAAATCTATCATATATTGAATGAAAAAACTTTTAAGGGCTGTCCATATTTCCCGAATTTCAGCTGAAAATGCAAATACAATATGATTAATCAAATTATAGTCGTTTCAATTAATGAGTGATAAGCAATTTTTTTTTTTTTTTTTTTTTTTTTGTAGCAAACTTACGGATTTTCGGAAATCTAAGGCCTATTGTACGCCAAACACATAAAGTTTCCATGTCGGAAAGTATTTCATTTTTTTTGTGAATGGAAACATCTTGATAAAGTACAGGATAAGCGCTTATGCATTGCACAACATCAGGCAAACTTTGCTTGTATTCAAGCCATCCCTTAAGAACTGAAAAACGATAAAAAAATTTCTCTAAATTTTATAAAAAAAAAAAATTAAAGACCATCTATATATATAAAATAGTTGCGTGAGTGACTGACTGACTGACTCATTCATCATCACCCAGCCCAAACCGCTGACCCTTGAAACTTGAAATTCGGACTAGCGATTGGTCACTCTCCAAATCGATCCACTAAAACGGGATTTTTCGAAATTCAAATGTTTAGGGGTTAAAAAAAAGTAAAAACGGGAAAATTCGGTAACCTTATATCTCCAAAACTAATAGAGATGCAAAATAAATGTAATACTAATCGTTGTTCTTTAAAAAAATAAGCGGACAGGTGTCTGGTACTTTTTGGAAATTCAGACCTTTTACGGAGTAAACGGGTAAAACCTGCATTTTGGTACTTTTTTGTCACCCCATCTAGCTTTTAAACCCATAAACATAGAAATAAGGGTTATATCACATTTGAAAGTTATCTAAAAAAGCCAAATACGAATTTGGTACTTTTTCAAAATTCGGACATTTAAGGGGTAAAAACCGTAACTATTTTTGGTACTTTTTTACAAAACATTTTTTTCTTTTTATTAAAAAATTTAGTTTTTATTGTTGTTCAATAAAAAATAAGCGGACAGGTTCTTGGTACTTTTTTGAAATTCGGGCTTTTTGGGGAGTAAACGGGTAAAACCTGTATTTTAAAACTTTTTTGCTATGCCATCTATACCTTATTCTGTTATTTTTGTTTCAAAACATTTTTCTTCATCTACCTATCTATATATATAAAATTGTAACGTTACGCATGTCCTAAACGCCTGAAGCTAAAATGTTGAAATTTGACCGGGAGGTTGGCCTGTCGCTAAATCGATTCCCTAGGATGGGAGTTTTGAAAATGTTTATGGTTAGAGGTTAAAAAAGCTAAAAACGGGTAAATTCCCTAACCTCATGTTCATCAAAAAAATAAGCGGATAGGTGTCTGGTACTTTTTTGAAATTCGACCCTTTTGGGGAGTAAACGGGTAAAACCTGTATTTTAAAACTTTTTTGCCACTCAATCTATCTATTAAACCAATAAACTTTGGAATAAAAAAATATCACATTCGTAACGTATCTAAAAAATACATATAAAAATTTGGTACATTTTCGAAATTCGAACGTTTAAGAGGTGAAAAATCGTACCTATTACAAAGTAGCGGGTTAAAACCTAGAAACATAAACTTTGGCGTAGAAATATGTCCACAAAAGAAAAGGAGACGCTAACGAAGTAGCGGGTTAAATGCTAGTATTTTATATAGAAGGAACCCAGCACGAAAACATGGAATGAATTACATATACATATAATCAAGGCGAATTCATTCCAGGTAATCTCGGTAGTACAACAAGTACAATTCGTACAAAAACCACAAGCAATTTGTTTTTGTAAAATCATTGTACAATGTCAAAAACCGAAGCAAATCAAAACAGAAACAAAGATAATAAACAAAATTTTGACATCCAACAATTATAAAGCTAAAGAAAAAAGTTATCAGCAGGGCTTTTAGGATCAGCTGTAATGATTTCGCCATAATTTTAAATTTAAAATATACAGGCCTGCTCAGAAAATCACGTGATTTCAAATCACATGTGCTTTTAAAATCACACTGTGATTTTGTGGTTTTCTGTAAATCACACCGTTTTTGTGTTTTTCGGTGTGATTTTCAATTGTCGAAAGCACTAGCAAACACAAGTTTTGAACACCTGCCTGTTCTACAAAGCGTTATTTTCCGATAATTTGTTTTTTTACCCGATTTGGCGATCTCAAGTTGGTTTTAGGGCATGTTGCAAATTTTGCAATTTTTCGCGAATTTTAGCCATGTTTGCGATAGAAGCGATTTGTTCCTGTAAGTTTTCTGATTCTTTACAGCTTTAAAGATTTATAATAAACAGAAGACTCTGCTATCTTGCAGCTGTTAGCAAATTTTTGCGAATTTCCACTAATTTAGCAATTTTTACTAAAGAGCTGCACAAGCATAACAAATATTGCTTACAAGCAATTTCATTAAATTCAGATAGTAGGTGTATATTACTGTTTCATTACAAAACACATACTTCCAAAAACAATTGTTTTGCTTTACGATCAAAATATAGAAGAATAGAACATAACTGCACTAGAACAATGCTGAACTAGAATAAAGCTGAATTAGAACAAAGATGAAGTAGAACATTAAAACAGAAATAGAACATTCCAAGCATGTTTGAATGTTTTGATTGTAAACATAAACCAAAGAGAAAATTGCAAAGGGAAAAAAACTTTTGATTTAATTTCGTTTGAGTGGTTTTCAATGGGTTCGGTTGTAGGTTCTTTTAAAATATTATTTTAAATTTAGGAAATAATGTAACTAAATTATTAAGCTTAAAGTCTTTTTTTTATTTTGATATAAAACTTTAAACGTTTATTTAACCAATATTTCGGCACTCCTTTGAGTGCCTTCTTCAGGGTTTTTTCTTCCTTATTTTATAAATTTTCAACAATTTTTAACAAATTTAACAATAACTGACAAATTAAAAAATTTTTTAATTAGAAATATTGGTTAAATAAACGTTTAAAGTTTTATATAAAAATAAAAAAAGACATTAAGCTTGATAACTTAGTTATAATATAATAATAAAGGTCGACTAAAATAAAATATACATTTAGGAAATAATTCAAAAAAATCAATTTTGCATACATTTAATGCATCCATTTATGTTATAAGCTAAGATCACTTTAAATTTTTTAAATGCCTAATTACGTGCACTCGATGCTTTTACTATAATTTACCGTTTCTTTATTTCATTGTCTGTTTTTGTGTTGATATTCTGTTTGTTTTGATAATACAAGCACTAACAAAGCAGAAGAGAAAAACTTTTCAAGTTATGCTTGTTTTGTTTTGGTGAGGGTAATGTGTTGTTATGTTTGTTTTGCTATGTATGTTTACAGTGAAATAATATGATTGATAGTTGTGTGAAGTAGAACACAGAACATTAAGAATATTTTGCGCAGCCCTTTAATTTTTACCGAATTTTTGCTATTCCTTATAGTTTTAGGGACTTTTAATCAATTTTATGGCTTGTTTGTAATATTAAAAATTTACGCGACTTTTGGCTATTTTTGCAAAAATATTTTTTTATTTTCCGATATTTTGTTTTTTTTTAGCCTATTTAACGATTTCAAATAAGTTTTAGGATTTGTTTACAAGTTTGCAATTTTTCGTGAATTCTAGCCATGTTCGCGGATAGAAGCAATATTTTCCGCGATTCTTCACAGCTTTTACGATTTTTAATAAATATTAGACTTTGCTATCATGCCACTGTTAGCAAATTAGCGATCTTTTATTCAACAAAAAAACAAGCCTAAAATTACAACAGAAGTCACAAAAGCAAATTTTATTTTTGTACTGTCGTCGAATTTTCTTAATTTTAAATGATTTGTTGTAAATAAAACAACTAATTGCATAAAAAATTAATAAACAGCACATTAAGGCCCTAATCATATAAAACGCAGCGCAACGCCAAAGAATAACATTGAAAGCACAAACAATGTCATAAATATTTTGTAATTTTGTTGTTGCTTTCTACAGTAATTCACATTGCGTTTTAAAATTTCAAACGCTCCATTGCTTGTGTCGCTGAAAATTTTAAAACGGTACATAAATGAATTTCTGTTGAAAGCAACAAGAAAATTACAAAATATTCATGACATTGTTTGTGCTTTCAATGTTTTATTTGGCGTTGCGCTGCGTTTTACATGATTAGGACCAGAATATTTTATTAAGTAATTTATTATGACGGTCATCTTACAATAGTCGCAAAAATAACAAAGTGATTTCAAACAGTTGTTTACGTAGCTGAACGTTTTGAAATCACAAAATAATTTGCCCAGAACACCTTTCTTGTGATTTTAAATCACTGTGATAAAATGTAATTTTCAGAACAGGCCTGATAATGTATTCCTTCGGAATCGACAATTAAAATTTTTGTGACAAAAAAAATTTTTAAAATTTTCCAAAAATTATTTCGAAAGAATTTGTTATGGATTACAATTATGAGGGAATAAAAAGAAAATCATCCTTTTAATTCGTTAAAAACTTAAATATGGCAAAGTATGGTACGTTTACTTTTTCGTCCTTGATATACATAGTTAATTTTCTTATGTGTGTATTATTTAATAAATCAGAATATGCCACGTATACAAAAAATAAAATAAATTACTTATTTTGCAAATAAACTTAATTAATTATTTTAATTATACTGGGGAATTAATTATATAACTAATTGTAAATGGTCAAATAATATAATGCTTTAAAAAGAATTAATTATAAATTTCGTTCTCCGGACACAATCATAGAGTTCATTATTATCCTAGGACATCTCTTTGTTACGAATAATGAATTCTGGAATCTGCATAAAATAAATGCTAAGTATTACCTACTCGATTCCTATTGATTACCATTTCCTGCTGGGAAGCGATCCTTTGTCTATGATACATTTAATATTTTAAAAGCAGGATGGTTACCGCGTATTTCAATTCGAAAGAAATAATTTACGAACTGAAAAAAAAATGTACTGTGTATAACGATTTCCATAATATTTGTTTCGAATAAACGGAAGTTTGTATACTTTATATTGACACCAGACACCTGCATGTGAATAAATGCATTTCAACTTGTCATATTTTTTATGTATTTATCTTTTGACATTCCTTTTATTACATATTCTTTATTACTCTTTTCTTATAATTTCTTGTAACATGTTTCTCATCCGGTTTGAACTCTGATAAAGATAAGTTGTACTTTTATTAAAATAAATCTTATTAGAATAAATTACAAAATATCAACGAGTTTTTCTACACTTTATGGAAAATAAACAATCCCTTTCTCAAAACCAACTCTCTATTACGAACAATAACTTTTCATCAATTTCCGATTTGTTTATAAAAACAACCACTTCCATCATTTTGAACGACTACGAAAATCGTAATACACAGTACAAATTGTTCCAGCTCGTAAATTACATATTTCTTTCGAATCAAAATACGCGGTGGCCCCCCAGTTATATTTTATAGCAAATTTTGTTGTAGTTTTAATTTTTAAAGAAATTTTTTAGTAACCTAAAATTTCTTTAAAAAAAATTCTAAATGTTCTATAATTTATTGAAAATTTTTTTTTTTTTAATTTCCAATTTCACGTTATAATCATGGTAGAATAAGTACAAGGTATAGTCGTTAGAAATTTTGTTCTCAATTTTAAACTCCACATAACTTCAAACAAAAGAAAATATAAAAAAAATTAAAAAAAGCGTCAGAAATCAAATAAATTAATTTGACATTACATGGGTAAATAATGACAACTCTCCCTAATGAACATACCTACCGCCGTATTCATAACAAAAAGTTAGCCACAGTTTGTACACTACGTACAACGAGCTGCTAACTAGAATGCCGATTAAGCTTAGCACAAGGCGAATTCATTTATCAGGTGGCGTTGAAAGCACAGCTGTGCTACTTTTTTTTCTTACTTAGAGAGAGAAATGTCAAAAGTTACTTGTGTTTTTGACATATCGATCAACGAAAGCAACAAAAAAATACATTGCTGTGTTTTTGGTGTTGTTACTTGTTGTAGTATCGACACCACCGTATACATGAATTCGCCTTGGCTTAGCAGCTTGTTAGCACAGAGTTTATTAATAACAAATTTTATCCGTCTGCTAACTTTTAATAAATCAACTCTGAATATTAATGATGCCACATTATAATATGTACTCAAAAATGCAACACGTTTTGCATTAATCATCGCTGGTTTTGTCATTTCATTTCATTTTTTTTTTTATTTTCCCTCTTTAAAAATTTTAAATGTTTTTAAATTAAAATTTATTTAAAAAACGACTCTTAACTAAAAAAAAACAGTGTATTAAAAAAACAAACAAAATTATTCAACATAAAACAGCTGTTTATCACAAGTTGGCAGCTTGTTGACAAGAGTTTAGCAAATCGTTAGCCAGAGTTTGGTAAGTGTATTATAAATAAACTTTGTGCTAACTTCATGCCAAATTTTCGTTATGAATACGGCTGCTAGTATTTACTTATTACACTATGGTTATAATTAACTATCATTAAACTGTCAAAAAATATATTATTGACTGGCAGTTCTAGTAATAGTAGGTGTGATCTAGGCTTCCAATCGGGAAATCCAGGGATTAGGCGAATCCAGATTCCTCTGATTATTAATCCCGGGATTTTCGGGATCCCGGTTTTATGTATATTTTTTATCATTTTCACATTTTTTTCAGTAATGTGTATAAAAATTTTTTGTACGAGTATTTAAATTTAAATTTTTAATATTTACAAACAATTCTTTTATAGAGTGCGAAATATGTTTTTCAACTGCATCATATCTTAACAACAAAATTTGTTCGTGTTTAGCAGATACAACATTGGATGCTTTAATATTCTTAAGAAACTACTTGAACTTAGTATTAAGTTCACGCCTTTTAAAAGTTTGAAATTATGTATTTTCAATTGTGTTTTAAAAGTTTCCAAATGTTTTTTAAAATTTTTCAAATGTATTTTAAAATCGTTCATATGTATTTTAAAATTATCCAAATGTATTTCAAAATTTGCCCAATTGAATTTTAAACATTTCCAATTTTTTTTTTTTTTGTTTAAAATTGGCCAATTGTATTTACAAAATACATTTTAAAATACGTTTAGAAAATTTTGAACTACATGTGTAAAATTTTGTTGAAACAAGTTTATATAATTTTGAAATACACATGGACAATTTAAAAATACATATGGAAAATTTTAAATTGTATTTGAAAATTTTAAATATTATTTGGGCAACTTTAGTATACATTTAGAAAACTTAAAAATATATTTGGGTAATTTTTAAATTCATTTCAAAAATTTGAAAATACATTTGGAAATGGTGTAGTTTAAAAAGTTTTATATATTGGGTATAAATAAAAACATAATTAAAAAAAATCCCGTGAATCCCGGGATTCAAAATATCTTGTGATCCCGAACTCAACTTAATAAAAAAAACTACAAACAAGATTTATTTTTTTATTGAAAATTTTTACAACTCAACTCAGTTGAGTTGTAATTAAAACAACTGGTTGTAATGAGTTGTAATTTTTTGATGTTTTTGTTCGCCGCAATATAGCAAAGTTGTAAACCGTAATACAAAAATTAAGAAATTACAACTCAACTGAGTTGAGTTGTAAACCGCAATAGAGGCATTAACTGATATCTCAAAAACCCAGCCTAAAATTTTTTTTAAAAAATTCTCAATAGTCTAAACTTTATTAAAAAAATTTTCGTTAGTCTAAAATATTTTTAAAAAAATTAACGATGACGTATAATTAAGGGGGTCAAAACGCAACAATTCCACATTTTAAGATTTTTTTACTGAATGATATTCTACATATTATAATCTACTGTTCATTGGGCAGCCATCGAGAGACAGCTCACTTGGGTCCTTTAGTGGCCCCTTTGTTAATTATAATCAAGTATTAAGTCATTTTTAAAAAACTAACGAAATGTCAATAATTATTTTGTTATTTAACCGGTTAGCGCCCAACTTTTAAAAAATGAAAAAATTTGTTTTTATTTTGGTAAAACGTTTTTAATTAAAGTAAAATAACACAAGAATTCAAATATTTATTTATTTTTTTTAAAAATATGGAAAATATTGCCTGTCCTATAAATAGGACGCTGGGACTTAGAGGTATCATAGGTGATATGAAACCAAAAAAAAATTATTGTTTTATTCAAATAAAGCGCCGATTATTTTGCATGATATGGGATAAAACAGTCTTTGCAAAGTGTCACATCACATTTGGAGCAAAATGAAAGTGGTTTTGATATACAGTTTTGTCCCTGGCATCTACGCTGTTTCTCTCGTTTTTTCATAAAATGTCCTTTGTTATCATATCTAACATCTGAAAAAACTTTCGAAGAAGACGTTCTCGGTCTGCCGACAGACGGCTTTTGAGTCATCTTCAAGTAAGGGATGGCGACAGATCTTTTGTACTCTAGCAAATGAAAGCAATTTTCGTTTACTAGCTTATAAACAATCCATGAGTTCACCATAGCCATATCTATGCATCTTATAAATATGGGCCAGTGCCATTTCTTGGCTCTAATATTTGTTACGTATTTACCCACCAACCAGTCATGTTGATCCACTCCACCCATGTAACTATTATAATTTTTCAGCAAAAGCGGTTGTGGTATGTTCTTTTTTTCTTTAACCTTTCGATCCCACCTGCTTGCTTTATTGATAGGTTCTATTGCATCAAAATTGGTAGCTATTGTCACACACTTGTTGTCATTCCATTTTACGATAAGTATTTCAGCATTTGTGTCGAACCGGTAATCAAACGAGCCACGTTCTTCCTTTCCAAGAGATTTAGAGTCTTTAAGAGGACATGATGATAGTCTGTTCTCCCTTAAAGTCCCAGTCGCACGATATCCTAACTGCTGCAAATGAATTAGTAGGTCTCTACTAGTAAATAAATTGTCAAAATATATTTGATGACTTGCGGGTTCTGATATGCCATCTAACATGTCAAGTACGACTCTCGATCCTAATGCCAAATCTTCACGATCATTTTTTGCAATGGATTTTCCCATGTATAAGTCAAAATTATAGCAATATCCACTAACGCCACAAAGAGCCCACAATTTATACCCAAATCGAATAGGCTTCCCGCGGATAAATTGCTTTAGGCCATGATGTCCATAATATTTTACAATCATTTCGTCAATTGCTAATTCTTTTTCAAACACTTGAAACTTTTTAAAGTTTTCATTCATCATTTTTAATAAGGGTCTTACTTTGAATCCTTTATCATCCTTATCTATTATTGAGTTATCGGCAAAATGTATATACTTTTTAATTTTTAAATATTCATTTCTGGGCATACATGCCTTGACAATATTTATTCCAAGATCTTCTTCCTCGCTCCAATAATTTCTGAATATAAAAAAACTGTAAATATTTTGATAACGCCAAGTACCAGTGTCATATAAATAGGACAGTCACATTGCACCATCAGTTTTTGGAAGTATGTAAATTTTTTTATTACAGTTACTTTGTAAATAGTTTGGGTGAACGCTTTTTAATATAAATAATAGCATATAATTTCGTTAAGGTTTGAGTTATATGATTTATAAACATATGTATAATGTCGCCCAAGATTCATAAAAAAGAGCTAAGTCTAATAATTTTTTACTGGAAAGTTATAATAAAATAAAAAAGCAAGCATAGATATAAAGACTTGCTGGGATTATACCTAATGAATAAAAAAAATATTTTTAGAATACAAACTATATAAGTGACAAAAAAAAACATGATTTTTGTAGTGTCCTATAAATAGGACGCTGGCCTATAATGGGTTAATAATAACTAATGCACAACTATAGTGTGCATTAGAGATGAGCGTTATTTCTGTACCTGTGATTTAATCACTGTTACTGAAAAATCACGAATCACAGTTGTGACCAAATTTGTCAAGTAACAGGTACTTTCTAAGTCGTTCTTTTTGTATTTTGTTACATAAACAAATTTATGATATTTCACTGTTTGTGTGGGTAATAGCGTTTTTTGAATGAAATGTCGAATGATATTGCTGTTCCTTTCATTCTCTCTTCTATCTTATTAGAATTTTTTTATGCCAAAATTTATTTGTTCAAGTATGTATATATATGAAAGTAAACAGATTTGAAAGCTCTTACAATTTGTTGTTGTTTCTTTGTAAAGTGCTTACAAAAGCTCTTGCAAAGGCTCGCCCATTGTACATATAGCTTGGCCGCAATTGCTTTAAAAAAACAGAAAACTGATAAACCGTGATCACAATTACAGTTTAAAGGAGCAGTGATTTTTAAATCACATTCACTAATCACGATATTTAAAAATCACGGGATCGCTCATCTCTAGTGTGCATAAGCAGGATACAGCAACTGTGCGAATACATGTAAATCATGTGTGATCCATATTGAACTTAGGCAAAACTTTTTGTTAAGTTTTATGAAACTTCCATTTGCTTAAGCAAAGTGCGAAACCGATCGCACATTCCGTAAGGGAGATGTGATGTTTTTTTATTTTTGTGTTTTATTAATTTGAGAGACCTTTCGTTAATTTTTGACAGTAGCTTAAGCTAGCTCATGCATATTATTGTTGGACCTTAATGGTTCAGATCAAATTGCAACCATTCCACGTCTACGCAATTAACAACTGTGGAATATTAGTAAAGAGTTTATTTTCTATACTAATATGCTGATCCGATCTCTATGGAACTTTAACAGACTGATGGTCTGAAAGGAGATATTCAGCCTTATTGTGGTTGTCGTTGTCGTATACGACTGTGTCGTTTTTTGTAGTAGATTAAAGAACACAGGTTGTGTGTTACTTTAACACATTTGGTTTCAGCTAGATGGCGCCACTTCTCACACATCTCGTCAATCAATGGATTTATTGAGAGAACACTTCGGTGAGCACATAATTTCACATTTTGGGCCGGTCGATTGACCACCAAGATCATGTGATATCACACCGTTAGACTTTTTCCTGTGGGGATATGTAAAGTCTAAAGTTTATGCGGACAACCCCACTTCGATTCAGGCATTGGAGGAAAACATCACGCGTGTCATTCGCCAGTTACCAGTCGAAATGCTCGAACGAGTCATCGAAAATTGGACTCAACATCTGCGACGTAGCAACGGTCAACATTTGAGAGACATAATCTTCAAAAAATAAATGCCTAAGAATGTTCTTTCAAATGATAATAAACATTCCCCATTAAATTTGAATTTTCTGTGTTTGTTTCTTTAAAAAAGTAGGGAACCTCGATATCAATTACGCTTTATAATGCTGAAATAAAATCATTTGAAATATATAAGCCTGGCTAAGAGCTTTTGTTTGCAACTATTTGAAAATAATGTTGAAGTCTACTAATTCATATAGACACAACCAACAAATTAAAACTCATTTCAAAAACATTTGGAAGAATATGTCAAATAATAAATTTATTAAATTCCTATAAATTTATAAAGTCAAAGTTCTTCAAAAATTCGTACACGTAACCACTAGTTTTACAAAACATTTATTTGTATTTGCAAAACGTTTGGCTAGATCAAACATCATTTTAAAGTTTCTTAATTACATTAAACAATTATATTTTTAGCAAATTTAAATTCTTTACGATTTGGGTTTTCTGGTTTTCAACCCCGAAAAAAATTAAAAAAGCGTCAGAAATCAAATGAATTAATTTGACATTACATGGGTAATAGCTTGATTTTTTTATTAGTTTTTTTTTTAATTACTGATATTCTTAATGTTTAAAGGAAATTTTACTAGACTTTTACACTACTCGATAGCTAAAATTTGTATTAGAAAGTTTCTCAACAACAATCATTTTGAGGAAAAATCTCTGAATAGAATAATTTCCAATCAAAATTTTCTTAAAATTTTTTTATAACAAGCAGTTTATAACAAACTAACCGAATTTGCAAATCTTATTTCTAATACTTACCACAATGTCTATCAAATTTATCAAATAAAACATTCGACTCCTTCCACACTGACAATGATGTTTGGAAAGGTTTCATAAGTTCTTTCAGAGGGGCGATTTGCGGAAAATGATTAAAGTTTTCGTGTAAAAAGTTCCAACAAGCACGACAAATGTGCACTAAAGAAATAGAATAAAAAATGATTAACTAAAAAAGGAAGGAAACTAAAAAAACAACTTACCTGGTAAGCTAAACTTTTGCGCAATATGCTCCCAATAATAATTGATCAAACCGGGTTGAATGGTGACAAGTTTGTTATGCAACAATGGTATTGCCAAAATTTCACGTATAAATTTTGCTACAGTGGGCATAGACAATTGATATTTAGAACTTAAAGGTGGACCATGCACAACTAATAGACGGCCATTTTGTGAGGATACAAGTTCGATAAGAATCTCATTGGGATTAAGCAATGAAATGGCGCCAGTAATTTTTGGTAGTTGACTACTGTTGTTGGCAGTTGTGATAGAAGATGTAGTTGCTGGAGTTGTAATATTGGCTACGGCTGAAGTGTTATTAGGCGGCAAAGTCGTTAATTTAATTGATGCTATGGACTGTGTTGGTGTTTGTGTAGGTATAGGATTTGTATTACCACTGCCGGAAGCTGAAGTTGAGATCTGTGAATTTACCATCAGTTGTGGACTCGTTATAGAATTTACGGATGTAGTCGGTGCTGTAGCCCATGATGCTATTTGAATTTTCGGTGCTGTAGAACTTACTACTGGTCTTGGTCGTACAGATATTAGGGCTTGGGACATGGGTCTAACAGTTGGTTGGGAATCGGTTGATGTTATAGGTCTAATTAAAGGAGGCATGGGTATACTGGTTAGTTTTGTTTGGGTTGGTAAATTAAAAGACATTGGAAATTGTGATGAAGCCGCAGTTGTGGACATAGGTGCAGGTAGCGCAACCATAGGTGGAGGTCCGCCGTTAAGAAAATTATGTTGCTGTGGGGCTGGTGATAACGTGGGTGGACACGGAATTTGTTTAATTTGTAACATACCGTTATTTAAGGCTTGAGGTGCCAAACTAATGGCTGCTGTTATTTTGGGAAGTGTTAGTGGTTGCGCAGCACTTGCCGGAGTTGTATTTGTTGCTGGTACACTTTGAAAATTATTAACAATTGTTGGAATTGTTTGCTGTATTGTTGTTGGCGTTACCGCTTGTCGCTGGGAGCTTGGTGCACCCAAGGATGTGGCACTGGTTTGGGCAGGACGTTTGTTGGCTTTTTTTGTTGTTTTATTTGGTTTAAAAACTTGTAATTCTTGTTGTTTTGCTGTTTGTGCTGATTTTGAAATTTCATAGAGTTCAGTAATGATGGTTTCAAAATACCATTTATCAGTAAGTTGATAGTTTTGATGGCGCATATACATAAGTTCCCAATAGAAGTGACGCATAATAAGCCATGTTGTTTCACATTGTCCAGCTGTGCTGCCTGTGGGATAAATGGAAATTTTTCGTTATCCTTTTTTTAAATATTGCGTTATTATCTTAAAATTTGCAACAGAATGTTTCCTGATATATCTTCTATGGATAATTTCTCTTAAAAACTTCTATAAAAAATTAAACGATAAACCTTTCACACAAATATTCTCCATAGATCTTCACGATAAATATTATTTTCTTATTATTTTTATACATAAAAAAAAGTTTATCAATCAAGACCACAGATATGTATGTGCAGTTTCAATTAGGCCTATGTCCCTTAGGCGGGGTTTTTGAGATCTCAGTAATCTAGGTGAAGTTAATCTGAAAACAGATTTGTGCCGCCATTACCAAGTTTGTATACAAAATGTTGACGGAACTACTTAGTTTTGCTTAAAATGTTGTTCTTAAAGGAAATAATAAAAAAAATCATATTTCGCCAGAAAAATCCGAGTTTCAGACTACGTTAAACTAAGTTTAAACTTAATCCACATTTCAAAAAACAAGCCTTAGGGATGTGTACTCCTCTGAATAGGAGAAGAGCGAAGTGTGGTTACCATGCTTGTAGTGTATGCATGATGTGAAATAAATAGTAAGTATTTGCGTTATGCATACATCAATTTACATTGTGTAATCTATACATTTCAATAGGTGTTAATTAGGGCTTCCAATGGGGAAGTAAGGCGAATCCAGATTCCCGCGGTTTTTGATTTTTAATCCCGTAATTTTCGGGATCCCGATTTTTTTTATATTTTTTATTATTTTCACATTTTTTTCAATAATGAGTATAAATATCTTAAATACTTACAAACAATTCTATTATTGAGTGTTGAGTGCGAAATATGATTTTCAACTGCATAATATCTTAACAACAAAGTACGTTCGTATTTAGCAGATACAACTTTGGATGCTTTAATATTCTTAAGAAACTACTTGAACTTAGTATTAAGTACACGCCTTTTAAAAGTTTGAAATACATCATTTCCAAATGTGTTTTAAAAGTTTCCAAATGTTTTGAAAATTTTTTCAAATGTATTTTAAAAATTTCCAAATGTATTTTAAAATCGTTCATATGTATTTTAAAATTTTCTGATTTTTTTTGTTCAAGTTGCCCAATTGTATTTTTAAAATACATTTGGACTATTTTAAAATACGTTGAGAAAATTTTGAACTACATGTGTAAAATTTTCTTGAAACACATTTATATAATTTTGAAATACATATGGACAATTTAAAAATACATATGGAAAATTTTAAATTGTATTTGAAAATTTTAAATATTATTTGGACAATTTTAATATACGTTTAGAAAACTTAAAAATTTTTAAATTCATTTGAAAATACATTTGGAAATTTTAAAATACAATTGGAAATGGTGTAATTTTTTATATCAATAATCATATATGGATAAAAATAAGATTTTTATATTTTTTGTTACTAATTATATTCCTATTATTTCGACCTTTTTTCAATTAAATATTATATTTCAATATATTTTTATTAAGCTTTAGGTCACTCTTTTATAAAAAACAATTTAAATATTACTTATTTTTCGATATTTCGATTTCCGTTGGAAATCTTCTTCAGGAAATTTTTAAAATAATATAAAATTAAAAAACTATTTTTGACAATAAATGGAAAAATAACAAATGGAAAAATAAATTTAAAATTTCAATTACAAATTTAAAATAAAAAGAGGAAACGGAACAAAATTTTTAAAAATATTCATAACCTAAAACCTTTTTTAATTTCCTTTCCGTCAATATATTTATTTTTATCTAATATATATTTTCAGTCTGTGCTGTGCCATCTGAACTAAATTTTATAAATAATCAAAGACAAATACCTATTTGTAATTTTCCCTTCCATCAACCTATTTATTTTAATTCAATAAATGTCTATAAATCTGAGCTAATCCCTCAGTATCTTTTTTAAAATTAATCCTTTTCTCAAATGGAACATTATTAATCTGTAACATTTCTAGCATATATCTACGTTTCTTAAAATTTTCTATGTTCAAAATAGATGTGTTTTCAAAATCAGGATAATGATTAAAATCTCTGCAATGTTTTGACAATGCCGTTCCATGGGCTGAATTATAATTTCTATATTTTTGGTCATGTTTATTTTCTGCTAATCTAGTTTTCAATTTTGTCCCAGTTGTTCCTACATTGTTCATTATCATTCCCACCACAATGAATTTTATAAACTAAATTAGACATATCCGACTTTTGTAATCTATCCTTAGTTTTCGTGAATAATCTCCCAACATTATTATTCACCTTATGTGCCATTCTGTATTTCTTTCCGAAAACCCAGGTACATAAGTAAATGTTTTATAAATTTTTGTTTCCAAAATTTCATCCATATGACGAGATCTTCTTATATTATATTGTCTTATTAATTTGCAAATAAGTTTGTTAGGAAAACTATTATTCCTCAAAATATTTCCAATAATCACCTTATTTTTCCTATGAAATCTATTATCACTAATTGTTTATATCCTATATATAAGATTCCTAGCTGTATTAATAATAATTCTCTTCGGGTGTTTCGAGTAAATTTTAGGTTTTGAATATTTTTAAAAATTTTGTTTCGTTTCCTCTTTTTATTTTAAATTTGTAATTGAAATTTTAAATTTATTTTTCCATTTGTTATTTTTCCATTTATTGTCAAAAATAATTTTTTAATTTTATATTATTTTAAAAATTTCCTGAAGAAGATTTCCAACGGAAATCGAAATATCGAAAAATAAATAATATTTAAATTGTTTTTTATAAAAGAGTGACCTAAAGCTTAATAAAAATATAAAAATACATATATTGAAATATAATATTTTTTGTTACGTTTTTTAATACATGATCTTTATGAATTGTGATCAATTAATAATTTAAGTTTGTTTTTATTATAATTTTTCAAACAGTTAAAAAAGTTTTATATATTGGGTATAAATAAAAAAATAATTAGAAAAAAATCCCGAAAAATTTTTAAAAATCCCGTTAATCCCGGTATTCAGAAAAACCAGTACCGATTGGAAGCCCTAGTGTTCAGTTACTTAAAGAATTTGTAATAATTGTTACTTCAAAGTTTTTATTTACCTAAAAAAGTAGAGAGCATCAAACGAGAGTAAAAAATTGAGAGACAAACAAATTCTTGCAAATTATTACTGGTAAAATTTTTACTTGCAAGAATTTTTGTTTACAAAACAAACGTTTGAAAATGTGTAACAAAATAATATCTCTGTTTCTTTACTCTGATTTACGTGAAAAGCGTTCCCGTATTTCAAATATGTGTAAATGAGAGCGGGTTTGAGAGAATAATATTCTTGTTCTTGCAGGAATCAGCCCAAAGTTTTTCTTCGTGCAAAGTACGTGCGCCAATATTGCGTCGATAGTTATCCACGAAAACGCAAAATTGAATTGGTGCTTTTGGGGGTTGAATTAAAAATGGGAGTTTTATGCTTTTGGGAAATTAAATGATAACGGAGGTTTTTCTTTTGGGAATTCAAAATTTTAGGAATTTAAGAAATAAGCGTGTTCGAATAAAAATGAGAAATTGTAATTTTAAGCAAATAATTAATAAACAATAATACAAATATAATATATACAAAAATGTATTAAAATAATTAAAAGAAATGTATTTATAATTAAGAAAAAAATTTACTTATAATAAAAAAAGACTTTTTTGCTTTGGCTTTTACTAATTGTTTTTGTTACGGCAAAGCGAGAGTGAAATTTATTTTCCACGTTTTTGTATGAGGAATTTGCCGAATTCTCCAAACAGTGGCGTGTAAAGCAAAACAATACTTAATAAACTTTAAAATAGTCAATTAAAGAAAAATTAAAAATTAATATAGAGCAAAATTAATGCTTAATATCTCGAAACGATAAAAATTTCGTGAAACAGGGTTTGGATTCAGACTAACTTAATTTTTTTTAAATAGTCGGTGGTCAGGTCAAACCAATAATGAGCTGACGATACGTTTGAATATAGAAAACTTCCCAGCAAAAAATTTTAAAAAAGATAATCGCGTTTGGAATTAAGCATTTTAGGCGTAAGGACTTCTAAACTGGATAACAATATTAATTGTTTTTACAAAGCATGATACTAAAATAATTTGTTCGTAAGAATTGATTAATTTCTTAACTTTTTTAATTGTAAGGGAAGTTAGAAGTGAATTTTTTGTACAAAATAATCACTCGTATACTTTCGTGTTAATAATTACTTTTACAGTAAATATTTTTATTCATTCTTATATTTCTTAAAAAAAATAGTTGTTTTACTAACTACTTCGTATTTTTATGATCAAATGTAATGCGTTTGGTAATCGAGTGAACAATAGAATATCTATTTCAGAAGAATTCTTTAATGAAAAATTTCTTAAAATTCATATGGGTGAAAACTGCCTCTCATTTTTTAGTTCTTACCAAAAGTTGTTAATGAGGACCTTTTAAACTTACATTTTAAATTAGCAATTTCCGTCCAAAGCGTTATATACTGTTTACTTTTTTCAGGTGTCTTCAGGAGAGAGTCCGTTATATGAACAATATCGGTCATTTTCTTCATGCGTACAATTAAATTGTAAATATCTTTGAAATAATCTATTGGATCAAACCAAGAGCTTTTCAAGAAGTAAGATTGTTTGTAAACAGTATCAGGGCTTAAAAGAAATAAAATAAATCATAGAATCGTTTAACCAGCGTTCGAGCTAATGAGACTTACTTATTAATTATATAATCCTTCAAGAAATCCAATTCAACTTGTAACTCTGATTTTGTTGTAGAATCTTTCACTGCTGTATTATGTGATTTCATTGATGCCTGACAAATTTCCCATTCGTAACGTGTTTGCATAACAATCCAACATTTCATTAGTTTAGTAGCTTTATTTTAAAAAATCGGGAGAACTACATATAAAGAATGTTCTTATTATAAACATATGAAAATTAATTTACCTTTATCGGCCAAATTCCCGGCAATAGAATTCCATATATAACTTTTTCTTGTATAATCTTTAAATGCCAAATTTTTGCTATCATATAACTCGGGATAAGATTTGATTTGTGTCACTAAGGATTTCATTGTGGCACTAAGTTTAAATTGTTTTTCCATTTTGCCAATATCATCATCTTCATCGATGACTATCACTTCGACTGGTTGTTCCACCAAAATTAAATCATCGTCTATCGTCACTATTTCTACATCATTGTCGATACTGTTAGATGTTATTGGATCTTTCGCATTAATAACTTCTTCGGGTCGTTCTGACATCATTTCCAAAATTTCAATTGTTTCTGTTTCAGCATATTCTGGCTCAAGAATATCAAATGGTAGTTTACATGTTTTACTAAAAAGTAAACAAATTATTTTACTTGAGAATGGTAAAGTAATTTCATTCTTACCGATTTTCTATAAATCTCCATAAAAACGTAAGTTCAGTTTCCATGTACATGGCAGGTCGTTTAGAATTTATTTTGTGGCCATGTATAAAGTAATTACGTAGACGTCGTACATGTTGCTGGTAAAGATAACGTAACTCAAACCAGGTTTCTTTGCAATCTTCAACTAAAAAAGAAAAAAATAATGTTTTTAAGTAAAGATTTAAGCTGGCGATAAAATACCCTATTCAGTTCTACGAGTTGTCAAAAAAAATCGTGTGTGCTCATAAAGTATGGTAGTTTGGCTTAAAAATGAATTGAGTGACAGATTTTTTCGACAAGTCTGTTCGACTGGCAAAAGTTTTGGAAATTTTCATCAAATGATCAGAGCTGCATTTTCTTGTAAAGTAGCTGTGTGATTTGAGTTTGCATCTTTTTTGTGGGATAGTGTGGCATTGACAGCAGATTTTGTAGGCATTTATTTAATGTCGTATCAATCGTACGATTATGTAGAATAGAGAATCCCGGTCTTTATTGAGCTTTAGATTTCTAATAATTAGTATTGTGGTTATTTTGTTGAACTATTCATGGTTTTTAATCCGAATTTTTACTATTTTTAATTAGGCTTAAGTTCATTAAATTTAATTTTCATTAAATTATTTTTATGAAGAAAGGAATTTTTACAACATGGAAGATTAATTAAAATTGTTATTGATAATTTTCATTCTTGACTGACCTGGGATTCGAAGCCAGGCTGGCTGGCGTGTGATTCGAACCCAGGCGGCTGGTTACCCTGACATGTTTCGACCTCAACCACTAGGTCTCCTAAGAGGGATTTGCCGTCTTACACTCGCAGCCATCGATGACTGCTGACGTCAGTAGTCAAACATCAATCCTTAAACCAAATTGTATTTTAACCTTTGGTAGATCGAAATTTGCTTTTTGAATGATTATCCATTTTTAATTGATCTCACATGTTTTCCTTACTTCTGTTTTTTCGTACTTTTGTCAAGAATTCTTCTTGAAGTCCAAAGTACATTTTTTGTTTATCATGTTTTTGTCTTTCTTTTTTCTTGTTGACATTTTTCAGCACAACTTGAAGGACAAATGAACACATAGAGCTTGTGCCTTAGCTTTAACAATAATTAGTATTGTGGTTATTTTGTTGAACTATTCATGGTTTTTAATCCGAATTTTTACTATTTTTAATTAGGCTTAAGTTCATTAAATTTAATTTTCATTAAATTATTTTTATGAAGAAAGGAATTTTTACAACATGGAAGATTAATTAAAATTGTTATTGATAATTTTCATTCTTGACTGACCTGGGATTCGAAGCCAGGCTGGCTGGCGTGTGATTCGAACCCAGGCGGCTGGTTACCCTGACATGTTTCGACCTCAACCACTAGGTCTCCTCAGAGGGATTTGCCGTCTTACACTCGCAGCCATCGATGTCAAACATCAATCCTTAAACCAAATTGTATTTTAACCTTTGGTAGATCGAAATTTGATTTTTGAATGATTATCCATTTTTAATTGATCTCACATGTTTTCCTTACTTATGTTTTTTTTTTTTTTTTTTTAACCAGCCGCCTGGGTTCGAATCACATGCCAGCCAGCCTGGCTTCGAATCCCAGGTCAGTCAAGAATGAAAATTATCAATAACAATTTTAATTAATCTTCCATGTTGTAAAAATTCCTTTCTTCATAAAAATAATTTAATGAAAATTAAATTTAATGAACTTAAGCCTAATTAAAAATAGCTTTAGATTTCTATAATCAGAATGCATACATATCGCACTTGATGAACAAGAGGGCAATAAATATCGATATTTAAAAAAATTATAATCGATATAAATCGCCGATATTAAAAATACCCTTATATCGAACATCGATATTTATCTACGACTATCGAATTCGTTATTTTTAAGATCTCTTTATAATTAAATTAAACATTTTAACCGTTGCTCAACTGCTTACAATACTGTTGTTTTTTAAGAATTGCATAATTTTTTGGCTAATATTTAGACAATAAGTCTACATTCACACGTTTCATCTTTTGATGCTCAACTTCTTTTAAATTCCCTTTTCAAGATTCCATTATGTTCACACGCAGCAACCGGTTTCAACTTTTTTTTGCTTCAAAACAACAACACTTTTATTCAAAGCAAACCAAAGAGAGAACAAAATTTACATGCAGCCATTGTTGTGCATATACCTACGAATGAGAACACAAAGCGTACTGCCCAAGTACAGGCATCTCCGTACCAACCCCTTTTCTTCTTACTTCCCTCTCCTTAAAACACAAGAGTTGAGCATCAAAAGATGAAACGTGTGAATGCAGACTAACGGCGCTTTTCCATTGTAAATTTTCATAGATTACACAATTTAGTTTTGTCTCGGTTTTTTAAGAGATGACAACAAAAAAATAAGCGCGGAAAAAATATTCTAGAAAGGGTTCCTAGAATTATGCAAAGAATCGCCTTAATTATGGCGTATTAGCAGCAATAGAGCATGTTCTAATATAAAAATAAAATATTGCACAGTTTACTTGTATAGTATGTGGCATAAGTTTCGTTTACCGGCAGTATATAATCCGGCATTATATAATCCCAATTAATTTTTTTTTAGATTTGATATGGCGAATAGAATAAAATGAAATTTTTTGTATTCTTTACTTTTTTTAAAATTTTTTTATTGTAGAATTAACTGCAGGTCCCTCGATTTCAAATTTTAAAATTGGTTTTTGTTTTAAGTAAAAGTTAAGCGAATGAAAGTTTCGTTCAAAATAGAGGGACAGGCAGTAAATTTTAAATTAAAAGAAACAATAAAAAGTTAGAATGGAATTACATGTAATACGTTTGTACCTATGTAAATATGTATTGAAATTTGGTAATAATTTCAGCTTAATTCGTTCGATGCATCGATATTTTTAATTAATAAATATCGATACTCTTAAAAAATATCGATACGATATATACCGATATATTTTCTCAATTTGCCCATCCCTACAAAAGGGTATTAACTTAAAATTTTTATTTTTGGTTTAAAAATTTCTTTTTAGATGTCTTTAATATTGAATTTAAAAGTGTTTTGCTTCTACTGAAATTTTTTAAACTTCGAGTTAATACCCTCAAGTGCGCTATGCACACAAGAATGATATAAAAAGAGATTACGCCATGCGCATGTTTTCCCGTTAGATGACGTAGCTTAACCCAAGCTAGAGTTACCTATTCGTGTATGTTTCGGGACGTCATTTAACCCACCTGCGCAGAAAATTAAATTTTTGATTCGTGTTGTCGTAATCTTTCTTCTATCATTCTTGCTATGCACATGCATATGTATATTCTACCGTTGTCTTGATTAACGCAACCAAGAGAAATTTGGGGCGTTGCAAAAACTGAGGTTCTTGTGAAAACCGAGTCAATAATGTCTATGAATTTTTTCGATTAAAAAACAAATTTTAGCTTTTAAAATAAATAAATTTTTAATGGATGTAAATTTATACTGGCAGTTTAAACCAAAGTATAACGTTTAATAAATCAAGTTCAAAACTCATGTTTCTACCGAAAAGTTTACACTGAAAGAAAAACGCTTCGTTGCTGGAATGAAACCATTTTATTGGCCCCTATTCATTAATGCAATGAAAATGTTGATAACTGTTACTTAACAGTTCATTTCATTTATATTTACCGCTTTAGAACTGTCATTTGACAGGTTTGGTCTTTCCTATAGGGGAGCGATTGCATCTGTGAATAGAACGGGCATCATGTTAATAATGGCTGACTTAAATGCCCAAATAGGAGCGGTCAACAGTAAAATGGAGGGTATCATGGGAGGCATGCTATGGGAAACCGAGCGGAGAATAGGAGAAAATGGTACGGTTCTATGATCGATGTATGCAATACAAGAGGCGCTGATGTGTTCAGTGATCACCACCTGCATAAATCCAGTATCCGATTAAAGCTAGCAGCGATAAATAGAATTGAACTTCGGCTGCTAAAGAACATGTAGGGTACGTTGCACCTATTAGGAAGAAATGGATATTGGACGAACATGGGACTTGGAGATCGAGAGAAAAGACAGTAAATCCGCAAAAAATGCGAAGGGTGAAAGCGTCATTACAACAAAACTACAATGCCCTTGACCGAGCGGTAAAGCGCAGCGCTCGCAAGGACAAACACAGGTGGGAAAATAACGCAGCCGAGGAAGCACAGAAAGCAGTAGATAGTAATCGCAGCGGGGATATATTGAAAGCTTCGAACAAAGTTGTTAGCCACGAAACGTCATCTGGAGAGCCGTTAAGGAACGACAAATGTGGACTTGTAACCTCTACGGAACAGCAACTAAAACTGTGGCTGGACTACTACACGGGAATGCTCTCTGGAACATCCACAGCAGCAAATGGAATATGTAGCTGCGGTTCCCACACATTCAGGACTGCCACTCCAGAAATAATGAATTCAATTGAAACCATTAAGCATAACAAAGCGCCTTGCTGTGATGGAATTCCCCCGGAGTTATTAAAATCGGATGCATCTGTCAATGCAAAATGGGCCCATGAAGAACTCGCTGACCAACTGAAGGAAGGAATTATTGTATAGATGCTCAAGAAGGGTGATTTAACGGACAGGGACAGATACACAGACTGGTGGTGTTGATGATCACAGGATCAATGTGTTCTACTCCTATGAATGCGCTGTTTACATTGCTAAGCAGGCTCCCGGTGGACATCACGGCCAGACAGTTGGCCCTTTGCTCGGCGACACAGCTGGTCGTGATTATGGCCACGCCAGGATAATAAAACTTTTGATTGTCCCTGATGGGGTGGACTACTGAACCCCGGAGCTTTTCTTTGGTGCGGGATACGCGACACATATGGCGCATAGCAATGCGCTGCTGGTTGTAAGTACTTTCCATGGACCGGCCCTAAGGGTATATACTGCTGGTTCGTGGAAAGAGGAATAGGTTGGCGGTGGTTTCTTTATAGAGGAACTGGATATAAAAGTTTCCTTTCATCTGCCGGATAGATATAGTGTCCTGCACGCGGAAATCTATTATCGCATATCGAGAGATATACGTATATTTACTGAAAGCAAGGCTGACATTGCTTCCCTAGCGAGTGCCTACACGACATCTAGATTAACTGTAGAATGTCGGATGCCTCTGAATGAAATTGCGAAGCATTCGGTAATATGGATAGCGGGGCATTCGGACTGGCCGGGCAACCAGATAGCAGATGAGCTGACCAAACGAGGGGGTCGCATGGATGACATATTCATTGATCAATTCGTTGGCCTTCCAATGGCTCAAGCGCAAGTCCTATAGAATTGCACAGATGTGATGAATTGGCGAGTCCATCTGCTCCATATCCAGGGCACTGTGGCCTGGCAATGAGAACTAGGTCTCTACTTAGGTTCAAAAGGGACCAAATTAGAACAGTGGTATCAGTTGTAACAGTCAAGTACGATTTTCGTAAGGTAGAATTTTTATACAAAGAGCTAGATATTTGAGGCCTTAATGAAAGCCATTAATTGGACAGCGTGAGTTCGTTTCAGCACTTTCGGTAAAGTCTGACAAAAGTCTCTTGCTAACAACAACGGGAATTCACCTATCATCTGATTGTTCCCTCTGATATCTTTTAAAGTTCTGTTTACCTATTCAAAACACTTTTTATTTGCCATCGTGTTTTCATCCCAAATTATAACAGCCATATTTATAACCAAAATTTAGCATGAATTTAGAATATGTATTATTATATTGACTAATAATAAAACACTTGCTTAGTGTTTGAAAAACAGATGTTTTTTGTTAAAGTAATTTTGTAAACAAACGTGAAATTTGAGGGGAAAAACATTAGGTGTGATCCTGTACTCAACGTTGGGAGCCTGCAGGATCCCAATCTTACCGAAAACTTTTCCCGTACTACAAGTTTGGTAAAGTGAGAGAGCTATTAAGAGAAAAATATTCTTCTTCTTATTGCACCAAGTAGTCCGTACTTTTTCTTTGGGCTGATTGTAAAACAATCAGCTGTGTCAAAAAATAAACAATAAACAACTACAAACAAATATTACCGAAAGACTTAAAATAAAAATATTAATAAAATAAACAATAGAAAATAATTTTACTTTCATACATGCAAATGTCAAAAAATAAACAATAAACAACTACAAACAAATATTACCGAAAGACTTAAAATAAAAATATTAATAAAATAAACAATAGAAAATAATTTTACTTTCATACATGCAAATGTGTATTTATGTATTTATTTGAACATATGTTCTAACGAATTCTATTGGCGTAGAAATTTGGTTTTTATTGTTCCCGTACTTTTGTACATTTTTGTCTATTAGTGAGAGAAATTTTTACCTCTTTCTTTACCGAACTTTACCCAAAAAGAACGGCATCCCACCTATTATAAGAAATGGTTACAAACAGGGCTGCCAGATTTGAGGACCTATCGTCATTTTGACGATTTTTGGTTCCGAAATTAGCAAAGTGCTGATTTGCTGATTTTTTTTCTAAAAAGCGACGATTTTATTCAGTCTTCAAAATAAGACAATTTTAAATCTTTTGTTGTTTGTTATTAGGCTGCACAGAAAAAAAAAACATTTTTGTAAACAAGACAGCTTAAATTTTTTTATTCATCCCTATTGTAATGGAAATTATACTAGAAATTTTTGCTCTTTCTATAAAAAATTGTATGGGCAAAAGCAAAATTTTAAGTCAAGTCAATTTAAGTAAAAATTCGTACCAAAACCTTAATTTTGAGATTGAGAGTTCACTCGTGTGGGGAGCAGGTGAAGTTATGGACTGATTCGGCTCATTTTTTAACATTTAATACTCCATATACTATATGAACAATTTGTAAGCCAAATGTTATCTTCCTAGCTTATATGGGTGCCAAAACTATAATTTCGAAAAACAGATTATTGCAGGTAAAAAAAGAAAAAAATAATAATAATTTATAAAAAGATTTAAAGAAGTTAAGGTTTACATGACAAATTAAGGATTTATGGGTCGTGTTTTTTTATAATACATAGCACTCTATTCCGTACTATATCTAATATAAATGTAGACCGATCTTCCTGAAGTATAATAGCACACTATTCCGTACTAGGTAGGTACATCTAATATAAATGAAAGCAATGTTTATATATGAGTCTTCGGAAATCCCATTTCAACAAAAACATGGTTAGATTGACATCGTTAAACCAACTTTGCTATTCATAAGGACTCAGAATGTAAACAAGAGGACTATACTTACCATTTGATTTCAATTTAGAAGCAATTTGTTGCCAAACTATTTCCTTTTTGGCAACATTTGAGAAGAATTTATGTTTGTTATCGTACAATAAACGATGACTGCGTACTTGAAAAATTAATTTCTTTTTAAAATTAATATTATTTCCAATATCTTTAACTCTTTTTTCTTCATCTTCTCCAATAATACAATCATCAGTATCTTCCAATTCAATTGTAAACATCTGTAATATAAAAAAATTAATAAACAAAAACTCTATTCCACACAAAAAAAAATTAAACAGTAGAAAATTAAATGTTTAGAAAGATGTTGATGAATAACTCAATTACATGTGTTGATATGTAAAAAAAAAACCGCAGGGGATAACAACAGTTTTTTTTATAAATCTATCACATTTTCTCTTTGCATTGATACAATATAACAGTAAAGCTGTTATGTTTATAAACATTTATGTTATATTAATTAACAGTGCGTTTGTGTGTGAGTATCAATGTTAAACCAACTTAACTCTCGCAGAGTAAACAACCACTTTTTATATACCTACAATAAAAACAAAAACAAACACAACAAAAACTTAAGAAACACACCAAAAAAATGTTTTATTTTACATTTTCACAATGTAACTTCTGTTGGAGTCTAGATTTGTGTGAACAAAACAATTTTGAGTTTGTCTGTTTTTACACGATCAATATTTTGTATTTAAACTAGCCCGAGAGTATGCAACAAAAATTATTTTGTTATTTTTCTACATGAATCCAGTGATGCCAACTCTCGGAAGACTGAACGGGTGAAGATATATAAAAAAGCGGGCTAAATTAAAAAACTTGCCACATTTTCGTGCTAAAATATACATATTTTAACCCTTTCAGTGTTTTTGTCGAACATTGCATTGTACTCTCTTTCTACGCACTTTTACTGTATAAAAATGTACAGTTATTTATATTGTTTTTGTTTTATCTGAAAGAGGGACACTTTTGATATTTTAAATTGTTATTATATTAGACATTGACTTTCTTTTCTTATTATTGAGTGCATTGTCGTACCCAAGTCAGGAAATTTGTAAAAAGCTTAGATCAAGGTGGAAAGAAAAAAATAATAATTTCGGGGATCAGGCGATATTAAAAAAAAATTTAAGTATTGATACATGCTACCTACCTACCTACCATTTTCTTGAAAAAAAATATTGCAAAAATAAATTGTTGGTTCTTTTGTGGACATTTGAAGGCCAATTTTGAATATATTCTGCATTCTCTAAAAACCAGGGGAGCTGCATGAGACAATAACTATTATTTTTCCCGGCTTCAGCGCCATCACATTACCTTAAATACAAATTTTCAGATTTTTATCCCGCCAAAAATTATTTTTGACCCACCCTGAAAGGATTAATTTGTAGTATTGTGGTTATCTGATTGAACTGTTTATGGTTTTTAATCCAAATTTTTAATTTTTTAATCATTAAATTTAATTCATTAAATTTAATTTTAATTAAATTATCTTTATGCAGAAAGGAATTTTTGAAAAGAATTAAAATGTATTGATAGTTTTTCATTCTTGACTGAAGCAGGGATTGAACCCACCACGTTCACGGACAGGTTGATCTGACATGTTTCGATAGTTACCATACTATCTCTTTTGATATCTTTGCCACTTAACACTCACCGCCATTGAAGGCGGCTGGCAGTCAATAGTCAACTATCAATCTTTAAACCAAATGGTATTTTTTTAATTTGGTAGATCGAAATTTGTTGTAAATAATTATCTATTTTAATTGATTTGCATGCTCTTTTTTAATTTATTTTTCCCGTTGACCATTTACCATTTTTTCAAATGTGCTTCAATGAGTCAAATTTCAATTTATAAAGTTTTTAACAATAGTACTTTTACATCAATATTCACATACTTTTTGCCTAAGCCAACTTTTGGATAACATTGCAGTTATAGATATTTATATTTAGGAATGATTCTATACATTAGCAGAAAGAGCAAAACGCCAAAACTATAAAGTTTAATGAATTTATTGCTGCCAACAGAAAACTTATCCGTTCTCTCGAAGTTTTTCTATGCGCAGGTTTTTAAATTTCGAAGACAGATTTTAAAACTTGACAACAAACAAAAAAATGTAACCATACTGGATCAAAACCAGAAGGGCTAACTCGTAATAACAAAAAGAGCCGAAAGTGCGCATTTTTTAGTTAAGGTCTACAAATTTTTTTCGCGTTTCAGGTACTAAAAAAAAGAGCTTAATCTAACCCGAAGAGGATTAAGTTGACATCACTGCATAAATCACTTAAAATACACAAATATAATATTAAATGTTAAAGTTTATTTTTTATAAACACACCAGTGCAATCAACAGACGTCAACGAAATAGCCATGTTTACTCAAAAGTATGTATGTATACACATCAGTGATGGAAAATTTAAAATTTGAGATGGTACTGACCACTAATCAAAAGAGTACTTTATTAACCATTTTGGTACTTTTTATATAACCAATTTTTTTTTTTAAATATAAAAAAACAAATATATAAAAGAATAAAATATTAATTATAATTAATATTAATATTAAAATTATAAAGTTTTGCTTAACAAACTAAAAATTAATTCATTATTAATTCCCGAACAAAAATGTTATTACATATTTTCTAGTGCTGTTCAAAATATGTTTGTTAATTATTGGTGAGTAAAAATAGGAAATTTATACTAGTATGTTATGCCGTCATCGAAACCATGCAGTTAAAACGCGTTTAAAATGCCATTGATGCTTGAAGAATATCAATATTTTGCAACAAAAAACATGAACGATAAAAAACTTTAAAGTGTATGTGTACTCTGTATATTATTGGCAGGTAGGAAATATTTAAAAAAAATAGCAACGCTGCATTTCTTAACAAAGAAGCATAACAAGAAAAGAGTACTTAAACTGACGTGGGGGTACTGCGGTATTTATGAAAAGAAAAAGTACTGAATTTTCCATCACTGATACACATACATACTTATTTAAGGAAGTATTCTACATTCTCAAAGTATTTTGTTATACATAAAGAAAAATAATACATATTCTCAGAGTTGCCATTTACAGACAAACCTAAATCAAGGCATCAACCGTTACGCTTTCTATGTAAATAATACGGAAGATATTGTGTTTTTCTATCTCTTTCTTCGAAAGCTTTCCTTTTTTCATTTTTCTTTGTACCATCCATGATGAAATAACCAGGTGGCATCACAACGCCAGATGACGATTTTTTGCTCTTGCATATGTAGCTAAATTGAAAAGAGAATTAATTTTTTAAAAAATTTCAATTGATGTTGCTACCAAATTGTTTTCATTCATAGTTTTACAAAATTAAATGTGAATGACTGATTTTATTCACAAAAAAGGTTTTGTTTAGCGATTTATCACTAAATTGTTTAATATTTAAAAAATTTAGCTATTTTCTAGCTATTTTTCATTCTGTTTTAGCTATATTCTTTGGACAAAAGTTGGCAACAGTGTCTGTGGCCAAAAGTATGAAAGAGCGAGCTTAAGCACTATGGAGTACAGAGCAGCACGGAGGCTAAACAGTAATCACCCCTATTAAGAAATTCGACGCATGGGCGTCTTCCGTCGACTTAACTGCATGTAAAAATAATTAAAAACACAAACAGTCTGTTGTTTTTGTAATGTGGTATGTATTTGTGGCAAGTAAATACACCAGTGTTCGTACGTTTGTAGTTTTGAATGTATTTATTTAAAAAAATAATGTTAAAACCCCGAAATAGAAAAAAACAACAAAACTTAATGCTAGGAACTTCGCCCAACACGATGAATTTTTCAGCTGAAATTTGCTGAGTAACTTCGTATGAAGCACAATAACGACGAATAACCAGCAGCTTTTATAATTGAGAAAGTGCAAAGAGAGAGAGAAATAGTGTGACCATATTTATTGTAAATGTTAACTAAAACCAGACATGGTCACCTGGTACTCCCTTGTTCGTCGTTGCCGGTGTCTGAAAAATAAATAAATCTATTACAAAGTCGCCGCCGCGTATGACGAAAATTAAAAAAAATATATATCATGGCGACTTTTTTAATTTCTGGCAGATTTTAGCGATGCGAAACTAATGTATTTTATAGGATTTATAAAAAATATTTTTAATGATTTAAAAAATATAAAAAATAAAGGCTTTGGCGATTTTTGACATTGAATTTGGCAAAAAGGCTTGAAATGATTCTGACCACCCTGAGCACCAACGGTAAGTCTCAATTTCATTATACGATCTTTGTCGTTGCGATTCTCACCTTATTGGCGAGATGGGGGAGATAAATTAAAAGGGGTACACAAGCGAGTGTACTCTTCGATTTGTTTTGTTCATTCATTTGTAGTGTCAAAATATATGTATACACAAGAAGTTGTAACGACAAAAATGGTACAATATCAACAAAGGCCGATATCAAAGAAGATACGACAATAGTCGCAACGACAAAAATCGTATAATGTAAATTGGGACTAACGCTGCACACAAGCGAGTGTTCGCTTCGATTCGTTTTGTTCCCACATTCGTTCTCTCATTTGAAGAAAAATGTTTTTTAGTTCGGTCGCATAGAAAAAGATGACGCGATAAAAATTGCTCAATGTTAACGCAAAAGTAACTAAGGAAGAACCTTAGGGCACTTAATTGCGGTATTGTTTTTTGGAAGTTGCGTTAACAGAGCCGCGAAGAATTAGGGTGTTGCGATTGTCAAAGAGTTGCGTTCATCCAGATCGGTCCATAGATGGCTGAGATATGAGAAGAAAAACACGACTGCCTCTTATTTTACCCATAAATCTCTTGTTGTTGTTTTCTTATTTCTTTTTTCTATATTGTATCTGCAGAACGGCAGCTGCCAAAATTTCGAATTTAGGTACAAGCATCTTGGTTATCGAAACACAACCTCTCTTTTTAAAAATGGGCGGGATTGGAGAAGTGGGTGTGACCCTTCCCATACAAAGACATTTAAAATTTTTGTATATCTGGAGAACAGAAAGAGCCAATGTTTCCAAATAAGTAACAAACATCTCGGTTGTCAACCGAAAAAATGTAGGTTGAATTGGAGAACCGGGTGTGGCACTTCTCATACAAAGAAATTATAGATTTTTAATACCTGGTGCACCTTTTTTGCTTTGTGATGTTATTTACTTTTTTACGCTGAGTACACATGTTACTAAATTTCGTACTACACGTAGTATGAGTTGTAGTATGGTTTTGAGGTACACTTTTTACTACAAATCGTACTAATTCATTTTAAAGAAAATATTTAAACGGCTAAATGAATGATGTGGTGGCTTTACTAATAACTCTGTGCTACACTCAAAAACACTTCTGAAATGACCTAGTGTGCGTTAAAGGTGTTGGTGAGCATGTTACGAATCCGGGCTTAAAAGTTTCAATATACCTCCAAATTCCCGAGTTATGGGCCAAAGAAAGTTTTTTGAGGCTGCTACTTTTAAACTTTTATAACTGTTAATTAACCGATTTTTAAACTAAATTCGGAAAAAAGTCACGTAGAAATTTTAAAGGTTTAAAAAAAATTAAAAATTTTCCATATAATTGAAAAAATCTATTCATATTTGTGCTAATATTGTATGAGAAGTATATATATTTAAAAATAACAATTATTTTGCTTTCCAAAACCGTTTGAATTTCAAAAATCGGTTAATAAAAAAAAGGTATAAATGTTTAAAAGTAGCAGCCTCAAAAAAATTTCTTTGGCCCATAACTCGGGAATTTGGAGGTATATTGAAACTTTAAAAACCGGTTTTGTAATACACTCATCTAGACCTATAACATACACTAGTTCACTTTGAAAGTGCTTGCAAAAAAAGAAAATTTTGTAGCACCGTGTAATAAGTGAAGTGCTAGTTGAAAAGAATGAAAAAATTAAGAAAAAAGAAAATGGGCATGGTGTTGGGAACGATTAAAAGAAAACACACATTTATCCACACATACAGGCTCTTAATTGAACAGAAACAAAACAGCTGATTCGTAACAGAACAGAACGAATAAACTAATTCTGCCTTAATTTTAAAAAAGGGGCACAAAAAGGGAATTTTCAAAAAATAAGTAGCACAAAAAGGGGAATTCTCAAAAAAAAGGGGCAACTTGAAAAACAAGAACATTTTTAAAAATCAAACATATTTATTAAGTAATTTTCACTAAAAACATAAACATTAAAAAAATAAAATTCTTACACGCAGAAAAAAATATCAATGTTAAATTAACATGGCGCAATGTTAATTGAAAAGCATAGTAAATTTCTACAAAAGCATGGTCTTTATTAAAAATTGTCACTGTTTAATATTAAATTTAAAAGAAAGATGTTAAAAAAAAAACATTGTTCAATATAAAGTCCATAAAAGTCTGTTTTACTTGTTTTGTATAGATACTACAACAACACTTCAAGAAGAAAAATATAATTTTTTTGTTTTCTTGTTTAAAATAATTTATAAAAAGAAGATAAATTCCCGTGTTCTTTTTCTTAAAATTATTTAGTTAAATACATAACATTTTCAATATAGAATGATGACGTAAACCACATTCTGCTGGTGTCTTTTAATTGTGAGTGCTTCCGTAAACAAAGGGCAATACAAAAAAGGGAAAACATGTGTTATAAGAAAATAAATAATAAAGCGTGATCCATTTCGAGATTCCCTACTTTTTTAAATAAAAAACACAGATAATTCATATTTAATGGGGAATGTTTATTATCATTTGAAAGAACATTCTTTGGCATTTATTTTTTTAAGATTATGTCTATCAAATGTTGGCCGTTGCTACGTCGTAGATGATCCATCCGGTGAGTCCAATTTTCGATGACTCGTTCTAGCATTTCGACTGGTAACTGGCGAATGACACGCGTGATATTTTCCTCCAAGGCCTAAATCGAAGCGGGTTTGTCCGCATAAACTTTAGACTTTACATATCCCCACAGGAAAAAGTCTAACGGTGTGATATCACACGAAACGGCCTAAAACGTGAAATTATGTGCTCACTGAAGTGTTCTCTCAATAAATCCATTGATTGATGCGATGTGTGGGAAGTGGCGCCGTCTTGCTGAAACCAAGACGCTCAGCGGATGCACTACTAGGAGGGAAAGTTCTTTCATTGACTGCCAATATAAAAAAATTAGGTCAAAAAGGGGAAAAATGGATACAAAAAAATACAAAATGATACTAAAGGGGATTTAAAAAAAGGGGGAAAAGAAAGTAGCAAGGCAGTCAAAAAGGGGCAACATGCGACTTTAGTCCCATAACACAGGGTCTTCACCTGAGATAATATCTGATATAATATCTGAGAGAACGTCGGCAGAATGAGAGAATATATTACTTCATGTTAATCTGAATATCAAACAAGGGGAACGCGTATCTTATAAGATTTCATAATCGACTGATTCTCGTACAGTAAACTTGTATCTTTTTTTATTCCATTTTTAGTTTTTTAGTTTAAAATATTTTTATTTTTAACAATTTTCACAATATTGGCACTATTTGCATTAATAAATTACACAATTTAATAATGGTGGCTTATTATTGTTTTATATGTGTGTATGCATGTGTACTTTTGACAGCTCGTCTTATAAGATAGTTGTTATAAGATTTCTTATAACAACTGTCTCATAACATTTATTATAATATTAATACTAACACTATTTGAGAGTCCACACGTAAAATAATACTCTCTGCGATTGAATTTGACGTTTGCTGATATAAAAATCTTATATCTTATCTTAGGTGGAGACCTTGTGTAACGGTAACGCTGATTCTGCCTTAACTGCCTATTTCCAATGTGTGAAAGAATTATTTCGTTCTCACAACTACATTTAAAACAAAAGCAAAGTTTTTCGAATTTGTTTTGGTTTTAAATGTATTTGTTCGAACGAAAGAATTCTTTCGCACAACGGAAATACTTAGGCTATAAATCACACAAAAAAGGCAACAATTTTTTAATGCAAAACTAAATTTTTTTTATTTACAAAATTAGTTAAAATACATACATACATATGTATTTCATTTAGTGCATAAATTATTCTGTAACTGCCTGTTTTTTGAAAACGAGCGCAAAACTCATTCGTTGAACTTACATTTAAAACAAAGCAAAATTTGTTTTTGACTTAAATGTAAAACAGGCATTTTGCCTATCACGTTTCATCTTTTGATGCTCAATATGTGAGTTTTTAGGAGAGTGATAAAATAGGGTTGGTACGGAGATGCTTGTATTCAGTCAGCACGCTTTGTGTTTTTATTCGTAGGTACCTATAGGTATGCACAACGAAAAATAAAAAATTACTTGCATTTTTTTATTTTTCTCTTTGATTCGCTGTGAAAAAAATTGTTGTTGTTTGGAACCAAAAAACAAATTTGAAACCGATTGCTGCGTGTGATCAAATTGTAAACTTTAAAAGGAATTGAAAAGTAGTTAAGCAGTAAAAGCTTAACCCCCATATTTATGTATAAAAAACATTTTAGGTTAATAGCAGGTTTATGAAACGAATTTTCTATGAAACTTTGTTTCATAAACCTTTTATTAATCAAAAATATTTTTTATGAATTTGGGGTAAGCGTATAAACTAACTACAGACTAACATTGAAAAGAAATAAAACAAGCGATGTTGAATAAAAGTAGGTTGACTTCCAAAACGTACCAATACAAAGTTTGTATACAGTTTTACTACTGTATTTGAACCATGTACATGTACAAAGTGCCGAAACAATGCAACTATGTGTTTTGTTTATTAAAACGTTTTGAAATGTTAGGCTGAGTTAAGGCCGCTTTAGCCGACAGTAAATGTAATGAAATGCAATGTAACGTACCGTAACGTACTGTAAGCTCTTTTGTGCACTTATAGAACATGTAAGAACGTGTCATCTGTTTTTTAAAAATATAAACAAAAAAAAAACATTAGTATACATAAAACAAGACACACAGTGATGGTAAATCAAAAGGTTTAAATGTAAATTTAAAATGTTCCGCTTTGCAGGAAAAGTACCAAGTGATTTAAATGGTATTAAAACTGTATTTCGTGTATGTATAAAAACATAAATAATTTAATATTTGTTTTTTTATATTATAGATGTTTAATAAATAAATATGGATTAGAGCATATTCATACACGTTTACTTATATTAATTTGAAAATGTGCTTACACAAAACTAAAAAAACCACTGTTTTTATTGTTTGTGAATATATATGCATTTTTTTATTTTATACATCTAAACATATATTTGCTTAAATAATAATATGTATGTATTGTAAGTTATTTTGTCCAAAAGTCCACATATTTTATTGAAAACCATATTACTGAAAAAGTACCAAAGAAAAAAAGAGTTAATTTACCCGCATTCGATTTAATATACAACGATCAGCTGTTAACATTACATTTACATTTCTACATTTACTAATGCTGCCTTTAGGCGAACGTTGCTGTACCCGTAACTTGCTATAACGGACTGCTTGCACGTTGGTGCACTTACACTGCAGCCACACGATCAAGTTGTTCTTGATAGTCTTTTACATATACAGTTTGTCAAAATTTCCAAAAACTGGAAGCTGTGACGTAGGCTGCACGCAATTTTGAAGCAATTTACTTTCAAGATGTCATCAGCTGTTTTCTTGAACGTAAATTGATACACTCACTTGTAACTTGGAGGCCACACGATCAATTTTTGTCTTTCAATTCCTTTCAATTTGCTCTCACTCTCATTTTTTTTCACTAACACACTCACACTTTTTAAATTGATCACGAGATTGCTCTCAATTTTAACTATCCATTTGTTTGGCAATTTTACGTTCAATTTAACAGCTGATTAGAAGTTTAGTGAGCAAATTTTTCGTTTGTATGTATAAATTCTTTTCTTGATGACATATTGAAAGTAAATTGCTTAAAAATTGCGTGCAGCCTACGTCACAGCTTTCAATTTATGTAAATTTTGACAAACAGTATATGTAAAAGACTATCAACAAGAAGTTGATCGTGTGGCCGCAAGGTAAGAGAATTTTAAAGGCAATTTCGCTTCAATTTTTAAAAGTACAGTGTATTGGTAAAAAAGTGAGAGTGTATTAAAACTTGATAGACAAAACTTGATCGTGTAACCCTCAAGTTATAGAACACATAAAAACGTGTCATATGTTTTTCACATACATAAACAAAAAAGCAATAGTATACATAAAACAACACACACAGTGATGGGAAATCAAAAGGTTTAAATGGTGACCGCTGTGCAGAAAAAGTACCAAGTGATTAAAATAGTATTAAAACAGTATTAAGTGTATGTAAAAAAACATTATTAATTTAATATCTGATATTTATATTATAGATTTGCAATAAATAAATATTTATTTTAGCATTCACATACACATTTACATACATGTATTATTTTGTAAATGTGCATAGACAAAACAATGTTTTGTAACCAAAAAGGCTTTTATATATTTCTAATTTCTATTGTATGTGCATATGCATTTTTTTATTTTGTACATCTAAGCATATGTATATTTATATACATATGGAAATATGGAGAAGGGACTAAAAAAGAAGAAAAAATGGTTGCCGGTACAATCGGTTAACTTATTTGCAAACTCCAACCTAAGCCACCGAGTACACACAGAGATGAAAAAAGTGACGTGTGAAAAAGGCGAAGGCAGCTTTCGAAGAAAAAGACAGAAAACGTTTTTGGTAGTGAAGTGGCAATGTGTGAAAACAGGCCGCTACAATATTTGGTAATCAAAACAAAAAAAAACAAAACACAAACCAAGTAAAACAGCAGAATTAGTTCAACAAACGTTTTTTGTTGTCCAAAAAAATGTATTTAGCAATATGGTTTTGTTTTGTAATGTTATTTACCTACTTAAATATTCGCACCTAAAAAAAATTAAAGGGAAGTATTCACTCTGGTGTTTTTAGTTATTCAAGTGTTACTCCATAGTGGACATGTATTTTATGTACAGTGATGGGAAATCAAAAGGTTTAAATGGTGACCGCTGTGCAGAAAAAGTACCAAGTGATTAAAATAGTATTACAACAGTATTAAGTGTATGTAAAAAAACATTATTAATTTAATATCTGATATTTATATTATAGATTTGCAATAAACAAATATTTATTTTAGCATTCACATACACATTTACATACATGTATTATTTTGTAAATGTGCATAGACAAAACAATGTTTTGTAACCAAAAAGGCTTTTATATATTTCTAATTTCTATTGTATGTGCATATGCATTTTTTTATTTTGTACATCTAAGCATATGTATATTTATATACATATGGAAATATGGAGAAGGGACTAAAAAAGAAGAAAAAATGGTTGCCGGTACAATCGGTTAACTTATTTGCAAACTCCAACCTAAGCCACCGAGTACACACAGAGATGAAAAAAGTGACGTGTGAAAAAGGCGAAGGCAGCTTTCGAAGAAAAAGACAGAAAACGTTTTTGGTAGTGAAGTGGCAATGTGTGAAAACAGGCCGCTACAATATTTGGTAATCAAAACAAAAAAAAAAAACAAAACACAAACCAAGTAAAACAGCAGAATTAGTTCAACAAACGTTTTTTGTTGTCCAAAAAATTGTATTTAGCAATATGGTTTTGTTTTGTAATGTTATTTACCTACTTAAATATTCGCACCTAAAAAAAATTAAAGGGAAGTATTCACTCTGGTGTTTTTAGTTATTCAAGTGTTACTCCATAGTGGACATGTATTTTATGTATTTAAAATACAGGTGTTTAGTAAACTTGGATAATGCACATATTGCTCCGTTGCTGTCGGCTTGTTTTGATGTCGAGTTTCATAATAGAGGTGATTATTTACTTGCGTTGCGGTAATCTTAAAAGTTGATTTTTACAACAGTTTTGCAAATAAATCTCAAAGGACAGCTTTCGAAGAAAGAGACATATAAAGCAATAGCTTCTATCTTGTGTTTTCTCACCGTTTTTCACCGATGAGGTGCTTTTCCGTGGAGCCCTGCTGTAATATCCTCTCCTGTAATGCTCTTTGAACTGTTTTTGGATGCTATTTTGTAGCGCTTGCTCTTGGATATTCATTTCTTCACTTTTTTTATGACTTGGCTAAAATCTCTACTAGAAAGTTTTTTTGGTCGTTCGCTTCCATGCAGATTTTCCACTGAAGCTGTTCGGTTATATTTTCTAACGATGTTCTGGACGCTGAAAAATGGCAATTCAACAATTTTTCTATATCTCGATAGGATCTGCTCTCTTGAAAATGTTTAAGGCTGAATATTTTTTTTGATTTTTTTATTATCAGTAAAGTGAAATAAAACTGCATAAAATTTTTATTTTTTATAATAACTTTGTTTTCTCAAACTCGAAATTTAAGGTGTGCATTTAAGCTTTAGTCTCTGACTGTATATCTCGTTCAATTTAGTGCTGGCAAAGTATTAAGTAGTGGGTACCTAGTATCGAGAATTTGCCCTTTTTTATGTTTACTCAACATGTACTTAAATATAGTTACTAGTGGTGGGTGATACCGTGATTTTTAAAGAACATCGTGATTAGTGAACGTGATTTAAAAATCCCTGCTCCTTAAAACTGGGATTATGATCACGGTTTGTCAGTTTTCAGTTCTTTTAAAGCAATTGCGGCTAAGCTATATGGACAATACGCGAGCTTTCGCAAAAGAGCTTTTGTAAATACTTTGCAAAGAAACAGCAGCAAATTGTAAGAGCTTTCAAAGCTGTTTACTTGCATATATATACATACATACTTGACTAAATAAACTTTGGCTTTAAAATAAATACTAATAAGGTAGAAGAGGGAACGAAAGGAACAGAAACATAATTCGTTATTGCATTCAAAAAACGCTATTACCCACAAAAACAGTGAAATATAATAAATTTATTTTTTTGATTGATTATGTTGTAATTAATTAATATATATTATAAACCTATACGAAAGAAAGAAATATCTATAGAATTCTTTAAACAAGCTGAAAAAATATACATAAACACAGCTTGATCTTAACACAATTAATATTTTACCAGTGTACCATAATAAAGGTGCATAATTTGCCAAAATAATAACAACAGCAACACTCCTGTTTCGTTGAAATTTATTAACCTTCCGTCTTACACACGTTTTGATTTTCCATTCAAATGCACTGAAAAAGGTTAGGCCAGACTCATGGGTAAGACGAAGAGTTGAGCAGCTGAAAAAATCATGTTTTTCTCTCTTTGGTATTTGTAATTAGGGTTGCCTTTGTTACTTTTTATTAATGAGACACAAGATGTTTAGTTTGTGGCAGAGTTCCGAAAAATTCATATATGATCGCTCATATTTAACCATTCATGAATTTTTTCATGAATGAGGAACTTAAAACGTGTAATTTTTTTCACAACCATGAATGAATTGTGAATTTTTTTGCCAATTCATTCATGAGCGTGAGGAAAAATAAATTTTTGCCTTTCCTCAGTCATGAAAAATGAGGAAACAAAAAATTTTCTTAACGCTCCTCACCAGTAATGTTGTTGTTGCTCGACAGTTTGCATGACCACAGCACGAAATGTCTTTGTGTGTATTTTGTTTTTGTTAAAGGCAACGAGCCAAAGTGTGTGTTGAATTTTTTGTAGGCAAATATTATTTAAAAAAAAAACTAAAAGAACTGCACATATCGTCATCTTAAATGCAAAATAATATAACATCACAGTTTTCAGGAGAAGCAAAAAAACGTTGTAAAATGGAAATTATGTGAGATATTAGAGTAATATTAAATATTTAGAATAAAAATGCGATAACCAGTTTTTTTTTGATAAAAAAATATTATATTTACTGTTATTTATTTAGTTATGTGTGTTACGTTATTTTAATTTGTAATTCTCTGAAGCAAAACGACGAATCATCAACGAAAGTATGATAGTATTAAGTTAAACAATCATTTAAAACATTAAATAATTAAATATTTCTGTTAAGTTACAGGTATAATAGAATATAAAGATAATGTACATGGCTATAAATGCAATACTGCGTTTAAACAATAAATTTAAATATGGTTAAATGCACATATAAAAATGATAATCACACAATTAAAATGCAGCATCATTAGAATTGCGTTGACATGGTGAAATAAGTTTGCTTTTCTGATGCAGTGCAGGCAGTTCTGCATTTGAGAACGTAGAGATGTTATATTATTAGAGATATAATTATGACATATTATTTATAGTTTTTTATTTCTAATTAGAAGTGGATTAAACTAAAAAAAAGTACTTCATTAAATTTAAATTAATTTTAAAAATCAAACTTTTCCATTATAACTAACGTGTATTTTGATGTCCTTATAATGAATTTTCTCAATTGAAGTTTTCTTTACAATAAACAAGTTTTGTAAAAAATTTGACTCATATACATATATGCATATTTGTCTCCATATAAGGAATTATTTCGAAAAAACTTCTGCAAGAAGTAAATTTTAATTAGTTAATTTCTGAAAAATTTAAATAAGAAGAATGAAAGAGTTTTTCAATTAAAAGTAGTATTGATAGCAGCCCGCGTATTCAGTGAAAGAAAATGTTGTATAAAGAATCACTTATCCTAAAAAAAATACTATTAGTATTTAATAAAGCCGTAAAAGGATTAACACAAAATTTAGCTAAACAATTTATATTCCAGAATTTGATAAGAAATGCTATTATTCTAAAAATGTAGAAGACAAGTAATTTATTATTTAAAACCAAAGGCTTTATAACAGTCTTTTTGAGAATATTGATGAAGGACGACTTGGAAGAATGCAATCCTAACAAAAAATACCAGATTATTTTAAATAAACGTCGAAAAAATATTTCTATTGTATTATAAACTTTCTATATTAATAATGAAGATATATTCTGATCCAATAGCAACAGATTCATTATAGGGAAATTCGACTGTATTAACATTTATTAAAAACTATATATGTACATATATAAACTCATAAGGTTGGAAAACGAAATAAATGATGGAAAAATCATATAATAAAAATAATGGCAGTCTGCTAGAAGCAAAAACTAAGGACCTGCAGATGGTACTATTTATTCTTGGAAATTCATAGCGTATGGGAGTGCAATGGGTTAAGCTGTGAAATTTCTAACAGTCCAATGTAGAAGAAGCTAATAGTCATACTTAATATAGATATTTCAATACATAAATATATATATATATATGGATTCGGTTTATATTAATTTTACAGCACTGTTTTTCTTTTTGCTTATGCAATAATGTGCAGTTTGATCACTTATTCCACCAACACGTTCAGAGTATGAAACAGAATACCCATTTTTGACGTAAAAAAAATGAATGTGTTCGTAAAAATATATCAAATACTCTGCTAATTTTTTTTTAATTAAGATTATTCATTATGTTTTTTAAGGAAATTATTTACTTAATGATAAGCCATTTTTGATTTTGTTAATAGCTTGGATATTTTTTAAGGTGGAAGTTTAAATTTTTTTTTTAATATTTAACGTGAATCGTAATCAATAAACAGTCTATTTCAAAATTTTCAATGATACATTGCTTTGCATTTTAGCAAACGATATTTATACTGTTGTAAAAAATTCTTTGATGCTTTAAAAAGGGTCGGTCCTTTTCTTAAGCAGACATAAATGCAAAACTCATTGAAAAAAAAATTCCAAGTACTCAATACGTGTTGTTGTTGTAATACAGTTTTGGTTTTATCAACCAAAACGGTTGTTCGTTGATAACATTTTTCTTAAGTAGGTAACAAATATTTGAAATTGAAGTAAAAAAGGCTTGTTTTGCTAAAAATTATGTGTAAAAGCAAATGTGACATCAGGTACAATCGAACTTCCCTATAATAAAACTGCATGGGACCATAAAATCACTTCATTTACGTTAAAAAAGCAACAATTTTACAACTTTGGTTTTTGTTCAAATGTATTTTACTTGTAGATTTGTAATTTGTAGTTTTGAGAAACAGCGCCCAGGCTTCTATACTTGTTCATGGAGTTTTTTTTTCCAATAAGTTTTGCCTTTATGTCTGCTTAAGAAAGGGACCGACCCTTTATAAAGCATAATTTTTTTTTTCCAATAGTATACATATGGTTTGCTAAAATTCAAAGCAATGTATCATTGAAAATTTTGAAATAGACTTTTTAATTGATTACGATTCACGTTAAATATTTAAAAAAAAAATTTAAACATCCACCTTAAAAAATATCCAAGCTATTAAAAAAATCAAAAATAAAAAACATAATGAATAATCTTAATTAAAAAAAAAATTAGCAGAGTATTTGATATATTTTTACGAACACATTCATTTTTTTTTAACGTCAAAAATGGGTATTCTGTTTCATACTCTGAACGTGTTAGTGGAATAAGTGATCAAACTGCACATTATTGCATAAGCAAAAAGAAAAACAGTGCTGTAAAATTAATATAAACCGAATCCATATATATATATATATATATTTATGTATTGAAATACCTATATTAAGTATGACTATTAGCTTCTTCTACATTGCACTGTTAGAAATTTCACAGCTTAACCCATTGCACTCCCATACGCTATGAATTTCCAAGAATAAATAGGGCCATCTGCAGGTCCTTAGTTTTTGCTTCTAGCAGACTGCCATTATTTTTATTATATGATTTTTCCATCATTTATTTCGTTTTCCAACCTTATGAGTTTATATATGTACATATAGAAAGTTTATAATTCAATAGAAATATTTTTTCCAAGTTTATTTAAAATAATCTGGTATTTTGTTATGATTGCATTCTTCCAAGTCGTCCATCATCAATATCCCCAAAAAAAATGTTATAAAGCCTTTGGTTTTAAATAATAAATTACTTGTCTTCTACATCTTTAGAATAATAGCATTTCTTATAAAGTGCTGGAATATAAATTGTTTAGCTAAATTTTGTGTTAATCCTTTTACGGCTTTATTAAATACTAATAGTATTTTTTTTAGGATAAGTGATTCTTTATACAACATTTTCTTTCACTGAATACGCGGGCTGCTATCAATACTACTTTTAATTGAAAAACTCTTTCATTCTTCTTATTTAAATTTTTCAGAAATTAACTAATTAAAATTTACTTCTTGCAGAAGTTTTTTCGAAATAATTCCTTATATGGAGACAAATATGCATATATGTATATGAGTCAAATTTTTTACAAAACTTGTTTATTGTAAAGAAAACTTCAATTGAGAAAATTCATTATAAGGACATCAAAATACACGTTAGTTATAATGGAAAAGTTTGATTTTTAAAATTAATTTAAATTTAATGAAGTACTTTTTTTTAGTTTAATCCACTTCTAATTAGAAATAAAAAACTATAAATAATATGTCATAATTATATCTCTAATAATATAACATCTCTACGTTCTCAAATGCAGAACTGCCTGCACTGCATCAGAAAAGCAAACTTATTTCACCATGTCAACGCAATTCTAATGATGCTGCATTTTAATTGTGTGATTATCATTTTTATATGTGCATTTAACCATATTTAAATTTATTGTTTAAACGCAGTATTGCATTTATAGCCATGTACATTATCTTTATATTCTATTATACCTGTAACTTAACAGAAATATTTAATTATTTAATGTTTTAAATGATTGTTTAACTTAATACTATCATACTTTCGTTGATGATTCGTCGTTTTGCTTCAGAGAATTACAAATTAAAATAACGTAACACACATAACTAAATAAATAACAGTAAATATAATATTTTTTTATCAAAAAAAAACTGGTTATCGCATTTTTATTCTAAATATTTAATATTACTCTAATATCTCGTATAATTTCCATTTTACAACGTTTTTTGCTTCTCATGTAAACTTATGAAATTTGATATTACAATATTCTGCATTTAAGATGACGATATGTGCAGTTCTCTTATTTTTTTTTTTCAATTATATTTGCCTACAAAAATATAAAAAACAACACACACATTTTGGTTCACCAGTCAAGAAATAATTTTACAAAAAAAAAAAATACACACAGACTAAACGTGCTGCCCGGCGGGGAAAATTGCAAGCCAATCACTTTTTAGGCCTTTAAGAATGTTTACAATTAAATTTTTAGTAATCTTTTACTTATTCCACTCTGCCTTTTTTGAAAAGGTCTTTTAGAAAGGTTTTTATTTAATATTTTACAAATTCAAATTTTCTATTCTAAGATAAGGCCTGTCGCAATCGTTTTATTAGTAGTTATGTTAGTACGTGTTGCAAGTTTAGTTATTAATTGACTTACTTCGTATTATTAGCCACAACAATTAAACTTGTATAAAGCTTTATTCTTAAATCTTTTTAGAACCCCTTCCAGAAGTGCTTAAAATATATGCAAAAGTGCAAGGCCTTCTATAAGGCCTCTTTACTACATGATTTTCCTGCTGGAAATCGTTGGGGAAATCGCATTTTTTTCCTTGTGAAGAATTTTAACGTGAATTTTTTCAAATTTTTCATATCTGTAAAATCACATTTGAATTTTTTGTTTTTGCTCACTCCTCATGAGCGAGGAAAATCAAAATAGTTTTTTTCCTCACCCTCATGAGGATGAATTTCCAGAAAATTTTTTAAATTTTCACGCTCGCTCATGAATGAAGAATGAGCGAGCGTTTCGGTACTCTGGTTTGTGGGCAGTAGTAAATGAGCGAAAACAAAATCACAAAAACAGGTGTATGTGGTAGGTATACGGCAGTGTTGCCAAGTAAATTTCAGTAAATAACCCCAAATCAAAAAATACCCCCTAAATTTGCACTGAAAAAAATTAAAAAATGTAAGCATACATATAATTTTATTTAGTATATTTAAACATACATATATGTATGTACATACTTATAAAAAAATACATTCAACTGTTGAAGTTGCCAGTTGATTTCTTATTTTATTTTTTATAATACTAAACATTGAGAATGCTCGCTCGACAGTTGCGTTTGAAACGCAGACGATAATATTTGGAAAAATAATATGGTGATATAAATAATATGGTGATATATATAAATGGAAATTAGTCTAATGACAAAAATTATCTTAAAAAAATCTAAGCGTGCTGCTGAACGTGATAAAATATACATATATATTTTTACTGCCCGTTCGCCGATATCGAACGTTAACGTTCGCATAGTAAATAACATTTAAAACAAAAACAATATTTCAAAAATTGTTTTTGTTTTAAATGTAACTTTCTATGCGAACGTTAACGTTCGATATCGGCGAACAGCCTGTTAGTCAATTTTTATTTCATTATTGTTAATTACTTTTTTATTTTTAATTAAAATTATCCAAAACTTTATTAAAATACACTAGTCACAACACAAAACGTGGCCTTTTTGTAAAAATAAACAAAACTTTGTCAAAGGATAGGCCAGACAATGCAAGAGCAAAAATTCGTAATTTGGCGTAGTAATGCCACCTGATTATTTCATCATGATATCAACCCTAATATATCCCCAAATAAAATTTTTACACTAAATTTCCCCCTTACTACTTTTTAGCCCCTAAAACTGGCCCTAAAAGCAAAAGAAACCCCTAAATTTAGGGTGAAAATCCCTAACTTGGCAACACCGGTATACGGTTATTATTTTTACAATTTGTTTTTGTTTTGGCTTCTAGAAAATTGTTTCGTATTTATTTTCTGTATTTTTGTATTTAGGGTTGCCTTTGTTACTTTTTAGTAATGAGACAATGAATACAAGATGTTTAGTTTGTGGGCAGTATTAAATGAGCGAAAACACCATTACACAAACACGTGTATGTGGTAGGTATACGGTAATTATTTTTACAATTTGTTTTGGCTTCTAGAAAATTGTTTCCTATTTATTATCTGTATTTTAATGATGAAACAGCTGACCGATGTTTTTTGAAAACGTTTTTTCTCATGCTCTCACATAGATACAATTGTTTTCCAACAATGCTACCATACTGTCGTTCAATTTCATACATTTTGTAAACAAAAAAAAAAAAAAAAACAAAAGAAAACGAAGCAATGAGAGAAAATTTGCAGTTATGGTCGACGTCAAGGCCTATCCAATAGGTCTGCTTAACGCTACAACAATACAACCGTGTAATTTTCCTCACGGTTGTCAAAATCTTACTACTACATAGAGAAAACAAAAGGAAAAACGTGCTTTGTATGCATGTATGTGTGGCAAAAAACAAAAAACGTAAACAAAAATATACATGTATAAGCCAATTGTAAACAACTTTTGACATGGTTGAGGAATAAACCAAATAAACATCTGCCTCCTTAAGCAGACCTAATGGATAGACCTTGGTCAACGTTTTAATTATGGGCTTAAGAATTTTTGCCTGAAGTTGAAGACTCAATTCTGTTTCATCATTTATTTTGAGAAAGTTTTTCTAATGCTCTTACATAAAGACACTTAAACAATGCTACCATACTTTTAAGAAATTTCATACATTTTGTAAACAAAGAAAAATAAGAACAAAATAAAAATAAAGAAATGAGAGACAATTTAAAGTTACTGTCGACGTTCTAATTGTGGGATTTAGGAGCTTTGCCTGAAATTGAAGACTTAAATCTGTTTTATCATTTAAACCTGCGATCGGCATATTACATTTTGCGATTGTACGCATTCAATGAATTTTACATATGTAAGTATGTTGTTGTCAATTTTGTTAAATTCTCTTCAATGTGTATGCACACGGACTTTATAAAGAGAAAACGCGGCGCCCTGATTTTGCCCATCGCAGATCTAAACCTACTTCTTTTCAGTTAAAAAGTAGAATAATAAAACAACTGCATGCTATGTTTTGGGGATTTTAAGGAATATCTCAGTAGGGAAATTTTTGCATCTGTAGCACCTCTGGTAAAAAAAAATACGATGATCGATGTTAAAAACCCACTCTTACTGTTACTGATCTATTTTGTATTTGAATGGGACATCCACTTCTTGACGGATTTTTTTGTGTACCAAATCATAAAAATGTTTCTCCTACCATTCTACTGATATAAAGTAATGTATTTTTGCCACGCCCACTTCCCCAATCCCGCCCACTTTTTGTCAGATGTCATGCATTGACACCAAAGAAATTGGTTTCAAATTTGAAATTTACTGCCACAATTTTCAGATACCTATACAGAAATTATTTTTTATTTGTATGTAAGGAACCACTCCAACTTCTCCAATCCTGTACAATTTTTTTTTTTTTGAAGAGGTTATGTATTTTGTTCCACGCCATCTTCTTCAATCCCGCCCACATTTTGTCGGATGTTGTGTTTTTATAACCAAGATCATTGTACCAAATTTGGAAACTTTGGCTCTTGCCGTTCTCCAGATATACAGAAATTTATATGTATTTGTATGGGAAGTGACACGCCCCCTTCTGCGAATCCGCCTATTTTTTAAAATTTTGAAACTTTGGCTATTGTCGTTTTACAGATATTCAGAAAAAAAACAAGATCGGATTTATGGGTTAAATTAAAGGTGGCCGTGATTTTTGCTTATATCTTCGGAAACCCCATTTCTACATACAAACGGACATCGTTAAATAAACTTCGCTACTCATACGGACCTATAGGGTGTAAGAACAATATTAAAGAAATTATAAGCTGTAATGACAGATTTATATATCTTTAAAGTTTCCACCTGTAATGAAGGGTAGAAAAACAAACCTAGCGAAAAATTTAAAAGGATTAGGTTAATGTTTAAAAAAAATTTATACCTACAAAGAAATATTAAAATGTATAAAAAAGCAGTGTTTGCCTTCGAAACGTTGTTTGAAAACTCGAAAAAAGTATTAAGTACCTAAATATACCTAGGTATTGAGTGTTGAGAGGTAATAGAATTTGCTAGCACTTGTACAAGCGATAAATGTTCAAAAAAAGAAATATAAAGCGTACTGGATTTTCCCAGACACAAACCAATTTAAAAAATATTATTCCTTTAAAATTTTATATTGTCTTCCCATTCTCACAATGATTAAAGCAATGTAAAAAATATACCAAAATAGAATATAAAAATAACTCTCTGTCATTCGCTTAAAATTTCTCTCATCGAACGAAAGACGATGTGTTTGTATTTTCTTCAATTCTGCTTTGTTCACTTATCCGCCAGCAGCCCAAATTATTTTGTCTTATACAAATTTAATGTATATTTGAAAATAATTTAATATAATTAGCAAAATCTTACCTTGTAAATATTATTTATTTTTTTGTTTAGAATAAAATTTAAACGAACTTGCAAAAAGTTTTTTGTTTTGTTGTTTTTTTTTAAAAGACAAATTCTACTTTTTAATGTTAGAACACTGGCACAGCCAAACCAAACAAACTGTTGAGAGAAACTGAAATGTTATATTTAATGAATATGCGGTACATACATACACACACTTTTATATTTTTTAGGTGGCAATGCTCTCAGATGTTTTCAAGCAACATGTTTTAACTTTGAAATTCTGTTAAGTATACATATGTATGTTAACATTAAACTTTTGCTTTACAATTGCTCAAATTCTGTAGCTATTAAAAAAATTTTGGTTTAAAAAATCAGTACAGTGTTAATAAAAATGACAGTTAAACAAACATTTATAGCATGTTAAAAATACGAGATGGTGTTTTCATAAACTCAAAATGTTATTACAAAGTCAAAATGTTATCGTGTTTTTAATGTTTATTTGAGTGAAATTATTGAAACAAATTTTCTAGCTGATATACACACAGTTATGTAAAAAGTGACGTTGCGAGGGCAGCTTTCAAAGAAAGAGACAAAAAGCGTTTTTTGGTAGTGAAGTGGCAATATGTAAAAACAGGGCGGTACAATCAACTCAAATTGCGTGATCAAGACAAAAAAAAAAACAAAACACAAACCACGTTTAACAAAAGCATTAGTCCAACAAAAGTTTTACTTTGTGCAAAAAAATTTTATTAGTAATATTGTTTTGTTTTATAATGTTATTTACTTACTTAAATATTATTAACTAGTGTTGCGGTAAACTTAAAAGTTAATTTTAACAACAGTTTTGCAAATAAATCTCAACTAAATAAATTTGTATTGCGGCATAAAATATGGTTCAAAGAGAAATGAAAAAAGGGCAGCTTCCTAAGAAAGAGACAACAAATCTTCCGTCTCGTGACATATCTATGTGTAATCTGTGCTGAAAATCAGATGTTTAACCTTCCAGACGATTTTCGTTGTCTGTGAGAACAACGCATTATTTTTTTGTTGATAACATTAGTCTACATTAGCACGTTTCATCTTTTGATGCTCAACTCTTGTGTTTTAAGGAGAGGGAAGCAAGAAGAAAAGGGGTTGGTACGGAGATGCCTGTCCTTGGGCAGTACGCTTTGTGTTCTCATTCGTAGGTATATGCACAACAATGGCTGCATGTAAATTTTCTCTTTTATTCGCTTTATATAAAAGTGTTGTTGTTTTGAAGCAAAAAAAGTTGAAACCGGTTGCTGCGTGTGAACGTAATGGCATCTTCAAAAGGGAATTTAAAAGAAGTTGAGCATCAAAAGATGAAACGTGTAAATTGAGGCTTATGCCCCTATTGCGGTTCTCCACTCAACTCAGTTTGGTCGTGTTAGAGTCAACCCAACTTATGCACAACCAAACTAATTTTAGGTATTGTGATACCCAACGGTTTTTAGTTGAGTTTGCTATAAAGTTGCCAACTTAAAATATCGATTTGCCAACTTTAAATATAACGTTTGACAAGTGAAAATTTTATAAAATTAAATAATTTTTTAAACTAAAAGTATTTTTAATTGTTGTGTGGAATAAAAAGTATTTACAGTGGATATTAGTGTCGATTTATTTTGTAGATTTGAAAGTTATTTCCGACTAAAACAGGAAGCGTTTTATTATTTGCTGGCTTAAAAAAACACCTGTTCGCGTAGTGGCTATTCCTCCTATATTGAAGTTATGTGTTAAAGTATCATATATCTTTACACTGAATTTTGGTCATACCAAATTTTGGTTTTTCACGTGCAATCTTTGGGTTTTTTTCCATTAGATTTACAAGCTTCTCAAATTGTGCTTTAGTTGTAATTTTCAAAGATCTACGAATGTATTAAATGCTGTGAAATTCTAATATACAGTACCTATAACAAATCTTTCTACTTACGGTTTTTCCATTGGTATTTTTTTTTTGCTTTTAAAAATGAAAGTCAACTGAAACTGAAAACAACTCAACTACTAATAAGCAGTTGTGTATTTATAACGTTTCTGTCGACCAAACTTTTACAAAGTTGAAAACGGCAATACCACGAAAAAAACAGATACACAACTGAAAAGCCAACTGCCAGTCGAGTTGAGAATGGCAATGCAAATATACGAAAGACAACCAAACTGTTACAAAAGTGGAGAACCGCAATAGAGGCATTAAAGAAAAAGTGACAGCTCCCTTATTCTTTCCGTATCTTCGCGATTACTCATTACTAAGCGTTAAGTGTAACAAATACGTTTTAATAAAAGTTACGTATCAGTGCTGGCTGATCAGTTTGTCTGTGAGACCGACTTATAGTTGAGTGTAACATTTTTTTCAGGTAAGTTTTTCTTGCCAAAGATAAAATTTTACAATGAAATTGACAGGTTGTATTGTTTTAAAAAGGAATGGTGCTTAAAATTTGTTTCTTATAGGTATTATTTCTTTATTTTTTAGATTTGGGAGATAACTATAGAGACAAAGGCTTATCTCGGAACGACGAATAGGTATTTTTTAAGGTACCTATGTATTATTGTTCGTTTTTAAAGTTATTTAAATTTTTTGTTTAATTTTAATTGAAATATAAATAGAAGAACAGCCTTTTTTGCTTTTTGTAAATAAACCTATAACATCATGAACATAAATTAACAATAATGCCATTTTTGGTAGTTCTGATCAGGGCTGGAGATATGTAATTAGAAATGTTATTATTGAAAAGAAAAGTCAGTTAATCCACCTAAAAGAAATTATAAAACATCATGGGTTCTTTTTCAATTGTACCAAAAAAGGATTTGGTGTACCAGTGTACAAATAAAGTTTCGATTGTACCAAATTTGGTACAATTGTACCACAAATCCCATCAATGTGAACAGCATGTTTGTCAATCTAGTTTCAGAGAGCGAAACGAGTGGTTTATATCGTCGTATGAACATAGCATTAAGTTGAAACAAATACGTATTCCCTCGATTAAAACAAAGTCGTCAACTACGTCAACAATGTTGCACATCACAGGAAATTATTCACTCTTTAATTTTCTATGTAAATAAAACGTTGGCATCCCGCGGGATCCCATTCTTACCGAAAACCAGCGTTGTCAACTTTGAAATTTCAAAACGCACCCAATTGGAGAAAAAACGCATCAAGTTAAAATTTTATTTTTTATTTAAAATTTAAATTTTTCCTTACATAATACCAATTATCTACAACAACAAGGCCGTTTTTCTTTGTGCATATAATTTGGTACGTCTTAAACATCATAACTTGTTGTTCTTATTGTGGTCTTAAAAATTGTTAGTAACAATTTTGGCACTGTTTAATGAAATTGTATGGAAACAGGAGTATTTTATTGTACAAAGATTTTTTTCTCACACTGAAACAAGAAGTTGTATTGAATTTGCTTTGGTGCCACCAAAAATTAAAAAACGCACCGAAATTTAAAAAAAACGCACCAAGCACCTACAAAGGAATTTTTAAGCACACAAAATTTAAAAAAGCACCCAAAATGGTGCGACACACACCTAATTGACAACGCTGCCGAAAACGGTTGCCGTCAGGGCTGTCGGATGCGGCTATTTCTCGCCAAACGTGGCGATTTCAAACTTGTTTGGCTTCCTAAATTTCGTTTTAGCGACTTGGCGATATTTTGGTATTTATAAAATAATTCTCGATTTTTTTTTGGTTTTTGATGAATTTGTTTTGAAGTTTGTTAAATTCGATACGAAGAAATAATATTATTTTTATTCTAGTATTTTATTGTATGAAATTTGTTGAAATAAGAAAATCTGTGAGAAAATTGTTTTTCACATTTAAAAGTGCTCTTGAAAGAATAATTAAGTAGAAATCCTTAAAAAGTGAACATATTTCCATTGTAAATGTGGCAATTTATTATCACAGATACAATTCTATGTTGGTAAAGGTATAGTAAAGATTTTTTTTCAATCCTAACGTACATATGGATGTTTTTGAAACACAATAGAAAAAATACCGTTTGTTAATTGAAAAGATAATTTTAATAATGATATTCTATCTAATTTAAATCAGTTTAGGCCAACATTGTATAGCTACAAGGATACGGAAGGTACGTACCATTTTTAGGAACTTGCTTTGGCTGTTCTTTATATGCAGGTTATTACAACTAGTAATGCCTGTGTTGAAATAATGAACTCCACTAAAATTCGCCTTCGAAGTAGAATACGATATGAACTCTTTAACGCTTTATTACGAGTTAAAAGTTATATAAATGTAAATAGTACATGTTGCATTTTAGACCTTCAAAATGTATAAAAAAAAGAGTCTTGTCGGTGAAGTGTATAGCGTTTTAGATATATAATACAAACAAATGTATATCCAATATTAGTTTAATACTAACCCCAAAAATTCTTTTTTTGTTGCTTTAAGTAGACTACTATAAAATAATTTATTATAAAAATTGTACCTTTTTTGTGTTCACTAATCATTTTTCTTTTGTTCTAAATAAAAAATTGAACAAAATATATATCATGGCGATATTTTTTGAATTTTTGTTTGGCGCCAATTGCTCGCCACGACGTTAAGGTAAAAAATAAATGCTTTGGCGATTTTGCCGATTTTTGACAATGAATTTGGCGAAAAAGATTAAAATCAATCTGACAACCCTGGTTCCCGTACTCAAAGTTTGGTAAAGTGAGAGCGCTTTGAAGAGAAAAATATGTTTCTTCTTGCACGAAGTATTCCGTACTTTTTCTTTGGACCATAGCTGCCAGATAAAATTGTTAAAAAATCGTCAAATTTTGAGGAAAATATCGTCAAAATCGTCAAATTGACTAAGCTAAATCGGCACAAAAATCGTCATTGTAAAAAATTACTAATATTTTATAAGTTTTAAAAATGAATTGTTATTTTTAGTTTCCGTTGGTAATAAAATTTTAATATATTCTGCCTGTTTTTTAAATTAAATAAAAAGTTTCGTTTAGCAACTTATAATTGAAGTAACACAACCAAACATTTTTTAAAGTATTGGAGTGCCGGGGTTGCGGGTTCGATTCCCGCCAGAGACTCTGGTCTCCTGCAGACAAGCGAAGAGCTTCGCGGGACTAGCATAGGTAAAAAAAAATGTGAAATTATATTAAAAAGATTTGTAAATTTGAACAAAATTTTTCATTTGAAAAATCGTCAAATTCAGGGTATAAATCGTCCCATCGTCAACAGACCATTTTTGTACCTAAAAATCGTCAAAATGACGATAAATCGTCAAATCTGGCAGCTATGCTTTGGACTGATTGGGATCAGGGTTGTCAGATTGATTTTGAACTTTTTCGCCAAATCTAATGCCAAAAATCGCCAAAATCGCCAAAGCATTTAATTTTTAGTTTTTGACAATAACATACGTATTTTAAGAATAATTAAAAATATTTTTTTGTAAATCCAAAAAAAAAATTTGTTCCGTATCGCTAAAATACGCCAAAAATTAAAAAAAGTCGCCATGATATATTTTGCTTAATTTTTATTTAGAACAAAGTAAAAATTATAAGTGGACACAAAAAATGTGCAATGTTTAAAATATTTTATAGTAGTCTACTTAGAGCAACAAAACAAGAAGTTTTGCGGTAAGTATTAAACAAATATTGGATATACAATACATTTGTATGTAGTTTCAGTACTATTATATATCTAAAACGCTATATATCGTACTTCGCCGAGAAGACTCTCCTTTTGTCTTCTTTTTTGGAATACATTGTGAAGGTACAAAATAAATGCAACATGTACTATTTACATTCATATAACTTTTAACTCGTTAAAACGTGTCGATAACTTCATATCGCATTCTATTTCGAAGGCGAGTTTTAGTGGAATTCAATATTTCAACACATGCATTACTACAAGTTGTAATAACCAACATATAAAGAACAGCCAATGCGTACCTGCCATATCCTTGTAGCTATATATTGCTAGCCTAAACTGATTTAAATTAGATTGTATTTCATTAACATCCAAAGGTACGTTAGGATTCATAAAAATCTTTAACAACAACGAATTTTATCTGTGATAATATGTCACATTTTATAATGGAAAAAATGTTCATAAACTTTAATTAAATTAATTTTTTAAAGAATTCTACTTATTACTTCTTTCAAGAGCACATTTAAATGTGAAAAAAAAATTCTCGAAGATTTTCATTATCTTCATCAGCCATTTCAACATAATTTAGTTTTAAATACTGGTCATACCTATGAATGCATCAAATTTCATACATTGAAATACTGGAATAAAAAAAAAAATTATTTCTTCGTATGGAGAGTTTAACAAATTTCAAAACAAATTCATGGCTCATCAAATATAGCCAACAAAATCGCCAACTATTTTATAAATCGCCAAAAAATCGCCATGTCGCCAAATCGAAATTTAGGTCGCCAAACAAGTTTGAAAATCGCCACGTTTGGCGAGAAATCGCCACATCTGACAGCCCTGATTGGGATTATTGTTCAACAATGAGATGTGTAAAAAAATAAACAATAAAAAACTACAAACAAGTATTAACAAAAGAATTAAAATAAAAAATATTTATAATAGGTATAAAAAATAGAAAATGTTGAAAAATGTAAGAGCATGCTTGAATTTTAGTTTCATACATGCTAATGTGCCATTAATGCAGAGGTAATCACAAAGAGAGGCAGTTGAAAATGTGTTTGTAGTGGTGAGTGTATTTTGGGTGCACTGAAAGAAATTTCTAGATAAGCATGTCGAAAGCAAATTTTTGTATTAGTTTGTATATTAAACATTGATATTGTTGATAAAACTACAAAAATAATTTCTTTAAAAACTTTGATCGGATTGGTAAGAGACGAAGCTTATTGTTGGTTGGTAAGCGTAAAATCTTGCTCAAAGTTGATTTATTTTACATTTTCTCTCCGACTTTGTAAAGGTTAATCATGTAAGCTGGTGCTGCCAACAATATTGAGGTAATTTGTGGTAATATTCTTCTCTTTTTTTTTTTTTTTTTTTTTTCTTTTTTTTTTGCTCAGTCCTAAAAGAATAACTGAAGTAAAAGACCACCCCAAAGATTTTCAGCCTTACCTAAACAAGAGCGGAAGGCAGAACGTTTTCTTCCGCTGAGCTTTTAAGCTGATATGCCATACCAAAACAAAAGCGTCAGCATTATGTCACGAACAGTAGTGTTAACTTTCTTGTTTAATAAACCCCACCTAATAGAAATAAAAAAATGAAGAAAAGCTGGTAGATTGACAAAAAATAGCTAAATTGCTGTCAATATACAGAAAAAAAACAACAACAACAAGGGACTAATGGGAAAAATTAATGGTAGTCGTGTTTTTTTATTCATATCTTAGCCATTTGTTTACCGATCTTGCAAACTTTCAATAGCAAACTTAAACGGTGTATATGTGACAGAAATATGTAACAACCTAGTCCCCATCATTTCTGGGGTCTTCGTAAAGCCCATTTTAACATACAAACGGTCATCGTTAAATCAACTTCGCTCCTCATAAGAACCCATAATATATATATCCTTTATAGGGTCTAACATTAATATTGTAGAAATTACAAACGGAATGACAAACTTGGATAAACCCTTTTACCTTCGGTGAAGGGTATAAAACAAAAACAAGAAAATTTATGGGAGAAATAAGTGGTAGTCGTGGTTTTTTGCTCATATCTCTGCTATCTGACATAAATATATACCAACAAACCCCCGATCATATCTGAGGTCTTCGGAAACGCCCTTTCAACAGACACACGGAAAGACGGACAACCGGATTTTAACTTCTCTTCTCATAAGAATTTATATCTTTATTATTGAAAAACACAAACTTAGGAATTCAGAATTTAATAAAAAAAAAGTTAACATTCAAAAAACATTTTAAGTCGCAAATATAAGCGGACTAAACTAAAGCATCCCCTAATATTGTGTTTGGAAATTTTATTAAGATATTAAGCTGCAGTGTTAAGAAGAAGAACTTGTTAGAATTTATGCGGAAATTGTCATTGTTTTGAAGTTTTCTTTGAGATAATAAGAGTAATGTCACGCAGTAATTACTCAAGTGAATTTAAAATTAGAATTCTTGATGATTGGAGAGCCGGCTTATCAAGACATCAATTGAGTGCAAAATATTCGATCAACAGATCAATTATTTCTAGGCTAAATAAAAGGTTTTTGCAGACTGGTCGCACATCTCCTACTCATTCTGGAGGAAGGCCACGTGAAACTTCGCGACATGAAGACTCCTTAATTGAAAGGACAATCCAAAATGATCAAACAGCATCTTCTAGTCAGTCGACCAGCAAACAAAACCTTTCATATCTTTAAATAATAAAAATGACTTGAATTCGCCAAGGCCCATCTCAACTGGAGAGTCCAAAAATGGAGGACTGTACTGTTTTCTGACGAATCTAAGTTTAATTTAAAACATTCAGATGGCATAAGGCGTGTACGCAGACCAAATGGACAACGGTTGGATCCTAAATATTGCAAATGCACTGTAAAGCATGGAGGCGGCAACATAATGGTCTGGGGTTGTTTCTCTGGGCAAGGAATTGGGCCAATTCATAAGATTGATGGAATTATGGATCGTTTCTTGTATCGTGATATATTAAAAGACGTGATGTTGCCTTATGCTAAAGAAGAGATGCCACTTAAATGGAAATTCGAGCAAGATAACGACCCAAAAAATACGTCAAAAGTAGTTATGGAGTGGTTCCAGAACAATATGATTGAAGTTCTCCGTTGGCCTGCCCAATCCCCCGATCTTAACCCAATCGAGAACTTGTGGTAGATCGTTAACTTAAAAATCAACCGAGAAAATTGCAAAACCACAGAAAATGAATTTAAAGCCGCAAAAATAGTCTGGGAAGCAATATCACCTGATATAATTTAATATCCCCTATGCCTAAAGGATGTGCGTGTGTCATCCAGAATAAAGGATTCGAAATATTGATTTCAATATTTTTTTTTTTTTGTACCTTAAACGGGGGGTGCTTTCGTTTATTTGCGACTTAAAATATTTTTTGAATTTTACCTTTTTTTTATTAAATTCTGAATTTATTAAGTTTGTGTTTTTTAATAATAAAGATATAACTAAATAAAAAAAAAATGAATAGCTTTGTTTTCTTAAAAAATTTATCATTTAAAAAAAATGTACTGAGGGGGTGCTTAGGTTTTGGCCGATACTGTATATACATATATTCTTTTTTCCTTCCATGTAGGGTATAAAAAAAAATGGGGTTTTTCCATTGTACATTTTCATAGTTTACACAGTCAAGGCGAAGAAATTTAAAATTCCTTTTAATGTGATTTTTGGTATAACAATACAGTATTTGTGTAAAGAATTATGTCTTCCTTGTGGAAGTTTTTCAAAAAAAAAAAAAAAAAAAAAAAAGAACCTGCTTCCTGTAATTTATGTAGAAGCATAAAAAATTTTTCGAAAGTAGTTTTTTTTTTTAATTTGCTAATCGGTTGTACCTTAAGGGGTTAACAGAGTTGTGTTTAGTAAAATAATTTTGCAGCCACAGGGTATGCAACGATGTGTATTTTTAAACGATCTTTTGTTTCAAGATTACATTTACATACATTTTATAATATATATGATTGTATGCATCTACATCGGATGTATGTTATGTATACATACATTATTTACATACATTAAACAAAAATTCTATTATTTTTCTGTATCTACACACCTATACACAATTGATGTATATTAATTAAGCTGACGTTAATAAAGAGAGCTGCCACTATTTTACAAATCACAAAACAAACAAGTAATCGTCCATACTTGCAATACTCGAATTTATTTGTGAGAAATGTGCGAAGATTGGGGAGGGGTACTTTATTTTCTACTTAGTTTCATGTACGGAGCAATATTCTGTTTTGTTTTGTGATTCTCACACTTTTTAGCTGGAAGTGGAATGAAGGTAGCATTTGTATTTATATATAAAATATTAAAAAGGAGAAGAGTAAAGGCAAGATAAAAATACCTGAAACAAATTAAATTTCAAAGCAGAATTTAAAAAAATTGCAGTAATAAAGATTGACGATGACTTAAAAAATGTTGAACTACATTCATAATCTAATTTTGTTATTGTTTATCAATATAATTTTTAAAATGTAATTATTAAAATTGTGTAAATTGTTATGCATGTTTAATTTTATGTTTCTAGTTCCAATGCACGGAAAGAAGTTTATTTTCTAAAGAATTTCTTGCAGCATCAAGAAAAAAATGCTGGGATTTTTTAAATTTTTTCAGAAAATACTCAAGAAAACTTGGTTTAACTTAAATAATTTTTATTTGTATCCAAATATCAAGAAAATGAATTAAAAGTTTCTTAATTCATGTTAAGATTTATATAACTCCACACAAGTAGCTAAAGCGATTTGCTTGTTTTGTTAAAAAAAAAAACAACAACAACAGAAAAAGAAAAAAAAATAAATTATTTTCATGTTTAAAATGTAAAATATAGGTATAAGCAAAAGTTCTCATTTAGTTTATATTGAGTTTACTGCATCATGTCGGGCATTATGATGCTGTTTTATAATTGAAATTGAATATGATTGAATTTCAAAGACCAAACATGTATTTGAGTTGAGTAAGTATTTCTTACTTTTTTAACAAACTAAAAATGTATTTACATGAATCGAGTTATAATTTCAAGATATATTTTCTAAAGCAATTTACTTTACAATATTTAAATTTAAGGCATTAACATTAACCCCCATATTCATTAAAAAATATTTTTGGTAAATAAAAGGTTTATTAAACAAATTTTCATCGAAATTTCTTTTCATAAGCCAGCTATAAACCTAAGAGATTTTTTATGAATATGGGGGTAAATCTTTAATAAATTCAAGAAAAGATTTCTGCATGTTCAAATAAAATGTTTTGATTCGAGAAACGGATGGTTTGAATTAGGAAGAGTTTTCTTGGTATTTTGTAAAATATTTAGCAACGAAAAATTGCTGTATTCGACCGAATTGTTGTTCACTTTTAGTAATAACTTTTTGCTTAAATCAAGCCACACATATATGTATTTAGAATAAGAAATTTTTGGCTAAGACTCATGTAAATTTTTTTTGGTTCAAGCTTTATTTTTTGGTGATTTAGTCAATAATTATTTCGTGTTCTAATGAAAATTAAAAAAACCAACCCGATAAAGAAGGAAAAAGTACCAAAAAGATCCCTTTTACAGATTCTCATTCACTCAGGAGCTTGAATGTTTAATTTAATGATTTTAGGTGCAATACTAACGGAAACTCAAAATGTACCAGTTGAAGACCAAAAAAGTACCAAAAATATCCCTCATAGAGTCTTTTCACTCAGGACATTGCATGTTGAATTGTATGCTGCTATGCCCAATATTAACGGTAATTGCAAAAAGTACCAGTTGTAGAACCAAGAAGCTTAAGAAAGATTTTTTAATTTCCCGTATTTCACCTTTTTCGTACTTTTTTTCTCCCCATTAATGTATTAAAAATTTCAATATTGTAGTGGGAGCCCATAATTTAATACGTACATAAATGCCAAAGAATGGAAAAAATATTTTGCGAAAAAAGTACCAATAATAGTTACGATTTCCCCCCTTAAACATTCGAATTTCGAAAAAGTACCAAAATCGTGTTTGTATTTTTTAGATACGTTTCGAATGTTATATAACCTTTATTTCTATGTTTATTGCCTTAAAAGACAAAAAGGGGTGACAAAAAACTTCCAAAATACAGGTTTTATGCGTTTACTCCCTAAGTTGGCCGAATTTCGAAAAAAAAAATAACCAGACACCTCTTATTTTCCTAAAGAACAGCGATAAGTAGGATTACCTTTTTTCTATATGTTTTAGTTTTGGAGATATGAGTGAGGTTAGATCTCTTCTAAAACGATAATTAATATTTTCTGAGTATAGGAGGTTTAGCAGACCTGGAGACTATCCTATGCACTTTAGTTTTTCTTCCTATGCTAATATCCCGCGAAGCTCTACGCTTGTCTGCCGGAAAGAAACCAGAGTCTCTGGCGGGAATCGAAACCGCAACCCCGGCGCTGATAGACTAGCTCACTACCAACTAGCCTAACGGGGCACCCACCTAATATAGCCTATGTCCTATTTTGTTAAAAGAAAAATTTCTCCAATCGAACCGGCAGTTTCGGAGATTACCTGTTACAAACATAGAAACGATGACTATCGTCCAGACTTGCAATTTTTGCTGCAGCAATTCCTGAGTTTATGAATGAGAGGTGAGAAAATTGGGGAGGGTTACTCAGCTTTCTGTACTCTGCAATTCTTTTGTTTCGTAAATCTCACACTTTTCAACTTGAAGTTGATTTAGGTAAGATAAAAAAAATGCAACCCTAGAATTTCATAATCTGGACAATAGTGGAATTTCAAAGCAGAATTTAAAAAAATTGAAGCAACATGTATACAAATATTTTTGTTTAAGTCGATCTTTTTGCCGACTAGAGATAAATATATCAATCATCGATGTTTTTCTTTTGATTTTAAAAGTATTTTAGATGGAATATTTTCAAATAATGATGTGTTGTGTTTAAAAATGTTCTTAAGTATTTGAAGGGTGTTTTGTTAAGCTCGATAAAACTTACGAAAGGGTAAGGCCCACACACAATGTGCATGAACTGGCTTCAGGAACTATGCGACTGCATGTTAATCATATATGTATGTGGAACATTATTGAACTTAAGGATACTTTTCGTTAAGTTTTATAAAATTGTTATTTTCTTACGCAAATCGCGAAGCTGATCGCATATTCCGTACGGAATCAAATGTTTTTTGATTTTGTTTTTTAAATGAATTTTATTTTTTGACAGAAGCTTAAGCTAGCTGATGCATATTATAGATTAGCAAAACTTTAATATTTCGTTCCTTTTTGTGATTTGCCAAATTGCCAATCGAAACATTATACTTTTTTAATGCAATTGTCAACTTATTGTCAACAATGAATTAGAACTTTGCCAACCCGTAATTTTTTATAGAGGCATTTTATTGAATATTATTTCCGATGAATTTGCCTAAATATTAAAAACAGTAAGTTTTGCATTGAAAAATTAACAGAAAAAGACTAGGAAATGTAAATGAATCTAAACCAGTGTTTGAAAATAAACATTAAATCTCGTTCTTTTGTGTTCGGTTCGGTAGCTGTGGAAAACATGAACGCTAATAGTGTTTTTGTAGTAAATCGTAAACAAAAATAAAGTTTCTCTGTTTGTGATCTTCGAACACAAAAAAAAAAAATCCTGTACTTATCCAACCCATCAAAAAGATAATTGCGATAATTGAACATTAAGGTTTGTTCTTTTTAGTTGTGCTGAGCAGCCTTATGGCTGGTGACGAAAATCAAACATTTTTTACAAACACAAAATACATACACAAAAAAAAACAAAACTCCAGCCAAAAACTTCTACACAAACAAAACATGTACACAATACACACAAAAGCTATTATTGTTGTGGTTGTTGCTAAAATTTTTTGTTTTCTCATTACTTGAACAATGTAAAAAAGAAACACTATTGAACATTAAAATATAATGTTTGTCTACATAACCACTACAATTCTTCTGTTTTATAACGAAGAACAGAACGCTATATAATTCTCATTACTTTTTTTATTTATTATTATTATTAAGTAACATTTAGCCATTCTTTCCTATGCTTATACCGCGAAGCTCTACGCTAGTCTGCAGGAGACCAGAGACTCTGGCGGGAATCGAACCCGCAACCCCGGCGCCGATAGACTAGCTCAATACCAGCTAGCCTACCGCTGCAGTCCTTTCTTGAAATTTTACACAGTTTCAATTAGAACAGTATTATTGTTTAAATAAGTAAAATAATAATTACAAAAAATAAGCTTGAAATTTCATATGACTTTATGATGGGGTCCCGATTTGGAAATTTCAAAAGGTGGTAAGTCTAGGAAGTATCCCTAAACCTTTTTATGCTGCTGGACAGTTACTGTAAGTGAATCATCGAACCATAATTTCGTTGTGGTCATGTTTAATTTTATTTTTTAAATTTGTAAACAAAAAATGTTTTATTTGAGCTGCCAGCTGATGCAAATGTACTACTGTGCATAAACCAAATCAAGAAAATCCACAAAAGTCGAATTTATCGAATGCTTACCATAATAGGTACCAAATGAAAATTCGTTTGATCAGCTACCTACTTATAGTACCGTCATACAATTAAGTTCATAATATGAACCTAACCTAACAATTTGTAACTTGGCTAAAGCCACAAAGACGTTGGAAATAAAGTACTATTCGTAAAAAATTATTTTCCGAGACACAAACCTTCGAGTTATGTCTATCTCTTTTTAGTAAAACTTTTCATTAGTACAGTTGTGAAGCGTAAATTCTTCTACAATCCTTCCCATTTATTATCTCTCTTAATATTTACTTAAAAAAGTGGTTAGTTGTTATTTTCTTTTTGTCTTGTTATTCGCCAGCAGACGAATAACAAGCCATACATATTTACATGGATACATTAAAAGTTAAGTTATAGCAAAAAGAACTTACCATTTTTCTATCTTAATTAAATATTTTTGGGGTTTTAAATAAACTTTTACTAAAATATTAAATTAAATAAATTTTACTAATTTTGTGCACAACGATTTTATTTATTTATATTAACACCACACAAACAGCCACACTGATTAAATTGTGAAGAGAAACTAAAATGTGTATACGAATTAAAACAAAACAAAGAAATAAAATTCAATTCCATATGGCAATACCGTGTATATAAACATTGTTTTTTTTCTTTGCAACATGTATGTACCTATATGTTTAACAGTGTATAAAAAAGCAACAATTATAACATACTCGCTTTGCTTCTTCACTTTTTAGGTAAAGTTCGTGAAAATGAGAGCAAGAATAAATATCTCTCACATAGACACAAAATTAAACAAATGCACGGGAACAAAAAAAAAGCATTTTAAGCACATAATAAAAAGTCAAAGTGTTTTGGCAGTATTAACAAACCAATAAAAGTTTGCGCCACTTTTTAAAAATTGTATAGGTAGGTATTATCTGTAGAAATAAACTACGATTACCAAAAATAGAACAATCCATATAATTTTACAACAACTAACATTATTTTTCTTGATATTTTAACAATTTGCACGAAGAAAAAGTTTGAGCTGTTTCGTGCAAGAAGAAGAAAAATTTTATTCTCTCAAATTCGCTCTCATTTAAACAAATTTAAAGTACGGGAACGCTTTTCGTGCAAATTGGGATCCCGAGCGATCCCAAAGTAGAGTAAAGAAACGGCTACTATTTTTGGCTTTAACAGTGATTTTATTTGAGCGTTTTGCAGAATGTAATGTTAGGTACGTTCGTAAATGCAGTAGTTACCCATCACTTGCATCACTTGTAAGAAACTTGGCATCACTCTCATAGGTCAAGAGTTTTTTATGCAGTGATGCCGCTCTGCAGCAAATTTTTGCAATTATTGCATTAGTTAATTTTCTGATGCAATAACTTTTAATATAAAATAAATCGTTTTATTTTTCTTTTTTGATGCTTTTTCTTGTTATTTATAAGAAAACTGTCCCATTTTGTTTCAATATATTCAATAAAATTTGTCATCACTATTGTTGATAAAATGTTTACTATTATTTTATGTTCTTTTATGAAACTTGAAATTTAGCTCGTGCTCAAAAATTCAAACAGCTGTTGTGCAGTAAAAAAGCATCAGCATCACAACTGCAACCTGTGATCACGCATCAGCAACAAAATTTTGCGTCACTGCAGCAGTGATGCACAGTTTTTATGCATTTACGAACGTACCCGTCGTGCTTACATTTTCAACCATGGCGCGGTAATTCCATACCGGTTAAATTTTTTAAATCGGAAAACTCTACAAAAGCAAAATTTTTGAAAATTGTTATTTCTGCAGCAGCACCGAGTCTGCCTAATTTACAAAACCAAAAGTCAGGTAACACGAAAGCAGCGTTACCATATATTTTTAAAAAAAAATCTTGTTATCTCAGAAAAAAAAAACTTGTTTTCGTAAGAAAAAACTTTTTTTTTCAAAAGTGCAAAATTTTTAAAGAAAATTTTTTTCGTTATCCATCCTTTCAGTAAAATATGGTCATCCCATGCTTTTACGTAGTTCCCAAGTTTCCTTTTCTTAGGTTTCGTTGAACAACTTGGAGTCTCCGGTTGATTTGTTTCTTCCTCTGTAGTTGTTTCTTTTCTCGGGACTAAAACAATATAAAAAATGTTATTTAAAAATATGCGTATATATTTTATTTATATTCTTACCATTTTTCGTTAAATATTTGTCCATGTTTTTTTAATGTCTCCCGCACTACAAAGTAAACTACAAACTGTCAATGTATAAAAACGACACTGTTGTACTTACAGGGAATATACACAATTAAACACTGTTGCACTTATAAAGGAGTGAGAAAATATAAAATCGTTCAATTGTCTAAAAACATCATTTAATATTTTTATCCAATAAACTGCAAATTTTAAGTTATGTTTTTTTTTTTTTTTTTTTTTTTTTTTTTTCATTATTTATTTATTGAATCTTCATATATTAAATATGAACTAACAATAATTAATCAAATCTTATCCTAATATTTGCTTTATGTCCTGCCAGTGCCAAACACAAAAGAATTAGTCATCACGGTTTCTGTTTACATATGAAGGTGTTCATATCGCTCATCTGATTGGGTGAGTGCTGCAGTGTCTCTTCTTCTTAAGCGAGTGTGGCCGCCATAATTTAAAATATTTCTAGCTAATGGATTTGGGTGCAGTTCCAGCCTTTTTAAATATTTTACTGCATATTTCGTTATCATAGTTTTTACTAATGGCACATTGAGATCCTTGTGGATATTTGAGTTTTTGACGTACCAGGGGGCGGCTGTGATTATTCGAAGAAGTTTATTTTGGCGCCTTTGAATTTTTTCGATGTTAGAAGCCGAGGCAGTGCCCCATATAGGGTTGCCATTCGTACTGTTTTTAACAGTACATGTACTGTTTTTTGTTTAATGTACTGATTTATGCACTACAAGCAAATCAGTACGCAAATGCACTGATTTTTTCATTAATGTACTGGTTTTGTACTGTTATTATAAATAAATTTTGTTCAGTATATAGTTTGTCATATTGTCAAATTGTTTGTGATACAAATATTAATATAGATGTTTTTATCGATGAGATATTAACAAGATTTTTGCCGAGTCAGTACGAAAAAAGAAGACAGTAGAAGGAAAATGGAAAGTGTTTCTACATGATGGTGCGTTTACGAATTTGAGGAAATGTGGAATTTTATTTCTTCCATTCCACATTCAAGTTTTCAAAGTGGAGAAAAGAGAGAAACAGGCTCCTAATATTAAACACAGAAAAAAGTGTTTTATCAATTAAAAAAATGTTTTAAAAAGTATTTAAATTTAATTAATGTAATAATTGAATCAATTATTTTTTTAGTTGAAAGAAAATTAAAAATTTAATTTTGATTTAATAAACATTTTAGTTGTTTTGAAATAAATTTTCAATTACAATTTTAATTAAATAACAAAAAATCTTAAATGACTTTTTTCGTTTAAAATAAAATAATTTAAACATGTAGAATTGTTGTTGGGAATTGTCAATATTTATTTCAATAAATTAACACATTGTTTGAAATGGCAAAGTTTTTTGATCATTTTTGTAATTAAAATTAAAAATATCATTTATTGAAAAAAAAAAATATTCACAATTTTACAAATTTTAATCATTTTGGTAATAGGTGCAAAATCAACAAATTGTTTGCTTGATATTATGAATTTGGTATAAATTTGGTGATTGGAGAAATTTAATAATTTTTTCTGTGAACCTAGAACGTGACTTGCAGATAAAGACAAAATTTTGGTTATAGTTGTAATGAGTTTTACAATTTCATGAAGACTGAAAACAGGAAAGAAGTTGTGGACAATGTACAAAAAGGCCATAAAAATTTTTAACTTCTAACATTGTAAATATTTATGTCCATACACAGTAAATATATTATTTATAAAAATCTATAGGGTTAGATCGTGTAATTAGTTGTTAATCGCTTTTAAATAACTTTTTTAACCATTTTGAAGATAAATACATAACAAGCTTCGTTTCAATTGTTGAATTGGTTTTTTAACATTGTTGTCCTTATATCTGTATCTTGGTGCTAAAAAGGTCAATGTCAAATAATTAATTTTTGAGAAAATTTAATTTTTAGTTTTTTATAGAAGAGTTCTAAGTGAATTTGGCTGGCAAAACCTTTTTTAAGCTGTTCTCGGTTAAATCAGACATTGGCTGTTTCCGCAAAATAAAAGAGATTAAGTAAGCATGACCTTTTAATTGCAAAATGAAATTAATTATGTGGTAGATATAGAAAAAAACTACTTTTATTAAATATTTATTTAATTTTATGTTGACATATATTCAAAAAATATAATAGAATAAAGGAAAAAAAATTTAAGTTCACATATTGGTCACTTTTTGTTTGTCAAATATTTGCTAGGTGTGATCGTAGCTTAAGAAAAGACCTAATGCAACACTTAAACAGCAAAATATTGACATTGGCCCTTTTAGTACCAAGATTCAGACATAATGAACTCAGATTTTGCTTTTAATAAAACTAATGTTTCTTTGAAAAACCAAGTAGCTAACAAGAAATTAAAAATCGAATGTTTAACAACTTGTTGTGTTTTAGATTTTTTTGTTATTCACTTTGTATTCCCGCTAAAAATATATACGAAATTAAATTATTGTTTTGAAAAAATTCAGTTTTATTAATTAAATTTTGTCACTGTTCAAATTATAGAATGAATTCCAGTTTTGGTTTAAAAAATATGAAAGGTTTTTATAATAATAATATGTAATTTTATATTAAAACAGTATATGTACTGTTTTTTATGCAATTGTACTGCTTTTTTTCTCTTATGTACTGATTTTTCTGATTTTAAAACTGGCAACCCTAGCCCCATAACTGAATACCGTAGCACCAAATTGGCTTTAAGATAGAGTTGTAGAGTAGAAGTTTGCAATCGAGACTAAGAACAGAATTTATTCCAATAAGCCAATTAATTTGGATTACTTTTAGTTTCATTTGAGTTAATTTAGCTTCTATATGCCATTTCCACGTTAAACGCCGATCTAGATGTATACCGAGGTATTTTACATGCGAGTGTTGGGGTATTATTTGATTATTTATTTTAATAGGGGGGCATGTTTCCCGACGCAATGTGAATGTTATATGTGCGCATTTTTGCTCATTGATCTTTATCCTCCATTTTTTTAACCACCTTTCTAGTTCAAATATATGATCCTGTAGATAACGAGATGCTTCTTGACAGTTTGCGTGTACGCTTAGAAAAGCTGTGTCGTCCGCAAATGTTAAGGTATGGGTGTAGCTGTTTGTTGGCAAGTCCGAAGTATAAATTAAGTATAATAGAGGGCCCAGGATGCTGCCTTGTGGGACTCCAGCGTTAATTGGCTGTGGAGAACTTAAAAATTCGCCTTCTTTAATAATAAATTGACGACCGACTAAGTAGCTTTCTAACAGCTTGTGTATATTTGCTGGTAAGTTTTGCTGCAATTTCAGTAGTAAACCTTCATGCCAGACTTTATCAAAAGCTTGAGACACATCGATGAAGAGTGCTGAGCAATATTTTTTTTCTTCAAAGGCTTTTCTTATGACATTTACTATTCGATGAGTTTGTTCAATTGTGCTGTGTTTTCTTCTAAAACCGAATTGATGATTGGGAATACATCTGTTACCATTTAAAGTCGGCGTTAATTTAGACACTAGAAGTTTCTCAAAAAGCTTTGATATATTAGACAATAAGCTTATAGGTCTATATGACTCAACTTTTGTGGGATCCTTTCCTAGTTTAGGTATCATGGTAACTAAGGATACTTTCCATTCTTAAGGGTAGTATTCAAGGCGTAAAATAACATTAAAAATTAGTAGAATAATTTTCTTTGCTATGCTGGGTAGCTCCAAAAGCATTTTGTTACTGATCTTATCAAAACCAGGGGCTTTCTTGGGGTTTAAATCATGAATAGCCTTCTCGATTTCTCTTACTTCAAACCTTAGTGGAACAGCTGATCTAACAGCAACAGGTGGTAACTCGACCGCAGTATCGAAAGATGTATGAGGGGTAAATACGGTTTTCAAATGATTAACGAAAATATTTCCTTTTTCTATGTCATTTCGTGCCCAACGTCCATTTAAGTTTCTTAATGGTGGTTTAGTGATAACTGGTCTTTTAAGATTTCTAGCTGCACGCCATAATGAGTAATCAGATTGAGAAGTTGCATCGAGTTCCTTAAGATATTTTTCCAGAGAAGCCGTTTTTTGAGACTGCAGTAAGTTTCTTAGCCTTTTTGTGCACTCTTTTAGTAAATTTTTAAGTTGAGGGGATCTGTGCAATTGCCACTCTCTTCGAACTCTCCTTTTTTCAGTCAAGAGACGCTCGACATCAGTAGAATATATTTTACTATTTTTGATATTTTTGCGGGCTATGCTAGAATGTTGAACAGTTAGTTTGAGATAATTGTCAAAATTTACAATAGAAAGATTCACATTCTCCGGTGTTCTAAGCGGAATATTTTCAGTGCAGTGGGTACTGAGATATTTTTTATATTTTAACCAATTTATTTGTGTGGCTGACGTCACTAAGTAACCAGACGGAGATACAATTCTATAAGGGTTTGATATGGTAAGAATTGTAGGTGTGTGATCAGAAGATAATTCTAAAGAAGCTTCAACGTGAATCGTTTCTGCGGGGATGTTTTTAACCACGCCAAAATCGATGACATCTGGAATTTTTTGCTGATCAGTAGGCCAATAAGTTGGTTGTCCACTCGCGACCACATTTAAATCCATTTTAGACATTGTATTATACAAAACACGACCATTTGGTGTAATGAGCCGTGAACCCCAGAAGGTATGTTTAACGTTGTAATCGCCAGCGGCTAGGAAACAGGGTCCTAATGATTTAAAATATTTATAATATTGGCCTTCTGATATTGAAAATCTAGGTGGAGAGTATAAAGATGAAAGTACAAAGTTTCGATTTAGCTGTTCAACACAAATATTCGTTGCTTGCAGATAATCTTCACGATGATCACACATTAAGTAGTGTTTGATTCGGGCTTTTATCAAAATAGCAGAACCTCCACAAGCTCTATCTCGAGGGTCCTTGGTATCATATAATATATAACCATTAATTTTAAACGTATTTCTTGAGGTCAAATGAGTTTCAGAAACCATCATTACATCAATTTGTTTACTTTTAAGAAAATATTCTAGTTCATTTTTATGTTGGCGAATGCCGTTTGCGTTCCAAAAACAAATTTTTAAACAATTCATGGCTTGTTAAGTACAGCTTGCAATAACATCGATTGCATTCTTAACATTTCCTGCATCATATTACCCATTGTATTCGTAAAGTTTGTTACTGTTTGTACTAGTGTTTCCATGGTTTTTTCTAGACGACTTAAATTAGAAACTGGGGTCTCATCATTATTTGGCAAATCACCTTGCATTGGCATATGGTTTGATTTTAGGACGTTAGCGTAGGATGTTCTGTTATTACTAGGCTGCGGTACCTGAATGTCATTAGTATTATTTTGATGTGTTTCCTGAATTTGAGGTGGATTAGGTTTCGGTCCAACCGAGCGCTTGACGATAGAGTATACAGGGCATCCTCTATAGTTGGCAGTGTGATTACCACCACAGTTGCTGCATTTTTTTACATTGGGGTCGTTTTTAGACTTATCGCAGAGAGCTGTACCATGCAATTCTCCACATACAACGCAAACAGGTGTTAAATGGCAGTATGCCTTAGTGTGACCAAATTCTTGGCAGTTTAAACATTGCACGGGACCGTTCCTTTTATGCGGCTCCTCTATCGTTATTTTCCTATACAGGATATATTTCAGACTGTAAATGGGATGAGTTTCGTTGTTTTAAGCTTAACGTCGCCGGGTTCTAACTCCACTCGAAATAGTGGCTGGGGATTTTTTTCTCTATTTTTAATATTAAGTTATGTATTTATAAAAAACTTTATGTATTTATTAAAAAAACTTGAAAACTTTATATATTTATAAAAAACTTGACAAATGGCAACGCTGCACGAAAGAAGAAATAAATTTCTAGCGATGTTTTCGCTGCTGCACATGTAGCTTTGTAACGATTTACATGATACAATTTTTGTTGCTGCAACTCTTGTCAGAATAGTAAAAAAATGGAAATCACAAATAAAATTGAAAACAAGTCGAATTCATGTATACGGTCGTGTCGATACTACAACAAGTAACAACACCAAAAACACTACAATGTATTTTTTGTTGCTTTCGTTGATCGATATGTCAGAAATACAAGCAAATTTTGACATTTCTCTCTCTGAGTAAGAAAAAAAGTAGCACAGCTGAAAAATGAATTCGCCTTGATTGAAAACATGTAAATCAATTTGAGTGTAAATAAAAGGTAATACAAATTTGTAATGCTTGTTTCTTTTTACGTAAAACTTAACATCAGCTGTTTTGTTATACAACCAAAATCTCGCTAATGTCAAAAAAGTACAACGTAAAAACGCACTAGATTTTGTGGAATATTTCAAATCAAATCAACTAGATTTCGTTGTAATTGAATTTTCATTTATTTCAAGGAGAGAAAGTTTTCCCATATGTCCTAGCTCGAGGTATTCCACAATAACTTGGTCGTATTTTGTCCTAAATTCTGGATTTTGGCTAAGCATGTGCTCCATTCTTAAAAACTGGTCAATGTTTTTAGATACGCCTATATCTTCGGTATTTTTTAAGGGTGGGGTATCACTATACCTTTCAGATTCACTGGGAATTCAATCCAGGGACGATTTGCTAAGTAAAGATTATTTGCTTCTAGGTTTATTGGTTGTAGATGTTGGTCCCTCCACAATCCAGCCAAATACAGCGTAAAAGGGATCCAATAAACCACATCGGTGTTTCCATGCTGTATATTAAGGGGCCTAAGTCGAGACCTATTAGCAGGCCAATGGATCAACTTTGATGGAAGTGAGGGTCTGCAAGTTCCAGTTTGAAGCCTCACCGGTCTTCTTCAAGACTAGTGCCCATACTTCTAATTTGAACGATGTGTCCCCCTGGGGCAAAGGTTAAACAAGAAAGCTCTGGTCGGAGCTCCTGGCACTGTCTGACTTAAGCCGGAAACGTGTAGTGGATAAGTTTAATCGGTTTTTCAACTTGTACGATACAAGTGTGGATTTGGATCCAGGGTCGATGATTCCTCCTATCTGGTATCTTTCCCCTCAAGTTACAATTTGCACTAATGCATTAAATAACAAAGTTTCTTTGTCTGCTAGATATGTCAAGGATTGAATTACTCCCCTGTAAGTACGTAAGGCTGGGAATCGCTCTTCAGCACTTGTTCTGGGTTGCTCGTCAGCGATATTTGTTTTGCAAGCTTATAGGCTGGGTCGCCGTTGCCTTGTGCAACAAAGTGTTATGTCCATGTTAACACAGCCTACAGCTGTATTAACTTGAAAAGTCCCTGACACTATGATATACTGACAAACAATTTAAATATAAATTTGCTATGTGTTTTCGGTCATTCACTATTTTTCTAAGAAGTTAGGTTAGTATCTTAACGTGCGAGACTCTTTGACAATTGTGCCTTTTTGTCCCGCTTTGGACTTAAAACGTTTCTAAATTTTTAACCTATTTATCGGCTTGAGTCGCCTTTGTTTTAAAACTTTAAATTTGTTTCTGTTTAGTGAACGACTTGAAACTGTCCTTTTTAGTTGACCGGATTTAAATTTTGTGGTATATTTTTGGTAGGACTGAACACGTTAAGGAGAGGATTGAGGATGAACGATTGTCAATTTTGTTGTATTTATATTTCCTGCAAATTGAAGGGTCCTTAATTTATTTTTAAAAATTTATTAAATTCAACCCATGTAAAAATGTCTGGACAATATTCAAATTCGAGCAGAAGGGTTACAGGCAGTTTAAGTTGACATATAAAGACAAGAATTGGGTCCCAGCAGCAAAATTTTATTTTTAGGGAGTTAAGTGTTTCTAAAATGCCATTAGCTGCTCTGCAATTTTTGACATTTTTTGAGTCAACTGAATAAACAGAAACGCTTGGAAGACCGAATAGAATTTTCAATTGTACATTGACTTGCATTCGCTTATTGCATTATCTATTTAGTTATCGTGTCCAGGTTAACTTCCCTAGCAATACCCCCTGTCTTTTGGGTTACATAAATAAGTTATTCTATATTAATCAGTTTTTTGCTTCTAATAAATATGGCTGTAAATAAATCCCAAAAAGTAAGCCATATTGTAAAATCTGGCAATTGCATATAGCAATCGAATTGTGGTCCAGTGGGGTATGTCAAAACAGGATTGATATTCTAATCTTTTTACGAATTCTTTATTACCCGTCTGCGCCTCAATTCCCACGCTATCGACGCATTACAAGTTTAATAAACTTCTAAACTCTATTTTTAGCGATCCATAGGTTTCGTTTTATCTATTAGTTTATCGTTCGATTGCGGTTTTCTGTCGCAAAATTCTGTGTTACGCGAAGAATTTTCGAAGCGGGAGTGTTATCTTCAGCCCCGGCTTCAGAATATCTCTTTTTAAATCTATTAACTCGTTCCCAAATTTTTCGAGCAACATTTTGATTTAAAAAAATTACAAATGTTTTATGAACGACAGATACTTAATTGGATTAAGAGTCAGAGTACTTTCAATGGAAATATTTATATTTGGTCTAAAAGTGTCTTTGCTAGCGATTTTACAATAAAAAGTATAATATTTTTAAATAAAGGATTCCCACAAAGGTAATTCGTTTCCCCGGTGTTTTGCTTAAATATGGTGGGGATGGCAGCCCTTTTTTCTTTATTGAAAAAATGCAAAGAAAAACATGTAATGTGCACAGAAAAAGTTATCAGTTGTTTTTTGTCAATTAAAAATTGCTTAAAAAGTATTTCAATTTAATTAATGTGATAACTGAATCAATTATTTTTTTAATTGAAACAAAATTAAAAATTTAATTTTGATTTAATTAACATTTTATTTGTTTTGAAATAAATTTTTAATTAAAATGATAATTACATAAATAACAAAAAATCTTAATTGATTTTTTTCGTTTAAAATAAAATATTTTAAACTTGTAGAATTGTTGTTAAGAATTGTCAAAACCTGAGCTATATTTAATGAAATCAATTTACACGTTGTTTGACTCGGCAAAGTGCTATGATAATTTTTTTAACTAAAATTAAAAATATCATTTATTAAAAAAAAAAAAAAAATATTAACAATTTTAAATTTTTACAATTTTTCGTAATCAATATAATCATTTTGGTAATAGTTGCAAAATCAACAAATTGTTTTCTTGATTCTATGAATTTGGTATGATTTTGATGATTAGAGACAATTTTTAACAATTTCTGTGTGCTGTTTCCAGGTGGCAGGCAATTTTGATTATGTAGTATAATTTATTAAAAAACTGAGTCATATACATTTTACTATACAATCAACTGCTGGTCACCTAAACAGCACATAAGAGTAAAACAACAATCAAGAGAATTTGTTTCTTGCTCTTGATTGTCTATTTGGGCCAGTGCTGCCATTTTGTGTGCATGTTCAGTATCATGGAAAGACTCACACCACAACAGCGTCTCCAAATATTTCAGCTGTATTACGAAAATAAGTGTTTTGTGAGAAATGTTTTTCCTTCGAATCGCACTAGCTACTCGAATCTAGCTACTGAAACCACTATTGCCAACACCATTCGCAAATTTGAGTCCCAGATTACATTACAGAATGATACTCGACCTACCTGTTAAACCACACCCAGCACGTGTACGAGTGTACGCGAAGTCCGTGACGAATCGATTCGTTGTCGTTATCAGCAGATTGGCTTGTTTTATTCGACAATTTGGCGTATTTTACGTAAGGAACAGGCTTTAAAGCGTACAAAATTTAACTTCTGCAATAATTGAAGCCAGACGACTTAAATTTGCGTCTTATTAGCAGTGGTCTCTGAAAAAACTCCCATGAATTGTTTTATCGTGAAATTTTGTTCAGTGATGAAGCACATTTCTGGCTCAATGGATACGTTAATAAACAAAATTGCCGTATTTGGCCTGATGAGAAGCCCGAAGAGAACCAAGAGCTATCATTACATCCATTAAAAACAACGGTATGGTGTGGATTATGGGCTAGTGGAATCATTGGTCCATATTTCTTTAAAAAATGAGGAATATCCGAATATTACCGTCAATGGTAGCGGTTATCGCACCTTGTTAATAGACTATATGCTTCCTGAAATCAAGCGCATGATCTCGGTAAAATAATGACCTTGTTGAGAAATCATTTTTTTGAGCAATTAATTTACGTTTTGCACTGGTGAATTGGCCACATTGATCGTGGCGATATGTAGTCTGTGGTCTTCAGGCATAAGCCTGCTACGATTGACGCTTTGGAAGCCAACATTACTCGTGTTATTCGCGATATACCAGTCGCTATGCTCGATCGAGTAGCCCAAAACTGGACCTTCCGAATGGACCACCTCAGACGTAGTCATGACCAACATTTACATGATATCATTTTCAAACAGTACTATAATAAAAAACTTCACTTTCAAAATTATGTGTTTTATTTTACTTTTTTCATAATAATTTATTCTTAATGCCTTATTTATAAAAAACATTTCTGGTTTCTAATGACCAATTTTCAGGATAGTATTTAAATCTATCAGCCATGTCACAGAGTACAATTCCGTTCGGAACCGAAGAAACCATATTTGTATATTGATAGAAAGTATATTTTGATAGTTTCTTGGCCTTTAAGATACAGAAAACTCCCATTCCGTTCATGAAAATAAAAATGGTTTTATTCCGCAAAGTTTTTTCGTAACTTTCTGAAGCACAAAAATACGGAATGAATTCCGTTTCCGAACGGCATTGTACTCTGTGACATGGCTGTATATTATGTTAATTTTCATATAAACTTAAATCGTATTTAAATACAGATTGATTTTTTGAGTTTTATTTGAAAAGTCTTATTTTTTTCAAGATAAAAGTATGGTAGCACTACTAAATACAACACTATATCACAAAAAAAAGTGTAGCTATTTACAAGGTGGTCTCGAAAAACGGCTGGTTGTTATGTCTTTGCCTGTTGTTGTTGTATTGTTTTGATATTGAGCTCACCTTGCTAAGACAGTCCAATGGAAACTTAAGTGGAATTTAAATGTGACACATCGCTGTTTGTGTCATTTAACAGCCGTATTCATAACAAAAAGTTAGCCAAAGTTTGTACACTACGTACAACGAGCTGCTAACTAGAATGCCGATTAAGCTTAGCAGCTTGTTAGCATAGAGTTTATTAATAACAAATTTTATCCGTCTGCTAACTTTTAATAAATCAACTCTGAATATTAATGATGCCACATTATAATACTCAAAAATACAAAACGTTTTGCATTAATCATCGCTGGTTTTGTCATTTCATTTAATTTTTTTTTTATTTTCCCTCTTTATATAAAAATTTGAAATGTTTTTAAATTAAAAAAAAAAAAACAAACAAAATTATTCAACATAAAACGACTGTTTATCACAAATTGGCAAACGTTTGGCAGCTTGTTGACAAGAGTTTAGCAAATCGTTAGCCAGAGTTTGGTAAGTGTATTATGAATAAACTTTGTGCTAACTTCATGCCAAATTTTCGTTATGAATACGGCTGTAAGTGATTAGTGAAAAAGAGAATTTTGTATTTAAAACGATTTTAAACATAAATGGGTTTTAATGTCAATCCTAAAAATTGGCCATAAATAAAAGTTACCCACACACGAGGGAGGCATCATTTGTCGAAACATGGTAATGTATTTTTAATGCCCAGGTTGGGCAGTATTTCAAATACTTGTAGGTATTTGATATACAAATCCATACTTTTTTTGTACTTGTATTTTCTTTTTTATTAATAAATAAATTTTGTATTTAAATTAAGTCTACGGACAAATTCATTAAGGACTACTTTAGTGTTGTAACCTTATAATGTATGTATTTTATTTCTTTTATGAAAAGAAGGAAAGACTAGAATGAACATTGCTGATTTAAAAATAATATAACATGGCTTTTTATAATATGAATGTTCAGAGAAAAGTTGATAAAGTTATAATTACGGTGACCATATTTTTCAAAGAAAAAAAAAGGACATTTCGAAATGTAGTAAAAATGAAGATAGTATAAGGGTTATTGAAAAGGTAATTGGATAATTCAAACAATATGATATTAGAAAGTAGAACTACTAATAACACATATACTTATTTTATTGTCTATGAAAAAATAAATAAAATATACCTAGAAATTCAAACATTAAATTATCTAAAAGTCTTTAAAACAGAAAATTTAATAATTAAAAATGTATTTTATTAAATATCACTGTTTTGAGATAAAAAAATTGCTCTTTTAATAACAAAGTGATTTCTAAGTAACAGCTTTTAATTGTGGCTTTTCCGATAATTCAAAAATTATTAGCAATTGAAAGTAATATTTTTGTTTTATATTATATTTTTACCTTCAATATTTTCTTATTGAAGTAGCCAAAATCTTCCATCTAAATTTGATCCACTGATATATCATCTTTTTTCCACGTCTCACCCAATCAAAATATTGAATTTTTGTTAATACTGCAGCTCATTGATTTAAATCGTCAATACAGAATACTACCTGCCAACTTAGTATGTTAAGTTTATAACAATGGTAAAAACACATCTTTTTTGCATGCAACTCATTTTAATAAAGTCCTTTAAAGTAAAGGGGTATGTACACGGTCAAAATGCTTGTCTTGCAGGCGAATTCACGCGTGTACGTGTGCTGGAAGTAAAATCGCTGTCATATCTAAAATTTTTTGATTTTCCATCATCTTCGGTGTCACATATACAAAAGTACAAACACATTTTCATTAAAACTTCCATAGCGCTTAATGAGAAATGCTTGACCGTGTACAGACACCTTAGGTGCAGCCTCAGCCATTGAAATGTTTTGCAACCAGTGGGCAAGTAAATGTATTACATTCTGCTGGTATTTAATAGTTGTATTAATTTTCTGTACAATTTACTTCATTGCTAGCCGAAGGATAGCTAAATTTAGCCTTGTAACAGAAATATACAAACAAATAAATTCTGATAGTGCATAGAAAATATTGAAGGAATAAGACTATTAAAGTAAAAAAGCTTTATAGATTGTAATTTGACTTAGAATACACATTCGAATTTGTATACAAAATTGTTAAATTTAATAATTATATAGAACAAATTTCAACTCGTTTGTTGCGGGAACTTTTTTTTAAGCAGCGAAAAAGAGATATGGCGTTTGTTAATATTTTTTTTTTGACATTTTGGCTATGGCATGTTCAATTTAATATTTGCAAAAAAAATTTAAAAGTCGTAACCCTTATGTACATATGTATTACATACATTATCGATATAGTAAAAAAATAATTAAACAACAACAAAAAAACTATATGTACATAGTCTTATTTATTAATTTTGGTGTGCTTGGAAATGTTTTTAAAATGTACAATCTAAAAATATTTTTATGAGATGTACAGTATACTCGTACAAAGAAGTTTTTATAAAATTAAAATTTGGTTTTAATTTTTTGTGTTTTAAGTCAATTATGTACTTACATATATCGTTATAGAACTGGTACCAAGGCGAATTCATTCCCGGTAATCTCGGTAGTACAACAAGTACAACTCGTACAAAAGCCATAAGTAATTTGTTTTTGTAAAATCATTGTAAAAACGGAAACAAAGATAATAAACAAAATTTTGACATCCAACAATTATAAAGCTAAAGAAAAAAAGTTATCAGCAGGGCTTTTAGGATCACCTGTAATGAATTCGCCTTGACTGGTACCAAAAACGAAATCGTACACACATACATATGCATGTCAGAGTTGCCAATCTATGTGTAATTACACTTATTAGGTTCGATCCCTTACTTTTTGGGTAAAATTCGGTAGAATAAGAGTTAACAAAATTTTCTCTTACTAAGTGACGAAAATAAACAAAAGTACAGGAACAATTAAAACCAAAATTCTACCCCAAAAGATTTCTTTGGTATGAAATATGCTTAAATAAATACATAAATGGCACATTAGCATGTATGAAAGAAAAATTCTCATGTTCTTACATTCTTGAACATTTTTCTATTGTTTATGTTGTTAATATTTTTTGTAGTTTTTTATTGTTTATTTTTTGGCACAGCAAAGAAGAATATTTTTCTCTTCAAAGCTCTCTCACTTTACCATAATTTCAGTAAAAGAACAGTTTTTAGTAAGATTGGGATCCAGCGGGCTCCCAACGTTGAGTACAGGATCACACCTTTTGTGTGTAATTTTTACATCCATGTGTAATTTTTTTTATAGTGCTATTTTTTTTAGTCTCCGTGAGTGTGATGCTTTTTATGTTTTGCAAAATAATTGCTCAAATTTTTTTTTAAGAAATAATAGCTCTGCTTCTTTACTCTTCTTTGGGATCCCTCGGGATCCCAATTTGCACGAAAAGCGTTCCCGTACTTTTAATTTGTGTAAAAGAGAGCGAGTTTGAGAGAATAAAATTCTTCTTCTTCTTGCACGAAACAGTCCAAACTTTTTCTTCGTGAAAATTGTTAAACAGCTGTAAAATAAAAAAGGTATGGAAAAAAATGCTATTGAATAAAATTTTGGAAAGTGTTGTGGAATAAAATAGTGTTATTAAATAAAAAAGTTTTATATTAAAATATCAAGAAAAATAATGTAAGTTATTGTAAAAGTGTTTGTATTGTTCTATTTTTGGTAATAGTAGTTTATTTCTACAGATAATATATGTACAATTTTTCATAAGTGGCGCAAAATGTTATTGGTTTGTTAAGACTGTCAAAATACTTTGACTTTTTATTTTGTGCTTTAAATGGGTTTTTCTGTTCCCGTACTTTTGTGTAATTTTGTATCTTTGTGAGAGAAATTTATGCTTGGTCTCATTTTCACGAACTTTACCCAAAAAGTAAAGAAACAAAGCTAATGTTAAACATAAATGTCAAATTTGATTGTAATTCCTTTGACATAGTTTTAGGTGAATTAATAAAATGAAGTGTGTACATTCTATAATTTAAGTGGCAAGTTCTTAATGTTTTAATTAAAGGCTGTCGAGCATGCAAGACAGGATACCTAAAAGTAATTAAATTTATATTTCTTTAGCTTGTACATCAACATTTTTGAACTGTTCTTCAGCCGACGATATTGCTTATGTTCGGAAGTAAATTCATTTCCATTCATTCCTTATTTCATCAACCATTATATTGCAAACAAGGAATATCCATAAGATTGTTTGCCAGGCGTAAAATAGCCACTTTTTTGTTTTATGTGTGTATTTGCTTCAAATGTGTCATTTGGGACAGTCATGTGTAATTTCCTAATTCTTCATTGGCAACACTGATACATGAACATACATCTGTCCAGTTGATATATCCAGAAATATACGAGGTGTAACACTACTAAAATAATTTTCTGAAATAGAAAAAAAAAATATTTATAAGCATAATCAAGTAAAGTAACATATACTTAAATCTCACATTTTCTAATGGTATCGCCTCTGGTTATCTATCCAGCTCTTAAGTTGCTGCGGTGTTCTATTTTTTAAAGCTGCATTACCATTCACAGCTTCTAAACACGCAGTTCCGCTAGGCAATTTCGTTAAGTGCTTTAAATTGCCAAAAATAGACCAAACAGCTTCTTGCTCCTCCTGAGTCCATTTCGTCCGCTTAGTTCTTCCATATGGAGATGCTTTAATAATATAATATTAAGTTTTATACCATTTTGGATTTAGCAATGTATGTTTTTGTATTTTAAAAAATATTTACATAATGTAAATTTTTAGACCACAGGTCCAACAATAATATGAATGACGTAGCTTAAGCCACTGTCAAATATAATAAAAATAACGAAAAGCCCGTAAAATGCTTTTAAAACAAGTAAGAGTGCTATATTCGGCTATGCCGAATCTTATATTCTCCATGGTGCAATAAGAACATTAAGTTATATAAGTACAGTTCTTGAGATATAAATAAATATATTTTGTGCCACGCCCACTTCTCCTATTCCGCCCACATTTTGATGGATGTTGTGTATTTTTTTTTTTTTTTTTTTTTACCTATGCTATTCCCTTAGTTAGTAAAATAAAAATAATGTTTATAGCTGATTTTCTCTGTATTTATAAAAAAAAAAAAAAAAAACAAAAACACTACTATACAGCAGCACATCTTCATGGCATTCTTAAACATAAATTGCAATAATTTTGTTAACAAAATATTTTCGCAGATATTTTATAATATCGGTAACTACGGCAATACTGGGTTCACATATATTAAAAATAAGCATAAGTATTTTGTCAAGATGGACCAAAAATAAAATAAAGAAGAAATAATTAAATTAATTTCGTTATAACGTTTACATGATATTGTTTTTAAACCCAAAACTAAAGCTTTTTTTATACGATGTTTTCGCTTCGAGAACATTTGAAAAATAAACTTGCAACTGACTGTGTAAACACTCAAGCTACTTGCAAGACTTTCGGGTATTTCTTCGACATTTTCGTCGATAATACATATACCTACACTTCTTGCAAGTAATTACTTGTATGTGTAAAGGCAGGGTAATGTAAAATAAAACATAAAAAATTTAAAGTGAACTTAAAGTTTTTATTAGCGTTTTAAAGAACTACTTATGGCATTTATTGTGATAAAATGTCATGTATATGTTGGCCATGACTACGTCTGAGGTGGTCCATTCGGAAGGTTCAATTTTGGGCGACTCGTTGGAGCAAACCAACTGGTATCTCGCGAATAACACGGCTATTGTTGGCTTCCAAAGCGTCAATCATAGCTGGCTTATTCCTGAAGATCACAGACTTTACATTTCCCCAGAGAAAAAAGTCCAAAGGTATGATGATAACGCACGATCCAGGTGGCCAATTTACCGTAGCAAAACGTGAAATTAAGTGCTCATTAAAAAGGTTTCTCAACAAGGTGATTTTTTTTCCTCGCCGTCTTGTTGAAACCAGAGCTCACCGAGACCATGCGCTTGAATTTCAGGAAGCACATAGTCGGTTAACATGGTGCGATATTAGTAGCCGTTAACTGTAGCATTCTGATTTTTTTTTTTTCATTTTTTAAGAAATATGGACCATGGATTCCACCAGCCCATAAACCATACAATACCATTGTTTATAATGGATGTAATGGTAGCTCTTGTTACTCTTCGGGTTGCTCACCAACCGAAATATGGCAATTTTGGTTATTAACGTATTTATTGAGCAAGAAATGTGCTTCATCACTAAAGAAAATTTCACGATAAAACACCGGATTTTCAGTGAGTTTTTCTAGAACAAACGAAACTGAACAAAAATGGCAAAGCAGTTTGATATAAGTTACGCTGGATTTATAAAAAAAGCATATTTAAAATCAAACGTTACAATATATGTATATATGCATTTTTATTCTATTTTTCTTATCAAACCAACCAGTGGTTTTGACCAAGGCGAATTCAACTACAGGTGGTGTCGGAACTGCAACAATCCAAAAACAACAGAAACAACATTGGGTTTTTTGCATTGCATTGTTAGTGTTTACGGTCCAAAATGTCAACCATTCCTAACAAAACGCTAACAAATCAAGACAAATTGGCTCGAACTGTCAAAATCAGATGGCGTTTCGACACCACCTATAGTTGAATTCGCCTTGGTTTTGACAAATAACAATGTAGTATCATATAATGCACTCTGTTAATTATGTCTTAGGATTGTAGCGGCCTGTTTTTACACATTGCTATTTTAACAAAAAAGGCTTTTTGTCTCATTCTTCGAAAGCTGGCGTCGCAACTGATTTGGGCGTTTTTTATACGTCACTTTATTCACCTCTGCTATACTCTGTGATATTCTGGCTGAGCTTTAAGAAACTTTAGGACAGAATATAAATTTTTTGATAAATAAATCTTTATTTTCGAGAGACTGGTCTGGTCGACAAGAAATTTACTATTCCATATTTAAGTTCAAACGTAAGTGTGCAAAATCTAATTTACAGAAGTTTATACCTTAATTATAATTCTTAAGTTAGGTTCGTTTAAAATTTAATTCTGTAAACAGTGTCTCTTACAATTTTCAATTATATGGAATATTTTACTTAAAATTTTTTATATTATGCAATTTTTGTAGGACGTTTGTCGTTTACCCTGCGGCCACACGATCAACTTCTTGTTGATAGTCTTTTACATATACTGTTTGTCAAAATTTACATAAATTGAAAGCTGTGACGTAGGCTGTACGCAATTTGTAAGCAATTTACTTTCAAGATGTCATCAAGAAAACAATTTATACTGACAAACGAAAATTTTGCTCACTAAACTTGTAATCAGCTGTTTAATTGAACGTAAAATTGCCAAACAAATGGATAGTTAAAACTGAGAGCAATCTCGTGATCAATTTAAAAAGTGTGAATGTGTTAGTAAAAAATGAGAGTGAGAGCAAATTGAAAGGAATTGAAAGACAAAAATTGATCGTGTGGCCTCCAAGTTAGAAATGTAAGTTTTCAAATAGAACAATATGACATAAATATTTGTCTTGAAAAGCCGTCGTGAATTAAATTCCATTTTATTTTGAGAACATTCTCTTTTCCTATGCTCTCACATATATACACTTATTCTACCAACAATGCTGTCAAGGCGAATTTATGTATACCAAAAACACAGCAATGTATTTTTTTGTTGCTTTCATTGGTCGATATGTCAAAAACACAAGCAACTTTTGACATTTCTCTCTCTAAGTAAAAAAAAAGTAGCACAGCTGTGCTTTCAACGCCACCTGATAAATTAATTCGCCTTGAATGCTGTCATACTTTCATTAAATTTTATACGTTTTGTAAATAGAAAATGAAAGATAAAACAAAATAAAAAATTAACACAATAAAATAAAAAAGAATTTGAAGTTACTGCCGACGTTTTAATTATGGGCTTTAGGATTTTTGCCTGAAGTTGAAGACTGAATTCTGTTTAGTACAGTTCTGTTTAAACACTAAAATATTAGAATTTTGTAAAATTATTAAGTTATAAAAACTGATGGGTTATTTCGTAAATGTCTTTACCTTGCCTTAAGAAAATTTTCATATAAGTTTGTTTTTAATTTTAAAAATTTGTTTGTATACAAGGCGAATTCATTACAGGTGATCCTAAAAGCCCTGCTGATAACTTGTTTTCTTTAGCTTTATAATTGTTGGATGTCAAAATTTTGTTTATTATCTTTGTTTCTGTTTTGATTTGTTTCGGTTTTTGACATTGTACAATGATTTTACAAAAACAAATTACTTGTGGTTTTTGTGCGAGTTGTTCTTGTTGTACTATCGAGATTACCTGGAATGAATTCGCCTTGTTTGTATATAATTCTAAAGCTACGGTCACACTTATTAAATATTTGACCAAATAATTTAACATGGTATTAATATCACAAAATAAAACTAATTAAGATATGGGTTTTATAGACAAAATAAGTATTGGAATTAAGGGAAATTATATTTTAGTTTTCCTGTTGGCCCCGTTTTTCCCGTCAAATATTTGACAACTGTGACCTTAGCTTAAGAAAGGTGAAGCTTTTTTTTTTTCAGAAAATAATGGGGTTAGTTTAACAAATAAAATCAACGTTTTTATACTTACTGCTTCGTTTTCTTATCTTTGATGATGAGCTTGAATTTTGATTCGCGACGTGGTCTGTGTCATCCTGATTCGATAATACTTCAGCATCATCATTGTCATCTTCATCATCCTCATCACATATAGAAGCCATTAAAAGCTGAGACACAGAAGGTATTTCCGCCACCGGAATTGAAACCCCGTAAATATTCTTGTGAATATCTTTTGGATGCCCCGTACAATTTGCTAACAGATTCACACAAGCCTCCTCTATGCTTAGCAAGGATGTGCAAGTTGCAATATGTTTTTTAAGCAATGGTCCTCTCAATTTTTGTGGGATTTTTGCTCCACATTCAGACAAGTATTGTTTAAGGAGGGGACTAGCTCGGTAATAGGAATTGGACAAATTTTGACTGGCGAAAATGTAATTATTTCTTTCGTTTTTTATCCCTGCATTTTTTCTATATTTTAGAATGAGACCAATTGATTTTATACCCAAGGGGCTTAGCAAAACACTAACATTCCTTTCTTGTTCACCTCGTAATGTCAAGCGAACAAATTGATTCGCAAATGCAATTGCTTCTGTAGACATATTCTCAGTGATTTCTTTTTGAATATTTTCCGTTATTACCTCTTTGTTTACGTAGTGGCTGATTGTGAGGCGCTCTATATCTCCTAGCTGTCTTCTATTGAACATCAGAATATATATTAGCGTGGTTTTAACTAATTCTGTCCAGCAACTTTTATCAAATTCGATTTCTAATACTGCAATCGCTCTAAACATTTTATCTTTTAAAAGCGAATACAATTTCTTGATTTCATTTTTTTGGGGAAGAACTGTTCTTTTTTGCTTTTGGTTATCTTCAAATGATGTTTTATTATATAAAACCGGTATCTTCTCCTCCCACAGTAGCCAAAAATTTTCAAATTCTTTTCTGGACTCATCTGCGTTTATTTTAATAAACTCACTTCTTAGTTCTGAAGCGCATCTTTTGACTAACGACGTCAACAGTTGAGCAACTCCAGGCGTTCTGAACCACATTAACTCGTTGTCCCAGTTTGCTACTTTTTTCAGCGCTTCTACACATGTATCAAAATATTCAGGTTTAAAAATGTCTTTAAACTGTTCAATTCTCTTATCGAGTTTTTTTATTTCGGTTAAATATCGTCCCAGCATCCTTAATCGATTCCTAATGATTTCCAAATGGTGACTTAACGTGTACTTTTCTGATAACTTGTTTCCATATTTAATAATTAATTCATCGTTTTGAAAGGCTTTAGTAACAGCATCATTTCGAAAAGCTGGAAAAACTGCCCGTAGTTTTAAATTAGCCGCTGCGTGAATATGTTGGGTAAATTTTCTCTTACTAGACTTTTTATCAACGCATTTCAATAAATGTTTCTGTAAATTGCTCTCTAAATAAAATGTCTTGCAGTACTTGCAACTCACATAATCATCAGATTTGTTCCTTCGTTTGGGAACCCGTTGCCTGCCCACAATTAATATTCCTGTATTGTACTCTTTACTGGTATTGTGTATAAGATCCCCCTTTCTCGTCAGTTCTGATATTACTTTCGTTCGTTCTTTGGATTTTGACGGCAACTTTAAAATTTCTTTAATTTCTCTTCTAGATTTATGTTTGTCGCACAAATGCCTGGATATTTTGGTTTGTAATGTTTTACAAAAAAGGCAAAAATGTGTTTTAAAAATTTGACTTTTATGAGGGACCTTCACCCCTGACAATTTCAATGGATCTTGTATCTTTTCAATGCTCGAATTTTGTGTTTCCAAAGCTATTTTTGTGGAGTCAGGATTTTCATTCGTGGTATCTATCGTTGAGTCCGAATGTATTATGTAACTAGATTCCGGAATGCTTTTGTTGTTAATACGGCGTTTTGCAGATGGAAGCATTTTTGATAAAGGCACGTCGGAGGAAGAGTCCGAGCTGAGACTATCGACAGGTGCCGATTCGAGATATATTTTTGTAGTCGCACTAGGTGTTGTTGCTAAATTTGAATTGTCTGCGGGAGAAATTGATCTTGAATTGTTATGAGCATTTTTAAAAAGTAATGGTGATAAACTAGCTTGATGTTCTTCCTTGTCTGGAGCAGTTGAAAGTAATTTTAAAGATTCCTTAGATATTGAGATGATGGATAAAGTGGAATTGGAACTATCGTCATGTGTGGATTCTAGAGAAAACATGTTTGCAGAGGACGAACAAGGTGTTGTAGCTAAACTTTTATTATTTGCTGTGGATAATGATCTTGAATTATTTTGAGAATTTTCAGAAAGCAATGATGTTAAACAATTTTGTGATTTTTCCTTGTCTGATGCAGTTGAAAATAGTTGGGAAGATTTCTGTGATTCTGAGGGAAAGCAGAATGCAGGTTCTTGCGATATCTCTCCACGAGATAACATTGAAGTATTAACTTTACAATTTAATTTTAAATTTTGAATGTTTAGCTTTTCTATTACGGGTACTAGTTGCACTGAAGATGATAAAGAAAATAGTGCTGTACATGATTCATCTGAAAATTTAGAACGCAATTAAAAACATGTGATTAAGTAAAATTTAGCATTAAGAAAATAAATGGATTGACAATTCTATTAAAAACATTACATGGGTATGGTAATAAAGTCAAAAACAAAAACAAATTTTTTTTTTAAACTAATGTTTGCAAATATGTTTGATTCGCATACATATGTTTTGCTGCATTGATGTTAAAAACAAGAAGGCAGTAATTTACTACATTTAAATTAATATAATAATAAGGTATGTGATAAAAATCGATTTTAAAACGATCGTTTTGGCTTGTGTTATGATTTTTAACCGATTTTTAATTCCATTTTTTAATTTAAATCTTAATTTTCTGTTAAGAACGCAGTTCAATTAACCCGTTAGACGACCGTTTCATGTGGTAAATTTAATAGAGCTACGCAATCCCCTGGTCTCTATCTCTTATGGTTTTTGAGATATTACGAAGCCATTTCATTGTATATGGGCATTTCCTCCGAATGGTCAACCATGATGGAAAAATAAAATGTTGACAATCATCCTGTGTTATTGTTTATAATTATAATAAAAGTCTATGTTTTTATAATAGAATGGTATGTATATATATGCTATGCTACGACATCTCAGCTGTTTGACTTGAGGAAATTCGCCTGGAAACTGGAAAAATTTATATTTTCTTTTTTAAGTTTCTTCTAAAGAAAGACATTTTTATATTTAGTTATTTTACATGGCAAAAAATTTGTTTTCTTTGCACTCTTTCGTTAAAATCTCTCTATTACAGTCAATTAAGAAGAGAAAAGTGTAAGGAGAACAAAAAAGTTCGATTAACGGTTAATTAACGGTTAAAACATATGGAACAATTGTACGTTCGCGACCTGTACGTTCGCGAACGGTACTTAAGAAAATTAAACAAAAAACAAAAGAGATATTTTATTGCGTAAATGCTACATTTATACACTTTTAAAATAAATTAATCACTTTTGAATATTCCGTTCCATTTCGCAGATTTTTACATTTCACAACTGTCAGCCAAAGTTGACTTCTATTTTGCGTAAGTTCGTGTCCACATGTTTATAACTATCATTATGAAAACTTAAACTCGATGAAATCCATATTTTGCACTAAACATAGAGCTTGAGTTACGCAGGCAGGTAAAGCATTGAACGTAGGTCATATATAAACCCGTTTCCTTAAATCACTTTAAGGCGAAAACATCTCAAAAAGATGTAGTTACCTAGATAATATTTGGCATTAAGAATTCTTATATTATTATTCTTAACCTCATAACATAATTTTGTTTTAACAGGTCCATAATTGCATATGGGACCTAAGAAGGGAACACTCTTAGAAATTTGTCTGTAAATATCATATGTTCGGAATTTACCGACTATACTTTTTAATTTGTCCTTTTTTGTACAAGTTTTCTTTTTTATAATTAAGCGGTAATTTGAGAACAGGTGTAATTTCATATAAATTGGGTAATTTTGCATCATCTCAAGTGTAGTTTTGGATTTTGCTGGTGGTAACACTGGTCCGATCGATTAATCGATTTCGGTATAGGTAAAAAAAATTAGCAAAATCGGCCAATAATCGGTGCTCGGCATTAATTTGTCCGATTTTTGCATTTAACTAAAAAATTATAACAATACGAATATGGAAATTTTTCTTCGTTTTATAAATTATTTTAAACATGAAAATAAAAAAATTTATGTTTTTCTTCTTGCAGTGTTGTTTTTGTTTTAACACAAAACACGTAAAACAGAATTTTATGGATTCAATATTGAACAATGTTATTTTAATATTTTTTATTAAAATTGATATGAAACAACGATAATTTTAAATAAAGTCCGTACTTTTGTAGCAATTTACTATGATTTCAAACGCCATGTTAATAGGTGCGTTTGAGTACTTTTACAGTAAAGTGCAGTAAATGAGTAAAATTAAAAATTTGCTCTCACAAAAAGCTGTTGTCCAAAAAAGTACGCGAACGCAAAATTTGTAAAAATTCGTAAAATAAAGGCAAAAGCTGATGTCAAATTATTAAAGTGTTGAAAAATGTTTACACTTTTGACTACTTAACTCGTTTTCTTATCGGTACTCGATTAAATAATTTTTATAACATGAATATTTTTGGAAAATACAAACAAATTATTTTATGTAATCTTTCATATTTGTTTGTTTTTTATTTTATTTGAATTTGCTAATTTGTGTCCGGCTAAATTTTATCAATAGTTCACGAATACTTTTTTTTACTATTGATAACTTTAAAAACAAGGGCAGTTCTAAGTACCCGAGTACTTGACACTTTTACAACTCCAAAAAATTAACATAACAAAACAAAGTTTCAAAAGTTGGTATTTAGCCATATAAATTCTTAACAAACAAGTTTAATTAATTAATATTAATTCATTTTTTGTTTTTATTTTAGTTTTATTTCAACTTCTCTTTTTTTAAAAAATTTTTTCACAATTTGTATGCCTTTTGCTTGCTACTTTTGTTTGTTTACCTTTTGAAACATATGTTTTTTTGTTTTACTAAATTTTACTTCAAAAATTTCTGCAGTAAAAATTTGTAAGTACTCAGTCAAGAACTGTCACTTTACGCTCTCAATTTGTGTTCTCATTTACAGTATTTTGTGTACGCGAACGCAATTTAGTAAAATGCAGCAAAGTTCAGTAAAAAATAGTAAAAACTTTTGTGTTCTCGAACGCAGCTAATGTGACATTGGTATTTTTTCTGTGTGTGTTCACTTTCTTGTTTAATAAAACCCACATAAAAGAAATAAAAAAAAATGGAGATAAAACAACTAGATTGACCTAAAAATAGCTAAATTGCCATTATTTATTAATAATAACTGCCAACTTAACTACATATAAAACGCGCTGTCAAAATAGAATTTTCCAATTGTAAAGCATTGACGTCGCGCTATTTAGGGATGTTTCATACAAATTGTATTGGCATGACGATTTTAGACAACTGGAAAACACATGTCGCTTTTGTTTAGGTACGGCTCTTTGATTTAACAATTGACTTAAAATTACCCATGATTCTCATATACAGACACATATAATACACATTTGTACATTTAATTGGAATATAATAGCGGTTTTCACCCTTGATAGTAAATTCACTTGTAGACCGCGTTAATCTTATTAATTTAGTTAAAGTACATACCCACTAACATTTACAACACTGCAACAACAAAATGTATTAGACTAAAATTTACTATGCTGTGGTTGGAAAATCCAACAAAAAGATGTAGTAAACACTTGTGTTAGTCCCAATTTACATTATACGATTTTTGTCGTTGCGATTAGTGTCGTTTCTTCTTTGAAGTCGGTCTTATGTTCACATTGTACGATTTTTGTCGTTACAACTTCTTGTGTATACATATAATTTGACACTACGAATGAATGAACAAAACGAATCGTAGAGTACACTCGCTTGTGTACTCCTTTTAATTTATCCCTCCCCTCTCGCCAATAAGGTAAGAATCGCAACGACAAAAATCGTATAATGTAAATTGGGACTTAATTTGCCAGAATAAAACAGTTGACGAAACTCTTTCTGTCTCTTTCTCTCACTCAGATAATTCATTAATTTTAAATACATACGGAAAAGTCACTCAAACTTTGTAGTATAAAATCGTATTAAATAAAGACGCGTTGTACACTTAATACAAAGGGTGAAAACTGAGTTGTTTTAAGTTATCGATTCTTTGGGAAAACATTCGGATACTTAACAAAAATAAAAATATTGGGAAAGCAGACTTAAATTATAGTTCGCACTAGTGATGAGCGATCCCCTGATTTTTAAAGAACATCGTGATTTAAAAATCACTGCTCCTTAAAACTGTGATTGTGATCACGGTTTGTCAGTTTTAAGTTCTTTTATAGCAATTGCGGCTAAGCTATATGGACAATACGCGTACATACTTGACTAAATAAACTTTGGCTTTAAATTAAATACTTATAAGGTAGAAGAAAAAACAAAAGGAACAGAAACATAATTCGTTATTGCATTCAAAAAACGCTATTACCCACACAAACAGTGGAATCTCATAAATTTGTGTATGTATCAAAAAAACAAAAAGACCGACTTAGCAAGTACCTGTTACTTGACAAATTTGGTCACAACAGTGATTAAATCACAGGTACAGAAATATTGCTCATCTCTAGTTTGCACTGTGTTAAGCCAACGATGTACAAGCTTTTGTAGAAAATATAAAGACTGAAAATAAATTACCGCTGGCAAAGTATTGAGTAGTGGGTACCGAGTATTTGCACTTTTTATGAGTACTTAATACTCAAACGTAGTAAGTCAATGCTTTCAGAACTACATATTTTTTTTGAACAAGTTCAATGGAAAATTAAACGCATCTCTTTTAAAGTACAAATTTGTTTAAAAATACTTCCTAGCAATAAATCTTTGAAATATAAACACCAGTCAAAAATAAATATAAATTTAGTTATCAAGTGCGATGTGTATGTGTTGGTAACATGTACAGCTGAACCTCGATTATTCGTATCGCACAGGACCGAACTACATACATATATACGGATAATCGAACACAGTTAATAGATATAGTCAACCCAATTATGAATAAAAATTCCCAGGGATTATTCTCCCTTCTCCCTTCTCCCATTTTTCTATGTGAATTCAATTGTAAAAATGGGAAAAGGGAAAAAACTCCCGGAGAAAATTTATTCATAATTGGGCTGAATATGAGAACACAAAAAATTACATTTTTTTTTTTAACTTAAAATGTTACTTCCAAATATTGAAATTTTGGTTTTGTTTTAATGGTAAGTTAAGCGAGTCACTTTTGCGCTCGCGTTCTACAAACAGGCAGTTAGACTATATTTAATAAAGGTATTTTAAGTTAGTCGGTTCTACATTTGTATGTATGTATTTTTATGTAATATCGATATTACATAGATCTATAAACAAATGTGCATACATACAAAAAATGGGAATCACCGAATTTGAATTATTGATTGTATTTGATTGGAACAGAAAACAAATTCATACGAATATTAGAGGTGAAGCACGGGGTAAACTCATGGATAATAGAGGTTGTTAAAGAAAGCGAGCAGCATGCCGGTTAAAAGATGTAACCGGTTAATAGAGGCCCGAATAACCGAGGTTTAACTGTAGTTTGTTTTTTTTTTAGAACAGCCACACATAAGATTCAAAGCAGTTCAAAAGTTGTTGTAAAAATAAAAATAGTTGGATTTTTTTTTTGTCGGAAAATATTTAATTATTTTTCATATACATACATACAGACATAGATAATAAAATGTTATTAAAAAATTTTAAATTTAATTGTTTTTTTCAATACATCCTTAAACTAAACATAAACTGCCGTATTCATAAAAAACTAATTTGGATATGAAATACATTTTAAGGAAAATTTGTATGGAAATTTAGTTTTAAAATACGTTTGAAATATATTTTATTTTTTATGAATACAAATTAAAGAAATTACGTGAACACACACCAATTTGACTTGAAAGTTTTTTAAAAAATCAGTAGTATATTGTATTTTGATTTTCTTCAAACTCGCATCAAACCATACGAGTTTATTACTAAAGCTATGTTCACACCTATTAAATATTTGACGTCCTACACGTAACCATAGGGTTGCCAGACGTACTGTTTTTAGCAGTACATGTACTGCTAAATTTAAATTCTCATTTAAATTGTATTGTAGTTTCGATCGATATCGAATGCCGTAATTTGGCCCCTGATTTTTTTCAATTGTACTGTTGTACGCACAACAGCCAAAACAGTAAGCAAATGTACTGTTTTTACACGTTGTACTGATTTTTGTACTTTTTTTTTGGTTCAGTCTATAAATAACAAATTTATTAAGAAAAGCACTGTTAAAGTAATTGAAGCACAGCCGCGAATAACGTTGTAAGTTACAAAATAAATATTTTTCAGGAGAGCAAAAAAACGTTTTTAGAAGGCAGGATTATTCATTTTTTAATTTTTTTTTTAGTAGAAAAACGTTTCATATCCACAATCGCGATGTCATTTAAAATGTTTTCCACTACGCAAGCGGCTTTTAAAACGTTATTCCACCTTGAAAAACCAGTTCGTTTGTATCATTTTGTTAGTAACTTACAACGTTCTTCCACTGGCTGACTCTTTGTATCGCATTTTGATGGTGTTAAGGTGCATAATTTTGGGTGAATTGACGTTTAAACAGTGTAAGAGTAATGTTAACGCTAATCTGCAAAAAAACTGTTTTTGCAAAAAGTGGCTTTTACAACGTTATTCGCGGCTTTGCTTCAATTCATATTTGAGCGTTTCAAATGGTATGATATCAAGTCATATTGTCATAATAACCTAATATTTTACAATACAATACAAAAACTTTTAGAAAACCTATTGTTAACTGGCAGTTATAGTAATGCATAGTTAATTAGAGCTGAGTTTGGTGAAATTGGCCTTAATAAATAAAAACGATTGTTTGAAATTAGAAAATTCATATAGGAAACAATCATTTTATCAAATTCTATATGACATGTGCAACTATGTGTGTGGTGAAAATTGATTTAAATACCAATATGTTTTAGGAAAATCCTACTTCCACAATCAATGTATTAATTTTTTTAAGCAAGGTTAGGTTCAAGGCGAATTCATGTATACGGTGGTGTCACTTATACAACAAGTAGCAACACTAAAAACACAACAATGTATGTTTTTGTTGCTTTCGTTGATAGATATGTCAAAAACGGCTGTGGGAAAAATCGCCCAAAGAAAAATGGCCCAAAAAAAGAAATGAAAAATCGCCCAAAAAAATTCCATGTAAAATTGGGCCTAAATTCATATGAAAAGTGACCTAAAATTTTTGGGCTATTTTTCGTTATTGTTGGGTGATTTTTCGTTTTTTAAATTTGGGTGATTTTTCATTATGAAAAATCACCCCAAAATGTTGTATGAAAAATGGCCCATTTTTTGGATTTTCTCCTCTATGGTATAACAAACACCGGCTTCGCTTACTAAAGCTTCTCTGCACAGCCGGCCTTCGGCCGGGCGCATGGATTTTCTGCTCTATGGTATAACAAATACCGGCTTCGCTAACTAAAGCTTCTCTGCACAGCCGGCGTTTGGCCGGGCGCGAGGATTTTCTCCTCTATGTTATAACAAACACCGGCTTCGCTAAGTAAAGCTTCTAAAATCTGCATTGTTTCCAAATGAAAGCCGACTATGCAGAGAAGCTTTAGTTAGCGAAGCCGGTGTTTGTTATACCATAGAGGAGAAAATCCTTGCGCCCGGCCGAAGGCCGGCTGTGCAGAGAAGCTTTAGTTAGCGCAGTGTCACTATGACACTGGACGTTATAACATGCCACCGAGAAAAAATTCGTTTTTGCTTTTTGGGTCATTTTTGATTTTTTTTTTGGGCCCTTTTTCGTTTCTTTTGGGCAAAATTTCATATATAACTTTTTGGGTCATTTTTCGTGTTCTGTTGGGCGATTCTTCATTTGGGCGATTTTTCATTTTTTTTTTGGGCCATTTTTCTTTGGGCGATTTTTCCCACAGCCGTCAAAAACACTAGCAACTTTTGATATTTCTCTCTCTTACACGCAATTATAACGATGATTTAACAGACATGTCTTTTTTGTATTTCTTTTTTAAAGAAACTTTCAAAAACTTTTAAAATTTTCACTATTGTGCTGTTTTCACAACACAAGTGATTGAACGTCTAGTAAAATTTATATGAAAAGCACTCAGATTTTTGAGTGTTTTTCATATAAATTTAACTACACGTTCAAGCACTTGTGTTGTGAAAACAGCACATACGTTTCATTTTTCAGTCAGAATTGAATTTTTCTGATTTCCTCAGTTCCTTATTCGTATAAAAATATTTAAAATTTCGTTATTCCACATAATTTTGATATATTTTGAATTTTTTTTAATCAAATTTTTTATTTTTCTACATATATTTTTTAGAGATGAACGATCCCGTGATTTTTAAATAAGATTGCGATTAGTGAACGTGATTAATAAATCAATGTTGCTTAAAACTGTGATTGTGATCACGGGTTGTCAGTTTTCAGTTCTTTTATAACAATTGCGGCCAAGCCTGTGGCCCAGCTATATGTACAATACACGAGCTTTCGCAGAAGAGCTTTTGTAAATACTTTGCAAAGAAACAGCAGCAATTTGTAAGAGCTTTTATAGCTGTTTAAGGCCGGTATTCACTATCCTATTAAGTCGCACGATATGTCAAAAAAATCGTGTGTGCTCGTAAGGTATGACAGTTTGGCTTAAAAATGAATTGAGTGACAGATTTTTTTGACAAGTCTGTCCGACTTGCATATGTTTATGAATATTTTCATAAAATGATAGATTATATGCGATCAGAGTTGCATTTTCCCGTAAAGTACATGAGTCGTTTGAGTTTGCATCTTTTTTGTGGGATAGTGCGACATTGGCAGCAAATTTTGCAGAAATTTTTTTATGTCGGATAGAATTCCGGCAGATTTTCGTCTGAATAAATCGCACGATTATGTAGGATAGTGAATAACGGCCTTTACTCGCATATACATATGTACATACTGGACTAAATTAGTAATAAGGTAGAAGAGAGAACGAAAGGAACAGAAACATAATTCGTTATTGCATTCAAAAAACCCTATTACCCACACAAACAGTGAAATCTCATAAATTTGGATATGTATCAAAAAAACAAAAAGACCGACTTAGCAAGTACCTGTTATTTGGTCACAACTGTGATTCGTTATTTTTCAGTAACAGTGATTAAATCACAGGTACAGAAATATCGTTCATCTCTAATATTTTTATAAACACTTGTCACTTTGCAATAAGAATAAAACATAAATTAAAAAAACACAAATAAGTTCAAAGAGGAATGTCAAAAAAGAAACACAGAAAGTACGATTCATGTCTTTTTTTCTACCCTGCTTACTTCTCTACCTCGATCGCTTTCAAACGAAAAAAAGACATGATTTAAAAATAGGGGAAAATCATCGGGAAAATTGACCTAAAAAATGAATTCGCCTTGGTTAGGGTTTTCTCTCTTGGTCACTTTCGATGTTGGTCATTCTTACAGCCGTACCTAATCAAGAGCGGAAGGCGGAACGTTTTCTTCCGCGTAGCTTTAACGTTGATATGCCATACTCAAGGCGAATTCATTTATCAGGTGGCGTTGAAATCACAGCTGTGCTACTTTTTTTTTCTTACTTAGACAGAAATGTCAAAAGTTGCTTGTGTTTTTGACATATCGATCGACGAAAGCAACAAAAAAATACATTGGTGTGTTTTTGGTGTTGTTACTTGTTGTAGTATCGACACCACCGTATACATGAATTCGCCTTGGCCATACCTAAACAAGAGCGTCAGCGTTGCGTCACAAACAGTAGTGTTAACTTTCGTGCTTACTAAAACTCTCATAAACGAAATAAGAAATTGAATAAAAGCCACTAGTTTGATCTAAAAATAGCTAATTTGCCATTTTTTATTATCAAAATATTAAAACAGGGTTGTCAAAACAACAAATCAAGCAAGTCCCAATTTACATTATACGATTTTTGTCGTTGCGATTCTTACCTTATTGGCGAGAGGGGAGAGAGGAATTAAAAGGGGTACACAAGCGAGTGTACTCTACGATTCGTTTTGTTCATTCATTCGTAGTGTCAAATTATATGTATACACAAGAAGTTGTAACGACAAAAATCGTACAATGTGAACATAAGACCGACTTCAAAGAAGAAACGACAATAATCGCAAAAATCAACAATTAAAAGAAAATTAATAATATATGCTTTGGTTTTGTATGTTTTACTTAAGTGTTATTTATGTTCACACGAAAAAGTTGTTAAATGCTACTTTTAATTTGTTAGACATTTTTTCAAAATTGAACTGTCTTAACTACTGTCTGGACGTCTACGTCACGAAGACAGTAAGTAGTGTTTTTGGCAACTATTATGCCAGTACTGTCAAATGTAAAGGCTGTGTTACAGCATTGTTATTGATTTCCTGTCTTTATATTTTGAAAAAAAAAAAACGTTTTTTTTTGCAAACATTTTTTAACAAAGCAACATTTAAACCACAATATTTAAGCATTTTACATTGGAACATTAACTATGCCCAAAAGCTTCGTTTGTGACGCAAATGGTGTCATTTCGTATGCGAAATGCCATAAAATTTGAATCTTTCCTTAACTTTTCCAGTATATTTCTTTATTTTATTGTTTTTGCATATTGAATCAAAAGATTAAAATATGTATTTAATAATTTAAGTACATACGTTTTCTTGTACTGTTTTTTTGATTCATGGTACTGTTTTTCTGAATTTAAAATCTGGCTACCCTACGTAACCATTAGCTTTATTAAAAGAATAGTTTGCTTTTGTAAAACGTCTGATAGATCAAACATCATTTAACAGTTCATTAATTGAATTATACAATTATCTTCTTACAAATAAAGATAAGGAAGGCAATAAAAATGGTTCAAAATAAAGCTAAAGTTTGATCAATTTGCTGGTCATGATTTTTAGTATTTTTTCGTCAAATATTTGTTAGGTCTGCACATAAATATGTACCTTAACACAATTTTAAATATACATATAAGTTTGATGAGCCAAAGTGATGTGTGCCAATGCCACTTAAAACAAATTTGAAAAAAAAAAGATCATAATTTGCGAACTTATTAAACTAAATTCTTAGATGCTTCAAAAAATTAATGAAAAAAAGAAAAACTTAATTTTTAGATTACTACATCTATATTAAGCAGATGAATCTTAAACTTTAAAAAATATAATTAATATTATTTTGTTATGTCAGACAAATATTTTCTAGCAATTGCTTTGAATTTTAGGTTGAAAGTTTCGCTAAAATTATTTAAATTACCGAAGGCATAAACCCAGTTCTTAACAACTAAATTACTTGGACTATTCGACATACTAATATCACTGATGAACAGTTCTGGAAATGCAAAATCATTAGCATCCGTTGAAATATCCGACTCCAGATTATTATTCAATTCGAAAGGGATGTTAATATTTAGTTTACCATAATTGTTTGTAGAAGTTTTTGCAGAGGACAGGCTGCGTACGATTTCATCCAACTTTTTATAATATCTTTCATTGATGCGACAACGATTGTCGGGATCTTGTTTCTTATAAGCAAAATACATTTCAGTTTGATGTTTAAAGGCCAACATGCAGTCAGTAACTGAGAAAATATAGAAAATGTGTTAAGCCAAGTCAAGACGATATGTTGAATCAACATATTTATGGTGAAAAATGTCCTACCAGTGCCAACATTTAGTGTCAGTGATGTTATAACCTTTTTTGAAAAGTCTCTACGCAGCCCGAAAAATCCCTATTTTTCCCAGCGCGCTCAAAAAATTGTCCCTACAAAATCCCTACAAATTTTATATGATAATACATATATCAATGCAAATAAAGGCATTGGTGTCAAAGTATTTACATTTTGTTTAAAGTTGTTATACATAAAATTAAAATAAAAACATATTTGTTTTTCTTTATTATTGTATATTAAATTTGAATTCAAGTTAAATTTAACAAAACTCAAGAAGAGTAAATTGTAAATTATACAAAATTACAATGTAGGAGCAAGGCTTGTGTAGGAGATTATAATTATTTAAAATTGATATTCGGGCGTGTTCTAGAAATCGAAATGAAGTGGATTCAAAATCGAGCCAATTTTCAAAGCGACCCTGTACTGAAAGTTCATAAAAATATTCCATTTTATCTATATGATTTTTTGAGTACAAATTAGCTTTACAAGAACATCTCTTAAAACCAAGAAAAACAAAACAGTTGGTTTGTAAATAACTAAACCTTAAAGCCCGTTCCATTTCGATTTCTAGAACATGCACGATTAATAAGATTTAACAAACATAGAATTTAATTTGAATTCATGATAATAGGTGCTAATAGTTTTTACTATTTTTTTTTTTACTGAATTTTACTGCATTTTACTAAATTGCGTTCGCGTACACAAAATTTAGTAAATTAGAACACAAATTGAGAGCGTAAAGTGACAGTTCTTGACTGAGTACTTACAAATTTTTACTGCCGAAATTTTTGCAGTAAAATTTAGTAAAACAAAAAAAAAAAAAAAAACACGCTTTAAAAAGTAAACAAACAAAAGTACATACAGCCTTTTTACTATTTTTCCAGATCAACTAGAAATCCTAACTTAATTTTGTCTAGAATTAATAATTCTTACTACAATAAATCATTAATAGTGAGAACATGTAGGCTTTATAACGATCTTCCCATCAGCCTCAGAACCTTTGAATTGTCACCTTCAAGCTTTAAACGAAAGCTGTTCAATTTGTATCATTAAGTATCCGTATTTTCATCCAAGGATTACCCAATTATTAGTAGTTAATTAGTTATTAAGTTTATTACAAACAAAAAGCATACAAATTGTGAAAAAAAAATGTTTTAAAAAAAGAAAAGTTGAAAAAAACTAAAAAAAGAAAAAGTGAATAATTAATTAAACTTGTTTGTGAAGCATTTATATGGCTAAATACCAACATTTGAAGCTTTTTTTTGGATATGTTAATTTTTTTGGAGTTGCATGGTAACACAACGAAAACTAATTAATGGACTCACGTGAGCTGTGCTTGATCACAGATGACAATTGAACCTAACCTAACCTATCCTATATTAAGCTAATTTTTACAAATAAAATAGAGAATATCTAAAAATGGCCAAAAATGGTCTCACCCATATTTTCTGAGCATATTTGCTACACAATACTTTAAATAATTTTACTAAGCTTGGCCACAACAAGTTGCAGCTTTTGGTGAAATAAGAAGAAAACTGTTACAATCTCATAGCAAAAACGAGAATAATTTTTTTTTCTCATTTTTAAAGTATGTAACAAAGATGTGTTCAAAATGTGAAAATAAATAAAAAAGGCTATCCAAAATTTTTGTCGCAGCAGCAGACTTAGTGCGATTTCATTTAAAAATTCGGAATTATATGAGTCATTCAGAAACGCAGATAATGAAAATGTATTTAAGTCTGCTATATTGGGAAAACTACTCGATTTACCAGGAAACCACGAACTGGGTGTTCAAAGCAAAATTCACTTCGTTTACCTAACAATTAATAAAAAATGGCTTGCAAAGAAAATATTTAAGAAAAACAACCCAGACTGGCTAAATGCAGTAGGTTAGGTTAGGTTAAATGGGTAGCCGTCACGAAGACGACTCACTTGGGTCCTTATAGTGGTCCCTTTGTGATACCCCCAGCCAGTGACAAGGGTCAGCCAGTATCCACCAGACTATTCCCCAGAGGTCACCGCAGTCTCGAACCACCCCGATTCCCTGCAGAACAGGTAGATCGATTTCAGTCCCGCATTGGACAAATCGTCCAGACATGGCAATTCCGGTCTCCCAAAATGCCTCAACCTAGCGCCCGCCAGTCCGGGGCATTGGCAGAGGAAGTGAAACACCGTCTCCTCCTCCTCCACATCATGACAACTCCTGCAGTAGTCATTGTACGCAAGACCCATCCTCCTAGCATGAGTCCCTATCGCCCAGTGACCCGTGATGACCGACATCACTGTCCTTATCCGATCCCTGCCGAGACCGAGTAGTACGCGCGTTCTCGCCGCGTCATAGCCAGGCCATAGAGTCCTGGCCATCAAACAGGTATGCTCGCCCTGCCATCTCTCCTGAGCCCTTCTGTACGATTCCCGTCTGATGAGAGTCCTGCAGCGGGCCATTGAAGTGCCAATCAGGCCGTCGACGAACATGTCGTCCAAGAGACAGCCTTGTTTGGCTAGACTGTCCGCAGTATGGTTGCCCAGGAGCCCACTGTGTCCTGGTACCCATGCCAGCGTTACACTGGAATGTTTCGCGATCTCATTTAGAGACATCCGGCATTCCACTGTTAACATAGATGTCGTAAAGACACCAGCCAGAGCTGCAATGGCAGCCTTGCTGTCCGTAAATATACATATATCCCTCGATATACGATAGTACCTCAGCCAGTTTGCCGCCCGCCTTATGGCAGAAATTTCCGCCTGCAGCACACTGCTGCCATCTGGCAGCCTAAAAGAGACCCTGATGTCCAATTCCTCGATGAAGAAACCTCCACCCACTCTGTCGCCCATCCTGGAACCATCGGTGTAGACCCGCAGGGTCGGCTCCAAAGATCGCGTGTTATCGAGCAGCTCATCATAGTTGCCATGATGAACCGCGAACAAAGCACCGAAAAAGGGTTCCGGAGTGCAATAGTCCAGCCCCGCCAGGTCCTGAGACGCGCGAAGCGTGACCCTGGCATGACCATAGTTCCGCGAAGACCATAGGCCCACCGCCCCCAGTCTCATAGCGGAAGTCAAGGCCTTTTGTTCGGCCATGATATCAATCGTAATGCAGTAAATACTTTTGAAAATATCGAAAAACCGCATACATCCTCTAACAGCAAAAGAGGAAGACCTGCAAAATCTATAAACGAGTGTTCTGAGTACACAAGAAAGCGTATACTTCAAAATGCCACACAAGATATATCTAAATAGCATCTTACAGAAGCATTATGTCTTAAGTATGTAAAAGACATTACAAAAGTTGTGGTGCTTGCAAGCTCAGTTCGACTGCAGAGGATCAAAGAGTGTATTACAACTCCTCCAAATGCTTTACCCAGAAAGTATAGCAAAGAAGAAGCCTTGCGTTTATGGATTTGGGATTATCAAAGGAAAAATATTCTATTTTAAGAAGCTCTTTAAAAATTCATAATGTAAATATTCTTCCTGGTTACAAAAAGGTTCATCTGCCAAAAAAGGAAGCAGTGTCATCTAATGAAAAGGTTACTGAAGTATCAGTGTAGAGGTTAAAATGCAAGACTTGATGGATCATACAGCCAAGCGCCTTATTTAAAGTTTGTCTGAAGAGGAAACAGTATCACTTCCAGATAGACTTACATTGATAAACAAGTGGGGGTGTGATGGACCATCCGGTTAAAGTGCTTACAAACAAACAATATCGTCAAGTGACACAACTATTTCAGATGCAAATAAGTTTATGGCTTCAGTAGTTCCTTTACGACTGAGAAGTGAAATTGCTGGGCATTGGAAAAATCCTCGCCTTTTTCAACATGCAAAGCAGACTTCAGAAATAATCAAATCTACAGTACACGATTTAAAAAGAAAATTTCTGAACTAAAACCTTTGGTTCTTGAAATAAAGAATGGAAAAACTTTTTCTGAACTAAAACCTTTTGTTCTCGAAATAAAGAATGAAAAAACTTTTTTGATTGATTATGAATTTCTTCTTACAAAGCTGGATGGTACAGACTTAAATGTAATAACAGATATCGTCAACTTTAAAGTGTGCAATTTACAAAAAATCTCAGAAAGACTTTCAAAATATTGATGATTCAAGTGATGAGCAAATTTCTCTGATGAGGAATTTCTCCGTTATATGCCAGAATTAGGTAATTAATCGGTTAACCGTAAAATTGCCTATTTTCTTTTAATGATTACCCCGGTTAATTTCAGTCGATTAACCGATGCAATAAACATTTTTAACTTTTTGTAGTATTATAACATATTTTTTTGTGTTTTTGATTATATTTTTTAATTAATACATTTAATTAAAAAATACATATACAATATATTACATATTTATGAATTATTCTTCAGTTTGCTCGTTTTAGTTCAAGAATTGTTGTTTGTTATGTTATTGGTTTTTTTTACTAATAAACTCCAAATAATAAATAATTTATGAATTTGTATATATTGAAATTACTAAATTTATAAAAAAACTTTATTAATCGGTTATCCGATCAATAACAAAATTAACCGATTAAACCAAATCCTCGATTAATTATTCGAGCGATTAACCGATTAAAGCAAAAGACCGATTACATGATTACCCTACTGGGAACGCAACACCAAAAAAAAAAAAACTATAAAAAATATCTGAACGAAAATATTATATAAAATGAATTTCTTAAGAAGCTCGGACGTATATAAACGTATATTTTTGACAATTTTTTTTTTGTTTTTTGTTAATGTTTTTTAATATTTCTTCTTTTTTACATTCACTGAGAACTGATAGCGTAAAAAATTGTTCACGGGAGTTTCACGATAGCATTTTTCCCTTCGAGGGGAATTTCATGGGAACAAAATTTTACTTGTTTTTCGCGATAGGGGTGAATATGTTTTGCAAAGCGCACCAGGTAAAACTAGTAATATAGTATAAATTAACTTTGATTTAAGTATTAAAAATTCACAAAAATGTGTATTAGCGATACAAATAAAAACTTTATATAAAATAAAAATGTTAAATGTATACCGGAAAAATTATCCTTCTTTGACTGCAATTTTTAAAGCACCCTGTACTTCTAGCAGTATGTCGTAAACATTTTTTTGAAGCATAAAGTGTCCTCTTTCAATATCTTTTTGATTCTTTAGAATATTTTAATTATTTCAAAAGTTATGATTTTTGCAACGAAAAAAGTCAAAAGGTGCCACTGTGCGACGTAAAAAAAGCATTTTTAAAAACAGTATTGAACAGTATTGAATTCTGCATATCCAGAAAGATAATTCTAAAGCTTTCAAACAATACCAATATTACCATATAAGTTCAGAAATGTAGTAAAAATCGCCTATCTCGAAAACTATGCGTTTCCGAGACTTTTTAAATATTTAATTTTCTGTTTATTTTTCAATAAGGGGATAACCTATATAAATTCTATTTTTGTTTGGAGCCACGTTGGTACACTAGATTTGTTCAAAAATTTTAATAATTTCGCAGTAAATCTTTATTTTAGTTGTTATAAGAAAATCTGTACATTTAACAATCAATTAAATACTAATAATTTGTACTTATGTATTGGCATATGTGGATATGTAAAATAATATTTTAATATACTAATAAGGCGTTAATATAAAAATGTTTTGAAAGTTTTTATTTAGCATTCTTTTTTTTTCGTCTGTAGAACATTGTGAATTTTGCATTCTTCCAGAGAACTTTTAAGGCAACACTGAATGGAACAAAAAGAAAAAAAAAACATAAAAATTTAGGGAAAAAACTTAATAACATATGTACTTTTAATACACTACAAATAAACAAACTGAATAATTACTTGCTTTAGAAGCATGTAAATATTTAATATTTTCATTTTAAGCGCTCATCTTTTTCTTCGCTATGAAAATAACGCATAAACTCTCTTCAGCACATTTTTCAATTTAATATAATCAAATATATCAAAGCTGTTTGAGAAGCTGTTAGTGTCAAAATTAACCCCAATTTTAAATGTAAATAGATGTATTCCAAACCATCAATTCGGCTTTAGAAGAGAACATAGCACAATTGAACAAACCCATCGTATAGTAAACGCCATAAGAAAAACCTTTGAAGAAAAAAAATATTGTTCCGCCCTCTTCATCGATGTTTCTCAAGCTTTTGATAAAGTCTGGCATGAAGGCTTATTACATAAATTGAAGCTAAATTTACCAGTAAACACACACAAGCTGTTAGAAAGCTACTTAGTCGGTCGAAAGTTTATTATTAAAGAAGGTGCTTTTATAAGTTCTCCTCAGCCAATTGACGCTGGAGTCCCTCAGGGAAGCATCATGGGCCCACTGTTATACCTAATATATACCTCAGACATGCCAACAAACAACCACACCCTAACTTCAACATTTGCTGATGATACAGCTTTTTTAAGCGTGCACGAAAACTGTCATGAAGCTTCTCGCTACTTGCAGGATCATATATTTGAACTGGAAAAGTGGTTAAAACAATGGAGAATAAAGGTTAATGAGCAAAAATGCGTACATATAACATTCACCTTGCGTCGGGAGTCATGTTCCCCTATTAAAATCAATAATCAATTAGTGCCCCAACAATCGCATGTAAAATATCTCGGAATTCATCTAGATCGGCGTTTAACATGGAAATGCCATATAGAAGCAAAACTAACACAAATGAAACTAAAAGCAATTCAACTTAATTGGCTTATTGGAAGAAACTCTGTTCTTAGTCTCGATTGTAAACTTCTACTTTACAACTCTATCTTAAAACCAATTTGGTGCTACGGTATTCAGTTATGGGGCACTGCCTCGGCTTCTAATATCGAAAAAATTCAAAGGCGACAAAATAAACTTCTTCGAATAATCACAGCCGCTCCCTGGTATGTTAAACACTCAAATATTCACAAGGATCTCAATGTGCCGTTAGTAAAAACTATTATTACGAACTATGCAGTAAAATATTTAAAAAGACTTGAGTCGCACCCAAATCCACTAGCTCGAAATATTTTAAATTACAGCGGCCACTCTAGATTAAGGAGAAGAGATACAGCAGGACTCATCAGACAAGAAGAGCGCTAAACATCTACATATGTGAACAGAAACCGTGAAGAGAAAAATTTTCGTCTAGCAATGGCAGGACAAAAATAAAGTATTAGTATAAGATTTGATTAATTATTGTTAGTTCATATTTAATATATGAAGATTCAATAAATAAATAATGAAAAAAAAAAAAAAAAAAACATTTTTCAATTTTTGTTCTAAGATATACATACATATACAACATATACATATATATTAAAGGGCTGCATGAATAACTTCATTCATAAATATACTGAAATGTTTATTCAATGAAGTTCGTATTCAAAGAAACTTCAGACCACTGAACAAACTGTTGCTTTATTCATGCTACTAGCAAACACATTTCGTTTCATATGGCAAACACAAAGACTTTGTTCAATGAAACGACTTTTGTTTCACAGTTTTCACTCTCTCTCATTTTTTTATATCAATACTCAATTGCAATGTTGCCACTTAGTAAATTTATGTAATTTTTTTCTTTTTTGTTACCTTTACAATAATATATGTAATTTGTAAAGCATTTTTTAAATTAAATTTAAATTTTTTTCCTAACAACTTTTTTATGTACTTCCAAGCAAAACACATTGCTGAAAATGTTTTTGAAAATAAAATGAAATTTTTTTGAAGTGTAAAAATTTACATTAAAAACAATTAATTTACATTGAAAACGAAGCCAAATTTGTTTACAATTAATTTACATTGAAAACGAAGTCAAATTTGTATTATTTTTATAATTTTAATATTAATGTACTTCCTTATCTTGTTGCTTTTACTCTTCATGGTTATTTTGGTTTTTTTTTTTTATTTTTCCTAATGTTTTTCATTTCTTTCAACTGGCAATACTGACTTTAAAATAAATGTGTTTTTCCATGATTTTATTCGACATTTATTCAGTGGTTGTTTTGTTTCAGAGTTGTTTGTATTCATATTCTCTTGCTTAAGTAAACAAAAACACCGCATCTTATTCGTCTCTTAAATTTCGTGTGTTTGTTGCTTTCATTTCGTAGTTATTCATTGTACTGAATACAAACGAAGCAAATACAAAATAATAATGAAAGTTTCATGAACATCATTATTAAGTTTCATGCAGATGTTTAATATATATATACTAAAGGGCTGCATGAATAACTTCATTCATGAACATTCTGAAATGTTTATTCAATGAAGTTCGTATTTAAATAAAATTCAGACCACTGAACAAACTGGTTTTTTTTATTCATGCCATACTAGCAAACACATTTCGTTTCATATGGCAAACACAAAGACTTTGTTCAATGAAACGACTTTTGTTCTAATGCTGAAACAGAACTGGGGCTGAACGACGTTTTCCACACAGTTTGACATAAAATTATGCCAGAGAATGCGGTCGAGAAATAAAATCAATTTTATTTTGAAAACGTTTTTTCTCATGCTCTCACATAGAGACAATTATTCTTGCAACAATGCTACCATACTTTCGTTCAATTTCATACATTTTGTAAACAAAGAAAAAAAAAAGAACAAAAGAAAACGAAAGAAATGAGAGAACATTTGCAGTTACGGTCAGGGTTGTCAGATTGATTTTGATCTTTTTCGCCAAATTCAATGTCAAAAATCGCCAAAATCGCCAAAGCATTTATTTTTTTCGATTTCGACAATAATATATGTATTTTTAGAATAATTAAAAATATTTTTTCATAAATCCCAAAAAAAATTTGTTCCGTACCCCTAAAATCCGCCAAAAATTCAAAAAAAGTCGCCATATATTTTGTTTAATTTTTATTTAACAAAAAAGGTGCAATGTTTAAAATATTTTATAGAAGTCTTCTTAAAGTAACAAAAAAAAAAGGATTTTGCGGTAAGTATTAAACAAATATTGGATGTACAATATATTTGTATGTAGTTGCAGTTCTATTATATAACTAAAACGCTATATACTTCACCAAGAAGACTAACTTGTTGTCTTCTTTTTTGAAATACATTGTGAAGGTAAAAAAGAAATGCAACATGTGCTATTTATATTCATTTAACTTTTGGCTCGTAAAAACGTGTCGAAAACTTCATATCGCATTCTACTTCAAAGCAGATATTTAGTGAATTTCAATATTTCAATACAGGTACCTGCCGTATCCTTGTAGCTATAAATTGTTGGCCTAAACTGATATTAATTAGATTAAATATCATCATTACAATTTTCTTTTAACAAACTGTATTTTTTCTATTGTATTTCATTAACATCCAAGGGTGAGTTAGGATTCATAAAAAATCTTTAAAATATATTTAAAAACAACAAATTTTATGTGATAATTTTTCACATTTTATAATGGAAAAATTTTCATAAATTTTCATTATATTCATTTTTAAAGAATTCTACTTATTACTTCTTTCAAGAGCACATTTAAATGTGAAAAAAAAAATTCTCGAAGATTGTCTTCATCAGCCATTTCAACATTATTTAGTTTTAAATACTGGTCATACATATGAATGCATCAAATTTCATACATTGAAATACTAAAATAAAAAAAATATTATTTCTTCGTTTTGAATTTAACAAATTTCAAAACAAATAGATGGATGGCTCATCAAAAATAGCCAACAAAATCGCCAACTATTTTAAAAATCGCCAAAAAATCGCCATGGCGCCAAATCGAAAATTAGGTCGCCAAAAGAGTTTGAAAATCGCCACGTTTGGCGAGAAATCGCCACATCTGACAGTCCTGGTTACGGTCGACGTTTTAATTATGGGCTTAACAGCCGTACCAAAATAAGAGCGGAAGGCGGAACGTTTTCTTCCGCGTAGCCTTTACGCTGATATGCCATACCTAAACAAGAGCGTCGGCGTTGTGTCACAAACAGTAGTGTTAACGTTCGTGCTTACTAAAACCCTCATAAAAGAAATAATAAATGGAATTAAAACCGCTAGTTTGACCAAAAAATAGCTAATTTGCCATTATTTATTATCAAAAGATTAAAACAGGGCTGTAAAAACCACAAATATAGCAACACTGCTTATTTTAACGCGCTGTCAAAATCGGATTTTCCAATTGCAAAGCGTTGACGCCGCGTTATTTAAGGATGCTTCATACAAACTGTATGGGCATGAGGATTTTTGACAGCTAGAAAACGCGTTCCGCTCTTGTTTAGGTATGGCTGTAAGAAATTTTGCCTGAAGTTGAAGACTCAATTCTGTTTCATCATTTACAGTTTTAACTCTCTCTCATTTTTTTTATATAAATACTCAATAGCAATGTTGCCACTTAGTTAAGTTATGCTATTTCTTCTTTTTTGTTACATTTACAATAATACCTATATGTAATTTGTAAAGCATTTTTTAAATTATGTAAATTAAAATTTTCTTCCTAACAACTTTTTTATGTACTTCCAAGCAAAACACATTGCTAAAAATGTTTTTGAAAATGAAATGAAATTTTTTTGAAGTTTTAAAATTTACATTAAAAACAATTAATTTAATGTTAATGTACTTCCTTATCTTGTTGCTTTTACTCTTCATGGTTATTTTTGTTTTTTATCTTTCCTAATATTTTTCATTTCTTTCAACTGGCAATACTGACTTTAAAATAAATGTGTTATGCCATGAACTTATTCGACATTTATTCAGTGGTTGTTTTGTTTCAGAGTTGTTTGTATTCATATTATTTTGCTTAAGTAAACAAAAACACTGCATCTTATTCATCTCTTAAATTTTGTGTGTTTGTTGCTTTCATTTCGTAGTTATTCATTATATTGAATACAAACGAAGCAAATACAAAATTATAATGAAGTTTCATGAACATCATTATTAAGTTTCATGCAGATGTTTAATATATACATATATACTCATTTACCACCTCCAGAACATTGGCCTTATTGGCCTGTGTTAAGACAATAAAGGGCTGCATGAACAACTTCATTCTTAAACACATTGAAATGTTTATTCAATGAAGTTCGTGTTCAAACACAATTAAGATTACTGAATAAACTGTTGTTTTATTCATCCTACCCAGTGTGGCCAGGTCAAAAAAAATTTTAGAGCTAAATGTGGCATTAGATATGTCCAAAAAATGCTAAAAATAATGCTACATTTGTTTTTAAAGATTTTTGTTAAATAATTAGTATTGTGGTTATTTTGTTGAACTATTCATGGTTTTTAATCCAAATTTTTACTATTTTTAATTAGGCTTAAGATCATTAAATTTAATTTTCATTAAATTATTTTTATGAAGAAAGGAATTTTACAACATGGAGAATTAATTAAAATTGTTATTGATAATTTTCATTCTTGACTGACCTGGGATTCGAAGCCAGGCACAAGCTCTATGTGTTCATTTGTCCTTCAAGTTGTGCTGAAAAATTTCAACAAGAAAAAAGAAAGACAAAAACATGATAAACAAAAAATGTACTTTGGACTTCAAGAAGAATTCTTGACAAAAAGTACGAAAAAACAGAAGTAAGGAAAACATGTGAGATCAATTAAAAATGGATAATCATTCAAAAAGCAAATTTCGATCTACCAAAGGTTAAAATACAATTTGGTTTAAGGATTGATGTTTGACTACTGACGTCAGCAGTCATCGATGGCTGCGAGTGTAAGACGGCAAATCCCTCTGAGGAGACCTAGTGGTTGAGGTCGAAACATTAAATTAAAATTGTTATTGAAATTTTAATTAATTCTCCATGTTGTAAAATTCAGTTCTTCATAAAAATAATTTAATGAAAATTAAATTTAATGAACTTAAGCCTAATTAAAAATAGTAAAAATTTTTGTTAAAAATTTATTACCAGTATGAAATTGTATTCGAAGCAAAATACATTTTAGTGAAATTTGTTAACGAAATCGAAAAAAATGGTTATATTTAAGCAAATGGCTACATTTTGGTAGCACAGGTATTTAAGACTAAATGATTCATTTAGGAGGCCTGCATACCGCTGATATATGCAAAATTTAAACGATTTATTTCCATGATATACTACATTTTTAGATCATTTTACTTTTTATAGTGTAAGAAAAGTTGAAGCTTTAAAATAATTATTTTTTCAGCAGTTTAGAGCAAACTATTTTTTCAAACATTTACAGTATTAAATTATAATCTAAATATATGAACATATCAAAGGGCAAATAATATTTACAACCAACATGAAAAGAGCATTTCTAATATATATTCCCTGAATATAATATTATTATTTTTAAGAAGACAGGTAAGATGTTTCTTAAGAATTATTCATTTTCATACGAAATTTAATTTTAGTAAAAATTTATTATAACTTACACGCAATTTTCACGATGATTTTTCCCCTATTTTTAAAACATGTCTTTTTTTAGTTTGATAGCGAGCGGGGTAGAGAAGTAAGCAGGGTAGGAAAAAAGACATGAATCGTATTTTCTGGGTTTCTATTTTGACATTCCTCTTTGCACTTATTTGTGTTTTTTGATTTATGTTTCATTCTTATTTAAAAATGACAATTGCTTTTTTTAAATATGGAAAAATAAAAAAATTTAAATATAATAATTCAAGGCGAATTCATTCCAGGTAATCTCGGTAGTACAACAAGTACAAAGGCCTAACTATAATGTGCTTAATGAACCTTAAGCAAATGTGCGAATACACACAATCAAATGTATACAACTATAATGTACTTAAGACACTTTTCGTTAAGTTTCGTCAAGTGTTATTTGCTTAAGGAAAGTGCGGTCAATTTCGCTCTTCCTTAAGCAAATGACACATAATAGATACATATAATTGTTTACAATTAAAAGATGCAACCGCAGTTACTTTTTTTAGTACTTTTTTATTTTAGTTTTAGTTAACTTTAAAAATTAATAAAAGATAAACATATTTTTACTTGTTTATGGTAATATATTTATAACTTTTATAAATTAAATGACATTTTGTCAAAAATATTACATTTCAAAGAAATAAAAACGAAAATATTTTTCCAAAAGTACAAATGTTTGCAACTAAGTGTAGAAAGTCTTTAAGCTCAATAAGTACAATATAGCCACCTAAAAGTCTTCAGTAATTTACTTAAGCATTTGACATGCTTTTCGTTGAATTTTGACACTAGCTTAAGTTTGGTTAAGCACATTATAGTTAGGCCTCAACTCGTATAAAAACCACAAGTAATTTGTTTTTGTAAAATCATTGTACAATGTCAAAAACCGAAACAAATCAAAACAGAAACAAAGATAATAAAACAAATTTTGACATCCAACAATTATAAATCTAAAGAAAAAAAGTTGTCAGCATGGCTTTTAGGATCACCTGTAATAATTTAAAAAAAATTTAATACACATCAAAATTATGTGGAATAACGAAATTTTAAATGTTTGTATACGAAAAAGAAACGAAGGAAATCAGAAAAAATCAACCCTGGCTGCAGAAAAAGAAACATGGTGAAAATCTAACAAGGTTTTTGAACAAGGGTTTTGAAGAGATATCATCGTGAAAATTGGGTGTTATAAAATCTTTTTTAGTAAAATCAATAAAACTATTCGTCCAAATTTTTAAAATAAATACATAATGCTAAAAAAAAGCTTAAAACATTTTCCAAAAATGCTAAATAAAATGCCAAGTGCTAAATGAAAATTTTGCAGCAAAATAAAAATTTGTAATGCTAAATTTAGCTGCAAAAATGCCAAAATGGCCACACTGATTCTATCAGTAAGCACATTTTGTTTCACATGATCCTTCACACACTAGACTATTTTTTAATCCGCACAATTTTTGTTCTTTCCGTCATACACGGGATTTTTTCATCTGGCATAAAATGTATACGTGTACACAGCTTTGTTTGGATTAGTGTTTTTTGCATTTATTTGTTTACGAAAATGTGCATGTATTGGTTTTATTCTGCTTGTGCGGGGTTGAAGCCGGTTGAAACTTTACGCCAACGAAAAACTATTCTCTTCACCTCGCTTGCCAACAAGCAGTCATTTTGTGCTGGCATAATTGTTCTAGTGTGTGAAGGGCCTATGGCATACACAAAGCGGCTGTTCAATGAAATGGCTTTTGTTTTACAGTTCTCACTCTCTCTCATTTTTTTTTATAAATACTCAAAAGCAATGTTGCCACTTTAGTTAATTCATGTAATTTTTTCTTTTTTGTTACCTTAACAATAATTTGTAAAGCATTTTTGTAACTACTTTTTTATGTAATATAATGGTTATTTTTATCTTTCCTAAATGTTTTTCTTTTCCTTCAACTGGCAACACTGACTTTTAAATCAATGTGTTTTTCCATGAACTTATTTGACATTTAGTCTACATGCACACGTTTCATCTTTTGATGCTCAACTCTTGTGTTTTAAGGAGAGGGAAGCAAGAAGAAAAGGGGTTGGTATGGAGATGCCTGTACTTCGGCAGTACGCTTTGTGTTCTCATTCGTAGGTATATGCACAACAATGGCTGCATGTAAATTTTTTTCTTTTTTTCTCTCTTTGGTTCGCTTTGAATAAAAGTGTTGTTGTTTTGAAGCAAAAAAACTTGAAACCGGTTGCTGCGTGTGAACGTAATGGCATCTTCAAAAGGGAATTTAAAAGAAGTTGAGCGTCAAAAGATGAAACGTTTAAATTGAGACTTATTCAATGGTTGTTTTCTTTCAGAGTTGTTAAAGTTCATATTCTCTTGTATAAGTAAACAAATTTACTTCATCTTACAAGTCTCTTAAATATAGTGTTGCTTATGATGTTCATGTTTGTTACTTTCATGTCATAGTTATTCGTGTTATTGAATACAAATAAAGCGAATACAAAATTGTAATAAAGGTTTCATGAACATCATAATTAAGTTGCATGCAGATGTTTATAAGATATTACATATTGCTTGTGTGGTCGTAATGTAAGGTACCGTTACGATTTTATAGTAAACACCATTTAAGAGTTAAGCGCCAACATTTTTATTTATTTATTTACTTAATTCGCCAATGAAACTAATATTTCTTATTGGCTAGTATGCTTAAACTAAGTCTGTAGTACATCTTAAGACCTTTGAGAGGTTATTTTTGACGCCAATAGGATCAGTGAAATCAATATACGTATGAAATTTGATCAATTCGGGGCCCGTTCTGCGGATAAGATAAAAATTTGCATAATAAAACCGAAAGTATTGAAGTCTAAGGCATATATTATTTTTGGATGGACGAAAGGGAATTGAAAAACTCAACCTTACGAAGTAGGAATTCTGAGCAATTTCACCGTTTAACAAATTCAGCATGATATCCTCCAATTTTTTAAGGAAGACTAGTTTTAAACGGTTTTTAAACGGAGGTAAGTTGTTATTTGGATTCTAATGCAGTTTTCGAAGACGAAATAAAAAAATTGCTTCTGTACTGTAAAATAACATATTTTTACATTTTTTCGAGTTCAGATCCATTAAATTCATATCACATCACAAGCTCAAACTGTTGAGATCATCTTGGTGTAAGGAAGACAGTTAAGTTTTTGTAACTTAGGAAAAGTTTTACATCATCTGCATACATTAATATTTTCGAATAAATAAAATACGATGGTAAATCATTAATGAATAATAAGAATAATACTGGACCCAAATGACTACCTTGAAAGACTTCAGATGGAACAGGTGTAGCTTTAAAATTATTGCTGCGAAACAATATGGACTGGTACCTCCCCTTAAGATAAGTGGACATCAACTTAAGAAGTGTATAAGAAGGTTATGATTTAATTTATCAACTGCTTTACTAAAATCCGTGTAAAACCGAAGTTATCGATTCCAAAAGATTAGTAGAAGCCAAACTCCCTTTTCTAAATCCATGTTGGAATGGTGATAACAAGGAAGATACATGATGCGATATAATTTTAGTCACGATTTTTGCAGAGAGTTTAGGAATAACACTTAATTTAGCTACGCCTCTATAGTTCGAAATATTGGATCTACAACCGGATTTGAACAAAGGTATAATGAACGATTTTTTCCAGTAATCAGGAAAATACCCAGTTAAAAGTGAAACGTTATATAAATACGTAAAAGGCGATATTAAGGAATACACAACATTTAAAAACTGAACAATTAGGAACTCCATCAGGGCCATAAATTTTAGAGAATTTTATTTTTTTGACAGCATCCATAATAGTTGTTTCATGTAATATTGGGCAATTTATTATTCAACATTCAGGTATTTTATATGGATAATCGAATAAAAGATTCATTTCCTTATTGGAATATGAAGAGGAAAAAAGTTAGCAAACATGTCACATATATTGAGATCATTTAAGGATTCTATGTCGCCAAGTTTCATCATAGAAGGATAACCAGATACTCGTCGCTTTGAATTCACAAAGTTATAAAAAGATCATGGATGGATTCTAAAGATTTCCTTAACTTTAGAGGGATAATCTTTGTAATATTGGATATTTGCTAAATTGTAAGCTGATCTTGCCGTTGCGTATCTAATATGTCCTATCGTTTTAGACGACTTTTTATATTTCTTAAAGTACTTATTTTTCAGATTTTTCTAAACTAGCAAGCCTTCTTGTATTCCAAGGTGGACGGACCACTGAATGTTTTTTTTTTTACTTTTGATTGGAGTAGATTCTCTTAAGAAATTAAATAAGCCATCATTTAACTGTTCAAAAAAAGAATCAATTTTAGTAGGAGATAAATTATTGGGTTGATAATAAGTAAACCAATTTTTAGTATCGAGTAAGTGAAGATTCAAGTCTCCAAGTATTAACAATATGTCACCAGGTCTGAATTGACCAACCACAAATTCAATTACTCTTAAATGTAACTCATATAATCCCAAACTGGATGCCGAATGAATATGTGAACATGTTATAAACACTTTTTTGATTCAAATTTAACGCATACGAAAAGGAATTCCATTTATTGGACTTCTATTGGACTAATGTTTTCAGATGATAAAACTGCAATCAAAACCCCTCCACCATCTTTGCCAATTGTACAAAACAATATTAATTTTTGCACTATTAAAAGCGCCAATTGATTGATACAAATAAGTGATAAATAATATAGTATTGCCAAATTTATTTAAAATTTTTAAACAAATGTTTTCACCAACATTTGTGTATGTAAACATGTGTGCGTAACACAAAATATCCAAGATATCGTCTAGACACAAAAACTGTACGCTAACTCAACTGTTGACATATCATTTGCTGGCATTATTGAATTAAAAATATTTGGTACTTTGATTACTCAGGCATATGAGTGTAAACATACATTTCAACATATCGTCTGGACTAAGTTTTATATTTCTTTGTGAAAATAATCTAGAGTTTGTATATACCTGACACATTAAGGTCCTGGGCAACTTTAAACCAGGCTTCATATTTATCCTGGTTATCACCCTTGCCATATATAACGGGATGCTTTTTTATTGCTCTTATTAAAGATCCTAATTCCACCCTTTCTTTTCCTTTGTCAATTGAGGCGATGAATGGTGATACCAAATCGTTGCTCTTTGTTTGACTATCTTCCAGTTCTTTTTTGACATTTTCAATATCAGCGTTTGTTTGTTTTGGATCTGTAATTCAATTTGTTTTATTAGAAATACTTTCATTTCATAAGTGCTGATTCACACAGGTCAGCTGAACTGGTTTTCTCTTTCTCTTTTGAACCTGCGTGTACGTTCATACGCAATCAGTTTGTCAGTTTTTTTGTTCTTTGCGAATGCAAAAACAAAAAGGAAAAAAGTAAATTGACGAGTACGGTCAAGTCTTTACCCATTCTCATATCCTCTTTCCCCCTATATCGTTAAAACTCAATCAAGACTTGCTGACTTAAACTTACCATCTTTATATCTATTTTTCATTTCCAACATGGTACATCTATCAATTTCCTCTACCATTTTATTGGTAATAATATAAAAATATGGTTCGCTTGGTGTATATCTGGCTTCAACTAAGAATTTTAGTCTTGCTAATGCCCGCCACCAATTAAGATTCCATGTACTTTGCATGCCGTTTTCTAAATCTATCATATATTGAATGAAAAAAGTTTTAAGGGCTTCCCATATTTCCTGAATATCAGCTGAAAATGTAAAAAAAATTCAATTGTAGTCCTTTCAAATAAAGAGTGATTACCAATTTATTTAATAAACTTACGGATTTGTGGAAATCTAAGGCTTATTGTACGCCAGACACATAAAGTTTCCATGTCGGAGCGCATTTCATTTGTTTTGTGGATGGCAACATCTTGATAAAGTACAGGATAAGCACCTATGAATTCCACAACGTCAGGCAAACTTTTCATGTATTTTAGCCATCCCTTTAAAACTGAAAAACAATAAAAAAAAATTTTAGAAGACTAAGGGTCTAACTATAATATGCATAAGCTTCTGTCAAAAATTAACAAAAAAGTCTCTCAGAGCATTAAAAAAAAAAAAAAAAAACATTTGATTCCGTACCCGAAAAGTGCGATCAGTTTCGCACTTTATGTTATAAAAACTGTTATTTTCTTAATTCTAAAAATAATTAAATTTTTTTTAATTATTTTTACTCAAATGTTTTTGTTTTCAACATTTTTTTAATTTTTCGAATTTATTCTATGAGCTAAATTTCAGTTATGTATTTTATAAAGCTTTTTGTAATAGCTCTATTCCTTAAATTTTTAGAAATGACTTTATACACTACCAGACTATTATATTGTATTTTCTTGTTACATTTTACCTTAGCTTTCCGTTGGATAGCAATGAAGTATATTTATGTACAGAAAAATTTTACAATTATTAGACACCAGCAGAATGTAATGCATTTTCTGGCCCGCTACGACCTTCGTCAGCATTCTTTGTGTCACACTGGATAGTGATACTTTATATTAAAATTTGTCAATTTCTACCAAACATTTCTGTACTGATTTTACGTTAGCCCAAATTGTTTAAATTTGCTGATTGTAATTTTTTTAAGAAAATTTCTTCATGACTTCAATTCTCAATTAGAAAATTTCTCAATCACAATAATTTTCTTTTTTGAAGATTGACTGAAACTCTCCCAGTCTAACAAGGCGAATTCATTACAGGAGATCTTTTTTTTTTTTATTTTTCCTAAAACTAAAGTTTTTGACTAATAGTAGTCATATCGCCAGGGTATCCCACGAAATTTTGGAGCCTCAACCGCAAGTCCTCGTTCGACCTAAACCTTCGTATAGGAAGGCGAGAGCTTCCAGAATCCACTCCAGAGTATTTTTTATCTCCTCCAGTAAACGTCTGAGTTTTATATGGTTCTCCACCAGTCACATTGAGTTATAAATGGTTCTCCACCAGACAAACACGTTAAAAAATTCAAGGTTAAAAACGATTGCACCAAGTCAATGCTTACTACCGCAAAAACTGTAACTCGGTACAGTTATACGACGCCAAGCCATTAACCAATGCGAGGTGACAACGCAAAATGCACGAAAAGTAGGCAAACAAGAACGATCTGAGTGTCCTTAAAAAATAATGACAACGAGCGCGAGCTGCTTCCCCACTCAGAGCAGTTTTACGAGTGACACGGGTGATCTTGAAAGCACTGCTGATAACATTTTATACCCACACCACAATAGTGGAGAGAGTATTATGCATTTGTGCGCAATGTACAGGTCACAATTTCGAAGATAATTAGATGAAATTTGGTACATAGGTTATAATTGGCACAAGCACCAAGCCTATTGAAAATGGGGAGAATCGGTCCATAATCTCATATAGCCCCCCATACTAGCTGCTTTCCGAAATAGGGTCTTTGTGCCCACTACCAAACAAATTTTAATGGAATTTAAAAATTCATAAAGCCACATTAGCTATGCATATTCCAAAACTAGGTCCCAAATAGGTACACTTGCAAAAATGTATTCTTATATACTGTGGTCAAGCCCGACTATACTTTCTTACTTGTTTTTTAGCTTTATAATTGTTGGATGTCAAAATTTTGTTGATTATCTTGTTTCTGTTTTCTTTTGTTTTTGATTTTGTTTTTAACATTGCACGATGTTTTTACAAAAACGAATTGCGGGTGGTAAGAGTTGTACTTTGTTATAGCACCGAGATTACCTGTAATGAATTCGCTTTGAGGTGATCTTAACCGGCATGCTGATAAATTTTTTTAGCTTTATTATTGTTGGATGCAACATCTTGTTTAAAATTTTTTTTTTTTTTTTGTTTTGTTTCTGTTTTTACGTTGTACAATAATTTTACAAAACGAAATTGCTTGTGGTTTTTGTAGGAGTTGTACTTGTCGTAGTATCGAGATTATCTGTAATGAATTCGCCTTGCGTCTAATTCTCCTGAATAATTTCAATAACAAGCGATTGATACGAAAACTTGAGTACAACGAAATTATCTAATGTGCTGTTTTCACAATACAAGTGATTGAACGTGCAGTAAAAATTATATGGAAAACACTCAAAAAACAGTGCTATTCATATAAATTTTACTACACGTTCAATTATTTGTGTTGTGAAAACAGCACATAAGAAAACTGTAAGCGGCCTAAATTTTCGGAAAACTTCCCAAATTTTAAAAACTTATTTCTTATACTTACCACAATGTCTATCAAATTTTTCAAATAAAACATTCGACTCCTTCCACACTGACAATGATGTTTGGAAAGGTTTCATTAGTTCTTTTAGAGGGGCGATTTGCGGAAAATGATTAAAGTTATCGAGTAAAAAGTTCCAACAAGCACGACAAATGTGCACTAAAGAATTCGAGAAAAAAATGGTTAACTCAAAATAAGGAAGGAAATCAAAACACCAACTCACCTGGTAAGTTAAACTTTTGCCCAATATGCTCCCAATAATAATTGATCAAACCGGGTTGAGTGACATGTTTGCTATGCAACAATGGTATTGCTAAAACTTCACGTATAAATTTTGCTACACTGGGCATTGACAATTGATATTTAGCATTTAAGGGTGGACCATGCACAACTAATTGACGGCCATTTTCCGATCCTTTAAATTCAATAAGAACCTCATTGGAATTGAGCAATGAAATGGCACCAGTAATTTTTGGTAGTTGGCTAATGTTGTTGGAAGTTGTGGTAGAAGACGTAGTTGCCGGAGTGGTAATATTGGCTACGACTGGACTGTTATTTGGTGGCAGAGTCGTTAATTTAATTGATGCCATGGACTGTGTTGGTGCTTGTGGGGATGTAGGATTTGTATTACTAAAACTGCCGGAAGTCGATGTTAAGATCTGTGAATTTACTGTCACTTGTGGATTTGGAATAGAATTTACAGATGTATTCGGTACTGTAGCCCATGATGCTATTTGAATTTTCGGCGCTGTAGAACTTACTGCTGGTCTTGGCCGTACTGATATTAGGGCTTGGGACATGGGTCTAACAGTTGGTTGGGAATCGGTTGATGTTATAGGTCTAATTAAAGGAGGCACGGGTATACTGGTTAGTTTTGTTTGGGTTGGTAAATTAAAAGACATTGGAATTTGTGATGAAGCCGCAGTTGTGGACATAGGCGCAGGTAGCGCAACCATAGGTTGAGGTCCGCCGTTAAGAAAATTGTGTTGCTGTGGGGCTGGTGATAACGTGTGTGGACACGAAATTTGTTTAATTTTCAATATACCGTTATTTAAAGCTTGAGGTGCCAAACTAATGGCTGCTGTTATTTTGGGCAGTGTAAGTGGTTGTGCAGCACTTGCCGGAGTTATCTTGGTTGCGTTTGTTGCTGGCACACTTTGTAAACTATTTACAATTGTTGGAGTTATTTGTTGTATTGTAGTTGGCGTTAGCGCCTGTCGCTGGGAGCTTGGTGCACCCAAGGATGTAGCACTTGTTTGGGCAGGACGTTTGTTGGCATTTTTTGTTGTTTTATTTGGTTTAAAAACTTGTAATTCTTGTTGTTTTGCTGTTTGTGCTGATTTGGAAATTTCATAGAGTTCAGTAATGATGGTTTCAAAATACCATTTATCAGTAAGTTTATAGTTTTGATGGCGCATATACATAAGTTCCCAATAGAAGTGACGCATTATAAGCCATGTTGTTTCACATTGTCCAGCTGTGTTGCCTGTTGGATAAATATAAATATTTATTATTATATTATATACATATTTATTATTTAATATAAAATTTGCGTTATTATCTCAAAATTTACAACAGAAAGTTTCTTGTTAAATCTTCTATGATAGACATATTCTCCATAGATCTTCACGATACATAGAAAATATGTAAATAAATCTTCTATAAAAAAAGTTTATCAATCAATCTTCTCTCAAAAATTTTGGATAAACCTTCAAAAGAAAATTTTTCAATAAACATTAGTAAAAATTTTGTATAAATCTTCTTTAATAAATTTCGATAATTTTTGTATAAAAATCTTATATATAATATATATAAATCTCTTTATCGATAATTTTCTATAAAAATTTACGATATCTTCCAAAGAACATTTCGTGATAGCTTTTTTTTTGAGATATTTTTCATTAAAAAAATATTTTTCTTTAATGAAAAATATCTCAAAATCCGTAAGGGTGAAATCTGTCTCTCTTTTTTTTAAAAACTTACATTTTAAATTAGCAATTTCCGTCCAAAGCGTTATATACTGTTGACTTTTTTCAGGTGTCTTCAGGAGAGAGTCAGTTATATGAACAATATCGGTCATTTTCTTCATGCGTACAATTAAATTGTAAATATCTTTGAAATAATCTATTGGATCAAACCAAGAGCTTTTCAAGAAGTAAGATTGTTTGTAAACAGTATCAGGGCTTAAAAGAAATAAAATAAATCATAGAATCGTTTAACCAGCGTTCGATCTAATGAGACTTACTTATTAAGTATATAATTCTTCAAGAAACCCAATTCAACCTGTAACTCTGATTTTGTTGTAGAATCTTTCACTGCTGTATTATGTGATTTCTTTGCTGCCTGACAAATTTCCCATTCGTAACGTGTTTGCATAACAATCCAACATTTCATTAGCTTAGTAGCTTTATTTTAAAAAATCGGGAGAACTACATATAAAGAATGTTCTTATTATAAACATATGAAAATTAATTTACCTTTATCGGCCAAATTCCCGGCAATAGAATTCCATATATAACTTTTTCTTGTATAATCTTTAAAGGCCAAATTTTCGATATCATATAACTCGGGATAAGATTTGATTTGTGTTACTAAGGATTTCATTAAGGGAGTAAGATTAAATGGCTTTTCTATTTTGCCAATATCATCATCTTCTTCGATGACTATCACTTCAACTGGGTTTTCAACCAAAATTAAATCATCATCTATTGTCACTATTTCTACATCTTTGTCGACACTGTCAGAATTTATTGGATCATTCACATTAATAGCTTCTTCAGGTCGTTGTAGCCCCATTTCCAAAATTTCAATTGTTTCTATTTCAGCATATTTTGTCTCATGAATATCAAATGGTAGTTTACATGTTTTGCTAAAAAAAATAATTAATCATTTGATTTGAGTGGTAAAGTAATTTCTTTCTTACCGATTTTCTATGAATCTCCATAAAAACGTAAGTTCAGTTTCCATGTACATGGCAGGTCGTTTACAATTTATTTTGTGGCCATGTATAAAGTAATTACGTAGACGTCGAACATGTTGTTGGTAAAGATAACGTAACTCAAACCAGGTGTCTTTACAAATCTCAACTAAAATTGAAAAAAAACAATGATTTTCAGTAAATACATATAAATGTATGTACATATATATGTATATATTTTTTTTTTTTTTTTTTTATTTATTTATTTTAGTTTTTATTTTTTTGAATAATCCAGTACATTTTTGTTGCCTCAGCGCCTTATAGGCATTGTTGAGGCGAGTTGGTAAAATTTACATATTAGTTATGATTATCAGTATTCAAAAAAGAGAGAAAAAAAAAATAATAAAATAAATTTTTATCATATTAATACATTTTCAGATCACAACTATTTTACATCAGAAGTTCTTCTAAATTTTGAAATAAATAATCTTTCAAAGATTTTTTAAATATTGAAATTCTATTTATCATTTTTAAGTATTGAGGTAAGTTATTAAACTCACGACTACCCATATATTCAATTCTTTGTTTGGTTGTTTCCAACCTACACCTTGCTACTGACAAATATGTAGTAAATATGTATAGATATATATATATATGAATGTATTAGTTTTAAGGATTTACCCAGTTGGCAAAACTGCTGTCGAAGACATTATCGTCAACTATTTATGCACGACAACTCCTCCATAACTTAGGATTTCTGGAAGACAATTATGAGGAAAATGTCGTGGACGACGACATACACGACATTGTCTAGTGCACTGTATTCTAAAGAAGTTTATAAACGACGACATGACCGACATTGTCTTCCAAGTTGTCTTTTATACAAGCCTTTCCAAGAAAACATAACCGACATTGTCTTGTAAGGTGTCTTATATCAACCCCTATACACGACAGTATGAGCGACATGTCTTGTAAAGAGTCCTTTTCCAACAACTATACACGACATGAAGAGCGACAATTTCTTTCTTTGTGTCGTGCACGATTCTCGCGATAATTGTTCGAAAATGTCGTTGACGATTTTTTCTGGCTGTCCCTCACATGCCGTGCAGGAATTAACATTGTCGCGCATCCGTCCTTAAGGATGTCTTAGAGACGTGGCCAACTGGGTAAGGTCTTATTTATAAAATATAGTTAAGGTTTATAAAGGCGTTATTAAACGAATTTTTTATATCTTTTAAAAATCCAAAATATTTTTTATAAATAAGGGGGTAGGTTAAACTTTAGATTTCTAAAATCGGATCATATACAACTCTAACCACAATAAGTTCGTTAGGCAGCATTACAATGTATTTTTTTTTTTAATTTAAGTGTCTACAATTGCTGTAAAGCTAATCAAATTTAACAAAATCAGCTGCGATTTGAAAATATATTTTATTACCTTAACCCGGTGTGCTTCGCTACCCCAATCGTTATGAAATGAAACAAAAAGTATTTATATATAAACAAAAATTTTTTTTACTAAATTATTAATTAATTATTGCAATGCTTTTGGATACACAATGTTTTTAGTTTACCCCACAAATTTAATTAACATGTGTATCAAGCATGCGTATATATGTTAAACAATTCCCTTTTAAATTCATCCCAACACCTACATACGTCAAACAGTATCGAAGATAAGAGGATTTTAAATTTTGAGTTGATAAGGCGTGCCACCGCCCCTTTGTCCAACAACAACTTAACATAGCCTAGGGCTCATTAATTCATAACAACAGCCTACTGTGAGAGTTTTATGATGATCGGTTCAGGAGTTAATTAGATATAATCGACATAAAGGGGCGTGGCCCCTCCCACTTTTTTCATGCAACGTATTTCTATTCATAACAATACCATATATACCAAATATCGTCATCCTACGCCAAATAGTGGCTAAGATATGAGAATTTTATGTTTTGAGTTGTATGGGCGTGGCACCGCCCCTTTTTCCAACAACATTTTTATATAGCTTAAAGTTCAGTAACTCAAGACAGTCGCCTACTGTGGAAATTTGATGACGATCGGTCCAGTAGTTTATTAGATATGGTTTTTTAGTTTTTCTATAAAGGGGCGTGGCTCCGCCCTTTTTTTCATGGAGCTTATTTCTATTCATACTAACACCATATGTACTAAATATCATCATCCTATGCCAAAAAATGCCTAAGATATAACGATTTTAAATTTTTGGTTGTATGGGCGTGGCATCGCCCGTTTGTCCAATCTCAACTTTATATAGCCTAATGTCTCTTCCAGGGTCATAGTTATATTCTGTAAAAATTTCAAGATGATCGATCAAGTGGTTTGGCCTCCTATAAGGCACAAATATATATACAAACATACATTCACTTTTATATATGTGACAGCGCATAGAGAAAGGGACCTAAAGGTAAAAAAAAATCAATTTTCACTTTTTTTTTGGTGTGGACAACATCTGGGGCCTGATTCTGGCAGTCGTGATCGAGTACTTGCTCGATTCGAAAGCAATTTAATATCTAATTATTTCAGTCAAAACTGAACGAATCGGAATTATTTTTTCAGTGTGGTAAAGCAATAATTTGAATTTCACAATACTGCAAAAATAATTTCGATTCGTTCAGTATCGACTGAAAGAATTAGAAATAAAATTGCTTTCGAATCGAGAAAGTACTCGATCACGACTGCCAGAGTTAGGCCCCTGAGCGCGTTTTCAAGGTTGACCAACACGTTCCTGACGTCATGAGATGTGTCGCTTTCAAATGAGACCAACACCAACACGCTCAGTGATGGTACACCAAAGATTTAAAATGGTTTTTACCCTTAGGTCCCTTTCTATTTTGCGCGTCACATATATAGATATACATACATATGTAGTATTTTATTTACAGAACCAAAATTCTTATTTCATAGAGGAAGTAATTAATACTGTATATAATACTGTATTAATAAATAACGGTATATCTCGAAACGGTATACCAGAGCTAACCTAAAAAAACGGTTAGCACCATTGGATTCAGCTAGCCCGAATTAGGGTAAAATGCCAGGTCCCCGGCTGGTCTGTTTTTCAACTAGCACAGTGTTATTTTAAAAAATCTCGATTTTCTTTTGGCACTTTCGACAAAGTCTGACCGAAGTCTCCAGCTAATAAACCACATGATTCCACGTTATCATGTCAACGTTCCCTCTGATATCTTTACATCTTTTGACCTCTGTTTACCGTTTTGACACACTTTTTATTTGACATCGTGTTTGCATCCCAAACTATGTATAATCGGTCGTAGGCTTGTGTCGTTCATGAATGAATTACTTCAACTGAATGATTCACTTAAGTGAAAGAATGAAATATTTCTGTATTTTCTTTCAATTTCTGTCATCATTCGGTTTCATCTTTTTTCTTTCATATTTCTTTCATTCTCTGTTTTATGTCAAATACGTTCATTCATCTACATGTCAGTTGTTTTGACAATGTTGCATATTATGCTGTTAGGTCTTTTACCATTTATCATATATATTTTTTGTAGATGGGCCGGTTGTTTTTTCTTAATAAAATCACTAATTTTGGTAGAAAGATTTCATAATTTGTTGTAGCAGTAATTTGTGTTGATGCAATATATCAGAATTAATGAAAAAGTAGATTTTTTTTTTGTAAGTTACAGCCATACCTAAACAAGAGCGGAACGTGTTTTCTAGCTGTCAAAAATCCTCATGCCCATACAATTTGTATGTGGCATACCGAAACAACGCGACGGCAACGCAACGGTAGCGCTTTGCAATTGGAAAATCCGATTTTGACAGCGCGTTAAAATAAACAGGGCTGCTATATTTGTTGTTTTGACAAGCCTGTTTTTATTTTTTGATAATAAATAATGGCAAATTAGCTATTTTTAGGTCAAACTAGCGGTTTTAATTAATTTCTTATGCCTTTTATGAGGGTTTTAGTCGGCACGAAAGTTAACACTACTGTTTATGGCACAACGCTGGCGCTCTTATTTAGGTATGGCATATCAGCGTAAAAGCTACGCTGAAAAAAACTTTCCGCCTTCCGCTCTTGTTTACGTACGGCTGTTAAGGCCATGTCAGATAAAACTTTTGCTTCGCGTTGCGTTACCGATTCGCTTTGACATCTAAGATAAAATATACGTACTTATACGAAACATGTCACATAAAGTACTTTCAAAGCGGAGCGAAGCAAAAAGTTAGCCAACTCCCATCTTTTTGCGCGCTTTGACAATTGGCTAGTATAATTTTCTTTTTTTTTAATTTTTTTTTTTGCCAAATTCAATTCCAAAAAACCGTCCAATTAAATTTTTAACTTTAATTTTTGTAACAAATAATTAAATGTACAAATTACCAACCGCTTTTATAAGTAAACAAACAATGCGTGAGTGTTGTCAAAGTTTTCATTGTGGCATACACCTTTTGCTTTGCGTTTTTCTGCCGAAGGTAGAAACGTCACGCAAAGCGACAAAGTTGTATCTGACACGGCCTTTAGGGTCTTCTGCGTTTCAGGTAATGATATGTACATACTAAATGCATGCATAATTTATATTTCTAAAACAACTCTTTAAATTAAAAAGAAAATCTAGATACATACCTATAATCAACTTATAATAAAAAATCGTTTTTTGTTCTTAAAATAACCATTTAAACATTCATTAAAAAAGATAGGCACTTCATTCTGAAAGCTGTGTGTCTTTAAGAAAGGTGAAAGAAATGAATGAATAAAGTCACTTAACCTTTCTAAAAGAGAATGAAAGATGCACATAAATGAAAGATTTTGTCCAATACTAATCGGTCGATTACAAATGACAACTGAACTGAAATTAAGTTGGCAGCAGCGAAATTAGACTACGCCACTCATGTAAAAATATAAAATAAAAAAAATATGTACATATGTACCTATGTATATTTTAACATGAGCGGCTTTGACTGATTTCGCTGCTGGCTACTCAACTTCAGTTCAGTTGTCATCCGTAATACGGCTAAATACCAACTTTTGAAACTTTATTTGTACCTATGTTAATTTTTAAGAGTTGTAAAAGTGTGAAGCACTTGGGTACTTAGAACTGCACTTGTTTTATAAGTAATCAAAAGAAAAAAATTATTCATGTTCTTTTGAATATATGTTGCCAGACAGACACAAATTGGCAAAATAAAAATAGGTATATACCTATGAAAGATTACATAAAATAATTTGTTTGTATGTTCCTAAACCGTTCGTTTAAAAAAAAGTATTTTATCGAGCGAGTACCGATAAGAAAATGAGTTAAGTAGTTAAAAGTGTAAACATTTTACAACACTAGATTTATTTGCTATCAGCTGTTCCCTATATTTTATGAATTTTTACAAATTTCCTTTCGCGCACTTTTTTGGGAAGTAATTTCTCAGTTTACAATTTATTGACACTTTTCTAGTGATGGCACTAAAATAATCGGAAGATGTAGAATTTAATACAATAAGATAGGACAGGACATCTTGTAAAGGTGTGGATTTTTAGCTGCATGTAGGGAAAATTTCAAAATCTTCGCAAATTGATGGTAGATGTTGACAAATGTGAGAAGGCCATTAAACAAGCCTTAGATTTTTTAACTGGCATTCATATGCTATTTAAATTTTGATCCTTAATTTTAAAGATATTAAAGATTTTAAACATTTTTACCCTTTTAGCAATCGAATGTCCTTAGTGGACTTGCTTATCAAAAGAAGAACCTGTGTACAGAATTTCAAATCTCTAACTTCAGCCGTTTGCGCTGGGCGAGACGAGATTATTATCTATTAGATTTTATGAAATTGTTTACTTGCGAACGAACAAATTTTTACAAAGAAAAACCCAATGTTGGTAAATTTATACTTACCATTTGATTTTAATTTATTAGCAATTTGTTGCCAAACTATTTCCTTTTTAGCAACATTTGAGAAGAATTTATGTTTATTATCGTACAATAAACGATGACTGCGTACTTGAAAAATTAATTTCTGTTTGAAATTAATATTATTTCCAAGTTCTTTAACTCTTTCTACTTCATCTTCGCGAAAAATACAATCATCATTATCTTCCAATTCAATTGTAACCATCTGCAATTAAAAAAAAAAAATTAATAAAAAAAAACTATTCTACACAAAAAAAAAGGGTAAGCTGGCCAAAATAAAAAATTAAATGTTTAGCAAGATGTTGATTAACTCTCAATTATGTAATTGCTCTTGGTTGATATGTAAACAAAAAAGAAAAAAAAGCATCTATCATATTTTCCTTATGCATTGATACAATATGCTGTTAAGTTTATTAGTAGTGCTGTTATATTTATTAACAGTGTGTTTGTATGTGAATATCAATGTTAAAGCAACTAAACTCTCTCAGAGTAAACAACAAGTTGTTATCAGTGTTGCCAATCTGTCTGCAATTTAACATATTGTGTGTAATTTCTACTAACTTTCGTAAATAAATAAGAAATTAGTATCATGTGTAATCTGTGGGTAATTTTAAATTTTGCTATAAAATAAAAAAGCATACATAGTAACAATTCATAAGACTTTTTTATTCAATAAAAACAAAAACGAGTAGGAGAGTAAGGTACCCTACACCACAGCATATAAAGACAAGTTTTCGAGGGTGTACCCTATTTGGGACCTTTGAGCACTCATGGACCCGCCAGAACAAAATTATGTATGAGGTTTAGATTTATGTAAAAGTTCTCTGTGAATGTTATTTAGATATGTATATTAGGGATGCCAAACGGGAAATCCCGAATCCCGGGATTTATTTTTATGAGTCCCGGGATTTTTAACATATCAACTTTTATGTACAAAACTGTTCGTTTTTATTGAATTTTTATACTATATACAAAAAAATTATTAAAAATTAAACTTGAGTTTTATTTTTTATTGCAAATAATTCTTATTTTTGAGTTTAATTTTTGTTTTTGGCACACAGCGAGTATTTAAAATTTTAAATTTTTGCTTGATATATGACGACTATTTCTGGAATTTTGTATTTTGCTTGATAAAAACCATTATTTTAAGTAGAAACGATATTTGCAGACTCACATCTCAAGCCTTTATTACAATTACGTTTAGCAAGTTCAGCTTTGGCTTAAGACATAATTCCAAAATAAAAATAATTGTTATGTATCAAGCGAAAAATAAAAATTATTCACGATCCAATTAAAGTTTTATTCAGAAACTAAGGAAACAAGTTGATATAATTATAACAATTAAATCGTAATATTGATGAAATAGCTCATATTCCTTCCGGTCCAATAACAATAAAAAATTTGCTTAAAAAACATACGGTAAATAAAATAATTTTTTTTATAAATAAACACTATTACGTATTCATAAATAAATTATTTAAACTTGAAATCAGTTTTAAGAAACATTTGTATAAACATTTTGTTTTACAATAAATTTCAAACGTACTTAAATTCTTGATAATGAATCTCGCCCTCACCCTGGAGGTGTACTGCACTGCAGTCGACATAGTTTTACAGTTTTTAACTCAGCTATCGAGATCGATGAGGGACTACACTTTGCAGTGCATTAATGTCGTCACAACTTAATTCACATTAAAAATTGAATTGCTGTCAAAAAACCGAAATGAATTGATCTAGAAAAACTAAGAGATGCGTATATTTTTTTAAGCTTTTTTCAGAATTTGATCAGTTTGATCATGGTTGAGGCCAGTGTTATAAACATACATATGTATAAAATAAATTGTTTTGTTTTCATTTTTAAAAATTTCTGTTACGTATATAAAACCTTTTGAATATTTAAAGTGTTTATTAAAAAAAATTAGCATTTCAAGGCAACACATTGATCCCGATTTAAAAATCCCGATTCCCGGATTTTCAAAAATCAGTCCCGATTGGCATCCCTAATGTATATTCATCTGTATGAGATTTGTTTGCCCTTATATGATTTAAGGAAGGGGGCTTATGTATATGAGACCTATGGTTAATTTTGGTCCTACCAGTACAACATTTAATCATGACATAGCAGCTATAAAAAAAGTTAGTGTCGCCAATTGTTACATCAATACAAACATTTATAAGGAAGTTATGGTATTAAAAGCTATTTTGAGCAGTAGTATTTGTATCGTCAAAAATGGACCAATTAAAATAAAATATGGCAAGAAGATTTAGACTGCAATAAATAAGTCTGGTCCAAATTTAATTTCAATACCAACGTAATAAGATGGTTTATAGGCACAAATTTTATCGAATTATGTACCTTGAAATTTTCCAGCTGTACTATGCGCACAAGTGTACATGGACGGACAACCAGCCAGTTAGCCGGACGGAGGGACATCATTAAATCGACTCAGAAAGTGATTCTGAATTCGCCCTGATACCAAGTATGTACGTCATACCAAGAATTACCGTCTAAAGGGTCCGTACACGGTCAAGTAGTAGTAGTAGTGAAAATGTGTTTGTATGTGAGACACCGACAATGCTGGATGGAAAATCAAAAAATTTAGATATGACGTCCAGCACACGTACACGAGTGAATTTGCCTGCATGACAAGAATTTTGACCGTGTACAGATTGCGCACTCAGCCGTACAAACAATTTTTTATTGCGCACCTACGTAAGCATAGAACGCAAATGAGTGTTTGTTGTAAAAAATGTAACACATATACAAATACACATACACAAATTCTATTTCTTCGTCACACATAAAAAACAGACCTGCGCAATAATGCGCAATCTCTGCTTTTCGATTCATGACCGTCTAAATGGCGCTTTAGTATAACATCATGAACATAATATTAATTAACAATAATGCAATTTTTGGTAGTTCTGGTCAGGGCTGGAGATATGTAATTAGAAATTGTATTATTGTAAAGAAAAGTGAATAATTCCACCTCAAAGAAATGATAAAACTACGAGAGTTTTCAAAATTGTACCAAAAAAAGATGAATTGTACCAGTGTAACAATGAAACTTCGATTGTACCAAACTTGGTACAATTGTACCAAAAATCTCATTAGTAATACCTACATATATATTATGCGAAAAAAATTTCAAACATTTTTTGAAGTAATGATATTCAGCTTAAATGAACTGCCAAATTTTATTGTACATATTTTCTTTAAATTTGTTATCTAAACAATTTAATAAAAACAAGTGTGTACCTATTTTTTCAGTATTGATGTATTGAATCTTCATATATTAAATATGAACTACCAATAAATAATCAAATCTTATCCTAATATTTACTTTTTGTCCTGCCAGTGCCATACAAAAAAGATTTCGTCATCACGGTTTCTGTTCACATATGTAGGTGTTTATCGCTCATCTGATTGGGTGAGTGCTATCTCTTCTCCTTAAGCGAGTGTGGCCGCCTTGATTTAAAATATTTCGAGCTAATGGATTTGGGTGCAGTTCCAGCCTTTTTAAATATTTTATTGCATATTTCGTTATAATAGTTTTTACTAATGGCACATTGAGATCCTTGTGGACATTTGAGTTTTTGACATACCAGGGAGCGGCAGTGGTTATTCGAGGAAGTTTCTTTTGGCGCCTTTGAAATCTTTTCGATATTAGAAGCCGAGGCAGTGCCCCATAACTGAATACCGTAGCAGCAAATTGGCTTTAAGATAGAGTTGTAGAGTAGAAGTTTGCAATTGAGACTAAGAACAGAATTTCCAATTAATTTAAATTGATTTTAGTTTCATTTAAGTTAATTTTGCTTCTATATGCCATTTCCACGTTAAACGCCGATCTAGATGTATACCGAGGTATTTTACATGCGAGTGTTGGGGTATTATTTGATTATTGATTTTAATAGGGGTGCATGTTTCCCGACGCAATGTGAATGTTCTATGTGCGCATTTTTGCTCATTGATCTTTATCCTCCATTGTTTTAACCACCTTTCCAGTTCAAATATATAATCCTGTAAGTAACGAGATGCTTCTTGACAGCTTTCGTGTTCGCTTAGAAAAGCTGTATCGTCCGCAAATGTTGAGGTTTGGGTGTAGTTGTTTGTTGGCATGTCCGAAATTTAAATTAAGTATAATAGAGGGCCCAGGATGCTGCCTTGTGGGACTCCAGCGTTAATTGGCTGAGGAGAACTTAAAAAATCGCCTGCTTTAATAATAAATTGACCGACTAAGTAGCTTTCTAACAGCTTGTGTATGTTTGCTGGTAAGTTTTGCTGGAATTTCAGTAATAATACTTCATGCCAGACTTTATCAAAAGCTTGAGACACATCGATGAAGAGTGCTGAGCAATATTTTTTTTTCTTCAAAGGCTTTTCTTATGACATTTACTATTCGATAAGTTTGTGAAATTGAGCTGTGCTTTCTTCTTAAACCGAATTTATGGTTTGGAATACATCTATTTTCATTTAAAATCGTTGTTAATTTTGATACTAGTAGTTTCTCAAATAGCTTTGAAATGTTAGATAACAAGCTAATAGGCCTGTATGGCTCAACTTTTGTGTGCTCCTTTCCTGGTTTTGGTATCATGGTTACTAAGAAAGCCTTCCATTCTTGAGGGTATTATTGAAGGCGTAAAAAAGCATTAAAAATAATAAGAATAATTTTCTTTGCTATACTTGGTAGCTCCAAAAGCATTTTATTACTGATCTTATCAATACCGGGTGTCTACTTGGTGTTTAAATCACTTTTTTGATTTCTCTAATATCGAAAATAGCTGCTCTAACTTTCACAGGCGGTAATTCGACTGCTATATCGTGAGATGTATTAATGGTAAATACATTTTTCAGATGATTAACAAAAAGATTTTCTTTTTCAATATCATTTCTTCCCCAACTTCCATTTAAGTTTCTTAATGGTGGCTTAGAGATAACTGTTCTATTGAGACTTCTAGCTGCACGCCATAATGAGTAGTCTGATTGTGGAGTTGCATCAAGTTCCTTAAGATATTTTTCCAGGGAAGCCGTTTTCTGAGACTGCAGTAATTTTCTTAGCCTTTTTGTGCACTCTTAATACTCGTAAATTCTTAAGTTGGGGGGATCTGTACAATTGCCACTCTCTTCGAACTCTCCTTTTTTTTAGTCAAGAGATGCTCGACATCTGTAGAATATATATTATTGTTTTTGGTTTTTTTGAGGGTTATGCTGGAATGTTGAACAGCTAGTTTAAGATAACTGTCAAAATTAACAATAGCGAGATCAACGTTCTCCGGTGTTTTAGAAATTATGACGCAAGTTTCCAAGGTTCTTTTCAAAAACAAGTAAAAGTCCAATGTTCGACTGTATTGAATCTTATTAGGCTTCAGTAAGTATTTAAAAGCCAAATTGTTCCACTAACTCCTATGGTAAGGGCGCTATTCCGGAAGCATATTTGTATGTACGCTAGATTAAATAATTGGTAGATTTCGCTGATTTTCAAAACAAAACACATCTTATATATCGTCACCTAAAATGCAAAAGGGCGTAACACTTTTTATTTTTTTACAGAAGCAAAAAAACTTTACAAAACAAGGTGTACTTGGCGTTTGAATTTCTTTAATAAAGTTGTAATTTTTGATCTAACATTTTTTGTAAACATGAAGTTTTATAAAACGAACCAAAATCAATCAAAAACTCTATTTGGAACTTTTTTTGTTGTTACGCCCTTTTGCATTTAGGGTGACGATATAAAGAAAATTTTATCTCAATATGTTGAGCCTGTTATTTATGGACTCTACAAAATTATTTTCGACACTTGTCCTTTGGTAAGAAAAAAGTAATTATTTGTCTATAACTCGAGCATTTATAAACCGATTATGTCTCTTTTTAGTACCAGTATTCCAATTAGTTTATATATTTAGGGTGAAAGTAAATAAATAAAGTTTATTGATTGTTAGAAGACTTCAAAAAGTAGAGGTCCGAACTATATGTGCATATGTGATATAAATAATAACAACTAAAGACTAGTGTACGCTGTAATACAATGAATTACAACGTGTCAAAAAATTATGTAGTATGAAAAAAAGTCTTATCATGTAAAAGCAAAATGAATTTAGTAGGAACAGAATTTGACAAGCGGTCGGTAAATGTTTATTTTCTAAATCATTTTAGAAACTTATGTATTCTCATCACACCAGAGGTGTATTTTAAAGTAAACATTGGCAGCACTAACAGAATATATTGAAGGTGGTAAAAATTTTATACAATTACAAAAACAACTCAGGAAATTTTCATGTTGTTTTTGTAAATATTGTATAACTGTAAATATCATCTATTTTTGTTATTAACTCAGCTGTTTAATATTTTTGCTTTGATTTTATCCGTGTAAACATGAAAACACATACAACATATTTTTTTTTTGTTCAACAAGAACAAGAGAATTTGATAATATTTTTAAACTCTGAATATTAATGATGCCACATTATATTACTATAAAATGCAACACGTTTTGCATTACTCATTTGCTTTTGCAAAATGTTTTTATTTTTCACAAACTAAAAATGTTTAAATAAATTTATTTGACAATAATTTTTTTCTGTTGTTAATATTATTAAAGCCAGCAGAGTAGCCTTTTGTGGTATGAAAATAATATTTGAAATCATAAATTATTTAAATATTTTCCGATATTGCAGAATAAAAATTAAACAAACATTGTTTTTAAAGTTTATAAATGAAAATCTTTCGAATTATGAAAATTTAATTTAAGATTTTTTTTTTTGCCACATTCTATTCGATTTTATGCAGGGTTGAAAATAGTTTTAAACACCAATACATTTAAAAAAATCTTACTAATACAAACATAAATTAGGTACCACTGACAATTGAGTTATGTACCTGTCAAATAGTCGGCATACTAGTTGTATACTATGAGGATGGCCAATGATAAATTTTAGACAAGTCAAAATGCTACTTAGATCTTCAGTAATACGAGTTCCTTAATTGAATTGAATTTTTTAATTTTGTGTTAACAATTTTCGCTGCTTACTTAAAAAATATATTTTAGCCCTATTTTGAAACAAAGTGGCTTGAAATCCATTGTCCTAACCCCGTTATTTTGGAAAAAGTTCAAAATTGTTGCACAGTGTTATCTTCACGGAAGACAAACTTGAGCAGTTGCAAAATATAGTACTTTTAGTTATTATGTTTAATGATAGTTATTTAGCTATTTTCCCGTAAAATCTACAACCCAATTATGAATAAAAATTACTCAGGAGTTATTTCCCATCTCCCGTTTTTCCTATTTCAATTTAATTGTAAAAATGGGAAAAGGGAAAACACCCGGGAATATTTTTCATAATTGGGCTGCTTGCGATTTTTAGACACGTAAAGGGGGAATCTAGCAATTTTTGCTCAACCAAAAACAATCTGTAAAACATACCTAACAGCCGTACCTAAACAAGAGCGGAAGGCGGAACGTTTTCTTCAGCGTAGCTTTTACGCTGATATGCCATACCTAAATAAGAGCGTCAGCGTTGTGCCATAAACAGTAATGTTAACTTTCGTGCCGACTAAAACCCTCATAAAAGACATAAGAAATTTAATTAAAATCGCTAGTTTGACCTAAAAATAGCTAATTTGCCATTATTTATTATCAAACAATAAAAACAGGGTTGTCAAAACAACAAATATAGCAGCCCTGTTTATTTTAACGCGCTGTCAAAATCGGATTTTCCAATTGCAAAGCGCTACCGTTGCGTTGCCGTCGCGTTGTTTCGGTATGCTACATACAAATTGTATGGGCATGAGGATTTTTGACAGCTAGAAAACGCGTTCCGCTCTTGTTTAGGTATGGCTGTAATGTGTAATTTGTACAGACAAGCAAATAGTGAAAAGCCCATAAATTTAATGTATGCCCCACAAAATTTCATAAGAATTTTTACCCCGTAAATTTGCCCCTAAATTTTGAAATCTTTAATCGCATTTTCCAAGTTTGATTTTTTTTTTGGGCGATGACTATTTTGCAATAAAGGACCGACATGTTCTACACATTGATTAATATTCACAATTCAAAAGTTATACATTTTGAAGACAGAACCGTAATTCTTATGCACTGATAAACCCTGTTTTTAATATGTTTATATTTCTATAGCAAATAAAGGGATAATGTATCGGCCATGTTCTGACAATCGCACGATTTGAATCGCAAAACGATAGATTTTTTATGGTGGTCTGAAACTCGTGCGTTTTACAGAAAATCAAAACAAGGGAATGGTTTTTCCTTGGCGTTAAATACTAGCCGGCTCATTTTCGTAAAAAAATAAATGCAAAAAACACTAATACATAGTCCCGGCGAAAAGAACAACAATTGTGCGGCGTAGAAAATAGTGTAGTGTGTGATGGAACAATGATTTACTACACAAACACTATTAGCGTTTTTATTTTCCACAAATCTTTTGAATCGAACAATAAGGAGCGATACATATTCAATGTTTATTTTCGAGCAATGTTTATAAGTTCATTTTTTTTTGAAGAACACATTCGGCTGTGACCAGCGTTACCGTTTTGGTTACTTTTAGCCAATATTGACTAGATTTTTTCTCAATATGTACTTGTATTTTTTTTTTATTTTAGTAACTTTTTCAACTGAAAAGTAACCAAATTTTTGTTTTACTTGGGGGTTGGACGATCGAGTTTGGTATTTCTAGTTTGCTTCAAATGTGTACTTTGGGACACACTCATGTGTAATTTCCGAATTCTTCATTGTCAACACTGTTCGTTACACAGTCTGTGGTAAGAATGATAGAAATAAAGATTACATCAGGCAGGCCAAGGCCTTTCAATAGGTCTGCTTACCGCTACAACAGTACAAAAAACAACTGGCATTTTGTTTGTGCAATTTTCCTCACGGTTGTCAAAATCTTACTACTACATAGGGAAAACAAAAGGAAAAACGTGTTTTGTATGCATGTATGTGTGGCAAAAAAACAAAAAACGTAAACAAAAATATACATGTATAAGCAAAATGTAAACAACTTTTGACATGGTTGAGGAATAAACTAAATAAACATCTGGCTCCTTAAGCAGACCTAATGGATAGACCTTGAGGCAGGCATAAAATTATTTTAATGCGCATGTAGTAACTCTTACGTCACACAACCTGTGTTCTCATTGCCTAAAATTTTTTAGCTCTCAAACTGATATATTTATGTGTAAACATAACAGTAGGACAATTTATAATTTTTCTATTTAAATTATTTAAGATAAAATAATTTTTTTTAAAGTGATTTCTTATAGTTTTATTTATTTATTATTACATAAATATATACATACATAATGTACATTTGCTCTATCTTTACTACGTAAATTAAAACAAACGAAAAAGGTAAATACTTTTACATAAAGAATTTTAGTTTCTAATTTTATTTAGCTTCCTCTTTCGCTTGATGGAATTTTAAGCAATCTTGGCATTTAGTAACCCCATTCGAAAATACATCCTACATCTAAAAAAAAGTTTTTTCATGTGTACACCCTCTTGAATATCTTTCCTTCCAACAAATGGTTTTGCAAATATTTTGCTTTTAACGAAAATGCTTCCCATTTCATTGCAAGAAGATAACATCACATGATCCAACGTTTCTATTAATGCATTTAATAGCTTACTTAACCAACCTTCACTCAGGTGGCAAACCCATGAAGAATTTAGGTTATCTATTATTTTGGTGCACGACGATTGCTAAATCTTATTCAGCAAAAAAAAAAAATTTCTTAATATAAATCCAAAAACACTAGGTATATGATGTGGCAGCTCAATTCAACTTTTATGAACAAATTGAAAAAAGTGGCGTCTCAGTTCATTTTGATCTGAACAAGAATTAAATATAAACCAATTCAAGAAAAAACTTGCCAAACAAAATAATTTCTCTCTCAAAAGTTAGACGTCAAACTCAATATAAAAAAAAATTTCGCCGGACCATGGCCCAATAAGTAGGTCTGCGCGAAACTACAACAATGCAACAATAGAAAAAACAACACGCATTTTGTTTGTGTAAATAATGATAAATATGTCAAAACCCAATGTATTTGTTTGTGTAATAAATGGACAAGATGTCAAAAACAATTGCACGGTAAAAAATACCTACAACTCTACTAAAAATCAGGAGGCGTTTCGAGCAGACCTACTAATTGGGCCATGGTCCGGTAAAAAATACCTACAACTCTACTAAAAATCAGGAGGCGTTTCGAGCAGACCTACTAATTGGGCCATGGTCCGGACCATGGTAGAATAATACGAGGTATAGTCACTAGAAAGTTTGTTCTCAATTTGAAAACCCATTTATGCCCAATTTTCAGGATAGTATTTAAATCTATATTATGTTAATTTTCATAAAAACTTAAACCGTATTTAATTACAGATTGATTTTTTGAGTTTTATATGAAAAGTCTTATTTAATTAAGATAAAAGTATGGTAGCACTACTAAATACAAAAAAATATCATAAAAAAGTGTAGTTATTTACAAGGTGATTATTACTTTGTCTGTTGTTTTTGTATTGTTGTTATATTGAGGCCACCTTGCTAAGTTAATCCAATGGAAACTTAAGTTGAATTTAAATGTACCACATCGGTGACTTAAGTTTCATTTAAGTGTTTAGTGAAGAAGAGAATTTTGTATTTAAAACGATTTTAAACATAAATGTGTTTTAATGTGAATCCTGAAACTTGGCCATTAATGTCAAACAAAAGAGAATAAAGAAAAAATTAAACAAGCGTCAAAAATCAAATAAATGAATTTTATTGTATTCCACATTTTTTATTTTTCGAATTTATTCTATGAGTTAAATTTCAGTTATGTATTTTATAAAGCTTTTTGTAATAGCTCTATTCCTTGATTTTTTTTAGGAATGACTTTATACACTACCAGACTATTATATTGTATTTTCTTTACATTTTACCTTAGCTTTCCGTTGGAAAAAAATACATAACTGAAATTTAACTCATAGAATAAATTCGAGAAAAAAAATGTTGAATATAATAAAGTTGCTTATGAAAAGAAATAATACCCATTATCTATTTGAATTTTATTGTTTTAAAAATTTTTTAAAAACTATAAAAAATTTTGTTATACCAAATTTTAATCAAAAATCAATTGCAAATAAACAATTTGAATAAAATATTCAGCCATGTTCTGGAAATCGAATTCGAGTGAAATTGAAATCGAACAAATTTTCAAAACGATCCTGTTTTAAAGGTTCATAAAAATATTCCGTTTTATATTCGTCATACTTTGAGCCCCACTTATATTTATTAGAATTACTCTAAAAGTCATGAAAAACTATGGTAACTTTTAAAAAAATTAAGCTAAAAATTTCTTTCGATTTTAATTTCACTCGATTTCGATTTCCAGAACATGGCCGATTATTTTATACCTAAAAAAAAATATGTTAAAATTTTAATACCTATTTGCAATTGAGTAATGTTTCGTTGTTTGACATTACATAAGTAAATAATGACAACTATCCCTAATGAACCTACCTGGTACTTATTATACTATGGTCCGGACAAAAATATTGTTCGAAACATAGCTGCCAGATAAAATGAGTTGCAAATTTTGCGGAAAAAATCATCAAAATCGTCAAGTTGACTTACATACTTAAATCGTCATTTTATAAATTACAAAATTACGATTTTTTATAAATTTGGAAAAGTTTTGTTTTCCATATTATTTGTGCATAAGGGCGTACGAACGTACGTTCGTGACCCCAGGAAATGACCATATGTACAGAAAAGCGGATCGGGTAATAAGGTACTAACCATGCATGTTGATATCAATTTTTTTAGTTTTAAAGCAATTTATTTTCAAGATCTTATCAATAAAGCAACTTATAAATACAATCGAAAAAGATTCTCATTCAGTTTGTAATTAGCTCTTTTCTTGAACGTAAATTGAGACACCCAACATGAAAGAGAAACTGAGAGCAAATTCGTTTAAATTTTAAAAAGTATGAGTGAAATAGTAAAAAAAAGTGTGTTTAAACTAGAAATAGGTACAAAACCCCAAAGTAAAACAAAAATTGGTTATTTGCAAATAGGTACATACCTATCTACCTATTTAAATTTTAGTATAGGTACCTACTATTTTGCACTTTTAAGATATTGCAACTTTTTTTTACCTATACCTACATACATAGGTACCTATATTGTTTTTTTTTTAATTAATATTTGGTTAAAATTTGGCACACATTTTTAAATTAAGAAATTTTTCAAAAATAAAATTAATTTATTTGATTTTTGACGCGCTTTAATTTTTTCCTGGTTTTCTTTTGTTTGACGTACCTATTAAAATTGAGAAAAAAATTTCTTATGACTATTGCTTTAAACACATTCGAGACAGCAGACTACCGACTTCAATATGTCAACAATAGAATACATGTGTGTATATGGAAATGATTATTTTAACGACGACACGGCTAAACGGCTGCAGGTTGTTGTCTATGCTAATTTTGTCGTTGTAGTCAAATTAAACTAATTTCTATTTTTGTATGCTACAAAACAGAAAAAGTGCTGATAATATAATCAAAAATTAGAAGAATTAGTGCTTATAATATATAATAATAATTTTTTGGTTAAACAGCAAAGAACCGGATTTAAACAAGAATATAAGCGCGGCTCACCACCAAATCTATATTATTATTACTTTTTAGTATCCTTAAAAGAAGTTATATAGGAAGATGTTTGTCACGCCAACGCTCTTAGTTTTAGCAGTATGGGTATCATTGAAAAATTTAAAGTGCTTTTCACATGGTGTTTAAAGCAAACCGATTTATTAACCCATTAAGAGCCAATTTCAAATGCTCATACTTCTTGACTGACTTTTTTACTAAATTTGCTTTATCTTTAAATTATGTCGATTTAATAATAATTATTTAACAATAATATACACATGTTACCAAAGTTATTAGGACTTTGATTAATAAAGTTTTTCTGTATTGCGGGTTTTCAGCCTTCCGGAATACTTTTCAAATATTTACATATTACTATATTTCAATATGTAACAAGTGCATAAACTATTACCACTATATATTTTAACTCAAACGTATAAATAAATTGTGAAGTTTTCCAAAATAAAATTTTTTTAACCCTAATAACTTTAAACTTTTATATGATGGAGTTTCTAAAAATATAGCATACAAAAACTTGGGGTGTTCTCTATAACATATTATATTTGAGAAAATATTATTATACATATCGACAAAATTTCAAGATAAATCCTCTTAAGGGGTTAATATCGGTATATTTAATACATCATATGAAATGTGTTTCGAAAGACTTTATTATGATACCAATACTTTAAAGATTCAGATTATATTTTTTTCCTATACTATTGATAAAGTGCTCTGAAACCTTTACGACCTATAATTCATAAACTTAGTGCGTTGAACCAAAAAATTACAGTAGAATCGCGAAACAGTAATCTTGCGGTCAAGTTTACCAAATTTTAGCGCTTCTGTGCCGATCTAAACGTTAACTCTAAGTTAACTTTTCAGATCGTATTAGTAAAAGTACTGATTTGTACAAACGATAACAAATTAGATTTAATTTTAAGCTGAAAGTTGAGAGTTTAAACAAAATTGAGAAATACATTAAAGAAAAACTATCGGCGTTGTATTATTGTATATTTGAAGTTGCCATCTCAAAAATAAAAACGAAACGTCACAAAATTTTCGAGGCTTTGAAGAATACATAGGAAAAAGCATACAGGAAAACATTACATAGACCAAAATATGCCGATCTTAAAGCAAGTTTGTACAAATGTTTTCTTGAAGCATCGAAAACGTAATTGCGCAATCACTGTTCTAATTTCAATATCAATAGCTAAGCGCGAGTTCGTGTAACTGCAACCTGAAAAACAATAATGTTAGTAATGGATGGCTGGCAAATGTTTAGAAAATACCCAGAATCCGCTATCTGAAAATTTTTGAAGAACTAATTTTCTGGCAAACGTCATATGTAGCATCTAACACATAATACATGACTGATTGTATAATTATTAATTATAAATTGTAGCCGGTACAAATTAGATCTAAGTTTCTTTTTTGTACTGATGAAAACTAAGTCATTGAAAAAAATATAGGTACATATGTTTATTATTGCATTTTTTTACAATTTAGAAAAGTTAATAAATAAGACGAAAAAGTTAACAACCCTTAGGACATTTCAGTTTACTTTTTCTCGATTATACTGTATATTAGGATTTTTTTATTCAACCTGCCATGAAGATGATATTCTTTATGAGTTCCAAAAAGAATAAAATTAAAATATTTTAAATGAACGAAAAAACAGAAGTAAGGAAAACATGTGAGATCAATTAAAAATGGATAATCATTCAAAAAGCAAATTTCGATCTACCAAAGGTTAAAATACAATTTGGTTTAAGGATTGATGTTTGACTACTGACGTCAGCAGTCATCGATGGCTGCGAGTGTAAGACGGCAAATCCCTCTGAGGAGACCTAGTGGTTGAGGTCGAAACATGTCAGGGTAACCAGCCGCCTGGGTTCGAATCACACGCCAGCCAGCCTGGCTTCGAATCCCAGGTCAGTCAAGAATGAAAATTATCAATAACAATTTTAATTAATTTCCCATGTTGTAAAATTCCTTTCTTCATAAAAATAATTTAATGAAAATTAAATTTAATGATCTTAAGCCTAATTAAAAATAGTAAAAATTTGGATTAAAAACCATGAATAGTTCAACAAAATAACCACAATACTAATTATTTTAAATGTTTTTTAATAAATTCATTTGTTTTTACGTTAAAAAATTTATCATAAATAAGTATCTATTTATATTTTTGTAGGCTTAAATTAAGTTTGTGTACGAGTCTGCAATTATGCATGTTGTTAAATTTATAAAAATTAAAAATGATAGTGGCACCACTGAAATGTATATAGGTACATAATAAAAAACACAGCTGTTTATATTTTTTCAATTGTAGCTGTCGTCTTCAAAATAATTCAGTAGCTGATTACGTGACTACAATTACAACCTGCAGCATTTGTAGTCGTGCGTTCGTGTTGCCTGCTGTCTCGAATGTGTTTAATGCATATCTTATACCTACCTTGTAATTACTTATTCAACCATTGTCTACACAATAAAATAAAAAAACCAACTTATAAGTTTGTCTATATACCTACATATGTATGTAAGTATATATTTTGTTACCTTCGGTGTTTGAAAGCTAAAAATTATTAGCCAATGAGAACGCAGGTTGTGTGACGTCAGAGATTTTACATGCGCAGTAAAATTTTTGTATGCCTGTCTGATGTCGTAATCTTTATTTCTATCATTTTTGTCAGAATTTGCCAGCACTAATTCAAGCGACAAATGATAAAAAAAATAATCAAGCATATTGAATTTTCCCAGACACAAACCAAATTATAATCTATTATCCCTCAAAAAAAAAATAACATATTGTCTTCCCTTTCCCCCAATGATTAAAGCAAAATTAAAAATATACCGAACAAAATTAATATAAACTTTATACTTATATGTATGTCTTCTTTATATACATAAATTTATGTCTTTATATATAAAAACACATTTAATGTTAAATGTGCCTTGTTCAATATAATATATGAAAAAAACTATCTGTTATTCTCTTTAAATTCCTCCCATAGTGTAAAAAAACGATGTTGTTATTTTCTTGAATTCTGCTTTGTTCACTTATCCGTCAGCAGACCAAATTATTTTAGTTTGTATTAGACAAATTTAATTTATATAATTTTATAGGTATAATTAGCAAAAAATTTACCTTTTAAATATTATTTAAGTTTTTGTTTAGAATAAAATTTTAAGAACTTGTTACAAAACTGTTTTGTTTTGTTGCTTTCTTAATAAGAGAATTATGTACTACGGTTTATTGTTCAAACACACTGGCACAGCCGAACCAAACAAACTGTTGACCGAAACTGAAATGTTAATATAAATTCAATATAAATAAACAAACTTTTCATATTTTATAGGTGGCAATGCTGTCAGATGTTTTTCATCAACATGTTATAAGTTGAAATTCTGTTAGGTATATTTTAACAGTCAACTTTTGCTTAAGTATTGCTCAAATACTGTACATATAAAATAAATTTTGTATACGAAAATTTAGTGCTGGTTTAATAAAAATGACAGTTAAACAAACATTAAAAGAATGTTAAAGAAAAGAAAGTAACAAAAAAAAAAAAAAAAAAAATTATACGAGATCAAGTTAATAGTGTTTTTACAAAGTCAAAATGTTGTCATGGTTTTATTATTTATTTGAGGAATGAATTTACTGAGACACTATTAATCCGGTATGTGATCAGTGTTGCCACGAAAAAAAAAATTTAACCAAAATGTAAAAATAAAGTTAAAAAAAGCAAAAAAAAAAGTAACCAACATAGGATTTATAGTTAAAAATATTACTTTATTTGCACTTAATGCAAAAAATATGTATTATACATTTTGACAGTAGCTGTGTTCGTTTACCCCAAAATTTGCAAAAATGTTTACAAATTTGTACTGGATTTTACTGAACTGCGTTCGTTTACATATAAATTTGCAAAAGAGAACATCTACTGCAAGAGTAAAGTGGCAGTTGTCAGACTGCTAGCCTGCAAATTTTTACCGAACAAATTTTTGCCAGTAAAATCCAGTAGAAAACTAAATAATATGATGCAATCAGGGATGCAAAAACCAAATTTCTAAATTGTACCAACATGGTAATAAAATTGAACTTTTTGGACCCCAACAAAATGTTTGTGGAATTTTTTTTTTTAAATTTTTATGTTAACAACAAAAACCCTTCGTGCATAACAATTTACTAATACATTTATTTATAGTACCTATTTTTAATAAAAGCTAATAGTTTGTTTTGTAGGTTAAAAGAACATAAAAAACTAAAAAATATATATGTATGTAGGTATATTAGACCGACTCAAGTTGTATGGAACCGAAAAAAGTGTTTTAGTTACCCCTCTGAAAATAAAGGCTGATATGTTTTATGATGATTCCCAAAATATTTTGGTTCTTGCGTTGACCATCCGTGAGCTGGACCATTTTTAAAAAAGGTCTTTTTTCAGTTTTTCGAATTTTTTTGTACTTTGCTCCAAGACGACATAAATAAAATTTGGTATTATCGAAAAGAGTTTTTGAAGCATCCAATGGTATATAAAACTTTTCCAAAGTTACCCAAAATTAATAAATAACATGTTAAAAAGCAAAGATACCGTGGTTCAAGTGTTTATCAAAAAAATCGGCACTTAGCTAATTTTAAACCTAAAAATCGGCAAAATATCGATAAATCGGCAAATATGGCAGGCCTGTCGACAAATTACAAATTAATCAATTGCCAGAGCCATACACGCATAGATTACCATACACGCCTTGATTTGGATAACTGCCGACTCAGTTGCCTATTGGATTGAAACGTGTATGGGGTGCTTAATAGTGCTATATTCGGCCATGCCGAATCTTATATACCCTGCACCATGGTGTTTAAATATATATTATACATATATATGTATATAAATATACATATATTTAAAGTTTAAATTTTACACCATCGATGTCCATCCCATACAGCGTTGCCAAATGTGCATTTTACAGTTTTTCTAAGCATTGGGCAGTTTTGAAGTTTTTTGTTAAAAAAATAAGTTTTTTTGTAAATTGTGCAGATTTTGCAGTTTTTGCATTAAATTTTTTTATTATATTATTTTTTATTACTTAAGCCATAATCTTACCTAATTTGCTTAAGACATACTCCTGTAACAGAGGCAATCTTTAAGAGTCAAACAAAAAACACAATCGGCTTGGGAAACGCGCACTTTTCGTTAATAAATAAACCACCTAAACCTAATTAATAATTTTTTAATAAATTCCAATAAAATACTTCTATTTTTTAAAATATTTTTGTTTCGTCGTTTCCTTCTTGACTGTGAAATTTTCACTTAAATGACTAAATTTAGCACTAGGTAGCGCAAACAGTTTGGAAAATATACAACATTCCGATTTTTCTACAAACACGATTGAATCGTTTGTCAAATACACCAATTAAGAACGCATGAGGATTGTACAGACGTACAATTTTGTAATGTTTGCCAGGCCGTTTGTGTAGTTTATTTAGCTTTTCTTTTGGAAGTTTAATTACGTCCCTGTTTACATTTTGGGATTTTTGATGTTTCATTTTATTACAGCATCTTTTCATGTATGTTCACTTGACAAATTGCAAATCTGAGCCCGAAATAAAATTAATTTTGTATTAAATGAGGAAGCAAAACGAATCACAAGACTATATTTTATTGTTAACCCTCCTAATTCCACTCTCTGTCATCTAGACTACAAAGTACCGATAGTCGTTAATAATTTATTATAAATTTTTTTATTAATTCGAATGTATATTCTAAGTCAAATTACAACTTCTAAAGCTTTCATTCTTTAACAGTCTTATAACTTCAATATTTTCCAGGAATATTTTCTATGCACTATCAGAATTTTTTTGTTTGTATATTTTTATTACGAGACTTACTTTAGCTATCCTTTGGATAGCAAGTAAATTGTAAACTATTAGATACCAGCAGAATGTAAAGCATTTTTTTATGAAGTAAAAATTAAACTCAACATGAGAACTAAAATTCCCAGATTCTATTTGTTAATAATTTATGTAATATTGTATTTGTTTCTGTATTACACGTATGTTAAAAAAAATCAAGTAAATATATATATGTATATATATTTTTTGCTATTTTTATGTGCAGTGTTTTTAAGTTTTTTTTTCCTTAAGATGCTGTTATTTTCAAAAAAAATTATGGCAACGCTGATCCCATACCACAATTGTAGAAATTAATTCACACCAGGGATGTTAAAGTTGGTACAATTGTACTTTTTTGGTAGATTTTGGCCTTCTAAAGTACCGTGGTACTAACGTTACTCATTTGGTACAATTTTAAAATTTGACATAAAATTTGCAAACAAATTGTTGAGTCCTTTTCATTGCATTTATGTTGTACAACAAATCGTTAATGTAATGGGCGCTTAAATATGCGACTACAATTGTGGTGTATATAGCGCTTGGTCCCCTTTTACAATGCGGCAAGTGAAAGGCAAACAGACGAAGTTTGTTGGTAAGGGGCCGACGCTGTATGTGTGACACACTTTACTTTTTTCCTCTCTCCCATAGAAACTTCGTATGTCTACCCTCACTTGCCACATTGTAAAAGGGGACTTATGGTACCCACAGACGAGGCAAAATTAGTGAAAACCTGAAAATTATTGCGGAACAGAAGAGGATTTATATAATAATATCAATATTGATATTGTTAAAGAAATTAAAGAAAATGCAAAACAATTTTATATAAAATTTTGCGAAGTTTTAAGAACCAAAGTCAACTTTAATATCGAAGTTTTAATGTAGTTCCATAAATTTTTTCCTGAAAATGTCATTTCAGGTAAAACAAGTTGTATTGTACCACTTCTAGTAAAAATGTTTCCGATTGAAATTGTAAATTTTGATTCAATCAATAATCAATTTATAGCTTTAGCTGATGTCGAGCAACTGCAATCCTTAAAACTAAACATTTGTAGTTTTTGGTCGGTAGTAGCTTATTTACAAAATGAGCTGAATGTCCATATGTTTCCTGACATTTCTAGAGTTGTTGCTGGAATTTTATTTCCACATTCGTCTGCAAATGTGGAAAGAGTTTTTTCTTTTCAAAATATAATAAAAACTAGGGAAATAAACAGACTACATGTGCCAACATTATCAAGTCTCATACAAACAAGGGATTGGTTAAGATCGACAAATTCATGCTGCTATGATGTAAAAACTCCAAATAGTCTATTAACTAAACAAATAAGTGCCTGATTTAGATCTTATATATTTAAAAGAATTTTATGTTACTTATTTTATTCATACATATAATGTATGATAATGTAAAGTTTTTTTTTGTGTTCAGTTGAATAAAAATTAATAAATTGAAAAAAAAAATGGTACCGTGAAGGTCCAAAAAGTACATTTTTTTTGGAAGTTGGTACAAAATGTAAAACCCCATTTAACATCCCTTATTCACACACGTTCTTCACACGGATTCTTACGCTCTTTCTTTTAGTCCACGAGAGTACACAATTCAGCAGCAGGGCTGTCAGATGTGGCGATTTCTCGCCAAACGTGGCGATTTTCAAACTCTTTTGGCGACCTAATTTTCGATTTGGCGACATGGCGATTTTTTGGCGATTTATAAAATAGTTGGCGATTTTGTTGGCTATTTTTGATGAGCCATCTATTTGTTTTGAAATTTGTTAAATTCAAAACGAAGAAATAATATTTTTTTTCAATGTATGAAATTTGATGCATTCATATGTATGACCAGTATTTAAAACTAAATAATGTTGAAATGGCTGATGAAGATAATCTTCGAGAAATTTTTTTTTCACATTTAAATGTGCTCTTGAAAGAAGTAATAAGTAGAATTCTTTACAAATGAATATAATGAAAGTTTATGAAAATTTTTCCATTATAAAATGTGACAAATTATCACATAAAATTTGTTGTTTTTAAATATATTTGAAAGATTTTTTATGAATCCTCACTTACCCTTAATGAAATACAAAAGAAAAAATACAGTTTGTTAAAAGAAAATTGTAATGATGATATTCAATCTAATTAAGATCAGTTTAGGCCAACAATTTATAGCTACAAGGATACGGCAGGTACCTGTTTTGAAATATTGAAATTCACTAAATATCTGCTTTGAAGTAGAATGCGATATGAAGTTTTCGACACGTTTTTACGAGCCAAAAGTTATATGAATATAAATAGCCCATGTTGCATTTCTTTTCTACCTTCACAATGTATTTCAAAAAAGAAGACAACAAGTTTGTCTTCTTGGTGAACTATATAACGTTTTAGTTATATAATAGAACTGCAACTACATACAAATATATTGTACATCCAATATTTGTTTAATACTTACCGCAAAATCCTTTTTTTGTTGCTTTAAGTAGACTACTATAAAATAATTTAAACATTGCACCTTTTTTGTTAAATAAAAATTAAACAAAATATATGGCGACTTTTTTTTAATTTTTGGCGGATTTTAGGGATACGGAACAAATTTTTTTTGGCATTTATGAAAAAATATTTTTAATTATTCTAAAAATACATATATTATTGTCGAAATCGAAAAAAATAAATGCTTTGGCGATTTTGGCGATTTTTGACATTGAATTTGGCGAAAAAGATCAAAATCAATCTGACAACCCTGTTCAGCAGTGATGTCAGATGTAGGGAAAATTTCCTACTTGTAGGGATTTTTCTCCAAAAATCAGACTGTAGGGAAAAAAGACAGATTTTATATTTTCGTAAAAATGTAGGGAATTTTTCCTTTGTATGTAAATTCAAATATAATCTAACTGACTTCTGAAAAAAACTCTGTGGTATAAAAACATATCGCTTTAATAATTACAATATGGCTACTTTGTTAAAGGGATGGGCAATAAATACCGATATATCAAAATACCGATATTTAAAAAAATTATAATCGATATATATCGCCGTTATTACACATTCCTATGTATCGATACATCGATATTTATCTACGATTATCGAATTCGATATTTTTAAGAACTCTATAATAAAATTCAACATTTTAACCGTTGCTCAACTTCTTACAATACTGTTGTTTTTTACGAATTGCATCATGTTTTTTAACTAATATTAAGACAATAACGGCGCTTTTCCATTGTGCATTTTCATAGATTACACAGTTCAGTTTTGTCTCGCCTTTTTTAAGAGATGGCAACAAAAAAATAATAGTATGTGTCACAAGTTTCGTTTACCGGCAGTATATAATCCGGCATTATATACTTCCAATTTTTTTTTTTTAATTTTATATGGCGAATAAATAAAAATTTTTTTGTATTCTTTATTTTTTTTATTGTAGAATTAACAGCCGGTCCCTCGATTTGAAACGAAAACTTCGTTCGCATAACTTACCTTAAAAACTAAATTTTAAAATTGGTTTTTCTTTTAAAAAAAAGTTAAGCGAATGAGTTTCGTTCGAAATCGAGGGACAGGCAGTAAATTTGAAATTAAAAGAAACAATAAAAGTAAGAATGGAATTACATGTTATATGTTTGTACATATGTATGTAAATATGTATTGACATAGGTACGAGTATATTAAGTTTTAAAATTTGGTAATAATTTCACCTTAATACGTTCTATACATCGATGTATCGATATTTTTAATTAATTAATATCGATACTCTTAAAAAATATCGATACAATATATATCGATATATTTTTTCAATTTGCCCATCCGTACTTTGTTATTAAATAATTGTTTTTGAGCATCAAGTACCCAAGTACTCAATACTTTTATGATACCCACAGACGATGCAACATTTGTCAAAACACGTGTTACTATTTATGTTTCAGTTTTTACCACAGACGATTACACTAAAAACGAAACATCAGTATTGCGTGTTTTTTGAATATACAACTACAAAACAAAAAAAAAAAAATTTATTTATTTTCTTTGTATACATATCATATTTTATGTCCCATAAATTTGGAAAAATTTTATATTCAATTATAATTGTTTTCCAACTCTCACAATTTGCAATTGTTGCCATTTTCCGATTTTTTTCTTCATATTTTTTTTGTCCGAAAGTTGCAAAAGCACCTCACTCAACAACTGCTCTCAACAGAATGAGAAAGAAAAAACAGTCAACATCGCCACACACGATGAAACATTGTGTTTGGAAACATAAAATATCAAAAATGTTTGATATTTGAGAAACCAAAAAGGTAACGAGAATTTCAACCAGAAACATCCCTACACACGTAGCAACATTTCTCGAAACATTACCATGTTTCAACAAATGTTGCCTCGTGTGTGGGTAACTTTATAACTCTTAAAGCTGCAATTATTGCATTTTTATAAGCCCGCTTTCAGACTCGGCAAGTTAGTTGCGCAAGTAACTTGCCGAGTACAACAAAGTCTGTTCTCAATGTTTCCCCTTACCGCGACCTTACCACTGACATCAACAAATCAAGAGTTGCGCAAGTAACTTGCCTAGTCTTGAAGGGGGCTAACTTGCACACGGTAAAATATACCACATATTACTTTTTACTCAATAATGGCTAACCCAAGAATATAATTTTTCAGAACAAGAAATAAATTATCTTTTAAAGATGGATTTGGAACCATTATGGTCATATATATCAAAGACTAAGAATTTCAATGACAATTTAGTATTCCCGTGCCACTCAAAATTATCTAAAATTCTACTGGGTTTACCACATGCCATACGGTTGTTTCTAACGTATCTCTACTCGCGCTTTAAAGGAAAGCTGGCGACATTTTAACTAGTGCAATTGTCGCTAGAGAAAAGTGTGGTGACAAAGAGACATATGGTTCTAGGCTAACTACAGGGATATTTTGGCAAACACATGCATGTATATTTAAAAGTAATATTACCCAACAAACACGACAAGTCAAACCTTTGATATGAAATGACTTAATCATTTGACATCAAACACCATTCTCAAACCTTTTTCAATTGTTTGATTTAACATTTGAATTCAAATTGATAAAGATTTGAATGTAAACATTTGATATAAAATGTATTATCAATTTGATATCAAATGTTATTCTCAAGCCAAAAATAAACTTACCAACACTAAAGCGAAATGTAAACATTTAAAAATGGCGATTAAAGTGGTTTTCAATTAAAGAAACATAACAGTTACGTGAAGTGAATTCTCCCTTAGAAAACATTAATTTCTTGTGAAAAATATAAATGATTTGTGAGTAAAAAATTAATTATGAAGTGTAAGAATGTGAATAAAAATGAAACGGGAAAGTGAAGAAAATATAAGTTTGTTTTACTATTGCGGTGCTACGCCAGGACAATCCTTAAAAAAAGAAGCCAAGTATTTCGTCTTTCCAAAAAGTAAAGGACAGAAAGAACATCTTTATCTTTAAGCTATGGTGCCGAATGTTTAGCGGACAGTTTATTTAAATAAACAATAGGTAGATGAAGTATTATTATTTATTTGTTATTTATAATAAGCAATAAGTTTAAATTAAAAAAAAAAGAAATATTTTTCAATTAACATTTTTTATTTTTCGAATTTATTCTGGTAGTGTATAAAGTCATTTCTCAAAAATTTTTAAGGAATAGAACTATTATGAATAAGCTTTATAAAATACATAACTGAAATTTAACTCATAGATTAAATTCGAAAAATAAAAAATGTTGAATATAATAAAGTTGCTTATAAAAAGAAATAATTCCCAATATCTATTTTTCATTTATGTTTTACATTGTATTAAAATCCACATTTGAAACACCTTTGAGAATAACGTTTGAAAGCAAGTTGAAAATAAATGTATTTCTCAATTTGAAAATAATTTCCCCTTTTTTGTTGATAATGCTTTGATTTGCAAACCCTTATCAAAGCCTTGTCCTTTGACAAAAGGTTTGTTTTCAAATCATTTTCAATTTGGAATCAAACCTTCGTGTTTGTTGGGTAGTGATAGTTGACTTTCCCGCTCACAGTATACTGCAGCGTTGCCATATTTTTTTTACAAAAACTACATATAAAGCAGTGTTGCCATAAGTTTTTGATGAGAATATGCCAAAACTTCAAAAAAAAATTTTAAATCTGCTTAATAATAAAATGAAGAAAATATGTTAAAAATCTGCCGTATTTGTTTAAAAAAAATATGCTAATAATCTGCTTAATAAAAAGGTATTTTAATATATATTTCAAAAAAACATTCATTTTCCAAAAAAAAAAAAAAAATATTCTGAAAAATTCTGCTTTTCTAAAAAGGAAAAATATGCTTTAAAATCGCCTTTTTGACAAGGACATATGCTAAAAAGCAGTTAGCATATTCCTAACTTCATCTGTTAATTCTAGCAGAAAATATGCTAAAATGGCAGCACAGATATAAAGAAAAAACCTGATTCTAACTTTAAAAAAACTGCACATAAAAATAGCCAAGACAAGTATATAATTTATTTAATTTTTTTAGCATATGAGTAATACAAAAAGAAATACGACATTATTATATTAACGAAATTAGTAGGCTAGAATTGTAGGTCAAAATTGTACGTTTGTACAAACCTTTTACGTTGTTAATTAGGGCATTTGAAAAAATATGAAAACATGTGTGTATAGAAAATCAAAATGTCGAATATTATCCAAACTGTTTGCGCTGATTAGTGCTTAACTAGATCTCTGTACATTTTACCGGTTTTTTGTCAAAAAAAAAGTCGTAACAGTAGATGAGTCAAAAATCTCGGAAAAAATCGCAGATCAAATTGCGATTTTTGTCGACGAGCGATAGCTTTGCATGTTTGTGCGAAATTTAATGAAAACTTTAAGCAGTGTGACCATTTTGGCATTTTTGCAGCTAAATTCAGCACTAAAAACTTAGATTTGGCTGAAAATTTTTCATTTCCACTTTTTTTTAGCTTTTTAAAAAATTTTTTTAATATTCTTTTGATTTATTTTAAAAGTTGGGAGGTATAATGTCAGCGATTAAAACTTTTATTCATGTTAACACAAGGAAATCTATAATAATTTCTTGATATGAACTTATTTCGTTCATATTCAGTAAAGTTTTCTTAAATAAATAAACAAGTCATAGGTCTGGTGATTTTATAAATAATTGTTTCAGTAAAACCCATCCAATTTTTTTCAAAAATTATAAAAAAAAATTTAAAAAATAATATGGCAACACTGTGTGGAGAACAAGCATCATTTTTTTAAAAATAACTGCCAATTTCACGATATCGAAAGAACGCTTTTTTCGCACAAATACATTTGAAACAAAAACAAAGTTTAAACAATTTGTTTTTGTTTTCATTGTAGTTGTGCGGAAGTTCTTTCGTATTTAGTGAAATAGGCATTTAATGAAATTTTAATACCGTTTTTTAAAATTTAAAATAACATTTTTGGGACAAATGTTTTTTGGTGCAAGTTTTTAATATTAAAAATCTGAAAAAAAAATTGCAGATATTATTGCCAACATTTTCACACTTTTTACAATCTTAAAGGCATTTTATAAAAACTCTAGAAGTTTATAAGATCGTTTTTTAGTTTTAGAAAATCACAATTAAATATGACATTTCAAAAGTATTCTGAAATTACAAAAGTTAATGAAAGAACAGACACAAAATAAGATTACACACAGATAACACATTGGCTACTGAAGCAAGAAATTACACACAATAGGCCATGTCAGATAAAACTTTTGCTTCGCGTTGCGTTACTGATTCGCTTTGACATCTAAGATAAAATGTACATACTTATACGAAACATGTCACATAAAGTACTTTCAAAGCGGAGCGAAGCAAAAAGTTAGCCAACTCTCATCTTTTGGCGCGCTTTGACATTTGGCTAGTATAATTTTCTTTTTTTTTTAAATTTTTTTGCCAAATTCAATTCCAAAAAGCCGTCCAATTCAATTTTTAACTTTAATTTTTATTACAAAGAATTAAATGTACAAATTACCAACCGCTTTTATAAGTAAACAAACAATTCGTGAGTGTTGTCAAAGTTTTCATTGTGTCATACACCTTTTGCTTTGCGTTTTTCTGCCAAAGGAAGAAACGTCACGCAAAGCGAAAAAGTTGTATCTGACACGGCCTAATATGTGTAATTACCCACGGATTGGCAACTCGGCATCAGCTGTTTACTATATTTTAAGGGGTCTGTACATGGTCAAGCATTTCTCATCAAGCGCTATGGTAGTATTAGTGAAAATGTGGTTGTATGTGTGACACCGACGATGCTGGACTGAAAATCCAAAAATTTAGATATGTCGCGTATATTACGTCCAGCACATGTACACGAGTGAATTCGCCAAAGTAATCAAAAAATTTCTAAAAAAAATGTTTGCCTTTGTCGGCTGTTTTTGACAACAGGCAATTAAATTGGAAAAACAAAATACATGTGGTTTTTTGTGCACTTTTTTGGGCAACAGCGAGGGTTGCCATAACTGTTTAATGAGAATATGCCAAAACTTCGAAACAAATCCGCAAAATTCGTAAAATGACAAAAACTAAAAATCTGATAAAAACTGAAAATAAAATTTTTAATATTTTAAATATGCTAAATTTTTACAAAAAAAAAAAAAAAAAAAAAAAAAAAAAAAAAAAAATCTGCGGAATTTTTATAAAAGAATAATCTGCTAAGTAAAATGGAATTTTTATACGTGTTTCATAAATAATTTTATTAAAATATGCTAAACAAATCGGCTTTTGGATAAGAAAATATGCTAAAAAGCAGTTAGCATATTTTTCCAAAAAAATATGCAATTCCGCAATTCAATCTGCTAAATATAGAAGAAAATATGCTAAGATGGTAACACTGGCAACAACTCTCATTTAAAGCAATATTTCAGTTTCTCGTTTATTGTACAAGTACTCGAACGCAACTAATATATGCAAATATAAATTTATGGAGACCTCTTATACCTATATACTAAGGCTAGATTCAGACCGTGATTTAAAAATCATGTCTTTTTTTTATTCCTTTTGAAAGTTGCTTCCAAAATCACAACAGATTCAAACGAAGATTTTTTCCCCATGATTTTATGGTTGATTTTTTTTCCCATTATCGGTAATTCTTCTTTACTTGCTTATTTATAAAAACAAACAATTTTAATGCGCTCCATGTTTTGTATTGTAAGGAGATGTTGCCACATTGAAATAAAAAATAAAATGAAGCAACATAACAAAAATACGAATGTGTGCAAAGAAAAATATAAAAAAAGACACAGATATCAGAAAACGTGTTTTTTTCTCTACCCCTCTTGCTTTTCTACACCGTTCGCCTACAAACACAAAAAATCATGTCTTAAAAAACATGGAAAAAATCACCGTGTGAACCGCGTGTAAGTAAAAATTACAATTATTGAATGAAAAAACTTACCATTTTTCTATCTCAAATAAATATTTTTGGGTTTTTAATAAACTCTTACTAAAAATGTTAAAATAAATAAACTTAAGCAATACAAAGCTATTTTTTTATTTTTTTTAACACCATAAAAACAGCCATACTGAACAAAATGTGAAGAGAAACTAAAATGTACATACATATATACGAATTAAAACAAAACAGAGAAATAAATACAATTGCCTGTCGCTGGTGTATATAAACAATGTTAAATTCCGATACATGCCTATGTTTAACAGTATAATGTTGTTAAACAAAATAAGTAACATAAAATTTTTGGCTTTTACAGTGATTTTATTTTTATGTTTTTAATGTCGCATTATGAGTGTAATGTCGTCAAAAAAATTTTGAAAAAAAAAACTTTTTGAATATTGTTAGGTATGTATTTCCTTGAAAAAAATTTGTTACAACGTAGGTATTAAGGCCCAGCCATAATATGCATAGCCTTGCTTAACCTTCTGTCAAAAATTAACAAAAAGTCTCTCAAATGTATTTAAGAAAACAAAAACAAAATAAAAAAACTTTTGATTCCGTACGGAATGTGCGATCAGTTTCAATTTCATAAAACTTAACAAAACGTTTCCTTAAGTTCAATATGGTTTGCCTCACATGATTTACATGTATTCGCATATTTGCTCAAGCCAACTTAAGCACATTATGGTTGGGCCTTTACTTTTATTTAAAAAATTTTTAAAATCTTAAAAAAAAACTTTACAAATAAAAAAAGTTGTAAAAATGAAAACAAGTAAAGAGGCAGATAAACCATACACACAGTTATAAAAACATATGTAAAACGTTTGGAGAATGCTTGTGTTAATATTAAACATTTTTAATATTCAAAAAGCATATTGTTGTTGTTGTCAAACTGCTTGTGTGGTTTATTTTGCGCTTGAGAAGTATAATTGGTCAAACTCAACTATATGATAGCCGAAAGTAGGGTAGCCAGATTTTAAATTCTGAAAATTAAATTCTGTGTACCTATTCACCGAACACAAAAAAAGTACAATCAAGAAAATAGGTACAGTAGGTACATGTTTTTCGACCAACACACAACTATGTAGGTATTTATTTAAATAGGTATTTAAGAATAAAAATAAACTTTTGATTCAATAAGCAACAACAATAATAGGTATAAAGAAATACTCATAAAAAGTATGTATGTACCTACCTTAATGATCAAAGGAAAGATTTGTGTTTAAAAAGCGATCTTGGTGGCCAATCGACCGGCCCAAAACGTGAAATTATGTGCACACCGAAGTGTTGACTGACTGACTTCATAAATGCAGTTTGCATTGCAACATTGTAAAGAAAATTGTTTACAAGGCAAAGTAATGTTAACAAAGAATCACAAATAAAAACCATGCAAGTAATTGACAAATAATGCGCACTGAAAAGCATTCCCATGCAATAATGAACATGAGGTGTTGCCAAAACAAAACTTAATGTTTTTATGAACACAATGCATTGTAAGGTTACATTGCAAACTGTATTTATGAAGTCAGCCGTTCTCTCAATAAATCCATTGATTGATGCGATGTGTGGGAAGTGGCGCCGTCTTGCTGAAACCAAATGTCGCCGAGATCACGAGCTTCAATTTCAGGCATCAAATAGTCGGTTATCATGGCACGATAACGGTCGTCATTGATGGTTACGTTTGCACCAGCATCATTTTTAAAGAAATATGGACCAATGATTCCACAGGCTCACAAACCACACCAAACCGTTGTTTTTCTGGATGAAGTGGCAGTTCTTGAATCTCTTCAGGTCTGTTTCTCTGTCACTCTCAGCTACGGCCGCTATATTTTCTTCACAGCGTGCTGGACGTGGTATATTCGGTCGAATATTATCTAATAATGAAGGCTGGGTCTTAAAATGGGTGACGGTGTGGCAAATAGTACGCTCAGTAGGCCGATTATGTTGACCATAAGTTGGGCAAAGTGCACGAAACACATTTTTCACAGAACGTGAATTTTCGTAATAAAGTTGAACGATTTGTAAACGTTGTTCAGGCGTAAATCTTTCCATTATAAAATGTTAAACAATACTAAACAAACATAACATGACAGCATGACACGACTCACACGTGATCTGTCAAAAAAAGGCTATTGAATCATCCTAATTCACTTGAGGGTTACACGATCAAGTTTTGTCTATCAAGTTTTAATACACTCTCACTTTTTTACCAATACACTCATACTTTTAAAAATTGAAGCGAACTTGCCTTTAAAATTCTCTTACAAGTGAGTTTATCAATTTACGTTCAAGAAAACAGCTGATTACAAGTTTGGTGAGAAAATTTTTCGTTTGCCTTTATAAATTGTTCTCTTGATGACATCTTGAAAGTAAATTGCTTCAAAATTGCGTGCAGCCTACGTCACAGCTTCCAGTTTTTGGAAATTTTGACAAACTGTATATGTAAAAGACTATCAAGAACAACTTGATCGTGTGGCTGCAGTGTCATATGAAATATAAAGTAAAATAATATCAAAAAATATTTATAATACAAAGAAACACTTAACAAACAATTTGAAAATTTTTGAGCGCTTTAAAATTTAGGTATAAAAATTAGTCTTCTATATGAAAAAACAAAATAAAATATTTTGATATAAATTCCTTAAATAGAACGGTCATCATAACAATTACAAATATTAATATATATTTTTACTTTTACATTGTTCATTTGCTTCATAGCACAAAAAGTGCCGAACACTTAAATTGTGGATATGAGGCAATTTTAGATGCCACTGAATACATATAAATGTATATTCGAAATATACACAAAATTGTTTATGGATTTAAAAGGAGGATGCCCTTATTATATAGAATTGATTTTATGCCAAGCGGCATACCAATAACCACTACAGATTCCTGCCGTTTGAGTTTCTAAAGTCGCCATTTTTGAACGCAGTCTAATACATTGCGTGAATATGTAGTTTAATATCACAGTGATACAAAATCGAACTTTCCGAATGGAAATGGGATGAAACCAATTCCAAATCAAAGTTGACATTATTTATATCAAACCCTTCAAGGGGTTTTTTTTAGTTTAGTGCGAGATATTTTTTACACGCATTTAAAGTTGGATTTTAGAGCGCTGTCTAACTTGAAAAGGTCATTGAAAATTTGATAAAAATAATGCTTATTTATTTTTATTATCCTGGAAAATTGTGGTGCCTTACTGTTTTTGGGGTCGAGGAATTCATTTTTGATATATATTTTTACCTAAAACTCACACTGGATGGCACTGTCATACAAATTGTGCTATTTCTTGCAGATTTTAATATTTACTTTTTTTTATGCTGAAAAATCAATTTTTGATGTTGGCTTCTATGTAAAACATTTTTCTAAAGCGGTCTTTTCTTCTTTTTATTTTTATTAAAATAAAGTTAATTTAGTAGTTTCACGTGTGTTCAATATTAGTTGAACATATTTTATCTTTAAAATGTATATTTTAGGGCTTTAGTATGACCTATGGACACGTTCAAAATATCGGAAATAATGTTTCAAGAAATGAAAGAGTTATGCCCAAAATAGACTTTTTTTTGAAACATACCCATTTTGGGGAACCATAAATCTTCCCAGTACAAGTCTAATAACACAAGTAAATTGTAATTTTTCCTTAAAACAACCGTTAATAAATCTGTAAAATCGGTCAAAAAATTGCCACGTTATGAGCAAAAAAAACTAGGAAAAATTGGTTCAAAAACAAAAAAGTTATTTCCAAACAACATGAGCCGAACGAAGGACGAGAAAATATCTGGCATATCTAAATAAGATGGCGAAGAAGAATCCTTCAACGTTGAAAGCGAGGGTCAGGTACCTTCTGAGACGGAACTGACATAGCGTCGTCGGAACAATTCTTCCAAACCCCCGGTGCCGGGCCACCGAGCTCAATGAACAGAGCTGGTGCATCTCTGGCTGAAGCTCCTAAGGGTTCTAACAAAGAGAACATTACGAGGGTCAGATCAGGAGATGATCAACCTTCTTCATAGAACAAGAGAGTGAAGAAGTCGATGAGCCTGGAAAAATATCTTCAGGTGGCTGTCGGAATGATTCATATGGGCGGATCAGTGTATTTATATGGCAGTAAGTTGATGGTAGGCTCATTGATGAATTAGCCGTATTCAGTGGCAAAGAGGAGGATGTATCCTTTATTGGGGCAAACTGGGTTAAGGGAGTGAAAATTGTCAATTTTGGTAACAAGAATTCCTTGGAATTCTTAAGAAGTTAAGGTTTGTCTTGGTAACGTTAAGTTTCGGTACCAGAAACATGAAAGAACCAAAGAAACTGTTGGTGATGCAAATAAACCTGCACTGCGAAGCGGCTTCAGCCGAACTCATCAACACTCGGACGGGCGTAGCCCTTATCCAAGAGCCTTGGATAAATAGAACCTTGGATAATAGTATAATAAATAAAGTTTGCGGATTAAATGTTACGGGATACATTATATTTGTTCCGTCTACGAAGGACAAGGTAAGAACGTGTATACTGGCGAAGAATGAATTGAATTTTCTCATCTCTCATTCTTTCAGGTGTGGTGACTTGACCGTTGTAAATGGAGAAGCCAAATTTAAGGGCACACTCACACTGGCATGGTTGTGTATGCCGTACGAGGCAATAGGTCCGCCTGGCACAGAGGTGAAGGTATTGATGGCATATGCAAGAAGGAGAGGTGCTATCGTTGTATTTTTTTTTATATTATTGTTCCTACACTAAATTCCGTTACTTTAGGGCTAACAGCGTAATTTTTTTGGAGAGTTCGTATCGATAAAAAAGATTGCGACCTCGATGTTGGATTAAGATATAATATTCGGTGTAGCTGCTTAAATTTTAAGTCTGTTCGACTTTTGTATTAGTTTGCGATGAGCATCATAACCAATGGGGGAGCGCTGGGATAAACAAAATGGGCGAGTTTGATTTTATAACTACTAACAATCTTATCCGTAATATGGGCAGTTATAGATTTGACCATTAGTGAACCGCCGCGAGCAACGTGTTGTAGATTGGAGAGTGGCAACGGACTGTACTTTTTCAGACCATAGTCTTATAACATTCACATTGTATTTTGACCTGTCTAGTGTTGCTCCGTTTATGAACCCAACGGCGACGAAATTGGACCCCTTTAATGAAAAGTACCAGACTGGGTCGGTGCAACAGCCTCTGGGCGATTTGCTGCTGACTGATTTGGAAGGTGTTGTGAACAGGTTCACCCATCTGCTTAGGGAGAACTATGAGCTGTCCTGCCCGGTTACATTTCCGGGTATGCGTAAACAGCCTAAATGGTGGACCAGTGAACTTTAGGTTCAGGGCCAAGATCACGGGAGCATCGGTTGACTGAAAAACCCACAGGGTGCATTTCAATAAGTATAAGGCAAAGCGGCAGTCATGGAGGCAGTTCTGTGAATCCATCGAAAATTTCAACGAGTTGTCTAGATTCCGACGGATTTTACCCAAGGATCCTAGAGCCTTGGGGTATATCCATAGGAATGACAGCTCATGGAATGAGTCTAGCTCTGAGACGCTTGGGTGTAAGGAAACCGGAGATATAGACGTTGGTCAATGGGACGGGATGTCTGTGACTTCAAGTCATACTTCCAGCTGCGTCGAGGATTTAGTCAAAAGAAAGAAGCTAGGGTGGGCGGTCAATACTTTTGACCCATATAAATCACCGGGTCCGGACGGTATTTTTCCGGCCATGCTTTGCAATATCCCGGACGATGCTTTATTTATGATAGTGAATATATTTAGGAAATGCCTCATTAGGTGGTATCTGCCTAAGTTGTGGAGAGATGTCAGTCTAATTTTTATATCCAAGGCTGGTGGAGCAGGCCACTTGAAGTCGGGGGATTTCAGACCTATTGTTCTATTTTCATTCTTTTTGAAGACACTTGAGAGACTGATAGATATCTATCTTAGGAGTAATATTGATACCCACCTCATTAGCAACGCTCAACATGCCTACCTCAAGGGTAAATCTGTTGATAGTGCGCTACATGAGGTGGTGGGTTGTATTGAACACGGCCTGAGGCATAATATACTCTTGCTGCTTTTCTGGATAAAGAAGGAGCCCTTAATAACATTACTATTGAGGTGATTACGGATTCGTTGGTAGAGCTTGGAGGTCAGGGCTTTCTGGTGGAGTGGACAGTCTGCATGCTTACCAGCATGATTATCAACTCGAGCATGGGGATCATTGTATATAGAGGAATTTTACCAGGAGGACACCACAGGGGCAGGATCTATCGGCTCTACTGTGGGTACTGGTGGTCAACGGGATCCCCAGTTCATTTGATTCCAAGGGTAGAAAAGTCGTTGTATATGCGGATGATGCAGTTCTGCTGGTCATTGGAAAATTTCTGTCCACGATCGAAGAAATTATGCAGGTGATGTTGGGGGAGCTAACGGCATGGGCGAAGGATAGGGGGCTTGGTGTAAATCTTGCGAAAACGAAATTGGTGCTTTTTACCAAAAAGGTAAAGGATAGAGGGTTTTAAGGGCCTGTGTTTGATAGCGTCGAGATAACTCTATCTGACGGTGCTAAATTTTTGGGTAACTTCCTCGACTGTATACCGCCTTGGAAGATCGATACTCAGGAGAGGATGAAAAGGAAACTCAATGCCTACTACACATACAGAAACGCCATCGGTAAGAATTGGGGACTAAGGCTTATATTTATACATAGGTGGTTAGGCCTATTCTTTTTTAATGTGTTTTTCGGTATATATTTCTTCTGCAAGAGGCCAGAGTCTCTGGCTGGAATCGAACCCGCAACCCCCGCACTGTCAGACTAGCTCACTCCCAACTAGTCTACCGGGGCACCCTTGCGGATGCACTGAGGTTGGATTGCTACAGAAAGATGCTCAACAAGGCTCAAAAGAGTGCATCCCTTCGCATCACAGTTGCAAGGAGAAACACGCCACAGGCAGCGTTGGATATCCTACTATATCTGTCCCTTATTGAACATTATGTGAAGAGTATGACTGCTAGGAACTTATTTAGACTTTACGAGTCTTCATTGGTTAGACCTAGGCGGGACGATCAAAATATATGTGTTGTTTAGACTACTCAGTACATAATGTTTTTGGTACTTGATGAAATGCATTGTAATGATTATAAATTCGTAGCAAATTTATTTATTAAATGAGCTTCTGTGCAAGTTTTAAGACTTGTTTATTTTGTACATGACTTTTAATTTTGTTTCTAGTTGAATTACATACGAAACTACATCAATATTTGATTTTTGATATTTGGTACCCTCAATAATATGCAATAAGAAGTAATCATATATTCATTAGCTTTACATCTCTAAAATATTAATGTAAACAAAAACAAAAATAAGTAATATTGAACAATTAACACAAATTTTACCATGGATGCCAAAAAAAGAAAACTTAATATTTCATGCTCTCCCGGAACATTTGGGAAGGTACAAAGTGGTAAGTAAAATTGTTTGGATGTAATAAATATTTTTGGTTTTTGTTGCACTTTTAATTCAGCTTTTGATCTTTTAAATGTTTTTATTACAAATTGTATGCTTTTTGTTTGCTTACTTTTGTTTGTTTACTTAAATGAAACATATGTTTTTGTTTTCTACTGGTTTTTACTGGTAAAAATTTGTTCAGTAAAAATTTGCAGACTCTTTGCTTACAACTGTTACTTTACTCTCTCAGTAGATGCTCTGTTTTGCAAATTTTTGTGTAAGCGAACGCATTTCAGTAAAATCCAGTAAAAACTTGCACAAATTTGTGCAAATTTTGGGGTAAACGAACGCACCTAATAGCTGCGTTCGAGAGTTTTTTTTTTACTGTTTTTTACTGAACTTTACTGCATTTTACTAAATTGCGTTCGCGTACACAAAATACAGTAAATGAGAACACAAATTGAGAGCGTAAAGTGACAGTTCTTGACTGAGTACTTACAAATTTTTACTGCAGAAATTTTTGCAGTAAAATTTAGTAAAACAAAAAAACATACATATGCCTCAAAAGGTAAACAAGCAAAAGGCATACAAATTGTGAAAAAATTGTTTAAAAAAGGAAAAGTTGAAATAAAACTAAAATAAAAACAAAAAATGTATTAATATTAATTAGTTAAACTTGTTTGTTAAGAATTTATATGGCTAAATACCAACTTTTGAAACTTTGTTTTGTTATGTTAATTTTTTGAGGTTGTAAAAGTGTCAAGTACTCGGGTATTTGGAACAGCCCTTGTTTTTAAAGTTATCAATAGTAAAAAAAAGTATTCGTGAACTATTGATAAAATTTAGCCGGACAAAAATTAGCAAACTCAAATAAAATAAAAAACAAACAAATATGAAAGATTACATAAAATAATTTGTTTGTATTTTCCAAAAATATTCTTGTTATAAAAGGTATTTAATCGAGTACCGATAAGAAAACGAGTTAAGTAGTCAATAGTGTAAACATTTTTCAACACTTCAATTATTTGCCATCAACTGTTGCCTTTATTTTACGAATTTTTACAAATTTTGCGTTCGCCTACTTTTTGGGACAACAGCTTTTTATGAGAGCGAATTTTTAAGTTTACTCATTTACAGCATTTTACTGTAAAAGTACTCAAACGCACCTATTAATAAGATCTCTAACATGCCCAATAAAGTTTTTTCACAAACAGCAAAATAAAGCAAGATTTGTTTATTTGTAAATATTTATACGCTTTTTCTTGTATACATATCCACAATAATGTAACATACGATATTATAATAATATAATAGTAATATCTCAAAAACCATAATACTCGTAGATAGAGACTTAAGGATTGCGAAGATCGATAGACCTGTTAAATTTGCCACAGGAAACGATCTTATCTTATTTGTGATATACGACAGGATATACACTTCAGTTCTTTTCCAGCTATGGTGAAGGGTATATAAGATTGGCATAGTCGAATATAGCACTTTTACTTGCTATAGTATACCTATTTTGTTTTTAAATTTATGTGCATTGGCAATACTGTTAATTCACGACAGAAAAAAGGCTCTATTTATTCCAACTAGAGATGAGCGATATTTCTGTACCTGTGATTTAATCACTGTTACTGAAAAATAACGAATCATAGTTGTGACCAAATTTGTCAAGTAACAGGTACTTGCTAAGTCGTTCTTTTTGTTTTTTGTTACATACAAAAATTTATGATATTTACTGTTTGTGCGGGTAATAGCGTTTTTTTAATGCAATGGCGAATAATGTTGCTGTTCCTTTCATTCTCTCTTTTATCTAAATAGTATTTTTTTAAGCCTAAGTTTATTTTTTCAAGTATGTACATGCAAGTAAACAGCTTTGAAAGCTCTTACAATTTGTTGTTGTTTTTTAGGAAAGTACATTGCGCATTGTACATATGTATAGCTTGGACGACTTGCTATAAAAGAACTTAAAATTGACAAACCGTGATCACAATCACAGTTTTAAGGAGCAGTGATTTTTAAATCACGTTCACTAATCACGATGTTCTTTAAAAATTACGGGATCGCTCATCTCTAATTCCAACCATAAATAGACGAAAGCTTTAATAGACTATTTTAAAACCAAATTTTTAACATTATCGTAACAATACGACAACTTCAAAAACTGGCTGTAAATTTATGTTTGTAAATTTTTCTGCAAATAAATTAAACGGCATTTAAAGAATCATACCGCTTTGCAGAAGTTAATCCCATGATGTAATAATAAATTTTACAATATGTAACAACCCCATAAATTAATAAACACATCGGTTCAGTATATACCTATCTCAAAACAAAACTATTTATTCGTTATATCCAAGGCGAATTCATTTCAGGTAATCTCGGTAGTACAACAAGTACAACTACAAGCAATTTGTTTTTGTAAAATCATTGTACAATGTCAAAAACCGAAACAAATCAAAACAGAAACAAAGATAATAAACAAAATTTTGACATCCAACAATTATAAAGCTAAAGAAAAAAAGTTATCAGCAGGGCTTTTAGGATCACCTGTAATGAATTCACCTTGGTTATATCTATTTTATAATTCTATATTGACATTTCGTCATGGCCTACTAAGCCCAAAATTATTTATTAAATATGCAATAATACATTTTGCTTAATCCTTCGCGATCATTTAAATTCAAAAAAACTATGTGTCTTTGCTAATTTATATCTGTTACAAAAATTTTTTTTATATTCTGTTAGATTCTTTTCGTGTTGCTAAAATACAATGTAAATATCAGTTTGCTTTGCAACATGTAAACAAAATGTTACCATAAGTAACATGGCACTGCTAAATACTCAGACTCTCCTTTTATTCTTTTCACTTTGCTTCTGAAAATAATGCTTTGTTTACGTTTTCTTACCTAACAAAAACAAATTCGCACACATGTTCAACAGCTGATTCAATTTCGACATTTGCCAAGGCGAATTCGCCTTGGACATTTGCAAAGAAGAATAATAAAAAAAACCGCGTCGGTGAACAATTTGTTTGGTAGTTTTATTAACGTGTTTAGTTTTTTTAACTAATTAATTAAATAGTGTTTTTATTAATGTAAAAGTAAAAAAAAATGTTAAGATATTTTTTAAACGGTGTTTTAATTAAAAATGCCAAACAAAAGTACAATTTGTATAGACAAATATGGCCGCTGCCACCAAACAAACTTGTGCATGTTTGTGCCATCAGTAAAGCAAAAATTTATATAGACGTAGAAAATACTCATGCTCATCAGGTTTTGGAATCTTCAATGAAACCTTATCAAATTATTGCCGAATATAACGACATGACTAAAGCCAATAGTTTGAATACGGAAATTTTAGAACCAAGTGCAGAAACTATTTCTGTTAACCAAATTTTCGAAAATTTTAAATTAGTTTGTTGTTACTGCCAGCAATCGAACACATTGATATCCGACGAACAATTTACCAGCTTTATAAGTTACTATTGTGATAAAATACATTTATTAAATGATGAGCAGCTAAAGGATTCCCTCCGTCTTCTGGCCGTTTTGCCAAAAGAACAAAGTGTACGTTCTCCTAACTTTGTAGAGCTGTGGAACACCCTGGATATAGAATGTTGTCGCCGTATTGAGAAATGGGAAACTAATGAATTGTTGCTTGTGTGTGATGCTTGGTATAAATTGAATTTGGCTCGTGTTTGTGAATTTGTTTGGGAGGCTTTGCGCAAATTGGGTCGAAAAGTCAAAAAAATGCAACCAAATCAATTGGTTCAAACCATGTTTCTGTGCAATATTCTAAGACGTACAGTATTCGATATGTTTGATTTTGAAGTGAATTTGTCAAAATGTGCAAATGAAATGTCTATGGCAGAGTTGGGTGTTATGTCAATGGGTTTCTTTAAGACTCAAACTCCAATAAGAAACAACGAGTTGGTCAACTATTTGTATCAGCGTTTAATAAATGATTTGCATATGGTGGATGATATAACATTCGTCGCAATTTTAAAGGTAAGAGGGAAATTTGGTGATTGTTTTTATAACATTTAATCATGCCATTTCATCACCCAATAAACTTTATAGTCTTGAGCGTTCAAATACGTAAAATATTAAGCAATATTAAGCCCCAGTAAGATGACAGTAATAATTAAGTTGCAAATACGGTGCTTCCTTTTGTTGTATGTAAAATAATAAGAACGATTATAGAAAGCAGTAAGACCAGTTACCGTAAATTCTAAAGCTGTAGAAAATAGATTCTTATATTTTTGCCGTATGGTTACATTAATGTTATTGGCAGCTAACTGGGGCTTTAGTCTGTAAATTAAAAAAATATCTATATCTAGAGATAAAAATATCTCGGAAATTTTCCAGTGTTTATTTGCCTTTATTCCCTTTACGTTCAAGACAAAACTAAAAAGGACTCCCTCGAGTAATCGTAGAGACATACATACATATGTATACTAGGGACCAGCTTCCCTCTCAAAACTTCATAAATACTTTGCCGATACCAGGAAACACTGTTCATCTAATGGGGGTGTCTGCATAATGAAGGCGTCCGCTAAGGAGCATTACACTGTATGGGGAAATGTACTAGCCTTTATTTAAAAAAACATTGCTAAATCAAAACATTGCACAAAGAATAAATTTTTTAATTGACTAAATATTTTTCGAATCAAAACCCCCAATTTGATGCAGTTGTTAGCTGCGAACTTCGAAGATAATGGGGACTGTTCTTGAAAATGCGTCGAAGGAGTGACAATTTACATGAAAACAAAAACAAATTTACAAAAATTGAGTTTGTTAATCATACAATATTTACAGTTTTTAAAAGACAGAAACGCGTTAAAACTCTCACGTTGCTTTAATTTTAGAAGTGTATAGACAACAAAAACAATTTTCGAAATTTTGTTTTTGTTTTCATGTAAATGTGCACTCCTTCGACGCGTTTTCAAGAATAGCCACCAATGTGTCAAAAAATATTCGACGATAATCTTGCAAAATGATATTAATATCTAGTTTAATAATTTAACTAGCTATTTTCACTTATGTATGCGCTGGTTCACACTCTTCAAGTCTTACAGCCATACCTAAATAAAAGCGTAAGGTTGAACCTTTTCTTCCGCTTAGATATTAAGCTGAAGTACCATACTTAAATAAAAGCATCAACGTTAAGTCACGAACAATAGTGTTAACTTTCCTGTTTAAGGCCATTGTACACTATCCCACAAAGTCTTAAGTATTTTTCGAAAATGCTTCCCTGATCTAATTATTGTTTGTAATTTTCAAAAAGCAATAACAACTTATCATGACAGGTTTGTATTTTTTTTCAAAATACGCAAAACTTGTGTGATAGTGTAAATAAAGCATCTATTAATAATACCCACATAAGAGAAATAAAAAATATAGATAAAACTCCTAGATTAACCTAAATATAGCTAAATTGCTATAATATATCAACAATAGCTGCCAACTTCACTATTAAACGCGCTGTCAAAATCGGATTTTCCTAAATATGTACATTTCGTGACTAATTCTTGAACGAAACTTGAATAAATGGTTATATTAAAGCAAATGGCTAGATTTTGGTAAATCATCTGATACATAAATGTTAAATTTATTGGGCCTTCAAACCTCTGATATATGAAAAATTTAAACGATTTATTTCTATGATATACAAAATTTTTAGATCATTTTATTATTTATAGTTTAAGAAAAGTTGAAGCTTTAAAATAATTATTTCTTCAGCAGTTTAAAGCAAACAGTTTTTAACACTATTGAAGTTACATTTCCTTGTACTTTTATATCGTAATAATATTTATTAATAAATAATATTTACAATCAACATGATAACGGCATTTCTAATAATTATTCCCTGAATATTCTATTTTTTTTAACAAGACAGGTAAGATGTTTCTTAACATAAGAATTATCCATTTTCATACGCAACTTCATTTTGGGTACAACTATTTTTAGTCAAAATTTATTTTAATTTATAACATTTTTTGAGTAAAATCAATAAAACTATTCGTCCAAATTTTTAAAATAAATAATGCTAAAAAAAGTTAATAGCATTTTTCAAAAATGTTAAATAAAATGCTAAGTGCGAAATGAAAATTTAGCAGCTAAATAAAAATTTTTAATGCTAAATTTAGCTGCAAAAATGCCAAAATGGCCACACTGCCGTCAAGTCATGAGTTTTGGGAGAGGAAATGGAAAATAACTGGCATCAGTGATGCAAAACGTGGCACAATTGTGCCATTTTTGGCACTTTTGAATGTTTGATGGCCCTGTAGAAATCTATTTTGGCCCTTTCATGTCCAAATTCAGCTAACTACTTTAAATTGTTCAATAGATTTTTTAAAGTTTTTTCTCAATTTTTCGAACACTAATTTTATTTAAGAAATTATTTTGTTTGTTTAGGATCAAATAAACTGCACAAACGGTGTGATCAATGATAGGATGAAAAAAAATACGAAGCTTGTTTGTACGAAAATCAAAAATGTTCAATATTTACAAAAACATCATGTTGTCCGCTATTACAAAAATAGTTTGGCCCTATCAAAGGTATTTTGGCCCTTTTAAATCGCCAATTTGGCCCAAAACAAAAAAACTCAAGAAGCATCACTGACTGGCATTCTCTTCTCTCCTAAAAAATTGCAATTTTTTTCCTGCAATTTATAAAAATTCTTGAAATTGAAGTTGCATTAGTGTCCAGATTAGGAAATTATAGTTAACAATTTTTGTATATTTGGCTTATCTTTCCTCTTCTTCCTTTTATATTTTATATGAGAATAACAAAACAAGACGGAATTGCAGAGTACACGAAACTGAGAAACCCTTCCCAATCTTCTCAAAATGTTAGCAAATCGAGTAATGGTTATTCTTTAATGCGTTTGTGCATGTCTTGCGTGTCTTGTTTTTTTCGCACAAATCATCACTATTTATTTTATTTAAAATTTCAAACAAAACCACGTTAAGAGGCTTAACTTTCCTTTTTATTTTTATATATACATATATATATATACATACATAGGTATTTCGTTCAATCAATCTGCGCCATCTTTAATTTTTATGCCAGTATTGGCGAAAGGCCTTGCGAAAGCGATGTAGAGTAATAAATTATCCTCTTATCGCATTTAGCTATAGTGTAGCCCCCTGGTTTTAATCGTTCTATTCATCAACTAACGAAATGATTTTTATAATGATTGAAGTCGCAAATAAATGCATCTAAATAACAATTAAACATATATTTGAAATTCAATAAGGTTCTCCGCTATAGTTCCAAAATAACTCATGCTGACATTATGATACAGTTGTTGGATAAAATTTGCAAAGAACAATTTGACAAAATGAATTTGCTGCCCTGCCTACATGTAGCACTCCTTGGCTGCGAATTACAGTGTTGCCATGAAGAAATCATAGAGAAAATTCTGCACAAATTCTATGAACAGCTAGAGACAACAAGACTCAAAGATTTGGAACGCATAAGTTTAGTAATAGCCCTTTTCAATATGCAAACTTTCAGTAAAATTGAAGAAAAGTTATGTGAAAGAATTCTACAATCGCTAAAAGGACGTATAGAAGAAATACTGAAACATCCCAAATGTTTTACCAATTGTTTACATTTTCTAACTCAACGGGGCTACTATGACAAGGAGATGTTGTCTTCGGCCTTAGAAAGAAATTTTTTAAAGCATGCTGTTGGCTCAAATTTACATATGAGCCGCGAAATTTTCCATTTAGATACATTTGTGAAAATAAATCTCTCTGAAGAAGGTTACGAGGGTGCACAACTGCCTGATAAAATTCGCAAGACAATGGGAAAAATGTTGACACATTATATACCCGAACGTAATTCTAAATATAAATTGAATGCTACAGATAATATATTATTGAAAATTAAAGAAATCACTGATGGATTTTTACCCCATAATCAGCTTAAACATATTCTACCGAACTATGATCGCTCGGATGTAGTCATTTGTTATGATAACAAACAAAAAAAATCACTAGAGATTTCCAACGAGTGTCCTGAAAATTATAGTGGTGTCATACTGACACGTGATTTGTTATTGGGTGATAACAATCGCAGTGAAGTGGATACAATAGCTATAGTTATAGCTGGTTGGAATAATGTGGTTAGAGGAAAAGATAGACATACTGGCTTGTTCGATATGAAATTGAAACAATTGGAGTTATTGGGTCACAAATATGCAGTGGTAAGTCAAGCTAATACCATATAATTAATTAATTTGTATTTGTAGTAATAAATGTATTTTTATATCTTTTAGATTTACTGGCAAGAATGGCGCGAGCTACAAACTCATAAAGATCGCACAAACTTTGTTAAACGCCGTCTTTCTACATTCATTAATTTATAATTACAATAATAAACAACAAGTAAGCGTAAGCATTAAAACAATTTTTGGCTTATTACTTTAAAAAACTAAATTTCTATGAATTCAGGTCACAGGTTATTTAAAGTCTTTTTGGTATATTCGTACACTAAGAAAAGTGTTGCTGTAGCTGGTATAGTACGCAACACTGACGGCAATAAACCATTGTATAAAGCCAAAACACCTTCTTTGCGTATTATTTCTAAACCTACTGAGGTCATAGATCTCTTTAGATTATTAATTTGTATGCGTGATTTAATAACATCAGCTGGGAAAATGGAAGTCCATAAAGTAACTCCACCAACTGCACCAGCAAGCATAGTTTTTAAAGCTCCTATATCTTCTTTCGATTGACCGGGTCTGTAATCAACAACAAATGTTAAAGTAAGTAAAAGAAAATAAAAAGAAAAAAATTATATGCAATTTAATACTTGGCCAAGAATTCTCTGGTGCCTTCATAGCCACCGAAGAAAAAAAAGTAACCAGGCATTTCACGCATAAAAGTGGATGTAAGGCCTCTAAAGAAACCGGGAACACCTAAAATTGTAGAGAAAAAAGATTTTTTTTAAATACATTATGATTATAAGTTAAATAGGACTAAAAAAGATTTAGTTTTGAAGCCTGCGTTAATATATAATATATTACATTTGCTACTGCAATTAGAGATGAGCGATATTTCTGTACCTGTGATTTAATCACTGTTACTGAAAAATCACGAATCACAATTGTGACCAAATTTGTCAAGTAACAGGTACTTTCTAAGTCGTTCTTTTTGTATTTTGTTACATATACAAATTTATGATATTTCACTGTTTGTGTGGGTAATAGAGTTTTTTGAATGAAATGTCGAATGATATTGCAGTTCCTTTCATTCTCGTCTATCTTATTAGATTTTTTTTATGCCAAAATTTATTTGTTCAAGTATGAATGTATATGAAACTAAATAGATTTAAAAGCTCTTACAATTTGTTGTTGTTTCTTTGTAAAGTGCCTACAAAAGCTCATGCGAAAGCTCGCGCATTGTACATATAGCTTGGCCGCAATTGCTATAAAAGAACAGAAAACTGATAAACCGTGATCACAATCACAGTTTAAAGGAGCAGTGATTTTTAAATCACATTCACTAATCACGATGATCTTTAAAAATCACGGGATCGCTCATCTCTAACTGCAATACAACTGGGTGCAATATGTTTGCATAAATTATTTATTATTGATTAAAGCTTTTGTTTTGCAGTATTTAATTATTTAATTTTTGTGAGATCAAAAAATCGGTTATTTTTTGTAGACAGAGTACTACTTTAGGTCAATCTCGCCGATATTAACAAATTCAAGCGATTATTGGTATTCACACCATATTTAGGTAACACTTTTATGTAGGAGCGAATGTGTGTCATGATTTTTACCACAAATTTAAAATTTTTATTAAAATACTTTCTTTAATAAATCCATGTTTATGTAAAATTTTTTAGCACATAAGCAACATGTTCTATTTCTCGAGATAAAAAAATTAAAAAGTTTGGTCGTGTTGTAACTACATATGTATAAGATTTCTGTTAAAGAGATATTAATTGAAATATCTTACCCATCAACAAACAAATAAATACAAAATACTGGTAACACCTACTTCTAATAATCTTTATCAATCTTATCTTTTCTTATAGAATTTAGCAGTTGATAAGAAAAAAGCTTTATAACTCAATTATGTATATTCTGTTAAGACTGATAATTTTGTTAATAACAAAAACATCAAAAACAAAATTATATATGAAAAATTTACCTTCAGTAGCCATTATTTGTTTAGTAAGTTTCCAGGGAGTTATTTTAACGTTATGACTGTTATTGGGATTTTGTAGTTGCACCTGAAATTAAATTTTAACATTCATTTTTATATTCTATAATATTTTTAAAAATTATTCATTCGACGTACCTCTCGCAAAGCTTGCAGTTTACATTTTACCAATTCTGTGGGACACAAAGTAAATGTTGAGAAGAAAGCTGCCAAAAATCCAGCAAATGCATTTCCTATTACTGGCAAATCTTTAGTATTTTCTATATTCATGCCGTAGGCCACAGCTTTTTGACAACCACCATAAGCGGCAAATAATACTGAATTTTCAGCTACATTTGCTATAACAGCTGGTATGGAACCAGCGTAAAGGCCACGAAAAATCCCATCTTGACGATATGTTTTTACAAAGCAGTCAAACATATTTTTGTAGAGTTTGGGAAAGGCTTGTTGTTTTACTTTCACTGTATCCAGAGGCTGGGAGACATATACTTGTAAAGCACCGCCTGTAAATAAACCAAATTATTAGAAATCATTTTTGTAATTATATTAAAAGATAGCAGGAGTAATCGTATGTATCAAACCATATTGAACTTAATGAAACTTTTTGTTGAGTTTATGAAACTGTTATTTGCTTAAGCAAAGTGCGAAACTGATTAAACGTCTTTTGATTTTGTTTTTTTTAATGCATTGAAGAATCTTTTTGTTAATTTATGACAGTAGTTTAAGCATGTCCATGCATATTATAGTTGACCCTTTAATATTATCTAACTGGGAATAAAGTCAAGCCTTATTGGTTTCCACATAGATACGAGTAAATATAAAATTTAGAAAGTTTAAAAATATATAAAGGCAAAAGTTTTAGGAAATCTTACATAGTTTTTCATTACCCATGTAAAGATATCCGATAAAAATAAATTTGCGAAATTCTTATTGCGGAAGTAATTTTTAAGGAAAAATATGTATTCGAAAACAAAACTCTTCGCAGATTTATACGTTATTACTTGAACATGTAGCGGATTTTAATTATGCAGCTGTGCAGAAGAAAATAATTTAAGTTGCTCATAATTTGTAACATCATTCTCAATTATATTCCCAGACTTTTTCCATTTCGTATTTTTTTTTGTAGAAAATAATATAAAGCAAGTACCAATTGATACTATTTTTAATAGTTAAAAGTTGTTATCTGCAGAAAACGTCCTTAACTATTTTATTATTCACCCTTTGCTTGCCCCATCCAAAATTTTAAGAAAACGTTTTCCTTGAAATGGCAATGTAATCATCAAGGAAACCAGAAATATGCGTTTTAGGCGTTTTTGCGCATTCCAGTAAACACTCGAAAATATACCCTGAACATTTTTTAAAAATATGCCCCAAAAATAAAAAATTGCTCACTGAAAAACAAAATTTTCAACAATTTAAAAACAATTGCATTAAAAAAAAACAATCCTAATATTATAATCGGTAAAGCCCAAACACCATACTATTTACAGACGAATTTTCGAGATTTTAACCTATTTGAAAACAAGGGGCAGTCATAGGCTCACAAAAACAAAGTATTATGAGGTTAAATTCATAAAATAATTATTTGTAGCGAATATTATCTAGATATTAACATCCATATGAGATTTTATAGTCTAAGAGATTTCACGGACGGTCGCTTAGTTGTTTAGAGATGGGACCTTTGGGCAAATGCCAGCTGATTCGAAAAGAACTTCATTTGCAGTAAAATACTTTTGCGGCGAAATTAATCTAAATAGCAATATAATAAGATGGTTTACGGACACAACAAGTCTAATTTGGAAAGAAGTTTTTATGGTTAATATGTGAAAATATAGACGGCAAAAATTAGCACTACCAAATCGATCCAAAAATTCATAAAAACTTCTAAAACGAATTAATATATTGTTTCTGCCTTCATTGGTTGCACAAAAAGATATCCAATTGCATATTTATGGTTTCCCTGGTAATCACTAATTTCTTAAAATAAGAGGTGAACTAGAATATATCTCAAATTTCGATAAGATTGCTATTCACTGGCTCCAGCTCAAATAATGTTCTTAACCCTGGAAGGTTATTCTTCATTTTAGTACATTAAGGTTATACTTCGTCGAATTGCCGAACTATTTGAAAAAATAAAAAATCCACAATTTTTTTTAGTTAATCATTATATTTAGTCAATTCACAAGGTATCCTAACATGTCATATTGTCAAAATGTCCTAATATTTCACAATGGTTTAAAAATATTGTTGTACGGCTCAGCCGCTCAGCGCTGGACTTTTCTGATTAATTACGACAGCACAATAAACACAGCAAGCAACGTTCTATTTATTTAATACACTTTTTGTTAACAAACCAACAACAATATTTTTAAACCATTGTGAAATATTAGGACATTTTGACAATATGACATGTTAGGATACCTTGTGAATTGACTAATTATAAAGATAAATATAGCATAAAAGATAAAAGCTATTTTTCTCTCTCAAAATTCGATACGAATTTGAACTCGGTTTTGTGTTTTCAAATTAATTAACTTTTTAAAGCTTTCGTCATCACGTTGTTAAAAAAAGATTATATTTGAAAACATAGAAAAAAGTTATATGATAAGAGTAAATAAGGGTTAAAAAAGTATTACTCTATACTACAAATTTAAATTTTCTGTCATATAATTCAGTGGAATTTTAACAGCAGTTCTACGTATAAGGACATTTTTGTAATATTTTTCAGAATTCCTATTTTATTGACAATTAAAATAAAGAATATGGGCTTGGGTTTATATTCCTTTTCATTTAATTCCTAAATCAGTGGCAAAAACGAAAGAGTGCTTAAGTTGACTTAAGCTAAATTTGGGCTAATGAAATCTTCACGTTCAAAAGTACACATGGGAAAATGTCAATTATTTTGTACGCCTTTTTTTTTTTTTTAGGAAATTATAGCAAAATGACTTTTTGCTTATCTTTTCCAATGTGCAATGACGTTTGGAACTAAAACTTAAGCTTATTTCCGATCTGTCCCAGTAAAAAATGTGCTCCAAAAGGAGCAGGTTTTATGTATGAATTCATACCTCAAATCGTTTGAAGCGATTTTTTTAGCACAATAAAAAAATGCAAATAAAGCGATCCTAAAGTGCTTCTTTAAGGACTTACTATATTAACATATTTATTAATGTTTTGCTTTTACTAGTTTAAATGCCCCTTTTCAAGCATTTTCGTAAATATACCTTCTTTTTGTATATTTTATTCGTTATCATTTACTGCTGTATAAGAGCTCTTTTATTGAATCGCTCGATTATGCGCTTTTTCCCTTAAGTGTTTCAAAAAACGCGATTTTTTTTTACAGGGGTGTCATATTTAGGAATAACTAAAAACTTAAAAAAACTATAACCTCTGAAAAAAACTTTTCCTATTGCCACAGAAATATTTGTTCTATTTTAGTACAAGTCACATATTTGTTTTTTTAAGGATTTCAGAATTTAATATTAATCTTCCAACACCGGATTTCGAAATACAAAATTCGTGACAATCATTCGTCTTGACTTCTTCAAATTCTCTTTTGAACATACAACCCAGTTCTGTAAACAATATCTCGAAATTTGGCATTCGTAAAAATCATTTCATCTTGTCTTACTTTGCAAATATCTTAAGTACTGATAACAGAAAAAATCACGAGAAGTAGTTTTTTTGACTATTTAGTTTTGTTTTAAAATTTTATAAGGTTTGCTTTTAATTTTTTATTGATAATGTAATATAATTTTACAAAGGTTTTAATTTTAACCCCGCTCAGCCAATGGCTTGTCGGCAGACTGACGAATTATTACCAACAGTTCAAGGTAAGAATTTTTTTTCATAAAATACAAAGAAAATATTTTTTAGGTTTTATTACAATTCAATTCAAATTTTTAATTGGTGTATGAAATTTAGTTTTTAAAGCTCCGTTCACGACGTCAGAAACATTTTCACTTGGTGTTCACAAAAAAGCAACAATTTTTTTTCGCAACCACTGACATTTTTAATTAAACTTTTTTCGCAATGGTAGCAAAAATTTAGTTTTTTTTTCTATCTTATTTCTTCTCAAAGTAATTCATATATTTTCCTTTCATTTTTCGAACAAAAATGTAACTAAAGCGCCTGGAGACTATCAGATAAACACATTAATCATGTGCGTGCAGATGGCTGTTTTCGGTTACACGTACGTATTGACGGCAATGATTGACGAAAATCAAAAAGTTATGATAGTCTCCTGTTGTGATCGTCAAAAATTTTTCATTTGCTTTGTGCTTGGCAATGCTACCGCTAGTGAATAAAAAAGTTACACGACTGTTCGGTTTAAGTTGTTCAAAATCATATGAAAGTGGACAAAAAAAAAATTTTCGTAAAATTTATGTACCCTGCGTTGGTACTAGGGAGATCGAACGGTTACTATTCGACCGGATTTAACGGGTTATTTTAGTTTTGTCCAAACCGGTTATTTGAAAATGTTTATTTTTCGAATAAACCGGTTGTATTGGCAAACTAAACCGGTTATTTAAATTATGTGTAAATTATATACGTTTTTCTTACTCTTATAGTAAATATTTTTCTAATTAAATTTTGGGCAAACTTAAACTTTTTAAAGCAAAATGTAACAAAAGCAAAAAAACTTTATGAAATAATTGGGGGATTCAGAAGGTGTCATAAAGTCATATGTCTTAAAATAATAACATGAAAAAATACGACTGTTGTGAGCAACCCCTCATAATTTAATGTGCTATTAATTACGACAGCAAGCAACGTTCTATTTATTTAAGACACTTTTTGTTTACAAACCAACAACAATATTTTTAAACCATTGTAAAATGTTAGAACATTATGACAATAAACCATGATAGCACACCTTGTGAATACCCCAATTGTAAATACAAATCGCTTATAAAAGAGAAAAAAAAAAAAACAAAAACCATTCAAAATATTACAAAAAGGTGTTCGGTTAAAAACTAATTTTTGCGAGAGTATTCTGAATATTAAATATATTAAAAGACAAAGTTAGGTGCCTGAAATGTCCAAAAATGCTAAGTTTCAAAAGTTCTTCAACGTCATGACTTGTCAATCACCTTTAATTAATCCACATGCTTGACATTAATGTGCTCCAAATAAAACTTAACTCCGTTTGTAGTAGTTCTAAAGAGACGAAAAATAATACTTTACTAAAATACGCTGCCAAAACTGAATAAGGTGTTGCGAGGACTGAATGCCCATTGAGGCACTAAAAACTTAAGTAGTTCTAGCATATCTGCATGCTTAAAAATTAAAACATTCCGACGGAATAAACGATATGGAAAAATTTCATCAGTTTTATTTATTAAAACACCAGGAACTAAAACACAAAATTGAAGAAACAATTGGGGGATTCACAAGGTGTCATAAAGTCATATGTCTTAAAATAATAACATGAAAAAATACGACTGTTGTGTGCAACCCCTCATAATTTAATGTACTATTAATTACGACAGCACAATAAACATAGCTGGGGTATTCACAAGGTGTGCTATCATGGTTTATTGTCATAATGTTCTAACATTTTACAATGGTTTAAAAATATTGTTGTTGGTTTGTAAACAAAAAGTGTATTAAATAAACAGAACGTTGCTTGCTATGTTTATTGTGCTGTCGTAATTAACCAGAAAAGTCCAGCGCTGAGCGGCTGAGCCGTGCCGCGTTATTTTTTGTAGCCGTTGCCGTTGATGGTATAGTTTTATCCGGGTAACATCTGTATTTAACCTGCGGCTAGCAATTTTTGCGACAAATTACTTGCGGCGTCAAATTAGATCGGCTTAGGACTCTGCTGTTTGGTAAACAAACAAAATAAAATTTATTTGTAATTTGCAACAAAACCGAAAAATGGAAAATACTTGAGTTTGCCATCGCAACATCTAAAATGTATTTTTCACACAAACTGGCTATTATTTTAGTTTTTTCACTTATTTTTGGCATTGTGGAAAATTTTTATATTTTTTTTTAATCAGCAGATTAAAATTCAAAATAGCACATTAAATTATGAGGGGTTGCTCACAACAGTCGTATTTTTTCATGTTATTATTTTAAGACATATGATTTTATGACACCTTGTGAATCCCCCAAGCAAGCAACGTTCTATTTATTTAAGACACTTTTTGTTTACAAACCAACAACAATATTTTTAAACCGTTGTAAAATGTTAGAACATTATGACAATAAACCATGATAGCACACCTTGTGAATACCCCAAATGTCATGGAAGGTTTTAAATTGTGGTCGACGAATTGACAAATATTTCATACAAAAAGCATTTTCATATTACTATTTGTAATACAACGCTCAAACAAAATAATTTGAAATATATTATCCTGTCTAAGAGACTTAGTTTGCAACTTTTCAAAAATATGGTTGAAGTCTACCAGTGATGTCAGATGTAGGGAAAATTCCCTACTTGTAGGGATTTTTCTCCAAAAATCAAACTGTAGGGAAAAAAAGACTGATTATTTATTTTCGTAAAAATGTAGGGAATTTTTCCTTTGTATGTAAATTCAAATAAAATCTAACTGACTTCTGAAAAAAGCTCTGTGGTATAAAAGCATATCGCTTCAATAATTACAATATGGCTACTTTGTTATTAAATAATTGTTTTTGAGTATCAAGTACCCAAGTACTCAACACTTTTATAACACTTAAATCGACAATTATTGCATTTTTATAAGCCCCCTTTCTGACTCGGCAAGTTAGTTGCGCAAGTAACTTGCCGAGTATAACAAAGTCTGTACTCAATTTTTTCCCCTTACCGCGACCTTACCCCTGACATCTACAAATCAAGAATTGCGCAAGTAACTTGCCTAGTCTTGAAGGGGGCTAACTTGCACACGGTAAAATATACCACATATTACTACTTACTCAATAATGGCTAACCCTAGAATATAATTTTTCAGAACAAGAAATAAATTATCTTAAAGATGGATTTGGAACCATTATGGTCATATATATCAAAGACTAAGAATTTCAATGACAATTTAGTATTCCCCTGCCACTCAAAATGATCTAAAATTCTACTGGGTTTACCACATGCCAATGCAGACGCTGGGAGGATATTTTCAATTGTTACTGACATCCGCGCGAAAAAAAGAGATAAACTGCGTCACGAGGTTTTAGATTTCAAACGTATTCCTCAATCTTACTTACAATCAAAAATGTTAAACTGTGCAAGCTTCCGTTGTCTTTTTAAGAAAAGTGCTTTACAACAAACTAATTTTTTAAATGTTACGTATACAAACATACGAAGATTTTAATGTTATGTTATATTATTTTTTTTTTTTGGTTTTCACTTTAAGCTACATAAAATTTATTTAAAATTTATGTTTTTGTTTTGTGTTTAGTGTAAATATAATATACTATATAGAATTATTTATAATTTTTGAATTCACCTATAACTATAAGGTAGGGAAAATTGTAAGGGGAACAATTTGCTGTTGTAGGGAAATGTGGGGATTTTTTTTATGAAAACGTAGGGAATTTTAAAAATTCCATCTGACATAACTGAAGTCTACTGATTCATATAGACATGATTAACCAACAAATTAAAACTCATTTAAAATAAATTTGGGAGAATATCTCAAATAATAAATTTATTAACTTCCTGTAATTTTTTATTGGCTTTTGCAAACGTTTGTCTAGATCAAACATCATTTAACAGTTTCTAAATGACATTATACAAATTGTAAAAAATAAAGCTTAAGTTTTATTAATTGACTGGTCACACTTTTCTTGGATTCTAACGTCAAATATTTGTTAGGTCTGAACCAGTGATGTTATACGTAGGGAAAATCCTTATTCGTACGGATTTTCTTCTAAAAAAATGGCTGTAGGGAAAAGAAGGACAGATATTTTGAAATCATTTAAATGTAGGGACTTTTCAAAAATATGGCAACACTTTATATTTGGTAATCTTTTTCGATTTGTGACAAAATACTCATAAAATTGTTGATACGGCAACATGACAAATTGTTAAATTTCTTTGAGTGATCGCTTGCCCCCATTTCAACTTTGATTTTAAGGTAAATTTGTAAAACTCTCCTTTACAAGAATTTAATTTTTTAAAGCAATAAATAGATCATTTGTGTAATATAGACATCAAAATCTTTGGAGTAAAGCCACCAAAATGAAAAACTAGAATGAAAATTAAATTTTCCCCCTTTAGTGGAAATAAGCTATCTTTGATTTATCACTGCCACATGATAATACAGATTACGATCTTAAAAATAAAGTTTAACAAAACAATAGTATTTGTTAAAAATAAAGCTAACATTTTATTAAAGGTATTCACGTCAAAAGATGCACTCGTGCGAAAAAGCATAAGTGCAAAAACATAACAACAACCACATAGACAATTATTTCGCGAAACGATTCAAAATTGTCAGGGGGTTAGTATGTGCAAGATTAGTCCCCTTTCAGTCAGGCAAAGTTTACTTTGACAAAGTCTGTTGAATTCTCTTTTAAACTTTGTTTTGTGCTCAGACACATAAAGTTTAATTTGACAAATTTTTGTTTTCTCTTGTTTGAATATAATATATAAACAGCGTTGCCAGAATGATGATTTTATTATATTTTGGATTATTTTTTTTAACAAAACTATGATTAAAGATTTTTATCTCAAATGATGATTTTTTATTTTTAGAAATTCTGATTTTTTCTTTAATTTTGCTTATAGAAAATACACGATTATTTAAACAGTCAATTTTTAAAACACTGAAGTTTTGCATCACCTTGATGTGTGTTGGTGCTGCACACTTTTGTACCCAGTATTTAGAATACACAAAATTGCATCATTATTTCTGGACATAAAAATATTAAAAAAGGCATATTATAACCTATTTCAAAAACAAATTCTAAAAACTTTGTTTTTGTTTTAAATGTGTTCGTAAAGGTACGTTCATACTGATGAACTATTTGAAAGCAAACATCAAATATTTCATTAACGTAGTCTGAACACAAAATATTTTTGAGTATCAAATAAAATAACAGCTGATTTTGAGCAAATAAAAGTATTTGCCGGCAAACAAATATTTGTCCAATGTGAACATAGTGTGAACACAAAAAATCAAATATTTTAGTAAATTTTGAGAAAACATTTATTTGATATTACAAAAAAATTGTAAGAGCAAACAACGACAAATAATTTTAGCCATGTTCCCAATAGAAGCAATTTTTCCTGTAAGTTTTCGGATTCTTTACAATTTTAAAGATTTTTTATAATTATTAGACTTTGCTATCGTGCCGCTATTAGCAAATTTTTGCGAATTTCCGCTAATTTAGCAATTTTTATCGAATTTTTGCCATTCCTTATAGTTTTAAGCACTTTTAATAAATTTTATGGCTTGTTTGAAATATCTAAATTTTTCGCAAATTTTCGCTATTTTTGCAAAAAAAATTTTTCCCGACAGTTTTTGAACTGATTTAGCGACTTCAAATATATTTAAGGGTTTGTTTCCAAGTTTGCAATTATTCGCAAATTTTAGCCATGTTCCCGTTACCCATTGTCTTCCATTTTTTTTTATCTTTAACATTCTCCTGTGCTAACACTATAAAAGATGCTGCTCCACAGAATAAAAAAAATAAATCAGCTTTTGCGCTTATTTTTACTATTTGTGAAATATATTATTATTTTTTAACATATTCATTAAATAATTATTTGATGCAAATATTTATTTTAGTCTGAACGCATGGCAAACAAAATTTAATTTATTTTATTTGAAACTATTTGCCAACTGTTTCAACAAACAAAAATTGTCAAATATTTGAGCTTAGTTTGAACATTAAACAAAATATTTTTTTGTTTCATACAGTTTGATGCAAATATCAGAACAAATATTTTCGTTAAATATTTCATTAGTCTGAACGTCCCTTAAGAAGTAAATAATTCTTTCGCACATCGGAAATAGGCAGTTAGAATACATATTGATAAAAAAAATATTTGTGAAAAGAAAAAATGTATTTTTATAAAGTTTCATATACTGACGAATTATGTTTTTATGTATTTCAATTTAAATAATAAGAAGTATGTTTTTATTAAAAAATTTAAACTAAGAAAAAAAAATTTAAGATATTCCTCTTCAAAATATGATTTCTTTCGCCATATGACAATTTTTATTCCAAAGATTCTGGCAACGCTGTATATAAATATAAAGTTGCAGCCAACTTCAGGTGTAATCTACGAACGAAAAACAAAACGAATTTGTGAGTACAGCAAAGTATGTACTCCCCCGCTATGCTCTTTTCCCTTCTCTTCTATAAACTCAAGACTTTGCAAAGTAAACTTTGCTTGTCTGAAAGGGGTCTTATCAGAGTAAAAGCATAAACATGTTGCGACTTCTTATGGCATTGCCAAGTTGAAAAAAATATTAAAAAAGTACTCATAAAATCAACTCCACACTAAACAACAACACAGGAATTCCACTTATCTGGAAAAAATTTTGAGGAAGATAAGTTACAAATTCGACTTGTAAATTAATAAAATTAATAATTTTGTGTGTATTCAAGAAATTACGGTTCAAATTTATTAAAAAATTGATATCGTCATGTGGAAGGTGCGTTGTTAAAAAATTGTTTCGGAAATGCTGAAAATTTAAGGTGAAAATGGGTTGCTCACTTAAAAAAAGTGCAACTATGCTATTTTTCACAGTTGCAAGGGTAACAAAAATTGACGTGAATACCTTTATTAATTTACTGGTAACGCTTTTTTTTTTGATTTTTTCGTCAAATATTTGCCAGGTCTGAACATATCTTTAGTCATTAAGTTGTATCCTGAATTTGCATTGTCCGCATTAAAACACCTGTTAGATTGTTAGGAAATCAACATCGGTTTTATTTGCATTGATATATTATCATTTAAAAGTTGTAGGGATTTTTGTAGGGACAATTTTTTTAACGAGTAGGGGAAAATAGGGATTTTCGGGCTGCGTAGAGACTTTTCAAAAAATTCTATAACATCACTGGTCTGAACATACCTTCTGTCATATCTTTGTATTTTGTTGGTTCCATACCTTTGTGAGTTGTTTTGATTTTATTTAAATAACTCATTTGATTTTTGTGTTTTTATGTATTCGAATTTAAAGCGGTTATTTTGAAAATGCTTAACCCAAAACCGGCTTTTTTAAAATAGCAATTATTCAGAATATTGGAAAACCGATTATTAAAAAAGTCGAATAATCGATCTCCCTAGTTGGTACTTATGTTGAATCGATGTTTCCAGGAAAAATTATTTTTTTAATGACGGGAATTTATGATATTATTTTGCTAAGCAATTTTTAAACGAGGTATGAATCTAGATATAAAGCCTAATATGCAGTCAGTGCCATAGAAACATGTGTAAAGAAGCCTAATTTTGATAATGCATAAATTGCGGAAAATTTGAACAAAACTTGGGCTTATACAAAATTTATTTCTACAATAAGCAAAATTACACAAAAATTAAATGGTTTTAAAAATGTTCCAAAAATTAATAAACTATATAGTTTTAGAATTATTAATTAGAAAGTGGCAATACTGCCAATAACAATAAATCGTCGGAAATCATGATTTTTCAACCACAGCGTAGTAAATAAAAGTTTAATACATTTTGTTGTTGCGGTGTTGTTAATATTAGAACGTTAACAATTCTTGAGTTTAATGGCAAGAGCGGTGCGAAGATGGGGGAGGGGTACCCAGTTTCATGTACTCTGCAATTCTGTTTTGTTTTGTAATTCTCACACTCTTCAACTTGAAGTTGGCTATAGATGTATTTGTATTTATATATAAAATATAAAAGGAAGAAGAGGAAAGACAAGATAAATATACAAAAATTGTAAATCTATAATTTAATAATCTGTAGCCCGTTTCTGTATTTCTCGCATCGTAAAATTTCCCGCATGAAACAAGTGAATTATAACAAAAACAGTGCAATATGAAACAAAAAATGGTTTTTCTCACATAAGTGTTTCTGTATATTTACTTTGGGAGAATTATCTGTCATTTAAATAATTTTCCAGCATTTATTGGAAGGATGTGAGAAAAAGTGTTTCTGTATTAATATTTTGCTAAAAGTTTCTCACAAGAACTGTCAAAATAAGTTACATTTAAAATTGATGCGAGAAAAATAAAATTTAAAAAAATGGAGCACAAATTATGTATCTATGTACGCAAGTATGTGTATTATTTTTTTTTTATTTGAAGGGAAAGAATTTTAATGATGAAAATAAATAAAACACAATTGTTAAATTTTGTTATTTTAATTTTTTTTAAGCCCTTCATTGCTTTCGTTTTATGCAGGACTGCCAGATAAATTTTTGAAAAAATCGTTAATTTCCTAAGAAAGAATAAAAAAAATCGGACAATTTAAAATTAATTTTGACAAATTTTGTTCAATTTTTATTAAAACATAATCAAAAAAATTGGCAAAGTTCATGGGTAAAATACATATTTTATACATATATACATACATACTTAAACTTGAGGTCCATTTAAATAAAATTATTTATTTTATTTTTCTCTTTAATCCGATAACAATTTAAAATTTCAGACTGTTTTTTTCCTGAAAATATCGCTTAAAGGCGTAACAAAATATCATTTTGAACTTGCCAAAAAAAGGACAAAATTTCCTATAGTGCATTGATTAAAAATGGTGTAATAGTTTAATGTATTGATCACATAAACAAATGTATTAAATAATCTAAGGAAATAAAAAATTAACAGTTTTCCTTCGAAATTTTGATTTTGCCCATACATTTTTAAGCTGCCATGTTTTTAAAGATATCGTTTTTCTGTGGTGCTGAATATATAATCATACTAAACTAATTAAAATTATTTTATTTCGAAGACTGAATAATATCTTCACCAGAAAAAATCAGCAAATCGGCACTTTGCTAAGTTTGGAACAAAAAATCGTCAAAATGACGATAGATCGACAAATCTGGCAGCCCTATTTTTATTATATCTATTTCTTTCGTTGACGTTTCGCTTGCATTTGACACTTAATTACTGGAAGTATTCCAGTTAAAATAGAATCTGTGTTGTCTGTTCTCACAATCAAATACAGAAACACTTTTTTCTCACAAATCGAGAAACGATGGAATTTTTTGTTTCACACTTAATGTGAGAAATTTTGCAATGCGAGAAATACAGAAACGAGCTACTGGACTCTAAAGGCCATGTCAGATAAAACTTTTGCTTCGCGTTGCGTTACCGATTCGCTTTGACATCTAAGATAAAATATACATACTTATACGAAACATGTCACATAAAGTACTTTCAAAGCGGAGCGAAGCAAAAAGTTAGCCAACTCTCATCTTTTTGCGCGCTTTGACAATTGGCTAGTATAATTTTCTTTTTTTTAAATTTTTTTTGCCAAATTCAATTCCAAAAAACCGTCCAATTAAATTTTTAACTTTAATTTTTGTAACAAATAATTAAATGTACAAATTACCAACCGCTTTTATAAGTAAACAAACAATGCGTGAGTGTTGTCAAAGTTTTCATTGTGGCATACACCTTTTGCTTTGCGTTTTTCTGCCGAAGGTAGAAACGTCACGCAAAGCGACAAAGTTGTATCTGACACGGCCTTAATACAATTTCAAAGCAGAATTTTAAAAAAATTACTGCAACAAAAATTGCTAGTGTGGACGATGACTTAACAACCCTGGCTAAAAATTACCAGCTGTGTGTTTTTTGCTTTGATTGTATTTTAGTAATTTAACACGACTGTTCCATAACCGGTCTAAAAGCTTACAGCTGAAGTTAACAGTGCGGTACAACATAAGTTGTCCAAAAAGGTCTTTCAACATATTCCAGTTCCTGTCTTTAAACAATTAGTTACTACTTACCCAAAGAACCCGCTGTAAAGTCGATACAGCCCGTGCGGAATTTATTATCTGTTGTTTTAACAGCAACATCTGAAAGCACAGAGTTTAATTTAAAATTAATTAAACTTATAATAAACTGATTTTCTTACCCAACATTTTGATGGTTTTTTGTAATAAAAAAAATTATTAAATTAATAAAAAAATATTCGCAATTAACAATGAATAAAATAAAGAAAAATTTCTTTTGGATTCTATTTTTTAAGACTTTAGAATAATTAGTTCTCCACTAGAACTCTTTTGATACACTACTAAACATTAGAACTGGAAATAAAACATGAACACGAGAGTTGTGTTTACCACAGTTAATCAGTAAAATTGAGCACTGAATTCTAAACTATTCGTTTTTCCATCTCTCCATAAGTTGTTGGTTGTGTTTTTTCTCTCTCTTAATAAGAGTTTCATTCCTTATCAGTAAAATTGCGTCATGTATGCACGTTTTCTGTTATTTTTTTGTTGTACACACATTTATTTTGACTTAAAAATATGATTGTGTTGATAATAAACAAAAACAGTTGCAAAAAGTGAATTTAGAAATTAACAGAGGAGAGCATTCACGAGATTTTTTTTAGATAACATACCAGAGCTGCCAGGTTAGGGGTTTTATACCTTAATTTAGGGGGTTTTATTTAATTTAGGGGGTCACATTTTTAGGGAGAAAATTTGGGTAAATTTTTGGGGGTTTAACTAGTTGCTTGTCTGTACATAACAATAACTAAAGGCTAGTTTACATGATAATACAATGTATTACGACTTTGTGGAATCAAAATATTATGAAATTCTCTCCGTGTTTAAAATAAAAAAATAAAAATCGGTTGGTAAGTCTTTTTCATGTTTACACGGATGGTTTAAGTAAAATAAAAGCAAAGTGAGTTAATAACAAAAAAGCAGATGGTTGCAGTTTTACAATATTTACAAAAACGACATGAACATTTCCTGAGTTGATTCTGCTTGTTTTTGTAATTTTATAAAAATGTTACCACCTTCAATATACTATGTTAAAATGCGACTCTGGTGTGATGAGAATACATAAGTTTCTAAAATGGTTTAGAAAATAAACAATTACCGACCGATTGTCATATTTTTATCCGTATTCTTACTCAATGCATTTTGCTTTTACATGATAAGATTTTTCTCATTCTACATAATTTTTTGACATGTCGTAACACATTGTATTACCGTGTAAACTAGCCTTAAGTAATACTAGACATATTTTACGGCTTATTTTTGAAAAGATAAAAAAGGAAAGGATAATACGTGTCACAACTTTAATCCAACACCAGAAATACTTAACCTTTTTAATCCCGATAATATGTACAAAGTTAACTAAAATTATTTGGCAGCACTCGATATTTTGAAGAAACAAAACCAGATTTCTACTAACTCTATTGTGATGAGATTCATATACAGTAGAATCGCGAAAAAGTTAACCGAAATGTCCCAAGGGTTGTTAACTTTTTCGAATTATTAACTTTTCTGAGCGTTTTTAAATTCTAAAAAAGCAATTGTAAATATTCCTAGATTTTTCGGAAATAACACACTTAATTTATTTCAATGACTTAGTTTTCATCATTGCAAAAAAGAAAATTCAATCTAATTTGTACCTACTGGTTTCAAGTTCACAATTGCTCTTGAACTACAATTTATAGTTAATAGTTATAATACAATACAATCAGTCATATAGTATGAATGAAAGATGCAACATCTGATGTATTTAATGAAATGAGTTCTTTACAAATTTTCAAATAATTCTGTCCTAAAAATTTGCCAGCCATCCATTACTGGCTTATTATTCAAATAGGACCAGTAATTGCGCAATTACGTTTTCGTTGCTTCAAGAAAAACAGATCATTATATATTGGTCTATATAATGTTTTCCTGTTTGCTTTTTTCTGCGTGTTTCCAAAGCCTGCAAAATGTGACGTTTCTTTTTTATTTTTGATGTGGCTACTTCAGATATACAATAATAAAACGCCAATAGTTTTCCTTGAGTTTATTTTTCAATTTTGTTCAAACTCATCACTTTCGTTTTAAGATTTATTCTGATTTGTTATGTAACTCAGAGTTAACTTTTTAAAGCGGCACATGAGCGATACAATTTGGTTAACTTAACCGCGAGGTTACCTTTTACGAGAGTTAACTTTTTCGCGATTTTACTATATAACATTCATATATGTATGTATGTACATATGTAACAGTCTTTTTTAAACTGTTTATAAATTTTTTTATGATATTTTATTAAATAAAAATATCCAAGAAACTATAAAAAAATATTTTTGGGGGGATCTTCAGTAAAATGTTAAACATTTTGCAACTTTTGCTTTATTAAGGTATTGATATTAGAACTCAAATCAAAACCTAGTCAAGTTAAATTAATTAAAATGAAACTATTATCTAAACTTTTACATGTAGGGGGATTTTTTTTTTCAAAAAACGTAACATTTGGCGGTACTTAAATTTTTTAAAGGGGAAGAAAAAAATACCTGGCAACACTGTAACATACCTCATTCTGAGATGGAAATGTTTTCGGTTTTAAAGTGGGATATAGTAGTTCCCCCACAAGAAGACTAACGGTCATTTTACCAGTTAGCTGACCAGTTTTTTTTTAGTTTTGGTTATTCATTTCTTGTTGGGTCTATTTCAGTTACGATTAAGTTAAGGTTTGCCAGACGTGGCAATTCTCAAAATTATTTGGCGATTTTTCGGCGATAATTGAAATAGTTGGCGATTATTTTGGCGATATGTGAAACGCATTTTACCTTCTTGTTTCTTAATTATATGGGAAAATTTATAAATTTGTATTTATTTATAAATATTCACGAACATTTTTTTACCCTTGCAACTGTGCAAAAAAGTATAGTTGCACTTATTTGACGTGAGCAACCTATTTTGTTTGCACCTCCACTTTTCAGCTTTTCTGAAACAAATTTTTAAATAACTCACCTTCCCTTTTACAATATCCCAAGGGGCATGAATGCACTTGCGATTATTTAAAAAAAAATTATAACAAATTTGAGCTGTATGTTTCTTAAAAAAATAGACAAAATTATTATTTTTATTAATTCATAAGTCGAATTTATAACTTATCTACCACAAAATTTTTGGAGCTACTGGTGCGATATGTACCAACTTTTATTTAAATAAAATAATTACGCGCTAATAACAGCGTGTTTTGGTTATAAATATTTGTCGTCGTTGTGATTTAGCGCGTTTTGAGAAGGGGAATAGCGCGTTTTGTATATGAAAAGCTGATAACGCTGCCAGTAGCTCGTTTCTGTATTTCTCGCATTGCAAAATTTCTCACATTAAGTGTGAAACAAAAAATTCCATCGTTTCTCGATTTGTGAGAAAAAAGTGTTTCTGTATTTGATTGCGAGAACAGACAACACAGATTCTGTTTTAACTGGAATACTTCCAGTAATTAAATGTCAAATGCAAGCGAAACGTCAACGAAAGAAATAGATATAATAAAAATAGGGCTGCCAGATTTGTCGATTTATCGTCATTTTGACGATTTTTTGTTCCAAAATTGGCAAAGTGCCGATTTACTGATTTTTTCTGGTGAAGATATTATTCAGTCTTCGAAATAAAATAACTTTAATTAGTTTAGTATGATTATATATTCTGCACCACAGAAAAACAATATCTTTAAAAACATGGCAGCTTAAAAATATATGGGCAAAATTAAAATTTCGAAGGAAAACTGTTAAATTTTTATTTCCTTAGATTATTTAATACATTTGTTTATGTGATCAATACATTAAACTATTACACCATTTTTAATCAATGCACTATAGGAAATGTTGGCCTTTTTTTTTTGGCAGGTTCAATATGATATTTTGTTACGCCTTTAAGCGATATTTTCAGGAAAAAAACAGTCTGAAATTTTAAATTGTTATCGGATTTAAGAGAAAAATAAAATAAATAATTTTATTTAAATAGACCTCAAGTTTAAGTATATACATATGTATATATGTATAAAATATGTATTTTACCCATGAACTTTACCAATTTTTTTGATTATGTTTTAATAAAAATCGAAAAAAATTTGTCAAAATTAATTTTAAATTGTCCGATTTTTTTAAACAAATTAGCCGATTTTTTTTTTTTATTCTTTCTTAGGAAATTAACGATTTTTTCAAAAATTTATCTGGCGGCCGAAAACGAAAGCAATGAAGGGCTTAAAAAAATTAAAATAACAAAATTTAACAATTGTGTTTTATTTATTTTCATCATTAAAATTCTTTCCCTTCAAATAAAAAAAAAATAATACACATACTTGCGTACATAGATACATAATTTGTGCTCCATTTTTTTAAATTTTATTTTTCTCGCATCAATTTTAAATGTAACTTATTTTGACAGTTCTTGTGAGAAACTTTTAGCAAAATATTAATACAGAAACACTTTTTCTCACATCCTTCCAATAAATGCTGGAAAATTATTTAAATGACAGATAATTCTCCCAAAGTAAATATACAGAAACACTTATGTGAGAAAAACCATTTTTTGTTTCATATTGCACTGTTTTTTTTATAATTCACTTGTTTCATGCGGGAAATTTTACGATGCGAGAAATACAGAAACGGGCTACAGCTTTACTTAATGCTGGTATTTATGTATCTTTCAGATTATAAGACGAATAGACAATCCAAACACGAAAACAAATTCCACAGTAGTTTTTTTCCTTTTCTTATTTCTACCATTGAATTTAAATAACAAAAATAGAAGTGAAAATCCTCCCAGGGAATTTTTATTCATAATTTGGTCGATAACAATTCTTTTCTTAACAGTCGCGTAAACAGGGAAGAAAACATTAAGCAATTGTTGCTTTAGGAACTAAAAATAAAACTTTAGAATTCTTAGATTCTTAGACATTTCTTTATCAGAATTTATTTTATTTTAAGATATTAGAGGACACTTTCACGAAGTTCAGTTATAATTTACTATAACTGTCAAAAAAACACATTAGGAGTGTTCATGTAAGGTGCCCGTAGACGACATGTTTTTTACATCTGACTTGTCAAATTTCCCACTGTAAAATACATACATGTCGTCTGTTACCTTTAAAACATTGCATCTGTACAAGTCAGACGCAAAGTCATCTGACAAAATTTCAATTAGAGCGTGCTCTATTTTCTTCTGACAAACCATCTGACATCAGCTGTGTCAGAAATCTATGCCGGGAAAAAACCGCAGCGGCGGTGCATTGTTGACGGAATAATTAGCCGGCTTAAGTTAATATTTTACAATGCCGATATATGTATGATCATTTCACAATTGAATAGAAATTATGTACATATATAAATAAAAACGTATCATTATAATATCCTAAATTGGTATATTGGCATTTAAAGAAAAAAATGTTTAGATGGCTGAACTTTTTTACGGCGCAAATAAAAATTTTTGTGGCGGTAGCACGCTATTTTGAAACCAAGAACTACTTTGGTTTACTCCATAACTACAGAGAAAAATCATAGACAATGTCAGAAGCAAATTACATGTACGTGTGTGACCAAATATTATAAAGCTTATGTAAAACAGCAATTTTGACAGACATTCACAATTACATGTGACTTGAAAACTTGACAAGTCAGATGTAAAAAACATGTCGTCTACGGGCACCTTTACTTTACTTACAGAAGCTTGCAACGAGAGAGTAAATTTAAAACTTACATTTTTCTCCCAATTAGAGGAAGTGCGGGTAATGTGGTATACCTATTTGTTTTTAGATTGAAAATTTTTTAATTTTTGTCTGATTTAAATATGATTAACCTATTAACATGCTTCATATGTTAGGCTCCCACGAAGCCATTTGCGAAAAATATTAAACCCACACTTTCCGAGGAATATAAGAAAATATTGCAAATCTCATTAGATACGACTTTTGAAAATGTGCGGGTAATGTGGTACACCAAGTGCTGGTAATGTGGTATAGTGCACTACTTTACCAAATCATAGTATTTTCTTTAAAATTAGTCGTGTTATATATACGTACATGTTTACTTTATTGCAAAAAAAAAAAAAAAAAAACAAAAAAACAACAACAATTCATGTAAACAAACAATTTCATTAATATTTTATTTGAAATGTAATGTGGTATACTAAATTTAGCTGATTTAAGGTATACCACATTAGGCGCACTTGAGGTTATGCAGATATTTATTAATTTTAAATTATTTACTACAGCTATTGAGTAATTGCATATATTGTTCACTTATTTGGTACTTCCCAATTACTTTAGTTATACACTTAAAAACTTTTAAATGCACCTTTACAACAAAACCTTATTTGTTAACAGCACCCAAAAAAAAAGTCGACTTGGCAGCCAATCGAATTTTTCGACACTCACACTAAGAATGACTTTCAAAAATAAAACAGATCAAAGTTTTCTTAATTTTTTGAGAGCGGCAAACCAATTAGATTGGTTTCATTACGCTTGATTTGTTAGTTTAAGAAAAAAGGCACTATACCACATTACCCGCACTTACTCTACCCTAAAATAAAAAAATAAAAAATGAACTCTTTACCAGCAAAAACAAGCAAGTTAGGCATATCGACACTAGTTAGCTGTTACATACGAGAATATTTTTTCCTGTACCCATGTTCTGTAACTTTGGTGAGAACTTCTTGCATCGAAAAGATGTTTAACAAAATATTCCATCGTTATATGTGAAAATATTCCAATGTTTTCACACTTGCCAACATTTAACATCTAACATTAATTTGCGAAGATTTTGAAATTTTCCCGTAAGAAATACAATGGGCCAAAAAACAACATTTTATTACATCTTTACAAAATGTTACTATCTCATTGTATTCTATTGTACATCTTCCGACTATTTTAGTGTCATAACTAGAAAAGTGGCAATAAATTCGATTATTATTGTTGCATCACTGGCCAAATGTTACTTCTTTTGAAAGCAGCGTTACCATTTGTCAAGTTTTTCCTTTTGCAAGTCTTTTTTTGGCTTAATTTTTTTTTTAAAAATTATTAAACAAAATGAATTTCAAATACATTTTGGTGTTTTTTTCAAAAGTTTTGGCACTTGTAGAAAAAAGTATTTAAAAAATAAAAGTTTTTTTTTCAAAAATGGTGACATTTTTTATTGTTGGTAGATGTTAGATGTTTCAAGTGTGAACGCATATTTTACCTTTTCAACATTTTCCATGCGTTTCTCCGAAATGTATGCAAGTGAACAAAGGGTATAACTCATGTCGAAAACTATCAAAAGAGATAACGTCGTTACGTTATAAATGTCATAAATTCCACTCGAATCCAAAGTGGAATTTCAGACGTTGAGAACGCTAATCGCACATCGTTGACGGCGCCAAAAATTTACTAAAATTTAAACATTTTTTACGACGGCGGCGAAAATACAACCGTCGGCTAAATATATTTCAAAAAGGTTTGAAGCAAAATAACTAAACAATAAAAAACTCAGCCAATAACAAAATTCTTACCTCTTTCGTGTTATTATTCATTGCATTTTGCATTTTTAATATATTTGTTAGTGTTAAAATTTCTTCTTACCCCGTTTTTATTCTCGAGTTTATTTGACAGTTCAAAGCGGAACTTTCTGACAAAAATTTACCAGACACACTTTTTCTGTAAATTGGCGATTTCCTTACGTGACACCAATTACTCGTTAAACATTTTACAGACGCAGTTAAGTGAGAAAAACAGCCGTTTGTTTCAATTTATGGCATTTTGGTTTAATTTCTTACATTTCAATCGAAAAGTTTCTCGACGCGGGAGTTACAAAACATGGGCACAGAATACATTCAATCGAAAGAAAAAATTAAACGGAAAGCATAATACCAAAGTTGCCAAACGGAGAAAATTCCGATCCGAATCGAAACGCAGAATAATAGCCTTTTCAAACTTGCATACAATGCGGAAGAACGCACAGTGTCAGATTTAGTCAATTTCAGGGAACCAAATTACAAATTTTGTCTATGTTTTTTTGCTTAAGTTTGAATTCAGTATGAGAGACAATTGTCCAAATAATAAACAAATAAATATAACGGTACTCTGAACTTCTTAATTATTACAGAGAAATAAAAATATAATTTCTATCTACTGTACATATTTTCACTAACTGAACCATTATAACTTTTTTAATTTTGAATACTTTTTTTTGCTTATTTTTTCTTTTTAAGTTTATAATCTATTAAATTATAGTAAACTAAATAATTGAGTACACATTTTGCGTGCCGTTTTAAATAAATCGTTTTATTTTAAGTATATCTGGAAAGTGATAAATCTTTCATGGACTGAAAAATATTGAATACCATTTGATTCCTGTATTTCGTTGTCACCACGTGATAAATTGATAAATAACCTATTGGGATTACAAAATATTTATTGCACCTTTTTGTATACACCATACACAGTTTTTCAAAAGTTTAGCATGAGCTCACAAATATTGCATTACATAAAAAATTTTCGATGTATAGATTTTGGTCCCCCTAAAATGCCAAAATCTAAAGCTGTGAATGCATGGAAGATGTTAGAAATGTGAAACTTTCATTCACACTTGCAGCATCTAACATCAACTATCAATCAAAAATGTCATAATTTCTGAAAAGATCTTTTATTTTTTTGAACATTTTTTTCTACAAAAGTGCCAACATTTAAAAAAAAAAAACATAAATATGTATCTAGAGTATATTTTGCTTAAAAATATAAAAAAAATTAAACAAAAATAGGGAAAACTTGACAAATGGTAAAGCTGCTTTCAAGGCGAATTCATTTTTCAGGCGGCGTTGAAAGCACAGCTCAAGGTATATTTATAGCAGGTAGTCTCGAACAGACTTCTGATTATTTTTTTATTTGCTTGTTTTGTGATACGAACTCTGTCAAATGTTGTTTATGTTTTTTTCAACACGTGTTAAATTTCTAGCTTAAAAAGTAAACAAGTTTTTTTAATCAAAGTAAAAAGTGAAAAATTAAAAAAAAAAATCGAAGTGATTTATAATAAATAACAATTTTGGGTAAAGACTTAAATATATAATTAGAAAAAAATAACAAACAAAATGAATCTATTTTCGTTTTATGGCGTTTTTCTTGTTTGTTTTTCATTTGTCTTTTATCAACTCCTTCGCTGTTTGACAGTTCGTATCACATAACACCAATAAAAAGCCCTGTTGTTTGTTTTATTGTACAATTGTTGTAATCTCGCGGCTACCTGCTATAAATATACCTTGGCACAGCTGTGCTACTTTTTTTTCTTACTTAGAGAGTGAAATGTCAAAAGTTGCTTGTGCTTTTGACATCTCGATCAACGAAAGCAACAAAAAAATACATTGTTGTGTTTTTGGTGTTGTTACTTGTTGTAGTATCGACACCACCGTATAAATCAATTCGCCTTGGCTGCTTTCAAAACAAATGAAGTTTTGGCAGTGATGCCACAATAAAAAAATAATTCATTGCCACTTTTCTAATGATGACACTAAAATAATAGGTGCGTTTGAGTACTTTTACAGTAAAATGCAGTAAATGAGTAAACTGAAAAATTTTCTCTGACAAAAAGCTGTTGTCCAAAAAAGTACGCGAACGCAAAATTTGTAAAAATTCGTAAAATAAAGGCAACAGCTGATGGCAAATAATTGAAGTGTTGAAAAATGTTTACACTTTTGACTACTTAACTCGTTTTCTTATCGGTACTCGATTAAATACTTTTTATAACACGAATATTTTTGGAAAATACAAACAAATTATTTTATGTAATCTTTCATATATGATTGTTTTTTATTTTATTTGAATTTGCTAATTTGTGTCCGGCAAAATTTGATCAATAGTACACGAATACTTTTTTTACTATTGATAACTTTAAAAACAAGGGCTGTTCTAAGTACCCGAGTACTTGTCACTTTTACAACTCCAAAAATTTAACATAACACAACAAAGTTTCAATAGTTGGTATTTAGCCATATAAATTCTTCACAAACAAGTTTAATTAATTAATATAAATTAATTTTTTGTTTTTATTTTAGTTTTATTTCAACTTTTATTTTTTTAAACAATTTTTTTACAATTTGTATGCCTTTTGTTTGTTTACCTTTTGAAACATATGTTTTTTTGTTTTACTAAATTTTACTGCAAAAATTTCTGCAGTAAAAATTTGTAAGTACTCAGTCAAGAACTGTCACTTTACGCTCTCAATTTGTGTTCTCATTTACTGTATTTTGTGTACGCGAACGCAATTTAGTAAAATGCAGTAAAGTTCAGTAAAAAATAGTAAAAACTTTTATGTTCTCGAACGCAGCTAATAATCGGTAAATGTAGAATGGCATACAATATTGTATGCCACATATTGTGATGATGTTTGAAGATATTGGTTTTTAGCGCTATGTATTTCTTTTGGGAAAATTTCAACAGCTTTGCAAGTTGATGGTATAAATTATATGTTGATGACAAGTGTGAAAAGGCTATAAGTGTGAATAACTCTCAAAGTTTCCCATCGTTAAATTCGCGGAAATGTTAAAACTATTTTTCTCGGGAATTGCCAGGAAAATTTTCCCCACTAGAAACTTTAGTTCTAGTACAAATAGCTGATTTGTTGTTTTCGTAGTCAAACTTCTATTGATTTGAAGTATCACTGAAGAGTTTTTTTTTAACATTTTATGGAGCCTCGATGCTTTACAACTTTCCGGAATGTCCCTGACATATCGCAACTACAAATAAAGATATCAGTGACTGTCTAACTTTTTTAAAATTTATTTTGACATAGAACCCCCTGCAATTTTAAAAAAAGGCTGAGTTCCAAAACATCATAATACTTTGCAGTATTATGATTTTGATTTTGCAACTGACGTTTTGGAAATCACCTATACTCAAATATCGAACTTGATCAAAAAGGGTGGTTTAACTCAAAATTTAAAAATTTTCAGTAGAAAAAAAGCAATTTTTAATCTAAAATTAAATGCATATGAAAAATAATTTTAAACCCAACCCTTTTATTACCAAAAAGTAGATATTTTTATAGCAGGTAGATATGAATTTTACGTGTCGACTTTTTTCAAAAAGTAATAAATAAAAATTTTAAGCGAATACGTTCTTGTTTAGCAAGTGCGATATGTATATTTTCGGATAATTGAAATACACCCATGTATATGTACATATATTTTCTATATTGCTTATAGTGAACTTTATCCATTAGAATTTATCAGCTAAAACTTTTTTGGTATATTCAAAAACTAAGAATAAAGTTGCCGTTGCCGGTATGGTTCTCAGAATCGAAGGAAGCAAACCATTATAAAAAGCCAATATTCCCTCTTTTCGTAGTATATCTGAACCTACCGATAACATTGAACCTTTTAAATTATTAATTTGTATGCGGGATTTTATAACATCCGCAGGAAATGTTGATGTCCATAAGGCAATGCCACCAACAGCACCCGCGCACATGGTTTTGAGAGGACCGATATCTTCCTTGGATTGATCTGGTCTATAAAAAATTTAAATCAATTTACGACCGATGTTTTACACTTAACTTACTTGGTAAGATATTTTCTCGTTACTTCATAGCCTCCGAAAAAAAAGAAAAATCCTGGCATTTCACGCACAAAAGTTGACGTTAGACCTCGATAAAAGCCGGCTATACCTAGAAGAAAAAGAAATATAAAACAAAAATATATACGGAAAAGGCTTATGCTTTGTTCATACGACGACATAATAAACTTGTTTCGCTCTCTGAAAATAGATTGCCACTAGAACTAGATTGCTGTTCATACGATTCAATCTTGTTCCATTTTAATCTTGTTCCATTTTAAACTTGTTCCATTTTAATCTTGTTCCATTTTAATTTTTTTTGTGCTGTTAGGGTGATTTTATTTAAAATAGATTAAAATGTACGTAAAAATTAAATACATATTATCAAGGCGAATTCATTACAGGTGATCCTAAAAGCCCTGCTGGCAACTTTTTTTCTTTAGCTTTATAATTGTTGGATGTCAAAATTTTGTTTATTATCTTTGTTTCTGTTTTGATTTGCTTCGGTTTTTGACATTATACAATGATTTTACAAAAACAAATTGCTTGTGGTTTTTGTACGAGTTGTACTTGTTGTACTACCGAGATTACCTGGAATGAATTCGCCTTGTATATTATTTAATACGTTTGTTTACATTATTTTTTAATAATTATCACTTCATTTTATTTATCATGAATCTTTATTTTATTTTTCTATTTGTTTAGATTTTTTTTTGAGAGCAAGTTCAGATAAACTAACGATAATTGTTATCAAAATTGGAGATGATGGTAAATTTTTCCTGTTTCGCAGTATGTTTCAAAATGAAACGACCTGTTTCGCTCTCAAAAATTTGTATGGCAAAACATGTTGTTTTAATCATGTTTGGGGCGCGAAACAGGAATGGGAGAGCTAAACACGAATATTGCTGTCCGTGTGAACATGGTATTATATAGGAAGTAAAGCGGCATTTAAACGATGATTTTTAAGACATGTCTTCCAGAAAGAGGGATAGAAAAAAAGACATTATTGCTGTTCTTCATGCTTTTTTTTTTTCTAATTTTTTCTGTGATTTCAAATTATGCTATTATGTTTTATTTTCATCCTTTTTTTCAAAAAAAATTTTTTTTTTTAAATAACAATAAAAAAGACATGTTTCAAAAGTCATCATGTAAATGTAAATCAGTGATGTTATATACTTTTTTGAATAGTCCCTACGCAGTCTGAAAAATGCCTATTTTTCACAAATCGGAAAAGATTGTTATTTATATAGTTTTGTCACATTTTTGAAAATGGCCTACATTTTAATGATACAAAAAAATCTGCCCTTCTTTGCCCTACGGCCATTTTTTTTAGAAGAAAATCCCTACGAATAAAGATTTTCCCCTACGTATAACATCACCGATGTTAATAAATTTTGGTAGTAGCTTTGAAGAAAAATAAAAAAAAAAACATTTTTTAAAAATCATTGTGTAAATGCCGCCTATAGAACTAATTAAAACAAAGGTTTAATCTTTTGGGGTATTTATACGATGTCTTTTCAGATATGTCTGTTTTATTCATTCTTTTTTGAACATGCTACCAAAATCCTTTTGAATTTTGTATTATTTTCTAATATACATACATATATGTACATACATACACATTCACCCGTATTCCATTTAGCGTCATCAATATGAAACTGATGTCGTTTCGTGTCGATTGTTGTAAATCGGTATGGCCATTGTCAATATCAAGTTTTATTGATATTTTTGGTATGCCGTACGCAATGTTAACGTCTGCATCGATATAAATTGACTAATTTTGTCGTCGGTCTTATTGGTGTCGAAACAGTTTTATTCCTTTTTAATTTTTCAATAATAATATTGTTAAATTAAAAAAAATGGAATAAGGGCAACAATGCTACGCGAAAATTGCAAAAATTTGAAAAAATAGCAAAAATTAATAAAAATTTTTAATATTTCAAACTTTATGGCTGGTTTAATTAATTAATTAAAAGTCTTAAAACTATAAGGAATGCCAAAAATTTTATCATAATGGCAAAATTTGCGGAAATTCGCCAATTTTAGCCATGTCCGCGATAGAAGCCATATTTATTTATTTATTTGGTATGGATTGTAAGCCCTGTCGGCCAAATTAATCCAGGTAATTCTTATGGCAAATATTATATTTTCCTTTTTTCTTAACTAATGTATCACTATTTTTAACCACCCTATTGCACAAATGTTGAAAAAGATATAAGGACAAACCACTCGTGGCAATTTTATACAGTCAACTTCCACTTTTCTACAGATTTTCTAATAGCATTTTCTTGAACTTTGGAATATAATTTGAGAACGCGCGCTCTCTACAAGGTACGAACGAATTTCACATCCTTGAGACTCTGCCAGTAAATGACATACTCATAATTTGAGTAGAATGTCTACATAGGTATGATCAATAAACTAGTTCTAGTAGAGTGTCCGAAACTAAATTTGTCCTTAAGGTACACAGAATTCCCAAATTAAAAATCTTATAAAATTGTAATAATATTCTCATATTAATGAAACTTTCAAAATCACATCTCAAAAGATTTATAGTATAAGAAGTCATATGAATGTGCGATCTATATTTTAGTCCAAAGATATATCGCGCTACTCTATTAAAACACTGTTTAAGTTTATTGATAGTAGTTTGTGATACTCCAGAATAGACTTCTAGTCCATATAGTAATATAGGAAAGCATAATGCCATAGAAACATTCCTCTTTACATTACTTGGCAAATACAGTGCTATAGCATACAACCTTCTCAAAACAAAATAAATATTTGAAGCAACTTGATTAATATGAAACTCAAAATTTAGGTTATCATCTATGTACAATTCTAAAACTTTATAATATGACACAACTCTATATTCACTTCACCTATTATTAAATTCGGTTTTATGTAAGCTTGCGAAAACCACATGCATCGTGTTTTGAAGGGATTCATACAAAGATTATTTATTTTAGACCACCTCATAACAACATTTAACTCCTCATTAACTTTTTGTTCTAAAAATTTAAGACTACGACCATTGTCATTCGCCAGCAAGAGAACATCATCAGCGTATGTATAACACGTACTGAATTTTATGTGATGATATAGGTCATTCATATAAGTCATAAATAATAAAGGCCCCAAAATAGACCCTTGGGGTACGTACACCCCTGAAAGTTTTAGCGATTGATGAACAGGCCGACTTATACTGTAGATATTGGTATCTATTTGTGATAAAAGACTCGATATTTCCTGTAAATAACTACATGGCAACCCCCTTACTTCTCTAAAACAAACGTGTTTGTTAGCCACATCTGAAAGAACATCGTATAAAGGCCGCCTTTCATGAATTATATTTCTATCAAAAAGTATGAATGTTAGCCAAAAAGTAGTTTCAATCTGCGAGCACCGACTGACTTACTAAATAGTAGATTGTACAAAAACCTTGTCTGGAATTCTTCATATTTCCACCTAAAAATAGCTTTTTAACTGCCAGGCCCACAATGTCGACAAGAACATTTCTTTCGCATATTTATATTGAAAACAATAATAAAAAACAAATAAAAAAAAAAAAATATTCGAAAGAAATGTTCTTGTCGACATTGTGGGCATGGCAGTAAGTGTAAACAAAGTCTAGAAGTCTTTTTGCTTTGTCCATACATGTGTTAATACTCGTTCAATTAAAAAAACGATCTTTCTATGAGATCATTTATATTCCCGACAAAAAATTTTATTAAAAGAATTAAAAATCGTTAACTACCGATTCCGAAAACTACAACTCTTCCATTTTCACGTGAAAACGCCATGAATTCTTACCTTCATTCGCAAAAATATCTGTAGTCAATTTAAAGGGTGTAATAGGCATTGCTTTGCTCTCTTTGGCTACATAGTGTTTCATCTGGAATTTTAAAAATAAATCAAATGTTTTACTTATTAGAAATTGGTTAAATTGCCTACCTCATTAACTGCCTGTAATTTACATTTAACCAATTCCGTGGGACACAAAGTTAAAGAGGAAAAGAAGGCAGCCAAAAACCCCGCACAGCCATTACCTAACGCTGACAATTCACTAACCTTGTCAATTTCCATTGCATAAGTCACTGCTTCTTGACAAGCCCCATAGGCAGCAAATAGTACGGAATTTTCTGCAACACTGGCAATAATAGCCGGAACTGTACCTGCATAAAGACCACGCACAACGCCAGCTTTACGATACGTATGCAAAAAACACTTAAACATGTTTTTATACAGTCTAGGAAAGGTTTGTTGCTTTACTTTCACTGTATCTAAAGGTTGGGAAACATAAACTTGAGCTATCCCAGCTTTAAGAAAATTTAATTTTGTTGGCTTATTTTAAAACATAAAATTTTAATTTCATAAAATAATACCTAGCGATCCCGCTATAAAATCTACGAAAGCCTGCTTAAATTTATCCTTATTTTTATGAACTTCCTGCTCTCTTTCTTGTTCTATAACCACAAAGTCATCAATCATATAGTCTTCAATTTCTTTATCTTTCTTTTTAATCAATTCTGGATTCTGTAAAAAGTATTTTCTTAATTTCCATTTGAAACTATTTTCCCTTATAACCTGGGGATCTTCGACCCACACAAAACCATCCACTTCTTCATCAATATTTTTTTTAGATCTAAATTGAAATACTTCTTTAAAAATATTTGTTTCCTTTGGTTTTCCCGAGGGATCTTCGGTTACCACCTCTAATTCATTTTCTTGATAATTTACTGAGTGGACTTTCAACTTTTTCACAATATTTCGTTTTTTGTTTCTTTCAAGATCTATTAGTTTGGGGAATTCAATTGTCTTATAATATTTTTGGGTATATTTTTCTTTCAAGTACTCTAAATATGTTATTTTTATGTTTAACTTTTGGGCCGATTCACTAGAACATGACGTTCTATCAGCTTCTGTTGAAAAATCTTTACTACAATTATTTGTATTTCGTTTGTTCATTCTTATTTTACTTTTGAATTTGATTTATTTACATATTTCTTTATTTTTACTTTTTATGAAATTTAGAAATTTTTTAACTGATTGCCACCTAATCAGGACAAACGATCGAATACACAAAATCGACATAATTAAAAACAAATAAGAGTTCTAGCAGGTGATTAATCGTATTGTTTAATTTATAATGCAAAATAAAATATATTATCGGTTAAAATAAAAATTTATGGCATTTAGTGTTTGAAAATGATATCATGTAAATGTTGGCCATGACTACGTCCGAGGTGGTCCATTCGGAAGGTACAATTTTGGGCGACTCGTTCGAGCATAGCGACTGGTATCTCGCGAATAACACGAGTAATGTTGGCTTCTAAAGAGCTGGTTTATTCCTGAAGACCTCAGACTTTACATATCCCCAGAGAAAATAATCCAAAGGTGTGATATCGCACGATCTATGTGGCCAATTTATCGTAGCAAAACTTGAAATTAAGTGCTCACCAAAATGATTTCTCAACAAGGTCATTCTTTCAAGCGCTGTATGGCTCGTAGCGCCGTCTTGTTGAAACCAGAGCTCACCGAGACCATGCGCTTGAATTTCAGCAGAAATATGGACCAATTATTCCACCAGCCGATTAACCACACCATAGCGTTGTTTTTATTGGATGTAATGGTAGCTCTTGTTACTCTTCGGGTGGCTCATCAGCCCAAATACGGCAATTTTGTTTATTAACGTACAACTGAACAATATTTCACCATAAAACACCGGACTTTCGTTGAGTTTTTCCAGAGCCCATTCACTGAAAATAAGACGCAAATTGAAGTCGGCTGGCTTTAATTCCAGACTTGTCAAACGATACTGAACAAAGTGACAAAGCAGTTTGATATGAGTCACGCGTGATTTGTAAAAAAGCATATTGAAAATCAAACGTTTCGTTTACTTTTGCTGTGCTTAACGTGTTTGTTAAATAATGTGAACTTTAACTTTTTTTTTGCATAAAGCCTAGTCCAGTGCTGCCAGGTAATTGTTTCTCTTCCCCCCAAAAAATATAAAACCCCTCAAATTTAACGTATTTTGACAAAAAAATCCTCCCAAATGTAAAAGTTTATATAATAATTTAGTTTCAATTACTTTAACTTGACTCAGTGTTCATTTGCGTTCTAATATCAACACAAGTGTTGCCAATCCATGTGTAATTAGTAATTACACATATTGCGTGTAATTTTTACTTGCATGTGTAGCCTATGCGCAATTAGTTCCATGTGTAATATGTGTGTAATTTTACTTTCAAGTTTTTTTTTTATTTCGAGTATTGAGTTTTTGTAATTTTTTCCTCTTTCAGTTTGTTTTTTTTTACACCCTGATTTTTCACTTTCTAACTCTACGAGATTTGACTGAAGAGTATTACTAGCTCTGTTCCAGATGCATAAAGAAACAGTCCGAACTTGCACAAAGTTACCCAAAAGCGTTCCACATAACAATTTTTGTGCATTTAAGAGAGTAATTGAGAGAGTATTTTTTTTTCATTTCCTATACAAATTTGCACGAACTTTTTCTTTGGGTAAGTTCGGACAACAATAAACAATCAGCTGTTTTTGTTTACATATGAAACTGAAAAATTAATCAGGAAATTTTCAAGCAAAAGAAAAAGTTTACATTTTATTAAAAAATATATAAGTAAGAAAAATGTAAAATTTTAATGAAAAAATTAAAGTTGTAAATACATTATTGCATACATATTTTCCTTAATCTTTAACATAAAAGAAAACAAAATATAAAAATGACAATGACGCAAATATTTTGGTTTTATAATGTTATGACTTTCAAGCGTCTTAAATCATTAAAATAGATCTTAATTTGAAAAGTCAGCATCATTAGTATTTGAAGAAGTGCAAAAATGGTTTTTTGCGTTCCAGCAATTTTGGGTAGTTTTGGCAAATTCAGAGAGTAATTTTCATTTTACTCTCATTTGTCCGAACTTGCCCGAGATCTTGTGGAACACACCTACTGTTAAAGTTTGGGTTTACACCATGGTACAACTACACAAGGTAAACTCGTTGCTATAACAAGTACAACAAGACAAAAACAACAGGCAATTTGTTTTTGTATTTTCTACCGAGACTTCAAAAAAAGAGCAACACTGTGCCTTCAGAAACACAAAATAAAAACACAAATTTAAACAAAAAAGAACACGTGAAGGAAAATAATAAAAATTTTCTCAACTAAAAACCAGTTTTTCTATTGAATTTGGGGTTGTTGGAAAAGAAAAAAGGCTATCGCAAAAGAGCGCGAGATGCTGAACGCAAAGCTAGAACTTTACAACTTTTACACAAAAGAGCATAAAATAAACATCGTAATGAATTTCAATATCATATGATTAATAACATCATGACGAGGCAGAAAAAGATGAACATAGTAAGGACCAACTCGCTTTAATGGAAACACAGCACCTTAAGTATGCAACGTTCTATGGAAGCAAAGAAAATAAAGCGTCTACAGACCCAGTTGCATATGATAGATCTTGCTAACACCGTTCAAAATAAACATTGTTTTTCGATGACCAAAATGGGGATGAAAGTGATGATGGTGTGGTTAAGGGTAAAGAGCTTAACGACAAAGTATTGGCAGAACGTTTAGAAATTTATCCCAGCATGTTGGAAAGAAAAGCTTATAGACCAAGGTAGAAAGATTTAGAAAATTAAATATTCCTCTATTGAGTCCTAAAGAAATTAAAAAGGCAAACTTGTTAAAACAACGTTCCTATCAAGAACTTACAAAGCGTGTAGAACGTGAAAAGGAATCGATCGTAACAAAAGTGTGAAATAAAACGTGTCCTACCACAGCCTCGTCTATTAAAACAATAAAAAAAAAAAACAAAAAAAAAAAAAAATAAAATGTGGGAACAAAGATTCAACTCCTGCATACGAATTTAAACATTAACGCAAAAAGTAATTTTTTTATGTATTCACGTTTAGTTTAGAATTCCTAAATTAACTTTTTATATTTGAATTTTGTAAATTATTTGAGTAAAATAAATTTTTATTTGAAGTTATGATAAATTTCATTACAAAACAAAAAACTAAATGTAAACAAACATGAAAACTTTATGACATATGGGGTTTAACGGGGTAAACAGCTGACAAACAGCTGGGCCAACGAGTCTACCTATTGTAGTTGTACCATGGTTTACACCAAAGCGAATTCATACGGGTGACATTTTCGAGTCATCTGTTTATTGTTTATTTATTTGTATGTATACTGAATGTCAAGCTTTGTTTACATTTTGTGAACAAATTAGTTAAAATTTTAAATTCAATAAAAATCTAAATACTTGAAAAAAACTTATTTAAATTTTATAAAACAAAAAAAAGCGAATATAAAATATGTATAAAAACAAAGAATAAAAAGTGCGTAAGGAATAAGTGGAGCCACAATAAATTTCCAATACAGGAAAAAGGTTTACCTTCTAAAGCAATTGTGTATGACTTTGAGCTCCACGTGTCCCACCGGTGAACATTTGTATTCTGACGATTTGGGACAATGGTGGATTTACTTTATGTGACATCGTGACCACCCGTGGTCACACGTCGAGTGTTATTTCCCGACATTGTGGTCACCAGTGGAAACGTTCTGCAGACATTTACTATTAAAATAAAATTAGTTCGGTCCCAGGATGTAAACCTATTTGACTTGGACTTTCTAATTTAGTCTGCCAATGCCTAAAAAATAGTGAGTTAAATTTAGGTAAAAAAAATTCATTTTAGCATTTAAAAAGTAAGGTATATTTTATTTTGCTTGTAGAGCATTACAAAAAAGAAATAGATTTTCTCAACTAAAACAAGTCCAATTGAATACAACTATTCCAAAAATTCAAAAAATATAAAAATCAAAAAGATAAAAACATTAAACATGAGAAATTTAATTAAACACAAACTTAAAAAATTATATCACAGGTTAAGATATTGCAACACAGGAACTGGCATTAATGTTTTGCGTCAAGTATTTTTCAAAATCCCTATTATTCAAAAAGAGGGATAGCTAGCATAACCCTATCTCATGATGAGGTCACCTGTATGAATTCGCCTTGGTTTACACTACGTTTTCTTACCGAACGTGTGAGTTTATTTGTGAGAGGGGAGAGGGGAAAAGCATGTTTAACGTAAACTGTCATATTTGATTTTAATTTCTTTGATATTTGTTTTTGTTCTATATAATACAAAAAAAAAAAAAAAAATCTGAACATTCTTGAGATTTAAGAAAAAAGTTCCTAATATTTTATTATATAAAAAATGAATTTTTACTTAAAATTGCGCCATATATATTGGTTATATTGTACAACTTATAGAATAGAAAGAACGAATTCTTTCGCACATCGGAAATAGGCTATAAATAAAAAATTAGATAAAAATTAATGTTAATATTGATGAAAAACTGCTACTGGTTGTGTTATATGTATATGTTTTCCCGTTCTCATTTAATATTTAGTTTAAACTCTTCCATTTGCTTAAAATTCCAAGTGAAATAAGTGCAGCTATTATCATTTCGCAGTTGGAAAAATATGTTGCCAGCAACATTTCGCAACTTTTTCACATATTGTACAGAGAAGAACTCTATCAACATAAAAAAATTCCGCACAAGTTTTTTTCATATGAGTTTTGACAGCATTTCAAGTGACATGTTTTACAGAGTACCAGGCTTAAGGGTGTAGACCATGTACAGTTCAAATGATTTTTTGAAAAAGCTAAAAAAAACTGCAGAAAATCACGATTTCCGCAAATATCTCGAAACCGCTGCTTGAGAAAAATAATTGAATGCCATATTGGTGTTCAGCAGCCCCAACTTAGCTTAGAAATAGGTGTGTTCATTTACTTTACTAGCAGAAACTGGCAACGAGAGAGTAAATTAAAAATTTACAAAATGTTTCTCCCAATTACTCAAAATAATAAAAAAGATAATTAACGCTTTACCAGCACAACTAGCAAGTTATGAATATCGACACTATACAAGATTATTTTTTAATAAAATCATTTGTTTTGAACTATTTGCGCAAGAATATCGTTCCTAAATTTTAGAAAAATAAATATTTTATTTTATTGTAAAACTTTTGATTGGAAAATTATAAAAATTTTGCTTGTTATGTTAGTAAAAATTATACTTTTAGAAATTTACAACAAATTTTTTGCCTCTCAAATTTGTATGCTCTTTTTTCATTCTCTCGTTGCAAGCTTTTTGAGTACGTGACCCAGGGATGTTAAATGCGGTTTGAAATTTTGTACCAACTTCCAAAAAAAATTTACTTTTTGGACCTTCACGGTACCATTATTTTTTTTTTTTTTTAATTTATTGAAACAACAAAAAAGTACATAAAAATTCAATTTTATACAAAAAAAAAAAAAACAAAAAAGGAAAAATGACGAACATTGAAAACAATGAAAATTTTATAAATGGATTTAAAAATTGTACAGAATTAGGGGACGTTAAATGTGAAAGTTATAAAAATAAAACAAAAAAAGCATATATTTGTTAAGTTAAGTAGTACTTCAAAATTAAAAAAAAAAAAAAAAACACAATACTGATGTTTTGCTTTTGGTGTCATCGCCTGTGGTAAAAAGGAAACAAAAGTAGTAACACAGGTTTTGACTAATGTTGCCTTGCCTGTGGGTACCATAAGTCCCCTTTTACAATGTGGCAAGTGAAAGGCAGACATACGCTCTATACACCACAATACCAGTCGCATATTTAAGCGCCCATTACATTAACGATTTGTTGTACAACATAAATGCAACGAAAAAGACTCAATAATTTGTTTGCTTTACTAAAAATTCAAAAAGGGGGAACTATGACAAAGTACAATTGTACCAACTTTAACATCCCTGACGTGAACACTTACTAGTAACAATTTTTTTATTTTTTTTTTTTTATTATTATTCCTACACTAAATCCCGCGAAGCTTTTTTGCTTGTCTGCAGGAGACCAGAGTCTCTGGCTGGAATCGAACCCGCAGCCCCGGTACTGATAGACTAGCTCACTACCAGCAATCATTTTCTGTAACTAAACCACCTAATAACAAATTTTTTTTGTGGCAAAGTGTAATAAAGGAAAACAAAGTCTCCCATATTTTTCGTGCATTTTAAAAGAAAACTTTTATAATTTTTTTTATTTATTTATATTTTTGGTAAATTTATTTTCATATGTATATCGTTTATGTATTAATATTATTTATGTATGTATATAATGTATTAAATATATTTATGGTAACTTTAAATTATTTTTTATTTTTCATTATTTTTATATTTTACACGAAATGCTAAATATAATTTATTACAAAAAAAAAAAAAAAAAAAAAATTCTTTATTGCATTTTCATCTTAAATTGTTGACTATTTTTTATAATCAAATAATTTTTGTGGTAGATATTCGTAGTGTAGTTTGTTTTGAATTTTGTTAATATAAAATCTTACTGGAAATTTCACGGTGGCTAAAAAACACTTTCTTTCGCACGAATACATTTGAAACAAACACTAAATTTTTAGAATTTGTGTTTGTTTTAAATGCAGTTGTGCGAAAAAAGAGTTCTTTCGCATTTAGAGAAATAGGCAGTTAAATTGCATAATACAAGAAATTCGGGCGATAAAAAGGGAATAATGAAATAAATTGGAAAACGATTTTAAAATTACATATATATATATAAAAAAACCAATTTAGAACTGCAAGAATTTTGTGTGATTTTGTTTGAGATTGATACTTAAAAGTAAAAATACAATTATAAATACATTTAATTAAATATATATTTGGGCTTTTTTTTATTAAATATATATTTTATTAGTTTATATAGTAAATACATATTTATTTATATATATATAGTATAGTACAGGCATATATGGTTAGAAATGAACTGCTGTTAGCTTTTAAATTTTTCCGTATTTCTTTTTTGCTTTTGTTAAGATCGTTTTTTCAAAGGATTCTTTTTTTTGTGGGGGGATTTTTTTAATAAAGGATTTCTGTATACATTGAATGTGGAGCGAGTAGGTTTTTTTTTTGTTTTTCTTGGAGTTTATTTTGTACTTGTATTTTTTTTTTGTTTTCAATTCTTAAAATGTTTTTTCTGATTTTTTTTTTGTTATTGGTTTTTTTTTTAATTTGTTCGTTTAAGATTATACAAGGTGTAAAAATAGCTTCCAATTTTTTTGAAATCTGGTTTAATTTATTCATTTGATTTCCATTAGCGTTTTTTTTCTATTATAAGAATAGATTTTTATTTTTAAGTTGGGTATTTACTAAGTAATTAATATTATTTTTTAAATATTTATTACACTTATAAATATTTTATTTTTATTTTTTTTTTAATTTATAATTTACATTATCAGTTTTATATTTATTATAACTTGGCACACTTTATTATTATAATATTGATGTGTAATTTACATTATTTTCAACAGAAAAGTTATAAAATTAGTAATTTTTTTAAACATAAACTAAATTTATATTGAAGGAACAAGACAAATAATTAAAACTTCTAATATTTACTAAATTAATGGTTATTTTACTTAATTCTGTTGACTTTGTATTAAATTTATATTTTACATTAAAAAAATTAATTTGTTGTCTAGTATATTTAAGAAATTTATCAGTTTAAAACTACGTACTAAAACTCAAAACTATTTAAAATTTTTTGTTCAACTAATTCAGTGCATAATTTTGTCAAATCTCTTTTGGTTCAGATAAAAAAGTATTATTTGTTTTGACTAGCAAAGTGGATCCCAAAAGTTTTAAAATTTCTAATTTGAAATCCTTAAAGATGTCCCATGACTTTCTGTTCCAATTGAAGTTTTCTGTGTTTTAATATTTGACTGACGAACCGAAAAAGATTCATCGTAAAGATGAGCGAAGGCCAAATTCCGTTAGCGGATGTTTTAAAAGAAATTTATTTAATAACCCCCTTATTAATAAAAAATTAAACAGTGTTATAAAACGAATTTTCTAAGGAAATTTCTATGATAATTAGTTTAATTAATCTTTTACAAAACTGTTTTATTTTTTATGAATAAGGCCATAAATATGAATACAAAAGATGAGCGATCCCGTGGTTTTTAAAGAACCCCGTGATTCGTGAACGTGATTAAAAAATCACTGGTACTTCTTAACTCTGTGATTGTGATCACGGTTTGTCAGTTGGCAGTTATTTTATAGCAATTGCGTCCAAGCTAAATGCACAATTCGCGAGCTTTCGCAAAAGAGCTTTTGTAAGTTCTTTGCAAAGAAACAACAACAACTTGTAAGAGCTTTCAAGGCTGTTTACTTGCATAGCTTACATACTTAAGCCTATAGTACACGGCATGTAAAAAGACACATGCGCATGTGGTTCTGACGTAATTTTGACGTCAAAGCAAAGCCACAATAAACCTTGCGCGTTGTGTGATGACGTCAAAATTACGTCACAACCACATGCGCATGTCTTTTTACATGCCGTGTACTATAGGCTTTAAACCACTGATGGTATTTGTGGTACAATTGTACCAAATTTGGTACAATCGAAAGATTATTGGTACACTGGTACAATTCATCCTTTTTTTAATTTAAACAAATAAATACCCACGAAGTTTTAGTATTTATTTTTAATAAAAACATTTTTAATAACATATCTCCAGACCTGACCAGAACAACCAAAAATTTCATTAAGCACTCGTATCCCTGTAGTCTACAAATTGGCAATTTTGTCGATTGTTATGGTGACACTATCTACACTTTTGTCTCGCTTTGACAAAAAAGAGAAATTTTTGCTACTTCAATATTTTGTTTACTTACACCACAATAGTGGAGAGGGTATTATGCGCTTGTGCTGATGTGTGTAACACTAACAAATATTGGTCCTAGACCCATCTTTTGGTATACCGATCGACTCAATATCATTTTCTGATTCGATTTTACGATTTCACTCAGTCCGTGTGCTTAGCAGGCTGGCTGGTTATATGTCCATTAAACCTTGTGCTCGAAAGTTCAGATCGCACTTTTAAAGGTAATTGCATAAAATTTTGAACATTGTTTTTAATTCATAAGGACGAATCCAACCAACAAAATAGTGAGAACCGGTCCATTATTTCACATAGCCGGCATACAAACTTCTTTCCGAAATAGTGTTTGTGCCTTTAAATAATCTTATATGTTGGTATTTAGATTAAACTTAGGGCAAACTTATTTTATTGCAATCTTAATCATCTTCCCAAATTTTATTGGAATCGGTCCATATTTGACGATAGATCCTATATAAAAAATACTGCCGAAAATAGCTTTTGAGGCCATAAATTCCTTATAAATGTTAGTATTGACATTAAAATTCGCTACAGTAGATTTTACGTGTCATGAAAAAAGTTGTGCTTGTAGGTCAAAAATTGCTCATAGGTCCCATATTAGCGCCCTTCCTAAAATCGCTTAAGGGCAGACGAACCTCATATAGACGAAGATATTTAAATAATATTCGGCCCAAAAAACTTTCGCATGAATCTTAATTTTTGTAGGGTACACTCTCGGTATTATCAAATGTTCGAGCTTGATCGACTATGTTTTTTTATTTTTATTGAATAAAAAATTGTTATGGATTGTAAGGGTTGCTTGTTAACTTTATAGCGAAATTTTGGTATTTTGGTACAATTAATGTCAATTTGGTACAATTTTGCCGTTGATACGGTACAATTTAAGAATTGTCAGATCCCAACAAATAAAGTTTGTCTTAAAAAAAATACTAATAAGGTAGAAGAGAGAACGAAATGAACAGCAACATTATTCGTTATTGGGTTAAAAAGCGCTATAACCCACACAAACATGAAATAATTTAAATTTGTGTATGTAATAAAAAACAAAAAGAAAGACTTAGCAAGTACCTGTTAATTGACAAATTTGGTCACAACTGTGGTTCGGTGTTTTTTCAGTAAGAGTGATTAAGTCACAGGTACAGTAATGACGCTTATGACTAATGTATACCCATATTACCATATTAGTTTACCGATGAATTCACAATCACTCTTCAAATCGATCTGACAATTTCCGTCCGCCACGTCGTTTTGTGCAATTTTGATAAAACAATTTTATCATTTGTATACCCATCCAAGGCGGTTTGCCAAGCCTACTGAATAAATGCCAGTTAATTCGACAGATGTTGCTTCAACAATATGTTATCTACCACCTGCTAATTTATAGTTACCCAACGTCGTTACAATAAAAAAGTTTAAAACTTCTAGGTTAAAAGAAAGTAAGGCATCCATAAGGAAGGGTATTCCTCTATTGTAATTCTGATTGTTTAAGGTACACGGGATGTCTTCTGTATTTACATGGGTAACTAACATTTACTTAGCTAAAGATAATTCCAATTAGTGTACCATCGCTTTTATGAGCACAAAACTTACTTTACTGCTCATAGGATCAACCCCTTTTTAATCTCTAGTGCAAATTCAGCTCTGTTGTATAGCGAAAGTAAACAGAGTGACCCACAAGCGGGAAGAACTTTGGCCACAAGGCTAAGGACAAAATCAATCCCTATCATGACATTTTGAAGATTTTACTAACCACAACTTTAAACCACAGCCACCAAATTTGAAGCTTGAGCATTAGTCCCCTGATAGTGAATATTAATAATAAGATGTGTTTTTAAAAAGCTTTTACACACACACACACCATGCACATCTGGCCTGAGATTCGAAAAAATTGAAAGCTCACTAAGGCGAAGAATTTTCGGATCAAAAATAGTCGATTATATTTTATATAGCGAACGTTCGTTTATTTTAACAATTCTCGTAATTTTTCCGACAATCAACGTTCGAAAATGTTTTATATATCTTCAACTAAAACATTTGAGTTTTTGTCTCTTTTGATAAAATCTTGAAACATAAATGAGCGCTAGATTTTTTTTATTCTAGACAAATCCTCGAACATTTGTCTTGTTCACCGTTAAAGTATATTTTTTTTTGATTTTTCAAATAACCACCAAAGGTTCGATAAAACTACTTTGATGGAGTTTTTATTTTTGGGTACCATTTCTTTCGTCAACACCTCACAATGTTGAATAAGATGTTTTGGCAAACATATTTCGATACCACTATCGAAACATTAGCAAAGGATATTTTAAACCGCAATTGTCATTGCTAATTCTTCGTTTTTGATTGTCGATCTCGAAAGATTTACACACTAATTTTTGGAGATATATTCGATGGCGAAGGAGAACAGAAACCACGATGACGAAATTTTTTTGTCTGGCACTGGCCAGATTAATTTTTCTTAGTTCATATTTAATATATGAAGATTCAATAAATTAATACTAAAAAAAAAATATATTCGATGGCAATATCTATCATTAACAAAAGTCTTGGTCAAGTGGGATGTCTCAATTATCAAGAAGACATAAATTAAACAGAAAAAAGTTTGTGTGCGCTTCGAAAAAAAAAATTATAACATGAACATCACAAATGTTTAAAGTACTTAAAATAGAGGATCAACACTGTTTCCGTCACTGGATTATTTTATATTAAGTCTTCTAAAAAATTTAAAAAAGAACCTCAGAGTTCAATGGTCCTATCTGATAGAACATGACGATGTTTGTAGAACTAAAATTAAATCTGAACGGGTTAGGGGTCAAAAATAGTTGCTATAGAATAGAAAACCTAGAAGTAGTATATGGAGGGATGTTAGAAAAACTACCTGTAACTATTTGAAAAATACCCGAGTTTTAAAAAGTTTTATGTGCTTGATATTCACGATATTAAATACTCATTCCAAAGAATTAAGAAAAACATCAATGTACATACATACTTATATACTTTATCAACTAACGTCATGGGTTTCCAAGGGTATTATGAGCCCAATATTCGCGATATAAAACATGAGTTCGGAGAGAATTTTTAAGGCATATGGTTATGCTTTAACGATTTAGTATGTTCAGAAAACCGTATTATGTAGGTTTTAAGAAACCATTTATATCTGAACTAAAGTCACTATTCATCTAACGAACCAAGTCACAAATAATACCTAAGGTCTGATTATTCTAATTGTTTTCTATACATATTTTTGTTACATCACTTCTATTCACACGCAAAAATACGGGTACATTCAAAATAATAATTTCAACTTTAGCAGACTTAGTTTTTTTTTTAGCTCATACCTTAAATCTTTAACTAATAGTATGCTGGAAATGGATGATAATTTGAGGGATTGGAAGCGTGATGATTAGCTGAGGGTAATACTGGTGGTCGAACACCTGGATGATAATTACTGGAGGCCACTTGATGATATGCACCAAAACCACGAGCCATATGACGATTTTGAGCTGTTTCACCCAACAAGCGTGATTGGTCGGGACCCAATAAACGATTATTTTGTTCCATTAGTAAATGAGCTGTAGGATCAACTAGTAAACGATGTTGATCGGCGGCAGCTGCATTAGAGGCAGCTAATATACGATGCTGTTCGACGGTGGAGAGTAGACGGTGATGTTCTAGGCTTTCGCGACTTTGATGTTGCATTTGTGAAGAAAGAAATGAACGATTATTGCCCACAGACATATTTGTATTGGGTGTTAGATCTAGGGAAGCCATTCTTAACATATCATGATGAGGATGATTATAGGGCAGCTGGGGCGGAGAGGGTACCACATAGTTGGCGGTGCGACTTAAATCTACTGATGTGGCTTGATCATGTTCCTGTTCGCTTAGCTGATCAGAGAGCATACTATGCATAGCAGACTGATGTTGTTGCATGCTTAATTGGCTGGGATGTTCTTGTTGCTGATGCTGAGAAGCTGAGCCGGAGCCACCCGAAGAAGAACTATGATGTTGCTGTTGACTTTGGGACTGTGATTGCTGACTTTGTTCTCTTTCGGAGAGTATATCGTATATGTGATGATGGTATCTACCTATCCCTGGTAAATTTGCTGAACTATTGCTAGGTAACTGGAAATTATGATGATAATTTGAAGAACTAACATTCGATCGTGAAGACATATCTAGACCTTGTAGATCGGATATGTCATTATTTGAACTGGCAGTAGCTGCAGAATTACTGGTGCGATATTCCGTAGGGGAATCAATATTTTGATTATTATACTTTACAGCTGTCGAATTGGCTAAACTTTCATATTTCGAATACATCAAATCCATTTGTGACTGAGGAAATTTCATGCGCATATCTTGGCCCACACTGTTATGGTAAAGGAAATAAAAATGTAATGAGTTTTAGTAATACAAATAGCAAATTTTACTTACTTATTCTGTGGCATTATGCTGTTCTCTTCATCACTAGACAAATGATTATGACCTCCCGTCAATGCTTGCCTTCTGTCGTTTTCCGATTCGGATCTTTGCTTATGGCGCATGACATCACCATTATTAAAATTATAACGTGGTATTGATGGTGAGGAAGCCGGTGAAATAAGTTCATGCTCGGGATAGCTACTACCAACACTGGAGGCATTTCGTCGTTGATTTTGAGCCAAAGCAGCTGGTAAGGGTGAAGAGGCTGATATGTTGTTATTACTACTATTGCCTCCCGTACTATTAGCACTACTATTACTGCCCGCCGTGCCAGGGCCGCCAGGAGTACCACCATTCGAGCCAGGATTATTGCCAAACATGCTGTAATCGCGACCTGGAGAGATGGGTTGGGGAGACGGTGGTGTACGGTGTTGAGCCGCTGAGGGAAATGGATCCGCATCACTATTCCCAGCATTACCCATGTGTTGTGCTCGTGGCGTAGAACCCGCATCCACATCTACTTCATTATTTTGGTTGCTTCGGGGATTTGTTGGCGTTGAAGCACTGGGCGATATGTTACAAGAATTAAGATTATTGCCTTGGTTTGGAAACATTGGCAGTGGTGGTATTTGCATGGGGAAGTTATTTAAGTTCTTCATCATTTTCAATTCACTCTCCAAATTATCCATAGGATTTGAGGCATTAAAACGATTCGTCTCCGAATCAACATGAGAACTCATGGGACTATCGGTGTTTATGTTGTTTTCGGTGGGGACTTTCAAGTCATTATTATCATTGTCAATCATGTTTCCAACAGAATTTAAAGCTGCCTCAACCAACATGCTGGCCGAGGAAGATGATCCCGTACCGGTGCCACTCAGTCTTGCATTTGCGTTATTATAAAATGAACTCATAAAGGCTTGAGATTGTGACAAAGAATTCATAGACATTTGACTATTTTCACCTTGGTTGTTGGCCGTACCATTGGCGGTACCCAATCCATTATTGGGATTTGTCACAGCATTGCCTGCATTAGAAGCTGTTCCAGCAGCAGCATTATTTCCGGAATTGTGATGATACTGGGACATTTGATTATTAGCAGCAGCATTATTTGATTCGACAACGTCTAAGAAAGAAGAGTTTTCATCTTCTTCTCGCGTATTGCCGGTATGGTGATTATGAGAGGGATTGGCTGAGTTGATGAGTCTCGAAAGAAAATCTCTATTGGAACCCATAAGTTTTGTGGGATCTTCGTTATTACTCTGAGGCACTGCAAATGGTGGCAAGGCCATATCGTTATTGCCTGCACCAGGCATGCCGCATGCATTTTGATTCGTTGTCATGCCAGCAGCACTGGCCATTTCACCTACCGCACAGTCTCTAGATAAATGCCGATCATCATCACTTATCCACTTTTTACTTCCTTTACTCACAACCAAATTTTGACCGATGGCATTCATGCCCGTGTTATGGCGATAACCATTATTGTCATGGGTCATTTGTTGTCCTCCATGATGGCCATGGTGCCCATGTTCCTCTTCATCATCGTCGTCTTCTTCGTCATCCTCATCATGACCCATGGCCGATTGATGGTGATGATGGCCCATTCCCATGTGTTGAGTGTTTAAACCCGTCATCATATGCATTTTATTAGTAGGATCTTCTGCTGTAACTCCAGTCATAGCAGAAACAGCGGCCGCAGCTGCCACTACCTGTTGCACCTGCTGTTGGGCTGTCAAACGTTGGGCGGTGGTGGTTAGGAAGGATTCTACCAGACTAAGTTGAGCATTTTGCTTGCGTCTCATTTGTTCCATATGCTCTTGCTCCTGCTGTTCCATAAGATGATAATCTTTAGGTTTGCGTCCTCTTTTGCGTGGTGGTGGTTTCTCGCCAAAAATACTTGAGATTTTCGAAGAAAGCAGTGATAAGTTGGGTTCATTGCGACAAAGGTCTTTGATAGATTTGCCTGATTTCTTAATGGCTTCAAAAATGTTGTCATCGGAAAATTCGGCATCACTTTGAATACTAGAACTCATGACAGAATTCTGATCTTCCAAACTCTTACGCCTTCTGCGGGGTGCTTGTTCTACACAATGTTAATAGAAAGACAAAAATAGATTCGAAATAAATATCAATAAGCATTGAAGTAAACCCACCCAAAAAGTCAACTTTCATACCACCCGAATAAGCATCAAATGTATAAGCCACACTGCGTTCAATTTTCGGCATTTGCTCCTGGGAATAATTGTGTACCTTCTTGTAATGAAACTGTAGACACTGTTTGGTGGTAAAAGCGGCATTACATTCCGATTCCGCGCATCTGTAATTGAATAATAGATTAACTATTTCGTACAAATAGTAAATGGATATGAGACTCACTTAAATGGCCTCACACCGGAATGTGTTAGCATGTGTATCTTCAAATTGCTACGATTCTGGAAGAGCTTCTGACATCTTGGACAACTGACCACTGTCGAGTTACGACTGTGCACCTCCTTGGCATGACGCTGCAATGCTGCACGTGAGCCTAGAAGTTTTGAACATAAGTTACACTGAAAATCTCGTAAAACATCAGCCACATCTAAAATGAAAATTTTGGAATGAAGAGAAATGAAATTTGGAGAAGTGGTGACTTTTGGTGTAAAAACAAAATCATAAACAAAAGACTGGTTTTTATTAAATACTGGATTTGGCGGGTTAGTATTTTTCTTTAGTAGCAGTTGTATTTTTTGGTTAGTTAGTACTTTGATTCTTCATGCGGTGTTAGATTAATTACACGTATTAATTACAATGTATTGGTCTTTCTAGGGCTTTAATCAGTTTTGGTTTGCAAAAATCCATGGCCTCCGAAAAATAGTTGGAGCATATTTAGCTAATGATGAAGGTTCACATTGTCTCTGCTGATATTCCTCGATGTTTTGTCCAGCAAAAATATGACATACGTTGTTTTTCTGTTGATAACTCTATGGACTTGATTTTGGAGTTGGTAGAGCTTTGAAGTTTTAATTTTTGTAATTCACGCTCGACAAGATTCAAAATAAAAAGAAAATATATGAAAAATAATACGGTCGAATTTTATGCACTTGTTGAGATCCAAAAATGTCTTATAAATTCAGAAATAAAGGAGCTGAACTTTAAAGTTCGATATTAGGTCGGTTCTTTTTAGGCAATAATTTAATAAAACTTACACAAATTAATCTCTTAGTTCTCTACAGCATATCGAATAGGATTTTGTAGTAAAAAACAAGTTTTGCAATCGTTAAAAGCAAGGCGAATTCAATACTCGATAGTCTCATTAATATACATACGGCATCATCAGCTGTGCCAAGGGAAATCGGCTATTCAAACCCGATGTTGTTTTCGTGTTGGCTTTCATTAATTTTATTGTGCGTCTTTGTTAGTATTTGTAAAGCGCCTATTATACGGTCCTATTTAGCATGTCAGTTGAGTATGATGCCATGCCAACTTGTGTAATAGTGCAAAATTCATGTTTGTCAGCACTCTCTCATCATACCTAACTGACATGCTAAGTATTAACGTGTAGTAGGCGTTTAAGTTGTGACAAAATTCTTGACAGATTAATAAAGTTGTACCATGCGAATGGCGTGTTATTTTTTTGTTGTGGTAGCGATAGGGCCATCTAGTATTTAATTCGCCATGATTTAAAGTTAAACGCTATTGTCTCTATTCGATTACAACCAGCCGTACCTAAACAAAAGCGGCACGCGTTTTCTAGTTGTCAAAATTTTTCCTACGACGTCCACGCTTTGCAAATGGAAAATCTGATATATACAGCGCGTTTATTAGTGAAGTTGGCCGCTATAGTTAATAAATAATGGCAATTTAGCTTTTTTTTGGTCAATCTAACGGGTTTCTCTCCATTTTTTTATTTCTTAACACAACTGTTCGTGACATAACGGTGAAGATCTTGCTTAGGTATGGCGTTAAAGCTAAGCGGAAGAAAACGTTCCGCCCTCCGCTCTTGTTTAGGTACGGCTCTTAGTTTCATGAGAAAATAAATGCTTTTCAACTTGTGAAAGAGAGATAGAGAAGAAGAGAGGGAGGGATAGACTTTATTCTTTTTTTTGAACAAAGTAAAGCTTTCCATCCAGCGTTGGAAAAGTTGATGCAATTGGATTTTATTTTGTATTGGATCTTCAAAAGTACAATGGTATAACAATTAGTTATTTAGTACAACTAGGACAAACTTTTTTTTCCCTATACGGGACGTGAATAATATAAAATTAATATGACCGATATATATTGTGTAGTGAGTTTTTCAGACAAAAATCCACTGGATCTATACTGTGTCTAATCGTCCATCTCTATTAGATATGTAGAAGTCCAAAAAAGACGCGACCAACTGGGTCTTTTGTGCAGTATATATATCTCACCATATCAGGTTCAGGCTACGCAAGATCTAGTGAAAGACCATAAATCTCAGTTGGGCTCATCAGTTGTCGCTCCAAAAATGTCCGCCTGGTTATCCCCAAGGCGGACAGCAGCAGACCAGGTGTTCTGACGTCTCATCATTAACCTCACAAATTCGGCCGACATTGGTGCTAACATTACTCATTATAAATTGATGGTATTTAAGACCCCAGTGCCCCGTTAATAGGCCGACAAGTAGTCTAAGTTCCCCCTTCTCGAACAGAACCCTGCCCTGCCACGGGATAGGGTTACAAATCTGTTGGACTGTTCCAACCCAGAAGTTTTTCAGAAATAACTCATACACGCATGTATGTTTCTGGCATATTTCATTGGCAGCCAAGAAGATCTCCAATTCCGGAAAAATTCCGAAATAGGTTTGCTTACTCAAGCTTCATAAATATTACAAAAAATACGTTTAAGTACAACAGAGCTTAATTTAAGCCAAAGATTTGTACAACATCAAAATTCCTGTTTCAAACAACGACTTTTTTTTGTATATATTCAATTCTTCTGTCAATCCTTTTAACCGGAGTGGGACTTAAGGAAAACATTTTAAATAATAAAAAACAAGAGTTATAATAATAAATTTAACCAATTAATGTTAGAGTTTGTGAGTTTAACTAATTAAAATTTAAAAAATATATATTGTTAACTAAAGGAAAAAGAAAAAATTAGTAAAAAAAAAAATTCATAAAATTAACGAAAAAAGCATTATAATATTACTTGGATGGATGTTAATGTAATGCGACGAATATGGTAATGTTAATGGTGATTAAGATGAGCTGATTGTTATACGAATAATACATACAAATACAAATAGTTATACATATAAATATATTACAAGAGATACATAATAAGTACATATAAACTAAAATAATATTGATTGAAAACGAAATGCGTATTTTGCGAATATATTTCATGTGTATGTCCAATTACTATTACAATTATACACGCAAAGACGAAGGGCGACTTAAAAGTTCTTTCAAAATCTTACAAACAGTCCCTACAGCGTAACAAGAATTGAAATTGACTTAAGTTCAAAAACTTCTGTTAAAATTTTGTTTTGAAGTTAAGGCCCAACCATAATATGCATGAGGTCGCTTAAGTTAACTTAAGCAACTGTGCGAACACATATAAAACATATGTGGCCACCTATAATGTACTTAATAAAGAGCCAAACTGTGGACTGTAAAAAAAAAAAATTAAATGAAATGGATAAAAGAAAAATAAGAAAAAAGAAAAAGATGAATTTTACTTATTTTAATTTTGTATCCAATTTTTAATAATAATTTTTTCTGTTTAAAACGTTTCTTGCAAATTAAATAAAACATAAAATAAGCAAATACTGGGCTGTAATTTTTGGTACTTTTTAATCTGAAGTACCGGCAAGAAAACAAAATATTGCATAAATATGCAACATGGAGCTTAAGTTTATGTAAGTACATGATGGCCACCTAGAAGCTTTTTTTAATTTACTTATGCATTTGACAGACTTTTCGTTAATTTTTGACAGTACCTTAAGCTAACTTTTGCATATCATCAGGGCTGTGGAGTCGGAGTTGAGGTTTTTGTACCGCAGTCGGAGTCGAAGTTCCCACAAAAAATCGCGACTCCGACTCCAAAATTTTTCGGTATAACAAATTTAAAAAATTTTTCCAAAATAAAAATTCTTTGCAATTGGCAATGCAATATTTAAAATATCGATTAGAAATTATTATAGAATAATTTTCTTGCTATATTTAACCATTTAAAAGGTATTGCATTAATAAAAGAGTTTAAAGTCAAATAAGCACCAGTCTCATATACATTTAGCATCAATGTAAGAGTAGGAGTGTGAGTTGGAGTCGGAATCGGTGTTGGAGTCGAAGTCACACTTAAAAAATTTCAGCGGTTGGAGTCGGAGTTAGAACTATTTATTGACGACTCCACAGCCCTGCATATTATTTTTGGGGCTTTAGACTTTATTTACATTATGCAATTAACGCCGCAACTTTTGCATGCAACATTTTGTTTGTAGGTAAGAGGTGAAGGGAAGAAACGGGGTTGAAAAAGTTGTACGACGACGCATGGATAGGCATTTTATTCTTGTTTGTTTTGTTTTATTTTCGCTTTAAAATGTGATGTTATTCTAAATGTTGTCAACTCTTGTGCTGAAGAAAAACAACTCCGTCTTCTTTACGAAAACTGTTTTGTATTAAAAGACATTGAATTTTAACTACGAGTTATTAAAAACAGTTTAAAATCTATTGTCTGTATTCATAAACATATTTTTAATTTAATACAAATTTAAAGACAAACTAAAGCAAAGTTCGACTGCATTTTTTTCTTACTTTTACAATCGAGGGGGAAAAAGAAACCAAAATGTTGTACTTTTTATATCAATAAAATTTTAAGCTTCTTGTAATTGCCGTGGTGCTTCTAAAATATTTTTGTTTAAAGATATCCTTTTAAGAATTACAGTAAATATAATATAATCATTAGAGTAAATATCTTTTAATAAATCTTCACTTTTCGAGAAGCCGCTTTTTAAAAAAAGTGGCGGGGCGCAAAATTACCCCAGGAAATATGGCCCCAAAAAGAAAATGAAGAATGGCCTCAACATTTTACATGAGACGCAAAAACACGCAATTTTGGGCCAATATTTGTGTTTTTTGGGGCTCTTTTTCATTTTTCATTTGGGGGTGTTTTTGCATTTTAGGTGAAATGAAAAATTTCCCCAATATCACGTAATGAAAAATGGCCCTAAATAAAATCACAATTTTTACTTTGGGGCTATTTGTCATTTACTAATATAAATTGTAAATTTTAAGAAATGAAAAATTACTCCATCAAAATCTATATAAATTTTGTAAAATTTAATATAAAAATTCCTAGAAATTTTTTTTAATCCAAATTTTAGATATTTTTAATTAGGCTTAAGTTCATTAAATTTAATTTTCATTAAATTATTTTTATGAAGACAGGAATTTTACAACATTAAATCAATTAAAATTTTATTGATAATTTTTCATTCTTGACTGCGCTGAGAGGGCACGAGCTATGTTTACATTTGTCCTTCAAGTTGTGCTGCAAAAGGTCAACAAGAAAAAAGAAAGACAAAAACATGAAAAACAAAAAAATGTACTTTGGATTTCAAGAAAAATTCTTGACAAAAAATACGAAAAAACAGAAGTAAGGAAGAACATGTAAATTAATTAAAATATATAATCATTCATTCAAAAGCAAATTTCGATCTACCAAAGTGAAATACCATTTGGTTTAAGGATTGATGTTTGACTATTGACGTCATCCGGCTTCAAAAGCCGAGTGAGTAAAACGGCAAACCCCACCGATGAGATTGTGTGGTTACAATCGAAACTAGTCTGGGCAACCTGTCCGTGAAAGCCTGGGTTCAAATCTCAGCGCAGTCAAGAATGAAAAGTTATCAATTAAATTTTAATTAATTTCATGTTGTAAAATTCCTGTCTTCATAAAAATAATTTAATGAAATTAAATTCAATGAACTTAAGCCTAATTAAAAATATCAAAAGTTTGGATTAAAAACCATTTAACAGTTCAATAAAATAACCACAATACTAATAATTCCTAGAAATAGTATCAAAATCCCGATTTCTTATACCAAAGTGAAGAAAATTCATGCACATATGCTTTAGTTAGCGAAGCTGGTGTTTATTATACCATAGGGGAGAAATTCCATGCGCCCGGCCGAAGCCCGACTATATAAAGAATCTTTAGTTAGCGAAGCCAATATTCGTTATACCATAGAACAGAAAATCCTTGCGACCGGCTGAAAGCCGGCTATGTTATCAAGCTTTAATTAGCGAAGCCAGTGCTCTTTATACCACAGAGGAGAAAATCCTGGGCCTAAGGCCCAACCATAATATCTATCGTGCGATTTTTAAAACTTGGATTTTGAAATTCGGGCTTTTAAATTTTGGATTTTAAGTTTCGGGTAAATTTCTAATATAACTTTTTTTTTGGGTTTTTTTAAAGTTAACTTTTTTGGGGTTAAAATTCATTTAAAATTTTGAGGTGATTTTTCATAATGAGGAATTACCACAAACTTAGGGTCATATTTCATATTATTTTTAGGTCTATTTTTAATTTTTTTTTGGCAAAATTTTCATTAAGAAATGGGATCATATTGCAGTATGAAAAAGAGCCGCAATTTTGGGTAAATATTCATTTTTGTTTTGGGGCCATATTTCGCAGCGCCCTAAAAAATAACAAATTTTCAATTTTTTTTTTGTTTTAAATTTACGTTATTCAGGAAGTAAATGTTTTCATTTTTAACTAAATATTTATTATAAAGATTATTTAAAATCTGAATACTATATAAGTAATTATATATACATACAGATGTATTTGTATAACAATATAATATACCACATTAAAAGAATTGCGATTGACGCTGTTTTTTATTTGTATCTGTATTACAGAGGCCCTATGATCCTTATAGGATCGATGGGAACATATATATATATATAAATACAGATACTGTTATACTTCTGTAATAATTCTGCAAGAATTTTTAATCTCCAAGTAACGATAAAAAAATGCTTGGTTGACAACACAGTTGTTTTGTTTACGTTGGATTGAAAAAATGCTTGGAAAAAAATTACAATGTGAAAAGAGTTTCGAAACAACTTTAAAAGACAATAGAGAAAAAACTCGGCGTTAACTGCATAATCTTGATGCGGTCTAAGTACTCCAAAATCTTCCGGATATTAAACAAATAGATACCTATTTTCTTATAAATTTGTTTTGGGGAAACGATAATTCAAATGCTAATAAGTTTTTATTTATTTATGTGTGACTTTTAATCATTCCTATAGCAATTTTGTGTTTTATTTTAAGTGAAGAAGAAGTCTTTTCCGTAATTTCTCTTTAAACAAATCATCTTAATAAATTATCGATAAAAAAAACACAACAAATGTCTGCAACGAACGTAACTTTTTGAGATATTGCCACTTAATGCCTGAAAAGTTTCTGAAAGAAGATAATTGTAAGCAAGAACACTGGAAGTCTGCGTTGAAATCTGACATAAAATTCAGTGATTCTTTGACGCTGCTTGGACATTATTTTAGGAATTTTGATCTAGAGTTCTGGCAATATTGTAGCCCCTAAGAAACTTTATCAGTTGTAAGTTTTTTCGCGTTCGACCTACAAGAATAGAGAACGACAGGAAAACCTCCAGCAATTTGATATTCTCGAATTCTAAATATTAAATATTAGACCACTCGAGTCCTGGTATTGCCTTTAAATCATGGAAACTTAATTTTCAAATAATGGAATAAAAAAGTGATTAAAGTTTTCCAAGTGCTAAAGCTTGCCAATATGTGGCTTTTATGGGCAACCGCACCCAGAGAAAAAACATGTTTTAATATGGTCATCGCCAACAAAACTATTTTTAAAGGAAACTGTACGCATATGTTTAATTTAACGACATTATTGTCCCCGACAACCATATTATGGTTAAATTAGTCCTTCATCCAGAAGTCACAACCATATTAAGGTTGCCGTCATACACGGTATGGTTAATAATAACTCAAATGTGTTTTTCAACCACCGCATGTTCCTCTCAGAAAAGGGGAAAATACTATTGTTAATTTAATAACAAATTATTATCATATTTAACCATAACATGTTTAAAGACAACCATAATATGGTTGTCGCTTTGTGACGGAGGACTAATTTAACCATAATATGGTTAAAATTGACAATAACATGGTTAAATTAATCATAATATGTTTAAACATTTTAACATTTTTTATTTTTTTATTTTCATATCTGAAATTTAGCTCATATAATATAATAAAGTAGCTTATGAAAAGAAATAATTCCCAGATTCTATTTAAACATTTTCGTTAAAAATTGTTTTGTTAGAGGTGACCATATTGAATCATGTTTTTTCTCTGCGTGCGTGTATGTAGTAAAATCAAAATTTTCAGGAGAGCGGCAAAACGATTCTAGATTAAACTATAGGCTAGGTATTGAACTTTTAACGTGGTTATTACGTTAAAAATCGAAATTGGCCAATAATTTTTCAGAAATTCTTAGAACTATGTAAAGAGAGCTTAAAATAAAGCAATATGGCATCAACGTCTCAACATTTAAAAAATGGATATACGTGTTTGCCCATGAGCACTACAGATATATGTATGAGTAAATCGCTCTTAAAATATTTTTATAACTTTTGGTCGTTGCCACGATGCAAGCAATAAGCTTGAGGTTGTGCATCACATTAAAGTGTTCCTAAAACTTTTTGTTTTCCTTTTGTATTTTTCTCTTCCTAATCAAATATGCCTTTTAATAGACAGATTACTTCAAATTATTAACGACTTCAAAGCATCTTAAAAAAATGGCTTGCCTTCTTCATAAATCTGATTTATATAGATAAAGCCCTAATTTATTTAAACAGAGACCACGAACATCTATAGACTACCAATTCAAATAACACAACTTAAAAAATCCCTTTACAACAAGTTTGGCTTGTATTGTAAAATGTATGTATTTCAAAGTAACTTTTTAGTCTACCCTCGTTATTAGACATTTATGTTTATATATATTACTAAAACAACAAATTGAACACGCACATACGAAATTTTTGGCGATACTATACAATTTTGTAGGCCTTAAAGCAAAAAACCTTCGTCTTGTGGCCTAACAATTTTATTGTATTTCGCTTAAAAAAAAGTATAATTTCGATTCGTTATTTCTTTTGAATAAAAAAAAGTCTACTTTAGCAATTGTCATACAGCGCAGTTTTCTAGCCAATAATATAAAATACAACGTTTTCGTGCTGCAAAATGACCAAAACAACTTTCGTTTTTCTACTTTTTGTTAGTTTTTTGATTTGCTTTGGTTTGTCATACTGTTCGTTATTTTCTTTTGTTCTTACCACTGTGCATACGCTTAATGTGAGCTTTCAGTTTTTGTGGTCGATAGTATTTCCGACCACAAAAATCACATATAGGCCGTGTACGATTCGGATTTGCGGCACAACCGTATGTGCGATGCATTTCCAAAAAACTGAGACGTAAAAAGAACTTGTTGCAAAATTGACACTGATGTGCACCTTTGCCATCATGTTTTTCCGCAGCATGTTTCATAATATTGTCCTTACCCAATACCGCCTCGCCACATACTTTACAATGATATTTACGTATTGTCAGACTCATCGTTGGATCATGGAATACCGAACAGTGGGTGCGATAGTAGAGAGGATGATCAAATTTTAAATTGCAACCGCCACAATCTGTTTTTTTTTTTTTTTTTTTTTTTTTGTGAGATTGGAAAGAAAAAGAAAAATGAGTTGTTAGAAAAATTTTCAAAAATATAGAATATAATCAGGATTTGTCTTTAAGAGGAGAGAATTTGTTCTACATTTTGTAAATATTTGTTTCAATATTTTCATACTATTTCGAATACTGTAAATTAACACATTTCGCCTTAACTAACTTAGTGATTTTTATTTTTTACTTTCAGATTTTTTGTCTCACACTTTTAATGCTGCAATAGTTCCGGTAAGTCTTTTTTTTGTATTCTTTTTTACTTTAAATACTAAAAAATCTTTAGACAAATCTTATCTCCTCGCAAATAAAAAAAATCATCTGAACATATACAATCACTCACTTGTCTTCTCTGACCAATGTTTCTTACGCCACATTGTATTGCAATCATCACTCCAATACAGCAATTCCATACCATTTTTCAAATCCCTGCATGTCACGAAAAACGCCTTTGATTCTATAAATACCAAATTGACATTACGTTCGTCATATGTCGGCGCCGGTCGTATGTAGCGTAACCAATTCGATGAGTTTGGATTATCACACAAAAGAAATTGTGATTTTTCAGCACCAGCTTCGCAAATTTCAAATAACCATTTCATATCACTGGCCTCACGAATATCGGTGGATTGTACAGCCTGTCCAATAAGGGGACCCAATTTCGTAAAAGCCCTTACCTCAGTGCGCGCAAAAACACCCGTTACATGAGGTTCCACATTATGCAATTCGAATTCTGCCGGTACCGAAGCCTCGGCAAATGTTATTAAAGGTTTCAGTTCTAAATCAGATAGTTGGGAGGAATCATCCATGTCTTCGTCATCGTCACCATGCAATTGCTTGGCCTGACGTTGAGCATCACACTTGAGTTTGGCTAAAGCTTCTAAATTTTTACGTTCCACCCATTCAGCCAAATCCACTGCATCCGTTACAGTGCCTATGGAAGTGCGTAACGGACATACTTTATAATCGTGTGCCAAAGAACATTCTCGACACGATTGATGCGATCGAAAGGCAATATCCAGTTCGTCCTCTTCTTCCACAAAATTCTGTTCATTTTTCATCTCTCGAGATAAAGCTTCCTCATCCAATTCCTCGTCTTCTTCATCATCCTCGCTAACATCGCCGATATCTTCATCATCATCTACATAGGAGCCCGGTGGATTCATACTCTTCGGCCCTCGTTTATTTTTGTGGCGCATGTGAAAACCACTATTAGGGCCATTTAAACCGTCCACTCCATCTCCGGTAACTGAAGTGCCGGCATCATCTTCATCATCATCATCGTCATCACCATAGCCATCATTTTTCTTTAGGCACAAAGCCAGAGATTCTTTTGAGGCTGATTTTTCTTCCATTTCACTTTTAATTTTTTCCGCTATGCGACAATCTAATACCTCCGGTAACACATCTCCAGTACCACTTGCACCGCTACCACCTCCCACACTTTCATTGCCTCCTCCGGCAGCAGCACCACTACTATTATCCCCTGCCAAATGTTTTTTTGCTTTTAAAGCAAAATTTGAAAAATTCTTCAATTTAGCCAAACCATTTAGGTTGTCATTGAATTGTACGCGTTTCTTATATTTTCGTTTTACTGGTGGCGGCTGAGAATCTCCTCCGCCGCCGCCACAACTCACAGCACCACCATTTTCTCCAGTCTGACTATTACTGCCGAATTCTTTAGCACTTAAATTCGGTTCGAGCTTGAAATTACTATCAAAGGATTTCGTTGGTGTTGTTGAGGCAGAAGGCGGTGGAAGACTGTAAAGATCAGATAAGAATATAATTTGTGATTAGTAATTGATGGATAGTTTGGATTAAAAAAATAAATAACTCTTTTAATCGAGTTTTACAAAAAGGAGTGAGCTAATTGACTTTGTAAAATTTTTCCTGAAGAGACCTCCGTTATTCAGTTTAAATTTCGATAAATGAATGCCTGTGTAATGAATAAACAATTGAACACATAAACTAAATGGAACTTTTTGGGGAGTTCCCCTTCGAGTGTTAACATTTTACGTTAAAGTTTTTTTTTTGAAGAAAATTGAAATTCCAACGGTAAAACAAGAATTATTGCTTATGGAACTCACAGTACCGCGAAAAGAACCAAAGTTCTTTCTTATACTACGTAGAAAAAATTACCAGTAGTTTTTTTAAAAAAATTAAAAAAATTGTTTAAAATGTATTTCAATTTAATTAATGTGATAATTGAATCAATTATTTTTTTAATTGAAAGAAAATTAAAAATATAATTTGGACTTAATTAATATTTTGAGTTGTTTTGTAATGAATTTTAAATTAAAATATTAATTAAATAACAAAGATTTGTTATTGATTTTTTCGTTTAAAATAAAATAATTTAAACTTGTAGAATTGTTGTTGGGAATTGTCAAAACCTGAGCAATATTGAATTAAATCAACTAACACATTGTTTGAAATGGCAACGTTTTTTGACCATTTTTTTAATTAAAATTAAAAAATATCATTTATTGAAAAAAAAAAAAAAAAATATTCAGAATTTGAAATTTTTCTGATTTCTAGCAATCAAAATAATCAATAATTTTGGTAATAGGTGCAAAGTCAACAAATTGTTTGCTTGATTCTATGAATTTCTTGATTAAAGAGAAGTTTTATTTTTTTCTGTGTAGTGTCATACTAAAGCCACTCGGTGTTATGAGGCAATTAGCGCATTTTTTTAGAATTAATGTTACCTCGATTACCTAGTTTAACTTAAAGATTTTGTACATTTTTCAAAAAAAGTTTTGAAAAAACTAATTTATTGCATGTTTTTTAATTTAACTAGCAATTCCTTACCAACAGAATACAGGCTTGTCCCGTTAACGAATAGGTGTGTGTTTTAAAAGCTGGAGGTCCACTTCAATGCGTTTATGTAATAATTAAAAAGTAGAATCCTTGTAAAATTGTAATGACAACTTAAGCTGAAGGTCCGTGCCATGCATTCTATGCGTTGTTCCTTTTTATGCATATTTCAAAAAGTAGAGTCAGTGTAATAATATGTGACAAATTACACAGCAAAACGCATAGAATGCATATACGTATCTACGCATTAAAGTAGGTTTACTTTCTTCTTTTGTATGCGTCGCATGTGTGGTGAAAAAATTTCAGCTGTTTTTGATGGTCATGGATGACAAATCATATTTTATTTTCAATGTTATCGATAAATATGTTTCTGTGGTGGATTCCTTTTATAATATAATAAAAGAAAAAGCTTTCGTAACATAGATTGAAATAAATTTCAAGAACAAAATACATTGAAATTAATTTTTAGAACAAATTTTTCATAAATAAAATTTCCCATTCTAGTTATCGACTACTTCTATGTTTTGAGTGCCATCATAATAATAAATTCTATTAAAATATCAGTTACACCTTCCATTTTTCCCAATTTGTTTTTATTTAATAAACATATTAGCACAACAGTTGATAAAAAAAATCAATTTGGCGCATAAAACGCATTGCATGTAACTTGAATTTAGAAACGCATGAAATGCACAAAAAGTGTCATACGCATCTACGCATAAACGCATGGTGTGGACCTTCCAACCCATTAAGTGGATTTACTTTCTATGTTCTTAAGCATGCGTTGCATTTGTCTTGAAAAATGGTCAAGAAATTATCAAACGCATAGAACGCGTGGAACTTAAATGTCCGGTTTTCAAACGTTTATGAAAATGTTCATCAAATGATATTCTCTATACGATCAATGTTGATTTTCTTGCAAAAAAAAAAACAAAAAAAATTACTAAATATTAATAAGATTTTTATTTAATAAACGGCGTGTTTCCAAATTTTGCGAAAATAAACTTTTTCGCAAGTCCGTTTGAACCAGACCTACAGTGGAAAATACTCTCTTTACTGCAACAGTTCTCATATGAAAACTTAAGAATTCCTGCGCCATTTTCTTCAAGTTTGGGCATAACATCGCTAGGGGAAAGGGAAATAACACTTAACTTGTCACGTGACAAGTCACTTTAACATGGCGATGTCCTACGTGGGGTTAATTGGCACCTTTCTGACACTTTGTAACAGGTCACTGAAATAACCTTAATGGACACATCCAATTTCGATTAAAATAATGCCTGTCGCAGATATTGTCACAAACGAACCATGTCAATATGATAGATCCCCTTCATATAAAGTAATAGAACTAGGGAGAATCAGCCACTACCCGCACAAAATCCAGTCACATGAATAGTTTTGTGCCAATTATCTCTCCTCTGGACCAACTATACTCTAAACACATTATCACCAGTTAAGTAATTGGTCTTGTTTTCGCCTATCAAAATTCGTTCCTTTTAATTACAAAATTTTGTTCACTGGTCACGGGATAAGTGCTTTAACAGAAATTGACACAAATTTCCCCCAGGGATGTTATTGCGCCCGTAAACAAGCGGATCTGCGTCTCTATAAATATAAGGAGATCTGGGAGGGGGGATCTCCTCTTCTTTAGCAGAATCACAGCATAGAATGGAAAGAGGCTCATCCTCCTCGGATCCTCTTACAATTTTCTCACAAACGCTTCAAGAGCCAGCACATGTTGACTTTATGCTGAAATTGTACCACCTGTACGGTTTACCGGGTTTTCAACACTTCCGTAAGGCAGAGACATGCTAAGTGGCTCAAAAAGACGTTTTTTTCGGTACGATTGAAGTCAATTTTCTTTGAAATATTCGAGCATTGTATTGAGGGTCAAACATTGTAGATAAACAATAGGTTTCATTATTTTCTAAGCCCTAAACCTTTTAGTTACAGGTAATGAAAAGTCAGCAGCTAAATTTCGAGACCTCGAACTAGTTTCTATCTTCGTTGATTCATTTTTTATATGAACCCTGCAGATAATATTGCACTACGTGGTCCATTGTGGCTTAAATGGACTACTTACAACATGGTCCAATGTACTGTAGTATGGACCATATTAGATAAATTAACATGCAGTGCTGCCAACAACTGCTATAGTTTACAGTATTACACATTGGTAGCCCTGATGTTGTCCATTATTAATTGTTTATTTAAAAGTGAAACCGGAAAGTTTTTTAAGATTTGTGAAAAAAAAAATAAAAAAAAATTAAAAATACGTAAATAATAAGTAAATATATATAATAATAGCAATAATGGATTACAGTGCACGCCATAAAAGGCAATTAGTGAAAAAGTAGTAAAATGGAGTACTTTTGAAACTAACCCACTTGAGTACTCCATGGAGTGGACTACTTCGATGGGTTATAGGGTCCACTCCTAGGACATCGTAATGTTAAATAGACCACCTTTTTACCATATAATTGGAGTAGTGTTGGAGTACTCCTACTCCTTTATGGACTACTCTTTACACGCATGTATGGACTAGTCTCGATATCTGCAGGGAAACAATTTTATTATTCTGTTTTAATTTTATGCTCTGCTTTTTAATGTGTTATTTCTTTTAGCTGCTATGCAAAAAATAAGCGTAGACAATTTAATTATTTGTTCAAAAATACTCCAAAAAAAAATATTAAAAGTATCGTCGTATCGACAGCAAAATATCGCCGATACCGATATATCAGAAAATCTAAAGTTTCGCTGATATATCGGTATTCATTACATCCATAGTTTAAAATAACCCATTTCCGTAAAACAAATTGAAGGACACACTCATTCTCGAAAACAAGATTTATAATTTAAAATCCTAAAATCAAAAAAAAAATTTACATTTACATTTACAATTTACATTTTTTTTTTCTATTTTTTCTATAAAAAGCAAATTAAAAACGAATTTAAAAAAAAAATTCCATAATTTCCAAAAATCCAATTTGGACCATTATTAAGAAAGTTATGAGCAAAAAACTAAAACAGAGAGCCCTATGAGAAAACTAAAAATAATTTGGGAAATCAAAAAAAAAAAAAAAATGCCCCGTGGAATGCCCCATTTTGAATTGTACATTTTGAACTCTTTTAAAAGTTGAATTGTTAGTGCTCTGATAAGAACTTAATGTTTCTTATAATAATAATCCAACAAATATGAGCTACCCTAATAAGTCGAAACGTGAACTTTTAGTACAATTAAACATCAGCATTTTTTTGCTTAACCCAAAAACTCAACCAACACCAAACTTTTCCAGCACAAACTTAAGATAAGTTTTTCTGCAAAAGAAAAAAATTAAAAAAAAAAAACAAAATTAATAAAGAAGCAAAAAAAGAAGAAATAACAATGAAGTTAAAGCCATAAACTAAATCCACAACCGCAACTGGAAATAATCATGTAACATCAAAGCCCAAGTAAAAAATAAACTAACTGTTAAAGTAATGCTTGATTCGCAGAATATCACAGAGAAAAAAAAAATCGAAAAATGAACGAGAAAATATGGAAAAAATCTAAAACGGACGGAAAAGAAAAAAGCACAACAGCACATTTATAGGAAAACATAAAACAAGTATTAATGCAGGGAGCCCTTCAAGAGAGATTAAGATTACTTGTACGTGTGTGTGTACGTATACATATTTACATCTATTGTGTATGTGTAAGTATTTACACTTTATGTGTATTCAAGTGTGTACTTTAATACAGTACATGTGCCACTAAAGTGTTAGTCAATGTATGTACGTTCGTATTTGCTTGTTTGTATGCTTTTGTTTTAGTGTACATGTGTGCAATCGCGTTATTAATGTGCGCCCAGTCTAACAACAACAACAACATTCAAGTCTTTCATATCTACGACGAAAACATGTTCTTGTGGGTGTTTATGTGTAGACGAATTTTAAGGGTAGTCTGAAAAGTTTCGGAATATTTAGATTTTTTACTTAAAATGTTTTTAAGATCATCTGGACCATTGTGGCAAAAAACAGTTGAGTCTGGGCCAGAAAAATGGCTTTTAATTTCCAAAGGGGTTAATTTGTTTAAAAGTTGTAAACACAAACAAAAAAGGTTGTCCGTCGGTAACGCTTTGAAGTATATATATAAAGATATGTATACATATACGTGAACATTTTTTTTAGTCATTGTGCTATTCTAAATTTTTAAGAACATCAAGGGATATCTCGCCATCTTCCTGAAGAGAGAACAGCCGTACCTAAACAAAAGCGGAAGGCCGAACATTTTTTTCGCTTAGCTTTTACGCTAAAATGCCATACCTAAGCAAAATCGTCAACGTTGTGTCACGAACAGTAGCATTAACTTTCTGTTTGATAAGACCCATATAATAAAAAAATATATAAATTGCCATTATTTATTAACAAACAATGGCAATTATTTGACAACTTCACTATGAAACGCGCTGTCAAAATCGAGGTTTCCAATTGAAAAGCTTTGACGCCGCGCTATTTAGGGAAGCTTCATACCAATTGAATCCTTCCTTCGTTGGGTATTAAAAACGGACCAAACTGACCAAACACAGTACACATACAAAAGCTTTTTGAGTAAAGGAATGTTACAAAAAGTGATACAAGTAAGTCCAGAGGAAGGTTTATTGATACTAAAATGTATCAAAGCGGCTCATCATTTTGCCTAGCTCACAGACCTAGTGCCCTTCCGAAATAACTTTTTTTTAAATTGCTCTAATCGCTCCATTATTCGACCTAGCCGCCATTCTGAAAAATACTTTTGCGACTTTCTGCTTCCTTACAAGTACCGAAGCGGTATAAAATCAAAAACAGAGTCCTCCTGAAATAGTGTGTAAAATAGAGATCGGCAAAACGACCCAACCGTTCGTTTTTTCTCTTTTTATCTTACACCTACATGTGCTCAAATATTAAATAAACCCTGTAAGAATCGCGTGAGATTTTACACAGGAGGGTTGTTCATTTTATTTAATATTGCCATTTTGTGATGTGCTTATATTTTTTTAAGGTTGATATTTTTCACGGACCCCAAGAAGTCTGCAGACCCCTATTCGAAAATCGTTAATTAAGCGATTTAATATTCTTTTTAACCGATTTTTTAAGAATTTTTTACTAACGTGTGATTTTTTAGCTATTATCTTTTTGGCAACACTGGTTTAAACAGCTGACGCACGTTACGTGTTTTGTTTCACTGTCAAACATCTTCAGTTTGGTCTATAATTTAACCATGAATCGTCTTACAAACGAACAACGCTTGCAAATTATTGAATTTTATTATCAAAAAACGTGCTCTGTTAAGAAAGTTCATCGCGCGCTTCTTCCATTTTATGGTCAACTCATTTTTGGCTCAATGGGTACGTTAATAAGCAGAATTGTCGATTTTGGAGTGAAGATCAGCGAGAAGCATTGCAAGAGCTACCAATGCATCCAGAAAAAGTCACAGTTTGGTGCGGTTTATGGGCTGGTGCCGTAATTGGACCGTACTTCTTCAAAGATGATGCGAATCGTAACGTAACTGTGAATGGTGAGCGCTACCGTGAGATGATATCCAACTTTTTATTGCCCAAAATGCAAGAGCTTGACTTGCATGACATGTGGTTTCAACAAGACGGTGCCACATGCCACACAGCACGCTTAACAATGGACTTATTGAGAGGCGAGTTCGGTGAACATTTTATTTCACGTTCGGGACCGGTCAATTGGCTACCTAGATCGTGCGATTTAACGCCTTTAGACTATTTTTTGTGGGGCTATGCTCATGTCTATGCACACATGCCCGCTTCAATTGACGCATTGGAAGACAACATTGAAGCATTTATTCATGAGATACCGGCCGAAATGTTGGAAAGAGTATGCCAAAATTGGATTATGCGGATGGACCATTTGAGGCGCAGTCACGGTCAACATTTGCATGAAATAATCTTCAAACATTTAATTATATGGACCGTACTATCGATTCAAATAAGATTTCATGCACTTTTCTGAATTTTATGTGTTTTTTTTTAAACTTTCTTATAGCTCTTAAAAAATCACGCATTACAATAAAAAGCACTGCTTACATTGATCTCTATTTTCATTTTAACTAAAAGTATTTCAATGCTTGTGTTTGCCAGTCTCTGGTGTAAAAATTAAAAAAAATTAACAGACATTTTATACCTTCAGAAGTTTTATCATTTTGTCAATTCCAGTATTTTGGTACATCTGCCAAAAGTCTTGTCATATTTATCTATCTTCTATCTTCTATCTATCTTCTATCTATATATATAAAATAGGATGTGTGTATGTATGTATGTGTGTATGTAACGTATGGACTCCAAAACGGCTGGGCCGATTTTGATAAAATTTTCAGGGAATCTTCAGAATATTCAGGCGGGTGACACTGTGAAGTCTGATTTCTGATCCATAAACTTGAGGCAAAATCCATAACTTGAGAACGGCTTGACCGATTTGAACGATTTTTTCTTTAAAATGATCGCCATGGTCCAACTTTTTTCGATTTACCTAAAATCAGAAAACGGCTCCATCGAGTTGACTAATTTTTCTTTCAAATGTTTGTATTAATCAACTTTAAGTTTTCATCGAAAGAAAAATTTACCACGCCTACTTTTACGCCCACTTTTTCTATTAAGCGCATATCTGGAGAACGGCTTGACCGATTTGGACGATTTTTTCTTTAAAATGATCGCCATGGTCCACCTTAGGTTTTGCGAAAAGAAAATGTTGCCCCGCCCACTTTTACGCTCACTTTTTTCTTAAGATTCACAGCATATATATACATACATACAACCATATGTATTTTCAAATCAAATGTAAATCAAACATATGTATATGAACAACATTTTAATTTATCTATAATCGGTGACAGATTCAAAGGCGAAGACGTACTTATTCCACGAATTCCGATGATTTCCAACGATTTACCATTTGAATTCAAGCGGCTCCAATTTCCTTTGCGTCTTGCCTTTGCTATTACCATCAACAAAGCACAAGGCCAATCATTGACGATTGCCGGCTTAATTTTGGAAAATTCATGTTTTTCACACGGCCAGTTGTATGTGGCTTGCTCCCGAGTTGGCACCCCAAAAAATTTATACGTTTTTACACCAAATAAAAATACAAAAAACATTGTCTATCCGCTAGCCTTAAGATGAAGTAATCAATAAATATAATTTCCAATTTGCCTTAAATACATGTTTCTTTTTTCATTGAACCCATATCTACACCATATGTAAGTTTTTCTGTAAAAAAACTTTATGATAGGTATTTCATGGATTTTTATTTAAAGGCCGTAAATTTCTTTTAAAGATCAATTTAAATCGTCTGGTAATACAACACTAATGTTTGCTTAGGGCCAGCAACGCGGACCGGGTCAGCTAGTATTTAAATAAATAAAAATTGATTTAACAAGAACCCAGGGAAATATTTTGAATGGTTTTCTAAGGAAATTATAATTTTAAAAAAAAATCGAGAAAGTATGTTAACCTAAAAGTATGCAATAGTTTTATGATATTTTAAAGAACTTTTTATCTTAACCCTGGCGTTAATATTTGTATTAAAACATGTTTGTTTTATTGTTGAATATGACTCCCTTGAGTTTAGGTGGTACTAAACTAAACACAAAGTACACAACTAACTAACAACTATAACACATTGATGGTGTGTGTGCGTTTGTATGTGAGTGCTTGTGTATATGTATGTGTGGTAAATAAGCAATTGCAAGACATTGAAAGTAAACACAAAATAGGTATGGCTTTGAACAATGAGTATGTTTGTGCTGGTACATGTACATGTCTATGTTTATATATGTATTTTAATGGATAAGTAGCAAGTAGCTGTAATTGTACAGCTAGTTGAAGCAAAGATTAACAACAACATCAACTATATCAGCAAACACAACAACACCAACTATAGTAAAAATAAATAAACACACTCTTATACAAGCAATGCTTAAAGGAATGCAAACGAGTACTACGAATAGATGTAGTGGCTTGTTTATAAATACATGTAATAATATGTGAATTTAAATGTATATTTATATATATATGTATATATATATATATATATATTTATGTGGATGCGTGTTTGTTCATGTTTTCACACACATATACATCAACATAAATTAATATATTCGGATACAAACAAACATTATACCAGCTATGCAATAAGAGCCCTTTTTAATTTTTCTTGATCCATATATTTTTATCTACAATAAGTTGAGAAAACTCGTTCCTGGAACAAAAGGAAGTTAAACTATATATATCATGACACATTAAGTCTTTTTTCTATGCGATTACGTCAAGTCCGAAATATGCACGTTAAGTCAGAAACAATTTAAGAAGTAGATACCAAAATTATTCTAGTGGTTCGCTAAAAAATTGTCTGTTTTATATGGACGAAAGCGTATATCGATCTTTTACTTCAACAATGTCCCAACTCAGAAAATCCATTTCGAGATAAACGCGCTTAAAGTTTTTAACTTGCTCTAACCACTAAAAAAAAATAACGACAGATTCTCTTCAGACGGTTAAAGTATAAAAGATATAAAAATGAATTTTATGCACAACTAGAGTAACCCAGCCCGCGTTGCTGGACAATACAATTACATACGTTTACGTCTTTGTATTAAAAATTTAATTTTCTAGAAAGAATAGACATTTTTCTCATAAGGAAAAAAATACATTTTATATAGAGAAAACACACCATCATAAAAGTGCGCGTATAACGCATATTCGTAGACATTTTTCGATGGTTTGGAAATAGACCTTTCCAACGCATGTACTCGTTTGAAATTGGTCAAGTAGTTCTCCAGTTTTAGCGAGACTAAGACACAGCGTTTGATTTTTATATATATATATATAGATATAAAGAAAGTCATAGCGAACAATTTTGCATCACTAACTCCAAAAATTCAATTTTTGACTTATGACGTTGTTGAAGCAGTGATGTCAGATGTAGGGAAAATTCCCTACTTTTAGGGATTTTTATTCCAAAAATCAGATTTTTTATTTTCGTAAATATGTAGGGAATTTTTCCTTTGTATGTAAATTCAAATATAATCTAACTGACTTCTGAAAAAAACTCTGTGGTATAAAAGCATATCGCTTCAATAATTACAATATGGCTACTTTGTTATTTAATCATGGTTTTTGAGTATCAAGTACCTAAGTACTCAAAACTTTTACAACGCTTAAAGCGGCAATTATTGCATTTTTATAACTTGAAGACGGTAAAATATACCACAGATTACTACTTACTCAAGAATGGCTAACCCTAGAATATAATTTTTCAGAACCCGAAATAAATCATCTTTCAAATGGATTTGAAACCATTTTGGTCATATATATCAAAGACTAAGAATTTCAATGATAATTTAATATTCCCTTGCCACTCAAAATTATCCAAAGTTCTACTGAGTTTACCACATTCCAATGCAGATGCTGAGAAGATATTTTCAATTGTTACTGACATCCGCACGAAAAAAAGAAATAAACTGAGTCACGAGGTTTTAAATTCCATATGTTTTCTTCAGTCTCACTTCCAATCAAAAATGTTAAACTGTACAAGTTTCCTAATTAATTCATTTATTAATGATGTGCTAATAATCCCAATTTATGATAAAAAACACTGAAATTTATTGTTGTGGGAAAGCTAGTTTCTATGCGTATTTCGCTGGTTGCTTAGGCCACTTTTTAAAAAAATAAATTCAAAACTGCTTTACAACAAACTAATTTTTTAAATGTTACGTATACAAACATACGAAGATGTTTATGTTATGTTATATTATTTTTTTTTTTTTTTTGTAATTTACTCAAGCTACCTGAAATTTATTTAATATTTATGTTTTTGTTTAAAGTAAAAAAAAATGCTATATTGAATCAAGGCGAATTCATTACAGGTGATCCTAAAAGCTCTGCTGGTAACTTTTTTTCTTTAGCTTTATAATTGTTGGATGTCAAAATTTTGTTTATTATCTTTGTTTCTGTTTTGATTTGTTTCGGTTTTTGACATTGTACAATTATTTTACAAAAACAAATTGCTTGTGGTTTTTGTACGAGTTGTACTTGTTGTACTACCGAGATTACCTGTAATGAATTAGCCTTGATATTGAATTATTTATAATTTTGAGTTAACCTATAACAAATATAAGGTAGGGAAAATTGTAGGGGGGAAAAATTTGCTGTTGTAGGGAAATGTGGAATTTTAAAAATTTCATCTGACATTACTGTGTTGAAGTAAACGAGTGATATGTAGATATTTTAACATGTACCTTAAAATGGCATATATCTGCAGGGCAAGTTTTTAAGCTTTTTGCTTGAAAATTTGTTTTTGAATATTTTGTTAGGCTGGGTTTTTGAGATCTCAGTTAATCTAGGTTTAGTTAATCTTAAAACAGATTTGTGCCGCCATTACCAAGTTTATATACACACTTTTCATGGAACAGATTAGTTTTGCTAAAAATGCTTTTCTTTAATGAAATAATAAAACAAAAATCAGATTTCACCGGAAAAATCCGAGTTTCAGAATACGTTAAACTAAGTTTAAACTTTTCAGATTTCACCTGAAAAATCCGAGTTTCAGAATACGTTAATCTAAGTTTAAACTTATGTGATGTTTTTACAACACAATGAAAAGCACTCAGTTCTTTGAGTGTTTTTCATATAAATTTTACTACTCGTCCAAGCACTCGTGTTGTGAAAACAACACATTAATCCACATCTCAAAAACCGGGTAAGTCCAAAGTTTCTAAGTGCAACATACAAAGCTTAACTATCAGGATGTTAGATTTTTGACTGAACTTTGACCTTATCTTATATAATTTATAAAAAGCCTTTATGTTTAAATTAGTTTTGTTGTTAAAAAAAATATATACAGTAATCCCCGCTTAAGTGAACATGTTAAATTCCGCAGTTTTTTAAGAATTCAAACGGGTAGTCGTTGAAGCGGAACGTCAAATAAATGCCCAATTGGGGCATTTTCAAAACCCCGGATGAATGCGCAAATAATTTGTTAAAAAATCTTGGATTAAAGCGCAAATGATTAATTCAGAAAATGCACGTAGAAAAAAAATATGTTTAAATATGGTCACCTCCAACAAAACTATTTTTACATAAAATTTTAACCATATTATGTTTAAATTTAACCATATTATTATCACCGACAACCATATTATGGTTAAATGTGGCCTCCATCATGAAGCCACAACCATATTATGGTTGCCTCTAAACATGTTATGGTTAAATATGACAATAATTTGTTTTTAAATTAACAAAAGTATTTTCCTCTTCTCCAAGAGCAACATGCTATGGTTGAAAACCAACCATGCTATTATAAGTGTTAAACATATTTTAGTTATTATTGACCAAAACATGTTCGGAGACAACCATAATATGGTTGTGCCCTCTTGATGGAGGACACATTTAACCATAATATGGTTGTCGGTGATAATCATATGGTTGAATTTATCCATAATATGTTTACAATTTACTTTAAAAATAGTTTTGTTGGAGGTGACCATATTTAAACATAGTTTTTCTCTGGGTGTGGCTAAACAAAATATCAATCAAATAATTTAAGCTAATGCAAATAAAAATTGTAATGATGATTCTCCTACTCTTTTTCTTATTTTCCTAAATGACCTCCTATGTAAAGCTTCCAATCATTATTACTCTTTTGTAGAAGACAGCAACCTTTGCCAAGCATATCGGATGTTGGTGCTATAAGGCGAAACAAAAATGATACGCTTGGTCAAGGCCTTGCATATATGGGTGATATAATTACTGAGGAATCAGAATCTCTTGATGCTTTGGGCATGAAAATACAATGTGATGTCCGATGGAAAAAACATATATTAAAGGTGTCGAAAGAAGCATATAAGTGCCTCGGTGTAAGATCCATCCATCGGATCTCCTTACTATGTAATATATACTATCTATATACGACTTAGAATGAAGTACAACTCTCATGTGTGTCCCGATTTTGGAAGTCAAAACTGCTGCTTTAGCGTTTTCTGCGGTGTCAATTACAAAATCCGAACATAATTAACGGCAAAGCAAAATAGGTCTATGATAAAGTTTTATATTTGGTGGACTAATTAGCTGCATTATGATCTGCCTAAATGTTCAGACTATCAAGAGACAGTAAAATTATTTTATAACAGCTTATTGCACACAAGCACAGAAAAGTAGCAGTCCATGTACAAGGTATTCAGTATTTTAATTCAAATACACAAGTTAAATTAAAGCTCAGATCCCATTGTGCAAAGATAATTAAGGGCTTGCATTTGATAAGCTAAGAACAATATTTTTGCAATATTCGCTGCTAAAATAACATATTAGACTATCACGGAAGTAAACTAAAAACGTCCAGAAGATTCTACCAAACCCGAAGCTATACTTTGCTTGTCCTGTTATTGTGTTATCAGTAAAAAAAAAGAAACTTACAAATTTGCCCAGTATCCTTTCTGCCCACAATCAAAATTGATCGATGCTTAACCAACTGGATATATACCTTTCTGGCTTCAAAAGATGCCAAAAAGATGGAAAAGAGACTTAGCTTGGTAACACTGACATCTAAACCCAATTGGAAGTTAAAACTACAGTTACACAAAGCTTATGTAAATTAACTAACACATACACCTAACAGGCATGTCGATATATCCCAGCGGTAAAAAAATGACTAAAGAGGCCTAATAAAATGCCTTATTTAGCAGACACAAACCCTTCTTGCCGCATTCCATACTTATTTATTTATTACACAGATTTTCATTGGGAGCAAGCCCTTCTACACTCCCTATGATAACAAATTCGTTCCTCTACCAAAGAAGGGAGTACAGAAGGTCATTAAAAAAAGAAAAAGAAAAAAAAAATATACAACTTCCTTTCTCCTTTCTTAAAGAAGAGACTAGCGAATGGGTACTGAATATTTTGGAAGGCCTTTCAAAAAGAAGTGTATACCTTCTAGAAGGCATAATTCTGAAGGCAGGATATCATACGAAGCGAATCTTTTAAAAGGAGTATAGAGGCCTTCAAAAAGGCCTGTCGCTTGTGGTCCTTCCAATAGTTACCTCTGGGATATGATGTATGTACATATGTATGTAAAAACGTGTATAATTATACCATGTACAACTGTAAGTATACAACCGGCTTTCCATTATAAAAAGTCTTCTTTTAGTAAAAAAGAATTAACATTTTTATAAGTTTATTGTTATTTATAAAACTTTGGTGGACAATGATATTACCAGGGACACCGTAAATAAGCAATTGCATATTTTTCCTCGTGCGAACAACGTTAGCTGATGACGAAAGCTTTAAAAAAATAAACACTTTTTGTTAAACATAAAAATTAGTAAAAATTCGTATAAAATTTTGAAAGAGAAGATCTTTATTTGATTTCATTTTTTAATAAAATACGTAACTAAAAAACTTTTTGTTGAGTTTTTACTTTAAAAATCGTTCCGCTAGATTTTTTTTTGTAAAAGATAATGAATTTTGGCATCTATTTGTTAGTGCATATTTTTGCATATTTTAGTCATTGCAGCATTTTTTTTTTTGCATAATTTAGCTAAAAGAGCATTTTTTAAGTTTATCAGGCCTGTTCTGAAAATTACTTTTATTAAAATCACGTGATTTCAAATCACATCTGTCTTTTTTTGTATATATTTTTGTGTTTCGGTGTGGGTTTTTCGCCATCTACGTTTAATATTCACTCTACAATTGTAAGCCAAAGCAGGTTGTTGTAAAAGTTATTTTAAAATTAAGGAAAAAGCATTTATATACGTTTGTGCTGATGTGTGTGTAATACAAATCAAGACCCATCTTTGAGTATATCGATCGACTCTGAATCACTATCTAAAGTTATCTTACAATGTCTATCCGTCTGGCTGAGTGTCAGTCCAAATAGAACTTGTGCGCAAAATACAAGTTGAAATTTTGCAGATATCAAAAATTTGGTAAATATATTTTTATTGATATAGAACGACCTACACGGAAAGAAGTTTATTTTCTAAAGTAATCAATTACGTTTCTTAAAACAAGAAAATCCAAAAAAAAAAAAAATTCTTGATTTTAACTTATTTCGTTCATATTTAGGAAATTTTCTTAAATAAAAAAACATTTTCCCATAATCAAAAAATGCAACTTTTTGCTATTGATAAACAAATTTTTAAAACAAGATGTATAAAAGAAGCAAGTTTTTATTAAAAATAAGTCTGGTTTTCTTGATTTGTAACCCTTCGCTTTACTCATGACTCTGTAGCCCGTTTCTGTATTTCTAACACCGTAACATTTTCGCTGTCATTTAAATAATTTCGCAATTATTTTTCGCAGTTATTTTAAGGACGATAGAAAAAGTGTTTCTGTGACAATATTTTCCAAAAAGTGTCTCAAAACAGTTGTCAAAATAAGTCACATTTTGAATTTGGATGATAAAAACAAAATATAGATATTGTAAATTTAAAACGTGTTTGTATACTATTTTTTAATTTTAAATAGAAAATAGAAAGCATTTAAATGATGAATGCATAATTTAAATAATGAATATAAATTAAAAACAATTGTTATATTTCGTTATTTTAATTTGTTTTGTATTTCATTGTTTTGGTTTTATAAATTAGTCGTTTCGTTGAAGTTTCGCATTTGACACTAAATTACTGGAAATATTCCAGTAAAAACAGAACCCATGTTGTCTGTTTTCGCATTCAAATACAGAAACAGTTTTTTTTTCTCACGAATTGAGAAACGATGGAATTTTTTGTTTCAAACTTCATGTGAGAAATTTTGCGGTGCGAGAAATACAGAAACGAGCTACTGGCTCTACATTTTTCAATGCATTTGAATGGAAAATCAAAACATGTGTAAGACGGAGGGTTAAATAGAATCGAATTTCTGTCATCACGAAAGACATTTTTCAGAAGATACTCAAGCAAAATTGGTTTGATTCAAATAACTTTAATTTGAATCGACATGTCAAGAACATCAATTAAAAGTTTCTTTATTCATATGGAGATTTCTATAACACCACACAAGTAGGTAAACAACTATTTGCTTGTTTTGTGTAGACACAATAGCAACAACAGAACAAGAAGAAAACGTAATTATTTTCATTTTTAAAAACTAAAATAAGAAGCAAAAATTCCCACTCAGTTCATATTGAGTTTACTGTCAGGCATGATGCTGGTGTTTTATAATTGAAATTGAATATGATTGAATTTCAAAGACTAAACATGTATTTAATTTAAGTATGTATTTCTTAAGGGATGTTCAGACCTAACAAATATTTGACGATAAAATCCAAAAACGCGTGAGCATTAAATTTATCAAACTTTAGCTTTATTTTTAACAATTTCTATTTATTTACTAAACTTTTTTGGAAAGAAGATAATTGTATAATGTAATTTAAAAACTTTTGAATGACGTTTGATCTAGCCAAACATTTTGCAAAAGCCAATAAATTTTTTAATAAAGCTAGGGGTTACGTGTACACTCAGAGAAAAAATATGTTTAAATATGGTCACCTCCAACAAAACTATTTATAAAGAAAATTTTAAACATATTATGTTTATTTTAACCATATTATTGTCACCGACAACCATATTATTGTTAAATTAGTCCTCCATCAAGAAGCCACAACCATAATATGGTTGCCTGTAAACATGTTATGGTTAAATATGACAATAATTTGTTTTTAAATTAACAATAGTATTTTTCTCTTTTCCAAGAGCAACAGTCTATGGTTGAAAATCAACCATGCTATTATAAAATATGGTTGTCGATGACAATAATATGGTTAAAATAACCATAGTATGTTTATAATTTTATTAAAAAATAGTTTTGTTGGAGGTGACCATATATAAACATATTTTTTCTCTGGGTGTAGGACGTCAAATATTTTCTACGTGAAACTTAAAATTTATTTACTTGAATCGAGTAATAATTTCTTAAGTTTTAAAGAAATATTTTCCTAAAGTAATTTACTTTGGTGTATTATGAGAAATTAAAACATTAACTGCCAGTTCATCGATTTCGAACGTTAACGTTCGCATAGAAAATTACATTTAAAACAGCAACACAATTTTAAAATTTGTTTTTGTTTGAAATGTTATTTTCTATGCGAACGTTAACGTTCGAGATCGTTGAACAGTCAGTAAAACTTTATTCACTTCAAGAAAAGATATCTGCATGTACAAATAAAATTCGATAAACGGATGGTTTGAATTAGCAGGCTTTTCTTGCTACTTTGTTAAATATATAGCAACGAATACTTGATTTATGTAACTATAGAGTTAAAATTAATTTTTTTTTCTGATATTCGGCTGAACTTTTGTTCGATTTGAGCATTAACTTTTTGGCGAAAACAAGCCACACATATATGGGCATTTCCATTGTGACGTAACTTCATATTTCTACGACAAAACGTAAAAAATTGAAATGAAGAAGTCAAATTTTCAAAAAGGTTTTTTTTATGCACAAAAAAGTTTACAACAATTAACGCTTAGGATTTGCAGGTATAAGCAAAAATATGCGCTGGCGTGACGTTACAAAAACACACAAGTGGATTTTGACTTGCATAACAAAATTGCATAAGTCTGCGAATTCAGCAAGACTTTTGTATAACAACTTTTTTAATAAGCTTTGGACATATAAAGATTAATTTTCCAAGTTATCAAATTTAAAAATCTTTGCTCGTTTAAGGTACTCGTACATATGGAAATTTCTAGCGAAAAGTCTACGTTTTGTAATGTAACGTTAGAAAGCAAACAAGCCTTTCGTAAAGTAATTTAGAGCTAGTTGCGCTTTACACCAAAATATAAAAAAGTAAATTAGACATTTACAATTTTCTTTAGAAACAATTTAAATTACTTCTGGCGTTACGTTACAAAAAGTACACTTTTCGCTGGAAATACCCATATTTAGAAAAATAAATTTTTTGGCTTGGACGAGAATCATGCAAAATGTTCTTGGTTAAAGCCATATTTTCTTTCCATATATGTAAAGGGTAATAATCACTTGATTATATCTCATGGCCCCTATACAAACTTTCTTCCAAACCATCTAATTATGTTCGTATTTAGATTAAATTCGCCCCAAATATATTTTACTGCAAATACATTTTTTTTGGAATCGGTTCATATTTGGCCAAAGCTCCCTTTCGTAAATAGATTTTTAACTTCATTTGAAATGTTAATAATAACATTAAACTTCCCATTCCCTTTTAAACAAAAAATCTCTACCGATTATAATTTTTGACTTGTCTTTTTAAAAGCAAATATCATTAAAATGTTGAATATTTTGTTTTCAATAAGAAATCTTTGTTTTTTACTATATTTTTTTTTTAGCAATATCTGGGGCATATTTTCAAGTTTCGTTGCATATTTAATGAGCATAAGACGCTTTAATAGAGCATATTTCCGGGTTTCCTGGTTATCTATTTATATAAAATACAAATAAAAAAAAAATGATTCCATCTATGACCGCTATGTACTCTGATGTGCTCCAAACAGGGTTCATTAGAAAGACAATTTTGAGAAGATGGTTTTAGGCTATAAATATAAATCTAGGACCACGAGGGGAGTTAGGCGACAATTTCTGCGTCTTCGAAAGTATCTAACAGATTTTTATGAAATTTAAAACCTAGATAACCCATAATTTTTTTTTTTTAAATGGGATTATGAGAAGGGGGAACGTAGTAGCATACGTCGTGTGCCTGCTAGTTACAATAGGTCTGTCTGGGTACTTTTCCAGTAGCCAATACTCAGTAAATTTTTTTGGGAGAGTAAGACAAATTTTACTCTTTCGGCTGAGAATATCTCAAAAAGTACGCAGACAGTATCCAGTAAAATCTTGCAAGAAAACAGCTGATCGATGTGTAAACAATTGAAATAACAAACGTGAGCCAAGATAGCGTTGAAGAAATAGCGTCCAATTTGGGAATTTACAAACCGGGAAACCAAAATACCCAAATAACGGGTATTTGCAGTATAAACAAAAAGTAAGCGTCGAATTTAGGAATTTAAAATAGGGAAGTACAAATAGATGAACAAATCTAGTTTACCGACGCAGCTCCAAATAAAAAAAAAGTACCCAGGGTGATGGAAAATGGAAAAATGGAAGAAAAAATAAAATAAAAAAGTTGGCCCAAACGCTTAGTTTTCGAGTTATGGACGTTTAAAGTTTTCATATAAATATGTGATTTTCCACTACAATTCTAAACGTATATGGCCAATATTGGTATCATTTTAAAGCTCTTGAACAGATTTTTCTGGATATACATAATTTATTTCAAAATATTAAACTCTTTAGATCACATTACAGTTTTTTTTCATTTTACGTCGAAATGTTACGGAAGTGCACTAGGAAAGAATGTAGTTTATTTAAATAAAAGTGTAATACAAATTTTATAAAATAACAAACACTAGCATCGCAAAAAAAAATTCTTTGCATAGCCAGCCTTTGGCCGGACGCAAGGATGTTCTTCTCTATGGTATAATAAACACCGGTTTCGCTTACTAAAGCTTCCTTGCATAGCCGGCCTTCGGCCGGGCGCAAATATTTTCTCCCTTATGGTATAACTAATACCTTTGCTAACTAAAGATTCTCTGCATAGACGGCCTTTGCCCATGGGCAAGGATTCTCTCCTTATTAGTATAACATAAAGAAGGTTTTACTTGTATTTTAATTAAAATTCTTAAATAAATTAGTATGTAGTATATACATACATTAAAGAATTAGAAAAAATGAATAAATTTGTTTTTATGCTTAACTTTTGTATTTTGCAAACTCGTCCCACTTCTTAATAAACTAAAAATATTAAAATAAATTCTGTATGTCCAGAAAGATCTAGTGAAACGTTTTGCAATGATACCAATATTAGCCATATACATTTGGAAATGTACTGCAAAATCACATATTTATATAAAAACTTAAAACGCCCATAATTCGAAAACTAAGCGTTTGCGCCAACTTTCTTATTATAATTTTTCTTTTTATTTTTCCATTTTCTATCACCCTAGGTACTTTTTTTTATTTGGAGCTGCGTCGGTAAACTAGATTTAAGCCCAAATATATTTATATTTTTAATAAAAATACAAAAAATATTTACCAGAGGCTTTTGCAGGGTATAAACTATATATTTTCTGAAAGTAAATAGTTTTCTGGACAAAATGAGCGATGCGTGCAAAAAATCGTTCGGACAGTTTCCGAGAAATCTGGGTTCATCCAAAATGGTCAGTAAAAATCTTCACTGATTTATGCAATGAACCACAGGCTTTTGCACGGTATAAACTATATATTTTTTGCACGCATCGCTCATTTTGTCCAGAAAACTATTTACTTTCAGAAAATATACAGTTTATACCGTGCAAAAGCCTGTGGTAAATATTTTTAGTATTTTTATTAAAAATATAAATATAATTTTACTTCCCCTTTTTAAATACCTAAATTCGACGATAACTTGTTGTTCATATACTGTAAATCCCCATTATTTGGGTATTTTGGTTTCCCGGTTTTTAAATTCCCAAATTCGACGCTATTTCGTCGACGCTATCTTGGCACACGTAAACTCTTTCATTCAAACAGTATATAAAAACAGCTGTTCAAACTAGTTGCAAAATCTTACCAGAGGAAATTTCTCCAGTAACATTTTGCAAGTTCTCTGTCAAAAAATTCTCTTTTTGGCTCTCTCGCTGTCAGAGATTTGGAGTACGCAGACAACAATTTGCAAGATTTTGCGACATTTTGTACAAAATTATGCAAAATATGTGTACGCAGACAGACCTAATATAAAAGTAGAAATTTTAAATACTTTAAAAACAACAAAAACAGTACAATAAAAAACAAAGTTACTCTGTTATTAACGCATCAAAAAAGGTGAACAGTTTAAAAATACTAATAGGGCCCATACACAACACCATCATGATTGTGCAATCAAGTGATTGTGCAATTAAGCTTGAAGCACACAATACCCCAGCATGCTGGTACAATTCTTAATTTTTGGCATGCCTTTTGTAGCAAATTATCTTCCGCTGTTGCTTTTCGTTTTTTGCATGGTGGTGCCTTTATTGTTTCATCGCCAGACTCGATCTTTTTTTTACAAAATACCATTTTATTGTAGCATTGCTTTTTTTTATTTACGATTGCAGTATTTTGTACTTTTAACTTTCCAGAGGCAATGCATTGTTTTATAAAGTTCGAGAAATTCTCCCCAAAATATTTTTTCTTTAGCATTCATATTTAAAATACTTTGTTAAAAAATTCTATTTTTTATGTTTATGCCATGACGATTTACCTTTGCAATTTAAAATTTTCTATTTTTTTTTGATGTTTATGCACTGACGATTTAACTTTTATGAGCTAAATTTACAACACATGACTCAATCATGCTGGTACAATCATAAAAATATCAAACTATTTTTGATTTAGCACCAGCAGCTGGTACAATCACACCACAAGCTCATACACGGTCAATCAGCTGGCACAATCACTTGGATTGCACATGCATACTGTAGTCGTGTATGGGGCCTATAAGACAAGTTGAGTAAATAATAATTTGTTTGATTTCCTTTTGCTTTTAGGAGGGCTTCTTGTCTCTAGGGCATCGACTCCTGCTGCAGAATTTGCTTTAGAGAGTATTTGCTGCTTATATTTTTATTAAATTTGTCTGTCCAAATGCTCCCAGATGTTTGATTGGGTTTATATCGGGCGACTATAGGATAGAGCTGAACAGCTGTTTTAGGACGTAGTACAACAACCAACACCATCACGCTACACTATAGATACTAAATTGCTTCTGTTTCATTTCTCATTTCTACGTTTTATCACGTTTTTTTGACCAACTTTCATCACGTTTTGGATCAACGCATCGTTTACAGATGACAGCAAGTTTGAAGTCTGAACAAATTTGGCAATGTAAAAATTTACAATTTTTTATGACTAAAATAACACTTTTTATATTGGAAACAAACTTTACACTTTATTTTGACGCTCACTGTATGTGTATGTTTGTGATATGCGGTCAGAATATTCTAGATACCGAATACGGTTCTGTCAGGGCGGGGGTATAAAACCTGAAGGTTTTTCGTTGCTAAGTTTGTTTCCATTTTTTTTTTGTTTGTTTTAGTATGATTTTTCTTTTTTTTTTTCTTTCTTATTTAGCAATCGGATCTAAAGTAGTAAAACAGCATGTGCACTCTACTGTGTGCGTGTTTTATGTTGAATACTATTGAGATTTGAATAGCGTACTGCGTGTGTGTGTGTATGAATATGTGTTATATAAAGTATAACATCGTGTGAATACAAATATAGATAAACATATGCATTTGTATGTACATATAAACATACATATTCGTATTATTTGTGTGGTGTTTGTTTGTGTGAGTGGGTGTAAATACAACTGTGGGTACTTTATTCCACAGCAGCTAATGTTATGAAGAAGGATAATGATGCGATTGTTAGTCATACTGCTGTTGTCGTTGTTGTTGTTGTAGCAGTTCTACTGATGAATTTCCTGTAACGGTTTTATGCACACAAGTACAAATAAAGTATGTAGTAGTCAATGTACAAGGTATGCTATATGTATATAGTATGTCTGTATGTATAAAGCAATGTCTATATGTATGCATAAGGCTTTGTAAATACACTGTGCAATTTTTCTTTTCTCCCACCTTGTTTTTCCTACAACCTTGCAAACTGGCAACAAACATTTTTCCAACCACAGTATTTTTTCCTCGTATTTGGGCTCCATTTTTTCAACAATTTTTTTTTTTTTTTGTAATTGCACTTGAACAATTTTTCACTTTTGGTTTGATTTTCAAACTCATATGGATTGCATCAAGAGGATGCCGAGCAGAAAAAAAACTACAAGTACAAAAAAATTAAAAAAAGAAATTTACTGAAATTTACAAAGGAAATTGTATGTGCGCGCATTTGTTGCATTCATGTTTATGGCGAAAAAATCAACAAGACTAGCAGCAAAATTGCATGTCAGTGCTACATGTACGAAAACACGCATGCCGCAGCGTCGTAAAAAAGCCTAACCAAAACAGAAGGCAGATGCGAGGGAAGCAAAGAAAGGTCTTGCAACAACTTTGTGGTAGTTGTAGTTCTAATACAGTTTACAAAAATCGAGCAAAAACTTCTATCTAAAATTCATATTCAAGAAAGTCCAAAAACTTATTGTAACTTTAAACTACATTTATCTGTTTTGTTATTTTTGCCAGCAAATCGTAAATTGGGCCAATATGAACTGTTTTGATCCGTAGATCGAATCATAAAATGAACTTAAATTTTAGCAAAATAAGAATAAAGAATACGGATTGTTTATACTAGCGATATGTTCGTTAAAATAACAAAAGTAATTTATAGCGAGAAAGAACTCTTTTCGTTAATAACAATAATTCATAACACATTTTTCTCTAAATCTTGCGAAGAATGTAAAAACACAAAAAAACTTGGCCTGTTGTTATGATAGCAAAAATGATCTTAAAAAAAGAGCAAATGAAATTCGCAATAGCAAACAATATAGCACAAGCAATATTTTCAACGCATTAACATTTTAGACCAGTGTTCGATATTAAACAGAACATTATTAAGCGTACGGGTTCTAAAAGGTGATTCAAGTAGAGATACTTTTTTCAATAACCTTTTTTTGACAGATCACGTGTGAGTCGTGTCATACTGTCATGTTATTTTTGTTTAGTATTGTTTGGCATTTCATAATGGAAAGACTTACGCCTGAACAACGTTTACAAATCGTTTAACTTAATTACGAAAATTCACGTTCTGTGAGGAATGTGTTTTGTGCACTTCGCTCAACTTATGGTCACTATAATCGGCCTACTGGGCGTACTATTCGCAACACCATCACCCATTTTGAGACCCAGCATTCATTATTGGATAACATTCGACCGAATAGACCACGTACAGCACGCTTTGAAGAAAATATAGCGGCCGTAGCTGAGAGTGTACACTAGGGGTATAACCAAAAAAATACCTATCACGACGGGGTGGCCACTGATGTATATATCAAGAAAACAGTTTTTTGAGATCAATTTGGATAAAAAACCTCCCCCTCAAACAGTTTTTTCTAAAAGCTTCCAAAAAATAATAATATTTGAATTTTTATTTTTTAAATACCATACATACAGTCATGTACTATATATTAACTTCAGAAACTAAAAATTATCTATGTTGAAGGAAATAAACTTTGGTGGTATAAGTCTTGTGTATTTTTAATAAACAAAAAAAAAAAAAAAAAAAAAAATCCAAATACTAAACTTCAAAGTGATTTGGGGGGGAACTTTTTTAACGCCCGCGAAAAAGTGACCCCACTTTTCATCATAGATTTTCATGGTCCATATGGCATGGATAGGTATTTTTTGATAATATTAAAAATTGTTCAAAAGTTATACCCCTAGTGTACACGAAGACCGAGGAAGACCGAAGAAAATTCACGTTCTGTGAGGAATGTGTTTCGTGCACTTCGCTCAACTTATGGTCACTATAATCGGCCTACTGGGCGTACTATTCGCAACACCATCACCCATTTTGAGACCTAGCATTCATTATTGGATAACATTCGACCAAATAGACCACGTCCAGCACGCTGTGAAGAAAATATAGCGGCCGTAGCTGAGAGTGTACAGGAAGACCGAGGAGAGTCGATTCGGCCCCGTTCGCAGCAACTCGGACCGTTATCGTGCCATGATAACCGACTATTTGATGCCTGAAATTGAAGCTCGTGATCTCGGCCACATTTGGTTTCAGCAAGACGGCGCCACTTCCACATCGCATCAATCAATGGATTTATTGAGAGAACACTTCACATAATTTCACGTTTTGAGCCGGTCGATTGGCCACCAAGATCGTGTGATATCACACCGTTAGACTTTTTCCAGTGGGGTATATGTAAAGTCTAAACGTTATGCGTACAAACCCGCTTCTATTCAGGCCTTGGAGGAAAACATCACGTGTGTCATTCGCCAGTTACCAGTCGAAATGCTCGAACGAGTCATCGGAAATTAGACTCAACGGATGGGCCATCTGCGACGTAGCAACGGTCAACATTTGATAGACATAATCTTCAAAAAATAAATGCCAAAGAATGTTCTTTCAAATGATAATAAACATTTCCCATTAAATTTCCTGTGTTTTTTTCTTTAAAAAAGTAGGGAACCTCGAAATGGATCACGCTTTATATTCCACTACAAAATGAAAGTGAAAAACTTTTTAGTTCCACATATACAATTTCACGTTATTTTCATGATGATTTCAATTTCATTTTGTTTTTGTTTCAAATAACTATTTAAAGAAATTAAAATTATTTTTGCTCTTTTGTTATGTGTTACTGACGTCTTGCAAAAATTTAAAATTTTTTTTCATTTGTTGTAATTTTGGTTTTAAAATCATGTAAATTATCTTGTATTGCTTCCAAACTTCTTACTTTTCATTTGGTCTCTGCAACTTCATCTGACGTTTCATCTAAAAATGTATCTTCGAAACTATTAGCGTGTAAGTTTTCCAATTCAATTGGCTGATCTGTCTCTTTTTCTAGAAACGCCGAATGATCGTACACCTTTGAAACCTCCGAAAGCTCTATAAAGACCGCAACGCTTTGCAACTGCAACATCTTTAGATAAAATGTACGGTTTATTGTTAGAACTACCACCAGATACTGACGTATGCACTCTGTTCGACAATTTTTTATGAATGCAGGCTTTTCAATCAACCCACACCTTTTTTTCAAGCAGAAGTATATATTTTAGAAGGACCTATGAAAGTAAGTTCTCTTGCTACGAGCTTTCATACTTAATCACGCACCGCCCTATCGCCTTATAAAATCATTTAGCTAGTTCAAGGTTTTTTTCATGAACCTTAGCAACGCCTCTTCTTGTTTCGAATTTTTATGCTTCTCCCTTAAAAACAGAAATAAACTCACCTTAAAGAAATTTACGTATAAAATTTTATTAATTTAGCCATATTTTATTATTTTCGCAACAAATATACAAAAAAGCTAGAAAAAATAATATTGTACCCAAAAGTAGGTTCTTTTACGCGGCTGTTTGCTTTCGAGAAATAACTTTTTTGTAGAGAAAATGTCTTGTAGAACACAAAAATTCTTCTTGAAACAAAATGGAAATAAAATTTTCCTTTTCATTTCACTTTAACCATTTTAAGAATACAAACTGAATGAAATTTTCACTTTCATCTTTTTTATCTATTTTTTAGTGTTTGTGTATACGAACACAACCCTTGTACCGTTCGTAACTATTTTTAAGAAAGTAACGAACATTATGTGGTGTTCCGGTCTTCGTTATAAAACAGAACAATTGTATTGGTTCTGAAGACATATAGATTTCCAGAACACCTGATACATTATATTTTAACGTTCTATACTGTTTATTTTTGCGTTGATAAAGGAATAAGAATAACAATTTTTAGCAATGACCACAGTACATGTTTTGTGCACATGTTTTGTTTGTGTAAAATTTATTTTACTGGCCTTTTGCTTTTTTTTAATGTTTTTTTTTTACTAGCAAAAAGGTCGCTAAGCACAAAAACAAAATAGTTAAAAACACAATTAAACGTTCTCATCTCTTTCTTGAGTTGGATAAGTACAGTACTATTTGTGTGTTCGAAGATCACAAACAGTGAAACATTATTTTTTTTAATGATTTACTACACAAACACTATTACCATTTGTGTTTTCCACAAATCTACCGAACCGAACACTAAGCAACGACATTTAGGCCCTAATCATGTACAACGCAGCGCAACGCCAAACAATAACATTGAAAGCACAAACAATGTCATAAATATTTTGTAATTTTGTTGTTGCTTTCAACAGAAATTCATGAACCGTTTTAAAATTTTCAACGACACAAGCAATGGAGCGTTTGAAATTTTAAAACGCAATGTGAATTTCTGTAGGAAGCAACAACAAAATTACAAAATATTTATGACATTGTTTGTGCTTTCAATGTTATTCTTTGGCGTTGCGCTGCGTTGTACATGATTAGGGCCTTAATGTTTATTTTCGAACACTGTTGAAGAGAGGCGTAAGCCCTTTCAGACCGTGATGCATTTATTGTGCGGGTAGACTCCGGCCAAATTATTATCGTTACTATTTTATCAATGTCAAATATACCATCATGCATTGATTGCGCTGATTGTTCTTTATTATTGTTTCTCACATTATTCCACTGCTCGCTTAACCGTTACTTAAATTATTGCGAAATTTTTGTGTGCCATTTCTGCTTTGTCAAAAGCCCCAGAACTAAGTTGTGTTTTCAGTTACACAGCAGAGTTGTAAACGAATCATTCATTTTTGAATTAATTCGCGAATCATTCATGCACTGAATTGTTAAAATTTTGAATTAATTTTTTCCGCCAAAAAACGAGTTGAATGAAATTTGAATCAATTCATTTGAATTTAGCAGACATAAATTGCAATTCAAATGAATTGGGAAAAATTAATTGCAATTCATTTTTAATTCAAATGAATTGGTAAAATTAATTGCAATTCATTTCCAATTCATTTGTATTGAATTGACTTTAAATTAATTCAAATAAATTAGAAAAAATAATTGCAATTCATTTCCAATTCATTTGAATTAATTCAAATGAACTCGAAAAATGAATTTGTTATTCATTTCCAATTTATTTGAATTTAATTGATTTTGGAAAAAGACTACTGCAAGTAAATGTAAAAAGTTAGAAAAATTAATTCAAATGGATTACACAGGTAACTTGTAATTCTATTTATCAAATCAAAAATGAATTGCATTCAACAGCTTATCGCAATTGTTGCACTTTGCCATGCCTTTTGTTTTATTATTTTTACTTTTAGTCTCGTTAGTCTGTAGAATATAATAATTTAAATACATAACTAATAATTTATAATTTGTAATTTTCCAAACAATTTTCAAACTTTTGTTGTAATTGAAAATAATTGTTCAAAAAGCAAACTCCTTAGAGAGCATTTAACCAATTCTGACGATGTTGATTCCGATAATGTGCTGCTATCTGTCAGATCTGCCAGAGCACCACGGGAGATATGGGAACAACACGGTCCGGTCCGTCTTCATTTGTATCATCACAGGTAAACAGTCGTTTTCGCTTCATTTGTGGAACGAAATATGTAGGATCCCTTCAATGATCATCATTTGAAAAATCACTTACTGAAGACATTTTTACACACAATAAACGTTAAACAAAACAAAATTGACTTTTTGATCAGACACGAGAAACTTTAAACAAAACACTATTGACTTTCAATCAATTACAATACACATTAATCAAAACCATGTGTTGAAATCGCAGCAAGTCACACCCTCAGTCACATTTACTTACAGTAGTCTTTTTTCAAAATCAATTCAATTCAAATAAATTGGAAATGAATAACAAATTCATTTTTTGAGTTCATTTGAGTTAATTCAAATGAATTGGAAATGAATTTCCATTAATTTTTCTAACTCATTTAAATTAATTCAAAATAAATTCAAATGAATTGGAAATGAATTGCAATTAGTTTTTTCTAACTCATTTGAATTGATTCAAAGTCAATTCAATTCAAATGAATTGGAAATGAATTTCAATTCATTTTCTAACTCATTTGAATTAACTCAAAGTCAATTCAATTCAAATGAATTGGAAATGAATTGTAATTCATTTTGCCCAATTCATTTGAATTGGAAATTATTGATTTGATAAATAGGATTTAGAAGTTACCTTTGTAATCCATTTGAATTAATTTTTCTAACTTTTTACATTTACTTACAGTAGTCTTTTTTTCATTTTCCCCAATTCATTTGAATTGGAAATTAATTGCAATTCATTTTTGCAAATTGATTCAAATTTCATTCAATTTTTTTTTTTGGTGAATAGAATTAATTCAAAATTTAACTAATTCGTAATGAATTGAAATCAAAAAAGAATGATTCATTTACAACTCTGTTACACAAGAACTAATCTTTTACAAAAAGTGAAGTGGGCATATTTTAACTAAAAGAAATTCTAAATTTTGATGTTTTAAGCCAACTGAAATCATTGGACGCAATCAATCTGCGTTTTAGCTAAAAATTGTGCATGTCCTGAAAATCCCTAAAGGATATAAAAATGGTAAAACCTAAACATTAATTATATTTTCATACAATATAGAGACCATTCTTCTCAAAAATATAAACAAATTTCCAGTAGTTTAGCGTCAGGTCTTAAAAAGTATGTGCAAAATTAACCAGCTTAACCGACGACCCTCTTGCACACACTTTAACATTTTGGTGTGGTTTTTCTTGTTTGTTGCAATGCTGACCAAAAAAACTACAAAAACAAGGGACGCATTAAAAATGCACAAAAAAAAAATAGCAGGAAAAACAACAACATCGCAAGGTTTTAATATACCACTGCTCGAAGAATATCATGCGAATAAGTTTTTGTCTCAGACTGTGAAATTGATGTTAATAATTTTTTTTGCTTTTTTTACTTTGCAGTTGTTTTTTTTCACTTTTGTTCATTTCTTTGCATGTTCGTTACGTTTGTGTTTTTATTTCCGCTTCCGCTAACATAGCAACATCGTAATCATCGTCGTTATTATCGGCACCACTACAAGCACTATCGTCATCATCATCATCATCATCATTATCGCCAACGTCGCCGTCACGATTATCGAGCATGTAATTTACAATGCAATGCCGTGAAAGCAAAATACAGAATGAACGATTTTAAAACAAAGTACCGTTGCAATGATCCACAACAGCAACAACACGACAAGCAAACATAAAATATACAATTCCTTTTTAGCGTTTTCGTTTCATTTTCCCCTTTATTTTTTATTTTATTTTTGCAATTTTTTTTACAACTGCCATTAAAAACTTTAATGTATTGCTTTTATTTTTAATCTTTTTTTTATTTCCAACTTTACTTTGCGGCAATGTGTTCACCAAAAGCAAATATAAGAAACACAAAGATTTTTTTTGTGTTAAATTAAACAGGAGCGAAATGACAGGAGGAAGTGGAGTTTGATTCGTATGTATGACAAATCAATTCAAATGTAAAATTTCTTTAATTTGTTGTAGAAAATGACAAGTTCAAAGAATTTTTGTTACAATATTGCAAGTGATTAGCAAAACTTTAATGATTTGAACGAATTCTTACGATTTAAAGAATAAGTTTGATTTTAAAATTGTGCTGTAGTCAATTTACACATATCGCATACTAAATCATAAACAGGCTCAACTCAAAATTTAAAACTGTTTAGGAGAGGCAAAAACAAACTGGCTTCAAAAACATGGGTGCAATTTTTTTTTTATCAAATTGAATTTCACAAATGTTTAAGAATCAAAATTAAAGAAGACAGTGGCGCAAACGAAATTATCGTGATCGTTAAAGATTTGAGTTGAGAACTGTGCCCATGTTCTGTAACTCTCGCTTCGAGAAACTTTTCGATTGAAATGAGAGAAATGAAACAAAAATGCCATAAATTGAAACAAACAACTGTTTTTCTCACTTAACTGCGTCTATCACATTTGTAGCGAGTAATAGCTGTCACGTAAGGAAAATACTCTCCAATTTACAGAAAAAATGTGTCTGTAAAATTTTTGTGAGAAAGTTCCCGCTTTGAACTGTCAAATAAACTCACGCATAAAAACGGGGTGAGAAAAATGTTACCACTAAAAAAATATATTAAATATGCAAATTGCAATGAATGTGAAGAGATAAGTATTTTCATTTTTGACTGATTTTTTATTGTTTGCTTATTTTGCCTTTAAAATATTTGAAAAATATACGAATGTTTTCAAAGCAATTTTGTAATCACCGCCGTCATTGACAATTTTAAAATTTTAATAATTTACTGGCGTTCTCAACGTCTGCAAGTTCACATCGGCTTCGAGTGTAATATTATGACATTTATAACGTAACGACGTAATCTCTTTTGATAGTTTTCGACATGAGTTACGGACACACTTTTTTCTCACTTTTCGAGAAACGATGGAATATTTTGTTTCACATCTTTTCGATGCGAGAAGTTCTCACCAAAGTTACAGAACATGGGTACTGGTTTATGAAAAAAACTATTTTGATAAATTTTGGGTTGTGCCTGTTAACGATTAAGTGTGCGATATGTTTGTATGTATTATTTGAATTGTGTTGTGAAATATCGTGCAAGTGATAGGAAAATAAAAATAAAAATTTACTTAAGTGTCTTCAAAGAACATTTTTTTCATTTTCTGTTGAGCAGTCCACTGAATAATCAACCACAATGGCAAGACCGCTTAAGGAGAATATGTGTTACGTAAAAACATGTTGGTATTGAAAACAAATTTCCAAATTTAATAAAAACAATTTTTATTGCAGTAACGATTGAAAAGTTGAAAAACTCACATTGAATAAATATCGTGTGGTCATTACTGACAGCATCCTCTGTATGCTGTTGGAAAGCCCAAATTAAATTTTAAAGGATAAATCTACTCCAAAAACTTACTCCTTTTTTACGAAACCTGCGCGTAACGTAGCAGTGTGGGAATATCTCAATTAAGTTTTCAAATGAAATCAGAACACTCATATTTTTTTTTGTAATAACCCAACTCGCACTGCTATAATACTTTAGAAAAGCAAAAGAGTTCGATACAAGATGAGTTTGAGCATCTAAAGAGATCAACAGAATTGTTCTAGATTAAAGTTTGTAAATAAACAGGGAGTGGACATTAACACACAAGTGTCAATTCTGGTACATGACTGATAGTTCAGGGCCTATCTTACTCTCTGTGGCCAACTGGTTGCGGTGGGAATAGGCAGGAAAAGCTTCAGGTATTGACAATACCTGAACCCTAAGGATTAAAAGACAACACAATAAATTCTCCGTAATTAGAGCATCAAGTTGAAAAAAGGATAATTTGAGCGTTTTCACAAGGATTTTTTTAACTTAATCGTTTGACAAAACAAAGGCATAAGACCGGCTTATAATTTTCTCTTAAACGCATTTAAGATCCTACCCCATCCAATACGTAAAGTTCAAAGTTTTTAATTTTTAGGAAATTTTGAGAGTGAAATAGTAGTTATTAAATTTATAAAGACGAGGGCGGTTCAATGAGTCCGCGACTTTTCAATATCCCGACTCTTAACTGAAAGGCCAACAGTACTCCTCTCAACTGTCAGTTAACTCCTGTTTAAATTTTAAGAAGCAGAGTCATTTAGTTTGCATTTGACAGCCATTAACAGCACACTACCGCGTGATGAGGAGCAAATAGAAAAAAGTGTGTTCGTGTGCTCTTTAAGCATTATTTTTTGCAAAGAAAAACCATCAGTCAAGCTAAGCTTGATAAATACTCGTATTATGGAAACTCTATATATATTCTAGGGTGATCGATTATTCGACTTTTTTCAATAACCGGTTTTCGAATATTTCGAATAGTTGATATTTTAAAAAAACCGGTTTTCGGTAAAGCATTTTAAAAATAACCGGTTAACCGGTTTTTATTCGAATACATAAATATACAAAAATCAAATTATTTTTTGTAATAAAAAGTTAATTTGAATAAAAACAAAACAATTCACGAAGGTAAGGAACCTACAAAATACATAGATATGACTTAAGGTATGTTTAGACTTAACAAATATTTGGCGATAAAATAAAAAAAAGCGCGACCAGTAAATTGATTAAACTTTGCTTTGCTTTATTTTTAACAATTTCTATTTATTTTCTAAACTTTGTCTAATATGATAATTGTACTTATGTATAATGTAGTTAAGAAACCGTTAAATAATGTTTGCTCTAGCCAAACGTTTTGCAAAAGCAAACAATTCTTTAAGAAAATTAGTGGTTACGTGTAGGACATCAAATATTTAATAGGTGTGAACATAGCTGTAGAAATTTTGAAAAACTTTGGTTTTTTAAAATTATAGGAATTTAATAAATTTATTATTTGAGATATTCACAGAAATTTATTTTAAATGAGTTAATTTGTTGATGGTTAAGCTATACGAATCAGTAAACTTGAGCCATATTTTTAAAAAGTTGCAAACAAAACCTCTTATCCAGGATTATATTTTTCAATTTTTTTTGTTTCAGCATTATAGAAACGAATAGTAATATGAACATGCTTTTTGTATGACATATCTGTAAATTCGTCGATCACTATTTAAACCCTTCCATGAGATTGTTTGATTCCTTCAATTTTGTTTTAAGTTCTTGGTAATTTAATAAATAAAACTGAAGAATTTGTCCATATCGTTGATTTCGCCGGTATGCTGTAGTTTTAAGCATGAAGATATGCTAGAACTACTGAAGAGTTTTTCATTCATTATTGGCAGCATATTTTAGTAAAGTATTATTTCCAGCCTCATAAAAACTACTTGGAACAGAGTCATGTTTAATTAAAAGTGATTAATAAGTCGTGACGTTGAAGAACCTTTGCAACTTATTATTTTAGGGCCGTTTAAGCACCATTGTCTTTTATATCAGTTCGATATTATCATCAGAGATGACATCTTTCAAATGTCAAATTGCTGATTACTTTTTAAGCTGAACTTTTTTTGTAGTGTTTTGAATTGTTTTTGGTTTTTGTTACAAGAACACACGCTTAAATAAGCGATTTGTATTTACATTGCTCATAATGTTTTTTGGACTTTTGTTACATTTTGTATTGACATATTAAAAGTTTAAGTTTGCCAAATATTCAATTAGAAAAATACTTCAATTACGGGTACATTTCTAACAAAAGTAAGGAAAACGTATATAAATTATACATTACTAAAATAACCGGTTTATTTTACTAAAATAACCGGTTTATTCGATATTCGAAAAATGGACTTTTTAAAATATTCGACTTGGGCAAAACTAAAATAACCGGTTAAAACCGGTCGAATACTATTCGATCGATCACCCTAATATATTCGCATCGAAATTGTATTCGCATCGCAATATAGAGTAGACCCCCTGAATTTTGCTGTGACCGTACAATGTTTTGGACTCCCACTTTAATCTCTAAACTTGACACAATTCAAAGAAATTCACTGTATGGAGATTGAAATTGCGCTTCTCAGGATTACTCAGGTATGAGAAAGCTTTGCGCAAAATGGGTGCAACGTTTGCTCCCAATTATATAACCTAGCAGGACTGGATTATTGCACCCATAACCCAGTTTCGGTGCTTTGCTCACAGTTCATCATGGTTATGGTGATGAGCTGTTCGATAGCACGCGACCACTGGCACCGGCCCTAACGGTCTACAATGATGGTTCCAAGATGGGCAGTAGAGTAGGTGGAGGTTTCTTCTTCATTGGGGAATAAGGCATAAGGGTCTATTTTAGTGTGCCGGATGGCAGTAGTGTACTGTAGTTGGAAATCCCTGCCATTAGGCGGGCGGCAAACTGGCTGAGGTACTATCGTATATCAAGGGATATATGTATATTTGCGGAAAGCAAGGCTGCCGTTGCAGCTCTGGCTGGTGTCTTCACGACATCTTTGTTAAAAATGACGGATGTCTCTAAATAAGATCGCGGAACATTCCAGGGTAACGCTGGCATGGGTACCAGTGCGCAGTAGATGCACGGGCAACCAAACTGCAGACGGCCTGGCCAATCAGGGCTGTCTTTTGGACGGCATGTTCGTCGACGGTCTGATCGGCATTTCAAAGGCTCGCTGCAAGACTCTCATCCGACGTGAGCCGTTTAGAATGGCTCTCTCTGTTAAGGTCCCGGTCTCGGGGATGATAGGTTTGTGCATTTTGGGAGTACATGTCTGGACGATATGTCTAATGTAGGACTCAAATCGATCTCTCTGTTTGCAGGGAGTCGGGGTGTTTCGAGGCTGCAGTGACTTCTCGGAAATAGTCTGGCGAATACTGGCTACCTCTTGTCACTGGCTAAGGGTATCAGAAAGGAACCGCTATAAGGACCAAAGTGAGGCGTCCTCGTGTCGGCTGCCCTTACCTAACCTTGCTCACAATCGACCATATGGACGAGTTTTTGCGCCGTTTCGTAACGGCGTACGACACATGGATCCACCTCAATACACCAGAGACCAAACAACATTCAAAACAGTGGATATTTCGGGGTTAATCGACACCTTCAACAGAATAAATTATATAATGGCGTATATTTTGCCAACTTTTTGGTTCGATTTATAAGGTTTTAAAAAACCAGCGCATTTGGCCAAGAAAAAAGATTTTTCAACCGGAACAATGCCAGTTTTCAAAGAAAAGTCCATGAATTAAGCTACGAATTGCTCTCTCATCCGCGCGTTTATTCAAATTTACACCCGAGCGGCTATTTCTTGTTTCCATATCTGAAGAAAAGGCTCGGTGGAATAGGATTCGATTCCTACGGTGAAATTATCTCGATAATAAAATTAAAGAATCGTTGAAAAATTAAATATTTTTTCAAAAAACCTTTCTGTCAGGTTTTCTCATCGTTAACAATAAACTTTTCCCATTTTTCTAAATTGAACTGCATTTCCGTGAGAGCGTTCTGTATCGATCAAAACAAAACAAAAATTCAAAAAGGGCATAGTCTGGACTAAAAGAGAAGTGAGGCAATCTTCCCAATTATTATTTTCTAAATAGTTTTTAACTGGTCTTGCAATATGTGGCCAATCTAGTTCATGTCTGGTCGTATATTCCTGGCATACTTAAACAATTGTGTTCGGTGGAGATCTACTGTAATCGTCTGGCTTAATTATAGTAGCTCATATTTAATGGGACCTTTTTGTTTCTACCTGTATTACCTGGATGCTATTATTTCGGCTTGTTTGCCGATCTATGCATACGATATTTTGGCCTACGGGGTTTTCTTTTCTTTTCTTGGAGTTTAAACAGCATTTCGAATACGCAAAATAGTCTTTCAACATCTCTTGGCTTCAATTCGAGTGATACTGAATGGCTTCGCTTTTGGATGGAACCTGTTTTCGCAAACATTTTAAAGTTGCTCTTCTTATTATTCAAGCTTTTTTTTTCCGAAATTTTACGACAGTCTTAATTGAGTAATGCCTTTGTCATCCTTGTTAAAAATGCCACTACTGAATGGCGCAAACCTCTCTTAACTTATACACCCAACCCTTCGTGAAAACAAAAGAGTGCTGTGGCGTACAAATGTCAAAAGAAAAGTACTTTTTAATTTTTAATACATTTTTATGATTCATTCTGAGATCATGTTATTGAGTAGCAATAGTGCATAACCATTTTTATGGACTCTAGGGCAAAATGAAGAGATGAAGAGAGCCGATATTTAGACTAAATCAAAAATTAAGCTTTAAGTAAAAATCAAAACTTGTACACAATCAAAACATTACTAACTTAATTTCTACTTGTGTGTATATTTACATATATCTTTACTACTTACTTGGCCAACCGTTCACCATCATTATCTGCCAAATTCAGTAGATATGCCACAAATTCAACATCATTTTTAAAATGTAATTTCGTACGCATATATTCCCATTTCTCAGCATTTTTCGTTCCAATATAGATGTTTTTGCTAAAATTTTGGTGACGATATTTCTTACGTTCCGCAGCAGAGAGCGCATAGCTTGATCCTGATGTGGGAACACCACAAATACTGCCACCACCACCGCCACTTCCTCCACCACCTGGATTAGAGTTTCCTCCGCCCACTATACTACCACTGCCTCCACCACCACCACCACTACCCATACCTGTATGATGATGGAGACTGGTATTACTTAAGCTGGCACTACTACTGCTGCGTACCAATTCATTGCAGTGGCTACTTGCATTCGAATGTCCATTGTTTTGAAGGTGACTATTGATGCCACCACCGCCACCGCCACCACCTACTAAAGTTGAGTCGAGCAAACTGTTAACATTGCAATTACTATTATTGTTGTTGCTGTTGGCATTATTATGGTTTGTGGCATTTGATTCAGTAAGACTTGAGGCTAAACTGCCACTACCTCCACCACCAGCTGCACTACCATCTCTAGCATCCATGCCTTCCATATTATTGTTGCTACCCACTGATGTGGCAACTATACTATCGTCAGTTAAGCCATTTGCAGTTGTAGTTGTTGCCGTTGCTGTTGTTGGGCCACTGGTAGTACCCATGGCGGCCATTAACAAGACATCTGAATTATGAGACTGTTGAGCATTACTGCCAGTAGCATTTTGCTGATGTTGTTGTGTACTATTGCCAACCCCGGCAACTCCAATGCCTCCCCTTGCATTAGTGCCTCTAGGTGCAGTACTGCTACTACTGCTGCTGCTGCTTGTACTGCTGTTGCTGTTATTATCGTCGTCGTGGAGATGTTCGTTAATGCTTGTGCCATTAATGGCTTCATGTAGATGTTGTCTTTGCCTTTGTTGCAGTAGAAGTTGCTGTTGTTGTTGTTGATGGAGCTGCTGTTGTTGCTGTTGTTCAGCTGTTTTGGTAATAACATTATTATCATTTGGTTCTCCTTCATCTTCGCTACTCGATGCACTACTGTTGGAAGCACTACTGTCTAAATGACTTGAATTGTTGAGTTGTTGTTGAGTTTGCTGTGGTTGTTGTTGATTTGTATTATTAAGCCCTGAGCTAAGATTGTTGTTAGTACTGTTGCTGCTGTTGTTGATATTATTACTGCCGCTTGTTAAACTTTTGCTAGTGTTGCTGAGTGCCCCACGACTGAGGAAGGGCCCTCGTGTTTCAACATCTGAATTATCCGAGCTTTCATTAAAGTCAAACGCACTAAAATCGGCATTCGACTTGGACATTTCGTTAGCTATTTACTCAATATTGCCAGATAACAATTTCATTTAAAAGGTTTATATTTTGTTTTTTTTTTTTAATTTTCGTATACAAATTCTTTTAATTTTTATTTAAAATTATCGATTCTTTTTAACTGAAAATAAGAATTTTCAAAAAAATTTTGTTTCGGTGTATTGTTTGTGGTTGTTTTCAGAGGATTTGGAATTTTCTTAAAATTTCATTACAAAAAAAAAAAATTTTATCCGGGCATCTTCAGTCAATCTTAAAACGCTTAACATTTACGATTCTGATTTAAAATCGCTTAATTGGTGTTTCGTTAGTAATAATCGCAAGAAGTTTTTCGACTTTAAATTCCAAAAGTATGCTCAAGGGAACAATAATATTTTTAAGAAACTCTGGCAGATCGAAAGAAAATGCAGGATTTTTAGACTGAAAGATCGAAAGAAAATACCATAAAATAAATCTGGCATTTGGCGCTTTCAAATCGTGCGATTGTCGTCAATGGCGGTGAGAGCTAAACGGCAAACCCCACTGAAGAGATTGTGTGGTTACAATCGAAACTAGTCTGGACAACCTGTCCGTGAAAACCTGGGTTCGATTCCCAGTTCAGTCAAGAATTAAAAATTATCAATAAATTTTAATTCATTTCATGTTGTAAAATTCCTTTTTAATTAAAGTATTAATTAAATAACAAAAAAAAAAAAAAAATAATAATTTAAACTTGTAGAATTGTTGTTGGGAAATTGTCAATAATTAAATAAATTAACACATTGTTTGTAATGGCAAAGTTTTCTGAACATTTTATACCCTCCACCACTAGTGGTGAATGAGGGTATACTAAGTTTGTCATTCCGTGTGAAACTTTTTTATTATACATCCGTCCGTCCGTCTGTTTCTCCGTCTGTTGAAAACCGCTCACTTTCGAAAAACGCAAAAGAAAAGAACAAACTTGGTCTCAAATTGCTTGTAGTTATCCTAAGCAGTTTGGGATTGAAATCCGGCAACATCGGCTCAGTAGGATCAGAACTATGAATCAAAATGTGGAACCACCACCCTAAAAAAAATTGATAATTTTGATACAAAAACTAATATAAATGCTGGAATAATGCACGGAATGATATACAATTTTGCACGAATTCCCTTTATACGATTGCAAATTATATTGTTGAATTTCGTGAAAATCGGTCCATAATTTACACTAGGCCCAATATAAACCCTGCTCGCAGCTTAGTACGCCTAAAAACGTAATAAATTCCGCTATCATACTAAAATTTGGTACGTCAAAGTTTTACAGGACCAGAAAATACACTGTTAAATTGTTTGAAGATCGGTCCATAATTTATACTAGGCCGCATATAAACCCTACTCCCTGAAAATAGTTTATTACGCATAAAAGCGTAATAAATAATGCTATAATAATTAAATTCGGTACGGTACAGTTTTATAGGGCTATAAATCACACTGCCAAATTTCGTGAAAATCGGTTCATAATTAACCCTAGGCACCATATAAACTCTACATCTGGAAACAGTTTAAAACGCCTAAACCAAATAAAGCCCACTTTGGGAAAATAATTAAATTCGCCTAAAACCATAACAGATATGGATATTGCGGCAAAATTTCTTCCAACTTAGAATCATATGACGAGAAAAAATATGATGCAATTTCGTGAACTTCACTCTTAATGCTAAAACTAATTACACTCCTGTATTGAAATTTATTCTAATTTTTTTTGTAATACCAGAAATTAGTCTTCAGAATTTTTGGATGATTGGTCCATAATTTACCATAGGTCCAATACAAATAACGTTACTAAAAATTATTTTAGTTCGGCTAAAACTTTTACGAAATATGATATTTTACTCAAGCCAGTTCAAGGTTCTAACAAAAACCGCATTAAACTTTCTTATTGTCGGTCAATAATTTAATTCAGGTCTAAGCCGCAACCAATTTAATGCTGACGTTCGTTTTTGTGAACCTTATTTAATAATATATATCTATTTATTATATAGAGCCCACTCCTGTTGGTGGAGGGTATCAAAGATTCGGCACAGCCGAATATAGCACTCTCACTTGTTTTCTATCACGTCCAGTTCTTTTTATGGGCTTAACTAATATTTCGCCCGAAAGAAGGCGGTTATGCTAGTGCATATTTTTATATTTTGAACTGTTTCGGATTAATTCAGCGATTAGTAGGAATATTTTTTTCATACAAAATACGTACTACAGTAATTCCTTGATTTACGTCGCCTCGATTAATGTTGTTTCGGTTTGCGTCGCCAAATTTTGTGTGACTTCTAAATTTGATTTGCGTCGTCATTCGATTTACGTCGCCTCATTTGCTTACATTTTATAAGCAAAAAGCGGGGAATCACAGTTTTTAGTTGAAATGTTTGTTTGGGTTTTTCATGCGTGTATAGCTCTTCCTATCTATACGTCTGTCTGTCCGTCTGTTGAAAACACGCTCACTTTTGAAAAACGCAAAAGAAAAGATTAAACTTGGTCTCAAATTGCTTGTAGTTATCCTAAGCCGCTTGGGATTGAAATCCAGCAACATCGGTTCAGTAGGATCAGAACTATGAATCAAAATGTGGAACCACCACCCTGAAAAAATTGATAATTTTGATACAAAAACTAATATAAATGGAAGAATAATGCACGGAATGACATACAATTTTGCATGAATTCTCTTTATACGACTGCAAATCATACTGCTCGTGAAGATCGTTCCATAATTGACCATAGGCCCCATATAAACCCTTCTCGCGGAAAAGAGTTTAGTACGCTTAAAACCGTAATAAATGACGCTATCATACTAAAATTTGGTACGTCACAGTTTTATAGGACCAGAAATCACACTGTAAAATTTTTTGAAGATCGGTCCATAATTTACACTAGTCCCCATATAAACCCTACTCCCGGAAAACAGTTTAGTACGCTTAAAACCGTAATAAATGACGCTAGCATACTTAAATTCGGTACGTCACAGTTTTATATGACGAGAAATCACATTGCCAAATTTCGTGAAGGTTGGTCCATAATTTACCCTAGGCCACAAATAGATATTGCGGTAAAATGTCTTACTTAAATTCATATGGCCAGAAAAAATATCATGCAAATTTGTGAAATTTTCTATTAATGCTAAAACTAATTACACTGCTGTATTGAAATTTATTCTAATTTATATTTTGTAATACTAGAAATCAGTTTTCAGAATTTTGGGATGATTGGGCCATAATTTACCATAGGTCCAATATAAATTACCCTCCTAAAAATTATTTTAGTTCTGCTAAACCTCTTACGAATAATGATATTTTACTCAAGCATGTTCAAAGTCCTAACAAGAAACGCATAAAATTTTCTTATTGTCGGTCAATAATTTAATTCATGTCTAAACCGCAACTAATTTTATTGCTGACGCTCATTTTTGTGAAGCTTAGTTAATAATATATATGTATTTATCATATAGAGCTCACTCCTGTCGGTGGAGGGTATCAAATATTCGGCACATTTGAATATAGCAATCTTACTTGTTTTTTTTTGCAAATAAACTCCAAATAATAAATAAATTATGCATTTTTATTTATTGAAATTACTTAATTTCATATTAACCGATTATTAACCCAATAAACCGAAACCGGGGTTAATTAATCGAGCGATTAACCGATTAAAGCAAAATTGTATGCAATTCACAAATTGTGTGCAATTTCTACTTGCATGTGTAGCACATTTTACTTTGAGTTTTATTTTTTCATTAATTTTTAAAAGCCAAGATCTTATTTTCGAACATTTTTTGAAGATATAACAGGTGTGTTTCACAAGATCTCGGGCGAGTTCGAACTAATGAGAGTAAGATGGAAATTACTCTCTAAATTTGCCAAAACAACCCAAAATTGCTGGAACGCAAACAACCATTTTTGCCCTTCTTCAAATACTAATGCTGCATACTTTTGAAATTAAGATCTATTTAAGTGATTTTAGTAGGGTCCGTAACAGTTATTCCTTTTTCATAAAAGTCTGATGATAACAGTTATTTTTGATTTTTATTTTTTTAAACAAAAATAACAGTTATTTTTTGATTTTTATTTTTTTGAACAAAAATAACAGTTATTTTTTGATTATTATTTTTATGAACAAAAATAACAGTTATTTTTTGATTATTATTTTTATGAACAAAAATAACAGTTATTTTTTGATTTTTATTTTTTCGATCAAAAATAACAGTTATTTTTTGATTTTTATTTTTTCGATCAAAAATAACAATTATTCTTTAAAGAAATGTACATGCTATAATTATTTAGTTGACTTTAAATATTTATTTAAGATATCCCAATGATGATCACACATTTAAATAAATATTTAAAGACAGACAACTCAATAATTATAGCACGTACATTTCTTTAAAGTATAAAATCAAAAAATAACTGTTATTTTTGATCGAAAAAATAAAAATCAAAACTTTAAAAATCATAATATTTTATCAAAGAAAAGTTCATAAGGATCAATATGTTATACTTGAATCAGTTTCCCAGCATTTACTTTTATATGCTTTTTTTGTTTTAAAATTTCAAAATAACTGTTATTTTCGGTCCCTGGATTTTAGACGCTTTAAAGTCATAACATTATAAAACCAAAACATTTGCATCGTTGTAACTTTTTATATATTTTTTTTTTTATTGAAGATTAAGGGAAATATGTATGAAGTAAATTACTCTCTCAATTACTCTCTTAATTGCACAAAAATTGTTATATGGAACGCTTTTGGGTAACTTTGTGCAAGTTCGGACATGTGGAACATAGCTAACATTAACTGTCAAATCTTATTGTCATTGCCTTGACATTTGTTATTTGCGAGAGTTAATTAAAAAAATGTGTACATTTTATAGATTTTAGAATTTAAGCGGTATATTTCTAAAGTTTTATTCAAAAATATATATTTGTGCAATTTATTTTAAGACTATCGAGTGGGCAATACAAGGAACCCGCAAGTTAATAAATTTGTTTCCATTAAAAAGAACAATTTACAGCGATTTTTAAGAATTACTGCCAGGCCCACAATGTCGACAAGAACATTTCTTTCGTATATTTATATTAAAAACAATAATAAAAATCCAAAATTTGTTTTTGTTTTCAATATAAATATCAGCAAGAAATGTTCTTGCGACATTGTGGGCCAGTCAGTTAATGTTGCTTAAGCTTGAACATTAACATCTTTGTATTGCTCTTTTGCCTATATTATTGCTTATATACCAGACGTACCGGTAAAAATGTACATCCATTTCTTTCTTACTTCAGGAAATGGTATGCTTTGCCTTTTTTTTTTTGAACATACCCATTTAACTGTAAACAAGTTATAACAAAAAAGTGATGCAGGTCGAATTAATTTTATCAATGCAAATTTTTTCGTTTTTTGTGTTTAATTTTGCTTCAAATGTGTTATTTGGGACACAGTCATGTGTAATTTCCGACTTCTTCATTTGTAACACAGCTCCTAATGTTTTTCAACGAAAATCAGTAGTAACCCAATAAAAAAATTTCTTATTTTGCTAAGCAATAATGGTACATTTTAAAAAGTAAGCACACATTTATGCGCTACGCAATACGACATACAGAGAAGCAGTATGGTAAGTGAACGAATTCTTAATAAATTTTAAAAACGTATATAAAATTTGAAGAGCTAGGACATTCCATTACCAAGAAGCAGGTTCAAATAATAACGGTAACTAAAAATTCAATGCGCAAAGCTGTTCGTTACATTCACCAACTTATATATGCGCTGAATAAAGCGCTTTCTGTGTCAAAAATGTATTGCTTCAAAGTGGGAACTCGCCATACACAATTCATGTCTTCCGTAAGCGATATGGTTAGCAAAACTGACGTTTCTCCCTTACAAACCTGCTTCGTTGGAAGCTTAATTTTTTATTGGGAATTAAGTTTTTTTTTGAAATTATCAACTTTGGATCTAACTCTGGTCTGAATGGAGCAAAAACAACTGCATCAAATCGTGAAAGATAGAGATTAAGAAGCCATATGCTCCCAAAAGGGGAAATGGAGAAAACAAAAGTCCCACATATAAAACAAAAAAAAAAAAAAAAAAAAAATTCCATTCCATTCAAAAGTTTTGGATTTTTGACCGCCTTCTCGCAAAAATGGTCCGCTGTGCGAAGGCCAATAACTTAAATAAATTTAAATTACTTGCGACAAATGTTAAACGCCAATTTCACCAGGTTTGGAATGACTAACTATTTTACTATGACTGCCAGTTAACAATATGATATTTGACAGTTATAGAGGTAGTTAATTATAACTGAACTTGGTGAAATTGATCGTAAGAGTTATGAAGTAAAATATCCAATAGCTGAATAAACTTAATCCCTTGATAAAAGTATTGAAATCAACCAGTTTTCTTTTCACTTAGCGTATTGGAATTTAAACTTTGTGCAGTTATAGTTTTGAATTCCCACTTGCTTTTTTTCTTTACGTCTGTACTGAAATTCTGTAACTTTAGTGGGAGATATGGTCAAATATGGAGCGATCCAAAACAATTTGGTGAGATGATCACTGAACTTGGTGAAATTGATCGCAAGAGTGAAGTAAAATATCCAATAGCTGGGTTAATTTTAACGAAAAAGTGGACATACACTTTTATTCAATAAAACCATAAAGACCAAGAAAAAACTCGAATAAGTGAACAAGTTCCAATAAAATATTTTAGAATTATTCAGATCAAGTTCAGTTAATTGCATTGCCACGGTATTTTCATTCTTGTTTAGATTTATTAATTAGCATATGTTTCGTAATCCCTGATTTAATTTAGAAATTTCTTTGAAATTCAATTCCGATTAAAAGTAAATTTAAATCGGTACTCGATATTGAATATTTTTCTTTTAAAATTTTATCAGACTCCTTAAAAGAAAAATTAATCCATAACAATCCTTCAAAACCACAAACAATATGGAAACAAAATTCAAATATAAATTTGATTATTTTGTAAATAACTGTAATTTGAACACAAACACTCATGTGGAAATATTTTTTTTCTAGCGCGCGTGTGTGTGTGTATGTTTTTCATACATGTATGAGTTTGAGTGCGTGTTTGAAAGTGTATAAAAGTAAATGACAAAGTAAATTTTTACAAAATTCAATGGTACATTAACTTTGCATTGTTTTTATGAAAAATAAAAAAAATACATGCACGAGTTTTCTGGCATTTGAATGTGGGTGCTTTTCATATTCTATTTGATTATAATTTTTCTATATCATTTATTTCTTGTTATTCATTTTATGTTTGTGTATTCTTTATTTAATAGTTGTTGTTATTTGTTCACACAAAAGATTTTTGTCATACTTTTTTGCTTCTTATTTTATTTTCACTTTATATTTATTTACTATTTAGCATTTTTCTCTTTCCCATGTTTTTGTTTTCATGGATTTATTTTTTGTTGTTGTTCTTAAATCGGTGAAAAATAACAAAAATAAAATATTTTTTATCCTTGTTCCTGCCAAACATTTGCAAACACGTACATACAAAGACTTGTATATTTTTATTTATTATTTTTGTTGTTATTTTTTCCGGAAAATTGGGGGGCTGTTTGTGCTCATTAAGGAATGCACTCTCTCTCTCTCTCGTTTATTTAAATTCGCATTCTTATTCTTTTGCTTGGTTTTTTGTGTGTGTGTTTTTTTTGGAGATTTATGAGAATTTATTGAATATTTTTGTTTTTCTTTGTTGTTGTTATTATATTTTCTTGGTGTGTTTTCCTTCTTTTCCTTAGTGTTTCTTAATTTGACATTCCGTAGTTAATATTTTGAGAGTGTGTAGAAGAGTGTTTACCGATTTTTTTTTGCGTTTAACTTTTCCTTTTGTTTTGCCGTTATTTTCATTTGTATTTTTCTTGTCAGAGTAAAAACTAACGGTTATTTTGGTAACTCACTCACTCACTAACTAACTAACGGTTTGTGTATTCTAGTGTAGTGTATTTGTGTTTCTTTTGGGAGAGTGTGTGTTTGTATTAGTAGTAGTAAGTCGATTTTTTTCTTTTCCTTTTTATTGTTGTGTGCTTTTTTTTCTCGTCCTTTTTGGTGTAATTGATTGCGTTTACTTTTTATACTCTTTTTCCATTCTCTATGTACACCCGCGACGTTTCGATCCGCGACATGGCTTAACGCGAGTCTGTGTATATGAGTGTGTATTTGTGTGTGTGCAAAATTTCTTTGTCGTCCTGTGTTGGATTTTTTTCTTCTTCTACACTTTTGGAACACTCCCATTAAAAAAAACTCGTATTATTTTTTTAATAATTTAATATTTATACCGTTTTTTAAACATAAAATATTTTTTTGCTGGCATATTTTTCCATTTACACAATAAAAACTTTGTATATTTTTTATATTTTATAATCAAAACTTGAGACTCCTTGGGGAGTAAATCCAACGCCCATTTCCGTTAGCCGGAAGTTTTATGCAAATATTTTTTTAATATTTAATAAATTTTTAAATTTATTACACTTTTTTTAATTTTTAAGCATATAATTTGTAAAATGAATAGATTTTTTCTCAGATTTTTCGCAGCCATTTAAAATTTTTCTTTGCCGTCTTAGACATTAAGAATACACTCAAGATTATACCAAATTTTTTGTAAAACACTACTTCACCTTTCCACTCTTTAAAATGAAATTTATGAATTATTTTTTAAATAATTTTAGTTGTAACATTTCGGTTTTGTTGTTATTTCACCGATTAAAAAATTTATTTTATTTATTTCTAGATTTTATTACAAGTTTTAATACAAAATTTATGTGTATTTTTTTAATAAAAAAATTTTTTCTTCATGGTTTATTCCAAACACAGTCACCGTGAATTTTTTCTTTCGGTATTTCGTGTCATTCGCCGTTTTCGCAGTCGTCGGAATGAAAAAGTTTTTTATTTATGGTTGGTTTGAAAGTTGCTGTCAGTATGCGAAAGTTTATTTGCCACCCATTTCGTATCCTCCTCATGATGGCTTTCGTAGTTGTTATTATTGTTGTTGTATTTGTTGTCGTCGTCGTACTTTGCCGTTGTAGTTGTCTCAGTCGCCATACAAAATAACCAGTACACACAGTCACAATTACAGGATTCGCCCTTCTCGTGCCATTTCGCCACAAGCACACATGCACGCATAAACTTTTGTATCCAACACTTGATGTTGTTGCTACTGCTGTTGTTGTTGTGTACTTACAACCAATTCATTTATGTATACAGTACAATACAGCTTTAGCTGCTTTCGCTAACATTCCTGCTGTGTTTCTTACCGTGGTTTTGTGCTTTGGCAATACCCCGTTCTGCTTCCTTTTTTGTCGATGATTTTCCTTTTGGTTTAGAACTCTCTTTTTATCCACTTCTCCCTTTATAGATTTGTTTGTTGGATTTTTCTTAATATACTTGTGTAAAGTAAAATGTTGATGCTGTTGTTAATAATGATGGCGATGCTGATGACGATATCTTCTCTTCGTCGTCTATTAAATCCTTAGCATCCTCATTTATTTTATTTCATAAACATTCGCCTCATTATGCAGAAAATTTAAATAATGATTTCGTTTGTTATATGAACTTTAGTGGCTTTGGATCTCTATTCGAGGATCCATTTAGTCCATTTATGTTTCCTTTACTGCCATTGATAAATGTTAATCGGTGAATAAACTTAATCCCTTGATAAACTTATTGAAATAAACCAGTTTTCTCTTCACTTAGCGTATTGGAATTTAAACTTTGGGCAGTTATAGTTTTGAATTCCCAGTTGCTTTTTTGTTTTACGTCTGTACTGAAATTCTGTAATTTTAGTATGGGAGATATGAAGATAGAAAATAACATTTAAAACAAAAACAAAATTTCAAAAATTATTTTTGCTTTAAATGTAATTTCCTATACGAACGTTAACGTTCGAAATCGATGAACAGGCAGATGGTCAAATATGGAGCGATCCAAAACAATTTGGTGAGATAATCTATGCTGCCACAAGAAAAAATTTAACGTAAATACCAATAATCTTAAACGGCTTATGGTCACAAAGACTTTACTCCGAAAAGCAGGCAATGTGAAATTATAAACCGATTCTCACCATTTTCAATAGCCTTTAACCTTCTGACAATTAACATATCCACAAGGTCAGTCGGCATACTAAAAATGTGTTACACGCATTAGCACAAATACGTGTACCCTCTTCACATATAGTGGTATAAAGTAGGGTGTTCAATTAATCGGGTTTTTTGTTCGATTAAGCGATTAATCGATATTTGGCACTTTTGACTTATTCGATTAAACGAATAAAATTTACATAATACATAACTGAAATTTAGCTCCTAGAATAAATTCGAAAAATAAAAAATGTTGAATATAATAAATTAGCTTATGAAAATAAATAATTCCCAGATTCTATTTAATACTTACCGCAAAAATTATTTTTTTGTTGCTTAAAGTAGACTACTACAAAATATTTTACAGATTGAACCTTTTTGTGTTCACTAATCATTTTTACTTTGATCATAATAAAAATTAAACAAAATATATCATGGCGACTATTTTGAATTTTTGGCGGATTTTAGCGATACGGAACAAATTTTTTTTTTGGGTTTAAAACCTTTACAACGAAAAAAGAAAAAAAATAAAACATGTGTTGAGATCATAAAATTTTATATGTACAAACAATTAAACAGATCTTTTTAAATAATCTTTTAAAAATAAAATGTCTTGCTTTACTTGGAAGTTACACGATCAAGTTTTGTTTTTCCTTTTAATTTGCCATACTCTCTCACTTTTTTTACTTACGCACTCACAAAATTTTACGTTTACTTTAACAACTACCACAAATTCACTTTGGCGCTTTCTTTATAAAATATATACTATGTATTTCTTAAAAAATAAATGTGCTTTATTAAAAAAAAAATGTTTGTGTTTTTTTACAAAATACTGTGTGTGAGTCATGCTACTATTTTGAGTTGTTTCTTCGTCAGGGGCATTTTTAAAATGAAATTGATTATCGAATTGTATGCATCCTGTGGCACAGCTGTAAATTCAAACAAGTTTGACAAGCAGTTTTTGTGAACAACTTGAAAGTGATTTGTTGAACGTGTGGCTCCAGGGTTAAAAATATTTTTTTGCAGTTGTTTCAATAATAAGTCAAAATTAACGTATTACTGCATTATTTCAGTTACAGTGAAAATTTACTGGTTACTGAAAAATTTTTCAGGTTATTCGCCAGTTACCAGTCGAAATGCTCGAAGGAGTCATCGAAAATTGGACTCAACGGATGGACCATCTGCGACGTAGCTACGGCCAACATTTGATACACATAATCTTCAAAAAATAAATGCCAAAGAATGTTCTTTCAAATGATAATAAACATTCCCCATTAAATTTGAATTTTCTGTGTTTTTTTTCTTTAAAAAAGTAGGGAACCTCGAAATGGATCACGCATTACTTATACATATGTATGTATGTGTGTATGTAAGAAGTCGGGCCTCAGCAATTTAAAAAAAAAAAATAAACTATCGATTAAGTAAGCACAACGTAAATTATTGTAGCTAAAATAACGGAAAAAAAACTGCTTAAAGTAACAGCTGACTTAAATCGACAGCAAATATCGTTAACAATTTTACTGAATAGCATATTCGATAATATTTTCGTTATATTTATTTTAACGATACGATAATCTTTATAAAAGTTAGTGAATCGCACTGCAGATAGGCTTTAAGATAGAGTTGTAGAGTAGAAGTTTGCATTCGCGACTAAGAACCGAATTTCTTCCAAAAGCCAATAAATTAAAATTGCCTTTAGTTTAATTTCCTTTTGTATGAACATATTTGAAATTACATATTTTTTTAGAAATATAATCAATATTTACTCGATTTTATTCAGGTTTTATTACACAAATTTTTTCCAGCAACTTTTTTTTAAATTTTTTTTTATTCATTTCTGAAAATTGCTACTTTGACCTTCTTACATTGTTATCGATATTTTTCGTTAATATTTCTGAACGAAATTATATGTGTACATTAAATAGAGAATAACAAATTCGTTAGTTTACAGTTAATTAACGATATATTGGTAGTTTAATTAAAAAAATTACAGAATTGCTGTAATTTGAAATAAAAAATTTTGGAAAATTTTAGAAAATATATCTGTATGAAATGATTCCCAGGAGTTTCTCCTCTATGTTATAACGAACACTGGCTACAGCTTCATTACATAGCCTGCCTTCGGCCGGGCGCAAGTATTTTGTCCTCTATGGCATAACTAACACTGGCTTCACTAACTAAAGCATCTCTCCATAGCCGGCATGAATAACATTTTCAGGAGTAAATTTTTGAAACTACATTAAAAGTTCGTTATTAAAGTCGACTTTGGTTCTCAAAACTGTGCAAAATTTTATATAAAACTGTTTTACATTTTCTTTAATTTCTTTAACAAAAAAAATATTGATATTATTTGTCGAAATATGTAAATCCACTTCTGTTCCGCAATAAATTTCTTCAAAGGGCATGTGAGTTTTGTAAAGGTTACGATAGATATATCACATCAATCCAAAACATTTTTATTCATGAAATTACGTGCTATTTGGCGTAACAAAAAAAGTTAGGCTTTGTAAAAATACATGCATTCGAGCATTTTCTGATTGCATTTCTAAATTAACTGTTAATAATTTTAAGTGCATACTGCATAAATAAAAAATTTCAATTCAAAAGAAGGATTTTTAAATCCTGATGAATGAAATAAGAATTTAAAAATAAATGCAATGAAAAAGACTCAATAATTTGTTTGCTACTCGTATACTAAAAATTCAAAAAGGGGGAATTTGACAAATTTTTAAATTGTACCAAATGAGTACCACGGTACTTTAGAAGGTCAAAATGTACCAAAAAAGTACAATTGTACCAACTTAGACATCCCTGATTTTGATACTTTTCTTAGGAATTCTTAATATTACAAAATTTATATAAATTTTGCTGGGGTAATTTTTCATTTCTTAAAATTTACAATATACTCATACATTAGTAAATGAAAAATAGCACCAAAATAAAAAATTTTCAATTTATTTGGGGCCATTTGTCATTCCGTGATATTGGGGAAATTTTTAATTTCACTTATAATGCAAACACACCCCAACGAAAAAATAAAATAGAGCCACAAAAAAAAAAATCGCCCCAAAATTGCGTGTTATTGTGTGTTATGTAAATTTTTGGGGCCATTCTTCATTTTCTTTTCGGGGCCATATTTCCTTAGGTCATTTTGAGCACCGCCTATGGCCACCACTGCAGCCAACTGAAAATAGCACTGAAATATTAGAAAATATACTTATGAACATTTTCTTTAGATAAGTTATATCGTTTGTTATAAATTTGTAAATCAATGATTTCATTATATTTCAATACTGTTTCATATGATGTATGATTTTAACTCGCTCTCTTTCTCTTTATTACTGTATGTAAGTACTTGCTCTGTCTGATTGCTGTTTGTTTCCATGTGTTGGTCATAAATCGAATTTTACTTTATGCGCCTGTATTGTTAGCACAAGCAACTAAACATACATATTTACATACATACATCGATTTGTTAAACGCATGAATGTATTTCTATATATGACTGTGCCAGTCTGTCCTCTTAGTACAACCAACCGACCATTCATATATGTGTGAGTGTGCGTGTATATGTTGCATACAATTGTCCTTTACGCGATGCTTTACGGTTTGTTGTGCTTTTCTCTTGCAAGTGTAGTGGTAATTATAGACTCAGGAATACATGTGTTGCCAGAGAGTATTTTATCTTCTGAGCGCGTGCTGTTTTATTTTCCATATTTTGTATGTTCCTTTCTGTAATTTTTTTTCTTTTATCTACATCTTCATCATACTCTCGCTTATCTAGTTATTCCATTTGTATTGTCTTTATCAGAGTAAATTTTAACTAGACATACTAAGACCCTTTTTACATACACACACACACAACCACGCACTCTACACAGATAGTTATGCACATGCCTTCTTTGTGGTTGGGTGGGTGGTTGTTAAAATATTTTTCTGAGTTTGATTTTTTTTTCTCCCCTTTTCGTTGTTGTTGCTGTTATCGCTGAGTTTTGGTCCTTTCGTTTTTTTGTACAATTTTTTTTATTTTCTGATTTACTTTTTCTATGTTTATTTGTTTATTTTTTCTCTCATCATCATCAATTTTGTCTTCTTCTATTTCGTATTTGAGCCTTAAGGGTGATTTTTCTATTTTCATATTTTTTTGTACGAATATTTTTATTTCGCTTTCTATTTGTTTTAACGTTTAGTGGAGCCCTGAAGGTGTTTAAACGACTGTGTACTTTGTATTTATTATTTGTATGTTGCAAATGTTTGTAGAGCAATTTGATTTTCTTATTGTCGTTGTTGCATCTATTCTATTTTATTCTTTTTTTATTTTTTTATTTATCTATTTCTTAATGTGTGAGTATTCGAGTGCCGCTACATGTTAAATTTGGTATATAATCTATTACAGTTTAGAGTGTGTGTTTAAAGGAATTCTGTTACATTTTTTGTATAACCGTTACAGGATGCAGTACAATTTAAAATTTTAGTGTTTTTTTTTTCAACTATTGTGTCTTTTATAAAAAAAGAATGATTTTTGGGTACAAGTTTTGAGTGATCACAAATTTTCATTTCCCCAGTAGGACTTGTTTTTAAGGCTATAGACAATAAAGGGGTTTCATGTGAAAAATCAATTTTTCGGCGAATATGTTTTACTATTGAAAGATGGAATTTTTTTCTTAATTTGGCTTTTAACTACGAATAAAACTATGCAACAAGCATACACGTAGAGAAAAAATATGTTTAGATATGGTCACCTCCAACAAAACTATTTTTAAACAAAACTTTAAACATATTATGTTTAAATTTAACCATATTATTGTCACCGACAAACATATAATTGTTAAATTAGTCCTCCATCAAGAAGCCACAACCATATTATGGTTGCCTCTAAACATGTTATGGTTAAATATGACAATAATTTGTTTTTAAATTAACAATAGTATTTTCCTCTTTTCTAAGAGCAACATGCTTTGGTTGAAAATCAACCATGCTATTATAAATGTTAAACATATTTTAGTTATTACTAACCAAAAGATGTTCGGAGGCAACCATAATATGGTTGTGCCTTCTTGATGGAGGACTAATTTAACAATAATATGTTTGTCGGTGACAATAGTAAGGTTAAATTTAAACATAATATGTTTGCAATTCTCTTTAAAAATAGTTTTGTTGGAGGTGACCAAATTTAAACATATTTTTTCTCTGGGTGTAAGTTCCCTAAATTAACACTATATTTTTGGAACCGCTTTAGTCTAAAATAGTCGAATTAATGACTATGTAAGGTTTTTTTTAACGCGAGCGCGCGTTCTACAAACAGGCAGTAAATGTTTTTCTAAAATTTTAAATTTTTGTATGGAGCAACATCTTGTCGTAACTTTGGAACGACGTACTCGATTTTGCTACACAGAAAAAATTATTAATTTTCTCCAATCACCAAATTTATACCAAATTCATAATATCAAGCAAACAATTTGTTGATTTTTGCACCTATTACCAAAATGATTATATTGATTACTAAAAATTTTAAAATTGTGTGGGGTGTTTTACTGTTGTTGACCTGTGTTATTATGTGTGATTATTTATTTGTTTCGGCTTAAGGTCTTCACAAAAAAAGACGCGGTAAAAGAGATTAACACTTTATGTACGTAATTTTTAAATTATAACTTGTATTGTTGTAAAATTCAAGAAAATTATTGTTTTTAGATTCCTTGAAAATGGTTAACGAAGTTAACCGAAATATCGGAGAAAATAAATTGTTTAAATAAAATAAAACAAAAAAATTGGTTTTTATTTATATTTTATCGTCACAAGACCTTAAGCCGAAACAAATAAATAATCACACAATTTTAAAATTTTGAAAAAATTTTTTAATAAATGATATTTTAATTAAAAAAGTGATCAAAAAACTTTGCCATTTCAAACAATGTGTTAATTTATTTAATTAATCATTGACAATTCCCAACAACAATTCTACATGTTAAAATTATTTTATTTTAAACTAAAAAAAGTCGATTAATATTTCTTGTTATTTAATTAAAATTTTAATTGAAAATTATTTGAAAACAACTAAAATGTTAATTAAATCAAAATTAAATTTGAAATTTTTTTTCAACTAAAAAAATAATTGATTCAATTATCACATTAATTAAACCTTAATGCTTTTTAAACCATTTTTTTATTGATAAAACACTTTTTTCTGTATATGCAACCCGTCAAATTCTAAATTACACCAGATTTAAGTCTTTCTAATATAATTTTTTGATTCAGCCATTAGTTTTGGAGTTATTGAGGCACAAGTGGAAACAGTTTTATGTTTAATTATAAAATTTTTGAATTCAAAAAATTTATAAAAAATTTTAATCAAAAAATACTTCCCAGTTTTAATACTTAATCGTAAAGTTGCATCTTTTAGAAATAAAAAATTATATATCATGATAATCCATAAACAAAATCCTGTTTGATTCCCGATAAATTTAAAGTACCTATTTAACATTTTTTTGTCGCAAATTTGTGTAGAGCAACATGTTTAGACTCATGTTTATAACATGTTGTTCTACACAGATTTGCGATAAAAAGTGTCAAACCAAGGTACTTTCAATTTATCGGGGAAAAAACAGGATTTTATCCATGGATTTTCATGAAACAAAATTTATTTTATTTCTATTATATGCAGCTTAAAGGGCTGCATGAACAACTTCCTTCATAAACATACTGAAATGTTTATTCAATGAAGTTCGTATTCAAACAAACTTCAGACCACTGAACAGAACACACTGTTGTTTTATTCATGCCATACTAGCAAACACATTTCGTTTCATATGGCAAACACAAAGACTTTGTTCAATGAAACGACTTTTGTTTTACAGTTTTCACTCTCTCTCATTTTTTTATATCAATACTCAATAGCAATGTTGCCACTTAGTAAATTTATGTATTTTTTTCTTTTTTGTTACCTTTACAAAAATATGTATATGTAATTTAAAAAGCTTTTTTTAAATTAAATTAAGATTTTTTTCCTAACAACTTTTTTATGTACTTCCAAGCAAAACACATTGCTAAAAATGTTTTTGAAAATAAAATGAAATTTTTTTGAAGTTTAAAAATTTACATACAAAACAATTAATTTACATTGAAAACAAAGTCAAATTTGTATTATTTTTATTATTTTAATATTAATGTACTTGCTCATCTTGTTGCTTTACTCTTCATGGTTACTTTTGTTTTTTTTTTTATTTTTCATTTCTTTCAACTGGCAATACTGACTTTAAAATAAATGTATTATTCCATGAACTTATTCGACATTTATTCAGTGGTTGTTTTGTTTCAGAGTTGTACGTATTCATATTCTCTTGCTTAAGTAAACAAAAACACTGCATCTTATTCGTCTTTTAAATTTCGTGTGTTTGTTGCTTTCATTTCGTAGTTATTCATGTTACTGAATACAAACGAAGCAAACACAAAATTATAATGAAAGTTTCATGAACATCATTATTAAGTTTCATGCAGATGTTTAATGCAGCTTTATAAAAAAAATTATTAAACTAAAGGATTAAAACAAAATATAGTGTGAAAAAGGGTAAAATTTTGTGATTTTTAAATCTACACAAATTTGCGATAAAAAGGTCAAAACTGTGTACTTTCAGTTTGTCGGGAATAAAACAGGATTTTATCCATGGCTTTTCATGAAATATTTTTTTTTTATTTCAAAAAGATTCCACTTAGGTCACGCTATATAGAAATTAATTTCTAATAAAATTTTGTTATTGATTTTAAGTATTCTTGTTTAGGTCATACTTAACAAAATTAAAATATGGGGTTGAAAAGATAAAATATCTAAACATCAGATTCGTGTGGTATTTAAACTAAGTCTAAACTTTTTTCTATTTCATCCAACTCCCAAAAAATTTCCTCACGTGAATGAGGTTTTATGACCGAAAACGAATACAAAGTTTTAACTTAAATACTATTTATATATCAGAATGTCAACCACGACTCAAAAAATAAATATCCTTGAAACAATGATTAGTATTGTGGTTGTTTTATTGAACTGTTAATGGGTTTTAAGCCAAATTTCGATATTTTAATCAGGCTTAATTATGATGAAAGGAATTTTACAACATGAAATGAATTAAAATAAATTGATAATTTTTCATTCTTGACTGAGCTGGGAATTGAACCCAGGTTTTCACGGACAGGTTGCTTTGACTAGTTTCGATTGTAATCACACAATCTCTTTAGAGGGGTTTGCCGTTTAACACTCACCGGCACTGAAACTTTTTTTTTAAATATGGTAGAAAGTAAAAAACACTCAAACTTTCCTATGCAAAGGAACTTATAGCTTATTAAAATTTTTACAGAGCATAAAATAAAAGTTAAAACTGACTATCTCTTTGATTCATTGTTAGTAACTGCAATCAACAATTTTCACTTTTTGCCGATTTAATACAGATACTGGTAACATTGGAATTATATTTTAAAATTAATGTTACAACAACAATGAACAAGATCCATGAGGAAAGACCATATATATAGTTCGATTAGCGGTATACTTTTTGGTTTGTTTTGGATTCTATTCCAAATTTGTATATTTGTCTATGTCATTTGTATTTGGTCGGTCGCAGGTGTTTCAAAATAAAAGTTCAAAACAAGATATTTGTTGCAAACACTTATTCATCGGAGTTTTTTTTTTAATTGGTGTAATACAAACTTTATAAGCTTTTTAAGGTCGTCACGTACGATATTGTAAGTGGTATTTAAAAGGGTATTCATTCGGTTAGCCGTTAATCGGTTAACCGATGGTTACTACCCGATTAACTAATCGGTTAATTTAAAATTTCCTATTTTCGATTAACGATTAAACCGATTAATTTCAGTCGATTAACCGATTAACCGATGTAACAACATTTTTAACTTTTTGTAGTATTACTACATATTTTTTTGTGTTTTTAATTAGTTTTTTCGTCTCATATACAAACGGTGTGTGTTAAGAAAATATGATTTCATACAAACAAAGAAGGTGTTCAGTGATCTTCATTTTAAATAACTGTTTGCTGTCAACAGCTTTTTGTTTCACGTACTTTGTATGCGTTTAGTTAACAGAATTAACCGAAATAATTTAAAAAAATTAAAACAGGAAAATCCAGGAAGAGGACAGAGAAATTAGTATTAGGGGTTGCTTTTGATTTCTTGAACATCTACGATAAATGAAAGAATTTTTTCAAAGTCAAGTTGTATCAAAACTAAAGGAAATAAACGCTTAAATATGTTTAAGATAAGTCAAATTATTTGTAGTAAAGATTATTTTATAATATTTTCTTAAACTATTGAAATAACTAATAAAATGATCTTATAGTTAATTGTTTAATTAATACATACATAATATATATTAATTAAAAAATATATTATTAATGAATTTTTGTTTGTTCGTTTTAGTTCAAGAATTTTTATTTAGTTCAAGAATTGTTGTTATAACTCCAAATAACAAATAATTTATGCATTTTTATATATTGAAATTACTTAATTTATAAAAAAAACTTTATTAATCGGTTAACCGATCAATGACAAAATTAACCGATTAAAACAAAACCTCGGTTTATTCATCAAACAATTAACTGAGCAAAGCAAAAGCCCGATTAAATGAATAGCCTAGTATTTAGATAAAATTTGGTCCAAACTTATTTTGTTGCAAGCTAAATCATCTTAACAAATATTACTGGAATCGGTTTAAATTTGACCCTAGCACCCATTCAAATACTACTTTCGAAAAAAGCTTTTAATGCCATAACTTCCTCATAAATGTTGTTACTGACATAAACATTGGCGACAATAACTTTTATGATAGGTCAGATAAAGGTCCCATATAAACCCCCTTTCCTAAATCGGTTTGAGGCAAACAAATTTCATATAGATAAATACATTTTATATAATTTTTAATGTCATACCAAAATTCTGTTCTGTCGACCATGATTGACCCTGGGTCGAAAATAAGGTAAATGCTCTGAAATGTGTTTATAAAATATGGTGTATGGTTTGATATGATCGGGCTTGACCGACTTTACTTTCTTACTTGCTTGTTTTATTTACCAAAAATATATTTCACACCTCGTAAATACTATAAGAGAAAAATCTGTCACGTACTGTATGTCACGAACGATATTAAATTTTGTTCATTATTAAGCTGTACAAAAAAATGTTTCTTTCCAATTACGGATCATAAAGGAAAAAAATGTGGTTATATTAAAAAAAATTTAAAAAAGGAAAAATAGATGACATGGAAATGCCCATATGTGAAACGGTTGGTACGGAAAAAAACAAAATCGGTGTAGTTGCCCACTATAAATTCCACGACACCGAAAAACACTTTTTACAGGACATTGGCTACGCGGGATTAGTAGCAACACCAAATTTTACGTAATAATTTTGTATATATAAATTTTTTTTTAATAATCTCTCATCCAAACGTCCTCGTGAAATAAAGTTGAGAGACCCAAAATCCGGTCAGAATTCTTACTTTGTTTTATGAATATTTGGCTTAATTTTTGTCTAAATCAATACAACTACAATTGCCATCCAATAATTAGGCAATACGGGCAACACAACAACAACCTTTTACCAAAATACTTTATTGGGGTATTCACAAGGTGTGCTATCATGGTTTATTGTCATAATGTTCTAACATTTTACAATGGTTTGAAAATATTGTTGTTGGTTTGTAAACGAAAAGTGTCTTAAATAAATAGAACGTTGCTTGCTGTGTTTATTGTGCTGTCGTAATTAATAGCACATTAAATTATGAGGGGTTGCTCACAACAGTCGTATTTTTTCATGTTATTATTTTAAGACATATGACTTTATGACACCTTGTGAATCCCTCATATATATATAAATTTTTTTAATTGTAAATAATTTTTTCTATATGATAATTGTTATTGTTTTTTTATTATTCTTAAAAAAACGTTAGTTTAATTGTTTAATTTTTTCCCAGATGATGAAACACTTTGCTGTATCAAAATATTGGAGTTAAAAAATAAATTAAATAAAAATTTGTTATATTAAACAGAAAAAAACCTCAAGCTCAATCAATTATACAACAATTTATATAAAGTATTCTTTGATATCATAGTTGGGGGCAGTGCACTAAATGTTGATTTAAATCAGCAGTGCACTATCACATAATAAAACTGCATAAAAATTAGTTTGCATTTTTTTTATCAGCTTTAGTGATGAATACTTTTTTTTTAACTACCACTAAAAAAAATTAGTGATATTGCAAATTCTTTCAATATCACTAAACGAAGATTGAATGCAGAAATCTGCACTCAATTCAAATAGTGCAAAATTTGTACTTGCAATCATAAAAGCTGCATATAAACAGACTCTCACTAAAATTTGAAAAATGTAAAATTGTATGATTCTTGTTATGATATGCATAAGAAAGTAAATTAAACAACATGTCAATAATTTGTCAATAACGGCATATCTCATGACTTTAAACATGAAACAACAAGTTTTTGTTTGTAAATTTTGTGCAAAATTTTAAGTTGCACTCAAATGAGTTAACAACAAAAAAGTTGCAATAAACTGATGATTGCTTTTTCTTAAATCAAACTATTTTTTTTTTTTGATTGCAGCAACATTTTTTAACATCACTATCACTCATGTTTAGTGAGGTTGCTAATTTTCAATTCAGCACTAACACTAACTGTGAGTTGAAACTGCAAAAGGAGTGCACTACCACCATCTATGTTTGATATATGAAATGAAACAAATCGATCCAGTACTTTATCTAGCCCCCAAGTTGGGAGATCGAACGGTTATTATTCGACCGGTTTTAACCGGTTATTTTAGCTTTGCCCAAGTCGGTTATTTTAAAATGCCCATTTTTCTAATATCGAATAAACCGGTTATTTTGGTATAATAAACCGGTTATTTTAGTAATGTTTAATTTATATACTTTTTCCTTACTCTTGTTGTAGATGTACCCGTAATTTAAGTATTTTCTAATTGAATATTGGCCAAACTTAAACTTTTTATGAAGAATGTCGAAACAAAATGTAACAAAGGTCAAAATACATTATGAACACTGTAAATACAAATCGCTTATAAAAGCGTGTGTTCTTGTAGAAAAAAAACCAAAAACTATTCAAAATTCTACAAAAACGTGTGCAGTTAAAAAGTAAATAGTAATTTGTGTTCTAAATATTAAATATATTTTTATAGGTTATCTCTAGATATTTTTCGAACGCGATTAATAAGACAAATTTAGTTGCCTGAAGTGCCCTAAAATGATAAGTTACAAAGGTTCTTCCATGTCACTTATTAATCACCTTTAATTAGTATATATTCTTGACATTAATGTGATCCAAATGAAACTTAACTCCTTTCGAAGTAGTTGTAAGGAGACGACAAATAATACTTTACTAAAATGCACTGCAATAAATAATCATTGGGTAAAATATTAGCCGTTTTGTTGCCGAGGACGAAATGCATCTCTTCATGCTGAAAACTACAACATTACGGTGGAATCAGTTTTATTTATTAAAACACCAAGAACTAAAAAACAACATTGAAGAAATCAAACAATGTCATGGAATGTTTTAAATTGTAGTCGACGAATTGACAAATATTTTACACAAAAAGAATGTTAAGTTCACTATTCGTTTCTATAATGCTGAAACAAAATAATTTGAAATAGATAATCCTGGCTAAGAGGGTTTGTTTGCAACTTTTGAAAAATATGTTTGATTTATATAGACATGCTTAACCACCAACAAATTAACACTAATTCAAAATACATTTGATAGAATATTTTAAATATTAACTTTATAAAAATCCTATTGCTTTTGCAAAACGTTTGTCTAGATCACATATCAGTCAACAGTTTCTAAATTGCATTATACAAATATCTTCTTACAAATAATGTTTAGTAAATCAATAAAATCAATTTACTGGTCCCACTTTTCTTAGATTTTATCCTTAAATATTTGTTAGGTCTGATCCAAGTCATATCTATGTATTTTGTTGGTTCCTTACCTTTGAAACTGTTTTGTTTTTATTAAAATTAACGTTTTATTTAAAAAGTTATTTGATTTTTATGTTTTTAAGTATTCGAATTAAAACCGGTTAACCGGTTATTTAAAAATTGCTTAACCGAAAACCGGGGCTTTTAAAATAGCAACTATTCGTAATATTCGAAAACCGGTTATTGAAAAAAGTCGAATAATCGATCTCCCTACCCCCAACTAAATGTACATACATTGGCCCATAATCATAGTCAAAAATAAAGTCGACTTTTTCTAAACTATACATTAGAACAATGGTGTTCACATGCATTTAAAGCCGGTTTAAGTTTTAAGTATACATTATTTTGACTATGAGTACGGGCCATTATGTTTTGTGAAAACATAATATTTTTTTAAACTTTTAAATTAGTTCTGTGGTCATCATTAAAATGAGTAAACAGTGTGCAAATGCATGTAGCCTGGGGGAAAATTATGGCATTCGATATCAATCGAAATTTCAATGCAAATTTTTGATCAATATCCAATGCAGTGATTTAAACCCTCATTTCTATTACAAATTATATTTCAACTAAATTTTTCCGAGCAATATATTGCTATATAGCAATAGTGGAACTGATCGCAGTCTGTGGCGGGAATCGAACCCGCGACCCATTCGACATTACATTGTACTCTGTTCTACGCCCTTTTACTGTATAAAAATGAACAGTATTATATTTTTATATATTTTGTTTGTTATCGGAAATAGAGACATTTTTAGCTATTTAAATTTTTTATTAAAGTCAGCGCTGCCATAATTTTTTGAAAATAGCTGCATTTTAAAAAAAACTGATTTTATCTTAAAAAAACTGCACATAAAAATTAAAAAAAAAAAAAAAATATAATTTACATAATTTGTTTTAAACATATGTGTAATAATTACAATATTAAATTATAATCGAATACCGTTACTTTGTATGGTAGATGAAAGAGATTGGAATTAAGAGAGGTACACAAGTCTTGCGATTTGTTTTGTTTCCTCAATTAATGCAAAATAACGTTCGGGGTCAAGTGAAGATACATGTCAAGTGAACACACATGAAAAAATGGTGAAATAAAAATTTTACAGTGTAAACTCAAATGCAACTATAAAAAAGAAACAACAAAAATGACAAAATGTAAACAGGGAAATAATTAAACTTTCAAAAGTACATACAATCCAAATAAACTACTCAAACGTCTTGGCAAACCTGTCAAAATTGTACGTTTGTACAATCTTTTTGCGTTGATAACGATTTAAACATGATTGTAGACAAATGGAAATGTTGTATATTTTCCAAACTGCTTCTTTTTTATTTAATCATTTAAGTGAAAATTTTGCAGGGTCAAGGAGGAAACGACGAAACGTAACGATTAAAGAGAATAAAACTTTCTTATTAACATTTATTGAAAAATAATTAATTATATTTGGGTCGTTTTATTATTAATGGAAAGTTAGTAATGGGTGATTCAAGTAGATATACTTTTTCAATAGCCTTTTTTTGACAGATCACGTGTGAGTCGTGTCATGCTGTCATGTTATTTTTGTTTAGTATTGTTTGGCATTTCATAATGGAAAGACCTACGCCTAAACAACTCTTACAAATCGTTTAACTTTATTACGCAAACTCACGTTCTGTGAGGAATGTGTTTCGTGCACTTCGCTCAAGTTATGGTCAACATTATCGGCCTACTGAGCGTACTATTCGCGTTTTGGGCCTGCCGATTGGCCACCAAGATCGTGTGATATCACACCGTTAGACTTTTTCCTGTGGGGATATGTAAAGTCTTAAGTTTATGCGGACAAACCCGCTGCGATTCAGGCCTTGGGGGAAAACATCACGAGTGTCATTCGCCAGTTACCAGTCGAAATGCTCGAACGAGTCATCAAAAATTGGACTCAGCGGATGGACTATCTGCGACGTAGCAACGGCCAACATTTGATAGACATAATCTTCAAAAAATAAATGCCAAAGTATGTTCTTTCAAATGATAATAAACATTCCCCATTAAATTTGAATTTTCTGTGTTTTTTTCTTAAAAAAAGTAGGAACCTCGAAATGGATCACGCTTTATTTCCCAAGCCGTTTGTGTTATTCGTTTGGCTCTTAAAGCTTGCCAGTGTTATACGAGTATGTGTTAAACAAATAAGTTAAGATTTTGGCTTAAAAAATAATAAATAATATAACAAATTTGAAACTAAAAAAAGTTTAATGCTAAAACTGCAAATTGGCACAATTTACAAAAAAACTTATTTTAACAAAAAACTCCAAAATTGCTCAATGTTAGAAAAACTGCAAAATGCAGATAAATCTGCACATTTTGCAACGCTGATTATAGTAGGCATTGACTTTATTTTCTTATTATTGAGCGCATTATCGTACACTAGTCAGAAAATTTGTAAATAGGTTACATTAAGGAAGAAAAATAATAACAGGAATTTCGGTGTGTAAATAAGTATTTTCTTGAAAAAAATATTGCAAAAATAAGTTTTAGGTTCTTTTTTGAACCTTTGAAGGTCAGTGTTGCATATAGTCGGCATTCCCTAAAAATCAGGGGAGCTACATGAGACGAAACCCATTATTTTTCCTGTCTTCTGCGCCATCACATTATCTTAAATACAAATTTTCAGATTTGTATCTTGCAACAAATTATTTTTGACCCTGAAAGGGTTAATTTGTTATAACTATTTTCCTATTAAGTGCAAATAACCCTTGTTTTACAATGCAACTTAAAATAAATTTTAATGTTTTTCTCAAGTAACAAAAAGCATTTCTAATTTGGTTATATTTTTTCACATTTGGTAACTTTTTCCAAAATTTTTCGCATAGAAAAAGTTGCTGCGATAAAAATTGCACCGTTTAATCGCAAGAGCAACGACGCACCAAAAAAATTGCAGCGACAAAATTCGTGTAATGTAAATGGCCACCAAGTACAAAAACAAATTTTTTGTTTTAAATGTAATTTTCTATGCGAACGTTAACGTGTGACATCGTGGGATTGGCTATAAAAGAAGTGCTTGTCCTTGCTTCATGCCTTAAAAAAGATGTCAGCCAATTGCTCACTCGTCGTTAAATACTGGACATCTTGTTCACCTTTGCTCTGCATGTCGCATGTATAGAAATACTGAATATCTATGTGTTGCGTACCCTTAGACATTTCGGGATTTTTCACCAAAGTTATCGCTCGCTGGTTATCGGTAAACATTAGAGTTGGCCAATTCTGTTCATGTCCACACTCGATTAGCAGCTGTCTGAGCCATTAAGCGGATTTAGTAGCAGCACAAAGAGCAACAAAGAAGCCTCAGTTGTTGAAGTTGCCGTAATAGTTTGTTTTCTAGTCTACCAAGCAATTGGGCTACCATTTCAAAATGCAGCATAGCCTGTTATGCTACGTCTGGCGTCTGGGTCACCACCCCAATCCACAATACATTTTGAGCTGAAACGACTTAGAATTAAAATAAAAATGAATGCCATGATTCATGGTACATTGCAGATATTTTAAAACTCTTTACCCCCTGCCAATGAGAGTGTGCTGGTTTCTCCACGTACCTGCTTAATACGCGAATGATTTAAACGATGTCAGGCCTAGTGCACACCATTAAATGCATTAGGGGCCCAATAGCTTCACGCTATGGAAATTTTTGATTGTTGCTATCATCTGACTCATTCTTTGAAAAATATCTACGAACTTCAGCAGACGTACACGCAAAGAAAAAACATGGTTGTGGTAAACATATTCTAAGAGCAACATATTATGATAAGATTCATAATTGTAGTGAACATAATACGATTATTATTGAATCATATTATGACCAAATATATTCTTAATACTACAAAATAATATCTTTCCCTTTATCCTAATTTGTTTTTATTCCCTCCTATATTATAATTTAATGTAATCATATTAAAGGGTGGTTAAATTTTAAGGGCCGATGCTGATTTTGAATTAAACACAAATTATTTAAGAAATTATTGTCATTTCTTTTTATTATGATAATATTGGTATGGTTCAATTATGTATGGAAGAAAATATCGGTTAAATGGCCGCCGCGACCTCGGCGGCCCACCTCCATCCGATGGTCCAAATTTTCGATGACGCTGAGGCATAATTGAGGCTCTATGGCGTTAATGTGCCCAATTGTCTTTAGCTCTTGAATTCTTGCTGGATTATCGACGTCCACCTTTTTTTTCAAATAAGCCCAAAGAAAGAAGTCCAACGGTGTCAAATCACATCATCTTGGCGGCCAATTAACATCGCCACGACGTGAGACAACTCGGCCATTGAATTTGTCGCGCAAAAGAGCCATTGTTTGTTAGCTGTGTGGCAAGTGGCATCGTCCTGTTGAAACCACATATCGTCCACATCCATATCTTCCAATTCGGGCCATAAAAAGTTCGTTATCATCTCACGATAGCGAACACCATTCACAGTAACTGCCTGATCGGCCTCATTTTGGAAAAAATACGGCCCGATGATGCCGCCAGCCCATAAACCGCACCAAACAGTCCCTCTTTGTGGGTGCATTGGTTTTCCGACAATGAAGGCTGTGCGAGATGATCTTAAATAAAAAAATTGATAGTTGATTGCTAGAGAATAGAAAAATTCGGTAATTTTAACACGTTGTTGTTTTCTGTATGCGTTCATTATAAATTTGCTAGAAATCAGATATAAACTGCAATTAGAGCAAAAAAATATAAAACAAAATTAAAAACTTATACATGTTTAACCTTGGTAGGTTTTATTTGCACCTCCTAGTAAAATCGTTAGAAAATTCGGACTGATTGTTAAAATTATTAAAATTGCAGGTACTTTTAAAATTAAGTATATAAATATATAAAAGGAAGGAAACCAAAAAGGGCAAAAGAATATGTTTGACTTAGCTTCGTTTTTACTTAGTAAAATATGACTTTTTAATTGAAATACGATAAGATTGAGAAGTAGCGACATGCCCAGGAGGGAACATCAGCAAAAGAAAGGGATAATGCCATCTTAAGGCTGACTCGCTTACAAAAAATGAGTTTTGTCTGCGCTGCCTAATATCACAAAGTACTTTCGCCTTATATAAAAAAATATGTATAAAAAGATTTGAAGTTGTAATACTTTGAAGATTGAATAAAATCGTCACCATTTTAGAAAAAAAAAAAAAAAAATAAATAATTGCCAAATCGGCATTTTGCTAAGTCATCATCCAGACCTGCAATGTTTGTTGCTGCAATTTTTAAAAAATTCTAATTTGAAATTGCGTGAGTGTCCAGATTGTGAAATTATAGTTTTGAAATTTTTTTCAGTTTTATCTTGTCTTCTCCGTTCTCCTTTTTATATTTTGTATATAAATACAAATACACCTGCAGCCAACTTCAAGTTAAAAACTGTGAGAATAGCAAAACAAAATAAATTTGCAGAGTACATGAAACTGAGTACCCCTCCCCAATCTTTTCACCACCCTCACCAGTAAACTCAAAAATTGCTGCAACAAAATTTGCAAGTCTGGACGATGACTAAGTTCGGATCAAAAAATTGTCAAAATGACGATAATTCGTCAAATCTGGTAGCATTGCTTACATCTCATACTCAGTGTTGCCACAACAAAAAAAAAAAAAAAATTTTACCAAAGTTTAAAAATTAAATAATAAAGTGCAATAAAAAGTACACTATTTTATTTGCACTTCAGTTAGAAAAATTTACCTTAACCTCTGGATCGATTTTTATAAAATATTGTTATTGATGGTCTGGAAGATACAATATGCTCTACAATTTTTTGAAGTTTTTCCTGGAATTAGCACCTCCCAAACAAAGCTAACATTAATTTTAGTATATTTGCAATACCGTATCAGTTACAGATTTCGAACTTTTGGAGAAATTACAGACTGAAAATGTGGAATTCATCAATAGTATACACAATTATATGTGCCCAGAAAAGCTGGTAGCACTAACACTGCACAGTGTAAGATTTTGCTAATCTAGCTGGACAAAAGTCGTTTTTTTGAGTTTAAATTTGAGTAAATATATTTATCAAATATGAAAGAGCACGTGTTATAAAATAAGAAAATGCAAAAACTTTGCCTTATTTGTCAACAATAACAATATAACGTTACTTTAAACTTGAACATTTTTGAGTGAATTAAAAACAACAAAAACACTAAGATGAAATTGCTCATTTTTAAAAGCGTGTAACATTTTATTGGAATGGAATTTTTTAACGATTCTTTTTTTTTGTTTTAAAGCTCAACTTATTCGCTGTTAATATCATGAGAATTTATTTTTAGAACTGGAAAATTCTTTTAATGCTATTTCATTTAAACAATTACTCTTTTCGCTAAAAAATAATTTCTATAATCGATAAATTCTTTTCTTCATAACGCTTCAACACCAAATTAGTTTTAAACGAACGTCTGAAGTACCTACTTTAAGGCACATATAAAATTATCTGCCGAGATTTTCCGATAAAAAAAAAGAAACAAATAATAAGTGATAATACCACATGCCACGAAATTTTTGATATATGGCTTAAAACACCCGAAAATGAAAGGCTGCACCGTTCCGTATTTTTGGAAGTACTGAATCACTACATTTATTGCAATCTCCAGAAATACCAGAAGACAACCATTAATTAGTATTGTGGTTATTTTATTGAATAGTCAATGGTTTTTAATCCAAATTTAGATATTTTTAATTAGGCTTAAGTTCATTGAATTTAATTTTCATTAAATTATTTTTATGAAGCCAGGAATTTTACAACATGAAATTAATTAAAATTTTTATTGATAATTTGCATTCTTGACAGTTCAATAAAATAACCACAATACTAATTATTGTTAACAGCTAAGGCACGAGCTATGTTTACATTTGTCCTTCAAGTTGTGCTGAAAAAGGTCAACAAGAAAAAAAGACAAAAACATGAAAAACAAAAATGTACTTTGGATTTCAAGAAGAATTCTTGACAAAAGGTACGAAAAAACAAAACAGAAGTTAGGAAGAACATGTAAATCAATTAAAATAGATAATCATTCATTCAAAAGCAAATTTCGATCTACCACGGTGAAATACCATTTGGTTTAAAGATTGATGTTTGACTATTGACGCATCCGGCTGCAATAGCCGAGTGAGTAAGACGGCAAACCCCACTGAAGAGATTGTGTGGTTACAATCGAAACTAGTCTGGGCAACCTGTCCGTGAACGCCTGGGTTAAAATCTCAGCGCAGTCAAGAATGCAAATTATCAATAAAAATTTTAATTAATTTCATGTTGTAAAATTCCTGGCTTCATAAAAATAATTTAATGAAAATTAAATTCAATGAACTTAAGCCTAATTAAAAATATCTAGATTTTTATTTTTTTGAACAAAAATAACAGTTATTTTTTGATTTTTATTTTTTCGATCAAAAATAACAGTTATTTTATGATTTTTATTTTTTTGAACAAACATAACAATTATTTTTATATTTTTATCTTTTCGAGCAAAAATAAAAGTTATTCTTTACAGAAATGTACGTGTTATAATTTTTGAGATTTCTTAAATATTTATTTAAGTGTGATCATCATTGGGATATCTTATAAATATTTAAAGTCAACCATATAATTATAACACGTACATTTCTATAAAGAATAACTTTTGTTTTTGCTCGAAAAAATAAAAATCATATATTACTGTTATTTTTGATTGAAGAAATAAAAATCAAAAAATAACTGTTATTTTTGTTCAAAAAAATAAAAATCAAAAAATAACTGTTATCATCTGACTTATATGTTAAAAAGAATCAGTAAATTGGTAAAAAAGTTTGAGGGTATTAAAACAAGAAGTGCAAAACTCGATCGTTTAACCCCCAAGTAAAACAAAATTTTTGTTTGTTTTCAGTTGAATAAAAAGTAACCTATTTTGGTTTAAAGTAAAAAGCAACGCTGCTCATACTGTCATATAAATAACTAAAAAAAAATTCATTTTTAAGGTTAAATAAAACCATTAACTTTTACTATAACGGTAGAATTTCGTACACTGACATTTAGAGGTCGCTATTAAACCACATTTAAAACTTAATCAGCTAAAGTTTTCCCCATAGTTGCATTTTCCTGTGTAAAAGCTTTCAAAGGGATGACATCAAAACAGGCAAGAAGGCAATATGAGAGAGAGTATAACGGTAACGGTGAAGTATAAAAAATGTGCGCATAAAAATACGTATGTTCAAAGAAACAGCAAATAAATGGTGTACAAGGAAAGAGAGAAAAAAGGAGGAAAATGCAAAACACGAAACTAAAATCATTTCTAAGCGAATCATATAATCACACCAAAAAAATTCAAAGACCGTAGACTTTTAGTTATCAAAAAAAATTTAAGTAATTAAAATAATACCATAATAATAAAATAAACAAAATACAAAAAACAAACACTTAAAGTATTTCAAGTGTTTAACGCAAAAGATGTTGATTACTTTATTTGTAAAAAGAGTTTAGTGTTTTTAAGACAAGAATATTAAAAAAGTGTTTGCAAAAATTTCCACACGAGAACAATTTACTACGAGTATTTCAATATGTAAGAAAAAAAAAATAAGTTTTTCTAATGCTTTTTGTTTTGTCATCATACAACAAATATTTATGTGTCTTTGGCGTTAAATATACAAACTGTTGAAGTTGTTGATTGAGACAATGAAAAAAAATATTTATTCTAATTTTTTTATGTTTTATTTTGAAATGTTATTTGGTGTGAAAATTTTTAACTTGGTAATTTTTTTTCTGTGCATATTTTAAATGAAATGGGTTGTCAATAACTCAATTTTCTTTAATGGCTTTAAAAAAGCAAATTAATGACAACATGCTATTGGGCCAGAGCTAACCGTTCATTGTATAAAGGGGGCCTAAAGTTTGGCTCTAAAGTGATTTATATTAAAAGTTTTACAGTTTTTGGTGAAATTGTGAATCATAAAATTGCGAGATTATTAGTGATTGAAAATATTTTGTAGATGTCATACACAACTATTATTTTTGGAGGCAAATATGAGTAGTCACTGATAGAAATGAATTCTCCAACTCGATGTTTGTGACAATTGTTCTTAAAGCACTTATCCCGTGACCAGTGAACACAATGTTATAATAAAAAGTAACGAATTGTGGTAGGCGAAAACAACACAAATGTATCACTTAACTGGTGATAATGTGTTTAATGTGTAGTTACTAGGGTGTTCAATTAATCGGCTTTTTTTTGTTCGATTAAAAGATTTATCTATATTTGGCATTTTTGACTTATTTGATTTAACGAATAAAATTTTAAAATTAATCGATTAATCGAATAATTCAAAATTCAGAAATTTTTTATATTAAGATTTTTTTGCGATAATTTTAGAAAAAAATTGGTACTTGAGTAAAAAAACATTATTAATTACAAGTATTTTAATATTTTATTAACAAAAAATCAAGACAAACGTAACAATTCATACTAATTGATAAAACCTTTACAAAGATAACAAAAATAAAACAAGTGTTGAGATCATATAACTTTTTATGTAGAAACAATTAAACAGATCTTTTAAAATAATCTTTTAAAAATAAAATGTATTTTTTTACTTGGAAGTCACACGATCAAGTTTTGTCTTTCCTTTTAATTTGCCATACTCTCTCACTTTTTTTGCTAACGCCCTCACTATATTTTACGTTCACTTTAACAACTGACCACAAATGCACTTTGTCGCTTTCTTTATAAAAAATATATTTCTTAAAAAAATAGATGTGCTTTATTTAAAAAAAATGTGTACTAAAAAATTCTTGTGCTTTTTTTTTACAAAATACTTTGAGTCATTTCTTTGAGTTGTTTCTTCGGTGGGGGTAATTTTAAAAATGAAATTGATTATCAAATTGAATGCAGCCAGTGACACAGCTGTCAATTCAAACAAGTTTTGACAAGCCGTTTTTGTGAACAAGTTGAAAGTGATTTATTGAACGTGTGGCTACAGGGTTACAAATATTTTTTTTGCATTTGTTTCAATAATAACAAAAAGTAACGAATAACAGCATAATTTCAGTAATCAGTAAAAATTAACTGGTTACTGGAAATTTGTTCAGTAAGCAGTACGCCCATGTATGTGAATTACTTACTGAACATGACTGTTTGGTTTGTTTATCTGACTTAAAACTTTAAAAAATTATACATTTGACAGAAAAACCATATATGTATTGTTATTCGATTAATTGGCATAAATTATTCGATTTATCCTTTAATCGAAATCAGCAATTTTAAATTAATCAAACAATTAATCGTCTGAAATTGTTCGATTAATCGATCAAGAATTAATCGACGGAACTAGTACCCTAGTAGTTACTACAGATGAGAGGCAATTGACAAAAAACTAGTCATGTGATTGGATTTTGTTCTGGTAGTGGCTGATTATATCTGGTTCTATTAGTTTATATAAAGGGGATATATCATTAACATAGTTCGGTCGGGACAATATCTGTACCAGCCAAAATTATTTAATGATTCCATTAAGGTTACTTCAGTGACCAATGTGTCAAAAGCATAAATTGTTAGAACCAGACCTGGGCCCCACCACTTTTAGACTGTCACGTGACAAGTGTGGTGTAAGTTCTCTTTACCCTTGGTTTTTAAGAGATTTAAGATTTTCTTAAAAAAATAAATTTTGAGGACGAAATGAAACATTTTTCTTCATTGCAAATGTTAAAACCTTCCCAGGTGTTCAATTTGCGAACATATGAGTGAGCGTTACTGCATGTCTGTAACTTTTTTAATTGAACTGACGAGATCGTTTAGAAAGGAGAAATCTCCGTTAATTTAATGATTTTGTTATTCTCTATTTTCGGTAAAAAAAAAATATTTTCGTTAAGAAATATTAGCGATGAATATCGGCAAAGATTAAAAAACTTCAAAGTTACATTTTTTAAAATAAATAAAAAATATAATATAAATTAGCTTAAAAATTTTATAACATGAATAAAATCGAGTAAGTATTGATTATATTTCCAAAAAAAAAAAAAAAAAATTAGGTTTTAGTTTTAAATCTTTTCATATAAATGGAAAAAGTTGGAGGTGCCAGAGCCACTCTAGTACAACATTCGGCCTTTACTTTTTGTACCCACATCTTTACATGTGGCAAGGTATTATGTGTTTGTGTTGATGTTTTTAACACATTTAAGTATAGGTTTTAGACCCACCCTTTTGTATAACGATTGACTCAGAATTAATTTCAGAATCGGTCTAACGATATCCGTCCTTCCATCCGGCTGGTTAACTGTCAATGTTAACCTTGTGCGCAAAGTACAGGTTCGCAATTTTGGAACCACAGGGTGTTTTTATAGAGTTATAAAAGTTTAAGTTGGCAGCATTTTTTTAACTGGCCGCCATTTTGTCAGATGTTAAGAGACTTATGTTTTGTTTGGCTTTGTAATGTGAATAGACTGACATTAGCATATTGTAACGATTTTTCTAGTTTTCGTTAAATTTTCAATTAAAATTTCAAGGATAACAGCAATAACTACTACTTTAATGTTACGCAGATACCTTCCAAATGCAAAGGAAAACTCTATACTACTTACACAGAAAAATTTTTTTTCATCATTAATCATTAATCAAAAATAAAACCAGTTTTAGTTAAAAATTTAATCAAGTTAATTAAACGTTGAATCAAGTTAATTAAACGTTGAATCAAGTTAATTAAACGTTTAATAAAGTGAATTAAACTTTTAACTGATAATATTAATTTGCACCAGTAAACAAATTAATAGTATCAATTAAACGTTTAATTCACTTGATTCAATTTTTAATTAAAATTGATGTTATTTTTGATTAATGCCTTTATTGGTGAACATTTTTTTTGTGTGTAGATGTTGGAAAAATTTTTGGTTGGTCCAACTTAGCTGCCGGTTCAAGGTGTCTTTAAGGGAGCTACGAACTAAGTCTCCATTGAATTATGTCCCGAAAGAAAAAATAGACTAATGCTCTATTTTTTATACAGAGAAAAACACTAACGACTTTTAGAGAGCTTGTTAATTTTTTATGAAATTATTTTTAATTTAATAAGTCCCCAAATATTGTTAATGAAATAAAAAATAAAAAGATATTTTAAGTGGAATATCTCATATATCATTCAAATTGCATTTAACATTTTAAATAGTGTTATATGCTACTTTTTAAGGTTTGAGGTAATCAAACTTCAATTCCGGATTTCCAAAATACTGATTTTAATTATCCCAAATCGCTAACTAAAGCTTCTCTGCTTAGCAGAGATTTCCTCCTCTATGCACCCAGAGAAAAACTATGTTTAAATATTGTCACCTCCAACAAAACTATTTTTAAAGAAAATTGTAAACATATTACGGTTAAATTTAACCATATTTTTTTCAGCGACAACCATATTATGGTTAAATGTGTCCTCCATCACGAAGGCACAACCATATAATGGTTGCCTCCGAACATGTTTTGTTCAATAATAACTAAAATATGCTTAACACTTATAATAGGATGGTTGGTTTTCAACCATAGCATGTTGCTCTTGGAGAAGAGGAAAATACTATTGTTAATTTAAAAAAAAATTATTGTCATATTTAACAATAACATGTCTAGAGGCAACCATAATATGGTTGTGGCTTCTTGATGGAGGATTCACTTAACCATAATATGGTTATCTGTGATAATAATCTGGTTAAATTTAACCATAATATGTTTACAATTTTGTCTAAAAATAGTTTTGTTGGAGGTGACCATATTTAAACATGTTTTTTCTCTGCGTGTGGTATGCAGTTGAACCTCGGTTATTCGGGCTTCTTTAACCGATTACATCTATTAACCGGCATGCTGCTTGCTTTCTTTTACTACCTCTATTATCCGTAATTTTACCTCTTTTATCCCTGCTTCGGTTTATAAACCACTATTTAACGTGTTTTACCTCTATAACCTATCCGTGCAACCAACATAAGTTTGCTTTCTCTTCCAATCGAATACACATAAGCATAATTCAAATTCGGTGATTCCCAATTTTAGTTATGTATGCACTCGTGGTTATATGACATACATATGTAACACGTACTACCTAAAAATACCTTTGTAAAATGTAGACGAACACTTCAAGTTAAAAAAATATGTAATTTTTTATGTTTTAATACTATATCTATTAACCGGGGTTTTTTTTTTTGGATTTTCCATGCCTAGTCCGGTCCAGTGCGACCCGAATAATCGAGGTTCAACTTTATTACAAATACTGGCTTCGCTTATATTTATATACAAGATTTTACGTACAAGTTTTTTGTGATGTGACGACTTGTTTCATTTTTAAAATAGGGACTAACATATAAAATTGTAAAATAAGTTTCCATTTATGCACAAAAAAAAAAAAAAAATAAAAATTGATTTTAATTAAAAAATGTGTGATATAAATTATATTTGCACCAGTAAACAAATTAATGTATCAATTAAATATTTTTTGTTTATAACAACATTTTCTTCAGTAATGTTGTTGATATAAGTAAACGTTTAATTCACTTGATAACATTTTTAATTAAAACTGATATTATTTTTGATTAACGGTTTAATAGAAACAAAATGGCGAGAATTTTTGCTGGTGGGGTTTAAGTTCATTTTTGTTCTGGGTGTTATTTCATATTTTTTTGTATTTATTTAATTTTCAAAATTAGGGTTTTTATTCATTACAAACTAGTTCCTTAATTTTCAGGACTAAGATCATTTTTGTTTTCCGGGCTTAGTTCATTGGGAACCAAGATCGATCGTGGCACCATACTGCAGTCATTAAACGTTTTTGTCTTATATACCGAACTTTTTATGTATTATTAACTTTTCTTTCGGTTTCTCCTTCTTATTTTCTTTGTGCTTAAGTTTTCCCATTTCGTAAATAAATAGGATGTTAAAGAAATGTCAAAAAAAAAACTTTGCTGAATTATGCTGAATCTACACAAATGTAAGTGAGAGGCAGAGCGAAAGCTGGAGTGATTTATACTAAGTGTTACTACCTATTGAAAAAAAAAACAACTAAACTTAGAAAAGCTTTCTTATTAAGCTAAACCAAAACTTATTCAGCATTTTAAACAACACTCATAGACATCCTACCTAAGGAGAATATTCATAAGAATTTTTTTACAGTTAGTCCTTCATTGAACTCCTTGGAAAAACGTATTCAAACGCGCTTAAGAAAACGTTGCAATTAAAAAAGAACAAAAGTTAAAAAGTAAAATATTTAACATAAAAAAAAAAAAATTCTCAAAAATATAAACACAGATAATTTTAAATAAAAAAAAAAATTTTTTTTTTTCAAAAACAATGAAAGAAAGTTTTCAAGCTTAAATGGTATAAATAAATAATAGGAATTAGAATAGACTGTGTTTAATTTTTTCTTTTTATAAATTTATTTGATAATTTTATTGGTTTAGTGTATGTGTGCGTGTTTAAGAGTGTGTTTGTGCTGTAAAAACATAAATGGTGCGTGTTGTGCTAAAGCGTGCTACGAACTCACACACTTAAAAAAGTTTAACAGTTATATACTTTTGCAAACACACAGACACACACATTCATACACTTGACATCCAAATCGTTTTTGTTATTTCCGTTTTAAAGTTTTTAATACAAACACACGTACACAACCACAAAACAAAACCAACAATTTGCACAAAGAATTACACACTTACACCAATAGAGTCCTTTATTGCTCACACACATTCACAAGAATCTACTAAGTTTTTTACAACACTAGAAAAAATTCTTCATCTTCAGACCAGACGGACCGACCATCCTGCTGATTTGTTATTTCTGTTTCAAGTTTCTTTCTATTTCTAATTATTTAGTTTTTTTTTCGTTTCTCTTATTTAAACAAGTGTGTATAAACGTCTTGTTGTATTTACGCATTTTATGGCGCCTTAATAACAATGAAAAGTTGAAAAAAAATTCAGCAACTCCCCCTTTTAATAAAAAAATAAAAACTTTCAATAAAATCAAATAACAAAACACCCAAAAAAATAAAAAATAAATCTCTAAGTCTTAAAGCTGTGTGGGAAAAAGGTAAAATACCAATTAAAAAAGATCAAAAAAGAAGAAAAAATAACCTTGAAAGTTTGGGTTAAAATAAATGTCTTAAAAAAGTATTAAAATATCTTACTAAAACCAAAAGTGTAACATTTAAATAATTTTTAAAAAAATAACCAAAAAATCAATAAAAACCGTAACGAAAACAAATAAATTTCCTTTGAAATTGTTTTGATCTTCCCCTTCTGCTGTTGGTTGGCGGAAACGGAAACCCAAAATTGGTTGTACGTACAACTTAATTAAATTGACATTCTTCTTTCTTTGCTTTCGGTCTTTAGTATTTTCTGGCTGACCACAAAAACCAAACAAATTCTGTTTTATGGATTTTTAGAAAACTTGACATTAATTACTTCTTCGTCTAAAACGAAACAAACAACAAAAAAAAAAAAAAAAAAAAAAAAAACCAAAAATTGCTGACAAACAATCAAAAAGTCCAACTTAACGGTAACACATTGAAACTACAACTTTTAATTAAACTTAAATTGGTTTTAGTGTGCGTGCTGCGTGTGTATGTGTGTGTAAATATTACAAAACAAGAAAAAAAAACTTCAACACTTGTGTGTGTCTGTATGTGTGTTCAAAACTAAAAGCACAACATAAATTTTGTGGCAAAAATGTGTCAGTTAAATCAAGGAAAATGTGAGAATTATAATTAATTACTTTGCTTTTATTGAGTTCGAGATTTGATAAATGATTAACTTTTCTCCACCATCATGTTCCTTTTTCTTATGTTTTTCATATATCTGTTTCTATTATTTCTAACTCTGATTCCATTTCTGTTTCTACCTGAAATTTCCTTTTCGAATTTACTATAAATTGTTGTTACTCTTGTTCTATTAGAGTTATAGTTTGTGTGTGTTTAGTTAATATTATATTTAATCTAATTGGCCGAATAATTTGAAAAATTACTATAAACATATTTAGTCTTAGTTTAAATTTCATTAAAATTTGTTACTTAGATATTACAAAGTTTTTTGTTATATATTTATTTTTTTTGTAGAAAAAAAGAAAAAAAAAACTAAAAAGTTCATTCCTGAATACACATACATAAATATTTTCTAATAAGCCTTTGCTGGTAGTTTTCCTCTTTATTCTTTTCTATCGTCCACCGATACTCTATTTCCAACATTTTCAGTTTCAATACAAAAATATAGATTTCTATTTCGTTGATTACGAGACGGGCTCTTACATCTGATAAGCTCTTTTAAGAATGCTTTTGATTTATGTTCCTTAATACAATTAAAATTACCCAACAACACCACAAGTAGAAGGTTGTCACAAAAATATAGTTTATTTTCGGGGTCCTTGAATGAACGCTAAAAAGTATACATTTCTGATATTTCTCATTAATGAGAAAACTCAAATTTTTCAGCGTTCATACGCACTCATAAATGAACGATCAGTGAACGTTTTGGTACTCTGTTATAAATCGATTTAAAACATATTCATTTACCTGTCAGTCTGTTAAAGTGAGCGTCTACATCTTCGAATGAATCAACAGGAAATAACGATTTTGGTTTGAAAATTGTTTCTGAGGTTGTCTCTGTAAGACACTTACCAATTATGAACTTTTTAGCAATTAAAACGCGCTGTTCTTTAGTAAAGCGGTTCATAATCGAAATAACCACATGTGACAGCTGCGAAAAAGTTGTCAGTTGCACAAATAAAAAATATACTTGATTTACTGAGAATCTTGTTGCTATAGTTTTAAATTAACAAAAAACTTATGCAGAAATTCATCAAACAACTAAATTTCTTCATCACTCGAATTTTAATCTTCTTTAAAAATAATAATTTTATGTTCCCTAAAATAAAACAGATATTTCTAAATTTGTCTATTGAAATGGGTTTTCCGAAGACCTCATATATGATGGGGTATTGGCTGTTAAATATTTCTGTCATATCTGCTCCTTTTAAAATCCAGCCAGATCGGTCCATAAACGCCTGAGCAAAGAACAACGACTGCATCCATGATCTTGTTTTTTGATACCCATCACCGAAAGAAAATTAATTGATCAAGTTAGTGTTTTTTTATTTTTTCATTTAAATGCTTTTTGGCGTTTTTTGACAAATAAAAAATAAATGTAAAGCGAAGTTGATTTAACGATGTCCGCCTGTCTGTCTTTTTTTTGTGTATGTCTGAAGAACGGAAACAGCAAAAGTTTCCAAATTAGGTACAAGCATTTTGGTTATTGATACACAACGTCCGACAAAATGTGGGTTGAATTGGAGAAGTGGACGTGGCAGAATAAAGTTTTAGTTATATCCACAGAACGGTATTAATGTAGGGGTATATGAGATTCGGCATAGCCAGATATATTACTACGTTTCTTATTAATGTGTTTTTTTGAAATGCAGATATTCGGATTTTTTTTTTTTTTGATTAGCTTTGAAAAATGATATCCTTTAAGTAGGCGCCATTTTCTGCTACGTGCTTTTTTAAACATATTTTCCATAAATTTTAACATAATATCAGGTGTTATAGCCATGATTTCATTTTGAATGTTGTGTTTTAGTTGGATGATGGCTTTTTGTTTGTTAACATACACTCTTTTTTTTTCAAATATCCCCAAAGAAAACTGTAAGGATTTGTTGAATCCGGTGAACGTGAAAACCAGTTAAAACCGTTTGTTTGCGAAATATAGCGTTCGCCGAATATGTCGCTTACCAAAGACATTATGGCACCGGCAGTATGTCCATCTTGTTGAAGGGTTTTCCAACAACATTTCTCAAACTCGTTACAGCACCGTTGAGAGAGATTAAAACACAAATGTTCTTTTGAAAAAATATGGGCCATCTGTCTATCCTATGGGATGATACACCGAAACAAGCAGTACCCAAAAGTGAACGCAAAGAAAACACTTTTTTCACCTCCAATAAAATTACTATTAAAGAAACATTTTTAAACATATTATGGTCACTTTTACCGTATTATTGTCACCATATAACCATAGTTGATTTAGTCATCAATCAAAAAGCCACAACCATATTATGGATGCCTCGGAATATGTTGTGGTTAATAATAACAGTAATATGTTCAGCACTTATTATTTGTATGCTTTTTTTTTTTTCTCTTTTTCAAGAGCAACATGTTATGGTAGACAATATTATAGGTTTTTATATCATTTTTATTATTAACCATAGCATCTTCACCCAGAGAAAAAATATGTTTAAATATGTTTAAATATGGTACATGCATGTTCTGAAAATCACGTGATTTCAAATCACGTGCTTTTAAAATCACATGTGTGTTTTTGTGGTGCTCTGAAAATGACACCTTTTTTGTGTTTTGCGGTGTTCTTTTGGCAATTGAAAATCATACCATACAAAAACGGAACACTACAATACCACAATTGTGATTTTAAAAGCACATGTGATTTCTGAAATCACGTGATTTGAAATAAAGTGATTTTTAGAACAGGCCTGATACTATAGTTACTTTAACCATATTATTGTCATCGTCAACCATATTATTGTTAAATTAGTCCTCCATCAAGAAGGCCAAACCATATTATGGTTGCCTCCGAACATGTTTTGGTTAATAATAACTAAAATATCTTTAACATTTATAATAGCATGATTGATTTTCAACCATAGAATGTTGCTCTTGGAAAAGAGGAAAATACTATTGTTAATTTTAAAATTTTTATTTAACCATAACATGTTTAGAAGCAACCATAATATGGTTGTGTCTTCTTGATGGAGGAATAATTTAATAACAATATGGTTATCGGAGACAATAATATGGTTAAAATAACTATAATATGTTTAAAATTTTTTTTTTTTAAATAGTTTCTTGGAGGTGACCATATTTAAACATATTTTTTCTCGGACGCAAACATAACTGGGCTGTGGAGTCGGAGTCAGAGTTGAGGTGTTTGTACCGGAGTCGTTGTCGGAGTTGAAGTACCTACAAAAACTCGCGACTCCGACTCTAAAATTTTTCGGCATAACAAATTTAAAAATATTTTCTAAAATTTTCCAAAATAAAAATTCTTTGAAATTGGCGATGCAATATTTAAAATATCGATTAGAAATTGTTATAGAATAATTTTCTTGCTATATTTAACAACATTCAAAAAATTTCAGCGGATGGGGTCGGTGTCACACAGCCCTGCAAAATATGTTTGCGGCTTCCCAGCTAGCACAGGCTAATTGTTAGACGATTGTGTTTAATAGACAACTCCTCAAAGAATCTTTTGATGATGATCTGAGGAGTAAAGGCAGAATTAAGGCCGCTTTAGCCGACCGTAAATGTAATGAACTGCAATGTAACGTACCGTAACGTACTGTAAGCTCGTTTGTGCACTTATAGAACATGTAAGAACGTGTCATCTGTTTTTTAAAACATAAACAAAAAAACATTAGTATACATAAAACAACATACACAGTGATGGGAATTTAAAATTTTCAAATGGTGACCGCTTTGCAGGAAAAGTACCAAGTGATTTAAATGGTATTAAAACTGTATTTCTTGAATGTATAAATACATAAATAATTAATTATTTGTTATTTATATTATAGATTTACAATAAACAAATATGTATTATAGCATTTACATACACGTTTACTTATATTATTTTGAAAATATGCATACACAAAACTAGGTTTTGATACTATTAAAAACCACAGTTTTTATTGTTTGTTTATATGTATGCATTTTTTTTATTTTATACATCTAAACATATTTGTATAAATGATAATATGTATTTATTGTAAGTTATTTTGTCAAAAGTCCACAGATATTATTACTGTGAAAAGTACCACAGAAAAAGAGTGGATTTACCCGCATTCCATTTAATATATAAGCAGCCCATCACTATCTACCGCTGTCACATAACCTCGTAATGAAATTCTATTTTCTACAGGTTGGCACGTTACGGTTAAGTGACATTACAGTCAGTTAAGCATTTGTATTGCTTTCCATATAACAGAAACGATCAGCTGTTTACATAACATTTACATTTCTACATTTACGGTCGGCTAACGCGGCCTTTAGTTTGTACGTTCTGTTCTGTTACGAATCAGCTGTTTTGTTTCTGTTTAATTGAAAGTCTGTATGTGTGGTTTGTTTTTACTTTTTCGTTCTGTTCTGTTGCGGACAAATCTGTTGAAATTAAAATTTAACGTTAAGTTATGGCCAAAGTGCGCACGTATTAGTTTGTTGTGATATGAAAAAACTGTAATTTTTTGTTTAAAGCTAGAAAAGTTCGTTTTAATTAATGATTTTTTGAAAATTGACGTATTTTTGAAACAAAATATTAGTTTTTTATATTTTACGAACTTTTTTTTTACAATTTCAATGCTTTTCTTTTTAAAAGCAGATGATTCCTTTCACAGAAAAAGTAATTACAAAATATTTGCTACAGAAAGGAACGAAACAGAACGGCAACGGAAAGTAACAACTAGTGAGGCCTTAATTCACAAAAACATCTAAACTTTTTTTATTTATTACTTTTTTATACATTTTCTAAAACGCTCGTCTGTAAATCATGAAAGGTTTGCCCTGCAAGTCCTAAAATAATATTTTAAAGATTATTTCAAGAGTACACAGAAAAAATTTGTTCTAAATTCATAATATCAAGCAAAAAAGTTGTTGATTTTGCACCTATTACCAAAATGATTATATTGATTACTAAAAATTTTAAAATTTTGAAAACATATTTTCAATAAATGATATTTTTAACTTTAATTAAAAAAGTGATCAAAAAACTTTAAAATTTTAAACAATGTGTTAATTTATTTAAATAAATATTGACAATTCCCAACAACAATTCTACATGTTTAAATTATTTAATTTTAAACGAAAAAAGTCAATTAAGATTTTTTGTTATTTAATTAAAATTTTAATTGAAAATTTATTTCAAAACAACTAAAATGTTAATTGGAACAAAATTAAATTTTAAATTTTTTTCAGCTAAAAAAATTATTGATTCAATTATCACATTAATTAAATTAAAATACTTTTTAAACCATTTTTTTAATTGATAAAACACTTTTTTCTGTGTACATAATGACAATGATAATTACAATAGTACAAACAACAATGTGGTAATTGGTTTTCTTTTGCCAAACCATCATCGAATAAACCTTCTGCGACTCTCTGTATAAATCTTATGACATTACTGAGCTACATAAATAAGAGCGTATCTTTAAACATGAAAACTTTATTGCCAATACAATTTGAATTAAACAAACCGACGTAGCGATCTTTCAAATAAGATTTTCCAACCAGCTGGTGTTAAATTCGCGTTCGTTTTATATACATTGCTTGAAAATGAGAAGTTTTGACATGAAAAAAAAACGCTTGACGTTTTATATTATTTAGCTGGCTCTGTTATACGGCTGAGCATTTTACGATCCTTTACATGCTTTTTGAAAGACTCGTAAGATAATCGTTACACACATTTCAAACGATTACCTCTACGATAGCTCACACATGAATGAGTTACTCCCGTGCGAAGAATCTTCTACGATTAAAAAAATGCGCTCGTCGACGGTCAAAAAAGACTCTTACACGATCGAAAATGCTATGTTATTCATGTATGACTGATTTAACCATAATATGGTTGTCGGTGACAATAATATGGTAAAACTAGCCATAATATGTTTGCAGATTTTCAGTAAAAAATAGTTTGGTTGAATGCGAGTAACCCTATAGAGAAAAATGTTTTCTTTGCAATTAACTGCTCGTAGATTCTCCGTAGGCCAAATCGTGCAGTTTTACTTGCTGACGTTCAATAGCAAAAAAGCTTAATCGATCCTTATCAAATTGTGAATAAAGTCTGGATTTTCGTTGGCTTTTTTACGAAAAAAAAAAAAAAAAAAAAAAATCCCAATTGTGTTGGCACATTTTCGATTGTGTAGTTAATCATATTAAATTCCTCAAATTGTCTTTAGAAAATGCCGAGAAAAACAAAGAAATATGGCCCATATGGCTCATTCTGCACCGCACTGTATATGCAAAATATTAAATCTTTTGAATTCTTGCAACATATCGTCGGCTGATAATTTAATTGTCGTATGTGGATTCCGATAGTTTCGAGTAAATTGAGTTTGAACACATTTAATTTGAAAATTGGTTCAGCAAATACCACATACGACAAACTCAACACTCCATATCTCGAAAACCGTATCAGGTATTACGATTACGCCAAATGAAAGATCAGGTCGGAAAACATAAAGAATCGATCTTAACTCAAAACCGTAAAAATCCACATACGACATTTATATTATCAACCGACGATATCCAAGAACTTATTTTTCAAGCAAAAAACTTGCCTTGATAACTGTATGTGTAGTTAAAAAAAAAAAACGGAAAAAATATATTTTTTTACATTTTTAAGCAAATCTAGAAAACTCAAATAAACTAGCTCATAAATAAAGCCAGTAAACTGATTATGATTTCGTTTTAACCCTCTAAATGTCGGAAACCACATTTTTCGAAGTCGACTCCCAAACCTTATTGCTAACAAAGTTTTACTTGGGGTGTGTGTGAAATGGTAGCAAAGTTCTCCTGGAGGTAAAATTTTGACACTGTTGAGGTGAATAAAATTTCAGTAGCCCTTGGGACTAGTATACATTTTGACATTAGCATAGTAATTTTTGCCAATTTTAATTCACCATACAACTTTGTTACCGTTTAACACACACCCTTAATAGCAATATTTTATAAAAAGGTGGTGCAAACATATTCTTAAATTGATCCAAATGTCATCTATTATTGGTTACTTCACCAAGTTAGTACAATCCTTAAGCCATTAGAGGGTTAAATTGAGGTAGTTTTTTATTGCATGTTAAAATAACATTAAATTAAAAAAAAATATTTTATAGTTATCGGTTTTCTTTTGCCTTCTAAAGGGGTTAATTTAAACGACAAATAAAAAAAAATATTAAAAAAAACATATTAATATTTGTTGTAAAAAAAAACTTTTTTAAATTTGCATACAATTTAAATAAAAACTATAATTTCATCGTGTGTGTGTAATAACATTTTTAATGAATAATTTTTGAAAGTAGAGTGTTTTAACATTTTTTTTTTTACCAATTATAATAAAAATTTTATTAAGTTTCAATGTTGTTACTTTGAAAACCGTTAAATGTATTAATTAAATTAGTTAAATAAATAAATTCATACTTATTTAATTACCCGATATTTTCTTCCTTTAATTTAGTTGTGTTATTGTGAATGCATATTTACGTTAAAAATACATTTTAATTAAAATTTAATAAAAACAAAACATGTTTTTATAAAACTTTTTAATATTTTTCAACTCTTGATTTTCAAACCACACAAAAATTCAATAAAACTTTCATTGAATAAATAAATAAACATTTTATAAAATTTTAAACGAAATCCAAACTGTAAAAAAACTAAAACACTTATGAAAATAAAAAATCTTTTGGCAATTTTTTAAAGGTAAGTGTTTATAATTACAAATTCATTAGTACTTTAAAATGCAAATTTTCGACAGGAAAGATTTTTTCCATCCCATAATTCATCCGTTTAAATCACTGCATTGGCAACAATTGTTATAAGTAAACACCGAATGTCTACAAATGATGTATAGGGTGGGCCAACTAAAACGCACGATGTTAATTGTAAATAAAACTAAAAGTTTTCAGAGAATTATCTTATTATTATAGTTATATTAATATTTATTATGATACAAGGATCTATGAGAATGATGTGGGACACAAAATATCGCCTAAATGTTCGCCACAGCTTCGGTGGTCCATATTTTTAATGACTCTGAGACATAATTGATTCAGTGTCGTTAATGTGCCGAATTATCTCATTCTTTAGCACTTGAATTGTTCTTGGCTTATAGACGTACACTTTTTATTTTAAATATTCCCAAAGAAAGAAGTCCGACAAAGTCACACTACATAATCGTGGCGGCCAATTTACATCGCCATGACATGAGATAACACGGCCATTGAATTTCTTCCGCAAATGAGCCATTGTTTCGTAGGCTGTGTGGCAAGTGGCACCATCCTTTGTTGGAACCCCATATCGTCCAGGTCCATATTCTCAATTTTTGGCTACAAGAAGTCCGTTGTCATCCCGCGATAGCGAACACCATTCACGGTAACTGACGCCGCCAGTCCATAAACAACACCGCAAGCATGAACAGGTGTTTTCACATTTCCGACAGACGCGATTTGCTGAAATTTGCGCACAGTTCTCACGAAGTGCCCGAAATGCATTTTGATTTGAACGCCCATTTTCCCAAACGGCTTTAACACTATCAAATGTGTACGTCTCCATGGTTGAATTTTTTAAACACTAAAACAAAGAAATGTCAAATTAAGTTGAACAAAAAATTTGACGTTGATTAAGTTGGGCAAAAAACAATTAACATCGTGCATTATTGTTGGACCACCTTTTATTAAGACGACTAGAGTAGAAACACTCTAAGAAAAAAACAACAAATATTATAAAATTCCGTAGGTGTTAAGTTACAACAAAATAAAAACTCATTTCTTACTGCACAATCATAGAGTAGTTAGGTCTTTTTGACAGCTGAGTTAATGAACCCCTACATTTGCAATATTATTGAGTACTTTGTGGCTGTTGGTGCTGCTCCACATTATTTAAAAAGTTGGGCAATATAAAAACAAATATCTGGCGTAATTTTTATTCTTTTCGTTTATAGTCACTACCTTTTTTAGTCACATAAGCGATATAGTCGCTTTTATATTTATTTTCATCCGCTATAAGAAAATTTAATAGAAAGTATTTACGGTATCGTCCATTTAGCGATATAAGCGCATTTGCCATCTAAAATCAGCTAGCAAAAAAAAAACGTTCATCTCTTGTTAAGGTACGGCTGTTACTTGTTTCTCTCTCTCTCTCTTTCTCTCTCTATTCTAGTCGTTCTTCTATTCCCAACAGTGATGCCAACTTAGTGCTTTTGGCACTATTTATGGTGCTTTTTCATTCCTCGAAACGCCAAAATTTTATCTTTAGTGCCAAACTAAGAAAAAGCACTAACTTGGTGCTTTTTCAATTTTTCATTAGTGCCTTAAGTGCTTTTTACAATTTTTAATTTTTTCTACAATTTTTTAAATCCATTATGCAGTAACAATTTTGTTAAGTGTAAAAACATTATTTTAGTATAGCAACTGTTTATTAGGTAAGCTCACACAAAGGCATCACCTAAACTTGCAGTTTTTGTTGCAGCAATTAATTAGTTTATCGGTGAGAGAGTTGAGAAGATTTGGGAGGAGTACTCAGTTTCATGTACTCTGCAATCCTGCTTTGTTTTGTAAATCTCACATCGGTTGTTAATCGCAATAAAAACGATGTAATTGTTTCCGTTACACATTCACACATAAGAATTTTAATTGGAAAAATCAATAACGAACAGATCTTTTTGGATAAAAGGCAACGATTTTAAAGATTCAATAGAACAAAATCCATTTTTAGATTTGTCTAATTTTGTAGTAAGAATTTTAAGCTTGTCATACTCTAACGTAGAAGTTGAAAGAACATTTAGTTCGTTGAACTACAGTTACTCCAAAATTAGAAACGGACTATCCTTGAACTCTATTAAATCTATTCCTCACATTATATATGAACTTTGTCGATCAAATTCATGCTGGTATGATTACACTCCACTACCTAGTGTCTGCACTGCTATCTTTTGCAATGAAACATACCAAAAATCAAAATATTACTTAAACACTGTTTATGACCCAATTCAAACACAACTTATGATGATCCAAATTAAAGTTATGTTCGAAAATGGTCCTACAACAAAGCCGCTGCCATTTTTTTTTTTAGTATTTAGTAACTTGTTTTGTGTTCAATTATCGATTAAATTAAAAAAAATTGCTTAGTGCTTTTTTTTTTTGCTTGAAACAGTGCTTTGTAGTGCTTTTTTTACATTTTAAAGTGCTTTTTGCTCCAAAAAAGTTGGCATCACTGATTCCCAATGCTATCAAATACCGAATGTTTCGGTTCATCAGCCGATCTTTTTATTTGTTAGGCGGACACGAAAGTTTCTATTTTTTTTTTCTGACGAGACCAATGAACAAAAATTTAAAATATTTAGATATCATTATTTTAACATATTGATGAATCATATCGTTACCTAAAATGTAAAAGTCCCTATCTAACATTTTGAAAATTTTATAGATAGGACCGTTTGATTTTTATAAATAAGATCGCTAATTTGTGTCGATAGCTTCAAAACATTTGTTTTGTTGCCAGAGAACAGAATCAAGGAAAAACCTGATTTTTAATTTTTGGTTAGTTAGGGCCTTTTGCGTTTGACATAACGATATATGAGTCCTTTTTTTTATCGGTCAAGTGATAAATCAAATTCCAATCATTATATGAATCCTTTTTAATAGCTCAAGTGATAAATTAATCTTTAATCATCAAAAGTGATCTAAGAAGACTCATTTAAGTCAGTTTTACAAAAGTTATCATCAAAAAAAAAAAAAAAAAAAAAAAAAAAAAAAAAAAAAAAAATCGTTAAACGGAAAATGTTTGATTTCCAAGCACTTCACTTTATTCATTTCTTATACCAACACAAGATTATTAGACAATCTGTGAGTTAAAATCTGATTTAATTAAACTTGTAATGTGAACACAAAATCAGCTGGTATTAGTTTTAATGTTAAAACCAGGTTTTGACTTTAGATGTCGAAAAAAAATTTAACACATTCTGTCATATTTTCAAATAGAAAATCACGCTTATATAAACTAAATTATATTAAAACAAATTCCACCCATTTTCAATACTGGTTAAAATTAATATATTTGCAAGATATAATTTACTAATCTCACAAATCCTAAATGTTAAGATATTTATTTTAAAACGTTTAAAATACTACAATAAAAACACACAACTAGATTTATGCTAAATATAGAAAATTTTTTTACTTTTTTTTTATATAAAAAGCTTCTATTTACCGATTTTTGGCGAATTTATTTATTTTTAATTTAAAATCTAAAAAAATAAAATTTTGGCGATTTTCCATATACTTATTGGCGATGAAGGGTAAACAAATCTGACAGCCCTGCATCCAATCTATGTATGTATAATCCATGTTTGCTCTCGCTAAACAGAAATATGATAAAGCCACTAAGGAGAAAATTAGTCGGGGTTTTGTAGTTGCTAGAGCTACTGTGCCTTAAGACGTTTTTACCGTAATAGCCATGCAAGATTTCTATAGTATTTCGGCCCTCGATTATTCGAAGGGGAACAACAAGATTGTAAGTGCTTATGAGAAATATTATACTTTTTTATACACACTCCTCTGGGTACTTTATTATGTAGTAGACATTGTAGTTAGTTTTGACAAATGCCCGTAATTTCTACAAAAAGAAAGCTGATCGTGTTCGTACCTAACAGTTATCTTTACCTATTTCAACGTTTATTTGAACTACGTGTTTTTACCTTAAGTTTTCTTTTTAAATATGGAAGCTCTTACACCATAGATTTCTATACACAGCCAGATTTATTTTTGTCGAAATTACGGGCATTAAGGGTTAATTATGGAACCTTTGCATTTAAAGTAAAAGGGATTTAAAAATGTAAATGTTTCGCTTAACCCATTTGCGCCCAATTTTTATTTTTAAGGTTGTTAGCTAATTTCGAAAAATATAATTTTATTTATTTCAATTTATTCAATTATTAATTATTAAATTATTTGTTCATGTCCCCAAATGGGATCATTGGGCGCTAATGAGTTAAGGGCTGCGAGGATATAAATTTTTCAAAGAACTTATTATTGAAAAATTAAAATGAAATTATGAATGTTTGAGTTATTTATTCGCAAATGGAAAGTGTGTGTCTGTCAAGACGTTTGTGTATTTTATTTGGACCTGTAGCAATAACCGAAATATGCAGTGTCGGAAAAAAATTATACGACCAATATCTTCCTTCCAAACAACATGTGCTAGAACATTTACCATTGAACTTTTATTGATAAAACTTACTGGAAAATTCTTTTAAATATAACCTCTGGGCAACCAACAAATACATAAGAAGGTAAAGTGGCAAAAGGTTCCTGAAACTTGCAACATAATGTCCCTGGATACCTACGCCATTCTCGTGAAATTAATGAAGCGCAGATGCGAGGAAGAAATTTTAATTTTAAAATTAGGGAGATAACGATACGTCTTTTTGCCGATACCGATACTCAAGAAGAAATATCGCCAATACCGATACGTATATTAAATTTAAATTCAAGGTTAAATTAACAAAACTCAAGTAGAGTAATTTTCTATTATACAAAATTACAGTGTAAGAGATTATTAATATTTAAAATTGATTTAAATAAGATTTTAAAAACAACGAAATAAATTTAAATTCATGCTAAATGAATTTATTTTTTAAACAACAAAACAGTAAGGGTCTGTGCAAACTGTGCATTTTTACGCCCTCGCAAATGAACTGTCAAAGATTGTATGAGAATAATTTTACACAAACTTCGTACATTTTCCCAACAATTTAATTATTTTAACAAATTTGTCTTTTGGCTTTCCTTATGTATTTTTAAAAACAAATTTCACATTTTAATCACAAATTTCAACTTTTATTCATATATTTTTTTTAATTTAGATATTTTAATTAGGCTTAAGTTCATTGAATTTAATTTTCATTAAATTATTTTTATGAAGACAGGAATTTACAACATGAAGTTAATTAAAATTTTTATTGATAATTTTTAATTCTTGACTGCGCTGAGATTCAATTTAAATAGATAATAATTCATTCAAAAGCAAATTTCGATCTACCAGGGTGAATTACCATGATGTTTGACTATTGACGTCATCCGTCTTCAATAGCCGAGGGAGTAAAGACGGCAAACCCTACTGAAGAGATTGTGTGGTTACTAGTCTGGGCAACCTGTCCGTGAAAGATTGAGTTCAAATCTCAGCGCAGTCAAGAATGAAAAATTATCAATACAAATTTTAATTAATTTCATGATGTAAAATTTCTGTCTTCATTATTTTTTGCATTGACGTTTCTCACAAACTGATAGTTATTGTTTAAAATTGGACAAAAATTCAAAAGGGCAAGTTTGCCCATTTGCACAAATGGCAATTTTAAGTGATATTAGGAAAACCTTTAGTGTATGCGATTATTAATATTCCAAAAACGATTTTTTATTAAGAATCAAAGTATTCTCAACTTTTGCGGAGATAATATCACAACTTGAAGCAGACCTGCAGCCCATTTGACAACTTAAGTATTTCTGCGCCATGGTCTTAAATTTTTAGTATAATATATTATACCGCCAGTAAACAAACGGATCTGCGTCTCTAGAAAATGAGAAGATCTAAGGTCTAGACTTCTTATTTAGCTGAACCACAGCGTAGAATAGACAGAGGATCATTCTTCTCAAAATTTTTGTTTCCGAACTTTTACTAGATGTAAGCGTGACCGTGTCTTCAACACTTTCGGAATGTAGATTCATGTTGAGTAGCACAATAAGACGTTTTTTCGATCTATCGTCTTTAAAATTTTCTAGCTTTGTATCGAAGGTAGAGAATTATAGATAAAAAATAGATTTCATTACTCTTTATAAGTGTGACCATTTTGGCATTTTTGCAGCTAAATTTAGCATTAAAATTTTTTATTTAGCTGCAATATTTTCATTTAGCACTTTGCATTTTATTTTGCATTTTTTAAAAATGTTTTTATCTTATTTTAACCATTATTTTTTTTAAAAATTTGGATGAGTAGTTTTATTGATTTTACTTAAATTTTGACTTAAAATAGTTGTACTAAATAACATTTTGAATGAAAAAATAAATACTTCTTATCTTCAAAAACATCTTGTAAAAAAATAGAATATTAGAAATGCCCTCATCATGTTGATTGTAAATTTCTGATATTACGACATAAAAGTAAAACGAAATTTCATTTTATATAACAATAAAAATTCTATAGTGTAAATGTTTATATAATAAAATAAATAAATATACAAATAAAATTGTTTAAATTTTTGCGGCTCGCGGGCCCCTAAATTTAAAATTTAATCGCAACTACCTGTACTACATATATATTTATATGTTTTTGATGTTTTACCAAAATCTATACATTTGTTTAAATATTATTCAATTTCGTTACAAAACATGCCACTAAAATCTACCCATTTAGTTTTGAATAAAATTTCATACTGGTAAAACATTTTTTACAAAAAACTTAAAAAACATTTTAGCACTATTTAAAGCATTTTTTAAAATCATTTGTAGCATTTTTTGGCCATGTCTAATGCTAGATTTAGCTCTAAAAATTTTTAAGATCTGGTCACACTGCTCTTTAAGCCCTCAAATCTTTAATCCAGAGCTAATGCTACATAAGTCACCAATTTATGGGACTCTGAACTATTCTGCATCTCAGTTTATTCATTTAATGTATTTTCTTATAATGTTCGAAGGCTATTAACAAGCGAAATATCATCAGAAAATGTAGCAGTGGATTTGCTTATTGATATTGTAGTCTCTTTAAAGTAACCCAAAATTTGTAGCGAAATGATTTTGTTTTTTTTAACAATAATCATTAAAAATGTGCAGAAAATTCTTAAAACGTACAAATACATACAAGATTTATCAATGAGCGAACGTTTTACCATTATGGTGCCAAGCAAAACGGCTGATGCTGCAGGTCCACACCAAGCGTTCAATGCGTTTATGCCTAAAAAGTCGAAGTGTAAAATTGTATTGACAAGTTACTAGGGAGATCGAACGGTTATTATTCGACCGGTTTTAACCGGTTATTTTAGCTTTGCCCAAGTCGGTTATTTAAAAATTCCCATTTTTCGAATATCGAATAAACCGGTTATTTTGGTATAATCAACCGGTTATTTTAGTTATGTGTAATTTATATACATTTTCCTTACTCTTGTTGTAGATGTATCCGTAATTTAAGTATTTTCTAATTGAATATTGGCCAAACTTAAACTTTTCATGTCAAAACAAAATGTAACAAATGTCAAAAAACATTATGAACACTGTAAAATACAAATCGCTTATAAAAGCGTGTGTACTTGTAAAAAAAACCAAAAACTATTCAAAATACTACAAAAACGTGTGCAGTTAAAGAGTAAATAGTAATTTGTGCAAGATAATTCTAAATATTCAATATATTTTTATATAAAGGTTATCTCTAGATATTTTTCGAACGCGATTAAAAAGACAAAGTTAAGTGCTTGAAGTGCCCAAAAATGATAAGTTACAAAGGTTCTTCCATGTCACGACTTATTAATCATCACATTAATGTGATCCAAATGAAACTTAACGCCGTTCGAAGTAGTTCTAAGAAGATGACAAATAATACTTTACTAAAATAAGCTGCAAAAAATGAATTATTGGGTGAACTATAAGCCCGTTGTGTTGCCGAGGACGAAATGCCCGTTAAGGCACTAAAAACTCTTAAGTAGTTCTAGCATCTCTTCATGCTGAAAACTACAACATTACGCCGGAATCAACGATATGGGAAAAATTTCTACCAGTTATATTTATTAAAACACCAAAAACTAAAAAACAAAATTAAAAAAAACAAACAATGTCATGGAATGTTTTAAATTGTAGTCGGCGAATTGACAAATATTTTACACAAAAAGAATGTTCAGCTCACTATTCGTTTCTATAATGCTGAAACAAAATAATTTGAAATAGATAATCCTGGCTAAGAGATTTTGTTCGCAACTTTTGAAAAATATGGTTGATTTATATAGACATGCTTAACCACCAACAAATTAAAACTCATTCCAAATAAATTTGAGAGAATATAACTTTATAAAATTCATATAACTTATTTGCTTTTGCAAAACGTTTGTCTAGATCAAAAATCATTCAACAGTTTCTAAATTACATTAAACAAATATCTTCTTACAAATAAAGTTAAGTAAATCAATAAAAAAATTTGAAAAATTTAGCTAAAGTTTGATCAATTTACTGGTCCCACTTGTCTTGGATTTTATCGTAAAATATTTGTTAGGTCTGATCTAAGTCATATCTGCATATGTATTTTGTTGGTTCCTTACCTTTGAAACTGTTTTGTTTTTATTCAAATTAACGTTTTATTTAAAAACTTATTTGATTTTGGTGTTTTTAAGTATTCGAATTAAAACCGGTTAACCGGTTATTTAAAAATTGCTTAACCGAAAACCGGGTTTTTTAAAATAGCAACTATTCGTAATATTCGAAAACCGGTTATTGAAAAAAGTCGAATAATCGATCTCCCTACAAGTTACACATTAAACGCGGAAAATACATATACATATTGAAAGCATGAAGGACTACTTTCTACTTTAGCATGCGTCTCGAAAAAAGGAAAAACGCGCGGTGTGGACCGACCTCCAGCTTAAGAATTCAAAGAAGCAATTTATTATTCTGTTTGATATTTTGCTATTAGTTGTTATGATTTAAAGTAAATATCTCATTTTTTTTTGTTTTCGAGTTTTTACTGCATATTTATTGCGCATAAAACGCGTTTTAAAAGCATATTTCTGGTTTCCCTGGTGATAAGTAACTCGAAAAATTTAATTCTTAATTATTTATATAAGTTTAATTTATTTCCATTTATTTTTTAAGCTATTTGAATTATAATTGCTTAAGGGTGCTTTACACACACTATTATACTGTGCATTAACACATTTAAAAAATTCAACTAAAACAAGTGTGATAGTGTGAATGGCAATGTGTTATGATAATGACAAGTGTTACGAAAAAAAAAAATTTGACGACTTCATCTCGCTTTTCGAAATTTTTCCAAACAATTATACTTTTCATTTGGTCAGGGTTGCATTTTAACAAAAGCAAATACAACTACCCAGTAAAAAATGTGCTCTAAAGGAGCAGGTTTTATGTGTGAATTCATACCTCAAATCGCTTTAAACCTGTTGGTGGGATGCCTGATTTTTGTATGAAGTGTTGCCGGCTTGGAGGAATATTTTCAGCTGACAATAAGCGCTTCTTTTAACATAATAAAAAATGGGAATAAAGCACACATAAATGCTTTTTTTAAGAGCTAACTAAAGGGTCCGCCAAATAACTTCTTTTTTTTTTTTTTGAAAATGCTATAAAAAAAACTTCTGAATATTTTCTCAAAATTTCTTTTAATATTTGAAAGTACAATCCTTCCGGTTAATAATGGAAAATAATTTCATTCAAATGGCGTCATACCAAGGTCTTTATGCAAAATTCGTCTCAACGATGTCTCCGAAATGTACAATTGTTGAGAACGACGGTGAATTGACTTTCTGCCACACCAGCAATATTCTCGGGTGTACGCACTGTTTTTGGCTTTTCACGCTTTGGTTTATCGATTAGGATGCCAGTTTATTTCACTTTTTTCACAAGATAACGAACATATGGAGCTGACAGTGCTTCTCTTCTTCCAAAATCCGTACGCAATCTTCTCACAAATTCTGCAACATTACCTTGAATTTCAAAGTAATGTCGCAATATTTCCCAGCGTTGTTCAAGCGTATACACAACCATATTCGTTCAGCGGAATGATAAAACTAATTATCTGTCAAATCAGACATGAGCTAAGTGTTACCATTCATGAAATAAGCACTAGTTGAAAAAAAAAAACGTTAGATGGCGGACCCTATATATTGACATATTCATAAATGTTTTGATTTTACTGGTTTTAATGCCATTTTTAAGCATTTTCGTAAAACATAACATATTTTTATTTATTTTTTCGCTTTAAAACCTTCTTCGTTGTCATCACTTAAATAGCAGCTTTTGTATGTTTAATTCTTTATCATATAAGAGCTCTCTAATTGAAGCGCTCGATTATGCGCTTTTTCTCTTAAGTGCTTCAAAAAACACAAATTTTTTTTACTGGGTATTATTTCATGTGTCATAGTGTGAAATCAAACTGAAATGCTAAATTAGATTTTTTGACAGCAGCAACAAAAGTCAAAGAATTGCTATGCAACAAAGTGTTATCGAATACGTAAGAATTGTGTAATAGTGTAAAGTACCCTTTATCAATTAATATTTATTACTATGTCACCTCAAATAAAACTCGCACACCTTCGTTTAATTTATTCATTCTCTCTCTCTTGGTGTTAGAGGCATTCGCCCCCGTCCAATGAGAATCATGTTAAATAGAATAAAAAGAACTAAAGTCTAAGTTTCTTAGGACTGCATTGCCGAGATTAATATATAAAATGTCTCGAAATTTTTATTCGTGTAAATTGTAATTCTGATCCTAAAGCAATTTTGTCGCCAAAACATAATTAAAATTTAATTTACATAAAAAGCTTTAAAAGTCTAATTAAATCCAATAACACATTCACCAATCACTTTTTAACGCAAAGAGGCCATTAGCTAGTCTTTCACAGTTGACCGGCTCCTATATTCTTTAACTTGTTTTACTCTGTCATTTCCTTTTTTTTTAACATTGAACACGTGACAAACATTTATAATCGTCCGAATCCTATCAACTTCATTAGCACAGCTCACAGGCCACAGTCAAAGTTATTTTGTTTTATTAATTGAACATGAGTCACCAACACATTATCACTAACGGAAAATCATTGTGTGAGTGCATGTGTTTACATGTGTGTGTGTGTGTGTGTGTGTGTGTGTACAATGTATTTCCTTTTAAAACATGGATGGCGCCTCAAAAAATTGATTTTCTTTATTGTGTTTTCTGTTTTTCTATTACAAACTGTTTTATCGAGAAAATAATTGTTAAACGTATAAATCAATATTATATGTAAATCTGTTTATTTTTGCCTTTATATAAACGTACATGTGTATGTACCTATCTAAATTAACTACCCCGCGTTAAAATAATGAGCAAAGAGGCCTAATATAAGGCCTTATTTAGCAGACCCTCCTCCCCGCAATCCATACTTATTTCTTTTTTACACAGGTTGTCATTGGGAGCAAGCCCTTCTACACTCCCTATAATAACAAATACGTTCCCTTCCCAAAGGTGGGAAGGTCTTTTAGAAAGAAATGTATAACTTCTAGAAGGCATACTTCTGAAAGCAGGATATCATACGAAACGAATCTTTTAGAAAGGAGTATACAGGCCTTCAAAAAGGCCTGCCACTTGCGGTCCTTTCAATAGTTAGCACTGGGTATATACAATATATTTCCTAGGCCATATATAAATACATAAATATATAAATAAATAAATCTCAAAAATAGAAAGTGGGTTTATTGAAATTTGGTTATATGAGCATTATAAAAATATAAATAACTCAATAAATTTGTTATTTATTAAGATTTATAACAGGGCTTCCAACTAGAACTTTGTTTTCCAACAGGCTTCTATATCAAAACTGTAGTTGAAAAATTTATGAAATTAAAAAATATGTCTAAAAAAATAATAGGAACATTTCAATTTTGTTACTTTTTGCTATGAAAGAGAAATATTATTTTAATATTTGGTAGAAGCTCCTTTAATTTTAATTACCTCTTCGCATCACCGCTTCATTGAATTCACGAGATTGGCACAGGTATCCGGAAAAATTTAGTAGTTTTGAGCCTTTTACCGCATTACCTGCTTATTTTTCGATTCTTACGTCTCAATATTAGTTTTGTAGAATTCCCCAGAGGTTCTCTATGAAAGAATTTTACAGTAAGTTTCATTTATACAAGTTAAATGCAAAATTTCCTACGACACGTTATTTGGAAGGAAGATGTCGTCCCTATTATTATTTCCGAAACTGTATATAAAAAGTGCATTTGTTAGTATGCACCCTTTAGACTCCTTAACAACTGAAACGAAATTTGTATATAAATTTCCTGATTAAAAAAATTTGTAAATTTTCAAGTGAGCATGGCATCTCTCATACAAAGCCACCAAAAGAAATCACACCAAGAAAAAAACAGTCAGCAAAACGAAACCCGTCACTATTTATCAGAGTTCGAAAATAAACCGAACCTTATTTAGCGTACGGTACACACGCCCAGAAACGATATCTATTTTTTTATTGTTTGTGTATAAGAACACAACCTTTAATACCTTTCATAACTAGTTCCAAGAAAGTTGCAAACATTATGCAGTGTTCTGTTTTTTTTTTAAAATAGAAAAATTGTAGTGATTCTGCAGGCATACTTTATATTTTAAAGTTCTTTAGCGGTTTTCTTTGCAGTGATGGAGAAATGAGCAAACAAAAAATTTTAAAAACGCTTCTCACTAATATTATTGTTGTGGCTTGGCAGTTTCAACGACCACAGCACGAACAAACAGTGTGTTGTATACATGTTTTGTTTGTGCAAACATTTTTTATTTGCGGTTTTGTTTTTTTTTCATTAAAAACACATACAAGTATTTTGTTTTTGTAAACAAATTTTTGTTGTCTTAACCAGCAAATAGGGCGCTGAGCCCAACTGAAACGAACGGGCATTAATGTGCTGAAACAAACACAACGAAGTTTGTGTTTTTTTTACTAAAAAAAAGGAATGCAAAGAAATGTTCTCATCTTTATGTTGAGTTGGATTAGTACAGTATTTTTAGGGTGTACGCAGATCACAAAAAGAGAAACGGTTTTTAAATGAATTTACTACACAAACACTCTTAAAGTTTGTGTGTTCTATATACCCTACCCTACCGAACACTAAATATCAGTATATAATGTTTATTTTCGAACACTGTTTAAAACATCTTCTGGCCATGCGTTTTAAATGGTACTTTATTGTTTGTAGCTTTTTAAATGTAATATATTTCGGAAAATTTAATTTAATTTTTGCACTTCTCCTACCCTAAAACTAATTTGAGATCTCTAAATCGGTTAAAAAAAATACAAATTGTCGGAAAACAACATGAAAAGCGTTAAAAAAATGAGCTATAATTTTGTAGAACAAACTTTTCGTCAGGTGTTAAAAACAGGGCATTCCACTTGTGTTTGCTTGATTTACAGAACACCACAAAAGCAAACGTGTGATTTTAAAAGCACATGTGACTTGAGATCACTTGATTTTCAGAACAGGCCTGTATATTATTTTTTTCTTGAACACTGTTACTTATATGCAGATAGATGGCAGCACCAAAAACAGCTAGAAAAAACAATACGCCAACATAGAAATGTAGGTGTCGGCACTGTAAAATACGAAGTACAAAGAAAAGAACAAACTTGGTCTCAACTTGCTTGTAGTTATCCTAAGCAGCTTGGGATTGAAATCCAGCAACATCGATTCAGTAGGAGCAGAACTATGAATCAAAATGTGGAACCACCACCCTAAAAAGATTGATAATTTTGATACAAAAACTAATATAAATGGTGGAATAATGCACGGAATGACATACAATTTTGCATGAATTCGCTTTATACGACTGCAAATCATACTGCTCGTGAAGATCGGTCCATAATTTACACTAGGCCCCATATAAACCCTTCTCGCGGAAAAGAGTTTAGTACGCCTAAAACCGTAATAAATAACGCTATCATACTAAAATTTGGTACGTCACAGTTTTATAGGACGAGAAATCACACTGATAAATTTTGTGAAGATTGGTCTATAATTTACACTAGGACCCATATAAACCCTACTCTCGGAAAACCGTTTATTGCGCCTTAAACCAAATAAAACACACTTTGGGAAAATAGGTAAATTCGCCTAAAACCATCACAGATATAGATATTGCGGTAAAATTTCCTAATTAAATTCATATGGCCAGAAAAAATATCATGCAAATTTGTGAAATTTACTGTTAACGCTAAAACTAATTACACTGCTGTATTGAAATTTATTCTAATTTATTTTTTGTATTACCAGAAATCAGACTTTAGAATTTTTGGATGATTGTTCCATAACTAACCATAGGTCCAATACAAATAACGCTCCTAAAAATTATTTTAGTTCGGCTAAAACTTTTACGAATCATGATGTTTTACTTAAAGTCCTATCAAGAAACGCACAAAATTTTCTTATTGTCGGACAATAATTTAATTCAGGTCTAAACCGCAACTAATTTTAATGCTGACGTTCGTCTTTGTCAAGCTTAGTTAATAATATATATGTATTTATCATATAGAGCCCACTCCTGTCGGTGGAGGGTATCACAGATTCGGCACAGCCGAATATAGCACTCTATCTTGTTTTTTTTATATAATTCTAAAAAAAGAGATTGTTTTCGATTTCATATGAAGAGCTGTGTAAAGAAATAATTAATTGCAATGGAGAAGTTTAATTACTAAACACTTTTATAAAAGCCAAAAATTCAAAAAAAAAAAAAAAATTTTAAAAATCCAATTCAAAGCGTGTCGTTAATCATTTAATTGATAGATGGCATTTCAGTCAATTAAATATACTAGACTTTTTTTCCACATGATACGCAAATATCAGAAAAAGATACTTGTCTTCTATCGGTATCCTAAGTGAAGAAGCGGAAGAAGCCACAAATAAGGACTGCAGGAAGTACAGGTTAATGTTTTCTAATAAACTTCCCAGGAAAAACTTTACTTACCTGGTAAGTTAGCAAGTAACGTTGGAGAAAAATAAACACTTCTTATTTTTCGGCTGAATAACTACTTATTTTTGTTCGAGGTGTCCACAGAATTCAGTACTTACAATGCACTTACTAGAAGTCACAAAATATCTAGTTATTATTTAACTACAAGTAAGTTGAATTGTAAGTACTTAAAATATTCTTACTAGAAGCCAAAAAATAACTAGTTTTTATTTAATTGGGGCTAGTAATAGACCTAATAAGTAGTTATGGAGCTAGGGGTCTGAAAACAATATAACTAATAAGTAGTTATTTAGCTGATTATTAGTAAGCAAATATTCATAACTGAAAATAATAGTAGTGAGAAGTACTTACTGAGGTCATTACTAGCAAGTACTTATTGAGGTTTTCAGAATAATGACAATTGTAATGACAACTACTTACCAGGTAACGTATGAAATAACTACGACCTATTACCAAAATTCAAAAAGTTTATCCTGGGTTAATACAGTTTCGGCAAACACAGATATTTTTCGTCGCTTACTGGTTTCATCAGTGCCTTTTCTAACCAGCTTAAATCTTGATCAATAAAAAGATCCATCTTTATATATTTGTAATAATAAATTTTTTTTTCAAGTTAACGGGCATACAGAAGATTGGTAGTTTTTTATTTTTCTAAAAAGTTGTCTTTTGTTAGGGATTCGGTACCATTTAAAAATCTGAATTTTCTATTTCTAGGCTTTGCCTCTCTAATAGATCTTTTTAGTTTACAAGTTAACATTCGTGTTTCAATCATCTTTAAACTTTCACATATTACAAATCGGGTTCTATCCAGAAACCTTTATTTTTTTTTTATCAAATCCTTTAAACAAGAAATCTCAAAGAACAAAATGTTATTCTATTTTGTATATAAATTTAAAGTTTTTAAATACGAGCATATATTCGATACAATGATTCAAGGGCTTTTGTGAATACGGCCAATTATAAGAATTGATCGACTGCAAATTTTTTTGCCTTTTGCCTTTACAAACAATTTAACCATTAAGATTGTTTTTTAGTCCAAAAATTTAATTTTATATAAAATAAATTAAAAAAAAAAAATAATATTGAATTAATTTATCCCTACCTTTCCTTCCTTCTGATATAATAGAAATTGTATTTTACTTTAATAAAACAATTGGCTTATCAGACAAAAAGTTTTTAAAAATTTTTTGATATTTTATTAACTTTTCAATATAAATTCTTGCATTAAAACAATTTTAATGTGAATATATTCAATATAAAAAGAGCTTAAGTTTTTAATAAACATTTTTCGTAAAATCCACATTTACTTACACACACACACACACACACACGAAAGGAAACAAAACCAAAAGGATCAAAATACTTTGCAACATTGTTTATGCCACATTGCAATGATAAAAAGTTATTTCATTATTTTTTTTGTAAATATATTTATGTATATATGTGTGTGTGTGTGTTTCAGTGTGTGCATTCAAAAAGAGTGGAAAAATCTAATTAAAATAATTCTCTTTCTCTCCGTTTGAGTGCTTGTGTAGGTGTGTGTGTGAGCAGCATTTTTTTTTTAATATGTTCGCACTCCAACAGGTCCTTTAATTAAATTATTTATACATTTCATATGTTCACTTTAACACACTCACATAAATACATACATGCATTCACATATATGCTGGCATCATACTTTACAGGCAGACATACAGACAAATGAACCGTCTCTTGCATTTAGATATGAATGTAGTTTTATAGAGACTCATTTACTTACACAAATGCATATATATCCTTTTTATGTATTGTATTAGAATCTACATTTATATGGAAATACAAACGTATGTCTGCATATATTCGAATATAAATGTGTCAGTTATGAGCTTTAAAACTATGAATAAACCTAAATTAGGTATGATATCTATATCGGTGGCTCAATGTGCGCTTAAGAGGGGCAAATATATACCGTTCGAGTCGACAAGGTCCTAGTCGATTTAAGTTTTGACAAAATTTTTTTGAAAATCTTTTTGAATAGACTCGAATAGAGAATACGAGTCATAAAACGAAATCGAGTCGATTTGATTCGTCTAGAGATTTTATACAAACAATGTCTGCAGACTATTAAAGTCGACTAGAGAATCTAATGCGGCTCATACACGTTGCGACTTGTTGTACAATTTAATCAATTAATTAATTTGTACAACGTGGGTGACCAACGGTTGGTTATCGGTTGAATAAAAAAAATCAAAAAAATATGATTTTAATATTACGTGTGATGGCGATTTTTTCTTTCGTTTTTTATTTTCATTCTGACGTTTTGTATGCAGCATCGTGCGCAGTAAACAATATTTATGTAAAAGAAGAAAAAATACTTTAACCAGTTTTTAGACCACTTTCTTTTCTTTGATTTTATATATTTCGTTTCTAGCTGCTCTTCTTCCTCCATCAAAACTTTATTTATGGTCACTAAAGCTAAAAAATCATAACTCATGTTGACTCCATAAAAATTATTTCTTAGAGGGAATTTACACGGTGTCTTTTCAGACATGTCTAAAAAACACGTTTTTTTTGCTTGTAGGCGAGCGGGTTAGAGAAGAAAGAGGGGTTGTCAAACAGACACTAATCGAGTTTTCATGTTTGTTTTTCTGATTTTTCATGTTTTTTAATTTGTATCTATATGGATATTAGACATGAAAACGGACATGTTTGGAAAGACATCGTGAAAAGATAATAGGTTTTTGAAAGCACGCTCAAAAGGGAATGAATAAAACAGACATGTCTGCAAAGCCACCATGTAAATGCCCCCTTAATGAAGTTTGATGAAAAGTTGGTTTGAAAAATGGCAGCCTGTGCAGCGAATGATCAAACTGGGTTATTCAACCCAACTGTACGACCAGTTGCCACGTGTAGGGTCCGCATAGACTACTAGAGTTGGCTAAACAATCTTAATGATTAGATTCTAGAGCAGTCACAAAAAGAGGCAGTAAAAAATTTATAAGAAGTGGTAGGTCTACCTCATATTTTGGGATAAATATGGATTTAACTCAGCATTGCACTATCACTAAATAAAACTGCAAAAAAATTAGTTTGCACTATTTTTTTACCAGCTTTAGTGATTATTGGTATTTTTGCAAATCTTTTTACCATCACTAACGGTGATTGAATGCATAAAATCTGCACTCAATTTAAATTGTGCAAAATTTTTACATGCAATCAAAAAAGCTGCATATGAACAGACTCTCACTAAAATTAAAAAAAAAAGTATTATTGTATGCGCATAGTTTTTGATAATTGTGCTGATATGCATAAGCAAAGAAAATCAAACAACATAAAAGTTTGTCAATAACCGAATATCTCATGGCTTTAATCATGAAAAGACAAGTTTTTTGTTTGCAAATTTAGTGCAAAATTTTAAGTTGCACTCACTTTTTCTTAAATAAAACTAATTTTTTTTTGAGTGCAATATTTTTTAACATCACTATCACTCATGTTTGGTGGGGCTGCTAATTTTCAATTCAGCACTCAACATCAACAAAATTATTGCAATAATTTTGCACTATCACTAACTGTGAGTTGAAACTGCAAAATGAGTGCACTACCCCCATCTATGGTGTACTTCAAGTGCACTGCGTGACATCCCGTGCTACGTATGTTGCATAATATTTTTGTATAGAGGTGAAATTGTTAAATCTGAATGCAAGGTTCCAGGGGGCATAGCGTGATGACTTCTGCTTAAGAAAATCTAGGCGATTAGAGTCGACTAAAGAATATTGACTATTAGAGAAATTATACGCTTAGAAAATCTAGAGTCTAGATTTTCTAGACGATTAGTAACGTATAAAAAATTTAGGCGACTAGAGTTTTATAAAAAATTCAGACTGTTTAAGTCGTGTAGACAATCTAGTCGATTAGAGTCGACTCAAAAATCTAGTCGCCTAGAGAGACAAGACGTTTAGATGATCTAAGTGATTAAAGTCGATTCAAAAATCTAGCAAATTCAAGTTTACTAGACAATATAGACGACTGGAGAGTCGAATCGGTTAAAGTCGGCGACAGCATCTAAACAATTCTATGGGTTTCATGGGCAACCGCGTATGTCTTAAAATCAAATGTTCAGGAGAGCCAAAAAACCATTCTAGATCAATCTATGGGCTTTGTATTTAACTTGAATATTACGTTAAAAAATCGGAATTTGGTACATCTTTTTTCAGAAATTTTTAGAACCATGTAAAAAGAGTTTAAAATAAAGTAATATGGCATCACCAACCCAACATCGAAAAAATGGACATGCGTGGTTGCCCATGAAAACCACAGAATTAGAGTCGACCAGCAAATCTTTTCAATTGTGGTCAACTAGAGTTGTGCATTATTTGTCAGTGATTTATAAACAAAAGTCTCTATTATGAAAAACTTGTCTTAATATAATATGAAAAAATATATTATGAATAGTGTTTATCTTCATTTTCTTTATTAAGATTCTTTCAATGGAAGAAAAAAGTAATTTGATTGAGTCCGTTCTGCCTTAGAATACAAATTAAAACTTACATATTCCCTTCTCGTTCACATTTACACTTGTTGTGAATTTATTTAGTAAAAAAAATTCGCGATAGCAAACATTGGCGATGCCAAATTTTTATGGGAAGGCAAATATTTTCGCAGAATATTTCAACTACATACATCTCTGTTTTAAGGATGATTTTTGCTATTTTCAGAAAATTGCAAAAATTCCCATTTTCAAAAAAGTTAGAGGGTTAATCCATACCAATACAATGTAATGCTCTGAAAATTGCAAATAAGAGCCATTTCCAGAAGAATTGGAGGGTTAATGTATACCAACAAAATGTTGCTTGTAATATTCGGAGTAACTCTTTTGAAGACACTTTATTTCAAAAACTTAAGTATCACGCGATTTGCTACGGTTTTATCCTACAGAAGGGTGCAACTTCAAATAGGCCGTAAAATGAGTTTCAGATGTAAACTTTTAAAACGCCAATACACGAATATCTTTTTTTCTTTTTGTCCCCTCTACAATAATCAGTTGGCAGAACATTGTTATTTTTTTGTATGTTGGACAGTGTAATTTGCAACTACCGAAGTGTAACAAATAATATGAAAACCAAAAAAATAAACTGGTTGGTAAATCCATGTCAAATCGACCAAGAGTGGGACCCGACCGCTTTCGATTTGAATGAAATTTGGTGTGATTTGGTCCTTTCATCATATAAGGAACATATATTAACGAAAAAAATGTAAAACATTTTTTTTCACAAGTTACTCATTAAACTCATTTCTTTCTTGGAGATGTAACGTGACAAAAAGTGTACTTTTCTTTGAAAGTGCCCACATTGAACTCCAACAAAAAATGCAACAAATAAACTTAAAAAACTTTATCAATGTCGTTACTTCTTTTTAACACCTTAAATCACACAAATTAGATTTAATAAATACTTATTGCTCAAATTTACAATATTAAAATTTTACTTAAGGATTATTTTTTACAGGTTGCAAAAAAAAAAAATCATATCTTAAAAAAGAAAAAAAAAACACATCCTTCACAATTTCAGGATTTTTAAAAAACTGTTACATAAAAAACGAATTATATAAAAAAAAATCAGCCAAAAAAAAAAATTAGGTTTTTAACTTAGTACATTATTAAAACTTAATTTTTGTAGATATAACATTTTTAAGAAAAAAAAAAATTGTTTTATTATATTCTTTGTAGCCCCAAGTATTCTCTTTAAAATTACATACGAATCATCTTTGTGTCTGTAGTAGTTTTTGAGATATTGAAAAAATAAACACAACACATTCGGCTAATTCGGCGAAATTATGACATTTTAAATATGACGTAACTTGTGAAAAAAATGTTTTAAATTTTTTTCGTTAATATATGTTCCTTATAGGATATAAGGAACATTCACACCAAATTTCATTCAAATCGAAAGGGGTCGGGTCCCACTCTTGGTCGATTCCACATGGAATTACCCTGGTAACTTGAAAGAAAGGAAGAACAAAATAAGATTATATACAGTTATTTTAAAACCCATACAGTGTTGCCAAAACGTAATGTTGGAAAAATGCTAGATTTTTGTGAAAAAATCCTAAAAAATGCCAAAACAAATTCTTAAAAAAGTGATCAAAAATATTATATGAAAATAAGAAGAAAACAATTTAATTTGATATTAATTTTAAAATAATTAGTATGGTACAAAATTACATGAACTACGACCAATTTTACCAAAACTAACTATTACTTTAACTTCTAGTTAACGATATGTTTTGGACTATTAAAACCGATAGTTAATTATAACTGGACTTAGCGCAATTGGCCGTTAGTACTTTATAGTCTTTCAAAATTGAATTAGGAAATAAAATATAAAAGAGGTAAGAGTGTTATATTCCCCTATGCCGAATATTTAATACTCTTCACCGTGAGTTCGAATAATTCAGGAGTGGGCTTTATATGGAATCTATTAATTATATGCCAATCTTCATAAAACCTGACCTCACAGGAGTATAATTCGTTGACTAAGTTAAATAAAATATTGTGATTTGTTTCAGAAATATTATTAGGCCCATTAAAGTGATTTTCAGGAGCAGATTTTATGTTGAACCGATGTAAAATTATAGATCGCTCACTAAAATATTAAAACAAAACTTAAATTAAACCGAATCTCAATACAGTGATACAATTTTATTAGAATTTAATGCGTTTTTAAATGATTTTACGAAGGACGCTTTACATGGGGCCTATGGTAATTATGGACCCATCTTCATAAAGTTTTAGTGCGATTTCCAGTCATATAAAACGAATTTGTCCAACATTTAATGAGAATCGATACATTCTGTCACCGCCTTAAAGTTTTGTTAATTTTTGTTAAAAAATATACATTTTTTAGGGAGATTGTTCCTCATCTGGGTTCATAACTCTTTTTATATTAAGCCGATTTCAGATAGATTTCAGTCCCAAACTGCTTTGGGGAACAAGAAAGAGTTTAAGATCAGTAAATGAAAGTAAATGTGTTTCAAACAGGCCGGACAGGCAGGCGGACATGACTAAATCGACTAAGAATTACACCAGGATCAAGGGTCTTAGATGAATATTAAAATAGTTTCACACGGATTGACAAACTAAGTATACCCTCATTCACCACTTGTGGTAGAGGGTATAAAAATCACATCATTTTTTTAACACTAAGAATAAAACAAAATCGATGCAAAAATTTATCTTAAGTTAATAAAAAAATAAAGCAGCTTTACACAATTTATATTGAATCACATTCAAAAGTTAACTTGGTTAAAACAATTAAATTCCATATTATTTTATATCTAAAAAATATGAAATGATCGATTTTTGTGGAAAATACAAGTTATTACAGATTATTGTCCTTTTTCGATTGGTGCGTTATTTTAGAAACTACAGGAGCACATCAATTAAAAAGCAATAATTTAATGGAAAATATAAAAATTTAGAACTTAAACGAAAAAATGATAAATAATTTTGGAAAAAATGCTGAAAAAAGTGCTATATGCTAAAAGCGTTTTTTTAATGCTAAATGATTTAAAAAAATGCCAGATCTAGCATTAAAAATGCTAAATTGGCAACAGTGAACCCATATGACAAAAAAAAACCTCGCTTTTCAGCTTTTGCTTTAAAAATATATTTATGCTTTAAGAAATTGCAAATAATATATAACACTCGTACTTCTTATAAAAAAAGTTGATACATTACAGCCGGCAACAATGGAAATCGTTTCAAAAATTCTTAAAATTAAAAAAAGTACTGAGCAGGTGCTGCATCGATTAAAAATATAAGGCTCTTTTGTTGAAATCTTGAAAAATCATGTTTTTTTTTAAATCGTTTATTTAACAAAAATATATATTCTTAAACTTAAATAAACAACAGTACTTCTATCTTAATAGGCCTTTATACACTGTCCCAAAATCGAGCTCTCTAGTAAACTAATTATTACATTACATGTATTTTTACCTAAATTTCAATTATTTATACAATATTTACATTTGTATATACATATCTTTTATTTAATGTAAAGAAAAAATAAGAAAAAACCTTACTTAACTATTCCAAAAAAAATAAAAAATAAAAGTTATTAAGGGTAAAAAGAAGAGGAAGTGAAACTTTGTTTGTCAGCCACCAAAATTTTTTAATATTTATGTTTGGAAACATATTTTTATCTTTTGGGTAAACGCTAGTGTCAAATCTTTTATTAGCATCTGTAAGTTGATTGCTTTGAATTGCTTTAATATTGGCTCGTCTATACAAATGATAAAGTATAGGAACGCCGAACTCATTTTGGATGTTATTATTGCTATCGAGGTATACAAAAGCCTCAGGTGGTATATATCCATTTTGGAGTGTTTTTTTTTTAAATAAATTCGTCATTAGCATAGTTTGGAGCCATTTTTAAATTATTTTCTGAACACTCAGGGCTTTTAACGATATGGTTCCTTATTAGATGAATAATAAAATTATCAATCCTGCCTATTTTTGCCTCATTATATCACTTTTTATTTGAAACATATTTTAAATAGTTACTATTAGGAGATCTGAAAAGTAAAGTAAACGCTCTCAAGCACTTCCTCTCAAAAACTCTTAGTTTTTCCATATACGAAGGTGATATATTGAAGCATATTTGGCATCCGTATGTTAATATAGGACGTATTAATGATTGATATAAAATAATTTTCACGAGAAAAATAGATTTTTATACAAGTAAAATGCGTTTCTAGCTTTAATTTTTTATAAATTAACGTGTGTGTTAAAATAGAGAAACTTATCTAGGTGAATACGTAAGTATTTAACCATGTCTTTATTGGGAATTATCGCATTGTTGTTGGATTTTATTTTAAAGGATTTCCAATTCCTTTTAACATTGTTGTTACACTGGCCCACAGGGGGTCGAAAAAGAATAGTCTCGCATTTATGACTGTTGATTTTTATATACCAATTGCTAGCATAATTTTCTACAATATTAAATTTGTTTGGGAGTTCTTGGCTTATTTTTTTTTAATTTTATCATCAGAATGAAAAACGATTATGTCGTCAGCAAATCCAATGCTAATACCTATTTCAGTGAGAAGATCATGTATATACAAGTTAAAGAGAATTGGCGAGTTAACCGTGCCTTGTTGTAGACCATTAACTATTACAAATTTTTTTTGTACTAGTTTTGTTATTACTAGAGACAATAAAAGATTTGTTGCTTAACATATTATATACATATGTATATCTAAACAACTTGGCCAAAAAAATAACAAACATACTTTAGAACAATATCGGAGAGCTTGCCGAAACAAATTTATTTAAACAGATTGGCGAAAAGCATGAACCTGACTTTAACAGAATAAGAATATTAGACGTGGAAGCAAAACAGAAAAAACGTTTCATAATAGAAAGCTAACGTATACAACAAAATATTGACAGAACAATGAATTTAACACAGGGTCTCCACCAGAGCTGCCGTTTTTGGTTATTTTTTTTCTCAATGTGGAGATGTGAATATTTTTTTCATTTTGGTTACTTTTTTTTCTTAAATATAATATACGTATTAATATGTTTTTCTTGATACACTTGCAATTTCGGGTTTTTAAATTTGTAACCTTCTTATTTACATGGGTTGTTATTGCGTATATGGATTCGAAGGAAAATATTTACGACTTCGAACGAAGTGTACTTTGCACTACAATTTTCCCATTATTTGATTAAAATTAACAGAAGTTCTTTATACTTTATCGCAACTAAAAAATTCCTTTCAAAACAGCTTCCACATATATTTTTTAGGATTTTTGGTAAGAAAAAATTGCCAAATGTGATTTTTATATTAGAAACTGCCATGTCCTGAAATTGAAATCAAATGACGTTTTATCGGTTGAGATTTTCAATTAATTTTTTCTAAATGAGCGTAGTTTTTCTGATTTTAAGAGTAGTAAAGATAAGTGGCACTTAAAGTAGAAAGTGCATATCTCATGCGGATTCGATTTCAGAAAATGTCTGAAAAAGTACACAGAAGTATATTTGGTGTTCCTAAAGCTTTGAACATAAGGAAAATATTCTAAATTTTCACTATTTCCAGTAGTATATTTTAATATATTGATATACACATAGGCATTTTAAAGATTTTTTAAAAATAAATTGATATAAAATCTATAATCTGAGAACTTACGAAATTTAATGTAAGAAAATAATTATTTGGCAATACTTTTAATTTATAAAAAAATAAAAAAAACCTTTGACTGTCAACATTTCCCCCATTGAATTAACGTCCCAGCAAAAACTTTACTTACCTGGTAAGTTAACAAGTAATGTTGGAGAAATATAAACACTACTTATTTTTCGGCTGAATAACTACTTATTTTTGTTCGAGTTGTCCACAGAATTCAGTAGTTACAATACACTTACTAGAAGTCACAAAATATCTAGTTATTATTTTACTACCAGTAAGTTGAATTGTAAGTACTTAAAATATACTTACTAGAAGCCAAAAAATATCTAGATTTTATTTAATTGGCGCTAGTTAATAGACCTAATAAGTAGTTATGGAGCTAGTTACCAGTAAGTAATATTCAGTACTGAAAACAAGACAACTAATAAGTATTTACTTAGCTCATTATTAGTAAGCAAATATTCATAACTGAAAATAATAGCAGTGAAAAGTACTTACTGAGGTCATTACTAGCAAGTTCTTATTGATGTTTTCAGAATAATGACAATTGTAATGACAACTACTTACCAGGTAACGTATGAAATAACTACGACCTATTACCAAAATTCAAAGAGTTTTTCCTGGGGTTCTGAAATCGAATTTGCTTATATTCGTTATAATATTATACAATGATTCACAAAATATTTCAAATAGAAAAATTATGAAGCAGTAATAATTACAATTATAATTTTAAAATACAAATAACAAACAAGAGAAATAAGTTATACCCATTTTAATAATATTTTAGATTAAATTCACAAAAAATTCTTTTCGCATATAGCCAACAGTTTCCAAGTTCGCCAAGACAATCGCCATATAGCCAAACGTAAATGTTCATCGCCAAAAGAATTTAAAAATCGCCACATTTCACAACCCAGCCACTGACAGTTAAAAAGGGGGAAATAATTTAATTTTTTCATATTTTGTTATTTATAACTGTGAAGTACAAATTTCGTTTATTGTAAAGGACATATTCAAAATATTCAATTTATTAACTTCCTATATACTGAATCTTGTATGCAAATTCGACAGGTTTATTGTGCTGTTTTCACAACACAAGTAATTGAACGTGTAGTAAAATGTATATGAAAAATAATCAAAAAACTTAGTGCTTTTCATATAAATTTTACTACACGTTCAATCAATTGTGTTGTTAAAACAGAACAAAACTCTTACAAAATACAAATTTTTTTTCATGAAAAAGGTCTCAAATAAATAAAACCGTTTAATTGAAGTTTCTCCTTATTTTTTAATATGTACAAGAATTACATTTCTTGTTTTGTTTTCTTAATTTGTAATTAATATTTTAATATTAAGTGCAAATAACCTTTATCTGACAATGCAACTTGAAATAAATTTTTATATTTGTCTCAATTAACAAAAGGCTTTCTAATTTGGTTATATTTTTTCACATTTGATGACTTTTTCAAAAATTTTGGTTGTAAAAATTGCATTAGTCGTGGCAGCACTGGTCTCCACCTGAGATAAGATATAAGATTTTTATATCATCAAACGTCAAATTCAATCGCAGAGAGTATTATCTTACGTGTGGACTCTCAAATAGTGTTAGTATTAATATTATAATAAATGTTATGAGACAGTTGTTATAAGAATCTTATAACAACTATCTTATAAGATGAGCTGTCAAAAATACACATGCATACACACATAAAAAACAATAATAAGCCACGATTATTAAAATGTGTAATTTATTAATGCAAATAGTGCCAATATTGTGAAAATTGTTAAAAATAACAATATTTTAAACTAAAAAAACTAAAAATAGAATAAAAAAAGAATAAAAAAGATACAAGTTTACTGTACGAGAATCAGTCGATTATGAAATCTTATAATATATGTGTTGCCCTTGTTTGATATTAAGATTAACATGATGAAATATATTCTCTCATTCTGCCGACGTTCTCTCAGAAATTATCTCAGGTGGTGACCCTGTGTAAAGGAAGACACAAATAATAGGTGTGTTCCACAAGATCTCGGACAAGTTCGGACTAATAAGAGTAAAATGAAAATTACTCTCTGAATTTGCCAAAACTACCCAAAATTGCTGGAACGCAAAAAACCATTTTTGCACTTCTTCAAATACTAATGATGCTTACTTTTCAAATTAAGATCTATTTTAATGATTTAAGACGCTTAAAAGTCATAACATTTTAAACCAAAACATTTGCATCATTGTCAATTTTTATATTTTGTTTTCTTTTATGTTAAAGATTAAGGGAAATATGTATGCAATAATGCATTTACCACTTTAATTTGTTCATTAAAATTTTAAATTTTGCTTTCTAATATATTTTTTAATAAAAATTTAACTTTTTCTTTTGCTTGTAAATTTCCTGATTAATTTTTCAGTTTCAAATTAAAAAAAATAAAACAGCTGTTTATTCTTGTCCGAACTTACCCAAATAAAAAGTTCGTGCAAATTTGTACAGGAAATTAAAAAAATACTCTCTCAATTACTCTCTTAATTGCACAAAAATTGTTATGTGGAACGCTTTTGGGTAACTTTGTGCAAGTTCGGACTGTTTCGTTATGCATCTGGAACAGAGCTAATATAAGTTCTAGCTACAGAGTTGCAATAAAATAGAAAAAGACAAACTGTGATATTAATTTAAGTTGTGTGTTTAATTTAATTATATGTTAAATGTTTTATATTTTTAATGTGGGCTGTGTAACATTCAATGTATAATTTAATGTGAAAAACTACGTAGTATTTGTAAGTTTATTTATTTTGTGGTTTTCTAATTTTGTAATAATCAATGGTTTTTTAAAAAAATATTTAATAGACAACCCCTGAAGATGTCAACAAATAATTGACGAAACGTTGGGTGAAACATGTAAAAAAGGTTTTTTTATTTACATTAATACATTAGGCCCAATTAGGTTAACAAAAACTTATATATAATTATATATAAGAATTATAAAATGTAAGGGAAATTTGTATTTAACAAGTTTATAAATTAAACCTGCTAACCAAATACTATCGAAAGCTTTTTCGAAATCTATAAGACTAGCTCCTGTACAAGAGGACTTATTCCAGTTCCAATAAATATTTGAAGTAATTAAGTGTATTGCGTGGATAGTTGAGTGTTTGTGCTTGAGCCCGAATTGATAATCATTTACTAGTAATAGTTTTTTGCATAACAGTGTTATATTGATGTTTATGCAAACTTTGAAAATTTTGCTTATATTTGGGAGCAAGCTTCTAGCACGTAGGTTTTTTTGGGTCACTACTATCTTTATTTTTTTTGGGCAAGACTATTAAATTGGCTGTTTTCCAAGCGCGAGGCAAGTAAGCATTTTTTCAACATGTTGTTAAAAAGTGTGCAATATTCAAATATCAGAGGATCTGGAATATTTTTCAATACAATATTGGGGATATTGTCCACTCCCGATGATAGTTTGCTCTTAAAATTTCTGAAAATATATGTGACAGTGTCCTTTGCAGTGTGGCCATTTTGGCATTTTTGCAGCTAAATTTAGCATTAAAAATTTTTATTTAGCTGCAAAATGTATATTTAGGCACTTGGCATTTTATTTCGCATTTTTAGAAAATGTTTTTAGCTTTTTTTTAGCATTATTAATTTTAAGCATTTAAGCACTTGGCATTTTATTTAGCATTTTTAGAAAATGTTTTTAGCTTTTTTAGCATTATTAATTTTAAACATTTGGACGAAGAGTTTTATTGATTTTACTTAATTTTTTTTTCTAAATTATAATAAACTTTAAATAAAAACAAGTGCACCCAAAATGAAATTTCGTAGGAAAATTGATAATTCTTTTGTTAAGAAAGGAAATATTAGAAATTACCTCATTCTGTTGATTGTAAAAATGATTTGCCCTTTGATATTACGATATTAAATTACAAAGAGATTTCACTTTGTACAGTGTATTCTACTACTTCTACAGTGTCTTCTACCCCCCATATTCATAAAAATATATTTAATTAATAAATGGTTTATTAAACAAATTTTCATAGAAAATTCGTTTCATAAACCTGCTATAAACCTAAAATATGGGGATAAATGTTTAAAAAACATTTTTGCTTTAAGCTGCAGAAAAAATAATAGTTTTAGAACCTCGACTTTTCTTAAACTATAAGAAATAAATTAATCTAAAAAATTTTGTATAGCATAGAAATAAAATCGTTTAAATTTTGCATGTATCAGGGGTTTGCGGTATCAGATGCGTTGCCAAAATCTTCCACTTGTTTAGATATAACCATTTCTCTCAATTCCTTTAAAAAATAAGTCATTAAATGTATTTAGTTTCGAATAAAACCTCATACTGGTAATAAATTTTTAACAAAAAGCTTTAAAAAATTTTAGCATTATTTTTAGCATTTTTTAAAATCATTTTTGGCCGTGTCTAACGGCAGATATAGCTGTACAAAATTTTAATATCTGGTTACACTGGTCCTTTGTCATGAAAAAGTTTTCAGCACGGGAGCCGCTTAACTGGTTCGCCTTTCTGTGTACATTAAATGTCGTCAGAGATGGGCTTTGTGGTTCGAAGTCAGACCTCTCTTCCAGAAAATTATTGAAGCAATTCGTTACGTCACTCTGCACTCTATTATTATAATCAGTTTCTTTGAAAGCGTGAACTTTTTCAATGAAAGTACCAATAACATTTAGTATTTGGTTTTCGTCTCTTAGCACAAAGTTGTTATTGTCTTTATCCAACAAGTCAGGGTTAACTTCTGCATTTCTTATTAGGATTTCATCATCTCTGGGGATTTTCAAAAGTTCGATATTGAATTTTTTTTGATGTTCTGAATTGTTTTTTTAGCCTCACTGAACATATCAGTGAGGAATTCATTGGAGTCAAGTTTTGAAGTTTTTCTTGAAAATGTTGGTTTACATTTATAACAAAGTTATCATTAATTAACTTTTTAATAAGTTTTAGTTTAGATTTTAGCAGATTAAGTTCCGGCAATGGAAAAGTCATCTATTTTAAGCAGAGCTTCAAAAGAATTTTTATATAGATTAAAAAAAATTTTTTTTTCCTAAAGATTTTTTTTGTGTATCATAAATTTCTTGAAGAACTTTTTTTATAGTATGGAAATTAAATAAAATTACTTTAAAAAATGTCAAAATATGCAAAAAAAAAAATAAATATGCATTAAAAACAAAAATATGCAAAAACAAATCGCTGCCTTTTAACTTAAATTTAATGATCCGGAAATATAATTGGTCGACATCGTTCTTGCTCTCACATTTGACTAAATATGTATGACTATAAGTTAGTGTTGGTTAAAATGAATGGATGCAAGCGCGAATTGTAATGAATATTTTCTAACTATTCGCTTTTTTTTTGTTAGAGTAATTGTGTACAAGTATGTGTGTGTTAATGCAAAAGTGTATGCGAAAAATCATTATAGCATTTAATTGTTAAATGAAACTACGCAGACAAAATGATGCTGATAAAATTGAGGATGTATGATGAGTTTAAGCTTAAGTACATGTATCTGTATATACTAGTAAAGATGTTTGACTGTATGTGTATTTAAGTGTGAATTTTTGGTTAAACTTTTGCATTTGAATGATTACATTTAGCCACAAATACACGCACACATACACAAACGTATAAACTCTTATTTAACGATTCGTTGCTAAAGTCATTTGCCACAATGCAACTGCATGATGATGAGTGGCATTGTTATGAAACTGGCGTTTAATAGCAGCAACAGCTTTTTACTCCGCTGTTGTTGCAGCATTAGCAATAGTATTAAGAAAATGCAATTAAAAGTCAAAGTGTGTGTGCATGTGTCTCATCATAAGCAAATTAGCAAAATGCAACGAAAATTTTGAATGCGCAGTAAGTCACTGACTCACTTAGTCAGTTAGTGTTGGTTTGTTTGTTCTTTATTTAAACAGTTTTAATTTTTTTTAGTTTTCGTTGCTGTAGCCAGGCTTCAGCAACAACAGAATCAGTTGCAATAAAAGCCTACTTAACAAGCAGTGACATAATTTTTTGCTGCTGACATTTTACCAAAAGTTCACGTCATGATGTTTCTATGAAAAAAAAAAAAAAAAAAAAAAAAAATGGGACTTATTTGTGTTTGTATGTATTGTTAAGAGATATGTTGACACCGAGGTTCAAATACTTTAAAATACTTTACATTATTGTGTATTTGCTCGTATATGAATGACAAAATAAACCGTCATTTTACTCGCTCTTCTTTTTTCATAATATTTTGTGCAGCAAAAGTGAAGTAGGCGAAGTCATTATTCTTTCATGTCAACAGACCAAAAATGTCCCTGACCCTAAAAGCAGAACAACAATAACAACAAAGCTAAAAGGAGCGATATAACAATAAGCGAATATAAAAATTAAATTAAATGTTTGTGGGCAGACTTAAAAGTTTTCATTAGAAAGAACACAGTTCCCTTTTACATTCAGCTTTTTAAATAATAAAACTAAAATTCAACAAAAAAAAAAAAAAAAAAAAAAAAACCTTTTACCAAACCATTAACTCTGTTTTTTTTAGCTTAAACACTTTTTCGACTACCCTCGTAACCGTATATATATATAAATTCACATCACTATCAACTGAGAACATTCTACTCGTTTATTCGTTTGAAAAATTGCAATCTTTCCATTTCACCATCTAGCCGTTAATTTTATACGTTCCCTTGTCTGTCTTTTCTGGTCCTGCCAACCGCCATCTCTTTTGGAGTATATATTCATATACATATATTTTACTGTATATATGCATGTATTTATTTATCTGTCTGTCTGTCTGTCCGTTCGTCTGCCTGTACATTATAGTTTACTTGAGTGCACACAGAAATGCTTTTTACTTAGTTGTAGTATTTTGTAACCAACCAATATATTATGTAGACTTCTTTTGCTGTTTTTTTCCTATTCTGTTTCTTTTTTATATTTAACACACAACAACGCTTTTCTGATGCCAACAAAGCCAACAGCAACAGCTCTTGGCTTATAATTTGTTCTTTAAACAGAAATTTTACATAAAAAACAGCACTACTGCTGGCATTTACACTTACAACACTACATACATGTTTGTGTACATACAGTGACGAACAGATAAATAGCAAACAATTTAGTTGAGGGTATTTTAAATACCAGAATGGGTTTTTTTTTTGATGATTTAATTACAAGACATTTGAGGTTGTGAGAAAAGTTTTTGCAAAAGCTTTAGTAAATATTGAATTGAATGGAGAAAATGTTATTTTTAAGAAGTATTGTAAATACTTTTTTTTTAAACTTATGGTTCGATTACGGATGGCAATACAACTGAAGCTGTGTTTCTAGCAGCGAAATCTGGCAACGCCGCTTATATTAAAATATAAAATACAAAAAATTTGTGTACAATCTACCATCAGCGGCGCTGCCTGATTTCACTACTGAACATGTGTTGCCATCCGTAATCGACCCATTATTTTTTTATTTATTTCATAACCGAATAAATTGGGGCGCAGCAAAAAATTACTTTACGACATATACCCGAAAGTATAGTTTCGAGGCCTTAGGTGTTTGAGTTTAGCCATGGTTAAATGTTGCCCATAGGCAAAAGGTGTAAATAAATACCAAACACGTTTTACATTAGAGAGTTTTTTTCAATAATTATTTATTTATGTTACGAAAGGCAAAATTTCTTTTGTAGATTAAAATATTTATTACGTTTCGCCTGCAGCGTCCTTTTGCTCCCCATTCAATCCAGAAGCCCGTTATCGTAAAAATTTTCGCATTAAACGTGTGAATTGCAATAAAAACTGTGTAAAATGAAACAGAAAATGCTTTTTCTCACACAAATGCAAACCGAGAAACGATAAAATTTTTTGTTTCACACATCATGTGAGAAATTTTACCATGCGAGAAATATAGAAACGAGATGCAGTGATCAATTTGGTCGTATCTGATAGCCTTTGAGGTTTCGAAAACATATTGTACTCTTTTATAAGAACTAGAGTGGGATGCTGATTTTATTGTTGACAATGACTACGAATTTGCATCTGATCTTAACTGAAGGAAGTAAAACAAGGCGACCTCTTTTGCGTGACTGAAGTGACTGGACAGTTTGCTTGCAACTCGTTAACAATCAGGTTTGTCAGATTAATTTTGTACTTTTTCGCCAAATTTAATGTCAAAAATCGCCAAAAATCCAAAATAGATTGAATATCATCATTAAAAATCTCTTTTAACAAGCGGTATTTTTTCCATTGTGTTTCATTAACAACAAAAAATTTATAAAAATCTTAACAATACGGAGGCGGATCAAAAAGTCCGTGACTTTTTGATTGAAACACATTTTTTTTTTACAAAAAAAAAAAAAAAGAAAAAAAATCATTTTTCAACATAATCTACTTTTAGCTTAATACAATTAGTCCAACGTTTCTCCAATTTGTGTATCCCTTCCAAAAAATAGGATTTTCGAGGTCCATAAAAAAGGCATATGTTTGACCAATAATTTCATCGTTGGAACTAAATCTCTTTCCACCGAGCCATTTCTTTACGTTCGAAAATATGAAAAAGTCACTGGGGGCTAAATCCAGAGAATATGGCGGATGAGGTTCCAATTCGTAGCACAATTCATGTAATTTTGCCATTGAGACTGCACACGTGTGCACCCGTGCATTATCTTTCTTGGCCATATGGGGTTGTTTTTTTTAAATCCTCATTAAATCGGTCCAATAAGTTGGCATGATATTCTCAGTTTATTGTGTTTCCCTTTTGAAGGTAATCGATGTGGATTATCCCGCGTGCATCCCAAAAAACTGCTGCTATCACCTTATTGGCTTCAAACTTACCTTGGCCTTCTTTGGAGCCGGTTCAACCGGAGAAACCCATTGTTTAGACCGCTGCCTTGTCTCCGGAGTGTTGTAATGCATCCTTGTTTCATCCACAGTTACAAAACGCCGCAAAAACTTTCTTCGAATTGCGGCTAAACAACTCCAAACAATCCTTTGAAGTTGTCGCACGATTACGTTTATGGTCAATTGAGAGCAAACGCGGTACCCATCTTGCAGACAGCTTTCTAAAACCCAGCTGATCATTTAAAATCGAAACCACACTGCCATATGAAATGCCTATGGCATCACAATCTCACGCACTTTTACTCTTCGATCGGCCAACACCATATCGTAGTTATATTAATTTTTTAAAGAATTCTACTTATTAATTCTTTCAAGGGCACATTTAAATGTGAAAAAAAATTTTCCCGAAGATTTTCATTATCTTCATCAGCCATTTCAACATAATTTAGTTTTTAATACTGGTCATACAAATTAATGCATCAAATTTCATACATAGAAATACTAGATTAAAAAAATTTTATTTCTTCGTATTAAATTTAACAAACTTCAAAACAAATTCATTCAAAATGGCCAACAAAATCGCCAAAATATCGCCATGTTGCCAAATCGAAAATTAGGTCCTCAAACAAGTTTGAAAATCGCCACGTTTGGCGAGAAATCGCCATATATGACAGCCCTGTTAACAATTCCCAATTGAATGTTTCAGAGTGATATATTCTATTTCTCCGCAGTAAAATATTGTAAATCTCGTTAGTAAAGTAGCCGACTATTGATGCACTAGAAAACTATTCGCATATAACTCTTTTCTGAACGGTGGGTAATTTTATAAAGCTCCAAGAGAATATCAGCAAGGTATTCGTCAACCATATGCTTATTCAAACATTCGGCAATAGTCGTGCGTGAAACAGATACGTATATTTTTTTCCGACACCACCTGTTATATTCACTCGATGAAATCAGTTGCACCTTTTTCGTTTGTTATCGTACAAATCGCCAGCAATTAAATCATATATTTTCGCCAGATCCTTATTGCTGGTGAGAGAACAACCTTTTATACTATTATGCTAGGAACACAACTGGGTCGAACGTCGAATTTCGCCCAACACGACGAATTTTTAAGTTAAAATTCGCTGAGTAAATTCGTCGTATTAAGCTCAATAACGACGAATAACTAGCAGCTTTTATAATTGAGAAAGTTGATTGCTGTTTGTGCAAAGAGAGAGAAATAGTGTGACCATATTAAAAAAAAATAATGCTTACAAATTAAAACATAATCAAAAACTATTTTTATAGCAAAATACTTTATATATATATTTTAAATGTTATACAATAAAAATAAAAACAATTATTAAAGTTAAAAGTAACTTTATTTACTAAAATACATACTTCTAAAGTAAAACCAAATATGGTCACCTAGTACTGATTTGTTCGTCGTTCGCCGGCGTATGAAATAGAAATAAATCTATTGCAAAGACGCCGCGTATGACGAATTTCGCCGGTCGCCATTGTTTCGTTAGCTGTGTGGCAAGTAGCAACGTCCTGTTGAAACAACATATCGTCCACATCCATATCTTCCAATTCGGGCCATAAAAAGTTCGTTATCATCTCACGATAGCGGACACTATTCACAGTAACTGCCTGACCGGCCTCATTTTGAAAAAAAAAAAAAAAAAAAAAAAAAAAAACGACCCGATGATGCCGCCAGCCAAAGAGTCACTCTTTATGGGTGCATTGGGTTTTCGACAATCACTCTTGGATTATCATTCGCCCAAATGCGTCAATTCTGCTTATTGCCGAATCCACTGAGGTGAAAATGTGCCTCATCACTGAAGATGATTTTCTTCAAAAATTGACGATATGCATTTAGATTTGAACGCCCATTTTCATAATAAGCCTGAATGGCATTAACGCGTTGCTCGATTGTATATCTTTCCATGGTTCAAATTGAGTTAGTCTGAAATTGGGAAATGTCAAATGAAATATAGAAAAAAACTTGACGTTTAGTTGTGGTTCACATTCAACATCGGCCCTTAAAATTTAACCACCCGTTTTAAGGGTATAATCACCTTTTTTTTTACAAGAAGTACCGTTTTCTATAGGAAGCCACTATTTCTGCAATAAGTGTATTTGCAATGAAAAGAAACATTTTTTTTTTACAAAAATTCCATTAATCTAAAACATGTATTTAAAGAAATCAATATTTTCTGCAACTTCGCAGCGGGAACACTCAGTAGACCTTTTTACTTCAAGCCATATTAAAGGCCTGCTTAAAATTTTTTGATTCAATTACCATTCTGAACTAACTGCTATATAATGCCTTAAAGAAGGATTCGGGGTTTTCTTATAAAAGATAAGATGCACATTCCACATACAGAGGCTTTCTAAATAGAAGGCAGCCGTACTCCTTATTTTTCCCGCTGGGTAGTTTTAAAGTGCGATTTGAAAAACAAATTGTGTTGTTTTTTGCAATATTCTCTGTTAAAATTTTTATGTACCTTTTATATAAAATTATAAGAAAACTAAGAACTTTTTTTCATAAAAAGTATTCTTTTCTAATAAAAATATAGATTTCAAAAAAACAACCACTTTCAAAAAGTAAGAAATGGTACTTTAAAAAGTACGATATTGTAAAGAAGTAATTATTATATTATTACTGAAAAAGTACTTTTAAAAACGTGCCTTTTGAAGAAAATTTTTTTAAAATAATATTGGTAATTTCGAAAGTATTCCTGTAGCTTGTTTTATTTTTGCTAAATTTTACATCTCCATATTTACAATTTAAAGAAGGGATATAAATTAAATAACTGTTTCCCCGTACATTCTTTTAACTCCCACATGCACAAGAATTTTTTTACGTACTCGAATGCATTTTTCTTTGCATTTCCATGCGTTCACACATAACTCGCCTACATTGGCATTTGTCGTCGTCATCATCATTGTCACCGGCATGATCATCGGCCCTAAAAGAATCATCTTTAATTTTGGCAAACGGAGGAAGGAGATATTCTTGTCTCTGCTTTGAGCCAATTCAATGCGCGCGTAACCATTAAGTGAAAATAATAAAATATAAAACAAAAACTACAAAAGACAATGGAAAATGGAAAAAGTGACGCCAAACGAACTGAAAACAATACGTCGCATATGAGTGTATGTGTAAGTAAATGTGGTTGTCACAGAAGGAATCTGTAAGGACAAGTTTGATTCTGTTTGTGTGTATGCGTATAGCCGGAAGATGAAATCTTCGCATTTATGGCTTAGCAACAAAGAGAAAAAAAAAGGAATTACAAAAAATATTTAGAAATTTTTTTGTTTTTTTTTTTTTTTTCGGAAGACAGAAAGATATTTTACCACAAAGAAAAGAAGAAAAAAAAAACAAAAAAAAATTTCTACTGTTATTATGTTTATGTAAGCGGGAGTTGTTTTATATCTTAAATAAACAAATAAGCATATGATAATTTATAAGTTAATTAATATTTGCATATATACATATGTTTTAATGCATATACATAAATATGCCCTCTTCATCTTTATATGCTGGCATAATGAATTAAAACTCATTTGGTTTTGCTTTAACTTTTTAGTTTTTCTGTGTTCATAAACTTATTAAAGTGATCTTTTAATTTAGGGCCTTTATTTTATTCTAATTAGTTGCTTGACAAATTGTGTGTGTGTTTGTGTGCTTAAATATTGTTGGAAATGTGACATTTATAATAATTTTTGTTATCAAATCTGTCATAATTTGTAACATGTTATTGAATTGGAAGGAAAAAAAAGTATAAAATGTTAAATTCAACCTTGTTCTAAATTAGTTTATTAAAATAGTGGAGTTCGGTTATAATGAACATCGGTTATTTCGAATTATTGCTTATAACGGACAATTTTTCCGGTCCCAAAAGTTTAATATTCCATTAACATTTGTACGCTTATAGCGAAGTCCGGTTAAAACGAATTTTAGGTTATAACGAACTGTTTTTAAATCCTATAAACCAAATTGTATGGAAATTTATCCGAACAAAAAGAAAGCGGTGGCATTTGCCTGGCGTTTTTCAAAACATCGCAAGCAAAATGTACACAGAAAAAAATGACGACAAATGAATTGTCATATTGAATACCATATTCGTCAATACAATTAATTTTTTAATAGAAAAGACACCCACAACCGAATTTGTAAATATAAAAAATTTTATTATCAAAGTTGTTTTTGGGAATACAATTATTTATTAAAAGATTTTGTTTGTTGTGTTTAATTCCCTTTTTTTAATAATTGATAAAAATAAATACTGATATTTATTGTTGGAGAATAAGCTGTTCCTATACCCACTTACAACTACAATTAATGTTGGGAGAATTCCAAATAATTGTAGTGGGGAATGTAAGAAAAGATAAAGTCACTGTTTTATTGTTGATAATTTGTTTAAGCTTTGATATCGTTGCAAATAAGACTTTTTGAGTGTTTGTAGGTAATTCTCATTCCCTCTGTAGTCTTGTTTGCTGATAGCTTTGGCTTTTCTAAAATTATTTAGGAGAACGTTTCCTGATGATCTGGCCTAAGCAACCAGTGAAATGAGCATAGGAACAGCTTATCCTCCAACAATAAATTTCAGTATTTTTATCAATTATTAAAAAAGGGGAATTATACACAACAAACAAAATCTTTTTATAAAAAATTCTCTCGTTAATTCAAATTGTTGATATTCAACAAATATTTTTTACTACAAAGTTGTTATATTTAATAAAATATTTGTTAACAATTATTTAATACGAGTTTCTCATATTAACAAATATTTTGTTAGTAATTAATTTTTTGCATTTGAAAGAATGAAACACATTTAAAATATTAATTTTTATTAAAATATATTAAAAACTAAATCACAAGCACCATAAACATTTCTTTTAGCATTCTTATTTAGATTTAGAACAGGAAGCACACTAATGTTTCAACATCTGCATAATGGGGAATCTTGACACCATTATCGACTAAAATTTTAAAACTTAATAATAGAAACCCCCGTTTAATTTTCTTAACTATTCAAACAAAAAACTTTACTTACCCCAAGGATTCATTCAGTTTTTCAATAATCTGCCTATAGTTTGGTCTTTTAGTGATTTATACCAAAATATTTGAAATTTTTTTCTTATTGTATTTAAAATTTTTTTTGAGAGAAAATTATTTTTACTGTATGAATTTATTTTTTAACTGAAACAAATTTACAGAAAATTGTAAAATATAATCGAAAATTTTTAATAAATTTTCTTAAATAACTTACCTCCATATTTATAAAAAATATTTTTGATTAATTAAAGGTTCATTAAACAAATTTGCATAGAAAATTCATAATCCTGCTATAAATATAAAATATATTTTATGAATATGGGGGTTAATAACTATTGTTATTTTTTCTGTGTATCAATGATGTGAGGAAATATTTGCTAAATATTCCCGAATTTATTGAATCCAAAAACAGTCCAATAAGAGTTTATAATAATTTTGTGAAAGAAAAGAGATTAATTCCACTTGAAAAAAATAACAATTTTCTTTATAGACTAACCCCCTTATTTATAAAAAATAAAACAGGTAAATAAGGGTTTATGAAACGGATTTTCTATGAAAATTTGTTTTATTAACCCTTAATAAAGCTGTTTTATTTTTTATAAATTAGACCGTAACACTATCTACACACATACAATCATATACAGTCCATGTTTAATAATAATTTTTATTTTTTAAATTACTGAAGTGCCTGATAATTTTTTATATATTTCTTAAATTTAATGAAAGTATACATATATTCAAAAATGTATAGATTTTTATAGTGTTTTGAATTTCTATCTCATAAAAATTTGCCTAATAATGGATTAAATACGTTTTATAAACATTTTTGGAAAGAAAAGAATAAAAACGAACTTTTTCAAATTTGTTTACTCTTATTTCTAGGAAGATAAATATGTTCTCCGGTTATAACGAACTTCGCCTATAATGAACAAAATTAATTGATTTTGCGGAGTTCGTTACAACCGAACTCCACTGTATAAAGACTGACCTTTAGATGATGAACTTTGTATTAAAAAAATTATTTATTTTTTTTCAGATTTTTTCTACATTCGCAGTCTATTTTATATTTAAAATGTATTAAAGAGTTCAATACGAATATTTGTAGAGTTTCGCATTTTAACTAAAAATATTTTAAAATTTTCTTAAATTATTTGCCGTATTCACAAAACCCCTTGTATCGTTGTATCGATTGTATGTTTTATAAAAAAAATAGTAAAGTTTGTATTTTAATACAAAATACAATTGATACAACGATACATATAAAAAAAATAATATAGAAAATTAATAAAATTAGTAATTGATACATTCTCCATATCCCGTTTTTTATTCGTTTTAAATGCCTATCGATGCCACGCATCCGAAATGTTCATATTGTGGTTGGGTGGGCTCTAAGGGCCGCTGTGGTTTCTCGCTCATTTGCATAAGTCAACAACTTAAGAAATCTCTACAAGATGAAATCCAACGGGTTCAAAACGCACGATCTGGCTGGACAGTTTACGTCACCTCCACACGCAGAGAAATAACATGTTTTAATAGGCTCACTCAACTCCAAAAAACAATTTTTAAAGATGATTTCAAACATAATATGTTTAATTTTACTATATTATTGTCACCGACAAACATACTATAGTTAAGTAACTCTTCTATCAATAAGCTCCAAACTTATTATGGGTGCCTCTAAACATGTTATGGCTAACTATGACAATACTTTGTTCTTAAATTAACAGTATTATTTTTCTCTTTTCCAAGAGCAACATGCTAATGGTTGAAAAACAATTATACTATTATATAAGTGTTAAACACATTTTTGTTATTACTAAACAAAACATATTCGGAGGCAACCATAATATGGTAGGGACTTCTTGATGGACGACTAATATAATTATCATTTGGTTGTCATTAAAAATAATATGGTTAAGTAAACAAAAAATGTTTACAATTTTCTAAAAAAATATTTTTGTTGGATGCGCTCATATTTAAACATGTTTTTCTCTGGATGCACGGGGATGACCATGCCCTATAATCCCTCGTGTAGAAAGCCCATTGTGGCTTAAGTTGTGTGGTATAGAACGCCGTTCTGTTGAAACCACATGCTGTTGGTGGCCATATCATCAATTTCGGGCCAAAAGAAGTTTGGTTAACATCGACATATAGCACACGCCTTTGACGGTGATGGCCGGGCGAACATCGCTCTTAAAGAAATATGGACCGATGATGCTGCCAGCCTAAAATCTACACTAAACACTGAAATTTTCAGGATGCATTGAACGCTCTTTTGTGGATAAGTACCGTTTAAAAGTCATACAAAAATGGGCGTCATCGCTGAAAATTTTTCTTCATAAAAATTTGCGTTATGAATAAACATAACAATTTTTCCAGGGGCACGTTTTGTTGAACGTTAATCCTTCCATAGTGATTCGGCAAAGCAACCTAAACGAGATGACTGCCAATACGACAGCTGGAGCTTCAACAAAAATGTCGCTTTTCACCGACAAAGTTTGGACGTCCCTATTGACAGACCCATTAAAAGGAAAACTAGTTCATATTGTACCCAAAGCACTTTTCTAAATTAGTTAATAAAAATTTATAGAAACAAGTGCGAGTTCGAAAAAAAAAGAAAACCAGAAGGGAAACAAAATTAATTGGTTGCTTGTGTATGTGCATTTGCACTTCAGTGTGCATGTGTGATTCATTATTGAAATATGCAAAATAGTAATTTGCAACAGTATTAGAATAAATATGTTGATGCAAACTAAAATTTTAGTTAAAGTGGTTAAAAAAAAAACATATATATATTCACAACACACGCAATCACAGTTACTTGTCGGTTAAAGTCACGTTATTAAATTCTATACATAAAAATGAGTTTATTTCGTAATCGTAAGCAGTTGGTTAGTTTAACATAAACTTAATTTTTTTTTTTAATTTTCAGCTTTAAAAAAAGTGGTACATTTACGTGTTTCAAATATTTTTTTAAAATGTTATGTATAATGTCACACAATAAATGTGATTTTGTACACTTCACCGCAGGTAAAAGGGTTTATATAACTTTGTCATTCCGTTTGTAATTTATATAGCCCAGACCATATAAAGTAAAGTAAAAATATTGTGCGTTATTATGAGCAGCGAATTTGCTTTAAAGATGTCCGTCTGTCCGTCTGATCGTCTGTCTGTTGAAATGGGGTTTTCGAAGACCCCAGATATGATGTGGACTTGGTTGCCATTTATTTCTTTCATATCTGTTCATTATAATTTTGCTATTAAAGTCTAGGCAGATCAGTCCATAAATGGTTAGGATATGGGCAAAACCCACGACTGTCCTTCATTTTTTTCATAAAATCCCATGTTGTGTTTTTTATACCCATCACTGAAACTAACAAGTTATGTATATACTCGTTCCTTGTATAAGTTGGTTGTTTTTTATTTTAATTCCCTTTTTTGCGTTTTTACACATAATATGCACAGCGAATTGGATTAAACCATGTCCGCCAGTGCGTCTTTTTTTCTGTACATCTGGAGAACGGCAACATCCAAAGATAAAAAAAATCATGCATCTTGGTTATCAAATAATTTGGTCGCGATTAGACTAGTGGGCGTGGCACAAAATATATCTATTTATATCTAAAGAAAGGTATTTATATACTTTTCTTTTCGCACCATGGTGAAGGGTACGTAAGATTCGCCATAGGCGAATATAGCAGAAGCGAATATGCGCTTTTGAAAAAACATAATACTAAATTTTAGTTACTAAAACTGTAGCAAAGAAAAAATAATGAAATTTTTAGCAACTGTAACAAATTTCTACATAAACACACGTTCACGCACTCACTTGTTAATTCAAACATGACTTGAATGAATTTGCAACAGTCTGCTCAGAATTACAGGTAATTGTGCCACAAAAAAAGAAAGCCCGAAAAAATAACATTAACGAGGTTTGTTTGTTAAGCATAATGGCCTTGGTGGTGATATGTTTATGAGTCTTTTGCTTAATCAGGTTTAAATCAGACAATTTTTTAAAAGAACTTAATATCTTTATTGAAGAAAATCTTAAAATACACAAAATTTTTTACTTAAGCTGGAAGCTCATCGAGGATGTGTCTAAAAAAATTGTGGTAGCCCTCAGACTTCGGAAATGAGCATAATATCCTGTACTTTAGTGTTCTGTACGGTAGAATTATAAAAATGGAAACGCTTACCCAATATAAAGATGAAAACATTTCATTGCGTTCTGTTTTCTGTTCAGCACATTATTGCTCGTTCGTTTCAGTTGAGCTCAGCGCCCTTTCGGTTAGTAAAGACAACATTTTTTTTTACAAAATTAAAATACATATAAGTTTTTAACGAAAACAAAAAAAAAAAAACTTTTTGGCAACAAAAATTGTTTACAAAAACAAAACATGTACACAATACACAGACAGGTTTTTCGTCATGTGGTCGTGCAAACTGCCAAGCAACAACAACAATACTAGTGAGAAGAGTTGATGACATTTTTTGTTTGCTAATTCCTTCATCAATGTAATTAAAAAAAAAAAACACTACAGAGCATTAAAATATAATGTATGTCTACAGAATCACTACAATTGTTCTGATTTGTTACTTTCGTAAAAATTTCGTCAAATAATCTCCAAAATTTCGACCTGTACTTGCGAACAAGGTTTCCAAAGGCAGCTGACCAGACAGCCAACTGTACGGACATCGTAAGATCGAATCAAAAAGTGATAAAAAAGATGGGTCTAGGACCAACAGTATAGGGCGTTGCAAACATCAGCACAAACGCATAATACCCCAGTTGGCCAGATTTCCGTTGACGATATTGTCATCAATGATGTATTCACGACTTGTCCCCTATCGTTTTGGTTTTCTAGAAGACAATTTAGAGGAAATCGCCGTGTACTACAGTATGAGCGACATTGTCTTTGAAGTTGGCTTTTATCAAACTGAAGGTGGGACAGTATGAGCGGCATGGTCTTATAAGTTGTCTTCTAACACATTCAACTAGTGAACTAGTCTATCAGTGCGAGGGTTGCGGGTCTCCTGCATGCAAGCGTAGAGCTTCGCAGGACTAGCATAGAATAAAAATTTGTCGGTTTGGCTTAAAATTCTCACATTCCTTTTTTTTTTTGTTTATTTAAAAACCTACACACAATGTACAAAATGGATTAAATGCAGTTTATCAAGCGTGATCCACTTCGAGGTTCCCTACTTTTTTAAAGAAAAAAACACAGAAAACTCAAATTTAATGGGGAAGGTTTATTATCATTTGAAAGAACATTCTTTGGCATTTATTTTTTGAAGATTATGTCTATCGAATGTTGGCCGTTGCTACGTCGCAGATGGTGCATCCGTTGAGTCCAATTTTCGATGACTCGTTCGAGCATTTAGACTGGTCACTGAATCGAAGCGGGTTTGTCCGCATAAACTTTAGACTTTACATATCCCCACAGGAAAAAGTCTAACGGTGTGATATCGCGCGATCTTGGTGGCCAATCGACCGGCCCAAAACGTGAAATTATGTGCTCTCCGAAGTGTTCTCTCAATAAATCCATTGATTGATGCGATGTGTAGGAAGTGGAGCCGTCTTGATGAAACCAAATGTCGCCGCGATCACGAGCTTCAATTTCAGGCATCAAATAGTCGGTTATCATGGCACGATAACGGTCGCCATTGACGGTTACGTTCGCACCGGCATAATTTTTAAAGAAATATGGACCGATGATTCCACCGGCTCACAAATCACACAAAACCGTTGTTTTTTCTGGAAGAAGTGACAGTTCTTGAATCTCTTCAGGTTGCTCTTCGTCACAAATGCGATAATTTTGTTTGTTTTCATACCCATTGAGCCAGAAATGGGCCTCAGCTCTGAACAAAATTTGCCTCGAAAACGTCGGATCTGCTTGGAACTTTTCAAAAGCCCATAGTGCGAAACGATGTCGCTTGGGAAGGTCGAGTGCCAAGTCGTTCCATATGTCAGTCCAAGTTGTTGCGAACGGCGCCGAATCGACTCTCCACGGTCTTCGTGTACACTCTCAGCTACGTCCGCTATATTTTCTTCACAGCGTGCTGGACGTGGTCAATTCTGTCGAATATTATCCAATAATGAATGCTGGGTCTTAAAATGGGTGATGGTGTTGCGAATAGTACGCTCAGTATGCCGATTATGTTGACCATAAGTTGAGCGAAGTGCACGAAACAAATTCGTCACAGAACGTGAATTTTCGTAATAAAGTTAAACGATTTGTAAACGTTGTTCAGGCGTAAGTCTTTCCATTATGAAATGCCAAGCAATACTAAACAAAAATAACATGACAGCATGACACGACTCACACGTGATCTGTCAAAAAAGGCTATTGAAAAAAAGTGTATCTACTTGAATCACCCATTACTTCACTGTCAATTTAAGAATTGCTTATAAATGTCGGATATATATCAAGAAAGAGAAATAAAACAAGAGAATTAAAATTGCAACTATAGTTGAAAAGCACAAGGAAAATTTTCCAGAAATAAATAACCATGTAATAATTTTTGTCATGGACGAAAAAATAGACGACATTGTCATCCAAGGAGTCGTTGACGATAAAGTGGGAGATATTGGCTTGTATTTAGTATAGAATATATTGTATAGGAGATATTGTCTTGCATATAGTCGTCGACAAAATTATTAAAGCCATTATCGCTTATCCATAAAAAAATTTATTTTTTTAATTGGTGTCTGATTTTTAATCAAATGATTTTTTTTAGAAAAATAATGATTTTGTTAATTATTAAGTAAAATAAACTGGTAGTTAAATACTTATCATACTTTGTAATTCGAAATATGGCGATGTTTTCAACCAAGTTGAATTTTTGATTTTAAAACTTTTCGATGTATTCAACTTGTTGGCGTGTTTGTGGCGAAAGTTAGGCTTTTTTTTAATAATGGTATTGTGTTTAGTAAAAACGACAACAAATACGATAATGTTTAGAAATCTATTATAAAAAAGGTTGTCGTGGTTGTCGTATTTGTTGCAAAAACTGTCGTTATACTGTGTTACTTTTATAATCAATACATCGTGTATGTACAAAATTTCGTCTAAATACGCCTTGCCGGACCAACATAAGTTTTGAAATTTGACAATTTTTTTAAATTTTTAGTAGGACATTAAAGTTTATTTAAAATTTTTTAAACAGTTATTTAATTTTTTCCTAGTGAGTTTTTTAAACTAACGATTTTTTTAATTAAGCGATTTTTATATTAAGTGTGCAAAACTTTTAAATTTTTAAGAATTTTTGGTTTGCGAATGTTCGGATAATTTCGCAAATTTTTATGAAAAAAGCAATTTCTTAGAACAGAAGTTTTTTTCCAATTGGAGTTTTTTTAATATAAAAAATCTTTTAAAACAAAAAATAGGACTTTTTCAGTTTTTCTGAATATTTTCTTATTGAACGATTTTTGATCTGCAAAATATTATGTTTGCTAAAATTTAATGTGCTGTTTTATTAAATTATGTTAAGGAAATTAAGTTTTTGTTAATATCTATTTTTTATAAAAAGTTGTTACATTTAAGAAAAAAGGAAAATAGAATTCGTTGTAAAATTGTAGATTTTTTTTAATTGAACGGTTTTATAGAAAAATAAATTTTTTAGTCTTTTATAATATTTGTTTAATCTGTGTATTAAGTTTTTTTAATTTTGTAAATTTGTATTTATTAATTGCCGATTTTTAAAAATTATCGAGTTTTTAATTTAGTCAATATTTTAGTGGAATTATTTGGGTGATTCACATGGTGTGCTATCGAGTCACATCGTCATAATGTCCTAAATAATATTTTACAATTGCCTAAGAAAATATTGTTGTGTTTCAAACAAAATAAAAATGTTAATGCTGTGTTCATTGGTTCGACATAACTGTACAGTAGAAATCTAAATTAGCGGTTGCCCACAGCAGTCATATATATTTCTTGTAATTATTTTAAGACATATGACTGAACAATTTTATAACTACCTTGTGAATCACCCAGTTGTCATATACTTAAATTTTTTATTTAAATATCTCTTATTGCGTTTATTTCTTTAAATTTTATTGTAAATTAAGCGATTTTCTTATGAATTAAGCGATTTTTTCGATTTAAAATTTTTTCAATTTGATTTGCGGGTCTTATGTGCCTAAACTTTAAGTTATTTTTTTCTTTATTTTCAGTTTTATGGGAAGGTATTACAAATTAATTTTTGGTATTAAAATTTTTTTACGATACAATTTTTTTTAATTGAACAAAAGCGATTCTTAAATTTTTTAAAATATTTTTTAATTTTATTTTTCTTATTGTTGTAAAATTTGCGTTTTTTTCAAATAATTGATTTTTTTTTATTTTTTATCAATTTTTTTTGGATTTAATTATTTTCCAAGTCGAGTAAATCTAATTTCTTTAAATAAACCCTCTCATAAATCGCCCTCCCTAAAAAAAAACCAACAACAATTTGAAACCTTTTCCAATTTCATAAACTTTAAGAACAAAGAACAAAAAAACAGACAAGAAAGTATAATCTACACCTCAGTAAATACACTGATCGAAAAAGCGTCATAAAACTGATATATTTTGCTATAAATACTGTGACAAGTGGCTTCGCTTTTGATCCCATGACACTTTTCATCATTGTGATGTCAGCCTTAACATCACTTGCCTAAATTATCATCAGGGTCAAAAATTGCATTTAAGTCATCAATCATGTCGGCATCACAGAAATTAGTAATCGGAATCAGTTTAATGAAACATTTCATCAGTGCGATGACTCAGTAATATCGTAGAAACGACTCATTAAGCTCAATTTAATGACAGTTTGTCATTGGGATTGACTTAAGTCAAAGTGAGCAAATATTATTGTTTACTTACCCCGCATGCCCAATATGTTTTTTGTAATCATTCTACTTTGAAAATTGTATGTATTTAACTAAATAATTAAAAAAAAAAATTGAATATGGGAATTGTTGCTTCTCATTTTACTTTTTAAATATGAAAATAATGTTTATAATACACAAAATGTGGCATCCAATTGATGTCACTGTAGTTATAGCATAGAAGACATAGAATGACTTTCGTCATTGGATTGATGTTACTTTTTGCCTCTTTGATGTCACATTGATGTCACAATTCTGATGTTAGAGCATCATCAATATGAATATTCATTTTTTCGAAAAATGCATACCGTATTTGGCCATATGAATAGGGATCTGCTTATGTTATAAATTTAGATAGTTTTGGAGAACCAGAAATTACACCCTACCTCCCCTCGTGTTCCTAGTTTTAAAAAAATGTATAGCTTATGTGTCCTTATAAATATGGATTTCTGTTTTGAATTTCATTAAAATTGGGTTGATAGTGGGCACAAAGACCCTATTCCGGAAAGCAGCTTAAATGGGAACTATATGAGATTATGGACCGATTCGCCCCATTTTCGGTAGGCCAATTAGAACCTGTGTAACAAATTTCATCAAATTATCTTCAAAATTGCGACCTGTACTTTGCGCACAAGATTACATGGACAGCCTGCCGGACGAACGTCGTTAGATTGACTCAGAAAGTGATTCCGAGTTGATCGGTATATTTTATATCTAGGACCAATATTTAAAGATGTTACACACATCAGCACAAATGCATAATACCCTCTCCACTATTGTGGTGTGGGTAAAAAAACTTTCTAGACACTTTGGAAGACTGGCAGCAAATATTTTCTTCTTTGAAGGATTAAAATATTTTACTTCGTATGAATATTAAGTTTTACAACAACATGTTGTTATACTCAAGTTGAAGTAGTTCACTTACATCCGTTTCTGTTACTATTAAAATGTTTTTTTACATACATACGAGTATGCGTAAGTTGATTCTAGTTTTTATTTCTTTTCTTAAGTTTTTGTTGTTTTTTTTCTATGTATTTAGTAGTATATTGTTGTTTTAACCCTAATCTCAACTGCATTCTTCTCACATTCTCTATTAATACCAAAAAATAACAAACCTTCCCGCCCGCTTTCTTCGGCTAATTTCGGCCTCCGGTTTCAAGTTTTTTTTTTTTTTTTTTTTTTTTTTTTTTTTTTTTTTGTGAAACTAGAAACCATATTCTTCGGTTCTGAATTTAAGTCAGAGTCTAAGTAGTAAATCATGTATAATATAGTACGTATTTGGGTGTAAATGTGATATTTAAGTGTTAGTTATAACTACACAGCCACACATACACACTCCCACAAGCTTTCATTTATTCACTCACTCGTCCATCCATTCATTCCATTCATTCACTCATTCATACACGTCCTCATAAAAATAACTCTAAAGTACCATGAAATTTAAAATTTTTCGTTTCTTTTTCCATACATTTTTCTAAAAATGAAAAAATGTTTTCTTTCTTAAAATTCGTTTCGTTGGATTTCGCTTTATTTTCTCAGTAACATTTTCCAACACATACTCGTAGAACAACAGCAACAATAACGTAAATAATTTTGGTTAAAAAAAGCACGTAGTTGTTGTTTAAAATAGGTTTTTGTTTAAAAAAAAAGAAAAAAAAAAAAAAAACAATATTAAAAATAAAACAAAGACTAAAGGAGAAAAAAATATATATTTAGAAAAAAATAATAATAATAAGAATTTTTATAAAACAAGAACAATGGCATGAGAAACACTAGATGAGAGTATTCAAAGTTGGGATTCTTTTCGGTTTTTAGATTTTGTTGCTGTTGCTTTTTGTTACCAAAAATTTTATTATTTTAGATCTGTAATGGGAATCATGGCTAAGAAGTTATAACAATAATAAACATAAAGCTGTAAAAGAATAAGAATAAGAAACAGAAATGGCAAAAACATGAGTCACCTGACGACTACTATTTATAATAGTTTGGGGAGTTACCAAGAAAGACTCTAAAACTGTTTTGGAAATTATAAAAAGAAACAGTCAGTCTGGAATTAAATTTGCTTAAATTTTTCTTAAAACAGTACATGTTGTTCATTTTAAGAAAATTTACTGTAAACATTATTTGTTAAATAGAAAATTCTTAGCAAAAATGTTTAGTAAATAATAAGTGTTTTTTGAATAAAATTTTCCATAAAGAAGAAATTTAAAGAAAAAATGTCTCGTGAATGAGAAGTTTTTGATAAATATTTCCGATAAATTGTATATTTTTAACAAAATATCCTTTAAATAGCGTAATTTTTTCTTATAAATAACAAATTTTGGCAATATTCTTATTTCACAAAATTTCCTATAAAAAGAAAATTTTACCAACATTCTTATAAATAACAAAATTGTAGCAATATTTTTATTTTGAATTATTACCTATAAAAAACAAATTCTAACAACTTTTTTTTAATAAAAAAAATTTTTATTTTACAAAATTTCCTATAAAAAGCAAATTCTAACAAAAATTTTTTAAATAACAAATTTTTTATATCAAAAACATAATCGCAAAATTATTTATAAATTGCAATTTTCAATAAATATCAACATTTTTTAAAATTGCTAAATTTTCGAAATATTTCTAAAAAAAAAAAAAAGCAAATTTTTGAGAAATTTTCTAACAAAATCTAACTTTTTTAAAAACCGCCACATCTTTAAAATTCCTTTTTAAAAGCCAATTCTATTAAAAATTTGTATAACGTAATGGAAAATTACATCAAAATTTACTATAAATAGAAAATTCTCCATAATTCCTACAATAATATAACTTTTTTTCCTCGAAAAATTCCATACAAATAGAAAATTTTGCCAATATTTTAAATAAAAACAATATAGTGGTGATATTTTTTATATTTAAGAATAGCAAAATTTCTTAAAAATAGGCCACAACTGTCAAAATTTCGTATATACTGTAAAAATCTTTCTCTTATTACCCAGTTTTCAAAATTAGCTATAAAGAACAAATTCTGTAAAAATCTTCTACAAAATAAAATTTTGGCAAAATTTCATATAAATAATTTCTAACAAAATTTCCCATAAAAATTAATTTTTTTGGTAAATTTTGGTTATAAAAAACAAATTCAATTATCTTTTTAAATTTACTAGTAAATTTTTAAAAATTTGTTTTCTTAATCCAAATCTTTATTTTAAGTCAGGCTTAAAATCATTAAATTTAATTTTCATTAAATTATTTTAATGTAGAAAGGAATTTTGCAACATCAAATGGATTAAAATTTATTGATAATTTTTAGTCTTCTCGGGACGGAGGATTAAACTCAGGCCGAACTTACGTGTTTCGAGAATAATCACAATCTCACCATCAGAGTTCTTTCTAGTCTTACTCTTTCCGCCACTGCGACGGTTGTCAGTCTATAGCCAAACATCAATCTTGTAACCAGTGCTGTGGAGTCTTAAACAAATGGTTCTAACTCCGACTCCGACTCCAACGGCTGAAATTTTTTAAGTTCGACTCCGACTCCATCTCCGAATCCTTCTGTTACATTGATGCTAAATGTATATGAGACTGGTCCTTATTTGACTTTAAACTTTTTTTTATGCAGTACCTTTTAAATGTTTAAATATAGCAAGAAAAATATTCTTTTAAAATTTCGAATCGATATTTTAAATATGGCATCGCCAATTTCAAAGAATTTTTATTTAGGAAAATTAAAAACAATTTTTTAAATTTGTTAAGCCGAATAATTTTGGAGTGGGAGTCGCGAGTTTTTGTGGGTACTTCGACTCCGACTTCGGCACAAAAACCTCAGCTCCGACTCCGACACCACATCCCTGCTTGTAACGAATGCTATTTTGGTGGATCGAAATTTTTGTGTAAATTATTATCTATTTTTTATTGTTATCTTTCTTACCTCGGTTTTTCGTACTTTTGTCTTAAACAGTTCGATTAACCACAAAGAAACTAAATGTTTTCTCTTAATTTTTAGAAAACTTCCTATAAATAGAAATCTTTGAGCCAATTTCCTATAACCAACAAATTTTAAAAACAATTTCCTATAAATACATTTTAATTTTGAAAATAATTTTATTGATAAATTTCCTCTATATAGCAAGTTTTCCAAAAAAGTTCCTTTATCTATAAATTTGTTTAAAAATTTCTATTAAATAGCAAATTTTTAAAAAATTTCCTTAAAATAGCAAACTTTCTACAAATTTTTAAAATTTTTTCTTTAAATGGCAAACATATCAAAAATACCTTTAAATAGGATATTTTTAAAAAATTTCCTTTAAATAGCAAATTTGTAAAAATTTTCCTTTAAAGAGCAAACATTTTAAAACTTCCTTTAAATAGGAAAGTTTAAAATAATTTCTTTTAAATAGAAAATTCTTGAACCATTTTAAAAATTCCTTCAAATAGCATTTTCTAAAAAATTTCTTTAAATAGCAAATTTAAATAGGAAATTTTTAAATAATTCCTTTTAAATGGAAAATTCTTAAAAAACATTTTAAAAATTCCTTCAAATAGGATATTTTTAAAAAGTTTCCTTTAAATAGCAAACATTTTAAAAATTCCTTTAAATAGGAATTCCTTTTAAATGGAAAATTCTTAAAAAATAGCCAATTTTTAAAAATGTTCCTTTAAATAGCAAACATTTTGAATATTCCCTTAAATAGGAAATTTTTAAATAATTTCTTTTAAATGGAAAATTCTTAAACAACATTTAAAAATTGCTTTAAATAGGATATTTCTAAAAAATTTCCTTTATATAGCAAACACTTTAAAAATTCCTTTAAATAGGATATTTTTTTAAAATTTCTTCAAAAATGTTCCTATAAACAACTAACATTTTAAAAATTCCTTTAAATATGAAATTTTTTAAAAAATGTCTTTTTAAATACTTTTAAATATTATTAAAAAGGACAAATAAATCTAAAGATACATAAAAAATTTCTTTTAAATAGAAAATTTTTTTAAGTTTTTGTTTTAATAGCAAAGTATTAAATTTTTTTTGTTTTAATAGCAAATTTTTAAAAAAAATTTCTTTAAACAGCAGAATACTGGAAAATTTCCTATAAAAAGCAAATTATTGGGAAATATCCTATATTAAGGAAATTATTGCAAAACTTACCATAAATAGCAATTTTTTAAAAATTTCGCATAGATGGGACTTTTTTTAAATTTAATTAAAACTAACAAATTAAAAAAAAAACAGCTGGGTGCCCCAGTAGGCAAGTTGGAGTGATTGGGGGTCGCGGGCTTTATTCTCCCCAGAGTCTCTGGACTATCTCGCTACAACGGGCTGAAGGCTTAAGTTACTATTGTTCGGATTATTCAGTTGGAGTCTAATTTTTAGTTGTATTTGTAGCTCTTAATAAATATATAAAAATTATATAGAAAATTTTCAACTTAAATACTGATTCTCTAAAAATTCAACATTATTAAAACCATTTTAAATTATAATGATATGTTTTTTTTAAAAAGAACATCCTACCACTCTCATCACTTGAAGAAGAAGCTGGTGGTTGGATTTAAATTGTTAAACTTAAATAATATTATTTAGTAATAAAAATATTTTGCCCTTATGGCAATTGCATACAAGAACGAAAAACTTTTACTCAATGCAAACAAACCAAAAAGCAACTTGAACTAAAACTTAAGGTCAAATTTTAAAAGATGGAAAATATTTTTTTTTTATACAAGTTAGTTATGTTTTCAACTACATTATCTTAGCTCTATTAAATATTTTGAACAAAAAATGAAAAAAAAAAAAACAAAACAAAAAAAAAAACATTAAATATTTATGCAGAGAATATTGTGTGGTTGGTTTTAAAGTTTATCTTGCAACTGAAGAATTTTATTTAACATATATGTAGCCGTGCTTGTATTTAGAAAAGTCCATATAATAAATATGGGGACTTCCATAACAAAATGCAACAATTTTTTTAAGTTTTTTTCATAACAGAGTTTCAGTAGTTTTTTTTTATCAATTGAAAAAATTGTTTAAAAAGTATATTAATTTAATAAATGTGCTAATTGAATCCATAATTTTTTTAAGTGAAAGAAAATTCAAAATATAATTTTGATTTAATTAACATTTTAGTTGTTTTTATTAAAATATTAATTAAATATCAAAATATCTTAATTGATTTTTTCGTTTAAAATAAAATAATTTAAACTTGTAGAATTGTTAATGGGAATTGTTAAAACCAGTGGTGCGATTCACAAACTTTTAACGATCCGACAATCGTAATTTTTGTCGACATATATATTCGCTTGCAGTAACGATAGTGTGATTCTGTAACTTATTTTTAACGACTGTAAACAGCTGTAGTTTCTGTAACATCTCTGTCTACAAAATGTTGAAATAAACGAAAAAACAAAGAGAATAAAGAAAACACAAATGAAATTGTGCTTAATTTACTGTTTTTATATTTTATTTTGTGAGTTTTACATTTACCCCCATATTCATAAAAAATATTTTATGTTTATAGCAGGTTTATAAAAAGAATTTTCTATGAAAATTCGTTTAATAAACCTTTTATTAATCAAAAATATTTTTTATGAATATGGGGGTTAGAGTTTTATTTTTGTTCGTATATATACATATGTATGTATGTATGCATGTATGTAGTATGTATGTAAGAAGTCGGACGTCAGCCACTTTAAACATAAAATACACTTTATCGATTAAATAAACAGAACGTAAATTATTGTCGTTAAAATAACGAAAAAAAAACTGCTTAAAGCAACAGCTGACTTTGACCGACAGCGAATATCATTAAAAATGTTACTGAATAGCAAATTCTATAAATTTTCGTTATATTTATTTTAACGATACGATTATCGTGAATCGCACTACTGACCTTTATTTAATTAAATCAATTTACACATAGTTTGAAACGGCATAGTTTTTTGATATATTTTTTTAATTTAAATTAAAAATATCATTTATTGGAAAAAAATTAAAAATTTTATAATTAAATAGGTGCAAAATCAACAACTTGTTTGCTTGATTCTATGAATTTGGTATAAATTTGGTGCCTAGAGACCAGTTTGAAATTTTTCTGTGTATCATTTTCGACAGTTCATTTTCGAGTACCTAAAAATGCACAGTTTGCACAGATTGCGAGATTTTTAAGCGATATCATAAAAACTCTTAATAGATATTTTGAAAATGAAGAAGTCATAATTTTGAAATCGTGTTGGGTTCATATCAAAATCAATTTATTTACTATAAATCAGATCAAAATACATTAATTCCAAATTTATTTTCAAATTACCAATAAATAGATATTGGGAATTATTTCTTTTTATAAGCAACTATTATATTCCAAATTTTTTTTTTATTTTTCGAATTTATTCTATGAGTTAAATTTCAGTTATGTATTTTATAAAGCCTTTTGTAATAAATCTATTCCTTAAATTTTTAGGAATGACTTTATACTGAAATTTTACTCATAGAATAAATTCGAAAAAAAAAAAAAAAAAAAAAAAAAAAAAATTTTTTCAAATTAACAGAAAAACTAATTGCGAGACAAATTAATTTATTTATGAATTGTTTTAGTGTTAGTAAATTAATATTATATTTTTTTTTTTATTTGACTTTATCTTGCATTAACTATTTTTTTGATCAAAAAAAAAAAAAAAAAAAAAATGTTATAGTGACACTGTTGCGTTTTGTTATGGACCTCTTCATATATTTTTGAAATTTATAGATTATTATACAACTAAATCTTTAGAGTTAGCTTAAACTTCATCTGAAAAGTATATAAAAATATGCATATGTACATATATGAATGTAGAATAGACTAAAATATTTCTCTAAAAAATAATAGACAATTTTGTTGCTGGCAGCTTTCTGTTGTTCTTCTATGAATCTGCAATCAGAGAAGACAGCGGAAAGCAGTAAAGTATGAGTTAAAGCCATATTATGGTACTGTCAATAGCCACAAATAACAAATATTGTTCTTATTATACAATTTTGTTTGACTTAATTGTAAAATTTTTACCTCTCTTGAAACTTTAAATATGATTGGGCTTAACAATGTACACAGATAAAAATATCTCAAGAAAATTTTTAACAACACAGTTTGTTAAAAATAAAATTTTAGAACAACAAACCTTTTATTTGATTCAATGCAAAAATTTATCAAAATTGCACCTTGCAAAATAGCACTCAATAAAACATATTTAATAATGAAATAAATAAATATTTCTTATTTTTCAATAAAAAAATATTTGAATCAAAGTAAAGACAGTATTCATGCAACTATTTTCCATTTTTTAATAACTTTGATATCGTTGCAAATAAGACTTGAGTGTTTGTAATTCTCATTCGCTTAACAGTTTTATTTGTGTAATATCTTTAGTTTTTCCAAAGTCTTTGGAAAAAGGTTTCCTGATGATCTGGCCTAAGCAAACAGCTAAAAGCACATTAAAACTAGCTTAGCCCCCAACAATAAATTCTATTGCATTTATCAAAGTATAAACATTGGGAATTTAGCACATCATAACCTATGAATAAGGCCCCTATTGTAAGTTACATTCGATAAACGATTTTTGCTGGCTTTCGAACATCGACTATCGAATGTTAATTTGGAATTATGAGTTGGCAGCACTGTCGAAAACTTCGTTGTGCATCGACTTTTTCAATGAAAACAAATTGGCTTTCGACGGTGTAAATAATTAAAAACAAAATTCTTGAAAATGTAAGTTTTTGTTAATTTATTAGTTTTGGTGTGCAAATTCCACATTCCTAATTATTTTTGGTTATTTTATGCAGGTCTAAAATCGACAGTTGGGAAAGCTTGTTCCCCTTCTGGAACAAAATCCTTTGTTGGTAAAAGGAATTTTTACAAAAGTTCAGGCTACAAAAAAGTGAAATGAAATCTCGCAGGAGCTAAATTTGCGAGAAAACACTTCGCAAAAAGTGTAAAATAGTAAGAATGCAGTTATTGCAGATACAAACGAATTCGCAGAAATCTTACCACGAAGAAATGATTTCGACTATGAAGGACATCCGAGATTACACAAAGAAAATATATTATTTAAAAAAAGACACAACAAAAGTTATATTGCAGTTAAAAAAGGAAAAATTGAAATTATATAAATTTGTTAACAAAAATTATTTATTTAAAGTGACAGCTGATAGAAAATGTACTACTGTGAATTATCTAAATCACAATAGTCCTTTTTTATCGAATGTGTGCCATAATACCAAATGAAACTCGTTCGATCAACTAATTCGACTGCTGTCGAAAATCGAATTAAGTTCATAATAAAGATTCGATAAACATTTTTTATTGATTTATTCCCATTTCCAACAATTTATTTTAACAAATCACGTACATATGCCTCTTGTCAAAAAAAATTATTTTGAGCAACAACTTTTTTTATTGACTCAATAAACTTGGTTGTTGGCTAAAAATACAATAACTATTACCTACAAACTTTTTTATCAATACCGCAAAAATCGTCATTGCAGAAAATTCAAAAACTTTTTTAATGAAATATGCGATTTTCGTATTCAAATATAAAAATAATTTTTCTCTGTGTAATGCTTAAATAAAATTTAAATTAAACCATAAGTATCATAAAATAGAACAATAATGTAATATTTATTAAAATTGTTTAGTTTAAAAAATAATTTGATTAAATCAAACAAAATTATGATTGTTTTGTTCTCTGCAATAGTTGAATGCTATTTAATTAATTGTTAATTTTTTATTATTTGTTGACTTAAAAACAAGAGATGTACGAAGTTCGATAAACCATTAACACCAAAAGAATCGGGATGAAGGTCGCGTCGCGGGCTGTAAAATGGATTAGATGCGGTTAACTTCACTGGCAATTAAATTCCGTGCAATAAACATTTTAGAACTTAAGAATATAATTATACAAATGAAAAATAAAACAGACTGTGATAAAATATCCAATCAAATAATTCTTGATAACTGGAACGCAACAGGAGAAACAATATTAAAAATTATTAAAAAATCGCTAGAGACAGGTGTATTTCCTGAAAACTGGAAAATAACTACGATAACGCCAATTGAAAAAGTACTAAAAAGTAAATAAATAAGAAGAATACCGTCCAATAAATACATTGAAAACATGTGAAAAAATTTTGGAAAAAGTTGTAAAAGAACTATTAGAAAAATATATTGAAAATAATTATTTTCTTTATTGTCAAAATATCAATCGGGATTTCGTAAAAAATACTCATGTGAAACGACTGTAAATTATGTAATAAGTAAATGGAAAAATATAGAAAAAACTAAAAGAGTGATGACAATATTTCTAGATTTCAAACGAGCCTTTGAAACAATAGACAGACAAATAATGGTAAAAAAAACTCTATATGTATGGAATACAAGGTACGGCATAAAATTGGTTTGAGTCATATTTGAAAAATAAAAAGCAAATATTAAAGGTTAATAATGTTTTATCAAATGAAGTTGAAGATGATTTTGGGGTACCACAGGGTTAAATTTTGAGAGCTCTCTCTTGTTTATTATATATATAAACGATATGCCAAAGGTATAAGACAGAAGTGAAATGGTGCTGTATGCGGATGATACGTTAATATACACGGAAGCAGACGATGATGAAAGTTGTAGAGAAAATATGTACCATGACATCAATAAAATCAATACTTGGTACAAAATGAATAAATTGACTGCCTGGCGCACTATGTCGACAAGAACATTTCTTTCTTATATTTATATTGAAAACAAAAACAAATTTAAAGTTGTAATTATTGTTTTCAATATAAAAATGCGAAAGAAAATTTCTTGTCGACATTGTGGGCCTGGCAATAAAACTAAACGAAAATAAAACAAAAATAATTGAAATAAATATGAGTACTGAAGCAATATTTAAAATTAATGATAAAATAATAGAAAAAGTTGAACATATTAAATATCTGGGATTTATAATAGATAAAGAGTTAAAATTTGAAGAACATTTAGACTATACATGTAAAAAAATTGGCAAAAAAAATTGGATTTTTTAAAAGAAGAATAAGAAATAAATATCTTAAACAACTGCAATAAATATCTATAATACTATAATCAAACCACATTTTGAATATGGATCGACGATAATATATACATGTTGTAATGATAGTCAAGTAGAAAGAATGCAAAAATCAATGAGGGTTATACTTAAACGCAATCGATATGTACACATTAACGAAATGCTTGGAGAACTTAAATGGATGAATATAAATCAGCGGCTGAAATTCAGTACTTTAATTTTTATTAAAAAATTGAAACAAGGTGATGCTCTACAATATCTGTGCGATCAAATTAAGTATGTTGGAGAAGTACAACCATATTGGCTAAGGAATGCCGAGGATTTTCGAATCCAAAGAGTCACGACAACACACATGCAATGATCTCTTTTTTATAAGGGTTTTAAACTATTTAATAAATTACCACATAATATGACAATTGAAAGAAATTACAATGTATTTAGAAAAAAATGTACAAATTTTATAAGATTTAATTTATTTATATAGAGCAAATGTAATTAGCATTAATGTTATGTTTTTTTTATATATTAAAAGTGAAAAAAAAAAAAATTTAAAAATTATAATTATTAGTATAGTGGTTATTTTATTGAACTGTAAATGGTTTTTAATCCAAATTTAGATATTTAGCTATTAAGTTCATTGAATTTACACTTGTAACCACACTGACGAGATTGTGTGGTTACAATCGAAACTGGGCAACCTGTCCCTGAAAGCCTGGGCTCAAATCTCAGCGCAGTCAAGAATGAAAAATCATCAATAAAAAAAAATTTTAATTGATTTCATGTTGTAAAATCTGTCTTATTAAAAATAATTTAAAGAAAATTAAATTCAATAAACTTAAACCTAATTAAAATATCTAAATTTGGATTAAAAACCATTAAAAGTTCAATAAAATAACCAAAATACTAATTATTGTTAACAGCTAAGGTACGAACTATGTTTACATTTGTCCTTCAAGTTGTGCTGCAAAAGGTCAACAAGAAAAAAGAAAGACAAAAACATGAAAAAGAAAAATGTACTTTGGATTTCAAGAAGAATTCTTGACAAAAAGTACGAAAAAACAGAAGTTAGGAAGAACATGTAAATCAATTAAAATAGATAATCATTCATTCAAAAGCAAATTTCCATCTAACAAAGTGAAATACCATTTGGTTTAAGGATTGATGTTTGACTATTGACGTCATCCGGCTTCAATTCCTGTCTTCATAACAATAATTTAATGAAAATTAAATTCAATGAACTTAAGCCTAATTAAAAATATCTAAATTTTTGATTAAACAATTAGTTTATAAAAGTGGAACAAACATTGAATCAATGGCTATAATTAATAAATTAATATGTTAAATATTGTCTATATTATTGGTAATTCTGACCACAATATGTTTAATTTTGAGCAAATTATAAAAAAAGTTGACCATATTATTATTAATTAATTTTTCCCATAATATGGATTTTAACCAAATAACAGTTCATTTTGACCAAATTATAGTTAATTTCTAACAAATTATATTTAATTTTGACCAATTTATATTTAGTTTGGTATGGTAACCTACAAACATTAACATTGTTTAAATCCAACCATAGTATGTTGATATTAGAATATGGTTACCATCAACCATATTTTCTTCTTTTGGGTGTTGCTGATGTTAAAGCCTAAATTGGATTAGTTTGCGAAATTGGAAATAATTTTCGCTTACAAATTTGTATTAAGTTTGAGTTTAAGTTTTTTTTTTAACTTTAAAATTTTATCGTACCGTTTACGTTACGTTTGCGAATACACAAGCCTTAGCATATTTATATAAATCACCTAAAACCCCTTAAGGTGTATGATAATTTTCGTACATGACTGTAGTTTTTCAATTATTTTTTCACACATTAATGAGACTTATATACACTCTCACACTATTACACAAACATTCATGCATTTAATGAATGCTTTCATTCACAAGCAATCAACTGGTGCATTAAATAATGTATGAGTGATGACATTCAACCACATACTTTTTGTTTTCTGCTAAAAATTGTAAAAATTTCTTTTGCTTTGCAATGGAAAAGAAATGTCGACCTTTTATGTCAATAAAAAATTGAGAAAAAAAAAAATGTTTTTTTTTTGGGTTGAAATTAAATTTTTAATTACTTGTTTTTACGTGTGTGGGATGTGACATAAATGAGCGATAAAAAAAAAAAAAATAAAAAATAACAACAAGAACTACATATTTTCTTTTTATTATATGCGATTTTTTGCTTATTTTTTTAATTACAACTAAATTCTCTTATTTGACTTTAATGTTGTTTCAGCAAATATTTACGATCTTTTTTTTTTATCACATCTTTAGCTTTTCTTCTCTTCTAACACACATTCATATTTGTATTATTGCTCTTTCAACTTTTATAACCATTTCCAAAGTAACAAATACATACACCCATAAAAAAAAAGGAAGACATGTCATTAATTTTAATGAGAGCAGAGTATAAAAAACCGCAACATAAAATTGAAAAAGAAATCAAAAAAGAACAACTCGCTTTTTGCAATGCGTATTGAAGGGGAATGAGATCGAAAAAATTTGCTATTTATAGGAAATTTAGCTATTCACATTAAATGAATCATTTCTGTTTTACAAAAACACTTGTTGTTTATGGGAAATTGTTGCTAAAGATAAAGTTTTTTAATAGAACTAATCGCCAATTGTTTTAGAAAATTTTCAATAGGGTATTTGGCTATTTAAAGGAAATTTTCTAATTATACGAATTTTTACAAATATTTGCTATTAAAAGAAAATGTATACAAAATTTGCTATTCCGATGAATATTTCCTATTAATAGGAAATATAGCAAAAATGTGCTTTTAATAGAAAATATAGCAAAAATTAGTTATTTATAGGAAATTTAGCAAAAATTTGCTTTTAAAAGGAAATAAAACTAATTTTGCTGTTTATAGGAAATTGAACAAAAATTTGCTATTTCTAGGAAATTTTACAAAAAATTGGTAGTTTATACGAATTTTAACGAATTTATTTAAAAGAAATTTTGCGAAACTGCTATTTTAAGAAAATTTTACGAAAAATTTCCATTTATAGGAACATTTTGTTGTTCATAGGAAAATTTGCTATTTATAAGAAAATGTTGCTTACTTTTTGCTTTTTTTATGAAATTTAACGAACATTTGCTATTGAGTAAAATTATATTGAAAAAAAATATTGCTGGAAGTGTTAATTTTGCCAAGTTTTGTAATGTACAGAAAATTTTACAAATTTTTGCTATTTGTAAGAAATTTTACTAAAATTTACTATTTGTAAGACATTTAAGTTAAATTTGCTATTTAAAGGTAATTAACCAAAGACCTGCTATTTATAAATAAAATTTCGGCGAAAGTGGTTATTTATAGGAAATGTTGCTATGATTTGTAGTTTATAGAACATTTTTGCGAAATTTTGGTTCTTGTATGAAATTTGATATAATATTAATATTTATGTATATGAAAATTTGCTGAAATTTGAATTTTATGATTCTTTCGATCTCATTTTTTATGTATTTTATTACTAATGACTACGATTTTATAACAGAGTTTCCGTTAATTATAGAAAAAAACTTTTCACATTTTTAATCGCAATAGGTTGAATATTTCGCTTTATTAAAAGAGAGAAAAAAAGAAATAAAATATTCAATTCGGACTTAAAAAGAGAATACATTTAATTTTTGTTTAGTGTGACAATTGAGAGCAATGAAAGGCTCACTAATTCTATACGGGCTCAGGGCTTTGCTAAACTGCAAGGGGTCACTGGCTGACACTTTTAATCTTCTATCGATTTTAAATAGAATGAGTAAAAAATGTGTATAATTTTTTTTATTAATACTTAAAAATTTTATGTGAATCTGTGCATTTAATCCAGAATTAATCTAGCTAATAATGTGGAGTTAATCGCAGGTGCTAGAAAATTCAAAGTTGAGATATGACTCTATTGCAGCAAAGGCTCGTTTTATATGTTCCATTTTCAAGGAATTCGAATTCCAAAAAAAAATCATTTTAAGTAAAAACTCTTTCTTTGTTGTCTAGTCCAAGTCTTACACAGAAAAAAAAAAATTTATTTTAATTAAAAAATTTGTGATATTAATTGAAAAATTAATTAAATTTCCACCATTAAACAATTAAATAGTATCAGTTAAATATTTTTTGATATTAACAACATTTTCTGCAGTGTTGTTGTTGAAAAAAGTAAAAGTGAAAATCACCTGATTAAATTTTTAAATAAAACTGATTTTATTTTTGATTAATGGTTTAATTTAAAAAAAAATTGGCGAGAATTTTTCCTGTGTATAATTAATGGCATTTGCGATATACATTTCTCCTTAAAATATTTACATGATATCCTCAACCATAGATGATTGACTAGAACATAAAGAGAGAGAAAAGCATCAAATTCAGTGATATAATAGTTGCAAATAAAAAGTGATATAATGAGGCAAAAATATGCAGGATTGATAACTTTATTATTCATCTAATAAGGAACCATATCGTTAAAAGCTCTGGGTGTTCAGAAAATAATTATGGCTCCAAACTATGCTAATGACGAATTTATTAAAAAAAAAACACTCCAAAATGGATATATACCACCTGAGGCTTTTGTATACCTCGATAGCAATAATAACATCCAAAATGAGTTCGGCGTTCCTATACTTTATCATTTGTATAGACGAGCCAATATTAAAGCAATTCAAAGCAATCAACTTTCAGATGCTAATAGAAGATTTGACACTAGCGTTTACCCAAAAGATAAAAATATGTTTTTAAACATAAATATTAAAAAATTTTGGTGGCTTACAAACAAAGTTTCAATTCCTCTTCTTTTTACCCTTAATAACTTTTATTTTTTATTTTTTTTTGGAATAGTTAAGTAAGGTTTTTTCTTATTTTTTCTTTACATTAAATAAAAGATATGTACACACAAATGTAAATATTGTATAAATAATTGAAATTTAGGTAAACATACATGTAATGTAATAATTAGTTTTCTAGAGAGCTCGATTTTGGGACAGTATATAAAGGCCTATTAAGATAGAAGTACTGTGGTTTATTTAAGTTTAAAAATATATTATTTTGTTAAATAAACGATTGAAAAAAAAAAAAAAAAAATTAAACTGAAAAATTTACTGAACACTTAAAAGTGATTAGTTTAATTTTAATTTAAAAGGTCCAACATTTATCAGAAAGTACCACATGGGCCATTAAACATTCACAGAAAAAAGTGTTTTATCAATTAAAAAAATGGTTTAAAAAGCATTTAAATTTAATTAATGTGATAATTAAATCAGTTATTATTTTAGTTGAAAGAAAATTAAAAATTTAATTTTGATTTAATTAACATTTTAGTTGTTTTCAAATAAATTTTCAATTAAAATTTTAATTAAATAACAAAAAATATTAATTGACTTTTTTTCGTTTAAAATAAAATAATTTAAACATGTAGAATTGTTGTTGGGAATTGTCAATATTTAATTAAATAAATGAACACATTGTTTGAAATGGCAAAGTTTTTTGATCACTATTTTAATTAAAATTATAAATATCATTTATTGAAAAAAATTTTTAAATTTTTAGTAATCAGTATAATCATTTTGGTAATAGGTGCAAAATCAACATCTTGTTTGCTTATATTATGAATTTGGTATGAATTTGGTAATTGGAGAAAATTAATAATTTTTTCTGTGTTCAAAAGTGTCACAAATGGCCAAATTGTGCCACATTTTGCATAACTGTTCTATGCCCTCAACAGTCAGTATTTTTACTGATATAATATTTTTTTTTTGCATTTCAATGGAAAATAAATCGCGAAAGTTTTCCGTATGTGTGTAGACATGGCATACGGATAAGTTTTCAAACACATAAATATTTTTAAAAGTTTCTTTACATAAATTTTTTAGTTGTTGTTGTTGTTTTTTTTAAATTCTGGCACAAAACTCTTAAAACTTAAGTTTAATTACAAAAAATGTACAAACATATACGCTCAACCATACACACATGAATACACATAGACGCATTCTTAAAATACAGTGTGTGTGAAAAAATATTCATAATTTAAAAAAACCTCTGCGTACCTAAAAGTTTTGGTTATTCGTGTTTTGCATTTTTTATTATAAATTTTAGTTGGCGCAGTTTCTGCCTAGGCATTTGTTCCTCTGCCTCCGGGTTAAGTGAAAGCGTTGTTGCTCTTATTTTATTTTTATTTTCTGTTTGACGCAAATTAAATGCCATGAACAGTCAGATTTTGTTATAAACAGCACAATTTTCTAATTAGCATTTATAACGGCTTTTATTTGTTAAAAAAAAGTTTTACGCTAAAGAACAACAAATAAATAGATTCCTTGCAAAAGTTAACAGAAGTTGTTATTTTATTTGGCTAATCAGCAGTTAATTGGCTTTTTTTTGTAATTAAATTTCTTTCAATAAATTAGTTTTCAAATTTATGTTTAAAAAGAATTCTTAAATGTAATACAAAATTTGCTTATTTTAAAGAAATTTTAAAAAAAGGCTTTTTTTTAGGACATTTTAGGATATTTGTAGTAAGCCTTTAAATTCTTGGGCTCCACTTTCACGACTGCTGCTACTAGTGCACACGAAATAAACTCCAAAATTCAAACAGAATTTTCGAGTTTATTCTTTTTACCCTGTATAAGCCATTATATTATCAGTATTGACGAAGAAAAAAAAATTAAAATTATAAAATACTATTATAAATTATAAAATACTATATATATGCATAACTTATGCTGCTGAAACGTGGGAAAAAAGGAAAGTAGAAGAAAGAAGAATAAATGTATTTGAACGGAAAATTTGCGAATTTTAAAACAGGCCCATTTCAGCACTTGTATGTATTTCCCTCTATAATCCACAGTAACAAACATTAAACAGCTGAAATTTTTGGTGCCGTTAGTTAATTCATTTGCCAACATTGTTTGCTTCTTACTGGCTTAAGCAACGGTGTTATCTTTTTAATGATTAATTTTGGAAATTTTTAATTGTCAAGAATTATTTTCAAAATCAAAATTTTTTTAGTGGTGTCAAGAATTTTGAAAATTTGAATCTGGCAAGCCTATTGGGTTGCATTAGATCAGTGGTGTCAATTATGATTGTGTTGGTGCGATTACTCTTGTCTCTTACATTCCCAGCGGGAGAAATTTGCGGTTGCGAGGCCTATTACGAGGCCTAATTACCATACATATTTTGCTATGAAGACTTTAGAGCAATTAATAATAATACAATTATCGAAAAATGTTGAGTTATGGACAGACACAATTAGTTATTATTTAAATAAATATAATTTGGAACCTGCATTTTGCAGAAACTTTGCTTATTTTTTGGAAAAATTAGGCACTTGACAATATTTTAAGTCTTTTTACAACCTTATACAATTCTTTCCAATATTTTTAATTTTGTGCTCAACATACCTTTGCGAATGCCAACAATGAAAATTCATTTGCACATACTAATGCAAATAATAACCCCATTAACTTTAAAAATATTCTATAATTATTAACCACCATTATAAAAAGAGAAGATTTTACTAGTTTATAAAAATATACTAATATAAAACATAAGAGACATTGAAAATCATTAAATGCATTTTTTATCATAAACTATTTTTTATATGGCATCATTTATCTTTTTTTTAATAAACATGCTCGTTATCGCTGTCTACAAGACTACTTAATAAAATTCAAATTTGAAATTTACAGAAGCTCAATAAACACAACATCAAGGCGAATTCATCACAGTTATTGGGCGTGTTGTGTAAACGTTTAGTGTTTGTCTTAGAAACGGATAGTTGAGCACTTCCGCTCAACACAACAGTTGGGTATTTGAGGCAATTTATTCCATCATAAAATTTTTTAGCTACCTAAAGTCAACATGTTGTGCTCAACCTCAACCTTAATTTTTTTCAATTGTTTATGTTTATCAGCTGTTAATTTTGCATTATACTCATAATGCCGTTTCTAAGACAAAAATGTTCGGCTCAACAGTTGTCAACAGTTTTCTAGCAGTTGAGCTCAACAGCTACGTCTTATGAACGTACCCATTCTTGATACTTCAACAAGTACACCTCGTACAAAAACCACAAGCAATTTGTTTTTTTAAATCATTGTACCATGTTAAAAACAGAAACAAAGATAATAAATAATAAATATATTATTTCTGTTTAGAGGCCTCAAAACAGGCCGTGCGATATTTCCCGCTGCATGAGAGTGTTTTGCAGTAAACAATTATATTTTACGCTCGCAAAATAAAAGAGCGTAAGCGTACATGTGAGTTTTGCTTACACAATTGTGTATGACGCTGACATTCCTGCATTAGATATAACAGTATAAAGGGTGAAAAGAAGTCAGGATTTAAAAAATATTGCCATATAAACCCAGTAAGGGCGAAGGGGTTATAACAAATGTGTTATTTATTTTCAAACCAAATTACCAATATATAAGGACTTTTTGAACATTTTGCTATTTATAAAAAATTTTTAAATATTTTTAATATTTGAAAATTTGTTATTCATAGGAATTTCTTAAATTTGCTATAAATAAAAAATATGTGCCATAAATGTTAGAAATAGAGTTTTTTTATTCCCGCACTTTTTGGATTCCCGGGAAAGCGGGAAATAAAAATCAAATTCTTGGGATCCCGGGATTCCCGCTCAAAATTTTGTATTTTTTTTTTTTACTTATTTGTCTAATGCAACTAATATTTCTTATTGGCTATTACGCTTAAAAGAATTAAATCTTGTATCTATTATATAACAAAAACCTAAAAAATTTAAGATTCAAATTATTTTACGATACTTAAGAGGTTATATTGATGCCAATAGGATAAAAGAAATCAAAATACGTATATACATTGTCAAATTCAGAGCTTGTTTGCATAATTAGAATGAAACTATTAGTCTTACGGGAATAAAAATTATGGAAGGGTGATAAGGAACTAAAAGCTCAATATTAGAAAGTCAGAATTCTGAAACATATTTACCGTTTAACAAATTCAGTAGAAAGGATTAATTTTATTTAGTAAATTTATTTAATATCATATTTTTTACAATTTTATAAGCCTAATCAGCAGTGGTGTTAGGCATACTAAGTTTGTCATTCCTGTGATATTTTTTTAATATTCATCTAAGGTCCCATAAAGTATTTTTATTATTAGTCCTTCATTAATTCTACGCCGATTCTGCCATTTGGGTGTCAAATTGTTTCTAGATCTTCTTGGCTGTTTGGGATTGAATCGCTTCAGTAGGAAAATAGTTATGCACCCAAATGTGGAACTACCTTCCTAAAAACTCAACTAAAACCAACATAAATTTGTGGCGAAATGCACACAATTTTCTACTTTTATAAGACTCAAAATCACTTGAAATGCCGCATATGAAACTCAATCTAGGAAAACAATTTACTACGCCCTTAACCGCAAAGCTTTATACTTTATAATGTTATAAAATTTACACTTCAGTTTGCTAGGGCAAGAAATAAAATTTCGTGATGATAGGTCTATAGTTTATCATAGGCCCAATATAAAGCCCATTCTCAAAAATTAGTTTAAAAGCCTTAAACTGTAGAAAATTTAAATATTGTGGTGAAATTAAGTTGGATAAAACAACTAAAGACACAAGTCTGACATAAATTTACTAGTTTTAAAAAAAGATTTTCTTCAAAATTTCCCGGGAATCCCGCAATAAATTCCCGGAAATGAAAACAACTGAAAATCCCGGGAATTCCCGGTACGAGAAATCCCGGGAACAAACTAGTTAGAAATAATAAAAAATAATCTTTACAAAAAATTAGATTTTATTGGAAATTTTGAAAGAAAATGTTTGGTACAAAATTTTAGTATCAGGAAATAAAATTTTGCCTATTGTAAAAAATATAATATTAAAATATAAATAATCATAATTTTCGATTTATAAAAAATTTTAGCACAAATTTTAAATTTGTAGGAGATTTTTGCAAAATGTTTTGGCAGTACATATTTTTTTAATATGCCACTAGTAAATCTTGCTATAAGTTTGTTATTTTTTGCTAAAATCAAATTTCTTAATAACAAATTTTTGTTGAAAATTTTTTTATGAAAAAATTTACCTTTTCATGAAATTTTTTTAATCCAAATTTAGATATTTTAATTAGGCTTAAGTTCATTGAATTTAATTTGCATTAAATTATTTTTATGAAGATAGGAATTTTTACAACATGGAAGATTAATTAAAATTGTTATTGATAATTTTCATTCTTGACTGACCTGGGATTCGAAGCCAGGCTGTCTGGCGTGTGATTCGAACCCAGGCGGCTGGTTACCCTGACATGTTTCGACCTCAACCACTAGGTCTTCTCAAAGGGATTTGCCGTCTTACACTCGCAGCCATCGAAGACTGCTGACGTCAGTAGTCAAACATCAATCCTTAAACCAAATTGTATTTTAACCTTTGGTAGATCGAAATTTGCTTTTTTGAATGATTATCCATTTTTAATTGATCTCATATGTTTTTCCTTACTTCTGTTTTTTCGTACTTTTGTCAAGAATTCTTCTTGAAGTCCAAAGTACATTTTTTTGTTTTTCCTGTTTTTGTCTTTCTTTTTTCTAGTTGACCTTTTTCAGCACAACTTGAAGGACAAATGTAAACATAGCTCGTGCCTTAGCTGTTAACAATAATTAGTATTGTGGTTTTACTGACTGTGACCCAGGCGGCTGGGTTCGAATCACACGCCAGACAGCCTGGCTTCGAATCCCAGGTCAGTCAAGAATGAAAATTATCAATAACAATTTTAATTAATCTTCCATGTTGTAAAAATTCCTTTCTTCATAAAAATAATTTAATGCAAATTAAATTCAATGAACTTAAGCCTAATTAAAATATCTAAATTTGGATTAAAAACCATTAACAGTTCAATAAAATAACCACAATACTAATTTTTTTAATTCTTTAATTTGTAATAAATATTTACTCAAAACTTGGTACTTCAAGAAATTGTTATAAAATTTAAAGTGACTTGTTTGGTTGCTATAGCGTATGATTAATATTTATTTCCCAGTTTAGTATCAAGCATACGCCTAAATGCACGATCATTTATTTTTAAACCGGTTGAACTACAGAGAAAAAAGTTTTTTATCAATTAAAAAAATGGCTTAAAAAGTATTTAAATTTAATTAATGTGATAATTGAATCAATTTTTATTTAGTTGGAAGAAAATTAAAAATTTAATTTTGATTAAATTAACATTTTAGTTGTTTTGAAATAAATTTTTAACTAAAACATTAATTGAATAACAAAAAATCTTTATAGACTTTTTTCGTTTAAAATAAAATAATTTAAACTTAATTGCTGGGATTGTCAATATTTAATTAAATAAATTAGCAAATTGTTTGAAATGGCAAAGTTCTTTGACCATTTTTTTAATTAAAATTAAAAATGTCATTCATTGAAAGAAAAATATTCACAATTTTAAATTTTTTTTACAATTTTTAGTAATCAATATAATCATTTTGGTAATAGGTGCAAAATCAACAAATTGTTTGCTTGATATTATGAATTTGCTATAAATTTGGTGATTAGAGACAATTTTTAATTTTTTTTCTGTGTACAAGTAAAGTTTTCTTCCTGCTTGTTTTTAATTTTACAATATATTAAATTCTTAATTTTTTAAGGTTCTTTTACCTCTTATTTTGTTGTCAAACAACAGGCAATTTATAAGAAATTTTTAAGTGTAAAATTTCATAAGAACGAAGCAAAAAAATAACAAAAATAAAAGAAATGTTTTAAAATAATATTTTAATTATGTTATTAACTAAATTAATGTTGTCAAATTTTAATTTCGGTTTTTTTTCTGAATTTTTTCCCGTTTATTCGTAAGCAGTCGTTAATACAAGAGTTGCTTCAGCTTTGAACTAAATTATGAGTAATTCAACCATAAACTTAATTATTATTTTTTTGTTCCTCTTAGTGCTTTATTTATTTTTATACTCGCTTGCAATTTAAATTCCACTCGTGTAAGTTTGACATTAAAAAAGTTATTTAAAGGATACTCAAGATAATGAGAATTTGTTTAAAATTTTTTTTCTTTTTCATGTTGTTCATTCATTAAAATACGTCAAGTTATTTGTTTTTTCCCTTTTTTCTTTTAGTAATTGAAATAATTTTATTTAAAAATTCCTGTTTTTAAATACTGACTTCCTTATCTTTGTTTTATGGGTTGTTTATATTTGTTTTTGATTGTCCTTGTAATTCTCTTTTTTTTTACTGACTGTGACGTCTAAGGAATGTTGTAGAGTTTTTCTGTTGTCGTTGTTGTTCTTTTGTTTAATTATTGCAACACTTTACAATATAAACAAAAGGATATTAAACAAAAATAACTGGTTTTATTTTACTTTTTTCATTAAGAACATTTAATCCATTTTACTTATGTGTGTGTGTTAGTTTTTTTTTTTTACTATAGAAATAGAGTTGGAAAAAAGAGAAAAACTCAGGTAACTCAACGAGAACAAAAACAACAATGAAAAAAAATTTAGAAAAAAATGTTAAGATAAGTTAACTAAACACTTGACTTGTGTGTATTTTTATCAAGTACTTATAATTCACACAAACACATACTCAGGACAATTTATTGTTGTTGTTGGAATCAAAAGAAAAGAATTCTGAACATACTCTCGGCTTTTAGTTTATGTTTCTGCTGTGTTTGGCTCTATTTAAAAAAACAATAGCTGAAAACAAGAAAAAAAATAATAATAATGGCTACGAAAATCACAATGGCGAACTTGACGTAATTTACAAACAAGTCATGCGTATGGCTTTCTTGTGCTCTTTAGCTTTTATATATCTACACACATATATTTAGTCCTACACTCACACTTGTTCACTTGCAAGCACTTAATAGATGTATGTTATGTAATATAATAGTTTCGAAACGAACAGTATTATTTCAGGACTTATGACCAGTGCACAGTGGTCTAGAATGAAAAGAACGTGGGAGGTTAGGCTTTATTGAGGGTGGCTTGGTCCTCCTATCGTTGCCTCCGTGGTACCCTGAGCCAATCACTCCCATTAGAGCACAGTGGCTCTGCGTGTGTCTCTACAAGTTCTAATAGCTTAGATTTCCTTATGAAAAGAAATATTGATCCATCTTCTGTTACACCTAAAACATCCAAACAGGGCGATTCTGCTTTCCAAAAATTAATTATAATAAAAATTTTTAAACCCGGGCGTTAGCACAGAAAATAATCTTTTCCACTCTTTTTTATAACAACTCCTGTAATCAACCAGTGACCCGAAATTACCAATGCCACTGGTCACATGTGGTCCAGTATTACCATTTTAGCATATTTTCTGCTAGATTTTTTTTGCATATTTTTTTTTTAAATAAAAAGTTGTTTATGAAATAGATGCTAAAATTCCTTTTTATTAAGCAGATTTTTAGCATAATTTTTCTTATAAAAATTTAGCATATTTTTTTTTATAGCAAATTTTAATTATTAGATAAGAGTTTAAGCTTAATTTTTAGCATATTCTCTTCATTTGACGATTTAGCAGATTTAAACAGATTTTGTTTTGAAGGTCATTAAAAAGTTATGGCAACACTGATGTGGTGCCTTCTGATCTTTAGTACTCCGTTTGGTCTTAGCGTATTACACCTAGACCATGAAGTTTTAACCATATTATTTGAGCCTTTCTATACGACTTACGTTAAATTCGATCGTACCCAGTGACCCATTGTAATGCCGACTAGATGGTCTAAAAACATATCGTCCAGAAGACACGCTTCTCTGGCAAGTTTATTTTCAATGTAGTTTCTCCGACAATCATTGTGTACCGGTATCCAAATTACTTTAAACTAAGAATATTTTAAAATTCTACTTACCCGTTAAGCCAAAAATATACAGGGAATTTTTTTTATTACTCAGAAAAAATTGTTTTATCAATTAAAAAATGGTTTAAAAAGTGTTTAAATTTAATTAATGTGATAATTGAATCAATTATTATTTTAGTTGAAAGAAAATTAAAAATTTAATTTTGATTTAATTAACATTTTAGTTGTTTTGAAATAAATTTTCAATTAAAATTTAAATCAAATAACAAAAAATCTTAATTGACTTTTTTCGTTTAAAATAAAATAATTTAAACATGTCGAATTGTTGTTGGGAATTGTCAATATTTATTTAAATAACTTAAGTTTTTTGATCAATTTTTTAATTAAAATTAAAAATATCATTTATTGAAAATATTTTTTCAAAATTTTAACATTTTTAGTAATCAATATAATCATTTTGGTAATAGGTGCAAAATCAACAAATTGTTTGCTTGATATTATGAATTAGGAATAAATTTGGTGATTGGAGAAATTTAATAATTTTTTCTGTGTATGAAATCACATTTAGTTGTTAATATTTTTTTGTACCAAACTTTTAAATTAATATGCATTCGCTTATTTAATATCAAAATTAAAATATATTTTATACTTCTCTAAGGGGATTTCTGGCATTTAAGTTGAATTTTAAACTTTGATGTTTTCAAAAACTTAAAGTAGAATTATGTGACAAATATTCTTATGGAACATTTTAACCGATTATCAGTCATGGCACAGAGTACAATTCCGTTCGAAAACGGAATTCATTCCGTAATTTGGTGCTTCAGAAAATTGCGAAACATTTTGCGGAATGAAACAATATTTGTTTTCATGAACGGAATGGGACATTTAATATTCAATGAGTTTGTCCAATTGTGCTGTGCTTTCTTCTAAAACCGAATTGATGGTTTGGAATAAGCTAATAGGTCTGTATGACTCAACTTTTGTGTGATCCTTTCCTGACTTTGGTATCATGGTTACTAAGGAGACCTTCCATTGTTGAGGGTAGTATTGAAGGCGTAAAATAGCATTGAAAATAAGAATAATTTTTTTTGCTATACTTCTTGGTAGCCTTCTTGGTGTTTAAATCACAAATAACCCTTTCGATTTCTCTTAACTCGAATCTTAGGGGAATAGCTGCTCTTACATTTACAGGCGGTAACTCGAGTACTATATCGTGAGATGTATTAAGGGTAAATACGTTCTTCAGATGATGAACAAACAAATTTTCTTTTTCAATGTCATCTCTTGCCCAACTTCCATTCAAGTTTCTTAATGGTGGCTTAGATATAACTGGTCTATTGAGAAGTCTGATTGTGGAGTTGCATCAAGTTCCTAAAGATATTTTTCCAGGGAAGCCGTTTTATGAGACTGCAGTAACTTTCTTAGCCTTTTTGTGCACTCGTTTAATAAAGTCTTAAGTTGGGGGGGATCTGTGCAATTGTCACTCTCTTCGAACTCTCCTTTTTTCAGTCAAGAGACGCTCGACATCTGTAGAATATATGATTTTGTTTTTAGTTTTTTTGAGGGTTATGCTGGAATGTTGAACAACTAGTTTGATATAACTGTCAAAATTAACAATAGCGAGATCCACGTTCTCCGGTGTACTAAGCGGAATATTTTCTGTGTAATGGGCACTGTTCACAATAGTAGTTCGTGATGTCTTGATGAGATTAACAACATAGGTTGAATTTGATGAAATTCAGATTATTTCTTTATTGTGACCCAACCTTATGTTTTAATTTCTTAAAATTAAGAGATAATATTCAATTCATTATAAATTAAATTAAGTTTTTATAAATTAAATTAAGTTATTTTATCTTACTTTTTGGTTTCAAACCACCAACTTTTCAATTTGAGAATATGAGGCACGTTGTACGCAACTACTTGTGGTTCAAAAGGCAATTATTTGTAAAGGAAAGACCGGATGTAAAATTTTACAAAAGGTCAAATATAAATGACAAGTGTAAAAATAAAGTATAATAAAATAATGTAAATAGAGAAAATAATACCGGCTACTTTTGAGGGCTGCATATTCCGTACTTTAACGGTGGCGGCAACAGGCACTAAGATATTTTTTATATTTTAACCAATTTATTTGTGTAGCTGACGTCGCTAAGTAACCAGACGTAGATACGATTCTATTTGGATTCATTAAAGTTACAATTGTAGGAGTGTGATCGGAAGATAGTTCTAAGGAAGCTTCAACATGTATGCTTCAACAAGTATGTGAAACAAAAAACTGTTGACAACAAACACTTATTGAAAATGAAGATCACTGAACACCTTTGTTTGTTTGTTTGTATGGAAAAATATGTTCTAAGAACATACCTTTTGTATATGAGACAAAGCAAATAATTAAAAACTCAAAAAATATATTATAATTAGGGATGCAACATCGTTCCGAAAAACATCGATATTTAAAAACATCGATGTTTCCACGATAAGTATCGATGTTAAAAAAAACATCGGTACAAACACGATACATCGATGTTTTAATTTTTTTTCTTATTATTATTGAAAGATTTAATATGTACCCAACAGAGAAGTCAGTTAAGTGAACTTTTGAGGAATTTTCTTGACAAAATGACATGAAATGCAAAGTATTTTAAAATAAATATTATATAATTTCAGTAAAAAAAAACATTTTAATTAAAAACTTCATGGAACTTAGCGGGTGTACTTTTTTAACAATAGCAAAAAACTAAAAATGCAACTCTTAATATTTTTCCATGCCCTACACGATTTTACCTTGGGTGAACTGATATTTTTCAAAAAATTAAAAAACTTATAACCCTATTACACAGTCTCCAAAATTGTTTTAACATTTCTTTAGTTTACAATATGGGAACCACATACATATGTATATGTAGTTATGCAATGCATATTATGCAGGTATGTACATACATATGTACTTACTTTGTAAACGCCGAGAAAAAACATGTTTAAATATGGTCACCTCCAAAAAAACTATTTTTAAAGAAAATTTTGAACATATTATGTTTAATTTTACCATATTATTGTTACCGACAACCATATTATTGTTAAATTAGTCCTCCATCGAGAAGCCACAACCATATTATGGTTGTGCTTCGTTGTGTATTGGTTGTCGATGGCAATAATTAGGTTAAATAAACCATAATATGTTTACAATTTTATTTAAAAAAAGTGTTGTTGAAGGTGACCATATTTTAACATGTTTTTTCTCTAGGAGTACGGCTATACTTTGAAATATACTTTTTCATATTTTTAAATGAAGCGTTTAATTGAAAAAATATATATTAAAAATGATAAAAATATTATGAAAAAAATTTAAATAAATGAAAATAGATATTGGGAATTATTTCTTTTTCATAAGCAACTTTATTATATTCAACATTTTTCATTTTTCGAATTTATTCTATGAGTTAAATTTCAGTTATGTATTTTTTTATAAAGCTTTATAAAAAAGCTTTATAAAAAAATACATAACTGAAATTTAACTCATAGAATAAATTCGAAAAATGAAAAATGTTGAATAAATGAAAATATTAAATAGACGATGTCGATGTTTTCTAGTTTTGACGGCGATGTATCGCCGATGTATCGTCCATCAAAACATCGATGTTAACATCGGTGCTTATGACCAATAGATCGATGTTTTCTGAACATCGATGTATCGTTTGCATCCCTAATTATAATACTACAAAAAATTAAAAATTTTGTTACGTCGGTTAATCGGTTAATCGACTGAAATTAACCGGTGTAATCATTTATCGAAAATAGCTAATTTTTAATTAACCGATCAGTTAATCGGGTAGTAATTAACCGGTTAACCGATTTGTATTTACACAGCAAACACTTGGTAATGACTTGGAATTACTGAACTACTTACTTTTCAATGACTACTTCATACCATCTGCATTACATAGAAGTAGTTTAGTAATGGCTGACATATAATCTGATACATAAGCACTTGTTTTTCTTGTTTGTTTTTCTAGATCAAAAAACCACATTTTCTTATTATTAATAACTATACCAAGTTTTTATTTGTACAAATAAATTAAAAATATGCGGAAGACATATGCTTAAGAATATGCAAAAAGTATGCACACCAAAACATTTGAATGAAAAACTTAATATTTTTATTTTTTAAATGGTCGATTCAAAATAAAGAAACGATTCTTTTTCAGTTTTTTTAAATTAGACTAATCAATTATCGCACCAAATGTTAGTAGAACAAAGTGATACCAGTACAAATTTAAAAAAAATCCCTTTTTCCCTACAACCAAAAATTTGTCCTACATTTTTCCCTAAGTTAAAAATTGATTCTTTTACATATTCTGTTAATAATTTGGAAATATTATAATTAAGGCAGTAATTGACGTTTATAGATTAAGCATTTATTAACAACAAGCAAAAAAAAAACCGAAATAAATATGTACATACTATACACACATATGGGCATTTCTATTTCGTCGTACGTGACATTTGTACGCCTTTAGAGCGATAAACATTTTGCACAAATAGTACTAACTGGTAGAAATTTGTATCATTATCTTTCGTTTAGAGGGTACTATATATGAAAAAAATTACTATCACATTCGGAACCTTGTTGTCCAAAATGTCTAGCAAAATAGGTGAGTATCGTACGTGACATAAAACTGAAGTGATTTTGGTGTCTTTTCCTTTTTAATCCGTAGTTGGGAAGAAAAAATCTTGTTGGATGGTTTTACAATGAACAAGTTTAAAATCGTTCTTGACATACCGTACGTGACAGATTTTTCTATATGGTCTTTACAAGGTATGGAATATACTTTTGGTAAATATATATTTAAAAAAATTTAAAACAAACATGTAAGAAAGTATAGTCGGCTAAGCCCGACCATATGATACCTTCACCATAATATTAAAAAAAATTTTTTTTGAGAGTAAACCTAAAGCGGAAACAAATAAATAATTACACATAATAGCATAGGTCAAAAAAATTGAAACACCCCACAGTAAACCATATTTTCGACCCATGGCTACTCATAACAGAAATGTAATATGAGGCTTAGAATTATATAAAAGTTATTTGTGCCGAATATTATTCAGATATATTCATCTATATGACATTTGTTTGCCTCTAACCGATTTAAGGAAAGGGAGCTTATAGGGGACTTATGGTTAATTTTGGACCTACCAGTACAACTTTTTGTCATAACATATTACCTTTCGTAAGTTAGTGACGCTTATTTTTATGGCAATTCCAACATTTATAAGGAAGTTATGGCATTAAAAGCTATTTTTGGGAGTAGTATTTGAAAGGGTGCTATGGTCAAATATGGACCGATTCCAATAATATTTGGTTAGATGAGTTAGATTGCAATAAAATAAGTTTGGACCAAATTAAACCTAAATACACGCAGAGAAAAAATATGTTTAAATATAGTCACCTCCAACAAAACTATTTTTAAAGACAATTTTAAACATATTATGTTTAATTTAACCATATTATTTTCACCGACAACCTTATTATTGTTAAATTAGTCCTCCATCAAGAAGACACAACCATATTATGGTTGCCTCTTATCATGTTATGGTTAATTATGACAATAATTTGTTCTTAAATTAACAATAGTATTTTCCTCTTTTCCAAGAGTAACATTCTATGGTTATAAATCAACCATGCTATTATAAATGTTAAACATATTTTAGTTATTATTAACCAAAACATGTTGGGAGGCAACCATAATATGGTTATGCCTTCTTGATGGAGGACACATTTCACCATTATAATGTTGTCGATGACAATAATATGGTTAAAATAACTATAGTGTGTTTACAATTTTATTTAAAAATAGTTTTGTTGGAGGTGACCATATTTAAACATATTTTTTCTCTGGGTATACGAACTTAATAAGATGATACATTTATAGTTCTTACAATATCGTACGTGATGACCTTTAAAAGATTATCAAATTTTTATATACCAATTAAAAAAAATTCTGATCAATATTTTTTTGCAACAAATAACTTTCTTAAAATTTTTATTTTGAAACACAAATAATGTTTTAGATTATCATCCAAAACAAACCAAAAAATATTCTGCTAATCGAACTATGATATGATATGATATGGTCTTTAATCATGGATCCTGTTCATTGTTGTTGTAACATAAAGTTTAAAGTATAATTCCAACATTGCCAGTATCTGCATTTAATCCTCAGAAAAGTGAAAATTTTTGATTGCAGCTGCTAAAAATAAATCAAAGAGATATTCAGTTTAAACTCTTATTTTTAGTCTTTAAAAGTTTAAATAAGCTATAAAAGTGTTTTTTAATTTCTACCATATTTGAAAAAAATTTTAAGGGCTTTTATTTTTTGAGTCGTGGTTGACAATTTCATGGAAATGCCCATATATAAATAATCAATTTCAAAAATAACACTGTGTGACAAATTTAAATTGTTCTTTTTTTGGCAGAAAGGCCTCTATATTTCGTTTAATCTAGAGACAAAACATAGTCAAAATGCGTGCTTGATTTTTCATTTTCTCATCTTTTGTACTTTTTAAAGGACTTAACATTTTTCAAAAATACTTATTTTAAATAAAATTTTTTTGATATAAGTAAATAAATTGTTGAGCAAACTCGCTACGAAATAAAAGGGAAGGCTCTGCAGAATTTTAAAAAAAATATTTACTTCAGATCACCTGAAGAAAATTTGGTACAAAATTGATTTCTATGTAGAATTTTTATTCATTCGCTTTTAATATTTGCATACATTTTAAAGAATGTACGTGCGAAAGAAAAAATACGCGATTAGTCCTCAAATGCGAACCCGAATATTCGTCTACCCCATGATCCCAAAATGCGTTTAAATGCGAAATATATCAAAATGTGTAAATAAAACATTGTTCGAAAATCTTGCAAAATAAGAACGAAATATTTTTGAAGCAAAAACAAAAACAAGTAAATTTTGCTTTATTTGGCTGTGCCGAATACTGATACCCTGCACCGGAAGTTTGAATACTTTATGAGTGGACTCTTAATGGGATATTATAAACCAATCTTTATAAAAACTGACCTCACAGAATTATAATTCGTTGCAGCTTTATGCTCATTAAAGTTTATTTGACTAAAACGACATTTGACATTCCTTCTTATGCGACAACCCACACAAAAAAAAAAAAAAAAAAAAAAAAAAAAAAAAAAAAAAACCGTAAAACGTCCTTTTTGACTTACTGCAACAAAACATAGGTTCCATAAAGTACATTTGATTTGACACAAAATACCCAACACGGTAAGACAAAACAGACCGAAACGTACCTCGTTGCAAATAATTGCGTGATTTCTTAACATGACCCACATACCAATTAAGACAAGTCAAAATAAACGAAAACATACAAAACACAATGTCGCATTGCTGTCTGATTACCGGTTATCCTTTTAGAAACTTGATGTTAATGGTGTGGGTTCGCATCAAAAAAGTGTCTTTAACTTTAAAGACAAAAACGTTTTGTCTTTTGTTGGAGTGGGTTCAGCCTAAACCTTTTTTAAAACTAAAATACTTTTTTTTATGAATAAGTAGGATATACTTTAATGAGTCTTAGATAAATAAAAAAAAAATCGCAAGGAATCACAAACTAACCAAACCTTCAGTCAGTTGTGTAGGGTGCCCCAGTAGGCAAGTTGGTAGTGAGCTAGTCTATCAGGGACGGGGTTGCGGGTTCGATTCCCGCCAGAGACTCTGGTCTCCTGCAGACAAGCGTATAGCTTCGCGGGATTAGCATAGAGAATATTAAAAAAAAAAAAAAAAAAAAATTAATTAATAAATATAAAAATAAAAATCACATTTCCTTGCGTGCCGGGCGGAGAGGGATTTTTGCTGTAATTTTCAGGGACCGTAAATAACAGTTATCCAGACAATTTAAACTTAAAAACTCTTCATGTTAGAGTCAACGGAGACCTATACTGTCATATACCGATAGATTCGTATTGCATCTTAAAAAAACGACCTCAACTCCACAGTTAAGAGCTATTTTTCAACGTAAAAATTCCGTCTTAAAAAACATATATTGCCGGCATAAAATTAAACACTTTTGAAGAGCATATGTTGATTTAAACATCATAATTCAAAAAAAAAAAAATTCTATTTGTTAAAATTTTCGAGTTACATACATCAACTTTTTTAAGTTAATGATGACGAAAACAAATCGGACCATCCTGCTGGTGGTTGATAATTGAAAATTTGTTTCGTTGAAAATATTTTTAAATATCAAAAACAAACTTAACTAACTTTCACAATTATTTGATGAAAACAAATAAGATTTGTTTTCCTTAATAAAGGAAAAATTAATTGTTTGAATATGCAAATTTGATTCTGACGGGAGAAATAAAACTGAAATGAATTTTATTTTCTGACAGAAAAAATAAAGCTCCTCTAATGAATTTTATTTTGTAATATTTTAACGTTGAAAAATAACTGGAATTCAAGATGGAATTTTGTTTTTTAATTCAAAAAATAACTGTTATGAAATTACTTTTTAGATATCAGTTATAAGCGTTACGGTCCCTGGTATTTTTAGTTTTTTTTTTAGGTGTAGAGCATTTTTATCAATCTTTGAATAATAGATTAGTTTGCTTCAACGCCAACATTTGCCATGATTTTTGCGGCGCAGTCATTAGAGTTCGATGCTTCTCTCAGAATTCCGCTTTTACCAGTGTGCGAAAGAACCTTTTTGCCCAGGAATACAGTTGTAGCTTTACGACTTTTACGGATATTTTTCCATATTTCGCTTATTGGCAGCTTTAAATCCTTGTAAGCTTCAATTGCTGCTTCCGCTTGCACAGAAAGTGATTATCCTTTAGCCATATTGATAACAATGGGCCACTTAATTAGCAAAAAAAATTTGGTGTCGTTACGCTATCTTGTATTTAAGAAACACTTAAAAGAAGTTGCAGGCGCTAACCTGATGACCTCAAAACTTTGTTAGTTTTTTCATCAAAAATATAATAAAATGGAAAAAAGAATGCAACGGTAAATTTTCCGCACATTCTTTCTTTAATATATTAACAACAACAATAAGAGCAAACATATTAAGCTTTTTAGCCGCTAACCTGATGACGCGAAGTGTATATGCTTTCAAAACATTTATAATTTCAAGCCACTGTGCAACATTGTATAGGTACATGTGCATGTATTAAGTTATGAATATGTTCTTTAACCCACGTTTTAGCATCGTGTTTAACGGAATGTATTATTTTCTTTTTTTTAACTTTGAAATTAAATAGCAGGTCTCGCGAGTGTAAAGAATCGAGTGACTGCTAGCACACATACTTACACATTTAAATGCGTGTATCTGAGTGCAACTGTCAGACAGATATAATTATCCTTAAAACTACAAACACAGATACACTTACAAACTCTGAAGAAAAGCACGCACACACATACAAAGGCATCTGCACATAACACTTCCTTAAAACAAGACAATGTTCACAACACAAATTTAAAAGAATGAACAAAAATTTGTTAAGGAAAAAATAAAACTTAGTCCTCTCATAAAGAATTTTAGTCTCATTACTTCCATGTGTCTATAGTTGACACTTTTTATTGGCAGAAAATAAAAAAAAAAAAAAAAACAAAAAAAAAAAAATAGGACAAAGAAACTAAAGATGAGTGGAAAGCCTGCCTTTTCCTTCTTTTGAAGACAATAAAAACTTTGACATCCTAAGAAATGATGAAAGTGGTTTGTCACGATACCAGGATGAACATAATTTTGAAAAAAAAAAAAAAAAAAAAAATTAAATGAAAATATACGAAAGAGCAGGCAGGGACTAATGAAATAATTTCCAGCACTGGCATAATTTTAACGTATAAACACTCGCTGTCTTAGTATAATGAGATAATAAAAATTTATATTAAAATTTGTACGTTATACGAATACAAACCAAATATTCATACAACATGTAAGAAATTTTTTTTTTAATTTTCTTCTCTTGTTCTGCTCGATAAGCAGTCAATTTGATGGAAATAATTGCCTACAATTTAACAATTTTATATTAATAAATATTATCAGTTAATCCTTAATTTGGCAATTCACTACATTCTACCAAAGCGAATTTTGAGGAGAATAATTTTGTATTTGGATAATAAAAATCTATACTAGTATTAAAAAGAGGTAGTGTTTGTTTTTGTTTGTTTGTTTGTAAGAGGTAATCTCCGTAACCTCTCATCCGACTTTTGTGAAACTTTCACAGTATATTACAGAGGGTCTGGGAGGTGCTATAGGCTATATATTTTTTTTTGAAAATTTAAGTGGGAGGGGAACCTCCCATCCAAAGTCTTTATAGATTATGTATATCTGTACAACGACAAAAGCTATCCCTGCCATCAATTTCGATTGAAAAATAATCTAAATAGTTTTCCCATTTAGCAAAAATCTATCGCTTTTGATATTCCATTCTTATTGATATGTCTACATCGTTCGGGAAGAAGTCTCCCACTATGGTAATATTAACATTAAGAATCAAATATAGACATGAATTAGAGTGCTTTGGTAGTTAAATATTAATTTAATTTAGTAGAATTGCTTTTTTCTCCAAAAAGTACTCTTTTGAAGTAAAATTTTTTGCTTTTGGTCTTTATAATAAAAAGTGGGCCATTGTACTGTTTATCTTTGTTTGTTTGTTTTAGGGAAGTCTGAGCAAAATAAAAAATAAATGAGTTTTACTAGTACTAAAAAATCTACGGTACACATAATAAAAATAGTTGTTAATGATTTAAAGTTAAACACCTAATTTGGACAAATTTTTTTAAAAAAAATTTATAGAAAGTCACAAACTTGTTCAAGCACTCACAGGAAAATGTGTTTTATCAATAAAAAAAATGTTTTAAAAACTATTTAAATTTAATTAATGTGATAATTGAATCAATTATTTTTTTTAGTTGAAAAAAAAAAATTAAAAATTTAATTTTGATTTGATTAACATTTAAGTTGTTTTAAAATAAATTTTCAATTAAAATTTTAATTAAATAACAAAAAATCTTAATTGACTTTTTTCGTTAAAAATAAAATAATTTAAACATATAGAATTGTTGTTGGGAATTGTCAATATTTATTTAAATAAATTAACACATTGTTTGAAATGGGAAAGTTTTTTGATCACTTTTTTAATTAAAAATATCATTTATTGAAAATATTTTTTCAAAGTTTTTAGTAATTAATATAATCATTTAGGTGCAAAATCAACAACTTGTTTGCTTGATATTATGAATTTGGAATAAATTTGGTGATTGGAGAAATTTAATAATTTTGCTGTGCTAATTTTATAAAAGATCCATCAAATTTTTTTTAGTGCTTAGCAAAACTTATTTTACAAAATTGTTCCACTGATAAATTTGACTAGAAAAATTAAATAAAAGCACTCATTTTCACGAAAATGTTAAAGTCATTCGGGTATATGATGAAACTCGACCGATTTCAAAACGAACGTTTTTAAAAGGTGTGATGAATTTCGAGCGATTTTAAAATAAATTTCTGAACGACAATTTAAATTTTTTGTTAAAAACATATGTATAATTAACTCAAGTAATACACAATTTAAAAGAATATGTTCAGAAAATAAGAGGAATATGTATAAAAACACAATATTAAAAGATTCTAAAAACGATATTTTCGGTTTCAAATCGTTTTGTTTTCCAAATCGATTTTCATCACATACCTGTAGCCCGTTTCTGTATTTCTCGCATCGTAAAATTTCCCGCATGAAACAAGTGAATTATGACAAAAACAGTGCAGTATGAAACAAAAAATGGTTTTTCTCACAAAAGTGTTTCTGTACTTTTAGTTTGCGAGAATTATCTGTCATTTAAATAATTTTCCAGCAATTATTGGAAGGATGTGAGAACAAGCGTTTCTGTAACAATATTTTGCAAAAAGTTTCTCACAAGAACTGTCAAAATAAGTCATATTTGAAATTGATGCGAGAAAAAAAAATTTAAAAAAATGGAGCCCAAATTATGTATGTATGTGCACAAGAATGTGTATTATTTTATTTTATCTTAAAAGAATGAATTTAAATGAAGAAAATAAGTATATAAAACACAATTGTTATAATTTGTTATTAAAATTTTTTTAGCCTTTCATTGTGTTTGTTTTATGCAGGGCTGCCAGATAAATTTGTGAAAAAAACGTCAATATCCTAAGAAAAAATAAAAAAATCGTCTATTTTTTTCGGACAATTTAAAATTAATTTTGTCGAATTTTGTTCGATTTTTATCATATAATCACAAATTTTTATCATATAAACACATAATCAAAAAAAAAAAAAAAAAAAAAAAAAAAAAAAAAAAAAACATTAAGTTCATGGGTAAAATACATATTTTATACATTTCCTGAGGTCTATTTAAATAAAATTATTTATTTTATTTTCCTTAATCAGATAAGAGTTTAAAATTTCAGATTGTTATTTTTCCCTGCAGAAATCACACAAAGGAGTGACAAAATATCATATTGAAATAAAATAAACACTTTTGGACAAAGTAAAAGGCAAAAATTTCCTAAAGTGCATTGACTGAAAAATGGGGTAATAGTTTAATCTTTTGATCACACAAACAAATGTATTAAATATTCCAAGCAAATAAAAATTAAACAGTTTCCGTTCGAAATTTTGCTTTTGCCGATATATTTTTTAATCTGCCTTGTTTTTAAAGATATCGGTTTTCTGTGGTGCCTAATACACAAACATATAAAACTATTTAAAATTGTTTTATTTCAAAGACTGTATCGTCACTAGAAAAAAATCAGCAAATTGTCACTTTGCCAATTTTGGAACAAAAAAAATCGTCAAAATGTCGATAAATCTTTAAATCTGGCAGCCTTATTTTTATTATATATATTTCTTTCGTTGACGTTTCGCTTGCATTTGACACTTAATTACTGGAAGTATTCCAGTTAAAACAGAATCTGTGTTGTCTGTTCTCGCATTTAAATACAGAAACACTTTTTTCTCACAAATCGAGAAACGATGAAATTTTTTGTTTCACACTTAATATGAGAAAATTTGCGATGCGAGAAATACAGAAACGAGCTACTGATTAAATAAACAAAAAGTGTCAAAAAAATCACTAAAATTAATTAAGAAAATGCAATTTATCAATAACTTCTAAAAAAAAAATTATGAGAAGTTATTTGAAATTTATCCAATTTTTCCGAAGAATAAGTTTGGGCTATTCTGTGCTCTCATTTATACAACTTTCGAGTACTAGAAAGCTTTTCGGTAACATTGGGATCCTGCGGGTTTTTAATTTTGACTATTTAATATTTTCAAATCTTTAAAATTTCAGTTCATTTAACATTATTTTATAAATCTTTATTATTCAACACGCACGCACCACCAAACTGTCATAATTTACGCCATTTGCTTAAATGCACTAGACATTCATTATTTAACAGCAAATCGTTGCGAAGAAGTCTATTTTATAAGGGCAATGTTCAATTGTGATTCTATAACTGTTACAATTATCTGAAAAACTCTTTAAAGTAATGAAAAAGTATAATCTTAGAACTCATAATTCGATTCTAACGTATTTTGTTGTTGCTTATTTCGGCAAAATCTACTGTTTAACTACCAAATGTGACGAAGTAGTTCAAATTTCGTAGACAATCGGAAAACACTCAACCAACTGCTTGGGGGGAAAGTTCCCAAATGTGGTACGAATATCTTGGTTATCAGTACACAACATCTGACAAAATCTGAGTGGGATTGGAAAAGTGGGCGTGGTACCTGCCATACAAAGTCATATGGAATCTTCCTTACCGCTGAACCGATCTTATGGAACTATTAGGGTCTGGGAGGTGCTAAAATATATAAAAACTTTTGTTCCGGGTACGCGTTACTAAAACTTAAGAACCGCTGGACCGATTGACACCGAACTTGTACAAAAAAATAGTTTAGTCTGACCCCAGGTTACTCTTAAGTTTAACCCCAAGAGGTGGCACTGTTGTCGTGATATTAAAATTTTTTTAATTTAACCCTTATGTGCGCAGCAAAGGTACCCGGGTACCTTTGGCATTTTCAACACAAATTTTCTCATTGAAATTGATAATCTGCATGTGTGAAACTTCTTGAGAACTAACAACTTTAAAAATATTTTGTATTTTTGCTGCCGTCTATCTTAATTTTTTTTGTCATTTGCGTGAGAGACCAATTTACTCTTAACACTCTAAAATTCGCAGCAAGGTACCCGGCTACCTGTACGTGTCTTATATGGGAATGTGGCCATTAAAGGTAAACTATTTGAAGTTGGTTGTAGCTCTGTGTAAACTAATGACATCCTGCACATAAAAAATATAAATGTGAAGAGTTTAACCTTTTTTTATTTTTCGAATTTGTTCTATGAGCTAAATTTCAGTTATGTATTTTATAAAGCTTTTTGTAATAGTTCTATTCCTTAAATTTTTAGGCAATAGCTAAGGTAAAATGTTACAAGAATATACAAAATAATAGTCTGGTAGTGCCATGGAAAAATTATGAAAATTATTTTTGTTATGTAAAAAAAAAAAAAACATGAAACAGGTGGTTGAATAATTCTTGCTAGAAAAAATTTTACCAACAGAAATTTTCAACAAATTGTCTGGCCCTCAAATTTTTATAAAATTAAAAATGTTTGAACCCGTCAAAATTCGAATCAACGATAGAATTGAATTTATTCGCCGTATAAGCCGTATGCATTAATGAATTAAGAAAAGTTCAAAGTTTGATCGTAACTAAAATTTTTTTAAACCTAAAGAAAATGCTGGTCAAAAATGGCTAAATTAATTGTGCCAAGATTGATTCCTGTAGATGAGAGTATCGTCTTCGTCGTTTTAAACGGAGTTACTAATACTTTGAAAGTTTTGTTTCCATCTACTGGTATGTTGGTCTTCATTTGTTAAGATTTTTCCGGTCATATCCTTGACGTCTCTGTTATTGTTGAATGTTTGGTTTAATAATTTGGTATAATCTGCGCATGTTGTGAGCGCCACTCTGCACACTCAGCCTCTTTTGCGATTTCTACAAAATATTCCCACTTATCAGTGCGTGCGGAATATTTCCCCGCTACTTTAGGAAGGCTGAGTGATATGTAAGGATATTTCTTTGCTGTTTGAAGTTCCAGGTGTTATCAAAAATCTACACATTCCTCTTTTTTAATAGCTTTTGGCTCATTACATGTTTCCTTTCACGTGAAATGACTTGTTGGCGACAATATTTGTTCTTATCTGTTGTCCTAACTTGTTTCTCCGGATTTCATTTTTAACTTAACACGCCAGTTAAGCGGATGTTGTTCTTTCTTTACCTGTAGAAATTTCGAAATCGGGAGAATTTCAGTTTAGCGGATGATGGGCGGCGCACTGTACGCTAAAGTGGCAGTAGAATTGCCATTTCGAAGCCCTCATCCTGGCTTGCTTATTGGTTTTCATAAAGACGCAAACTACTGGGCATGTCGATGCAGGATTCACCGGCGAAGGCGGATTTTTTTTGGTCTTTTTTCATTACGAAATACCCCCCCCCCCCCCCTTCACCCGCTGAGCTGTACTCGACTGCTTATTTAGTTCGCAGCTTCCCAAAATATTTAATGGGCATTTCGCAACCGGTGAACATATTCGGCAGTACTTAGCTTTGCTTCACAACAGGGCGGATATTGAATTTAAATACATTTATGCTTTAAATAAAAAATAAAACCATTTTAAAGTAAAAAGTAACTTTATTTGCAAAAAACACTAAGGAAATGGAAAAGAGGTTACTCTCTCCGAATTTAGACGTTAGAGATAGAAATTAACTAATTGCAAAGTTCGTTGTACACGACGTACTTCGGCCGACGTACTGATTTGTTTTTTATTAATGGCGACGAATATTGGTTGCGAAAAATCGTCATTCATTCAATGTTCATACCAAAAAGCAAAGAATATAACAACTAAATGAAATTTTAAATTAAAAAAAGAAGATTTTTGTCCAATTCACAAGCCCGCGGTGAAGTCGTTATCGTTGTATAATCGTACAATTATACAATAATGTATTTATTTTGTTTGTAATTTTCATACGAAAGTGTTGTCTCATTGTACGATTGATTTTTATGTGTTTTGAAAAATGTTGTATTCATATCAGGCCTGGAAATGTTCGATTTGTTTGCTGAATAACACCGCAAATTTAATTCTTCTTAATGATTGATATATGTTTAATTCATTGCAAATTATTTTGTAAACGATTTTAATTAAATCTAATATCAATTAATATCTATTACCATTTCACATTAAATTAAAACTCCCATGCCTGGTTTAATTTCGTGGTATAGAATAATGCGAATGTCACCTTTTATTTAAAAAGAAGAAAACAAAAATCGTATTATTTTAAACGATAAGTCATGCAACACAGCTTGTGCAGGACAGTTTATTTTGTAGCAAATCTTTAAATTACTTTTAGCGGAAAATATCAAAATACAAAAAAATTTAAATCGAAAAAAATTCAACATTGTTGAAATATCTTGGTAAGATTTTTTTTCCAAATTCGTAAGAAGATCTTCATTAAAGCTCTTAAATTAAAAGCAACTAATTAAAAAGATCGCTGCACCAAATAATTAAAAAGTGCGGTATTTTTTCTTGAAAAATCGAAATTATAATTTAAAATTTAAGAAAATATCCGAAATTTAAAACCAAAAAATCTCAAAAATTCAAAGTAAATAAGGAAAAAAATTCAGAAACAAAAACAAACTTTGGATTTAATTAAACACTTTATCATCAAAGAGGTCTATAATCTGAAAATGGCCTAAAATAGGTAGAAAACTATTTTAAGGACCCATAAGAGGATGACATTACTCCTTGCTTCTTCGAACTTATTTTTCCTTGATATTGACCCCATTTTTTGTTATACATTTTCGTTCTTAATAGTTACTTCCTTGACACTTTTCTTTTTGTTAGCTCTGAAAAGTGTGCTATGAAAAAATAATAAATTGTTATTAAAAGTCAGCAAAATTTAATGTCTTTTCTTTGACCTCGAACTTTTTTTTACGTGTTTTTATTGTTGTTTTCGTTTTTACATGTTACCAACACAAACTTATAGAATTACTTTTCTTTTCGTTGGTGTTATTGCTTGTGTTTATATTATTGTTTGTATTTTTCTTTGTCATCTTCAATTATCTCTATTGAATTGACTGATGGATGTTTTTGGCATGGAAATGAAATATATTTGGTGTGCGCTTTAATTTTAAGAACATCATTAATTTTAACTTTAGTGCGGCTTTACTGCTCCTACTTACACCTAAAATTTATTTAAATGCCTTTCTGGTAATGATTATGATGTTGATGACGATTATGCCAACAAAATAAGCAGCCATTATACTAAAAGTATTCTTAATAAGTTTCTAGATTTGTATATGGCGGTGAAAGAGTGATAACGATAGCGGAAACTGAGATAGAAATGAGGAAAATGAATTATTGCCAAGTGCGAGTAGAACACTTTAATTTAATTAAATGTCATATTTTAATTTCAATTTCCCAGCGGGAAATATAGCAAGCGCTTTCACTTTTCAGACCATTAGGAAGGTCTAGAATTGCATTCTTAATGAAATTTTACACAGAAAAAATTTTCGACTTGTTTTTAATTAAACCATTAATCAAAAATAAAATCAATTATAATTAAAAGTTTAATCAAGTGTATTTAAAGTTAACTAATATCAACAACATTACTGCAGAAAATGTTGTTAAATACCAAAAAAATATTTAATGGATACTATTAATTTTTTAACTGGTGCAAATTTAATAAATTTCTTAATTAATATCACAACATTTTTTAGTTGGAATCAATTTTAATTTTCTTCTGTGTAACTCGTTTCACTAACCTTCTTTAAAAAATTTCTTTTTTTTTTTCCAATTTTATTGTTATAATAATATTTATATTTTCACGATAATTAAATTTTTAATTTTAAGAGATCAATTAATAATAAATTTTTCTTCTTAATCGTCTACATTATTTATTTATTATTTTATTATTTAGTGTATCATGTATTTATTTAGGGAAAAAGAAACAAAAAAAAAAAGCCCATAAGGAGAAAAAATGTCTTTTATAAAAAATTTTACAAATTTAAAATTTCATTCTAAAATATAAGGCCTGCCAAAATCGTTGTTTTAGTTGTAAAAAATACTCAACATCAAGAGCTATTTATTAATTCCCATTATAGCAACAACAATTATGCTGAGATTAAGCTTAACTCTTAATTATTTTCAAAATGTCTTCTAGAAGCCTTCAAAGTAGATACGAGAAGCCAAGGCCTTGGTCTCCAGTGGCACGCCGTGTTAACAAGAAATAAAGTTAGAATGTGGCTGGGAGGCCTTATATCTGCAAAAAAGCATTTTAGAACGCCTTTTTACTACTTCTTTTTCCCGCTGTGTTAAATAATATAGGACACGTACTTAACACATACACGTTAAGGCATACACACTTATTTGACTACATCATTAATTTATATACCCAATAAACACAAGGTTTAATTTTGAGTTTTTTTTTACCCAGCAGTCTTAATAACATATTCTTTAGAAGCTTAGAATCTGTATTGCCAGATTGGGTATTAAAATTGAGAATTTAAAAATTTTCTTGGATAAATATTCAGGATTTTTGCAAAATGTGTGAAAACTTGTTTTTTATTGTAAATGTTAAAAATTACTTTTCTGCTACTTTTTAGTCTTATTCGTGGTGATTTCGTTTTCAAATCTTTGGAACATTTTGTCAGCCTGTGCAAGTTTACCAGCTTCTCGAATATAAGGCAAATCTTTGCGCTTTACAAGTACCAGCGTAAATAACAAAGTGTATAAATGTGTTTTGCCCACCATTAATTTAAATGTTTGCTGGTCGTAATCACTCAGTAGGGTTTACAACAATATCATCATTAAACTGTCAATAATATAAGACTCAGCAGCATCAATTTCAGTAGCAACAGCCAAAACCCTGTCGTTATTAAAATTATAAAATTTTCCCGTTGTTGTTGTTAATAAATTAGATTTGCGAGTGTTTTTATTTGTAGTTGTGTGCGCCTTTGAAATATACATGTGGGTATGTATGTGGTAGCGTAAAATACTAAGTCATTTGCAATTAGTCTCTGTCTCTTTAACTTTTACCTAATTTACCTTAAGTGAAATGCCTGTCATGCAGACAACATGACAGATTGCTTTTCATTTCTTTATTTGACAGAATTTCGTTTGTTGTTACTCGTGGGGTGCAAAATACAAAAATAAAATAAAAAGTTATTGCAACCTTCAATGTTTGTGGAGAAATTGCACTAAAACTTTACCAAAAATTTAATTAATGCCTTAATCGGCAATAGATTTGAAAGTTGATGTAGTAAAAGTTTAAAAATTTGCTTTGCCATTTTAAACTCAAAAATTAAATTAAATCAGTTTGTCTCATTTGCTTGCATTTGTTTGCCGAAAAATTTAGTTTAATATTAGAATCCGCTGGATTCTGATTTTTTTTTAAATTTTGATACTAAAATATAGGTATTTATTTTCTGAATATTTCTTATTTATTAAAACATTTCATACATATGTGGATAAAAACACCTCTTAAAAATAAAAGCAGCAATATATTTTAATAGCTTTTGTAACAATGTGAGGTTCTGTTTATAATTATTTTACTAATACAATGTCTGTCTTAGTTCTAATGAATTATAATTATTGTCCATTTAGTTAAAAGATTGATTGCAAATATTCCATATTATATTATTATTTCAGTTCGTTAGTAGTTTTTTGACTTCTTCATCTAAATCCCGATGTTCCGCTTTCCATTGATTTCAAATACTTGAGATGAACAATTATTTATAAAAATTTTACATTTTGTTACATATTTATTATTTCAAACAAAAATAAATCGATCGTCCCACTGTTCGTGTTTGATATCAAAGCAAATCAAATTTTTAGTGTTTTACTGGAGAAATGCTACTAACCGGTCGATTAAAATTTCGATTAATCAGACTGTTGGTTGGTTAATCAATTAATCAACATTTCTTATGAAACAAAACTCCGATTAATTGATTTATTAAATTTTGATTAATTAATTTCAAATAGTTTGATAAAAATATTTTTTCAGGTAGAAGGTTATGTAATACAAGTACTTTAAGTGCAAGAAATATCATTCATCATTCAAGTTTAAATGTATTTATAATCACTTAATTATGATTTCGATTAATCAAAATGAAAATTAGTCGATTAATTAAGATTTTACTAAATCTATGGATTTTTTGAATTGAGAATTGAAAATTGGTGATATTAATTAAAGATTTAATTAAATTTGCACGAGTAAAAAAATTAATAATATCAATTAAATATTTTTTGATATTAACAAGATTCTCTGCAGTAATGTTGTTGATATAAGTAAACATTTAATTTACCTAATTAAATTTTTAATTAAAACTTACTTTATTTTTGATTAATGGTTTAATTGAAAAAAAAAATTGGGGAGAATTTGTTCTGCGTAATTATTCGAGATTTTTAACTTAACGATTATTTAGTTATCTTTAGTTTTTATGGCAAACAATTTGAAAATTAATCATTTTAATCGATATAACGAAACGAGTTATTCTCAAAAAACTTAGGCTTAAAATATTTTTTTGTAAGTGTGTAAAAGATGACTTTTAAGCTCGATGTAACTTACGAACGGGCTAGCTGTCAAACAAACTGTCATACTGCTTTCTTTTTTTTTGACATTTATGGTCATTACACTCGGGCAATTTATCATGCGTAGATTCACGCTTGAACAAGGGTACCAAATTATCCCTGTTTACTTTGAAAATTTTGTCTTCGTTTGGCAGAACTAGTAGACGACTTCATGGTTTTTATGGCGCACATAGCGATGACAGTAATTTTTGATTCCGCATATGGAGTGAGACCAATCTACAATAGACCCTATAGACTTCATTACATCCAGAAGATTGCACAAATGTGGGAATGATTTACATGAGAACCTGTCATAATCTAATGGTGGATCCTAACCATTAGCAAAAATTACGTTTACCAACCGCCCCCCGTGAATGCCTGGCTAACACACACATACGGGTAGCAGTTTTAGTGTATAAACCTACACAAATTATACACCTACCCTTTGCTTATGAGCTCGAGCTATCTTATCTCCGCTTCTTAAGGAATAGCTAGCAGCATCTATTCAAATAGCAACAGCACCTACGGATGCTTTGTCCTCGCAGCTAGTACCCTCCACAAGTGGATAGCTCTCCTGACGATTCATGGCACCCCTACCCGCGATTTGGTTCCAACCACAGCAGCTACATGATCTCCGAAAGTATCTCTTCGTCAAAAAGGCATTTTCCGTTGAAGCCCTGACCACAAGGGTAGGTGACCTCAACCTTTGGAAGGAACAAATTATCAGAAAGGTAAAGCATCCGCAAAGACAATCATCCTGAAAGACAGGAAGCATTTCCCGCAAGTATGTATACTAATAAAGCCCTTAACCAATCAGGCAGTCTGGTGTCATGCTTACCGGGAGCTTCTGACTTCCATGGCGCCAGATAGATAGGATCTCTGGAGAGCTGCGGTCTCAAAAGATCTACCAATTTTGAGCTTCTGTCGAGTTCCAGATATCAGCTGCACCTCAGCATGCCTTAAAGTTTTAATGTATGAGGAAATATATCGACACCACATAAATCACATGCTCTTTAAGATCATCTACCATTTCTCTCAAAGTAAGATTTACTTGACAGTACGAGTTTGCTATGGTCGTTTCTGTTGAAAGTTTTAGGTAAATTTTTAACCCTTACGGATTTCAGATATTGGCCACAGCTGTCTTCTCCACTGGATGTAACATCCCAGTAAAAAATGTGCTACAAAAGAAGCAGGTTTTATATATTAAAAGGCTGCATGAGTAACTTCATTCATAAACATACCGAAATATTTATTCAATGAAGTTCGTATTCAAATAAAATTCAGACCACTGAACAAACTGTTGTTTTATTCGTGCTACTAGCAAACACATTTCGTTTCATGTGGCAAACACAAAGACTTTGTCCAATGAAACGACTTTTGTTTCACAGTTTTCACTCTCTCTCATTTTTTTTTATATATATACTCAATAGCAATGTTGCCACTTAGTAAATTTATATAATTTTTTCTTTTTTGTTACCTTTACAATAATATGTATATGTCATTTGTAAAGCATATTTTAAATTAAATTTAAATTTTTTTCCTAACAACTTTTTTATGTACTTCCAAGCAAAACACATTGCTGAAGTTTCAAAATTTACATTAAAAACAATTATTTAACATTGAAAACAAAGTCACATTTGTATTATTTTTATTATTTTAATATTAATGTACTTCCTTATCTTGTTGCTTTTACTCTTCATGGTTATTTTTGTATTTTTTTTTATCTTTCCTAATATTTTTCATTTCATTCAACTGGCAATACTGACTTTAAAATAAATGTGTTTTTCCATGAACTTATTCGACATTTATTTAGTGGTTGTTTTGTTTCAGAGTTGTTAGTATTCATATTCTCTTGTTTAAGTAAACAAAAAACTGCATCTTATTCGTCTCTTATATTTCGTGTGTTTGTTGATTTCATTTCGTAGTTATTCATTTTACTGAAGACAAACGAAGCCAATACAAAATTATAATGAAAGTTTAATGAATATTATTATTAAGTTTCATGCAGATGTTTATTATGGCCCTAATCATGTACAACGCAGCGCAACGCCAAACAATAACATTGAAAGCACAAACAATGTCATAAATATTTTGTAATTTTGTTGTTGCTTTCAACAGAAATTCATGTACCGTTTTAAAATTTATAACGACACAAGCAATGGAGCGTTTGAATTTTTAAAACGCAATTGAATTTCTGTAGAAAGCAACAACAAAATTACAAAATAATTATGACATTGTTTGTGCTTTCAATGTTATTCTTTGGCGTTGCGTTAGTTCTGTGGCGTTGCGCTGAGTTGTACATGATTAGGGCCTATATGTATATGAATTCATACCACAAATCGCTTCAAAGCTGCTGATGGGATGCCTGATTTTTGTATGGGGTGTTTCCGGTTTGGAGGACTATTTTCTGCTGACAATAAGCACTTCTTTTAACATAATAAAACATGCTAAAGCGCGTTTTTAAGGGATAACATATTCATTTTTGTTTTGCTTTTACTTGTTTAAATGCCGTTTTTCAAGCATTTTCGTAAACCATAATATATTTTTATTTTGTTATCTTAAAACCTTCTTCGTTGTCAGCACTAAAATAGCAATTTTTTTTTTTGTATATTTTATTTATTATCATTTACTGCTGTATAAGAGCTCTCTTATTAAAGCGCTCAATAATGCGCTTTTTCTCTTAAGTGCTTCAAAAACCACAATTTTTTTTTACTGGGATGAAGAAGTATGAATCCTCTTGATGCTTAGCTACGACCCCCAAAGAACGTAGTACATTTCCCGGAGGGAAGAAAAATTCCCAATTTGGTGAAGTTTACACGCAGGTCGCCTCATCGGACCTTATTTCTTCAAATATTGAACGTCCAAAATGGGCAACGTCAAGAACAGCCGCTATACACTTATGCCTGAAATCATTAATAGCTGTTAATGTACACAGAAAAAAATTAAAATTGAATTCAATAAGAAAATTTGTGTTGCTAATTAACAAATTAATTAAATTTGGAACAGTAAACAAATTCTAAGTGTCAATTAAACGTTAAATTCACTTGATTAGGCGTGTAATTCAGTTGATTAAATGTTTAATTCAGTTCAGACGTTTAATGCACTTATTTAAACTTTTTATTAAAACTGATGTTATTTTTGATTATTGCTTTAATTGGTGAAACATTTTGGAGAATTTTTTCTGTGTATCATAGCTTACTTACGATGTGTGAAAGAATTCTTTCTTTCGCACAACTACATTTAAAACAAACAAAAATTCTTAAAAGCGTGTTTTGTTTTATATGAAGTTGTACACAAGAAAGAATTCTTTCCCACATCGAAAATATGCAGTTTATCTTCTGAAATAAAAAATTTTTTTAATTGAATTAAAATTTTTTGTGTTATTTTTATATTTTTTTTTCTACTGGGCTTTAAAAAACCCTCCTTGTATCATTTCACTTTAATTTATCAACTTTATATTTCAGTCACATACTTTCAAATTATTTTACTAGATTTATTTCATCTTTCAAAACAAAAATTCTGCTTTTATTATTTTCTTTATAAAATGAAACCAAAAGCATGTGGTAAACTCTCTTCCAACTACAACAAAATTACACATTTTTCTACAATATATCAAGTTAATATGTACAATTTTATTAAAAGTTTTAACTATAAGTAAATTATATAGTTTTTATTTAAAACAAGTTAATAAACTTTAAGCCAATGGCCGTAGTGACTTACAGTCTCTAATGCATTCAAATTATTAGTTTTTAGTAGTTTGGATTTTCAAAATTTATATTTGTTATTTCTGTCAATATTTTAAACGATTAACTACATTTAAATTTTTTATCCTTTTTAGGTTCATGTTATCCAGCAATATTTAAGGTGAGTTACAAAATATACCCATAATAAACCATTTTAAAATTTGCATAAATTTTGTACAATCTAATACATAGAATCTTTCTACACAGAAAAAAATAAAAATTGATTTCAATTAAAAAATTTGTGATATTAATTAAAAAAATTAATTAAATTTGCATCAGTCAACAAATTAATAGTATCAGGGTAATTCCATGTCAAATCGGCCAAGAGTGGGACCAGAGCCCTTTCGATTTGAATGAAATTTAAGGAGGAGGTTCCGTTCATCCTCTAAGGAAACAAAATTTTAAAATTTTTTTGCAAAAGTTACGTCATATTAAAAATGTCATAATTTCGCCGAATTGGCCGAATGTGTTGAGTTTATTTTTTCAATATCTCAAAAACTACTGCACATTAGTGTGTACCAAAAAAAATATTTTATGCCCCACCTTTTTTTGAAAGCTTATAGTGTGAAGTATTTTTGTGATTTTTTTCAGATTTTTCGGAAGAGGTTTAGAGGTCGCTAAAATCGAATTTAACCCAAAAATCGGGTTTTCTCGACTTTTTTGAATTTTGCTGATTACTCGGCCCATTAGCTCGATTTTCATTGTTACTAAGTAAATTTTTTTAAAGAAAACTTCTCAAACTTTACTTCTCTGTGCAGATATTAAAAGTTATGTTTATTTTTTGCTCATTTGGGTCCCCTTAATCACATTTTTTTTTTGTAAATTTAGCATAAAATTTGAAAAATAATGCTTTGTAACTTTTAAAATTTATATTGAAGTTAAAAAAACCAATGATTCAGTTTAAAAGGTGGATAAATTCTGAGTCATTGCAAAAAAAAAAAAAAAATCATTGAATTTGCTCTTACCAAAGTTTACCGTCTTTAAGTTTTGTACCTATTTTGTCAAATTAAAAATATTTTAATGTGTTTGCCAGTTATGCATCGGATTTGTTTTAATGTTAGATATTTATTTAGATATTAGGTATTCTTTTAAAATATTAATATGGGTGGTCTTTTGTTCTGTTGCTCAGACTTCAGCAATGCGAGTCCAAAAAATTCTAGGCAGCTTACTTCTCATACCAAAAAAAAAAAAAAAAAAAATTAGTAAACTATTTTTTTAGCTTTCAATTATTTATTAGAGCTTTTACGATAAAGCTCTATGACCTGCAATAAATTCTGAAAGTGTGTTGCAGAGGTTGTTAGATTAATGTTAGTATTAGCTAAGGCCACGCCGCGTTCTGCGACATCACTTACCATGTGCAATTGCTGAACTTTGTTCTTTGCTTCATTAAATGATTTGTTTGTATGCCATTTTTCATAAAATTACTGTTATTTTTGATCGAAAATATAAAAATCAAAAAAATTAAAAAAGGAATAACTGTTACGGTCCCTGCCAGTAAGTAAATAAGCATAAATATATATTAAAAATATTTTTTGGTTTCAGATTAAATCTACATATTATTATGATTAACATGATAATAATATGATCACTTCTTAAATTAATGTTAATCATCATGATGATAATATGTTTACATTAAATTATAATATTGGAGGGAATTTAACAAATTAGGATTAAGGGAAAGATATTATTTTGTAGTATTACGAATATATTTGGTCATAATATAATTCAATAATAATCGTTATATGTTGATTACAATCATGAATCTTATCATAATATGTTGCTCTTAGAATATGTTTACCACAACCATGTTTTTTCTTTACGTGTAGTTAGTGTGATTTAACATGGTCTTAATATCACAAAATAAGACTAATTAAACTGCTAGATATAGCAAATATAATATTAATATTTCTTTTTGTAAGATGTGGTATTATAATCAAAATTAATATTGGAATTATATTAAAGTTTACCTGTTGGTCACGTTTTTTTCGTGAAATATTTCCCAAGTGTAACTTGATAAATGCGCATTGGTTAGTGATACCATAAGATCTCTTCCCATACAAAATTGCTTCTAGGTAAGACAAATTTGTTTGTCAGTTTGACAGTTATGTGTCGCCGAACCGTTAGCCATTGCAGGCGAAACTTAAAGCGCGCAAAGGCAGATAAACAGACACGACCCGATTGCCCTAAAGAAGTAATGACAATGATGAGCGAGAAGCTTCCCAACTTAAATCAGTTGTCCAAATGCGTTATTTTTTTATTCAAGAATCCAGTTTTAGGATTTCCTTTTCAGACTCTTTTACGGTTGTCAGATGCAGTACTTTGTTTAGTTGGTGCTACGTATTTAGGCACCGAAAGTGCCTAAATTTTTAATAATAAAAAAAAAAATTAATTTACGGACTTATTGCATTTCAAACACCCTAAAAACAGAAAAAACAAATTAGGAAATTAGTTCTTAATGAAAAACCTCCCTCCCCAATTTCTAGGAATGAAGTAAAACCCGAAAATAAATATTCACAGAAAAAATTATTAAATTTCTCCAATCAACAAATTTATTCCAAATTCATAATATAAAGCAAACAAGTTGTTGACTTTATAACTATTACCAAAATGATTATATTGATTATTAAAAATTTTAAAATTTTGAAAAAATATTTTCAATAAATGATATTTTTAATTTTAATTAAAAAAGTCATCAAAAAACTTAATTTATTTAAATAAATATTGACAATTCCCAACAACAATTCGACATGTTTAAATTATTTTATTTTAAACAAAAAAAGTCAATTAAGATTTTTTGTTATTTGATTTAAATTTTAATTGAAAATTTATTTCAAAACAACTAAAATGTTAATTAAATCAAAATTAAATTTTTAATTTTCTTTCAACAAAAAAAATAATTGATTCATTCAATTATTACATTAATTAAATTTAAATACTTTTTAAACCATTTTTTTAATTAATAAAACAGTTTTTTCTGTGTTATCTGTTGTATTCATAAAAAATTAAAATGGATTTGAGTTGTATTTTAAGAAAAATTTGTATGAAATATTTGCCTCAAAACACATCTCAAATTTATTTAATTTTTTTTTTTTATAAATGAGAGGCAACAATTTATATTGAAAACATCTACTTTGCATATTGACTGCAATTAAAATTTTATCTACACGTTTTTTTTCATATGACGTCTGTAGTTTGAACTATTACCGATATCTCATACACATATACATACCTTGAATATATACTTTAAATGGTAAAATTTTACTATAAATGACTTAAAACCTCCACAACAGTTAAAACACAATAAAAAAAAAAAAACTGAAAAAACCAAACAAAAATACACCAGTATGGATATGACGCGGTCATTGCCTACACAAATATTAGCATTTCATTAAGAAGCACAAGCAGAAGAGAAAAAAGTATCGAGAATGAAATGAAAAATAACAAAAGGAAATTTTAACAAAGCAAAATGGTCAATGTAAAAAAAAGGATATGTATTTCCTTTTTATAATCAACTGCAGTTAAAGGAAAATCGAAATAATAAACCCAGCAGATTTCTGAGAAAACAAACTGAAAAGCAACTGTGATCATTAACGTAGCGATTAAAACTGAGCAGAATCTTAGTTGAGCTACTTTAGCACAAGTTTAATAGAAACACAGCAGAAATTTACATACCAAAGTAATGAGTTAAAAAGCTAATATAACAACTCTTCACTACTTATACATTGACATTTTGACGCAATATTTTAACACGGTGATGTCATTAGAGGCAAGTACTTACCAGCCTCGCTTACAAAATCATTGTGTTAAATAAGTCATTACCACGTTCGCTTACAAATAGGTACTTCACATTGGTAACAACAAAACTGAATTTGTCAAACACATTCACCCCTATTACGTAAGTCGTTGTCGACGTCGACATAAATTTTTATTTGGTGTCACATGAAGTCGACGACTACATCACTTCGCCGTTAATTTGGTATTTTATAAGAAAGTTGTGTCGACGTCGACAAGTTATCGAAAATCTGACAGAAAAAAATCCCATCTCCAATTTTTTTTTCTATCATTTTTGTTCTTCATCATTAAAGTTAATTTTGTTAACGCTACTTATGCTATTTTCCGACATTTTGTTTTTCTAATCGATTAAGCGATATCAAATTAATTTTTGAGTTTGTTTCCGATTTAGAATTTTTCGCAAATTTTTGCCAGGTTCGCGAATAGCATATTTTTGCGATTTCCGCTAATTTTGCAATTTTTACCGAATTTTTGACATTTCTTATAGTTTTAGGGACTTTTAATTAATTTTTTGGCTTGTTTGAAATAAAAAAAATTTTCGTTATTTTTGCAAACTTTTCCAAATTTTTTGCAATTTTTTTGTAGTTTTGTTGCTCTTTGAGGCAATCGTCTTAAGTTAAAAATTTTCAAGAATTTTCGCTATTTTAGCAAACTTTTCCGAATTTTCGCGTTTAATTTACTATAAAATTTGTGCCCCTAACTTCTTTTAAATTTGAATTTTTTTATTTTAACATAATTAATAAATATGTTTACATTCTACTTAAAATTCCTTAAACTTTCATTCAAGTCGTCGCAAAATTTCCTGTCTACTCGACATCGACTTAAAAGCGCCCTAGAAAATATCAAGTGACTGTCAATAGTAATCGATTATTGCCAATAACGACTCAGAAAATATAATCACTGTTCCGATGCCGTCGACTTTCATAATAGGGGTGATTGTGTTTTTAATTTACTTTCTAATGCAAAATTTGTCTACCCTGCTTTAAGGACATATCCATACCCAATTAGCAAGAGAACGATAAGATTGCTAAAACGATATGATATTTTCATGGAAAAACGATATTTTAAGAAGAGGTACAATTTAAAAACTATCGTTTATGATACAAGATCGATATCATATATTATAATTTATATCACCTAGACGATATCGTTATAATATCGTTTGCTTGATTGGGTAGTGTAGTTATGAAGTTATTAAAGTTTTTAATTTTAAAATACATATCAAAATCAATTAAATATTTAAATTTATCATATTCAAATCTATTACAAATTGTTCTTCATATGTTCTTCATAACAAATAAAAAATATAGAAAAAAAAAACAAATTGTAAGAACAAATATGTATTTAAAATCAATTTGTATTAGATTTGAATAAATAAAACTCTAAATGCATTTTAGTATGAATTAATTATAAATTTCATTAATCAACTCACAAAAAAACAAATGCTTTTGTATCAGATCTGAAGTCAGCTATTACTAAACTACTTCTGTGTAATGCACATGGTATGAAGTAGTCATTGGAAAGTAAGTTGTTCAGTAATTGAAATCGTTGACAAGTTTTTGCTGGGAAACTCTCCCTCTACTCTCTTTTTGCTCACTCTGCTTAAGTATTGCTTTAGTGCTGTTACAGTCACTTAGGGTGCGAACAGAGTGGCCGCTTGTTGCCGAGCCGAGCCGACTGACGCTTATTGCGAGAACCAATGCAAGAAAACTGGTACTATACAAATAAGTACAAATAAGCGCGAACAGGTCATAGTGAGCGCCGAGCTCGTCAGAGCGCAAAGCTGATTGAACGCGAGAAAACATGTCCAAAGCGTATTTCAGCACCGAATACATTGTTTATGTTATATGATTTCAACTTGTTTGGATAATCTTTAAAAAAATTCAAAACAAAAATTAAGAAAAAGTAAATAAAACATGCCATCAAAACATTAAAAAATAATAGAAATTAAAAAGAAAATAAAATTAAAATTAAACAAAAAAATAAAAATTCAAATAAATAATAAAAATTAAATAAAATTATAACAATTATAAAAAAGTTTATTTCACAAACACGAATAAACAACAAACCCAAATGCATACAAACATACATAAAATACAAATAATAGATAAAATATCAGCGCTGATTCTCGCATCCACTATGCACACTCAAACTTGTTTCTCGCATGAAAAGTTCTCGCAATAAGCGTCAGTCGGCTCGACTCGGCAACAAGCGGCCACTCTGTTCGCACCCTTATGGGCTAAATAAACTACACAAGCGGTTTGACAACAACAAGACGTTTGGTTTGTGTGATTACTAAAAAATCTTATTATTTACATAAACATACCTCATATTTTTTTTGCATATGCTTGTGTGGCTTATTTCGCTCTTCAGTGGGCAGATCTGGATGTTTTTACGTCTCGTTTTTTAATAACGAACTGACTTTAGTTAGCCCTTATCAATTTCCGGCCATTTATATATAAAAAATGTTTTTGGTGCAACCCTCTACCTCTTGTGTTGAAAGAGGGAGGCTATACTAAGTTTTGCATTTCAATTGAATTTTTTTTTTTAATATTCATCTACACGCAAAGAAAAAACATGGTTGTGGTAAACATATTCTAAGAGTAACATATTATGATAAGATTCACGATTGTAGTCAACATATTACAATTATTATTGAATCACATTATTACCAAATATATTCGTAATATTACATCATAATATTTTTCCCTCAATTTTAATTTGTTTTTATTACATCCTATTATAATTAAATGTAATCATATTATAATCATGTTAGTCATAATAAGTTAAGAAGTAATCATATTATTATCATCATGTTAATCATAATAATATATTAATTTAGATTATAGATAGGCCGCATATTTATGCTTTACTTACTGGCAACCTTAACGTTAAACTGTTACAGATATTTCACATCATAATATGATGCAATTTTAAACATAATATTTTGGTCGTAGGTCGCAATTATTTATAAATTATTTTATACAATTTTCATTCTTTTTCTCTAAAATAACACAAAACAATCGTCAATATTTTCGCACCATTTTCAAGGAATATTAAAATTTTTTAGCATTGATATTTTATTTTTGTGACACTTTCAAATTTTTTTTAATGTACCTACAATTTCTTTATTTTTTAATTTCTTTAAACTTGGGTTTTTAATAGGTATTTTTTTTTAAATTGTTTAACCGCTGAATAACAAATAACTCGATAGGCAAATGTAAAACAAACGACACAACTGATGCAAAATTATTTTACAAATGGCGATAACAAAATATTATTAGAGTACAGATATTTTGTTTGCATCTTAAACATATTATGAGTACAAGTATAGAAAGTTATCATACTATGGCTATTAAATATCATTGAATGGTTGTGAGGAATATAATATGTTTTAAAGTTATCATTATTTAGTTGATATAAAAATGATTATTTTTCATTGAACCATACCTAAATTTATAATTGCGATAGACATTGACATGTTCACAGTAACTATATTATTGTTGATATTAAATAAAAATAACAACAGTTTGTGTACGTCAACAATATATTGTAAAAATAAACATAGTTTAGTTGCCGTAACCATGCCCAACCATATTTTTCTCTGCTTGTAAGCCCCCATAAGGTATATATATTCTGGGTCCTTGAGTAATTCTAAGTCGATTTGGCCATGTCCGTCTGACTGTTTGCTGAAAAAAGGACAAAAAACAAAACTGTTGGTGTCAAATTATTTCCAGTTCCAGTAAACAGCTTGGAATTGTAATCCAGCACAATGGGTTAAGTACGAAAAAAGTTATGAACTCAAATGTGGAACAACCACTATTAAAAAATAAATATTTTTGTTACAAATTCAAAATAAATGGTGGCGGAATGCACCGCTTGTTATCACATTTTGCATAAACTCGTTTCATATCACTAGAAATCACACAACTTAATTTTGTGAAGATCGGTCCATAAATTACTACTATAGGTCCCATATCAACCCACTCTCGGAAACTAATTTACCGCGTATATTTTAAAACATCACGAATAATGGTGTTAAGTATAATTTATTTTTTGCCAGAGTTCCGTAAGACCAGAAAACATATGTCCCATATAAAGCCTACTGTCGGAAAACACTATCGAATTCCAAAAACCGTAACAAAAAAAAAAATGGTAAAATTTAGTCCGTCAGAGTATAGAGTAGGGAGATCGATTATTCGACTTTTTTCAATAACCGGTTTTCGAATATTACGAATAGTTGCTATTTTAAAAAACCCGGTTTTCGGTTAAGCAATTTTTAAATAACCGGTTAACCGGTTTTAATTCGAATACTTAAAAACACCAAAATCAAATAAGTTTTTAAATAAAACGTTAATTTGAATAAAAACAAAACAGTTTCAAAGGTAAGGAACCAACAAAATACATAGATATGACTTAGATCAGACCTAACAAATATTTAAGGATAAAATCGAAGAAAAGTGGGACCAGTAAATTTTCAACAATTTTTTATTGATTTACTAAACTTTATTTGTAAGAAGATATTTGTATAATGCAATTTAGAAACTGTTGAATGATATTTGATCTAGAGAAACGTTTTGCAAAAGCAAATAAATTATGGGAATTTTATAAAGTTATTATTTGAAATATTCTCTCAAATTTATTTTGAATGAGTTTTAATTTGATGGTGGTTAAGTAATCTATATAAATCAACCATATTTTTCTAAAGTTGCAAATAAAGCCAGGATTATCTATTTCAAATTATTTTGTTTCAGCATTATAGAAACGAATAGTGAACTTAACATTCTTTTTGTGTAAAATATTTGTCAATTCGTCGACTACAATTTAAAACATTCCATGACATTGTTTGATTTCTTCAATGTTGTTTTTTAGTTCTTGGTGTTTTAATAAATAAAACTGATTCCACCGTAATGTTGGCATTTCGTCCTCGGCAACACAACGGGCTAATATTTTCCCAATGATTTTTTTTTGCTGCGCATTTTAGAAAAGTATTATTTGTCGTCTCCTTAGAACTACTTCGAACGGAGTTAAGTTTCATTTGGATCACATTAATGTCAGGCATGTATACTAATTAAAGGTGATTAAAAAGTGACATGGAAGAACCTTTGTAACTTATCATTTTAGGGCACTTCAGGCGTTCGAAAAATATCTAGAGATAACCTATAAAAATATATTTAATATTTAGAACACAAATTACTATTTACTTTTTAACTGCACACGTTTTGTAGAATTTTGAATAGTTTTTGGTTTTTTTTTCTACAAGAACACACGCTTTTATAAGCGATTTGTATTTACAGTGTTCATAATGTTTTTTGACCTTTGTTACATTTTGTTTCGACATTCTTCATAAAAAGTTTAAGTTTGGCCAATATTCAATTAGAAAATACTTAAATTACGGGTACATCTACAACAAGAGTAAGGAAAAAGTATATAAATTAAACATTACTAAAATAACCGGTTTATTATACCAAAATAACCGGTTTATTCGATATTCGAAAAATGGGCATTTTAAAATAACCGACTTGGGCAAAGCTAAAATAACCGGTTAAAACCGGTCGAATAATAACCGTTCGATCTCTCTAGTATAGAGAGACTAGAAATCATACCACAAAATTTCGTGTAGTTAGGTCCTTAATTTCTACGCCTAAAACCGCAACAAATTTGAATTCTGTAAGTTTAATATTATAAATATTGGATTATAATTCATAGGCCACATCTTAAATATTCTAACTATCGGTGGAGGGTATCTAAGATTCGGCTCAGCCGAATATAGAATGATTTTAAAAGCTTGCTCAGTAATTTTTTTGTTAGCTAGTAAATTGTATCTTTTACACATTAGACAGGCCAACAAATTTTTAACTCATGGATCAGAGTATACTAGATATTCTAAAGATTTGAATTGAATGAATCGGAATTTGAATCTGTACTCAGATTTCCTCCAACACATCACGTGGTCGCGTTATCAAGTAAAAAAATCCTGTTTTCGCAATATTCAAAACTTTATAACTTCGCCAATTAATTTTTTCCTGTAAAACCTTAAAATCTGTAAAAGTACAAAAATTAAGTCAAAATTAAAAAAAAAAACACAAAAAAATAAGAAAAAAATTTGTGCAAATACCATTAATATAGCAAAAAATTGGATTTTTCAAAATTCAGGTTAAGCTATCTCAAAGTAGGAACAAATATATTAAAAAGGTTAAACATTTATTTTAGAGGTAATTGGTAGGTCTCTCAGACGGCACACAGTGGCGAAAAATTCAATTTCACTGGCCAAAAGTCCAATTTTTTGTTATCGCCGATTTCAAAAATTTGAATGCCATTCGATAGCAAACATTTTAGAAATAAGGAATCCAAAAACTGGATTATAATATTGGTAATTATGGGTCTTAAATGATGCTGGAAGCAAATATTTAGTGTTGCTTTGGAAAAAATTTAATTTTTGTAATTTTGTTCAGAATTTAATTATGATTTCTCGCAAACTATTATCAATAATAGATTGCATTGATGGTTCGCTCATTTATACCTGATGTGTTATTAAATTTCTAAGGCTCTATATATTTTAGTTTAATCCGAATTTCAGTGAAATATAACAAGTTAGGGTCAAAAGGGGTCAAAGAGGTTTTACCACCGTCAGAAAGCTTAAATGTCCTCTTTAACCCCATATATACTTTTGCAACTGTTTGGAACTGTCTGTTGAACACACTTTTCATTTAAATGAAATTACTCGCAGCATTTTTTTGATGTTTTTATTTTACTGAAATATAAAAAAATAGTTATTTTAGTTATTAGTTGATTTCAAAGAATACGGGTGCATAGAGGGTCGGGAGGGTGACTTATGTACCTCTAAAATTGGTAACCTCGGATAATCAAACTTTTAAAAATTTTTATGGATTGCAAAAAATTAGACTTAAGCTAACCTACATAAAATATAACTAAATGTTTTGGTTATCTCCTTTGCCTTTAGAGATATTCGGATAAAAAGGATTTTTGGGTTGATTTTTTAACGATTTTTCGAGTTTTTTAATCAGGATGATTATGTTTAATAGCACACTGTTTTCAATAGTGTGTAAAACATTTTTTATATTGTTCCTACCAAGCAGACCTTCAGCAATTGTATGTTGAATTATTAAATGCTTATGCATTTTTCTAAAAGTATAGTAGTATATTCGAGGCGAACGTATTTGCGTGTAAAGGTAATTTTTTGCTATATCACCAAAATATGGCCATGTTCTTTCGGTAATAAAAAATATTTTCTCAGGAAATATATGTGACCTTCGCCGAGAAAAGGGACCTAGTGTGTCAAAAAACGGGTTTGGACTTAAGAGTGGATTGTGGTAACTAAAAGGGTGTAGAATAAGATGAAATGAAACGAACTTGGGAAAATCGATAAAAATGAGAAAAGCATTTTTATGAAACTTTAAAGGCGTTTATCTCAAAACTTCATTTTCACACACTATGTCCCTTTTTTCGGATATTTTTCCAAAAAAAAAAAAAAAAAAAAAAAAAAAAAAAAAAAAAAAAATGTAATAATTTAAGAGAACGATTTTTATAAAATTATACCACATATCTAATAATTTTTCCCACATTTTGTGTTCACTGGCTTTTTCTAAAAACCACTTTTGTGTGAAAATTTAAGCTTAAATTTTCTTAAAAAAATTTACCCGTTGCTTGAAAAAGTTAATCAAAAATGGGGATGCCTTTTAGTCCACTTTTAGTACACTGTTTTCAGATATTTTCGGTCTACATAACCTCAAAATTTCATTGTGTTATCTCTATCTATGTCAGATTCATGGAATGTCAAACATTAAAATTATTATTTCTTTCAATATGAATAAAAATAGTAATTTTAAGGTTTGACATTCTATAAATCTGACATTAGTAAATATATCATAAGGAAATTTGGCAGTTATGCAGATTAAAAAGTTCTTAAAACAGTGCCCTTAAAAACGTCCTCCCTTTAGAATAATAAAAAAAAAACAATAACTCACAATTTCAATCAAAAGCAAATGGTTAAAAAAACATCAACAGTTCAACTTTGACCTTAAATTTCTCAACAACTGCTAACCCGATTTTAATAAAATTAAAACAAATTAAAGCAAAGCTTCAGAAATCAGAAATCTATCGGTTCAAAAGAGATACTTTTGGCGCCGTTATATCGTCTCGAATATGACTGTTTTTTTTTTAACGTAAAGCGAATATATCGAAAATCTGATGATCTACGTAATTAAAACGTTTACGATAGTCCCAAGGTTTCGACATTTTTTTAAATCTTGCAGGTCTGTGTTATTTGTGTTTTTAAAAACTTAAATGACACTTTCAAAGATAACCATCAGTCGAATTTTGTGCCATTATTTAACATTTATTCCCACTCAGTTCTTGAACATGATTTTAAGACAACAAAGTGTTACAATATTAAGTCATATTTTTCTAAAAATTGATCGAAAAGTGATATCAAAATGAATATGTTAAATATATACATACATATATGCTAACTTAAATTACACGGACTTCCACTTCTTTTTAATCTGCTGTGGCCTTGTGGTTATTTATTTAAAGCAAATTTTTGGTTGCATTCGCCATTAACAAAAATCGTTGTATCGTAAAGTGTTGCCTACTACTTATTTAACTTATTCTTTTTATATTTCACAAATTCTGCTGGGCAATACTTTCACAAATATTATTCATATATATATTTCTTTAATACAAACAAGGCCAATTTACACTTGAAGAAACTAAATAAATTAGTCTATATAATTTAAATAATATGAAATAAAAATAATCGTTTTCTGTTACTTATTAACAAAATAACTATCAAATATCTGTCTGTCTGTCTATCCACTAAGTCTCTTAAATTACAAAGTAAATTTTAGCTGCCAGTTTTGTTACTTTGTTACTCTGACATTTCTTATTAAACTTGTTTTTTTAAGGTTAGTGACCCAATGCTCCAAGCACAATTGTCTGTAGCTAAATTTCAATTTACTATTCTATATTATCCTATTCTTTTTTTTTCGTTCTTTTTTACTACTACATTCCTTTCTAATTACGTTTAGGATTGTTTTCAGTGTAATGACATTATTAAATAAATAAAAAAAAAAAAAAAAAAAAAATTAAATTTAAACCAACATACCGACAATCGACAATAAAATAAAAATGTACATACGACTGGCAGTGCTAAATTCTAAGGTATAAAAGAAAAAAAGGAACATTTGTAATCAAAATAATAAAGAAGAAAAAAAAAAATAAATGAAAATAGAAAAAAGCCAAAAGTGGATGTAAAGTTGTACGTACATGTACATTTCTGCGGCTTCCCCTGCAATAAAAATAAACCAAACTGATACTTTTGTCATTGTTTGAAAAATATGGCAGATATTTAAGGACTGCAATTATTTATGACAAGGACCAATTTATACACACAGAGGAAAAAATCCGGCATAAAAATACCAAAATTGACAACATCCGTTGTCAAAAGTGAGCCAAATACGTATGTATTCAATTTGATAGCGGATGGTGTCAATATTTTTTAACCACTTCGTTGTCATTTGCCACCATATGGTCTCATTTTGACAACAAACGGTTAATATATTAAGGGTTTTCACCATGGGTAGTGCAAAGTCTGCAAACGATGCAAATGTGTGCAAAAATACACACATTTGCACAACACAACATAGAATTGGAGTATTTGCAATTTGAATCATTTTACTTTGCTTTCAATGAAAGAAACCTTGAGCAAAAATAAATATGCAAAATCCCTCAGTTACAGACGAATGTAAACAATAACATTTTACACATTCAACGCCATATTGTTTGCACAGGTAACGTATAAATTGAATTTTTTCATGAGATTTAATAGAAAATAGAAAATAAAATGTAAATTATTTAAAAAGAAAAAATTCATTTTAATATGCTTGTGTATAATTGTAAACAAATGCACAATTTTTCGTGTTGCCAGGAATTTTTTTTTAGAAAAATAGCACGTTTGCACAAAATGGACCGGTATGCTTACGATCAGTCATAGTATGCACCAGAGCTGTGAAGTCGGCAAAAAATAGTTCCAACTCCAACCGCTGGCATATTTTTAGTACGACTCCGTCTCCAACTACGACTCCCATTCTAGCTCCGACTCCTACTCTTGCATTGGTTCTACTAAATGTATATAATACTGGTCCTTATTTTACTTTAAACTCTTTTTTTTTAATGCGGTACCTTTTGAAAGGTTAAATATAGCCAGAAAATTATTCTATAAAAATTTCGAAGCGATATTTAAAAAATTCCCTCGCCAATTTCAAAGAATTTTTATTTTGGAAAAGTTTAGAATTTTTTTTTTAAAGTTTTATGCCGAAAAATTTTGGAGTCGGAGTCGGGAGTTTTTGTGGGCATTTCGACTCCAACTCCGACTCCGGTACAAAAACCTCAACTCTGACTCTTCAACTCCGACTCCACAGCCCTGGTATGCACCGCACATTTACAAATTGCAAATTTGCAAAATGAACATCATGAAAACCCTTATTATCACCAAAATGGTGTCATTCCGACAACATATTCTTTTCATTTTTGACAGCACACCGTTGGTATATTGACAACATTCAGTTGTAATTTCGACAAAACATTGTTTCCAGTCTAGTAAAGAATAACCCATTAAGAATCCAGCCAATAAATACTCGACCGGTTAGACAACAAGCAACACTTGGTGAAGTGAATATAGCAGCTGTAGCTGAGAGTGTACGCGAGAACCGTAACGAATTGATTCGTCGCCGTTCTCAGCAGCTTGGCTTATCGCATTCGATAACTTGGCGTATTTAACGTAAGAATCTCGGCCATACAACGCATGAAACAATGACCTTTTGTTGAGATATTATTTTAGTGAGCACTTAATTTCACGTCTTGCTACGGAAAATTTGCCACCCAGATCGTGCGATATCACACCTTTGGACTTTTTTCTCTGGGGATATGTAAAGTCTGAGGTTTACGGGAATAAGCCAGCTACGATTGACGCTTTGGAAGCCATCATTACTTATGTTATTCGCGAGATAACAGTCACTATGCTCGAAAGAGTCGCCCAAAATCGGACCTTCCGAATGGACCACCTCAGACGTTGTTATGGCCAACATTTACATGATATCATTTTCAAATAGTAAATGCCATAAATTGTTCTTTTAACAACTACGTCGCAGATGGTGCATCCGTTGAGTCCGATTTTCGATGACTCGTTCGAGCATTTAGACTGGTCACTGAATCGAAGCGGGTTTGTCCGCATAAACTTAAGACTTTACATATCCCCACAGGAAAAAGTCTAACGGTGTGATATCGCGCGATCTTGGTGGCCAATCGACCGGCCCAAAACGTGAAATTATGTGCTCACCGAAGTGTTCTCTCAATAAATCCATTGATTGATGCGATGTGTGGGAAGTGGAGCCGTCTTGATGAAACCAAATGTCGCCGCGATCACGAGCTTCAATTTCAGGCATCAAATAGTCGGTTATCATGGCACGATAACGGTCGCCATTGACGGTTACGTTCGCACCGGCATAATTTTTAAAGAAATATGGACCGATGATTCCACCGGCTCACAAACCTTTGGTGTGGTTGTTTTTTCTGGATGAAGTGGCAGTTCTTGAATCTCTTCAGGTTGCTCTTCGTCCCAAATGCGAAAATGTTGTTTGTTTACATACCCATTGAGCCAGAAATGGGACTCATCGCTGAACAAAATTTGCCTCGAAAACGTCGGATCTTCTTGGAACTTTTCAAGAGCCCATAGAGCGAAGCGATGCCACTTGGGAAGGTCGAGCGGCTTCAGTTGTTGCACAAGCTGTATTATGTTCGCTTTCAATTTAAGATCTCGACGTAAAATGCGCCAAGTCGTTCCATACGTCAGTCCGAGTTGCTGCGAACGGCGCCGATTCGACTCTCCACGGTCTTCGTGTACACTCTCAGCTGCGGCCGCTATATTTTCTTCACAGCGTGGACGTGGTCTATTCGGCCGAATATTATCAAATAATGAATGCTGGGTCTCAGAATGGGTGATGGTGTTACGAATAGTACGCTGAGTAGGCCGATTATGTGGACCATAAGTTGAGCGAAGTGCACGAAACACATTCCTCACAGACGTGAATTTTAGTAATAAAGTTGAACGATTTGTAAACGTTGTTCAGGCGTTAGTCTTTCCATTATGAAATGCCAAACAATACTAAACAAAAATAACATGACAGCATGGCACGACTCACACGTGATCTGTCAAAAAAGGGCTATTGAAAAAAGTATCTCTACTTGATCACCCATTATTATGCACTAAATTTTACCAAACATTTAGCAACTGTGATAGTCTCTAAGTTTAAAGGCTGGTCGCTACAAAATTTCTTCAGTTCAAAAAAGAAAATTTCATTCTGAACAGTAAATTCTATAAAAACTCTGCTTACAAAATAACAATGCATTCATACAAGACAATAAGCCTAACAAAACTGTTTGCAAATGTGCATGTGCATGTGTGTTTCTGTGTTATGTATGAATATGTATGTGTATGTAAATAATACGAGAATGTCTATTTATGTTGACATGTGGCAGGCATGAAAGGTGGCTTAAATACAGACAGGATGAACAACAAGTATAAGGACATTCAAAAATACAACAACAAAAAATTAAATAAAATACCATGTTTAAAAAAGAGGCAACAAAAAATTTAAAAAAAAAAGAATGAAAACAATAATGAACGATAAAAAAGAAAGAAGAAAAAAATACACACAAAATAAAAGCGTTTGTTAACATTTGTAACTGACTGACTGGCTCTGACTACAACTGAAAAAAAAAAAAAAACAGATTGACAGTGAGTGCAAAAGGACTCGTTCAGGATTTTTGTGTATTTTATTTCGTTATTCAGTTTTTCTTTTTTGCGTTCACTTTTACAACAAATAATAGAACGGATGTCAATGAGATGTCACCAGTGTGTGTTTCTGGCTGTGTGTAAAGGAATCGAGTGTGTGTGTGTGGGTAAAAATTGGTTGAAAAGGAATAAAAAAGAAAAACATAAAAAGAGCAAAATATAAAAGCTTAAAAAACTGACTGACGGAATAAATAAATGAATGACGGCATAAAAATTAAATTGATTAAACGGATTTTTTTTGGGTTTTCTTTGATTTTTAATACTTTTAGTTAAAACAAAAATGTTGATTTTTTTTCTTTATCCACTCACTACCGTAAAATAATCGAAAAGGAATAGTTGATTGTTTAACATTTTTGCGACATATGTCAGCTTTAAAGTTGTTGTTTTATGTGAACTCTCGTGGAAAAGGAAGCACCCAGCACTGGTGACGCCATTTTGAATTATCAATATTGATATTTTATTATTGTTCAATATTTTTATTTGTATGTTAATTTGTTTTTGTTCGCTTGTTGTTATTGTATTTGCTGGAATATGTATGTAAATAAGAGGGTATTTGAAATTGTTTGGGTCGTTGGCTAAACTTTGTTGATGCCTAAATTTTTTTTTTTTAAGGATGAAAGGGATTATAGAGATTGGATTTTGTTTGTTACTTTCAAGAAGTATTTTATTTTGGGATTGTTAAAATTATTAAATGTAAAATATTAAATTAATATTGAAGGTCAGTTTTTAGATAATGGAAAAAGGTTGAGAAAGAAAAGGAAAGTTTAATTTAACATTCAATTATATTAGATTTTTTGTTTATTCAAAGAGCTTAAATTTAAAAAAAAAAAAAAAAAAAAAAAAAAAAATACTTGTTTTTGCTTTACGGGCCCTTTAATCAAAATTACTGCTTTTTAAATCCCAATTTATCTTCTGGATAAATAAATTAATAAAAGCTTTGCCCTTAAACCCTGTGAAGTATATATCGACAGCTCAATTCCAAAACATGCTAAGTCGAAAAAGTGAGTTTTGATGGAGAAGCTCTTAAAGTTTGCGGGCGACACAACATTCAGTTGCATGCTAAGTACTTACTTCTGCATAACTTTAGATTGGATATGCCGATCATCACCAACCTTTGACAGAACTAAAATTAAACAACACTCCATTAAAAACGTTAAAAAAAATTAAAAACATGTTTAGTAATTGAGCTGTCGATATGTGTCTATATTTTACAATCTAAACAGAGTTCGAAAATACATTTTATATACTGTACTTTAGTGTTCTGTACGATAGAAAAATAGAAAACACAAACGCTAATAGTGTTTTTCAATAAATAAATACCTTATAAAACGTGTCTCTGCTTCTGATCCTCGTTCACAATAAGAATACTTTACAAAACCAACTCAACATAAAGATGAGAACAAAAAAAAAAAAAAAAAAAAAAAATTCAACAACACATGAATGTTCATTTCAGTTGTGCTTAGAACTGTTTTAGCTGGTAAAACCAATAATTGTTTTTAACAAAAAAAAAAAAAAAAAAAAAAAAATAATGTAAGAAACACACAAGCTGTTCCAAGAATAATAGAAATTAGGATTACGCCATCCCAAAAACAAAATTTAAATCTTCTGCAGGTTGTCACAAATGACGTCACGCTAACTGTATTCCTATTGGCTAATAATTTCAAGCTTTCAAACTCAAGATAGTTTTTAATTATGATTTCACAATAACAATTATGTAAAGGGTGTTTTAAAGCCCGATAAAACTTACGACCGGGTAAACTCTCAAGCGAACTGCCATACTGAATTCTCTTTTTGACATTTATGATCAGTATACTCTGGTAAATCATCATGAATATTTTCACGCTTGAACAGCTCTACCTAATTATCCAAACACACTTGGAAAATAACGCAACTTATATGATTTTTATTGCGCACGGCTAATTTTTGGCTTAACGGGATTGTTATAAAATAAATCGTCGCATATTAAGTAAGACCAATCCACAACAGAAACCATTATATCCAGAATAATACACCGTTTTACACGCTGGTGACATCATCGGATCTTTTTTTTTTTTTGTAAAAATTAATGCGGTCGATGGAGATCGCTATCGCCTTTGTTTGTAAATATGGATGACGTTGATCCGGAAAGAATGTGGTTTCGGGAGGGTGGCGCTATGTGACCTAAGGCTGCCGCAACCATCCACTTGTTAAAATCATAATTTGGCGATACGGTTATATCGAGAAATAGACCTGTCAGTTTTGCTCCAGGGGCGTGCGATTTTACACCTCTAGATTATATCCCATGAGGTCACTGCTTGGTGCTAATAAACCAGCAACAACTGCCGCCATGGAAGTCAATATTTTTCGTGTTATCCGTGACATACGTCCGGCAATACTAGAAATTATTGTCCAAAATTCGACGTCCAGAAACCGCTTCATTAGGAATAATCGCGATTCTCATATATCTAAAATTATTTTGAAATATAATATATATTTTATTCCACCTTTATTATTTAAAGTATAATTAAATTTTCGAGCCTGAGGTCTTTTTTATCTAACAACTTTAAACTTTTATTCTATCCATTATTTCGGCACTTCTTTGAGTGCCTTCTTCAGTTTAAAGTTTTTTAATAAAACACACCTCAGGCTCGAAAATTCAATTATACATATTATTTTGAAATGCTAATGCCATTTCGGGTAACCATTTAAAAAATAACCGGTATCAATACGAATAAATAAAAACACAGAAATCAAACTTTCATTTTTAAAAATTTAATAAATTTATTACTTGAGATATTCTGCCAATTTTATTTTAAATAAGTTTTAATTTGTTGGTGGTTAAGCATGTCCATATGCATCAGTAGCCATCAACCATTTTTTTGAAAAGTTCTAAACAAAATCTTAGACTGGATTATATATTTTAAAATGAATAAATAAATAAATCAAATAAAAATTTTAGTTTATATTTGGTTCGGCTTAAAGTCATTTATTATAAATTAAAAAAAAATTTTCATTTTAATTTTTAATATTTTTAATTTCGTACCCAATATTTTGAGGCAACTCCGTTGCTCATCTTCAGGAGATTTAATCAAAAATATATACAAATAAAAATTATAATTAATAGAATAAATAAATAAATATGAATATAGAAATTTATAAAATAGCTGTCCATTTGCGACCTCAATTAAAAACTTTCCACGACATTGTTTGATTCCTTCAGTTTTGTTTTTTCGTTCTTGGTGTTTTAATAAATAAAACTGTAGCCCGTTTCTGTATTTCTCGCATGAAACAGGTGAATTATGACAAAAACAGTTCAATATGAAACAAAAAATGGTTTTTCTCACATAAGTGTTTCTGCATCTTTACTTTGCGAGAATTATCTGTCATTTAAATAATTTTCCAGCAATTATTGCAAATGATGTGAGAAAAAGTGTTTCTGTAACAATTAAATGCGAAAAGCTTCTCACATGAACTGTCAATAAGTCATTTGAAATTAATGCGAGAAAAATTAAATTTAAAAAAATGGAGCCAAAATGATCCGAAAAAATAATTATATATATACATATACACATGCAAGTTATTAAATAAATAATCAACTTTTTGTTTTGAGTACTTGACTACAACTGAAGTTGTAATCAAGCAATATTTTATTTATAAAAAATATTTTTTAAATCAATTATGTTTATTCAGCATTTACAATTTTTAAGTCAATTATGTTTAGTCAACATTTACAGAAATTTACAATAAAACAATTTTTTAAATAAATACAAAACAATTTTCTGATTAATTATGTTTGCTAAACTGCAGACATGTCGTCAGCGTTTACATACGAGTTAATACAATATTCAAAATGAAGCAATATTATAAAAGAATACAATATTTTGTCTAATCAACATTTTCACACGAATTAGTACAATATTTTAATAAAGCAAGATTACAAAAATAGGGTAAAGTTAAATGAACTGCAACATGTTTTATGCAATTGGATCTGATAAAAATAAAAAATGTTTTTGGAGTTAACTCTTCCCCCTCTAAATTGATTGTCCCCAATCAGAAGTAGGGTATTTGGGTGATTTTCGACACCGAGGCTCCTTTAAATTGGTCTTCGACCAGTATAATATTTTGTGCTGGTAGTGGAGTGTTCATGGTGATTTTTCCGGAACTTTGTAATGTTTTCCTATTGCACACTTTCTTCAGACAAACGGACAGTATTATAAAAATTAGGGAAATTGTTAAAGCACTAGTGATGATATCGCCTAATTTGCTTTCGACGTTCAGGAGCTCTATCGCTTCTGTGTTATTAGTGTGCATCTCTTTAATTAATTCCAACGTAAGTATTTCTTCTACGTATGGCTCTCCTGTCATTGGTTGTACCATGGCTGGTAACGGGTTAGAAAGAGTTATCTCTGAAAACGAGAAGTTTGTGCCATTTACTGACACAGTTTCATTATGGAACTTAACGACAAAAGTGCCAGTTAAGTCGTATGGCTCTTGGTTTATGAAAATTGTACCATTGAATTGGTTTAATAGAAGGATTCCGGGGAGTATTTCTTGTACTGTGGGAATATGAAAATTACTTGTTAGGGTGCAGTTAGAGGGTTTACTATGTATTAAATTGGGGAGGCATTCGGATTTACTGATATCTTCCAGATCGTTATTTTTGCATATTGTCAACATGTTGTAGTTCTTACACTCATGTTTTATACCAAGCGTTTCGTTATCACAAATTAAAACTTCGTCAAACTCAATTTTAGTTGCAGTTTTATTAATTTTTACAGGTTTTATCAATAACTTGTCACACGACTTGTCACGAGTAACCGGAATATTGACAATGTAGATTAATGAATCTCCATTAGAAGCTATTCTAATTTCACTAAATTCTAATATTTCCTCTATGTTTAGGTATGGGATTTTATCTTTTTCAAACAGATTCTTAATGATTTGCATTTCATCGTGAGATAGAATAAAAGAATTTATTACGCCCACTTTAGCCCAGTGAACGGCATATTGTAAGTTTACTATTTCTTCTTTTACTATTTCTAGTTTAAATTTTAATTCTGTGATATCTAAATTTCGATAAGTCTGCGTGTCTTCTTGTACAATTTTTATTACTTGATTCATTTTATTACTTAGTTCGTTTATTCTATCTAACGATAACTTGTTAATAATAACTTGTTTATTGTTATTTTTCAGTATATGGTTTGTCTTTTGTTTAATTATCTCGAAATCATCATGGTCGGGATTTCCCGCTATCCACTTCCATGCTGAACCTATGAAATTAAGAGATCTTTTGGATCGAGGTTTCAGTTGGTCCAGTTTGTTCTGTAGGTTGAGTATTTCGAGGGTAAGGAAGGGATGTAAAGGATGGGATGTACCTATTTTTGTGGTTACTGTATTTCTCATGTCGTCGATAAATTTTTGATAGGCGTCTAATTCTATTACGTGTATCAGTTTCACGGAACCTGTCTGGAGTTTTGCCATACCTGTGTCGATTGTCACTACTCTAGAGTTGGTGTAGTCCAGTATTCTTACCTCTCCTTGAGCCAAGGATGATAATATTGTGCTAAAAAGATAAAAGGAAAAAGATGAGGGCTACATATGTTTTCTTTAATTGCGAATATTGTCTTTGTGAACGATCCTTCCGCTATATGTCAGTACTGTCGTGTGTCTATTTTCCTTGACTGTTTCCTGTTTATAATTCTTACTGAGTTTGGTCCCTAATCTCTTATTGACCTTCACAAATATCGTATCCCCCTCTTTATACTCCTTCGGGACTCCCCTATTGCAATTATGATAATTCATGTCGGACGCTTGCTTATCCTTAATTTTGTTGACCATTTTCGCTATGTCGTTTTCGCGCTCCTTAGGATTACCGTGAGACTTTCTACCGAAAAATGCATCGACTGGTCTTTTCCCTAAGGTTGAATGGACCGTATTGTTATATTCAAAGATAGATTTATCTAAAAGTTCGGATAGGTTAAGTTGTGTTCCTTCCGACTTAAGGCATCTCATAATCTCGGAGAGAGTTGAGTGGAATCTCTCTATCTGTCCGTTAACGGTACTGGCGTATGGTGGGATCCTGAAAACTTTTATGTTAAACTGGTTTTCCATCATGAATATTATTGCTTTTGAGTTAAAAGATTTTTCGTTGTCCATAACCACAATCTCAGGCATTCCGAAGTTCAAGAGTATTTCTCTAAGGGGTTGCTTAATGTCTTCTGTCGCTCGGGACTTCAATATTCTCGTCTGAGCGTACTTAGTAAGTTTGTCGATTGCTGTCAGGATAGATGTCCTTTCTGTAATGTAGATGTCAATGTGAACAATTTGTCCCGGGTATTGTGGGATCGGTGTTTCCTGAATTCTCATATTAGTAGGATGTCTGTCATATTTGTTCTCCTTACATATCTTACATAATTTCGTGATCCTATTTATTTTTGCCGACATCTGAGGGAAATAGCACCGTTCGAGAAGTTGAGTTTTATTTTCTCTAGCACTTCGATGTGCTCTATTATGTTCGTTTATGATCTCCACTTCTTGGTCTGATTCTCTGGGGATGTCTGCTACCATTTTTCTTGAATAGAGAACCTTGAATTTGTGAAAGTTTGTAGAATATATTTCCTGTGCCTTGCCAAGTATCTGGTCAGTAGTCTTTAGGCAGTTCGTGACTGAGGGGTTTAAATATCTACCTAAAATCTCTTTTAATCGTTCCTCAGTCAAGTTTGGTTCCAAAATAATATGACGGTGGTATGTTGGGAACACTATTTGGAATTCGTATGACCGCTTTTCATGGTGTTCTATTATTATCTGGTTTTTAAACACATTTATGGGCGCATCGGTAAACTGGATGAGGTTCCTAGGTGAGCTCTGATTGCTGTGTTGAGTGGCAATCGTTGAGTTTATCTGAAATACTTGTTGCGGAGGTCGGGATAATGCGTCTGCAACTACGTTGGTTCTGCCTGGTTTGTACAGAAGTTCGTAATCGTATTCCTCCAGGGATGCTTTCCACCTTTTAAGTCTGCTATTGGAGTTTTTGTTGGTAAGTGCATACGTGAGTGGCTGGTGATCTGTGAAAATTTTGACTTTTGCAGAGCCATAAAGATAATTTCTCAACGTTTTGATTGCCCAGATGATCGCGAGCATCTCCTTTTCGTTGGTGGCATAGTGTTCCTCCGCTCTGCTGAGTGTTCTGGAAATGAACGTAATGGGTCTGCCATCCTGTTCTAATACCGCACCAATTGCGTAATTTGATGCGTCTGTTGTTAGGTGGAACTCTTTCTTAAAATTTGGGTATGTTAGCATGACGTCTTCCGAAACTAGTGTCCTTTTTATCTTGTCAAATGCATTCAAGGCATCATTGTTCAATTTAACTTCTATTTTGTTCGACATTTTTTTGGACATTAGTCCCCCCTCCCCTCTTAAAAGCATTGTTAAAGGTTTTGCCAATTTGGCATAATCTTTTATGAAGCGGCGGTAAAACCCTGACATTCCCAGGAAGGATCTCAAATCTTTTAGTGTTTTGGGGACTGCGAAATTATTTATCGTTTCTACTTTCTTTGGGTTGGCTCGTATACCCTTATCGGAAATTAGAAATCCTAAGAATTCTACTTCTGTTTTGAGGAATTCACATTTGTCGAGTTGAACTTTCATGTTGGCTGCCTCCAATGTTCGGAAAACCTTTTCGATATTATCGATATGTGTTTGTTCATCTTTACCAAATATAACAATGTCGTCTATGTAGACGTAGCAGATCTTTCCTATGTGGTCGCGCAATATGTCGTCCAAGGCCCTCTGAAAGATTGAGGGGGCATTTCTAAGTCCGAACGGTAGTCTCGTGAACTCGTATTTCCCGTTGTTGATTGAGAACGCTGTTTTTTCCATATCAACTTCCCTGAGGGGAATTTGATGGAATCCGCTTTTCAAGTCTATTACGGAAAAAAATTTGTTCTGCCCTAATTGAGAGAGGACTTCATTTATTTCCGGGATGGGGTACCTATCGGGGACTGTGACCATATTGAGTTTTCTATAGTCTATGACTACCCTAAACTTTTTTACTCCTGAAGCGTCCATTTTTTTAGGTACAACCCATATTGGCGAGTTGTATGGTGATTTTGAGGGCCTGATAATGCCCTGAGTCAATAGCTCCTCAATCTGGCGTTCGACCTCATCTTTCAGGTGCATAGGGTATGGATAATATTTGGAATAAATGGGGTTATCGGTTGTTGTTCGGATCTCTCCTTTTACAGTTGTCGTGTAGGTAAGACTTTCATTGGGTTCAGCGAACAGGTTCGTGTATTGTGATACCAGGTTGTTTATTTTATGTTTTTGGTCTTCTTCCAAATGATTTGTTCTGATCGTAATGTTGTGAACGTCATGTGATACCTGTTGTTTCAATTTTACTTTGATGTTCTTTCCCACGGTCATTACGTTTTCGGCTGTGTGAATGACAGCCGATAGCTCTTTAAGGCTATCATTGCCCAAAATGGCATGGAATGATTTCAGTGTTGGTAATCCAAAAAATTTTATTTTCATGTCTCTTAATCCGAATAGGTTAATAAATGTATGGTGGGTTATTGGAACTTTTCCTCCCACGGAGTTTGCATAGAAAGTGTTTTCGTTTTGAATGGCCGTTGTTATTAATGAAGTCTGTATATAATTTTTGTTCGATCCTGTGTCCACTAATATCCTCAGGATCTCCCCATTCTTCGTCTTTGCCTCGAAATATGGCAAAGACGAATTCTCTAATCTAAAAAATGGATATCCGCGAAGGCTTGGTCGTTTTCCTGTTCGTTCGACCTATACTGTGTCTGTTCGTCAATGTATTCGTGTAGCGGTTGTAGTTCTTCCTCTGTTTCGTACGATGTTATTTGGTCATAATAGTCTGTAGTCAGTTCTTGTTCCGGATTCGGAGCTTCTGCAGGTTCTGTGTTGATGTGAAAGTTCCTTTGGAATTTTTGTGCCTGCTGTAATGGTTGGTCGTTTGGTCTTTTTCCCATGAATTGATCCGTAGGTCTAGGTCGATTCATATAATTAACGTTTCTGGTTTGCATCGACTGATCCACTTCCATTGGTTCGGGTCGCATCATTGGTTTCGGCGCGAATGGACGTGGTGGTGGGTTGTTCGGTCTTACAGTGTTGTTTGGATTGGGATGGTTTGCATTAAATTGTCTTTGGTTATTGAACTGTTGTGGTTTGTAATTATTGTATTGATGTGGTAAATGTGTATTGGGGTGATTCGCGTCGAATTGTCTGTGGTTATAGAATTGTTGTGGTCTGTAATTATTGTATTGGTGTGGAGAATATGCACCGGAATGATTCGCGTCGTATTGGGTTAATGGGGCTGAGGGTGCCGTTATCGTGGGGGTAGTTCTGTTCGGTCTATTGGGGATTTGAGGTTTAAAATTTCGATTGTTTCCTGGAATGGCGTGTGGGGTTTTGATATTTCTATTGTAAGCGTATTCTGTCCGGAAGTTTTGATTTTGTAGTTTCAGGCAAAGATGAAGTGCCTGTGGGAGAGTCGTCGGTTCCCGGATACATAATAATTTGGAAAGATCGCCCCGTAATCCACGAATAAACGTATCTAACGCTTTGTCCCTATATGTTTGAATAAGGGTGTCCATGGCCTCTCTACCTATTGTCATACATGAAATATTATTTATAATCAAGGAAAGGTGCGAATAGACATCCTGGTAGAAGTCTTGCACCGAGTTGTTTCCTTGGATGAGGGTGATCATCTGGTACTCTAGGGTACCAAGATCACGTTTGTCGGCGTAATGTAGTGTGAGGCAGCGTGAGATGGATTCCCAGTTCAGAGGTGTATTATAGGATTCTAATGCGGCGTCGGCCGCCCCAATTATCTTGTTCCTAATAACATTGAGGATTGCGAAGTATCTTGGTGTCCCTCTTGTCGAGTCGTACAAGCTTAAAACCCTTTCCACGCTTTTCTTCCAGGAGCTAAACTCCGCGTGGTGGCCCGAAAATTCTCTCAGACATCGAACAATGTCGGGGACTTTGTCCAATTCTGTAAGGTTTTCTCTGTATCGTTCGTCTATCCCTTGGTCATTCCCTGCAATTTCTGCGTTAGGGTTTAATATATTTTCGACTAAATTCCTACACTGTTCTCTACAAACCCTATTTATTATATTAATGATATTTGCTTCGATCTGAGCATTTTGGTTGGAGGTGGGGTCAATTGGGTGATTTAATACAGGAGGACGGATTAGGTTGTCGGGGTTGGACATATTCAAAAGGTTCAGTATGGAAACAACTTATTACTTGAAAAATTACTTGTTGTGAAAGAATCTGATTAATTTATTTAACGTGATTAGAAATAAAAATGATCAAATATAAAAAAAATTAGTTTTTTTTCTTTTTATTGTAAACTTTTTTTAAGAGTAAAGCTTTTATTAATTTAATTTAACTTATTTTCTTAACTTAACGTAATAAATTCCAAGAACTTACAGCCAGATTATCTTCAGTTGCATCTTGTTGTTTCGTGTTGGTTTGTTGCTGTTGTTGTTATCTTGGCACTCTCTTCTTTTCTTTTTGTAGCGCTGATATGTGTTGTTTTTCTCCTTAACGATTTGTTGTTAAAATCACAATATTTTTCTTGATTTGATTTTAATTTTGATGAAAAAGTTTTTTTCTTAGTTCTGTTTTAATTTAATTTATTTTAAGTTTAGTTAAAATTTTTCACTTTTATCCTGCCTGAGGATTTTTTTTACGTTGGCCTTTTAAGTGTTTAAGGATAGTTTCGTTAGTTTTTGTCTGTGCTTTTATCCCACTTGAGGATATTTACGTTGGCTTTTTATTTTCTCACTTTTATCCTTCTTAAGGATTTTATATTGTTTCGTTGGCCTTTATTATTTTTTCCACTTTTATCCTGCTTTAGGATATTTTTGCCACTTTTTATCCTACTTAAGGATATTTTTTATCCCACTTAAGGATATTTTTTTTGTTGGGCGCCAGTTATTAAATAAATAATCAACTTTTTGTTTTGAGTACTTGACTACAACTGAAGTTGTAATCAAGCAATATTTTATTTATAAAAAATATTTTTTAAATCAATTATGTTTATTCAGCATTTACAATTTTTAAGTCAATTATGTTTAGTCAACATTTACAGAAATTTACAATAAAACAATTTTTTAAATAAATACAAAACAATTTTCTGATTAATTATGTTTGCTAAACTGCAGACATGTCGTCAGCGTTTACATACGAGTTAATACAATATTCAAAATGAAGCAATATTATAAAAGAATACAATATTTTGTCTAATCAACATTTTCACACGAATTAGTACAATATTTTAATAAAGCAAGATTACAAAAATAGGGTAAAGTTAAATGAACTGCAACATGTTTTATGCAATTGGATCTGATAAAAATAAAAAATGTTTTTGGAGTTAACTTGCATGTACGCAAGAATGTACATTATTTCTTTTTTAATTTGAAAAAAAAAAAAGAATTTAAATGATGCGAATAAATAAAACACAATTGTTATATTTTGTTATATTTATTTTTGTAGCCTTTCGTTTTATACAGGGCTGCCATATAAATTTGTTAAAAAATCGTTAATTTCCTAAGAAAAAACGTCTATTTTGCTTTTAAAAATCGGACATTTTAAAATGAATTTTGACAATTTGGTTCGATTTTTACTGGTTGACGAGCAACCAGTAAAATGCGCATAGAGACTAGTTTAATTTCAGTGTTTTTATCAGAAATAAAAACTGGAAATTTAGCACGTCGTAGAGAAATCTTATTAATAATAAATTTTATATTCTCGAAAATAGTTTTTGAAAAAAAAACATAGTTTAAGTGTGTATTTTGTACATATTTTATACATACATTATTAAGCTTGAGGTCTAGTTTTATAAAATTATGTATTTTATTTTTCTTTAATCCGATAACAATTTAAAATTTCAGATTGTTATTTTTCGCTGAAGAAGTCACACAAAGCTGTGATGAAATATTATATTGAACTAAGAACTAAAAGAGTGTTACTTTTGGCCAAAAACAGGCAATAATTTCCTATAGTGCATTGACTCAAAAATGGGGTAATAGTTTAATGGCTTGATCACATAAGCAAATAAATGTATTAAATAATCCAAGGAAATAAAAATTAAACACTTTCCCTAGAAATTTAGCTTTTGCCGATACATTTTTTAGGGAACAGACAAACAGTTTCGAGGAAAATTTTCACAATAGGTTTAAAAATATAAAAATTTAAGCTATCTTGTTTCTAAAGTTATATTTTTTCTGTGGTGCCTAATACACAAACATTTAAAAATATTTAAAATTGTTTTATTTCGAAGATTGAATAATATCGTCACTAGAAAAAAATACGCAAATCGGCACTTTGTCTCAATTTCGGAACAAAAAATCGTCATAATGACGATAATACGACAAATCTGGCAGCCCTATTTGTATTATATCCATTTCTTTGGTTGACGTTTCGCGTGCAATTGACACTAAATTACTGGAAGTTTTCCAGTTAAAACATACAGGCATATCATGAATTCCGTTCGGAATGGAAATTATTCCGTAGTTACCATTCCGATCGGAATGGGTTTAGCTTTTATAGATTCCGTTCGGATTCATTAAACCTCAAAAAAATATAAAACCACTTTTTGTGTATTAAATATGGCAACACTGCAACGAATGTAGAAAACAAAACAAACAAGAAAACAACTGATCCTGAAAACCAGCCAAATTTTAGTTTTTTTATCAAAGCAAAAATTTGTGGTTTCTGACAAATTCCGTTTATTTTTCTTTTTTTTGGAAAGCATTTAGAAAAATTAAATTTTTTTATTTAATTCACATAAAATTATATTTATTTTAGATAAGGAAGCAAAAAGACGGCGTACTTTACTGATAACAATGTATTTTGAATAGTTTGTACACCTGAAAAATGCTTAAAATATGAATTCCACTTTGAAAAATGAATGTGGTATCATTCCGGAAAAAATTTTCGTTTTACATTTTCCATAGCAGCAAAATACGGAATCAACTCCACTTCCGAACGGAATTAAGCTCTATTACATGGCTGATAATCTGTGTTGTCTGTTCTCGCATTCAAATACAGAAACACTTTTTTCTCACAAACCGAGAAACGATGGAACGAGCTACTGGTGACTTTTTCCCATATCAATGACTCCGCCGGAATGTTGTAGTCGGCAACACAATTGTCTTTTATTTCACCCAATGATTCATTATTGGCAGCGTTTTGTAGAAAAGTATTATTTGGTGTCTCTTAAGAACTCCTTGAAACTGATCCAAGTTTTGTTTGGCGTACATTTATGCCAAGCTTGTGGACTGATCAAAGGTGATTAATAGGTCATTACGTCGAATATCCTTTGAAACTTATCATTTTAGGGCACTTCAGACACCTTACGTTGTCTTTTTAATCCCGTGCGAAATATGTCCAGATCTAAAATCTGTATTATTTTATAATCAAAGTTGTATTTCCTTAATACATTAAATATTTAGAATACCCTCACACAAATTGCTATTTACCTTTTCAACAAATTTTTTTTTTGTAGTATGTACATTAGGGTGGGCCGATTTTTAAGGACAACAATTTGTTGATATTGTGCCATTTATTCGAAAAAATTATATCGCCATCGATTTTACCGTACAATTTCACCTTGGAAATGTAATATTTAAAATAAAATTAAATCAGCCAATTTTTTTATTACCTGCTAAAAGAAAAACCTTAAAAATAAAAGTTGAGTAAAGTCAACAAATTGAAATTTGGGCGCGTTGAAAATGATTTTTTTGTTATGTCGTAGTGGATTTTTTTCCTCATGCCAAAAGCTATCGAAAAATCAATGGCATAAAATCGATTGCTAAATTGACCCACATTAATGTACATATTAGGGTATTCATTTAATCGGGCTTTTGCTTTAATTGGTTAGTCGCTTGATTAATTAACCGAGGTTTTGGTTTAATCGGTTAATTTTGTAATTGATCGGTTAACCGATTAATAAAGCTTTTTTTTTGAAAAACAAAGTAATTTTAATACATAAAAATGCATAAATTATTTATTATTTGGAGTTTATTGTTTTAAAAAGCAATAACATAACAAACATAACAGTTCTTGAACTAACACGAGCAAACAATAAAAGAATTCATAAATATGTAATACATATTTTTTAATTAAAAAATAAACTGTTTGATAATTTTATTAGTTATTTCAATAGTTTAAGCAGACCTTAAAAATAATGTTTTAGAAAAATGTTTAGGATTTAAGCGATATTTTTCTTTAGTTTTGATAAAACTTGACTTGGAAAAAATTCTTTCACTTATCGTTGATGTTGGAGAAATCGAACGCAATCCATAATACAGAATATCTAACTTCTCAGTCCTTTTCCTGGATTTCTCTAAACGTATAAAATCTTCCATTATGTCATTAGAGCAGGCATCAGAAATTAAGAACCGAAAACTTAAAATTTAAGTTTTTCACTTGAAAAATTCAAAACTCATGAGTACAAAATAAATTTTAAAAGTTTAAAATTTGAAAAATACACAAAAACTTTTTTTTTTTATTTTATTTTTTTAAATATTTATCATTGTTTTCAACTGTACAAAAAAAAAAAAAAAAATTAAAAAATTATTTTGTTTTATTTGTTCTTCAAAGTTCAAAATAATAAAGTCCTTAAAAAAACTTTTTTGAGAAAAATAGTTTTGTTTTGTTTTTAGAAACTAACAATAAAAACTCAATTTGAAGTTAAAATTTTGAATTTTAATTAAAATTATAATATAAAATTGTGTTTAAAATTGCAATTGCAAAAGATCTTTAGAGGTTCTTAATTATCAAAACTAGATGCTGTTGCATTAGCTGGACCCGCAACACCGGTATCTGTGGAGACTGCCTTCAGTGCTTTGCCAATTATTATGACCAAAAATAGAAGGAATTTAAGTTCTGAGCATGTAGAAAATTTATTGTTAATCAAACTCAACATCAAGATAATTGATAAGATTATTATTTAGTTCTAGGATAATCTTTATCATGTTATAACTACTTATTATTAATTAGCTTTATATTTTTTATAAAAATTTTTTACGTATGAGTTTAAATTTTGTCAATTAAAAAAATTCAATTTTAAGTTTTCGGTTAATTTTTATCTTTTCATGTACAAAATAATATTGTACTGAAAAAATAAATATCGTTTTTTTGTGTTTGCTTTTATTTTTTTAAACTGATGAAAAAAAAAAATTATTCTGTACGCATGATTTTTAAAGTTTTAAAAAGAAAAAATTAAATTTTCGGTTCGTAATTTTTTGTACAAAATATATTTCTTAAAACCTTTTTTTGAGAACTTTATTATTTTGAACTTAAAAAAATAATATCAAACAAAATATTTTTATCTATTTTTGGTTATTGTACAATTTAAAATAATTTTCGAACACCAATGATAAATATTTTTTAAAAAACATATAAAAAAAACGTTATCCGATCCTTGCATTAGAGTCCAGTTTTAAATTTTTAACTCTACTAATGGTTTCGCTTAATTCTATTAAAAGATTGATATGAGAAAATTTGAGAAGAAATAAATAACTAAACACTGTAGTGTACCTTATAAGTTGCCACCGCATACCCTTAAGCTACTCTGAAATCTATACATACCAACCTATATAGAGTAGGGTAATTGAGCAAGATCAAATAACGGCATTTACCAATAGACACATGGATTGGAATGCAAGTTATTTGGGGTATGAGTACGATAAACCTTAAGAATAAATTATACTCAATAAGAATTATAAATTGGAGATAAATAGGAATGAGTGTAAGTACAAACATTCCTATTGGTCCAAATAATTATAATTATGGATATCTCAATAAGACCGACATAGAAGAACTGAATTATGTAAATAAGTAGAATAAGTAATAAGGGTTAGCTAATAATTTCAATCATAGTATATAAGGCAATGCAATATTAAATAAAACCAGACTTGAAATTATCAATCTATATCGGCAATAACTTGCCTTGCATTTTTAATTACAAGCTCTCCTATCTTTGTACTGTAACGCCAGAAGTAATTTAAATCGTTTCTCAAAAATTTTATATGTATAATTTACTTTTTTATATGTTGTGTAAAGCGCAACTAGCTCTAGATTTAGTAACAAAAGGGATAACTTTTGAACAACATGGAACTAAAATACAAGCTTATTTGCTTTCTGGCGTTACATTACAACAAGTAGACTTTGCGCTGGAAACTCCCACATGTTCCTAAAACGAGCAAAGATTTCTAAATATTATACTTTGTAAAATAAATCTTTATAAGTCCAAAGCTTATTAATAAAGATTGTATACAAAAAGTCTTGCTCAATTCGCAGACTAATGCAGTTTTGTAATCCATGTCTGAATATACTTCTGTTTTTTTATAATGTCACGCCGGCGCATATTTTTAATTATATCTTCAAATCATTAGGGTTGATTGTTGTTAATTTTTTTCTGAATATAGTGCTGCTTTATTAGTTTATAATATAAAAAAAAAAATATTTACAAATTTGACTTCTTCATTTAATTTTTTTATATTTTATCGCACAAATATCACGTCGCGTCACAATGGAAATGCCCATATAAAAAGTACGTGAAACAAAAAGCTGTTGACAGCAAAGACCTATTTAAAATAAGGATCCCTTCTTTGTATGTATGAAAAAATATTTTCTAAACACATACCTTTTGCACATGAGAGGAACTAAATCATTAAACACACAAAAAGATATGTTATAATACCACAACAAATTAAAAATTTTGTTACGTCGGTTAATCGACGGAAATTAATCGGCTTAATGGTTAATCGAGAACAGCCAATTTTAAATTAACCGATCAGCTAATCGGGTAGTAATTAATCGGTATAAATACCCTAATAGACGCCGATTTTACGGTACACCTTTGTAATGCCTTTCAGCAGTCCTGTATCACAAGGTGTTATTAAAAACATGCATCAGAAGGGCTATCGTACCATTGTGAAGGGCATTTAAGATCCGGTATAGCCGAATAAAGCACTATAACTGCATCATTTAACTGTTCCTTATGTCACGAACTTTAGTCTCTGTGCGTCTTTTTGAAGGAATTAAGTGTAAACTTTCAGTTTTATTGATTTATTTAAAGAAAATGGGAGTTTTATAAAATTCATGATGTTAATAATAATTACATCATTTCACAAAATGTTAATACAGTGCTAACTCGATTATCGAAACTCGAAAAAATCCTGCCTGTTCCAATTACCGAAAAGTTGCAATGACCGAGCAATGCTTATAGGAACGAGTGACACCGTTTTTTTTAATAAAAAAAGTATATTTTATTGTATATTTTCACATAATAAAATTATCAAATTATTTTAACCTATGCACGACGCACAGTGGCGCCATTTGAGTTTTTTCGTTGCAAAAATCATATCTTTTGAACCGAATAAGATAATTGAACAGTTTAAACAGCATATGATAGATAACTGTTCAGCCTATGAAATGAGCGTTTGGAAAGGGTGCTACGCTTTGTTGGGGCCTACTTATGGGTTATCAAAGTTAAAATTAGTAGAAAAATCAATTTTATGGTAACTAAAAAAAATTATTTTTACATTTTTAGATTGTTTTTATTTTTTTTCTTAAGGGTTTTATGTTTTAAATTATTACCCAACAAATTAAAAAAAAAAAATTATTTATTTTTTTAAATTTATTTTTTCAATTTTCTGTAAAATATTCATCACAATTCGTAAGAGAAGGTATATCTAAAAGACTAACAATTTCTAAACTATAATTATTTTGTAACTCTATTCGTGACTTCACATGCCGCAGGGAAGAAATAAGTGGATCGGAAGATGCTGCCAACATGTTGAAGAGGTCCTTATTTTGCCTTACCCTTGATGCTTTGAATGTGTTCTGCAATCTATATTTTTTATAAAATTTGTTAAGAGACTCCTGTGCTTCTTCAGAAAGCTCTCCAATTGGCAAAGACTGGTACTCAATTATATCTTTGCCATGCGCCAATATTTTATGGACGGTCGGGGTCAACTTCTTCTGTGGATACATTTCTGCTAAAAGAGATGCAGTTTTCGACGCATATTCTCCATATTTTGTAGAATTGACATTTTCTTTGCAGTTTAAAACATCCAAGATCGTTCCCAATCTTTTCACGACTTGATTGTCAATTCCAATGATTCTAGTTACTGCCTCATCATTTTCAAAAAATCTCCTAGAAGTGTTTCCATCGTTAGAGTTACCGTATCCGTGCTTGGGACAGTCTACTTTTAGTCCAACTTGTTTCAAAAAAACCATCCTGTATTTGCTTCTTTCTGATCTTTTCCTTATCCTTTATTGATGTATTTTCATCGAAGTTTTCCTCCTCTTGTGGTAGGGTATATGCCAGTTTTAGCAAGAATTCCATACACCTTATCCTTGCGTGCAATGGTGACATTCCATATTCGTAATTCTCCTCATTTGTAGAATCGTTTAAATTACCAAAGTTCTTCTGACAAATAATAATATAAAATCGATAAAAAAAATATAAAAATAATACGAAAAAAGGGGTTTAGATAGGTTTTTGCTAAATTTTTACCTCCAATATAATTCTGTCTATGAAAACTAATTGAAATATATTATAATTAAGCAGAAAAAGATACTAATCTTAAACTCTTTACAACTAATTATATAAAATTGAGATGTAACATATTATATATGAAATAAATTGAATTTAATTGAAAAAAGTTCATCTGACTCTTTTTGCAAATCGGGTATGACATTGTTGAGGTTGTTCCTGTCAGTTCGTTTACGACTTTTCCGTCAACCATGGTCAGGTGGAACTCGTAATTGCATTCAATATATTTTCCTTCTCCAATTTGCAGCTTTGTAGGCTTAATCTTGCTTATTTGTTCTTCAATGTCCTTCACCGTAGTCCTTATGAGTTCTGCCGATTCCCTTGCAAACTGAAACATTATTGGTCGGCAATAATGCACTGATGACGGACGTGGATTTTTCCAGTGTAGGGAATCATCCGATTTTAGCCGCAAAGGAACAACAGATGCCATAAACATATTTCCGTCCGATATTGTAGCGTCATCGAAAGATATCCTTTGCTTATAAACGCTTTGTCCGGATGATCCATCGCAGCTCCATTTGCTGATCAATGTCAACTTCTCAGGAAGAATTTTCACTTCCGTGAAAAACTTTGGTGTGGTTGACTTTCTAAACAGTTCAAATAATTTTAAATTGTTCAACGCCATGTTTTCAGTACTTAAATTGTTTAATGGTTTCAGTAATTGTTGCGCCAACTTTCAGGCGTAGACTAATCCAGGCATTATGCTTATTTTGCAATATATAGGCTTATGCTACCATGCCTAAAAATTTACCTTTTCCCTGCATACATATGGATTTAGGCTAAATAATGCAATTTTGATATTATGCACGTGTCCAAATAAGATTTGTGCCTACCTGTAGGGACCATAAGTCAATATTGTTCCTGACCATTTGTACGCCAAAGTATTGTTTATGTGAGGTACGTACCTGCTAATTTCAATGAGTAGTTTTTTTCAAACTATTAGATCAAACTACTGTCAGTCAAAACATATAAGGGATGGACGCCATACAATTTCTGCAACCATGTCTTTTTGAACTTTTTTACCTCTAGAAGCCAAACGGGCACGTACGGGCAGATAAAACCTTTTGAATTATGTAAAGAAATAATCAAAGAACAGGTTTTGCACGTATGGCAAATATAGAAAAATATAGTTTTTTTTTATTTTCCGTCAAAGTTGAAAAATAGTGAAAAAACGGATAGTTTTTAAATAGTGATTTACCAGGAGAAACACAAAGCAAACAGTTAATTTTTTTTTATCATTATACATTTAATAAATACATCAATCAATACAAACAAAAAATAAGGCGATTCGTTACCTATTTTTCGTGATATTACACCTGAAATCGCAACAAATTGACTAAAAATTGTGTGTTTTTTTGAAAACCGAAAGTCGGTCAACTTTGAACGGTTATATCTTCTAAACTAAAAATGTGATATTATTAAGAGTGGCATATTTGAAATCGTTGAAAAGTTTCCTATAACATGGGTTTATTCAAAACTTCGTCGGCACTCATGAAAATTTTGATTTTTGCAAACTCGCTTGCTCTACGGGCGCCACTGTGCGACGACGCTTCTGAATAAAGAACACACATAATGTGCAAAATAGAAAAATTTGTATGTACACAGAAAAATTTGTTTTAAATTCATAATATCAAGCAAACAAGTTGTTGATTTTGCATCTATTACCAAAATGATTATATTGATTACTAAAAATTTAAAAATTTTGAAAAAATATTTTCAATAAATGATATTTTTAATTTTAATTAAAAAAGTGATCAAAAAACTTTGTCATTTCAAACAATGTGTTAATTTATTTAAATAAACTATGGCAATTCCCAACAACAATTCTACATGTTTAAATTATTTTATTTTAAACGAAAAAAGTCAATTAAGATTTTTTGTTATTTAATTAAAATTTTAATTGAAAATTTATTTCAAAACAACTAAAATGTTAATTAAATCAAAATTAAATTTTTAATTTTTTTCAGCTAAAAAAATTATTGATTCAATTATCACATTAATTAAATTAAAATACTTTTTAAACCATTTTTTTAATTGATAAAACACTTTTTTCTGTGTATGCGTTTTGAGTAGCAGTCAAGCTTTTTTTTCGATCACTTAAGGTAGAAGGAGAAGATAACACGCGGCCAATTTGAGACGAGTATCCTGCGTTTAAAAACTTAAGCGCATGAAAAATGGCAGGTTACACAAAGCTCGTTATAAAAACCTGCGTTTTTTTTTATATACTAAACACTTTTTCATAAATGTTTACAAAACATATTTTCTATGAAAATTTGCCACAAAAACGCTTGTTAAATTTAAATTTAGTTTGTGAATACGGGGGCTTGCTTATAGAATTTCAAGCTTCGCCTTTTTTTTTTTGTTTTTGTAGTCCTGGTTTCCTTTTGTGTGGCTTTTTACAGTATATTTTTTAACCTCTTCAATAAATTTTTCCTCCATTACTAAAAATAATTAACGCGGTAAAAAGTTTAAAGTTAACGAACTTCCTTTAGCAAACGCGTCAAAATATTTTTAATACAACTTGTTCTACGAAAAAACACTAGGAACACTTAACTTTTTTTGATAGAAGTGTACAGCGCACTAACGCGTGTTGTGTATTCTACACAGTCGCGTGAGTCATTCACATGAAAATTTGACCGAATTCTTTCCGACATAAAAAAGTTTCCGCAAAATCTGTTGTCAATGCCACACTATCACACAAAAGTGATGCAAAATCTTAAGATTCAGCTCATTTACAAGAAAATGGAACTGTGATCGCAGGAAATCTTTCATTTTATGATGATTTTCATACGCATTTGCAAGTCGGACAGACTTGTGAAACAAATTTGTAAGTCAATTTAATTTTTACGTTAGACTATCATACCTTTTTTATTTATTTTTATTTTTTTTTTTTTTTTGCCAAATCGTACGATTAAGTAGGAACGGTGAGAAATGTTGCTGAAATGGTATCCTTTGATTAAATATGATAACTTAAATAAAACTAAGTTTATAAACAAGAAATACACAAAAAAAAAGAAGAATCATTGTAAATGAATAAAAAAATTATGTTGCACTTATTGAGACTATTTTTAAAAAATAGTTGCAGTTATAAAGACTATAATGTAAAAATATTGCCTGTTGCGGTAATCGGCGTGTTGCGATAATCGGGAGTTGTGAAAATCGAGCTCGCACTGTAATTGTATTAAATTAAATAAATATAACGTTTGATATTTATGCAAATAAATTTCAATTTATTGAATTTAATAGTGTTAATGAACAAAGATTTGTTTACTTTCTTGTTGTAGTTTTTTTTATTATGACGTTATTTTTTCTTTTAGTAAAAATAAAAAAATCAATGCAGAATTTTTGTTTTTGTATTTCGTGATTTGCTATTCGTTTAATCGTTAAAAAGCGTTGGAATTAATTTTATTACAAATAAAAAATATTTAAACGGCAAAATTACATCGATGAAAGTGCAGCGACGATTAAAAAGTTAAGGTAAATTAAATTTATTTATTTAAATAAATTTATTTACAGCTTTATCATTAATGTAATAATAAATTTAAAGAATTCCATTAAATTATAAATTTTTTTTTTATATATAAAAATGATTTATTTAAAAATTATATAAAAGCAGAATGATGCAATAAAAGTTTTACTTTTCATGGATTTTTTTTCTGAAAATATTTTTTTTATTAAATTAAGTACTAAAGAATTTTACAGCAATTTTAAGGTTTATATCGAAATATAATATATAGACTATGAAAAGAATTGTAACAACCCAGCAAAAACTTGACTTACAATGCTACTTTTAATGACTTCCATAATTCATTACCTTGCAGCTTTATTCGCCACTTTTTGCATTATTAGTTATATATAAAATAATAACTTTATTAGTATATCTTAAAAAGTCATAATTATACATAATGACATAAATAAGTTTTTATTATATGATTTCAAATAATTTTTTAAATCAATTTTCAATATATTATATTAATATTTGTTAGATATCCGGTAATATTATAAAATTTTAAGAATAATTTCGATGTGAAATACATGGAAAATCCAAAAATCAATCACATGTATGTAAATATATACATAAATATGTTCCAACAATTTCAACACATTCTATCATTCTAATGTTAACGATGTTTTTTTTGAAGAACATAATCAGGCCTGTCACAGAAATTTTTCGGAACGGTTTTGAATCTTTTTTTTTCTTTTCGATCGATTTTCGTAATTCCGACAAATTTTAATTTTGTTATTTTAAGATAAATGTAGCAATATTGTGCAAACCAAAATAAAATCTTTTTTCGTTTAAAAAATTAAAAGTGATTTCATTCCGAGAAAATTTATCGGTTTTCGTTTTCTGAAGAAGCTTTCTCGGAATTAAAAAAACTTTCGATCGAAATTGATATCTGTGACAGGCCCGTATATTTAGATATATTAATCCACACATTGTAATTACAGTGTTAGAGCTATAAATGATTTTGTGCAGAAAAAGCACTCTTTATTAAATATTTTCTTACATTTCGAAAAAATGATTATTATTATGTACACTTTTTCAACAACAATTACATAAGATTTCAGAGAAATTTTAATTTGTTAACCTTTTTAAAAGTTAATTTGAAAGTACTTATTTCTTGTCTCTTTTGGTAACTACACATTTTTATGCAACTTTTAAGTACAAAATAAAGGTATTATTTTTTAGGTTGTAATTGGCCAAATCATAAAGGATTACTTTTGGGACATCGCGAACAAAAATAAGTACTTTTTCTAGTAGAAAAATAAGTACTCCTTTCCTCAAGTTCTCATTATTTTTCTGCTTATTTTGTAAGCAAAGTTTTTGCTGGGAAAAGCGGTATTCGGGAATAGTTTTTATAATCTCAAAACTATCTATTATCAAAAAAGTTGTTTTTGGGAATACATAATTTTTTTTTTTTTTCATTAAAAGATTTTATTTATTGTACTTAATTCCCTTTTTTTATAATTGATAAAAAATACTGAATTTTATTGCTGGAGGATAAGATTAGTTTATCTCTGCGTAAAATAACTTTAGTAATATTAATTTTTTAAGAATATTTTCAAAAAAACACAAAATACAAATTAGTTTAATGAAATTTAAAACGCGATGCCGTAACTGCGCCAATAAACAAAAAATCGGCCTTATTGTGTTAGGCGTTGTCGTCAACGCGTGAGTCGTTTTTTGTAATAAATTAAAGTAACACCCAACCTGTGTTCTTTAATCTATTACGAAAAAAACGACTACAAAAGTTGAGAATAATTTGTATAATAAGCAAAAATCTTACTAAGTTTTTGTAAAAAATTTTTTATTTTTTGTTAATTTTATCATGAATTCAATCGAAAAAAAATCGTATATTTTTGTTGTTTCCAATATAAATTCCCACAAGAAATTTCGTTTTCATTTTCTAAAATCTGGCTGTAAATTTTATTATACTCTTACACTGAAATTCTGTGTAATTGACAATTTACACTACTTGAGTTTTGTTAAATTTAACTTGAATTCAAATTCAATTTAAATATCGGCGATATTTTTGTTCGAGTATGGGTATCGTATCGGCATAAAGTCGTATCGTTACATCCCTAAAACTTTTATGATTAAAAAATAGTCAAAGAAAAAAAATGTTTGTCCCATTTTTGTATAATTACAGAGAAATTGGCCACTCCGCAAATAAGTGAAAAGCATTCAACTGCTGTGGAAAACAAAGCAACCATAATTTTGTTACTTTAGATATATTGTTTTTAGAATTCAACATACAATGATTAAAAATGTTATATTATATGCGTTTTATAATCATCCTTATTCCGGTTGTCGTTGTCGTATACGACTGTCATTTTTTGTAATAGATTAAAGTAAAACACAACCTGTGTTCTTTAACATAAAACATATTATGGTTATAATTAGAATCATAAAAAATCATATTATGACCAGATATATTCGTAATATTACACCATAATATTTTTCCCTTAATCATAATTTGTTTTTATTACATCATATTATAATTATTATAATTATAATATACTCTTATCATATTAATCATAACAGATTTAGAAGTTATCATATTATGATACAAAGTGCTTGTGTTATGGTTAAAAGTAATCATATACACAGATCATCAGGAAAGCTTTTTCTAAAGAATTTTGAAAAGCTAAAAATATTATGCAAAAAAAAAAACTGTAAAGCGAATGAGAATTACAACTACTCTAGTCTTACTTGCAGTGAATCTGAAAAAACCATATTATGATTCAAAATATTATTAAAGTAATCATAATATAATCGTTGTTATCATAATATGGTAAAATCGCTATTAGATATCATTAAATAGTTGTAACTAATATAATATGTTTTCAAAGTTATCCACATTTAGTTGTTAGAAAAATAATTATTTTTCAAAATTATAATTGCGGTAATCATTGAAATGTTTACAGTAACTAAAATATTGCTGATGTTCAATAAAAATACAAATATTTTGTTTACGGCAGCAATATATTGTTACAATAAGCATACACAGAAAAAAGTGTTTTATCAATTAAAAAAATAATTTAAAAAGTATTTAAATTTACTAAATGTGATAATTGAATCAATATTTTCTTTTTTAAAGAAAATTAAAAATTTAGTTTTGATTTAATTAACATTTTAGTTGTTTTGAAATAAATTTTCAATTAAAATTTTAATTAAATAACAAAAAATCGTAATTGACTTTTTTCGTTTAAAATAAAATAATTTAAACATGTATAATTGTTGTTGGGAATTGTCAATATTTATTTAAATAAATTAACACATTGTTTGAAATGGCAAAGTTTTTTGATCACTTTTTTAATTAAAATTAAAAATATCATTTATTGAAAATACTTTTTTAAAATTTTAAAATTTTTAGTACTCAGTATAATCATTTAGGTAATAGGATTGAAAATTAACAAATTGCTTGCTTGATATTATGGATTTGGAATAAATTTGGTGATTGGAGAAAGTTAATAATTTTATCTGTGTAGTGTAGTTCATGTAACCATGCCGAACCATATTTTTTCTCCTGCGTGTAGTTGAAGTCTAAAGGTTAAAATTTTCAACCCAATTATGAACTTTTCGGATTTTCTAACATGATATTTGTTGGTTTGATTAAAAATCTTCTAGAAATAAGAGTTTCTCGAAGATTTATTTTTGACGTCATCATTAAAAATTAAAAAAAATTCCGCTAATCGAAGTCCAGGGTCGTTTGGGTGTTAAAAAACACATTCGGGTTTTTTACTGAATACAAATGTTTTATTTACGAAATGTGTTTAATCCGATGCAATTAAGGGAATTGTATTGCTTGGAATCTATTCAGCCATTAAAATTAAATTAAAATGTCTTACATTTTAGTCTAAAATTCTTAGCATAAGTGCCAAATTTAGAATAAATAAGTGCACATCAATCTAGATTTGGCAATGATGCTAAACATTCTTATACTCTTGAATGTTTAGCAAGATTAAAGACAAGAAGATGGAAATTAAATTTAAAATTTTACACTGTTTTGTGTTTGATATGTCTCACTTGCTTAACAATAGTGTATTAACTCAAAATTTTTATTTTTCACTTTTTGGAAAACGGGGCTTGTTCGCTCCTAAGTCTTCGCTTGGATTTACCCAATTTCTTTTTTAAACTTTTTTTAAGACATCGATAAACTAGTGATTAGGTTTGCATTTAACGTTAACTTAAATAAAATCTGCAAAAGTTGATAATACTGGGGGTTGATTCTGGCAGTCGTGATCGAAATCAATTTTATTTATAATTATTTTAGTCGCTACTAAACGAATTGAAATAATTTTTTCAGTGTTGTAAAGAATTTATTTGAGGTTTCAGAACACTGATAAAATAATTTCGATACGTTCAGTATTGACTGAAAGAATGAGAAACTAAATTGCTTTCGAATTGAAATAGTATTCGATCACGACTGCCAAAAATTAGCCCCCTGGCCTGCAGCAAAAATCGCTTCAAATAAAAATGTATGGAAAATAAAGATTTTTAAGGGCTAAATTCAAATCCGTTTTCAGTTGTTTTCTATCCCGTTACCAGCAAATGATTTGGAAGAAAAATAATTTTAGTCATCCCAATCATATTTTTTTTTTGTATTTTGCACAGTTTCGGCGATATTCAGAAATTATAAATAAGAGCCATTTTTTGTTTTAAGAAATTCATAAAAAAATTATAAGTGCTAAAATTTTACAATTTAAATAATTTATCGAAAGATATATAGCGAATAAAATTTGCGATAAACCATTAAAATCGGTGGACAAAATTATTTTAGAAAATAATTAAGTATTTTGATCAAAATAGGACAAAAAGTTCTCAAGTTATAATGAAACGGTATTAGCATAATCGCCTTATTTTGGGAGAAATATTAGTCCAGTCCATGAAAAAACTAGACGTTATAGAGACAATCTGTTGCTTCCGATTTTTATTTTATTTTGCCAATGAGTTATCATCATCAGCAACGTTGAGTTAACAAAAACTATAAAACGTTTATAGCAAATACGGTCAACGGGATTCTCAGATCATTTCATTCCAAGGGTATGAAAGCCGTCGCCTATGCGGAGGACATAGTTCTACTGGTCAGGGGAAAGTTTATTTCCACGATCGGTGAAATTGTGCAGGTGATGTTGGGCGAACTCTCAACTTGGGCGAAGGATAGAGGGCTGGGGGTAAACCCGGCGAAGACTGAGCTGGTTCTTTTTACCAGAAGGTACAGGATAGAGGGTTTTAAGGGGCCAGTGTTGGATGGCGTCGAGTTAACTCTATCGACTGTAAACTGTCTTGGAGAAGAAACACCCAGGAGAGGATGAAAAGAGGACTCAATGCCTACCACACGTGCAGAAACTCCATCGGTAAGAATTGGGGACTAAGACCAGATATGGTAAACTGGATTTAAACATATTCTTACCTATTGATGCACTATTTGGTGGGATGCGTTGAGAGTGGACAGCTGTAGGAAGATGCTCAACAAGGCCCAGAGGAGTGCATCTCTTGGCAAGACTGGTGCTGGTGTTTATATTGCTGACACTGACGTGAAAAGGTCATTCAGACTCCCGGATGAGTGCAGTGTCTTCCAGGCTGAGATCCTAACGATCTGGAGGGCGACGGAAGTGATACTGGGTCACATCGTAGGGGGATCTGTGGTGACAATCTACGTCGATAGTCAGGCTGCGTTAAGAGCATTGTCGAATTATACGGTGCGATCGTGCCTGGTTGCACGGTGTAGGAATGCTATGAGGGAACTCATGTTGGCATTCACAATAAAGCTGTGTTGGGTACCAGGACACTGCAAGGTGGATGGCAACGAGGTGGCGGACGAACTCGCGAGAGGGGGTTCGAATCTAGACTTAGAGGTAAGGGACAGGGGGGTAAAGCCCCCCTAATGACACTACTATGGGGTGATACGGCAAAGATCCCGTGATGCCGTTAACCGGTCCTGGAGGGATAGAACGGATTGCAGGGTGTCGAGGGCCTTATGGCCCGGATTGGACGCTTTTCATTTAGCAGTTGGCATTTTATTTAGCATTTTTAGAAAATGGTTTTAGCTTCTTTAGCATTATTTATTTTAAAAATTTTGAAGAATAGTTTTACTGATATTACTAAAAAAATTTATAAATTATAACAAATTTTGACTAAAAGTAGTTGTACCCAAAATGAAATTTCGTATGAAAATGGATAATTCTTATATTAAGAAACATCTTACCTGTTTTGTTAAAAAAATACAGAAATGCCCTTATCATGTCGATTGTAAATACTATTTGCCCTTTGATATTACGATACACAAGTACAAGAAAATATCACTTCGTATTTAAATGTTTGGAAAAATTTTTTGCCCTTAACTGCTGAATAAAAGTTATTTTAAAGCTTCAACTTTTCTTAAACTGTAAAAAATAAAATGTTCTAAAAAATTGTGTATATCATGGAAATAAATCGTTTTAATTTTGCATATATCAGAGGTTTGCAGCCGCCCTAAATTTAAAATTTAATCTGAACTGCCTGTGTTACATATTAATATGTATAAGATTTTTACCAAAATGTAGCCACTTGCTTAACTATTACCAATTATTTCCATTTCGTTTTAGCATTTTTTTGGCCCTGTCTAATGCCAGATTTAGCTGTAAAAATTTTTTATACCTGGCCACACTGCTAGTACAGTATTTCATTGTGTACGAAGATGACATTAAGAGCCGTGTTGCCAGGTAAATGTTTTTCCCCCCACCAAAACATTTAACAACTCCCCAAATATAAAAAATCCCCCTAAATGTAAACGTTTTGATCATAATTTCATTTCAATTAATTTAAATTGACTCAGTTTTAATTTACGTTCTAATATCAATACCAATTGGAATAAATTTTTTTTTTAAATATCGAGTGTTGCCAAATCATTTTCATTACCTTCAATTAAAGTTGTGACACTTATTTTTCAATGGAAAGTTCACCCTTAAAACGAATTCTTTTTTATCTTTTCCAAAACGATTTTTGCTCAACCAAAGCAAGCTGTAAAATATATCTTAAATAAAAAAAAACGTGATCAGTAATTTGATCAAACCTTAGGTTTATTTTTAAATATTTTTATTGATTTACTAAACTTTATTTGCCTGAAGATAATTGAACGCTATTGGCGTTTGTGTTTTCCATATTTCTGCCGTACCGAACACTAAAGAACAGTATGTAAAGTTTATTTTTGAACACTGATTATAAGTGGTAACAGAGCAATAAAAATATTTTTAAATATTCTGTAAATTAATACAAATTTTAGATATTTTTAATTAGGCTTAAGTTCATTGAATTTAATTTTCATTAAATTATTTTAATGAAGAATTGAATTTTACAACATGAAATTAATTGAAATTTTATTGATAATTTTTAACAGGTTGCCCAGACTAGTTTCGATTGTAACCACACAATCTCGTCAGTGGGGTTTGCCGTTTTACTCAATCGGCTATTGAAGCCGGATGACGTCAACAGTCAAATATCAATCTTTAAACCAAATGGTATTTCACTTTGGTAGATCGAATGAATGATTTTGAATGAATGATTATCTATTTTTTTTTTAATTGATTTACATGTTCTTCCTAACTTCTGTTTTGTCCTGGGTTCAAATCTCAGCGCAGTCAAGAATGAAAAATTATAAATAAAATTTTAATTAATTTCATGTTGTAAAATTCTTGTCTTCATAAAAATTAAATTCAATGAACTTAAGCCTAATTAAAAATATCTAAAATTTGGATTAAAAACCATTAACAGTTCAATAAAATAACCACAATACTAATATTCTGTAAATGTTCTTAATGGAATGTCTTCGATTATATCGAACCACAGTTTTCTCTAGGTGTATTATTTAAATAATAAATTTTCTTATAATTAATATTATTTTTATATTTATTTACTTTTACCTGAAATTAAAACACTTCTCCTATTTCAACGGATGCAATTTCTTTGAAAACCATTTATTTCACTGCAAAAATTTTAATAAAAAAGTATTTTTACCATAAACCCGGGGTAACGGGTAGAAATGAAATATTGCATCCCCCCATGGGCCCACTGCTGTTCTATTAAAGCCATTATGAATAAAACCTACAAAAAATGTGCAGACAATTTTTTAAAACTCTTTTGTTTTAATATAAACCCCTTTTTTAATATTTAGTGATTTTTTCAGCGACACTACTAAAATCTACAACAATTGAAATGAAAAAAAAAAAACCGGCAACAAAAGTAACTGCAATATTGCTTTAGCTACCAGCAGTAGCAGCAGCATTTACCAGCCGCAAATTTCAATATCAACAATATCAGTTTCACAAGTTGAGTTCGCTCTCAGTTTATTAGTGTGTTTTCTGTGTCTTTTTTTCGAGTTTAAACAAAAGTGCCACTATAAAATTTTTATCAAGAATCATCAAAATCAATATCGTCATCGAATCTCATCATCATTATTGTCTTCATGATGAAGGTGGTGATGATATTCTTATTAGTTATTTTGGTTGCTGGCTAGTAGTTTGGTTCGGATATTTGGATATTTGGCTGCTTGGCAATTTTGGTAAAATTTGCTACCAGTTGGCCATTTAGTACAGACATTCCATAAATTGTTATACTCTAGTACTGTTTTTGTTGTTGTTCAATTTCCATTTTTTCTTTCTTTCACCATTTATTTATTTCTGTTGCAGAGTACAAGTAGTGAGTTGGCTTTTTCCATATTTAAATTTGTAGTTTTTTAGTCGTTTTTTTTTCTGACCAACCAACTTTGCTTGGTTTTTAAAATGTATGCTGATGACGGTTTTAATGGTGGTGGCAGTGGTGGTAGAATTTGCAAAAATATTCTTGTGATTTATGTTGCCACATGTGTGTTTGTGTGTCGCCGTATGTATATGTATTAATGTGTGTCAGTATTTGGCCCTTGTATGAGAATGAAGAAAATTAAAGAATTGGATTTTGGTAGAGAATTTATATACATGATTGTGTATAAATGTTTGTAAAAAATAGTTGAAATATTGTTTTAACACTTGAATAAATCCAAATTATGGATTGACTTTAATGAAGACAGCAAATTTGGAATTATCATAGATTAGGTAGGGCCAGGGTTTATGTCTTGGGACAGGGGTTGAGTTCCAAAACATCAAAACAGAATGCAGTTTCGATACTGTTTCGATACAAAGTAACGTGTGCTGTTTTGTTTGCTTTTAAAAAATTATTGATGCTTAGTTTGCCTTTTGTTTGCGCATCGATAACTCACAAATTTTAAAATCCAAAATCGCTTACTATAACTTCTCTGCATAGCCGGCCTTCTGCCGGACGCAGTGGTTTTCTTCTCTATGGTATAACAAACAGCGGCTTCGCTAACTAAAGCTTTTCTGCATTGCCTTAAAATTGCCCTACTTCGTATATTCCTATTAGTCTCTTATCTTATTTAAGCAAAGTACTGGAAAAGATAATAATGGAAAAGCTTATCGATTTTATAGATGCAGAAAATACACTGCCCACACAACAATTTGGTCTCCGCAGGAAACACAATACGATTCAACCACTTGTCAGAATACGAAACTTGGTGAATTGTAACTTCAACAACAGAAACTCTACTGGAATAATACTCCTTGTCATCAAAGCAGCGCTTGATTCGGCATGGCATAATGGTCTTATTTTTAACCCCAGGCTTACCGTCTTGGTCTGGCCAGACCAAATTTGTATTTTGCTTGTAATATTTTTCGCATATAACTAAAAATTCTATAAATAATATGTTCTGAATCGAATGAAACTAATTTGGATTCGATTGGAGCGAATAAGTGGGGTTAAATTTCATTTTTATGTAAAAGTCTATGAAATGACCCTCTTGGTCTAGCCAGACCAAATTTTTTTTTCCTTGAAATATATTTCAAATAGGACAAAATATTTAAAAAACAGATACGTAAATTCTAGAAATGATATGTTCTAAATCGAATGAATCAAGTTTGAATCAAATCAGAGAACTACGGCCCATTATGCGCTTAGTTCAATCTGACTACAAAAACCTAACGCAAAACTCGTTTCAGCTGTGGTAGATGCGAAATAGCAATGTGCGAAATTAAAGACTACATTTTCGATGACTTGCGTATGGAATAAAATAATGAAATAATAAAATTATATAATAAATTTGTATAATACGTTCAATAAAAAATATATTTATTTATTTTTTATTTAATTCGGGGTTTTAACTGTACAAATTGTAGTCTGGCCAGATCAAGAGGAGAACTTAGTGGTAACAAGTTAAATGGGATTAAATTTTCCTATTTCAATAGTTAAATTGATACAAAGTTTCCTCCCGGATTGTGCCTTTAATGTTTTTATTGGTTCAACTTGCCCTTCAAAGACAGATATTTTATCCGGTTGCCCCCAGGTTTCCTGTCTTTCACCCTTATTATACAACATCTATACAGCTGACTTCCCCTCGCTTGACGGTTCTGTTACTATTTTTGCGGACGATACGACGATAATTAGCTCTGGTATACTTTCAATGGATGCTCTGTCCAGATTACAAACGGCACTAACTGTAGTTCACAGCTATTTTACAAAATGGAAGATTGTTGTTAACCCGCTAAAGACCCAAGCCATATACTTCACCAGAAGGCGAAAACCCTGTTTCTTACCCCAAAATCCAATTACATTCAACAACAGTTCAGTATCATGGAAGAACAGAGTCAAGTACTTAGGAAGCGAACAGAGTGGCCGCTTGTTGCCGAGCCGAGCCGACTGACGCTTATTGCGAGAACTTTTCATGCGAGAAACAAGTTTGAGTGTGCATAGTGGATGCGAGAATCAGCGCTGATATTTTATCTATTATTTGTGTTTTATGTATGTTTGTATGCATTTGGGTTTGTTGTTTATTATTGTTTGTGAAATAAATTTTTTTATAATTGTTATAATTTTATTTAATTTTTATTATTTATTTGAATTTTTTTTTTTTGTTTAAGTTTTATTTTTTTTTTAATTTTTATTATTTTTTAAATTTTTTTATTGCACGTTTTATTTACTTTTTCTTAAATTTTTGTTTTTAATTTTTTTAAATGTTTTCGAAACAAGTTGAAATCATAACAACATAACATAAACAATGTTTTCGGCGCTGAAAAACGCATTGGAGCTGTATTCTTGCATTCAAACAGCTTTGCGCTCTGACCAGCTCGGCGCCCACTATGACCTGTTCGCGCTTATTTTTACTAATTTGTATAGTACCAGTTTTCTCGCATTGGTTGTTGCAATAAGCGTCAGTCGGCTCGGCTCGGCAACAAGCGGCCACTCTGTACGCACCCTTAGGCATAATTTTAGATCCTAAGCTTAAATTCAAAGATCACATTCCATACATTATGGGCAGAGCTAATAAGTTAACCAGTGCCCATGTTCTGTAACTCTCGCTTCGAGAAACTTTTCCGATTGAAATGCGAGAAATGAAACAAAAATGCAAAAAATTGAAACAAAAAACTGTTTTTCTCACATAACTGCGCCTATCACATTTTAAGCGAGTAATTGCTGTCACGTAAGGAAATTACTTGCCAATTTACAGAAAAAGTGTGTCTGTAAAATTTTTTTGAGGAAGTTCCCGCTTTGAACTGTCAAATAAACTCACGCATAAAAACGGGGTGAGAAAAAATATTACCACAAAAAAATATATTTAATATGCAAAATGCAATGAATAATAACATGGAAGAGAAGAGATAAGTATTTTGTTTTTGAGTGATTTTTTCATTGTTTAATTATTTTGCTTTTAACATTTTTGAAAAATATACAAATGTTTTCAAAGCTATTTTTTAAACATTATTAGTATTGTGGTTATTTTATTGAACTGTTAATGGTTTTCAATCCAAATATGGATTTCATTGAATTTAATTTTCATTAAATTATTTTTATGAAGACAGGAATTTTACAACATGAAATTAATTAAAATTTTATTGATAATTTTTCATTCTTGACTGCGCTGAATTCTTCTTGGATTTCAAGAAGAATTCTTGACAAAAGGTACGAAAAAACAAAACAGAAGTTAGGAAGAACATGTAAATTAAATAAAATAGATAATAATTCATTCAAAAGCAAATTTCGATCTTCCAAAGTGAAATACCATTTGGTTTAAGGATTGATGTTTGACTATTGACGTCATCCGGCTTCAATAGCCCAGTGAGTAAAACGGCAAAAACCCACTGACGAGATTGTGTGGTTACAATCGAAACTAGTCTGGGCAACCTGTCCGTGAAAGCCTGGGTTCCTTTGTTATCTAAAACATACAAAACCCAAAAAAACTGTTTAAAAAGGTTTTTTGTGAACTTTTACCTATTATACATTATTACCTATTATATATTATTGTTATTTATATTTAAGCAGAAAAGGAATATGTACCCTTAACTTTTGAGAACAATTTGTTAAATGAATTCACCTAGAAATGTTATATAAACAAATAAAGAATTGAGATTGAAATTAATGACTAAAACGTGTAGTGATTTTTGCAGGGGTATGTTTCATATTTGCAGGGAAATTTTGTAAAAAGTTACTTGTGTTAAAATGTACACCCAGAGAAAAAATATGTTTAAATTTGGTCACCTCCAACAAAACTATTTTTAAAGAGAATTGCAAACATATTATGTCTTAATTTAACCATATTATTGTCACCGACAAACATATTATTGTTAAATTAGTCCTACATCAAGAAGGCACAACCATATTATGGTTGCCTCCGAACACTTTTTGGTTAGTAATAACTAAAATATGTTTAACATTTATAATAGCATGGTTGATTTTCAACCAAAGCAGGTTGCTCTTAGAAAAGAGGAAAATACTATTGTTAATTTAAAAACAAATTATTGTAATATTTAACCATAACATGTTTAGAGGCAACCATAATATGGTTGTGGCTTCTTGATAGAGGACTAATTTAACAATTATATGTTTGTCGGTGACAATAATATGGTTAAATTTAAATATAATATGTTTAAAATTTTATCTAAAAATAGTTTTGTTAGAGGTGACCATATCTAAACATATTTTTTCTATGCGTGTAGTTTTCTTAAACGGAACTTTGTTAAATAGTACTTTTTTTTAAAGGTACCTTTGTTATAAAGTACAGGGTGTCCGCCGAGAAGGTATACTGCTTTGTTTGTTTATAATTTTTGATTAAATGAAAGAGAATGGATCTTATATTGATAACAAACATCTGCATGAAACTTAATAATGATGTTCATGAAACTTTCATTATAATTTTGTGTTTGCTTCGTTTGTATTCAGTAAAATGAATAACAACGAAATGAAAGCAACAAACACACGAAATTTAAGAGACGAATAAGTTGCAGTTTTTTGTTTACTTAAACAAGAGAATATGAATACTAACAACTCTGAAACAAAACAACCGCTGAATAAATGTCGAATAAGTTCATGGAAAAACACATTTATTTTAAAGTCGGTATTGCCAGTTGAAAGAAATGAAAAACAGTAGGAAAGATTAAAAAAAAAAATAACTATGAAGAGTAAAAGCAACAAGATAAGGAAGTACATTAATATTAAAATAACGAAAATAATATAAATTTGACTTTCTTGTCAATGTTAATTAATTGTTTTTAATGTAAATTTTTACACTTAAAAAAAATTTCATTTTATTTTCAAAAACATTTTTTAGCGATGTGTTTTGCTTGGAAGTACATAAAAAAGTTGTTAGGAAAACAATTTAAATTTAATATAAAAAATGCCTTACAAATTACATATACATATTATTGTAAAGGTAACAAAAAAGAAAAAATTACATAAATTTACTATGTGGCAACATTGCTATTGAGTATTTATATAAAAAAAATGCGAGAGAGTGAAAACTGTGAAACAAAAATCGTTTCTTTGAACAATGTCTTTGTGTTTGCCATCTGAAACGAAATGTGTTTGCTAGTAGCACGAATAAAAAAACAGTTTGTTCAGTGGTCTGAATTTTGCTTGAATACGAACTTCATTGAATAAACATTTCAGTATGTTCATGAATGAAGTTATTCATGCAGCCCTTTAATTGAAAAATGTTTTATTTAATGTCATTAATTTCATCACGAATATTTTGTTTGCGTTGCTCAAGCGTTTCTGGTTTGTTTGCATAAACCTTGTTTTTCAGATATACCCACAAAAAGAAGTCCGGAGCCGTTAAATCAGGCGACCGTGGAGGCCAATCAACGTCACCATTTCTTGAAATTACTTGTTGTGGAAAGAGGTCTCGCAGTAATTCCATTGTAATCCTGGCTGTATGCGATAAGGCACCGTCTTGTTGATACCACATGTTAATCAAGCCCAAAGCATGGAGTTGCGGCGTTAAAAAGTATTCAGTCATATCAGGATATCGCTCCCCATTCACAGTTACCGTTACGCCGTTTTCATTATCAAAGAAGTTTGGTCCAATGATTCCTCCTGACCAAATTGCACACCAGACTGTCACTTTTAATGTATGCAAAGGTGACTGATGAGTAATTTGATGGTTTTCCATTGCCCAGAACCGACTATTCTGTTTATTCACATATCCATTCAAATTTTCATTTGCCTCGTCACTCATTATGATGTTTTCATGAAAATCGGGGTTGTCATTGGCGAGCTGTAACATCCTATTGGCATATGTACGGCTGCGTAAATGGTCTTGTTGAAGAAGCTCTTGTGCCAACTGAATCTTAAATAGAAACAAATGCAAATCCTTGTGCAAAATTGTGGCAAAAGTTGTTCTTTGAAGCTCCTGAGCACGGCGTTGAATTGGTAGATTGTTTTGAACACTTTCTTGAGCAGCAGTAATGTTTTCAGCCGATCTTGCAGTACGTTGTGGTCCATGCTTGGGCCTATCACCTACAGACCCTCTTTCTTCGAAATCATTCACTACACGATAAATAGTGCGTTTTGTTGGAACGTTGTTTCTCCCAAAAATTTGACGTAACTTTCTCATCGTCACAGTAATCGTTCATTGATTTTGATAAAATGTATGTTTTAACGATTACAAGACGTTGGCTTATCGAATATTTTTCCGTAATATATTTGCCACGTGTCTACTTCACGACTGCCAAATATGAAGTGTCAAGACTAATGTTTACCACAATGGCGAAAGAAACAAAGTAGTTTACCTTCCCGGCGGACACCCTGTACTTTTATCAAAAGTTACCTTTTTTACAAGGTACATTTGGTTATACGAGTATGAAATTTTGAGTTTGCTTTATGTTTCAAAATGTACTTGTTTAAATATAAATTTTTATAAATATATGCTTTTTAAAAGGGATTAATAGGTACTTATTTTCAAAGGTACCTTTTTTTAAAGCTACACTTACAATATTATAACAGTAACGGCCTGTAGGTTATTCAAGAAGTATCCCGTGCAGTCATTTTTAAATAAATAAACATTTAAAACTCCAAGCAAATTTATTTTTAACTGATTCTAACATTTTTTAAAAAAAAAACTAAGTGCACATTAATACGGACTTTCGGTTGCATTTAATATTGTCAGTTGATTAAGTAAAAGTATTCTGTATGTTAAACTACATAAATGAAAATGAAATTTAAAACAACTGTAAATTTACTTAAAATCCGATCTATTTATTTTGCATTTAATTTTAACGAAAAGTTCATTTAATTTTTGCTGTCAAAAATTCAACCGCGAATTCCATAAAAAATTAACCACAAATTCCGTAAAAACAAATAAAATTTCAGTTATCTATTTATAGATCTGTGGCAAAAAGTAAAAGTTAAAAACGATTTGCTTCCCATTTTCTATTTGTTAAAATTATTTAGTTAAATTCATCAAATTGTTAAGGTAAAATAATTACGAATACCATATCGGGTATGCTGCTGGTGTCTTTTAATTTAAAGTTCTTCTGTAAACAAAGTGGTCAGTACAACAAACATGTGTAACGGGATAAGTAAATAAAAATAAATATTTTCTCCCTCTCTCTCTCTCATTAGAATAACAAGCGGACAGGTGTCTGGTATTTTTTTTAGAAATTCGAGTAAAACCTGTATAATATAAAATTACTGAATTACATAAAACGACTGAAAATTCATTTGTTTTTCACAATTCGTCAGTTAATTTTTGATAGTTAATTTGTATAAATTTTGACATTATCGTAGAAATTTTTGACAACCACACAATTATCATAGACACACTCCCAGGTCGTGCAATTCACAGTCGCCTTTTAGCCGCCGCCGAATTTAAATTTTGCGTTGAAGTCGCCGCCTGTTCGAAAGGCATATTTACACTCATTTTCGTAGTCAAAGTTTTCTTTTTATCCGTTTAAAATTCATTAATAGACTACAGAACGCTTATTACATTTACATGACAACCATTTTGTTATATTTCCAAGGCACAAACTTATGTAACTGTAATTGGAAAAAACCAATCACAATAACATGGAAATATATTCGATTGAGAGGTATCTAAATAAACAAACTGGATAAATAATGTTTGTTAGATCATTAATCCCATAATCAGCTTATTAGGATTTAGGTTACCTAAAACGCGCAATTCGCGAGAAATTTCCTAAAAGTTTATAAAAGCATAAAATATCTGTTTATGGGTTCCAAATCAACAGGGAATACAAAAATCGCTGGAAAACTTCAAAAATTAAAAAAAAAAATGCAAAATATTGAAAAATTGGTTTATAAATTATGGAGCAGCTCAAAAAATTTCCGGACAGATAAATTGTCCGTCTGATTTCCATACTTTTTTGTAATTACAAGCTGTTGACACGCGCGGAGTTATGCGGTTACAAACACGAAAAAAGCAACATACAACCGAATTGAAACCCTCCTTCTTTTTTGAAGTCGGGTTAAAATATATTTATATTAATAACAAATACATATATTTCAAATTATAACTAATTGTAATAGATAATTTTTTCATTTTGGATAACTAATTCTTTTGTCAGGTCATCCACTACCGGCTACTTTTTGCTAAACCGCCGCCGCCAAAAAATTTGCCGACCTAGACTTCTGCCAAGAAGTTTCAGCAAGAAATTGTTCTTTTCTTTATGTCAAAATTTTGCATTTTAAAAAATGTTATAATTTCACAAATTTTTCTACCACAGATAAAGTTTATTTCACCATAGAACTTTGCTACCGTTTCACACACACCCTTAATTTAAATAAAATAACTGAAAATTTGCATGTGCCCGGCAAATAAAAAACTGAAATGGCAAGCTGCTTTATTTAAGCATCTTGTTTTTTTTTAATTTTGTTTTTTTCTTTCTATCCTCTTACAACTACAATTTGTGTTGGAAAAAACCCAGCCAATTGTAGGGGAATGTAAGAAAGAAAAAATTGACGGTTTATTGTTGTGACTTTGTTGAAGCTTTGATATTGTTACATTTAAGACCAGAGTGTTTTAAAATTCTTATTCACTTTATGGTCTTACTTGTATAATATTTTTAGCTTTTCTAAAGTATTTGGAAAAAGTTTCCTGACGAGCTGGCCTAAGCAACCAGCGAAATGCGCATAGGAACTAGCTTTCCCACATCAATAAATTTCAGTGTTTTCATTTAAAAAAAATTGGGATTATTAGCACATCATTAATAAATGAATTAATTAATAAAATTCTCTTGTTTTTACGGAATTCGGAGTTGAATTTTTGACAGTAAAAATTAAATAAACTTTTCGTTAAAAATAAATGAAAAAGAGGTAGACCGGTTTTTAACTGAATATTCATCTATTTTATATTACAATTTCAGTTAATTTTACGTAGAGAATATTGTGAGTGAACTGTTATAAAATAAAGCACAACAAAAAAAAGGTTGATATTTTGCTTTTTTAAGTTTATTTAAAAAAGTGTTCTTTTTTTAGTGTAGATTTACAAAAGTACATTTTAATGAACTTTCCTTGGGATAATTTTCTTTTACTTGTTACTATAATTGTGATTATAAACTCTTTAGAATTTTCCTCAACAGAAATCGTATTAAAGAGTTTCATCTGCAGCTTATGTGATTTATAATTCTAAAGAAGTAAAAAAATCATTACATACTTTCAATGTAATTTTGTTCGGTCAAGGTTTTTAATTAAACCAACAACCTTCTGCATTCAACGTAGAAAAATCAGTCACTGCTGTTATTTCTACATTTTCCAAATGAATGCCAAGTCATTATAATTTGCTCATGCTGAAAGGGCTCTTCGTTATATGTGCATTTTTTTTTCCATTTTCTATACATTTATGATATTTTTGGCATTTTTATTTTAATTGTGAAATCATAATAAATATGCATGCGCTTTCATTAGAATTTAATTAAATGTATATGAAACTGAAAAGTCTTTATTCCCAGCATAATGAATATTTTATTACATTAAAAACATTTTTATATAAGTTTGCTTTTTGTACACAATTTTTCTAGCATAAAATTAAGAGTGAAGATTTTTTAATTTAATTTATTTCTCAATTTTTATTTGTGCATGGCAACAAAATAAAGGAAGCATAAAAAATATGTGAGAGGTTGTACCTCTGATGGTTTGGAATTTAAAACAGGGCTGGTAACCGAGACGATTTACAGTAATGGTATCGGTATTAAACTAATTCTTATTTCGGTATTGGTAACGGTATTTTATTTCAGTGTTCGAAGATAGACCGTTCATTATTTAGCAAATGGTACACAACCCCAGAAAAGATATCAAATTTTTTTAAGGGTTTGTGTATTAGTACACGCAGAGAAGAAATATGTTTAAAAATGGTCACCTCCAACAAAACTATTTTTAAAGAAAATTTTTAAACATATTCAGCCCAATTATGAATAAAAATTCCCCGGGAGTTTTTTCCCTTCTCCCATTTTCCCCATGTACATTCAATTGTAAAAATGGGAAAAGGGAAAAAACTCCCGGGGAATTTTTGTTCATAATAGGGCCGATTATGTTTAATTTAACCATATTATTGTCACAGAGAACCATATTATTGTTAAATTGGTCTTCCATCAAGAAGCCACAACCATATTATGGTTGTCTTTAAACATTGTTTGGTAAAATATGACAATAATTTGTTTTTAGTTTAACAATAGTATTTTCCTCTTTTCCAAGAGAAACATGCTTTGGTTGAAAATCAACCATGCTATTATAAATGTTAAACATATTTTAGTTATTACTAACCAAAAGATGTTCGGAGGCAACCATAATATGGTTGTGCGTTCTTGATGGAGGACTAATTTAACAATAAAATGTTTGTCGGTGACAATAGTATGGTTAAATTTAAACATAATATGTTTAAAATTTTTCTTTTAAAATCGTTTTGCTGGAGGTGACCATATATAACATGTTTTTTCTCTGGGTGTACACAACCCTTAATGACGCTCATAACTTTTTCACAAAAGTAACAAACATTATGTAGTGTTCTGTTTTTCGATATGAAACAAAACAATTGTGATTCTGTAGACATACATTTTAGTGGAGTTCAGTGTTTGATGCGAACGGTGCACTATAGGAAATTTTTCCTTTTTTTTGGCCAAAACTAATTTTTAGCCAAACGAGTGGGCCAAACTAAATGATTTTTTAGATTCGCTTTTTGGAAGTGTTCCTCCTAAATGATTTTTTAGATTCGCTTTTTGGAAGTGTTCCTCCTTAAGCTAATACATTTTTAGTCACGCACCGTCACGGGGAAAGAAGTTTGTCACGCGCGCTCACGGACTTTCACAGTTTTTTTACCTGGAAAAATACGCTTTTTTTTAAGTCATATGCAAGTATATGCAGCTGAAATAAATTGCGAATGGGTGACAACTTATGGCTCTATCGAAATGCGTAAGTGTTATATCTATCACTTTTAATCATTTTTTTTCGGAGCTTAGTGAAGTTGCAATTTATTATTACAGTATATAACATCAAGGTCTTTTTCTTTCCTTCGATTTAACCAAATTAAAAAAAAAGTTGAATATCTTTTTAACTACTATAAAAGTACTCACTTTTAGCATTATTGTTCATTTTTCACTTTTTTTACATGAATTTTTTGAATAAAAAATTTAAACTTAAATACACGTCTAATTTAATATAGTAACTTCCTCGTTTTGTTTAAAAAACAAACCTCATGTTTTTGCATTTATAAAATAACGGCAAAGCATCATTGATGCTTTATTCTTCGGGGATGCTTTTTTTAGTATGTTTTTAAGTAGATAGTGAAAAAAAAAATAAAAAACTCCAAAAAAAAAAATTAAGTACTTTTGGCCAAAAAAAAGGGGAAATTTCCTATAGTGCGGTGTTGCGAAAGTGCAAGTGCAAAATATTGTAGCTTTTGTTTGCAATTCAACAACAAAATACACAGAATTACATCATTGCTTTTGCGCAGTACTAAAACTGTATAGCTTTTTCTGCAACATGTATTGGGTGTGCATCCCTGATACTCGAACAGCTGACATTTGTAAACCATCATTTAGACTCGTCAAGCAAATCTTCTAATGCTGCGGTAATGATTGCAAAGCAGCCAAATGTATTTTTTTTCATGACAAATAATTCTGTATATGTATGTTACCTAATTTACATTTAGCATTGCAAATTTGCTGAAAATACCGCTCACTGTCAATGAAAAAAAATATTGCAATAACAAACAGTTGCAAGCTTAACCGCACCAAACACTGAATACCGCTTATATTTACATGTTCTGTAGTATTTTTTTTTACATTAATGAAGGAATGAGCAAAGTAAAATTTTTAGCAAAACTTTTCACTAGTAGTGTTGTTGTTGCTGGGCAATTTGCACGACCACAGCATGAATAGCCCGTATGTGTATTGTATAAATGTTTTGCTTTTGTAAACATTTTTTATTGGCGGTTTGTTTTTTTTCGTTGCATACATAAGTATTTTGTTTTGTAAAAAAATTTTGTTATCTTTACCTGACAAAAGGGCGCTTAACACAACTGAAACGAACGAACATTAATGTACTGAATCGAACACAACGAAGTTTGTGGGGTTTTTACGAAAAATTTGTCCACCGCGACATATATATATCAACTCCTGTATACTAAGTTCTGCATTTTCTGCTCTTAAACATCTGTAAATTTCAATGAGTATTAAGCGGAGACGCTTCACCCGACCATTTACTTCAATGCGTTGCGATGGCGTCAGATAAAATGAATTGTTATACCTAATCTTTCAAGAAAATCCCTAATAAGTGGACTTAGGAAACTACTTTCATTATATGTGACTAAAGTTTTTGGTACTGTAGAATAGTGTAAAATCTTTACTATTTCCTTTCTGATATTTCACACGGACCCAGCGTTGCCATTTTTCAAGTTTTCTCTTTTTCTGCAAGTTTTGTGAGATGCAAAAAAGTTTTTAATTTATAAAAAGTTTTTTAAAGTTTTTTATAAATTAATGAAAGTTGTTTATAAATACATAATATATACTTTGCAGTATATTGTTGAAAATATTAAGTATTTTTTGTGCAATTAAGCCATCTTCCTATATATTTTCTCTGACCTTTATAATTGGAACAGTGTTTAATTGTGTTTACTCCTTCCTACCTAAAATATCCCAACTATATTTTTTGAAGTAATTTTAGCACTAGATTCATATAAGTTATCTGAAGGCGATAATGGACTTTAGAGTTTATTCTTTAAAGTTTTATGTTGAACTTTGTAAAGCTTTTTTAATAATAACTTTCTAAAACATGTTAAAGTTTTAGCATCTTTTAGGTTTTTAATACCTAAGTATTTCTTTGTAATCTAATATATTGGTGAAAAAGAAAAAAAACATTTTTATTTACTTTTTTCTATATTGTTAAACAAAATGATTTCCAAGTACATTTTTTGTATTTTTTCATTTAATTTTTAAACAAAATATAAACCTTTGTGTTTTCTTTAAAAATTTTGGCACTTTTTTCTTAAAAAAAAAAGAAGTTTTTTAAAAAATATATATGGCAACGCTGCACGGACCTATCACTATTGTACGAAGATTACAAAAAGAGAAACGTGTTTTTAAGGTTTTGATTACACATATACTATTAGCGTTTGTGTTTTCCATATTTCTACCGTACCGAACACTAAAGAGCAGTATATAATGTTTATTTTCGAATATTGTTTTATTTATATCGGTATTGGTTAATATTTGAAATCGTTTCCGGACTCGTTAAGGGTTTTGTCTTCAAATTTTCTTTGTAAGATCGAAAAAAGTTGGAAAAATTAAAAGCGAAAAAATGAGTTTATACATATGTATGAATCAGGGATGGGAAAATGCTATTACAGATTGTTTATAACATAGAATCAACGATTAAAACATGTACTCGCATACTCCTCTGCTTTCTTAACGTTAAATTTCATGTACATAAATCGGTGTAGTCGTTCATAAATATTAAATTTATTTTAAAGGAAATTTTATTCTGCCCGCTGCAGTGTAAGATTATATGGTGGTAATTAAAAAAACAACAACAGTAGCAAAAATTCTTAAATAACTAAATTTTACATTGTTTCTTTTGATAGAACTAAATTAAAACTGAACTCGAACTGAACAGCAAACATAACTGAACTCGAGGTGAATAAAAACTGAACCCGCTTAAAAGTCGATCTTCGATCGAACTGAACCAATACTTAACTTTAATTAAACTGAAACGAAACAAGTACCAAACTTAAAAGAACTTGTAATATTATCTGCTATAAATAGAAATCCAATACAAAATTTAAACAACAACTGCATTAACAACAATAAAAAATACTGTGAATATTTATTTACATTGAACTTTTATTTCTATTAAAATACGAGTACTCATACTTAACAGAGAAACAAAAGTGTGTTAGTAAGTGTATATTGAAAATGATATGCGCAGTGCTGCCAGATTTATTTTTGAGCTCCATCGCCAAACCGGATGTCAAAAATCCAAAAGTAAATTTTGGGTCAATTTTCGTTTAAATTTTCTTTTTTAAATTTAAAAATTTAATTTTGCTTAGTCATCGTTCAGACTTGCAATTTTTGTCGCTGCAATTTTTAAAAATTCTGCTTTGAAATTGCGTTACTGTCTAGATTATGAAATTATAGTTTTGCAATTTTTCTTGTTTTATCTTATCATTTTTATATTTTACTGCCAACTTAATGTTAAAAAGTGTAGGACTAACAAAACAAATTCAGAATTGCACAGTACATGATACTGAGTAGCCCTCCGCAATCTTCTCACCCCTCTTACCATTAACCTAAAGAGTTGCTGCAAAAAAATATCAATTAGTCGACGAGTTATAGGCAAAAAACCATATAAACAATATGCTGAAAATCGGCATTTGACTGCAAAGGTCGAAGGTCGATTAAAAAAAAAATTCAAACTAACATTAACAAACGCCGCGATACGGGTCTTCTAATTTAGCCTCTTTTTTCCCCCCTCACTCTCAGAATCGACCTCACTCTTGCTAACCTGAATTTGTTCCACAGTGTAAACTGCAAAAAAAAAAAAGTGGCTTTTACGACGTCATTCGTGGGGTTGCTTTAAATGTAAAATCGCGCTACCAAACACGTTTCAAAATCGACACGTTTGGCGAAGAATCGCCATATCCGACAGCCCTGATAATGCGTATGAGCAAAGGAGTGAAAGGCAGTTAGTACAAGGGCACATCTTTTACGTTGTTCGTACCAACAGATGAACACAATTCTACAAAATACACGAATAAACTCTTTTCATGTACATATGATTGTCATTGTTTATACGTGTATTTGTTTATGAATAAAACGAAGAAAATTAAAATGATGAAAAATAAAAGAAAGAAAAATAAAGTATTTTGTGCCAAGTACCCTTTCATTTGTTGGTGAAGTTATTCGTAAAAATTATAAAGAAAAATTGCATGGTTTTTATTTAAAAATCTTGTTAATTCAAAAAACTTTTCTGTTTATTTTTTTTTATTTGCTAACGTTGTTATTTTTTTATTTTACAAGCTGACAAAAACAAACACATGAAACATAATAAATATAAATTTTTTTTATTTGCCCAAGGCCATGTTCATACAAAACAACACAAAGATTAATTTTTATGGTTCTAAAGTTCATGTATATGCATGAAAGTACATGATTGTTTGCAGGTTTGCTTTCACTTTCACCTAAACCCAGTCATACACAACGCTTACCACTTAAAACGATTCAATTCAAATTAGATGTACTAAAACTTATAAGCGTCCCCTCTAAATTATATTCATATGCAAATTTTGATATTCATGCCGTTAAAAATGTTTGTGAGGGAGAAAGAAGGGGTGGGTAGGGGCTTCACAGGATATTGTGGTTAAATTTTACAGTTTTTTTTTATTTTGGTTGTTTTTATACTAGTTAATTAACATCACTTACAAACAAACAACAGCAACATCAGCGGCCAGCAATAGCAAAAACAACAACCAACAATTGAGGTAGCAGGATTAGCGTTTATTTGTGTGTGTGAGCTTATACCCTGCAGATGCAGACTACGTGGTCTATTGTGGCTTAAATGGACTACTTACAACATGGTCCAATGTACTGTAGTATGGACCATATTAGTCAAATTAACATGCAGTGCTGCCAACAACTGCATGATGTATAGGTATACTATACTACAGTTTACAGTTTTACACATTGGTAGCCCTGATGTTGTCGATTATTAATTTTTTATTTAAAAGTGAAACAGGAAAGTTTTTTAAGATTTGTGAAAAAAAAAATAAAAAAATTTAAAAATACGAAGTAAATACATATATATAATAATAGCAATAATGGATTACAGTGCACGCCATAAAAGGCGATTAGTGAAAAAGTAGTAACATGGAGTACTTTTGAAACTAACCCACTGGAGTACTCCATGGAGTAGTTTATGGACTACTTCGGTGGGTTATATGGTCCACTCCTAGGACATCGTAATGTTAAATAGACCACCTTTTTACCATATAATTGGAGTAGTTTTGGAGTACTCCTACTCCTTTATCGACTACTCTTTACACGCATGTATGGACTAGTCTCGATATCTGCAGGGTACTTTCTGAATGAGATTTTCATGCGTATTTGAATGTTTGTTAAGTTGGTTGTAAATTGTTAACCCTGTAAATGATTTAACATGATCAAAAATTTTTTTAATTTTATTTTATAAAAATTTTGATTTTGGCTTTTTACCTCACTAATGAGTTGGATCGATAAAATTCGCAATTGGCGATAAAATGAAATAAAAAGTAAACATTTTTTTTTCGATATGAAAAACTCTATTATACCTTTTTAAGATTAATGTTAAGGAAAAGTTGATCGTTTTACGGAAAATGCTATTTTTTGGATTACCAAAGTATTTTTTTACCATTTGAGATTGGTTTTGATTTCAAACTATTCTTAAATTGATATTAAGCTTTTGTGTTTGCTGGGCATATGGCTGGTATAGAAAATCGGAAAAAAATCTAAAATACAATACAGTACTGGGCAACCTGTCTGTGAAAGCCTAGGTTCAAATCTCAGCGCAGTGAAGAATGAAAAATTATCAATAAAAATTTTAATTGATTTCATGTTGAAAAATTTCTATGTCTTCATAAAAATAATTTAATGATAATTAAATGCAATGAACTTAAGCCTAATTAAATCTAAATTTGGATTAAAAACCATTAACAGTTCAATAAAATAACAACAATACTAATTATACAGTACAATATTTAAAAGGTTGATAAAAACAGATAGTCAGGGTTCAAATCGTCACATCCGTGATTCTATTGACAATCGTACTAAAGATAATTACGTGATGACACACGATTGCAAACGGCTCCTAATTTTCCTTACAATTCACAATGTGTTTTAACTTCCACAACACTTTGAATAGTACACTAAATTCACAGTAGAACTGTCAAAATAATAATAATAAAAAAAAAATATATAATTCGAATTTACCATGGCCCAACAAGTAGGTCTGCTCTAAACGCCTGCTGGTTTGATGTGTACCCTTCTGTTGGCACCAAAAGTCTATCTATTGAGTCCTTTGGTTGCTTTATTGCAAGCATTAGTGAAAATGTTGCTGCCGTTGTGAACGTAGCTTAAAGCTTTGTGAAATTGTTTCTCCCATTGTGAACAGAGCTTTAAGTTCAAATTGAAGTATTAAATTTAAAAAGTGTATACGAGTGATTTTTCTATTTAAATATTTTTTTATATTAATGAGTTTATTTCTATTTTCGCAGATTTTTTTTTTTTTTTTTTGTTAGCGTTTTTAACACCTAAATAAACCGATTTTGGGATTATTTTTTTAAGAGCTTTCGAGTTTAACGGCCATATTCATAAAAAGTTCTTATTTTAAGCTTAAAGTATGTAATAACTATCAAACGATTTTTGTCTTTTAAACCTTTTACAAAAATTGGTATTCATAAACGTACAATAACAGCTTCTTAGCTATTATCTGTTTGTAGCGATTCTGTGTTTAAGTATGGCAACTTTATTTACGTTTGGTTGGCTTTTTATTGCTAGTGATGCATGAAACTTCTATTCGGTTCACAGGACATTCTATAATTAATAAATATTTTTATAATTAAATTTATAATTAAATATTATTCGTACAAAATAAAAATACATATTATTTTATTTTCTGAACAAGATTTTGCCGAAAGTTATCAAAAAAAACTGTTTGTTTGAAACTTTTTATATATACGATAAGAACGTATTCGTATAAAAGGTTTGTTTACTTTTTATTAACATCACTTTTATTATAATTTGTTTATTTTATTTATTCTTTTTTTTTTGAACAAATATTCGATTTTTAAAACCTTCAAAAAACTAATTGGAATAATTTAATAAATAATAAAAAAAGAATATCTGCATTTGCCCCTGAACATACTCATTTAAATCACATAACATTTTTTTTTTAAATACATATTTAACAATATAACTTTAAATTGGTTGTCTAAATTAAAATAAATTTAGTAAAATGTATTTAACATGTCCATATTAATAAATAAGACGTTTTTCCATTATTTTAAAACATATTGCCCAAAAATAATATCATTAAATGCAAACATTTATCAAACTGTCGTTTTAAATTTGGTTTAAAGAAGGGCAAATCCAACAATAAATTTTCATACTTTATGAATGGTTTATTAAAGGTTTAATAGACTAATTTTCGTTTATAAATACAACTTTATCACTTTTTGCTTATAAACGGTTAATTAATCATAAATAAATTTTTATGAATACGGCCAAGGACCGGAAAACGTTTTTTTTTTATGTTTTTAAAAAATATTTATCATTGGCGTTCGAAAAATATTTTAAATTGTACAATAACCAAAAATAGATAAAAAAATATTTTGTTTGATATTGTTTCTTTAAGTTCAAAATAATAAAGTTCTTAAAAAAAACGTTTTTGAGAAAAATATTTTTTTTTTGTTCTTTTGTACAAAAAATTACGAACCGAAAACTTAATTTTTTCTTTTTAAATATTTAAAAATCATGCGTACAAAATAATTTTTTTTTTCATCAGTTTAAAAAAATAAAAGCAAACACAAAAAAAAGATATTTATTTTTTCAGTACAATATTATTTTGTACATGAAAAGAAAAAAATGAACCGAAAACTTAAAATTGAATTTTTTTAATTGACAAAATTTAAAATCATACGTAAAAGATTTTAATAAAAAATATAAAGATAATTAAAAATAAGTAGTTATAACATGATAAAGATTATCCAAGAACTAAATAATAATCTTATCAATTACCTTGATGTTGAGTTTTAGCAACAATAAATTTTCTACATGTTCAGAACTTAAATTCCTTCTATTTTTGGTCATAATAATTGGCAAAGCACTGAAGGCTGTCTCCACAGATACCTGTGTTGCGGGTCCAGCGAATGCAACAGCAGCTAGTTTTGATAATTAAGAATCTCTAAAGATCTTTTGCAATTGCAATTTTAAACACGATTTTATATTATAATTTTAATTAAAATTCACAATTTTAACTTCTAATTGAGTTTTTATTGTTAGTTTCTAAAAACAAAAAAAAAGTCACAATAAAAATTAATTTTATTAAACAAATGCGTTTTTATGAATTACATATCGATTTGATATACTAAACAAAAAAATTTGAGGTGCAATTTTACCATCCTAAAATTTGTAAATGTTATTTTCTATTTATATTTGTTCAATCAAATGCTATTTTGTACCTTAATTTTTGATTTTTTTTTAAATTATTTATCAGTATAATTTTCATTGCACTCCAATAAATTAAAATGCTAAATTTGCATTCATTAACTGCAAATTTTACCACCTTTAGTTAAATTTGTATTCTAATACATTTAAAGGGTTAAAAAAGAGAAAAAAAAACCTTAACAAAAAATTTGAAATCAAAAAATTTTCAGGACTTTTGGAGGCAGCGATTACGTATTATTATGTCATGATACGAGTGAGGCACCACTATAAACATGTACCAGCACGTACAACAACTTTTATTCATGGAAGATATTCGAGCGAAAATTCACCCAAACACACACACACACATCCACCCAAATACGGTTATTAGGTCATTTTATTTTTGTGTGTGTGTGTATGTGTATTTTTTAATACAATTACTTACAATTACATTGTATTATCTACATGTATTTTTATTATGTAGAGTACATGTGTATTATTGTGCAGTAGTAGTGTGAATGTGTGGCAATTTTAGATGAATACTAAAGAGGATTATTTACAATAAATTCTATTTTTTTTTAAGAGAAAGTATTTCTTTCTATCGTTTTTTTTCTGCTATACAAAAAACATTGATTCATACTTAAACTATAATACATGTACTTAGTGGCCATATGTTTTGTATGTAGAGTATGTAGAATACATGAATAGTTGGGTAATTTGTTAAAATGAACTACATTTAATGATGCCATACTGATGATGAGGCATATTCACTAAGTTTTGTATGACTCACTTAAGTATCGGCAATATCATCCTTGTTTTAAGCTGTTAACAACAAGAACAACAAAAGCTTAGACAATCTAAGGGAATTTCAAGAAAAGGATACTGGAAAAAATAATATTTGTATGTGCATGTGTGTGTGTGTTTTCCCACATTCTTTATATTAGAAGTAAGTGTGTTTTAAATACATATATATTTTACAATAATAAAACAAGTATTTCCTTTTTACTCTTTTATTGTATACACATTTTAAGGAAATTATCTAACAAATGGTCAAAGGTCAGTTTGTGTTTTTCTTGAGTTTCTAATATTTTTTTTAAGGAAGTAATTTAATCGAGTAGAAAATTATTTTAGGTCAAGCAGTATCATTAAAGATATCTGTGATGGTGACAGCAATTTCTATGAGTACAAGAGATTTTTATAAGTAGAGCAATCAAAATCATACATTACGAAAGACAAGTATAGAGTAATGTTAATTTGAACAGAATTTAAGACTATTAAGTTGTTAAAAAAATGACGTTGAGTTTATGTTGTAGAAAAGATAATGAAAGAAATTTATGGATGTTTTAATATTTAACCCACATTTTAATATTTAGTCATAGTCAACTTATTCTTAAGTCTAAGCTAAATCATAGTGAACTTATTCTTAAATCTAAGTGAATACATGGTCAAATACCCTGCAGGTCGTAGTCAAGTTGTAGTCAAGTCATAGTCAAGACATAGTGAAGTCATAGTCAAGTCATAGTCGAGTTATAGCCAAGGCATAGTCGAGTTATAGTCGAGTTATAGTCGAGTTATAGTCAAGTCATAGTCAAGTCATAGTCAAGTCACAGTCAAGTAATAGTCAAGTCATAGTCAAGTCATAGTCAAGTCATAGTCAAGTCATGGTCAAGTCATAGTCAAGTCATAGTCAAGTCATAGTCAAGTCATAGTCAAGTCATAGTCAAGTCATAATCAAGTCATAGTAAAGTCATAATCAAGTCATAGTCAAGTCATAGTCAAGTCATAGTCAAGTCATAGTCAAGTCATAGTCAAGTCATAGTCAAGTCATAGTCAAGTCATAGTCAAGTCATAGTCAAGTCATAGTCAAGTCATAGTCAAGTCATAGTCAAGTCATAGTCAAGTCATAGTCAAGTCATAATCAAGTCATAGTAAAGTCATAATCAAGTCATAGTCAAGTCATAGTCAAGTCATAGTCAAGTCATAGTCAAGTCATAGTCAAGTCATAGTCAAGTCATAGTCAAGTCATAGTCAAGTCATAGTCAAGTAAGTCATAGTCAAGTCATAGTCATAGTCAAGTCATAGTCAAGTCATAGTCAAGTCATAGTCAAGTCATAGTCAAGTCATAGTCAAGTCATAGTCAAGTCATAGTCAAGTCATAGTCAAGTCATAGTCAAGTCATAGTCAAGTCATAGTCAAGTCATAGTCAAGTCATAGTCAAGTCATAGTCAAGTCATAGTCAAGTCATAGTCAAGTCATAGTCAAGTCATAGTCAAGTCATAGTCAAGTCATAGTCAAGTCATAGTCAAGTCATAGTCAAGTAAGTCATAGTCCAGTCATAGTCAAGTCATAGTCAAGTCATAGTCAAGTCATAGTCAAGTCATAGTCAAGTCATAGTCAAGTCATAGTCAAGTCATAGTCAAGTCATAGTCAAGTCATAGTCAAGTCATAGTCAAGTCATAGTCAAGTCATATTCAAGTCAGAGTCAAGTCATAGTCAAGTCATAGTCAAGTCATAGTCAAGTCATAGTCAAGTCATAGTCAAGTCGTAGTCAAGTCATAGTCAAATCATAGTCAAGTCATAGTCATAGTCAATTCATAGTCAAGTCATAGTCAAGTCATAGTCAAGTCATAGTCAAGGCATTGTCAAGTCATAGTCAAGTCATATTCAAGTCATGGTCAAGTCATAGGCAAGTCATATACAAGCCATAGTGAAGTAATTTTTATGTCTATGTAGAGTCATGATTTAAACATTTAAAAATGGAATTTACGTTCAATCTTTTTTAATATATAAACGCATATATAGCGTTTTTATTTCAAGTACACATATATATATAAATATTTTCGTAATAAAGTTGCTGTTTAGTTTTAATAGTAAGCAAAAATGTTGTAGATTTGTCCTTGAATTTACCCTCATGAGAATGTTTGTTTGTAATTTTTTTCTGCAGTAAAACTTTTTTAAAGCAATTTTTTCAGTTTATTTGCAAATAAAGTACAAAATAAAAAAAAGTTATTTTTTTTCATCGTCAAAATATGCTAAACAATAACATTTCTAAACTCAAATGTAAACTCAAACTAAATAATTGTTTGAGTTAAACATTTTTTTATTAACACTTAATTTTTCCAAAAAAACCAGAAAATGTTTTAATCAGCTTTCTAATTCATTTAAGTCATTTACTCTACAATTATAAATGAAGTGTATGTAAATAAGTTCAAGTTTTAGCTTTTAGTTAAAATGAAAATGTAAACTTGTTCACTCTGTTATAGAACTTTACTAATACTTAAACAAGTCTGTGAAATGAGTATTTCTAAATTGAGACATTTTTGTGAAATTTTCCAATTAAAAGCAAATGATGTTTACACTAATTACTAATACGGTTTAAATGTCAATTAAACGCAAAACATTGCAATGCCCACATACGTACACACACTCATATATACAAACAAACAAGCCATATAAACATTTCTAAATGCACAAAAACACATTCACTTACAAAACCATTGACTTGAGTTTAAAATCTTATTTTACTACAGGGTGGTTCAAAAGCAACAAAGGAGTTTGAATGGTGTAAATTATTTTTTTAATGGAATCAATAAAATTTATTCAGTTAGTACAGTTATTATTTTCATTATTATTAATTGTTTTAGCTTGTGTGACATACAAATTGCTTGGCAAGCCTGTCAAAGTTTTAGGTTTGTGCAAATATTTTGTGTTGTTAATTGGGGTGTGTGCTGTTTGAACAAACATTTGAAGCGTTTTTGTAGAAATATTAAACATTTTTTATATTTGGCAGACATGTTGGATATTTGTCAAAATGTTTGTGGTGTCTGGTGCTAAAGCCTCAGTTAGCTTTTAATAACCGTTTTTAACCGTACAGTAAAACAGTAAGAAAAAACCATTTCCCACAGATTTAGACATTACGGTTAAGTCACATCTTATGACAGAATTTGTTTATACGTTCTGTTTTGTTTCTGTTCAATTGAAAGTCTGTATGTGTTGTTTGTTTTTACTTTTTCGCTCTGTTCTGTTGCGGACAAATCTGTTGAAAATAGAATTCAACGTTAAGTTATGGCCAAAGTTTGTACGTATTAGTTTGTTGTGATATGAAAAATCTGTAATTTTTAAAAACACAAAACGGAAATAAAGTGTGTTTGGTCTAGTTAACCCTTTAGCAGCGCAAAGTGCCGTACAAAATTTCTTAAATTTACTCAGATCATTGGCCATTGTCTTAATCTGCGTCCAACTGAGATTTTCGTCAACAAAATTTATTTCACTTTCTAGACTTCTTCGCCATGTCGCTCTTGTCCGGCTACGACTGTCTGCACTCTGTGGTCACAAATCCAATGATTGCCGGGCTATATAAAAACATGGTTTTTTCAACACGTTTCCGATCCATCTCCATTTACTGTCCCGTATTTCTAGTTCAGTGGGTGCTTGTCCACATTGTCGGTATATCTTATCAGTGATTGAAAAATGTTTCCCACTCGTACAGCAGCACAGGTGTCACATTGCCATTGAAGATTCGAATTTTCATTTCACTGGAGAGTTGCTTGCAATGCCATATTTTCCTTATGATGTCAAACGTTCCTTTCGCCTTAGAAAGCCTTGCCTCTACGTCCCATTTTGCTCAACCATCAGGTGTAATTTGGCTGCCTAAATATTTGAATTTCTTTAGCTCCTCGACTTCCACACCGCCGATTTGTTAATGTTCTCGATTTTAAATATTCTACCGGATTCATTTTGCCTTCTAGGCGTTCTTTTGCAGATGAGTTTGCTCCGCATATTTCTGCAAGTCGTTTTATTTAGACAGCATTTGTCTTCCGTTCGTGAAGTTAAGTACGATATCATCCGCATATGGCACATCGTTAAGGTGTTCTATCGAATGGTGCAGAATACGCCTATTTGGGACTTCGTATATACTCATTTGCAAGGAAACCAAAAATATGATCGAAAAAAACACGTTTTATGAGCATTAAATATGCAGTTAAAACTCGAAAATATGCCCTGAAAATTATTAAAAATATGCCCCCAAAAAATCCAAAATTGCTCATTTGAAAACAAAATATTCAGCAATTTAAATTCATTTGAAAACAAAATATTCAACAATTTAAAAAAAATAATCCTAAAATTGTAATCGGTAAAGCGGGCACCATAGTATTTATAGACGAATTTTCGAGATTTTACCCAATTTGGAAACGATGGCCAGTCATGGGATTACAAATCCAAAGTTATAATATGAAGTTAAAATTCATATGAGTTATTTGTGGCGAATATTATCTAGATATTAATATCCATATGCGATTTATTGTCTTAAATGGATTATAGAGATTGTTTATTAATGTTGACATTTAAAAGGAAGTAAAAGCTATTTATAGGTGGGAGCTTTAGGCAAATGCGAGCTGATTCGAAAAGAACTGACTTTGCAGTAAAATATTTTTGCGGTGAATTTAATCTAAATACCAAAATATAATGAGATGGTTTACGGGCACAAAAAGTCTAATTTGGAAAGAAGTTTTTATGGTTAATATGTTAAATTATAGACCGATTCTCAGCATTGACATAGACTTCGTTTTTATTAAAGGGTGATGTTTTATGAATTAAGTTTTTCGGGCTATCAGCACTGGTTGGTAATTGTGTCAAACTACATCTGTGAAAGTGAAAAGTGTTCAGTATACTCTGCCATTTCATTATGGAGAAACTCACAAACGAGCAACGACTGCAAATCGTTGAAATTTATTATCAAAATTCGCTCGATGGAAATCCTCTGTTTTATCGAAAAATTGTGTTCAGCGATGAGGCTCATTTCTGGCTAAATGGATACGTAAACAAGCAAATCCGCATCTGGGGTGAAGAACAGCCAAATGCCGTACAAGAGTTACCGATGCATCCCGAAAAAACGACAACCGTGGAAGAAACGTTACCGTCAACGGCGAACGATATCGAGCCATGATACGCGACTTTTTTTTTGCCCCAATTGCCTGAGTTGGACTTGGTTGATATGTGGTTTCAACAAGACGGTGCCACATGCCACACAGCTCGAGAAACAATGGACATATTGAAGGATGAATTTGGTGAGCAGTTTATCTCCCGAAATGGCCCTGTAAGTTGGCCGCCAAGATCATGTGATTTGACGGCTCTTGACTATTTCTTGTGGGGTTATGTGAAGTCGTTAGTATATGTGGATAAGCCAAACACGATTGAAGAATTCGATTAAAACATAACACGTGTTATTCATGGAATACATGCCGAAATACTCGAAAAAGTGGTGCAAAATTGGACCTTGCGAATTGGCCATTTAAACCGTAGCCGCGGGCAACATTTAAATGAAGTAATTTTTAAAAAGTAAATGGCAAAGACCAATTTATCGATTCCAATAAAAATTTTTAATATATATGATGCAAATTTGAGTGTTTTATTAGATTTTTAAAAAACTGCGGTTAAAAAATCACCCATTACAAATTTAATGTATTTACCAAATTTGATTAAATTATCTAAGAAATTGCAACTTGTACTTTGCGCACAAAGTTAAGATGGACATCGTTAGATCACTTTAAAGTTTAACCAGTGATTCTGAGTCGGTCGATAAACTAAAAGATTGGTCCAGATTTCTATGAATTACATTGGCAAAAACGTATATAATTGATTTTATCTTCTATATATATAAAAATAAGTTGTCCTATATTCGTAATTTTATAACCCCTCAACCGATTTTCAAACGAGTACATGCGTTGGAAAGGTCTACTTTTACTGATCGTTTATAAAAAAACCATCGAAAAATTTCTCCAAATATGCCTTGTACGCGCAGTTTTATGATGATGTGTTTTCTATATATAAAATGTATTATTTTCCTTATGAGAATAACATTAATTTTTCATTCATTTTTTGTGGAAATGGCAATACTAGAAATGTGGTTTACCACCAAGCTCTGCAATAATTTTTTTTCTTTTTGAAGTTCTTACTTTAAAAAATTTATATTATTTTGCACTTCTTTTTCAGGAAAATGTCTATTCTTTGTAGAAAATTTAATTTTTAATACAAAGCCGTAATCGTATGTTATTGTATTGTCCAGCAACGCGGGCAGGGTTACTCTAGTATAAATATAAAATTTGAAAGTTTAAAAAAACATTAATCTTTAAATATTAGAGTAAAAATAAAAAGCAGAAAGAAATTGAAATCAGAAAAACCAGAATTTTTAAAAAAATTCAATTTTTTTTTTATTTGCTGCGAAAGTTCTTGTAAGTCTCAATTTACACGTTTCATCTTTTGATGCTCAACTTCTTTTCAATTCCCTTTTGAAGATGCCATTATGTTTACACACAGCAACCGATTTCAACTTTTTAAAGCGAACCAAAGATAGAAAGAAAAGAAAAAAATTTACATGCAGCCATTGTTTTGCATATACCTACGAATGAGAACACAAAGCGTACTGCCCGAGTACAGGCATCTCCGTTACAACCCCTTTCCTTTCTGCTCCCTCTCCTTAAAACACAAGAGTTGAGCATCAAAAGATGAAACGTGTGAATGTAGACTTAGCATCTAAAAAACTTTTACATGTATCAAAAAGGCAAAATATGCGCTATAAACTCAAAAAAATGCTGCAAAAATGCTCTTTTAACTAAATAATGCAAAAAAGCTGTAAAAGATAAAATATGCAAAAATATGCACTAACAAATCGATGTCAAAATTCATAAAAAGCTCTAAAACGGATAAATATATTCGTATTTATTTCTTCGGCCAATTAATTATTAATTTTCAGTTTATTGTTCCTTTTAAGCTAATAAGACCTCATGATATTGATGTAAATCAAAACAAATTTATTACATTTTACCCGACGTTTACTCACTTTTTTGGTGACTTTCAAGGGTCGCAAAAATTATATATTATTTTACATTAAAAACATCAGATAATTTTCACGACCCTTAAAAAAGTCACCAAAAAAGTGACGAAACGTCAGGTGAAATGTAATAAATTTGTTTTGATTTACTTTAATATCATGAGGTCTTATTAGCTTAAAAGGAACAATAAACTGAAAAAGGATAAATATATTGTTTCTGCCTTCATTGGTCACACAAGGAAAAACATGCAATTGCATATTTTTGGTTTCCCTGCTAATTTGCAACGTTCATCGATTACAACCAGGAAATTAACGGTGAGAGAAAACATTCTTGTCGAAAAAGTCATTTATAAATTGAAGGTTAATTTGATTAAGACTTTGACAATAAAGTCGCAAAAGTTCCCCTCATTATTAGTTTCGCATAGTTAAGATCTTTCTAAGATTTTTTCCTGTGACTTTGATTAATATTTTGTGAGCTTTCGCTCGAATTTATTTTCAGAAGTCCTTTCAAATACACCTAAAGAAAAATATTGGATGCGGTTAAATTCGGCGCTCGTGAAAAATATTGCTGCCCCTTGTCTCCCTCTTGTTCAAACAAATTTTCGATATTCTACGGTTTATCGACTTCATCATCAAATAAATTTGGACTAATAATCCTTTCGGAATATATTTCACACTAAACTAAATGAATAACCCTACAATTTTCCGTTGCCCATTTTCTGCAATTTTGTTTATTAACAAAGCAATTAAATCGAAAATGAGCTTGTCACTCATAATCAAATTGTGTATGAAGACCATAACAAGCATTTTAAATTAAGTACTTTGTTGAAGAGTATACTTTTCTTTTTTAGATTTTTGATGTTTTCTTAAAAATAAATGTTTAGAAATAAAATATAATTATCAAATAAAAAAAAATTTAGATCGTTTTTTGTATCACCCTGTACATCAATATTCTGCTTGTTAAACATCAAAGTGTTAAACAAATTAAAGGTTTCAAACGTAAACAACAACAAGGTAAAGGCGGTAAAGTTTAAGTAACAAACACATGAATACAGAGACACATTGACAGAAGCCTTAACCCATACCAATAAACACACTAATACACAGAGTAATACATTCTCCAAAATGGACTACAAAGTCAAAACGTGAAATAGACATTCTAACATTTAATATAATTTGCATAATAACTAAAAACTACAAAACTAGGAAACAATGAACAATAACAGAAAGGATGAAAAGGGAATGCGAGGGTTACTTGAAAAGGCTATGACTGCTCTCTTCGTTTTTTGTTTTTTAGTTCTTATGAAATGAACCATTGACTTAGTTTTCGATTAATATCTTCTTTTCTATGACATTATGGTAATAAAGTCTCTACCATTTGGCAGAAAATGGTCCCGCCTCAAAGTCATTGTTGCAATTGAAGCAAAGCCGCGAATAACGTTGTAAAAGCCACTTTTTGCAAAAACTGTTTTTTTGCAGATTACCGGTAACATTACTCTCTTACATTGTTTGAACATCAAATCACCCAAAATTATGCGCTATAACGCCTTCAAAATGCGGTACAAAGAGTCAACCAGTGGAAGAACGTTGTAAGTTACTAACAAAATGATACAAACGAACATACATATTTTATACAAACATACAACCTTTAGCTTGAGGTCTATTTAAATACAATTATTTATTATGTGGGTGAAGATAAATATGTCGAACTAAATATGTTTCGACGTAACATCTTACGTCTTCACATATTTCAAATACGTTTTTCGCATTTGGGACATTTTTCCAAATATGTTTTTGACAAGCTTTTAAATATGTTTTCGTATTTGTGACATATTTCAAATATCAAATTATTAAATACATACATACATATGTATCTTCGTATTTGTTACATATTTAATGAATTTTGAAAGAACTTAAAAAATTTATTGCAAATACAATATGTGGACAAACTGGAAGACCTTACAGGATGGGACATACCTCATTTTAAAGCTAATTACGTCTAAATTTGTAATCTATTTTGCTGAAAATTTTCAAAAATCCCTCAGAGAATCACTACTAGTACATCTGAGAACTTACAAAATTTTTTAAAAATAGCCCAGAGGTTTTTTTCTCCAAAAGCAAAATAGATTACAAATTTAGGCGTAATTAGCTTTAAAATGAGGTATGTCCCATCCTGTAAGGTCTTCCAGTTTGTCCAAAATTTTCAAAAATCCCTCAGAGAATCACTACTAGTACATCTGAGAACTTACAAAATTTTTTAAAAATAGCCCAGAGGTTTTTTTCTCCAAAAGCAAAATAGATTACAAATTTAGGCGTAATTAGCTTTAAAATGAGGTATGTCCCATCCTGTAAGGTCTTCCAGTTTGTCCACATATTGTATTTGCAATAAATTTTTTAAGTTCTTTCAAAATTCATTAAATATGTAACAAATACGAAGATACATATGTATGTATGTATTTAATAATTTGATATTTGAAATATGTCACAAATACGAAAACATATTTAAAAGCTTGTCAAAAACATATTTGGAAAAATGTCCCAAATGCGAAAAACGTATTTGAAATATGTGAAGACGTAAGATGTTACGTCGAAACATATTTAGTTCGACATATTTATCTTCACCCACATTTATTTATTTTATTTTTTCTTTAATCCGATAACAATTTAAAATTTCAGATTGTTTTTTTTTCCTAAAAAAAAAAAAAACAATAAAAGCGTGACAAAATATCATATTGGAATAAAACTAACACTTTTGGCCAAAAAAAAGCAAAAATTTCCTATAGTGCATTGACTGAAAAATGGGGTAATAGTTTAATGTTTTTATCACGTAAACAAATGTATTAAATAATCTAAGGAAATTAAAATTAAACAGTTTTCCTTTTTGATTTTGAAATTTAGATTTTGCCGATAAATTTTTTAAGCAGCCTTTTTTTTAAAGATATCGTTTTCTGTGGTGCCTAATACACAAACATATAAAACTATTTAAAATTATTTTATTTCGAAGAAAAAATCAGCAAATCGGTACTTTGCCAATTTTGGAACAAAAAATCGTCAAAACGACGATAAGTCGTCAAATCTGGTAGCCCTATTTTTATTATGTATATTTCTTTCGTTGACGTTTCGCTTGCATTTGACACTTAATTACTGGAAGTATTCCAGTTAAAACAGAATGTGTGTTGTCTGTTCTCGCATTCAAATACAGAAACACTTTTTTCTCACAAATCGAGAAACGATGGAATTTTTTATCAAAAATTATTTTCGGGAATAAAATATTTATTATTAATTAATTAATTTATAAATGCTGTGCTAATAATCCCAATTTTTGAATAAAAACACTGAAATTTTTTGTTGTGAGAAAGCTAGTTTCTATGCGCATTTCGCATTTTTTGTTTCACACTTAATGTGAGAAACTTTGCGATGCAAGAAATACAGAAACGAGCTAGAGATTGGCAGATCTGTCTTGCCATCAGCATTTTGCATACATGAATTTTCTGCCATGTTGTTGCAGCACTCAGTCGCACTATATCTGTGTCTGTATGTAATTTAAAGGAAAATATTTTTGTGTTGGTTGGCTGTTGAACACTGCATAGAATTGAAATCTGTCCTAATCCTCGTCAAATATCTTCTACATGGAAATTGTGAAGAATATTTATCAGAATGCTGTCAAACTTAAATTTGGATGAACCTACTTAACGTTGACAGGAAGCCAAAAATCACGATTGTCCAATACAGTGGGCAAAACGTCCAATGCTTTGAGGACTGTACAATAAAAAGCATCTTCCCGCTAAAACTTAACATAACAGTTTGCGCAGCCTGTTCTGTAGCGATCACACACGATCGTTTACTACAGTTTAAACGATGCCACCCTTTTTGGGAAATTTTGTTATAGCCTCCGTTAGTTGAAACATCAACATCATTTGTATATGCTCTGCTTTAAGAGTCTCTTAATATTCTTGTCATTTGCAAAAATTTTAAATAGAAGTCCTTCAAAAACAAGAAGAATAAAAGTTTCTGACATTTGAGCAGTAAAGAGAATGAGAGTTAATGAAAGAATTACAATACAAAAGCCATCACACGTATATAAACGTTAAACAAAGTTTAAAGGATTTTGTTGTTAAACTCGGCTGCATTTAAAATGTTTGTATATTCTTCACTTAAATACCAACAATCAACTAACAAAACATTCACAAACCACACTTGTAATTACCCGGTAGTTTTGAAGATGTAAATTTTACTGTTTATGGTATAAACACAACTGGAACAAACGACGAAAATTCGTTGTGTAAATTCGTTAATTGAGCCGCAATAATTAATAAAGTGGTAATTAGATTTATATGGTATAAATACATATAAAATAAAAAAAATTTTTATATAAAAATTACTATTATATAATAAACACGTAAGAAATTCTAATAAACACCCTGTCTCAATTTATTCGTCGTTCGTCTGCAGAAGAAATATAAATAAACATATCGTAGAGTTCGTTACGCACGACGGATGTCGGTCTACGCAATGGGTGTGTGTATTTTCATATACACTAATGTATTCTATTTCTGACGACGAATATTCGTTGCGAATAATTCGTCGTTCATCCCAGTTGTGTTTCTAGCATTACTCCAGGTATTTTTCTAGTTATATTTTGACTACTAAGCAGTGATGCGAAACGTGGCACAATTGGGTAGTTTTTGGCACTTTTGAATGTTTGGTGGCCATGTCCAAATTTATTTTGGCCCTCTCAGGTCAAAATTCAACAAACAACTTAAATCGCCAATGTAATTTTCTCACTATTTCGAACACTACTTTTATTTACGAAATAGTTTTGCTTGTTGAGGACCAAATAACACAAGCGGTTTGATCTAAAATCAAATGAAGCTGGTTTGCATGAAAATCAAAAATTTTAAATATTTACAAAAACATTTTGTTGTGCTTGTCATGAAAGGCGAGTGGAGAAAATAAATGACATTGCAGTTGATCCATGATCCAGGCAATTTTTGTTGCAGCAATTCTTGGTTTTATTGGTGCGACAGGTGGAAAAATTTGTTTGTTTGGTACTCATGTCACCAATAACATCACAAATTACTGCAACAAAAATTACAGGTCTGGACCATGACTAAATAATCAAGGGACGAAGGATGTGTCAAAAAATTGACCGGCCCTTTTGAATTTGTGGATAATAAAAATATTTGCTTTAAATAGTCTGAATAAAAACCATTTCATTACTTCTGATTTTCTCTCAAATTGCTTACTGCAGTTAATTACCCTTATAGTAGTTGGCTTTTTAGTGGCGAAAGTTAGGCGTTTCTTAAAAATGGTATCGTGGTGCGCAAAAACGACAAAAAATACGACACTGTTTACAAATCTATTACAAAAAAGGTTACTGTGGGTAGCGTATTTGTTGCAAAAACTGTCGTTAAGTTTTGTAATCCCGACTGCGTATATTTGCCAGTGTTCGAAAATAAACATTAAATACTGTTCTTTAGTGTTCGGTTCGGTAGATATGTGGAAAACACAAATGCTAATAGTTTTTGTGTAGTAAATCATAAAAAAATAATCGAACACAAAAAAATTCGAATGCAAAAATTATGCTGAACTTATCGATCTCAACAAAAGGTTGAGGACATTTAATTGCGTTCTGGTACATTTTTAAAACCACAAACTTCGTTGTGTTCGGTTCAGCACATAAGTGTTTGTTTGTTTCAGTTGTAATTAGCGCTCTTTTGGCTGGTAAATGAACCAAAAATTGTTTACTATAACAAAATACTTCTACGAAAGAAAAAAACAAATAGCGGGCAAAAAAATTTTACACTCACAAAACATGGACGCAATACACACACAAGTTTTTCGTGCTGTGGTCGTTGCTAAAATTTTTGTTTGCTCATTCCTTTATCAATGTAAAAAAGAAACACTATAGAACATTAAAATATAATGTATGTGTACAGAACGACTACAATTCTTCTGTTTTATAACGAAGAACGGAGCACTATATAACGTTCGTTGCTTTCTTGAAAATAGTTATGAATGGTATTAAGAATTGTGTATTAATACACAAACACTTAAATAAAAATATACCGTTTCAGGGTGTGTGAGAGCCGTGTGCTATATAATCAGCCTAATTGTGGTTGTCGTTGTCGTATACGACTGTGTCGTTTTTTGTAATAGATTAAAGTAACACACAACCTGTGTTCTGGAATAACGTTTTAAAAGCCGCTTGCGTAGTGGAAAAACGTTTTGAATGACATCGCGATTGTAGATATGAAACGTTTTTCCACTAAAAAAAAAGTTATAAACTTAAATTTAGCATGTAATTTAAAATTCGATTTTCTTGATATTTTGCATAAAAGTTTTTATTGTCATTATTTTTGATAATCTAAAAAGAAAAATTAAAAAATTGTAATCCTGCCTGTTAAAAGCGTTTTTTTTGCTCTCCTGAAAAAAATTTATTTTGTAACTTACAACGTTATTCGCGGCTGTGCTTCAATTGTTTTCTGTAGATTTATTATCAAATTGGTTCTTTGAGATCTACGCAGATTCATTCCTTTAAATACATTTTCTGTTTGTCAGGCGATGTATCGCCTTATCGAAAACATTCGCACAATCTGCAGGGTTGCGCCACATTATAAAATTGTGATAGTGTGCGATAATACAAGTTTGTAAACAAGCTCATGTTTATTTATGTTGCGACATACAGCTTTCATATATGTCAAAGAGTTTCATTGAAATTTCGCTTTAAATTAATGTTAATCATACGCCCTCTTGTCACTCGTGTTGTTTTTTTTTCTACTTCTTCCGACCGACAAATCAAAACATCAAAAGAACAAAACAAGTAAGAACGACAACAACGTAACATTTTCATCATCTTCGTTGTTTTTTGTCGTCACCCCGTTATCGTCATTAACAACTACAAAATGCTTCTTCATATTAACAAGTGTAAACAACTTTATGGTTTTAATCAATGTTGGTTATTTAAGCTTATGCATATCGTTTCCAAATACACTAATACACACACAGTGGTACTTAAAATTTGCCTATGTGGATGTGTGTGTGTGTGTTTTTTGTGTAGTTTTGTTTGTCTCATTAAGTTGAGAGTTTTGATTTCTTTGGTTAACGGGAAATACATTTCCATATGATCACATGCAAACTACACATACACAAAATGTACTTAAGGATACAAGGTAGTTAATCTACAAAGATTTGGGAACGTTTGAATGTATGAAGTGTGCAAGGTTTTAATGTCTTGTTTATTTTTTCGTTAATTTCCACTTAACATGTGTAAACTGACATACACAAGGGACCATAGCAAAGAGTTGCCAATTGCCAAAAAAGTAAAAAAAAATCAATATGGTGAAAATAATCCTTATTTCTTATTTCCTGTCGTTTCCTTTTCCCCAAAGATTTAAAGAGTCACTTGAAATAATGTTTAATCTTATCTTTAAAATATGTAGCCAACATATTTTATTCACAATTTTATCATCCTTTTTGGCAACCCATTAAAAAGAAACTCTTTCTACTCTTGAGTAGTAATCATGTTGTTTTTTTGTGCTCATAAATTTCCAGCGAATTGTACTTCTCTAGCTAATTTTTTTTTCTGTAGCCACAATTCGCTTGTGAATTGCTTTTATGTCAAATTAGCTCGTGATTTTATGCTTTCATGGCTTTAAAATCATATCGCATACAAGCTGGATTAGCGTTGGCATCAGCCAACGTCATCAGCATGTTGCATACATGAATTTTCTTGAATGTTGTTGCAGCACTTAGTCGCACAATATCTGTGTCTGTATGTACGGTAAAGGAAAATAATATTGTGTTGGTTGACTGTTGTACACTGCAATGAAATGAAATGTTTCGTGATGTTCGTGAAATGTCTTCTACACGGAAATTGTGAAGAATTTTCAGGGAACTTCAGCAAAAATAAACAACATTTTTATTGCATTTTAGTTAATTGGAGCATAAAGTTTGTTTTTTCAAATTTATTTTGCTGCTTTTGTTTCGCTATTTATACATGTTGCTAATGAAGAAGACCTTAACTAAACAAACGGTCATAATTTAACGTAATTTTTATAAAATTTAAATTAAATAAAATACAGATTTTATATCAGCTTTCTTTTGCTGGGTAATATTTTCCACAGGTAGAGTATAATTTCAACGTTCTTAATTTAATTTTGTGCTTAAAATATGCAAGATACAAAACAAATTTCGTCTTTAGTTTTCTCGTTTCTTGTTTCGTTTTTATAAGGATGAATTTCAGGCTGTGCTTAAATTAATATATTTTATTTCTACTTTTGTTTATTTACTAAAAAAAAAAAAAAAAAAACAGAATTTAAATTTATTACGTTTACAAATTTTTGTTTACTTAAAAATATTCTTAAATACACAAACGTACATATAGATTTCTACTTTTGGAAGGAGTTTTCATACAGGGGGCTCGTTGGATGTGCTAATGCCTTTGCTTATTACCTTTGGACTTAAGAAACCCAATAGGGAAATAAGAGAAATCTAAGGTATTATTTTTTCCAGTTAAGCATATTAATATTTAAATTTGATTCAATAAAATTTCGATTACTTTTTGAATGAGAAGCTCTTCGTTTTCAAAAACAATATATTAACATCCTTTACATTAGTATTTTGCATATTTTTTATTTTATGTATTTTCCAACAAGTTTGTGCAACATCGTTTTCTCCTTCAATAGGGTAAACAGTCTTCATCAATACCCAGTAAAAAATGTGATCCAAAAAGAGCAGGTTTTATGTATGAATTCATACCTCAAATCGCTTTAAACCTGCTGATGGGATGCCTGATTTTTGTATGGGGTTCCCGGTTTGGAGGACGTTTTTCTGCTGACAATAAGCGCTTCTTTTAACATAATAAAACATGCAAATAAAGCACTCCTTAAATGCTTTTTTAAGGGCTAACAATATTAACATATTCATAAATTTTTTGCTTTTACTGTTTTAAATGCCTTTTTTCAAGCATTTTCGTAAACCATAATATATTTTTATTTTTTTTCGCTTTAAAACCTTCTTCGTTGTCAGCACTAAAATAGCAGCTTTTTTTGTATATTTTTTTCGATATCATTTACTGTTGTGTAAGAGCTCTCTTATTGAAGCGCTCGATTATGGGCTTTTTCTTTTAAGTGCTTTAAAAAAGACAAATTTTTTTTACTTGGTAGAAATAATATGTTTTGATATAATCACTGGCAATTTATTTGATATGGTTGCTGAAAATTTTTTGGCCCCTTAATAGGGATGGGCAAATTGAAAAATATATCGATATATATCGTATCGATATTTTTTAAGAGTATCGATATTTAGTAATTAAAAATATCGATGTATCAATGTATCGAACGTATTAAGCTGAAATTATTACCAAATAAAATAAAAACTTAATATACCCATGTCAATACATATTTACATTTGTACAAACATAACTTTTTATTGTTTCTTTTAATTTCAAATTTATTGCCTGTCCCTCGATTTCGAGCGAAACTTTCATTTGTTTAACTTTTATTTAAAACAAAAACCAATTTTAAAATTTAGTTTTCAAGGTAAGTTAAGCGAACGAAGTTTTCGTTTGAAATCGAGGGACCGGCAGTTAATTCTACAATAAAAAAAAATTCAAAGAAAAAGTAAAGAATACAAAAAAATGTTTAATTATTCGCCATATGAAATTAAAAAAAAAAAAAAAATTAGTTGGGATTATATAATGCCGGATTATATACTGCCAGTAAACGAAACTTGTGACACATTCTATGCAAGTAAACTGTGCAATTTTTTATTTGTAATGTATACATAAATAAGAACATGCTCAAATAAAAAAAAAATAACAAAATATTTTTTTTATTATTAACATTCCAGCTTTCATGAGTCTATTGCTGCGAATACGCCATAATTAATGCGATTCTTTGCATAATTCTAAGAACCCTTTTCAGAATATTTTTTCCCGCACTTATTTTTTTTGTTGCCATCTCTTAAAAAACCCAGACAAAACTGAACTATGTAATCTATGAAAATGTGTAGTTAAAAAACATATGATGCAATTTTTAAAAAACAACAGTATTGCAAGCAGTTGAGCAACGGTTAAAATGTTGAATTTTATTATAAAGAGATCTTAAAAGTTTTGAATTCGATGGTCGTAGATAAATATCGATGTATGGGTATTTTTAATATCGGCGATATATATCGATTATATATTTTTTTTTAAATATCGATATTTTGATATATCGATATTTATTGCCCATCCCTAAACCCTTATACACACTTATTGTTACCGTCACTATGTTAAGATTGAATAATTATCTGATATGTCCTTCGAAATAATCGTCGTAGATAAATATCGATGTATCGATATATGGGTATTTTTAATATCGGCGATATATATCGATTATAATTTTTTTAAATATCGATATTTTGATATATCGATATTTATTGCCCATCCCTAAACCCTTAAACACACTTATTGTTACCGTCACTATGTTAAGATTGAATAATTCTCTGATATGTCCTTCGAAATAATGTTATCTTTGCACACAACTATGTACAGTTGGCCGTGAAACATTTATGTGATTGAAATATGTATGTTACGTATACCGGAACCGATATATCGGCGATATTTAAAGTTTGTCGAAATATCGATATTGGCGTTATTTTGCTGTCTATACGACGGTACTCCTTAAATTTTTTTAGACTTTTTTGAACAAACAATTTACCCCCATAAAAAATATTTTTGATTAATAAAAGAAATTAATTCATAGAAAATTCGTTTCATAAGCCGCAATAAACCTAAAATATTTTTTATGAATATCGGGGTTAATTTTTAATGGTTATTTTTTGCAAACCAACTAATTGAGCTGCCTTAAGAAGAGCGGAAAGCATTTCTTAGACATGAAAATTCTATTGCCAGTAAATTTTCAACAAAATAAACCGACTGAGCGCTATAATCGAATAAGATTTTTCAGCCATGTGGTGTTGAGTTTGCATTTCAAAGGCTTGTTTCTTATAAACCAATGCGTATTCACTTTTCAGGTGGCGTTAAAATTATAGCTGAACTATTGTTGTATATAAATTAAAGGTCTGCATGTATAACTTCATTCATGAACATACTGAAATGTTTATTCAATGAAGTTCGTATTCAAATAAAATTCAGACCACTGAACAAACTGTTGTTTTATTCGTGCTACTAGCAAACACATTTCGTTTCATGTGGCAAACACAAAGACTTTGTCCAATGAAACGACTTTTGTTTCACAGTTTTCACTCTCTCTCATTTTTTTTTATATAAATACTCAATAGCAATGTTGCCACTTAGTAAATTTATGTAATTTTTTCTTTTTTGTTACCTTTACAATAATATATGTAATTTGTAAAGCATTTTTTAAATTAAATAAAAATTGTTTTCCTAACAACTTTTTTATGTACTTCCAAGCAAAACACATTGCTAAAAAATGTTTTTGAAAATAATATGAAATTTTTTTGAAGTGTAAAAATTTACATTAAAAACAACTAATTTACATTGAAAACAAAGTCAAATATGTATTATTTTTATTATTTTAATATAAATGTACTTCCTTATCTTGTTGCTTTTACTCTTCATGGTTATTTTAGTTTTTTTCTTATCTTTCCTAATGTTTTTCATTTCTTTCAACTGGCAAAACCGACTTTAAAATAAATGTGTTTTTCCATGAACTTATTCGACATTTATTCAGTGGTTGTTTCGTTTCAGAGTTGTTAGTATTTATATTCTCTTGTTTAAGTAAACAAAAAAACTGCATCTGACTCGTCTCTTAAATTTCGTGTGTTTGTTGCTTTCATTTCGTAGTTATTCATTTTATTGAATACAAACGAAGCAAATACAAAATTATAATGAAAGTTTCATGAACATCATTATTAAGTTTCATGCAGATGTTTAATGTAAATATATCGCAAATAGGATTAATTATACACAGAAAAAATTCTCGCAATGTTTTTTTTTTAAATTAAACCATTAATCAAAAATAAAATCAGTTTTATTTAAAAATTTAATCAAGTGATTTACACTTTTGCTTTTTTCAACAACAACACTTTAGAAAATGTTGTAAATATCAACAAGTTTTTAATTGATACCATTAATTTGTTTACTGGTGCAAGTTGAATTTAATATTTTAATTCATATGACAAATTTTTAATTAAAATCAATTTTTATTTTTTTCTGTGCAGTTATTCAGCAAAAACCATACAATTTGATAAATTAAAGATTTTTGCTTCAGCGATGAACTGGGTAGATTTTAATAAAAAATGGGATATAGGATGGCGAAATGCAGTACAGTCTGCTGAAATAACTGGAAAGATTTGCAGCTCTTAAAGCAATTCCACGTAATTTCAGCATTTTTGGCCCTCCAATAAAACTATATTTAACGAAAACTTTTAAACATATTATGGCAAATTTAACCATATTATTGACACTGGCAATCATACTATTAGTTTTAAATTAGATAAATTAGTCCTACATCAAGAAGCCACAACAAGCAAATGGTTGGCGCTAAACGTGTTATGGGGCTTGGAAAAAAGTTAACATCAAAAGCTTTTTGCATATCGTCGCGTTTCGTCTTAAAACACGTTAGCGAAAACGAAAAAAGCATAATAATTTTTTAAATATGGACTTGAAAACAAAATCTTTTTTGACATATCGTGGACTTGTGTAGAAAAATTTTTTGAAAAAATTCATTACGTTTAAGTAACAAAAGCTAAATTTGCCTCTTACGAGTTTTCGGCGCAAACAGAAATTTTGCAAATTAAATTAAATTCTTAGTTGATTTTTTCTTATTAATTTTTATTTTTGTTAAAAAATTAAATCAGGTACCCCTTTTCACTTTATTTAAAAAGGGAATTAAGCACAACAAACAAAATCTTCTAATAAACATAATATGTTTAAAATTTTCTTTAAAAATAGTTTTGTTGGAGGCTTGGTAATTTTTATTGAAACAACAATAAAAAAAAACTCTAATTTGTTTTTGTTTTCAATATAAAATATGTAGTTTGAAAAAACAGGCGGTATGACTCTACTTTCAAAAAAAAAAAAAAATATGTTTTATGCATCCCACCGTGAACATTTTCGTTTTCGAAAACAACGCAAATTCGGCAAATTGTATATTTTTTCCATACATTTACGAGCAAAGATATAAGCTTGAACCATTAAATAAAAAGAGTTGGGTTCTGTCCTAGAAGTTAAAACTCTATAGGTATGCGTTAACCCCTTATGCCCGTAATTTCTACGAAAAGAAAACTAGCTGTTATAGAAATCTATTGTGTAAGAGCTTTCATATTTTAAAAGATAACTAAAGGTAAAAATACGTATGTGAACTAAACGTTGAAATAGGTAAAAATAACTGTTAGGTACAAACACGATCAGCCTTCTTTTTGTAGAAATTACGGGCATTAGGATCGGAAAACGAATTTTGGCTCTGACGGTTTTTGGTACGGGAGCCAGCCATGGTTAGATATCGAGATAGAGCTTTGGCATACAGGAAAAAAGTTGTATTTTATTGAAATTATGGGGTCTCGAAAAGCATTTGTGCTGTATAGGATATATAGTTTTAAAGTTACTCGAAGAAAAGTGTAGTTTTTACCAAAGTTGCTGACTTTGAGGGCCTGGCGCCGCACCTAAAATGCTTCGATTGGGGTTTAACTTTCCACTATTTCTTTTTATCTCAAAAAACAAAAAAAAAAGTTGGTTAAGTTTTTAACATTTAACATTTAAATATAAACACCATTCTATTTTGCATGTAAATGTAATTTAGAATGGCGTCTACGAGGTTTTCGAAATGGCTTTAATTTTTTTTAAATTGTCGAATTGGAGTGCAATCGGTTGGCAAATATTATTTTCTTCCATTAAAACCAAAATGTAATTTTCTAAAAAATGGCCCTTGCATGGATAAGGATGCAACCCGAAGATATATAACTTTGTGTACTGGTGCAGTTCTGAAAGTACTCAATATTACAAACGTCTCCGTTTTCTATTGGGTATATCCTGTGGTTGCCTTTGATAAAAAAAAGATGATTGCAAAAAGGGATGAATGTTCATAGTTTGGCTTTAACATATAAATACCAATACATCTATATTTATATACATATTAATATTCTTGTTTGATTTGCCTTTTTTGTTGTTGTTGAAACTACCTCCAGCTTATTGTTGTTCTGTTGTTGTACGAGTATGTTGTATTTCTTTCTATACAAATCCTTTTTTCTAGCCACACATACTGCAGTCATTACGTTTTAAGACAAGCCACACCAGCCAGCCAACCAAGCAACAACTACAACACTGCTGACCAAAAGCAAAAAAAAAACACAAAGAAAAATTTTTTTTAAAAAACAAAAAAACATACAAAAAGCAGCAATAAGTTGCAGCAACATTTACCCAATACTCGTCGGTTGTATCAACACATCACACTTATTGTCAGGACGGGCAGGCGGGCAAGCATTCATTGCAGTATAAGTTGTGTTGTGGCACATGAAACGATGCAGTGTGGTGCGGTATATTTTGTGGTTTTTGTTGAGTTCAGTACGGCATCTCAGCTTAACAAAAACAAAAACAACAGCACCCAAAGGAAGCCACATAAATGTCCTTGTTGTATTGTAATTTTACGGTTGCTTTATTTGTACGTGAAAGTTATAAATTTACATTTTTACGTGCAAAATAATTTGTATTCTCCTTCTTTAGAGGAGTTCAAAAACAGAATTGATTAAAAAAAAAATAATAAAAAAAAATCCTGAAAGAAAACTATTAAAACAATAACTTCAACTATAGTTAGTTGTGAAAGAAGAAATGAAAAAGAGGAAAGGAAGTTCAACTATTGAAAAAGGAATAATTCAAGCTGATTCAATGTTCCATTGTCAGTATTTCTTTCGCTGCTTTATTCTAACTTTTATTCATCCTGAATCAGCAGTAGAAAAGAGTTGGAAACAAGACAAAATTTAAAGTTTAAAACTCTGTTTAGCTTCTCTTTGTTTTGTTTTTGTTTGGTTCTTTTTTAATAAAAACTTTTCCATTTTGTTAAATAAAGCAGAATTTTTAATGTTTTTCAATTTGTTTTATACAGTTAAAAAGTTATTCGAAACTGTAAATGGATAAAATATAAATATTTTGTTTTTGAGCTTTGATACAGTTTAGATATTGTGTCAATAGAACAAAACGAAATTTTGTAAATGATTTAAAAGGATTTTAAAATTAGTATAATAAAATTTTTTTATTTATATTAATGCCACATCTTTCTGTTTTCTTTCTTTACAGGTAAATATAATTTTTTGTTTAAATTTTTGAAATGTAAGTAAAATTAACGAAATTTATTGATTGCTCCAACAAAAATGTATAAAAAACATTCATTCGGCGCGCCGGATAAGAAACTTTTAGATAATCCAGGAATTTCCTTTCATTTATCTATTTGTCGAAGTACGACAAGTTTTGATAGGGAAGGATATTGTGTACAAACATTTCTAATTTATATGCAACAAATAGTATCGTAGGGCTAATTGGTAATTTTAAAAAATCTTTTGAATTTGTATTCAAAATGGATTCAAATTCGATAGAGTTTTGATCGAAGCGAAATACATAAAAATTCCCTAGAGTTATACAATAAAAGTTAAAAAAAGCTCTAACGTACAAACGCATAACATTTTATAGTTTATAGTCATAATTCGGCACTTAATTGAGCATAATCAGCAGGCCTATCACAACTTCTATTGTCTAAGAATTAACCTTGCCCTTATACAAATATTCTTCTAGCCTAGCAACTTTGACAATATCACAGCGTCTTGAGTCTTCCTTCTAGTTATAGTTCTGAGCAGTTACATCACCCAAATTAGCTCTTCTTTCGAAAATCAATTTAAATGTGAGTAGCTAAAATTTAATATATGAGGAGTTCCATATCAAAATACCACAATTACACTTTTCAAAACGCAACAATTCCAACTTTGTTTTCTAAATAATTTAATAACTAACTGCCAGACAAACTAATTTATTTATGAATTTTTTTAGTTTAAATAAACTTTTTTACTTCATCAAGCCTTAAAAAGAGTCTCGATATGGCTTTTATTAATTTTTTTTTATATATATCCAAAAAAACTGTAATAGAGGAATTGTTGCGTTTTGTTATGGATTTCCTCATATGTAAGTATGATCCATTAAGGAAAAGTTATTACCAGGGCTTGGATTTTCATGCAAATGCATATTTGCAGTCGGTAATCCAAAATCAATTTCGATCTGTTATTTTGCCATACCAAAGGATTTGCAGGAAAATGGCATCGATTTGTTTTTGCAAATTTCTGCATATACTGTTATAAATGGATATAATTGCATATTTTGTTTTAAGTGCATATACTTTGCATTTTTTATTTTTGTGATGTATTTTAAATATTTTAAAAGAAATTTAAATCAAGTAAATAATATTTAATACTTATATATAGAAATATCTGACAAAATTAAACATAACTTGAATCTGTATTGCAAAAAAAAAAAAAAAAAAAAAAAATATATAGGATTTCATGAAATAAAAAAAAGTTGTAAGCTGATTTGATTTAATTTATGCAAAGAAAATTAAAAATTAATATTTTCCCATGAAACTGGCATCCTTTAAATATGCTCCCTTGACTTCCGTTGACGTTTTGAGCGTACATTTTCAAGGTATAAAAACTTTTTGCGTCCGAATAGACAGAGTTATGTTTTTGTTACTTTAAAAACTTTTAAATGCATATTTTCCATTTTATAGCGCATGTTATAAGCGCATATTTTTGGTTTTTTAGTGCATGAAAATCCAAGCCCTGGTTATTACAAACTCTAAGTTTTAATACAACATTTTTTTTTTAAAATAATCAAAAAGCTATGCAAAGTTCACATTAGTAAGCCAACACACTAAGCTTAAACATTTTTGCTGGGCTTAATATGTTGGTTAACTTATGTGTACCTTAATTTTTTTTTTTTGCATAAGGGGGTGGAAGTTAAAAGCTGAAATTCAACTCAGTTGAGTTGTAATTTCTTAATTTTTGTATTATGGTTTACAACTTTGCTATATTGCGGCGAACAAAAACATCAAAAAATTACAACTCATCACAACCAGTTGTTTTAATTACAACTCAACTGGTTTGAGTTGTAAACCGTAATAGGGACCTAAGGGTTTGCGTTTGAGTTAATTTAAAAATATTGGCCCTTGAATTATATTATAAAACAAAAATCATAAGTCCCCATACAAAAAAGAGTTGAGCCAGTCATCCTCTAGGATTAAAAATTAGTTGAAAAGAATTCTAGAAATTTTTTAAAATTTTTGCCACGCCCCTGGCCCACCCTTTTGGTTTTTTTGTCTACTGGGTCACCATTTGAGGTCCGATCATAATATATTGGATACAGTGATGCCAACTTAGTGCTTTTTGCACTATTTATGGTGCTTTTTGATGCTTTGAAACGCCAAAATTTTATTTCGAGTGCCAAACAAAGAAAAAGTACTAACTTGGTGCTTTTTCAATTTTTCGTTAGTGCCTTTAGTGCTTTTTATAGCATTTTTCTAAAAAATTTTTTAATTAATTATACAGCAATTTTATTAAGTGTAAAACAATCTTTTAGTATGGCAACTGTTTATTAAGCAACTGAACGAAGTTTTCATTTGTAATCGAGGGACCGGCAGTTAATTTTACAATAAAAAAAAAAAAATTCAAAAAAAAGTAAAGAATACAAAAAATTTTTATTTGTTCGCCATACGAAATCTAAAAAAAAAAAAAAAAATTTATTGGGATTATATAATGCCGGATTATATATATACTGCTGGTAACCGACACTTGTGACACATACTATTCCAGTAAAATGTACAATATTTTATTTTTAATATATAAGAAGATGCTCAAATAAAAAAAAAAACATTTATTTTTATTATTATCAAAGTTGTTTTTGGGAATACTATTATTTATTAAAAGATTTTGTTTGTTGTTCTTAATTCCCTTTTTAAATAATTGATAAAAAAAAAAAAAAAAATTTTTTTTATTATTAACATTCAAATTTTCATGAGTCTGTTGCTGCTAATACGCCATAATTAAGGCGATTCTTTGCATAATTCTAGGAACCCTTTTCAGAATATTTTTCCGCGCTTATTTTTTTGTTGTCATCTCTTAAAAAACCGAGACAAAACTGAACTGTATAATCTATGAAAATGTGCAATGGAAAAGCGCTGTTATTTTCTTAATATTAGTTAAAAAAAAAATATCGAGGCATAACCGCAAAAAAGCTTTAGCGACATCATTTTCAATTTTCGTTTTTTTTTTTTAACAAATAAATTTACTGGCAACACTTGCATCATCTCCAAAAATCTCATGGTCACAGGTCACATTTTATAGCAAAAACAATTTTAGCCTATTTCATACAAAATTTTACTGAAATATAATAAATAAAACCTTCTCCTGTAAAATTTTCTTTTTGTCGCTTGAGCTTTTTTTGCGGTAATGACTCGATATGATGCAATTCCTAAAAAACAACAGTATTGCAAACAGTTGAGCAACGTTTAAAATGTTGTATTTTATTATAAAGAGATCTTAAAAATATCGAATTCGATAGTCGTAGATAAATATCGATGTATCGATATATGGGTATTTTTAATATCGGGGATATATATCGATTATAATTTTTTTAAATATCAATATTTTTATATATCGATATTTATTGCCCATCCCTACTCAAAAGTACGACCCATTTTTCTTCTGCACAACAATTTTAAAATAAACCAAGTAGATCAACATACAAAGTCAGAATGAAACTTTATATCAATGAAGTATCTGGAATAGTAAAAAAGAGTTTTTACCACCCACCAAAATGTAGCACGTGTTTTTTTATATAAACCGTCTTTAAAAGTCCGTATCGCATATCGTTCTTTACGGCTTGAATGTCACTTAATTCGTGCTTCTGATGGCTTCATAATCCAACATCAATTTAGATTAAAATATAAAGTTCTGAAGTTATTTTATAATGATCGGACCTCAACTGGCGACGCAGTATACAAAAACTAAAAGGGCGTATCCAGAGACGTGGCAGAAAATTAAAAAAAGTGTTTCTGGAATTATTTTCAACAAATCTTTAATCCCAGGGGGTGACTGACTCAACTCTTTTTTCGAACGACCTTATTGTCCAACTTGTGCGCAAGGTCAACAAGGTTTCAATTTTAGAGATAATTTGATGAGATTTGTTAGATAGAATCCACTTTCCACGAGGAGCAAGTGTAGTAAAAATGGTAAGAGTCTATAATATCACGTCTATAAAAAATTTTACGTAGTCCCCATGCAAGTTTTTTTCCCGAAGAGAGTCTTTGTGACCATAAAGCGTCATATTATGTTGGCATTTAGATTTAATTTGGTCTAAACTTATTTTATTTTACTCCAATCTAAATCATCTTACCAAATTTAATACAAAAACTACTGCCGAAAACAGCTTTTAATGCCATAAATTCCTTATCGTCAGTTGATAATTGAATTGTCGTATGTGGATTTTTTGCGGTTTTGAGTTAAGATCGATTCCTTAGGTTTTCAGACCTGGTCTTTCATTTAGCGTAATAAGTTTTTCGATACCTCATACGGGTTTCGAGATATAGAGTGTTGAGTTTGTGGTATGTGGTATTTGCTGAAGGAATTTTCAAATTAAATGTCGTATGTAACTGCCACATACGACAAATTTCCATATAAAACGACCAAAAAATTAATTTATTATTTAAATGTCGTATGTGGATTTTATAAGAGTTCAAACTTTAAACTCAATTTACTCGAAACTATCGGAATCCACATACGACAATTAAATTATCAGCCGACGATATATGTAAACCCCCTCCTTAAAATAACTGAAAAGGCAAAAAATCTCATATAGATGAAGATATCTACATAATATTCGCCACTTAGAACATTAACAATTAGAACATTAACGTCATACCATAAATCTGTTCTTGTGGGTTCATGATTGCCCATGGGTCCCAAATGAGGCACACTCGCGAAAATTTGTCTCTCAAGTTCTGTGGTGTAGGGTATCATATGAACGGGCTTGACTGACTTAACTTTCTTACTTGTTTATTATTATTCTGAATATGGTGATAAATAGTACCATTTGTTGCTCATTATTACCTTAATTTTTTCACTGACACTTTTGGCAAACAAAAACGCCCCTAGACAATTACTCTTCAAAAATGTTGCACGTCTTGTGTTTTTATGCAGAAATCATATGTGTGTGTGTGTGCGTCTAATATTATTACTTAACAAATTTGGCTTCTGCCAAATTATTTTTAAAAGAACTTAATAACTAAAATGTACTCAAAACTTTTCTTCTGTTACTAAGTGGCAGAAATTCTTCTCTTCCAAACAACCTTGAACTTTGGTTTTTCTTTCTCGATATTGTGTATTCCAAAGAACAAATTGCTGACAGCTGTACAAATGTTCTTTCGATAGTGATAGTAAAATAAGTTTTTTATATTATAATATTTAACCAAAAATTCTATATGATTTTTTATTTTGCGACATATTTCCCAATAAATTTCTTATTTGTTTTTCAAATTTTCCTTTATTTTCTTTATTTCTTTGTGTCATCATCATTTACTATACAATTGTGCATTTGATATCACTTTAATATTCATACTTAATGTACCCAACAGGAAAAAGAAGGAGTACGGAGGCCTTCTCGCTCCATTACATACTCATATCTTTTTTACACACGTTGTCATTGCGGGGCAGGCCTTCCGCTCTCGCTTCTTTGGCAGATACTTAAGAATGGCTACTGAATAAAATAAAATAATTCTCTTGCTTTGGCAAAAAACCAAACAAAAAATTATACTCCTTCTCTTCTCCCTTCTCATAGAATCGAGTGTGGAAGCTGTATCTTATATTGTATACAAAAGATCCGAGCCCTTCTTTATCAGTTAGATCAGAATGGCAATAAAATAAAAAAAAATTTCTAAGCTGGCCTTCAATAAGGCCTGAAGTGAGAAGGTCTTCTGAATTTTCCCGCTGGGTATATTTGGTTGTATTCGTTGGACTTAGTATGAGTGTATGTATGAGAATTTTTTTTGTTATTGTGTGCATACCTTTGTGTGTGTATAAGTACTTTATTTATTTCATTCGTGCGTGTCTTTATGTTTCGTTTGCTCATTAAAGGGACATAATGACACTTTGCCATATAAAGACAGAAAGTTATTTTTTTGAATGGGTTGGCGGTGTGTAGATAAAAAAGGATGAAGGTCGTTTAGTTTGTGTTTTGTGTGACATGAAATATAAGGATGTCATTTGTGGCTATAAGCACATTTCAAGGTGCAATTTATAAAGTAAGCGCAAGTAATTTTAGAAATATAAACGAAAACACAGTAAAATTGTCTCGGAATTTCAACACAAATTTTCACCAATAAATTATTAAAACTATATCTACAACAGATTGAAGCATGACAATTTTTCGTCCAAGTGCTAAACAATATGACACGAACAAATTTGTGTTTTTTTTTTTTTTTTTAAATAAAAAAATGTCTATCCCAATCTGACATAAATTTCTTTCTATTGAATAACGCAGTGTTTGAACAGCATTTTTCTATTTAATTTGCTGCTGGAGAAGTATTTAAGTTTAGAATTTTTTTAAATGAATTCTGCTTGCTAGCCTTTTGTGCGTTTTAAACAATGACATTATTTACTTGGTGTAACATTATGTTATAAACCCTTTTAATCGTTTGATTAGCATAATTTTTAGTTGTTGCGGCAATAATTGTGTTTTTGCTTGCGTCTATCGTCATCATAGTAATTATTATTATTATTACAATATTTTAAAATGTAAAACTAATAATAATAAATGCAAATGCGCAAATGCCTCATTTCCACATTAATGCAGAATTAAAATTAAGAGAAGTTAAATTTAATATGTTTTATTGAAGTCTGGCAAAAAAATATCAAACAATACCTTTTTATTTCATTGTTAAAAAGCTGAATGCATCAACGTCATCATCATCATCATTGTCGCCATCATCGTCATCAGCAACATCATCATCATCATCGTGCAGTCGCATAACTAAAGCTGGAGGTCCACACCACGCGTTTTAGCCTCCACGCATTGCATGCGTTTTATACCTTACTTGCGTTCTACGTTTCAAGTTACATGCAACGCTTCTGATGCGGCATCACCACAAGTAAAAATAAAATTTCATTTGTCAAAATCAGCTGATTTATTCGAACGCTGCTTGTGACGCTTGCAAAAGTAGAAAGTAACCCTACTTTTCGCGTTCAACGCCTCAATGCATCCTAGGCTAATGTGCATGAAACTTGTTACATACAACTACACAGATTCTACTTTTTTGACAGCTGCGTAGACTGCGAAAAGGCGTGTAACGCGTGGTGTGGACCTCCAGCTTAAAACTATATATCAATGTATTTACGTAGTTGAGATACTCGTTAAAAATGTTTAAATTAAACACAAGGGAAATGCACTGTGGATCGAAGTAGTAAAAATTGTTAAACAATTTTAAACAGAAAATTAAAATGTTTTAATTAACGATGCCAAATAATTATTGAGGGCCCTGAAGACTATCAAATAAACTTATTAATCAGTGCATATGTGTTAGTGTCGTTTATTTCAGGCTTTTTTTGGAGACGTACAAATAAACACGTCAATCAACATTTGTATTTAAAAAAGAAAAACAAAATTTTTTATTTTTTTTATCCGTAAACTTCTTCATGAAAACAAACACCAAGCAAATAAATTATTTTGCCTATAACAAAAGGAGACTATCAAATAATCAGCCTTCAAATAAAAAAAAAAAAAACTTTTTGATTTTCATCAAGCATTGCCGACAACGCGTATGTGTAGCCGACTGCACGCACACAATTATGTGGTAGATGTGTTTATTTGATAGTCTCCAGGCCGCTTTAGATCATTTTTTTGACATTTGTTCTGACACTGTTATTTTCAAAACAACCATCTAGTTTATTGACAGAAACCAATTAGCGGAAAGAAACTAATAATAGGGAAAGTGTTGCCAATTTAGCTTAATAATGGCTAGAGTTAAGAATTTTTTTTATCGTTTTTAGCCACGAAGAACTTAATCCTGTAATTAGCAATTGTTTTTTAGTATATTTTATTTAGAAAAATTTCTTTTTAGGTTTTAAAAACTTTGAACTTTAAAAAGAATGATATATGCTGCTTTGATTAAGTTGCAACATTTTTTTATCCATTTTGTAAGATTTAACTGTCCTAGTTATTGGATGATCGATCCATTCAGTTTTGTTATTTGCGTTCTTTCAGTTTCTTTAATCGGCTGTTGTTCCAGCTAAGTAGACTATAAACATCTGCATGAAACTTAATAATGATGTTCATGAAACTTTCATTATAATTTTGTATTTGCTTCGTTTGTATTCAATAAAATAAATAACTACGAAATGAAAGCAACAAATACCCGAAATTAAATAGACGAGTCAGATGTAGTTTTTTTTGTTTACTTAAACAAGAGAATATGAATACTAACAACTCTGAAAAAAAACAACTACTGAATTCATGTCGAATAAGTTCTTGGAAAACACATTTGTTTTAAAGTCAGTATTTCCAGTTGAAAGAAATGAAAAACATTAGGAAAAAAAAACAAAAATAACTATGAAGAGTAAAAGCAACAAGATAAGGAAGTACATTAAATTAAAATAATACAAATTTGACTTTGTTTTCAAAGTAAATTAATTGTTTTTAATGTAAATTTTAAGACTTCAAAAAAATTTAATTTAATTTTCAAAAACATTTTTTAGCAATGCGTTTTGCTTGGAAGTACATAAAAAAGTTGTTAGGAAAAAAATTTAAATTTAATTTCAAAAATGCTTTACAAATTACATATATTATTGTAAAGGTAACAAAAAAGAAAAAATTACATAAATTTAATAAGTGGCAACATTGCTATTGAGTATTTATATAAAAAATGAGAGAGAGTGAAAAAAGTGATATAGAAGTCGTTTCATTGGACAACGTCTTTGTGTTTGCCATATGAAACGAAATGTGTTTGCTAGTAGCACGAATAAAACAACAGTTTGTTCAGTGGTCTGCATTTTATTTGAATACGAACTTTATTGAATAAACATTTCACTATGTTCATGAATGAAGTTATACATGCAGCTCTTTAATAGACTGTTGGTCTACTGTAGCAGGTCCTATGATAATGGGGTTGCCGTCTGAACTTCCTAAAAACAACGCCTTCCGTGTATTTGGTGTAGTGGGGGGGAACCTTGCAAATTTTTGATTCCTACCTTTTGTTTTCTTAGCGCTGGCGGCTGTCAGGCTGTCTGACCTTTGCCATTATTTCAACAGAGAATTGTATAAATTTTTATATGCAAACGCCTTAAAGACCAACCTTAATCAGCGAGTCAAGCGTAACGTCAAACCGCTTAAATGACCTAAAATAATATAAATTGCTTTGCGTTGTAAAAATGTCAGCGAACTTGACGACTTAACGCAGTGTCAAAATTATATTTTCCAGTTGCAATGCGTAGACCCCACTCTATTTTGATATGCTTCATACAATTTTTATGAGTATGAGAATTTTTGGTGTTTGATACGACGATAAAATTAAGTGATTACCTCATAAAGTTTTTATTTGTTTGGTCATATTTTTTAAGGCCAAATGAACTACACATGCAGTTTGACAATAGCAACAACAACATGTTTATATGAATATTACAATTGTTTTACAGCCAGGCCCCCGTTGTCGATCGACAACATAAGCGAGCGACAACAAGTCACTCATTATCGTTCTCTAAAGCGGCCCACTAACTATTGACTTGTCGGTCGACATGTTTTACGTGTCTAACGTAATTCATTTATTTTTTGTCAAATGACTGTATTGCCACATCATCAATTTCATTAATAAAACGCTAGTTTGGAATTACAGATCGCCAAGCCATATAATTTTAGCCAAAAAATAGAACTCTGGCTACAACCAAATCAGAATAGAAAACAAAGGAGTAAACAAAAAGCAAACAAAGCAGGAAACAAAAAATATAGAATAAAATTTTATAAAAAATATTTTAAAAACTTATATAATTTTATAAGTGGTGGTGTATAATACAAAAAAAAAAAAAAAAATATATTTAGTGTTGTGTCGACAACTACAACACAAGTGACTGATTATGACATTTGTGGTCGAATAATATTTCTTAGTGGGCCTCAAATTTGTATGAAAACTGTTACGTTATCGGTCTCTTGCATTGTCGATCGACTTGTCGTGCTGAAAATTGTTAGTGGGCCGCAAATCAGCTGTTTGTCGCTGAAAATGCAAGCGAACGATAGCAGTCGACATCGGGGGCCAGGCTGTTAATTATTACACAAACATGCTTCATATATTTTTCATATGTTTGCTTTACCGTTTGTGTAGTTTATTTGGCCATTCTGCAATTTTTAGTTTAATGCAATTCAATTTCAATTTTTTGGTCGTGTTATGATTTTATGAAATAAAATGTTTCCACAATGTTTTGTAGGTAGATTTTATTTATTTGAAGCATTAAATGAAAACTGGCAGTACCCTTTCAAGCGGGTCTTATTTTTAAAGTAGGAACCAATGGTTCCAACGGCCTATAACCGTCGCACAGTGGCGCCCGTAGAGCAAGCGAGGTTGCAAAAATCAAAATTTTCATGAGTGCCGACGAAGTTTTGAATAAACCCATGTTATAGGAAACTTTTCAACGATTTCAAATATGCCACTCTTAATAATATCACATTTTTAGTTTAGAAGATATAACCGTTCAAAGTTGACCGACTTTCGGTTTTCAAAAAAACACACAATTTTTAGTCAATTTGTTGCGATTTCAGGTGTAATATCACGAAAAATAGGTAACGAATCGCCTTATTTTTTGTTTGTATTGATTGATGTATTTATTAAATGTATAATGATAAAAAAAAAATTAACTGTTTGCTTTGTGTTTCTCCTGGTAAATCACTATTTAAAAACTATCCGTTTTTTCACTATTTTTCAACTTTGACGGAAAATAAAAAAAAACTATATTTTTCTATATTTGCCATATTTGCAAAACCTGTTCTTTGATTATTTCTTTACATAATTCAAAAGGTTTTATCTGCCCGTACGTGCCCGTTTGGCTTCTAGAGGTAAAAAAGTTTAAAAAGACATGGTTGCAGAAATTGTATGGCGTCCATCCCTTATATGTTTTGACTGACAGTAGTTTGATCTAATAGTTATTATATTAGCAGGTACGTACCTCACATAAACAATACTTTGGCGTACAAATGGTCAGGAACAATATTGACTTATGGTCCCTACAGGTAGGCACAAATCTTATTTGGACACGTGCATAATATCAAAATTTCATTATTCAGCATAAATCCATATGTATGCAGGGAACAGGTAAATTTTTAGGCATGGTAGCATAAACCTATATATTGCAAAATAAGCATAATGCCTGGATTAGTCTACGCCTGAAAGTTGGCGCAACAATTACTGAAACCATTTAACAATTTAAGTACTGAAAACATGGCGTTGTACAATTTAAAATTATTTGAACTGTTTAGAAAGTCAACCACACCAAAGTTTTTCACGGAAGTGAAAATTCTTCCTGAGAAGTTGACATTGATCAGCAAATGAGGCTGCGATGGGTCATCCGGACAAAGCGTTTATAAGCAAAGGATATCTCCCGATGACGCTACAATATCGGACGGAAATATGTTTATGGCATCTGTTGTTCCTTTGCGGCTAAAATCGGATGATTCCCTACACTGGAAAAATCCACGTCCGTCATCAGTGCATTATTGGCGACCAATAATGTTTCAGTTTGCAAGGGAATCGGCAGAACTCATAAGGACTACGGTGAAGGACATTAAAGAACAAATAAGCAAGATTAAGCCTACAAAGCTGCAAATTGGAGAAGGAAAATATATTGAATGCAATTACGAGTTCCACCTGACCATGGTTGACGGAAAAGTCGTAAACGAACTGACTGGAACAACCTCAACAATGTCATGCCCGATTTTCAAAAAGAGTCAGAAGAACATTTTCAATTCAATTCAATTTATTTCATATATAATATGTTACATCTCAATTTTATATAATTAGTTGTAAAGAGTTTAAGATTAGTATCTTTTTCTGCTTAATTATAATATATTTCAATTAGTTATCATATACATATATATAGACAGAATTATATTGGAGGTAAAAATTTAGCAAAAACCTATTTAAACCCCCTTTTTTCGTTTTATTTTTATATTTTTTTTTATCGATTTTTTATTATTATTTGTCAGAAGAACTTTGGTAATTTAAACGATTCTACAAATGAGGAGAATTACGAATATGGAATGTCACCATTGCACGCAAGGATAAGGTGTATGGAATTCTTGCTAAAACTGGCATATACCCTACCACAAGTGGAGGAAAACTTCGATGAAAATACATTAATAAAGGATAAGGAAAAGATCAGAAAGAAGCAAATACAGGATGCTTTTTTTAAACAAGTTGGACTAAAAGTAGACTGTCCCAAGCACGGATACGGTAACTCAAACGATGGAAACACTTCTAGGAGATTTTTAGAAAATGATGAGGCAGTAACTAGAATCATTGGAATTGACAATCAATTCGTGAAAAGATTGGGAACGATCTTGGATGTTTTAAACTGCAAAGAAAATGTCAATTCTACAAAATATGGAGAATATGCGTCGAAAACTGCATCTCTTTTAGCAGAAATGTATCCACAGAAGAAGTTGACCCCGACCGTCCATAAAATATTGGCGCATGGTAAAGATATAATTGAGTACCAGTCTTTGCCAATTGGAGAGCTTTCTGAAGAAGCACAGGAGTCTCTTAACAAATTTTATAAAAAATATAGATTGCAGAACACATTCAAAGCATCAAGGGTGAGGCAAAATGAGGACCTCTTCAACATGTTGGCAGCATCTTCCGATCCACTTATTTCTTCCCTGCGGCATGTGAAGTCACGAATAGAGTTACAAAATAATTATAGTTTAGAAATGGTTAGTCTTTTAGATATACCTTCTCTTACGAATTGTGATGAATATTTTACAGAAAATTGAAAAAATAAATTTAAAAAAAAAATAATTTTTTTTTTAATTTGTTGGGTAATAATTTAAAACATAAAACCCTTAAGAAAAAAAATAAAAACAATCTAAAAATGTAAAAAAAATTTTTTTTAGTTACCATAAAATTGATTTTTCTACTAATTTTAACTTTGATAACCCATAGGTAGGCCCCTACAAAGCGTAGCACCCTTTCCAAACGCTCATTTCATAGGCTGAACAGTTATCTATCATATGCTGTTTAAACTGTTCAATTATCTTATTCGGTTCAAAAGATATGATTTTTGCAACGAAAAAACTCAAATGGCGCCACTGTGCGTCGTTGTTTCTGGCGAATCTCTTAAGAATTTTCCCAACTTTAAATGTCCACTGACATGACCATTATAATTGCCCTCGATTATTATACCCATAACAACATATTGGAGGGGGTATTATGCGTTGGTGCTGAAGTGTTTAGCACCTTTTCGTATCGATCGACTTAGAATCACTTTTTGTATTGATCTAACGATGTCCGTCCGTCCAGCTGTCCATGCAAACCTTGTTCTCCAAGTACAGGTCGCAATTAAGAATTTAATTCACATAGCCCCCCTACAAGCTCCCTTTTGAAATAGAGTCTTTGTGCCCATTGACCATATTTCCCAAATAATAACCCTCTCTAAAATCGCTTTAAATTGAACAAATCTCATTTAGATGTTGATATGTAAATAATATTCGGCACAAAAAACCATTACTTCTGAACTTTTCTGTTACGTAGTAGCTGGGTACCAACGGACTTCTACGTTATAGAGAAAATTCGTTACAGAGAAGCTCTCATCTTTAAATATGTACGTTGTATTCCATGTAAAACGTTGCTTCTTATTTCAATAAAGGCCTGCTTACATCCAAAATTTAGGTTAAGATATCTTAGACAAGGACCAAGATGTTACAAAGGCTAAATATTTATTTAACTTTTAAGAACTAATATGTAGAAATAAAGATTAATTCGCGCAGTTATACTGTTTCGAATATTTTTTTTTTTTTTTTCATTATTTATATATTTAGATAAAATACTGTTTTGGTAAGCCTTTATTTTCTTATCTAAAAACTTTAATTTTGTGCTGTTAAAATTAAAAAAAACTGACATTAGTAATAAATACATTTTCGACTGCTAGAATATTTTTTTCTTAGTTACATGACATTGGTCTTTCAATCTTTATCAACGGTGACACATACTAGACCCGAAATTTTGCGAAAACTGTTCAAAGGTAAACAGAAAGCGTTGTTTTATCAAACACAAAATTTGCTTCTTGTAATTTATAAAATTGTGGATAGTTTTGATGCGTTTTGGATTTGGATTCTGGCAATACTGTCTAAAAATACATATTGCACGAAGATTTTATTAAATTTTTTGGTGTAATATTCGTATTAGATCGAAATGGAGCGTTATCATGCTTAGCTCTTGAGCCAAAACTCCTTTTTTGGGAGGACAGTTTAATAGTGTTTTTTGAAATAAAAAATCGATTTGGTTTATTAAATTTTCTGAACATAATTTCTAATTTTGCTACTTGTATCGTATCGTGCCAAATTCCTTATGTTTGGTTTGATTTCTGTCGAAGGTTAAAAATAAAGAAATATTTGAGCCTTCTTTAGTTCGTAGAGATAACGACAGGCTATAATGTATTATAACATGAAATTTTTGTCATAAAGAGTATTGGATTTTATCATATTAAAGTAAAAATAATTAAAGATTTTGCACAGTCCAATACAGCACTTTTTCTTCTCTTAATAAATTTTTAAAATTTAAAGACTTAATTCATTTAAGTTCTGCGATCGATCAACATTTTTTTGTTCTCAAATTAATAAAATATTTAGAATTGGAGGTGTATGAATGAATGATTTTTTCAAGCAGTACATGAGGGGTGTAATTTTTTATTGCTTAGAATAAATGTGTTGGAGATCAATGCGTTAACGCTTTTGTTAAGATTTAGAGGTACGATTTTAATTTTTTGTTTTAAATTCATTCACAAAAAAGTGTTATTTATTTTTAAACAAAAGCAAAGAACTATGACCGGCTGGTTGTTAGTTTTTACAGCTGGTTGCTGCATACAACTACACGTATTACTACAAAAACCACTTTAATCAAATACGAGTTTGTTTTATTACCGTTGATTTTAAGATATTCTTTTCATAGTACTTGTATTAATGTCTATTAAAATCATTTTCTTGTATCGTATATAAATTACCTAATAAGTAAAGACAAGACTAATGATAAAGTCTAAGGCGTTAAATATTAAGTATTATTTACACAAAAACGTAAACAGGAATTTTAAGTGAAAGATAATTGTTATTTATTTTATGATTATTCAATGCTAAAACTGATATTCAAAGATATTTGATTATCCTATAGTCTTTCAACGTAATTAAAATGAATAAAAGGAAAGTTCTCCATAGTAAAATGTAAGACAAATTTTTTTTTCAGTATTTATTTATTGAATCTTCATACATTAAATATGAACTAACAATAATTAATCAAATTTTATCCTAATATTTGATTTATGTCCTGCCAGTGCCAGACAAAAAAGATTTCGTCATCACGGTTTCTGTTCACATATGTAGGTGTTTATCGCTCATCTGATTGAGTGAGTGCTGCAGTGTCTCTTCTTCTTAAGCGAGTGTGGCCGCCATAATTTAAAATATTTCTAGCTAATGGATTTGGGTGTAGTTCCAGCCTTTTTAAATATTTTACTGCATATTTCGTTATCATAGTTTTTACTAATGGCACATTGAGATCCTTGTGGATATTTGAGTTTTTGACGTACCAGGGGGCGGCTGTGATTATTCGAAGAAGTTTATTTTTTCGATGTTAGAAGCCGAGGCAGTGCCCCATAACTGAATACCGTAGCACCAAATTGGTAGAAGTTTGCAATCGAGACTATGAACAGAATTTCTTCCAATAAGCCAATTAATTTGGATTGCTTTTAGTTTCATTTGAGTTAATTTAGCTTCTATATGCCATTTCCACGTTAAACGCCGATCTAGATGTATACCGAGGTATTTTACATGCGAGTGTTGGGGTATTATTTGATTATTGATTTTAATAGGGGGGCATGTTTCCATTTTTTTAACCTGTTTCGAATATAGTGAAAAACATGTTTTTTTTTAATTTAAAGTAATATTAAAGCGAAAACCTGATGTGATGAGTTATTTTGAGTACAGGTTCCATGGGTTAAAAATTTGTTAACCTGTGTAATTAGAAAATAATATTTAATATCCACACATTTGGCCGTTAAAAGATGTTTTTTTTTTTTTTTTTTTTTTTTTTTTTTTTTTTTGTAATAAATATAAACGACTGTGCCCCACTGTCAATTTTTAGAAAACAATAGAGATGCCATAAACAAAACAAAAAAAAAAAAAAAAAAAATAAGATATATGAGCCACTTGTGTAAAATAGAAGTATTAGTTTCTAGTGGCAGTAAAAATAATGCGGAAATGACTTACTTTCCTAAGGATACATTAACGAACACGTACCACAGATACTTGTCATACATGTTGTCGTATTTTAACCTTTTAAAAATGGCTAAAAATAGTCAGCAATAAAAAACTGAAAACAAGATACAAACACTATTGAACAATTTCTAGTACATAAATACTAAACACCTTAAAACATGTTACATATTTAAATAAAAATTAAAGGGAAAAAACCCTCCCTAAGCTAAATTAATAATTGAAATTAATACGGTGGAATCTCTTATGACCGGACAGCGAAGAGAACATTAAAATTTCTTCCTACAAAAAAATAACTCAAATTCTGGCCTAAGAACGCTGTAAGGACCAGGTACAGTATTCGTCGAAAGGGGTGTCCGCTTAGGTATGGTGTCTGTTAAGGCAGGTTACACTGTAATTAATTTAATTAAAAAAAATTCATTAAAGCAATTAAATATTTGTTTAAGAAAACTTTAATTTGTGTTTACAACTTAATTAAAGCAACTAAATACTTGTTTAAAAAAACGTTTAAACTATTAATTTTTAATTTTAAAAATGATTCCATTTCATCATTTTTATCTAACCAGCTGTTTCTAAAATAATTTAATTTTCTCTCAAATGATTTTAATTGAAAAAATTAGTCGAGCATGGGAAAAATTTAATTCTAATGAAAAATGTTTTGTGCGTAATTAAATTATTTGACGTAAATCCTTTTAAAACGTGCCCCAGGTAAATCTAACTGTAAGTTTTATAGAAGGTAGGAGTGCGAGAGAGGAAGTGGATGAGAGATATGTAGAGTAAGAATTCATATGGCTTTAAAGATGTGTGTTGTTTTGTTGCCGTTACTTATACTTATGGTGAATTGCTATAAAAGTAAAATGTTTAATATGACGTAAAAGAAAACAAATGTATTTTCGTATGTATTTTTGCTTTTAATTTTTTTCTCATTTGCACCTTTAGCAGGAGGTTGCACTTAAAAATAATGAGTTTTTACTTTTTTTTTTTATAAAAACGAATGGCTTGTGAGTGAAATAAAATTGATTTATTGTACGAAATTTATCAAAGTGCTTAGCAGGTGCAATTGTATTTAACTTGAATTATTTGCTAAATGAGTTTATATAATCATTCTTTCGATAATAAATTTAAGAAAGTTTATTACTAATGATTTTCAACACATGATTTATAAAATAAAATCCTTATTCTGTCCAAAGTCTATGCAGTATTGAATGGCAAACCAAATTGAGCACAAATGACAAAGAGTGTTGCAATTTCTGAGACCGATTTAAACATTTTATTTCTTTTGAATTTATTAAATTTTAAACAACAAATAATCGTTAGTAACGTTTTTTACATTTCACCTACATAAATATAGTTTATGCCCTTAACTTCTTTACACAAATATAACAAACAAATGTTGCCTACAACGAACTCCTAACAATTATACAAGAAGAAAAACAAAAAGAAAATATAATCTTTTCATAAAAAAGGCAACTTCAAAGCAAAAACATTTTTTTTCTTTTCTTTTAAAGTGAATTGTGCCAAGTGCCGCCTAATACTCATAAAGCAAAAACATAGAAAAAAGCAGACTTTATCAGAACTTTTTTTTTTATAAAGAAAAGAAAGGAAAAATATATAAAATAAATAAAAATTAAAAGCACTATATACAATGAAAGAGAGCCTCTAACATTAAACACCTTTTACATTCATACAGTCATTTTTTTTTTTTTTTATTGTTCAAAAGAAACTTTTTTTATACTTTCGAAATCTATTGAATTTAAAGCAACAAAATAAATTGTGGATTTAAAATAGAAATTCTTTTTATTTTAAAAAAAAGAAAAAAAATATTAAAATAAAGTTTAAATAATTATTAAATGTCTTTTAAACAAGTGTTTTTTTCTTAAATTGTAAAAAATAGTTGTTGAGAAATTAAAGGTCAAAATTGAACTTTTGATGTTTTTTAGAATTTAGATTGAGAATTATTGTATTTTTTTTATTCAAAAATGGGGATGTTTTTAAGTGATTGTTTGAAGACCCACATAAAAGCCAAATTTCTTTATGATGTCTTTATTAATGTCGAATTTATAGAATGTCAAACCTTAAAATTACTATTTTTTTACTCATATTGAGTAAAGCCCTTTCATTAATTTGCACTATAGATATAACTAGCCTTATTGTGGTTGTCGTATGCGACTGTGTCGTTTTTTGTAGTAGATTAGTAGATTAGTAGAACAGAGGTTGTGAGTTACTTTAATATATTACAAAAAACGACACAGTCGTATAAGACAACGACAATCACAATAAGGCTGAATAATTTTAATGTTTGAGATTCCATGAATCTGACATGGATAGAGATATCACAATGAAATTTTGAGGTTTTGTAGACCGAAAGGATCTTTAAACAGTGGACTAAAAGGCATCCCAATTTTTTTTTATTAAGAAATACCGCAAATTCCCAATTACGGAAAAATGCTTTTAAAATATTGATTTTTTTTTTAAATTGGCCATATTGTCAATACAGTATTTTTCGGTTAATTGCACATCAAAATTTGCACAACTTTTTGTTCAATTAACCGGGGAACCAATTAGCCGATACCCGCTTAATTGAACAAATCGTTCAATTACAAGAATCCCGTTTAATTGAACAGTTTGTTCAATTACAGAAATCACGCATAATTGGAACTACTAATGAATTAAAAGAAATCGCATATGTGCACTTTAAGTTTTTCAAAATAATTTTTTTACCTTAAACGAAAAAAATGCAAGTAACAGAAAAAAATGTACATATATGTGTATACCAGGTATTTATTATTGTAGGTATGTACTATTAAATGCACTATTTATGTGCACAATAGTTTTACAAAAAATAAAATTTATAAACTAAAAAACAATTCATATATTTATTGGTTTTACAAAAAAAAAAACATAAACTTAAAGAATAAAAACAACTAATATGCATATACATACAGCTCTTCAATTCACGTAAAAATTAAAATATTACATAGTGCTTAAAAAAATAAAAAAAGGAACAAATAAATTCACGTTGTACATATTCACACTTTTCGAGATCATTATTTAAAAAAGAAAAATAAACATGTTGTTTACATTTTAAAAGAATTACTTGAAAACGTCTGTAAAAAACACCCAGTGTTTTTCACAAATGATGTCAAATATGTGCAAAAATGCCAGATAATTTTTCAATAATAATGCAATTAACCGGGTAAAAGTATGAGGAAATTTATTTTTGATGACATGAATTTTGAACCAATTAAGCGGGAAAATCAATTAACCGGGTTCAATTATCCGAGGAAATTTACATGGTTTTCGTATGCAATATGTATTTTTGCCCGATCATGTGGTTCAATTAAGCGTGGAAACCAATTAACCGTAGGGTCAATTAACCGAAAAATACTGTATTTACAACTCGATATTAATCAGAATTTTCCAAAAAAAAAATTATGGACAAATTAGAAAGCATTACTGTTTTAATTTTATAAAGATCGATGTATTGAATAACAAGAATTTTTTACATAAATTAGTTTTTTTTTGTTTAAAAAATTTTAATTTTTTTAGATAGGGCAGGTGGGTGAAACAAATGTCAAACTGACTAAATATTTCTTCTTCAAGCCATCTCATTTTCTTTTAAAAAATATAAACATTTTGATAAAAACAAAACTTTTCCTAGCATTTTTTTTGCGATTCGATAGCATTTTGGTAGCTATGATTAGTGCAACAGATGGATTTAATCGAGTTTAAGTTTTCATAATGATAGTTATAAACATGTGGTCACGAATGTACGCAAAATAGAAGTCAACTTTGGCGGACAGTAGTGAAATGTTAAAATCTGCGAAATGGAACTGAATAATCATACGTTATTAATTTGTTTTAAAAGTCTATTAATGTAGGGGTCTATTCAGTATATACACAATAAAATATCTCCATTGGTTTTTTTTAATTGGCTTAAGTACCGGTCGCGAACATACGACTTTTCCATATGTTTTAACCGTTAATTAGCCGTTAATCGAGCTTTTTTTGTTCTCCTTACACTTTTCTCTTCTGAATTGATTGTTCTAGAGAGATTTTAAAGAAAGAGTGCAAACATTAAAAATTTTTTTGCCTGTAAAATAATTAAATATAAAAATGTCTTTAGAAGTAGCTTAAATAGAAAATATAAAATTTTCCAGTTTCCAGCCCAATTTCCTCAAGTAAAACAGCTGAGATATTATAGCATAACATATATACCATTCTATTTTAAATACATAGACTATTTTTTTATAATTATAAACAATAAAACACGATGATTATGAACTTTTTATTTTTCCATCCTGGTTGACCGTTCGGAGGAAATGTCCATATACATTCGCCTCGAGTATACCACTATACTGTTAGAAAAATGCAAAAGCTTTAAATAGTACAGCATGCCATTGACTAGTCTGCTTTCCTACCAATCTAAAAACTGTTTAACCCACTATTGATAACAGTCTGATATTTAATATAATCCACCCGATTAAAAAACTCGAAAAATCGTTAAAATATCAACCCAAAAAAATTTTTTTATGCGAATATCTCTAAAGGCAAAGGTGATAACCCAAACATTAAGCATATTTTTTGTAGGTCAGCTTAAGTTTAATTTTTTGCATCCATAAACTAATTTATTTTTCTCGAATTTTTAAGGTCCACAGGTTACTCTCCCGAACCTCTATGGATCCGTGTTCTTTTAAATCAACTCAAAAGCTGCCCGGCTATGACAGTTTCAAGAATTGCACCAGTTGCAGAACTATTTTTCAAAACAAAACGTTCGTAAGCCATTGTGTTAAATTTCAGTAAAATAAAGAGATAAAAAAATGTTGCGAGTAATTTCATTAAAATGAAGAAAGTGCTCAACAGGCAATTCCGAACAAAAGAAAAAGTATATATGGGACTTAAGAGGACACTTTCAGCTTTCTGATGGTAATAAAATCTCTTTAACCCCTTTTGACCCTAACAAGTTCTACCCCTCTGAAATTCGGATTTAACTAAAATATAGAACCTGGGAAAAAATTTAATTACACATAAGGCATGAATGATACATTGATATAACGAACAATTTCTTAAAGACTACACAAAAAAAATTAAAAATTGTCTCTTATCCACAAATTAATACCAAATTCATAGTATCATTATTACCAAAATTATTATATTGATTACTAAAATTGTGAAATTGTGAATATTTTTTTTTCAATCAATAATATTTTTAATTTAAATTTAATAAAACAGATCTGAAAACTTTGCCATTTCAAACAATGTGTTAATTTATTTAATAAAATATTGACAATTCTCAACAACAATTCTACAAGTTCAAATAATTTTATTTTAAACGAAAAAAGTCAAATAAGATTTTTTGTCATTTAATTAAAATTTTAATTGAAAATTTATTTCAAAGCAACTAAAATGTTAATTAAATCATAATTAAATTTTTATTTTTTTTTCAACTAAAAAATAATTGATTTAATTATCAAATTAATTAAATTTAAATGCTTTTTAAACCATTTTTTTATTGATAAAACACTTTTCTGTGTACATCCCACTAATTTAAATAAAAAATATACGACCCGTTATTGATAACAGTTTTCGAGAAATCATAATTTAGTTCTGATCAAAATTACAAAAATTAAATTTTTTCTTTAATAACATAAAATATTTGTTCCCAGCAGCATGCCACACCCACAATTACCAATATTTTAATGCAGTTTTTTGGATACCTCATTTTTAACGGCATTAAAATTTTTGAAATCTGCGATGACGAAAAATTGGACTTTTGGCCGATGAAATTTAATTTTCAACCACAGTGCGGCGTAGGGAAGTAAGTTTTTGATGCAATAACTCCCAAGTAAAAATGAAATTAGGCCCAAAAATGTTTCATACAAATGTAGGAGTTATTTCATTATGAAATAGCTCCCAGCTCTCTCGGCTTAATTTATTTTTTTTTGGGCATTATTAAATTTTTTTGAAAGTTATTTAATTTTTTTTTTTGTCTGTAATACGATGGCGGATCAATAAGTCGGTGACTTTTCGAACTTCCCTCGTAGCTATATGAAATGCAACAAGTACCACCTGTTAATAGACTACTGTCAAGTTTTGAGCAAGTTCCGTCATTTACTTTTCGTTTAACAGCTGTTCAAAACATACATCCTCGTGGATTTTTTTAAAAATGGAAAAAAGTGAATTTAGACTGCTCATTAAACATTATTTTTTGCGAAAAAAAAAACGTCAATCAAACCAAGGAAAAGTTGGATAAATACTATGGGGACTCTGCACTATCGATTTCCATGGTAAAAAAGTGGTTTACTGCCTTTCGTTGTGGTCGCACAAGTACAAATTACGCTGATCGTTCTGGACGGCCAATTGAAGTCAATACACCCGAAAATGTCGAAAAAATTCACGATATGGTGTTGGCCGATCGAAGAGTAAAAGTGCGTAAGATTGTTGATGCCATAGGCATTTCATATGGCAGTGTGGTTTCGATTTTAAACGATCAGCTGGGTTTAAGAAAGCTGTCTGCAAGATGGGTGTCGCGTTTGCTCTCAATTGAACATAAACTTAATAGTGTGACAATTTCAAAGGATTATTTGGAGTTGTTTTACCGCAATCCGAATGAGTCTTTGCGGCGTTTTGTAACTGTGGATGAAACATGGATCCACAGTTACCGGCTCCGGGTTTCTCCAGGTGAACCCGTTTCGAAGAAGGCCAAGGTAAGTTTGTCGGTCAATAAGGTGATGGCAACAGGTTTTTGGAATACACGCGGGATAATCCACTTCGATTACCTTCAAAAGGGAAAAACAATAAACGGCGAATATTATGTCGACTTATTGTACCGATTTAACGAGAATTAAAAAAACAACGACCCCATATGGCCAAGAAAAAAGTTCTTTTTTATCAAGATTATGCACGGGTGCACACGGGTGCAGTCTCAATGGCAAAATTACATGAATTGGGCTACGAACTGGTACCTCATCCGCCATATTCTCCGGACTTAGCCCCCAGTGACTATTTCCGAACCTAAAGAAATGGCTTGGTGGAAAGAGATTTAGCTCCAACGATGAAAATTGGTAAAAAAAAAACTGTGTTTCATTCAAAAAGTCACGGACTTATTGAGCCGCCCTCGTAATACCCAAAGGAAATAAGTACAATAACTTGCGAAGAAATTTTTTTTTCTCCTGAGTTTCTTGTTAATTTGCCCTTCCAGTAAAGTTAGAGCAAAATTACGTTGATAAGGAAAAACACTACAAATCAAGATGAATGCAAGTAATTTGAACATGAAACAACGTAAATTTCCTATAGAATCAATTTGATTTAAGTGTGAAATAATTTGGAGTAGAAGCTTCGGAGACATCAAATGTATTTGTTTTAGAATAATTTTAAACACTTACCCCCGTAACCAGAGAAAAGAATTTTCCTGTTACACATGTTTCACCTCTGTTGCATTCCCCTTTTTTACAGAATAACTATCGATTATAAGACACCATCGGAAAGACCCGATATGGGTTTTGTCATTATTCTATTCATTTACTTTGAAAATTTGATGTATTTACTAGGGTATTCAAACGATAAACCGTTGTTCGATTAATCGATTAATTTTGGTCGATTAACTATTCAAATAATTTAATATTGCTTATTTTCCATTAACGAATAATTCGAATAAAATATATCGATTAATCGATTAATCGAAAATTTATTTTTTCACATTACATATATATTTTTTTCTTTTATGTAAAAACACAAGCCTGTACGTTTTAAATGCCCTTTTATTGTTTCTTAATTCAGGGAACATTTCCTTCGAGTAATGATTCAGATGAAGAAGATTATTTTTTTGTGAAGAATGAAAACAACCTTCTACCAGACCTGAACAAGACTATTAAAAGTATTAAAATTGTTAAGAAATCAAAAAGAGATTCAAGTGGTATAATGGAATAAGATTAGTTTTTAGCAAAGACAAGAAAAATAACAGAGAAATTGGATATGCTTTATGACGCTTTACTTACAATCTCTCCAACGTCAACAGTAAGTAAAAGAATCTTTTCTAAATCAAGTTTCATCAAAACAAAAGAAAGATATCGTTTGAAACATAAACATTTAAACTGTATACTCTTTTTTTAAAGGTTATTTTAGAAGATGCTATTTTTTATTAAACAAGTTTTACTCTTTTATTACATGAAGTACCTTTTGTTATATTGTTGTTAAAATATATAATGTTTGGTTTTATTTTTAAACTTCTAAACTAGACAAAATTAAAATTATTCGATTAACCGAATAATTTCAAATTCTTCGATTATTATTCGATGCAATTTTTACCTCGAATAATTATTCGCGCGATTAATACAAAACATCGATTAATTCAATACCCTAGTATTTACCTAAATACTTTTAACCAGTGTTCGAAAATAAACATTAAATATCGTTCCTTAGGGTTCGGTTCGGTAGATTTGTGGAAAACACAATTAATACTGTAATAGTGTTTGTGTAGCAACAATTTTTTAAAAGGGCGACTATGTGGATGGAAAAAGTTATATCAAATTCGTTGTTAAAACATCCTTGATATCACCAAGGATGGGTTTCTCCTATACTTGATTGTAGCCGAGCAATATTCTCATCCTTTCGAACTGAAAGAGGTATTTGAGCACGCGGCATATTACAGACAGCCCCTTGTTACCGATATTGCTGAACCAGAGCTAAGTTTTTCCATTTATATTTCCCGTCTGGTCGGTACTAATGTATAGTGTAGAAGCATGGACTTTAAAAATCAACACTATGAATAGACTATGAAATGTGGCATTTCCGAAGAATACTGAAAATAGTAAAAAGAGTGTCTAACTATGAAGTTTTAAGAAGAATGGGATGTGAACGTGAAGTACTTTCCACTATTAAACGAAGGAAAACTGCCTACTTTGGTCATATTATACGTGAGAACAAATACGTGCTATGGCAGCTGATTTTAGTGGGGTAGAATAGAGGGCAGACGAGGAATGGGCCGCAAACAAATGTCGTGGCTGCGTAACATTTGATTGGCTGCGTAAGATTGGACGGGCTTGAGAACTTTAGGCGAGTTAATTCATACAACAAGACAGATTTAGTGAATGACTTAAATTAGAAATAATGTGTATAACCAATTTATTGTAATATATGCATGTGATCACTTATATCCAGTTTTTTGTAATAAAAGAAAAAGAGTGAATCGAATATTTTTTTAAAATTTGTAAAGCATTTATTTGAGTTTTCACAACACTGAAAAAAATTACTTCGATTCGTTCAGTATTAATTAAAATAATTAGAAATGAAATTGCTTTCGAATCGAAAAAGTGTCCTATCACGACTGACAGAATTATCCCGCTGTGATTATTTTTTTTATATTACTTGATATGTTTTAAATAATTTCGTAAAACAAGTTTTGATTTGATTCCTAATTTTTGGGAATTTTTAAACATTTCAGAAAAAAATCACTAGTTTATTAAAAACGCAGCCGATCTAATAATTTGTGTTCAAATGATCTTCAGTTGAAGCTTAAGTTGTATTCGGATATATAACAAAAATCCATATGATTTTTTTTTACAAATGAGCCCTGCGAGAATGCTGCCGGCTACAACAAGAATTGTGGAGTTATTAATTAATATTTATTTGGGACATAATTATACGAAATTGTTTACAAAACACTTGTTTTCCTAACAAGCGGCATCAAACATCTCCTAGAAGAGCTGTCCTCATCTGATTTGATGGTGCTTTCTGAGGCTTAAAATTGGCGGAATTAAACCAGTAACCCCTAGGACTTTTAAAGTCGTAGACTTATTATAATATGCATAAGCCTGCTGGGGGAACACCAGAAAGAAGTGGCTTAAATCCCAACTGTGGGAAGGAAGATCCTATAAACAACGGCTAAAGGGCAGATTTTCCCCTGTAAGGGGTGAAGGTTAATCTCACTGGCGGGTGTACATTTATGCAGTTTCTAAAATGTGCACTTAAAGTAAGAAATTCTAAAGCAACGACTAAGTTCATTGTCCAGATGTTCATGCACTAAAATTGCCACCTTTGTATAGGTGTCATACATTGGGGCGAAGTAGAAACATTTTATTCACTGTATACGTCCCACGGGGTTGTATGGCTCATCTTAAGAATATTTTACCTTTTGGTGTTATATCTTCCAGGGAAAATCAGGTTCAGGCATACCTGGATTTCGACAAAGATTCAAAATTGATAATTCTCCTGAAGTCTTCGTGGCTTCTGTAGACCGAAGGCTGACCAGAGATCCTTTCTATCTGGTACAACGGGAGTTATTAGTCGCTGTTGAGCAGGCATGGGACTATTCGTAAGTATCTTCTTGCGGGAAAATCTTCCTGTCTCTTGGAGAGATTGTCTTTGCAAAAGCTTTACTTTTCTGCTAAAAATGTTGCTTTTCATCGGGGTTTTCTCCCTCCAATGAGGAAGTTCTTTTTTCAAAGCATGAACTCACAAAAGAGCTCAACGAAAGGCTACATTTTTGAGAAAGAGATACTTTCTGCTACGTTAACCTAAAGTTGCCGGAAGAGTCTGGCATGTGGCGACTTCCCCAGCTGCTGTTGCTATTCTAAAGATGCTGCTGGCTACTTCTAAAGCTGTGAAAGTTAGATATCTTCAGCTCTTAAACAAGGGGCGAGTGTATTATTTTTGTCAGATTATACACTCAAAATTGCAACCTGTGTGTGTTGGTTGCGTTCATACACAGGGGCGATTGGCAAACACATTGTTTGTAAGCCAGTGGTTAAGTTAAGGCCAACAGGGCAGTGGGTCGTGTAAATCTGTTTCCACTTTCTATACAAAGAGCACTTTAGGGAAGCCTGTGCTAAAAAGTACTCACATTAATCTACAACACATGCCACAACCAATAATCTGAACAAATTTTGCAACCTCTCATTTCTCTGAAAGACCCATGATACTTCAGTAAAAATATGTGGTGTCCTAAAAACCTTGCCTGCATCTAATGGATACTAATGGCGTGGTCCCAGTTACTATGAATTAAGAAACTTTTCTTGTTTAAGACCAAACTTTTTTCTGGAACTTATTTTTTTTCAAATTTGGTTCATGACATTGTGAAACACTTAGTATCCTTTATAAATTCATTAAACCAGAAACCCACTTTAAAATGTCTTTGGAAAATAGCAATACACTTAAAGATATATAAATACACACTAATGAATACATACGTACAATAAAATATAATGAAAAGACTTTCATTGAAACTGATTATTTTAATACCCAAAGATTTTTAGGAATCAAAACTACAGACAACTGCAGAATCTATTTACTTTCAAATTATATAAAAAAACGAATAGTGTTAGAACCAGGGCTGCCAGATAAAATTGTGAAAAAATCGTCAATTTCCTGAGAAAAAATAAAAAAATCGTCTTTTTCTGTTTAAAATATCGTCAAAAAAAACGGACAATTTAAATTTAGATTTTAAACAAAAGTTGTTCGAATTTTATTTAAAAACAGGCAAACAAAAACATATTAAGTATATGCATCCATATACCCCCGTATGTTTACGAAATTGTTTGTTAAATTTAACAAACATTTGTTAAGGAAAATTTTCATAAAAAATTTGTTTTGCAAACCTCCAATTTCTATATTATAATAATGTAAGGTTTTTTTTTCGAAGTCTTAGGAATAAAGGATACTTTCAATCGGGGCCATTTTCTAAAAAATTTCAAGCTCGTTTTTATAAAAGTTTGTCATTTCTTTTGTAATTGCTACAATATCAATGTTAGGCCCTATAAAGTATATATCGAGGGTTATTATTCAAATTGTGCTATCTGCAATTTTTCGAAAATGTGTTTTTTATAGAAACGAATTCACTTAATTCATTTAAATTTGAAAAAAAAAAAAATTTTCCCGAAAGGTTTTTTTCATAAATATTGTATTGTGCGTTTTTTTTTTTGGTAAAAAAGTGCTATCTACATAAAAAATATTACTGTATATAATAAAATGATAAAAATTGTTATTACAAAGTAGACAGATTATACATCAAAAGGTTGGGAATTGTGTCATCATATCAAAAACTTATATTACTTTAAAATTCGTTGAAGACATTTTGCAAAAAAAACTGCAAAAAATTTCTGGATGAGTTTTTGTCAATAGTATAAATTTTTATATTTATTATATTTATTTATGTCATGTGCTTACCATGGATGCACAAGCAGTAAAACTATGTCCCGATATTAACGCATCAGCTATTTACTATAAACAGCGGCTTCAAGTACACAACTTTAAAATTTATTACCTCGCAACCCCTGAATGTTCAAATTACTGGTGGATTTAAGTAATGGGAATCTGTCCGCATCGACGTTTTTTTCATGTATTATACATTATTTAAAGATCCGTTGTTTGTCAGATACGTTACCAATTATAATATATTCCGATGGTTGTGGCTATCAAAATCGTAACCACTATTTATCGAATGCACTCTTCCTTTTTTCTATAGAAAATAATAAGAAAATTGAGCAGAAGTACTTAGAGAACGGGGACACTCAAATGGAGTGCTAAGATTGAGATAAAGCTGGAAAATCAGGCAATTTATTTGCTTAAGGATTATGTTAAAATAACAAAAGATGCCAGAAAGACAATCAAAATTGATAATAAAATTGTAAAAATGCCTTTTGATAGTCTATATCTGAATTATGATTTCTTTAAAGACTATACCAACAAAAAACTTATTCGTTTCCCATCCATTAGACCTGGTCGGTAAAAAAGTGATCCCACCGTATCACAAATAAAATCTCTCATATATCTACCAAGTGGTGACATTACCCAGTAACAAAATGTGCCCCAAAAGGAGCAGGTTTTATGTATAAATTCATACCTCAAATCGCTTCACACGTGCTGATGGGATGCCTGATTTTTGTATGGGGTGTTCCCGGTTTAGAGGACTATTTTCTGCTAACAATAAGCGCTTCTTTTAACATGCAAATAAAGCACTCCTAAAGTGCGTTTTTAAGGGCTTACTTTATTAATACATTCATTAATGTTTTGCTTATACTGGCTTAAATGACTTTTTTCAAGAATATTCGAAAACCATAATATATTATTAATTTGTTTCGCTTTAAATCCTTCTTCGTTGTCAGCACTAAAATAGCAGTTTTTTTTATATATTTCATTCGTTATCATTTACTGCTGTATAAGAGCTCTCTTATTGAAGCGCTCGATTATGCGCTTTTTCTCTTAAGTGCTTAAAAAATACCAATTTTTTTTACTGGGTATGTATAAAGTAAGATTTGATGACGAATACAATAACCTTCCGACTACCATTAAAACATACAGCGGTCATATAGAAGCGAGTTCCTTACAATCTTTCTCACGTCCTATTCAACTTAGCAATGGAAGCATTAAAGCCTCTTATTCCGCAAGAATATCATTCTTTTTATGATCATTTAAAACATGCGAATTAAAATTAATTTTTTATTGCTTTCGAGTATATGTAAATTAATAAACATAATTTCGAGTTATATTAATATTATTACGCGTTTCTTAATATTTTACTTTTTCATTCAATACTATTTTGTTGAAAAAAAAAACTAATTATTTTAATAAAAGTTCGTGTTACTTAAATTAAAGTCTCAAATAGTATTCATTACTGCTCATGATATTTTTGTTCAAATAGTGCTATCAGCTTATTTCAATGTTCAAATCGATAAAATTTTAATTTGTAAAAAGTGTTATCAGACATATAAGCGGGAATATCTGGAATTAAAAAAAAAAATTAATATATATTGTATATGATTAAGACGTTTATTTTGAATAACATTGTGAAACAAAGTTTAGTTAATACTCTCTCTCCTGTAAAATTGTGATTTTGCTGATAGCACTATTTGAATAAAAACCCTCGATATGTAAATTCTGAGTCCTTATGAATAGCAAAGTTGGTTTAACGATGTCAATCTAACCCTGTGTTTGTTGAAATGGGATTTCCGAACACCCGTATATAAACATTGCTATACATTTATATTAGATATAGTACGGAATAGTGTGCTATTATATTTCAGCCAGGTCGGTCTGCAAATGCCTAAGATATGAACAAAAAGCCACGACTGCCTGCAATTTATACCCATAAGTCTTTAATTTTGACATGTAAACCTTAATTTCTTTAAATCTTCTTATAACTTTTTACTATTTTTTCTTTTTTACCTAAAATAATTTAAGCCAGGAGGATAACACTTGGCTTAAAATTTGTCATATATATGGAGTATTAAAAGTTAAAAATGAGCCAAATCAGTCCATAACTTCACCTGCTCCCCACACGAGTGAACTCTCAATCTCAAAATTAAGATTTTGGTACGAATTTTTTACTTAAATTGACTTGACTCAAAATTTTGCTTTTGCCCATAAAATTTATTATGGCAAAGAGCAAAAATCGCTTGTATAATTTTATTTACAAAAGGGATAAATACAAAAATTTAAGCTTTCTTGTTAACAAAATTGTTATTTTTTCTGTGCTGCCTGATAACAAACATCAAAAGATTTAAAATTGTCTTATTTTAAATACTGAATAGTCACTTTTTAGAAAAAAATCAACAAATCGGCACTTTGCTAATTTCGGAACCAAAAATCGTCAAAACGACGCTAAATCGTCAAATCTGGCAGCCAGGGTTAGAGGAAATGCTAAAGAGAAAGAAAGAGAGAGAGAGTGAGGGAAGAAGGAAAAACACTGAAAGTAGTGGTAACAGTGGTTTTATAGCCACAATCGTATTTTAACATTTAGTAAGTAATTTGAGAATTAATACGACTTAAAATTGAAACCAAATGACAAAAAAAAAAGAAACAAATGTTGACAACGATGATGATAATGAAAATGACGAGGATGTTGAGAATAATGATGATGAAGATTAAGGTTTAAAAATCGTATTATTTATCATACTTGCAACACAAATTGCTTTGATTTGATACTTAGTGTTGCAACAAATGCCAGGGATGGTATAAATGCTAGTCTTTTTATCTTCCACTTTTTTTTTGGCAGTTGATAACCAAACAACTGTTGTAATTGACAGAATTTGTGGCTTTATTTTCCAAACCAGACCAGCTCGTCTAGAAATATTATAAAATTCAATTAAAACAATATAAGAATTTATTTAGAGCAATTTAGATGATAATTTAATGAAATTGAAAATGATTTATTAAGTAGATTTTGTTTAATGATCTTTGGGAAATGGTTTGGCCATTTGAATTTCAAATTCTAAAGTTGATTTTAATTGTAAACATATTCTTTTGGCAATTTAAATGAATAGTCTATTCTATTTAGTTTGTTTATTTAAATTTAATTTCAATTAAATGTATTTTAATTCATTAAATTAGAGTAAAACCAATTAGACGACACATTGTATTTATGTGTGTTGGAATTTGTAAATTGTATTAAATTCTATGAAACATTTGTTAATTGTAATTGTAACAAAACATTTGTTTGGCTTTATTTCGAATAGAGTGGTGGTAATAAAATTCATTTAATTTCTTTTTTTTTTCTTTTTTTACAGGTATGACAAGAAATCGATTTCATTCTTTCAACATTATCTGCCGTAAGTTAATTTTCATTTGAATTTTGTTTATTTGTATTCTGTCGCAGGATAACGGAAATGAAGAACGAAGAGCACTAATGTATTTATATTGGTATACCCTTCAGAAATTGTACTTTTGCATGATATTATATAAAAAGTTTTGTTGGAAGATGAAAACGTATATAATTTACATGAAACTGTTTTTAATACTCCTTTCAGACCGTGATGGATGCATCGATTGAGCGGATGGGGGGTTTTTTCATTCTATTTTTACAAAAAAAAAAAAAAAAAAAAAAAAAAAAAAAATATGATATTTTTGCCTCAGTGCCAAATAAGGCTGTACAGAGGCCAGTAGGCAGTACATTTCGGTCTCTATATTTTATCTTTTAAAGAAGAAAATAGCAAATCCGTATTAGATTTTATTTTAAATCAGGCTCAAATTTCATAAAATTTAACTTTTATTAAATTATTTTAATGAAGGGAGGAATATTACAATATGAAATGAAGAAATTAATTAAAATTTATTGATATTTCTATTCTCGACCGAACGAGGGATTGAACTGGGGCCGAACTTATATGTTTCCTGAATAACCACATTTTCATCACTTTGAAACACATCAAAATAATTATCCGAGTACTGAAATGAAAATCTGGTTCGTTGTAAAATTTTAAGACCATCTAAACAAACTTGTAACTTTTGGTTAAATATAAATTCGTTGTTGTCCTCGTTTCAACGGATCTAAAAAAAGACGCAACAAAATTATAAAGGAACTTATAAATTTGAAAATCAAATTAAAGGCTCACGGTTCAATTGCTATGGAATGAAAAGCCGTAGAATTGAAAAAGTTAAAAATGTTTGTTTATTTATTACAGAGACATAAAGATTACGCAATGCGCAGAGTCTCCGGGTACTTGAAGTAGTTTGTCGCAGGCACGGGCCCTTAATCTTAAAGGGGTCTGCAAATGGTCATACTGCTTGACATGCAGGCGAATTCACTAGTGTAAGTGTGCTAGACGTAATATGCGCCGTCATATCTAAATTTATTTGATTTTGACACACACAAACACATTTTCACTAATACTGCCATAGCGCTTTATGATAAATGCTTGACCGTATACAGACCTCTTAAAAGTCCCTAAGATTTTTTAATTATTTTATAAAAATTTTTGGCACCTTGTACGAGCTGGTAACCCTGCAACTAAGAACTTGTTTATGTTTTGCAGCTCGAAATTATTAGCCAACAAAAATGCAGTTTAAGTGACGTCATTCGTCCAACACGCGCAGAAGACTTTAACTTCATTTCTTTCATTCTTGGGCTCAGTATCCAGGTCTAGGAAATCTTTATCCTGATCTAGTTCCGAACACGCCTTAAAACGATCTGTTGATGTCCACCTGTTTATCTGTTAAAAATGCTTTTAATCTCGCAATAGAGGATCTAAGATTATTCAGAGCTGTATGTTTCTTTTTAAAAAGTGTGTTGGTTAGCCAAATTGATCGATTATTTCGCAAGGCCGCACACAAATGTAAACCTCTGAACATTTTATAAATAAATAAATTTAATACTTTAAACAAAATTAAAAAAAAAGGCCTGAATCTTTTCTAGTATTTTAAAAACCTTTAAGAAGGGGTTCGTTCCCAAAAGAGAAATACGAGGTGTTTTGAGAGGCATATAACTTCTTTTAAAAATAATACTCAACGAATTAAATGAAATTACCAAAATTTTGCCTTCAATTACTCACAAATTTAATGGCATTTAATGTTTAAAAATAATTTCTGATAGTGTGTCGAATGTTGGCTTCTACATGATCACTCGTTGCTAGTTTATCAGAATAGACCAGAGACTTGACGTGCCCCAGCAAAAAGTAGCCCAAATGTGTCAAAACGCACGGACGAGATCGCCAATTCACAGGTCCATTACGGTTACCAAACGTTTGGCTCAGCAAAGTGATGGTCTCACTCGGTGTATGGCATGTTGCGATGCCTTGTTGTTACCATTTCTCCTCCAAATGATTTACTGTGACATGATGAATAAACAATCACGAATCATTTGCCTGTAGCGTTCGCCATTCACGGTAATGTTGGCGCTGGTTTCGGATATAAGGGCAAATAGACCGATGACGCCTAAAGCTACGGTCACACTTGTCAAATATTTGACGAAAAAACGGGACCAACAGGCAAACTAGAATATAATTGCCTTTAATTGCAACATCTTACATAAAACAGTTTTTTCTATGTCTAGCAGTATCATTAGCTCTATATTGTGATATTGAGATCATGTTAAAACTCATTAACTATTAGCAGAAGTAGTGGTTATGCTTATTTGGTTAAGTATTTAATAAGTCTGACCACACCAATCTGTGATCATTTCGGGATGCAATGCAGTCCCAAGAGTCTTCTTTGGATTGTGCCATCTGCATGTTTACATACCCGTTAAAGATGATTTGCCGATAAAAATCTTCAACTTCCATTTTTTTATATGGATTTAGGTCAAGATCTTTTCTCAAAAATGTCCAAGTAGTTGACGGGCAGAGACCAAGTTGCTGAGAAAGGCGTCGGATCGTAAAATTCGAGTTCTCTGTTACAGTTACGTCTAAAGCGGCGACAGATTCTTGTGTGCGCACGGTTCTGGCTCGATTTTGATTAAAAAAGGGTGTTTTTTATAGAGGTATAGAACTTTGAAATGTAATAAAACAAAGATGAATTTTTTAAATTTACAAGAAATTTATTTTTTTCAAAAGATAATCAATCTTCTGGCATTATAATATGCCAGAAGTCATACTGGTCCAAGTTTCGATGACTTTTTCCAGTATTTGCGGCCGTATATCGGCAATAACGCGGCGAATGTTGTCCTTCAAGTGGTCAATCGTTTCTGGCTTATTGGCGTAGACTAGCGACTTCACATATCCCCATAGAAAATAGTCTAGTGGCGTTAAGTCGCACCTGAAACTATGCGTATATCAAACGTGTCCTCTAATAAATCAATTATGGCGCGAGCTGTGTTACATGTTGCTCCGTCTTGTTAAATCTTCAGCTCCTGCAAATTGATGATCGAAAAAGTCAGTAATCATGGTTTTATAGCGGTCGCCATTGACTGTAACGTTCTGACCAGCTTCGTTTTTAAAAAAATAAGGACCAATGATTCCAGCAGCCCATAAACCACACCAAACAGTCAGTTTATCTCGATGTAACGGTGTCTCAACATACACTTGAGGACTATCACTCCAAATACGGCAGTTTTTGTTTATTGACGTATCCATTGGAAGCGTTGTTCAGGCGTCAGTCTATTCATGTTGAAATGCCAAACCAAACTAAACATAAATCACTTAACAGCTGACAAAGAGGATGTCAGTTAAAAAAGTGCTGCCAACTTAAAGTTTTGTACCTCTATAAAAAGGCACCCTTTATTATCCAAAATAGTAAATGTGGTTATGAATCGATCCATAGTATTTCGTGTGAGCTGCTCAGATAGACGATTATGCGCACGGTAAACTGGAAGAAGTGCTCTATAAGTTTGGCGAACAGAGCGCGAACTTTGGAAATAAATTTCCACGATGTTGTAAGTCTTTCCATGGTAATTGGACAAAGTATGCTGAAAAATGTCAAACATTTCATTAGTATGAAAGCTAGTTTTACAGTTATCCATTGGGAAAAATTATACGTTTAAAAAAACTTACTTTATATTAAAAAATTAAACCAAAATTCCCAAAACATTTTTTTTGAAATTTTGACAAAAAAATAAGTCCCTATTTTTCTTTTATGTTTTTCTTTTTTATAGATAACTTTACTAACTTTGTCATTTTATTACAATTAACATAAATTTTTTACTAGATTTTGATTTATAATTTTTCATTCAAAACTATTTGTCGATTACACAGCACAGCTCTTTTAAATTTTCCTCTGGCAATTAGTTTTACGGCACTTGTTCATGGTTTTATGTAGGACATTTTTGTAATTTCAACAAACTTTTTTAATTGATTAATCAATAAATTTCTATTTCCATGGTTTCTCTTAACGTACAACATCAACTTGAATTTTATTTTTATTAACTTAAAAACAAAAACTTGCAAATAAAACAGCAATTTAAAAGAAAGTTTTAAACTATTTTTAAGCAAATACTATTTTAGGAAAATTTTCGTAAAAAAAAAAAAATAAAATAAAACTATTTTGTTTCAAACTTGAAAAGAAAATACGTTTGGATTTAACTTCTAAATTAAATAAAATATTTTAACTAAAAACTTTATGATATTATAGTTTAAATGATTTTGACTACTTCACATTAAAATCCTTGTAATCTAAAAGGCTTAATTTAACTAACAATCAAAGGACTTCCACAGTTAGTTGGATTGTTCTGCATAGTGGTTAAATCTTTTCACATGTCCTTTTTCCTTCCCAAATTCAATTACTTGTTATGAAGGATATTTTTCCTTGAAGAATAAACTTTTAAGTTGTATTTAGCTTTCTCCTTCAATATTTATTTATTTATGTGGTCTCAACTGTAATCAATTTTTATGGATTATTTTGGATGACTTTTCATGTGGAAATTCACAAACTTTTTTTTAAAGCAGATCCTTAAAATTTTATAATCTCAAAATAATCACAAAGCATAACATATTATTATTATTTCTGGTCTTATTTGCTGAAAGTTGGGATTGTCTTTTGTTCGTGTGTGTCTAATATGTAAGGATTTAAATGCCCTGCAGTTTGAAGGAATAAATTAGAATCTAAGATATTTTAATTTATTAGGAGTTACAAATACATTTACAAATTATATTTTAACTTAATTAACCGAGCAATTGTTACTTCGATCTTTAGCCCGTTGTAGTGAAACAGACCAGAGTCTCTGGCATTCTAAACAACAGGGGTAATGAAAGTAGAAAAGTTATGAACTACCGGGAACACAGTATGTGGTCGTTAAGTGTAAATGTTTACGCATGTAAAAATTATCCGTCTTACGTTTAAAAAGATTAATTTGAAAGTGTTTGTGTAGGGATTTTAAGTTTTCAAGGGTTGAGAAAAAGGATTTATATCCAAAATATCTTATTTTATAGGGTTTATGAAATAAAGTCATGTTTAAAAAAAAAAATTTTGTCTTGTATTATAACACGCGAACATACACCTTTTAAAATCCTTTTTAGTATAGTCTTTGTATAAAAATTTAACATGTAATACCCCAGCAAACAAAATTGGTGTTGATTTATTACACATAGAGACTATAGTTTTTTAGACAGCAATTATACGAAAATGTCGAGTTGTACCCATCATTTTAAGAGGTGGATAACAGTGCTGTTTTCTTTAGTCGGGCTTAGATGGGTGCCCCGATAGGTAGTGAGCTAGCCTATCAGTTGTTGCGGGGTTGCAGGTTTGATTCCTGCAGACAAGCATAAAGCTTCGCGGGATTTAGTGTAGGAAAAAAATATATATATTTATACATGAATTGGCAACTCTGCTTCTGACACATTTTCTGGTTTTTTCATCTCTAGAATGTTGGAATGTTTTGAAATAGCTAAATTTTTATGCTTTTTATAAAAAAGCATAAAAAGCATACTGTGGTTAGGTAGAAAGGTTGGAGCGAAATCAATTTTCATACCCTCACCCAGAGACCAACAGTCGTCCATAAAGAATGAGAGCATAAAAAATGGTAATAGATTATAGAAAATAATATATGCAGTCCACTTTCGCCTGTTATACAAATCCCGTCAGATTCTCGATCACACAGTCCGCGGCAGCTACCAATTCGCCTATGAACCTACTACCCAGTCATCTCGGACTGCTGTTCTGTAGCCTAGGTCAGTGACTCTATCTCTAATGGGTCCACGCACAATCTACATAAATCCGATAAGGCTAATCCCTTAAACATCGCCATCCTGCCTATCATACAGTGGCCAATGCGAATTAGAATAGTGACTTGTGGTAAATTAGAATCGGTTTCCCTAAGAATCGGCCATAATATCCGCGATACTCTACAATTCCTTCTATTCCTCCAGACCTGATTAGTTCCGCTTAGAACCCACACATAGTCTTCCCAAATTAAAAGGCCATTTCATTACCGGTGATGTTGCTTGCAGTAAAGTGGTATTTAGCATAGCCTGAGTTCAAACTCCGCTAGAATTTTCCCAAAAGCTCTACTGCAATCAGCCACGAGCCATGAATTTGTAAAAAAGCCCATCAATACCTTAACATCCACCTGGCTCTGTTCGTATATATAGTGACCTCCGAGCTGCCTTATTAATTCCTTCAAGATCCCTAGAACCTCCGCCTGAAATAAACTGCAGTCGCCTAAAAGACTATATGACCCTGTACCCGTATCCCTCATCCTCCAGCCATCAGTAAAAATAGCAAAGTTCTTCTATAATCTGCCTTCACCGGACCAGCTCTTCCTAAGCTGTTATATCATCTTGGCAAATGCCCAAAGTCGACTCTATTTACCACCTAATCTGTGTGTCCTTGCAAGCCCAGGCAATAATCACCAATGCCAATCTCACACAAGATTTGCGAGTGACCTTTCGAAAAATTTCGTAATAGTCCCAGCTCTCTCAGTCTAAGAATACTCCTGGTTCCTCATCGAGCAACAATATTTTCTAATATAATTGAATTATCGAGCTTGAGATCTTTTTATATAAAAAACTTTAAATGTTTATTCTATTCAATATTTCGGCACTTCGTTGAGTGCCTTCTTTAGGGATTTTTTCTTGCTTTAACAAATTTTTAACAAATTTAACAAAATAACAATTAATGACAAAATTAAAAATTTTTTGTAATTGAATCAGGGCGAATTCATTCCAGGTAATCTCGGTAGTACAACAAGTACAACTCGTACAAAAACCACAAGCAATTTGTTTTTGTAAAATCATTGTACAATGTCAAAAACCGAAACAAATCAAACAGAAACAACGATAATAAACAAAATTTTGACAATTATACAACAATTATACCAACAATTATAAAGCTGAAGAAAAAAAGTTATCAGCAAGGGTTTTAGGATCACCTGTAATGAGTTCGCCTTGAATTGAATGATCTATTACAATATAAATAAATTTCAAACTTCCGATTCTATTTTTATAAATTAAATTTCTATAAGTTTGTGCTACATTTTCAGTGTCCGACTTAAAATTAATTCTCGACATTATTGGTACTTTCGTAATTTGTAACATTTCTAACATAAATCTACGTTTATAATTATTTTCTGTGTTTAATACTATTGTATTCTCAAAATCTGGACAATGGTTTAGATTATAAATAATAATATTATAAATATATTATAAATAATAAAGGTCGAATAAAATATATATTATGTAAACAATATTTTCTTTTATAAAGTTTTTCAGATAACGGACTTGTAATATTTTCTGTAATTTTTTTTTAAATGTTCAAAATTTTGTGGTTTTCCGTTGTGGTTTTCCGTCATGTGATTTTGTTTTTCTATTTACGTTGTTGTGGTTTATTGAATCTTCATATATTTAGTATGAACTAACAATAATTTTCACATCTTATTTTAATATTAACTTTATGTCCTGCCAGTGCCAGACAAAAAAGATTTAGGCCCTAATCATGTAAAACGCAACGCAACGCCAAAGAATAACATTGAAAGCACAAACAATGTCATAAATATTTTGTAGTTTTGTTGTTGCTTTCTACATAAATTCATGTACCGTTTTAAAAATTTCAACGCCACATATTTATGACATTGTTTGTGCTTTCAACGTTATTCTTTGGCGTTGCGTTGCGTTTTACATGTTGTTTTTGCATTTAGATTATTTTTTTTACTTTTCGGTTGTAACGCGCATTTTCGCTTTAGGGACTCGGTTTCCAAAAAATTTTTTTAAGAGTTTAGATTATTTCTATTTGACTTATTTAGATTATTTTTTTTTTACTTTTCGGTTGTAAAGCGCATTTTCGTTTTTGGGACTCGGTTTTTAGTTTTTTTTCTATGTTCAATGTTTTGGCTTTAGTTGGTTTTTGTATTATCATATTTATGGAGTTGTAAATTTTAGACCATCTTTCTTGATTTTCCAGTTTTAAAATTTGCTTAATATTTTGTCGTTTTTTTTTTTTTTTTTTTTTTTTTTTCAAGCACCGTCATTTGGTAAATTTAAAAACCTTGTGATCATGTTACGAATCGAAATTACAAAGATAATTTTACAAAAATTTTCACAAAGCCCGTAACTATAAATAACCTCCGATCAAATGGTATTTCGGATTAGGCATCAAAAGAATTTTAACATAATTTGGCACGAGTCATTTGCATACAATCATAAACGACTTTACAAAATTTCATTTATTTAGGTGTCCGCAGCTCATCACTTTAATATAAAACAAAATATTCTAACCGTAATTTCAGTTATACACAAAAATCTTAAATTCAAAGTTAAAACCGAGATTAAGTGCTGGTTGAGATTTTAGGAGAGAGAGAGAGGTAAAGAAATGGCATTCTCTCTTCCCTTCTCGCCTAAAAGCTCAAGACTTGTCGGCTAAAACTTGAAGAGTGTGAGCCAGCACTAAGGCCGACAATTACACATGGTCTCCACCTGAGATAATATCTGATATAATAGCTGAGAGAACGTCGATAGAATGAGAGAATACATTTCTTTATGTTAATGATGAAACAGAATTGAGTCTTCAACTTCAGGCAAACATTTTTAAGCCCATAATTAAAACGTCGGCCGTAACTGCAATTTTCTCTCATTTCTTTCGTTTTCTTTTGTCCTTTTTTTTCTTTGTTTACAAAATGTATGAAATTGAACGGTATCATTGTTGGGAGAATAATTGTGTCTATGTGAGAGCATGAGAAAAAAGGTCTTCAAAATAAAATTGATTTTATTTCTCGACCGCATTCTCTGGCATAATTTTATGTCAAACTGTATGGAAAACAACGTTCAGCCCCAGTTCTGTTTCATCATTTAATCTAAATATTAAACAAGGGGAACACATATCTTATAAGATTTCATAATCGACTGGTTCTCGCACAGTAAACTTGTATCGTTTTTATTCTTTGTTTTTTGGTTTTTTGATTTTTTAATTTGAAATATGGTTTTTTGAAACACTTTTCACAAGATTGGCACTATTTGCATTAATAAATTACACATATTAGTAATGGTGACTTATTAGTGTTTTATATGTGTGTATGTATGTGTATTTTTGGCAGCTCATCTTAAGTTGCATGTACACGACATGTTTTTTACATCTGAATTGTCAAATTTCCCACTGCAAAATACATACATGTCGTGTGTTACCTTTAAAACATTGCATCTGTAAAAGTCAGACGCAAAGTCATCTGACAAAATTTCAATTCAGAAATCTATGCCGGGAAGAAACCCGCAGCGGCGGTGCACTGTTGACGGAATCATAAGCCGGCTTAAGTTAATATTTAACAATACCGATATATGTATAATAATTTCACCATTGAATAGAAATTAAGTACATATATAAATAAAAACGCATCATTATAATATCCTAATTGGTATATTCGAATTTAAAGAAAAAAAAAAAAAAAAAATTTAGATGGCTGAACTTTTTTACGGCGCAAATAAAAATTTTTGTGCCGTCAGCACGCTATTTTGAAACCAAGAACTACTTTGTTTTATTCCATAGCTACAGAGAAAAAACATAGACAATGTCAGAAGCAAATTACATGTACGTTTGTGACCAAATGTTATTAACCTTCTGTAAAACAGCAATTTTGACAGACATTCACAATTACATATGACTTGAAAAGTTGACAAGTCAGATGTAAAAAACATGTCGTCTACGGGCACCTTTATAAGATAGTTGTTATAAGATTTCTTATAACAACTGTCTCATAACATTTATTATAATATTCATACTAACACTATTTAAAAGTCCACACCTAAGATAATACTCTCTGCGATTGAATTTGACGTTTGCTGATATAAAAATCTTATATCTTATGTCAGGTGGAGTCCTTATGTTACAACTTCTAAACAGTTATTTTTAAGATGTTATCTGACAGATACATGGTTCTTGGTTATTACAAGTAATCATTTACCTAAAAAGTGACGGATAAGCTAACAGCAGGTTTATCCTAGTGGTATCTTTACAAGTCAACTTTAAGAATTTGAAGCTGCCATATTTTCTGCTGAAGATATGGTAACTTTAATGACAGTCTCATTGTTTACCTTTGACATAATTTACACATAATTTACACAAAAAAAAAACAAAAATTAAGCTCAAAAAAATTTACTTCTGCTTTCAATTAAAGAAATAAACAAAAACGCAATATATACAACCAAAAGTGGTCGTTATCTACTGCAATGTTACCGCAGTATATAAATTAAATTTTTAATTTTATCGGGCAGTTGTAATAATGGAGAAAACTTAATGTCTTCTTTCTCATTCACGATAACTATTGGTTACATTGACTTTATCATTAGGTTGTGATAATTGCCCTAATTTATATAAGAGCACCTTTTACGTAGAATTTTTACATAAAATACGAAGACTGAATTGGATTAGAAAATGCTCTCGATTTTTAAAATCGCCGATAGCGCCATACAGATAAATGATTTGGGACAAATACCTCATCACCAACTGCAAACATCTTTATGCGGCAACATAAAATAAATATATATTATTTTTTCAAAAAAAAAATAAACCCTTTCTGAGAATGTTCGATCGAATTCGAAAGATTTACTTTCGCATGAAAACAGATTTACTTATTTATTTTAGTAAAACCAAATTGTAATTAAATATTAAACCTACATATGTGACAGAGCATAGAGAAAGGGACCAGTAAGGTAAAGGAAACAGTAAAAACCAACTACACAAAATAAGAGGTAGGGACGACCTACGCGCATTTTTAGGGTTGACCAACACGTTCCTGAGATGTGCCGCTTTCAAATGAGACCAATACCAACACGCTCAGTGATGGTACACCAAAGATACACGTATTTAAATCTTTAAAATGGCTCTCCTGAACAAAACCCTTAGGTCCCTTTCTATTTTGCGCGTCACATATATTTTCTCGTGTTGAAGATTTTAAAAAGTGCCTAAATTTGCATTGATAGGTTATATAATATTGTTTGCTGGGTATACTTGCTGGTAAATTTTGATTTTATTTTTATGTTCCTTTTTTTTTTTTTTTTTTTTCTAAATCGACTTTCTTTCTTAAAGAATTATTAAGGCATACACAAAATGATTTCTTAAAAAAAAATATAAAACTATTAAGCAGCATGACTGGATACCATTTCTTTTCCTAAACCCCGAATTTTGCGTTTTTTACAGCTTTTAAGCAGCCATATTTTCTCTATTCCATTCAAAACAAATTGTGCATTACAACCGTTTCCTTTTTAGCTTCTAGAAAAAAAGAAAAGCTGTGCTTGTACTTTCTATTAATTTATTACGATTTGAAAGTGGAAACTATAAAAATAACATGGTTTTGTAATAAAAAAAAAAAAAAAAAAAAAAAAATAATAATAAAATACAAAAAAAAAAATATCAAATTCATTTCTTTATTTAAATTTTATATAAAAGACAAATTTATGGCTTTTAATTTCGTCTACAAGGTTTTCCCATCGCATAAACTGAAGTTTTTTTTTCTAAGTTTTAGTTGTTGTCATTTTTTTTAACAATGTCTTCTTTTGCCAAAAAGTAAATATATTTTTTTTTTGGTATTTTGTATATTCTTTACCAAAAACCAAAAATTTGTTTAATTTATTTTTTGTTGTTGTGTATATTAGATTTATTACTTTAACCCTTAAACTTTGTCACTATTAATTTTGTATTGTTGTTTTTGTTATTTAGAAAAATTTTGCCTATGTACTTGACTGTGTTTTGTGTATTTAAGAAAAATATTTAACAAAGTGGAACGAAGAAAAATTCGAACAGGAAGAAAGTGCCAAGAAGATCTCTCTTTTTCAATACAGAAGCAATTTCCAAAGTCGAATTTAAGGGATTTTTTTAACTTTTTCGAATATATTATTATCAAAGTTGTTTGTGGGAATACTATTATTTATTAAAAGATTTTGTTTGTTGTGCTTAATACCCTTTTTAAATAATTGATAAAAAATACTGAAATTTATTGTTGGAGGATAAGCTGTTCCTATGTGCATTTCACTGGTTGCTTAGGCCAGATCATCAGGAAACGTTCTCCTAAATAATTTTAGAAAAGCCAAAGCTATCAGCAAACAAAACTACAGAGGGAATGAGAATTACCTACAAACACCCAGAAAGTCTTGTTTGCAACGATATCAAAGCTTAAACAAAATACCAAACAATAAATCAGTGATGAGTTTTTTATCTTTTCTTACATTTCCCGCTACAATTATTTGGAATTCTCCCAACATTAATTGTAGTTGTAAGTGGGTAAAGAAAAAACATATTAAAAACAAAAACAAAGTGCTTTTATTGTTTTCGCAAGAAATCAAAATAAAAACAATTTGCCAGTTCAGTTTTTTATGCACGTGCACTTGCTAAAATTTATTATCAAAGTTGTTTGTGGGAATACTATTATTTATTAAAAGATTTTGTTTTGTTCGAATATATTTAAAAGTTTCATTTGTTTTTATAATCTTTCTGGAACTCTATTATTTTTTTTTTTATTTTTTGCTTTTAAAGCGTAAAGAATTTCCTTCAATTTAGGTGCAAACAGCCAGCGAAATAGTGCGATTTCTTCTAGATATCTGAGAGAACCGGCGACGATTCTGTTAGATTACTACCTTAAAAATGTATGAAGTGGTTGACACGAATTCTGGCAGACATTTCGTGTGAAACTATGACTTTTCTGTCGTCATTTCTGACAGATATGTACGTATCTGACAGAAATCTTAAGGAAAAGCATTGGGAATTCTGATGTGTTAGCCGACATTCTTATTTTCTTCCGACAGATAGCTGAAAGAATTGATTTCAATTAATTTAATTGCAAAATAAAAGTATATGCAGAAATTAAAAATTTTATATTTTCATACATGTGACCATTTTTAATATTTCTTTTTTCTTTAAACAATAAAATTACTTAATGATAACTGCCATTATTTTAGCTTAAAAAATAAAAAAAAGTCTCGTTAAAACATCTGTATGAATTCAGTCAGAGATCCATAAGGAATATCGGCACATAAATTTCCTCCGACTTTTCGATGAGAAATCGTTAAGAAAGCGGTCAGAGAGTACCTACATATATTAAATGTCTGACAGACAGTCATCTGGACAAAGTCTCTAAGAATGAAGTCAAACTTTTGCAATAAATGTCTGATTTAGATAACGTCGAAGTATTTTGCTGGCTGGGAACATATTATATATGCACTTTAGATCTACTTTTGCAGAGAATTTTGCAACATATTGGGCCTAAACCCACTTTTTAGTATACTGATTGACTCAGAATCTGTTGATAAGTCGATCTACTGATGTCCGTCCAGATTGTCTTGGCATGTAACCTTATTTAGTTCGCAATTTTGAATATACTTTGATGAAATTTGTTACATAGGTTCTAATTTTCATAGGAATCAAGTCTGCTGAAAATTTTTAATGCCGGTCATTAATTTCACATTGCCCCCATACAAGATTCTTTCCGGGATAAAGTCTTTGGTCGTATTAACCATCTTGTTAAGTTGGTATTTACATACATTTAATTTGGTTCATACTTATTTGATTGCAATCTAACTTGGAGGCCACACGATCAATTTTTGTCTTTCAATTCCTTTCAATTTGCTCTCACTCTCATTTTTTTCACTAACACACTCACACTTTTTAAATTGATCACGAGATTGCTCTCAATTTTAACTATCCATTTGTTTGGCAATTTTACGCTCAATTTAACAGCTGATTAGAAGTTTAGTGAGCTAATTTTTCGTTTGTCAGTATAAATTGTTTTCTTGATGACATCTTGAAAGTAAATTGCTTAAAAATTGCATGCAGCCTACGTCACAGCTTTCAATTAATGTAAATTTTGACAAACAGTATATGTAAAAGACTATCAACAAAAAGTTGATCGTGTGGCCGCAGTGTAAATCAGCTTACTGAATGCATTTGGAATCCATCCGTGACCCTAGCTCCAATACAAATACTTTTCCCGAAAAAAGTTTCAATACAGCAAATTCCTGATAAATGTTTGCGACAGAAACTCTGCCGATAGCTCCTAAATCGTGTCAAAAATTTGTGTCGGTAGGTCCAGAATTGAGTAAAGATCCTATAAAGCCCATCCCTAAAATTATCTAGAGACAAAAAAATTTCATATAGATAAAGATATCTAAGTAATATTCGGCCCAAAAAAACTGTATGAATTTTAACCTCACAAAATAATTTTGTTCTAGCTGGTCCGTGCTTACCCAAGGGTCCCAAATAGGATACACTCTCTAAAATTTGTTTTTAAATATTTTGGTGTAGGTTATCATTTAAGTATCATAGTTCGTTACGAGATGACAATTGATTATCATGGTACCGTTGAACGCTTTATGAGAAGAAATAGACTAATTGTATTTACGCATGTCCTGTTCCATGTTTTCCAAGGACATGCATTGATACAATCAGTATATCTCTTCTCATAAAGCGCCAAAAGAACTGTGAGAATCATTTGTCACCTCGTATTTTTAATTTTGTAACGAACGAGTTTTGCAGCTCACCTACTCATTTGGTCGGGCTTGACCGCCTATTCTTTCTAACTTGTTTTTTTATTTATTGAATGTTAATTTTATATATTGAAACTGACTTAATTTACCGAGATTGCTCGGTAACGTAGACCAGTAGCGCGGTGTAGAGAAACATACCAAAGGGCCTGGTGGGAATAGACTCCGCAATCCTCGCATTTACAGACTAGCTCACTACCAACAAGTGTACCAGAGTACCCTTTAGTCTATATTAAATAAACAGTGTTTATCGAAGATTTTACTGCTCTAAGCATTTTTGTAAATTTTAACGAGTCTGTTCGGCTTTACTTTGTTTATATTAAAGATCTTTATTTTAGAGATTTTTGTAACTATTTCCAACATTTCTAAATAAACCAAATTATTTTTTCCTATTTAAAAAGGATTAAGTTTTAGAGTTTACACCGTTTTTCCCATATTTTCGCTATTGAAATGTTAAGGCTCATACATTTTATGCATGAGCTAGCTTAAGCTACTGACAAAGAATAAAGAAAAGCCCGTCAAAAAAAAAAAAAAAAAAAAAAAAAATGTACTTTGGAATTCAAGAAGAATTCTTGACAAAAATCAATTAAAATATATAATCATTCATTCAAAAGCAAATTTCAATCTACCAAAGTGAAATACCATTTGGTTTAAGGATTGATGTTTGACTATTGACGTCATCCGGCTTCAATGGCGGCGTGAGTAAAACCGCAAACCCCCCATCGACGAGACTGTGTGGTTACAATCGAAACTAGTCAGGGCAACCTGTCCGTGAAAGCCTTGGTTCAATTCTCAGCGCAGTCAAAAATGAAAGATTATCAATAAAATTTTAATTAATTTCATGTTGTAAAATTCCTGTCTTCATACAAATAATTTAATGAAAATCAAGTTCAATGAACTTAAGCATAATTAAAAATATTGGAATAATAATAAAAAAAAAACATCTGATTCCGTAAGGAATGTGCGATCAGTTTCGCAATTCGCTAAGGCAAATTTTGAATTTTAGTTGTAAGATTGTAAATTTCCATGAAAAAATTCAAAGTGCTGCCCGTTCTTTTAACCAAAAGAATCATAATGAAAATTAAGTCCTTGAAATGGATTACAAAATTGTTTTCCTTCATTAAAGCGCATGTTTGAAGAATATGAAATTTTCCTGCAACAATCGAATTTTTAAAAAAGTAAAAATGTGCGCATTTTTCATGTTGCAAAATCTTAAAAGCATTTTAAATTTTATACGATTTCATGGACTTTTTAATTCAATTGTCCAATTCACAAGCTCCGTCGTTTAGGTTATCGTTTAAAAAAAAATATAATTTTTGTTTATGCACTTGTGAATAGACAAATTCGTTGTATCGTTACTTTGTCCTAGTGCTAAAGGTTAAAAATGGAAAATAATAGGTCAATGCACATTGTCAATTCACTTTGACAAAACTATTTTAGAAAATTAAAAAATTTCTTTTTACCAAATAATACGAAAAATATGAAAAATAAAATTAAAAAAAATGCAAATTATTTAATATTAGTTATAATTTTTTTTAGTTCACTCTTGATTTTTATTTATTTCGCCTTCTTCTTAACCCTGAAAGGTAACTCTTCATTTAAGTACATTAAAGTTACTCTTCGTCGAATCGACGAACTTCGACCAAAAAAAAAAAAATCTAGCGGAACGGTTTTTAAAGTAAGAATCAACAAAATTTTTTTTAGCATTTTATTAAAAAATTTAATTAAGTAAAGCATCAAATATAAAAGCTTTTCTTCTCTTTCCAAATTTTTTACGAATTTTTACTAATTTTTGTGTTTTAAAATTTATTATTTTTTTAAAGCTTTCGTCATCATCTAACGTTGTTGAAAATAAGAGCGTAATTTGAATACACATAAAAAAGTAATATGATAAAGTGTAAATGAGCTTCGTCGATTCGACGAACAGTTACCATCTAGGGTTAATAAAATTTGCCATTCACCAGGTATGGGAGTTTTAATTTGGGATTAAATGGTAATAATTATTAATTGATAAGCAGTTTTAATTAAAATAGTTTAAAAAATAAATTGAAATAAATCAAACATATATTAATCATTAAGAAGAATAAAATTTGTGATGGTAGCTATCAAATTCTTAAAAGATTTTTACAAATTCACCAAACAAACCGAACATTTCCAGGGCTGGTATGAATACAACATTTTTTAAAATGAAATGAATCATATAATGAGACAACACTTTTGTTTATACATATGTCGAATACGACGATACTACGAGAATTGGAAAAATATATTTTTTTTTTGTTGTTTATTTTTCTTTGGTTTATTTTTTCAGGAGTCTTTTTTTATTGCTTTTATTCAGATGTTTTTGCAATTTCGAATTGTAGCGGCATTTTCATCGCACAGAGCACGGGCAGTTGCACTTAGACAGAGATTAGTTTTCAATTGTGTATTTCTTTCTAAGTATACATATTGTTTGATTTAATACCGTTCCCACCGTATAGAAAATACCAACTTTCAAGTGTTTTTGTATCAGACATTTTACTTACAACATACAAATTTTCATGTACATGTATGCAAACTTTTAGTTGTTGTCGTCTTACTTTGCATGAACATGTATTTGTGTTAACATTCTCCATTCAAGTACAAACAAACCTTCATGCATGCATTATCATGCATGAATGTATGTACATATGTATGTTTATTATTTCTAAAAACAAATTTTAAGTTAAATTTAATAAAGTTCTTTGTTTTCAAATCTGCATAAATTTTCCTTTTTTCCTTTTTTTTCTCTCTCTCTCTTTCTCGCACTCGAAAAAAAACTGACATATTTTCAATGTAAACGAAATGTTTTATGGTTAAGACAACATATTTTCATCCTGAGCACTTCAAATATTCTGAAACTCAGCCAACCAGCCTAACAATTAAACACATGCATAAACTCACATTAACTCATACACAAATACAGACAGAGACACGGAATAACAAGTAAAAATCTTTAAATGATTTTCATTTTATCTCCTTCGGTTTTTCAATTTTTGATAGTTGAATTTTGGGATACATTCATTTCTGGTGTTTTTGTTAAGGAAGACATTTTACTTTGTTTGTAAAATGTTTTGTATTTTCCAATTTTTCTGGTATTAATTAAAATATTATTTGGTATAATTGCCACATACATACATACTTACAGACATTGTGGATATTTGGAGAAGAAATTAAAGTGCGTTTAAAAGAATTTGTCCCAAAATTTTAAATATTTTATAAATATCTTGTTTTATGTTTTTGGTATATAACGTTAAAGAACCTGGATTAATGACTTAATTGTATTAGATACAATTTTGTCAAAAAAAAACTTGTGCTGTTTTCACAACACAAGTGATGGAACGTGTAGTAAAATTTATATGAAAAATACTCAAAAAACAGAGTTGTGAAAACAGCACACTATTCAGCTGTATAAAATCATAACATTAAAAACTGTAAAATAACTATTTTTGGTTTTTTTAATTTGTTTTTTGTATGATCATTTCTGTCGAATCTAATTGTTTTCAAATGACGCAATTGCTAATATTCAATTTTTTTTTTGTTGGGTGAACAGCCATGATTTTTAAGTTTATAGACGGAGATTGTAGAATTTATGCAGTGCAGATTTTTTACAGCCTTTTCCAACATAATTAAAAAACATACCTGTTTCCCCAATAGGGTTGCCATTCGTACTGTTTTTATCAGTACATGTACTGTTTTTAGTTAAACGTACTGATTTATGCATTACAAGCAAATCAGTACACAAATCTACTGATTTTTTTCTTTAATGTACTGTTTTTGTACTGTTATTATATATTAATTTTGTTCAGTATATAGTTTGTCATATTGTCAAATCATTTGCAATAAAAATATTAATATATGTAGATGTTTTTGTCGATGAGTTATTAACATTAAAGATTTTTGCCGAGTCAGTACGAAAAAAGAAGACAGTAGAAGAAAAATGAAAAGTGTTTCGAAATGGTGGTGCGTTTACGAATTTGAGGAAATGTGTTATTTTATTTCTTCCATTCCCCATTCAAACGCTTTTACAGAACGAGTCTTTAAGGTGGGATCACACGATTACCGCAAATGCACCAATATGACACAATTTTGATTGTGCTTTTTTGACGCACAATAATGAAATTGCCCCAATAAAGTATTTTAAAATCATACGATTGCCTTGTTTTATACAAATTTAATTGCCGCTAGTTGGTGCAAAGCGAAATGAGTACAATAATTGCCGCAGCAGTCAGACGATTGTTCTTACTTGTGTCAACTGCGAAAACAGCTGTTGTGGTAGCTTTTTTATTTGTTTGAAAGTTCTAGTTGGCTTGTTCATTAAAAAAAAGAAAATTATATCATATATTTAAAGAAAGTTTTGTTAAATAGTTTTATTTGAAATTATTTAAGTAAAATATATGAAATTCCAAAAATTAAACAAAGTAAAATTTAATTTTAAATATATAAAGAAAAAGAGAATAATTATATTCAAAAATAAATTCGGTTTAAAGAATTTCAATACATTTTGCTCCGTTTTCCTGTATAAATTCTTTTATATTGTCCTGAACAGCTATTGCACTAATAAAAAAATTTCGGGAATACAAAATTTGTTATTAATTTATTTATTAATGACTTTCTTGCAGTTGTGGCAAACATTTGCAGTTGTGGCAAAAGAAGCTAATAAACACAGAAATAAATATAACGGAGTGTCTACAAAACTGTATTTTATCTTTCTTAACACAGCACAGACTGCTTTCATATTTCTGGTCCGATTTTTCATCACGCCAATTTGGAAAGGGGCTCTTGAGTGTTATTTAAATAATAATGTCAATTAAGTATGAGGCAAATCCACCCAAAACTTCGGCCTGTTAAAAAGTATTGGGCTCTTGTAAAAATGTCCGATTTACTCTTCCAAAAAGGCAACGGAAGCAAATATAAAATCTTTAAGAGTTGGTTTTCCGGAAAAAGTTGATAAATTTATAAATACCGAGTAATAGACCAATATTTTACTTATTAATAAATTTGTACAATATTTGAATAAATTTACGAATTTATTAAAATTTTTATATTGAACAGCTTAAGTACAAGTATCGGGTGATTTTTTAACCGTAGTTTTTTTTAAAAATCTAATAAAACACTCAAATTTGCATCAAATATTCAAACTTTTTATTGGAATCGATAAATTGGTCTTTGCCATTTACCTTTTAAAAAAAACTTCATTTAAATGTTGCCCGCGGCTCCGGTTTAAATTGTCCATTCGTAAGGTCCAATTTTGCACCACTTTTTCGAGAATTTCGACATGTATTCCATGAATAACAAGTGTTATGTTATAATCTAAGGCTTCAATCGTGTTTGGCTTGTCCACATAGACCAACGACTTCACATAACCCCACAAGAAATAGTCAAGAGCCGTCAAATCACATGATCTTGGCGGCCAACTCACAGGGCCATTTCGAAAGATAAACTGCTCACCAAATTCATCCTTTAATATGTCCATTGTTTCACGAGCTGTGTGGCATGTGGCACCGTCTTGTTGAAAACACATATCAAAAAAGTCCAACTCAGTCAATTGGGGCAAAAAAAGTCGCGTATCATGGCTCGATATCGTTCGCCGTTGACGGTAACGTTTCTTCCACGGTTGTCTTTGAAGAAAAATGGACCGATGATGCCACCAGCCCATAAACCACACCAAACTGTCGTTTTTTCGAGATGAATCGGTAACTCTTGTACGGCATGTGGCTGTTCTTCACCCCAGATGCGGCAGATTTGCTTGTTTACGTATCCATTTAGCCAGAAATGAGCCTCATCGCTGAACACAATTCTTCGATAAAACAGAGGATTTCCATCGAGCAACTTTTGATAATAAATTTCAACGATTTGAGTTTCTCTATGATGATATGGCAGAGTATACTGAACACTTTTCACTTTCACAGATGTAGTTTGACACAATTACCAACCAGTGCTGCCAGCCAGAAGAATTTAATTCATAAGAAATCACCCGTTATAAGTTTATCTGGCTCACTCTTTATTTCAAATTTGAGCTAGTGGGCCGAATGTTAAGCTGACAGTTTATTTAAATAAATAATGAATTTAAATTAAAAAATATTGTTTTCATTTATGTACCACATTGTACTTAAATCCACATTTAAGAAACATTTGAAAATAATTTTTGAAAGTAATTTTAGAGCAATACTCATCAACTTAGTTTTTATAATTATTTAATAATCAAGTTAACCATTTTTGGTTGTATTGATAAATGTCTAGTTTTTTCATTATAAAGGGTGGCTAAATTTTAAGGGTCGATGTTGATTTTGAAAAAAACACAAATTATAAAGAAAATTATTGTTATTTATTTTTATTATGATAATATTGGTATGGTTCAATTATGTATGGAACAAAATATCGACCAAATGGCCGCCGCGACGTCGGCGGTACACCTCCATCCAAATTTGGTCCACATTTTCGATGACGCTGAGGCATAATTGCGGTTCTATGCCGTTAATGTGCCGAATTATCTCATCCTTTAGCTCTTAAATTGTTGCTGGCTTATCGACGTACACATTTTCTTTCAAATCACCCCAAAGAAAGAAGTTCAACGATGTCAAATCACATGATCTTGGCGGCCAATTAACATCGCTACGACGTGGAACAACACGGCCATTGAGTTTGTCGCGCAAAAGAGCCATTGTTTCGTTAGCTTTGTGGCAAGTGGCACAGTCCTGTTGAAACCACATATCGTCCACATCCATATCTTCCAATTCGGGCTATAAAAAGTTCGTTATCACCTCACGATAGCGAACACCATTCACAGTAACTGCCTGAACTTCCTCATTTTGGAAAAATACGGCCCGATGATGCCGTCAGCCCATAAACCGCACCAAAGAGTAACTCTTTGTGGGTACATTGGTTTTTCGACAATCACTCTTGGATTATCATTCGCTCAAATGCGCCAATTCTGCTTATTGACGAATCCACTGAGGTGAAAATGTCACTGAAGATGATTTTCACGCTATGCATTTTGATTTGAACGCCCATTTTCATAATAAGCCTGAATAACTTCAACGCGTTGCTCGATTGTTTATCTTTCCATAGTTCAAATTGAGTTAGTCTGAAATTGAGAAATGTCAAATTAAATACAGAAAAAAATTCGACTTTTAGGTGTGGTTCAGATTCAACATCGGCCCTTAAAATTTAACCACTCGTTATAATTTGATTTTTATTGAATAAAGAATAATTTATACTTAAAAGTTAGTTGAAAACAAATGCATTTCTTAATTGGAAAATAATTTCCCCTTTTTGTTGAGAATGCTATGATTTTCAAATCCATTATCAAACGCTTGTCGTTTGAGAAAAGGTTTGAATTAAAATCATTTTCCGTTTGAAATGAAACCTCTGTGTTTGTTGGGATGCAATGGTTTTCGAAAGTAACGTATTTTGCATTGTTTAAAGTACTTTTTGGTGTTATTCGTACTTAAATGTTAAAGTACGACTCGTACTAAAAGTTAGTGGAGAACACTTAAATTTAGTAAGATTTCACTTCGTGATATCGGTATTTTGAATTCTTTCAACATGTTTTAAGAAATTTATTAACAGCTTGCCCTTGTCTTAAAAACCCACCAAACAATTTGTAATCAAATGATTATTTAATTTTTAATTAAATTCTTTTGTTTCGAATGTTATTGAATTTTGAATTTAGAAAACACTATTTTTTTATGATGAATGCTGTTTGTTATTCGCAAATAATTGTCAAACCAATTTCGAACGTTCGAAAATGGGCGTCATTTATAAATCATTTGTAATTTGTTTTTGAGCTTTTATGTTTGTTGGAAAGTTATAAATAAAATCTTTTAAGCATCAACAGGGCCATTAAATATTATTTGCCTTTTACAAAGTATAACATTAAAATTTCCACTCATTTTAACTTAATGGAACATTTTCGTACTAAATACTTATTTCATATTCCATAGCAATAATATGGATTTGGACATAATTTTCTTAATGGCCTTTGAAAGCCATTCAGGTGTAAAAAATGTTCTTTTTGTCTTACAAACCTTTCAAAAAAATCGATAGCGACGTCTTTTTGTAAAAAAAATTATTTAATTGTATTAAAGGCGTAATTTCTGAAGTTCATACTTTTAAACTGTTCGTATACGCAGAATTAAAAACAAAACAGATACATTTTTGATATTGATAGGAATGTTCAAAGGAACTTTAACTTTTAATGAATTAAATTCCATTAAAACTTTGTTGCTTTATTAATTTTGTAAGCACACAAGGTTTATAATATTCAAATGTTCGTGCACCAGCAGCCAACCTCACAAGAAAAAGCTGTTAAAAACACACACAAAAAAAAAAAAAAAAAAAAACGCTTAATTAAAATATAAATTGTACAACCACCCAGTGTTTCTCCCATTGTCAGTTATTTACATATTTAAAATGTTTATTGTATCTGATTTGCATTTTTTATTACATAGAAATAAAAAAAAAGTTTAAAAAACTATACAGAAAAATTGCATAAAGATTGTATTAAAATTCAATTCCTCTTGAATGCCGATCCTGCTGTTGGTTGCTGTTGCTTTTCATTCTTTCTGTGAATTCTTGTCTTGCTAAAGGAGAATGCTGACAATGGCCATGATGTGTTTTAAAAAGTCATTACATTTGTTTTTTTTTTCCTCTTTTTGTCGATGATGTTCATGTATTATCGATTAATGCGAATTAATTTGTGTTGTTTGTACTCTTGTTTCAATGTTTTATTTCTTATCTGTTTTTTAAACGAAAAAATTATTTAAATGCAAAATGTTTAAATATTTTTTTCGTTTTTTATGAAACTTGCGACTTTTACATTGAAATCTAGAAACAATTGTGAAAATGGCATTTGAATATGTTAATTAAACATTAAAAAGGATTTCGGTTTTAAAGCGAGCGATAGGTTAGGTTAGGTTAGGTTAAATGGGTAGCCGTCACGAAGACGACTCACTTGGGTCCTTATAGCGGTCCCTTTGTGATACCCCCAGCCAGTGACAAGGGTCAGCCAGTATCCACCAGACTATTCCCCAGAGGTCACCGCAGTCTCGAACCACCCCGATTCCCTGCAGAACAGGTAGATCGATTTCAGTCCCGCATTGGACAAATCGTCCAGACATGGCAATTCCGGTCTCCCAAAATGCCTCAACCTAGCGCCCGCCAGTCCGGGGCATTGGCAGAGGAAGTGAAACACCGTCTCCTCCTCCTCCACATCATGACAACTCCTGCAGTAGTCATTGTACGCAAGACCCATCCTCCTAGCATGAGTCCCTATCACCCAGTGACCCGTGATGACCGACATCACTGTCCTTATCCGATCCCTGCCGAGACCGAGTAGTACGCGCGTTCTCGCCGCGTCATAGCCAGGCCATAGAGTCCTGGCCATCAAACAGGTATGCTCGCCCTGCCATCTCTCCTGAGCCCTTCTGTACGATTCCCGTCTGATGAGAGTCCTGCAGCGGGCCATTGAAGTGCCAATCAGGCCGTCGACGAACATGTCGTCCAAGAGACAGCCTTGTTTGGCTAGACTGTCCGCAGTATGTTTGCCCAGGAGCCCACTGTGTCCTGGTACCCATGCCAGCGTTACACTGGAATGTTTCGCGATCTCATTTAGAGACATCCGGCATTCCACTGTTAATATAGATATCGTAAAGACACCAGCCAGAGCTGCAATGGCAGCGAGCGATTAAAAGCAAAATTTTGTGGAAACTTTTTCCTGGAATTGATTTTTTTCCGGAAAGTGTTTAATAACTTGTAATTAGGTCATTTGGAGAATAATAATGATATTTTTTGTTTAAGTTTTATAATAAAAGAGAAAAAAGTTTTTTAAAAGGTGGTGCGCCGCGCAAAGGAATGACTTCATACACATATTTGAGCAAAAAATATAAGGAAAGTTTGACTAAATAAAAAAAAAAGTGGAATGACATAAAAATCGGCTCAGCTCTCATACAATCCAAATACATTTTTCCACGAAAAAGTCTTTAAAATTGGTATATACATTTTCTAGAATAAACGAAATATGCGTGTCAAGTTTCAGCAATATCGGCCACGCCTACCGCCCACCTCCCATACAACACAAACAAATTTTCCTATTCAAGCAAAAGTCTTCAAATTTGGTGCAAACACTAACAAGAATAAACAAAATATTTCAAGGTTTATCAACATTTGCCACGCCCACTTCCCATACAATACAAACCAATTTTTTGCATAAAACCTTTCCTATTCAAGCAAAAGTCTTCAAATTTGTTGCACACAGTTTCCAGAATAAGCAAAATATGCATGTTAAAATTCAGCAACATCAGCCACGCCCACCTCCCGTACAACACAAACAAATTTTCTCGTATACAGATTTACCTATTCAAGTAAAGGTCTTCAAATTTGGTGCATAACTTACAAGAAAAATCAAAATATCGTTTCAAGGACCCTCAACATCAGCCATGCCCACTCCCCATGCAATAAAAACCAATATTTTTGCCTAAAACTTATTCTATTCAAACAAATTTTCTCGTATACAAATTTTCATATTCAAGCAAAAGTCTTAAAATTTGGTGCATACACTTACAAGAATAAACATAATATCGTTTTAAGGTATATCAACATCAGACACGCCCACTTCCCATACAATACAAACAAATTTTTTTCGTGTAAAACTTTTCCTATTCAAGCAAAATTTTTCATATTTGGTATATGCACCCTCTAGAATAAAAAAAATAAGCACGCCGAATTTCATCAAGATCAGCCACGCTGAAAACAAAATTAATACAAAAATAAAATATTCAAATATTTTCTTCTTCAACTATCATTTCCTTCACAACATCATCTAGTTCTAAAAGATGTTTATGAGGTTGACGTCTTAAACTACTTAAAGGCGGATCAGATGATATAACCAGAAGATGCAAATCACCAAATAAGCATAATTTTTTTAAAGAAATACGATTTTCTTTTTTCCAATTTCGCCCAGCGTTTATAAAAGCAAATAAAAAATTACTTCTTAATTGCTTTTCGCACTATTTCGATTTCATTAGTCTTTAGCGCCGAGTTTTTTGCTTTATAAAAACGTTTAATAAATCAATATCAATTAATCAGTTCATTAAACAATTCCTTATATGACAAGAGAAAATTATCTTATTTTAATATTTTTTCTTAGTTTTACTATAATTTTTATTTCTGAAATTTTATTATCATTTAAAATGGTTCTAGTACTAAAATCATATGGTTTGGTTTTCCTTATTTCGTTATGCAGTTGTCCACAATTGCATTCAATCAATAATTAACAAATTGTTGTTATAATTAACAATTGCAATATGATTAAAAAAGTTGAAGCCTGAATGTATGCAACAGGTTTTATATCAAACCTGCACTGCAATATTCGTGATTTTTTCAGAAAATTTAAAAGTTTATTCAGCAAACGGTGAATATCCATGGATTTTTTTGGGTAAATACACCCCCATCCTTCATTTTAGTTCCAGTAAGACGATGGAGCTAACTTCTATTTTTTTTAAGAGAAACTGCAAACGCTGAATTTTATAAGGCCTTTTTAATTCGACCATATCTACTAAACTACAAATGCAATAAAATTTTTTTTTTAAATAAACAATATCGGGATTTAAAGATTAGCCGTGAAAATATCTTACACGCATAAGCGTGGCAGGAAAATTTTCATCAGTTTTCGTGGTAAAATATTTGAGTAACTTCAATAGATTCTTTCTAGAACAAAATGTGATTTTTACGAAAACGAATCATGGATCTCTTTTTGTAAAATAGTTCTTTATATAACTGCATAATAAGATTTTTAAAAACTAACAGTTCTAAAATTGCTTTTATGCAACCAAAATCCTTCAGTGCCCCGGTAGGTAAGCTGTTAGTGAGCGTAGGGTTCAATTTCCGACACTTTCACTACCACAGGCTGAAGGTCTAAGTTACAATTGCTCGGTTAATTTAATTAAAATATAACCAGTTATTGTATGTGTAACTCTTAAAAAATAAACAAAAGTTTCAAAGAGGAGTTTTTATTGTGAGAACTTAATTTAAAACAAAAACCGGTCCTGGAGGGACAGAACGTATTGCAGTGTGTATAGGGCACTATGGCCCGGATTGGGCGCAGGGGCAACCAGGGTTCTACTGCGATTGGATAGGAGTGGTCTCAGGACAATTACAGGGGTTTTGACGGATCATTGTTCTGTTAGGGCTTTTACCAGTAACTGGGACAAGACCATACCGAACTTCTGCAGATTATGCGATGATTCTGAGGATCTAGGGACGATTGAGCATGTACTGTGCCACTGTCCTAGGATTCAGGCTTTCAGACAGAAATGGAGATATATTTCACGACAAACTGGGGTGCATCGCTGAATGTAATCCAGTCTATCTACTGGGGTTTGTCAGGGAAATAGGACGGTTGTTTCTCTTGAGGGGACTGTAGAGGGAGAAATTAATTGCAAAATCGCTAAACTGAATTTTTTATTTTTCTGCTTTTTTATTCCCTTCGCCAAATGTAAAAGGGCATATATAACTTTGTCACTCCGTTTGCAATTTCTACAATATTGATCTTAGACCCTATAAAGTATATATATTCTGGCTCCTTATGAGAAGGGAGACTCAAATCCGGTTGTCCGTCTTTCCGTCCGTCTTAATTAAAATAGATGTAATAAAGCAGTACTAACTGATCAAACATAACTCTTAAAAATATTTCTTGTGCTAAAAAAAATCGTATTTTATATGATGATCAGCTAAGGCAAGAAAATTACTGCCAATCAAATAAATGAAAGTGTATCTAAGAATCTAAATTTGAATGTGAAATTATATTAAAAACATTTGTAAGTTTTTATAAAATTTGTCATTTGAAAAATCGTCAAATTTAGGGTATAAATCGTCCAATCGTCAATAAACCATTTTTGTACCTAACAATCGTCTAATCTGGCAGCCGTATGAGATTGAATAATAGTACTTGAATCAATCTTTCTGTGCTTGATTCAAGAAACTCCGTACTCACTGTGCTATAGATACCGATTCGGATTGATTTGAGTACGGATGGATTGATTTTTCTTTTGAGTGTGGGTTAAAAGAAACATAATATTTAAAAAAAGCTTTAATTTTGTCATTCTTGATTAATAAAAATAAAATAAATTTTCTTTGGAACCCTGGCCTGTGTTTTATTTTCGAATATAGTGAATTATAATACAAAATTACAGCACATCCAGTAATCCGAATATCTCGTTAATCAGAATTAGGGTCTGCAATCATTAATTCGGATTAGCGAGATGGCAGTGTATCTGTTATTTCGTTTCTTTTTCTTTTCTTCTTCACTTCTCTCTTTTCTCTACCTCTTTACTGAAGGGATTCACAATGGACCGCATTGGTCTCCGAGTGGAAGTTAAGCAAGCATACCCCTTCTTAACCTAACCTAACCTAAATTAAAACAAAGATTTTTAAAACAAATTATAATCCGCATAAAATTTGAATTATCTGGTCCAAGACCGACAGTCAATTATCTCGGACTACAATATGTTCGAGCAAGAATAAAGAAATTTTTTAGATTTTTTTCTGGGCTTTTCATTTCATTTCATCCAATTTTGTTCATTTTGTTCTTATGAATAAAAAAACGAAATTTTTTTTTTGCACTTTTATTAAAAAAAAAAAATAGATATACGAGCAGAAACGCATATTTCTTACAAATGATTGATTACCCAGCAAAAACTTTACTTTTACCTGGTAAGTAGGCAAGTAATGTTGGAGAAATATAAACACTACTTATTTTTCGGCTGAATAACTACTTATTTTTGTTCGAGTTGTCCACAGAATTCAGTAGTTACAATGCACTTACTAGAAGTCACAAAATATCTAGTTATTATTTAACTACCAGTAAGTCGAATTATAAGTACTTACAATATACTTACTAGAAGCCAAAAAATAACCAGTTCTTATTTAATTGGCGCTAGTTAATAGACCTAATAAGTAGTTATGGAGCTAGTTACCAGTAAGTAAATATTCAGTACTGAAAACAAGACAACTAATAAGTAGTTATTTAGCTGATTATTAGTTAGCAAATATTCATAACTGAAAATAATAGTAGTAAAAAGTACTTACTGAGGTCATTACTAGCAAGTTCTTATTGAGGTTTTCAGAATAATGACAATTGTAATGACAGCTACTTACCAGGTAACATATGAAATAACTACGACCTATTACCCAAATTCAAAAATTTTTTCCTGGGTATACCTTATTTTTTTTTATTTGTAAATAATTCTGGTATTTTAAATAAACATTTTTGAAAATCATTTTAGTTTGAATTTAATTTTTTTTCAATATATTTTTGGCATTTATTTTCATGGTTAAATTAATTTTTCTGTAATATGTATTATACGAGTAATAACTATTAACTTTTTGTTTTTGGATAAATATTTTATTACGTTTTTGGCGATTTTTAAATCGCTTTCAAGAGTATTTTATTTAATAAAAAGTATGAGTAGATTTTTGTAGTTTTATCGCTTATTTAATTTGTTCAGCATTATCGCGAATTATCCCAAGGAATTTTTTTCTTACGGAATAAAAATCCTGCAACTTACAATTCCACGGCTGCAAAAATATAATAAAATGGCATCAACGAATACAGAAGGGCTATGCAACAAGTTAAAGTGAAGTTAATTTAATTAAAAATTTACAAGAATGCAATAAACTTACAAGTTCTTAGTTGAAAATTTCTCATTTTTTACTGTTGAAGAAAACATTTTCTCTTTCTTTGGGCCACCTTTGTGTACTTTTTTTTAGTTTTCTGCTGCCTTTTGCCCTACTTACTTTTGTTGATCTGTCCCAACGGAATTTTTTTTTCATAGTGGGAGTAAAAGGGAAAGTGAAAACTTATCCGCGGAACTTTTATTCGTGATTGGGCTTGTTGTCTTTTTTTAATTTCCTTTTTATTTAATAAATCACTAAGTTTCTTATGCAATAACAACGGAAAGTTTACATTAGTTAACGGAAACATTAAGCCTAAACAAGTTTGTTAGGTTTACCCCCGTTTTGAACTTACCGATAGCTAAAGGTAGGATTTTATCGGTGTGACATTATTGCAACTTTACTTTATCCTATCAGGTAGGATGAACCTTCCTTTAACTTACCGCTTACATTGGGATGTTTTTCTAAGACTAAGGTACACTTTCTGATTTTGTGATTACCATTTCAAGTTTTTCTTATATAAAGTTAATGGCCGACTTAACGGCCCATATATGCCCATATCTCTCATCTTAATCATGTTCCTTTAAACCGCTTACGTGTATGAAATGTACAAGTACATTTAATCGGACTATATAAAAGCCCAGGTACTTGCTATAAACAACTTCAGTTATTTGCTAAAAAAAAAACTTTAGTTATTTGCTATAAATTCATTTGTTATTTGCTATAAACTTCACTTATAAGTAGAGTTTTTTTTCCTTCCTGCTGAATTTGTTAAGCGGTAAAAATGTTTCAGAATTCTTACTTCGTAATGTTAAGCTTTCAGTTCCTAATCACCCTTCCAGTAATTTTATTCCACTAACGGCCAATTTCACCAAGTTTACTTATAATTAACTACCAGTTATAACTGTCGAAAACATATTGTTAGCTGGAAGTTAAGGTAACAGTTAAGTTTTAGCGTAACTTGATGAAATTGGATGTAAGACTTTAATACTGTTACGTTTTTACTTATAAAACGCGTTAAGGTTTTTTCCCTTTATAATAAACCTTGGAGTTCTTTTAATTGCAATTCAAAATAAATACACACACGAATTCAACTTAACAAACTTTATTGAAATTAATTATAATGTTTACAAATTTTAACCACAATTGTAAGAAGCGATCTGAACCGTTTAATGTCTCCAATCAAACTAAACTAAACTTTTATGAGTTAGCCTGAATTTATAGTTCAAAACTATTCCTTGTTGATTCAAGAACCGTCTAGTATTTTCTAGAATGTTGTGTTCGAATTATTTTAAAATAACTGTTATACATCTAAATCTAAAGTCTACATTTACAATTGCTAGACAATTTATTACAGTGGCGTTCATAAAAATAGTAACTAATATGACATAAAACTATAATTTACAGATAACTTATAACTAAAACCATAAATAATTCTCAGACAAATCTAATTTCGTAACAATATTTTCATTCTAATTATGCAAATGATCTCTGAATTTGACAATGCATATACCTATATTGATTTCTATGATCCTATTGACATAAAAATAACCTTAATCTTAAAATAATTTTAATATTAAATTTTTTACGATTTTGTTACATAATGGATACTAGACTTAATTATTTTAAGCGTAATTGTCAGTAAGAAATATTAGTTTCATTGGAGAAATAAGTAAAGAAATAAATAATAAATTTTGGGCGGGAAGAATTTGATTTTTATTTCCCGCTTTCCTGGGAATCCAAAAAGTGCGGGAATAAAAAAACTCTACTTATAAGCTATAATTAGCTTTCATATAACTTAAATTTTAATAAGATCACAAAAAAGTTTTTTATATTCATCATATTTGTGCTGTAAAAATTGTTTTTTCATGTCCTTAACTCAAATCAAGAACCACAGAGAAAAAATTAAAAATTTTCTCTAATCACCAAATTTATTCCAAATTCATAGAATCAATCAAACAATTTGTTGATTATGCATTTATTACCAAAATGATTATATTGATACTTAAAATTTTAAAATTCTAAAATTTTTTTTTTCAATAAATGATATTTTTAATTTTAATTAAAAAAGTGATCAAAAAACTTTGCCATTTCAAACAATGTAATCAGCCTTATTACGGTTGTCGTTGTCGTATACGACTGTGTCGTTTTTAGCAATAGATTAAAGTAAAACACAACCTGTGTTCTTTAATCTACTACAAAAAGCGACACAGTCGTATACTTCAACGACAACTGGAATAAGGCTGATTAATTTATTTTATTAAATATTGACAATTCCCAACAACAATTCTACAAGTTTTAATTATTTTATTTTAAGCGAAAAAAATCAATTAATATTTTTTGATGTTTACTTAATTATAATTTTAATTAAAAATTTATTGCAAAACAACTAAAATGTTAATTAATTAAAATTATATTTATTATTTTCTTTCAACTAAAAATAATTGATTCGATTATCACATTAATTAAATTTAAATACTTTTTAAACCATTTTTTTAGTTGATAAAAAACTTTTTTCTGTGCAAAACTATTTAATTTTATTGATGAAGGGTACCAAAGGATCCTTAATAACGATTTAGCATTGTGGGGTATCGAATTCTTACTTTTTCTATTTGCTTAAAGAGTTTAAAAAAAGATCAATCAATTTCTTTAATAAAGAAATTAAATAATTACTCTGATTTAAAATCAATATAAATTTTCTGAGTTTTAATAAATTTCATAACAGAAATCAAAGCCAACAAAATCAAATATTTATAATGGAGATGAGTTTTCCAATTCACACAAACATACGCCATACAATCAAAGTTATTTTGCATGAAAATATGATTTTGCAAATCAATAAAAACCTTTTAAAATAATTAGAATTTAAATTCATCATTGCGCATTTGAAAATAGACAAAAAAGAAAAATAAAATAACTCAACCTACATTTTTAGGAGAGCAGAGCAGTAGCACAAAAAAATATGCTAATTCGTTTTATAAAGAAAATTTTTTTATTAAAAATTCCGCAATTAAACTGATTTAAAAAGATTATAAAATTTAAAATAAAATACTGCTATAAAATTTCATTTTTGCATTCCACTTAACGTATAATTAGTTCAGACACACTTTAAAACATTAGAGTATTAACAGTTTATAATTATGGGGAGAAAAAAAAAACAGAAATAAATATACTATCTAATAAAATTCACATTAGCCTAATTAGTTTATTAGTTAAATACTCTAATTAGTGCTAATAAAAACACAAAAACAACAACGACGACAATTTAAACCAAAAACTTTTAGAAACCAACAGAAACACCACAAATACTAAAATCATAATTTAAATATCTAATAAAAGCCTGTTGCTGCTAATACTGCCGCTGCTTTGTTCAGTTCATTTCAGATATCATTTCATCCTGCTGCTTTTCATCCAGTTATTTCATTAGCAATTTGACGCATTAAAAGATTTTAATTTTTAATGTACCACCCATGACTAAGGAGAGTGTTTGTGTGTGTGTCTTTTTAAATAAATGATGAAATTATAAAACAAAATTATTATTTGCTGCAAGAAATCATTTAAATTAAATATGAAAATGAAAAAAAAAAGAAACAGCATAAAACTTTTTTTGAGAACAAACAAAGAAATACAAAAAAAAAAATGTCCAAAAACTTACCAACCAGCACGTGTTGTAAGAAAAAATTTCCTTGTAAATTAATGAAAACTTAATTAAGAACATAAAAAAAATCAGAAACAAAAAAACAAAATGATGTACAACAATTTAAATAGAAAAGTTTATTTGTGTTTCTTTGGTTGCGTATACGCAATATTTTTGTTTAATTAATAATACGTACTGTGCAATTGCCCACCATCCATTCCGGCCAAAAATCCATTATGATTCTTAAAGCGAAAATTTAGTTTTTATAGTAAAAATAACAAATAATCCAAACGTCGATTAAGTTTCACTGCACCCAGAGAAAAACTATGTTTAAATATGGTCACGTCCAACAAAACTATTTTTAAAGAAAATTGTAAACATATTATGGTTAATTTAACCATATTATTATCACCGACAACCATTTTATGGTTAAATGTGTCCTTCATCCAGAAGGCTCAACCATATTATGGTTGCCTCCGAATATGTTTTTGTCAATAATAACCAGCTATGGGCAAATGCAAAATGAAAATGCAAAAAGAGCGAACGATGTGTACATACACAAAATTGACGAGCGAAGCAGAGAAACGAAATTATGATTAGTCTAGCTGAAAATTTCGAACGAAGCAGACGTGTGTCGGATGTCATGAAATGAGAAAAAACCAAAGCGTACAAATGTACATAAAACCAACAAATGCAAACATAAACAAACCAATACAATGCCACACATGCAAATCTTTCAATGTAGTGGTGCCCATAGCTGATAATAACTAAAATATGTTCAACACTTATAACAGCATGGTAGTTTTTCAAACACAGCATGTTGCTCTTGGAGAAGAGGAATATACTATTGTAAATTTAAAAACAAATTATTGTCATATTTAACAATAACATGTTTAGAGGCAACCATAATATGGTTGAAGCTTCTTGATGAAGGACTAATTAAACAATAATATGGTTGTCGGTGACAATAATATGGTTAAATTTAAACAAAATATGTGTAAAATTTTGTCTAAAAATAGTTTTGTTGGAGGTGACCATATTTAAACATGTTTTTTCTCTGCGAGAAAACGTAAATCCCGCGCCAAGCTTTTAAATCATATAAATTGTGTCAGGGCAACCTGTCCATGAAAACCTGGGTTCAATTCCCAGCTCAGTCAGGAATGAAAAATTATTTAAAAAAATTTAATTCATTTCATGTTGTAAAATTCCTTTCTTCATAAAAATAATTTAATGAAAATTAAATTCAATGCACTTAAGCCTGATTAAAATATCCAAATATGGATTAAAACCCCTTAACAGTTTAAGAAAATAACCACAATAGTAATAATTGTGTAATGACGTTATAAGTTGATAGTAGAAGTTTTAAAGTAAAAGTTTATTTTTTCTTTTAGCGCATTTACATAAAAGCTTGTTTTTTAAAAAGTGTTTTTACTTATAATTTATTTATAGAAAATGTTCCTTAAAATTTAATGTTTTTTCGCGTAGTAACAGAAGTCGTAATATATAAGAAACTTTTTTCCAAAAGTTGCTACTTTTTTACAAAATACATATGCCGGAATTTGCCACTTTATAAGACATTTTTGGGAAAGTTATGTATCGTCGGCTTAATATGCAAATCTGCTTAATCCACTTTTTAAGATAATTGAGATTTTGATGCCGTGTGGTGGAGAAAGATACGCCTCGTCGATCAGCATGTAATTTTTCTTTATTTTGAGTCTTGAAGTGTGTTAAAAGGCTTGATCAGAATAACTGCTAAATCCACTCACAGAAAAAGTTTTGTAAGGAAAACTGTTAACTCCAGTACATAATCACATAAATAAGTTCAGTGTTTATGACTAACTCCAGCTGAAAATATGAAATATAAGAAGTTTTTTGACTCTCCTGTAAAATGTGCTGAAAGGGAGTTAGCAGGTTTGCATATTAAGTAGGCTATTCATTCAACCGAATTATTACTACCCAATTAACTGTTCGGATAATTTAAAATTGGCTATTTTCGATTAACGATTAAGCCGGTAAGTTTCAGTCGATTAACCGATGTAATACAATTTTTAATTTTTTGTAGTAGTATAACATATCTTTTTGAGTTTTTAGTTATTTGTTTCGTCTCATGTACAAAAGGTATGTGTTTAGATAATATTTTTTCATACAAAATTAGAAGGTGTTCGTTCAGTGATCTTCATTTTGAATAAGAGTTTGCTTTCAACACCTTTTTGTTTCACGTAATTCTTATAGGTATGTATGCGCTTAGTTATTTGTTTCTTCTCATATCTTCTCATATCAATCTTTTAAGAGAATTAACCGAAACACTTAGAAGCGATAAAAATTAAAACGGGAATCTAATGGCATAATGGAATTTAGAGAAATCCGGAAAAAGGAGTGAGTAATAAGATATTTTGTATTATGGGTTGCTTTATTGGAAAGAATTTTTCCAAGTCAAGTCTTATCAAAACAAAAAAAAAAAAAAAAAAAAAAAATAATCGCTTAAATTCTAACAGCCGTATACATAACAAACAGTTAGCTACAGTCTGTACACTATGTACAACGAGCTGCTAACTAGAATGCCGATTAAGCTTAGCAGCTTGTTATCACAGAGTTTATTCATGACAAATTTTATCCATCTGCTAAATTTTAATAAATCAACTCTGAATATTAGTGATGCCAAATTATATTACTAAAAAATACAACACGTTTTGCATTAATAATCGCTGGTTTTATCATTTCAATTCATTTATTTTTTATTTTTTTTTTTTGTTTTTCCCTCCCCATATAAACATTTTAAATGTTTTTAAATTAAATTAAATTTAAAAAAGGACTCTTTATAAAAGAGACAGGGAATTACAAGAAAGCAAAATTATTCAACATTAAGCCGCTGCAAACGTTTGGCAGCTCGTTCACAAGAGTTTAGCAAATCGTCACCCACAGCTTGGTAAGTGTATTAAGAATGAACTTTGTGCTAACTTATTCCAAATTGTCGTTATAAATACAGCTGTAAACTTTTAAGACAAATCATTTTTCGAAAAAATTATTTTTATGACTTATTTTCTTGTTTGCTCGTTTAAGTTCAAAAACTAATTATATTTGTTATTTTATTGTTTTTTTTTTTTTTACTAATAAACTCCAAATAATAATTAATTTATGCATTTTTATTTTCTGAAATTACTTAATTTATATAAAACTTTATTAATCGGTTAACCGATCAATTACAATATTAACCGTTTATAGCCGATTAAACTAAGACCTCGGTTAATTAATCGAGCCATTAACCGATTAAAGCAAAAGAGCGATTAAATGAATACCGTTATATTAAGCCAACGATATAAACATTTTTTTTTTTCCTAAAATTACATTTATTTCAAAATTAATTAGAAAAAAAATTAAGTTGAATTCAGTTTTTCTATTTTTGTATTATTTAAAAAAAAGTTGGAGAACATTTGCTATTTTTAATTTGGTAGTTTATATGAAATGTTACCAAAAGTACTCAAGTTTTTAGGAAATATTGAGAAAAACAAATATTTTAGGTTTTAAAGAAAGTCTATCGAAAAATGTTGCTAGTTTATGAGAAATGTTTCGTAAAATTTGTCAGTTAATGGAAAATTTTGGCAAACATTTGCAAGTCCAAAAAATTGGTAAATTTTTTTTTTCTAGGTAATTTTTGCTAAAATGCAATCTGTGGGAAATTTTTTCAAAATCTAATAGTTTATAGGAAATTATGACAACTTTAGATCGTTTAACGAAGATTTTCACTTTAGCTGGTACTGTACAAAATAAATTTCGCAGCTACACAGTTGTAATTATTATTTTTTGTAATCGGTCCCAGTGTGCAGCCTTTGATATAATGTATTAATAAAAGATTCTTAGAAATTAAATCAGAATTATTTTGTTCGTACACAATTTTTATACTTAACATTTTTTTATATTTAACAAAAATACTTGAGACATCCCATAATTTTACACATTATGAAAAGACTTCAACATTAAAATATAGAAGTTATAAAAATTCTACTTGTAAAACTTATTTTTTTTTCTAAGGAAAACATTAAATAAAGTACGTTTATTATTGTTGGTTTAAAACTGTCCCATATAAATTCTCAATACGTTTTTCGTTTCCATCAAACGATATGAAAACACGTACGAAATTTTCAACATGCAACATTTCCTCTTTCAAAAGTTAAACATGTGTGTGTGTGTGTGTGTCAATTTATGTGTTCTATAACACTATATACGTATGCAATCCAACAACTACATTTGCAAGGAAATATTTTGCAATTTAATGGCACAGAAATACAAAACAAAAGGAATGAATAGAAAACAAATGAAGAACAGCCAACACTCATAACTATTGAATACAATAATAAAAAACTCATTTTGGCTTTTGGTTTTTTATTTTATTTCAATTCATGGCATTTTTTGCTGTTGCTGTTGTTTTACGTTATTATAGGGACATATTTGTCGGCCATTAGTAGCGGCATAATGCACAACAACGAAAGCAAAAACAACAACGTCAGCAAAAACAACGACAACAGAAATTGTATTAAACATGCAATTTGAAATATGTATGCACTCATACACAACGACACACATGCATATGTATAAAGGTTTCAGTGTTGTAAAAAACTGCAATCAATTGGCATTGAAATCAAAATGATTTGAACCAAACTGATTTTCAGATATCAAATTATTTTAGATATCAAAATGATATTTTGTGAAAATAGCAATACTTTGTAATTGCAATCATTTTGAAATCATTCTTTTTAGAAATCATTGAATACAATAAATTAAATTGCAATATTCGATTGCAATAAAATTTTCTTTGAAATCCTTTGATTTTAATCAATTCCCCTAAAATCACAATTATAGCAAAAGTCTAACGAAATAATATACACTTATTTCACCACTTGTTCACCAATTCTAGAAACTAAAGATATTATAAAAATAAAACTGTAAAGGGAATGAGAATTACAAACACGCAAGCTATCAAAGCTTAGACAAAACACCAACAATAAACGTGAGTTCATCTTTTCTTACATTCCCCATTGTTGGACAATTAAAACTTCATAGTCAGCTTTAGTTCGAGAAGAATTAGATTAATTTGAAGAAAACGAAGACTTGGACTCCCATTAAATAATAATTGCATATTATTAAATGGTACACACGTTGCTTAAAATTCAAGTAATTTTATTGAAGTTCAAAAGAGGAATGAATTAAAGAATAATGAAACAAGATTATAAAAAGCAAAGAGTAATATGCTTGACAGTTTACTATGATAAATAAAAAAAAAAATGCTTAATACAGGGTTGTAGTTAGGGATGCCAATCCAGATCCCGAGATTAAATTTTTTAATTCCGGAATTTTCGGGATTAAATCGTTAAATTAATTTTTTTGTTTCACCTTTTTTTTAAAAAGAATTTCATCATGCCATTCTCACTTGAGAGGATAGGGAACACATTATTATCAAAGTTGTTTTTGGGAATACATAAAAATATTTTGTTGGTTGTGCTTAATTCCCTATTTTTATTCTTGATAAAAATACTGATATTTGTTGTTGGAGGATAAGCTGTTTCTATGCGCATTTCACTGGTTGCTTACGCCAGATCATCAGAAAAAGTTTCCCCAAAAATTTTTAGAGAAGCTAATATTATCAGTAAATAAGACTGCAGAGGGAATGAGAATTACAAACATTCAAAAAGTCTTGCAACGATATTAAATATTTTGATCTTTTATACTTATTTGATTAATTCTGTTAATACTGCCATTGAAAGCGAAAGAAAAAAGTTAAACTTTGTAATTTTCTTTAAGCGTGTCCCACAATTATAAAGCAATTTTAATGTGGGAAGTGCTGAAAATAATTAAAGAAGAAAATTAATTAAACAAATGCAGAAGACAAAGAGAAATACCAAAAGCTCCGTGTGGTTTTATTTTCTAATTGATTCCACTAGTGCACCAAATGAAAAATTAACTCTTTACAAGTATACACGCAAAAAAACATGTTTTAATAACTATTTTTAAAGACAATTTTAAACATATTATGTTTAATTTAACCATATTATTGTCACCGACAACCATATTATTGTTAAATTAGTCCTCCATCAAGAAGCAACAACCATATTATGGTTGCCTCTAAACATGTTATGGTTAAATATGACAATAATTTTTAAATGAACAATAGTATTTTCCTGTTTTCCAAGAGCAACATGCTAAAGGTTGAAAAACAACCATACTAATAAATAAATGTTAAACATATTTTAGTTATTATTGACCAAAACATGTTCGGAGGCAACCATAATATGGTTGTCGAATACAATAATATGGTTAAAATAACCATAGTATGTTTACAATTTTATTTAAAAATTGTTTTGTTGGAGGTGAATATACTTAAACATGTTTTTTCTCTGGGTGTAGGCTTATTAAAGTGTTTTCCGAGGGTGGGCATGGGACCTACGGTAATTTATTGAGCGATTTCACGTAATTAAGTAGTGTAATTTATACACCACATAATTCCTACCACCAGTGGCGGTGGGTATAAAAATGCGTTTTTGTTAAAAAAAGATTTTTATGGTTAACTAAAATAGTTTTTAATATTTTATTCAGGCTAAAGTTCATTAAATTTTAATTTTCAACTAATTAATTTTATGAAGAAAGGAATTTTTACAACATGAAATGAATTAAAACTTATTGATAATTTTTCATTCTTGACTGAGCTGGGAATTGAACCCAGGTTTTCACGGACAGGTTGCCCTGTAGTGCGATTCACTAACATTTTTTACGATAATCCTATCGTTAAAATAAATATAACGAAAATTTATCGAATTTGCTATTCAGTAAAATTTTTAACGATATTCGCTGTCGATTAAAGTCTGCTGTTACTTTAAGCAGTTTTCGTTATTTTAACGACATGAACAAATACAAAATTCTAAATGTAAAATTCACAAAATAAAATATAAAAACAGCAAATTAAGCACAATTTCATTTTTTCTTTTCTTTATTCTCTTTTGTGCTTTTCGTTTATTTTAACATTTTGTCGACAGAGATGTTACAAAAACTACAGTCGTTAAAAATAAATTACATCGGATCGTTAAAAGGTAGTGAATCGCACCACTGATATATTTCAATTGTAACCACACAATCTACTGAAAGGGGTTTGCCGTCTTACCACCATCGAAGGCAGCTGCCAGTCAATAGCCAAACATCAATCTTTAAACCAAAGTGGTAGATCGAAATGTTTTCTTGAATGTTTATCTTTTTTAATTATTTCCATGGTGGTGAGTGTTTAGACGGCAAACCCCTTTTACGTGAAATCATGTGATTACAATAAAGTCGTAGATTGCAATCTTTTACAGCTCTGATGGGTATTAGGGTTACAAAAAAAGTTAAGGCCTTTGAAATGTCTGAAATTTTCAAATATTTCTGAAAAATTGCGTATTGTTGGAAATTTGTTTGAAAATTGATTTGTAAACAATTTTTTCCATTTTAATTTGCCTTTTTATAGAAAATTTGTCATATATAGATATAAGAAATATTTTCGAAAATTGGTTACTTATACACCCAGAGAAAAATATGTTTAAATTTGGTCACCTCCAACAAAACTATTTTTAAAGAGAATTGCAAACATATTATGTTTAAATTTAAACCATATTATTGTCACTGACAAACATATTACTGTTAAATTAGTCCTCCATCAAGAAGGCACAACCATATCATGGTTGCCTCCGAACAACCATATCATGGTTGCCTCCGAACAGGAATTGTTTCTGTACCAATTAGATTGAATTAGAATACGTTTGGTAAATAGGGTCCCATATAATTGATCCATACTCAAGAGTCGGCCTAACAAGTGACACATATAAGGTTTTTGTAACATACGGGTCATCGAAAGCTTTTGCCCAGCGTTTTATATAGCCAATTGGGCTTCTTGCTTTATTTATCATAAACGTTATTTGCGAATTAAAGCTCAGTTTAGGGTCAAGTAGTATTCCAAGATCAAGGAAGTAATCCACTGTATCAATTTGAATACTTCCTTGGAAGTAATTTACTGTAGCTGGATTATTTCTTGAAAAACGAATTAGTTTACACTTCTTTAAATTTAGCTCCATTAGGTTTGCTTCACACCATCCATAAAAACAATCTAGATCATTTTCAAGACGATGATATAACACATGGTTGTATGTTAAAAACATTTTAACATCATCAGCATACATAAGAACATTTGAAAATTTTATAACTCCTGGTATATCATTTATAAAAAGCAGGAACAATAGACCCCAAGGTGGCTGCCTTGGGGTACTCCTGATGGCACATTTATTTTTCTAGAAAACATTTTATAGAAAACGACGGCTTGGACCCTATTCGATAAATAAGAGTAAATTAAAAAGCTATAAAATTACCTGTAACTTAAACTGGACTATGACTACAATACTACTTGGAACTAAAGCCAAAATATAACTATAATAATACCCATGATTAGAACCAGAATATAACTTAATTTTTTTTTTTAATTTGGTATTAAAAGGAAATTATTCGGAAACTTCTTATTTACCAGAAATTTATTCAAAATTTTATTTATGTAGGAAATTTTTCGAATATTTGGCGACACTTTGATTGAATTTTACACTTCACAGTTACAAATTTTATAGAAGCTCTAATTTAATTGGGCAAATTCTTTGTTCGTTTTTAATTTAGCATACTCGAATTAGCTTTAGGGTGCCCAGCATGCGAAAATTTAGTCGCAAATAATAAAGGGTGTCTCAGTAAGAATGCACTTTTTTTTTCTTAAAATAAAAACACGCATATTTTGAGATATTTGTGATTTCTTTATTGGATTGTAAAGAAGACATGTTCCGATTAAATATGGAATAAAATATCCGTCAAGTGGCCTGAAGACATTCTTCTCATGAAATTTTTCATGACTTTTTCACAGAAATGTGGCTGTATCTCACCGATGATGCGTTGGATATCGGATTGGAGCTCAGGAATTGTTTCTGGTTTAATCGCATAAACCCAAAGTTCACAACAACCCAAAGAAAAAATTGCACGACGTTAAATCGCATAATCTTGGTGGCCAGTTGACATCAGAAATTCTTCAGAAAATTTGTTCTGGAAATCGTTGCTGCAATAAAATCGATTATCTAATGCGCGGTGTGGTAGGTGGCGCCGGCTTACTGAAATCACAATTCGTCCAGCTGCATGCCCTCCAGCTGAGGCCATATAAACCCCGTTATTATGTTCCTGGAACGAACGCCGTTCACAGACACTGCAATTCCCTCCTCATCTTCACAAAAATAAGGCCCAATCAATCCGCCCCTGACCAAAAGCCGCACCAGACAGTTGCTCGTTGTGGGTGCATTTGTTTCTCATTGATTGCATGAGGATTTTTTGAGCCCCCAATCGACAATTTTGTGTATTCACGAAGCCATTCAAAAGGAAATCGGAGAAGATGATATTTTTAAAATAATTGGCATTGACTTCACTTTACTCCATTACGCATTGAACAAACAGCCGAATTTCTTTATTTAAATTTCAGAGTAGCCACTTGCACAAAAAAATACACTAAATTTATAAAGTGCACTCTTACTGAGACACCCTTTATATTATTGATAAAAATTTTTTTTAATAAATTGGCATTTTATAGAAATTTTTTAAATATTTTGAGGATAACAATTGTGATTTTTTCATTGTACTTTTTGTTTTTAATTGAAGTTTCTGATATTTTATTTATTTTTATTTATTTATTTACAAATTTATTATAATTAAATTACAATAAATCTTAATTGTAAAGCACTAGCGACTAACTGCTATCGGCTCTCTGATATTTTAATAAGGCTTAAGTTCATCATTTAAGGTTTTCATTAAATTGTTTTTATTGAAGAAAGGAATTAACAACATGAAAGGAATAAATTTTTTTTTATAGTTTTATCTTGACTGAACTCGGATGGATTTTGATGTATCGAGAATAAACACATTCTCATCACCAGAATTCTTTGGCGTTCTGCTGTTCGAGCCCAGCTCAATCCCGTGTTCAGGCAAAAATAAAATAATCAAAAAAAAAAAAAAAATTATTCCTTTAATTCAAGTTTTTAATGCCTTCCTTCAATAAAAACAATTTAATGAAAATTAAATTATTTTGAGTATTTTTTTTATTTTCTGGGATTTTTTTTTTTAATTTCTATTTATATTCAATTTAGACAAATTTTGGAAAATTTTATATATTTTAAACAACATTTAAAAAAAATTGCTTGTTTTAGTAAAAACCTAAAAAAATTATACAGTTTTTTCAAAAATTCGCTATTTATAGCAGAATTAAATTTGCTAAATTTAACGAATACAAATTTCTTTATAACGATTTGAAAAAAAATTTTGTATTTTTATATATCAAACGGTTGAAAATTATTTATACTCCTAATGTTTGCCATATGTACTTGTAATGCTCCATCGGTTGTAAATGGAAGAATGGGGGTAAAAAGAAAACTTCTTCTTGCATGCAGTTAAATAAATGTTATGGCTGGTAATAGTTTCTCACGAAAACATGGTATTCAATAAATTTCAATTCATTTCACATTATATTCAAAGAAATAAAAATACAAATGTAAAAAAAATATAAAAAAAAAATTAAAACGCTATACCAACAAAGGCAGTAATACTAACTAGAACAACAACCAAAAGTTAAAATAATAAAAATTGAGAAAAAAAAACGAAAAAAAAAAAATATATATGTCACCAACTTGCATTGAAAAACTTGCACTCTCACTCATACACTCTCAAGTACACTTTCATATTAGTATTGGAAAAAAAAGAAAACAAGTGTATTTCGTTTGGTATTTAGAGCGGAATTGGAAAATATGTAAGCAGTTGAGTGTGTGTGTGTATTTGTCAACATATGTGTGAAACTCTCTTTGTGTGTGTGTATTTGCGTGGATATGAATTTTTTATTAAAATCGATCATTTCTTTTGGCCATTTGAGGTTTCATAAACTATAATTTTATTTAACTCATGCCATCATAAATGAACTGGGTAAATATATTTTTATTTAAATTTTTTTTTTTTTTTTTTTTTTGCAATATTACTAGAAGAACTAATGAAGTTTGTAATTTTCTTTAGTCTGTTACTTGTGGGGACGTAACGATACCGATACCGATATATCGGCGGTACTTCACGTTTGCCCATATATCGGTATCGGCGATATTTTGCTGCCGATACTTTTTTATAGTTTTTTTGAACAAAGAATTTAATTTTCAAGGTTTATTTTTTGCATAACAACTAATAGCAAAAAACCAAGCAGAATAATAAATTGTTTCTTTTAATTCGTAAGCTGGAGGTCGGTATACACCACGCGTTTTATGCGTATCTTTCTCTTTTGACCTTTTTTCGAGACTTATGCTACAGAAGAAAGTTATCCAACTTAATTCTTTCGATACACACTTATATGCATATAACGTGTTTGGTGTGTAACTTGTCAATACAATTTTACACTACGCCTTTTGGGACTGATGCATGAACGCATCGAACGCTTGGTTTGGACCTGCAAAATAATTTTCTGCAAATTTCTTATGATTTTTGTGAAAATAAAAATCACTGCGCTACAACTTTTGGGTTACTTCGAAGAGACCACAAAATCCACAAGCAAAATCACTGCTATATTTTCTGACGCTATTTCGCTAGTTAACAGTCTTTGAACATTATTAGAAAATACGATAAGTGAATAAACTGAGATGCATAATAATAAAGAGTCCCAATAATTGGCGATTTACGTGGCATTAGCTCTGAATGAAAGATCTGTGTGTTTAGAGAATAATGAAATCTATTGTTTTTCTACAATTCTCTACTTTCGATAAAAAACTTGAAAAATTTAAAGACAATAGATCGAAAAACTTCTTATTGATCTACTCAATCAACATGACTCTACATTCCGAAAGTGTTGAAGACACGGCCACCACAATACTTAGTAAAAGTTCTGTAACGTCTACAAGAACTGAACTGTGTGCAAATCTTAAGATAAAATGTTAAGATGAATGATCGATCCTCTGTTGATCCTTCGCTGTGGCTCAGCTAAAAAAAAAAGTCTAGATATACCGTAGGTTATTTTAATTATTCTTTAGACGCTGATCCGCTTGTTTACTGGCGCAATTAAATGTTGTACTCAAAATTTAAGACCATTGCGCAGAAATACTTTTACTGCAGGTCCGCTTCAAACGGAGTTGGGAAATTATCTCCGCAAAAGTTGAGAATACTTTTTTTTAAACAAAAATCTTATTAATATTAATGTTGACTACACAAAAGGTGTGTCCATTAACAAAAAAATTATTGCTTATTTTCAATAACACTGTGCAAGAAATTGACAATTTTTTTTCGTGACAAGCTGGGCACCTAGCGTTTTAACATAATTCAGGTACGCTGAATCCAGTGGTTTTTTAAGTTTTTTTCAATTAGCTAAAGGGTTTTTGAGTTACGCGAACATATGTTGTGCAACCTCCTCCATTTTGGAAATAGCGGTATATCTCGAAAACCAGAGCCAATCTTAAAAAACCGCGGGCACCACTGGATTCAGCGTACCCGAATGTTAAAACGTCATATGCCCGGCTTGTCTGTTTTTTCAACTAGCATAGTGTAATTGATAATAGGAAGTGTTCACGTCAGGGATGTTAAAGTTGGTACAATTGTCCTTTTTTTTTGGTACATTTTGACATTCTAAAGTACCGTGGTAAACTACCGTGACTTATTTGGTACACTTTAAAAATTTATCCTAGTTCCCCATTTTTAAGTTTTAGTATAGCAAACGAATTATTGAGTCCTTTTCATTGCATTTATGTTGTACAACAAATCGTTAATGTAATTGGCGCTTAAATATGCGACTAGTATTGTGGTGTATAGAGCGCTTTGTCCCCTTTTACAATGTGGCAAGTGAAAGACAGACATACGAAATTTGTTGGTAAGGGGGCGACGCTGTAAGTGTGACACACTTTACTTTTTTCCTCTCTCGGTTACAAACTTCGTCTGTCTGCCTTTCACTTGTCATATTGTAAAAGGGGACTTATGGTGCCCACAGACGAGGCAACATGAGTGAAAACCTGAAATTTATTGCGGAACAGAAGTGGCTTTATATATTTCTACAAATAATTGTTAAAGAAATTAAGAAAATGAAAATCAATTTTATATAAAATTTTACGAAGTTTTGAGAACCAAAGTCAACTTTAATAACGCCGTTCTAATGTGGTTGCATAAATTTACTTCTGAAAATGTTATTTTAGGTAAAACAAGTTGTATTGTACCTCTTCTAGTAAAAATGTTTCGCCTGCAAATGTGGAGAGTTTTTTTTTCAAAATATAATAAAAACTAGGGAAGGAAACAGACTACATGTGCCAACATTATCAAGTCCCATACAAACAAAGGATTGATTAAGATCGACAAATTCATGCTGCTATGATGTAAAAATTCCAAATAGTTTATTAACTAAACAAATAAGTGCCTGATTTAGATCTTGTATATTTATAAGGATTTTATGTACCTTATTTTATTTATACATATCAATAAACAGTAAATTTTTCTTTCTTACACTGAAACGGCAAGCTGTTTTATTTAAGCAACTTGTTTTTTTTAATTTTGTTTTTTTCTTTCTATCCTCTTACAACTACAATTCGTGTTGGAAAAAAAACCAGCCAATTGTAGGGGAATGTAAGAAAGAAAAATTTACTGTTTATTGTTGTGTCTTTGTTGAAGCTTTGATATTGTTACATGTAAGACCTGAGAGTTTAAAATTCTTGGAAAAATTTGGAAACATTTTGGAAAAAGTTTCCTGACGTGCTGGCCTAAGCAACCAGCGAAATGCGCATAGAAACTAGCTTTCCCACAACAATAAATTTCAGTGTTTTCATTCAAAAATTGGGACTATTAGCATATCATTAATAAATGAATAATCTACTTTTAATTTTCGTTTTAATAATTATACCCACACCACAATTATGGACAGGGTATTAGGCGCTTGTGCTGATATTTGTTAAACTTTAAAATATTGGTCTTAGACCTTTTAAGTATAGTATACCGATCGACTCATAATCACTTTCTGAGTCGATTTAACGATGTCCGTCCGGCTGGCTGTCCATGTAAACCTTGTGCGCAAAGTACAGTTCGCCATTTTGAGGATAATTTGATGGAATTTGGAACAAGGACCAAGCCTATTGACATTAATAATTTCACCTAGCCCTTATACAAGCTTCTTTTCGGAATAGGGTCTATGTGCCCATAAACCATCTTGTTATATGGTATTCAAATAAATTTGGTCCAAACAAATTTGATTGCAATCCAAATCATCTTACCAAATTTTATTGAAATCGGTCCATACTTAACAATAGCTCCCATACCAAACTGACTCCCGCAAATAGCTTTTAATGCCATAACTTCCTTATTAATGTTAGTATTTCCACTTGGCAACACTGACATTTACAATAATTACTATGTCATGACAAAATACTGTGCTGGCGGGGCCAAAATAGGTCATAGGCCAAAGGCCATAGGTCCCATATAAACTCAATTCTAAAGTCACTTTAAGACAAACATATTGTACCAAGATGAATTAATCTAAATAATATTCGGCACAAAGAATTTGCACATGAATCTTAACCTCCTAACATAATTTTGTTCTGGCGCGGCCATGATTGCCCATGGGACCCAATTAGGGTACACTTACAACATTTGTTCCATATACTGTGGTGAAGGGTATCATATGGTCTGGCTTGTCCGAAAATACTTGCTTACTTGTTTTTGTGGATCTACTAAACTTCGTTACGGGCAAAAATTAAAGAATAATGTAATTAATAAAATGTTAAATGCTCTTTGATCCAGCAAACATTAAAGCTGAAGGTCCACACCATGCGTTTATACGTAGATGCGTATGATACGTTTTGTGCATTTCAAGCGTTCCTAAATACAAGTTACATGCAATGCGTTTTATGAGCCAAATGGTTTTTTTTTATCATCTGTTGTGGAAGGTGTAACTGATATTTTAATAGAATTTCTCTATAAGAATTCATAGAGGAGCAAGCTTTTATTATCAAAAGAATTCGTTATCATGGTTTCAATAAGTTTTCCTTTCAAGGCATTTGTTAAATAAAATAATAAGCACAACAAAGATGGCACTCAGAACATAAAAGTTATCGATTAAACTAGAATAGCAAATTTTGTTTATGAAAAAATTTTTCTGAAAATTAATTTCAATGTATTTTGTTCTTGAAATTTATTTCAATCTTTATTACGAAAGCTTTTTCTATTATAAAAAACCTTTTTTAATACAAAAAATAGAAAAAAAGAGTCCACCACACAAACATATTTATCGATAACATTGAAAATAAAATATGATTTGTCATCCATGGCCATCAAAAACAGCTGAAATTTTTTCACCACACATGCGACGCATACAAAAGTAGAAAGTAAACCTACTTTTATGCATTGATACGTATATGCATTCTATGCGTTTTGCTGTGTAACTTTTCACATACCATTACACTGATTCTACTTTTTGAAATATGCATAAAAAGGAACAACACATAGAATGCATGGCATGAACCTTCAGCTTGAGTGGGGAACAGAATAGTCGCTGTAGTAAAATGTTACGAATAGCACTGCAAGCTGTAAAAAGTTAAAAACGACTATTTGAAAGTAGTGCCAATGGAATACGTAGTTGTAGTAGTCTTTGCAGTGGAAGTTGAAGCGCAAAGTTCGAAATTTTGAACTTTGTTGCGCTACAGAGCATTCGTTAGCTTCAGCTTCTACTACAACTACTCGTACTTTATTCTGTTCCAGGCCCAATGGAAGATCAATCAAATGTTTAGTAAAAATAGTGGTTACTTGTGGAGCTTCAAATATTTGTTAAATGCGATCAAAGCTTTAGTTTTTCATTAAGAACTTATTCCCCATTTTAGCTATTTTGCTAAATGTTGTGCGTGTGGCTGTCTATGAGTGTGATTAATATTCAATTATTCCTAATCTATACCACATACTTATTACAATACCCGTAGCGTATACGTAACATTGATTAAAGATATTTTAGATATTAGAGTATCCAATCGATTAGCCGTTGTTCGATTAATCGAATACATTTTTCGCCATTATTTGATCGAATAATTAAATTAGTCAATTTAAAATAACGAATAACTCGAACAATTACTGCCAATTAATCGATTAAAATTTATTTATTAGAAAATTCTACTTTTTAATATGAATTTTTTTTTTTTTTAGAATTCTATTATATAAATATCTAACTAACAACTAAATTAAATGTTTATATAGTCTGTATCTATTGTGTTATACGTTGGTTTAGTCCAGGGGTTTCCATTTCTTTGCACAATTGTGCGCACCACTACTAACACATATTTTTATACTCTTCAATTCAGTCGTCGATGTGACTTCGACAAGTGTGCATGTCTAGCGGATGCTATATTATTTTGTTTCAGCTTACACTCAAAAAATATTGTGCGGTCAAAAATGCTTTTGCGTGCAATTTTTATTTAGAGTTTAAATTTTAAGACTTAAATGTAGAATAATGTAACATTTCATAAGTTTGCATGCAAAGCAAAGAACTTTGTAAAATGGTAATTATTTGAGATTTCAAATCAATTTTTAATATTTCAGATAAAAAATTTCAAAATGTCTAACAGTCCTATGTGGAAGAAGCTGATAGTCACATTTATTATAGGTTTTATTTTACATACGTTTATGGATTCGGTTCTTATAATTTTACAACACTTTTTTATTTTTTCTTATGCAATACTTAAAATTATTATTATAAATTATTATCTGATCACTAATTCCACTAACACCGTGGTAATCGTTATAAAACAGATTACCCAGATTTGGTGTTTAAAAATATTAATGTGTTCTTATAAAAAGAATTAAAACCTCTGCTATTTGTTTTATTGAGTGTGATTATACATTATGCTGTTAAAAAAATTATATATTTATTTGATGATACGTCATTTATAATTTTGTAAATAACTTAAAATTATATAAAAATACATATGTAACGTGAATCCAAATCAACAAAACTTTCAAATTTTCAAATAATATCTACATTGTTTTGCATTTAAGCTAACGATATGTGTTTTGTTTGTGAAAACAAATCTTTGATGCCTGTAAAAGGGTCCATTTTTCTTTCGTAAAAAAGACGTACCTAAATGCAGAAATTATTAAGAAAAAAAATAGCCACAAGAATTTGTTGGTATTTTGTGCTTGTAAAAATATTTTTGTTTCTGTACCAATCGCGTCAGTAGGTTTTTTTCTTTGAAAACACTTTTTTAAGTAAGAAAAAATATTTAAAAAACAAGTTAAAAAAGTCTTGTTTTCCTACAATTTATGTGTAAACCTATACATATAAAAGCAAATGTGACAGCAGGTAACATTTTTTGGTAAGAAGATGTGTTTTATTGATGTATTAATGAATCTTTATTGTTTAGCACTATTTTTATTGCTTACTTTTTTATGCTACATTTATATGACCGAGTCCAAAGAGTTAACCTTACTAATTTATGGTATTTATTTAACGTAACTTTGACCTGTTGTAATGACTTGATACATTTTTGCAGGCAAACTCAGGTGCACATTTGGTATTTTGTAAAAAGTTATGATATACTATTAGCTAGAATTAAAATGTATGCACAGATGTTTGAAGTATGAGTATCCCAACAACGTGAATACCCTTTCTATTTTACTTACCACTATGAACCCTCTAACTTTTTACTAAAATAACTTTTTCACGTTATAATTCTCATGTAATTTATTTTATTTTTGAAAAAATAGACCAGGGAAATCCATTTCTATGCACAATTGTGTATACCACTACTAAAGGTACGTTCAGACTGGTGAAATATTTGAAAGCAAACATCAAATATTTCATTAACGTAGTCTGAACACAAAATATTTTTGAGTATCAAATAAAATAACAGTTGATTTTGAGCAAATAAAAGTATTTGCCGGCAAACAAATATTTGTCCAATGTGAACATAGTGTGAACACAAAAAATCAAATATTTTAGTAATTTTTGAGCAAACATTTATTTGAAATTACAAAAAAATTGTAAGAGCAAACAACGACAAATAATTTTAGCCATGTTCCAAATAGAAGCAATTTTTCCTGTAAGTTTTTGGATTATTTACAATTTTAAAGATTTTTTATAATTATTAGACTTTGCTATCGTGCCGCTATTAGCAAATGTTTGCCATTCCTTAGTTTTAGGCACTTTTACTAAATTTTATGGCTTGTTTGAAATATTAAAATGGTTCGCGATTTTCGCTATTTCTGCAACATTTTTTTTTTGTTTTTCCCCTACATTTTGTTTTTTAACCGATTTAGCAATTTCAAATATATTTTAGGGTTTGTTTCCAAGTTTGCAATTTTTCGCGAATTTTAGCCATGCTCGCGAAGAAGCGATTTTTCACTGTAAGTCTTTAGAGCTTTAACGATTTTTAATAATTATAAGGCTTTGCTATCATACCGCTATTATCAAATTTTTGCGAATTTCCGCTAATTTAGCAATTTTTATCGAATTTTTGCCATTCCTTTTAGTTTTAGGCACTTTTAATAAATTTTATGGCTTGTGTGAAATATCTAAATTTTTCGCGAATTTTCGCTATTTTTGCAAAAATTTTTTTTCCCGACATTTTGTTTTTTAACTGATTTAGAGACTTCAAATATATTTAAGGGTTTATATCCAAGTTTGCAATTTTTCGCAAATTTTAGCCATGTTCCCGTTACCCATTGTCTTCCAGTTTTTTTTTATATTTTACATTCTCCTGTTCTAACACTATGAAAGATGCTGCTCCACAGAATAAAAAAAATAAATTAGCTTTTGCGCTCATTTTTACTATTTGTGAAATATATTATTATTTTTGAACACTTTCATTTAATAATTATGTGATGCAAATATTTATTTTAGTCTGAACGCATGGCAAACATGAATTAATTTATTTTATTTAACATTTTTTGTCAACTGTTTCATCAAACAAAAATTGTCAAATGTTTGAGCTTAGTTTGAACATTAACCAAAATATTTTATTGTTTCACACAGTTTGAAGCAAATATCAGAACAAAAATTTTCGTCAAATATTTCATTAGTTTGAACGTACCTCAATACATATTTTTGTTTCAGGTTAACAGAAAAAACTTTCTGATGGCACTTAAAAAATATTGTGCGGTCAAAAACGCTTTTGGTAACATCCAATGCCTTATATGGTATGCAACATTTAAGGAAGGAACGGAATATGTTATTAAACGTGTGATTTGCGTGCAATATTTATTTTTTATGAATTTTTAAAACATAAAAATTTTTAATTTTTTTACAATTGTTTGATAAGATATTTAAAACTGATTTAGAGTCAAAAAGCTTCCGAATGAAAAAAAAGTGCAGTTTTAAAATCAGCGACATTGAATTGGTAAAGAATTGCTACAAATTTTTTATCAACACAAAAAATTTTTAATTTTGTACCTTTGTGTTATACAACTTATAAAATATATTACTAACATTTTATTTCGGCTGTAAATGAACGCATTCTCTCAATTTTTTTACTCTCTGGTACTCACTAATACATAACCAAAAAATTTTTGGAAATCCCTGGTTTAGTCTCTTTTTAGATGTGTGTGTGTGTGTGTGTGTGTGTGTGTGTGTGTGTGTGTGTGTGTGTGTGTGTGTGTGTGTGTGTGTGTGTGTGTGTGTGTGTGTGTGAAAGAGAGAGAGACAAATTATGTAATAAACGATAAACGTCTTAATCCACTCGTAAGAATTTTCGTCCTAAAATAGCGCATTTTCATATTTAGTTCTACATTTCTTGTAAATACATCTTAATATGTAAGCCACACACTTTCAGATTTTGGGATACCTGTTTTTACACGACCGTCAATTATTTTATTATCTAGTACCATCCAAACAACCGGATGGATTTCGGCATTTGAGGTATCGTTAGATTCATCTTAAAAACCGAAGTGTCCTTAGATAGGTATTTGAAAACAAAATCATGGAACTTTAGCGCAAAAAAGTATCACGTTAAAAAACGAATTAACCAAACCTATAGTGCAGAGCTTTTAAATGAAGAAAAATAAAAGGGGATTAAAAAATGTATATATCGTTACCTAAAACGCAAAAGGCCCTAAATAACCAAAAATAAAAAATCGTGTTTTTTCATTGATTCTGATGTATTGCATTATATGCAACATTGTTATTTGTCAAAACCACTGGTAGGTCTAGCAAGAAAAATAGAAGAAAGAATAATTATAAACAGTTTGAGGCAATTTATAAATTTACCATTTTAAATAGTTTTTTGTTTCTCCTGTAAAATTTTCAAAGTGTTAGATAGGGCCTTTTGCGTTTTAGGTAACGATATGTATATTATCTGAGAATTATTCCCTTTCATAAGGAACTTTTTTATATTCAACATTTTTAGTCTTCGAATTTATTCCATGAGCCATGTTTCAATCCAGGTTTCTATATTTCCCGACACCATGCAAAATGTCTTCTTCAACAAGTTATATGGTTCTCACAATAAAAACAATAACAAATTTAATTTAACAAAATTTATGTTTTATTACAAATATACAGGCATATATTAAAAAATTTTATTTAATACATACATTAATATACATGTGTATGAGTTTTAATTTATAAATTTTATATTATGTTTTTTGGTACAAATATAATCAAAAAAAAAATAAGAATGCAATAACACTTTTTCAATATTTTTATCCGTGCACTTAAGACTTGTAAAAAAAAGTCACACACAAACTTACCTTTTATTTCTTTTATGAAATCAACTTTATTAACATACTATATCATTATACTGTTGAACAGATATAGAAAAAAGTTCGGGGCTAACGACAAAATTTTGTGTCAAAATTTCTATGCCGGTTTCAATGTTGTAGGTTATTTTGCTGCAAGAAATACAAAGTAATTGCTTATTTATATATTTTTATAATTATATTTCATAACTTACCTGTTTCAATATATGTATAATAATTTGTTTCGTTAGTTTAATCAGTCATGTATCCTGATTAACTGACGCTTGCGGACGAAGAACATTTTACTTTCTTTAGAAATACGTACTGTTTGTTTTGACAATAAATGTTTGCTCATTAAGAGAATGTGTTTTTTAAAGTAAACAAAAATTATGGTACTAAACATACCTTTTGTGTGCAACTTATATTATGATTTTAATTTGAAAGTTGAAAAAATATATATTATAGTAGCAAACATATAAAATAATTTAATATGTTTAGCTAGATCAGAGTAACTTTTTAGGTGTAAAACACCATATAATATTATTGTAGTGAATTTAAAATTGTTAAGCACAAAAAACAATTTTTTAAGTTATATTAGATCCAGAATAAATTTATTAGGGTAAACATATTAGGCAAATATGAATAAAAATGGTCGTTGTGACCATTCAGTAATCTTTTTTTTTCTCTGCGTGTATGTATATTATATAAGTTATCAGCCTTATTACTTTAAAAGAATACATACGAGCAAAATTTATATCGAACAAGTTTAAAAAACGTTAATGTTTAAAAAGTTTTTAAAAAATTCCCTTTAATATACTTCATAATTTGAGTTCTTATCTTTACCAAAACTTCTCTTAAAATCAGGAAAAACGATAGTGGTTTAAAGAAAATTTAACTGAGAATCTCCATCAATTAAAATTTTACATGATTTTTAGGAATAATGAATTGATTAAATTTAATTACGAATAACAAATTGGAATAAACATTTTTTCGTAACTAAAATAAAGTAAATATTAAGAAAATAATATAAAAAATATGAGCTGGAAGCCTACACATATTAAATATGTGCATTAAGTCAAGCAAGCGGGACACAATTTTTTTTCCTATGCTAGTCTGGCTTTCAGATAATTTTAAAGTCTGTATAGTCCGAAGTAGCGCTCACTTTGTTTTAAGTTTATTTTTTATAAAACTGTATTTTATGCAACCGGGGGGTTTTTTTTTTTTTTTAATTATTTATTTTATTTAAAAATTTTAGAACTGTAAACATAATACAAATGAATTGTTGTTTTATTGGTTATTACACAGAAAAAATTATTAAATTTCTCCTATCACCAAATTTGTTCTAAATTCATAATATCAAGCAAACAATTTGTTGATTTTGCACCTATTAAATGATTATATTGATTACTAAAAATTTTAAAATTTTGAAAAAATATTTTCAATAAATGATATTTTTAATTTTAATTAACAAAGTGATCAAAAAAATGTGTCATTTCAAACAATGTGTTAATTTATTTAAATAAATATTGACAATTCCCAACAACAATTCTACATGGTTAAATTATTTTATTTTAAACGAAAAAGTCAATTAAGATTTTTTGTTATTTAATTAAAATTTTAATTGAAAATTTATTTCAAAACAACTAAAATGCTAATTAAATCAAAATTAAATTTTTAAATTTTTTCAGCTAAAAAAATTATTGATTCAATTATCACATTAATTAAATTAAAATACTTTTTAAACCATTTTTTTAATTGATAAAACACTTTTTTCTGTGTATTTAACTACATTTTTGTTTTATTGTTTTTTTTTCGGATTATTCATATATTAAAAGTATTAATTCAAATAGATATGTATGTTTTTTCCATTGGATAAAAATGTTTGAATTATTCGAGTTATTCGAGCTATTCGATTAATCGAGCAAAATTAAAGTTTAAAAATCGATTAATTCCTTACTCGAACAAACCCAAAAGTCAAATTATTGGATACTCTATTAGATGTCATGAAATGCAAAATATCTTTCTTATTCCATGTGATTTTCTGATTCCCTTTGCAAATTCAATTCAGATTTATTATGTGTTTCCTAATCTACAACTGAGTTTTGGTATAAATGCTTTCCTGATTTTCCATTTTTTGGATAACAACATAAAAGAGTTAAACAAACACCCTCGAAGAAACAAGCACACAACCAGCAGATAGCCGGAGTGATAAACAAACAAGCCATCTGTGATTTATTAGTTTTTCGTACATGACCAACAAACCAGGAACAAAAATACCTAACGCCATTAAGGAAAATCTGAGAGAAAAAAAAGCAAAACCTAAACAAAACAATAGGGGAACAAGACCGTAAAAATAAATGAATACGAGCTGTTTATATTTATCCGTATATGGATTACTACGATGTATTAACGTAACATTCATTTACACTAATGTTTTTCGAAAGTTTCATCAAAAAAATGAATAAATAAATAAATTGGGTGTGTGAATAGTGATTATTTTGTTTAAGGCAGAATTGTAACAACTACATGCTGAAATAGTTAGTTATTTTATCGAATACATTTATGTACATATTTACTTAACTTTTACATAAATATTCTTAGTAAATGAAGACAGCTACACTCTCTCTTTCTCCTTTTTAACACACATAATATATTACACATTAACACATGTATCGTTTGTTATGTTAAAACGTATACACAATAATAAATTTCAATATATCGCTCATTTGCAACAATAAAGTCATAAGACAAAAATCACAAATTTTGTCTTAACAACACTAATAAATAGTAAAGCAGGTGTTTTATGAAGTGGTAATTTTTCATATGAAGATATTGTAAACGCAACTCTTGAGAGAAGAATGCAGGTTTGCTTTTCCATAATGTTGTGTGTAAATTTAAGAATTTAAAGTCGCTTTGTGTAAAACAATTTTTTTTTTTTTTTGAGTAATGACGATATGGCCCTTTGTAACTCTAAGGCATCACAGAAGATAATATATGACAATGTTGCAGCAAATCTAAATTTGCGTTTTTTAACTTATGGCGTTGTTGCAGCAAATAAGTTATGTTGGTAAAAGTTTTGATACAGTGACTTTTATGTCTAATTATAAAACTGCACAGTAAAATGGAGCTTTTTTAAAAGTTTCTAAAATAAAAATTGCTGATCCTTATGTATTTTCATCGGCTGTGGGAAATATCGCCCAAAGAAAAATGGCCCAAAAAAAGAAATGAAAAATCGCCCAAAAAAATTCCATGTAAAATTGGGCCCAAATTCATATGAAAAGTGACCTAAAATTTTTGGGCTATTTTTCGTTATTGTTGGGTGATTTTTCGTTTTTTAAATTTGGGTGAAATGTTGTATGAAAAATGGCCCATTTTTTTGATTTTCTCCTCTATGGTATAACAAACACCGGCTTCGCTTACTAAAGCTTCTCTGCACAGCCGGCCTTCGGCCGGGCGCAAGGATTTTCTCCTCTATGGTATAACAAATACCGGCTTCGCTAACTAAAGCTTCTCTGCACAGCCGGCCATTGGCCGGACGCAAGGATTTTCTCCTCTATGGTATAACAAACACCGGCTTCGCTAAGTAAAGCTTCTAAAATCTGCCTTGTTTTCAAATGAAAGCCGACTATGCAGAGAAGCTTTAGTTAGCGCAGTATCCATGGACACTATGACACTTTTTGGAGTGTCATAACGTCCATGGACACTATGACACTAGACGTTATAACATGCCACCGGGAAAAAATTCGTTTTTGCTTTTTGGGTCATTTCTTATTTTTTTTTTGGGCCCTTTTTCGTTTCTTTTGGGCAAAATTTCATATAGAACTTTTTGGGTCATTTTTCATGTTCTGTTGGGCGATTCTTCATTTGGGCGATTTTTCATTTTTTTTTTGGGCCATTTTTCTTTGGGCGATTTTTCCCACAGCCATTTTCATCTGCTGATAACGATGTTATCAGATATAGTGATATAGTGACATTTATTAATTGCATAATTTTACATCCTTTTCGGTTTTTTTTGGTAATTTTTTCGCGAACGGTTCTTTAACCTTTAAAATAATTTCTAATGGGCTACGCTTTATTGCGATGCGAATACAATTTGGATGCGAAAGCTAAAAGCCAACTTGGTAGTCTCAATCGCTTTCGCAAAATTGTTTGAAAAATAAGCAATACATGTTATAAAAATCAAAGATAGCGCAGTTTTCCAGTGATGAAATGCGACTTTTATTTAATTTTATGGCTTGTTTGGAATATTAAAAATTTTCGCTTTTTTTTGCAAACTTTTCCAAATTTTTTGCAATTTTTCCTTTTTGTTGCTCTTTGAGGCAATCGCCTTAAGTGAAAAATTTTCGCGAATTTTCGCTATTTTAGCAAACTTTTCCGTATTTTCGAGTTAAATTTACTATTAAAATTTGTGCCCATAACTTCTTTTAAATTTGCATTTTTTTATTTTAACGGACTTAATAAAGATGTTTCAATTCTACTTAAAATTTCTTTAACTTTCTTTTAAGTCGTTGCAAAATTTCCTGTCGACTAAAACAGAGACATTTCTACTCGACATCGACTTATAAGCGCCCTAAAAAATATCAAGTGTCTGTCAATAGTAATCGATTATTGTCAATAACGACTCAGAAAATATAATTACTCTTCCGATGCCGTCGACTCATGACGACAGCGACTTTCATAATAGAGGTGAATGTGTTTTCCATGAACTTATTCGACATTTATTCAGTGGTTGTTTTGTTTCAGAGTTGTTAGTGTTCATATTCTCTTGTATAAAAACAAATTAACTTTATCTTATTCATCATTTATATATCAAGTGTTTGTTGCTTTCATCTCATAGGTATTCATCTTACTGACTACAAACGAAGCGAATACAAAATTATAATGAAGGTTTAATGAACATCATTATTAGGTTTAAGTTTAAGGACAAAAATTTGGTGATATTGTTACATCGATTTGTCGATAGCTTTTGTCATGAGGAGAAAAAATCCAACTACGACATATCAAAAAAATCATTTTCGAGGCGCCCAAATTTAAATTTTTTTACTTTTTAAAGTTTTTTTTAGTATACAATAACAAATTCGGCTGTTCTTTTTTTATTTAAATATTACTTTTCCAAGGATAAATTGTACGCTTAAAACGATGGCAATAGCAGTTTTTCCAAAAAAAAAAAAAAAAATGTTTTTCTTCAGGTTGTCGAAAAATTTATTTTTTTACTCTTTGATTTGTAAGGTGTTTTTTAGTCGGGATATAAATCTGTCAAATCGGTTGAAAAATGGCCGAGATATGACCAAAACACTGAAATTACTCTTTTTTATATAATAAAGTTGCTGTATTTTTGGAGTATTTAATTTCTCTCTGGTGAATGGTATAAAAATAGTAGACCTTCAGCTACTTCAAGTTTTATCACTTTACGATTGCTTTACAGTGGGCAAAAATCTTCCACTGTGTTACGGTCCAAAGCGTTTCATTTATGCATCTTTAAAAAAAGTGGAATCAGTGTAAAATTGTATGGACAAGTAACACAGCAAACAGGTAGAATGCATATACGAGTATGTACGTATCCAACTTATGAAGTAGGATAACTTTCTGCTTTTAAATGCGTAAGAAAGTATCACTCCCATAGAACGCGTTTTGTGGGCCTCCAGCTTAAGGGTTAAAACAGACAATTTATTATTCTGTTTGATTTTATTCTCTGCCTTTTATTGTTTAATTTCTCTTAGTTGTTATTCTTAAATTAATCACTGAAAATTAAATTGTCTTTTTACAAATACTGGCAAATTGAACAGTCGCCGATATATCGGCTTCGGTTACATGCCTACTAAATACCGTTCCTTACATTTTGCTTTATTCATATTATTTATCTTATACGTTTTTTAAAGTTTAAACTCAGGGTTTCCTGTTGCAATTAAATCTAGAAACCATTTGTTATTCTCACTCGGTCTTTTACAATCAATTTAACATCAAAAATAAACTTTAAATTTATTTATTGGTTGAAAAGTTTTCAATATTGTAAATTGTAAATAAATCATTAAGAAAAAGAAGAAATAACGTTCATTTGCCAAAAAGATAGAAAGCAACCAAACTATTTCACAATAAATAATATCGGGTGATTTATCGTAAGGTTTGGCTTATAACGTAAAATAAAACAAATCGAACTTAAAATTTTTGTTATCGGTTAAAAGAATAATTTATTGAGTTTTCTGCTTGAAAATGATATCATGTAAATGTTGGCCATGACTACGTCTGAGGTGTTTCATTCGGAAGGTCCAATTTTTGGTGACTCTTTCGAGCATAGCGACTGGTATCTCGCGAAGAACACTAGTAATTTTGGCTTCCAAAGCATTAATCGTTGCTGGCTTTTTCATGAAGACCTCAGACTTTACATAACCCCAGAGAATGTAGTTCAAAGATGTGATATTGCACGATCTAGGTGGCCAATTTACCGTAGCAAAACGTGAAATTAAGTGCTCATCAAAATGGTTTCTCAACAAGGTCATCGTTTCGCGCGCTGTATGGCTCGTAGCGCCGTCTTGTTGAAACCAGAGCTCACCGAGACTGTGCGCTTGAATATCAGGAAGCACACAGTTAGTTGACATGGTGCGATATTGATTACCCTTGACGGTAACATTCTGATTTCCTTATTTTTAAAGAAATTTTGACCAATGATTCCACCAGCCCATAAATCACACCATACTGTTGTTTTCAATGGATGTAATGGTAGCTCTTGGTACTCTTTGGGTTGCTCATCAGCCCAAATACGGCAATTTTGTGTATTAACTAGGGTATTCATTTAATCGGGCTTTTGCTTTAATCGGTTAATCGCTCGATTAATTAGCTTCGTGGATTATGGTCTACACAGTACTTTACATCATTACGCATAAGAATTTTAATTGCTAAAACTTACCTTATACCCCGTTTGTTATATGGATGTGAAGTTTTCGCCAGTTGTGACTCTAGTCACCGTTTTCTCATTAGCGGATTATCTTTTTCCCCAACGAAAAACTGTATATTAAGGAAATTTGATTTTCTGAATGTTTCATTTGCTTCTATTCTGTCGCAAAGCTAACCGGCACTCATCTGCCAATTATTTATTTGCCGTACAGATAAATTCAATCAGCTGACTCCCAAATTTTTACATGTATTTTGAGAGGTGTTGCCAACTGAAAACATTGTTTTTTGTCGGTATATTGAGAAAACTAAAATCTTTAACGATCGGTTTATCGGTCTTATAAATTTATGTCGACATTAAGTAACAGGCAATTTGTCGACACATTGAGAAAATGGCCCTAAAATTACAAACAAATTAAGCAATGCTTATAACAACATAGTAAGATATGTATTTGGTCTGCGTAAATATGACCGAATATCACAATATTCAAATAGGCTATACGGATTATCGTTGCGAAGACTAATGGATGTCAGAATACTTATTTTATTGCACAAATTTGTATATGAAAAAGAACCGACACATCATTTTAATCGCCTAATGTTTGCGCGATCAAATAGAGGCAAAAAACTAATTCTATTGAGACATCATAGTCTTGTCCCTGAACACCATTTCTTTATATATTCTGCCGGTCTTTGGAACTTTCTTCCTAATAATCTTCAGACAAACAACAACGCACGCGAATTCAAAAGATTCTTGATTGAACAATTTAAATAAATAATCAAGTCTTTTAAATTGATTCTTCTAAATACTTTAAATTTCATTATATTTATGTTTTTGTTCCTTTTTATGTTATTTTAATGTTAAATTAATTTATTATTACATTTTTATTGCTAACGTTCTTTTATAAATAACATTTAAATTCCCATACTGTAATTATAAGATGTCAATCTTGCTGTATGGGATATTCAAATAAATAAATAAATAAAATAAAAACAATAAACATATACCTTTTGTATATGAGACAGTGATGGAAAATTTAAAAATTAAGATGGTACTGACCACCAAGCAAAAGAGTACTTTATACAACTTTTTGGTACTTTTTATAAAACATATTTCTTATTAAAAAATATACTCAAAAAACACAAAAATTTCAAAAAATAAAAAATATATTAATTTTAATATAAAAAATATAAAATTTTGTTAAACAACACACAGAAAAAAATCAATGTAAAATCGTCGAAAACGAGGTTGATTTTACATTTTTCGGTTACAATAACTTGCTAGCAATATTTTTCTTTTAAAATAACTTAAATTCATATTAATTTAACATTCCAGTAAAGTTAGAGCAAAATGGCATTGATATTGAAATAACATTATGACTCACGTTGAATTAAAGTTGTTTCAAGTTAAACCAACTTGAATTTAATGTAGAATCAGCTTAATTTGAGTGTGAAATAACAGTGAGAAGAAGCTTCGGAAACAACATATGTTTTTGTTTTAGAATGATTGTAAACACTTATCCCCTGAACTTGAGAGAGAAAAAGAATATTATTATTATTTATTTTTCTGTTGAACTTTGTTGTTTTCCCCGACGTTTACAGAAGCACTCATAATTAAAAGACACCAGCCGAAGAGGCCCGATATGTTTTCGTCATCATTCTACTTCGAGAATTTGATGTATTTAACTAAATAATTATAACCAAAAGAATACGGGAATTTTTCTTCTTTTTTAAAATTATTTTATATATAAAAAAAATCATGTTTTTCTTCTTGAAGTGTTGTTGTTGTTTTCACACATAACACGTAAAACAGGATTTTATGAATTCAATATTGAACAAAGTTATTTTAACATTATTCATTTAAAATTAATATAAAATAATGATAATTTTAAACAAAATCCGTACTTTAGCCGAAATTGACTATAATTTTCAATCAACATTGCTCCTTGTTGATTTGACATTGGTATTTTTTCTGTGTGCATGTATTAACGTTTACTTTCTAAAATTGGATAAATCTCAACACAATGGAAGCAGCCTCCATTTTTAGCAAAGTTTCAAAGCATCTTTTTAGTTTCGTTCTTCATCCCCGAACAAAAAGTTTATTACATATTTTCTAGTGGTGTTCCAAAAAAAATTTTTGTTAACTATTGGTGAGTAAAAATAGTAAATACATACTATATTATACTGTTATTGAAACCATGAAGTTGAAACGCATTTAAAATGGCATTGGTAGTTGAAGAATATCAATATTTTTGCAACAAAAAACATGAAAGAACAATCAGTGCATGTTATTGACCCGTTGAATATTTGGTCAATGTTTAAAAAAAAGTCACCATGGATTTCTTTACAAGGAAGCATAAAAATAAAAGAGTACTAAAACTGACGTGGGGGTACTGTGGTATTTATGAAAAGAAAAAGTACTGAAAATAGTACCATAGTACTGAATTTTCCATCACTGATATGAGACGAAACAAATAATTAAAAACAAAAAAAAAAAAACTATGTTATAATACTACAAACAAATAAAAATAGAGTTACATCGGTTAATCGGTTAATCGACTGAAATTAACCGGCTTAATCGTTTATCAAAAAACCAATTTTAAATTAACTGATCAGTTAATCGGATAGTAATTAATCGGTTTACCGATTAACGGTTAATCGAATGAATACCCTATAGGGATGCCAAACGGGAAATCCCGAATCCCGGGATTTATTTTTGTGAGTACCGGGATTTTTAACAAATCAACTTTTATGTACAAAACTGTTCGTTTTTATTGAATTTTTATACTATATACAAAAAAATTATTAAAAATTATTTTTGAGTTATATTTTTTATTGCAAATAATTCTTATTTTTGAGCTTAATTTTTGTTTTTGGAACACAGCAAGTATTTAAAATTTTAAATTTTTGCTTGATATATGACGACTATTTTTTGATTTTTGTATTTTGCTTAATAAAAACCATTATATTAAGTAGAAACGAAATTTGCAGATTCACATCTCAAGCCTTTTTTACAATTACGTTGAGCAAGTTCAGCTTTGGCTTAAGACATAATTCCAAAATAAAAATGATTATTTTTATGGAAAATATAGAAATCAAGAAATAATTGTTATGTATCAAGCAAAAAATAAAAATTATTAACGATCCAATTAAACTTTTATTCAGAAACTAAAGAATAAAAGTTGATATAATTATAACAATTAAGTCGTTATATGTATGAAATAGCTCATATTCCTTCCGGTCCAATAAAAATAAAAAATTTGCTTAAAAAACATACGGTAAATAAAATAATTTTTTTTATAAATAAACACTTTCTGACGTATTCATAAATAAATTATTTAAACTTGAAATCTGTTTTAAGAAACATTTGTATTAACATTTCTTTTAAAATAAATTTCAAACGTACTTAAATTATTGATAATGAATCTCGCTCTCACCCTGGAGGTGTACTGCACTGCAGTCGACATAATTTTACAGTTTTTAACTCAGCTATCGAGATCAATGCGGGACTACACTTTGCAGTGTATTAATGCCACTACAACTTAATTCACATTAAAAATTGAATTGCTGTCAAAAAACCGAAATGAATTGATCTAGAAAAACTAAGAAATACGTATATTTTTTTAAGCTTTTTTCAGAATCTGATCAGTTTGATCATGGGTCAGTGTTATAAACATATGTATAAAATAAATTGTTTTGTTGTTTTCATTTTCAAAAATTTATGTTACGTATATAAAACCTTTTGAATATTTAAAAAGTGTTGTTTATTAAAAAAAGTAGCATTTTAAGGCAACACATTGATCCCGAAATCCCGGGATCCACAAAGTCCCGGGATTTTCAAAAATCAGTCCCGATTGGCATCCCTAATACCCTTGTACTAACGTATCCATTGGGCCAGAAATATGCCTCATCATTGGGTGCCTCGGTAAGCTAGTTGCTAGTGAGCTAGTCTATCACCGCCGGTGTTGCGGGTTCGATTCCCGCCAGAGACAAGCATAGAGCTTCTCGGGATTAGCATAGACGAAAAAAAAACAAACAAAATTTCACGTTTAAACACCGGATTTAAATTTTTCACAGAACACGGACTTTCATTACAGCTGAACAATCTGGAGACGCTGTTGTGGTGTGAGTCTTCCATGATGACTTGCCAAACGATACTGAACAAAAAGACAAAGCAGTTTGATTTGAGTCACCAGTGATCTGTAAAAATGCATATTGATAATAAAACCTCACTATGAATCACCCTTTACTATTGCTTTTCTTTTGTTTATATATACATATTTATAATTTTTTCTTTAAAGTTGTTTTCATTTTATTGCTATTTGGTAGCAGAATACCCATAGATTGTCTACAGTTAACAAAGTTTTTAATTTACCTTATTTTTTACCTTGATTACACAAGAATACTAAATAAATAATAAAAAGGAACAGACCAAATTTTAAAAAAAGAAACTGAAATATTATCTGACTCCTTATTCTACTTTAATTAAACAAAAGTTCCCAAAATGCTGAAGGCATTAGAAAATGAATGAAAAAAAAAAGAAAAAGAAACGAAATGAAACTTCATTTTGCTTGTTCTTTATTTCATTTTCTTCCCTTTTTCAAAAATGTTCTACAAACAAATGCATTAGAGTAACAACAAGAGAAGAAATATAAAAGTTTGCACTGGTTTTTGTTACAAAAATCGTTTTTAAAATACTTTGTGCAAAAAAAAAAAAGAAAAAAGTTGCACAAGAAAAGGGAATCAAAACCAGAGTATTTGAAGTTTGTGTTTATGTTGCCATTTGGAATTTGTAACTCTACTTTGTCCTGCTTCCAACTTTATGCAACTCAACAGCATTTTACTTCATTTTGTGCGAAACTTTTTTCAATATCGTAAGTGTTGGAAACACTTAAAAAAGTTTTTTTTTCCAATTTTTAAGATTTTAGATTTTCCTCTTATTTTTTTATAAAGTTTTTTTTTTGTGTAAGTTTAATTTCATTTATATTTACAAAATTATATTGTATGGACAACTTTGTTCGCCCAACAAGAATTTAAAACAAACTAATATTTAGTTGAGAAGTACAAGAATAATAACAAGCAAAATATTTTAAATCGATTTTGTTATTTTTTTTTTTTTATTATTATTGTAGTTTTCATTGAGCGGCAAGAATAAACTTGTAATTAGCTTAATAATTTTCTTAAGAAAAAAGTCAAGTAATTTTTTTAAAGTAAATATACGAAAACGTTAATATAATTAAATTAATATTGTATAAGTGTTTAAGCATGTGTGTGTTTGTGCACTTGCAAAATAATTTGTATTTTATAAACTTATTCCAGTTGTATTATTCTTGTTAAACTTGTGGTTTAACAAACAAATGAAAATTTTTTGTCCATATTTGCTCTATAAAATACACAGACCAACTATTAAAAACCACATTATGATTGTCTGCATGCATTAAATAAACTATTATGGGGAGTTCTATAACAGTACGATAAAATTATTTTTTTTTTTTTCTGAAACAATTAAAGTTAAAAATCTAAAATGTATGTAAGAAACCTTTGTAATAAAACAATCAAAAAGTCAATAATTCTGTGGTTAATCAATACAAAAAAAATAATGATTTTAATCAAAATAAAACATTTCCATATCGGACGCTAAATCAAACACAGTCACAACTCAAAATTGAAATATGTCCAGGAGAGGCAAAAAACTGGCATCAAAAACAGAGTTGCATTTTTTTTTTTTAATCAAATTGAGTTTCAGACATGTTAAAGAAGAAAAGACAGGGACATAAACGAAATTTTCGTGATCGTTATAGATTTGACTTGTGAACTGTTTTGTGAATAATAACAAATAAAACAGAAGCAGTTGTGAAAATACAGAAAAATTCTATCTTGAAAATTTTCAGAAAACTTCATGTTAACCTTCATTTACGTTTTTCGCCACTACCACTTTTTGGCATATGCGCCAAACCAATAACACAATACAACAAAATCAAATTTTTTCCAAAACTACAAGTTCCGGCCTATAAATTTTGATAGAGGAGACAAAAAAAAAAGACACGTGTATCGCCGTTTTGGAAGTTCACATTGGAATTTCATTTCAGGGGGTGTTAAAGTTTACCTGCTCTGGCATATTCTTATTGTCAATCGGCATAAGAAACCATGTGACCCTTGAATTTTAGGTATAAAATGTGTTGAGCAAATTTATGTAAAATGTTACGGAGAAAATTTTTGTAGAATATGTTAACCCTCTAACTCCTCAAGGTATGGGACTTTTTTGTCTTTCTTTAAAAAAAAGAGCAAAACACCATTAAAACAGGGATTTAAGGGGTTAATATGTTCCGCAATAATATTATCCGTGAAATTTTGCTATAAGTCCCTAAACACACCAAAACGGATACTTCAACCAGAAAGTCAGAAATATGACACAGCAAAAGAGAGCTTAGGGTTAATTTCACATTTATAAAGAATTTTATTTTAATGTACCCCAAAAATTTAGCATGAAAAAAATAGTTCAAATTTAACTAAACATCGCTAATATCTCTATTATTTTACCTTCGATAGCAAATTTGGATAGGAAGTATTCATTAATTAAATTTTTTTTAGCTCTAGGCAATCCCACTTCATTATAATACAATGTCCAGCATATTTTTTAGCGATAAGCGAATGAATGCTTTTGCCTTTATAGCGTTCTTCAATGGGTGCGCATGTCTGATGAAATTTTTCACCATGCTCATCAGATTCTATTGGCAACTGGTTCTCAAAGTAATCCATATGGGAATTTTAAAAATTAATTTTTTTTTGACATATGAACTCCTAGTTTTTCAAGATCTCTAAGCATGGTGTCTTCGTATATTCGAGCAGTAGGAGAACGATTTTTGCCTAAGACATTGTTTATCACTTCCTTCATGCTTTTCCACGCATCAAGCTCAATTGGTGAGAGCATTTCATTGAAGTCAGCGTTTTGCATTAGCCTTGTTATATCAGAGACCAACAAAAACAATTGTTGGTATGAAACCAATTTTAAGGAATAACAACGACTTGAAGAACACATACATACCTTCTTTAATCTTTGCTTCGCTTAATTTTGGAAGCATTGTTTTCAGAAAATTAAATGCTGAGATTCATTTGTATTCAGACATTTAACAAAGTTTTTTACCACACCAAGTTTGATATGCAATGGGGGTAAGTTCAGTTGGTACCAATGCTTGATGAACAATATTGTGCTCTTTTTTTTGGAATATTGATCGCCCTTCCCTCTGCTATCCCAAGTGCATAAAAAGCATCCGTACTTAACGAATCCGGCCTGCATACCTGAAAGGAAACTAACGACTTTTAAGTCACAACATATCCGCCAGTTATGTTCTTCATATTTTTCTGAATCCAGTATTAATTTTATAGAATCCTTGCTTTCTTTAATGTTCATTCCAAACAGTTGGAATATGATTTTTGGTATTATCGTAATACAGCTTTTATACTTATCTTAGATGAATCAATAAATATACTCCAGTCCTCGTGGTTATACTCAAAATTCATTGCATTCATTATTCCTTTAATATCGTTGCAATAAGCAAACGTGTAATCATCGTTTACTGAACAGAACGGCAGAAAGTTGTCTTGACGGTTACGAAAGCTACTCACATTGACACCAGGTTTAAGTAGATAAAGACTTTTTAAGTCTGCAGCTTAAAATTCTGATTTGTTTTTAGACAGATTCAGTCTACGAGCCAATGCATTTAAATGCTCTTGCGACATTAATATTGGTCTGGGGATAACTTCAGTTCATGTGTAATCACTACCTGCGCAATAAAAGGTTCCTGTTTCAGCGACTGTTCCATCAATATAAAGACTAGGACTTCGAAATTGTAGCACAGGTACTGGGAGTTCGTCAGAATGCGGAACTGGGAGCATGGCTGATGGTACAGTTTTGTATACAAAACTCTTTCGCCTATATATATTATCAACTTTAATATAGGACTTTTTTGGCACACGTAGTACGCAGCGTCATTATGTTCACCTGGATATAACCACCGCATGGGAATACCAAACTGCATTGAACTTCGTTGACCTTCAGCGAGTCATTATAAAAAATTCGACAGCAATGCTTCGGCGTCCACATTTCATCCGAAAAACTTCTAGCTCAAAATACTTTTTATAGATGTCTTCAACATTACTTTTGTATTTACCGGAATATGTATAGTATGTTTACCGCAGATATAGCGAAACAAATGAATTTTTTCCAAACAATTGGACATTTTTGCCAAAAAAAATAAAACACTCAAATCAAAAAACAAATTATGTACACAATATTTGGACCGCAAATTGACACGTTTTCAGTACAATAAGAAATATAGCACTTGATTTAAGTTTTGATTTTGCTTTTCATTGTTTTTCTTATAATATAACGGATAATATTTTTGCGGAACCTTATAACCCTTTAAATCCCTGTTTTAATGGTGCTTTTTTGTTCCTATTTTAAAAGAAGGACAAAAAAGACCAATACCCTGAGGAGTTAGAGGGTTAACATATTCTACAACAATATTCTCCGTTACATTTTACATAAAGCTGCTGAACACATTTTATACCTAAAATTTAATTCACATGGTTTCTTATGCCGATTTACAATAACAATGTGCAGAGCTGGGAAACTTTAACCCCCCTCAAATAAAATTCAGATGTAAACTTTCAAAACGCCGATATACAAACGTGTCTCTTGTAATTTTTTTTTGTGTTGTACAGTGTAATGAGCTGACGACATTAATAAATATTTATTTTCAAAACGCAACGTTTTCAAATTTTTTTACTTTAACTTGAAAAATGTCCTCCAGATTTTATAGTTGCATAGTTTCAAGAAAAATCTTTAAATTTATTAATGTATCCAAAAAATTGTTTATGTGAAATTATATCGTTTTGCTATGGAAGTCCTCATATACACATTTGCTTAAGTATGTGTTGTTGACTATTTTAGTGTCTGTGCACGTATGCGTATGACTTTATTATAGACGTATTTGTACATATGTCTATTAAATACATGCAACAGTTACACAAAAGCTATTAAAACAGTGGTGTGCAACTTTAAATTGAGATAATGTACTGAGAGTGCATAATTTGAAACTAAAAATTTGTAAATCCAAAGGGTAAGCTGTGTTTAATTATGATTCGGGTACGTATATATGCACAATGTGCATTGCACATACTGGGGTGTTCTGGAAATCGAAAATGCAAAACGCAAGAATTTAAAAGTCGTTTTTTAATAAGATTTTTGTAGTAAAAGAAATACAAATAGAGTGCAATACAAGTATTTTTCTATTAAACAGAATTCTATAAGAAAATTATAAAAAATTGGATTAATAGTGTATTTAATACTGTTCGTCGAATCGACGAATATCATTTACACTTTATCATATAATTTTTTTATGCGTATTCAAATTACGGTCTTTTTTTCAGCAACGTTAGATGATGACGAAAGCTTTAAAAAAATAATTAATTTTAAAACTCAGAAATTAAGTTAAAAATTTTATAAAATTTTGAGAGATAAGAAAAACTTTTATTTATAATGCTTTATTTTATTTTTTAATAAAATTCGTAACTGAAAACATTTCTGTTAATTTTTTACTTTAAAAATCGTTCCGCTAGAATTTTTTTTTAAAAGTTCGTCGATTTGACGGATAGTAATCCTTATGTACTAATGAAGAGTAACCTTTCAGGGTTAAACGAACAGTAATTATTTTCAGTTCAATGAAACCCCTCGATAAAACAGGTTATTGTAGCAAAAATAAGGAAAACTAAATCTTTTAAATATTCTCTTTGCTTATTTTTAGTCAGGAAATTTTTGTTACAAAGCCAAAAGTACAAAAGCTCTATACCATTGTTGGGACTTCCTGGATAATTACCTGAATTGGGTGTAATTTTTACTGTCGTGAGTAGGGCGTGGGTTATTGTAGATTAGATGTAATTTGGAATCGTTAAGTTTTAAAACAAATAATATAAAAATTTAATTTCAGTAATTTATAATATTATTGATCCAAAAAATTCACAGTCGTCCTAATCAACACTGTTTCTTATTAAGAATAAAATTTGCATTCTATATGGATTTGGAAATGCTTTATAATTATTAATGTCAGCATGGACTCTTAAATTTCGATAAATGTGAAGTTTATTCGAAAAAGGTTGTTTTTTCATTATAGCAAAAATTTATAAATTTAATTTTTTTTTAACAATTTTCAAATGATTTAGTTGAGTGAATATTAAATATAAATTTTAGCACCCTTAATATTTGTAAAACTGATTTGAAGAACAGACCGTCCGTCTCAAACTATAACAGGAATTCTATTTACTAAAGAAGAACCAAATGCGAAATAAGAATTAATTATTTTACGTTTTAAATGTTATTTTTGCTAATTTAGTAGAGGGTACAATTTGAAACTAAGGCCCATATTTACAGTCATCAGAAAATTATTAGTAAACTAAAATTATAACTATAGGTTAACTAACATTTCATCATTTCTTATTTACAGCATATTGATTTACTAAAAAAGTTTTATTAGAGAAAAAATGGTAACTCTATTAGGCTGGGTTTTTAAGACCTCAGTTAAACTAGGTTAAGTTAACCTCAAAACAGGTTTGTGCCGCTATTACCACGTTTGTATACAACATTTTTACGGAACAGTTAAATTTTGCTTAAAATGTTAGTCTTTAATGAAATAATAGAAAAAAGTTTCAGAGTACGTTAAACTAAGTTTAAACTTAACCTTTATCTTAAATACCGGGCCTTAATGTTCGTAGCTGTGTTTTTGTTTACATTTCTAACGATTAGGGATTTTCCACCAAAAAAAAAAAAAAAATTATAATTTTTAACCGAAACATAATTTGTCCAATTAGTAGTTATCCAATAGCATTTGATGGTGTAACGAATGTAAATTTGGACCTAAATATAACGCCTAATATTAATCTCCTTTAAATAAATTTGTTGTGTTTTTCATTTTTGTAAGTACACCCAGAGAAAAAATATGTTTAAATTTGGTCACCTCCAACAAAACTATTTTTAAAGAGAATTGCAAACATATTATGTTTAAATTTTACCATACTTTTGTCACCGACAAACATATTATTGTTAAATTAGTCCTCCATCATGAAGGCACAACCATATTATGGTTGCCTCCGAACATCTTTTGGTTAGTAATAACTAAAATATGTTTAACATTTATAATAGCATGGTTGATTTTCAACCAAAGCATGTTGCTCTTAGAAAAGAGGAAAATACTATTGTTCATTTAAAAACAAATTATTGTCATATTTAACCATAACATGTTTAGAGGCAACCATAATATGGTTCTGGCTTCTTGATGGAGGACTAATTTAACAATTATATGTTTGTCGGTGACAATAATATGGTTAAATTTAAACATAATATGTTTAAAATTTTGTCTAAAAATAGTTTTGTTGGAGGTGACCATATCTAAACATATTTTTTCTCTACGTGTAGCAATAGAAATAAGGCACATTTTAATAAAAGTCAATTTTATAAAAAGGACCTTTACCACAAGGTAACTTTTTTTTGAATAAAATATTTTTGTTCTAATAAAATCGCCACTTCTCTTCGGTGATAGTTTTTTTTAAGTTTTCATGCTTAAATAAAAAATCGTAATGTTGAAAAGGTGCCATAAACTAAAATTTTTCTTAAGTCATTAATTAAAACCAATTTTTCTACCTTTAAACAAAAAATTACAGATTTTTCATATCACAACAAACAAATACATACACACTTTGGCCGTAACTTAACGTTGAATTCTATTTTCAACAGAGAAATCGTAAAAAAAAACCACACATACAGACTTTCAGTTGAACAGAAACAAAATAGCTGATTCGTAACAGAACAGAACTTACAAACTAATTCTGCCTTTAGAATTAGACAAGTTACATATACAAAGATAACAAAAATATATATAAAACTAGAAGAAGAAAAAAAAGAAAGAAAATAAAAAAATATAAAAAATATAAAATAAAAAATATAGAAACCTTTGTTTATTAAGTCAAGAGTTTTATTTTAGGTGCTCTATAAGTAATCTCCTAAATCTGATTGCGTTGTCAGTGCACCGACATATTATTAGGGAGTTGATTCCAAAGACGTATGCTCGAAATAAAGAATTGACATTCCGTAAAATGAGTGCGGTATCGCAATTGTTTGATATATCTCCCCCTTCTCGATCTTGAAAATCTTAACCGCTCATAGAGATAAACTGGTTCTTTAGTTACAATGATTTTGTGAAGAAAAATTAAACTTCTCAACTTTAAAATGTTGATAAAGGAAATGCTAGTAAACCGCCGAGAATATGAAGACATTCTATCAAACCTCCTTGGGCTATAAGTATAACGGACAATGTTATTGTAAGTTGTGTTAAGTTTTCTTACATCGAGGGAATTACATGCACCAAAATCTCCCGATGCATATAATTGTGGTGGTAGTAGATATGCCTTAGCCAGAAGAACTCATATATTAAGTGGTGTTAACTGCTGTGTTGCCCATAAACCGCGTAGCATACCATATATTCTACCACAAGCCTGATTTATATCATCGGTCCAATATATTATTAAAAGTCACTCCAAGATTTCACAATCTCACTTCTTCAGCCACCAATAACAACATTCAAATCTGTCTCAGCTCTTATACTTTTCCTGGATATAATAAAACATTTTTATTTACTCGGGTTGATTCTCAAACCGTTAGCAGATGCCCAGAAAAATATTTAATTTAAGTCGAAAGTAATGTGATTTAACCCAAGGGAGGTATTACTATACGTCCCTTATGCAACTAAGGTATAACTGAACATCATCAGCAAACATTTGTTCGCAAGAGTATTGCAGTTGCTGCGGAAGAACATAAGCATACATTGAGTATAACAAGGGCCCAAGAATTGAACCCTATGGAACCCCTCTATTTACTGTTGACGGGCGATAAGTTAATTCATTATTCACCACATATTGACTTCTATCAGATAAATAGGACTGAACCATACTGGCAGCAAGAGCCAAAAACCCAAAAAATTTCATCGGTTTCATGCAAAGAATGGAATGATGAACGCTAGCGAATGCCTTAGAATGGTCCAATAGAACCAATAAAGAAATGCTGCTATTATCCAAATTGCAACGAATTTGGTCTGAAACCAGATTGGCGATCAGAAAACAGGCTGTTGTCATTCACATGTTTATATAATTGTTTATGTAATTAACGTTCAAAAGTTTTACTAAAAAAGGCTATAACTAGCATTTAACCCATTACTTCGTTAGCATCTCCTTTTCTTTCGTGGACATATGTTTCTAGGTTTTAACTCGCTACTTTGTAATAGGTACGATTTTCACCTCTTAAACGTTCGAATTTCGAAAATGTACCAAATTTTTATTTGTATTTCTTATTTCAATGTTTATTGGTGTAATAGATAGATTGCGTGGCAAAAAAGTTTTAAAATACAGGTTTTACCAGTTTACTCCCCAAAAGGGTCGAATTTCAAAAAAGTACCAGACACCAATCCGCTTATTTTTTTTGATGAACATGAGGTAAGGGAATTTACCCGTTTTTAGCTTTTTTAACCTCTAACAATAAAAATTTTCAAAACTCCCATCCTAGGGAAACGATTTAGCGAGAGGCCAACCTCCCGGTCAAATTTCAACATTTTAGCTTCAGGCGTTTAGGACGTGCGGTGATGAATCAGTCAGTAACTTTACATTTTTATATTATATAGGTAGATGAACAAAAATGTTTTGAAACAAAAATAACAGAAATAGGTACGATTTCACCCCTTAAACGTTCGAATTTCGAAACGCATCAAAGTTGTATTTGTATATTTTAGATAAGTTATGAATGTGGTATATTTTTTATTTTAATATTTATTGGTTTAAAAGATAGATGGCATTGCAATAAAGTCTTAAAATACAGGTTTTACCCGTTTACTCCCCAAAAAGTCCGAATTTCAAAAAAGTACCAGGCACCTGTCCGCTTATTTTTCTTTATTGAACAACAATAAGTACTAAATTTTGAATTAAAAAAAAATGTTTTGTAAACAAGTACCAAAAATATTTACGGTTTTTACCCCTTAAATGTCCGAATTTCGAAAAAGTACCAAATTCGTACTTGGATTTTTTAGATAAGTTTCAAAAGTGATATAACCCTTATTTCTATGTTTATGGGTTTAAAAGATAGATGGGGTGACAAAAAAGTACCAAAATACAGATTTTAGCCGTTTACTCCCTATTTCCCCTTTTTGGTACTTTTTTCTCCCCATTGAAGCATGAAAAATTTCAATATTGTAGTGGAAGCCCATAATTTAATACGTTTATGTCAATAAATAAAAAAAAATGTTTTATAAAAAAAGTACCAAAAATAGTTACGCTTTTTACCCCTTAAACGTCCGAATTTCGAAAAAGTACCAAATTCGTATTTGGATTTTTTAAATAAGTTTCAAATGTGATATAACCCTTATTTCTATGTTTATGGGTTTAAAAGATAGATGGGGTGACAAAAAAAGTAACAAAATACAGGTTTTACCCGTTTACTCCGTTAAAGGGCTAATTTCCAAAAAGTACCAGACACCTTATCCGCTTATTTTTCTAAAGAACAACGATAAGTATTAAACTTTTTTTTGTATCTCTTTTAGTTTTAGAGATATAAGGGTACCGCATTTAGCCGTTTTTGCCCTTTTTACCCCCTAAACATTCGAATTTCCAAAAATCCCGTCTTAGTGGATCGATTTGGGGAGAGATCAACCCCTGGTCCAAATTTCAAGTTTTTAGCTTCAGGCGTTTAGGCTGTGCGATGATGAATCAGTCAGTCAGTCAGTCAGTAACGTTACAATTTTATATATATAGATAGCTATTTGACGATATTCGTTATTGGTTTTGGTATTGGAAAATTTTAGTTTATTTCAAAATGGTTTGAAATATATCGGTCATAAAAAGGTAAAATAATTTTTATTATTTATCAGAAAACCAGATGTATAACGAATAAATGAGCCATATATCGTTAAAATTAATTCACGTGATAGAATTAATCCGTAAATAGATTTGGATTTACCCGGAGTTTACACATGCAAGTGCAAGTTCGAAAAACTCAATACACTCACACAATTTTACAAACACCATCACATTTTTCGTACGTATAAGAGAATTTGCTTGCAAGTAAATTGTTGACACTTGCAGCAAGTAAAATGACAAATAAAGAAACAGTGCTACCGTGGATGCCTTTTGTATCAATTTACTAGTACTTAGTAAAATAAAAATTATGTTTATAGCTGATTTTCTGTGTATTTATAAAAATGAAAAAAAAAACAACACAAAAACACTTCTATACAGCAGCACATCTGCATGGTATTTTTAAACATAAATTGCAATAATTTTGTTAACAAAATATTTTCTCAGAAATTTTATGATATCGGTAACTACGGCAATACTGGATTCACATATTTTAAAAATAAACATAATTTTTTCATTAAAATAAAAAATAAAATAAAGAAGAAATTATTAATAATTAAATTTCGTGATAACTTTAACATGATAATATTTTTTAAACCCTTAAGATGTTTTCGCTTCGAGAACATTTGAAAAATTAACTTGCACCTGACTGTGTAAACACTCAAGCTACTTGCAAGACTTTCGGCTATTTCTTCGACATTTTCGTTGATAATACATATACACTACTTGCAAGTAATTACTTGCATGTGTAAAGGCAGGGTTAGCATGCTAATGTCAATTAAAATCACAGAACAAAGTTTTTGCTCTCGTTTGCTTATTTTTTTATTTATTTATTTTTTTTTTTTTTTTAGTGTTATTAGTGTTGAGTATAGAGGGAAATACATACATACAAGAGTTAATATGGGTGTATGTTTCACATCAGGAAGCTAATTCTGTCAGTCGTGATCGAATACTTTTTCGATTCGAGAGCAATTTTATTTATAATTATTTCAGTCGATACTCAACGAATCGAAATTATTTTTTCAGTGTTGTGAAAGCTCAAATAAATGCTTTATAATACTGAAATAATAATTTCGATTCGTTCACTATCGATGGCAGTTAGAAATAAAATTGCTTTCGAATCGAAAAAGTATACGATCCCGACAGCCAGATTTAGTCCCGAGCATTCCAGTGTTGTCAAATTATTATTATTGTTCAATAAAGGAAACTTAGTTTTGATACATTTATAAATAAATATATAAATATTTTCTTTTTACTAGGGATGGGCAAATTGAAAAAATATCGAATCGATATATTTTAGGAGTATCGATATTTATTATTTAAAAAATATCGATATATCGATATGTATATGTTCACTCCTTCGACGCGTTTTCAAGAATAGCCATCATTGTTTCTAATCAGACTTTTAATGTCATAAAATTTTTCATTGATATTTAAGAGATATTTAATGACCTTAAAAGACTGAAAAGAATCAATTTTCAAAAATTATTTTCGGGAATGAAATATTTTATTAATTAATTCATTTATTAATGATGTGCTAATAATCCCAATTTTGGAATGAAAACACTGAAATTTATTGTTGTGGGAAAGCTAGTTTCTATGCGCATTTCGCTGGTTGCTTAGGCCAGCTCGTCAGGAAACTTTTTCCAAATACTTTAGAAAAGCTAAAAATATTATACAAGTAAGACCATAAAGTGAATAACAATTTTAAAACACTCAGGTCTTAAATGTAACAATATCAAAGCTTCAACAAAGTCACAACAATAAACCGTCAATTTTTTCTTTCTTACATTCCCCTACAATTGGCTGGGTTTTTTCCAACACAAATTGTAGTTGTAAGAGGATAGAAAGAAAAAAACAAAATTAAAAAAAAAACAAGTTGCTTAAATAAAGCAGCTTGCCATTTCAGTTTTTTATTTGCCGGGCACATGCAAATTTATTATCAAAAATTATTTTCGGGAATGAAATATTTTATTAATTAATTCATTTATTAATGATGTGCTAATAATCCCAATTTTTGAATGAAAACACTGAATTTTCTTTAAAAGCATACAAAAAATAAGCAAATGTATGTATGTATTAGATAAATAATTTTTCTTCTGGAAGGTATTTTAAACAGAGGGCAAAATTGCACGAACAAATTTTTGGAAGCCCTTTTCCCTACACATGAAAACGGCAAATTATCTTTACATATCATGTAAAACAATGCCTGTGTAATTTCGTTATATTTTTGTAAGACTTCTGAAAAAAAAATATTTGAATTTAATATTCTTTTTTTACATAAAGTCACTCTAAGTTATAAGCCCTTCTAAAACATTCTTGGTCTTAGTGGTGGAGATAAAAAATAATAGAAATTTTACTAGTTTTTTCTGCAGCTGCAGTCATAATTTCCCATCAAAACTTGAACTACGCTCTAAACAACTTGCTAGGGTAGGTTGCTTTCTTTTTTTGGATTCTTGGAATCCTGCAGAATTTGCAGAAATGGCCGGAACTTCTTGCATCTGCTTCTTGTTAAACTGGAACACGAAGCCTTAAAAAATAGCGTTGAGAAAATTTTAATAGCACAAAAAGTTCAGTGTATTTTTTTTTAAACTTACATCACCACTACAATCGTCTACATCTATTGAAGCAGCTTCTTCAGTCTCATTGCTGGATTTGGAAGGGTTCAACACTTGTAAATAAGCAAAACTATGTTTTGTTTTTAGGTGTGTAGCCGAATTTGTTGTGTTTCCGCACGTTTTGTATTTTTTCCACATAAATTGAGTTTTTAATGAAGACTGACTTTAAAAATATCGAATTCGATAGTCGTATTTCATTATCGATATATCGGTATTTAAATATCAGCGATATCTATCTTTTTTTTTTAAATATCGATATTTTGATATATCGATATTTTTTGCCCATTCCTACTTTTTACATGGCTTTGTTTAAGGCAGTGTTGCCGCGTTGTGGGTAATTACCCGAATCTGGTGTAATTTTTACTCTTGTGAGTAGAGCGTGGGTAATTTTTTAAAATAAATAATATAAGTCCTTAATTTTCGTGATACAATTTATACCAATTTATACCAATAAAGTCAGTGTTTATTTAAGAATATAAAAAAGATATCCATAGTTTTTAACCAAAGGATTGATAGTGATTGGCGCCTAAAGGCCAATTAGATTTTGATAAATATGAGCTTCAAAGTGATTGAAAGCACGAAGTATATTGGAAAAAGAAAATATAAATTTTAACTAAAAAACCCATCAGAGAAAGATATGTTTTCAATATAACAAAATGTAATAATATTTGTGTTTGCTTTTAAATGCTTTAGTTTATAAATATTTAGCGAACTTAACATTTGTTAAACTAATTTGAGAAACAGACTGTCATCTGTAACCATTACAGGAGTTTTATTTACTAAATACAGTATACAAAGGATGAACATGAACATTTTGTGCCTTCCCTATATAAATGGAAGTTAAACTTATTATTTTAAGTTTTTATTTAATTTTTGATAATTTGTTTGAGGTTTTTATTGTTATTTTTATTCAATTACGTTATGAATCCGAATAGTTGATTAATATTAATCTTATTAAGTGAAACGGATATTGTGGGTTTATGATGATGTGTGAAACACACACAAATCTTTTTGTAGTATACCGATCGACTTAGAACCAGTAACTAGGTCGCCAGCTTGACGGCTGGTTATCTGTCCATATAGACCTTCTGTGCAAAGTACAGGTCGCAATTGATAATATAATTTAATGAAATTTGGTTCATAAACTTTTTTAAAATTTGAGAATCGGTCCATAATTTCACATATCCCCCATACGAACTTTTTTCCTAATAGAGCCTTTGTGTCTATAAACCATCTTATTATGTTGGTATTTGAACAAAATTTGGCCCAAATATATTTTATTTCAAATTAAAATATTTTATGAAATTCATTTTAGAATCAGTCCATATTTCACCATGGCTCCCATACAAATACCACTCCCAGTACATAAATATTGGTATGCATTGATAAAAAAAATATTTCTACTATGTCATGGCAATATTTTGTGCTTTAAGGAACTAAGGTTATATAAATCACTTTAAGACCAAAAGATCTCAAATAGTTGTAGTTACCTAGAGAATATTCGGCGTTAAGAATTCTTATAATATTACCCCCTTACGCAAAAAAAAATTAATTTACATTAGTTAACTAACAAGCCCAGCAACAGCGGTCGGGCCATATGTTTTGGTTAACTAACTTGTACTCTAACTTTTTTTTGCATAAGAGGGTTAGTCTAAGCCTCATAACATAATTTTTTTTTAATAGGTCCATAATTGCATAGGGGACCTTAGGAACACTGTTCCAAATATGTCTGTTAATACCTTCTAATTTGTTCTATTTTGTAATTTTTTTTTTTTTTTTTATAATTAAACTTTATTTTGATATCAGGTGTAATTTAATTTAAATTGGGTAATTTTTAATCATCTTATGTGTAGTTTTGAATTTTGCTAGTGATAACACTGAGTTAAGGAAAACTTTAAATATATATAGCGTGATACATTTCGAGGTTCCCTACTTTTTTATAGAAAAAAAAACCAGAAAATTCAAATTTAATGGGGAATGTTTTTTATCATTTGAAAGAACATTCTTCGGAATTTATGAAGATTATGTCTATCAAATGTTGGCCGTTGCTACGTCGCAGATGGTCCATCCGTTGAGTCCAATTTTCGATGGCTCGTTCGAGCATTTCGACTGGTAACTGATGAATGACACGCCTGATGTTTTCCTCCAAGGCCTGAAAGCGGGTTTGTCCGCATAAACTTTAGACTTTACATATCCCCACAGGAAAAAGTCTAACGGTGTGATATCGCACGTGGCCAATCTTGGTGGCCAATCGACCGGCCCAAACCGTGAAATTATGTGCTCACCGAAGTGTTATCTCAATAAATCCATTGATTAATGCGATATGTGGGAAGTGACGCCGTCTTGCTGAAACCAAATGTCGCCGAGATCACGAGCTTCAATTTCAGGCATCAAATAGTCGGTTATCATGGCACGATAACGGTCCGAGTGGCTGCGAACGGCGCCGAATCGACTCTCCACGGTCTTCGTGTAAACTCTCAGCTACGGCCGCTTTATTTTCTTCACAGCGTGCTGGACGTGGTCTATTCGGTCAAATATTATCCAATAATGAATGCTGGGTCTCAAAATGGGTGATGGTGTTGCGAATAGTACGCTCATTAGGCCGATTTTGTTGACCATAAGTTGAGCGAAGTGCACGAAACACATTCCTCACAGAACGTGAATTTTCGTAATAAAGTTGAACGATTTGTAAACGATGTTCAGGCGTAAGTCTTTCCATTATGAAGTGTCAAACAATACTTAACAAAAATAACATGACAGCATGACACGACTCACACGTGATCTGTCAAAAAAAGGCTATTGAAAAAAGTGTCTATACTTGAATCACCCATTACAAAAAATAGTAACGTCTTTTTGTTTGGGCTTTTAAAAATCTTGACAAGGAATATTTTTTCTTGATTCTTGCCGAGCACTAAAAATTCCTGTAAATCAAGAAAAATCAAGACCGTCTGGCAAGCCTAAAAGGTATATCAGTGCGTAAGTAAACATTATAAAAAAGTTGCATGTGTAAATAAATGTTAATCATACGCATTCCCCTCCTTCAGAAAGAATTTTTTGAATTTTTATGTACACACTTTTTTCATTTGCATTTTAATAGCAAAAATTTGCACATGTTTGCATGTTTATTTAAACTTTAATATATTCGCTACTTATATTTGAAAATTAAATAAATTGTTTTACACTTTATCTGTAACAATCGTAAAAACAGAAAATTTTCTTATAAGTAAATATATTTTCGAATACTTACCTTAAAAAATGTCTATACAAATGTTAAAAGATTTTTTTTTAAGAATCCTGCAGCTAAATGTTCTTTAAAAATAAATCGCCAGTTTAAAATTTTTTTTTTCTCTAATCTAATATGAAACTAATTTTTAAAATGAAAGAGAAGGAAAGAAAGAAATTGCCTACAAAAGAGATAAAATAAAAGTATTAACTTACTTAATATTTACTTTACTTTTACACATTCTTTTTTTATACATGTACGTATGTATGTCCTTAAATGTTTACACTAGTAAAAGACTTAGCTTTACGATGATTGAAATTCAAACTCTAGCAATTTGTTGAAATTTTGAAATATTAACTTGGCTATATAATTTTTTTCGAACAACAAAGTAGAAAAGAATGAAAGAAGAGAAAAACAATCTTTAAAACATATTTATAGTCTTATGTAAGTGTCAAACATTGTCACACATATAAACTTTAGTTTTTGGCATTATTTATTTTTCTTTACTCTTTTCTACATTCAGAGAAAAAATTGGGTTTAAAATGGCCGAAGGCAAGTTGCGCATATAATTGCATAAACCTTTAGAAATATTGTGGCTAGTTAAATCTCACTTATGGTTGCTTTATCATAATTAAATCAATCAGTTACTTGCCTACCACAATCGTACTTTTGTTTTTCATAATTCTGTGGTCACAAGCAATAACCACCTAAGTCGACTTAAGAAACAACTGAATTTATATTTGTTTTATTAAATATTTCTGAAATAAGTACAACTTTGGTTTTAAGTTTTTTATCTTAGCACTGTGGGGATAAGAATCTTTCATTCTGAACTATTTTTTTTCTAATGCAATTAATTTGTTCAGAAACGCAAGCATAAATATAAAGTGCCTTTTCTCAAAAACTATTTCGACTTAGGCGGTTATTGCTTGTGACCACAGAATTATGCGGCAACTATGCAAATGTAACTAGTATGTATATTAGAGTGCTCCAATAAATGAGCTTGCGAATTTCGATCATTACATTAACGGTCTGCTAAAGAGGCCTTTGTTCAGTGTATTGTATGTATACGTTGTGTACAATATTAAGATAATAGGATAACGTCAACTGGCGCCGCAACGACGCTGAAATTTGAAGGTGCATTTACAAGGAGAAAAAATATATTTTTTCAGTTTTTGGGAAAACTTAATGTAGAAGAATCGGAATGTGTATGTAATTATAGTTTTAATTAGATATAAAAGATAAACATTTTCTAAAAAATTTAAGAGTTATTAAAATTTCCACAGACTATTAACGTGTCTCAGGCCACTTAAACAAGAAATGTACATGGAAAGAAAAATACTCGGGATAAATAAAGTTTTTTAAACTTACTTTAAGTAAGAGTCGTACTTGAAAAATATAAGTACAAATAACACTAAAACGTACTTAGAATAATCCCAAATGGGATTACTTTCGAAAACCAATCCCGAAATTACTTAAAATAAGTATAAAATTCTTAAATCAAGCAAAAAAACAGATTTAACTTTTCGTTGGTAGTGCCACTCTGAAAGTGAAATTTAAAAGTAAAAGCGTTTTAATCTCATATAACTTATTAGTCTTAGCTCTCAGCTTTGTATTATATATGCATGTATAAGCGTGTGTTTGTTGTAGAATCAGATTTGCTGTTTTTGTATAGAACCAACAACAACAGCAGCAGAACAAGAAGAAAAACAAACATTATTTTCATGTTTAAAAAGATCCCATTTAGTTTATATTAATTTAAATATTTAGTTAAAGGCATACAATTTTTGAAGTGGAAATCATGGCGGGCATGATGCTGGTGTTTTTTGTAATTGAAATTCGGTAAGGTGCATGTGGGTTGCTCTCTTTTGCGATTCGAAAACGATTTCGATGCGAAAGCTAAATGCCAACTTAGTACTCTCTACTTATTATCACTTTCGCAAAATTTTTTAAAATAAAGCAATAAAATGCCAAAATATGTAAAAATATTTGAAATGGGAAAATTTAAATAAAATAAATAGTGATGATTTGCGAAAAGAAAAAACTTAAAAGATGCGAAAGACAAATGTGCAAAAGCATTAAAGAGTACCAATCGCTAGATTTGCTACCATTTTTTTCGCATCGCAATAGAGAGTAGCCCCCAGATCATTTTGAATTAAACTCTGAAGGTTTTACTAAAACCGGAAAACATTAACCCTAACAATATAAAGGTTTAAAGTCAAATTTTTACATATTTGGAATTTCTAAGGGAAAGATTGCAAAATATTGTATATTTTTGAGTCATTTTTATGAAACTGGAAAAAAATATAAACTGGGTGTCAAAATGACCCTAAACTTTTTAAACTTTGAAATTAAAGTGTTAACACGAATGTACAGATTCTTTCAGTAAGAATGTTATAACAAAAATATTCGCTATGCCTAAAAAAAGACTTTGGATTAAGATGTATAACAGTTAGAGTTTCATAATTAGAAACAACTACACATTTAAAGCCAAACGTTGCTCTGAGGATAGTTTTGATTGATATTTCTTTTTGTTGAGGGCGAAACCAGATAGAACTGTATAAAACTATGAACGGTGTTTGTTTTTAACAATCATTGTTGTTAAAATTTATAATTACACCGAAAAAATTTCCCAAATGTTTGCACCAATTAATCAAAATAAAATTAATCAAAAATAAGATCAGTTTTAGTTGAAAATGGGCTGCACAAAAGATCCTCTGGGTCGTGGTGCTTATGGCCTCCTACACTTATACATAATTAAAAATTTAATGAAGTGAATTAAACGTTTAATCAAGTGAATTCAACGTTTAATCAAGTGAATTCAACGATTAATCAAGTGAATAAATACATTTCTTTTGTTTACTGGTTTAATTTTGTAATAATTTTGAACTTAATATAACAAATTTTCGAAATAAAATCCAGTCTTGTTTTTTCTATGTATGTTAAACTCGAGTTTTATATTGAAGGGCGTAAACCAGCTAGTGTGCTAAAATGGTAAAAAAGGTAACAATATCTTTTTTTGAGTGTAAGCACTTGTAAACTTACACTACATATGTGAATGGATGTGTGTATATAATTGTCGAACAAATACTATATATAACAAAAATTTATCTTTAATACTCTTGTGTGAAAAATACATTTTTCTTTCATTGAACAAAAAAAGGGGGGGGGGGGGGGGGGGGGAAACTAAAATGACACTTCTTACAACAAATTCCTTAAAGACATGAAAAAGATGAAAATATTCTAACTCACACACATGCACATTAATATTTTATATATTTGAATTATAAACAGACGTAGCTCTAAGTTTACAGTGGCTGTGTGTTCGTATGTGTTTTACGTCTAAATGTACACAAAATATTAAATTTCTTTTTATTGCGCGCGCATTTTTAGCCTTTAAGGAATAGACAGAGCAGACCAAATACAAACAAATTAAAAGAAAGAGTCCCATTTAATACATGATATTCATAAGTTTAATTTATATTTATATAATATCAAAAGATCTTTGTCAATTGCCAGGAGGTTGAGATAAAAAGATTGACTCTGGGTAATATTAGAAGGCTTAGTAAAAAATCCTTTTTAAAATCAAAATGCTTTGTACTGGATTGCCTTTTTGTCTGGTAGGTTGATGCAGTAGCGAATTTGTAACAATTTGGCTGAAATATATTTTAAGCACAACAGAAAAAAATGCCTACACATGTTTTCTTTTACTTAAATGGTTAATTTAACAACTAAAAACAATTCAATAAAAAATATATTCTTTTCAAAAATTCGCCTCTTTGATGTACTTTTGTGTCTGTAATATTTAGTTAGGTTGAGGTGGCTTTGGACTTATCCGACTTATGCCCGTAATTTCTACAAATATAAATCTAGTTGTGTATGGAAATCCATGTTGTAAAGGCTGCCAATTCTAAAAGAAAACTCAAGTAAAACACGAAGGCCACATAAACGGTGAAATAGGTAAAGATAACTGTTAGTTACAAAGACGTGAACAGATATCTTTGTGTAGAAATTACGGGCATTGCACTGGCTAAGCCTTCGTGATACCATAAAATTCTATAAGGCCCAGAACCAAGCCGAACCCCGTACGAAATTTTAAAAAGAAACTTCAATTAAATCACAAATTCATCAGTCTGTTAAGCGGAAGCGGCAGATTCCGTTATTACAAGTAATTTCCTTGCCGGAGCAGGGCAGGGACAAGAACGGTGCTCCACACTTCTCTTTAACCTTCCACCTTCACAGTGGCGACACTAATCGTGGTGTCTGGCAAATATACGCCGTGTGTTTCTTTCAATAAGGCAGTATAAAATGCTCATAGAAAAAAATTTAAAAAGGTTTTTCTTATTCACCGGTAACAGGGAACTATTACTTTTATTATCAAAGGTCCCAAAAGTCTACACGCAAAGAAAAAACATATTCTAAGAGCAATATATTATGATAAGATTTACGATTGTAGTCAACATATTACGATTATTATTAATTTATATTATGACCATGATAGGCAAATTGAAAAAATATATCGATATCGTATCGATATTTTTTAAGCGTATCGATATTTATTAAATAAAAATATCGATATATCGATGTATCGAACGTATTAAGCTGAAATTATTACCAAATTTAAAAACTTAATATACCTATGTCAATACATATTTACATATGCACAAACATATTACATGAAATTCCATTCATGAAATTCCATTACATGAAATTCCATTTATTTCTTTTAATTTAAAATGTACTGCCTGTCCCTCGATTTCTAACGAAACTTTCATTCTTTTAACTTTTATTTAAAACCAAAAACCAATTTTAAAATTTTGTTTTTAAGGTAAGTTATGCGAACGAAGTATTCGTTTGAAATCGAGCACGGCAGTTAATTCTACAATAAAAAAAAAATAAAAAAAAAAAATAAAAAATACAAAAAAATTTTTATTAATTCGCCATATGAAATCTAAAAAAAAAATATTGGGATTATATAATGCCGGATTCTATACTGCCAGTAAACGAAACTTGTGACACATACTATGCAAGTACACTGTGCAATTTTTTATTTTTAATATATGGGGGATTTCATGTCAAGTGACCACCCAACTTTTGAAATCGATGTCTTCCGATTTGGATGAAATTTGCACCAAGGTTAGTCCTATTGATTAGTAGTTTAGACACAAATTTTTAACAAGATCGGTCAAAAAGTTTCTGAGTTCATCCAAATCGGAAGACATCGATTTCAAAAGTCGGGTCACATGACATGAAATCCCCCAATACATAGAACAGGCTCAAATAACAAAAAAAAAATATTTATTTTTCATTATTAACATTCCACCTTTCATGAGTATATTGCTGCTAATACACCATAATTAAGGCGATTCTTTGCATAATTCTAGGAACCCTTTCCAGAATATTTTTCCGCACTTATTTTTTTGTCGTCATCTCTTAAAAAAACCCAGACAAAACTGAACTGTGTAATCTATGAAAATGTGCAATGAAAAAGCGCCGTTATTTTCTTATTATTAGTTAAAAAACATATGATGCAATTCCTAAAAAACAATAGTATTGTAGGCAGTTGAGCAACGGTTAAAATGTTAAATTTTATTATAAAGAGATCTTAAATATATCGAATTCGATAGTCGCAAATAAATATCGATGTATCGATATATGGGTATTTTTAAAAAAAAAATTTCAAACAAGCGTTTGCTTGAAAATATTATACCAATAATTTTTTCTGTGCATTCTCTACCTTGATTAGCCTTCTTAAATGGCCAAATTTCTCCAGAACTTTTAAAACGTATAATTTTTAAAGTTTTCAAAAGTATTACAGTAATCCTAATTGGGTTTCTTCCCTTTTTAAAAGTACTGCTTTTGAGCAGTTTATTTTCAATATTTTACTTTTAAATATCAAATTTTTTGAAATTTATTTGTTGCAAAAGTTACTTAAAAACAAGTAAGAGTGCAATATTCGGCTATGCCGAATCTTATATACCCTTCACCATGTGGCGATAATAACAGAAAGTTATATAAATACCGTTCTATAGATATTAATAAATCAAATTTGTGCCACGCCCACCTGCCCAAATTCGCCAACATTTTGTCGGGTGTTGTTTATTGATAACCAAGATACTTGTACCTAATTTGGAAACTTTGGCTCTTGCCGTTCTCCAGATATACAGAAATCCTCAATGTCTTTGTATAGGAAGTGCCACGCTCACTTTTAATCTCGCCCAATGTTCATCGGATGTTGTGTATTGGTTATCAATATACATGACCCCATTATATATGGGGTCTTCGGAAATCCCATTTCAACGTACAGACGGTCATCGTTAAATAAACTTTGCTCCTCATAAGGACCCAGAATATATCTGTGTCGTTTTATTATAACATCTTAAGTTGAGATAAGATGGCAAAAAAGTTAAAAAAAAAACTTGGTGAAAAAATCACTTTTATCAACTAATAAAATAAATCAAAATTAAAGAAAAATATCGTGTATTTTAAAAACGTAAACAAAAATGTTTTTGGAATGAAAATTCGTATGATTAACAAAATTTTTTTAAACTTTTAAAATTTAAGTTAAGATGTTATAATAAAACGAAAAAGATATAAACTTAATAGAGTCTAATCAATATTGTAGAAATTATAAACGGAATGACAAACTTATATGTACCCTTTTTCTTTTGGTGAAGGATATCATTATAGCTTATTCAAAAAGTACCTTATGAAACCTTTTTTAAAAACGTTTTATCTACTGCATTTGTTTTAACATTCTTCAGTTTTTTAATCATTTAAAACTGAATTATTTTTTGCAGAAACAAAAAACGCTTTTGACTTATTCAAAAGTTTTTTTTAAACTGTATTTTTTTTAAGGCACTTCCCAGTAAAAAAAAATGTGCTCCAACATCAAATCGCTTCAAATCTGCTGTTCGGATGCCTGATTTTTGTATGGGGTGTTCCCGGTTTGGAGGACTATTTTAACATAATAAAACACGCAAAAAAGCACTCCTAAAGTGCTTTTTTAAGGGCTAACTATATTAACATATTCATCAATGTTAAGCTTTTACTGGTTTAAATGCCTTTTTCAAGAATTTTCGCAAACCATAATATATTTTTATTTTTTTCGCTTTAAAACCTTCTTCGTTAATAGCACTTAAATAGCAGCTTATTTGGTACATTTTATTCGTTATAATTTACTGCTGTATAAGAGCTCTCTTATTGAAGCGCTCGATTATGCGCTTTTTCTCTTAAGTGCGTCAAAAAAACGAATTTTATTACTGGGTTTTTGAAGGTACATTTTAAGGGGGTTATTTTGTGCATTCTTTTATCAACAGGTTTCTCGATTTCCAAAAATTTTATGAAGACATTATGCAATTTATATATTTCTTAAAGTCCATGAATTTATACCTTTCCGACAATACAATGTAACTTTAATAATATTATATATTAGTCTCGCAGTCTGTGAAAACTGTGCATTTTAACGACCTTGCAAATTGTAATGTACAAAGGAATTTTGGATCGCTATGGAATGAACAGCGATTGACCTGTAGTGTTCATAGATTGGCAGGATTGCCATGTAATGTACAATAGGATTGTAGGGGGCAGGATTTGGCAAGATCGCCATGTGGTGAACATGTGTGGTGTAACAGGGATTTTGAGGGTATTTTGTGTGTACCTTCGCTTATTTTTAAGATTCAGTCTGTTTTATTGTTTCTTAAATTCATCCTTTTATACTAATTTTACAACTGTTACACTAAAACTATAAAATTTTCCGTTCTGATCAGAGTGTTGCTTTTCTTTTGCTGCTTTGGATATTTTCTTTCACTTGCATTCTAGTGCAAGTGTCAAACCGTGTTATGCAGGTAACCAGTGTTGTGGACTTTTGTGTTAGTAAAGTACAGTGGTATGTAAGGTAAAGTAAATGGGTATGTTAAGTAAAGTAAAGTTCAGTTGTATGCATATACACTACAAAATTAACTGTCAAAAATTGTATAAAAATTAATATACACAAAGTTCGTAAAATTGCACCACAACAATATTCACTCGTAAACTTGCGATGTTCAATTGTGCATTTATACAAACAAATTTCTTTAATTCTTCGTCGTTTTGAATGTAAAAATATAAAAGTTAATAAGTCACAAACAATAAATTCTTGCAATAATTTGAGCAAATTAGTCTTTTGGATTACTTTATGTATTTTTAAAAAATAATTAACTTTTCAACCACAAATTTCAAATTTTATTTTTTAAAATTATTTTCGTTTTGACGTTTTTTACAAACTGAATATAATTTTGCGACTTACGCAGATGACACCGCAATTTTGGCCACCACTGAATCGCCTATTCAAGCGTCTATACATATACAACAGCTGCTCAATGAATTATGGCTGTGGCTGAACAAATGGAACATCAAAGTTAATTGCGAAAAATCTCAACACGTAACATTTGGACTCAGAAAAGAAAATTGCCCTCCAGTTGTTCTCAATGGAAATATTATTCCTTGAGAGTTAAGTATCTTAAGATTTAAGTGATACTCGACAGACGCCTGACCTGCAAACCCCACATAACAAGTAAATCGGATCAACTTAAAATCAAAACAAAGAGAATGTATTGGTTAATTGGTCCGCATTCGCAATTGAATCTCAATAACAAATTAAGAATTTATAAAACAATTCTTAAACCTGTTTGGTCTTATGGCTTGCAACTGGGTTACTGCCAGTAATTCTAATATTGAAATTCTCGAAAGATATCAGTCCAAAACTCTCAAAATGATAACAAATGCACCGTGGTTTATAACAAACAAAGCTATTAGAAATGATCTTTCCATGACACCAGTTAAAAATTAAATAAAATCGAGAAATATCTTCAACGGTTAAGTAATCATGTCAATCCTGTCGCCATGTCATTATTAGATTCTGCCGATGAAATCAGACGACTTGAACGATTTCACGTTTTGGATCTTCAATGCACAGAAAAAATTATTAAATTTCTCCAATCACCAAATTTGTTCTAAATTCATAATATCAAGCAAACAAGTTGTTGATTTTGCATCTATTACCAAAATGATTATATTGATTACTAAAAATTTTGAAAAAATATTTTCAATAAATGATATTTTTAATTTTAATTAAAAAAGTGATCAAAAACTTTGAAATTTTAAACAATGTGTTAATTTATTTAAGTAAATATTGACAATTCCCAACAACAATTCTACATGTTTAAATTATTTTATTTTAAACGAAAAAAGTCAATTAAGATTTTTTTGTTATTTAATTAAAATTTTAATTGAAAATTTATTTCAAAACAACTAAAATGTTAATTAAATCAAAATAAAATTTTTAATTTTCTTTCAACTAAAAAAATAATTGATTCAATTATCACATTGATTAAATTTAAATACTTTTTAAACCATTTTTTTAATTGATAAAACACTTTTTTCTGTGTGCAGAAATTAAATCTAAATAATTAAACATTGTTAAATAAAATTATAAATCATTATTAGTTGTTTTTGTTTGGCTGTAGGTCCACGTAAATAAATAAAATAAAAATTCGTAATATTTTCGTTTTTTATATTTTTATTATTTTCCCAATATTTCGGTAAGCATCGCTAACCATCTTCAGGGGTATGTAAACAATTAAAAAATATAATAAATACAAAACTTCACAATAAACACTTGTGCCACTTCTTATTAGATTTTATTAACATATTAACATAAATCATTGTTAAATCAAATTACAAATACTCGTTAAATTTAATTTAACGTTATGTATTAGAGATGAGCGATCCCGTGATTTTTAAATATCATCGTGATTAGTGAACGTGATTTAAAAATCACTGCTCCTTTAAACTGTTATTGTGATCACGGTTTATCAGTTTTCTGTTCTTTTATAGAAATTGCGGCCAAGCTATATGTACAATGCGCGAGCTTTATCAAAAGCTTTTGTAAGCACTTTGCAAAGAAACAACAACAAATTGTAAGAGCTTTCAATTCTGTTTACTTATACATACATACTTGAACAAATAAACTTTGGCTTAAAAAAATACTAATAAGATAGGAGAGAGAATGAAAGGAACAGCAATATTATTCGCCATTTCATTCAAAAAACGCCATTACCCACACAAACAGTGAAATATCATAAATTTGTACATGTAACAAAATACAAAAAGAACGACTTAAGAAGCACCTGTTACTTGACAAATTTGGTCACAACTGTGATTCGCGATTTTCCAGTAACAGTGATTAAATCACAGGTACAGAAATATCGCTCATCTCTATTATGTATGATAAATATTTTTTAATGTTAATTTTATGGTTAATATCTTATTGGAGCTATTAAGCCCTGTGATGTATACAAATTGAACAGATTTACTTATTGTCGTTGGACAGATTGTAAATAAAGAATTAATTAATAAAAAAAAATTAGACAGCTTTTAAAAAGGGGCTTCGTGACTTTTACAAGTTTCTCCCTTTGCACAAATGGCAATTTTAAGCGATATCATGAAAACCCTTAATGAGAAATAAACACATATAAATCGTTAAAATCCGTACATGTTCTTCTAATTGTATCATTTGAGTAATTATTGCGGAAGAATTGAAAGAATATTGATTGATTTTGTCGTGTTGAGCGTTTGCAAATGTTAAAAAAATATTGTTGATCAGCAATTCGTCAGCAACATTAGTGGATATGTTTAAGTTAGGGACCCACGCAATATTTTGCGTTGTTCGGCGGATTTTTCAAGGAAGGTTATCTGATTATTTTTAGTCGGCAGTCAAATGGGGAGAGGATTGATTCCAGTATTCCAAAACAAACTTTGAAAGCAGAAAATCTAAAATTGTTTTTGTGCAGATTGAATATATTAACTATGAATATTATATTGTGGGTCCATTTTTACTGAACCATTTTCCAAAAAAGGTCTCACAAGTGATGTATATAGTTGCTTTGTTATGTATGGATCGGTGAAATCTTTTGCCCATCTCTTTATAAACGCGAATACATCGCTGGCCTTATTAACAACATACCCAAATCCAAATTTTTTTTACCTGGTTCTACTGATTTCCCAAAAAATATTGAACTTTTAGCGGTGTTTTTTTCGTAAGAAGCGCGTGCACTACATTTTTTTTACCTGATTCTACTGATTTCCCAAAAAATATTGAACTTTTAGCGGTGTTTTTTTCGTAAGAAGCGCGTGCACTACATAATTTTAGTCTGTTTCGATCCATTAAATTTATTTACACCACTGTGAAAGTTATTTAAATCGGACTGAAGCAAAAACTGTTGCGATAGTTCTACATAATTGAAGAACATTTTGACAGCATCAGTGTATAATAAAATATTGGAAGACTTTATCACTTTCGGGAGATCATTAATGAATAGAGAAAATAAAATTCGACCAAAATGGTTGCTTTGGGGTACTCCAGATATAACAGATATATGTTTTAATGTATTATTCTTAAACAGAACACTTTGTGTGAGATCGGATAAATATGATGAAATCCAGTTGAGGCATGTCGTTGAAAAATCCAACAACTTCAATTTATACAAATGAAGTTTGTGATTAACTTTGTCGAATTCTTTTCTAAAATCGATAAAAACAGAAGCAGCTTGCACTCCTTAAACAAAACCTCGTTTTACAATTGTTGTTAAATGCATTACTGCCCGTTCGCCGATATCGAACGTTAACGTTCGCATAGTAAATAACATTTAAAACAAAATTTCAAAAATTGTTTTTGTTTTAAATGTAGTTTTCTATGCGAACGTTAACGTTCGATATCGGCGAACGGGCAGTTAATTTAATAACAGTTGAAGAATTTTAACTTTTTTTTAATAATCGTGTAAAAGTTTTTCAAATAGTTTTGGAATCACGTTTAACTTTACAATGTCAGCTTTAAAAATCGAAATTGTCTATGATTTTCTCCAGGGCTTAAGGCAAAATTAGCCGACCGTAATTGTAGAAATGCAAATGTAACCTCATAAGGTGATCGCTTCTGTTATATGAAAAGCAATGTAAATGTTTACTTGACTGAAATGACACGTAGAAAATAGAATTCCATTAAGAGGTTACGTGACAACTGTAGACAGTGATGGTATGCTTGTATTTAAAATGGAATGCGGGTATAACTTATGCTTTTTTTGTTCTGCTTGTGTATGTGAAGAACAGATGACACTTTTTTTTCTGTAAGTGTACAAACGTATTAACACTACTGTACAGTACGTTACATTACATTACAGTTACACAAACGGTCGGCTAATAATAATAAACAAGGGCCTATAATTTTAGGGAAAAAAATCTACTTAAAAAGTCTAAACCATTTAAGATATTCAGTTTTGTTTGTCTTCTGAACATTTTTTATTTTTGTACCTGAACCCTTTCCGAAATTCATGATTCAATTATAAACAAATTATTATTAATTTTGTTTAAATTTCTTCTATTTTCTGTCTATTCAATTTGCTTCTACAATATTAAAAAAAATCGCGCTATGGCATCAGAAACTGAAATGTTGTAAAATTTGCTAAATATTTTGCTGCATATACAATTTTGGACGTAAATTAATTTTTGAACGGTTTTTTTATGTGCAACTACAGGATCTACCGACGTATCCGTTTTGTTTAAAACTAAATCTGAAAAACGTCTGACAAAAAATACCTATTAAATAATATTTTAAAATTTATGTTTGTCACACGATATTGGCCTTATTACGTGAGTCGTTGTCGTGGTCGAAGTCGTCGTCGTTTGAAATTTTCGTCGATATCAATTAAAATTAACGACATTGACAATGCAAAGCACATAGAAAGTTTTTCGTATTTGTGTCGTTTACGACAATCATTATACCAATTTTTAAAAAGACTGGTTTGCGACGACGACAACGACACTCATAATAACGCCGATTATCTTAATGTAAATTTTAAAACTTATTTATTCTGACATTGACAATGCACACCACATAGAAAGTTTGTCGTATTTGTGTAGTTTACAAATTGGTATTATGATTGTAATACCAATTTGTGAAAAGACCAGGGACCGAAAATAACAGTTATTTCGAAATTTTAGAACAAAAAAGCATATAGAAGTTAACACTGGAAAACTGATTCAAGTATACCATATTGATCCTTATGAACTTTTCTATGATAAAATATTATGATTTTTAAAGTTTTGATTTTTATTTTTTCGATCAAAAATTACAGTTATTTTTTGATTTATATTTTTTTGGACAAAAGTAACAGTTAATTTTTTGATGTTTATTTTTTTGAACAAAAATAAGAGTTATTCTTTTAAGAAATGAACGTGTTATAATTATTGAGTTGTCTTTAAATATATATCTAAATGTGTGATCATCATTGGGATATCTTATGCGCATTAACATAAAAATTTTAAGTCAACTAAATAATTATAACACGTACATTTCTTTAAAGAATAAGTTTTATTTTTGCTCGAAAAAATAAAAAAAACCATAAAATAACTGTTATTTTTGATCGCAAATAACTGTTATTTTTGTTCAAAAAAATAAAAATAAAAAAATAACTGTTATCATCTGACTTTTATGAAAAAAAGGAATAACTGTTACGGTCCCTGAAGAAGAATGGTTTCCGAAGACGACAACGACACTCATAATAAAGCCGATTATATTAATGTAAATTTTAAAACTTATTTATTCTGAGCGTGCTTTTGCAGAAAGTGTACCCTCTTAAACCAATACGTTTTGAAAAGGTGATCTGTTGGAAAAAGAGAGAGAGAGAGATATTTTTTTTAAAAGCTTTTTGAAATAAAATTATATAAAAGTGTTCAAACAGAACTGCGCCGAGACGACATTTGCCATACAATTTGACATAAAAATTTGTCGTAGAAAGCCGTCGTGAAATAAAATCTATTTTATTTTGAGAACGTTCTTTTTCTTGTGCTCTTTTTTATAGATATTTATTCTTCATTTCATTTTGTGAACAGAAAACGGAAAACAGAACAAAATAAAAAAATAAAACAATAAAATGAGAGAAAATTTGAAGTTACTGCCACCGTTTTAATTATGGGCTGTAGGATTTTTGCTTGAAGTTGAATACACAGTTCTATTTGAACCGAACAAAGTCATGCATTCATAAACGCAAACAGTTAAATATTGACAACGTCATACGTTCGCAAATGTATAACTACAGTTATCGATGCGCAAAAAAGTGCATCCATAATTTTGTTGATGCTTCGTTGACATTTTTTTACGAAGCAAACAATTGCGCATGTTACTTTGCATCTAAACAGTTTCAAAACCGCATCCCTTAAATGTGTTTTGAAACTCATCCTAATTCTTAAAAATCTTTGTAACATTTTTAAATATGTTCGTTTTAAAAGAAGTACTTTTTAAATGCCACGTTTTAATAACAGTACTTTTTTTTAATGTAATGGTTTTTACTGATTAATTACTTTTTTCTGTGTAGATGGAACAGGTGTCTTGCTGCTTTTATTTTTTCCCCCTAATTTAAAAGTTCGTTCACCCCTGCCTTTACATTGCTGTATGAGCCTTTTTGTTACTTGTGCTCTTGCTTTTGTTATTATTGTTGTCTGTATACAGTTAGACAGTTAATGTACGAGTAACAGTTAAAATATATACATACGTTTATGTGTATGTGTATATGTATGTGTATGTGTATGAATTAAGTATCTGTGTTAGACTTTTTAAAGTGTATGTGATTGTAAATGTGTGTAACATAGTGTTGGTTTTGTTAGTTTATGTTGATCCATACAAATGAGATTTCTGTTTCTGGTTCCTCTTCTTCTTCGTTCATATCTTGTTGCTCTAACTCGCATCACAGTGATAATAATCATCTACTTGCCAACTCTATCTTTTTAAGCATTAAATAACGGAAACGGAAATTCGATGTAGCAGCTAGAAGTAAAAGATGACGACTAGGGGAGCAACAGCAACAAAAAATACGTTTAATAGAAAAGGCGAAAACTGTCAACTGCTAAAGCGGCTTACTAACACATACATGCATACACACATACACAGTGTTTCCCTTTTAACTGACTTTATATTATGAAATTATGAAGGCACTAAAGTTGTGCTATGAATATATGAATGTTGATTGTTATTTGTCAATGTGCATTTAAATTATGCATATGAAAAGAATTTCAAAAAATAATCAGCATTTAAATGAAAATTTGTATTTTTTTCTTAAATTAACCTCATCATAAAAGAGCAACAATAGTTAGATAATTTAAAAAGTTTTCTATTTGAATTCCGGCATTTATTTGCACTCACTCTATAATCCGTTTAAGTGTTTTTAGCCATTGGCTCAGCTTGAAAGCAAAAAATATAATTTATATTTTTTGCTATTACACCCAGTGACCCTCTTAAACAATCATAAATAACAAATTTTCTACCTATTCATTGAGTTATACTCCTTTGGACCTTTTTTACTGCTGCTTTTGTTGTAGTAGTTATGTGTTTTTTGTTGTTGTAACTTATAGTTATAGTTACTAGTTTTTAATGGGTTATTAAGTTACTGGACCCCTTCAACTCTCTTTTCGAACATAAACTGTTATAAATGTAAGTAAATGATTTATGATTGTCATATTTAGCTGCCGTTTTTATTATAGAGTTGAACCGTTCATACCCTTTAAGACACAAAAGCACATTCATTCACTTACTGACACATACACTCACAAAGTCACCCACCTGCAAAAAATAGCAAACGATTCTGGGATAAACCACAAAATGAAAAAAAAACAACAACAACAACAAAATATATATACAGCAATACCAGAAAAAGAAGTAAAATTAATGGTTGTGTTCACCGCGAGTGTGAAAAAATAATTTACAGTGGCACACTAATCGAAGATTTTTGGTCCAACATTTTTAGCACGGCAACTATAATTGCGTTCTCAAATATGAACTTTAGGATACGAACAAATCATTGGAACACCAAAAGGTAAAACATCAATCTCCTCTTTTTCCCATTTGTTTAATAGAGACAAGCATCCAGTACAAACTGCAGACGGGGCCCACCACACTCTACGAACTACCTGATTAAGGGATCGGTAATTTAAATGCGCAAATTCATTGCCGATTTTCGACTGGGGTGTGTAAAAGTTCGTTTTCCGTAAACGTAAAAAAAGTTATTAAAATCATTATGTTGCTTGATTAAAATCTTATATATAAATCGACAAATGCGAATTAGTTAAGAACACTTGCCTCCTCTGTTTGTCAAACGATTTGAACAAAAAATACACCATTTGAAGGTATCTACTTACAGCAGTGCACAATATATATCTGAGGCGGTAGCCTCATGTCTCTATAACTAAAAGAGATACAAACAAAATTTAATACTTATCGTTGTCCATTAGAAAAATAAGCGCACTGTTTCTGGTACTTTTTTGAAATTCTGACCTTTTAGCGACTAAATGGGTATAACCTGTATTTTCGATACTTTTTGGGCACCCCATCTATTTCTTAAACCAATTAACATAGAAATAAATAAATAAATTCTTAACTTACGAGGGCAGATCAACAAGTCCGTGACTTTTCGAACTTCCCTCGTAGTTATATGAAATGCAACACTGCTCCCATCAAGTTCCAACTGTTAATAGACTTCAGCCAAGTTTTGAGCAAGTTCCGTCTTTTACTTTGCGTTTAACAGTGGTTCAAAACATTTTTTTTTTTGCGCAAAAAAACCGTCATGGGGACTCTGCACCATCGATTTCAATGGTAAAAAAGTGGTTTACTGACTTTCGTTGTGGCGCACAAGTAAAAATGACGCTGAACGTTCTTGACGGCCAATTGAAGTCTATAAACCCGAAAATGTCGAAAAAATTCACGATATGGTGTTGGCCGATCGAAGAGTAAAAGTGCGGCATTACATATGGCAGTGTGGTTTCGATTTTAAATGACCAGCTGGGTTTAAGAAAGCTGTCTGCAAGATGGGTGCCGCGTTTGCTTTCAATTGACCATAAACGTAATCGTGTGACAGCTTCAATGGATTGTTTGGAGTAAAAAATACAAATATCAATTCGGTGGTTCTTCGAAATGCGAATAACATATGGGCTCCAACTACAATATTGCAATTTTTAATACTTCAATGGGGAGAAAAAAAAGTACTTACAAGGGGAAATACGGAAAATTAAATTCCTTTCCTTTACTATTCCGTGCTACATATGGTAATTGGTCCTGAGGGAATAAGAATCTGTAAAGGGAATCTTTTTGGTAATCTTTCGTTCTACAACTGGTAAATTTTTGAATATTTTAAACTGGTACTTTTAGGAATTTTGTTTAATATTGAACCTAGAGAGATAAAATTAAGCATGCAATGCCCTGAGTGGATAAAAATCTATAAGTGGGAGCTTTTTGGTACTTTATTGTACTGGTACTTTTTGAATTTGTCTTAAAAATCAGAAATCAGAAAATAACAATTATTTCTGCCTAAAAAATCAATAATTAATAACCCCCATATTCATAAAAAATATTTATTATAGCAGTTTTATGAAACGAATTTTCTAAGAAAATTTGTTTAATAAACCTTTTATTAATCAAAAATAATTTTTATGAATAGGGGGGTAAAAATATTACAATAAAATATAACAAATCTAAAAAATCAATAAAAATTAAAAATATAACAATTAATTGAGTTTTTACAAATTACCTTTTAGACTGGGTTTTTGAGATCTCATTCAAACTAGGTTTTGTTAATCTAAAAATAAATTTCTACCGCCATTCCCAAGTTTGTATACAAAATTTTGACGGAACAGCTCAGGTTTGCTTAAAATGTTGGTCTTTAAGAAAATCATATTTCGCCGGCCAAATCCGAGTTTCAGAGTACGTTAAACTAAGTTTAAACTTAATCCACATCTCAAAAACCTGGCCTTAAAAACTGTCTTTTTAAAATAAACTCTCAAAAGTACCTTATATAATGGGAAATCGTTTTTGAAAAGTACACATACAAGCGCGTCACACATAATGGTTTTAGTTTCGTGGATTCACTTCCTACAGAATTTGTTTTAGCTTCGTTTCTGAGAAGCAAAATACGGAATTACTTCCTCTCACGATCAGAATTGAGTTCTGTAACTTATCAGCTTTTTTTTTAAATAAAAGTAAATTTAAAATATACTTTAAAAAAGTATCTATTATAAAGTGTTTATTTTAGAAAATAGCTCCTCAATATTTTGAGTTGCATTCGACAAATGATTTTCGTTGGTAATCGAACATCGACAATCGAGTGTAAAATTTGTATTATGAGTTGACAGTACTTTCGAAATTTTTTTACCGAAAACAGTCGAAAAAGTCGATGCTGCAACTAATTTAAAAAACTTGTTTAAAATTAAAGTATTTGACCAAATGGAATGGGAAAATAATTTCTTTTTAGAAGTTATTTTCATTATATTAACAATTTTTATTTCTCGAATATTTTGAAATTTGATGTATTGAACGCATTTGAAAAATAAAAATGTTTAATAAAAATAAAATATTTGTAATAATATTTGTAAAACCAAACAGCAATGTCTTAATATCTTAATATTGTTAATTTTATGCAGGTGTAAGGTCGTAAACAGCTTTTTGAAAACTCGTTTTCCTTATGGAACAAAATTCTTTTTTGACAAAAGAAATCTGCAAAAAAGTTGAGGCTGTAAACAGAGGTATGAAACCTCGCAGGAGCTAAATTGCTTGATTTCGTAGTGGTTTCCTTTTCCAATATGTTGGAAGTATCCCTCAACCTTTTTCTGATTCTGATCAGTTCCAATAAGTGTTCATTCCGTCGAACTTCGATAGTTCCGTCGTATCCTTGTTTAGTTTTTATTTTATTTTTTTAATTTGTAAACAAAAATATTTTATTTAGGCCGGGTTTTTGAGATGTGGATTAAGTTTAAACTTAGTTCAACTAAGTCGGAAACTATGACTTTTTCGACGAAATGTAATATTTTTTTATGATTTCATTAAAGACCAACATTTTAAGCAAAACTTAGCTGTTCCGTCAAAATTTTGTATACAAACTTGGTAATGGCAGCACAAATCTGTTTTCAGATTAACTAAACCTAGTTTAACTGAGAACTAGAAAGCCCAGCCTAAGGCTGTTAGAAATGTACTACTGTGAACAAACTGAATCACAATAGTGCTGTTTTTATCGAATGTGCGCCACAATGCCAATTGAAAATTTATTCGATCAGTATTTTGACTACAGTCGCAAACCAAATTTCGTTCATAAAAGACACCTGCGTTTTCATAAAAAAAATTTGATTGTAATATTTATGTATGTATCTGCGGAACGATACCTTTCAAGTACTTAAAGAAGTAGATTTTTTTAAATGTACTCAATAAAATAATCTTTTAAAGAAGTACCTTAAAAGCCTACTGCTATTGAAAGTGTCTCTGCAAATATACCTTTTGAAAAAGTTGATTTAAAGAAACGTTTATTTTGAAAAGGATCTAAAAAATACGTGTTTTTAGTTAAGAAAAATTAACCCTTATCCTTCACTGGAGAAATAAAACGCATGTGGTACTTGTAGGTAAATTTTGCCCAATATAGAAAGTTCCCCATACATTTGCTAATTCTGGTTAGTTTTTTTGTTTACATTCAATGCATGTCTTGGAATGATTTTTACATAAATTTATTACATGCTAAATAAGCATTTGTTTGAATATTAAATATTGACTTAAACACTCATCGTACACGCAGAGAAAAAATATGGTTGGGCATAGTTACGGCAACTACACTATAGTTATTGTAACAATATATTGTTGTCGTACACAAACTATTGTTATTTTTATTTAATATCAACAATAATATAGTTACTGTGTACATGTCAATGTCTATCGCAATTATAAATTTATGTATGGTTCACTGAAAAATAATCATTTTTATAACAACTAAATAATAATAACTTTGAAAACATATTATATTCCTCACAACCATTTAAGAATATTTAATAGCCTTAACATGATAACTTTCTATACATGTACTCATAATATGCTTCAGATGCAAACAAAATATCTTTACTCTAATAATATTTTGTTATCGCCATTTGTAAAATAATTTTGCATCAGTTGTGTCGTTGGTTTTACATTTGCCTATCGAATTATTTGTTATTCAGTGGTTAAGCAATTTCAACAAAAAAACCATTAAAAAACCAAGTTTAAATAAATTTAAAAATAGAGAAATTGCACGTACATTAAAAAAAAAGTTGTAAAGTGTCACAAAATAAAATATCAATGCTAAAATATTTTAATATTCCTTGAAAATGGTTCAAAAATATTGACGATTATTTTGTGCTATTTTAAAGAAAACGGATGAAAATTCTATAAGATAATTTATAAATAATTGCGACCTACGAGAAAAATAGGTTAAAAAATATTAAGTTTAAGTTGCATCATATTATGATGTGAAATATCTGTAACACACAGAAAAAATTATTAACTTTCTCTAATCACCAAATTTATTCCAAATTCATAATATCAAGCAAACAATTTGTTGATTTTGCACCTATTACCAGAATGATTATATTGATTACTAAAAAATGTAAAATTGTGAATATTTTTTTTTTCAAAAAATTATATTTTTAATTTTAATTAAAAAAATTATCAAAAAACTTTGCCATTTCAAACAATGTGTTAAATTATTTAATTAAATATAGACAATTTCCAACAACAATTCTACATGTTTAAATTATTTTATTTTAAACGAAAAAAGTCAATTAAGATTTTTTGTTATTTAATTAAAATTTTAATTGAAAATTTATTTCAAAAGAACTAAAATGTTAATTAAATCAAAATTAAATTTTTAATTTTCTTTCAACTAAAAAAATAATTAATTCAATTATCACATTAATTAAATTTAAATACTTTTTAAACCATTTTTTTTAATTGATAAAACACTTTTTTCTGTGCAGTTTTACGTTAAGGTTGCCAGTAAGTAAATAAGCATAAATATATATTAAAAATATTCTTCGGTTTCAGATTTAATCTACATATTATTATGATTAACATGATAATAATATGATCACTTCTTAAATTAATGTAAATCATCATGATAACAATATGTTTACATTAAATTATAATATTGGAGGGAATAAAAACAAATTAGGATTAAGGGAAAATGTTATTTTGTAGTATTATGAATACATATGGTCATAATATGATTCAATAATAATCGGAATATGTTGATTACAATCATGAATCTTATCATAATATGTTGCTCTTAGAATATGTTTACCACAACCATGTTTTTATCTTTGCATGTACTCATGAGTCTATCCAGTTCTTTTCCAATGCGTTTTGAATGGAAAATCAAAACATGTGTTACACGGAGGGCTAAAAGTGTTGGGCAATTTAGACCCATGTTTACAGAATGCAAAAGTTTTTTGGTACAGACTTTACAATAAAGTCTTAAATTGAATATGCATATACTATTCAATTAAAAATTAATTATAAATAAATTGAAAAAATATCATGGACTACATAGTTCTTAAAATAAAAGGCAATAAAAACAGTTTGGGCCGTTTTGACCCATGAATACACAATAAGGGTTAAACAAAATACAATACCATTTTCTAGTAGAAATCTTTCAAAGTTATGACCGGCAACTTTTGCTTATGCCTACACATTTTTTTTACCACACTGTATTCATTACACCTGCCCCTTTTTTCCTTTTGCCCTAAACAGTTAACCATGTTCAACCAGCCATTCATCCATACAGTCGAACTACAGGGTAGAAGCCAAAATGATTTGCAAAAATGTCACATTGTTAGTATTTCTATATGTTTTAAGAAGATAAATTAAATGAAAAAGAGAATAATCAGAAACACATCCAAAAAAAGGCGACGACAAAACCCAAGAGTAACAACCTGTATGTGACAATTTTCTTACTTACTGCTTCAAAATGACTACTTCTGGTTTAAATTACCTGGTTCCATGCTTTTCGTAACATTTTTACCTTTTCTTTGCTCAATGGCGAGGGAGGATACTACATTTTCAAGAGTTTGGCAAGTAAAACAAGGATGATGATAATGTTAATGTTCTTCATTATTTATATTTTATTACATTTTTTAACAGCATTTGCTTAAGATTAACACATTAACATACACACACATGGAGGGGGAAAACCCACTTTCTTACATACAACTACTTAAATGTTCTTGAAGACATAAACTTTGCCACCATTTAGTATCAACCTTCCGGCTGTTTTGGACTTGAAGTTTAAGTCGAATGCAAAAATGTATATTAATTTTTATTAATTATACTTTTTTCTTTAATTTTTAATCTTAATGATAAATTTATGTGTTTTTACTTTGTATACCTTTTAACACTGCTTTAGTACATTAGGTATATTTAATAGAATCTTAAGATCTTAAGATACTTTTTTGTGCACACAGCTGTTGTAAATTAATGTGGAGTGAATGTAAATAAGAGCATTTATGTTAATTCGGATAATTGCTAGCAAATTAGAAGGGGATTTTTGTCTATTTTAAATATTTAATAAATTAGATAAATAAGAAGTGCATATGGCAATATCGCTCATTTACTAATAGAACGTCATAACTCACAAAAATCCATTTCGAGATAATCGCAGTTGAAGTTTTTAATTTACTATCAAAGTTGTTTGTGGGAATACTATTATTTATTAAAAGATTTTGTTTGTTGTGCTTAATTCCCGTTTTAAATAATTGATAAAAAATACTGAAATTTATTGTTGGAGGATAAGCTGTTCCTATGCGCATTTCACTGGGAGAATTCCAAATAATTGTAGCCGGAAATGTAAGAAAAGATAAAACTCATCACTGATTTATTGTTTGGTATTTTGTTTAAGCTTTGATATCGTTGCAAACAAGACTTTTTGAGTGTTTGTAGGTAATTCTCATTCCCTCTGTAGTTTTGTTTGCTGATAGCTTTTGGCTTTTCTAAAATTATTTAGGAGAACGTTTCCTGATGATCTGGCCTAAGCCACCAGTGATATGCGCATAGGAACAGCTTATCCTCCAACAATAAATTTCAGTATTTTTTTTATCAATTATTTAAAACGGGAATTAAGCACAACAAACAAAATATTTTAATAGTTTTTAATTTACTCTAACCACTTAGAAGAAAAAAAATGACAAATTCTCTTAAAATGGGAAAAGTATAAACGATGTAGCGATGAATCTTATGCACAATATAAAGAGTGCCATTCTGCATCTTTAACCCCAAAATTTAATTTTTCGAGTTATGACGTTGTATTAGTAAAGAAGCGATATGTATGTATTTGAAAGAAAAACCATTAATATTTTTACATTTTATTTTATGACTCTTAGAAAATTAGAAAATGAATGTCGGTTTTTATACCCACACCAGAATAGTGGAGAGGGCATAATGTGTTTGTACTAGTGTCTGTCACACCTTACAATATTGATCCTAGTTCCACTTTTTAGTATACCGATTTACTTAGAATCAGTCCGTCCGTCCGGCTGGTCGCAATTTTGGAGATAATTCGATGAACTTAGGAACATACGTTCGAATTGCCATAGGGACGAAACTAATTAAAAATGGTGAGAATCGGTATATAATTTCACATAGCACCCATACAAGCTTCTTTCCAGAATAGAGTCGTTGTGCCCATAAACCATCTTTATGATGGTATTTAAATTAACGGCCTGGTCCACAATGTCGACAAGAACGTTTCTTTCGTTATTGAAAACAAAAACAAATTTTAGTTTTTTATTATTGCTTTCAATATAAAAATGCGAAAGAAATTTTTTTGTCGAGATTGTGGGCCCGACAGTAAATTTGGTTCTAACTTTTTTTTATTGCAATCTAAATCATCTTACCAAATTTTACTCAAATCGGTATGTATTTGGCCATAGCTCCCATTAAAATACTACTCCCGAAAAAACTTTTAATGCCATAAGTTTCATAGAAATGTTGGTATTGACATACATTTAATTGGGCGACAACAACTGCTAGGTCCAAAATAAGCCATGGATCCTATATAAATCCACTTCCTTAAGTCACTTAAATGCAAAAAATCTCATAAAAATGAAGATATCAAAATAATATTCGACACAAAGGACTTTTAGATGAATCTTCTTAACCTTCTTAATCTTCTTAACATAATTTTGTTCTGGCGGGTCCATGATTGCCCATGGGTCCCAAATAGAGTACATGATTTTTACTAGAAATATTTGTAAATGTATTACTTTATAAGACACAAAACTGTGGTGTAGGCTATAATATGGTCGGGCTTTACCGACTATACACTCTTACTTTTTTCCCATTAAAAGAAAGAAGATCTGGGAGAAGCTGTGACAGTCAAAATCAATTGAAATTTCCATTTTCTTTTTCCCTTTGGACTTACCTGTTATACTGGATGTTCGAAATTACTTTTTTGCTTGAATAAATACACACAATCTTAAATTACTGGAAACTACCCAACAAGCAAAATACTACGATGTCTTCCAGATATCTGAGAGAAGCGTCAACAAAATAGTCGGAATCGTATAACAGATTCCGTCAGGTTTCTGACTCAAAAATATATGAAGTAGTTGACACGAATTCTGGCGGACATGAACTGGGAAATTCTTTGTTTTTTTCCGGTATTACCGATATATATCTGACAGCAATCTAAAGAAAAAGGCATTGGACATTCTGATGCGTAAGCCGACATTTTAATTGTTTTCACACAGCTAGTTGAAAGAAATTACTTTTATTAATCTTATTGCAAAATAAAAGTATATAATTAAAAATTTTGCATGTATGTATCATAATCTTTTTTTAAAAATAATAATATAAAATTAAGATAATATTCAACTTAATGACAATTCGTCAACTTATTATTGGTTTGCCCTACCGACCATTTTCGTGTTTCACGAAATTTTCTATGGTTTCTAAAATATTAAGCTTTAATTTTGCTACATACACAGGAAATATTAAAAATTGTCTCTAATCACCAAATTCATAGAATCAAGCAAATAATTTGTTTTTTGTGTTATTTTTAGAATTGTTCTAATCAGGCTTTCAAGGTCATTAATTTTCTAAACGTAAATAAAAGACTTTTATTTAATTTTTTCGTTTTCCTACGTTTCGTCGGTATTTTCCGACCTCATCAGGGATTCGTTTTTATTAAATCTGGCAACCATGTAAATATAAAGAAAATAACCACTAAGAAATATCAACAACAATAACCTTAGCATTAGAAAATTAACACTTACAATTAGTCTTCTCGTCAAATTTACATCACTTTTAAAAAATTAACATCACAGGTTTTATACGACATTTAATGAACGACACAAAACAGATTTAATTAATAAAAAATAAATGCAAAAGTAAATCACGAAAAATTAAAATATCACAGTTGAATTATTCTTATAGCTAGGATCACAGTTGGAGTAAAACTAAGTTAAAGCTATGGTGTAATTAGCATTGATGTTATTTTTATCTTCTTTGATGTTAATTGACATTTCTGTTTTTTCCTGTATTCTTAAACTTTCAATAGTGTAGCGTTTATTTTGGTTTCTTTCTTTATTTAATATTCTGACGTTTGTTGATTTTGCACATACTACCAAAATGATTATATTGATTACATAAAAATAGAAAATTCGGAATTTTTTTTCCAATAAATTATATTATTAATTTTAATTAAAAAAATTATCAAAAAAACTTTGCCATTTCAAACAATTTGTTAAATGGCTTAATTAAATACAATTCCCAACAAAAATTTTTATATAACTTTAAATTATTTTATATCAAACGAAAAATCAATTTAGATTGTTTGTTATATAATAAATATTTTAATTAAAAATGTATTTCAAAAAAACTTAAATGTTATTAAATCAAAATTATATATTTCATTTTTTTTAATTATATTATTAAGTATTGGTTGGTTCTACACGCCACTGTTTGGCGAACGCTGAAAATTTCTCATACAAAAACGTACAAAAACGTACCTCGATACCTTCATTTAGTCAATTCACAAGGTATCCTAACATGTCATATAGTCAAAATGTCCTAATATTTCACAATGGTTTAAAAATATTGTTGTACGGCTCAGCCACTCAGCGCTGGACTTTTCTGATTAATTACGACAGCACAATAAACACAGCAAGCAACGTTCTATTTATTTAAGACACTTTTTGTTAACAAACCAACAACAATATTTTTAAACCATTGTGAAATATTAGGACATTTTGACAATATGACATGTTAGGATACCTTGTGAATTGACTAATTGTCTTTCTCCACTACGACTTTTTGGCATATGCCAGAAAAGTCACAAAAAACGTAAATCATGTTTTAATACACAGAAAAAATTATTATATTTCTCCAATCACCAAATTTGTTCTAAATTCATAATATCAAGCAAACAAGTTGTTGATTTTGCATCTATTACCAAAATGATTATATTGATTACTAAAAATTTTGAAAAAATATTTTCAATAAATGATATTTTTAATTTTAATTAAAAAAGTGATCAAAAAAAAAGTGTTATTTCAAACAATGTGTTAATTTATTTAAATAAATATTGACAATTCCCAACATCAATTCTACATGATAAAATTATTTTATTTTAAACGAAAAAAGTCAATTAAGATTTCTTGTTATTTAATTAAAACTTTAATGGAAAATTTATTTCAAAACAACTAAAATGTTAATTAAATCAAAATTAAATTTTTAATTTTCTTTTAACTAAAAAAATAATTGATTCAATTATCACATTAATTAAATTTAAATACTTTTTAAACCATTTTTTTAATTGATAAAACACTTTTTTTTGTGTAAATCTATAAATAAAAAACTGTTAAACTCACTCAAATAAATCGTTAGAAACAAATATCGCCAATTTTAGGAAGAGTCGAGAATAAACCATTTGACACTGATTTTCTAAGAGAACAGGAAAAAATGATTTTGGCGATTTATAGCTTATTCCTATTAATTGTTTTACGATTTTTTTGCTTTATGGTTTAGTCGTTTTTTTATTTCATTGATTTTGTTCTAGTTTTGGTCATAATTTTTAAAACTTTACTTTTATATCCAAACGTTTTCTCTTTTTTTAATTTTTGTGTTTTTTAAAGGTTTTAATAAATAGTTTTGTTCAACATTTAAACATCTTCTTTGTTGAACATTTATTTGCTTAATATTTGTTTTTCAAGGTTAATTAAAATTCAATTAGATTTTCTTTTAATCCATTGATGTTGTTCTAGTTTTAGCAATTTAACGACTTTACCACTGACTTACCATTTCTACTTTTATTTTCAACTTTTACTTCTTTAATTTTTGGAAAAGATCTCTCCAGCCAATTTTGTGAAGATAGATAAGCATATGGCATGCCAGGCCTAAACAATTTTATATTTGTTAGTACTTTTTAGAATAGAAAATAGCCCCAGGCACCTTTTTTTTAATTTTGCACTTTTCAAGAAGTGTTGGCTAATCTAAAGTGGAATAGAAGTAACTATTTTGAAAGTTTATTCAAGACTTTGATATTTATATTGTTTTTTCACTTCTTATTTGAACTTAAAAAGGATGAATCAAAACGGACTTGATATCATCACTTTGGCGGTGAGCAACGACCGAGACTTTAAAGGTGACAATTAGGAGGGTAAACGATTTACTGTGGCAGGCGATTCTAATGAACTTGTCAAAAGTACAGGTGCAGGGAAATCTCCCAATTGACTCTGGTTATCCTCCTCACACTCACTCACAAACAGAATCAAGAGAAGGCGCCATTAGCTTCTGTGGGGAAATTTTAATTGTAGGGAACATAGCTGACTCTAGAACTACAAATTGGGCAGGTTAATCCAGCAACGCTCATCGCCGAATTCTAAAGTAGAAAATACAACGGAATAGATCCAGAGACGATCCCTATAAAATGGCGAAGAAAAACTCTTTAGAATAAGTACCTGTGCCCATGTTCTGTAACTTTGGTAAGAACTTCTCGCATCGAAAAGATGTGAAACAAAATATTCCGTCGTTTCTTGAAAACTATCAAAAGAGATTACGTATTTACGTTATAAATGTAAAAATATTTCACTCGAAGCCGATTTGAAATTGCAGACGTTGAGTACGCCAATCACACATATCGTTGACGGCGTCCAAACTATACTAAGATTGAAACATTTTCAACGACGGCGACGAAAATACAACCGGCAGCTATACCAAATAATGTAAATTGCAACTTTAATGTTTGTTGTTTACAAAATAGCTTTGAAAACATTCGTATATTGTTCAAACATTTTTAAAGCAAAATGGTTAAACAATGAAAAAGAACTTACCTCTTTCGTGTTATTATTCATTGCATTTTTAATATATTTTTTAGTGTTAACATTTTTTCTCAAAGCGGGAACTTTCTCACAAAAATTTTACAGATACACTTTTTCTGTATATTGGCGAGTTATTCCTTTACGTGACGGCTATTACTCGCCAAAGATTTTACAGACGCAGTTAAGTGAGAAAAACATCTGTTTGTTTAAATATATGGAATTTTTGTTTCATTTCTTACATTTCAATCGAAAAGTTTCTCGACGCGAGAGTTACAGAACATGGGCACTGATTGCCTGCTCTCTTAAGGTTTTCCAAGAGTCTGTTAAGGAAACAATTATTTAGACAAGACATTGCATCAATAATTGAGTACTGAAAATTTTATTCAAGAATATTAATTAAGGAGAGTTGCAATATTTTTGTTTCAATTGTTTCGAATTAATAGATATACAGAACCATAGTACTTTAATTCTTAAAATGTGGTCTTTTGCTAGGGATTCAGTCCTATTTCAAAATCTTAATTTTTCGTCCCTGTGTTTTGCCCATATTGGACTATTGATCTTAAATGCATTAGTCTGACACCCAAAAATAGGTAATAAAAATATTACGATATATTTTGGTTTTAGGCTCTCAATGGAATAAAGCTCCCATATAGACATCCACTTTTAAATATCTTATTTACTAATTAGTATTGTGGTTATTTTATTGAACCGCTTAAAGTTTTTAATCCAAATTTTTAATATTTAATTCAGGCTAAAGTTCATTAAATTATTTTTATGAAGAAAGGAATTTTGCAATATGACATATATGAATTTATTTATAATTTTTCATTCTTGACTGAGCTGGGAATTGAACCCAGGTTTTCGCGGATAGGTTGCCCTGACGTGTTTCGATTGTAACCACACAATCTCCTGAAATGGGCATCTTATTGACTGGCAAAATATTTTCGGAAAAAGTTTTATGGGCTAAAATTTAAGAGAACCAAACCAGTTTTAACACGTTTTTTTGGTCAGAGGTCCACAATAGACCATAGCACTTTCATAGTCAGACTACCACCACTCCGACCACTTTTACTGTAAAAAAAATCGTGTTTAACCTTTTGCACTGAGAAAAAAATACTTAAAACAAATAAGTATTTTGTAAGATCGTAGGACTTTGGATCGAAATGGACTACTGCTCCAATATAAGTCAGATTTAAAAATAAAAAAGTTAGTAAAGGGTGATTAATAGATATTTACCACTTTTGAAATTTACTTTGACTTATATTTTCTTGTTATAATTGTTGTTAGAAGAAAAATATTTAACAGACTTACTACAGTCTGGCCAACGATGTCGACCGCTATTGTTCGCTTGAATTTTAAACGAAATTTTTCTTTACACACCAACAATAAATATTTTTTTTTTATAATTATATTTATCTAAAACACCACCACTTATGAAATTGTATAGTTTTTTTTTTAATATTTTTCATAAAATTATATTCTATGTTTGTTTTCTTTTCTATTTTGCTTTGTTTGCAGCACAGAGTTGTATTTTTATGGCTTACTTCATATGTTTTGCTGATTTTTTCCAAACGAGCGTTTTATTTGTGGAATTGTTGATGTGGCAATAGAGTCATTTGACAATAAATAAATAAATTACGTTAGAAACGTAAAACCTTTCGACCGACAAGTCGATCGTTAGCGGGCCGCTTAAGAGAACGAAAATGAGTGACTTGTTGTCTCTGTTAAAATGTGTTAGTTGTAGGGTGTCATATAGTCGGGCTTGTACTTTCTTAGTTATTTTCCCATTAAAGTTTTTTTTTGCGATAATTTAATTTTTATGGTGAGATATTTTGTATTTTGTTGGGCGATTTATATTTATTTAAGTAAGTTGTATTTTAAGAAGCCATTAATTTTTTTATATTTAAATTTAAAAGTCTCTTTATGACACACAAATAACGAATTCCCTTGACAAAAACCCAGAAAACATCAATTCATTGTCTTTCTTTACTTAAAAATGTCTCTTGTGAAAACTTTCCTTTCCTTTAACAATATATTTTCCTTGTTGCTCCTCCTTTTAAATTTTACTAATAAAAGTTGAAATGTTTTATTAAATTGTTTTAAAATTAACTGACAACAGATTTAATGACATTTAAAAAAAATATTAATGCGATTTTAGTTCGAAAATTTTATCATTATCCTTTCTTTTTCATTCAATGTTGAACACTTTTTCCTTATCTCAATGATTAATATTTTATTTCTCAACACAATTTCAAAAAACTTGCAGAGTAAAGAAACAGAAATTAAAATAAAATATGAAAAAAAAAAAAAATATAAAACTTAGTAAACATTTTCTCTGCCATGTTGCTTAGAAATTTAAATGAAACTCCAGTGGCGTTATTAAATGAAGAGAACAAAACAGCTCAAACACAATATTCAGCTATGCCGAATCTTTAGTACCCTCCTCTAAAAATTAGAATGAAATTTATGTATTACAGATGAAGTTTTTAAATTTTTTTTATAAGCTTTTTGGAGAGAGCACATCCCTCATAACATAGTATACAACTAGAGAGAGCGTTCTCAATTTTTTAGTTCACCCCTTACACCTATACCTTCTGTGTGAATTCAACACACATAAAAACAACAAAAACACAACAAAATTTTAAATTTATATATATCAAATTTTTCACAATATAACACTTTTTGTTGAATTTTATGACACAAACACATAATTAATAAGTTTTTCCAACACATTTTGTTATTTGCTTTTGCAAAATGTTTTTATTTTTTGCAAACTAAAAATGTTTAATTAAATTTATTTGACATGCATTTTTTTCTGCATATTGTGAAAATAATATTTTTAATCATAAATTATTAAAATATCTTCCGATATTGCAGAATAAAAATTGTACAAACATTGTTTTTAAAAGTTTATAAATGCAGCCAGCATTAAATAAATTGAAAATTTTTTGAACTAAAAAACTTGAATTTTAGAAAAAATTTTTTCCACATTCTATACGATTTTATGCAACAATGTTAAGTGGTGCAAATAGTTTAGAACATCAATACATTTGAAAAAAATCTTACTAATACAAACATGAGTTAGGTACCACTGACATTTGAGATAGGTCATTTGGGAGTCGACATACTAGTTGTATACTATGCCTCATAAGACAATTCGGAAACCATTGCATCCCGAAAAGATTGGTTTAAATGCCAAAATCATCATCAGCCCATTTGTCTTTAAATCCGAAACCGGTGCCAACATTACCGTAAATGGCGAACGCTACAGGCAAATGATTAGTGAGTTTTTTTATTCCTCAAATCATTTGGACGAGAATGTTCCAACAAAATGGGACAACATGCCAACCGAGCGTATCACTTTCTTGAGCCAAACGTTTGGTGACCGTATTATCTCCAGAAACGGATCTGGCCACCTTGTTCGTGTGATTTGACACCTTTGGAATAATTTTTGTGGGGCTGCATCAATTGTCTGGTCTATGCTGATAAACCAGCAACGATGGAACATTTAGAAGCCAAAATTCGACGCACAATTGACGAAATAAGACCGGGTATATTCGATAAAGTGTGTAGTGATAAAGTGCGAAATTGGACCGTTAGGATGGCGTTGCTAAGGCGCAGTCGCGGAGGCCATATGCCAGAAATTATATTTTAAAAAATGCCAGGAAATTTGAGCCAAAATTTTGGTCATTTAATTGTATTTGTTGGTTTCTATTTTTAAAAAAAGTTCTATGTTTCTAAAAAAAACACACCTTTTATATTCGGCAAATTCCAGCAGGAACAAAGGCTGAATATAGCTTCTATAGTTGGCCCTGCTCATTTAAAACGCAGACCCTACTCCTGCCCAGCAGCGACTCCGAATCGGACTTCCTACGCATTGGTCGCGCCCAGAATCCATTCCCTGACCCTACCAAAATAGAAGCTTATTGGAGGCCTTACCGCCTCCATACGGTTTGGATCCTCCTTCTCTGAGCCCTGTCTCGCTAACTCATCTGCCACCTCATTGCCGTTTATGTTGCAGTGACCCGGCACCCAGCACAATCTCAATACATACCATCCTAAGGCTCCCTCCAGAGCCCACCTATAACCATCAACTAGCTTGGAGGTCACATAGTTATTACGTAATTGTAAGTAGTTCTTCGTTGGTAATTACACGGGGCCAGATTTTTAGGTTATTTCGTAGGCATTTATTTGTGAACGTCTGTATATTGAGTTTGTTGCTGTAAGTTGCATGACAGGGTTCTGATTCGTGTGAGGGTATTACATTTCCACATATTTCGAAGCTGGTGGTACACGGCTATTGCCTTTTGTATGAGGGAATTGACGCCCTCGTTAGCGCCGCCGTCGAGTTGTTCTGCTTCATAAACATTAAAAGTTGTCGACGTTATTGGCCGTTGCCAATAAGAAAGGTAAATCTTTGGTTGCATTTCGTTTCGCTTGAATTAATTTTTAGGCCGCATTCCCGTACCGTGGATGCTAAATAATCTGTTTTCCTCTGTTGTGTCTTCTGTGTTTGTGGCTAGTAGTACCAGGTCGTCAGTCTAGTCTAGATCTTCTAGTTGTTGATTCTCCCTTGTATGCCTGTATCTTGGACTGTTGTTATCGTCAAAATTTCATCGAGCGTTGTTAAGAATAATATAGGAAATAACATTCTGGCTGTGCTAATGCCTCGCTTGACTCATACACTGCATTGGCCGTACCCTGCTTATATGAGTTTGACGGTTTTTCCTGGTACGCCTTTGATTGCAATAGCCTGCCATATTTTATTTCGTTCAAAAGAGCCAAAAGCCTTTTCAAAATTAATTCATGTGAAATATGTTTTTGAGTTGTATTTGTTGTATTTGTTGGATGGTGAGACGCAAGCTTTTTATCTGGTCGGTGCACGAACGATTTTGGAGGAAACCGACCGGTTGTCTTCTCAGTTGGTCGTCTAGCGACGAAGGATGCGGTTTAAAAGTATTTGATTGAGTATTTTACATAAAGCCGGGATGAGTACGATTCCTCTCCAGTCAGAGCATATCCCCTTTTTGGGATAATAATTATAAGATGTTCTTTTCAATCGTACGGCATTCCGTTCGTCAACCAAAGTTTCTCAAATACTGGTTGCAGTTAGTAGCGTTAGTGTAAACAGTTCAGATGATAAATTATGTGAGGTCTAGCCAATAATGGACCATAATGCCGGATGTAAAACTTATGTAGGATACTAAATTATGAACAGATCAGTGTTGCCTTAACTATTTCATGAGAATATGTCAAAACTTTAAAAAATAATATGCTTAGATCTGCTAAATCGTAATATGAAGAAAATATATTAGGATTAAAACCTAAAATTTTTAATATTTTAAATAATACATTTTTACAAAAAAAAAAAAAAAAACAAATCCGCAAAATTATATTCAAAAGTAATTTGAATATATATTTCACAAAAACTTTTATATAAAAAAAAATATGCTAAAATATTCTGTTTTCCTAAAAGTAAAAATATGCTAAATAAAAATCTGCTTTTGGACAAGGAAATATCTGCTTAATCTAGCAAAAAATATGCTAAAATGGCAACACTGGGACAGATTATCAGCCATATTGAACTTAGTTGACCACAATTTTATCACAATATCATTACACTTTATGGCTTTCTATGAGTCCTATGATAATGTTGTATATTCTGTAATCTATTAGTTGGCTCCCAATTCGGCTAAAAACTGTTTTTCGAGTAGTCCAATTTTGAAGGTTTAATTTCGAACTGTCTTAAGCAACTAAAAACAATTTAACGTGAAAATTTTTTTGTTTTCTTTTTTGCTTTTTAAAGTGAGAGTGTTTGCAACACAAGGAAAACGGATGTTCACTATATTAAGAATTAGTTAAGCTCTAAAAAAATATTTGTTACAAAAAAAACATTCTTGATATAACAAATGAAATGACAAACTTTATATACCCCCTATTCACCACAATGAAAAAGTTAAGTCACAAAGTAAATTTGCCCGAAAGTATGCAATACAAACGAAAAAAAAGGAAATAGTAAAATAAGGAGCAAAAAATACATTAGAAAAACAAATCCAGAAATGAAAACTTTACATTCATAATTAATGAAAAGATGTTGGCAGAAATAAATGATATTTCTGTGTACAAAAAAAATGAAAGAAAGTTTAAAAAAAACACGGTTTTGAAAAGGGTAAAAAGAAATCTTTATGAAAGAACACCAACTCTCTTATAAAACATGAGAAAAGAAATTAAGAAAATATTTCTACACTTTATAAAAATATCTAACAAATGTTGAAATGAAGAAGGCTAAATGTTAAAAAAAATGGGGAAAAATTAAACCAACGAAGGATAATTGGAAAAGAATTAGAGACTTTATTATAATGTATTTTAAATGATTTTTTTCGCCGTTCCTGCTGCTTTTAGTATACCAATTATTTACACAGATTAAATAATAATTACAAAAGAGTTTTGAAAAAGTTTTTTCCTGAAAGGGAAATTGTTTAGTTTTTAAGTGACCAAGTTAAAAGATAATTTAGAAAATGTAGGAACAATAAAAAAAAATTAAATTTTTCAATAAATAATAGTTCCCAAAGAATTTGTGACATAAAAAAGTGAAATAAATATATAGTTTACTAAAATTCTTGGTCGTAATATTTATTTAAGCTCACATAGAAGAAAATAAAACAATTTGTGATATTTAGTTAAAAAAAATAATTAAATTTGCACCAGTAAACAAATTAATAGTATCAAATAAAGATTTACCCCCATATTTATAAAAAATATTTTATGTTTATAGCTGATTTATGAAACGAATTTTCCATGAAAATTTGGTTAATAAACCTTTTATTAATCAAAAATATTTTTTATGAATATGGGGGTTATACTTTTATTTATAAAAATAAATTTTAATTAAATAATAATATTAACAATTAAATATTTAATTGATTTATTATTATTATATTTTTTTTTACAGTTTTGAGTATACAGAGCTTAAAGAGTGTTGTTTTTTACGTAAAAAGTCGCTAATTTCTTTTTTATTTAAAAACCCTGCCGTTTTTACATTTTTCGATATTTAAAACATTTTCTGTTGTTAATGTTGTTAATATAAGTAAACGTTAAATTCCCTTGATTAAATTGTTTAATTAAAACTTATTTAATTTTTTATTAATATTTTAATTAAAAAAAAATACGAGAATTTTTTCTCTGTAACTTGTGGGTCACTCGATCAATTTTTGCTTTAATCTTCAATACACTCACACTTTTTTTACCCTCCACCACTACTAGTGGTGAATGAGGCTATACTAAGTATGTCATTCCATGTAAAACTTTTTTATTAGTCATCTCAGACCCCACAAAGTATATATATTCCTTTTGGCTGAGTAATTCTAAGTCGATTTAGCCATATCCCTTTGTCTATCCGTCTACACGTTCACTTTCGAAAAACTTAAAAGAAAGGAACAATGTTGGTCTCAAATCGCCTCTAGTTATCTTAAGGTGTTTGGGGTTGAAATTCAGACAAATCGGATTAGTAGGATAAGAGTTATGAATCCAAATATGTGGCACCACCACCCTAAAAAATTGATAATTTTGTAACAATAACTTACAAAAATTGTTTAACTTAGTTTTTGTTTTAAATGTATATCAACGACTGAGTATTACGCTTGTCATTAAAAAACAGGCAGTTAAACTAATCATCGTTTAAAATAAAATCGTCGTTCTCTGAAATTCTTTACAAATATATTATTAACACTAAAAATGTTTAATGTGGTTAAAAATAAAAACATTTGAGATTTTAAGTAAAGTTTGCATTTTCCAAAGCACAAAAAAAAGAAAAAAAAAATTTAATTATAAATTTAACCGCACTAAGAAGCAAATAAAAGAATTATACTGACACAGAATCTCTTAAACCGGAAGCAACACTTGTCAAATTGAAAATTCCCGTGCTTAAGTTCATGCCACTCCTAGAAGTGTGCTTTAAATTAACTGTGAAAGAGAAAATGTGTATGTGAGTTTGCATTTGTGTATGTGTGGATGTGTGTTACAAATGCACACAATACACATGCTAACTAAAACACATGAATCACATTAGGGTGGCTCAAAAATTTTAAAATAATGTTCACAAGGTGAATGGAAATCAAAGTTCATTCTTGATTCAAGCGATTTTTTTTGATTAATTACTATTTATTTTCTTTCGAAACGCGGATCCTACGCCGGAATGTGTGGTGAAACGGTGTTAAAAGGTCGGAGGAAAGGCGTCAACTTCTACACGGGTTGCTCTAAGTCACATGAAGGACTAGGCTTTGAAGAACACTCAAGGCAGCTCCACCTCATTTTGTCGCGAAGACTTTTGTGTTACTGTAGCGTTTTCCAGCAAAGATACTTGCGATTAAGAAAGCTGTAGACTGGCTTAGACTATCTACTGTGTCGAGGACTGCAGTGGATATTTACACTGATAGCCGAGCCGCTTCTATGGCGGTTGGATTTCCTCTCCCGAAGAACAACAACTCTCATCTCTTAATGACATGGCTAAGCAGTTTGATATGGGTCATAGGGCACAGGGATATACTGGGAATCATTTAGGCAGACGAGCTTGCTAGACTTGGTACTATCATACGATTGTATTATGAACGAGTTTGGATGCCTCTACTCTCCTGCAAACTAGAACTTCGACTATCGATATTACTAACGACAGATGGGTCACGAACACTAAATGCAGGATTGCCAGGAATTACTCGCCCGCATGGATGACGAGCGAACCATGTATCTACAATCGGCGACTAAGAGGGACGTATCACTTGTGGTATCTCTTGTCACAGGACACTGTCTTATGTGTAGGCATGCACAGCGTCTAGGAGCCGGATACTTTGATTTCTGCCCAACTGTGATGACGCAAATGAGGAGAAGGATGTAGACTACCTTCTGTGTCACTGTCCTGCACTGGTGAGAAGGCGAGTGGCCGAAATAGGATCCGCCATTTTAGTGTTTTTTTCTGCTGTTGAACTGGAGCGCATTTTCAAATTCGTCAGAAGTTCGGATTGGTTTTACGGTGTGGCCTCTGTTTAGTATCATAATGGATCCTTGAGTCTAAGTGTTTCAGATGGAATCTGACTGCCATTTCAACCTTAGCTAATCTACTTTTTTAGTTTAATTACTTTTTTAAATTTGGGCTTTTCCGATTGTAATTTGGATTTTTATTTTTTTACAAGTTTAATGGAAGTTAAGTGTGTTTGGTTTGATTTAAATTATTTTTGAGATTGATTTCTCAGTTAAGCTCGATCACTTGTTGTGAAGAGACGTGCTTTCAATTGCTCTCGTCGACAGCCTATCTTTATACATAGCGTTGTGTTACTAAAATAAAACAAATTTTTTTATGATTCAAAACAAAAACAAAAAAGTAAAAGAACTGTTACAAACAAAAGAATTTATACTAACAAAATCAAACGTACACTTGCTAGTGACAATGTCAACGCATTAAGCGTTAATAATATGAACAAAAAACCAAAAACAATAAATGCACCTGGTGCATCAAAAAATTATAATTACTTTTCCCCTCTTCAAACTATTGAAGATGATAAAATTGATGATGATGAAGTTATCGTTCAAAAAGCTGTGAAGATTCATATACCCCCAATTACCATATTAAAATGCAAAATTGAAGAAGTTCACGAACTTTGTAAAATAAACAAGATAACAGATTATTCTATTAAAAAAATTTCAATTGGTTTAAAATTATTTTTAAATTCTAAACCTGATTACCAAACTATATGTAGTGTTCTCACTGGCAAATACGAGTTCTTCAGTTATGCTACCAAAGATGAAAAGCCGTATAAAGCTCTCCTGTTCGGTCTTGAGAAACATGATCCAGCAATCGTTAAAAAAAGACTAACCGATATGGGACTTCAATGCCTAGACGTAAAAATCGTTATTAAGAAGAACGCATACAACGTAGAGTATATAATTTACGTTGTATACTTTAAAAGACAAACAATAACAATTAAAGAACTCAGGCAAAAATATTCTGTAATTGAATATTTGAAGGTGAGGTGGGAATTTCAACAAGCTAAAAAAAACCAGATAACTCAATGTTATAACTGCCAAATGTTTGGCCACGGTTCTAACCGCTGCAAGGTTAAAACCTTTTGTTCAAACTGCGCTGGTCAGCATAACACATCCGATTGCAAAGAATCTACCCCCAAGTGTGCAAATTGTAGTGGCTCTCACAAATCAACATTCGATCAATGTCCAAGTAAGATAAATTATCTAAATATAAGACATCGTGCCCAACCAGCTCCAAAACGACCTGCCCGTGCCAATGCAGGAGTTTCTTTTACCGGTAATTATAGCAACAGCTTTCCTAATACACTGCGCCAAAGTGATCCATCCTCGTCTAGTAACTGGCATGCTCAGAGAAATATTAATAACAATAGCAGCAGTAGCAACGCTTATAATAATGGAAACAATAACAACGCTAATAATAATAGCTCGAATGATTTATTCTCTCTTGAGGAAATTAAGAATTTAACTTTAGAGTTAATTACAAATCTTAGAAATTGTAAAAATAAGGCGGATCAGTTTGAGGTCATCGCTAACCTTGCATGTAAATTCTTAGCATAATGGAACACAATGGAATCAAAATAATAACTTGGAATGCAAGAGGCATTCGCAATAAATATTTAGAATTATTTCAATTTTTAACTCATCACGGTATTCCTATTTGTTTAGTATCCGAAACTGGTCTTAATTCAAACTTATCTATCGGAAACAGTGAATTTAAAATTTATAGAAACGATAGGATAACTGCGCGAGGGGGTGGTGTAGCAATAATTATAAGAAAAAATATATCTCATCAATTACTACCTATTGTTAACACATCTGTTATCGAGAATATTGGCATCAAACTATTCACTAACTTAGGTCCAATTGATATATACTCGTGCTACTACCCTGGTGGTTCAGCGGGGTCTGATGGCGTAAGGAAACAGCAATTTGCATCTGACATTTTTAGACTCAGTAGTAGCGTTAGGTATCTATTAGGCGGTGATTTTAATAGTAGACACCGATCTTGGGGTTGTATAAGGGCAAATTGCTGGGGAAATATTTTATATGAAAAATTAGAATCATACAATATTGACATCATATATCCTTGTGATAATACATATATTCCTTCAAGCGCTAATAGACAAGGTTCTACTCTAGATTTTTTTTTAACTAACGATCCGCTTATAATGTCGCCAGCGGAAGTCATAAACGACTTGAGTTCGGACCATTTGCCCGTAAAAATTTCATTAAATAGTAATTACAATAGCACAAACTTTTTCAGGTATGATTTTCACAATGCAAATTGGAACCAGTTCTCCAGATTCGTAAAAAGAAACTTAAATTTACCTGATATCAACAATATTTCGAATTATGATCACATAGATCAGAATATTATAAATTTCGAAAACGTTTTAAATGATGCAATCGATTGCAGTGTGCCTAAGATATATCCTTCATTGAGAGGAAAATCTCTGCCCTACCATATTAAAAATATGATACAACGGAGAAATGGTTACCGACGGGATTGGCAAAGATACAGGGATCTAAACGACTTTTATCAGATGAAGATACTTAATCTGAGAATTCGTGAGGAAATTGTTTTATTTAGAAATACATCTTGGGATTCTTTATTAAAAACGCTTGATAAAGGCTCTCAGCCTTTTTGGAATCTGACGAAAGTTTTAAGAAAGAAGGCTAACAATATTCCTATTTTAAAACAAAACGGTGTTCGGTACACCACCAATCAAGAAAAGTGTGAAATTTTAGCGCATACATTTGCAAATAACTATTCAATTTCATCCCATCTAGGCGACCCAATTACGACTTCTTTGGTGAATGATACTCTGGAATCGTATAGGTCGTTAGAAGTAAATCCATCGGATATAGATTTAATAAATAGTTCACAGATTTCTGATATCTTAAAAACATTAAAAAATAAAAAATCACCTGGCATCGACGGTATTAATAATAGATGCCTTAAAGCACTTCCTAGCAAAGGCATTAAATTTTTAACAATCATAATTAATTCCTGTCTAAAGCTCTGCTATTTTCCCCAAAAGTTTAAGGAGGCTAAAGTTATCCCAATTAAAAAACCTGGTAAACAATCTGATTGTCCATCTTCATATCGTCCTATCAGCTTATTGTCGAGTGTAAGTAAAATTCTAGAAAAAGTCATTAAAATGAATTTGATTGCTTTTACGGAAGTCAATAACATTCTTCCGCCTCAACAATTTGGTTTCCGCAGAGAACATAACACAGCTCATCCGTTGATAAGAATAAGAAATTTAGTAAAAACAAATTTTAGCCATCAAAAATCAACTGGCATGGTGCTATTAGATGTCAAAGCTGCCTTTGATTCAGTCTGGCACGAAGGTCTCGTTTTTAAGATGATAAATTTAAATTTCCCAATAGCATTAACAAAAATAATTCATAGTTTTCTCACTTCTCGTTCTTTTAAAGTTCACATTGGCTCACACCAGTCTGAAAGTCATTCTATAACGGCAGGTTGCCCCCAAGGGTCATGTTTATCCCCTGTTCTTTATAATTTATATACATCTGATTTTCCTCAACTGGACTACTGTACTTTGTCAATATTCGCTGATGACACAGCAATCCTAAGCTCTGAAATCATGGCTGTTGATATTATAGCTAATCTACATAGAGCATTATCTGATATTTTATCATATTTCAATAAATGGAAAATAATGATAAACTGTGAAAAAACACGGACGATATATTTCACTAGAAAACGAAAAGAATGTTATATACCACAGACCAATATCATTATAAATAACAATACTATACAGTGGGAACAAAAAGTAAAATATCTAGGTGTCATGCTCGATCCGAGAATGAAGTTTAAAGATCATATACCTTATGTAATAAATAAAGTTAACTTATTAATTCGTATCCTATACCCTTTTCTTAATCGGAAATCTAGCCTTAACATAAATAATAAAAAACTAATTCTAAGGTCCATTTTCCATGCTGTAATATTCTACGCAGTCCCCGTTTGGGCTACTAGCGCTTCTTGCCATATTAAAAAACTACAAATTGCTCAAAATAAAATACTAAAGCTCATATATAACCTACCTTGGTTTTTTTCTACCACACGCCTTCATGATATTGCGGGCTTGGAATTAGTTGCAGATAAGATCAATAGGCTTACACAAAATTTCAATACCAGATGTCTAAATTCTGATTTCGTTCATATTAATGAGCTAGCATCATCATAGGTTTTATCTAGTCTGTTAAGTAGTATAAGTAGTTTTTAGATAAATTAAGAATCAAATAGGTTTTTTGCCAAATTTTCTCCTCCAAAAAAAATATTGTATATATGTATATAGTAATTTTGTAAATATAAATCTATGTATTATTAAGCTGAAAAAGAAAAATTCTTAAACACTTAAATATGTAATTTAAATTAAAATTGAAATGTAAATATTATGGATAAATAAATGAATTGAATTGAATTGAATTGAGATTGATTTCTAAATCAGCTAACGACTAATTAACGATTGTGCTTATATTGGACTTTGGCGATTTTTATTTTAGTGTTTTCTTTTTCTTATTTAATAATTTATCAAGAAGACAAACGACCATTTTCTGACTTTCGCACGATTTTAAATCGCATATCTCCAGATTTATTTTATAGTTTTTTGAATTTCGTGAGTTTAGCTTGTGATCTGCCACAGTTGTGATTTCAAGTCAGAATCGCATGCCCGAAAATTAAACGAAAGTTTGTTGTCTTAGATTTAGCCGATTTGGAGCGTAAAAACAACGTTTTTGTTGTTGTTTGTTTCTGCGATTTTAATGATTTCATTTTTATTCTTTCGAGTTTTTCTTGATTTCTTAATCTTTTTTCTATTTTTGAGCTTTTTTCCCATTTTAGAATTTGTCTGATACTTTTTTGGTTGTTTTTTTTTTATAAAAACGAATAAAAACATAAACAGCTTTGATTTTTATTTTGTCGATTTTTTTAAATTAATTAATTATCAATTTTAGTTCTTTTTTATAGGAGTTTTTTCAATTTTTTTTTAAAATTTTGTTGGTTTACGGTAAAAAAAAATTTAAAAATGTTGTAGTCTCTATTTTTTAATTTTGTATTCTTTTTCTGATATAACCGACTTTTTTAATAAAATAATTTTTATTTTTTATTTAACGAATGAAGATTTTTTACTTTTAATATACATTTTAAACTATAACAAATTTAAAAATTTTGTTTTGAATCAAACTTTGATTCTATTTTCCATCAGGCTAAAGTACATCAAAATTAATTTTAATTAAGTTACTACTCGTATTTTAATGAATGAACGAATCTTACAACAAGAAATAAATAAACCAATTTTTCGCCGCACCAATTAAACTGGACGACATAATAACGAAATAAGATTTTAAGTAACTGACAGGAAAATAGACATTGAAAAAAAGGGTATGAGTGCTGGTGATTATAATCACCGGTAGGCGAAAAATGGGTTAAAATTTATTGATAATTAGTATCTGGGAATTATTTCTTTTCATAAGCTACTTTATTATATTCAACATTTTTATATTTTCTGAAACTGCAAAGAACTTTGATCATGAACAAGTGTTTTTTCTGGAAGCAGAATTGTAAGTTCACCCCGGTTTCAGTCAAGAATAAGAATTATCAATAAACATTTTTATATTTTTCGAATTTATTTTGAGCTAAATTTTAGTTATGTATTTTATAAAGCTTTTTTGTAATAGTTCTATTTCTTAAATTTTAGGAATAGAACTATTAAAAAAAGGTTTACAAAATACATAACTGAAATTTAGCTCAGAATAAATTCGAAAAAATAAAAATTTTTATTGATAATTCTTATTCTTGACTGAAACCGGGGTGAACTTTCAACTCTGCTTCCAGAAAAAAAACTTGTTAATGATCAGAGTTCTTTGCAGTTTCACCTAACCGCCTTCATTTAAGTAATTAAGCTAAAATTAAATTTTATGAACTTGAGCCTAATTTGAAACAAAATATCAAATGTGAATTTAAAACAGTTCGATTGACCCCAAAAGTAAATGTAAATTAAGCGAACGACATCTTCGATTTGCCTGTGCATCGTATATGTTTTTTTTTTATTTGATTTTGGAAAAAATTTTTATGGCTTAATTTTTTTCAGTTTTTTTTTAAATTTTGCAAGTTGTTGCAACTTTAATAAATTTTTTTTATATACAATGCCAGCTCCCTAATCCGAATTAATGATTGCAGACCCTGATACTGATTAATGAGATATTCGGATTACTGGATGTGCTGTAATTATGTATTATAATTCACTTTATTCGAAAATATAACACAAGCCAGGGTTCCAAAGCAAATTTATTTTATTTTTATTAATCAAGAATGACAAAATTAAAGCTTTTTTTAAATATTATGTTTCTTTTAACATTTACTCGAAAAAAATCAACCCATCCGTACTGAAATCAATCCGAAACGGTGTCAATATCACAGTGAGTACGGAGTTTCTTGAATCAAGTACAGAAAGATTGATTCAAGTACGATTATTCATTCGCGAAATATTTAACTTATCCATATTCAATCCACGGCTGCCAGATTTGACGATTTTTAGGTACAAAAATGGTTTATTGACGATTGGACGATTTATACCCTAAATTTGACGATTTTTCAAATGACAAATTTTATACAAATTGACAATTATTTTTAATATAATTTCACATTCAAATTTAGATTCTTAAATACACTTTCATTTATTTGATTGGCAGTAATTTTCTTGCCTTAGCTGATCATCATATAAAATACGACTTTTATTTAGCACAAGGAATATTTTTAAGAGTTATATTTGATCAGTTAATACTGTCTTTTTACATCAATTTTACAACCACTATCTTTAGTCTGGGTTCACACTGTTAAAGTTTTCTTTCTGAAATTCTGAGTTCATTTCAACAGACGGACAACCGGATTTGAGCTTCCCTTCTCTTAATGAGCCAGAATATATATACTTTAGAGGGTCTAAGATCAATAGTGTAGAAATTACAAACGGAATGACAAAGTTATATATGCCCTTTTACCTTTGGAGAAGGGTATAAAAAGCTGAAAAATAAAAATTCGGTTTATCGAGCTTGCAATCAATGCGGACTATAGAGTATGTAATACATCATAAATTCAATTCGGATTACTGGATAATTCGGATTACTCACCTTTGGATTAGCGGGCTGGCCCTGTATGTAGATATTTCTCGATTTTATAAAGCTTATTTTATTTTTTGTTTAAACAGTTTGTTGCTTTTAATAAAGAAAAAATAATTTTAAAACATCTCCAGAAATTGTTAAAATCTAAAAATTTTAAAGTCAAAATAGTGAATATTTCTCAAATTTCTAAGATGTTCTTGGATTATTGAACATTTGGCCGTTGTTTTAATTGGACCATTTTTTTATAATCGCTTAAATCTTAAACATATTCTCAATATAAAAAATATGTCATAATAATAAATATTAATTTTTAAAGTCATAAAAGCTAAAATTATAATAGAATAAATAAAGAAGAAAACGTTAAATTATGTAAAAATTTTTTAAAAATTGCAAATCATGTTCATGACGAAATTAAAACTTTTTCTTGTACTCTCCTAGTAAAAATTTGCTTTCAAGCTTAAACAAACAATAAAGTATTTTTATATAATATATTTTCCCTCTTTCATATAACTTTTTTTTTAGCTTAATGCGTAAATTTTACTTAAAGAATGCTTAACTTCTTATACGCACCTTTATAGGTATGAGTACGTGTGATTGTATTACATATAGTATTGTCAAAGTGTGCAATTTTTTCTACATCCTTTTCATTTTCTAATCGATTTTAAAATTTAATTTTAAATCCATTGTATACCCTCAGGCACACGCACACACATACATTTTAATGGATTTGAGACACATATATGCAGTAATTGCGTGAGCTGCTTACGTTATATTTCTTCAAGCATTAATAGCCGCCAGGAAGTAAATTTTCGACTTTGCAATATTCCTAATTTGTAAAACTGTATTTTGTACAAATCCCATTATCTAGAATGAATCCTTCATAGCCTTTTATTTTAGGTCTTTCTTAGGCAAGACCTTGTCTTAATTGACCTGCCAGAATCCCTTTTACTTTGTTATACATATTTTCCATTGGGTATAACAACATGTGCATATAAAAAACTAAGTTTACATACACGCTTGTCGTAATACATACACACACAGACGTACTTACTTATTCTTAGAGGAAGACACATCTGTGTTACAACAGACTGGGTTTTAAACCGTTTTGTATACTAAAAGTTGAATAATTTTTCACGCTAAACCAGGCATCTTTTGGGGATTTATAAAATTTCTAAATGAGAAAAAAAAAAGATTTTCTTACTGCCATATTTAAACTTATTGTTGCTTGTAATGTTTGTAAATATTTTTTCTTTGTATAAAATTAATCGAATTTGAATAGATTAAAGGAACATTTTTTTTTATAAATGCTAACAAATTCGATTGGCTGTAAAACTTCGACATCAAATTACCATTATTATCATTATTGACTACCATTATTTTCGATTACAATTCCACAAAGCGATGCACAGTGGGGCCAAAGGCAGTCATTTCACGGATTAATTAAAACAAAAATGTTCAAGTACCGTAAAAACTAACAGTACTCGCTTAGAGTGCACAAAACTCTACATCACTAGACAAAAATAAAAAAATTATGTCAAATATATAACGGTGCTTTTGTAGTGACGCGTTGAATTAAAACATTGTGAGAGAAAACTGAAAAATCGGTAGAAAAAAGCTAAAAACTTTCCGAATTTAAGTTCTATATACTTTAAGTAATTTTGAAAAAACTAATAAATCAAACCATGCAACAATAAAATTCAGGTAATTATTTAAATGCTTTGCTTAAATTTGTTATAGAAATTATTTGTAAAAATGCTTTTGTTTTTAATGTTTATATTGGAGATATAAAAAAAAGACCAAGTAGGAAAGTATGGTCTGTCCGGCTTGACCGTACTCCCAAAACGTTAAATTATGTGCTCACCGAAGTGTTCTCTCAATAAATCCATTGATTGATGCGAAGTTTGAGTTTTTTCGTTGCAAAAATCATATCTTTTGAACCGAATAAGATAATTGAACAGTTTAAACAGCATATGATAGATAACTGTTCAGCCTATGAAATGAGCGTTTGGAAAGGGTGCTACGCTTTGTAGGGGCCTACTTATGGGTTATCAAAGTTAAAATTAGTAGAAAAATCAATTTTATGGTAACTAAAAAAAATTATTTTTACATTTTTAGATTGTTTTTATTTTGTTTCTTAAGGGGTTTATGTTTTAAATTATTACCCAACAAATTAAAAAAAAAATTATTTTTTTTTTAAATTTATTTTTTCAATTTTCTGTAAAATATTCATTACAATTCGTAAGAGAAGGTATATCTAAAAGACTAACCATTTCTAAACTATAATTATTTTGTAACTCTATTCGTGACTTCACATGCCGCAGGGAAGAAATAAGTGGATCGGAAGATGCTGCCAACATGTTGAAGAGGTCCTTATTTTGCCTTACCCTTGATGCTTTGAATGTGTTCTGCAATCTATATTTTTTATAAAATATGTTAAGAGACTCCTGTGCTTCTTCAGAAAGCTCTCCAATTGGCAAAGACTGGTACTCAATTATATCTTTGCCATGCGCCAATATTTTATGGACGGTCGGGGTTAACTTCTTCTGTGGATATATTTCTGCTAAAAGAGATGCAGTTTTCGACGCATATTCTCCATATTTTGTAGAATTGACATTTCCTTTGCAGTTTAAAACATCCAAGATCGTTCCCAATCTTTTCACGATTTGATTGTCAATTCCAATGATTCTAGTTACTGCCTCATCATTTTCAAAAAATCTCTTAGAAGTGTTTCCATCGTTTGAATTACCGTATCCGTGCTTGGGACAGTCTACTTTTAGTCCAACTTGTTTAAAAAAAGCATCCTGTATTTGCTTCTTTCTGATCTTTTCCTTATCCTTTATTGATGTATTTTCATCGAAGTTTTCCTCCTCTTGTGGTAGGGTATATGCCAGTTTTAGCAAGAATTCCATACACCTTATCCTTGCGTGCAATGGTGACATTCCATATTCGTAATTCTCCTCATTTGTAGAATCGTTTAAATTACCAAAGTTCTTCTGACAAATAATAATATAAAATAAAAATATAAAAATAAAACGAAAAAAGGGGTTTAAATAGGTTTTTGGTAAATTTTTACCTCCAATATAATTCTGTCTATATATATGTATATGATAACTAATTGAAATATATTATAATTAAGCAGAAAAAGATACTAATCTTAAACTCTTTACAACTAATTATATAAAATTGAGATGTAACATATTATATATGAAATAAATTGAATCGAATTGAAAAAAGTTCTTCTGACTCTTTTTGCAAATCGGGCATGACATTGTTGAGGTTGTTCCTGTCAGTTCGTTTACGACTTTTCCGTCAACCATGGTCAGGTGGAACTCGTAATTGCATTCAATATATTTTCCTTCTCCAATTTGCAGCTTTGTAGGCTTAATCTTGCTTATTTGTTCTTCAATGTCCTTCACCGTAGTCCTTATGAGTTCTGCCGATTCCCTTGCAAACCGAAACATTATTGGTCGGCAATAATGCACTGATGACGGACGTAGATTTTTCCAGTGTAGGGAATCATCCGTTTTTTTTCCGCAAAGGAACAACAGATGCCATAAACCATATTTCCGTCCGATATTGTAGCGTCATCGAAAGATATCCTTTGCTTATAAACGCTTTGTCCGGATGATCCATCGCAGCCCCATTTGCTGATCAATGTCAACTTCTCAGGAAGAATTTTCACTTCCGTGAAAAACTTTGGTGTGGTTGACTTTCTAAACAGTTCAAATAATTTTAAACTGTTCAACGCCATGTTTTCAGTACTTAAATTGTTTAATGGTTTCAGTAATTGTTGCGCCAACTTTCAGTCGTAGACTTATCCAGGCATTATGCTTATTTTGCAATATATAGGCTTATGCTACCATGCCTAAAAATTTACCTGTTCCCTGCATACATATGGATTTAGGCTAAATAATGCAATTTTGATATTATGCACGTGTCCAAATAAGATTTGTGCCTACCTGTAGGGACCATAAGTCAATATTGTTCCTGACCATTTGTACGCCAAAGTATTGTTTATGTGAGGTACGTACCTGCTAATATAATAACTATTAGATCAAACTACTGTCAGTCAAAACATATAAGGGATGGACGCCATACAATTTCTGCAACCATGTCTTTTTAAACTTTTTTACCTCTAGAAGCCAAACGGGCACGTACGGGCAGATAAAACCTTTTGAATTATGTAAAGAAATAATCAAAGAACAGGTTTTGCAAATATGGCAAATATAGAAAAATATAGTTTATTTTTATTTTCCGTCAAAGTTGAAAAATAGTGAAAAAACGGATAGTTTTTAAATAGTGATTTACCAGGAGAAACACAAAGCAAACAGTTAATTTTTTTTTTATCATTATACATTTAATAAATACATCAAACAATACAAACAAAAAATAAGGCGATTCGTTACCTATTTTTCGTGATATTACACCTGAAATCGCAACAAATTGACTAAAAATTGTGTGTTTTTTTGAAAACCGAAAGTCGGTCAACTTTGAACGGTTATATCTTCTAAACTAAAAATGTGATATTATTAAGAGTGGCATATTTGAAATCGTTAAAAAGTTTCCTATAACATGGGTTTATTCAAAACTTCGTCGGCACTCATGAAAATTTTGATTTTTGCAACCTCGCTTGCTCTACGGGCGCCACTGTGCGCCGTCTTGCTGAAACCAAATGTCGCCGAGATCACGAGCTTCAATTTCAGGCATCAAATAGACGGTTATCATGGCACGATAACGGTCGCCATTAACGGTTACGTTCGCACCGGCATAATTTTTAAAGAAATATGGACCGATGATTCCAACGGCCCAGAAACCACACAAAACCGTTGTTTTTTCTGGATGAAGTGGCAGTTCTTGAATTCAGGTTGCTCTACGTCCCAAATGCGGCAATTTTGTTTGTTTACATACCCATTGAGACAGAAATGGGCCTCATCTCTGAACAAAATTTTCCTCGAAAACGTCGGATCTTCTTGGAGCTTTTCAAGAGCCCATAAAGCGAAGCGATGTCGCTTGGCAAGGTCGAGCGGCTTCAGTTGTTGCACAAGCTGTATTTTGTACGCTTTCAATTTAAGATCTCGACGTAGAATGCGCCAAGTCGTTCCATACGTCAGTCCGAGTTGCTGCGACTCTCCACGGTCTTCGTGTATACTCTCAGCTACGGCCGCTATACTTTCTTCACAGCGTGCTGGACGTGGTCTATTCGGTCGAATATTATCCAATAATGAATGCTGGGTCTCAAAATGGGTGATGGTGTTGCGAATAGTACGCCCAGTAGGCCGATTATGTTGACCATACGTTGAGCGAAGTGCACGAAACACAGTCCTCACAGAACGTGAATTTTCGTAATAAAGTTGAACGATTTGTAAACGTTGTTCAGGCGTAAGTCTTTCCATTATAAAATGCCAAACAATACTTAACTAAAATCACATGACAGCATGACACGGCTCACACGTGATCTGTCTAAAAAGGCTATTGAAAAAGTATCTCTACTTGAATAACCCATTATATTAAGTTTTTAAATTTGGTAGTAATTTTAGTTAAGTACGTTCGATATATCGAACTATCGATATTTATACCCACACCAAAATAGTAGAGAGTGTATTATGCATTTGTGCTGATGTGTGTAACACCTTAAAATATTGGTCCTGGAGCAACCTTAAAGTATACCGATCGACTCAGAATCACTTTCTGAATCGATATAACGATGGCCGTCCGGGCTGGCTGGATGGCTGTCCATGTAACCTTGTGCGCAAAGTTCAAGTACAGGGACCAAGCCTATTGAAAATAGGGCGAATAGGGGCAATTTATTCCTTTCAGAAACTATCAAACCGATTTTAATGAAATATAAGACATAGATAGATCCCTATTCATAAAGCCACATTAGCTATGCATTTTTGAAGATTAGGCCCCAAATAGGTGCACTTGCAAAAATTTGTTCTCATATACTGCGTTATAGGGTATCATATGGTCGGGCTTGACCGACTATACTTTGATACTTGTTTCGAATAATAAATATCGATACTCTTAAAAAAGATCAATACGATATATATAAATTTATTTTCTCAAATTGCCCATTCCTCTATATATTTTGCTAACTTTATAGTAAAAAGACTTGAATTTAAATTTATAGCAAATCCCTTAATTAGTCCACATTAAATTGCAAATCTTTTTTTAAACTAAAACAATATGTCAGTACTTAAACCTTTTTTACAAACTCAAAAAAAAAAAAATCTTAATTTGTTTCCCATTAAAAAAAAAATGGTAACAGTTTTGGCTCCATTATGGAACATCTGCCATACATATATTAAAGCAAAAAAAAAATAAAATAAGTGTAAAAAAAGTTCCCAAAAGTTTTGTTCGCCAAAAATATAACCATTTTGTAAAATTTTAGTTAAAAATGGTACTTTAAACCAAAAAATTATAAAAAAAAAAGAAAAGTTTTTAATGAAATAGTGTTTTTTTAGTTGCTGATGCTGCATCGTATTACTATTTAATACTCTCGAGAGCAACACAATAGCAACAACAAAATAAGAAAACCTAACCCTGAACTGTTTGAAGAGTTGCAGGCAACATATGTTGACGATGTTAAGCAATTTTAGCTCTTGAAAATCTTCAATGAACAAAAACAGCAGCCGCAACAACAACAGTGTACAGTGGTAGTAAGAAGAAGTAGGTACTAAGTATTTGTTGCTTCAAGAGCAATGTTGCGATTTTGTTGTTGTTTGTGTCCTTGTTTTTATTGTATTTCAATTTTTTTTTCATCTCATCTTCTTAACTTAAAGAATTGTTGTCAAGAAATGTAAGAAAATACAGCAGAAAAAAATTAATTAAATCCATTTACAGGGATACGTAGAAAGAAAAAAAGATGTGAGAAATACAAAAGTTGGAGAAAAAATAAACAAAATACTTAACTTGTTGTTGGCTGTTTATTGCACAGTTTTTATAAAAATCTATAAAATACTTTAACATTACAAATAAAATAAAAAAAAACTATGGAAGACTACGGAAAAAATAAATGCTACACTCAAGAAAATAGTTGATTGATTAAGCGCTTATATTATTTGTTCTCTTATATAAAAATATTTGCTTAGCAATATCTTTATATTTTTAACAAAGAATATTAAAGTGTACACTAGTTAACATACTCTTGTAATTTATAAGTTATTTTTTTTAATTGCAATTAAACGTTTTTCTGAGCGAACATTATCTTAGCAAGTTTGTTCTAAACGAACAACAGGGGTATGCAGCAGAAATCGACTTAAAATAAAAATATATGTAAGAAAGTGTGGTCCAACCATAATGCACGATGTTAATTGTGAGTTACATCTTAATGTCATTTCTTTGTTTCAGTGTTTGAAAAATTCAACCATGGAGAGGTACACAATTGAGCAGGGCGTTAAGAATGTTGAAGCCTGTTGACTTTGCAAGGGCGGCTTTACAAAGAAAATCGTCTTCAGCTACGAGGCACACTTACACCTCAGTGGTTTTGTTAACAAGCAGAATTGCCACATTTGGGCAAATAAGAATCAACGAGTGATTGTTGAAAAGCCGATGCATCCACAAAGAGCGACGTTTTAGTGCGGTTAATGAGTTGAAGGAGTCATTGGGCCAAGCAGTTGCCGTGAATGGTGTTCACTATCGCGAGATGATAATCGACTTCTTGTGGCCAGAAATTGAGGATAGGGACCTGAACGGTATGTGGCTGCAACAGGATGATGCCACTTGCCACACATACTACGAAACATTGGCTCTTTTGGGCGGGAATTTTAATGGCCGTATTATCCCAACGCGTGGAGATGTTAATTGGCCGCCACGATCATGAGATTTGACACCGATGGATTTCTTTCTTTGGGGATATTTAAAAGCAAAAGGGTACGCCAATAAGCCAAGAACAATTCAATAGCAAAAGGATGAGAAAATTCGACACATTAACGACCTTGAACCTCAATTATGTCTCAGAGTCATTGAAAGTCTGGACAATCGGATAGAGGTATGCCACCGAAGCCATGGCAAGCATTTGGCCGATATTTTGTTTCACACATAATAATCTTATTTCCTTCTGTCATAAAAAAAATAAGATAATTCTCTGAAAACTTTTTGTTCTATTTTAATTAACATTGTGCGTTTTGGTTGGATAAAGCTTTTATTTAAAGCGTTGAATTCAAATCCGTTTTCAGTTTTTTTTTCTATCGGGCTTAAATTTTGATTGGCATGACAAATGGTGTTTTCTTTTCTACAAAAAAATACTACCTTGTTAAAAGGTACATGTCGTTACCTTAATATAAAAAGGCCCCAACTCATCAAAAACACTTTTTACAGGAGAAGAAAAAAACTTAATAAAAGCTGAAATAATATAGCTACACAACCATTGTCAAAAAACATCTTTATTAAAATTAAACGAGGAATTCAGATTGAAATACATAATATGTATTTCTTTCGAAAAATTGTGTGTATGAGTTAGGCCTTTTTTTCTTTAGAAAAATTGTGTGTATGAGTTAGGGCTTTTTGTATTCTGCTTATAACTTCTTTATTTTTAATCTAATTTGCTTGAAATTTTAATAGAATGTGTATTAGCAACCATTCTACAATAATCAATAAAAAAACGGATTTCCAAAAATAATGAGTTGGGGCCTTTTTATATTAAGGTAACGATGTATAAAATGTCTTGCCGACCCTGTAATAATGCAATTTTTTATTTGACGAGAACAAAACACAAAATTGGACCGCCCTGTTTTTAACAGCTGACAAAAAGTTTGTTCTTCAAAATATAAAAAAAAAATATATACATAAGCCAAAATTTGTTAGTAGATTGATATTAAATAAATAAATAAATGACGAAATTCCAATTTCTTTAGTTTGTTTTTTATAAAATATGTAAACAAGAAAATACCTTTGCCAGATTGCTGATTTATTAACACCAAGTTTTTCAGATTTCTTGATTTGACGTTTTTTTTTCAAAAACAATTTTGTAACACCAAATCCTCTTAAATTTTATATCACTGACAACCTATTACTAACAATATAATGCTTTCTTATGTTTTTACTGTTTAATAATAGAGAAAATAACTATTTAAATTTAAAATTTTTACTGTCCTGTAGCCCGTTTCTGTATTTCTCGCATCGTAAAATTTCCCGAATGAAACAAGTGAATTATGACAAAAACAGTGCAATATGAAACAAAAAATGGCTTTTCTCACATAAGTGTTTCTGTATATTTACTTTGGGAGAATTATCTGTCATTTAAAAAAATTTCCAGCAATTATTGGAAGGATGTGAGAAAAAGTGTTTCTGTATCAATATTTTACTAAAAGTTTCTCACAAGAACTGTCAAAATAAGTCATATTTGAAATTGGTGCGAGAAAAATAAAATTTCAAAAAATGGAGCACAAATTATGTATGTATGTACACAAGAATGTGTATTTTTATTTTTTTTATTTGAAGAGAAAGAATTTATTTAAATGATGAAAATATATAAAACTCAATTGTTGTATTTTGTTATTTTTATTTTTTAAGCCCTTCATTCTTTTCATTTTATGCAGGGCTGCCAGATAAATTTGTAAAAATATCGTTAATATTCTAAGAAAAAATAAAAAAAAATCGCATATTTTGTTTAAAAAAATCGGACAATTTAAAATTAATTTTGACAAATTTTGTTCGATTTTTATTAAAACATAATCAAAAAAAAAAAAAAAATTAGTTAAAGTTCATGGGTAAAATACATATTTTATACATACATACATACTTAAGCTTTAAGTCTATTTAAATAAAATTATTTATTTAATTTTTTTCTTTAGTCCGATAACAATTTAAAATTTCAGTTTTTTTCCTGAAAAAAATCACTTAAAGGCGTGACAAAATATCATATTGAACTTAAACTAACACTTTTGGCAAAAAAAAAAAAAAAAAAATGCAAACAATTCCTATAGTGCATTGACAGAAAAATGTTTTGTTTTGATCACATAAACAAATGTATTAAAACATCTAAGGAAATAAAAATTAAACAGTTTTCCTTCGATATTTTGATTTTGCCGATAAATTTTTTAAGCTGCCTTGCTTTTAAAGATATCGTTTTTCTGTGGTGCCGAATATACAAACATATTAAACTATTTAAATTTATTTTATTTCGAAGATTGAATTATATCGTCACTAGAAAAAATCAGGAAATCGGCACTTTGCCAATTTTGGAGCAACAAATCGTCAAAATGACTATAAATCGTCAAATCTGGCAGCCCTATTTTTATTTTATCTATTTCTTTCGTTGACGTTTCGCTTTCATTTGACACTTAATTACTGGAAGTATTCCAGTTAAAACAGAATCTGTGTTGTCTGTTTTCGCATTCAAATACAGAAACACTTTTTTCTCGCAAATCGAGAAACAATGGAATTTTTTGTTTCACACTTAATGTGAGAAATTTTGCGATGCGAGAAATACAGAAACGAGCTACTGATTAGAAGCGATTTTTTTCCAACTTTGTCTGGTAACCCTATATATAAACAGAAGCCATCTTTTTACAGGGCATTATCGACACTGTCGATTTATACGGGGCGTAAATGCAAAGCCTTTTGCCATTAGTAAGGGTGCATTTTTTAGAATAAAACAAGCCACCCTTTTAGAGAGCGATCATTTTTAAGAAACGAACACCAAACTGCATTTTTTTTAAATAAAATGTCACATTTTTTGTAGAAAAGAAAACACCATAATATTTCGCCCGACATAACTTGAGAACGATTTGTCCAATTTTGATCAAAACACCAACAAATGATAAGGAATAAAATTTTCTTTACATTTTCAAATGTTTTTTTTTTCAACTGTTTCAGAGTTATTGCGAATTTAGTGGCGATAATTTTTTTCACGCAAAATTTTTACTATTTTTTGTGTTCGAAAATTTATAAAAAAATTATTAGGCCAAAAATTCAAAATTTTTATGATTTATCAGAAAGCCAGGTATGTTACGAATAAAAACAGCAAAAAATCATTATTAATAAATTAACACAGTACTAAATCGCTTAAAATAAAACGTAATGGTTGGTAAGAAATTATACAGACACATATAACCGGTCGGATGAAGCGTTCTGAAATTATGATTAAGTTTATCAGCATTAGCGCCTTATTTCGAGCGAAATATTACTCCGTGCCCTTAACCTGAGCCCGATAGTTCACATATTTTTGCTTGTTGGAATGAAAATGTTTTGTTTTTTGCAGAATTTTGTTATCAAATTTAAAAGAGTTGCCATAAAACAATTGAGTCAATACTAATGAGCGGTTTTAAACAAATTGTACATAAATAAAAATTCAATGCAACGGTTTGTTTATTTTACCAATTAACTTCACAACAAAAATAGTTTAAAAGAAACATTTTGGTAAATATCCATTAAAAAAAACACAGATATTTGGGAACCCAAAATAACAAAAAAAAAAAATCAACAAATTTAAAACTACAGTTAAGCATTGATTATGCGTCATTAAATTAACCGGGAATATCAATTATCCGGAATCCATAACAAAAGAAAAATTTTTTTCAATGGAGTAACCATGATTAACTATTTTTTGTAAGAGTATATACTGATTACAGAAAGCAAACATTTGTGTAAAAACGAGTAAAAAATGTTACCTTAATTAACCGGTAAATTCGATTATCCGGAACGTATTCGGTCCCGACCCATTCCGTATAATCGATGAAGAAGTGTACAAAAATGGAGATTACCAGCTTTGGTAAATTCTAATATGGTACTCTCAATAGTTTTTATTATTTTTAAAGAGTTTGTTCCATTTCAGCGCCTTTTTTAAACATTCAAGTGTATGGAAAATCACCGGAATTTAAGAGGAATATTTCAACGTTTTTATATTTTATTGTTTTTTATACCCACAGTACAAAAGTGGAGGGGGTATTATGCATTTGTGTTAATGTTTGTTACACCTTAAAATATGTGTCCCACCTTTAAGTATACCGATCGACTCAGAATCACTTTCTGTGTCGATCTAACGATGTCCGTCCGGCTGGCTGGCTGTCGCCATTTGGAGATAATTTGATGGAATTTGGCACATTGGCTCTGATTAGCACAAGAACCAAGTTTATTGAAAATGGGGGAGATACACAGAATCGGGCTACTGCTTTTTTCTCTACCCTGGTCGCTATCAAACGAGAAAGACATGATTTAGAAATAGGGGAAAAATCTTCAAGAAAATTGGGTATAAGTTTCTGGTGTTTGATAGCAGAGATATTTGTTATCTTGAATATATTTTTTTTTTTATCCTTCCGTTCAAATAAATAAGAGCCGGGAAAGCATAAGTTTCGATAGTTTATCGAAAATCCTGCCTAAACTCTTGTAAAATATTGCTTTTAATTTTGGATTTTAACTGGCAATGAAGAAAAGTCCTGCTACCACAGAAACACAAATCGAAATACTTAAAGCAAGTCCAACGGGCAAAATCAATGTTACTTCAAAGATCTATTGCGCTGAATATTAACTCTCTTGGCATGGGCGTCTTCTGGTCTGAAAGATAAGCAGTGCCTTTGGTGCAAAATCTATAAAATGACAGAAAGTCTTAAGTACACAGAAAAAATTAAAAATTGTCTCTTATCACCAAATTAATAGAATCAAGCAAACAATTTGTTGATTTTGCACCTATTTACAAAATTATTATGATTACCAAAAATTGTAAATATTTTTCAATGAATGATATTTTTATTTTTAATTTCACATATCCCCCTACAAGACTCTTTCCGGAATAGGGTATTCGTGCCCATAAATCATCTTATTCAGTTATGTGATGAAAAACAGTACGAAAAAATATACGATTTAGTTGTTTTTTATAAAATTTTCTTATAAATTATTTTTATGAAAATTTCTAGGGTTTCGGATTTTTGTTTATTAAGCGATTTTATTTTAAAAAATTTTAAGCCGAAACAAATAAATAATCACACATAATAACACAGGTCAACAAAGGTGAAACACCCTACAAATTTTGATATGGAAATAAGAGTTTAATTAATTTTTATTTTTTTTTTTTTTGCCAAATTTAAGTTTTTTTTTATATTTCATTTTCCGTTAAAATAAAACTTTTTTGAAATAAAACGAAACCTTTTTCAAAATAAACGAAACTTTATTCAAATACAGTTTAACCACCTTTTTGAAATTAAATTAATCTTGTAGGATTTTTTTTTTTTTTTTTTTGTGCTAAACAAGGTGATGAAAGTTGTTTTGGCAACCGTAAGAAGAAAGAACATGATTCTAATTGTTACGACAGATAATACTGGCGTTGATTGCCACAAATTAATTTTTTTTTCTGTTTCCACTGTGAATTCGGCCCGTTTACAAGTATTTCTTTGGAGCTCTTAGATAAAATTGAAAGCAGGCTACATAAATCCCAAGAAATATGAAATAAGGTGGACAAAGGTGAATGTACATTAAAATTTTACCACATTATTCTCCTGTGCTAAACCCGATGGAGAAGACGCCAAAAGCTTCGAGAGAACAAGCTCTTCATTAATCAGTAACGCAAAGCAATTCAAAAAACAAATTCCCTTCAAAATTTTAAAAATGGTTTAATTCATTTTTAAAAATGTTTAACTGTATTTGAATAAAGTTTCATTCAATTTGAAAAAAGTTTCGTTTATTTTAAAAAAGTTTTCGGTTATTTTGAATAAAGCTCCATTTATTTTGAATAAAGTTTCGTTTATTCTGAAAAAGGTCTCGTTAATTTCAAAAATGTTTCGTTTTATTTGAAAAAAGTTTTATTTAAATCAAAAAAAAAAAAAAAAAAAAAAATTTTAAAAAAAAACCTTTTTTAAAGAGATTTTATCTTAATGTGTAAATATCTTTCATTCAGAACATTAAAATGGCAACATTGAATGGCAAAATAATTTCAAGAGAAAACATTTTCAAAAAATATTCGTCTTAAGTTGCGAAATTTTATAAACCAATCATTTTAGAAAAAAAAGTTATTTTGCTTATGTTATTTTCTCAAAATATCTCTCAGTGTATTTTCTAATGCAAATACGCATAAAACTAACACATGTTACTTCTACAAATACTCAAACACCATTTAAACTTATTTTTTATATTAAATTCGCAAGAAAAAATACCGAATACGCTCTACTTAACTGCCACAAACACATACTTGTATTAAACACAATATTCTTTTTTCGAACTCCCCAACATGAGGAGTAAATACTAGAAGAAAAGAATGTTTACAAATGAAAATTATAACGGCAACTGAAAGGAGAGCCAACATTAAGATACGATTACTTAAAAACTCCTTCACATTAGAATGATATCAAGATGGCGTTATCAACAAAATTTGTTTTTATGAATCTCTAAAGTTTTGCAATTTATAATTTTTAGGCTCACGAAGTTGATTGGCTATTTACACATACTCATACTCCATGTCAGTAAAAGTTGGCTTCCAAGAGTCAGAAATTGAGATTTTTATACTATTAGGTTGTGTAACCATCAAAACCGATATATGCAATGCAAAATTAAGTTATTAAACAAAAATCGATATAATTTAATAGCTTATTAAAAAAGTTTAGTTAGTTTAGGGACCACCCTAAAGCTCCAACACTAAAACGCAAGTATGGTGCAGAACATATTGTGCGTTTACCCACATTTTTTTGGTGTAAAATAAACTTGTTTCAGCAACAAATACTTACACAAACATACACACTCCAGCCACTTTACTTTGCTTTAACAACTTTCTAGTGTTGCCAGTTTATAAATAATTGTTAAAAAAGTTTGCTGTTTTCAAATATTTGGATAATTGTAACTTTTCTGTAATTTCTGAAATAAGAAATCAATTAAAAGCAATTTATTTGAAGATTCTGAAATTGATATTCCTTAATGCTTATACTTAAACACAATTTCGTAAGCTAACGATACTCAACAACACATCCCAAAAAGAAACCAATTCGGTGAGGGTTTCTTATGGGGACCACATGCAATCATCTACAAGCGGCTAATGATCTAAAGATCCTTCAAATTTAGATCAAAATAATAACGATGTTTTATTCTTGTTATGGTTTTAAACTTTTAACATAATGGACATTAAGACGAATATCATTTCATTGGGTTAAAAATTATTTTATATTCTCTTGTCATCTCTGTACTAATGATCTGTACTTTTTTTTGGATATTATCAATCAGCATAAACTCAGGGTGAAACAACATATTTTGGTTCAGAAACGTTTAAGGTGGCACTTATCTTTAGAATGGTTGCGATAAATTTTAAAAACGTTTGTTGTGTTATACAATATGATTTTAAATAATTTTGGACTAACAGCTGTTATTATGTGTGCTTCATAAGTGGCAACACTGCAACTCTCCCTCATTCTCAGAAGAAGAAAAACACTCACATACAAGCAAAAACATTCTTGAATGTTTTATTTAATTTTTCTAGATTTTCTCATTTTGGTTTTTTTAGTTTTGCATGAAAACTTTGTTAAAAGAGAACTTGTAATACATTAAAATGCTCTATACATATTTGAACAATAAAAATGCAAAAAAGTTTATTAGACTGGTGCAAATCTGAAGTAAAATAAGTTAAAATGGCAAATTTCTTTGGGACTATTTTAACAAAAAAAAAAAAAAAAAAAAAAACACAAAAACTTATTACACTACCTGGTTATTAAAGCTGTCCAGACTTCACCTCAGGAACCTAGTTCAGGTAATAACTGATCACTGGCCCATTACGAAAAACTCTTAAGCTATGCTCACACCTATTAAATATTTGACGCTCTACACGTAACCACTAGTTTTTTTAAAAAATTATTTGCTTTTGCAAAACGTTTGCTGGATCAAACATCATTTAACAGTTTCTTACAGCCAATTCACATGGAGGCTTTTGCGACGTCGCTTTGTCGACGTCTCTTTTGGTTTGATGGCGAGCGGTTTAGAGAAGAAAGAGGGGTAAACAAAACGACTCGTTTTGTGTTTTTCATGTCGGTTTCTTATATTCATCTTCAAACTTATTTCTCTTCTTCTTGCTTTGTTTTATTCTTTTTCTTACTTTGAATCGTCAGGTTGCAAACAAATACGGAAATAATAAAAAAGAATATAAAACAAAAGTTTGAGTTTTAATTTAAACATATTTCTTACATATTTCTTATTTAAAAAAACACTTTTTTATATTTTTCTTAATGAGAAAAACCAACTAAAGCAGATTTACCGATAAGGCAATAAAAATCAACCCTGGTTGCAAATAAAAATTAAAATTGAAAAAAGCGACATGCCACTAAAAATCATCGTATAAACGCAAGAGGTTTTTGGAACTTGCTTCAAAATGGAATTAAGAAAAAAACGACGTCGTAAAAGCCTCCATGTGAATTGGCTGTTAATTGTATTATAAAGCATGATCCATTTCGAGGTTCCCTACTTTTTTAAAGAAAAAAAACACAGAAACTTCAAATTTAGTGGGGAATGTTTATTATCATTTGAAAGAACATTCTTTGGCATTTATTTTTTGAAAATGATGTTTTCCTCCAAGGCCTGAATCGAAGCGGGTTTATCCGCATAAACTTTAGACTTTACATATCCCCACAGGAAAAAGTCTAACGGTGTGATATCATACGATCTTCACTCGGACAATAACGGTCCGAGTTGTTGCGAACGGCGCCGTGGACGTGGTCTATTTGGTCGAATATTATCCAATAATGAATGCTGGGTCTCAAAATGGGTGATGGTGTTGCGAATAGTACGCTCAGTAGGCCGATTATGTTGACCATAAGTGGAGCGAAGTGCACGAAACACATTCCTCACAGAACGTGAATTTTCGTAATAAAGTTGAACGATTTGTAAACGCTGCTCAGGCGTAAGTCTTTCCATTATGAAATGCCAAACAATACTAAACAAAAATAACATGACAGCATGACACGACACACACGTGATCTGTCAAAAAAAAGGCTATTGAAAAAAGTATCTCTACTTGAATCACCCATTACAATTATCTTCTAACAAATAAGGACTAGGAAGTCAATAAAATTTGTTAAAAATAAAGCTAAAGTTTGATCAATTTGCTGGTCATGCTTTTTTGTGTTATTTCGTCAAATATTTGTTAGGTCTGAACGTACGAGTACCTTTAGAAGCTAGGGATTCCTTCCAATGGTCTATGTAGAAATTGCGGCGACAAGGATTATGAAGAGTCAAAGGAACATCTCTTTGTCATTGCACGGCATTCGGAGACCTAAGACTCGGAATTTTTGGTCGAAGAACCCTTAGGGACAAAATTTGTCTGTCAGATTTTGATTTCAACAGGGTCCGTTCCTTTACTGAATCAACCGGATGACTTCGAGAGACAGTCAGGCAATATAGGACCCTTGGGAAATGGTGAAAAACGAGAACTAATTACTGGACCCACGTGTGCTGTGCTTGATTGTGTCTGTCAATGTAAACTAACCGAACTTATTACACTATCTAATTTTAATTTAAAAAAAATTAAAATTTTATTTTTGGCACTACTTACAAATTGAAAAAGCTTTTGGTAACTTTACAATATTTGAAGGTATTTCCGGGCTTGTTGTAGACCATTAATTTAAACATAGATAAAACAAGGCTCTTAAGTCGGATATGTGCCATGGATGGGCAAGTCTTTCCAATAAAAATATATTTGTTTGGCGCGTCGCAATAAAATCGAGAATTCGCGTGGAATGTCGATTGTGATCCATTATATATTAAATTTAACAAATTTTATGTAACAATTATGATGATGACAATTTTACGGGAGCAATTTGAGTAAAGTCGATATTAGGAGGGGGCATTATGCTTGAGCTATTGATAGCTGCAGCACTTTAACAAAGGATAAGTGCATGATCCCGACAGTCATGAACTAAAATTGCCACCATAATGTTGGTGTGCACACAGTATTCTCGGTATGTTCATTCCCTGCAGGAAATTTGTGTCAATTGCTCTTAAAGCACATATCCCGTGACCAGTGAACAAAATTTTATATAGGTGAAAACAAGACATATCACTTAACTGGTGATAATGTGTTTAGAGTGTATTAAGTCCAGAGAAAAGGTAATTGGCACAAAACTATTTATATGACTGGATTTTGTGAGGGTAGTGGCTGATTGTCTTTAGTTCTATTACTTTCTATGAAGGGGACATGGCTCATTTAGGACAATATCTGCGACAGGCATTATTTTAACCGAAATTGGAAAGTTATTTCAGTGACCTGTTACAAAGTGTCAAAAAGGTGCCAATTAGCTCCCTCGTAGAACATCGCCATGTTGAAGTGACTTGTCAGGTGACAAGTTTAGTATAAGTTCCCTTTCCCGTAGGGTTCTGAATGTAACCAACGTTTTACACATGCAAGTACTTGCCTACTTGCAAGTATGCTATACGTATACAAAAAATGTAAGAAATAGCCAATGGACTGAAAGTACGAAAAGTGGGTATGTGGTTAAGTGCAAGTGTATGAAGTTTTTAGAACTTGCACTTGCATGTGTAAACCCCAGGTAAAGTCATCAAGATAAGTACTCACGTGAATCTACAGTAATGTATTAAAGCCCCTCGACTGGTTAAAAATAACTACGAAGTGTGAGAGAGGGAGAGAGAGAGGCAAGGTCAGGGGAGGGTACTAGGATCCTGCTACTTAGTAAGAATTTAAGCACCATATCCAAGAAGTTTAAAGATAACATTATCACTAATTTGGTGGAAACCAATCACGGAGCATTGGTAGACGCATTGTTTTTACGCAGTGAGCAAAATAATTTTAAAAACATCCATATTTTATATATGTGTATTTAAAGATTTCACACATTTAAAGGGTTCACACTATGAAAGTTTTCTTTCAGAAAGTTTATTGGTGAGAGGGGTAAGAAGAATAGAGTATTATCTTCCCCTCTCACCAATAAATACTGATTTTCTGAAAGAAAATTTTTATAGTGTTAACCCAGCCTTATCAACTTGAACCCATCTAATACCACTTATGTACCAAAAAAAAAATGTAAAACGTTGTTAATAAATATACGTTTAATGGAAATATTTAAATACCATTTATAAAAAATATAAATAAAAATTTAATTGTAAAACAACAAAATTTAAATGTTGCAAATAAAACATTTCCCTTATTCCATCTCACCCGCTCTCTTGCATTTAAACTACACAAATAATAATAATATTTTATACCAAAGTGCATTTAAAGTTTATTTAAAAAAATGCCCTGAGTCCATAAATAAACACTTTTGATCATTTAAATAACTTAATTTGCATACCAATACACTCATAAAAGCTCCTATACACTCATTCAGATACACACACATTCTGATACACTGGCACATTCAATCAATAACACTAGTGTACTTTATAACTCATTCACAATTTAAACAATTGTTAAAACCGCAAATTTTATTTGAAATCTAAAAAAATTACTGAAATGAAAAGAAAAACATTATCAAAATAAAATTCAATTTTCATTGTCGGTTTAATACACTAAATTGCGCAATGATGTTTTTATTCCATCGACTATTAAACAAAAAAGCCCTTTTCCGCTAACACTTTATAAATATGTAATTGTTTGTTTTTATTTTAAACATTTTTCAAAAAGTTCTGATATTTTTATAATAGAACAAGGTAGTGTTTTATATTCGGCTATGCCAACCCTTTGATACTCTCAACCGGCATTTAGAATAATTTACTAGTTAGTAGGCTTTAAGACTTATGGCCCGACCTTTGCGTAAGTTGACAGTGTGATTTTAAGTCATATAAAAAGACCAAAATGTATTACTATAGCATTATTCGTTGCTTTTTTAGGCATACTAAACTGTTTTTCAAGATTGGGCTTTATATGGGGCCTTTGGTAAATTATAGACCGATCAGCAGCAAAGATGACAGTGTGATTTCTAGTCATTTGGGACGAATTTGCGCAAAATCTTATATCAATATTTGCATTCAGCCACTATTTTTTTTTTTTTTTGGTTTTATTATTGTAACAAAATTATCAATTTTTGAGGGTGGTTGTTCCACAGTTTGATTCATAACTTTGATCTTACTGAACCGATTTTGCTTTTAGTCACAAGCTGCTTATGATAATAAGAAACAATTTGACACCAATATTGTTTCTTTTGAGTTTTTCGAAAGTGAGCGTGTTTTAAACAAACGGACAGACAGACCGACATGGCTAGGTCGACTAACAATTACTCAAGGACCCAAAATATTGTTACGTTACTGCCTTTTTGATAACGTTTTTGGCTTATTTCCTTTATAATAAACCTCTTGAGTTTTTTTATTGCAACTTTAATAAAATAAATAAAACACTTTAGACACTTTACTTAATAGCTGTACTATAAACTATTCACACCACTTTATTTAGAACTTAGTCAATTATACCACTTATACTTGCAATCTACACACTTAAATGTTCGTACTAATACTGATTATCGATGCCCCCATTCTCGAGTATTTATACTCTGTTCGCTGATATCTAGGTGGCTCTAGAACATTCGACGTTTTCGAAATGTTTGTGACATTTTCGAAATTTCTGGACCATTCGAGCTTTTATTATCTTAACAGCTAATATCATTATGGCTGAATTTAAATTGTGCTATTATACATCAATAAACTAAAGCATACTTTATGGGTTAACAATAATCTTAACACTGTTATGTTATAAAATTATGTATAACAATTATAACATTACATTGGTACTAGAAAATTCTGTACAGTGATTTACATTAGAAATATGCATAATTAATACAATAACAATTTAAACTAATAAAATTACTAGCAAATACAAAAAAAAAAAACTAATAAATTAAACTTATTCTTAACTAAAATTACTTTCGTAACAATATATATACTTTTTGGTGTTTTAGATGAATACTTAAACAACAACACAACTAATGACAAACTAAAAATACCCTCATTCACCACTAGTAATGGAAGGTAAAAACAATAGTGATATTAACAATAACTTTTTCAAAAATATGGAAATTTTGAGTGGCAGTTGAAAATAATAAAATTTTACATGAATAAACCAATTTTATTAGCAAATAATATAGCCTTAATCCATTTAGAATGTTGTTTTAAAATCTCTCTTACAATTGCGTTGAATCGATTAATTGTTTACAACTTTGAATTAGACATTTGAGTTACAAGTTTTGTAGTACCAATTGTATTTATATTTTCTATGCGACAGTTGGAGTAAAAATGTCAATAAAATTACAAAAAAAAACTGATTTATTAAAATAAAAAAAAATATTTCGATTTTTTTAAAGAACTACTACATCTTAACAAATATAATTTAACAAAAAGCATCTGGGAATTTCAGTTTTCATATTGAGTTTTCATTTTTATTATATATATTTACAATTTAAAAAGCTTTTATACTTTAATAATCTTATTCCATAAATATTTTTCATTTTTTTCATATTTTTTTTATTTTTGTATATTTCTATTACGAGGCCAGAAAATGCATTACATTATGCTGGTACCTAATAGTTGTATAAATTTTCTGTACAATTTACTTCATTGCTAGCCATAGTAATAGAAACAACAAACAAACAAAATTATGCTAGTGCATAGAAAATATTCCTGGAAAATATTGAAGGAATAAGACTATTAAAGTATAAAAGCTTTTAAAATTGTAATTTGACTTAAAATGCACATTCGAATTAATATAAAAATTTGTAATAAAAATAATTTAACATTTTTAATAATAAATTTTATTTTTTTTTTATATTTTCAGGTAATTTTTTTCCATAGAATTCAACATATTTGGGAACAAAAATCCAGTAAGTCAAATGCAGTAAATTTTTCATACATCAATAATTATTGAAACAAATACAGTTGGCCCTCGATTATCCGGCAAAGTCAAATATTCGGAAAATAAAAATGTTTCTTTTAAACAATAAAATTTTTTTTTTGCATTGCAGCGAATACCTCTACTATTCTGGATTATCTCTGTTATCCCGATTTTATTTTATTTTATGAAATTGACAGTCATACAATATTATGCAATTTCTATAAAATCCATAAATTTTCCTAAACTTTTAATAAATAACACAGAACATTAAGGTGTAATAAATCAGTGCAAGTGAAACTCTCTTTTTGGTTTAAAATGTGTTTAAACCAACAAATTCAGTAAACATTTAAACCATCTTTAAACGCATAAAATTGGGCGTTTAAACTACCAATACAGACCATATGCATTTCACAACATGTATCGTAGTGCTGCCATATTTTACTTTTCAAACTACATATAATACATGGGGCACTGTTTTACAACTGTCGAGTTTAAACTACATATAAATTAAGTTTAGTTCAACTAAATCAGCGTTTAAACACCCACTGATTTATAAGCCATAAGAAGCAAAGCCGCTAATAACAAAATAATAGTTTTTAAGAAGAGCAAAAAAAAAGACAATACTAGTTACTGTTTTTTTATTTTTGGTTTGTAGGATATCAAAAAAAGATTATTTGTTTTAAATATTTATTTATTCAACTAACAATAGCTCACTGTGCTCGATTTTGATTTTTTTAGCAAGCTGGGCACTATATTTGTTAAGTTAATATGAGTACGTTGAGTTCAATGGTGCTAGTCATTTTTCGAAGTTAGCGCATTAAAGCATTAATCAAAAATAAAATCAGTTTTAATTAAAAATGTAATGCAAGTGAATTAAACTTTTAATCAACTTTTAATATCAGGGTAATTCCATGTCAAATCGACCAAGAGTGGGACCCGACCCAATGTCGTCAGCATACTTTAAGTCATGGAGATGTTCCACGTTTTAAGGTGCCAAACGATATCTCTTTTTGGTTGAGTGAAATGACTCTTCCATCAACACCAACAATTTAAGAGGGTATACATCCCTGTCGAACATCGGCTACAATATCAGGTTCCGAGAATGTTCCATTTTGGAGAATTCCGCACTAAAAGGCGGTAATAATTATAATAATCAAATTTAAATTACACTCAATTATATACGTATGTAGTTGGTAGTTTAAACCTTTAATTTTTAGATAAATTTTTACAAATTGTCATTTTTATGATTTGAAATCTGTAATTGATGTCTACGAATATGAAACTGGGGTTTTTCAATATCAGTCCTGTGGCAAGAATATTTTTTATTTTGCCAGCTTCTACATACATTTTTGGGGGGATTTTATATTTTTTGCAAAATATTTATTACAATTTATTTACCCCAGCTACAAAGGAAAAAAATTAGATTTTAACCTGGAGGAGGTGGAAATAAAAATAGCAGTGTATTCATCATTGGGATATATTACATTTTAAGTTAAAATATTCTTTTATCGATATCAGTACTACTACTGCTATTTATCTTACCACAACTGCTGCTTGAAGTTTTATGTGTGTGTTCTTTTTACATTTCTGTACCCTCTGCTCTAAACATTACATTTGAATTTTGTGCCTTAAGGCGAGTAGCGGAAACGGAAATTGATAAATTGCGTTAGATGAAGAAGATAAATTTGCAATAACGGCAACAACGCACAATTTGAATTATTATTTATATTATTTCTTCGTTTTTTTGAATGAGATTTGCTGTAGGTTTTTTTATTTTATTTTTATTTTATCATTTTAGCACTGAATTCCATTTACAATTTAATGGAAAAAAAAAATACTTTCCTCACCCTCATTTAAAGGTAAAGCCAAATGGTTTTTCTTCTTTTCGTACCTTTCTGGTTGTATATATTTCAGGAAATATAAGTTTATTACAGGTGTTCGTTCGAAGTTTTATACGAACTAGTGTTGTAATAGTACATGTCTATATAAATTTATATACTTTCTTTTTTTTTTGCCGTGTTTCGTACCCTTGGGTGACATTTTCAATTGTTTTTTGTGTAAGAATTGAAATGAAGGGTTAAGTGGTTTGTCATGGCTGATAAAACAATAATAATCTGTTAAATTAACTTTGATTTTTATTTATTTGTAAAATAAAAAAAAAGGTTTATTGTGATTTTCGATAAAGAGAATAACGATTTAACTGTCGCCATTGTTTAGACGTGGGTAGGAGAAGTAGTTTTTTCAATTATTATGAAAATTAAATAAAATTTTCCGAAATATATTATATATAAATATAAAAGATGCAAACAATTAAGTACCATTTACAAGGCATGGCCAGAAGTTGTTCTAAGCAGTATTCGAAAATAAACATTATATACTGTTCTTTAGTGTACGGTACGGTGGAAATATGGAAAACACAAACGCTTATAGTGTTTGTGTTGTTAATACCTGAAAAAAAGTTTCTCTGCTTTTATCTTCGTACACAATAGAAATACAGTACTTATCCAACTCATCATAAAGACGAGAACATTTAATTACGTTCGGTTTTTCGAAAAAAAACCCATAAACTTCGTTATGTTCGGTTCAGCATATTAATGTTGGTTCGTTTCAGTTGTGCACCTTTTGGTTGGCAATTACAACAAAATATACTTTACAAAACGTAATACATTCATGTCTTTAACGAAAAAAACAGGCACCATTAAATTTATTTATCAATGTAAAAAAAACACTAAAGAACATTAAAATATAATATATGTCTACAGAATCACTCTTTTATAGCGAAAAACAGAACACTACACTCAGAGAAAAATTTATGTTTAAATATGGTCTCCTCTAACAAAACTATTTTTAAAGAAAATTTTAAACATATTATGTTTAATATAACCATATTATTGTCACCGACAACCATATTCTGTTAAATTAGTCAGCCATCAAGAAGGCACAACTATATTATGGTTGCCTCCGAACATGTTTTGGTTAAATAACTAAAATATGTTTAACATTTATAATTGATAATTGATTTTCAACCATAGAACGTTGCTCTTGGAAAAGAGGAAAATACTATTGTGAATTTAAAAATAAATTATTGCCATATTTTACCATAATATGTCTAGAGGCAACCATAATATGGTTTTAGCTTTTTTTAACAATAATATTTAACAATAATATGGTTGTCGGTGACAATAATTTTGTTAAGTTAATCATAATATGTTTAACATTTTCTTTAAAAATAGTTTTGTTGGAGGTGACCATATTTAAACATATTTTTTTTTCTCTGCGTGTACATAATAATTGTTTCTTTGGTGAAAATAGTTACAACCGGTATAAAGGGTTATGTACTAATACACAAACACTATAAAAATAGATAATGTTTCTGTGAGTGTGTGTGTGTACCGTAGGCTAAATAATATTGGGCTTATTTGCGAACACTGAATCTTTTAATATTTTCAGCTAAATATAAATGCAATCAGATTTCGGTAGCCCAATACTAACGATCATGTTCTGAAACTCGCTTCTACATAAAACTTGCGATTGTGAACGAACTCGAAAGAGAGAGAGAGAGAGATAGAGGTGTTTAATTAAACGCAGTCTGGTGTGTTCTGAGGCATTTAGACTTAACTAAACTTTAAAGAAATTGTAAAATGATGAATAAATTAGACTAAGAAGTTCATTTTAAAAAATGTAACGACAAACAATAATAAAACTTTGCATTAAAAATCATTTCAACTTTTATAAGCTTTCCAGTATTTTTTTAAAAATATTTTCTTAAGTGCTGGTTCACACTCTTCAAGTTTTAGCCGTCAAGTCTTTAGCTTTTAGGCGAGAAGGGAAAAGAGAATGTAATTTCTTTTCCTCTCTCGCCAAAAAACTGAAGACTAGACGACTAACACTTGATGAGTGTGAACCAGCACTAGCTTTTATCGTTTCATTTTATAAAATTAACAACTTGGGTTTATTTGTTTGCAACGTTTGTTGTTCAATGCCATACGGGATGAGCTAGAATAACAACATTTGGCCTCAGTATTTTCTATGTATGGAATTGGTTTTCTGTAGAGAATTAGCTTAATCAGTCCAGTATCTTAAAATTTCTTTATTTGTTTCTTATTTACAAACGAATTATTATTTTAAATCTGGTTTTTTGACTTAACTGTTATTTTGTTATTTTTAATAATTTCCAAACACAAATAAATTTTTAGAGTATGTCAACTTTTATTACATCGTTAATTTTTTCCAAATATTTTCTATAAGGCGGCAATTATACGATGATTTTTATTACATGTCTTTTTTTAATTTTCTTTTAAAACTGTTATTATCTCTGTAATCTGTTTACATGATGAATTTTGATACACGCCTTTTTTTATTGTTAAAAAAAATTTTTTGCAGGGTGGATTTTTTTACCTATAATCAGTTCATCCCTTTTATTATCCCTCATTTGTAAACAAAAAAATATTTAAAAAAAAATCGGAAAAACGGAAATCATGTGTTTTTTTTCTACTCCGCTTTCTTCTCTACCGAATTCGTCTACAAATAAAGAAAAAATGTCTAAAAATTCATCGTATAAACTGCGCCTTAGTGTTTTGTGATTTTATTAAAAGTTTTATTATTAATATTCCTATAGTTAAATTAATGGATGAGGTGTTGGTAAATGAAAAAATTTCATTAAAATCTTAAATTGTATCAAGTTTGTACCCTCATAATTTGCATTATTATCAGCATTTCTGTCATTATTATCGGAGTAAGAGAAAAATCATTTATTTATGATTTCCCATTTTTTTTTTTTTATTTTTTTTTTTTTTAATAATGAAATGCCGATTGTCATTTTTATATTTTGTATGACGTTGACACGACTGTTGAAATTTATTGGATATTATTATAATTTATGTATGTTTAAATATATATATGGGAGATTTCATGTCAAGTGACCCAACTTTTGAAATCGATGTCTTCCGAACTTACTTAAAGGAAAAGACCTAAGCTTTCTTTTGAGCAAAAAAAAAAAACAAAAAAATACCCTTTTCAAAAAAAAAAATAAGTTTTAAATTTAAAAAAAAAAAAATTTAAAAAAAAACAAAAAAAATATTTTTCGAAAGCTTGAAGAAATAGCTATCTAATTTGTTTGGGAAAAATTTTGCTAACACCAATAGATAATAAGTTACACTTTTTGACCGATCTTGTTAAAATTTTTTGTCTAAACTACTAATAAATATGATTAACCTTGGTGCAAATTTTATCCAAATCGGAAGACATCGATTTCAAAAGTTGGGTCACTTGACATGAAATCCCCCATATATATGTATATTAGGGGTATAACCAAAAAAAAATACCTATCACTACGGGGTGGCCACTAATGTATATATCAAGAAAACAGTTTTTTGAGATCAATTTGGATAAAAAACCTCCCCCCCAAACCGTTTTTTTAAAAGCTTCCAAAAAATAATAATATTTGAATTTTTATTTTTTAAATACCATATACATACAGTCATGTACTATTAACTTCAGATACTAAAAATTATCTTTGTTGAAGGAAATAAACTTTAAGTTCAAAGTGCGTGTTGTTCTGCAATGTTGAAAAATATCTTGCACAAGTTTGATTCCACGTTCCGCGCAAATGTTACTTCGTTGTTGTTCGTGATTTTGGAGTCTTCTCTCACCCAATGTTTAAGAAAGCATTCCCGAGCATGTGTAAATTGTTCCAGTGATTGCTTTAAAGATTCAAAATCAATTTCATTAAAGCAGTGGTCAGGCTCCACAAAAACTAAATACTAAACTTCAAAGTGATTTGGGGGGGAACTTTTTTAACGACCGCGAAAAAGTGACCCCACTTTTCATCATAGATTTTCATGGTCTATATGGCATGGATAGGTATTTTTTGATAATTTAAAAAATTGTTCAAACGTTATGCCCCTAATGTATATGCTTGTGTGTTTGTGTTTCTATGTGTATGATTGACATGTTTTCTTTTGTCTCATTATTATTATAATTTTTTTTATTGGGTATTTAATCATTGTCAAATCTTTTTATTCATTTTAATTAAATTCATAGAAATTATAACTGTGGGCCTTTATTATTAATGTTTTTAATATTTGTAATGCTACTAATTGTGAATTTTTTTGTGTTATCCAATTAAGATTAAGAGTAACCTTTTTTGTATTTCTAATTTGCATTGGGGAATATGTTCAACAATAATTAATTACATTCTATGTGTAACATTTATTTGCAGCAAAAGTGTAGTTACTCAAAATGTAAGTTTTTTTTTAAAGACGGGAAAGCTTTTCTGTAAATTAATTTTTTTTAAATGACGCCGTCTTTGTTAATTATTCTTTTTATTGCACTTACGGTGAATTTCACAAAGTTCAGTTAAAACTAACTATTACTGTTAACTTCCAATTACAATATGTTCCTGACAGTTAAAACTGATATTTAGGGCCCTAATCATGCAAAACGCAACGCAACGCCAAAGAATTACATTGAGAGCAAAAATAATGTCATAAATATATTGTAATTTTGTTGTTGCTTTCTACAGAAATTCATGTACGGTTTTTAAATCTTCAACGCCACAAGCAATGCTGCGTTTGAAATTTTAAAACGCAATGTGAATTAATGTAGAAAACAACAACAAAATTACAAAATATTTCAGACTTTGTTTTTGCTTTCAATATAATTCTTTGGCGTTGCGTTTTACATGATTAGGGCCTTAATTATAACTCAACTTGGTGAAATTGGTCATTAAAATATTAAAAAAAAATCTATTAAAATATTTATAAAACGATTTTCTCTAAATATTTATAAAAATTATGCGTTTACCTGAACATTTTGATCAAAATCACAGAAATACACTCGTAAAAATTTTACTAGTACGTCTTAGTAAAAACTAACCGTGTAAAGAAAGTGACAAATGCCCTAAGATTGATTATAGCAACTTTTAATAAAAAATGCGACAATATTAATATTGTTATTCCATTTTAATCACATCAAAATAATTATCGGAAAATATATGAAGAATATATTGAAGGTCCTTGTGAAATTCTAAGACGATCTAGAGTTAGTGTATCCGTTTTTCTGTTAAAATTAAATAATTTATTTCAAAAAGAGCTCAGATATAAAAATACAAAGTGTTTAAGAGACACAAAAAACTGAATATCTCTAAACGGATTTGATTTTTTGGAGCAGAGTTTTTTCCTTAAATTGAAAGCCTCTGTTAATGTTATATGTATATACTCCCCACCTAGATTTCCAATATCAGAAAGCCAATATAATAAATATTTCAAATCATTAGGACCCTGCTTCCTGGCTGCTGGCGATTACAACGCTAAACTTTCTGGGGGTCACGACTTATTACACCTTATGGTCGTGTTTTGTTTAACACAATTTGTAAAATGGATCTAAATGTGGCCGCGAGCGGACAACCAACATATTGGCCTACTGGCCAGCAAAAAGTTCCAGATGTCATAGATTTTGGAGTGGTTAAAAACATCCCCGAAGACACGATTTATGTTGAAGCTTCCTTAGAATTATCTTCTGATCACACACCTACATTTCTTACTATAACAAACTCTAATAGAATTGTAGCTCCCTCTGGTTACTTAGTGACGTCGGCAACACTAATAAATTGGTTAAAATATAAAAAATATCTCAGTACCCACTGCACTGAAAATATTCCGCTTAGAACACCGGAGAATGTGAATCTTTCTATTGTTAATTTTGACAGTTATCTAAAACTAGCTGTTCAAGATTCTAGCATAACCCCCAAAAAATCAAAAATTGTAAAATATATTCTACAGATGTTGAGCGTCTCTTGACTGAAAAAAGGAGAGCTCGAAGAGAGAGGCAATTGCATAGATCCCCTCAACTTAAGAATTCACTAAAAGAGTGCACAAAAAGGCAAAGAAAGTTACTGCAGTCCCAAAAAACATCATCCTTTGAAAAATATCTTAAGGAACTCGATGCAACTTCTGAATCAGACTACTCATTATGGCGTGCAGCTAGAAATCTTAAAAGAACCAGTTACCACTAAACCACCATTAAGAAACTCAAATGGGAGTTGGGTACGAAATTATATAGAAAAAGGAAATCTTTTTGTTAATCATTTGAAAACCGTATTTACCCCTCATACATCTCGATATTGCGGAGGAGTTAGCCCCTTTTGCTGTTAGAGCAGCTATTCCACTAAGATTTGAGATAAGAGAAATCGAAAAGGCTATTCATGATTTAAACTCCAAGAAAGCGCCTGGTTTTGATAAGATCAGTAACAAAATGCTTTTGGAGCTTCCCAGCATAGCAAAGAAAATTATTCTCCTGATTTTTAATGCTATTTTACGCCTTGAATACTACCCACAAGAATGGAAAGTATCCTTAGTTACAATGATACCTAAGCCAGGAAAGGATCCTAAAAAAGTTGAGTCATATAGACCTATAAGCTTATTGTCTAATATATCAAAGCTGTTTGAGAAGCTGTTAGTGTCAAAATTAGCCCCAATTTTAAATGTAAATAGATGTATTCCTAACCATCAATTCGGCTTTAGAAGAGAACATAGCACAATTGAACAAACCCATCGTATAGTAAACGCCATAAGAAAAGCCTTTGAAGAAAAAAATATTGTTCCGCCCTCTTCATCGATGTTTCTCAAGCTTTTGATAAAGTCTGGCATGAAGGGTTATTACATAAATTGAAGCTAAACTTGCCAGTAAACACACACAAGCTGTTAGAAAGCTACTTAGTCGATCGAAAGTTTATTAAAGAAGGGGCTTTTTTAAGTTCTCCTCAGCCAATTGACGCTGGGTTCCCTCAGACCTCAGACATGCCAACAAATAACCACACCCTAACTTCAACATTTGCTGATGATACAGCTTTTTTAAGCGTACACGAAAACTGTCATGAAGCATCTCGTTACTTACAGGATCACATATTTGAACTGAAAAAAAGGTGGTTAAAACAATGGAGGATAAAGGTCAATGAGCAAAAATGCGTACATATAACATTCACCTTGCGTCGGGAGTCATGTCCCCCTATTAAAATCAATAATCAATTAGTGCCCCAACAATCGCGTGTAAAATACCTCAGTATACATCTAGATCGGCGTTTAACATGGAAATGCCATATAGAAGCAAAACTAACACAAATGAAACTAAAAGCCATTCAAATTAATTGGCTTATTGGAAGAAATTCTTTTCTTAGCCTCGATTGCAAACTTCTACTATACAACTCTATATTAAAGCCAATTTGGTGTTACGGTATTCAGTTATGGGGCACTGCCTCGGCCTCAAATATTGAAAAAATTCAAAGGCGCCAAAATAAACTTCTTCGAATAATCACAGTCGCTCTCTGGTATGTTAAAAACTCAAATATTCACAAGGATCTCAATGTGCCATTAGTCAAAACTATTATTACGAAGTACGCAGCAAAATATTTAAAACGGCTTGAGTCGCACCCAAATCCACTAGCTCGAAATATTTTAAATGACAGTGGCCACTCTAGATTAAGGAGAAGAGATACTGCAGGACTCATCCGACGAGAAGACCGCTAAACATCTACATATGTGAATAGAAACCGTGAAGAGAAAAATTTTCGTCTAGCATTGGCAGGACAAAACTAAAGTATTAGTATAAGATTTGATTCAATAAATAAATAATGAAAAAAAAAAAATGTTATAAAAGCCAAAACAAAAAAATTATTTTAAGTGTTATTTAAAGGACAAAATAGTCATTACAGTTTCCAGAGAAAAACATTTTTGAATTTTCGTGGTTTAAGTTAAGAAAATGGTATCTTAAGTGTATGCAATTTATTAAAACACAAATATTCAAATAATCTATAACGTTTAACTATATATTTTGCATTATAAGATAAGATTTACCCCTTTGAAAAGTGATTTAAGAACTCTTAAATTTAAATAAAAGTATAAAACATATTCAACGAAAGGTTATTAATATAAAAGAACATTAGGACCATTTGTTACAGTTTTATTTGTTTATTAACATTAAAAATTAAAAAGCACATACATTCATAAAACAAAAACGAAAATATTTCATTAAGATAAACATATGAATTAGAAATGTTCTTCTACATCTGAGTGTGAATAAATGTCGGTTGGCCACTGCAGAATGTCTTCATAAACATTTTGGAAAACGTCAATCTGGTTATCATTATCCTCCGAGCAGCTGAGTCAACTCATTTTCAAAATGAATTTAAAAAAAATTGTGTATTAAGTATTTTAAAGTTTCTCCTGAAGCGGTGTTCTCTATTCGGTTTTTTTTTTTAATAATGGCAAAATAAAAAAATTTTGTATAATTGACCACATAGTCAAAACTTGCCTCTCATTGTAAAAGTTTGGAAAGCAAGGTTTGTTTCTACACGCAGAGAAAAAACATGTTTAAATATGGTCACCTCCAACAAAAAATTTTTAGACAAAATTTTAAACATATTATGTTTAAATCGAACCATATTATTGTCACCGACAACCATATTATTGTTTAATTAGGCCTTCATCAAGAAGATACAACCATATTATGGATGCCTCTAAACATGTTGTGGTTAAATATGACAATAATTTGTTTTTAAATTAACAATAGTATTTTCCTCTTCTCCAAGAGCAACATGCTATAGTGAAAACATGCTCGGAGACAACCATAATATGGTTGTGCCTTCTTGATGGAGTACACATTTAACCATAATATGGTTGTCGGTGATAATAATATGGGTAAATTAACCATAATATGTTTACAATTTTCTTTAAAAATAGTTTTGTTGGAGGTGACCATATTTAAACATAGTTTTTCTCTAGGTTTATTGCTAACTAAAACACACATAATCAATAGGGAGATGAGTCACTGATCCTTTTTGAGTTTTTTGTTTTGGGTCAAATTGACGATTTAAAATGGCCAAAATATCTTTGATAGGGCCAAAAAATGTTTCATATATTTGATTATTTTATATGTACCCATCCAGCAAAATACTCTCAGATATCTGAAAGATGTCGGGCTATTTTGCTGGCTGGATACTTAAATAAAACCAATAGTAAAACCTAGTAATATAGTTTTTATTTTATTAAGAACACAACCAAAAATTCACATTGTTTAAAATCATTTTTGTTCATTTTTGTTTCATTTTAACCCAGCCATCAAAACAGTCCGTAGTCTTGAAGATATCTACAATAAACGTTGATTTTACACAAACATGTTTTATGTCTTTCTAAATCACAGATCAAACCGCTTGTGTGGTTTATTAAGCCCCATTGTAAAATGTATTGAACGATTTAAAGTAGTTAGTTGAATTTTATCCTGAAAGGGCCAACATAGATTTCCACAGCGCCATCAAACATTCAAAAGTACCCCAAATGGCATAATTGTGCCAGATTTTGCATCACTGAGATGAGCTCTTTTCGAAATTCATTTTAAGAAGACATCTGTTTTGCACCGCTATGGAAGAGCTATATAACCTCTGATTTTCACAGTATATCGGTCTATATGTGTACCTCCAAAAACAGCAAAAAACTCAATTTCCAAAAATTATTACCTCGGTTCTTTCCTAAATAAACAATTCAATTATAATCGTTTTTCGTCTTTAATTTATTTTTCAGATATTTTGAAAACACTCAATTTATTTATTTTTTGTAAAATTAACGTTTTACTTGCTTTATTTTCCTTTTATAAAGATTATTTTTTTTGAGAATTAAATTTTTTTTTCAAAATTAGCATAAGACAATTTCGACTTTATAATCATTATTTAATTGTTTTATCTATTTGCATGCCTAAACATTATTGAAAATAATTTATGTACACATATGTTTAAACTTAATTATTTAAACATTAATTTTGCATTATAATTATTCATTATAAACTCTTCTTTAATTAAATAAATATGCAAAAATCTTAAAATCTCATTTTCTTTTGTATTGCTTGCTTTGCACAGTGGAGTTAAATGTTTTAAAATCTATAATCTAAGATTAAAGAAAAATAATTTTTTGACTAACTATTAGACATCTGTGTTAGTTCATTTAAATATGTTTTTACACACTCGTTTTTTTTTCAAGTGAAAATTTGAGTTCATTCGAAACTTACAAAAGTATGATTTACCAAAACGTGCATGAATTCCCTTATTTATCTTCTAGTACTCGTTGTTGTTTTGATCTCTCACATTTTCACAATAGTTTTGGTTAGTTTTCGAATTCTGTCTTGAAAACGAGTGAATTCATGCAGACGTCTAGTAACCACAATACTGAAATACAAAAGGAGTTATTAATTCATTATTTACAATTTTTGTATTTGGATTTTGAATTTAAATTAATTTTTAAAATTTTGGTGTTGTGCCAAATTCTGTTATGTGAAAAAAGTTTATAAATGTGCACAGAGAACTCTGGAAGGCTTATGGTCGGCGGGACCATTGACTATGCTAGCTCTCCTCGTCCAGGGTTGGTTCTTGAACACACCAATCTAACCCACACTACAAAATTTATTTTAGAATCCCTTTATAAATTTCATTACCAATTAATAATCAAAACTGCGAATAAAAACGAAACGCTAACTAATCTATGGAAATAACAAAAATAGACGACAGAATGCTGAAATAGAGATATGTTTTAAACGGGCAGATGTTCACCCGCGAGCTCTTAACCCACCCAATCATGTTCCACATAGCGCAAAAAGATTTCCTTGGAACCCTGACTACAAGGTTATCCTGACATAACCCTTAGAAAAACCGTAACCGTTTTAGCTTGAAATAATACAATTCATTACTGTTCATATTCTCTCTTCAATTATTCATACTAATTTTTTAACACAACTTTCTTTTTACAAAACTAAATTACATTGAAATAAATTTTATAAATTTTTTAGGATGTAAAAGAAAACAATATTGTATATTTATTGATGTTCTATTGTCTTACAGTGTTTTTTGGTTTTCCTTTAATTTAATTGTGCTTTTTCTCGAATTACTAACCACTGTTACCACAGAAAATACTAATAAAACATGAAATAAAAAGATCAAACTTACGTATTAGGGAGATCGAACGGTTATTATTCGACAGATTTTAACCGGTAATTTTTGCTTTGCCCAAGTCGGTTATTTTAAAATGCCCATTTTTCGAATATCGAATAAACCGGTTATTTTGGTATAACAAACCGGTTATTTTAATAATGTGTAATTAATATACATTTTCCTTACTCCAACACCAACAAATTAAAACTCATTCAAAATAAATTTGGGAGAATATTTCAAATAATAACTATTAAATTCCTATAATTTATTTGCTTTTGTAAATCGTTTGTATAGATCAAATATCATTCAACAGTTTCTAAATTACATTAAACAAATATCTTCTTACAGATAAAGTTTAGTAAATCAATACAAAATTGTTGAAAACTAAGTTAAAGTTTGATCAATTTACTGGTTCCACTTTTCTTGGATTTTATCGTCAAATATTTGTTAGGTCTGATCTAAGTCACATCTACATATGTATTTTGTTGGTTCCTTACCTTTGCAAATTGTTTTGTTTTTATTCAAATTAACGTTGTATTACAAAAACTTATTTGATTTTTGTGTTATGTATTCGAATTAAAACCGGTTAACCGGTTATTTAAAAATGCTTAATAGAAAACCGGGGTTTTTAAAATAGCAACTATTCGTAATATTCGAAAACCGGTTATTGAAAAAAGTCGAATAATCGATCTCCCTATTGCGTATACACTGCGTGATAAAACCCTTCCAACGATGCGGGTGTAAACGAGATTTTGTGGAGTTTACAATTTATAAAATAATTCATTGAACTGTTGATTTTGAAGGTTTACCTCTCCTATTTATATATACTTTTTATTCTATTTTACACCTTCTTAAGTATTTTTTTTTTTTTTTTTTTTTTTTTTTTCAAAACACCATACTTCGAGATTTTAATTTTTGTGTTTTTTTTATTTCAAAATTTAATTTGTTTTGTTTCTATATTGCTTTTCACTTTCCTTTACTTTTATTTTCTTTAATAATGGGTACGTTCATAAATGCATCACTGCGCTGCATCAGTGATTTCAAATGTGTGTATATATTTGAATGAAGTAGATATGGACCAAAAAATTGTCAAATACTCCACAAAAATAATAGTCGCACTATAAAAAAAATTATAATTACATTTTTATCTGCAATAAAAAAAGTTTGCTTTTCTGATGCAGCGCAGTGATGCCAAACTTATGGCAAAGCCATCCAATATATTTTTACTTGATACTCTTTCGTTTTAGTATAAATTATGTAAATATTTAATTTTAATAGACATTTTATTTAACCTCAAAAATACCGAAATTATTATTACGATTATTCTTTTTTGGATTTTTTGCATCTATATAGTTCATCACTTTACAAAATTTAAACCGAGCCACTGTGCAATGTTTTTTTTAAGTTTTTCTTTTCTTTTAATATTATTTTCCCGATTTTTTTTTCTTAGATTAAACTCATCAACATACCGCGCTTGAAATACTTATTTCTGTTGATTTTTTAAATTCCTTAATAATAATTTTTTCTTTGCTGGGTTTTATTTTGTCTTTCCAGTTTTTACGAAAATTTAACTTCAATTTTGCAACTTAAATCTTCTTGAGTTGTCGAACACATTTACCATATTAATGACGAGTTATTAAAATGAGATCACCAATCTACTTAAAATTTCTTTTAACTTCCAAGCTTCCAATGATTCCAATGTAATTAATCCTAACAAGGAGAACGTTTTTGGATTTTTTTTTTTAAACAAATGAGACAAAAATGATTCTAGTTTCAGCCTAACCGCTTCTAGCAAATATAATAGGAAGAAAATGTAACAAGACTATAATACCGAATATGTCCGCCGCGAAGGTATACTACTTTGTTTGGCGGCGTAAATGGTCTTGTGGAAGACGCTCTTGTATCAACTGAATCATAAATGGAAACAAATGCAAACCCTTGTGCAAAATTGTGGCCAAAGGGTTGAGGTTGATGGATTGTTTTCAACCCTTTCTTGAGCAGCAATATTGTTTTCAGCCGATCTTGCAGTACGTTGTGGTCCATGCTTGGGCCTATCACCTACAGACCCTCTTTCTTCAAAATCATTCACTTCACGATAAATAGTGCGTTTTGTTGGCACGTTGTTTCTCCCAAAAATTTCACGTAACTTTCTCATCGTCACAGTAATCGATGATTGATTTTGATAAAATGTATATTTTAACGATTAAAACACGCTGGTTTATCGAATATATTTCCATAATAAATTTGCCACGTGTCTACTCCACGACTGCCAAATCTGAACTGTCAAGACTAATTTTTACCAAAATGGCGAAAAAAAAACAAAGTAGTATACCTTCCCGGCGGACACCCTGTACTTTTATCAAAAGCTTCCTTTCTTTACAATGTACATTTGGTTTTATGTAATTTTGTGTTTGCTTTATAATGTTTTTTTTTATTATTCCTACTACACTAAATCCCGCGAAGCTTTTTGCTTGTCTGCAGGAGACCAGAGTCTCTGGCGGGAATCGAACCCGCAACCCCGGTACTAATAGGCTAGCTCACTACCAGCTAGCCTACCGGGGCTGAATTTTTATAAATATATGCTTTTTAATAGGGATTAATAGGTACTTATTTTCAAAGGTACCTTTTTTTAAAGCTACACTCACAATATTATTACAGTACTTTAAAAAATATTTTGTAATTTTGTTGTTGGTTCCTACCAGTGATGCCAATAGTAGGGAATTTTCCCTTTTTGTAGGGATTTTTTCGGAAAATTTACGGCGCACAGTGGCGCCATTTGAGTTTTTTCGTTGCAAAAATCATATCTTTTGAACCGAATAAGATAATTGAACAGTTTAAACAGCATATGATAGATAACTGTTCAGCCTATGAAATGAGCGTTTGGAAAGGGTGCTACGCTTTGTAGGGGCCTACTTATGGGTTATCAAAGTTAAAATTAGTAGAAAAATCAATTTTATGGTAACTAAAAAAAATAATTTTTACATTTTTAGATTGTTTTTATTTTTTTTTTTTAGGGTTTTATGTTTTAAATTATTACCCAACAAATTAAAAAAAAAATAATTTTTTTTTTTTAAATTTATTTTTTCAATTTTCTGTAAAATATTCATCACAATTCGTAAGAGAAGGTATATCTAAAAGACTAACCATTTCTAAACTATAATTATTTTGTAACTCTATTCGTGACTTCACATGCCGCAGGGAAGAAATAAGTGGATCGGAAGATGCTGCCAACATGTTGAAGAGGTCCTTATTTTGCCTTAAGGCCTAACTATAATGTGCTTAATGAACCTTAAGCAAATGTGCGAATACACACAATCAAATGTATACAACTATAATGTACTTAAGACACTTTTCGTTAAGTTTCGTCAAGTGTTATTTGCTTAAGGAAAGTGCGGTCAATTTCGCTCTTCCTTAAGCAAATGACACATAATAGATACATATAATTGTTTACAATTAAAAGATGCAACCGCAACTTTAAAAATTAATAAAAGATAAACATATTTTTACTTGTTTATGGTAATATATTTATAACTTTTACAAATTAAATGACATTTTGTCAAAAATATTACATTTTAAAGAAATAAAAACGAAAATATTTTTCCAAAAGTACAAATGTTTGCAACTAAGTGTAGAAAGTCTTTAAGCTCAATAAGTACAATATAGCCACCTAAAAGTCTTCAGTAATTTATTTAAGCATTTGACATGCTTTTCGTTGAATTTTGACACTAGCTTAAGTTTGGTTAATCACATTATAGTTAGGCCTTTACCCTTGATGCTTTGAATGTGTTCTGCAATCTATATTTTTTTATAAAATTTGTTAAGAGACTCCTGTGCTTCTTCAAAAAGCTCTCCAATTGGCAAAGACTGGTACTCAATTATATCTTTGCCATGCGCCAATATTTTATGGACGGTCGGGGTCAACTTCTTCTGTGGATACATTTCTGCTAAAAGAGATGCAGTTTTCGACGCATATTCTCCATATTTTGTAGAATTTACATTTTCTTTGCAGTTTAAAACATCCAAGATCGTTCCCAATCTTTTCACGATTTGATTGTCAATTCCAATGATTCTAGTTACTGCCTCATCATTTTCAAAAAATCTCTTAGAAGTGTTTCCATCGTTTGAATTACCGTATCCGTGCTTGGGACAGTCTACTTTTAGTCCAACTTGTTTAAAAAAAGCATCCTGTATTTGCTTCTTTCTGATCTTTTCCTTATCCTTTATTGATGTATTTTCATCGAAGTTTTCCTCCTCTTGTGGTAGGGTATATGCCAGTTTTAGCAAGAATTCCATACACCTTATCCTTGCGTGCAATGGTGACATTCCATATTCGTAATTCTCCTCATTTGTAGAATCGTTTAAATTACCAAAGTTCTTCTGACAAAAAATAATATAAAATCGATAAAAAAAATATAAAAATAATACGAAAAAAGGGGTTTAGATAGGTTTTTGCTAAATTTTTACCTCCAATATAATTCTGTCTATGATAACTAATTGAAATATATTATAATTAAGCAGAAAAAGATACTAATCTTAAACTCTTTACAACTAATTATATAAAATTGAGATGTAACATATTATATATGAAATAAATTGATTAGAATTGAAAAAAGTTCTTCTGACTCTTTTTGCAAATCGGGCATGACATTGTTGAGGTTGTTCCTGTCAGTTCGTTTACGACTTTTCCGTCAACCATGGTCAGGTGGAACTCGTAATTGCATTCAATATATTTTCCTTCTCCAATTTGCAGCTTTGTAGGCTTAATCTTGCTTATTTGTTCTTCAATGTCCTTCACCGTAGTCCTTATGAGTTCTGCCGATTCCCTTGCAAACTGAAACATTATTGGTCGGCAATAATGCACTGATGACGGACGTGGATTTTTCCAGTGTAGGGAATCATCCGATTTTAGCCGCAAAGGAACAACAGATGCCATAAGCATATTTCCGTCCGATATTGTAGCGTCATCGAAAGATATCCTTTGCTTATAAACGCTTTGTCCGGATGATCCATCGCAGCCCCATTTGCTGATCAATGTCAACTTCTCAGGAAGAATTTTCACTTCCGTGAAAAACTTTGGTGTGGTTGACTTTCTAAACAGTTCAAATAATTTTAAATTGTTCAACGCCATGTTTTCAGTACTTAAATTGTTTAATGGTTTCAGTAATTGTTGCGCCAACTTTCAGGCGTAGACTAATCCAGGCATTATGCTTATTTTGCAATATATAGGCTTATGCTACCATGCCTAAAAATTTACCTGTTCCCTGCATACATATGGATTTAGGCTAAATAATGTAATTTTGATATTATGCACGTGTCCAAATAAGATTTGTGCCTACCTGTAGGGACCATAAGTCAATATTGTTCCTGACCATTTGTACGCCAAAGTATTGTTTATGTGAGGTACGTACCTGCTAATTTCAATGAGTAGTTTTTTTCAAACTATTAGATCAAACTACTGTCAGTCAAAACATATAAGGGATGGACGCCATACAATTTCTGCAACCATGTCTTTTTGAACTTTTTTACCTCTAGAAGCCAAACGGGCACGTACGGGCAGATAAAACCTTTTGAATTATGTAAAGAAATAATCAAAGAACAGGTTTTGCACGTATGGCAAATATAGAAAAATATAGTTTTTTTTTATTTTCCGTCAAAGTTGAAAAATAGTGAAAAAACGGATAGTTTTTAAATAGTGATTTACCAGGAGAAACACAAAGCAAACAGTTAATTTTTTTTTTATCATTATACATTTAATAAATACATCAATCAATACAAATAAAAAATAAGGCGATTCGTTACCTATTTTTCGTGATATTACACCTGAAATCGCAACAAATTGACTAAAAATTGTGTGTTTTTTTGAAAACCGAAAGTCGGTCAACTTTGAACGGTTATATCTTCTAAACTAAAAATGTGATATTATTAAGAGTGGCATATTTGAAATCGTTGAAAAGTTTCCTATAACATGGGTTTATTCAAAACTTCGTCGGCACTCATGAAAATTTTGATTTTTGCAACCTCGCTTGCTCTACGGGCGCCACTGTGCGGCGTAGGGAAAAAAGACAGATATTTTATTTTAAGGCATTGTGTTAAAATACGTAAATATTCGTATTATTTTTATTTAAAAATTAAAATTTTTCATATACCATAGCATTTAGATACATATGTAGTATTTTACTAAGAGCCCTAATAGCCTGGCAATCTTCAACAAGTGCCACAATCATGTACGTATATATTAGGGGAGCCGAATATTTGGGTTCACATTTGCGAACTAATCGCTTATTTTTGTTATTTGCATTTGCTCTCACATTCGCTAAAAATATATGCGAATATTAAAGGAGAATGTTTAATGAATGAAACAAAGAGAAATAAAGTCATACAATTTGGAATTTTTAAAAAATTTTAATGAAAACTTTTAAGCATGTGGAAGGATATATATATTTAAAAGGAATTTTTTTTAAAATTTTGAAATAAAGATTTTTTTTATTCAACAAAGCATTCCCTTTTATTTGGTACCGAGTTTGGTAAAAAATATAAGATACTTATATTCATAAAAAAAGTATTCTTGAAAAAGGTTAAGTCCTTTAAAAATGACAAAAGATGAGGAGATGAAAATCAAACACGCAGTTTGACTTAGTTTTGACTCTAGATTGAAGGATATACAGTGGCGTTTCTGCCAAATTAAATTATTAAATTAAATTAAATTTGTCACACAGTATTTTTTTTTAATTGAATTTTTACACGTGTGAGAATGTTTATTTTAGTTTTTTCTTGATGTTAATAAATGCTTTTTTTTAATAAATGTTAATAAATCCCTTAATTATAATATTTACGAAATGTTAACAGAGTATGTATTTGTTTGCCTGAAGCTAAAACCATTACATTTTAACGTAGGGAATAGTGTAGGGATAATTTTTTTGTCTGTGGGGAAAAAGAGGGACACGTAGGGATTTTTTTGAAATTTCTCCTGGCATCACTGGTTCCTACAGAAATTCACATTGCGTTTCAAAATTTCAAACGCTGCATAGCTTGTGTCGTTGAAAATTTTAAGACGGTACATGAATTTCTGTTGAAAGCAACAACAAAATTACAAAATATTTATGACATTGTTTGTGCTTTCAATGTTACTAGTATTGGCCAGCAGTCGACACAATCGACTGCAATCTAGAAATAACTTATTTGTACCATTATTTCTAATATTTATTTAATGTTAAAAAACATATCGCACTTGATTATAAAGAGAGTATTAACTAAAAATGTAATAATTCTTAGTAGAGCAGAACAATTTTTAATTTTATGAGGCATATTTCTTTTAGGCATATGAAATTTAGTGACAATTTTTCTAAAAATGTATATATAACATAAGTTCCCTAATCTCAATGTTTATAACAAAGCCTTTTATATATTTTCCATTTATATTTGTTTCGTTGGTGAATTATGTTGTTATAACCTCTCTATATATAAATTTTTTGTAAAAACATGATTATCATATAACAAATGACCATGATCGGTAGTGTCTGTTATATAAAATCGCAGCCCATCAAAAGATCGCATTTTATTTAAAAAAAAAATACAATAAACACATTCTTTACAATGTAACCATATTAATAATGTAACAATAACATTAAAATTATTCATAAGTGCAAAATTTAAGAAATCAACGGTAACATTTAAAAACAACAACTCTTCCAAAAAGAAAACAAAATATTTAAAATTGTCTTTCTCTTTTTTATTTCTTAATCTCTACTGTTCTCCAATTTAATGCATAGCAGAAAACTCTGCATGTTGTTGTTTTTTTTACTATGTAAACACAAAAACAAAGCATACTGCTTCTGTTCTGTGTTTACATTGTTTTTGCTCACACGTATGTGAATTGTTTCAATATATTAGTACCACTTTCTAACGCGTATAACTCGTGAAATACTGAACCGATTTTAACAAAATTTAAATTAGCAGAATCTCCCAAAAAATATCTTTTGAATGATATATCATTTGTTAAAATACAATATATAGTTAAGGCGTAAAAGGGATCCTAAGAAAACCACCTGCCTATTAATATATATGATTCTTTGGCGTTGCGCTGCGTTTTATACGATTAGGGCCTTAAATTATTTGCTGATCATAAAGAGGGTATCTATTCAAAATTGCACACGGAAAAAATTATCACTAGTTTTTTATATATTGCTGGAAAAGTAATGTGATAATTGAATCAATTATTTTTTTAGTTGAAAGAAAATTAAAAATTTAATTTTGATTTAATTAACATTTTAGTTGTTTTGAAATAAATTTTTAATTAAAATATTAATTAAATATCAAAAATTCTTAATTGATTTTTTCTTTTAAAATAAAATAATTTAAACTTGTAGAATTGTTATTGGGAATTGCCAAATCCTGAGCAATATTTAATTAAATCAATAAACACATTGTTTGATACGACAAAGTTTTTTGATCATTGATCAAAAAAAAATATTCACAATTTTACAACTTTTTGTAATCAATATAATCATTTTGGTAATAGGTGCAATATCAACAAATTGTTTGTTTGAGTCTACGAAGTTGTTATGAATTTTGTGATTAGAGACAATTTTTAATTTTTTCTGTGTATGTGTATGCATGTTTATAAAATAAAAGAAAAATATGGGCATTTCCATTGTGACGTGTCGTGATATTTGTACGACAAAATGTAAAAAAATTAGGTGAAGAAGTCAAATTTGTATTAACAAAGTAATAAAGCAGCACTGTATTCAGAATTTACAACAACCAACCCTAAGGATATGAAGATATAAGCAAAAATTGACCAAGACTTTTTGTATAAAACCTTTTTTTCAATAAATTTCGACTTATAAAGATTTATTTTCCAAGTTACCAAATTTAAAAATCTTTGCTCGTTTAAGGTACATTATGGAAATTATCAGCGAAAGGTATACCTTTTGTAATGTAACGCCAGAAAGCAAATAAGATTGTATTTTAGGACCATGTTGTTCAAAAGTTATCCCTTTTGCAGCTTAATTTAGACCTAGTTGCGCTTTACACAACATATAAAAAAGTAAATTATACCTATTCAATTTGTGATAAACGATTTAATTACTTCGAGCGTTACGTTACAAAAAGGAGACTTTTCGCTGGAACTTCCCATAAAATGTTTAAAAAATGTTTGTGTACTGTTGTTTTGCTTCGCAAGGACTGTTGTGTTTTTTTACTCCTCTTTCGATACTAAAGTAAACTTTAGCATCTGATACGTATTTTTAAGCTGAAATGCATCGTGTTAATTCACACCAGTCAACTAAATTTTGCACTTAACAAATCAGAAATTCAAATTTTTAGTAAAAAACTTGACAGAAATGTTGGTTGTTGGGGAGAAGAAGTTAAGTCTCGAAAAAAAAAGAACAATAAAAATAATTAACATCTTTTTACTTGAATAAAAAACACACCCATTTATTGCAGTAAATGTGTCTACAAAATTTGATTAAATGTGTGTATGCAAGTATATCTAAAATCCTTAAAATACAATTTTTCTAATTTCACGTGTTAGCTAAGTCTGTATGTCGGTCGGTCGGTCGGTATGTCTGTCAACCAGCTTTTGAGTTTATATTGTCAAGTGTATAAATTTAATTATAGACAATTTATTATTGTACGTGTAAAATTGAAATTTTATTGAATCAACCTACATATTGAGGTGTGTGTGCATGTGTGTGTGTGTGTGTGTTTACACAAATACACCCTTATATAATTTTACAAAGTCCCATACATTTCCACGTATGCGTATGTACTGCACTACAGGTGAAATATTTTTTTTTTTGTGTACTTTTTTATCGATTATCTTTATTTAACGTTCGTACATGGATGTGCAAGAGCATTTATGTACGAGTACATATGAACTTCACGTATGAATATTGCAGAACTTTTTTTGTACAATATATAAATGTATTTATGTATATAAACTAGGGTATTCATTAATTGCTGCCCGATTAACTGATCGGTTAATTTAAAATTGGCTATTTTCGATTAAACCGGTTAAAATCAGTTGATTAACCGACGTAACGAAATTTTTTAATTTTTTGTAGTATTATAAAATATTTTTTTGTGTTTTTAATTATCTGCTTCGTCTCATATGCAAAAGGTATGTGCTTAGAAAATAGTTTTCAATACAAACAAAGAAATTGTTCAGTGATTTTCGTTTTAAATTAGTGTTTGCTGTCAACAGCTTTTCGCTTCATGTTATTTTTATGTGTATGTGTTTAGTAATTTGTTTCTTCTCATATTAACATTTTAACAGAATTAACCGAAGCAATTAGAAGTGTTAAAAATTTAAGAATTAAAACAGGTCAAGAATTGCATAATGGAAGATTTTATACGTTTAGAGAAATCCAGGAAAAGGACTGAGAAATTAGATATTCTGTATTATGGGTTGCTTTCGATTTCTCCAACATCAACGATAAGTGAAAGAATTTTGCCAAGTCAAGTTTTATCAAAACCAAAGAAAATAATCGCTTAAATCCTAAACATTTAAACCAAATTATTATTCTAATGGCCAATTTTCAGGATTGACATTAAAACACATTTATGTTTAAAATCGTTTTAAATACAAAATTCTCTTCTTCACTAAACACTTAAATGAAACTTAAGTCACCGATGTGGTACATTTAAATTCAACTTAAGTTTCCATTGGATTAACTTAGCAAGGTGGCCTCAATATCACAACAATACAAAAACAATAGTCAAACTAATAAGAACCAGCTGTTTTCTGAGACCACCTTGTAAATAATTAAGGCCCAACCATAATATGGATGTGGCCGCTTAAGTCAACTTAAGCAACTGTGCGAATACATATAAAACATATGTGGCCAACTATAATGTACTTAATGAAACTTTTCGTTAAGTTTCGTCAAATGTCATTTGCTTAAGCAAAGTGCCAAACTGAACGCACATTCCGTACGGAATCAGCTGTTTGTGTGTTGTTACAAAAAATAAAATAAATTGCAACGGATAAAGAAAAATAAGAATATAGAAAAAGAGGAATTGTACATATTTTAATTTTGTAAATATTTTTTATTAAAAAGTGTGCAGAACAATCACCAATTTTTTCTTTTTAAAACTTTGCTGGCAAATTAAATAAAACATAAAATAAACAAATACAGGGCTGTAATTTTTGGTACTTCTTTATTAGAAATACTCGCAAGAAACCAAAATATTGCACAAATATGCAACATGGATCTTAAGTTTATGTAAGTACATTATGGCCACCTTAAAGTCTCTTCTAATTTTCTTATGCATTTGACTGACTTTTCGTTAATTTTTGACAGTACTTTAAGCTAACTTGTGCATATTATGGTTGGGCCTTTACACTTTTTTATGATATTTTTTTGTATTTAGTAGTGCTACCATACTTTTATCTTAATTAAATAAGACTTTTCATATAAAACTCAAAAAATCAATCTGTAATTAAATAGGATTTAAGTTTTTATGAAAATTAACATAATATAGATTTAAATACTATCCTGAAAATTGGGCATAAAAGATTATTTTTAAGGTCTCCTTAAACTATTGAAATAACTAATAAAATTATTTAACAGTTTATTTTTTAATTACTACATAATATTTATGTATTAATTAAAAAATATTTTTTACATATTTATGAATTATCTTTTGTTTGCTCGTCTTAGTTCAAGAATTGTTATGTAACTGTTTTTTTGCTAATAAACTCCAAATAATAAAAGATTAATTCGTTTTTATTTATTGAAATTATTTAATTTATAAAAAAAAACTTTATTAATCGTTTAACAGATCAATTACAAAATTTACTGATTATTACCCGATTAAACCAAAACTTCGGTTAATTAATCGAGCGATTAACCGATTAATGCAAAAGACCGATTAAATGAATACCCTAATATAAACACAAATACACAATTGCATATACTATAAACATACACACATATTTCAAATTAAACACGTAGACAAATAAATTTCAAATTATTTTCCTATAATTTTTCGTTAAAAATTAAATTGGAAAATATTATTTTATAGTATTCCTTGAGTTAACAGCTATTTGAAATTTAAAAATCGATTAAAATCCTTTTAAAAAGGAAAGGAAGAATAAATATGAAATAACATTTTATTCAACATTAAAGACTTTCTTCTATTTAATATTTAAGCAAAATAAATGCATAACAATGTTGGTAATATCTGATCAACTGCCGAAATTTTTCGGGAGCAACTGATGAGACCAACTAAAATGTATGCTATTTCATCAGTCAGGGTAATTTGCTTCCTACGTAGCCAATTAAAGCTTCACAAAAGACTCTCTGGGTCGGATTGATTATGGCCTTCTACATATTTTTCTACTGTTACTCTATTTTAAATACTTATTTCAAATATTTTGAATTAAATACTGGGCGCTAGTTCTGGCAGTCGTGATCGAATACTTTTTCGAATCGAAAGTAATTTTGTTTCGAATTGTTTCAGTCGATACTGAACGAATTGCAATAATTTTTTCAGTTTTGTGAAAACTCAAATAAATGCTTTACAACACTGAAAAACAAATTTCGATTCGTTCAGTATCGACTGAAAGAATTAGAAATAAAATTTCCTTCGAATCGAAAAAGTTGTTCGACAACTGCCAGAATTAAGCGATTTCTTTAATTCTGATAAAACTTGACTTGAAAATTTTTTCACTTATCGTAGATGTTGGAGAAATCGAATGCAACCCATAATACAGAATATCGAATTTCTCAGTCCTTTTCCTGGATTTCTCAAAACGTATAAAATCTTCCATTATATTGTTAGAGTCCTGGCTTCATTTTTTAAAATTTTTAACCCTTCTAATTGTTTCGGTTAATTCTATTAAAAGATTGATATGTGAAGATATGAGAAGAAACAAATAACTAAACACAAACGTATAAAAAGTACGTGAAGCAAAAAGCTGTTGCCAGCAAACACTTATTTTAAATGAAGATCACTGAACACTTTCTTTGGTTGTATGAAAAAATATTTTCTAAACACATACGTTTTTTATATGAGACGAATCAAATAATTAAAACTCAAAACTATATGTTATAATACTACAAAAAAATTAAAAATTTTGTTACGTCGGGTAATCGGTTAATAGACTGAAATTAACGGGCTTAATCGAAAATAGCCAATTTTAAATTAACCGATGAGTCAATCGGGTAGTAATTAATCGGTTAACCGATTAACGGTTGAATGAATACCGAATGAATACCCTAGTACATACCTTCAACAGAATATTCCATAACTAAAATCTTGTTTCACTTTGGATTAAATGCAACTGATTTGCAATTGAAAATGATCGCCCTTATTAGGGTTACTTTAACCCCTTATAAGATGGCTTTAAGAGGTGATAAACAAATTAATTCTTGAATTCGATACGTGGGGGGCGGGGGTTGCCTACAAGTCGTTATCAGTGGCTCCTGAAAATGATGTCATGAGTTTTGTCCCGCTAGCATGTTCTAGCCGAATCACCGTGGACTTTAGGATTTTTGCCTGAAGATGAGGACTCAATTCTGTTTGAACACTTAATCAAAGTTTTGATTGAAATAAAACAAATTTTTAGGAAAGTTGTATTGTACGCCAATAATATTATTTCGACCTCATTCCCTACAACATACTAAATTTTATTTAGAAATATCGCCACAACCAATTAAATTTTCCGTCAATTATATCACTATTAAATTTGTATTACCAAATATATTGAAAAAATACATCGTATCTACTTTATCATAGTAACATTATTTATTTCACACTGGCATAGAATAAAAAAACAACGAATCCTGGACACATTTTAAATCCACTCAATATTGAAATTCTCAATTTATTTAACGTATTTTTATGTCCATAAGTATCTTTTGTGTTCGTTTTTCTCTTTAATCCTCATGAAAAAAAAAACTATAAAATTAAATTGACCTTTTTTCGTGTTTTTGAAAACTTTTCATATTGTTAAAAGGCATTAAATAATATTGAATTTTTTGTCATCAATGGATTATCCTCTCACTTTTTTTTTCTTTTTTGCTGTAACTTAAATTTTATGCATTGTTATAAATTTGTAGGTTTTTTGCTTTTTCTGAGAAAAAAAATGCATTTATATGCAACAAACAAAAGAATGAACTCACAACAGGGATATCAATGTACGCTGTGATATACATATATTTGTACATGTGTTTGGGTGGCTTTAACAAAAATGCATCCTTTTATATTTTTTTGTTAATAAAGGATACAGCAAACACGTCTATAGACAACCAAAAACTTAAATAATAAAAAATGATATTCCAACCACACTCATAACAGACCACAAAAGCTTTAGTCATCTTCAGTAATGTCATCATAAATGACCAAAAATATTGTAATATTTGGTTGTTGGATCGCACAGCCTTCTTTTTTAGGAAAAAAACAAATAAAGCATGTTGAACGAAAGTCGCTCAGTGTTTTCTTTTAAATCGCTCAAAGCGGTTGCTTGATTCGTAACGAGAATGCTCAACAGAAGTGTTAAATTGTTCCCAATAAAACAAAAAATTTTACATTCGTAAAATCTTTTCGATGTCCATTGTTGGACGCTTTAAAAAACATGTGACATCATCCTGTAAGAAATATTTTTAATAAAAATTCCCATTCAACCAACTAGAGCCCAAAATATTGTAACCATAGATCGAAGTTGTCGTTAACGTTTTCAGATGGGTTAATTTCATAAGAGCTCAACGAAGAGTTTATTTTAACTCAAATGTAACAATTTTGCCTCAAGTGGGACAAAAATGAGCTGAACAGAATATTACAAAATGTTTTGGATTTTAAATTGATTATTAAAGATACAGCAAAAGCTACGATCATCCTGCTAAAAAATTTTTAAATCTCATTAAATCGAAGGTTGAATGTCTTATTAAAATATTTTGCAAAAATTGGATGGAGAGTTCTCCGACGGCCTACTTAATTGTACGCTGAAGTCATTATTTAAATTTTTTTTTAGAAAGTGGATATACAGCACCAGTTGCGGCGTTTGATTTCTAATCGTATTATAGCTGTCCATTAGTTTGAAGAAGGAAAATTCAACTGATCCAAATAATCTTCATCCAAATGCACGATTATGTTTGCACACTGATCTACGAAACTTTAAAAAATTTTAGACAATATTTTATGTATACATATTTTTTTTAACTTAAATGCTAAAATTTTAAAAATTTCCCACATTTTCGAGTCTTCCTACTTTTACTATTAACCCTTTAAATTGTACAATCTTGCTACTTGAATTGTACTTTTTTTTAAACAGAATTACACAAATAACCCTTAAACTGAAATAATCTAAATTTTTCCCTATAAAAAATTGCCAAGGCATTTATAGAGCTATGACTAGCATCCAATTCATACGATGATTTATACGGCGTCACTTTTTCGACGTCTGTTTTGTTTGGTGGCGAACGGTGTCGAGAAGATTGAGGGGTAAACAAACAGTCTCGGCTTGTGTGTTGCATATTTTTTTTATATTCCTCTTTAAACTAACTTCTTGTTTCTTGTTACGTTTTATTCCTTTCTTTACTTTGAAGTACCAGCCTGAAAATTAAAAAAAAGACATGCAACTAAAAATCATCGTATGAACGCAAATGATTTTGGAAGTAAACGCAAAAAGGAATTCAGAAAGCTGTAGTATCTTCGTTGTATATTAATAGAACAAAATAATTGAAAGTACTGCGATTGTGCAGACTTAATGATTGTTTCCAGTCTCTTTAAGTATTTCATTAGTTTGTATTAATACGCTTCAATCCAGCTTAATTTTAAAAAAAGAACAAATTTATTCACAGCAATCCAAAGTGAAGAAGAAAAACAATTTACATGCGTCCATCTTTGTGCATACACCTACGGATAAAAACACAAAGCGTGCTGACGACTACAGGCATCTACTTTGTGGTAAGACTTTCTCTTCTTTCTTCGCTCTCTCCTAAATACTCAAAAGATGAAGCGTCTAAACCAGTGGTGTCAGTTATGATTGTGTTGGTGCGATTACTCTTGTCTCTTACATTCCCAGCGGGAGAAATCTGCGGTTGCGAGGCCTATTACGAGGCCTAATTAACATACATATTTTGCTATGAAGACTTTAGAGCAATTAATAATAATACAATTATCGAAAAATTTTGAGTTATTGACAGACACAATCAGTTATTATTTAAATAAATTTCATTTGGAACCTGCATTTCGCAGAAACTTTGCTTATTTTTTTTGGAAAATTGAGCACTTGACAATATTTGAAGTCTTTTTACAACCTTATACAATTCTTTCCAATATTTTTTTAAAACCATTGTACAATGCTAAAAACAGAAACAAAGATAATAAATAATAAATATATTATTTCTGTTTACAGGCCTCAAAACAGGCCGTGCGATATTTCCCGCTGAATGAGAGTGTTTTGCAGTAAACAATTATATTTTACGCTCGCAAAATAAAAGAGCGTAAGCGTACATGTGAGTTTTGCTTACACAATTGTGTATGACGCTGACATTCCTGGTCTAAACCGAGACTAACATCTTCTTATTGTGCAAATTGGGTATCATAATACTTTTCACAATCGAAAAGTACTAATAAACATAAATACAATCCTGCCAATTTTGCCAACTCTGGTAAACATATTTTAGGACATGTATTCATACAAGGCAGTGCTGCCACTTTGTTAGTATAACCCGAGTTGCGTGTAATTTTTACTGCCGTGTGTAGAGCGTGGGTAATTTCTTTTAGGTGTAAATCTGGTGTAATTTGAAATTCTTATGCCCAATTTTCATGGGGGCTTTTATGACGTCGCTTTTGCTTTTTGTTCGGTGGCAAACGGTGTAGAGAAGAAAGAGGGGTAAAGAAAAAGTCTCGGCTTGTATTTTTCATGTCGTTTTTTTATATCTCTTTATTCTCCTTCTTACTTTGAAGTGTCAGGTTAAATATAGAGTAAGGCCTCGATTATCCATAACATGCGGGCCGGCAACATTCTGGACTATCAATTTTTTTATGTTTTTTGTATTTAATATTAATATATAATGTTAATATTTAAATAAAATGGGAAAAAAAGTAATTTTATTAGAGGTAATCGTTGCAAAAAAATGTAAATTAATGCCAACAAATTCTTTTTATTTTCCGGTTAATTGATGCTGCCGGTTAGTCTAATTACGTATAATCAAGGCCCTACAGTAAATAAAAAAAGACATGCAACCAAAAATCATCGTATAAACGCAAAAGCTTTTTGGAAGTTGCTTTAAAAGGGAATGAAGAAAAAACGAAGATTTAAAAAAAGCCCCCTTGAAAATAGGGTGTTACTTAAGTTAACCAAATACAATCAAGATTCGATTTCAGTGATGACATTTATTTCATTTGAAATATTGTTGATAAAAAATGCACAGTCTTCTCAACCAAAGTCACGATTTCTTTTTAAGAAAAGACTTTAATCATTAAATATATAATTTCAAAAGTTTGGTAATGAATTTCGCCAGATGGACTTTTAGATTTGGTTATAGATGACTATGATAGTGATTTGAAACCCGACGTTTATTAGAAAGAGTTATTCAAACTAAGAACTAACCTGGGGAAGAGATGTTTTCAATATTACAACATATAAATAAATAAAATTTGCAAAGCTAAGAGAATATTTAGCACCCTTAACAGTTGTAAAATGGAATTTAGAAAGAGACAGTTGTTTAAAACTCTTGGACAAATGTTATTTACTAAATAAAGTATTACCGGGGTTTCTAAGACCATGAATCTTAAAATTGTAAAAAACACAAACAAAATAATTCTAATCGAGGATCAATTAACATTTTAAACTGATTTCTAGCATTTAAGCACCGCGCCTGTCCTTGGCGAACCGCATTGTGAGCGTCCAATTTTGGCTCACTCGTTTTAGCATTTCTGGCAGTATGTCACGAATAACATGCACAATGTTGGCCTTCAAGGCGAATTTTTGCTGGTTTATCAGCATAAACCAGTGACTTTATGTAGCCCCACGGGAAATAACTGCGAGTTGCCACATCGCATAACCTTAAAGACTAATTAACAGGTTATCTTCTCGAAATCAAAATATCGCCTTAATTTTCAAAAAAAAAAAATTTTTGCGCCATTGGCAGGTCGATGACAGATTTTAAAAGTAAATTGGGATAATTTGGTCACTTTGTTCTAGAACGAATCTATTCATTATGATTTGCCAGAGTAAAATGAGAGATGACAGTTCGTTTGACCGCTAACCCTTCATAAGTTCTATCGAGTTGAAAAACACCCATTATAAACAAACGGCAATAAACATTTTGAACTTTCCCTAGTTTCCTCATTAGTTGAACTCATTATTTTAGGTATTTTTTTTTTAATGTTTTATTTGTTTATTAAATGTTAATTTTTTAATTATTTTTAATTAATTATTTTTAATAAAAATAAGAATCTAAATAGTACGACTACTATTGATCTGCTTTAAGGCCGGGTTTTTGAGATGTGGATTAAGCTTAAACTTAGTTTAAGGTAGTCTGAAACTCACATTTTCCCGGAGAAATATTATTTTTTTTCTATTATTTTATTTAAGTCAACATTTAAAGCAAACCTAAGCCCTTCCGTCAAAATTTTGTATACAAACTTTGTAATGGTGGCACAAATCTGTTTTCAGATTAACTAAACCTAGTTTAACTGAGATCTCAAAAACCAAGCCTAAAAGTTTTTTTGTGTTTTTTGTTTCTTTTGTGAATGTATTTTATTCAATAAAACGTTGATTTTATATCAGATGTAATTTCATTGAAATCAGGTAATTTTGCTTCAGCTCAAGTGTAATTTTGAGTTTTGCTGGTGGTAACACTGATACAAGCACACAAGAATTTTAAATTTGTTTTTTTTTTTGTGCTGAAATTACAAAATTTATTGTCATTTTGTTGTTTGCGAAATGTCGCATTGCAAGTGGTATAAAAATGTTCATCCGAACGTTTTTATTGATGTTGTTGTTACTGTTTTTTTGCTGGGGGGTTTTTAAAATTTTTCAAATACCATAAACTGTGGTAAAAGTTTTTTTTTTCGTTTTTAATGCTGGTATTCCAGCCACAATTATAATATTTATTACGAGTTTAACGAATAAAATGAACTTAATCATTGTAGAGGAAAAAAAAGTTTTTCGGAAATATTTCGTGTAAAACTGAATTATAAATGCTTGAAAGTGTGAGATGGTAAAAAAGGGTTACAAAAGTTTTATTTAGAGAAATCCTTAGAAGTGTTTGCATAAAATGTATTTCAATGCTTAAATAGTTAATGAATTAGTTGAAAGATGAAACCGCTTATATAAATATTTATGAGCTTATTGACTAGTTTAAGTGGTGTAATTATGAGGAAAAAGGACATTTTACATTACACAGGCTGCGGAATTATAATTAAAAAAAAAATTCTCAAACTATTATTTGGGGTTATTGTCATAAAAGTAAAGGGAAACAATATTGATATCATTCAAAGTATATCATATTTGAGAGATAACCATCCATTTGTGTTTTTCGATGTAGACGTTTCCTTCAGGCGCCATCCCAACTGAAATGTTGGTATTTAAAAACGAATAAAAAAATTGTGCATTTAAATGGTTAAAGTTAATTATAATGTAATCATTTTGCACTTTTTGATCAATTTAATGGTTAGGCAAAAGTGCCGCCTTGACAGGATTTATTTTGTGATTTTGGAATTGTTATGGGAACAATTGAATGTAATTTTAACTAATTTTTGTTTATGATAAGCAATAATTGAAAGTAATTGTTTTTGTAAAAATTTATCCTTTTTCTAATTTAATGAAACATCTATGATTTTTAATGATTAGTTAAGGACACAGAAAAAAAATAAAAAATTGTCTCTAATCAACAAATTTATACCAAAGTCATAATATCAAGCAAACAGGTTGTTGATTTTGCACCGAAATGATTATATTGCTTACTAAAAATTGTAAATTGATATGATATTTTTAATTTTAATTAAAAGAATGATCAAAAAACTTTGCCATTTCAAACAATGCGTTAATTTATTTAATTAAATATTGACAATTCCCAACATCAATTCTACAAGTTTAAATTATTTTATTTTAAACGAAAAAGTCAATTAATATTTTTTGTTATTTAATTAAAATTTTAATTTAAATTTTATTTCAAAACAACTAAAATGTTAATTAAATAAAAATAATGGATTCAATTATCACATTAATTAAATTTAAATACTTTTTAAACCATTTTTAATTGATAAAAAAAGTATCGACTTTGATAATTCCAATTTTTTTTTTTTTTTAATTTAATACAGTTTTTTTTTATTTCCAACTTTTTTTTTAAAATTTTTGAGCGGTTTTGCAGTTCTTTAATTTAACTTATTATTATTTTGTATTAGCAATTTTGTTGACTTTTATATTAAATATACGGAATGGCTGATGAAAGCCGCTACCAAAAGCAAACTTGATCTTAACGGCTACGTAAAGAAACAAAATTGTCGCTTATGGAGTGGTTACTGAATGAGAGGGAATTGCATCCAATTCGCGTCACCGGCCCACAAACCAAACCGTTGTTTTTTCTGGATGAAGTGGCAATTCTTGACTCTCTTCAGGTTCCTCTTCGTCCCAAATGCGGCAATTTTGTTTGTTTACATATATATTGAGCCAGAAATGGGCCTCATCGCTGAACAAAATTTGCCTCGAAAACGTCGGATCTTCTTGGAACTTTTCAAGAACCCATAGAGCGAAGCGATGTCGCTTGGTAAGGTCGAGCGGCTTCAGTTGTTGCACAAGCTGTATTTTGTACGCTTTCAATTTAAGATCTCGACGTAAAATGCGCCAAGTCGTGCCATACGTCAGTCCGAGTTGCTGCGAACGGCGCCGAATCAACTCTCCACGGTCTTCGTGTACACTCTTAGCTACGGCCGCTATATTTTCTTCACAGCGTGCTGGACGTGACTCAAGAGTATTTGATTTACCGAAATTACAAAAAAGCAACTGGAGAGTAAAACATGTGGAAAACATTTGAGAACCAGACAAAGATAGTATTTTACAGTATAAGTGTGTCGGTGTAACGCAAGCGGAATTTCTTAATATAGGCATGCGTGGCGAGAATCTCATAACGTGCTTATTACTGACTCAGGCAAACATTTCCCAAGGTTTTTGTGTCCCCCAGGGATATGTAATTCCACCTTCTGGTGTTACATCCTCTGGCATTATCAGGTGCTGCCAATACCCGGAATTCCGCTGAATTAAACGTTGACCGATCTCTTAAGATCGCGGCTGACTAGAGATCCTGTCTGGTACCACAGAAGTCAGTAGCACCGGTCTGACTGTTTGTTGAGGTACCCTTCGGGGATTACGTAGTGGTTGTTTTTTGGGCCCAAAGTCGCGGAAAAGAAGATCCTCAAAAGCCTGCTCGACGGCGGATTTTTTGCCACTTGTGTGAGTGTTCGGCCTGCTGACTATTCTAATGCAGCGGAGGTGAAATAGATAGATCCAGCTACTCAACAAGGTGCGAGTGTTTTATTCTGTCAAATTGTACACTCAAAATTGCCACCTGTGTGTGTTGGTTGTTTTCATACAAATTGGTGCGTTTGGTAAATGCATTGTTTGCCATCCAGTGGTTAAGACCACCTTTCGATTAGCCGCCTGTTTTTCAATATAAAATAAAAATGTTCGCTAGGGAATTTATATTGAAACAACTATAAAAAAACTCCAATTTGTTTTTGTTTTCAATATAAATTTCTAGGCGAAAATGTTAACTTAAGTTTGAAAAACAGGCAGTAGGCCAACACGGCAGGTGCTCAAGTAAATATTTTTTACTCATTATTTTTGTAATTATACAACCGCTTGAAAATGTTTTAGAAAAACAACGGGTTTTTAAAATTCATTTAAATTTATTTATTTCTTGAAATTTTTTCCGCTTCCTTTTATTTTAAAAGGAGTAACTGGCAAGAAATTAAAAAAAAATATTAAAAGTATTCCTGACGCATAATACATACATAAGTATGTACTAGGGCTTCCATTCGGGACTGGTTTTTCTGAATCCCGAGATTCGGGATTGAAGAAAATATATCCGGGAATTTCGGAACATTTTGAATCCCGTAATTCACGGGATTTTTAAAATTTTTTCGGAATTTTTTTAAATTATTTTATTTTATTTATACCCAATATATAAAACTATTTGAAAAACATCTTAAGTTTCCAGTAAAAATTCATATTTCAAGAAAATATAATAAAAACAAACTTAAATTATTAATTGATCACAATTCATAAAGATCATGTATTAAAAAACGTAACAAAAAATATAAAAATCTTATTTTTATCCACATTTGATTATTGATATAAAAATTACACCATTTACAATTGTATTTAAAAATTTCTAAATGAATTTTGCCATATATTTTTAAGTTTTCTAAATGTATTTTGAAATTGCCCAATTGTAATTAAAATTTTCAAATAACATTTTTCATATAAATGGGTTTAAAAATTTTACAAATGTAGCTCAAAATTTTCTTAATGTTTTTTAAAATTGTGCAAATGTACTTTAAAAATACAAGTGGCAATTTCAACAAAAAAAAATTTGAAAATTTTAAAATTCAATTGGGCAAATTTAAACTACATTTGGATAATTTTAAAATACATTTGAAAAATTTTTTAAAACATTTGGTAACTTTTAAAACATAATTGAAAATGATGTATTTCAATCTTTTAAAAGGCGCGCACTTAATAATAAGTTCAAGTAGTTTCTTAAGAATATTAAAGCATTCAATGTTGTATCTGCTAAACAAGAACGAATTTTGTTGTTAAGATATGATGCAGTTGAAAAACATATTTCCCACTCAACACTCGTTAATAGGATTGTTTGTAAATATTTAAAATTAAAATTTAAATACGCGTACAAAAAAATATTTATACAAATTATTGAAAAAAATATAAAAAAATAATAAAAAAATATAAAAAAATCGGGATCCCGAAAATACCGGGATTAAAAATCAGAAATCGCGGGAATCGGGATTTGCATAATTCTGAAAATCCCGGGATTTCCGAGATCGGGTATGTACTATGTACTATGTAAATTATTCAAACCAATCTTGTAGAATTCATAACGGTTATAGTATGAAGGTATAGTATACTTACAGGAGCCCGTATAAAGTTTTAACTTAGAATTATACTCCATTTTGATTGAAAATGTTGTGAAAATTTAAACGAGGAATAAAATACATACATATACATAAATATGTATATAAACATGAAACACTGCATAAAAATAGTAATTTATTTATTTTTTTGTGAATTTTCGTGTTTTACGAAATCCTTTTTATTAGCACAAGGGATTTAAATAAGCACAAAAACATACAATAAAAAATATACTAAATTTAAATGAGAAATAATTGGAAAGTTTTTTTTTTTTTATTTATTATAGTGAGCACAAGTATTGGTATTTATATGCATTTTCTATTTATGTTGCATAAAGTTTTTATTTTAAAAAAATATGTAAATCCGACATATTTAGCACAAAAATAACAAATCCTAGTTTTGCTATTGGTCTATTAAAAACAAATAAATATTATGTTGAAATTTTGTATTTGTATCAATAAAATATGTCAACTTAAAATCGATTCAAAGAAACAACAAAATTATTTCGTATTTTGTAAACGTCAGAGTGACAGTTTGAGTAGTGTCACATCACAGCACAATATGAACCTTTTTTTCTAACAAATAAATATAAACATTTGGTGTGTATTTATATGGTGGGTGTGGTTGTTTTCGTTCCAATTTGAAATTTTTCTATTCTTTGCTTTTGTTAGCAAACAAATGAACGTAAATAAATATTGTAATCTTATTACTGGTAAAATAAATTACATTTTGTTTAAAAAATATTTTAATAGTCATTGGCGAAGGTTGCTGAATGTTTCAATACTGGAAACGCCGTAAGTTCAACAAAATGTGAAATAACTAAAGCACGTTTATTTATTCTCTTCAAGAAAATTTAATTTTTTTGAAAGAAAAAAACATAACAAATAAGACAAATATTCTAGCAGATGGTACAAAAATAGCACCGTGGTTCGTCTAGTCTTAAACATGTCTTATAAGCATAAGTTTAGACCCTTCTTCGCACTTAAGAATTTCCCACATTATGAATTAACGGTGAACGTATTTAAAGTAGTTTTATGGAAAATTTGATATTTTTAGTTTAATAAGCGAAAATTTATTCAAAATTAAATTTGATGAACATAAATAAGCCCAATTAAAATGTCAAAAATTTGAATAAAATTTTTTTATATGGGCATTTCCAGCGAAAAGTCTACTTTTTGTAACGTAACGCCAGCAAATCATAAAAATTGTTTCTCAAAATCTTTTATATGTATAATTTACTTTTTTTTTATTTTGGTGTAAAGCGCAATTAGCTCTGCATTTAGTAACATTTAGGATAACATTTGAACTACATGGGCTTAAAACATAAGCTTATTTGCTTGTGGGCGTAACTATAAATAACACTGGGGAACAGTCATTTTACGGCCTGGATCTCTATAGCAAATTTTAACTAATTTGAGGTAGCTGATTTCAAATTTAATCTCCATTTTTTTTCTGATGAGTTATCTAATTTTTGTAAAATGGAATTTGGAGTACCACAAGGTAGTGTTTTAGGACCACTACTTTATACTTTATTTACTTCAGATATGCCTCATTTAGATTAAATAACAGTAGCCACATATGCTGATGATACCGCATTCCTAGCAACGAGTACGTCGGCGTCAGAAGCATCCAATTTAATCCAACAGCAGATCGATAAACTCCAGACATGGTTAAACTATTAAAATATAAAAGTTAACGAAAACAAGTCCACACATGTGGTCGTTGGTCTAAGACGAGGTGATTTCCCATCAATATACATGTTCGGCTCGCAAATCCCTAATAGTGACACTGTTAAATATTTAGACCGACGTTTAACATGGAATTTAACACAATTGGATTATAAATTAAAAAAAATGTATTGGTTAATTGGCACCAAGTCTGAACTTCGTTTAGAAAATAAGCTACGTCTCTATAAAAGTATTATAAAGGCAATATGGACTTATGGCATTGAACTTTAGGGTACAACGAGTAACTCCAATATTGAAATTCTCCAAAGATTTCAGTCAAAAAATTGACGAATGATAGTTAATGTGCCGTAGTATATACCTAATAAAGCACTACACCTAGACCTACATAGATATTCCTAATGTTAAAGACGAAATAAATAATTATAGCAGTAGATACCTACAAAGGTTAAGCGATCATATTAATCCATTGGCCATCTCCTTATTTGATGAAAGTAAAGAAACTAGAAGATTGAAAAGAGTTCATATATTAGATCTCCCATTTAGATCATAAATTGTTATTAAAAATACCTTTCTATTTCCTTTTTTCTTTTCTTAACTATATAAATAAAGATAACTTTATGTATGCAGAATGTATAAGAATCAATTATAATTTTGTTGAGCAATTTTAAAAGTAACTTTTAAAAAACATTGTAAATATGTATGTAGATAATATTATTGATTTTACTGAAAATCGATATGTATGTCATAGTACTAATTCGGAGCAAATTTGCTTAATATCTTAAGATAGATTGCAAATAAAGACTATTGAATAAAAAAAAATTCTCTATCAGCTCGACTTTTCGATATTCAGTTGTTTGTTAATAACTTGGTTATATTTAAAGGTAGAAGAAAAATTTTGCAAGCATATGTAATGTGATATAGTGTGAATCGTAATCAATAAAAAAGTCAATTTCAAATATTTTGACGATACGTTGTTTTGCATTTTAGGTGACGATATCTTTGTACATATTTTTTTATTTTACTATTATAAGGAATAAATGTATGCATGTATATGTATATAATGGGACCTTTTTTATTTATTGGAAAATTTTGCTAATTTGCAGTTTGCAAATGTTTAGCAACTTATTGCAAGATATAAAGTTATACATTTTTTTCTACTATATTTACAGCTGTTTTAACTTTTAGTCCTCCTCTACCCATTTCTGTCTCATCGCTTGTAAGCCAATTAATACTTGCCTGAAATGTTTTTTGCAAAACATGAAGAAATTCAATATAAAAATTTCGTTTGGAAAAAAGCAATTCATTATTTATGACATGGTAATATTCATAAATACAATGTTTTTATTATGAATATTTGACTAAAATTTCTTTAACATGATTTAATTTTTTTTTTTTTTTTTTGTTGATTGTCCTTTTTTGTTGTTTGCTATTACAAAAAACATACAAATATTGCAACAATATACATTCAAGTAGAAAAAATGTCACACATATTGTAAAACATTATAATTTTTTGATTGTAGTTTATTTTTCGTTTTATTTTTGCTTTTTTTTTTTTTTTGCATTATTTGTCGTTTCTGTTGAAAACGTGCTAAAACATAAGCTGTTATCTCCCTTCCGCTCTGCTCGTATATTTTACTCTCTATGTTTTTGTTATTATTTTTATTTATGTTTGCAGCAAAGTATGCAACAATATTTAAAATTATGCAAAGCATGCAATTTACACAAACACACAGATACTGATGCATAATATTTATTATATCCTGGCTTAAATAAACAGCACTACATACATACGTATACTTAATGTGTACATATACATAACATAGTTGTGGTAGTTGTAGCAGGAAATTTTTGTATGAATGTATCGATGTATGTATGTATGTATGTATATGAATCTATACAAAATCCCTCTGATAGTTCAGAATGAGTTTTATTATTTTATAGGGTAGTATTCGTTTTTATAAGGCTGTTTAAAAGAAGAGAATAGGTATGGGCATACTTGCATGTGATATAATCTATTGTGATCAAAGTTATAATTTTTGTTGTGTATGTAGTGTAGTTTAGGATCTGATAATATAATTGCTATTACTTTATGCAGCAATTTCAGCCAGACTTGCCGAAATATTTATTATACATTGTTTTTAGCATTTTGTCGTTTAAGTTGTTTAATGCGAACAAAATATACAGCTAAACATATATACAATTTGTAGTAGAAATTGTTTTTGGCAAATGAAAAAACGAACACCACATTATGGCAAGTATGTAATAATGCTGTAAAATGTGGAATCAGAGATAAAAATAAAAACGTAATAATTGTGTTGTTTTGATAAAAACCAAATAAAGGAATATGTAAATGAGGTCTAAAAGTAAAATGCTGGAAAAACTAGAATATTGAAGATTGTAAGTGGTAAGAAATGTAATTACATTCCTGGAATATGGCCGTTATAACTTGTTACGAGTCGTTGCACTGTAATACAAAACAGTTGAGGTTGGAATGATAAGAATGACTTAATGCATGTTTGTAGTAAATTAACATGGCATAGCTAAATTTTAGGAAGAACGTACGATAACGTTTTTTTTTTTTTTTTTTTTTTTTAAATGAAAACTTGAAGACAACATATCGCTCATTTGCTGCAATTTCGTCATAACTCAAAAAATTACGTTTTGGAATTGTTCGCTATGTTTTTTTTTATATTGTGTTTATAATTTTTTTCATTTCCCCATTCATTATTTTTCCAAGGTGGCAAATTCAAAACTTTAAACAAGTTTACTTTTTTACTGCCTGGCCCACGATGTCGACAAGAACATTTCTGGCGTATGTTTATATTGAAAACAAAAACAAATTTTAGTTTTTTTTATTGTTTTCAATATAAATATGCGAAAGAAATGTTCTTGTCAACATTGTGCGTCTGGCATTAAATATGACGACGTTGCAGCAAATGAGCGATAACTGAAAATAAACAAACTAGAATTAAACCTTTTTCGTTAATAAGCCCTTCAAAGAAAAGCTAATTTTGGACTATTTTTCACGGAATTCTTAAGTATGTTTTCGATTTACATCCAAAAAAAAAAAAAAATATTTTTTCCCAATTTTTAAGCTCTACTACAATCTGTATGAGAGTTATGACATAGAAATCGGGCCTATATGAGGTTTCGAAATTGGGACTTTTTTTTAAATTGGGACTTTTATAGGACCAGGGTATTCATTCGGTTAATCGTTAATCGGTTAACCGATAAATTATTACCCGATTAACTGATCGGTTAATTTAAAACTACCTATTTTCGATTAACGATTAAACCGATTAATTTCAGTCGATTAACCGATGTAACAATATTTTTAACTTTTTGTGGTATTATACGATATTTTTTTGTGTTTTTAGTTAAATGTTTTGTCTCATATACAAAAGGTATGTGTTCAGAAAATATTTTTTCATAAAAACAAAGAAGGTGTTTCGTAATCTTCATTTTAAATTTGCTGTCAACATACGCGTATATGCGTTTAGTTATTTGTTTCTCCTCATATCAATTTTTTGACAGCATTAACCGAAATAATGCGAAGTGTGAAAAATTTAAAAAAAAAAAAATTAAAGCAAGAAAATCCAGGAAGAGGACTGAGAGATAAGATATTCTGTATTATAGACTGCTTTTGATTTCTTGAACATCTACGATAAATGAAAGAATGTGTTCAAAGTCAAGTTTATTCAAAACTTAAGAAAATAAACGCCGAAATCCTAAACATTTAAGCCAAATTATTTGTATTATTTTATAAGATTTTCTTAAACTATTAAAAAAAATTAAAAAAAAATAATCTTACAGTTTATTGTTTAATTAATACATAATATGTATTAATTAAAAAATATGCATTTCTTATTTATATATTATTCTTCTGTTTGCTCGCTCGTTTTAGTTCAAGAATTGTTATGTTTGTCATGTCTTTGGTTTTTTTTTTACTAATAAGCTCCAAATAACAAATAATTTGTCCATTTTTATTTATTTAAATTACTTAATTAATAAAAAAAAAACTTTATTAATCGGTTAACCGGTTTGGGGGGTGGGACTTTTCGCAGAGGTGGAAAGTTTCTGATTTGCCACTCACTTGGGAGTGGACAGGACGATTCCTTTGTTGAACTGTCCAAGCAGCTAACTACTTCCGGTCTTAGAACAAGTACCCCCCGTGCAATGGCTTTGTAGCATCCGCTTTAAGGCTAGCCAGAGTTAGAAGGCGCCACAACCATGTATCCTGAATGGTCGAAAGGACGTCTCAGGAAAGTAGGCGATAACCGCTGAAACATGGTTGCATCGTGGGATTGGACACGTAGATAGCAGCCCTATCACCAATCTAGGGGACGAGGGTTAGCAGCCCACATTCCCGAATCACAAATTGCTAACGAATCGCTAATTAAACAGCCTCTATTGGCGCCCTATGCTCCAATGGGAGTTAGAGGAACACATATATATAACCGATCAATAACAAAATTAACCGTTTATTAACCGATTAAACCAAAACCTCGGTTAATTAATCGAGCGATTAACCGATCAAAGCAAAAGCCCGATTAAAATACCCTATATAGTCAATTATTTGGCACTATGCGCCCACGATCTGGCGTAAAAGAAACAAATAATATTAAAATAACATAGTCAATTATGAACCTACGATCATTTTTATTTTGTTCCGTCTACCATCATAAATTTTGGTGAAATGGATTTTGTTAACATTTCCTTTTTTCAGTCAAATTAAATGCGAGTACGTACATATTAAAATCTTTTTATAAGCAATATACATACATATTTACATAGTTCTATCTTAGAGAGTCCTTAGTCCAAATAATTATGCGCCAGCTTTTATTAAATCGTTGTTTAAATTGTTACCTTCGATTGCTTCGTTCAAACGGGCAGACAGGTATGCGTAAGTCGACTCAGAAAAAAATTCTTGGTCAAACGTAATCGCTTAATAGAAAACGAAAACTTTAACAAATATACATAATATTAAAAAACCGTTAAAAAGTCAACAATGTATCAACAAAATCTGAAAAATTTAAAACATACAAAAACTAAATTAAAAAATACTGTTTAAGTTTTCAAGAAATTTGCATTAATTTTTTCTTAAAATAACTAAAATTTATAAAAGAATCGGTTAATTTCTTAATTAATATAAAAAAAAAATCGAAAATTATCGTAAAAATAAAGAAAATGCATAAAATCTGTAAAAGGTAAAAACCTTTGTCTTGAAAGACTAAAAATATGTAAAAAATTTCAAGATTTAATGATAAATCCAAAAAGATATAAAAGAAAGTCGAACAAATATTCAAATCGCATATTGAAAATCGAAAAATGGCCGACAAAATTGTTATAAATTTATTGGATTATTTTTACAGTTTTACGGTCATTTTCACCAAGTTCAGTTAAAGTTTTAACGTTCAGTTAAAAATATATTTTTGACAGTTATAACTGGAAGATAATTAAGACTTAACGTTTAAAAATACTGATATAAAATTATATTTAGGGTTTTCATGCACAGAAAAACTTAAGAATTGTCTCTAATCATCAAATTTATACGAATATCAAGCAAACAAGTTGTTGATTTCGCACCTATTGCCAAAATGATAATATTGATTACTTAAATTTGTAAAATTGTGAATAATTTTTTTTCAATAAATGATATATTTAATTTTAATTAAAAAAAAATTACCAAAAACCTTTGCCATTTCAAACAATGTGTTAATTTATTTAATTAAGTATTGACAATTCCCAACAACAATTCTACATGTTTAAATCATTTTATTTTTAAGGAAAAAAAGTAAATTCAGTTTTTTTGTTATTTAATTAAAATTTTAATTGAAAATTTATTTAAAAACAACTAAAATGCTAATTAAATCAATATTAAATTTTTAATTTTCTTTCGACTAAAAAAATAATTGATTCAATTATCAAATTAATTAAATATAAACACATTTAAAACCATTTTTTTAATTGATAAAACAATTTTTCTGTGTGATATCGCTTAAAAGCTCGCTATCTGCGCAAACTGTGCATTTTTACGCCCTCGCAAATGAACTGTCAAAAATTTTATGAGAATTTATTTATACAAACTTCGTAAATTTGCCCAAAAATTTTGACTCGTAAACTTGCGCTGCTCAATTGTGCATTTTTGTATACACAGGGGTGTTCTGGAAATCGAAAACGCAAAACGCAAGAATTTTGAAGTTCTGTAAAATACACTCTGAATCCAATTTTTTTAAATTTTTTTATGGAATTCTGTTTAATAGAGAAATATTTGTATTGTATTGTACTTGTGTTCCTTTTACTACAAAAAACTTATTAAAAAAGGACTTGCGTTTTGCGTTTTCGATTTCCAGAACACCCCTGACAAACTTATTTTTTTCATGCACACCGTCGTCTTCAGCGGAAAATTCAAATGTTTACAAATCACAAACAACAAATTCTTGAAATAATCTGAGCAAATTAGTGTTTTGGCTTTCTTTTTGTATTTTGAAAAACAAATTTCAGTATTTTGACACAAATTTTAACTTTTTTTTTTTTTAATTTATTTTGTATTGACGTTTTTCACAAGCTGACATTAATTGTTTATAATTACAACAAATTTAAAAAAGGGCTTAATGTAATGAATCTCGCCCATTTGCACAAATGGAAATTTTAAGCGATTTCATGAAATCAAATTATTATTTCTCATGTTTTACAATTAAATTGTAAACGTAATGGAATGTGATTGTTTAAACCAAAAAGAGTTAACTTTTAAATGTTAAAGCTGCATTATTTTTTTGTTAACTTAAATCATGTTTTAAAATTCAATTTAAAAACGTTTTTGATTTTCTTTTAAAGATAAATTTTTGCATCCCTTTTGCTTTATTTTAAGTGTTCAATAATTAAGGGCCTAATTAGTGTAAAACGGAACGCAACGCCAAAAATTTAATTGAAAGCAAAAACAAATTCAAAAATATTTTTCATTTTGTTGTTGCTTTCTACAGGAATTGATATTGATTTCTTAAATTTCAAACACTTCATTGTTTGTGGCGTTGAAAATTTTATATAACAAAAGGTGTGTTCATTTACTTTTCTATCATAAACTTGCAACATAAGAGTAAATTTAAAATTTACCAAATTTTTCTCTCAATTACTCAAAAAAATCAAAAAGTAAATGAACGCTTTACCAGCAAAAACTAGCAAGTTAGAAATATCGGCACTATTCAGCTGTAAGATACAAGAATGTTTCTAAATAAACTCAATTGTTTTGTTCAATTTTTGCAAGAATATTGTGCCTCAATTTTAGAAAAATAAATATTTTATGTTTTTGAAAAACTTTTAATTTAAAAATAATGAAAATTATTTTTGTTTTGTAAACAAAAACCTAAAACAGGTGGTTGAATAATTCTTGCTAGAAAAAATTTTACTATCAGAAATGTTCAACAAATTTTTTGTCTTTCAAATTTTTATGCCCTTTTTTTAATTCTCTCGTTGCAATTTTTTCGAGTACTTGAACACTTTCTAGTAACATTTATGGAAAAAAGCAATAATTTTCTGTAACTGAACACACCTAATATGAATTTTTGTAGAAAGCAACAACAAAATTATAACATATTTTTGAATTTGTTTTTGCTTTCAATTAAATTTTTGGCGTTGCGTTGCGTTTAACACAATTAAGTCCTAACTGATTTTTATACCCTCTACCACTAGTGGTGAATGAGGGTAATACTAAGTTTGTCATTCCGTGTGAAACTTGTTGAATATTCATCTTATATCTCATAAAGTATTTATTTATTTATTAATAAAAATTATATAATACAACAAATGAGATTATATAATATAAAAACTGGAGTATGAGCAGCTGGGTCTTCAACTCAGGTGTTAAATTGTTGTGTTTTGGTAAGAGATTATAATAATCAATATTGTTCTAGATGATATTTATAAGTTTGCATTTTTTTTAAAGGTATAAATTTTATAAAGATTTTCATGAGATGGTTCAGTTAACAAGGAACTAGGTCTGGCAGATCCAAAAGTTAGAAATCTTTCTTGGGAAAATAACAAGCAGATGTCTAAGATATGTCCTACAGATTGCGGGATATTACAAGAGTTTCATGTGGGCTTATCTTCTTTTAATAATAAGTATTGATGAGAAGAATTTTGCTGAGCAGCGAGAAACTGTTGTTGGGTAAATCATAAAGTATTTATATTCTGGATCCTTAAGTTATTCTAAGACGATTTAGCCATTTGGTGCCAAATTGCTTCTAGTTATAATTAAGGCTAGTTTACACTATTATACTTTGTATTAATACATGTCAAAAACTCAACTCATATGTAAAAGTGTGATAGCGTGAATGCAATATGTCATGAAAACGACAAATATTACGAAAAAAAAATATGACCTCCCATACGACTTCATCGTTTTTTGAAAATTTTCTAAACGCTAATACTTTTCATTGGATCATGGCTGCATTTTAACAAAAGAATGTTCATGTGTGATAGTGTGACTACAAACTGTAATGTTACATTAGATTTTTTGACAGTCACAACAAAACTCATAAAATTTCTATCTCACAAAGTATTATGGAACACGTAAGAAATGTGTCATAGTGTAAACGAACCTTAAGCAGTTTGGGACTAGAATCAAGCACAATCGGTTTTGTAGAAAATGAGTTATAAGCCCAAATGTGAGACAACCTACCTTAAATATTTATATTTTTTATACAAAAACTAATATAAAGTGGTGACGCTTAAATTTTGCAAAAATGTATTTTATATTACGGGAAATCGTAAAGATCGGTCCATAATATATCATAGGCTTCATATAAATTAAGACGCATAAATTGTTATCAAAAATTGCATTACCGTTATGAAATTTGGTATAATTAAGGGTTTTTAATTCTTAAAATCACTCTATTAAATTTTGTGATAAACGATTCATAATTTACAATAGGTGCCTTCCTTAAAAACATTAAATAGTATTTCTGATATTAGATGAAATATGATATTTTTTGGAAATATAATTTAATACGCCTTAAACGACAAGGAATAATAATACTGTGAGGTCAGTTTTTAAAAAGATTGGCTTATATTTTAAAGTTCGGATATAAAGCCCACACTGGAAATATTCGAACTCTCGGTGGGCGGTATCAAAGATTCGGCACTCTTACTGGTTTTTTCATATTAACACAATATTTTATCACACATTAAGAATATTTAATATTAAACTAATTTTATTTAATTAAAATTCTCAATTAGACTGCATTAAATTAAGCGCGAACAATTAAAAATTAATTTATTTTTGCTTTAAAAGCATTTTTTTTTTTTTTTTTAAATATATTTGATTTGAAATTATTAGAGAACACAAATTAAATGTTGTCATAACGTCTACGCCACGACATTAAAATACACACACATACACAATCACTGTATATGCCCAGCAAACACTAAAACTTGTTATAATTTTAAGAATAATTTGATCTCAATGCCATTCCTAACGTCACACAAGAGAAAATGATAAAATTGACTTTGGAGATAAAATTCTTATAAAAAAAGCGAAACATTTTCCCAATTTTTTAATGGAGTATTGCTTAGTTTAAAATTTAATATCGAAGAAAAAATACCTCATATTTCAAACGTCTTATGTTTGTTTGCTGGGCTTTAATACAATAAACATAAATTAGTGTATGTTTTGTTTAGCGTTAAATGATGAATGTGTTATTAATATAAACACATGCAAACATATGTACATCTGTTTATATTTTCCATTAATTTATCAATAAGTTACAAACAACGAACTAATGACACACTCAAACACATATAGACAAACAAATTCTCCTACACGCATATAAACGTAGATATTTCTTATCAGTATCCCAAAGGAAAATTGGTTTAGATTCTTATAACTTACGTCTACTCACATTTGTGATTTATAACATTTAAAGCTAACGAAACCTTCACACTCATTTACACAGGCGTGTGGAATGCCATTTAGTTGTTTACATAAATTACTCTCCCAGAAATCTTACGGTTATCTTTTCGCTTAACTTAATTATTATTTATTTATTATTATTGATGATCATTTGAACTTAACATGTAGACATTCATATAACCTGCAGCACCATCATGGCGTTAACTTATTTTGGGGAAAACTCATAAATTTTCCAAATAGTCTTTAAAATTTTATGTGTTTTATTTACGAAAACAAATTTTTAAGTCGATGGAAATGTAAAGAACTTTTTTGGATCATTAATTTTTTTATTTACCAGAATTTTCCATTTTATAATTCAGGGCATAACATACACAGAAAAACGTTTTTTTATCAATTAAAAAAATTGTTTCAAAAGTATTTAAATTTAATTAATGTGATAATTGAATCAATTATTTTTTTAGTTGAAAGAAATTTAAAAATATAATTTTGAAAATAATAATTAGTATTATGGTTTTTTTTTGAACAGTTAATGGTTTTTAATCCAAATTAAGATATTTTTTAATTAGGCTTAAGTTCGTTGAATTTAAATTTCATTAAATTATTTTTATGAAGACAGGAATTTGACAACATGAAATCTATTAAAATTTTATTGATAATTTTTCATCATTGACTGCGCTGAGATTTGAACCCAGGCTTTCACGGACAGGTTGATCATACTAGTTTCGATTGTAACCACACAACCGTGAAAGCCTGGGTTCAAATCTCAGCGCAGTCAAGAATGAAAAAAAAATTATCAATAAAATTTTAATTGATTTCATGTTGTAAAATTCCTGTCTTCATAAAAATAATTTTGATTTAATTCACATTTTAATTGTTTTGAAATAAATTTTTAATTAAAATATTAATTAAATATCAAAAAATATTAGTTGATTTTTTTCGTTTAAAATAAAATAATTTAAACTTGTAGAGTTGTTGTTGGGAATTGTCAATAATTAATTAAATAATTTAACACATTGTTTGAAATGGCAAAGTTTTCTGATCACTTTTTTAATTAAAATTAAAAATATCATTTATTAAAATAATATGGTAATAAGTGCAAAATCAACAACTTGTTTGCTTGATATTATGAATTTGGAATAAATTTGGTGATTAGAGAAAATTTTTAATTGTTTCTGTGTACATAATTTGATATCGATCGAAATTTTTGTTAAATTTTTTGTCGGTATCGAAAAATGTGGCTATAACTCAGAGTTTACTTAATATTGCAAGAATATTAGAATTGCAAGAAATTTTGCATGCAATTTAAAAAATCCAAAAAATCTGTCTGATTTTGCATATGTTACTATTTTAGTGAAGAAAAGAAATACATGTAGGTATTTTTCTCTACTTCTGGATTCAGTCGAATTGCACTCTTACAAATTTTGGCATCTAAATAAAATTTGGAGGAAATAGCCTTTCATCAATGTTTTTCTTGGGAATGAAACTGCTAAGGCAGCTCTCAGAATAAATATGCCCAAGACAAAAGTAATGAGAATAAACGCCACATGCAGCAGACCCTTTTTTATCCAAGACAACCAACTCCAGGACGAGCACGACTTGTGCTACCTGGGTAGCATCAGTACATCGAATGATAGATATTCTGTTGAAGTCCCAAAACGCGTAATGAGAGCTCATATAGCATTTGGACAACTCAAAAGTGTGTGGAAATCGCCATCAATCCCCACCCACTTTCAAATTACACAATTTTTAACTCATGTGTAAAATGCAACATCGCTACAGAGAAAGGGAACAACTTGCAAGTGTTCACCAACAAATGCCTAAGAAGAATACTGAGTGTTTTCTGGTCAAACAGTATAACACTTTACAACTCTGGGCACATACTCATCAAAGCCAAATACAAAAAGAAATACTGAGGAGGAAATGGCGACAGGTTGGTCATGCATTGCGTAGACTACCTGGCGATGTAACCTACAATGCAATAAACTGGAGCTCACAAGGCAGCTGAAGAAGTGGGCGGCCGGCCCATTCTTAGCGAGGGCAACTATACTTAAGAAATCAAGAACCCTGAGGCCATGTGCTCCTTATATGAACTACGTATAAACAGTTAAATAGTGTAAAGTATCATTAGATCGAGCCAGCCCGACTTTATTTTCTTTCATGGCAAAGTTTTTCTCGCTCTTATATCGCATTTTCGTACGACTAGAAGAAGTTAAATAAAATGCAGCTATTTCGATTATTTCCAATAATTTTAACTAAAATTATCTAGAAAAATAAGATAATTTCCTTAAACTTCATTCTAAATAAGTAGCTTAAAACCATAGATGGTGGTAGTGCACTAATTTTGCAGTTTCAACTCAAAGTTAGTGATAGTGCAAAGTTATTGCAATCCTTTTGTAAATGTTGAGTGATGAATTAAAAATTAGCAGCATCACTAAACATGAGCGATAGTGATGCTAAAAAATGTTGCACACAAAAAAAAATGATTTAAGAAAAAGCAAGTCTCAGTTTATTGCAACTTTTATGTTCTTCACTCATTTGAGTGCAACGTAAAATTTTACACTTAATTTACAAACCAAAAAAATTTGTTTTTTCATAATTAAAGCCATGATATATTCCGTTATTGACAAAATTTCATCATGTTTTATTTGCTTTGTTATGCATACGAGTATCATAACAAGAATCAAAAACTCTGAGCATACAAAATTAAATATTTTTAAGATTTTAGTGAGAGAGAGTCTCTTTATATGCATGTTTTTTTGAGTGAAAGTACAAATTTTTCACTATTTGAATAGAGTGCAGATTTTATGCATTCAATTACCGTTAGTAATAATGAAAACATTTGCAATACCATCTTATTTTTTTAGTATTAGTGAAAAAAAATAGCAATCACCACTAAACCTGGTAAAAACTGGTGCACAATAATTTTCTTGCAGTTTAATTTAGTGATAGTGCACTGCTGATTTTAATCAATATTTAGTGCACTACCCCCAACTATGGTTAAAACACATTAAGAAAAAGTTTTTATTTACAAATAAATAATGCATTCATATATCTGTCAGTTTTAGTATTTTCCCTCAGTTTCTAATGCTTTTGCCTTTACAACAAAACACATTTTGTCACAAATGTCATTGGATACAACTATTTTTCCAAGCATTTTGTAGATAATTTTCACTTGTCTACTGAAGTTTCACTACTTCGTCACCTTTGGTAGTTGTTCGGAAGATTTTGCAGTATTTTCCAACAAAAAAAAAAAAAAAATAGGTAAAAATCAAATTATGTATGTTCCTTTAATTTATAGATTTCCATTACTTTACAGATAATTATTAAAAACTGTATGTCAAAATTTCAATTTGATTTAAGAACAAGTAAGAGTGCTATATTTAGCTGTGCCGAATCTTTTATACCCTTTATCATTGTCCGATAAGAGAAGGAAGTTATATAAATACCGTTATTTAGATATAATTAAATCTAATTGTGCCACGTCCACTTGCCAATCCCGCCCACATTTTGTCGGATGTTGTGTCTTGATAGCCAAGATGATTGTACCTACTTTAGAAACGTTGGTTCCTGCCTTTCTCTAGATATTCAGAAATCTATAATGTCCTTATACGGGAAATGCCACGCCCAGTTCTCCAATCCCGCCCATATTTTTAAAGAGGTTGTGTGCTAATAACTTAGCTATGTGTACCAAATTTGGACAATATTTCTCTTACCGTTCTCTAAATAAAAAAAAATTGTGTGCCACGCCCACAATTCCAATAAACCCCACATCTCTTTGGATGAAGTGTATTGATAAGCGAGATATTTAACCTAATTTGGAAACTTTGGCTCTCTAGATATATACAAATTTAAAGTGCGCTTGAATGAGACGCCCACTTCTCTAATCCCGTCCTTTTTTTTTTTTTTTTTTTTTTGTTTTTTTTTTTTTGAGAAGTTGTGTTTTGATAACCAAGTGATTTTATCTAATTTGGTTACCTTGGCTCTTTCCGTTCTCCAGATATACAGAAAGAAGAAATAAAAACAACAACAACAACAAGGGATTTATGGGAAAAATTAGAGGTAGTCTTGGTTTTTTGTTCATATCTCAGTTATTTATGGACCGATCTGGCTGAATTGATATAGCAAAATTTAAATGAGCAAGTCCGACATAAATATATGGTCTTTGAATAACCCATTTCAACAGACGATCAACCGGATTTGAACTTCTCTTCTCATAAGGATCCAGAAAATAGAGTCACTCAAAAAAGGCACATTATGTCTCAAAAGATATCTGTCAATACTTTTACATCCGCTAAACTTGAAAAATTTTTTTTGATATCTGTTTATAAATTATTCGTTTTACTATTAATTCAGCGCAAACAATTTTTCATATTGTAACAATTGTATCACACAACATTTTGAAAACTAAAGGACATAAAAATCCACAGAAAAAAAGTGTAAGCACATATTGTAGCCGCGTTTAAAATGCAAAAAAATATTCTCTCTATGGTATTTTTGGCGAAAACAGCAAAATGATCAATCGGTCAGAAATTTCCATAGACGTCCACAAAATTATTATAAATCTTCACGCGCAAGGATAATCATATCGCGAAATTGGTGTCATTGTACAGAGGCCATATACTAGTGTCAAAAACATTGTAAAATATTTAAGCAGATTTAAAGGTAATTGACCAATCTCTTTTGAAAGTCATATTGTGCCTAAACTTTATTGATTGACTGTATGCACTTTATGCGGTCAAGGATCAATAGTGTGGAAGTTACAAACGGAACGACAAACTAATATATACCCTTTTACCTTCGGTGAAGGGTATAAAAAATTTGAGTAAGAAGTTAAAAGACTTAAAACAAGAACGTAAAGTATTTAAGTCTCTAATTACATGGCAATAAGGGAGATCTTGCGAAATATCGTAGTTTTTTGGTTAATTTTAACAAATACTGGAAATTTCAGAAATTTCTTACCAAAGCTTTCGATAACAGCTTTAGTTTTTGTGGCAAAAATGGCCATTACTTAGGCTTTCCAGTTTGCAATATTCTTGACATTCATTTAAAAAAATCTTGATTTTGAAAGAATTCTTGACAATTAAAACCTTTTTACAATAATATTTTATAATAAAAAAGTAAAAAATTAAATGAAATATTCTATATGCACCAAAAATTTCTGCACGTTTTTGTTTTGAGTCAGTTGTTTAACGTTTTTAGTTGTGGGGCTAATAAGCAAAGCGGTACAAGTACCAAAACTAACAAAATTGAGTTGTATACAGCAATCAACACTAACCACTAACATCTATCATTTAACAAAAACTCAGACCTGTATAATGACCGCAAATTGCGCTATATCGACCTAAACTTTTTATTAAGATTACATTAAAGTATAACGAAAACAAAATTTCGAAACTTTATAAGCCGGCATTTATACGATGATTCTTAAGAGACGTCTTTAAGACATGTTTCTTTACTTACATGCGAATTGAGTAGAGAAGAAAGAGAGATGGAAAAAGGAACATGATTTCTGTTCTTAGTGCTTTTTTTGAATTTTCTTTAATGTCATTTAAATTTGGCTATTTTGGCTTATTTTGATTCGTTTGTCAAATTAAATTACATATTCTAATAAAAAAAAATCTTAATTTTCACGATGATTTAAAAGACATGTCTCTTTTGTATTTTTTTTTTTTTAAGAAACTTCCAAAAACTTGTTAAATTTTTACCATGTTTCTTTTTTTCAGTTTGATTCAGGTTGATTTTTTCTGATTTCCTTAGTTCCTTATTCGTATAAAAATCTTTAAAATGTTGTTATTTCACATATTTTTGATATGCTTTGATTTTTTTTTTTTTAACAAAATTGTTTTATTTCTCTATATTTTAATAAGCACTTGTCACTTTTCACTAAGAATACAACATAAAAAAACACAAATAAGTTCAAAGAGGAATGTCAAAAAAGAAACACAGAAAATTCGATTCATGCTGCTATCAAACGTAAAAAGACATGATTTAAAAATAGGGGAAAATCATCGTGAAAATTGGGTGTAAGTCAAATTACAATTTAAAAAGATTTCATGCTTTAATAGTCTTATTGCTTCCATATTTTTTATGCATTAACACAATTTTGTTTGTATGTGTATTTCTATTATAAAAAAATTCCTGTCTTCATAAAAATAATTTAATGAAAATTAAATTCAATGAACTTAAGCCTAATTAAAAATATCTAAATTTAGATTAAAAACAATAAACAGTTCAATAAAATAACCACAATACTAATTATTAAAAAGGATACTTTTAATTATAAAATTCCCAGATTCTTTTTGAAAAAAAAAAAATATATTTGAAAAAACGCTTCATGTAAATGCTTTGAAAGGAATTTTAAAAAGACATATTTTAAAAATCATCGCCTAACTCAGAAAGTTTATTTGGCACTTGTACCCCTTTGGTTTTCTGCTCCTCAATTATTAGGGTTGAGCTTTGTGGAAAATACACATCGACACTTGATACGGGCTTCTGTTTCAACTCAGCGTTATTGAGTGTTGAATATAGAAAACGTAGTTTCAATAGGTTTTTAAATAAATACTAAAATATATATAAGTATAACGGTAACAACTACAAATTCAGTGTTTAAAGCTGATGAAGTGGGAACTGGTAAGCAAAAGTTTTACGTTTCTCCCCTACAAACCTGCTACGTTCGAAGCTCCATTTTTAATTGGGTCGATAAAAATATTAAACATTTATAAGGCATCATTTTTTTTTTTTTTTTTTTTTAGAAATGAAAACACCATTGGCAGATTTTTATTGTAAATATGTTCTATGTTCCACATAATTTACTACATCGATAAGAATTCGATAGCATTATTAAGGTAACTTTTAAGATTATTTGTCGATAGAAAATGTTTGCTGGGACTCAAACTGTTTGTATTTGCCTATTTGTCTCTGTATAAGTATCAAATAATGACGTGAGTGCATATAAACTCTGTTCATTGTTTTGGTAAATAAATATGCATTTTTAATGTATTTAACAAACTGTAAAGTTTTTTGTTAATAAATAATTTTAGAATTTATTTATTTTATTTCAAATACTTTTCAAATGTAAAGAACTGATGCAGCAGCACACATACAAGCAAATAATCATTTCTGTGTGTGATTAAGGATGTGCGTGCGAGTTTATTTGTTTAGTTTGTTCGTGTTTTTGGTCTGATTTTCCATTAGCATAGCAAACATTTCACTAAGTGAAATATCTTCAACTAAAATGCAAAAGGGCGTAACGACACTTTTTATTTTTTACAGGAGAAACAAAATACTTTACAAAATCATTAACAGCAAGGTGTACTTGGCGCTTAAATTTCTTAATCAAGTCGCCATTTTTGATGGCAGTGATCTTTGTGAACATGTATTTAATAAAACGAACAGAAATCAATCAAAAACTTTCGAAAATGCCCTTTTGCATTTTACGTGACGATATATAGTTTACATGAATATGTATAGAAATATGTACTTATATACATATACATGCATTAAGCTTGTTAAGCTAGAGTTACCACGTAGTTTAAAAATGTATTTATTTTATTTAAATATTTAGCAAGACAAAACATCTTAAGTCAAATTTAAAAAGTTGAAAAAATTTTGTTCTTCATAGTAATTTTCATTCAAAAAATATTATAAACGATATTTTTCTTTAATTTTGGTTTTTTTATTATGTGATAAAAACCGAGTTTTCGAGATAAGATAGCAAAAAAATCTTATCTCGACTTAAGATGTTTTGTCAAAATGCCACAGAATTAAAAATGAATGAATCATGAATTTCGAACAGCGCTCAGGTAGAAATTCTAAGAACTTGGGTTTCTTGCTCTTTTTGCAGATACACACATAAATTGATATAAAGTATGAATGAGGGGTTTATATATCCTTTTCATAGCGGTAAAAAATAGGTGGCTTTTTAAAATGAATTTCGAAAAGGCCTCATCCCCATGTTTATTTAGATGTTTAATATGTGTATTTTAGTTTGCAATATAAAAACCCATGCATTTAAAATTTTTTATAGTGAAAGGTTAGTTTTGAGGTATGGTCAATTTGTTATAAAAATAATTTTTGTTTTTGCCATTTTTAAAAATAAATCTGAATAATGAACAACGTCTCAGGAGAAAAATAAAAATCAATACACAATTTTTGTTTAACTTCAGTTTGAAAATGAGTGAATCCAGCTGCTCGGAGGATAATGACATCCATATTTCCAAGATGTTTATGAAGACATTCTGCAATGGTCTACCGAAATGTTTTCACAGGCAGATAAACTTCTAATTCATATGTTTATCTGGAGGAAATATTTTCGTTTTTGTTATATTATGAATGTATGTGTTTTCTAATTTCTAATCTAAACAAACAGATAAAAATTAACCGAAATGTTTTAATTGTTCCTTTGTAATAAAAACCTCTCGTTTAAAAAGTTGTTTGCTTTTATTAAAATTTTCGAGTTCATAAATGAGTCTTCAAAGGGGTCAATCTGATCTTACATATTAAAACGTTATAGATTATCTGAATATTGGTGTGTTTCAATAAATTGCATGCATTAAAGAACTACGAAAATTCAATAAATAATTTTCGAAAAGTGCTCATCTACGGAAACTGTAATTTCCATTTTCTCTTTAAAATATTATTTGAAATAATTTTTTGTTTTCACTATTATAACTTTAAGAGATTCTTACGAATTTATAAAAAAAGCTCCGCTTAAAAAAGTTGAATAGTTGAAAAAGGCTAGCTGGTAGTGAGCTAGTCTATCAGTACCGGGGTTGCGGGATCGATTCCCGCCAGAGACTCTGGTCTCCTGCAGACAAGCAAAAATCTTTGCGGGATTTAGTGTAGGAACAATAAAAAAAAGAGACTCAGTTTTAGGTGTCTCCAGGACTCTTCGTATTTTTGTACCTTAGTCCTTTTTGAAATTCATGATTAAATTATATTTTAACTTTATTAACCGAACAATAGTAACTTAGACCTTTAGCCCCTTGTAGTAGAGCTGATCAGAGTCTTAGACGGGAATCGAACCCGCAACCCGCATAGATATATTAGATCACTGCCAACTACAGGGACAATCACTTTAAAAAATTTAAAGGACAAGCAATTTAATTTTGTATGTCTTTTTATGATTTTTCTAGACTTTTTTTTTTTGCAACTTGGCAATCTCTTTTTTTATTTTTTTTTTTTTTTTTTTTTTTTTTTTGAATTGTGTGTTTTATAGATAGGCCAAATGTTCAACATTAACAATAAAAATCAAGAAAATAAACTAAATTTTTGATTTCACAACATAGAAAACATGCCTGAAACATTTGCCTACAGAGATATTTAGTGCATGTATCAGGTCACACAAACATAGATAAACTTGTTATAAATGTATATGTATTTGTATGAATGTATATATTTTCCTAAATGCTGTCGATTTCAATAAACTAACATTGAGTTCAAGGTTTTTGAATTTTTGTCTTGCATACGTGCACTTTACACTCTGCAATTTGTCAGCAATCAGTAAATTCGGTTCAAAATTGTATAGTGTGTGTCTCCTTTTTTTTGCAATTATAAAATTATTTTCTTAGCAAGCGATGGAAAATTTAGATGTTAAATTGGTACTTAAGTCCTGACGCAAATTAATTTCATTCTTATCATGGGTTATTATTTGAACAAAAGTGGTAACTTTGTAAAAAATAACTTTTACAACAGCTTCTATGGTAACATTTTTGAAGCGTTAGGTCCGTCCACAATTGACCATAGATCCCAAATGGGCTTTCTCGTAAAAATCAGCTTTAGAAAAAAATTTTATATATACGAGTATGTTGATATCCACATAAAATTCGCCTGAATAACACTTATATAAATTATTGCATAAGGTCCACTGTCGGAATTAGTACTGGGTGTAGAATATTTTATGGTCGGGCTTGGACGATATAATATTTTTACTTGTTGTTTTTTTAAAAAAATTTTTTTTTTTAAATAACAATTTAAACATGTTAAAAAATTTTTTCTTCTGTCAGTTTTTGATCTAAATGTAAATGTTGACAAAACTTATGCATTTATTTTTTTAAAAAAAAAAGATCAAATCACATGAATAAAAAATGAACTAAAAAGGAAAAATAAATACCTGCATGAATAAAAATGCCAGTATCAAGCTGCTCTTTTAGCGTTGGGCAGGGATACTAAAACGAATAACATTTTCTAGTTTAATTAAAAAGTTTTTTTTTTTGTTTTTTTTTTTTTTTAAATAAAAGTAACGGAAATGTGTTTTAACTAAATTATTTTAGTTTTTATATTTATCATGTGTTCAAGGAAGTGTAAATATATACAAGCTTGTTTGTGGATGAGTGTAAATAAGTGCTCATGTGTTGAAAAGTTTATCTAAATCTGCAGTAGATTGTACTCCTTTTTCTAACTTTAATTCTTTTCATTTTTAAATATTTGTTATTTTCAGTTTTAATGTTGTTGTTTTTTGTGTGCATTTTAGATTTGTTAAATAAAAGTTAAATGAATGTTTGACCGGATGTTTAAGTTGGAACTAATATTTCAACAAGCATACATTTAGGAGAGACACACTTACACACATACATATAGAAGAGCTCTCTTATGTTGCAATATAGTTTGAAGATAAAGACAAAAATAATAAGAAAAACAGTAACAACTTGTGTGTATACAGATCCCAATTATGTTCTTAGGAACTTTCCAATTAATAAAGGAGCCATACAAGCTAAAATTGTAAGCAAATCATTATTAAAAGATTGGATTAAATTAAATAAAGTGTTTAAAAAATTGTTTTCATGATTCTAACAATTGATTGATAAATTGTCTTATAAACTTTAGAAAAAATTAGCATAAAGAGTATTTTAAAAATTTTCCGACAGAAACTTACTGCCAATTTCACGCTGTCGAAAGAAAGATTTCTTTCGCACAATAAGTTTTTAGAATTTCATCTTTCGCCTTTAGTGAAATTTATTTTGTCATGACTTCTCCAGATCTGGTAACTTTTTTATCATTTACAGTGTAAATTTATTTCTAAAAAAGTGGTTTTGTTCGGGAACTTTCTAACAAAAGATACATTAATTCGATGGTAGACACAAGTGTTTACTTCGATACATCGTGGATTGTATACTCTTAGTCAAGGGTACTTATTTAATCTTGTGTTTCAGATCTCTTAAGAAATAAAATTTTTTGGCGAACCTGCAATAGAATACAAAAGAAATAATGGCCTGTTCTGAAAATCACGTGATTTAAAATCGCACGTGTTATTTTGAAATGTACTGAAAATCACAACGATTTATTGTTTTTCGGTGTGTTTTCGGCAATTGAAAATCACGGCGGCATGAAATAACCCCCAAAAATTATACCCCGAAGAATCATTATGAAATTAAGTCCAAATAATTTTTTGGGCGACTATTTCATTTTTAAATTTATGTATAACGAAAACGTATTTGGAAGCAAGGATTTTTTCTCTTTGGTATAACAAACTCCGGCTTTGCTAACTAAAGCTTCTCTACGTAGTAGGCCTTCGGCCGGGCGCAAGGATTTTCTCCTCTGTGGTATAGGAAAACCCGGCTTCGCTGAGTAAAGATGATCTGCATAGCCGGCTTTCGGCCGGGCGAAAGGGTTTCCTCCTCTATGGTATAACAAATCTTCTCTGCGTACCCGGCCTTCGGTCGGGAACAAGGCCAATTTTAGCAGCTTTAGTTTATGGCCGGTGCTTGTTACATGCATAGATAAGAAGAGAAGCTTAAGTTAGCGGTGTTTGTAATACCATAGGGGAGAAACTCCATGCGCCCGGCCCTGAAATAAGGATCTTATTTCATATGAAATAAGCCCCCAAAAATTAGTGTATTATTTCATATCTCTTTGGAGCGTTATTTCATTTCGTAAGGGCTTATTTCATTTTCAAAATAGAGGTTTTATTGCATATGAAATAAGGTCCCACACTTTGGGGGATTATTTTATTAATTTTTTGTTATTTTAAAAGGCACATGTGATTTGAAATCAAGTGATTTGAATAAAAGTTATTTTCAGAGCAGGCCTGTAGTTTGGAAATTTAACGAAACCACCTGCTATTTTTTTTTTTTTTTTTAATTCAAACCAAAAAGTTTGACTGCATATTTCCGATGTGCGAAAGAATTTTTTCTTTCGTACAACTACATTTAAAACAAAAGCAATGTTTTTAGAATTAATTTTTGTTTTAAATGTAGTTGTTCGAAAGAAAGAATTCTATCGCACATCGGAAAAAGCCTATAAGAATATCCTCAAGAACATATTTGCGTTTCCTTTCCCGGACTCGTTGGAAATCTGTTATGGAGATCTTAGAAGTCAGTAGTGTCATATTTGTGAACCGTTAAGCGCCTGTAACAATATCATCCCCCCAGGGGTATGTAGCGAAACATTAAAAATATATATTGCACCTTCTGGTGTTATATTTCCTGGAGGAATCAGGTGCAGTCAACTCCTGAATTTTGCAGAATTTCAAAAATTGCAGATTCCTTGAGATTGCGGTTCGACAGAGATCCTATTTGGAACCACGAGAGTCGGTAGCCCCTGATGGCACAGCATAAGACTATATGTTGGCTCCGGCACACTTCGGGGCTTACGTGGTGGTTTGACCCAAAGTCTCGCGTTGGGAGATCTTTCGCCATTTGTGGGAAACTTCGGTCTGCAGAAAGTTCTCCCTGGGTGCTATTCCACAACTACCTCCAACTAATCTAATGAGCGAGGTTAGATAGCTCCAGCTCCTCAACAGAGAGCGAGCGTATAACTCTGCCGGACTGTACACTCAAAATTTAATTTGAACTATACAAATTTGGAGGTTTAATGAAATTACTCAACTTAGCCCTGCAGGGCCTAGGATGCCACTAGATGGGTAAAATATATGACCAACCCCACTTTATTTTTCATCTCCATCATTTATTTCTGATATACATACATACCCACTATCTCCATTCCTTAAGGGCGTTCCCATACAAAATATTCAATACAGACTAGAAATATATTGAAGAAAAAGCCAAGGAGTCGCCGCTTGGGGGATAAAATGTATGACCGACCTCCATTAGTTTTTTGTTTTTAACATTTTCCCAAAACATACTTGCCATATATCTCCTCCCCTTAGGGGTGCTCCAATACAAGTATGGTGGTTTAAGGAAATTCTTACATTTGGCCCCTGCAGCGCCTAGGATGACCCTAGATGGTTCAAATGTATGACTAGCTCCAATTTATTTTTCATCATCATCATTTACTTCTTACATACCTACCCGCTATCTTCATTCCTTGAGGAATGGAGACTAGAAATATATTGAACAAAAAGTTCTATTACTGTATGTATGACCGACCTCCATTAGTTTTTTGTTCTTAATATTTTCCCAAAACAACTTTGCACTTTATCTCTAGTTCTTAGTGGGGATCCCAAACAAATATTGCGTTTTATGAAATTCATAAATTTAATAAACATTTTTTCTCTTTTGTGATTAAAATCAAAAGTTGTTAACAGATTTTAATCATTTATGGCTTGTTTTGTTAACAACTTCTCTAGAAAATAAGAAGCAAGCTGCTCCAATTTTTTATGATTTTTTAAAAAAGAAAAATTTCAAAATTTTCCTAAAAAATATTTTTTTTTTTTTATACCAAAACGAAATTTTGCTTCTAAAACGACTGCGAATATTAGGAACAAGTGTAACCTTTATTGCGGAATTTCGGTTTTTTCAGTTTTTGAGTTACGCGAATATACTGGTATGTTGTGCAATCTCCTCCAGTTTCGAAATAGCAGTACATCTCGAAAACAAGAGCTAACTTAAAAAACGGTTAGCACTACTGGATTCAGTGTACCCGAATTAGGTCCCAAAAAAAAGTGTCACAAATAAAAGTGTAAAATTCTTGCACAGTGTTATTGTCTTAAAAATCATGAAAAAGCCTATTAAATTCATTTTAGAAATCGCTTTCGGTGCTTGTGGTTTTCTGCCCAAGGGAACTAAAAAAATGTTTTTTAAATATCAATACAATATTTCCCACAAAAAAGAACCAAAAAAGTTATTTCACTAATGTTCTTATGTGTGTTTCCTAACACTGCTTACAATTGTTAAACTCGCCTTTTTAAAATATTACACTTTCTTCATAATTAACTTATTTTCTCTCTTTCTATTACAGGTATGTCCAATAATCTCATTTACAAATCTGTTAAAGTAAGTCAGTCACTTTAATGTTATCATATTTTATTTTTTATTATTGTATTTTAATAAATTCAAAATCTTCTTAAATTGTTCTGTGTTTAAGATAAATGTGTCGTTGTTTCGTCATCAATCAATGTTAAAACTTTTTTTACCCTTGCCAGCCAATTAGAACATTAGAAAAAGTCGAAAAATTCTCGTTTGTTTTTTGTCAAATAATTCTCTTTATTAACCTTAAATAAATTATCTTTAAAAGATGCGTCCATAAATCATAATCTGGCAACTAAAATCAGCTCGAAAATGAAGTAAAAGAGTATGTGGTTTGTTTCTTTAAGTGGAATTCATATAAAAATAAAACAAAGTACAGTAGGACCATTACAAAATCATATATAAATTTCGTAAACTTAAAATTTGACAATATATTTTGGTTTGTTTTTGGTTTAGCAAAAAAGACAAAATTTAATTTTTTTTTTTAACAAATTTCTTCCATTTACTTTATAATTTTTATATATTCGAAAATTAGAAACAATTTGTAATACAATTGTACATATGGAGGACTCAGAGCGGACCAAGTCATAAAATGTAACACATACCTACATGTATTTTAAAACTGGTGCAAAATTATCCGCAAAGTTTAAATCTATCTGGGGGCTACTCTCTATTGCGATGCGAATACAATTACGATGCGAAAGCTAAATGCCAACTTGGTACTCTCTATCACTTTCTCAAAATTGTTTGAAAAATAAGCAATACTGGTAATAAAAATCAAAGATAGCTCCGGTTTCCATTAATTAAATGACCAAATATGTAAAAAAAAAAAATTTAAATTGGAAAGTTTAAATAAAAGAAATAATGATGATTTGCTAAAGAAAAAAATAAAAAGATGCAAAAGACAAATGCGCAAACACATTAAAGAGTACCAATGACCAGATTTGCTACAATTTTCTTTCGCATCGCAATAGAGAGTGGCCCACCTGTAACGGACTAAATCAAAAAAGCGTTTCGTTCCTAAGGTTACGGTAATAAACCCCAGTCAATACCTCCAGAAATCATTTACTCAAACTCAAAATATTTTCGAATTTTCTTTTGAATTGATTCTCTTTAGCTCTGAGCCTCCATATATAACATGTCTAACTTACGCTTTTCATACCAGGAATGATTATATCATAGAGATACTAGCGGATACCTGGCGAGTACTACTTGCCTAAAAAAATAAGTAAGAGTTCTTTATTCTGATGTGCCGCATCTTATATACCCTTCGCCATTGTGCGATAAGAGCAGAAAGTTATATAAATAATGTTCTTTATTGATAACCGAAATGTTTGTACCTAATTAGGAAACTAGCTATTGTTGTTCTCCAGATATAATACAGAAATTTGTAATGTATTTCTATGGGAAGTGCCACGCTCACTTCTCCAATCCCGCCAATTTTTTTTAAAGAGTTGGTGTAGCGATAAGCAAGATGCTTGTACCTAATTTGAAAGCTTTGGCTGTTGCCGTTTTCCAGATATACAGAAAAAGAAATAAAAAAACAAAAAGGGACTTGTATGTAAAATTAGAGGTAGTTGTGTTCTTCTGCTCATATCTCAGCCATTTATGGACCGTTCAGGCAAAATTTCAATAGCAAAATTCAAATAAGTATATCTGACATAAATATATACCAACCAAGTCCAAATCATATCTGGGATATTCTTAAAACCCATTTCAACAGACGGGCGGACAGACCGAATTTGAACGTCTCTTCTCATAAGAATACAGAATATAAATACTTTATAGGCTCTAGGATCAATATTGTGAAAGTAACAAACAGAATGATAATTACCTTTGGTGATGGGTATAATTAACACATTTTGTTTATTTGTTGAAAAGAAGGAAATTTTGTTTATTTATTACCTAAATAGGGATCTATGTTTTAAATGAAATTGTCACCTGTGTTCCTTCGTGGATTTATTTTTTAATTCAAATAAAACTTTGTTATGTATCCGTCTCAATATGGATTTATCAATGTTTTAAATTTCATTAAAGCCGGTTAGATTTTTTCGGAGAGGCAGAAATTGTCCTCTACCTCCCCTTGTGGTCCTAGCTTTGGAAATGTATCTAGTCTCAAACCATCTGCACAAAATTGCTTTTCTATGTAGCACATCAATTGGACGGCTTCAGAGTCTATAACGGGCACACATGCACTCGTAGAAATTTTTTTATTGCTTTTTTTCATAATTTATTTATTGAATCTTCATATCGGTATATTGTTACCTAAAATGCAAAAGGCCCTAACTAATTGCATCAAATGTCCACAAAAAATGTTTGAGTCTTTCGACCCAAATTAGCGATTTCATTAACAGGCCCTATCTACAAAAGATTAAATGATAATTGCCAACAGACCTAACTAGCAGTTTGCATAATATGCAAAACTGTGAATTGCCAAAACAACATTTGGGCTTTACAAGAAAAAAATTTTTTTCAAAATATTAGATAGGGCCTTTTGCGTTTTAGCAAAGGCTCGATATGTATATAGCATGAACTTATAATAATTATATATGTAATCCTTTAATTCCAGTGGAACATAGGGCCGCTGGGTTTCAGTAATCTTATTAACTTCGGGGAGAATAATGATTGGGGTATAGCTCTCCTAGGCTGGCGCTGGGGATGCCAGCTAAGCCACCAGCCTGGCTTGGTGAAAGTCAATAGCAAACTTAGCAAATATGCCTACTTCCCGAGACGTAATTTTTTTTAAATGACCATTCGCATATGCTGAAGACCGTCGCTCGAATTAGCTTCCACCTCAACAGAGGTGGTCCCCAGGGAGTACCACGAGGAGGCCACTGCCGTAGCAATGAGATCAGCGCGCTGATCTACGAGTCGACTTGGAGTGAATTACTAAGGATAGTGGGAACACTTTACCTTATACTCGTCAGTTTTTGGGATGACAAGTCTTACTAAGGAACGCTATAACCAATTTGCCTTACACACTCCCATGCTCCCTAACTTATAATAATTAATCAAATCTTATTCTAGTTCCTAAGTTTACGTCCTGCCAATGCATGACGAAAATTCTCCTGATACCGTTCACATAAGTGTTTACCGCTCTTCTGCTTGGGTGAGTGCTGCATTGTCTCTTCTCCTTAATTTGGTTCATTGGATGAAATTCTACTCTTAGTCTAGACTAAAAACTCCTACTTTACAACTCTATCTTAAAGCCAATCGGCAACCAATATAGAAAAAAGTTCAAAGGCGGCAAAACAAAAGTCTTCGAATTATCACATATGATCCCAGGTACGTAAAAACTACAACATTAACAAAGCCCTTAATGTGCCATCAGTAAAAACTATGTTCAAAAAACATTCAATAAAATATCTTAAAAAGCTTGAACTGCACCCAAATCCACTAGCTCGACATTTTTTAAAAGATGGCGGCCACAATCGCTTAAGGAGATAACACACTACAGCGCTGCTGTTAAACAATTTTATAGTTTCTCCTGCTCATTAGTTAATTAAACCCCTCTAATGTACGATGTTTAACTTCACAATACTCTACAAAAAATTAAAATTTCATGATCGCCGAACTAACCAGCTAAATTTAAATTGCAGCCTTAACTCAGTTTTAAACATATCTTTTGTTTTTCGTGCAAAGTGTGCTTTAGTTTTAGCTTATTAAACTAAATAGCGAACAACTTCTACACCGGCTTTTAAGGAATAATAAGATAATTAAAAAATAACACTATGCTAGTGGAAAAAACACACAAGCCGGGCACATGGCGTTTTAATATAATTCGGGTAAGCTGAATCCAGTGGTGCCCGCGGTTTTTTAAGATTGGCTCTGGTTTTCGAGATATACCGTTATTTCAAAAATGGAGGAGGTTGCACAACATATGTTCGTGTAACTCAAAAACGCTTTAGCTTACTGAAAAAACTTAAAAAATCGAAATTCCGCAAATTTCATAAAACGCAATATTTGTATGGTTGCAAACAGATTTAAATCATTTATGCCTTGTTTTGTTTGGAATTTCGTTTTTTATACGTCTGCAAAATTAGAAGCATAGCTGTATTTTCCAATTTTTTATGAATTTTTAAAAAACAAAAATTTCGAAATTTTGTTAAAAAAATTATTTTATTTTCCAAAAAAAAATTATGTTTCTAAAACGACTGCGGATATTAGAAAGAAGTTTTACCTTTCGGAATTTCGGTTTTTTAAGTTTTTTCAATAAGATAAAGCGTTTTTGCGTTACACGAACATATGTTGTGCAACCTCCTCCATTTTTGAAATAACGGTATATCTCGAAAACCAGAGCCAATTATGTTAAAACGCCAGGTGCCCAGCTTGTCACGAAAAAAAAGTGTCAATTTCGCACAGTGTAATCATCGAATTTTATGAAACCGCAAGGTAAAAATTTTGTGTAGTTTTTTATCAATTAAAAAAATTTATTCTTGTGTATAGTTGACCTGTTGTTTATGTTGTTTTATTATTTTGGCTTGAGGTCCTATATAAATATTAAATAAAATTCAAAAAACTTTTTATTTTATTTTTATTTATTTTTATATATATATAAAATATGTATAAAAATATAAAAATAAATAAAAATAAAATAAAAAGTTTTTTGAATTTTATTTATTATTTATATAGGACCTCAAGCCAAAATAATAAAACAACAATTAAAAAAATTGTTTGAAAAGTATTTCAATTTAATAAATGTGGTAATGGAATCAATTATTTTTTTAGTGGAAAAAACTTAATAAAATAATTTTGATTTAATTAACATTTTAGTTGTTTTGTTTTAATTAAAATATAAAATATTTATTAAATAATAAAAAATCTTAATTGATTTTTTCGTTTAAAATCAAATAATAATTTAAACCTGTAGAATTGTTGTTGGGAATTGTCAAAACCTGAGCTATATTTAATTAAATCAATTAAAAAATTGTTTGAAACGGCAAAGTTTTTTGATCTGTTTTTATCAAAATTAAAAATATAATTTATTGATTCACAATTCACAATTTTCAATTTTTAAAATAATTAGTAATCAATATAATCATTTGGGTAATAGGTGTAAAATCAACAAATTGTTTGCTTTGTTCTATAAATTTGGTAATTAGAGGCAATTTAAATTTTTTCTGTACTTATAAAAATTATTTTATTTAAGTTACAAATTCCAAACTTTGCGTTTAAAATATTATTTTCTAAGATAGATTTTAGGATTTTCCTACCACTGTGCGTTAGTGTTTATACAATGGGTTTTGTGTAAGCGAGATTATGTACATTTACAAAAATATAATATCCCACGACATTGACATGAATGTGTTATGTACATTGACATTAAACACATGTAAATAAATCATATTTTGGCATTTGAACATCATCCTTACTTAATAGTTAGTGCAAATGTTTATGACAAATACTTCTACATACTTACTTCTGCAGCGTTATATACATTACTAGGGTGTGCGACTTTTTAAAGAATTAGAGGGAGTTTTTATTAACCGGACAGCGTTAGATATCAAGCTAACTGTCATACTGCGCTCACTTTTTGACATTTTTGATCCGTAAGAATACTCATAAATAGATTCACGCTGGAAAAAAATAATAAATTATAAAAATTCTCTTTTAAAATCCGTCACCGATTCGCAAAACCTATTGACGACTTTGTGATTTAAATAGCGCACCGCTCATTTTCGGCTTAAGGGTTCTATCAGAAAACATAGTAGCTACATATGTAGTAAGACTAATCTACAGCAGTCCCAACAGATCCCACTTCATCCAGACAATTGCACCATTTAGTGCGGCTATCACACTTCGTGACATACGGCCAGCAGTGCTCGAAAAAGCGGATTATAATTTGTTGACCAGAATGCTCTTTGTTAAGAAGAGCTGTAGCGCCCATTTGCCTTAACGCAATTTCAAATGTTTAAGCCATGTATTGATCTTTCGAATAAAAAACATGGTTTATCAAAATTTTACTTTTTGTGTTACTTTTTTTAACAATTTGATCGGTCTTAAAAAACACCCTTTATTACATCCTGCAACATCAATTTTTACACATAAACACTTGAAACTAGGCAACATAAACAATATCAGTTCATACTTAGTTTCTATTCACAGATCAGATCTTCTTTAAAAAGGACTTTTAGGTTAAAAAAGTATACAATTTTTAAAGAAGTCTATTTTGGAATTTTTTGCACATCTTTGAACTTTTTAAAATGTTTTTCTTTTCAATTACATAAATATGTTTTGAAAACCAAAATGATTTATCAAAAATTTAAAAAAAATATTTTTTTAATTAAAATTTACATGATGAATTTCATGACGTCCAATTTTCTTAATTCCCTTTTGAAGTTGCTACCAAAAACTACTCAAATTCGTACGATGGTTTTTTTGACGTCTAATTTATTTTCATTTTCATTCAATCCAGTTGATGAGAATATAAAAATAAAACGTAACAGAAAGAACAGAAAAAAGTGTTAAGCGAAGTGTCAAAAAAAACATGAAAAGAAAAACCATGTCTATTTTTCTACCCCTCTTTCTTCTATACACCGCTTGCTACCAAACAAAAAATGACGTCCAAAATTGGAAGTCATAAAATTCATCATGTAAATTGGGTGTATGTCTAAAATTTAAATTATTTTCGGTAGCCAAAAAATGTATCATAAAATCGTAAATAAAAAAAAAATTAGCTCAAAATTCCGTAAAACTTGATCTAACTCAACATTTCCCAAGTCCCATAAATTTTTTATTATTTTATAGTATATTTCCGATGTGCGAAAGAATACTTTTTTTTTTTTTTTAACAAAACAAATTCTAAAAACCCTGTTTTTGTTTTAAATGTATTTCTACGAAAAAAAAAAATTTCGCACATCGATATAGGCAGTCAATCTCTAATATAAAATATACCTTTTGTTTTAGTTTTAATTTTATTCAATGTTGCCATTTTGAGATATTTTTATATTGGTAATACGCTTAAAAAAGTGTAGATGTTATACATTTTTAAAACAAGTTTGTAAGTTAAAAAAAATCAGTAAATTTCTTTAGCACATTTTTTAATAATTTTTTTACGAATCTTGTGCAACCATAGAAGTTTTTCGTCAACACAGATAACATTAATCTTTCTTCTTACTCATGCTTAAGGGCATAATACACCACACAAATTGCTTGACAATCATGTCAAAATATTACGTTTGTGCAAATATTTTGTATTGTTAATTGGGGTGTTCGCTGTTTGGTTTTTTAATGTGTATTTTTTTTCAAATTGTTTAACCACTGAATAACAAATAACTCGATAGGCATATGTAAAACAAATGACACAACTGTTGCAAAATTATTCTACAAATGGCGATAACAAAATATTATTAGAGTAAAGATAGTTTGTTTGCATCTAAAACTTATTATGAGTACACGTATAGAAAGTTATCATGTTATGGCTATTTAATATCATTAAATGGTTGTGAGGAATATAATATGTTTTCAAAGTTATCATTATTTAGTTGTTATAAAAATTATTATGTTTCAGTGAACCATACATAAATTTACAATTGCGATTAACATTGACATGTTTACAGTAACTACAATATTGTTGATATTAAATAAAAATAACAACATTTTGTGTACGAAAACAATATTGTTACAATCAACATAGTGTAGTTGCCGTAACCATGCCCAACCATATTTTTTCACTGCGTGCAGAGACGCTTTAGTTAGTAAAGCCAGTGTTTGTTTAACCATAGAGCAGAAACTCCTTGCGCCCGCTCAAAGGCCGGCTAGGCTGAGAAGCTTTAGTTAGCGATTCGGGATTTAAGGTTTCGGGCATATCGAGCCTTTGTTGCATTAGATCTCAACTCAACTCAAATTTTAAGTTTCTAGCAATTTAAAATTTAATTCTTCTCTCTAGAGTTGTGTATATAAGAACCTTTTATGACATTTTTACACAATATAAAGAACCGATAAGGCGATTAACTTCACATTATTAGCTCATGTACGCGTTGTACTTGTTGTACTACCGAGATTACTTGTAATGAATTCGCCTTGCTTTTGACTATGTAAACTCAAAAACAAAGCATATTGCTTCTGTTATGTGTTTACATTGTTTTGCTCACACGTATGTATGTGAATTGTTTCAATGTATTAGTACCACTTTCTAACGCGTAAAACTCGTAAAATACTGAACCGATATTAACTAAATTTACATAAACAGAATCTCCCAACAAATATCTTTCGACTGATATACCATTTGTTAAAATATATACATATTTACAATATATAGTTTAGGCGTAAAAGGGATCCAAAGAAATCTACTTGCCTATTTGAAATGTTAAACGCAATTTGAATTATATATAAAATATATATACATATATTCCCGTGTAAGGAACATAGAGCTATAACAAACTTCTTCTTCCATTTGGATCTGTCCATCGCAATATTTTTTACTTCACTCCAGCTTTTATTCATTTTACTCGTCTCGCTTTCAATTTGCCTTCGCCAGGTATGCGCTGCTCGACATCTATTGCGACTTCCCTGAGGATTCCACTCGATTGCATTTCTGCCGTATGCAGAGTGTATGTCCAATTCAGTCCCAGTGCTTCCCTTGTATTTCTACACACAATGGTATTTGATGCGACTCATCCCACAGACTGTTGTTTGAGATGGTTCATGGCCAGGAAATTCGTAGAATTCTTCGGAAACATTTTCTTACGAAAACTTGCAAAGCGTTAATGTCTCGCGAGGCAGAGTTCCAAGTTTCACAGCCATATACCCAGAAAAAAAATGGAGCTTCCATCGAAGCAGGTTTGTAAGGGAGAAACGTAAAAGTTTCGCTTACCATATCGCTTACGGAAGACATGAATTTTATATGGCGAGTTCCCACTTTGAAGCAATACGTTTTTGACTCAGAAAGCGCTTTATTCAGCGCATATACAAATTGGTGAATGTAACGACCAGCATTGCACACTGAATTTTGTGTTACCGTTATTCTTTAAGATGCTCCCTTGCAAACCTGCTCAGTAGTAAGGGAATGTCGTGGCTCTTCAAATTTTATATATATATTTTTTTCAATTTATTAAGAATTCGTTCACTTACCTTACTGCATCTTTGTATGTCTTATTGCGTAGCGCATAAATGTGTGCTTACTTTTTAAAATGTACCATTAGTGCTTCGCAAAATAAGAAAATTTTTTATTGGGTAACAGTATTGATTCGACATTGGTGTTGAAAATGTTAATTTTGACACGACGTGATATTAAAGGGCGTTTCCATATCTTAATGAGCTGTCCGAAAGAATTTATTCGACTAACAATGACCTCAACAGATCTACCACAGCTTCAAGGTAGAAGAACTTTCTAACTTCGTCTAATATTTGGTTGTATGTCAAGAAGGGGTTCAAGTTTTCGGAATTAATTCGCATAACCTTCGTTTTTTGTGGGTGAGTTGCTGTAGGCCATGTCAGTATAGCTATGGGAGAGGCTGCATATGTTATCGGCATATTCAGGGTCCCCCGACCTTTCGTGCAGTTCCCATACGATTCCTATCATTATATCCCACCAGTATCAAATTCGGGAGCATTCTAAATAACACACACACGATTTGATGCAACAAAAACCAGCCTACTGTTTCCTTAATTTTGGCATAAATTGGTGTGCTATCATCTTGGTTGTAACGTGAGCTAACCCCTTATTTAGCATTCTTAATAGGGTCGTTCCCCGTTAGTGGCTGCGATTTGTTAAATCACCTTTCTTAGGTGTTTTAACAAATGAAATAAGTTCCTAAAAATGTGAATTGGGTTTTATTTCATTTACAAAATTTGGGGACTGTTAATGTGATGGCGGACTGTTTTTATTATGAAACGGACCCCCATCACTTAATTAAAAATTAATTCATAAAAAATAACAAACTCCCTTAAAGTCGTTATTGTTTTTCTCTCTTGTCTTTTGCTTTTGGGACTTAGTTCGTAGCGCCCTAAATATTGCAACATTTAAATAAATATATTTATGGGCTCTGGTCTGAACCCTAGTCCTCACGTGAAACTCGTTTTATTTTAAAAATTTCAAGACACCCTTAAAATCAATAAAAGGGCTAAATAACAAAAAAGTCCTTAGTTCTCCGATTTTAATTTTGGAACGGACTATGAAAGTCAAGGAGTTCAGTTTCAAAATATTTATATAGAAATGCTAGATACTATCTGTCTTACCAAGGCGAATTCATACAGGTGACATTTTCGAGTCATCTGTTTATTGTTTATTTATTTGTGTGTATACTGAGTATCAAGCTTTGTTTACATTTTGTGAAAAAGTTTAAATTTAAAATTCAATAAAAATCTTAATACTTGAAAAAAACTTATTTAAATTTTATAAAACAAAAAAGTGAATATAAAATATAAAATCAAGGAATTAAAAGTGCATAAGGAATAATTGGAGCCACAATAACTTTGCAATAGAGGAAATATATTTACCTTCTCAAATAATTTTGACATTCACTTTAATTTTTTACAAAAACAAAACACATAGAATTTTACAATAAAAAGAGATAGCTAGCATAACTCTATCTCATGATGCGGTCACCTGTATGAATTCGCCTTGGGTCTTACATAGTTCTTTCGACATTTATGAAATTTCATAAATTTTTTTTTTTTAATTTTTTTTTTTTTTTTGTAAAAATAGAAAATGTTCTTTTTTCACAAATTCATATACAAATAAATTGTTAATTATAACCGTCAATAAATGGATATGCAAAATGAATGGTCATCAATTTGTGAACGTTACAAAACAAAAAAAAAAATTCAAATAAAAAATTATTTGTTAAGAAAAAAATAAACAAATAAAATCATAAATAAATATTAACACTTTTCAATCTGGCATACAGGACGTAAATAAGATTGATGGATTTAATGGGTTTTACAATCTGAACATAAAAAAACATATGTCGCCTACACTGTTGTGTCATTAAATTCTCAATGGACTATTTTAAAATACTAAATGTACAAGTTTTAAATAAATAAGCCATAAAAACAAATTACTGTCCAAAAAAAAGGAAGAATTTGAAGTATAAAATTGTTGATTTAATATTCATTTTAAATGAGATTTTGTTATTTATTTATTTTTATTTTTTTAATTTTTAAACTGTCTATATCGTTAAACCACAGTCGAAAATTATTTTACGTTACTTGCTCAATACAGTGTGGGGATCATATGTTGAAACTTATAACTTAGACTTTAGCAATATTTATACAAAAAAAAAAAACAATTTCAATCACGTTTGTTATTTAACTGAATCAATTACACCCCCGGTGTGTAGGAATCATCTTAAGGATATTTTTGCTTTTGGTGTAACATCCACCAGGGCCTAATCAGGTGCAGCCAATACGTGCGTTTGTTCAAACATCCAAAATTTACAGATCTCAAGAGAACTTTATGATCTCTTGCGATTTCGGCTGTCCTATAAGGTACCTAGGGAGTCAGTAGCCCCGCTAAGAACGCACCGCACTGACTATTGGACTATGCACAGAAAACATGCTCAACAATTTTTTTTTTCAATCAAACCATTAATTAAACAATTCAAACTATTAATTTGTTTACTGGTGCAAATTTAATTAACACCACAAATTTGGTATTTTAAATAAATTTTTATTTGTTTCCGCGTTCTTGTGGGAAATGCTCAAGTCTTTTAGAAAAATTTTCTTTGCGGAAGTTTTAATTTTCTGATAATTAGTATTTTCAACGAAGAACTTTCGTTCGGCTTGACGGTTGGGTGCAACGGATAGATGCTTTTTTGACAAAGGGATACTTTCGTGGTTTAAACCCAAATTCGCGGAAAAGTAGTGTATAATTTGCCGGATTATGCACTCAAATTGCTACCTGAGTATACTGGCTGCTCTCACACTCAAGACGGGGTTTAAACGCATTTTTTGTTAGTGGAAAATATTCACCATGAAGTCGTCGTACGCGGCAGGTAACCATGTAAATTTTTCTCACATGTTTTTTAATAACAGTGGCTCAATTTGTTAAAAATAATTATAATACAAAATTTGCAACATTTGTTTTATTTACATATTTCCAGCATGATTAAATAAAACCTGTTTAATTTTCTAGTTAAGTTATGATTTTGGTTAGTTTTACCCTTCACTGTTTTCACAAAGGAATGTGTATGAACACTCTAATGAACTATTAAATGCATTTCGTTTCGACCATTAAATGAATTACGTCCACCATAAAAGGTTATAAATTGAATTATAGTTATTGACGGCTATAATAATGGTGGTTTATATAAATTTTTGTTTTTGTATGTTTTTAGTAATTACGTAAATAGTCTTGTTACGTGCACAATCAATATTGCATATTTCTAACCCTTTTCCTCGTAATTATTCAGAATTCATATGGGTGTTTTCCGCAAATTATGATTTAGTTTAAAAGTGATTCATAATATTTACAAATATATACCCGTGAATTAGGGTTCATTTTTTCCTAAAAAACAAAAAAAAACTCCCGGTTGTTCTCGAGACAAATAAATTTCGAGAAACTTAAAAATGAATTTCTTCGCAAAGTTGTCCTCCTAAATTTAAGTTTTATGACTAGGGATTCCAATACCGGTTTTGCCGATACCGAAATACCGGTATTACTGGCTAAAATTGAATGCCGAAATACCGCATGCAAAATACCGGGATTTTTTTTTTTTTTTTTTTTGTTTTAAAATTCTTCTTTGAAAATGCATCAGTGTCCAGATTTGGAAATTCTAGTTTTGCACTTATTTATATTTTATATATAAATACATATCGAGCCTTTGCTGCAATAGAGTCATAACTCAAATTTAAATTTTCTTGCACCTTAAAATTTAATTCTTCTCTGTAGAGTTGAATATATAAGATATATATATGAAATTTTTACACAATATGAAGAAACGATATGGCGTTAAACTCCACGTAATTAGCCAGTAGGCGACCCTATGATCCACTACGAATTAAAGACTTAAATACAGTAGCTCAAAATTAGTTTTTTTGAGTTCTGACTCTATTGCAGCGAAGCACTGATAGAAATCATTTAAGCGGCTGGCCGAAGGAAATTCACTGTCATCATATCTCTATTCAACAGCCCTAAGTTCTCTGCCATGAAGTGTAGGTTGGCTAACGATGCCGACAGCAGCATGTTGTCCACCACTAGTGTTAATGTGTGTATATACCTACAGCCACTTCAAGTTGAAAAGTGTGAGAACTACAAAATAAAACAGAATAGCAGAGTACATGAAACTGAGTATCCCTCCACAATCTTCTCACCTCTCTCACCATTAAACTGAACAATTGCTGCAACAAAAATTGCAAGTCTGGACGATGACTAAATGTACGGTCACATATGACAAACATTTGACGAAAAAACCAACAGACAAACTTAGTTCATTTTCTTTAATTATAATAAATATATTTTATTTTAATTGACTCTTATTCGACCTGTAACAATTTGTAATTAATCCTCTTATTTAAGCTTGAGGTCTTATATGACATTTTGTTAAATCTGTTAAATTTATTAAAAATTGTTAATTTTTTGTCAAATATTAAAGAAAAAATCCCTGAAGAAGGCACACAACGGAGTGCCGAAATATTGGATTAAAAAAATTTAATATTTTTTAAATAAAAAAAGAAATAAGACCTCAAGCTTAAATAAGAGGATTAATTATAAATATATTTTGTTTAAATATGTATTCACATTTATTAAAAATTATATAAAAGTAACCTTTTACAGCATTATTAATCTGCATTGAAATTTATAATGCAAGTTAAATTACACTAATATGTGACCGTACCTTAAGTATGAGTGAAATTAAATGTCAAACAGTCATAGCAGCTAGCAGGGTTGTCAGATTTATTTTGACCTTTTTCGATAAACTCAATGTCAAAAATCGCCATAGACTAGCTTCTTAGTTTCAAATTCCGCTTAAATTCGCCAAAAATGGATAAAAATCGTAATGATATAAATTTTGTTTAATTTTTCTTTAGTGAAGACAAAAAAAGTACAATGAAATAGTTTAATATTATTTTTCAGTATTGACTTTAACACCCAATTTTCACGATGTTTTTTTCCCCTATTTTAAAATCATGTCTTTTTTTGTTTGTAAGTGAGCGGGGTAGAGAAGTAAGCAGGGTAGAAAAAAAGACATGAATCGTATTTCTGTGTTTCTTTTTTGACATTCCTCTTTGCACTTATTTGTGTTTTTTAATTTCTGTTTTATTCTTATTTCAAAATGACATGTGCTTATTAAAATATAGAAATATAAAAAATTTTAATTAAAAAAAATTCAAAATATATCAAAATTATGTGGAATAACGAAATTTTAAATATTGTTACGAATAAGAAACTAAGAAAAAATCAGCTCTGACTGCAAAGAAAAGAAACATGGTGAAAATTTAACAAGTTTTTGGAAGTTTCTTTAAAAAAGATATACAAAAAAGACATGTCTTTTTAATCATCGTGAAAATTGGGTGTAAGGATTCTGAAAATAAATTCATGGCTCATCAAAAATAGCCAACAAAACCGCCAACTATGGCTGACTTCCATAACGTCAATTACTTTGTATTCTAACAAAGTATAACGTTTCATATCGCTGCAATACAACAACTATGCAATTTATACCATTCCAAAACATCGTCTTTAAGTATTCGTAACGCAGCAAAACAGTTATCAGGGCATCAGTTTTATAGTTGATACTTTCTGACATTTGACTTTTGAAGTGCAAATAACGAAAACAAAACAATACAGATTTTTTTTATATTATGCATTGCATAACTTACATTTCAAAACGTTTAAACAAATAAAACACATAGTTGCATTGCTTCAACACTTGGTATATGTACATGATTAAAATACAGCAGTAAAACGCGTATAAACCACACAAATTGCTTGTCAAACATTAATTTTTCATTTTGGTTTTGCTTTCAATGAATGATGGATGACGTTGATTGTGCCGCGGCAATTTTTCTCGCTATTTGTTTAAAACGCAGAAGAAATATAAAATAAAGAAATATAATTTGTAGTAGTGATCTAAACAAAAGTCTGTTTTTGGGCAAACTATGCTGCTAAAAAATAAGAAAATACGGCTGAAAATTAATTTATTGCTTCTTCTTCTACGTCCTTACTCTGCAAAGTTTTCGCTGAAATGATTACTTTTGGCACTAGACACCACAAAAAGTTTGACAAATATCCAACATCACTAAGTATTGCATTAAAAACTACTTTAAAATGCAGAATTTTTGAAAGTACGAACTTTTCAGATGTATTACATTATATGCACAATCCATCTAACCAGTTAGCCAAAAGTTGCAGAAAATCATGATGGAAAAAATTCAACAAAATAAGCGCGATAATGAGATTAGTTCAAAAAAATCACATAAGGATCTCATCAAACTTATTCGAAGGAAAAGCTCATTTTTCGAATCTGAAAATATGAAAGGAAAATATTTGCAAAATGTGTATAAATTTCGTATGACCGTTCGTCCTGCAAGTGTAGATTCTGAGCGTGCGTTTTCCGCAGCAGGATTAATCTGCACGAAAATAAGATCACGCCTTTCGGATGAAAGCATCGACAATTTATGTTTTCTTCGAACATATTTTAATTGACAAAAAGGAATTAAAAAAACTTTGGGTACTTTACCTCTGAATTAATTACTATGTATATATTATATTTAAATTTTAATTGTTTTGCTTTATTATTAATATCGACCTGTTTAGTCTTTTTTTAATAACTACATTTATTTTAAATAAACAATAAATTGGATTGAATAATATAATATAATTTGAAAATTATTTTATTCCTGGTGCTTTGTATTTAGATACCGAAAATACCGATAACAACGGTTTCGAGATTTCCTCAATACCGAAATACCAAAAGGAATTCGGTATTGGAATCCCTACTTATGACATACATATAAATAAGAGAACAAAATTTTTTTATCAGAGTAAATGATCACGGAGGTATTCACATTAAGGCTGTATTGGGTATCCGGACACTGCCAGCTGGATGGCAATGAGGTGGCGGACGAACTTGCAAGAGTGGGTTCGAGTCTGGACTTAATGGTAAGGGACGGGGGGTAAAGCCACCCCTATGTCACTACTATGAGGTGATAGGGGAAAGATTAATTAATGACGTTAACCGATCCTGGAGGGAAAGAACGGATTGCGGGGTGTCTAGGGCACTATGGCCTGGATTGGACACAGGGGCAATCAGTGTTCTGCTGGGATTGGATAGGAGTGGTCTCAGGACACTTTTAGGGTTCCTGACGGGTCACTACGAGTAAATGGGACAATGCCATACCGGATTTCTGCAGATTATGCGATAATTCTAAAGAGGTAGATACGATTGATCATGTACTGTGCCACTGTCCTAGGATGCAGGGTCTTAGACAGAAACGGCTGGAGGATAGATTTCACGACGAATTGGGGTGCATCGCTGGATGTAATCCAGTCGATTTACTGGGGTTTGTCAGGGAAATAGGACGGCTGTTTCTGTTGAGAGGACTGTGGAGGGAGTAACTGTCCTACGTAGTACCTACTAATATCTTTTATTCTATCTATCTGCTTATTTCTCTCCTTCTTCAATTCTCTCTTTTCTCTACCTCCTTACTGAAGGGATTCACAATGTACCGCATTGGTCTCCGAGTGGAGGTGTGCAGTTGGGCGCATAACCCTTCTTATCTTCAGTAATTTAAGAAGCATAACTCTGTATTCGTTTATCAAGACTGGATGTAGTTTTCAACATAATTGAAAAAATTGCCAAAGTTAGGGCAATTTATTAGCAATATAAAAGCAAAAAATGGAAAACGTATAATATTGGTAGAAATCTAAAACCCATATCAACAATTTTAGGGCGATAGTATTTTAAATGTAAAACATAAAACATACATTTCACATCTTCTGAATTCAAGCTAATGCTGGAATGTTCAAATGATTTTAAAACATTTCCATTATTTTCTTACGACTGGTTTTCTAAAGACAGCGCCAAACATTTTAAAACAATAGGCAAGCTGGACTCTTAAAGACCAAATTAACCACACAAACGGTTAAATAAACAAAAGTGTGAAGCGTGTTTTTGTAAGTCTTAAACCTTTTTTATTTTCATACAAACACCTTCTTGTTGTCAAATTGCTTGTGTAGTTTTGTTGGTCCTTTAGTATATCTGGGGCTTACTTAAAAAAATAATAATAAAGAAAGTATAGTCGGTCAAGCCCGATTACATCATACCCTTCACCATAGTTTTTTAAGAACAAATTATCGAGTTTAAACTATTAAGCACCCATGGGCTCTCGTGGAGTCGCCAAAACAGCATTATACTATGAGGTTAAGATGCATGTAAAAGTCCTATTTGCAGAATATTGAGCTTTTTATGGTTATCATTATCGTTAGCGACACAGTCATTTACGACTATCGATATAGGCTGGTTATTTATATGTCTTCATCTGTCTGAGATAAGCTTGCCTTTAAATGATTTTAGGAAGGGGGTTTCTATGAGACCTACGGTTGATTTTGGAACTACCAGCACAACATTTTATCATGACATTGTAGCTAACGTAAAAGTTATTGACGCCAATTTTGATGTCAATATTTACTAAAATTTATAAGAAAGTTATGGCATTAAAAGCTATCTTAGGCAGTAGTATTTGTATGGGAGCTATGGCCAAATATGGACTTGTTCCAAAAAAAATTTGGTAATATAACTTATATTGCAATAAAAAAGTTTGGACCAAATTTAATTTAAATACCAACATAATGATGGTTTATGAGCAAAAAGACTCTATTCCGGAAAGAGGCTCCTATTGGATCTATGTAAAATTGTGCACCTATTCTTACCATTTTCAGTAGGCTTGGTCCTTGTGGAAATTAAAACCCATATACCAAACTTCATCAAATTATTTCCAAAATATTAAAGTTTTTCTAGTTTTTGCACAAAGTTCGCCAGAACAGCCAGCCAGTCGGACGGATAGACATTGTTAGATCGATTCAAAAAGTGATTCTGAATCGATCGTTATACTAAAAGGTAGTTCTAAGACAAATAGTTTAAGGTGTTACAAACATCTGCACAAACGCATAATACAATTTACGCTATTGTGGTATGTCTTTAAAGATGTTAAATTGCTGGCACAAATTTTAAACCTACGAGTATTAAACTCTTAGGGCCATTATTACAACCTAATGATAAAGTTGTTGATAGTTAACGTGAACTATCTTGAACGATAAAGTGACCAATAAGTTTTTTCCATTATTACAACTGTCCGATAAAATAAAAAATGTAATTTATATACTGTGGCAACATTGCAGTATATTACCGACTACTTTTGGTTGTTTAAAATACGTAGTGGCAACGACTAAGTTTTTTTAATATGACATAAAACTGTCATTGAAGTTACCATATCTTCAGCAAAAAATATGGCATCTTCAAGTTCACTTGTAAAGTTACCATGAGGACAAACCTGATGTTAGCTTATCAGTCACTTTTTAGGTTAATGTTAACTTGTAATAACCAAAAACTATTTATCTGTCAGATAGCATCCTAAAAATAACTATTTGTAAGTTGTAATAATGGCCCTTAGAGAACCTCATATTCCCCGAAACGAAACTTATTTTGATTTTTCTTTTGTGAAAATGTGGAACTTTAAAATTTACAGACACACAAACCTATTCATTTAAATATTCCCAACGAATCAAAATTACACTTTTATTAACAACAACCAACAACAATAAAAAAAACACAAAAAAACATAAAATGCTCATCTTGTTCTTGTTATGTGTTAAACATGTGGTTGAATTGTTTCAAAACAAAACTTTAATTATACATCCATAAAAATTAACAAACAAACACATACACACAAACCATTATATTTTTTGGAAAAAGCTCAACTACACACACACACACATAAACAAGAAAAGTAATTTGAAATGTTTTCATTAGTGTGTATCACTTTTTTTTTACTTCCTTCGTCGAAAATTGTCATTGTGTGTGTATTTGATGAAACGATTAACGGTTTTTTTTTTTTACGTATTGTTTCTTTTCATGGTTTCATTAAAAACAAAGAAACTCTATAATTATAATAGCTTTGGCAATAATATCAAAAAAAAAAAGAACACACACGACAAGACAACACGCAGATACACTACCAACAAGTAAGATAGTGTTGTATGATAATCTAAACCACAGTAATCAAAAACTAATTTTCGAGAGTGTTCACCATTTGGAACTCATGGGCAAACATGGACCCCCCAGAACAAAGTTACGTTATGAGGTTAAGATTCACGTAAAAGTTCTGTGTGACGAATATTAATTATGGTGTCCGTTAACGACATATTTTTAACATCGAAATTGTAAAATTTCCCACTGTAAAATACATACAAGTCGTCTGTAACTTTATAACATTGCGTCTGTAAAAGTCAGAGGCAAAGTCATCTAACAAAATGTCACATTGAGCGCACAATATTTTTTTCTGACAAACCCTTTGACATCAGCTTTTTTTATTCTGAAAACGTTAAATAACGTTCGCCGAGATAGCAATAAAAATCAAGGAGCTTAGCGACAACACCGGAAATGAAAATAAAGGGATTCTTTTTTGGACCTTATGAATTTAGTAGCAACGAAAGTTAGCAACGATTTTACGAATTTTGTGGAAATGTAGTTTAACTAGAAAAGTTTAACTCAAAAGAAAAATCAATCCATCCGTGCTCAAATCAATCCGAAGCGGCATCAACAGTACGGTGAGTACGGATTTTCTTGAATCAAGTAGAGAAAGATTGAATCAAGTACGGATTGTTCAATCGCGAAATACTCAACTTATCCATATTCAATACCGAATTCGTACTTAAACTAATCCGAAAATGAGATTGAATTAAATAAAACTGAGATTTAATCAATATTTTTCATTTCTCTTCGAACCATCTTTTATGCCGCAATACAATGAACACAAATTTATTTAGTTGAGATTTATTTGCAAAACTGTTGTAATAACCAACTTTTAAGTTTATCGCAACACTAGTAAATAATATTTAAGTTAGTAAATCTATATATATAAAATTGTAACGTTACTGACTCACTGACTGATTCACCATCGCACAGCCTAAACGCCTGAAGCTAAAAAATTTAAATTTGGACCAGGGCTTGGTCTCTCCCCAAATCGATCCACATTTATTTGGAAACTCTGGCTCTTGCCGTTCTCCAAATATACAAAAATCATAATGTTTTTCTAAGGAAAGTGACACGCCCACTTCGCCAATCTCGCCCACATTTTGTCGAATGTTGTGTATTGATGACCAAAATGCTTGTGCCTAATTTGGAAACTTTGGCTCTTTCCGTTTTCCAGATATACATTAAATAAACAAGACAACAACAATGGGCTTAATGGGAAAATTTAGTAGTCTTGGTTTTTTGCTTATATATCTGCCATTTGTGGACCGATCAGTGTGATCAATAGCAGAATGTAAAAAAGCACATCTGACATAAATATATACCAACCAAGTCCACATCATATCTGGGATCTTCGGAAAATACATTTCAACAGCCGGACGGACAGACGGTCAACTGGATTGGAACTTCTCTTCTCATAAGAATCCTGAATATATATACTTTATAGGGGGTATGATCAACATTACGGAACGTAATGACAAACTTATATGTATATACCCTTTTACCTTCGGTGAAGGGTATAATAAGTGAATTTATCTTCAAATTACGTACGTAATTTGGTTCAGTGTATGTATGGGTAAGTGAAAGGGAGGTTTATACGAATATGTGAATGCCATAGCACGTTTATAAAGATTTTCGTGCTTAAATCAAATTTTTCAAATTGTAGTAAATACGTTCATTGTTAAAAACATTTTCTTTTTTTTATAAATTTTTTGGTATTTTTATTTTACCTTTTTTATCCCTTGTTCATGATATTAATGAAAAATTAATTTAAAAAGCTGACATAAAAAAGGTAAACTTTAAAGTTAAAAGGTCCTTAAATGTATGTGTGTATTTTCAACAAATTCGCACTTGTTAAAAAAAAAGCTGCAGCCATACTATTTAACAAAAAAAAAAAAAAAAAATATAAGCAAAAAAATCACAAAATTTATTTTGTGTACATGTATAATGAAAAACTTACTTCGGATCGAATTTTATGTTGTAATGGCAGCGGCAAAAGAAAAGTATGTACATATGTATTAGGAAAATGTAAACAAAACGGAAATGTTACATTCAGGTGTTAAACAACAATTTACAAACAGAAAACAAACTCATCTAAAGTTTTGAACACAAATCGATTTTTATTTTAAGCACCTGTTACTGTTTCAGTAACTGTTAAAGGAAATTCTAGATATGACATGTTTGGTTTTTTTTTTTTCTTTCTTCAACTTTTTATCCGTTAGATGTCAGATAGCGTGCACTTACAACTTTTCTAATAAACAAAAAACCTTAAAGATTGTTTAAATTTGCCAAGAAATTTTACAAACTACATTTTGTAACACTAAATTGTTTGTTTTGAAATTTAAAAAATATCTCTTGGATAGATAAACAAATAAATATTGAAGATATATGCCTGTATTCATAAAAATATTCTAAATTTAATAAAGGTTTACAAAACAAATTTCGTATGAAAATGTTCCTTAATAAACATTTGTTAAATTAAAGATTCGTTTAGGAATACTGGAGATAATGTTTGGGCATTAAAAGTTAAATAATTACAAATATTTTTTAAAAGATTGAACAAACTAATTCGATTTGAAATCTTATAAAAATGGATAAAACATTATTTTCCTAGAACTTTTACAAATGTGATTTAAATTATCGTACGTTTTAAGATTGTGATTAGTTTGTGTTGCCACTTTAGAACTTAATCGTCAATACAATCACTTATTAGAGAAAGCAATTTCACCAAATATTGATAGTTTTTTTTTACCACGTTAATTTAGATCGTACAATGCCTACCGAAGAAGCTAATACTGCTGTAGACAGGGTTGTCAGATTTTTTTCACCTTCATCGTCAAATTGTATACACAAAATCGACAAGATTTTTGTACACAAGTTTAACTTTTATAAGCATTATCGATATTTAGCCTTATTACAGAAATGTGTTATATTATAGTATATTTAACGCTTTAAAATATAACTTACAATTTGTTGCAGAAAATACCCAATATCTAATATTTTCAGTCAACACAGTCTTCTTAGTCTTCATTACATGAACTATTTTTAAAAATTAACTTCTAACCCAGGGGTCTAATCACCGCATTCAGTAGCGAGAAAACTATCGTATCGAGTAAGCCATCGTATTTTTCTGCATACGATAGACACTGACGTATCGAATGAAACCTTGAGTGATTTAATGACTTTGGTTACTCGACTTCGAATGCTATCTTCTCAAATTACGATACACTTCATTCGATATCGAGTCTCGTGATACCAAAATAATACATTTCGATCAATTTTGCTCGATATCGTATGCGGTGATTAGAGCCCAGTGGTGCGATTCACTAACTTTTAACGATCAGACATATATGTCGACATATATATTCGCTTGCAGTAACGATAGTGTGATTCTGTAATTTATTTTTAACGATTGTAAACAGCTGTAGTTTTTGAAACATCTCTGTCTAAAAAATGTTAAAATAAGCGAAAAGCACAAAAGAGAATAAAGAAAAAACAAATGAAATTGCGCTTAATTTACTGTTTTTATATTTTATTTTGTGAATTTTACATTTAGAATTTTATTTTTGTTCATAATTTGCTTTGTTTTGTACATTTTGAACTTAGAACACAACGTAAATTATTATCGTTAAAAAAACGAAAAAAAAAACTACTTAAAGTAACAGCTGAATTTAATCGACAGCGAATATCGTTAAAAATGTTACTGAATAGCAAATTCGATAAATTTTCGTTATATTTATTTTAACGATACGATTATCGTAAAAAGAGATTGGGTGCGTTCGTAAATGCATCACTGCGCTGCATCAGAAAAGCAAACTTTTTTTAATGCCCATAAAAAAGCAATTATAATTGTTTTTATTGTGTGACTATTATTTTTGTGGAGTATTTGACAATTTTTTGGTCCACATCTACTTCATTCATATATATATATAAACATTTGAAATCACTGATGCAGCGCAGTGATGCATTTACGAACGCACCCTTTGTGAAACGCACAACAGGGGTCGTTTAAAAAAAATTGAAGTGAATGTTTAATTTTTTTAATTTATTTTTTTCATTAATTTTTTAACTTTTTTTGAATACTACCCTTTATGCATTATTTTTGTTAAAATTTTTAAAATTCAATTTCATCTGCAATCGAAAACGATTGAGCTTTTAGAATTTATTTTCCAAAAATAGTTGACTAGTTTTTCGGTGAAGATCCAATGAAAATCTAAGAAAAGTTAAACCTAATAAGTAAAAAAAATGTCTGAGATTATTATGAATTTATCATCTAAAACAATTACATTCGTGTTACGATTTTAAAGTTTTTTCAAAATTCAAAGGAAAAACTTTACCCGTAGTTATAATTTTCTAGAATAAAAGAACGTAAAATGCCTTTAAGAAATCGAAAAAATAATCGTCGATTTTTTTATATATCGCCAAAAAGTCGCCAAACACAAAATTTCATCGCCAAATAAGTTTATAAATCGCCACGTTTGGCGAGAAATCGCCACATTTGACAGCCCTGTCTGTAGAGCGTTATAGTATTATGAAAATTCCAAATAGATCGATTTGCTATCGCGAACATTTATATATCTGATATCTGTGCCCACGTTCTGTAACTCCCGCGGCGAGAAACTTTTCGATTGAAATGTGAGAAATGAAACAATAATGCCATAAATTGAAACAAACAGCTGTTTTTCTCACTTAACTGCGTCTGTAACATTGTTGGCGAGTAATAACTGTTACGGAAGGAAATTTCTCGCCAATATACTGAAAAGGTGTGTCTGCAAAATTTTCATGAGAAAGTTTCCGCTTTGAACTGTCAAATAAACTCACGCATAAAAACGGGGTGAAAAAAATTTTAACATTAAAAAATAAATTAAAAATTCTAAATGCAATAAATATTAACACGGAAGAGATAATTAATTATATTGCTTTTGCATTTTTAAAAAATACACGAATGTTTTCAAAGCTATTTTGTAATCAACAAACATTAAAGTCGCACTTTACATTTTTTGGTGTAGCCGAAGGTTGTATTTTCGCCGCCGTCGTTGAAAATTTTTCAATTTTAGTTAAATTTGGTCGCCGTCAACGTATGTTTTACTGGCGTTTACAACATCTGCAATTTCATATCGGCTTCGAGTAGAATATTATTACATTTATAACGTAATGACGTAATCTCTTTTGATAATTTTCGACATGAGTTACAGACACACTTTTTCTCACATTTCGAGAAACGATGGAATATTTTGTTTCACATGTTTTCGATGCGAGAAGTTCTCACCAAAGTTACAGAACATGGGTACTGATCTGTGCAATAACAATCTTTGGCGCCATATTTTCAATAAGAAAATCTTTGGCATTAGGCAAAAAGGTCTTTAGTTAGAAACTGTAGTTTTTCGTAATATTAAATTGAAAATTATTTATTTGGTGTATTTTATTTTTATTTATTTAATAGATTCATTCACTAGTATAATAACAAAATTTGTTTAAATTTAAATAATGATCTATAACTGGCATAACATATAGTTGTGAGCCAGATTGGCAAAATTAAAGCTTATTATTTATTTGGTGTATTTCATAGACTTGTTTCCTAAAGAGCAGCTGATAACGATTAGAAGTAGTCGGGTTAGACTTAAGTTATTGATATCAAACGAAATAGAAAAAATGTTATTAAAACCAATCAAAAACTCAAAATGCATTTTTTGACTTAAGGCCTTTTAACCTAACAGCAAAGAAATAATCTAGCTGTTGGTCCAATGTTGTTCTTTTTTTCGTAATATTCTGGCATAACGAAAGTCATGCGAAAAAACACATTTTAAAAATTCTAATTTTAAGGAACAAAGAGGGAAAGCATATGTACTCGTGGTACTTTTTTCTAATCACCTTTTTTTGAGCGCGTGAAATTAACAAGCCCGTATTTGAAAACTTAAACAGTCGATGGAATTTTACAACCATCGCCGAATATGGCCGGAATCCGTTTACTTGATTTTTAATAGGTGTTTCAAGAGGCATAATTTTTTATATATAATTTTGACATTATTAGCTCACTAATTTCATGGCATTTAATGTTTAGACTTAAATTCTGGCATATCTGACATTTTCAAGCATATCCGGTCTTATTTCGTCAAAAGTTAAAAGTGCGTCAAATGTTGACTTCTAAATGATCAATCATTGCTTATCAGCAAAAACCAGAAATTCGATGTACACCCAGGAAAAGAAGGTCAAAGGTGTAAAATCACACGAGCGAGGTGGCCAATTCTCAGGTCCATTTCTTGAGATAATTCAGTCACCAATCGTTTGGCTCAACAAAGTGATAGTTTCACGCGATATATGGCATTTTACGCCGTCATATTGAAACCTTTTCTCATCCAAATGATTTGCAATGACATGAGGAATAAAAAAATTACGAATCATTTGCCTGAAGTGTTCCCCATTCACGGTAATTCACCGGTTTCGGATTTAAAGACAAAAGGGCCGATGACGCCTTCCGCATGCAAACCGCACCAAAAAGTGATTTTTTCAGGATGTTGAAGAGTCTCAAGGGTCTCATGAGAATTGTGCTCTTTTCAAAAACGACAATACGCTTGTTTACATAACCGTTAAGCCAGAAATAAGTTTCATCACTGTAGATGATCTGACGATAAAAATTTGGATCAACTTCTACGACGCAATTGATGGTCTACTGGCCTTAATACTTGCACCAATTGGATCTAATTGGATTATTCCATTTATTAAGGTCAAGATTATTCCTTAAAAATTTTTCTGGCAGAGTCCGAGCTGCTGAGAACGGCGAAGGATCGATGAATTCGAGTCGTATGGCACCCTCACATCTACAGCGGTGATGGCTTCTTCTGTAAGCACGGTACGGGCTCGTATTGGATGAATATTATCTTAGAGAATAAATGTGGTCATGAATCGATTCATAGTATTGCGTATTAGCTGCTCTGATGGACCGTTAACTTGACACAGCGCGCTATAAGGTTGGTGAACAGAGCGCAGAGTTGTAAACGATTTTTCTACGATTTGCAAAGTATACTGAAAAAACTAAAACACACTTTATTTGCATGACAGCTAGTTTTACAGTTATTTCTATTGGAAGTTCTAAACGTCTTAAAAACCCCTTTACAACTACAATGCGAACCCTTACGGTCCTAACCAATAATCAGACTTAAATATAAAGTATAGAACTATGAGGGCTACACGTATTCATGATATCGAAATGGAATGGAGTGATCTATTCGAGACATAAGCCGCTTCAACTCACTCTGTTAAAAATTCTGGTGATGAAAAGCGATGGAGAAACTTATTGTCAACAAATCCTAATCATTTTTGTTCGCCCGCATTGATTCCTTTTCCAAAAATCTGGATTTATCCCTCATAAAGGCGTTAACACAAGTTCTGTTAAGTGGTTAACATCATATTGTTAACATAATAAAATGTTAAAAAATTAAAAATTTAACTCCACACACATAAACTCAAAAGGAAACCGACGAAAGTGTATAACCAAGTTTAACTGATCTTAGTCCTTAAATATATGTTTTTAATAACTTGACCCCCTTTTTTCCTAAAAAAAAAAACATTTAAAGGAAGCATTGAAGTAATAAGAAAAAAGAACTTACATACTTTTATGCTAAAATAAACACGTTTAAGCTCTAATAAACCTCAAAAAGCCCTTATTAATATTCTTGATTAGTGGTACAAAAAAGAAAAAAGCTGTAAATAACAGATTCAAGCAACTTGCCACAATAATAAAATATTTCTATGCATATGTTTACATATGTATATGTGTGTATAGGTGTGTTTGTGTCAATGAGCAACATTGTACATTTGCAGTCGAATTTATTGACTCATTTTACATTAACAAGAAAATATATAAAAACTGACGACAAAATATTTGTGTTTTTATTTTCCTTCTTTTATTATTATGATTTCTGTTTTATTTTTATTTGAACTAAAAATTGACTAAAACCAACAACAAGAACTCGCAATTTGTCGATGATCAAGCAGCGAAGCAACCCTCATAAAACAGTTTAACTCCCCAACAATGGCATAACAAACACACACACAAAGTTATTTTATAATTCCGAACAGATAAAACGACTACGACTTAAAACGGACAGACAGCAAACAGGCAGTCAGATAAAATGAGGGTTGAAAATTGTCGTATTATTTTTCACTGTGTTTTTAGTGCGTGAATAACCCTTAATACAAAAAATATAGACAGTTTTGCCGTTTCTATCTTTATTTTCGTTTTGGTTTATATCAATTTGCCTTCGCGTAGAGAGTTTAGATTGGAATAGAGTCAAATCCCAAGTATATAAAATCCTTCAACAGGACTTCTTTGCTTACATTGGCAACACATCCATTTGCATTTCGCTGTAAGAACAAAAAGTTATCGGCAGCAAGTTAATGCACTATGCCACTTTTATAGCAATTTACAAAAATAAAAGAGAGGGTGGGTGGTTTGGTGTCGTGTAGATGTGTCAGTCATACAGTCAGTAGTTGTGGTGGTGGTGTTACTGATGTTGGTGGTGGTGAAATATTTTGGAATGCAACTTTGTTATTTTTAGAACTCGATATGAATTTATAAAAGTTTGAACTCTTCATCCGTCAGTCCTTCGGATATAGTTTGAAGTTAGTAACCGTACGTTGTTGTGGCAACAAAATGTAACAAATTATAAATAAATTTATCTGTTTTTGTTTAACCTAAAAGCAAAAATCAAAAATACATAAAAAAAATTTATTTGAAAAATTTCAATAATTGAAATATAATAAAAAAATATAAGGAAAAAAAATGTTAATGCAAATAATCAGTGCTAAATAAACAATTTAACAAGATTTTAAGTTAATTACTCTTGAAAATGAATTATCTATAAAAAACAAAATCAATAGAAATTTTTTTTTAATAACTGATGTGTTAATATATTAATAATTAATATTGCTAAAATGGGTTTAAAAAATGAGTAAAGCTTTAATAAAAAAATAATAATAAATTTTGTTTGTATTGTGTTCACATGTGTATGCAAAAAAAAAAAAAAAATAATTAACAAGTAATAAAACAAATTCCTGTAAAAAGTAGTAAAAAAAAGTTTTATTTCCTGTGAATTGATATATGGTAATTATTAAAGTAGTGAGTAAATTTAAATAATATTTTTAAGTGAAAAAAAGACAACCACTACTTAGAAAAATACTTTAAAAAAATATTGAACCAATTAATCACTTTGTTATTATAATCAAAACATGGAAGTTGTTTTTTTAACCCTACAATTAACAAAGTTCGTTCAATAAGTTATGATATTGAAATGTGGTATTTATTGAAAAATCAAAAAAAAATCTGCGTCAAAAAATAAAGAGTTTTTAAAAAAAAATTTTTTGTTTTTTTTTTGGTAGGAAAGCCAATTAAAGTTTTAAAGGTGATATTTAAAAATGTACTCCTTGTTTAATATAATTATCACTTGTCTGCAGTTCCTAAATATTTGTCACGAATTAAAAATTAACTTTAGTTTTTATTCGAGATTTTATTGCACATTTAAAAAAGATTCGCGAAAAGTAATTGTAGATCTCAAAAATACCGTTAACTCAACTTTAGCGTAAGCCAACTGAAGCACTTAGCCTTATTACGACTTAGGGTGGGTTTTGAGATCTCATGTAAATCGGTTTATTTATTCTGGAAACAGATTTGTGCCGCCATTACCAAGTTTGTACACAGAAAAAATGATTAAATTTCTCCAATCACCAAATTTATACCAATTCATAATATCAAGCAAACAATTTGTTGATTTTGCACCTATTGCCAAAATGATTATATTGATTACTAAAAAATGTAAAATTGTGAATATTTTTTTTTTTTTTTTCAAAAAATTATATTTTTAATTTTAATTAAAAAATTATCAAAAAACTTTGCCATTTCAAACAATGTGTTAATTTATTTAAATTAATATAAACAATTACCAATAACAATTCGACATGTTAAAATTATTTTATTTTAAACGAAAAAAGTCAATTAAGATTTTTTGTTATTTAATTAAAATTTTAATTGAAAATTTATTTCAAAACAACTAAAATGTTAACTAAATCAAAATTATATTTTTAATTTTCTTTCAATTAAAAAAATAATTGATTCAATTATCACATTAATTAAATTGAAATACTTTTTAAACCATTTTGTTAATTGATTAAACACTTTTTTCTGTGTATACAACATTTTGACGGAAGAGTTTAGTTTTACTTAATGAAATAATATAAATAAATCACATTTCGCCGGAAAAGTCCGAGGCTTAGACTTACCCCAGCCTTAGCCGTTTACGACAACGACAACCGTAATAAGGCGGACTTTTTTCCTTTCTACCATAGAAATATGAATACATGTGACCCAATAGTAATTCAATTTAAAATGCATTAATCTGTTCGTCATTTCACAAATTTTTTTAGCATATCATTTTCCGAAATCAGTTTTAATTAAAAATTTTATCAAGTGAATTAAACGTTTAATCAAGTGAATAAAACGTTTAGTCAAGTCAATTAAACGTTTAATTGATACTATAAATTTGTTTACTCGTGCAATTTTAATTAATTTTTTAATTAAAATCACAAAGACGTTAAAAATTGTCAACAAACGGAATTAAAGCGACAGCAAAGTGATGTCAATATTACTTTATTTAAACGAAACGTTGTCAATTTGAACCAAAGATGTGAAAAATACCATTGTTGTCGAATTGATAGCACTCTGTTGTCAAACTAATAGGCTGCCAATATTCATAGCATACATACTTACTTATGTTGTCAAACTAACAACTTTTGTATTTATCTCATTGTTAGCAGGTTGACAAATTAAAAAAGGTTGCGAAATATTAATGAGTGAATAATAAATTTGCGATTAGATAATAAACGGAAACATGAAAGTTGAAAAAAAAAACACACATTTAATTGTGTGATGAGCACATTTTGTAAAAATTTTTAAAATTCGACAACGATTTTCTTTTGAAGAAAATTTTCATGTCGTTGTGAAAACTTATAATGATGACAACCACAATAATGAACTCAAAAATTCCTTATATCCGTCTATGTTTTCTTTGATAAATGTGTGAAATTTTTTTTATAATCCAAATTTAGATATTTTTATAATTAGGCTTAAGTTCATTGAATTTAATTTTCATTAAATTATTTTTATGAAGACAGGAATTTAACAACATGAAATCAATTAAAATTTTTTTTATTGATAATTTTCCATTCTTGACTGCGCTGAGATTTGAACCCAGGCTTTCACGGACAGGTTGCCCATACCAGTTTCGATTGTAACCACACAATCTCGTCAGTGGGGTTTGCCGTTTTACTCACTCGGCTATTGAGGCGGGGCGACGTCAATATTTTTAATTTTTTTTTTAAGAAATCTGTAATTAAAATTTTATTTTAAAAAATATTAAAAAAATATTTAAAAATATACATTTCGTGTATTTTTTATTGGTTAGGTTTATAATGGGCTATTCTTTGGCAGACTACGAAACTTGAGTTGTTGAAATGACAACTATATGTTGTCAATAAATCAACAATGTATTGTCAAAACAGATTGCTGTCAGAATGAGGCCAAATAGTGACAAAATAATAACGAGGTGGTTTAAAAATTTTGACACCATCCATTTTCAAATTGAACATACACGTATACACAGAAAAAATTTAAAAATTGTCTCTAATCACCAAATTTATACCCAAGTCATAATATCAAGCAATTTTAATTTAAAAAATTAACAAAAAACTTTGCCATTTCAAACAATGCGTTAATTTATTTAACTAAATAGTGACAATTCCCAACAACAATTCTACAAGCTTAAATTATTTTATTTAAAACGAAAAAGTCAATTAATATTTTTTGATATTTAATTAATATTTTAATTAAAAATTTATTTCAAAACAATTTAAATATTAACTAAATCAAAATTATATTTTTAATTTTCTTTCAATTAAAACAATAATTGATTCAATTATCACATTAATTAAATTTAAATACTTTTTAAACAATTATTTTAATTGATAAAAGTGAATTAAACGTCTAATCAAGTGAATTAATTGATGCTATTAGCATGTTATAATTAAATTATATTTATCTTATATTTTTCTGTGCTTTATTTAGAAAAATACGGAACTTTTATTTGATTCGATTTCGACAATGTATGGAATAGGAGTTTTTTATTTGTTTGTATACATTTTCTAAAAATTTATAAAATGCTATTTTCAATAAAATTTTATATTAAAAAAAAAACAATATAAAACTAAGTAGATCGACATTATATGCTCTTTACATGTTTGAGATTTTTGTAATTCAAATTGAACATTTCCAAAGCTTTAATAAATTATGTACTCCAAAGTTCATGTAAAATTTTTGCTAAACGGCTGATTTGCTTTGTAGTGGGTTTAATTTGATATACAAAAGGTTAAATTTGGAGTGGAAAAACCTGTAATATCGATCTTAAGGAAGTCCCACTAAAAAGTGACTACCGTTCGATACAAATTGCAGTTATGTTGCTTACTGTGAAGTCCTTCAACATAAAAATCACAAAATAATAAAGTATTTTTAAAACAGTTTTAAAAATAAATATGTTAAAACGTATACTCGGGCAAGTCTGACCAAGTGACAGACAAATTATCGAAAGTGTACCCGATTTTGAAGCAATGGACAATTGTGGATCCAGTAAAACAAAATTATGTTGTGAGGTTAAGATTTATATAAGAATTCCAAATATTATCTAGGTATCTGCAGTGATTTTAGGGAGGGACCAATGGTCAATACTGGACCAATTAGCACAAAGCTTATGTCATGACATAGTATAACAGGTATCGCCACAAAATGTTATATCAATACCAACATTTATAAAAAAGTTTTGGCATTGAAAGCAATTTTAGGGAGTGGTATTTGTCTGGGAGCTTTGGTAAAAATGGACCGATTACAAAAAAAAAAATTATGAAATGATTTGTGTTGCAATAAAATATTTTTGGTCCAAATTTAATAAAAGCACCATCATAATCAGGGCTAACTTTTTCATGTTATTTACATAAAAATATGCTTTTTGCATTTTTTTTCAAGTTTCTCCTAGAAAAATAATTTTTGTTTTACATATATTTTGCATATTACACAGGCGTTTTAACAAAATAATTGCTTTTACAAAATAAAAATATATCGGTTCTTTTTTTACATAAACTAAAAGAAATTACATCGCACAGGAAAAATTAAAAATGTTCTCTTATCACCAAATTTATTTTAAATTCATAGAGTCAACAAACAATTTGTTCATTTTGCAGCTATTACCTAAATGATTATATTCACTACTAAAAATGTTAAAATTATGAAATTTTTTTTTCAATAAATGATATTTTAATTTTAATTAAAAAATTGATCAAAAAACTTTGCCATTTCAAACAATGTGTTAATTTATTTTATAAAATACTAGCGGGCCCGTTGCCTGCTTCGCACGGCAAAACAAAATAAGAAAAGAAACACACTTGTTTTTAATAAAGTTGGTTTTGTTCCCTATTATTCAACTTTTAATTCTAGTTTCTTACAATCTTAGACTATGTATCACTTAAACTATCTTAGAGCTCTTTCGTAGACAACATTTTTGGTTTTGCCATGAGTTGTTGTGAAGATAAAGAGAACTGAAGGCTTGCGAACACGTGAGCACGAAACATATAACTGGCCGTGTGAAAAGCAAGGATATTCTAAATCAATTCCGCACAATTCCAACGATTGCCCTTGCGCTTTATTTATTGTAATAGCAAATGCAAGACGTATTGGAAACTGTAGTCTTTTGAATTCAAAAGGTTAATCTGATGGAATCATTGGAATTCGTGGAATCAATACATCTTCACCTTTAAACTTCCCCTTTAAACGTGTTGCTTCGATCAAATTGTTCATGACCTTTTAAGCCAGCAATAGTCAATGATTGGCCTTGTGCTTTGTTGATGGTAATAGCAAAGGCAAGACGCAAACGGAATTGGAGCCGCTTGAATTCAAATGGTAAATCGTTGGAATCGGTCATGCCGTTCTCCAGTTATGCGCTTAATAAAAAAAGTGGGCGTAAAAGTAGGCGTGGTAAATTTTTCTTTCGATGCAAACTTAAAGTTGATTAATACGAACATTTGAAAGAAAAATAAGTCAACTCGATGGAGCCGTTTTCTGATTTTAGGTAAATCGAAAAAAGTGGGCGTAAATTCTTCTTTCTTTCCGTAAAAACCTAAGTTGGACCATGGCGATAATTTTAAAGAAAAAATCGTTCAAATCGGTCAAGCCGTTCTCAAGTTATGGATTTTGCCACGCCCCTCCGCCCCCAGACCGAAAATTTCAACCAAACTTCATATAAACCATATATGGGCCACTGCCTACGTAGTGTATAAGTTTGGTTGAAATCGCACGACGCGTTTATGATTAGTTCGGCGACGTACATATACGGACTTATTTTTATATATATAGATCAGAGGTAATCACAAAGAGAGTCAGTTAAAAATGTGTGTGTAGTGGTGTGTGTATTTTGGGTGCACTGAAAGAAATTTCTAGATACATATGAAAAAAAATTGTTTTTTGTATTAAACAAATTTTTTGTTATATAAATGCACTTATTTTTTTTTAATTTCTGATTGTATACAAGGCATTCAGCTTTATTCAAAATTTTAGATGAAAATGAAATCTTTTTCTCCACTATATTTTCCACATTTAAATAAGCACATACAAAAGGAGAAAAATATTCAAAGTGTACTTAAAATATTTGAAATTCTGAAAAAGAGAGAAAAATAAAAGTACTCAGTTGAGATATTAACTATTAGTCAATTCACAATTTATCCTAACATGTCATATTGTCAAAATGTCCTAATATTTCACAATGGTTTAAAAATATTGTTGTACGGCTCAGCCGCTCAGCGCTGGACTTTTCTGATTAATTACGACAGCACAATAAACACAGCAAGCAACGTTCTATTTATTTAAGACACTTTTTGTTAACAAACCAACAACAATATTTTTAAACCATTGTGAAATATTAGGACATTTTGACAATATGACATGTTAGGATACCTTGTGAATTGACTATATGTGTTTTGTTTTCAAACAACAAAAGCGACGGCGACCTGCTTGTTTGAAAGCTAGCATACAACTGAATGAAATTATAGTTTTTTACAATCTTTAAAGCAGTGGTGTCAATTATGATTGTATTGGTGCGAATACTCTTGTCTCTTTCATTCTCAGCGGGAGGAATCTGCGGTTGCGAGGCCTATTACGAGGCCTAATTAACATACATATTTTGCTATGAAGACTTTAGAGCAATTAATAATAATACAATTATCGAAAAATGTTGAGTTATGGACAGACACACTCAGTTATTATTTAAATAAATTTAATTTGGAACCTGCATTTCGCAGAAACTTTGCTTATTTTTTGGAAAAATTGAGCATTTGACAATATTTGAAATCTTTTTACAACCTTATACAATTCTTTCCAAAATTTTTAATTTGGTGCTCAACATATCTTTGCGAATTCCAACAATGAAAATTCATTTGCACATACTAGTGCAAATAATAACCCCATTAAGTTTAAAAATATTCTATAATTATTAACCACCATTATAAAAAGAGAAGATTTTACTAGCCTATAAAAATATACTTTTATTTACCAATAATATCTTCTAAATTTAAATTGCAGTTTCGAAACAACAAAACATTTTTTAGGTTTGTGGACGTTAAACAATAAAGTTTCATTAATACATGAATAATACACATCTTCTTACCCAAAAATTTTACCTGCTGTCACATTTGCTTTTATGTGTATAGGTTTACACATAAATTGTAGGAAAACAAGACTTTTTTAAATATTTTTACTTACTTGAGAAAAGTGTTTTCAAAGGAAAAAAAACCCCATTGACGCGATTGGTACAGAAAGAAAATTATTTTTACAAGCACAAAATACCAACAAATTCTTGTGGCTATTTTTTTCTTAATAATTTCTGCATTTAGGTACGTCTTTTTAACGAAAGAAAAAGGGACCCTTTAAAAGGCAACAAAGAATTTTTTTCACAAACAAAACACATATCGTTAGCTTAAATGCAAAACAATGTAGATATTATTTGTCAATCATTGTACAATGTCAAAAACAGAAATAAAACAAAACATAAACAAAGATAATAAATAATAAATATATTATTTCTGTTTAGAGGCCTCAAAACAGGCCGTGCGATATTTCGATATTTCCAGCTGAATGAGAGTGTTTTGCAGTAAAAAATTATATTTTACGCTCGCAAAATAAAAGAGCGTAAGCGTACATGTGAGTTTTGCTGACACAATTGTGCATGACGCTGACACCCCTGCTTTAAAGTGAGTTTCGGTAACATTCGTGTTGTGTGTGTGAAAATCCCGAAAAGTGCTCGGCCCCTGGGGGCATAGCGTGATGATCGTTGATATAGATTGACGATTCCCAACAACAATTCTACAAGTTCAAATAATTTTCTTTTAAACGAAAAAAATCAATTAATATTTTTTGATATTTAATTACAAATTTATTTCAAAACAACTAAAATGTTAATTAAATAAAAATTATATTTTTTATTTTCTTTCAACTAAAAAAATAATTGATTCAATTATCACATTTATTAAATTAAAAAACTTTTTAAACCATTTTTTTAATTGATAAAAAACTTTTTTCTGTGCGGGCTAAGTTTTTTCTAAAATAAAAAGTAACCGAACAATTTTGGATGTTTAGTTTTTGATAGTGATTTTTTTAAAAATGCCAAAAGAAACTAAAAAAGACGTGAATGTCCGCATGGTGTGAAATAATCAAAGAATTTTAAGAGCTGATTGTTTCTTTTGTTTTGTGTGATTTACATGACAATTTTTCCGTCATAGAAGACATAAAAAAAAATTTCAAAGTTCTAAGAATAAAATATTTATTGAAAAACTGATTCTTGTTGAGGGGACTAAAAAAAGATATACGTGTATCGGCGTTTTAAAAGTTTACATCTGGTACTCATATTACGTCCTTTATAAAATTGCACTCTTGTGTAGTAAAAAAAACCTAGGAAATCATGTGGTACTTAGGTTTTTGGTATAAATTGTCTTCAGAAGATTTATTCAGCACCTTACAGGAAACATTTTTTTATATATACATTAACCCTATAAATCTTCTGAAAATGGGTCTTTTTTTTTTTTTTTTTTTTTTTTTTTTTTTTTTTTTTTTGGAAAAAACAAAAATCACCTTTAAAACAATAATGAAATATAGTAGAATTTCATGACAAATATTTTCGCAGAATATTTCAAACACATACATTCCTGTTTTAAGAGGAATTTCTGCTTTTTTCAATAAAAAATGCACAAAGACCCATTTTCAGAAGAGTTAGAGGGTTAATCTATTCTAACTAAATGTTGCCGGTACACGTATACCTTTTTTTAGACCCCTCTACAAGAATCAGTTAGCAGAACATTGTTTGAACATATTTTGAAAATAAATTCATTTGGTTTTAATGTGTTATGAGTTTGTGTTTTTTACGTGCATACTTCTAAGTTGTTTGGGTATATTTGCATGCATATTTTAAACATTTTTGTTAGACTTGCCCTCATCATAACATGATCATTTTTTGGGCACAAATACTATTATGGTAGTTTTTAAAAGGGCTATGCGGAAATATAAAACGATTCTCAACATTTTCAATCGGCTTCGTCCTTAACAATTAAAACGTATGCACCAAATTTCAGCATTAATGGTGTAAGCGATAAAAATGAGCATATCCGAGTAGATTTAATTTTTTTTTGGGGATTGTTGAAAACAGAAAGGGCGACGAATGACGGGTTTCTGGGACTGTGGAAAAAAAGAGAATAGATGGATATCCCACAGTCATGGTTGGGAAATGGGCGATTGGAGGTTAACATCCACCTCCCTATTGATTGGCATTGCTGTGTAATGAGTAAGTTTTGGTATTGAATGTTGTTTTGTTTCAGAAATTTTTTTTCTTGTTGCAAACCTGGGTCAGATAAAGGGTTGAGAACACACCCTATGAGAAGAAGCCGCAGAGTAGCAGGGTAAGCATGGCCTCGAGAACAAACAGGTTCGTAACAGAAATGGCCAGACTAGGAATTCTGAGTCGATTGTTATACTAAAAGGTGGTTCTAATATTTGTTTGTGTTACACACATCAGCACAAAAACATAATACCATCTTCAATATTGTGGTATAATAACAACATGTTGCTTACTTTTCTATCTACATATGTGATTTTTTTAATATACATAAATGAATTAAGATAATAAAAAAGAGAAATAGAAAAAACTTATGCAACCAGGTTTGATAATATCCTTTTAGCTATAAAATAAAATCACAACAAAATGAGCGAATAGTCAACTAAATTTTAAAATTGTTCTATAAAACACAAAACCTTTTATACTCTCCACAAACACTTAAATTCGTGTATAGTTATTCCGTCATGTGTAAATAAAATAGTTGAAGTTGTAGCCAGCTGACTGACACTCATTTCGTTTTACACGATTTCAGGGTTTGGTTACAAAAAAATCCATTTATATAAAATTAAGTTTATCTTTTTCTTTAGGAACCTGCTGTGTAAAATTCCAGTTTAATTTGATTTGTATTACCAAATACAATCGATATGAAAAAAAAATCAGAAAAGTGCTTTAAAACAATTTTTTTTTTCTTTATTTTTTTTTTTTTTTTTTTTTGCTTTAAAAATTAGTTTCGACGATAAAAAAATCATACCTTTTAAGTGCCGCAAGAAAAAAAAATTTGTTGCTATGCAATTTATTAACAGTTTTACACTAAAAGAAAACTTTTTGATAGCTATTGAAATCGTTTTAAGTTTTTCAATTGCCAAAATTTTTAAATTTATTCGGTACTTTATTAACTTAAAGTATTTTAACTTATTTACTGCAAATGGTGCAAAAATATGCTATTTATTAGAAAATTTCATACAAATTTTCTATTTTAAGGAAAGTTTATTTGAAATTTTGTGAGAAATGGAATGTGATTGTGTTCCAATTATTCCTACCAAACCGTCCAAAATTGGGATCTTACAAATGCTTATATTCTCATAGCCGAAATCGAGTCAAAATCAAGCGAACTTTTCGCGAATATTTTGCAAATAATACGTTCCAAAAAAATAAAATAAAATACAAAAGTATAATAAAAACTAAAACTACATTTATTTAAAGAATTGGATTCGCGACAGTGGATTGAACCAGAGAGTCAGAGAGATATTTTGGTTTTGCTGTTTTTGCAAAAAAAAAAAAATGTTTATTTACCGAAATAGTTTCCAAAAATTTACTACCTTCTGAAAAGTTTTAAAAATTTACTTTTAATGGAAAATTATCTATTTAAGAAAGATGTTGCGAAAAATTTTCCAAAAGTGTATTACATATCGAATATTTTTCCAAAACTTTACAATTTATCGAAATTTTTTTGAAAAACCTATTATTTATCGAAAATTTTTTAAAAAATTTCGAATTTGGAAAAATTGTCTCTTTAAGCTTCGTACAGACGGTGGTTAGATCTAACAATAATTTACGGTCTGGCAATATGCTGACAATATATTGCCAAAAAAAAAATTGCTACCAAAAGTAAATTGTCAGCTAAGACGATTGTAAGTAAACTATACAATTTCATTGCCAAACAACTTTCTAACAATAAATTCATCTTCTAACAAAAATTGCCAGTTCACACGCTTGCCAGATAATTGCGTGGCAAGAACTGCCAGATCTGTTTATTGTTTAGATATTAAATGATAATGAAAATTACGTGTATTTTTATAAATTGTAAAAGTGGAAAAATTGTTATTGAAGGGAAAAAGAAATATCAAGAATTTTAACTTTTTTTATGTTGTTTTAAATAGATTGTATTTATTGAAATTAATTTTAATTTCGCAAACTTAAAGTTTGTTTGTTTATTTCTTTTCAATAATGCATATCAGGGATGGAAACTATGGTGCAGTTGTTGGGTTTTTTTATAAAAAATTGTATCAAAACTATGTTTTGTTATTGAAGTTGGTACAAAATTCGAAACCCCATTTTCCATCATGATACGTATGTGATTGCAACGTTGCCAATAGAAAAAGGTCTCGTACAATGATGCCATTGTCAGATGCATATACTTCGCAAATCTGACCAGCAAACAATAAGCATCCAACATCTTATATAGATACGCCAATGGCAACGAAGAGTGTTCACACGATATCTAACAATATCTGACAGCGTTGTCAAACAAAAATGGCAAGTTCACTCGGTTGACATTTTTAGACATTTTACTGACAATATTATTAGATCTGACCATCATCTGTAGGCAGCTTTACTTCAATAAATTTACTATTTATGGAAAATTTTTCAAAAATGTACTATTTAACAAAAAAAAATTCCCAAAAATTTATTATTATAGAAATTTTTAATATTGAATTCAGGCAATAGCATGTTCGCACGGCAGCGTATTTTCGTAATTTGCTCTCTCATTTGTAATTCACAGCCCAATTATGATCCAAATTACATAATTGGTCATACAAAATTTTGAGAGCGGATTATCTCATTTGTACGTAATCTAATTTCTATTACCCTGTGGATTACTTCAAAATCAATGTGAGCTCTAATTTTTATCGGTTTTTTTATCATCACCATCTGTCAAAGCACTAAAAAATCCGTAATCGTTAAGATATTCTTCTAAAAAAAATGGCCGTAGGGAAAAAAGGACAGATTTTTTTCAATTATTAATATGTAGGGGCTTTTTAAAAATGTGGCAAAACTATATATATTTGGCAATCTTTTTCGATTTGTGACATAATACTTATAAAATTGTTGATATTGTGGCAACATAACAAATTGTTACATTTCTTTTGTTGAATGGTGAATTCCAACTTTGATTATAAGGTAAATTTGTGAAACTCATTTACAAGAATTAAATTCAGAATGAAATACTTTTGAAGAAAAGTCACCAAAATAAAAAAACTTAATGAATATTAAATTTTCCCCCTTTAGTCGAAATTAGCTTTCTTTGATTGATCACTGCTCCATGACAATACAGATAACGATCCTAAAAATAAAGGTTAGTAAATCAATAGAACTGGTTAAAAACAAAGCTAAAATTTGATTAAGTTATTGGTCACGTTTTTTTTTTTTTTTTTTTTTTTTTTTTTAATTTTTTCGTCAAATATTTGTTAGGTCTTAACATATGCTTAGTCGTAAAATTGTATCTTCAATTTAACGGTCTTTTGTAAAAGACGAATGTACCTTCCAGTGCACCAAAAATCATTTTAAATACCTGTTAGGAAATCACCAACGCCTTTATTTGCATTGATATAGGTATTATCGTTTTAAAGTTGTAGGGATTTTTGTAGGGAAATTTTTTTGAGCGCGTATGTAAAATAGAGATTTTATTTCGGTCTGCGTAGGAACTTTTCAAAAAAAGTCTATAACATCACTGCTTATAATTGAAAGTTCTTCTGTTAACAAAAGGCGCAATACTGCAAAAGTGAAACAAACATGTGGAACGGGTAAGTTAATAATGATATTCTATCACTGTGACTTAAGGTCATTTACAATGACTCAATTTGATGACAGTTTGTCATCGCACTGACGACATGCTTTATAAAACCGACTCCGATTCGTCATTTGTGTGATGCAAATGTGTCATCCTATTGGTGACATAATTTAAATTTTTACCCTGGTGACAATTTGGCCAAGTGATGTTAAGGCTGACATCACAATGATGAAAAGTGTCATGGGGTCAAAAACGAAAATACTTGTCATAGTTCTGATTTCAAAATACATCAGCGTTTTGACGCCTTTTCCATCAGTGTAATCCAACTTTTTAATATTTTTATCAGGCTAAAGTTCTTTAAATTAAATCTTCATTAAATTGTTTATTTAATTAATGAACTTTAGCCTGCTTTTAAAATTAAAAGTTTGAATTAAAAACCATAAGTTCAATAAAATAACAATACTAATTTATCGAATATTTTTTCTAAAATAAAATTTACTATATATCGAGATTTTTCAAAAAATTTATTATAAATCCAAAAAGTTACTTTTTATCGAAAAATTGGTTTAAGAATAATATTTATTGAAAATTGCTCTAAAAATTTACTATCTATCAACATTTTTTTAAAAGTTATATATTGTATTATTTAATTCAACATTTTTTATTTTTCGAATTTATTCTATGAGTTAAATTTCAGTTATAAAGTAATTTCTAAAAATTTAAGGAATAGAACTATTACAAAAAGCTTTATAAAATACATAACTGAAATTTAACTCAAAGAATAAATTCGAAAAATAAAAAATGTTGAATATAATAAAGTTGCTTATAATAAGAAATAATTCCCAATATATATTTATATTATTTAAGTTTATTTTTATTCGACCTTTTTATTCTAACATAAAAGAAGTAATTAATTACTTTTTTATGTTATATATATTGTTTTAAAAATTTTCTTTTTATCAAAAGTTTTGCGGAATTTACTATTTATCGAAGTGTTTCAAAAACTTACTATTTATCAAAATTTTTTTTAAAAATTTTTTATTTATCCTAAATTTTACGTTAATCGAAAATTTTTTTCAAAAATTCATTTTATCGTAAAATTTTCCAAAAATTTACTACATAATTATCGATTTTTTTTCGAAAATAAGCTATATTTTCTTTATTATCAAAGTTATTTTTGGAAATACAATTATTTATTGTAATATTTTATTTGTTGTGCTTAGTTCCCTATTTGTATTCTTGATAAAATAACTGAAAATTTATTGTTCGAGGATAAGCTGTTCCTATGCGCATTTCACTGGTTGCTTAGGCCAGATTATCAGGAAACCTTTTTCCCAAAAAATTTTAGAAAAGCCAAAAACTACTACAGAGGGAATGAGAATTACAAACACTCAAAAGGTATAATTTGCAACGATATCAAAGATTAAACAAAATTCCAACAATAAAACATTGTGTTTATCTTTTCTTACATTCCCCACTACAATTAGTTGGAATTCTCCCAACATTAAATTGTAGTTGTAAGTGGGTAAAGAACAAACAAAATTAAAACAAATACAAATTGCTTTAATTGTTTTCGCAAGAAATCAAAATAAAAACAATTTGCCAGTTCAGTTTTTTATGCCCGTGCACCTGCAAAAATGTATTATCAAAATTGTTTTTGGGAATACAATTATTTATTAAAAGATTTTATTTGTTGTGCTTAATTCCCTATTTTTATTCTTTATAAAATAACTGAAAATTTATTGTTGGAGGATAAGCTGTTTCTATGAACGTTTTTCCCAAAAAAATTTTAAAAAAGCCAAAAAAATATCAGCAATTAAGACTACAGAGGAAATGAGAATTACAAACACTCAAAAAGTCTCATTTGCAACGATATGAAAGCTTAAACAAAATTCCAACAATAAAACATTGTGTTTATCTTTTCTTACATTCCCAACTACAATTAGTTAGAATTCTCGCAACATTAAATTGTAGTTGTAAGTGGGTTAAGAAGAAACAAATTAAAAACAAAAAACAAATTGCTTTTATTGTTTTCGCCAGAAATCAAAATCAAAACAGTTTGCCCTCTCAGTTTTTTATGCACGTGCACTTGCAAAAATTTATTATCAAAATTGTTTGTGGAAAAAGATAAAATTAATTAAAAGATTTTATTTGTTGTGCTTAATTCCCCATTTTTTTTTCGAAATGTTGCTGTTTTATATGAAATGTTTTATAAACTCGCTCTTTTGCGAAAATTTTTCATTTATCAATAAAGAGATTAAAATTTTTCTTTTAAATAATTTTAATTAGAAAAAATTCAAATTATTTTTAAACATGTTACGTTATTCAAACATATTAGTTTATTAAAACTTATGTTACTGAATTTTTTTATCGCTTTTTGTAGCAAATATCCGTTAAATAAAATTTTCTCAAGTCCTTTTGAATTGTGCATGTAAAAAGTTGATTTTTTTATATTAAATTAAAAATAATATAAAATTTTTACAATATGTATTATAGTGTTAAAGTAATGTAGTGTTATTTTAAATCCTCTAACCTGAAATCGGCAAAAAAAAAATAGTTAAAGTGGTACACCTGAACAAGCGAGTATTTGGCTGATACAATACAATGACCAAAATTCGGTCTTGTTTAGGGGTGGCATTTTAATACTTTTAACAAAAAAAATCAGTTTTGAAAAGTAGAACAAACCCCCTAAATAGTTACAAAATTAAATAAAAAAAAAAGAAAAATTGCATGTTGTTTTGCCAAAACAAAAAAAAAACGAAAAAAAACATAATAGAAAACAAGAAATTAAATTAAAACCTTGTTTTTAGTATAATTACCAAAAAATATCCGTTCCAAATAAAATAAATATATCAACACTTTCAAAATGTAATAATGTTAATAATATAGCAAACCAGCATCTATGAAAAAAAATACATCTCACCAGCACTAAAACATCACCTAAAACACTTCTGCTCCCTGCTATTTTCATGCATTCCCTTCTGTAACTAATACCCAACTACTGTAACAAAGTATTTATCATGGCACACATTGTATTGTAGTCATAGTTCTAATCATGTTGTAACTTCAAATCCTGATTGTAGTCCAAGTTTTTGGAAACTTATGCCAAAAACTTTAACTAACATAATAAATACTTTGAATAAATATGTATTTATGTATGTGTGACATTGAGCGTGAGAGTGAATGTCAGAGCTGCCAGATAAAATTGGTCGAAAATCGTAAAATTTGGAGGAAAAAATCGTCAAATTGACTAAGCTAAATCGTTACAAAAATCGTCATTGTACAAAATCACTCAATTTGTATGTTTTGAAAATTTATTCTTATTTTTAGTTTTCGTTGCTAATAAAATTTTAATATATTCCTTCTGTTTTTGAAATTAAAAAAAATGTTCGTTAAGAAACTTATTATTGAAGTAACACAACCAAACATTTTTCAAGAGTATTGGCATTCATAAGAAAACTAAGAAAATAAACTAAAACCAAGGTATATCAAACACCCATTTTTCACGTCGAAAATCCTGCTTAAGAAATTAAGTCTGGTAAACACCAATAAAATCAGACTTTCTGAAAGAAAAGTTTACCTGCCGGAGATCGAACTACACTAAACTAGTACAAAGATCACTAGTACTAGTTCTCGACTGTATACTTTTCTATACTATCCTCATGCTCAAATAAGCATTGTGTGTGCTTAGAAAATCACTAGTACTATTGGATCTAGTTGTGTACCAGTACACTTGGACCCAATTGGATATTTTTAATTAATTTTTATTTAAATTGAACGCATCTTTTCCTGATTTGAAAAGAGGCATATAAAAAAAATATATTTTTATAAACTTTAAACACAGGATAAATTTAAAATTTTGTTCGATTTCAATTTCTCGTGATTTCCATTTCCTGAACATTTGTTTTTAAAAAAATTTTTGCACAAAAATTCTATCAGTTTACAAGTGATGCTAGAACTCGTAAAAATATGCATCGTGCTAAAAAAAAAACAATCGTATTTTATATGATGAACAGATAAGACATGAAAATTACTGCCAATCAAATAATTCTAATAAAATTATATCAGAAGCTTAACAAAAATGTGAAATTATATTTAAAACATTTGTAAATTTGAACAAAATATGTAATTTAAAAAATCGTCAAATTTGGGGTTTAAAGCGTCCTATCGTCAATAGACCATTTTTGTACCTAAAAATCGTTAAAATGACGATAAATCGCCAAATCTGGCAGCTATGGAGAATGTATCAAATTATGTATGTGTTTGTTTATTAGACTTCGAGGCATTACCATCTTGTATCAATTTGTCACAGTAAAATTATTTCCCAATTTCAATGAAAATAAACAATAGAGAATTAAATACTAACGACAATTTACTTTTCTCTCGTGGCATTAAGAAAAAAAATCAAATAATGGGTGTTTAGAAATTAAATCTGCAAATTGTCCAGGAATTATTGCTGTACTACTAGTAGAAAATTTGCAGTTTAAAGCTGTGTATGAAAACCAACAAAACATTTCGGAAATATTTGCAAAACGTACAATACTTTTCAAAGTATATAATTGTTTTGTACATGAGCAAAACCATATGAAATACTTTTACAGCCTGGCCTACGATACCAATCGACAAATTAAGCGACTGATAACAAGTCACTCATTATCGTTTTCATAAGCGCCACACTGAATATCAACTTGTCGGTTATCTGGGGGCCAATTCTGGCAGCCGTGATCGAATATTATCAGCCCAATTATGATTACAAATTCCCTTTTCCCATTTTTTACAATTGAATTAAAATAGGAAAAATTGGAGAAGGGAAAAAACTCCCCGGGGAATATATTTTCATAATTGGGCTGTATTTATTTTTAATACTGAACGAATTATTGTTAAAAATTATTTTTTGAGTATTGTGAAGCATTTATTTCTTCAACACGGAAAAAATAATATCGTTTCTTTCAGTATCGACTAAAATGCGAAATATCAGAGTTGCCACCTGCAAAAAAAATTATACTAAATTTAAAAAGTGCACTCTTAATGAGACACCCTTTAGTAACCTTTTTAATTTGGTATTTAAAGTAAATTTTTACAAAAAAAAATTGATATTTTGAGTACACAGAAAAAAGTGTTTTATCAATTACAAATATTATTTAAAAAGTATTTCAATTTAATTAATGTGATAATTGAATCAATCATTTCTTTAGTTGAAAGAAAATTAAAAATTTAATTTTGATTTAATTAACATTTTAGTTGTTTTGAAATTAATTTTCAATTAAAATTTTAAATTTGAACAAAAAATCTTAATTGACTTTTTTCGTTTAAAATAAATTAATTTAAACATCCCAGGAAAAACTTTTTGAATTTTGGTAATAGGTCGTAGTTATTTCATACGTTACCTGGTAAGTAGTTGTCATTACAATTGTCATTATTCTGAAAACCTCAATAAGTACTTGCTAGTAATGACCTCAGTAAGTACTTTTTACTACTATTATTTTCAGTTATGAATATTTGCTTACTAATAATCAACTAAATAACTACTTATCAGTTGTCTTGTTTTCAGTACTGAATATTTACTTACTGGTAACTAGCTCCATAACTACTTATTAGGTCTCTTAACTAGCGCCAATTAAATAAACACTAGTTATTTTTTGGCTTCTAGTAAGTACATTGTAGGTACTTACAATTCAACTTACTGGTAGTTAAATAATAACTAGATATTTTAAGACTTCTAGGTAGTGTATTGTAACTACTGAATTCTGTGGACAACTCGAACAAAAATAAGTAGTTATTCAGTCGAAAAATAAGTAGTGTTCATATGTCTCCAATATTACTTGCTAACTTACCAGGTAAGTAAAGTTTTTGCTGGGATGTAGAATTGTTGTTGGGAATTGTCAAAATTTATTTAAATAAATTAACACATTGTGTTGCAATGGCAAAGTTTTTTGATCACTTTTCTAATTAAAATTAGAAATATCATTTATTGAATTTTAGTAATCAATATAATCATTTTGATAATAGGTGCAAAATCAACAACTTGTTTGCTTGATATTATGAATTTAGAACAAATTTGGTGATTGGAGAAATTTTATAATTTTTTCTGTGTACATTATCCAAACTTATATCTCTATAGTAAATTAAAAAAGGAAAAATTATTTATAGTAAATTTTTCCAGAAATTTGCTACTCGTAAATAGTAAATTTAAAAAATGGCTTTTTATTAACAATAACTGCTAATATAGTAATTTTTTTTAAAAAAAATCTATATTAGAAATATTCTGATGATAATTATGACAGTATTATTAAATAACCCTTATTAAATGTTAGCTGAAATTTAGACTTCAAAATCACATACCCCCTGACAAAATCAGCATAACCCCTTCCTTCTAAATATATGAGGCTATCAAAACCAATATCAAGGCAGTACAATCTTAAATTCTAGGAACAGCCTGCTAAAGATGGAAATTAATGAATCGCAAAAAGCATAAAAAACACATGTCATCAGTTGGAACAATTACACATCTATGGAATAAATAAACGATAATCGATAAATTTGATAGGGTGTATAATTTTTTCGTGCCAACTCCATCAATGAAATAAAAAGTAAAACACTAAAAGTAATTAACACTTCCTTAGAAAATACAAATAAAAGATAACAAAAAAATTTTATATACAACCCCAAAAAAATAAATAAAATGTAATAAAAAGCAAAATAATCAAGTTGATAGATGTATGTATGTGTGTATGTATACCCGCCCCGCTTTGCGTGGCGTTATTCCTTATCCAACACAAATATTATCGATTTACAGTGATATATATTGAAAGTCTAGAAACCTTAAGTCCACCAGACTTTAGAAAAATTTTTTAAACAAAACAATGTAATTTTGCTATTAGCTGCTTATTTAAATATGGTATAAAATATAAAAAAAAAACAGAAATCTGCAATAAAATTCCGATTTGATTAAATGTAGAGTTAATTTAATTAGATTTATCTATATATATATAAAAATAAGTTGTCCTATGTTCGTAATTTTATAACTCGAGAACCACTCAACCGATTTTTAAACGGGTACAAGCGTTGAAAAGGTCTAATTTCACTAATGGTCCATCGAAAAAATTCTACGAATATGCTTTATACGCGCACTTTTATGATTTTGTGTTTTAACTATATAAAACGCATTTTTTCCTTATGAGAATTACATTTTGTCGGTATAAGGCTCTGCTTGCTCGCGTTATTTGACTTATTTAATTTCTGTGTGTTTCTTGATTGTCATTTAACTTTACAGTGCGAACATTGACATTTTTAAATTATTGATTTGTAATCCTTCAGTTAAAATTTAAATATTAATAATGTGGTTTTCAATTCAGATATTAATATATGTTTTCATTTATACGAAAATTCTAACCAATTAGTTGAATATTAATTAAAGATACCATAAAATTAGTGCGTTCTTGCCATTCGACAACCAAGACTAGAAAATTTAATTTTTAATACAAAGACGTAAACGTATGTTTATGTGTTGCAACGCGGGCAGCGTTACTGTTGTATAATATAATTCATATAATTTAAATATTTGTGCATAAACATAAGTCTTTTGGAAAAATTGCGCGTATCAGTTAAAATGTCAACCAGATTATTCCTCCCAAGTAAATCAAGAAAATACACTCACAATATTATTACAGTAACTGACTGTAGGTTATTCAAGAAATAATCCGTTCAGTAATTTTTAAATAAATAAACATTTAAAATTCCAAGCAAATTTATTTTTAACTGATTCTAAAATTTATTCAAAACACTAAGTGCACATTAATACGGATTTTCGGTTGCATTTAATATTCTCTGTTGATTAAGTAAAAGTATTCTGTATTTAAAATAAAATGAAAATTAAATTTAAAACAACTGCAAATTTACTTAATACCCGATCTACTTATTTTGCATTTAATTTTAACGAAAAGTTAATTTAATTTTTACTGTCAAAAATTCAAGCGCGTATTTCAAAAAAAATTAACCACAAATTCCGTAAAAACAAATAAATTTTCAGTTATTTTATATAATTTAAGCACCAAAAATTTAAGGCCCTAATCATGTACAACGCAGCGCAACGCCACAGAACTAACGCAACGCCAAAGAATAACATTGAAAGCACAAACAATGTCATAAATATTTTGTAATTTTGTTGTTGCTTCCTACAGAAATTCACATTGCGTCTTAAAATTTCAAACGCTCCATTGCTTGTGTCGTTGAAAATTTTAAAACGGTACATGAATTTCTGTTGAAAGCAACAACAAAATTACAAAATATTTATGACATTGTTTGTGCTTTCAATGTTATTCTTTGGCGTTGCGTTAGTTCTGTGGCGTTGCGCTGCGTTGTACATGATTAGGGCCTAAATTTCAGTTATTTATTTCTAGATCTGTGGCAAAAAAGAAAAGTAAAAAACGATTTGCTTGTTTTGTTTAGAAATTTCCCATATTCTATTTGTTAAAATTATTTAGTTAAATAGGTACATCAAATTTTTAAAGTAAAAGAATTACGAATATCATATCGGGCATGCTGTCTTATAATTGAAAGTTCTTCTGTAAACAAAGTAGTCAAACAACAAAAATAAAACAAACATGTATAACGGGGTAAGTGAATAAAAATAAATATTCTCACTCTCCCTCATTAGAAAAACAAGCGGACAGGTGTCTGGTATTTTTTAGAAATTCGAGTTAAACCTGTATTATAAAAAAAGACTGAATTACATAAAATAACTGAAAATTCGTTTGTTTTTACGGAATTCGCAGTTAAATTTTTGACAGTAAAAATTAAATGAACTTTTTGTTAAAAATAAATGAAAAATAAGTAGACCGGTCTTTAACCGAATAATCATTTATTTTATATTACAATTTCAGTTAATTTTACGTACAGAATATTGTGAGTGCACTTATTTCTAGGAACTTATTTCCTGGATTCTGTTGAATTTTGTATTGTATATGTTGATGTAGCTATTTTGGGATCAGGTGATTAAGACTATGATCTAGAAATGGATTTTAAATTCATCGCATCTGTTGGGAGCGATCGTTTTGAAATTTATTGACTTCCATCACATACCTGGATAACAGAAAAAAATTTATTTGTAATTGTTATATTTTTAAGCTATTTTTTATATTCAAACTTGTTTCGATTGTAGTTCCTCGTGATTTCTATTGACAGAACATGTTGGTATTGAAATATTTTTCTTATTATTTGCAAATAGTTTATTATGAAAATAAAGAAAACATATATATATAATTTTGGGGGGAGGAATTATTTATTTCCCCCATCTGAATCCGCGCCTGATGTACATACTTACTTTAAAGTGTGCGTGGTCCGCTTCTGGCACTATTTAATATGTGTAGGGTCTAACAGCAATAATAATCTTAAAAAACGATTAAGTAGAATTTATTTCCGTATCCGAGTCTATTCCCCCGAAAGGAAATCTAACTATTCTTGTTTTAAAAGATCTACCGCATAATTTTAAGGCATTTATGAACGTAGATATCAAAATGGCATAGCAAGAGTTAAAAAATTTTATTTGTGTATTAAAAACTTCTATTTTTATAAAAAACACAAAAAATATTTTATGTAGCGTGTCCTTTCTCTTTTAATTTATCTCTCATTTTTGCTTGGCAAGTTATTATAACTGGTTTTAAGGCTCCATGAAAAACCGATAATATTAGTTTTTGGCGCAAAACCTTAAATCCTGGTAAAGTTAATTTATACTCCTTAATAAATTTCTAATCTACTCCTGCTTTAATTGTTTTGTAACGAAAATAAAAGTTAAATTTTCTTTGTATAAGCTGTGCCTCCCCTTTACTTCTATACCGTTGTGCTAAAATGAAGCAAATCACATTTTAAGCTTTAGTTTAAGCTAATTTGAAACTTAAGAATGTAGATTATATTAATCTTCAAAAGATTTGAAAGCTTTTACAGTTTTCTCAATAAACGATATTAAGAAAAGGGGTAACTCTTTCTCTGCTCCTACCGAGGCACTTTTAAGCCCGGAAAACACATTAGCTTTCTATTGATCCCTAGATAGTTTGAAAGCTCCAGCGTATACGTTTTCTGATACAGACGATTAAAAGTGTTGACTTTGTTTCAAAGTTGACACACCTACTTGAGGCATCTATAAGGTACAAACAAACAAACATACATTATTTCTTTTTATACATATGTATGTATATCATATGTTCTGACTAGTATGTAGTTTAAATTGTTGTTCATTGGTACAACTGAATATGTATATTGAAGAATGTGCTTGAATTGTGATTTGTGTGCCCTTAAATTGTGGTTGATATTGTTTGGTTTTTTTTGTGCTGAATTATAAACCGCCCCATTGTATTTAGCGACATGCCAATGAGTCAGCTGTAAATAATATTTAAATCCAAACAGCACAGAATAAAAGATAAAACAAAAACAATAGTTTCATTAAAGCTCTAAGGAATGAACTTAATTTAGTTTCACGTTTTTATTTATATATAGTTTTTTTTCTTTTCGTGCTTCCCTTCCCATTTCACTTGATTCTTGTTTGTATTCCTGTAGTTTTTGGGACCCTTTTTTTTAATAGAAAGCCAATTTTATAGTGTACAAGTCTGTTGACCACAAAAGTACAATGTCCTAAAATATGAAAACAGAACATGAACGACAAAATGCAAAAAAGAACTATGTATGTGTATCGTAAGAGTGTCCTATATATGGCAGAGATGGAAAAGTAAGATTTTAAAAACTATGTTGATATCTAAACAATTGAGTACATCGTGAGAACTAAACGAAAACAGGGCTTAAAGGAAGAGAGTAATATGAAATTCTTAAATAATGAGATCATAAAATGATTAATTAAAACTAAACGTCAATTTAATTTTTTTAAACTAAATTGCATTCTGGATGTACTTTAGAAAAATCTCTGTAATTGTAAAAAATCAAAAAATGTTTGTTTTTTGTTCTTTTTAGTCTTTAGCACAAACGGAGGTTTTTAAAAGATATTTTTACTTTAGCAATAACTTTGTCAATAACAATTCGGAGTAAATTCTTTTCTTTATAAAATCCACTCTCTCTTAATATCTCACTTTCTCTCTCTCTCCAATCGATAAACATTTTTATTCCATTGTTTTTATTTATTGATTATTTTTTTAACGCCATATAGAAGCTTCAGGTTATCAGTGGCATGCATTAAACAGAGAAAACCAGAAAGTGCATTTAAATTTAGAAAACGTTATTTTTCTGCGCATGTACGTCATAATAGTAAATGAGCAAAAACACGATCACACAAAAAATGTATGTGGTACGCTGAATGGTTGTTTACATTTCAAATTCTTTACTACAGTGACATAAAAATTATGTCAAAATGAGAGTAAAAAGTTAAGGGAGCGGCGCAATACGCTATCTTGCTTTCTTTGTTTTATGAGTGACGTGTGTACTTAAACATAAAGTACGCGTACAGGTAGCACAAATTTATCAGCAAGAATTTTTTTTTGCGTCAAGGCCTATTTAGCCAAAACTTTTATATACTTTTTAAAAACTTTAAATTCAAATGCTCTTTAAAAAGCTGGAGTTAATTAAAAAGTAAAATTTAATATCGTCCATATCCGAGGCTTATGCCATTTTATAATTTGTAAGATTAAAATAAATTATTGTTATTTTAACAATTGATTAGGTGAGATGCAAAACTCGTTCGTTACAAAATTGAAAAACGAGATGACAAATGATTCTCACAGTTCTTTTGGCGCTTTATGAGAAGAAATATGCTGATTGTGTCAATGTATGTCCTTGAAAAAAAGTGGAAAAGGTCATGTATTGATGAAATCAGTACATTTCTTCTCCAAAGGAACTGTAAGAATCAATTGTCATCTCGTATTTGAATTTTGTAACAAACGAGTTTTGTATTTCTAAAGTATCTCTTACGCTGTTTAAAGAAACCGATTCACTTGAATGTTTCTTTCGATACCTTGAATATATGTTTTGTCTATCGAACATCACATTGTATTTTCATGCCCAGAACATCAAGAAATTCTGATTCCTCAATAATTTAACCACCCATATATACAGATGAGGCACCTTTTCAAAATCGTGGACAGCACAATTTTTCGGATAACAGGACCAGTAAGTCTGCAGTAGAGCGCATTACTCTCGTTCATAATGTGAATATCCTTGCCGGCTATGTCGATGTCTCGGCCTGAATGACATTGCATTAATCCGGCAGCATAAGAGGATTGCTTCAGTCCAACTTCTTGGAGTAAATGCCAACACCGACACCATACTGGGTTTTAGACACTTCAGTGTATATGTATCTGTATTGCATCCGCGGATATTCGTAGATCGGCTTAGTTAACTATGTTATCCAAAATGCTTACGGTGAAGCCACGATCAAAGATTGGCTCAAGTGTGATGTAATCAACGCACAAGTGCCAATTTATCTCATACAGGATTCTAGAATGCCCGATGTATAAATCTCTTCATGGCCTAGTGGCCCTTAGCCTTACCGCTTTGTTTGCAGTCAACATTTCTGCCAAAATGGCTGGTTGTAACCAGTTCAAGATCATAAACAATGCCTCAGAAGGGTTTGTCTTAATGGCACCATTCTCGTTTTACGTTCAAACTTGGTTTGATGGTTTCCCCACTTGAGTGCCAACCATCAAACAGCTGCGCCGTATAATAGAATGGGTTTGATGTCACATTCGTATAACCAGTAAACTGTATACTCCAGTCAATTAGTCCAAGGGATTTGGCATTATCGGATGGTTTCAGAATGACTCCATTTATTTTTGGGGTAATTGCTGTATTTTGTATATCCTCCGTATATTAACTATATAAAGAATTTGTGGCAGTTAAAACGAAAATCGAAAGTAGTATTTAAATAGAAGTTATAGTCAAAATTTTCACCGGTTCCTATGAAATTTTGTTTCCTTAATTTAGTCTGCCATAAAACATTTTTATCATAAATTGAATCCAAATAATCCTGTCGTAATTAGAAGATTTTTGTGAAATTACAGACCGATTTTTTTGACCGAGTTTCAAAAGGCTTCAGCCAGCTATTAGGTTTGAAATATCTTTCAATTATTTTAAAATTCCGTCATGTAGTTTGTATTTAAGCTTAAAACGAACACACAGTTATCCAACCGGCTTCCGATTTTTTGAGGATACTTAAGGATAAATCTAGGATAAAAATGTTTATCTTTTACAAAAGCATAACACTCTCAACTTATGGTGCTGAAGGAATTTAAGAATGTAAATTCAGCTTGCTTAGCTGCCAGATCTATTTAAAACTAGAGTCAACATTGCCGCTTTCGGGTAACCATCTCTGTTTAATAAGTGCCAATATGAAGAAATATGCATGTGTAGGTAGTGTTTATGTTCTTGTAATGTTTTGGTGTCAGCGCATAAAGAGGTTATTAATTTTTTTTTTTTTTTTTTGTTGTGGTTTTGAAACAAATTAAAAAAACAAAACTTATTATTCGGTAAGCTTTCATTCTGTAATAAAAGTTTTAAAAATGGAATTTAAGACAACATTAAAGTTTTAAATATTTTATTTTTACGGGGGTAAATTTGATGGCTTATGCAATTTGCTAACAATAAATAATAATTAGAATATGCTTTATGTATAAGATTTAGGTTTTTCAATATTTTATAAGATTGTTCTTCATAAGATTGTTAAATCTGTCAATAACGAAAACAAAGTTATTCATCAGGTTGTCAAATTTATTTTGATCTATTTCAAAACTTGCCGAAGCCTTCTTCTTTAGTTTTCGGCAATGAAATGTACATATTTTTTAAATTATTAAAAATATTTTTATCGCTTAAATTCGCCGCAAAAAAAAAGTCGCCATGCTCTATATTTTTTATTCTATTGTAATTTTTTGGAACATAATTTATGGAAAAAATCACAATATTGAGAATTTTTGGGAGAGAGTATTCAAAGTAACACGTTCAGCCCATTTATGAATAAAAATTCCCCGGGAGTTTTTCTCTTTTTCCCATTTTTCCTATTTAAATTCAATTGTAAAAATAGGAAAAGAAAAAAAATTCCCGGGGAGAAATGTATCAAACCGTTGGGATATATCATTCGAAAATATCTTTCGAATGATATATCATTTGTTAAAATACAATACATAGTTTAGGCGTAAAAGGGATCTAAAGAAATCCACTTGCCTATTAATTTTTAAAAAAATATATAAGAAGTTTATTTTTTTATGTTTATGTTTTCAGTGAACATAACTTAATATATATGTTTGTTTTTAAAGTTGCCCCTTTTTTCTCAGTAATCTCCTTTTGTGCCTCTTTTATTTTGAAAGTCCCCTTATTGTGCCCCTTTTTGAAAATTTTGAAAGGCAACACTGTTTGTAAAGGATTTTGCATGATTTTTCACTTTCATATCTACCAAATTGCAAAAACCGAATCTTCCAAATTTTAACTTAAATAACAATATTCAGTTTTGTCCCATGAACACTCTTTAATCTCCTCTATTTATTTTCCAAATAAAAACTGTATGTGCAATGTCAAAAAATAACTTTTCTTAATTCACTACATTACAAATGTTTTATGTCCCATAATCTCGTATTGATTACATGCAAATGTCATAATATTTTTGCACTCGTTTACTGTATGTGTATACGATAATTTATATTCTTATCGTATACAGCCTTCTAACGAGTCGTTACAATGCAAAAGTTCATTATCGACAATTTGATCCACGTCTAACATAAAAATTTACAAAGTAAACAATTATATATTGTCTGAGTGTGAGTGTGTAAATAAAATTTATTTTCTAAAATAAAAAATGTAAGCAAAACTTTGTTTATTCCATAGCAAATACTTAAGAGTTCATAGATTGAAAAAACTTACAATGGAAAACCCACCACGTAAAACTAAAATGTTCATGCCTCCTACGATAACGAACTAAATTGACAAACGAACACCCCACGCATCATGGTGTTTATTTTGTAGTTTTGAGGCTAAGCAACAACTACAACAAAGGAGTCGACAGAGTTGGAAAAAAGCGTATAAAACATTCAACACAATATGATTTTATATCATTGTACACATGGGGGATGGTTTGTAACAGACACGATTTTTTTTCCTAAGTCTTTATTTTTTTTTTTTGGTGTCTGTGTGTTTTATTTCCTTGTATGAAGGAATATAGAGAACAAAGGCCTTGTGATTTTTTTCTCTCTTTTTTTATTATTGTTGTTTTTAACGTTGTCGTCTTTCTTGGTGGAGTTAAAATGCTTTTACTACGCTTTTGTTTACAGCTACAACAATTTTTTTTCACTTTTTTGTATTTTATTTATTGATTTGTTATTAAAGTGCAAAGTAAAAAATACATATTTTAACAGCAGTAAACATCTTAACTGACACATACCCAGGCAAACACTTTAGTCATCATCATCGTCATGCCTTTAACAAGGATTTATTTTATATGCCTGAGTTTGAGGAAATAGCAGAATAGATAAAATAAATGCTTGCATGGGTGAAAGTTAATTTTTGGGGAAGAGCCTAAATGTAGACAACATAAAAATTTAACCACTTTGTAACGCTCATTCACTTAAATAACAAAGAAAATGAACTCACAAACAGATAGTAAAATCAGTGTTGCCGACTTTTATTAGTATCTCTGAAGCTACTGAGCAAATTTAGAAACAAAGTTTGCGCAGCCTAAAGATAATTTTGTTGTCGAATTTTGGATTTTTTTTTTATTTTGTTGAGTAGAGCAAAGCCTTCTCAAGATATGCAAATATATGTCGTTTAAGTGCCTTTATTTTTTACATAACTCTATATCACGAAAACTAGAGCTGATGGAAAAAAATTAAGTGCAGAATCACTTTCTACGTTCTAATTAGCTGAAGAAAAAACAACCTTCATTTCTAAAAACTAAAAAATTTATTGAAAAATAAAGCATTGGAAAAATTGTTATTTCACCGTTTACAAAAACTTTTTATACATCTAAAATATTTTTTTTTCTTCTGGAGTAAGAGGGTTATAGTTTTATGTACAATTATATGTACTGCATTGCATGTTCATCTATTTGCGAACGAAGACTTTAATCGCTTAACTTGCATTTAAAACAAAAACAAATAATAATATATTGTTTTTGTTTTACATGTTAGTTAAGCGAACGAAGTCTTCGTTCGAGATCGATGAACAGGCCATTAATTGTTGTAAAATTTAGTTAAAAAAAAATTTTTTTTTTCTTTATAAAAAATAAATGATAACACTGTTTCAGTGAAGCAGTAGATGTGTTCTAAAACAAACGAATAAACAGCGATTCTCTTCTAGTAATTACCACCGCATTTAAAAATTGTAGGAGTGTATGCGTTATCTGACAGCAGTAAAGTAAGGAATTAATTTTTATAAGCAGCAAAGGAAGTCTTTGGGATGCAGCATACGTATTTATGGCTTTCAAATCTTAAACATTTTTTGCTGGGTTATTAAACCTCAAAATTTGTCACTAGCAACCATATTATGATTAAGTTAGTCATTCATCAGGAAGCCACAACCATATTATGGTTGCCTCCGAACATGTTATTGTTAATAATAAAATACATCAGTTTAAATACAAGCAAATAATTGGTTGTTCAATTCATACAAAATCGTATATATTTTTTTCCTTCTTTTTTGTTTGTTTTTTTTTTTTTTTTTTTTTTTTTTTTTTTTTTTTTTGTCTTAAAAACAAGAACTAGAAAAGAAATTTGTGATGTTTTATTATTATTTAAAATGTTAAAATGTACTTTCTTATGAAAAGAATATTATTAAATAAATTTTTAGTATTTCAAATTAACATAAAAATTTTAAAATAAGTGCTTCTTTTTGGAAAATATGCATTTTTACCATTTTGGTGTGTTTTGAAATTTAGAAGTTGACAACGCTGGTCATGAATACATCTATGTCAATTTCTGTAAACAAAACAATAATTAAATGTCACATTATAAATTGAAACTGTGACCACTAAAATATTTTTTAAAAATTTTTCTTATTTTCACCAAATGTGTTTTTTTATATCGATTTTCAATTTTTTCTTAAACCGCAATACAAATGTCAAATATTAATATTCAGCAGAAAAGGCGAATGGCAGAACGAAATTAAAATCCCGAGTACCGGCAATTATGTTTCCCTTTTTATTCCCCTCTATGCATTCTTTTATTAATTCACGAGTTACGCAACTAAAATCGCCTTGTCTGAACCACCACGAAAAAAACACCTCTTACAACTAAAATAAAAAAAGATAAAAAAAAATAGAGAGATCTTTATAATGCGTCCAAGAATAACTAAGTCGTAGGGAAGCGTAGTGTGCGTGTACCCACTTTGGGCTCTATTCAATAGATCACGGCTTCAAAGAGCTTTTAATACTAGACGACTTTATATTTGCTGAGAGCGCAAAGTCAAAAGGTATGTTCAACTTTAAGACCCATACAAGCACAACCCCAGATAAGCAATTTTATTTTGAAAATTATTTTATACCAAACTATGTCTTCTGGGAGTTGTTTTATTTTTCAAATGTTAAAATTTTTTTAGACAACGATAATTTCAGCACAAGGCTCCACCCTGGTTTTATTCTCAATGCGGATTGATCCTAAGTCCTCACAAATTTTTGGTAATATGTACTTTGAAGTTTTTCTTTGTGGGAGAGGCGTCAAACTATATAAATATGAAATAAATTGTCCACAGAAAAATTTTGTTCGCAACAAATGGGTGAATCAGCTTTGCAATATGTTTAGTATAAATTTTTCATCCACTCAATGTCTCAGCTGTAAGAGAATAATGCCTGTTAAAAAAAAAAATCTATTTATGTTTAACAAAAAAAGTTTTTTTTTTTAACTGTTACATGTTCGAAGGTAGTATGAAAAGTATACGTTATTAATGTAAACGTATTCCCTCAATAAATCATCTTACTTGTAAATTATTATACCCTCCACCACCACTAGTGGTGAATGAGCCCATAAAATATATATATTCTGGCTCCTTGAGTAATTTTAAGTCGATTTAGCCATGTTCGTCTGTCCGTCTGTTGAAAACACGCTCTCTTTCGAAAAACTCAAAAGAAAAGAACAATCTTGCTGTTAAAGTACTTGTAGTAATCCTAAGCAGCTTAGGATTGAAATCTAGCAAAATCGGTTCAGAAGGATCTGATCTATGAATCAAAATGTGGAACCACCACCTTAAAAAATTTGATAATTTTGTTAAAAAAAAACTTACATAAATGGTGTTATAATGCACAGATTTTGCAAAAATTTCGTGAAGATCAGTTCATAATTTACCATAGGCCCCATATAAAGCCTGCTCCCGGAAAACAGTCTATTACGCCTAAAACCGTCATTAATAATAAAAAATTTGTGCGTCGCAGTTTTATAGGAAATTGTGAAATTTCGGGAAGATCGGCCAATTATTTGCTATATGCTCCATATAAACCCCTTCTCTCGGAAAACAGTTTATTACACGTAAAACCGTAATAAATGGATTCTATCATAATAAAATTTAATACTTCACAGTTTTATAAGACAAGAAATCAAACTAATAAATTTCGTGATGATCGGTCCATAATTTACCATAGTCCCATATAAAGGTAAAATTATTAAATACGCCTAAAACCGTAGCAGACATAGATATTGCGTTAAAATTTATTTCAAGTTCGCTGCATATGGCCAGAAAATATGTTATGCTGTTTTGTAATATACGCTCCATTATTTTCCTATGGGATATATTAAGCAGCCTTCTAAAATTCACTGTAAACGTTAAAACTAATTTCACTGCTGTATTGAAATTTATTCTAATTTATGTTTTTAATGCCAGAAATTCCTCTACTGAATTTTGGGATGATTGGTCTATATTTTACCATGAGTCGAATATAAATTCCCCTCTTGAAAATCATTTTAGTTCGGCTAAAACTTTTACGACTCAAGTTATTTTACTCAAGCTGTTATTTTACTCAAGCTAGTTAAAATTTCTAAAAAGAAAAGCCTAAAACTTTCTGATTGTCGGTCAGAAATTTAATATAGGTCTAAACCCTAACCAATTTAAATGCAGGCGCCCGTTTTTATAAAGATTGATTAATAATAATATATATATATATCATATGGAGCCCACTCCTGAAATATTCGAACTGTCAGAGGAGGGTTTTAAAGATTCAGCACAGCCGAATATAACACTCTAACTTGTTTTTATTACATTTATATACATACATGTGTATATTGAAATTTAATTAAAAATTACGTTTATCTAAAGTATTCCCTTATTAACAAAGGAACAGCCCTCGCTGTCGTATCTTAATATGACTGGAAGTGTTTCACTTAAAAGAAACGCTGTACATACCTTATTTTTATTTATTATCTCCATTATAGAAAGACATTTATACTTGTAAAATATTTAAAGATGAGCAAGCCAGAAATTCCTTTCCTTACTTGTTTTTCACAAAACTTTTCTTTTGTTTTTTCCTCCTTTTAAACAATATTGAAGAATTGTTATTGTCTTCTACCACCTTCTACTCCTTTTATTGAAATTCTTTTAACGTCACCACCAAGATGAGTAATAAATTGTTTTTTAGATTGGGAGGCCTTTAAATGGGTTCACTCAACTTTCCACTTTCCAGCACAAAGTCTTTTCAATATTTTTTAGAATTTTCAATAAAATCACATCACATTGTTATACTGGCTGCCTGACAGTCTGTCTGTCGGTCTGTCCTATCAATGTAAGTAAATATGTTGTATAAGGAAAGATGCGTAATCATTATTATGGTTTATTTTTAAACTTAAAACTTTCTTTTAAAGTAAAATGCTAAGTTGGGAAACCAGTTGAATAAGAAAGGTAAAGGAGGCATTGGGTGATAATAAAACAAAAGCGATTTTGGATGATTTTATGTTATTTTATGGGAATCGAACACTAAGTGAGTTTTAAATTGAATTTTTAAATAAATAAGCAAGGGGCCAGAGATAATGTAGTAGTACAAAAAACATTCCAATATATCTGGAAATATATTATTAAGAAACTATTTCTTAACTTGTTTTCGTCTCATAAAAAAAGCAGTGCTGCCATGTAAAAAGTTTTATAATTCATACAAGTTGTTATTGGGAATACATAATTTTTTTAATTAAAAGATTTTATTAGTGGGGAATGTAAGAAAAGATCAACTCACTGTTTTATTGTTGGTATTTTGTTTAAGCTTTGATATCGTTGCAAACAAGACGTTTTGAGTATAGGTAATTCTCATTCCCTCTGTAGTCTTGTTTGCTGATAGCTTTGGATTTTCTAAAATTATTTAGGAGAACGTTTCCTGATGACCTAAGCAGCCAGCGAAATACGCATAGAAACTAGCTTTCCCTCAACAATACATCTCAGTGTTTTTATCAAAAATAAAAATTGGGAATTGAACTTTTAAAAAAAGATATTTTAATCAGGCTTAAGTTCCTTGAATTTAATTTTCATTAAATTATTTTTATGAAGAAAGGAATTTTGCAACATGAAATGAACGTTTAATTCATTCGATTAAACGTTTAATTCACTTGATTAAATTTTTAATTAAAACTGATTTTATTTTTGATTAATACTTTAATTGGGGCAAAGTTTTTTTTCTGTTTACTGAAATAACTGATAAAATGATAAACAGTCAATACATAAAATGTATTAACTAAAAAAATGTATTTCATATTTATGAATTATGAAAAACTAATTATATTTGGGTAATTCCATGTCACATCGACCAAGAGTGGGACCCGACCCATTTCGATTTCAATAAAATTTGGTGTGAAGGTTCCTTTCATCCTATAAGGAACATATATTAACGGAAAAAAATAAAAAAAAATTTTTTTACAAAAGTTACGTCATTTTCAAAATGTCATAATCTCGCCGAATTAGCCGAATGTGTTGAGTTTATTTTTTCAATATCTCATTAACTACTGCACATACGAAGATTATTTGTAAGTCATTTTAAAGAGACTACTTGGGGCTACAAACGGTATATTATAAAAAAAAAAATTTTTTTTAAATGTAATATCTACCAAATATTAAATTTTAAAATGGACTAAGTCAAAAACCTAATTTTTTTTGGTTGTTTTTTGTTGTTATGTAATTCCTCAAACTGTTCTTTAAAAATCCTGATGTTTTTAAGGTGTTTTTTTCTTTTTTAAGATATGATTTTTTTCTTTTGCAACCTGTAAAAAATAATACTAAAATAAAATTTTAATATTGTAATTTTAAGCAAAAAGTTTTTATTAAATCTGATTTGTGTGATTTTAGGTGTTAAAAAAAAGTAACGACATCGGTGAAGTTGCATTTATTTATTTGTTGCATTTTTTGTTGGAGCTTAATGTGAGCACTTTCAAGGGAAAGTACACTTTTTGTCACGTTACATCTCCAAGAAATTAAATGAGTTTTATACATTATTTTAGCGAACTCAATTTTTCTTTGGCTCTTTTCCTACCGTTCGTGTCATGCAGCCATTCCTATTTCGAATGAATATATTAAAATTAAAGCTTCATCTTCTTCCAGCGAAGGAAAGAGTGTTAAATTGAAAAATACTCATATCGACAAGTTTCTGCACGAAGTAGGCGTTAAAGGTACAACATAACGTTTTACATGCAAATATTGGATTCACATTGAATTATGCTTCAATGTTCATATAATTTTGAGTAAAAGCAGCCAGACATCAACGGTAGGAAAAGAGACAACGAAAAAACGACTTCGCTAAAATCTATACACATATATATATATAAAAATTAAACGGCCCATCTAATCGCGTCACGTGAGAACGACTGGAGCGATTTCGCTGATCTGGAGATGTAAAGAAAGAATAATTTTGGTTAAACTCAAAAAATTTAAGTTTTAATATATTGCCTACTATTCACTTCTCGGTTTTTAAGCATAAGCTAATTTAAGAAAAGAAATTAAATTTTTCTTAGTATGAAAAATATTTAGACGAAACTTGAAGAACACAACACAATGCCTGCTTTTCATTTCTCATTAGTAAATTGCATCCGAGCAAAGCCAAATAATGTATAAAACTCATTTAACTTCTTGGAAATGGAATGTGACAAAAAGTGTACTTTTCTTTGAAAGTGCCCACATTGAGCTCCAACAAAAAATTCAACAAATAAACATAAAAAACTTTATCAATGTCGTTACTTTTTTTAAAACCTAAAATCACACAAATCAGATTTAATAAATACTTATTGCTCATGTGCAGTAGTTTATGAGATATTGAAAATAAACTCAAAACATTTGGCTAATTCGGCGAAATTATGACATTTTAAAAATGATGTAACTTATTATTCTCACACTTTTTCAACAATTTTAGCTTCATTCAATAGCTGAGACACATGGGGGGGTCTCTGCAATTAACACCTGTAACTTTTGAAAAAAAATTTGAAAATTTTTTTTGGGCAATTTGACATAGAATTACCCATTTGTTATGTTATTGGTTTTTTTTTTTTTTTTTTGCAACTCCAAAAAATAAATAATTTATGCATTTTTTTATTGAAATGACTTAATTTGAAAAAAAAAATCTTTATTAATCGGTAACCGATTAAACAAAAACCTCGGATAATTAATCGACCGATTAACCCATTAAAGCAAAAGCCCAATTAAATAATTACCTTAGTATTTATATAACTTTCTGTTCTTACTAAACCATGGTGAAGGGTATATAAGATTAGTTATAGCCCATAATAGCACTCTTACTTGTTTTTTATTTAAGCTGAATTTTTTTAAGAAAAAAAAATCTCTTATACTAAATTTTTCCATAATTTGTCACATTTGTAACATAAAGTTAACACCATAAATATGTATAAGCCTTTGTATTTGCTTAAATTTTTTGAGCAATTTTTCACATTTCAATTTTGTATCATCGCTTTTTTCCACCCCTCGTTGTGTAAAAGGACTTATAAATTTTTTGTTCTTGCAAAAGTCTTTAAAGCTTTGGGTATTTTGTTTTTAATTATATTTTTATTTTTAAAGAACAACAAGCAATAATCTAATAGTATCCCAGCAAAAACTTTACTTACCTGGTAAGTAGGCAAGTAATGTTGGAGAAATATAAACACTACTTATTTTTCGGCTGAATAACTACTTATTTTTGTTCGAGTTGTCCACAGAATTCAGTAGTTACAATACACTTACTAGAAGTCACAAAATATCTATTTATTATTTAACTACCAGTAAGTTGAATTGTAAGTACTTACAATATACTTACTAGAAGCCAGAAAATAACTAGTTGTTTTTTAATTGGCGCTTGTAAATAGACCTAATAAGTAGTTATGGGGCTAAATACCAGTAAGTAAATATTCATTACTGAAGGCAAGACAACTAATAAGTAGTTATTTAGCTGATTATTAGTAAGAAAATATTCATAACTGAAAATAATAGTAGTGAAAAGTATTACTAGCAAGTACTTATTGAGGTTTTCACAATAATGACAATTGTAATGACAACTACTTACCAGGTAACGTATGAAATAACTACGATCTATTACCAAAATTCAAAAAGTTTTTCCTGGGATATAAAACAAATTTAAATAAGTATGTTTGTGTGATGTTTATAAATATGTGTTGAAATTTTCATTTGCTTCACATTTTTAGCCTGTCTCCGAAAGAAAATGAAAACTTTATATTTTAGCAATATGTCAAATTCAGTGTTAATTAATGCTTTTGTGCAACTAAAAGCTTCCCTAAATTAAATATTTTCTTAAGAGACTGCCAGCTGAAAGAGGCTGCATAACAAGAATATTAATTTATAAATAAATAATTAAAATTGTGTACAAATAGTTTAATTTTTATCTTATGAAAACCAAAAGCAAACATTACAACAAAATAAAACTTTAATAAAAACACTTATTTCCAACACTTGACTTCTATTAAATGCCACACAACTTAAAATCTTTTTCGTGCTTTATCCATTTTTCTGCAAAATGTCATGCGAAATAAATAAAAAAAAAAATACAAGACAGCAAATTTTCTTGAGTCTTCCTTCTTTTCAATTTGTTTTATTTCTTTTTTTACTAAACAGTGGAGGATAGAACACATAAAAGCAACAAAAGTTGAAATGCAGTTGGCAAAGAAGACATTCAGTTGTATGATGTTTTGTCGGCAGGATAAACTTTCCGGCTTTCTAGCAAAAAGGGAGGACGAACACTACATGGTATTTAAAATCATAAATGTTTTCAATATGTAGAGCACTAAATTATGTTTGACATTTTTATTCGGCCTTATCATGAGTGTCGTTGTCGAATACCAGTTGTTTTTAGAAATTTATATTATGGTTGTCGCAAGCGATATAAAAACTGTCGTTGGCGTAAAATTTAAATGATATCGACAAAAAATGTAAACGACTATGTCTACGACAACGACTCTTGTAATAAGGCTGATTAAGTTTTTTATTTTTTTTTTTTGTCTTGTCCAGGTAATGTGGGGAACATTTTTAAATATTTCTACATTTGAATCGTGTATTTTAGAAATCCCATTATTCAGTAGAGACAAATAATTTTCTAAAGTAAAATTTAGTTATTGTCTTATTACAATGTGTTTTTGAAAACAAAAATCTTTGTTTACTTTTCAGTGTCTGAAACACCCGTTAAAAGTTCGTTGACTTATGGAGTTTGTGAAATACATTGAAAAAAAACCAAACATTTATTCATACTATATTTATTATTTTAAGTGTAATTTGTACCATAAAGATTATTGAGGTAACGATACGCCTTTTTACCGATACGATACCGAAAAAGAAATATTGGCGATACCGATACGAATATTAAATTTAAATTCAAGGTAAAATTAACAAAACTTTTTTATACAAAATTACAGTGTTAAAATTAATTTTATAAAGATCTTAAAAACAACGAATTGAATTTGAGTTTGTGTCAAAATTAAAAAAAAAATATAACTTTTTTTGTAGGTCGTTTCGCTTTTGTTATTACTATAAGCTGCAGTAGCACGAATGATTTATGGATTACCAATAATCCACAAACAGGGAATACCATTATGACAAATTTTATCTTTAATAAACATCTACAAAAAGCATCGTATGGGCTATGCAGATATATTGTTGTCATTTTAAAGAATTTGATGAACGAATCGGGATACTACGTTACAGACGCAATTCAGTATAAGTCTAGGATCAATAACACGAATATTGAGAATTATGAATTTCTCATTTCATTTGACGTGTAGTGTCATTGTTTCCAAGTATCCCGGTAAATTTTGGCGTTTAAGACGATATTGTAGAAATGGGATATGGGCATTTCCTCCGAATGGTCAACCAGGATGGAAAAATAAAATGTTGATAATCATCGTGTTTTATTATTTATAATTATAAAAAAAAGTCTATATTTTTATAATAGAATGCTATATATGATATCTCAGCTATTTTACTTCAGGAAATTAGGCTGGAAACTAGAAAATTTAATATTTTCGTTTTAAGCTACTTCTAATGACATTTTTATATATAATTATTTTACATGCAAAAAAAATTGTTATGTTTGCCCTCTTTCTTTAAAATCTCTCTATTGCAATCAATTAAGAAGAGAAAAGTGTAAGGACAAGATAAAAAGTTCGATTAACGGTTAATTAACGGTCTGAGTGACTATTTTCCACTGCAGGTCTGGTTCAAAAGGACTTGCGAAATCGTGTGTCTCCTCAAAAGTTGAGAATAGTTTGTTTGTTAAACAAAAATCTTATTAATATTTTTGTAAAAAAGTGTTTTAGTTTTTGTCAATCTTATCATAAACTCAAATTAATATATTTGTTTTTTAATTTTTATATATTAATTATCTCTTAAACTGTAATTTTGTATAATTAACAATTTACTCTGTCTTTTCTTAAATTTAAATTGAATTAAAATCAGTGTTTAAAAAACTTCAGTCAAAGTTGAAAAACTGCAATTTCTTCCAATTCTTCATTTGTCATTGGCCAAAAAAAACGGTTGCTTTTACTTCTGATTCATTAAATGTAATCAGTTGCTGTGAAACCAACTCAAAAAGCGAAAAGTTGTACACAAATTTTCTTCGACTGCAGTTTTTAAACCCTAATTCAAATTCAATATGCGTATCGGTATCGTATCGTTACGTCCCTTATGAAAATTTGTTGATTAGTTTTGTTTAAGTTAAAGGTTTGTGAAAAAACACGCGTTAAAACAGATTCACTATTTATGAACGTAGTACTTAAATTATAAGTTTGAATTGTTTAAAAATTAAATAAAATTACTTGTTGCTTTTAGATTCCTTGAAAATGGTTGACGAACTTAACTGAAATATCGTAGAAAATAATTTGTTAAAATAAACTATTTGTTTTTATTTTTGTTTCATTATCCAAGACCTTTAGCCAAAGCCAATAAATATTCACAAAAGACTTTGTTAAAACAAAAAAAAAAAAAACAGTGTAAGAAAGTGCTTATATTTCAAAATAATATTAATAAGATTTTTGTTTAAAAACAACGTATTCTCAACTTTTGCGCAGATAGACGATTAAGCAGCTCCTTTTCTAGTAGCATGCAGTGGGAATTGGTATCTGAAGTGAGACTGAACTCATTTGAAAACTTAATTATTTCTGCGCCATGTTCTTAAATTTTGGGTATAACATTTTATTGCGCCAGTGAACAAGCCGGTCTGGGTATCTTCTTTAACTGAATCACAGCATAGGCAGGAAAAAGGATCATCCTCCTCGTAATTTACTTTTAAGATTTTCACCAGCGGTCAGTTCTTGTAGACTTATCAGAACTTAAACTAGGTGTAGGGGTGACCGTGTCTTCAAGACTTTCGAATGCAGAAATTTGTTAATCTATTGTCCTTGAAATGTTGTACCTTTGTATCTAATGTTATGAATTGTAGATATACATAAGATTTCATTATTCTCCAAACCCTCAAATCTATCATTCAGATCTAATGTAAGTAAGTCGCCAATTTTTGGAACTCTGAACTAACTACACAGAGAAAATTATCAGTAGTTTTTTATCAATTAAAAAATTTTTTGAAAAAGTAATTAAATTTAATAAATGTGATAATTGAATCAATAATTTTTTTAGTTGAAAGAAAATTAAAAATACAATTTTGATTTAATTAACATTTTAGTTATTTTGCAATAAATTTTTAATTAAAATATTAACTAAAAAACAAAAAATCTTAATTGTTTTTTTCTTTTAAAATAAAATAATTTCAACTTGTAGAATTGTTGTTGGGAATTGTCAAAACCTGAGCTATATTTAATTAAATCAATTAACACATTATTTGAAACGGCAACAATTAAAAGATTTTTTTTTTGTTGTGCTTAATTCCCTTTTTTAAATAATTGATAAAAAAATACTGAAATTTATTGTTGGAGGATAAGCTGTTCCTATGCGCATATCACTGGTTGCTTAGGCCAGATCATCAGGAAACGTTCTCCTAAATAATGTTAGAAAAGCCAAAGCTATTAGCAAACAAAACTACAGAGGGAATGAGAATTACCTACAAACACTCAGAAAGTCTTCTTTGCAACGATATCAAAGCTTAAACAAAATACCAAACAATAAATCAGTGATGAGTTTATCTTTTCTTACATTTCGCGCTACAATTATTTGGAATTCTCCCAACACTAATTGTAGTTGTAAGTGGGTAAAATTCTTGCGAAAACAATAAAAGCACTTTGTTCTTGTTTTTAATATGTTTTTTCTTTACCCACTTACAATTACAATTAATGTTGGGAGAATTCCAAATAATTGTAGCGGGAAATGTAAGAAAAGATAAAATCATCACTGATTTATTGTTTGGTATTTCGTTTAAGCTTTGATATCGTTTCAAAAAAGACTTTTTGAGTGTTTGTAGGTAATTCTCATTCCCTCTGTAGTCTTGTTTGCTGATAGCTTTGGCTATTCTAAAATTATTTAGAAGAACGTTTCCTGATGATCTGGCCTAAGCAACCAGTGAAATGCGGTATTTTTTATCAATTATTTAAAAAGGGAATTAAGCACAACAAACAAAATCTTTTAATAAATAATAGTATTCCCAAAAACAACTTTGATAATAAAATAAATAATTTATAAAAATATGAGCTAAAAGCCTGTGTTGAATTCCCGTATTAAGTATGGCAGGCGGGGCATAATTGCCAATTCTCTGAAATAAAATTAATGGACGCCAATTGCTGCTGAAGCACATGCTTTCAGATCATTTTATAGTCTGTTCAACCGAACTGGTGCTTACTTTGTTTATAGTTTTGTTTTTTCCTTAATTCTCTTTTTGTCTCTTTAGCGCCTTAAAAACTGTCAGCCGTATTCATAACAAAAAGTTAGCCACAGTTTGTACACTACGTACAACGAGCTGCTAACTAGAATGCCGATTAAGCTTAGCAGCTTGTAAGCACAGAGTTTATTAATAACAAATTTTATCCGTCTGCTTACTTTTAATAAATCAACTCTGAATATTAATGATGCCACATTATAAAACTCAAAAATGCAACACGTTTTGCCTTAATCATCGCTGGTTTTGTCATTTCATTTCATTTTTTTTTTTATTTTCCCTCTTTATATAAAAATTTTAAATGTTTTTAAATAAAAATATATTTAAAAAAGGACTCTAAACTAAAAAAACAGTGTATTAAAAAAAAACAAACAAAATTATTCAACATAAAACAGCTGTTTATCACAAATTGGCAAACGTTTGGCAGCTTGTTGACAAGAGTTTAGCAAATCGTTAGCCAGAGTTTGGTAAGTGTATTATGAATAAACTTTGTGCTAACTTCATGCCAAATTTTCAATATAAATACGGCTGTCTATGTTTTGCAGTACGGTTTTTGATTTTTTAATTATTTATTTTATTTAAATTTTTAGAACTGTCTGCGTAGTATAAATGAATTGTTATTTTATTGTTTAACTACATTTTTATTTTACTATTTTTTCCCCGTTTATTAATATAATAAAAGTATTAAATCAAATAGATATGTACGTTTTTCCAATTGGATTAAATTATTTGAATTATTTAAGTTATTCGAGTTACTCTTCTTTGATTAATCGAGCAAAACTAAAATTCGAAAATCGATTAATTCCTTACTCGAACTAAACCAAAAGTCAAATAATTGGATACTTTATCTTGAAACAACAACAACACTACAAGAAGAAAAACGTACATTTTTGGTTGGTTTAAGAATTGAAAAATTATTTTCATGTCCAAAAAATAAATAAAGTGAGTGAAAGTTCCCGTATTCTTTTTGTTAAAATTATTTAGTAAAATACATTAAATTCTCCAGTGTAGAATGATGACGAACCCCATATCATTCTTCTAGTGTCTTATAATTCTGTAAGCAAATGACAACTCAACAAAATGGAAACATGGTGTAACAGGAAAATAAATAATTACAATATTCTCTCGCTGTGGTTCCAGGGGTAAGTGCTTAAAATTATTCTAAAATAAATACGCACTCTATAAAACAATAATTAAGTATAAAAATATCGAGGGGAACTGTCAAATTTACTTTTGCTTTTATAAGTCATTATACTGTAAATCAAGCAACTAGTTTTAAACTAGTACAAACATGCATAAATATGATAGTTTAATATATGAAAAAATCAAAAGTGCAACTAGTTCAAAGTAAATATCAACCGGTACATTTCTAGCTTAATACTAGTTACTTTGTCTGCAGGGAGACTTTCATGAAGTGCGTTTAAGTATTCCGCTAACACTATATGATAACATGTTGAAATCTGAAATTTTCTTGTTTATTTTTGCATAAAATCTCAATTACTTACACATTCCTACTTCTTAAGAAATAACTCAATTACAAAATTCAGAATTTTAAATTGAAAACAACTCGTTGCAATTAAGTTTTTTTTTGCTTGCTCTGGCATTCTTATCCTAAAGTCAAATAATACATTTGCATTTTAAGAATAATTAAATAATACTTAATAAATAAAAATGTAAATCACTTTCTTCCAATGCATCTTTCACACACAAAAAGTTTTTTAGTCTTAAAACTTTAAAAAATTTCTTATTATTTCAGTCATTCCATCTTCATTATCATCATAATCGTATGTGTATACTCGTTCATAAGAATCATGAAAGAAGTAACATTTTTCATTCAATACGATTAAGAGCAATTAATATTTAGATCCCTTGGGATTCTTTTTAAACCTTTTACGAGCAAAGTTGCATTGTACGTACTGCTAGAACATAAATGTTTTCTGTTAAAAATTTAAATTTAATTTCATCTTTTACAAAAAGGCGCCCACATTCTAGTACTCACTTGCACATTCACATGGAGATTTCAAAATGTAGAGCACAATTATAAACAACCATTATTTTCATTGTGATGAAATATAAATGACAATGTTATGAGTGACAATATATGTATGTATGTATCTACAGGTAAGCCTCGATTTCCGCGGTACTTTTTTAATTATTTTTTCATTTTAAGTAATTCATTATAATTTTCTTGCCCTTGTGCCCTAAAGGTATTGTAGAGGCGAGTTAGCAATTAAATATTACAAAATTAACAGTTATTAACACTAACCAATTATAGTAACCATTTTCCCTAATTACGCGTAACTTTTTACGCGATGTTTTAAAACACGCTTCAAAAATGGATGACTACCCACATTTTTGAAAACTGGTTCCAATTTTCCTTTCAAAAGCAGAAATGTTCACAAATTGGAAAAATGTTAATGTTAAAATACTCCCTGTCAACCTACAAATTTGGGGCATTTAAAGTCAAGGCGTTATTTTGACGCTCAAATTTTAGACTTAATGAATGAGAATTCAAATCAAGTTCGTTAAACACTAACAGCCGTATTCATAACGAAAATTTGGCATGAAGTTAGCACAAAGTTTATTTATAATACACTAACCAAACTCTGGCTAACGATTTGCTAAACTCTTGTTAACGAGCTGCCAAACGTTTGCCACCTTGTGAAAAACAGGCGCTTAATTTTGAATAATTTTGTTTGTTTTTTTTTCTAATTCACTGTCTTTTTTCACCTTTGGTAGATCGAAATTTGCCTTTTTGAATGAATGATTATCTTTTTTAATTGATTTACATGTTCTTCCGAACTTCTGTTTTTTCGTACCTTTTGTCAAGAATTCTTCTTGAAATCCAAAGTACATTTTACCAAAGGTGAAATACCATTTGGTTTAAAGATTGATGTTTGACTATTGACGTCATCAGGCTTCAATAGCCGAGTGAGTAAAACGGCAAACCCCCACTGACGAGATTGTGTGGTTGCAATCGAAACTAGTCTGGGCAACCTGTCCGTGAAAGCCTGGGTTCAAATCTCAGCGCAGTCAAGAATGAAAATTATCAATAAAATTTTAATTAATTTCATGTTGTAAAATTCCTGTCTTCATAAAAATAATTTAATGAAAATTAAATTCTTTGAACTTAAGCCTTATTAAAAATACCAAATTAATATTAATAAGATTTTTGTTAAAAAAACAAAGTTATCTCAACTTTTGCGGAGATCATTTCGCAACTTGAAGCAGACCTGTAGTAAAAAATCGTCTCTCAGAGGTGACTGAACTTATTTGACAACTTTAGTATTTCTTAATGTCTTTATGGTCTTTAATTTGGAGCATAATATTTAATAGCGCCAGTAAACAAACGGATCTGCGATTCTAGAAAAATTAGAAGATCTTGGGTATATCTAGACTTTTTATTTAGCTGATCCACAGCGTATGATGGACAGAGGATCACTCTTCTCCAAATTTTCTTTTACGATTTTCACAAGCGCTCCAAAGGTCAGTTCTTGTCGACTTATAAGAGCTTTTACTAGGAATGCAGAGTCATATTGAGCAGCTCAGTAAGACGTTTTTTCGATCAATCTATTGTCTTTGAAATATTCTACCTTTGTATCGAAGGTAGAGAATTGTAGATAAACAATAGATTTCATTGTACTCTAAACACTCAAATCTTTCATGCAGAGCTGAAGCAACGTAAATCGGAAATTTTGGGAATCTGAACGATTCTGCATCTCAGTTTATTCAATTATCGTATTTTCTAATAATTGAAGACTATTAACTAGCGAAATATCGTCAGTAAATGTAGCAGTGGATTTTGTGGTCTCTTTGAAGTAACCCAAAATTTGTAGCGAAATGGTTCTTATTTTTACAAAAAGCATTAAAAATTAGCAGAAAAATCTTAACACGTATAATTACATACAAGATTTATCAATGGGAGAACGTTTTACCATTATGGTGAAAAACCAAACGGCTGATGCTGCAGGTCCACACCAAGTATTCAATGCGTTTATGCATCGGTTCTAAAAGTCGTAGAGTAAAATTGTATTGACAAGTTACCCATCAAACGCGTAAAATGCATATACGTATCGAAAGCATGAAGTAGAATTGCTTTTTATTTTAGCATGCGTCTCGAAAAAAGAAAAACACCTGGCTTGGACCGACCTCCAGCTTAAGAATCCAAAGAAACAATTTATTATTCTGTTTGATATTTTGCTATTAGTTGTTGTGCAAAAAACAGCATTGAAAATTAAATTGTTTGTTAAAAAAAGGATAAAAAAAGTATTGGTGTAACGACAGTGCCGGTGTATCGGCAAACGTGTAGTATCACCGATATATCGGTATTCGTTACTTCCCTAATACATGTGTATGAACAAACATCCTCTGATTTTTTAAAAGCGCAAATAAAACATGTATAAGTAAATGATTGTATGTGTTTTGATTTAACGCGATTGTCAAGTCCCAAACTAAAATTTTGTATGTATTTAATGTTTCGATTTGTGCTCTATGTTAAATGCTTGGTCCCAAAAAACGATTTTGTACAAATCCTTACCTTTTTTTACGCGAATTTAATTTACACGAACTCTGTTCGGTCCCAACAAACCGCGTAAATCGGGGCCTACCTGTATTTATATATGTACCCTGCAGCTAAAATCCTTACAAGAAAAATTTGGACTAGTTTATTACTAGTTGTTATGCGTCGAAAAATGAGAAAGATGATAAAATTTCGGCTGCGCAGCTTTACGCGTGGCGCCGTTTGTTGTGGAAACAACAACAACACTACAAAAATTGGTAAAAAATAAACGATATACTACTTGTTCGTTGTAGCAAGAACAAAAACTCTACATATGTAGATAAAACAACAATTTACTTGTCTGTTGTAGCAACAACAACAACAACACTACAAGAAGAAAAACGTACATTTTTGGTTGGATTTAGAGTTCAAAATTTGTTTTCATGTTTAAAAAATAAATAAAGTGATAGAAAGTTCCCGTATTTTTTTTTTTTTTTTTTTTGTTAAAATTATTTAGTTGAATACATCAAATTCTACAATGCAGAATGATGACTAAAACCTTCGGGGCATTCTGCTATTTTCTTATAATTCTGGAAACAAAGGGGAATTCAACTTAGTAGAAGAATGGTGTCTGTCTCTCTCTCTCTGTCTGGTTCCAGGAGTAAGTTCTTAGAATTATTCTAAAATAAATACCCCAGTACTATTAAATAAGATTAAGTCTTGTTGTACTGTTTATTTTTCAAATAAATAAATAAAATAAATAAATAAATACACTATAAAACAATACTTAAGTATGAAAAAAATATTGTGGGGAATAGTCAAATTTACTTTTGTTTTTATGTTGTAAATAAAGCAACTAGTGTTAAACTATTATAAAAATGCATAAAAATCAACTAGTTGGGCTCCTATAGCAACCCAACGTTAAAAACGATAGTGTGATATACAAAAAAAAAATAAAAAATGCACTTGTAAAAGTCATCCAGTATATTTTTAGCTAAATACTAGTAACTTTGTCTGCAGGGTTTGTATGCGCACACGCAAATATATAAATGTTCGTATATACATATGTATGCGTTAGTTACATTCATAATGGTATATGAACCATTATAACACTTTTTATATGTATGTAATTGGGGTTGCCATACTCCGCCTATTTTCACATTTGTCACCAAAATTTTACATTTACACAAATACACATGTATATTGTTTGTTTGTTTGTTTCCTGTGTATCCAAGAACGCATATGTACGCTTGTGTTTGTTAAATACAATCGAATTTTATGAAAACACTTACATTCAAATGTCAATTTAATACTGAATGGCTTTTTAACCAGAGTATTAAGCAGTTTAAACTGATTAAAACTGATTGCTATGGAACTTATCGATTTTGCCGGGGATTTTTGTTAGACTTTAATTATTTTATTTAATAATATTTTTATTAAATGTTCTCTTTATACTTTATAATTTCTTCACATCATTTGATGAATTTCTGAAAAGTATTTTCATAGTAAATTGGGGACTAAGCTAATTTTATCACTTATTAATTCAGTGTTTTACAGATTCAAATCAGAAAATAACACTGCTGAAGGTCAGTAACTTTTTATTTTACGTTGATGTTTAAATAGTGTTTTAGAAACCATATAAAATTTCTTTGATGAAAATGAATCACTTGAGAGTCCTCGTGTAATAAGAACTTACTGACGGTTATGTGTTGAAACCACGTAACTGAATTTTTTTTATCACTTTTCAGGGACCAAAAATATAATTTTGCTCAAAATCAAGATAAATGTTATTTAAAACAAGTATTTAAAAGTGCTTTTTTCAGCTGTGCCAAATCCTTGATACCCATTACCTACAGTAAGAATACTTCCGAAGTGGGCTCTATATGAAACCTATTGTAAATTATGGGCCGATGCTTACAACAGTTGGCAGTGTCGTCTACAGTCTTATAAAACAATGACTGACCAAATTTCATTATAATACAGAGTTCCAAATATTCACTCACTATTCACTCATGGGTAGGAATAAAAAATTTTATACACTGTTGTGTGCTGTTTTATTCGTGTTTAAAAACACAAAAAAAATTTTGCTTTATTCGTTCTTGTATAAAAGTATTTTCATTATTTTTCGTTTCTACAAAACACATGAGATAATAATAGAGATTTATTTTTTCTTACATTTGTACATGAGAGAATTTTTTTTTTTAACTGCTTTTGCTCATCTTGCATTCTTATACATACTTCCAAATTTACACTTGCTATTCACATCATAATCTCTGTTGTGTTTTGCTTTATTCGTGTTTAAAAACACAAAAAATCTCTTGCTTTATTTGTTCTTATATTTGTATTGTTATTTGTTTCCATGATACAAAGCCACCAAAATAGCTCATTCAGCTTTTAAAAATGAAATGTAGAAACACAAGTAAACAAACATGTGTATAATGTGCTGATGTGACTTAATATTAAACAGTTAAATTTTGTAAATAATAAAAAACATGCGCAATGCGTAATCTGTGTTTATATAATTCTTGTGTTGTTTCTACAAAAAACATGAGATAAGACAAATTATTTATTATAAATGTTTGAATTTTACTATTCATACATAAATATTTATGAACGTTGAAAAAAAACAAATTTTCAACAATTAGTGGCACGATTAGTTTTTTTCATGTCTTTTTTTTTTGAAGTGCAAATTTAGAGAAAAAAAATTTTTTAAGTGAAAATACTGCTCATAAAAAAAAACAAAAAAATAGGTATGATTTATTTTATATTTTTTTTTTATTAAAGTTTTAAAAAAACATAACACAACACTTTTAAAATAAGTAATTCATTGAAAATTTGTACTGTTGTTATATTTACAATTGTTCAAAATAAAGTTGCAAGTGTTTTTATTTTCTTAATGTATGAAAAAACCACGAATAAACGACGCTTAAAAAAACATTTTTATCATGTACAAATCAAGGCTACAAATACTATTAAACAAGAACAAATGAAGCAAGCGATATTTTGTGTTTTTAAACACGAATAAAGCAAAACACAACAGAGAGGAACTCTTTTTATTATAAACATAAATGACAGCAACGATTAGCCTCTCATATTTTAGTTTTTACAATTTTGTACTTTTCTTTATTCACATACGTGCATATGTACAAACTGGAAAATAAAAAACAAAACTATTCATGTGCTTAAAAATAAAAAAAATTCTCAGCTATTCATTTTACAGTGTGAGAATAAAACAAAAAATTTTGCAAGCATTATTCATGACAATTTATCATGAATGTTGGAATTTTAGAATTCATGTATGAATATTTCTGAACCCTGTTATATAATAGCATTATTTCTTACGGTTTTAGGCGTACGAAAGTGTTTTCCGAGAAGTTTGGACCGATCTTCGAGAAAGTTGATACTGTGATTTCTACTGTTACAGCCCAAATTTGAAAATAAAATCAGAACATATTTTACTAGATTTTAATCCCAAACTGCTTAGGAGAAGTTGAATTAATTTGACATCAATATTGTTGTTTTCTTTTGAGTCGTTCGAAAGTGAACGTAATTTCAACAGACGGACATGGCTACATTGACTTAGAATTACTCAAGAAGACAGAATATATAATCTTTTATATATATATTAGATGAATATTGATAAAGTTTCATACGGAATGGACAAACTTAGTAAACCCTCTTCAGAACTAGTTGAGGTGCAGGGAACAAAAAACGTAATTAGTAAAAATTGTTTACTGAGTTCGGTTTTCAAATAAATTACAATTATTTCTGGCAAAAAAAAAATACAAATCAATCAATAGCAATTATAAAAAAATCAAGAGTTTAAGCCCCGTACTTTTTATGAAAATATTGTAAAAAACGATCCAAAGGATGTTTATGACATTCCGATATTTTTTGTGGTTGCTTTTTTTCCTTTGAAAATTCAAAACTTAATATTATTTTCGGATCCTGAAAATAAGAATATGATGCAAATGTTCTTGCGAAAGTGTAAATGTAAATGCTTTTGTTTTCAATCCAAGCGCAAAAACACACTACGTATATTGCGTTTGCATCGCTCATACTCAAACAGCTGACATTTGTAAACAATTATTTAAAATCGTTAAACAAATCTATTAATATTATTATTGAGGTTTTTGTTTTCCTCGCGGGCTACTTCGGCTTCTAGAGGTAAAAAAAGGTTAAAAAGACATGGTTGCAGAAATTGTATGGCGTCCATCCCTTATATGTTTTGACTGACAGTAGTTTGATCTAATAGTTTGAAAAAACTACTCATTGAAATTAGCAGGTACGTACCTCACTTAAACAATAATTTGGCGTACAAATGGTCAACAACAATATTGACTTATGGTCCCTACAGGTAGGCACAAATCTTATTTTGACACGTGCATAATATCAAAATTGCATTATTCAGCCTAAATCCATATGTATGCAGGGAACAGGTAAATGTTTAGGCATGGTAGCATAAGCCTATATATTGCAAAATAAGCATAATGCCTGGATAAGTCTACGACTGAAAGTTGGCGCAACAATTACTGAAACCATTAAACAATTTAAGTACTGAAAACATGGCGTTGAACAATTTAAAATTATTTGAACTGTTTAGAAAGTCAACCACACCAAAGTTTTTCACGGAAGCTGCTTTAGAAGAACTTGATAGCTTATACGGAAATATTGAGAGAAGCGAAATTATAAAAAATAATTTTTATCTGATATATGCAAATATTAAGGCAAAATGGGTGAAATCTAATCGAACCATTCAGAACTTTAACTCCAAATACGAGGACTGGCTTAATGAAGACACCATCCTGGATATATTGGCAGTAGATAAACCCACCTCATCAGCCAGAGGAGCAAAAGGAAGGCCAAAAAAAAGTATTGATGTTTATGGCATCTGTTGTTCCTTTGCGGCTAAAATCTGACCATGGTTGACGGAAAAGTCGTAAACGAACTTTGGTAATTTAAACGATTCTACTAATGAGGAGAATTACGAATATGGAATGTCACCATTGCACGCAAGGATAAGGTGTATGGAATTCTTGCTAAAACTGGCGTATACCCTACCACAAGAGGAGGAAAACTTCGATGAAAATACATCAATAAAGGATAAGGAAAATATCAGAATGAAGCAAATACAGGATGCTTTTTTTAAACAACTTGGACTAAAAGTAGACTGTCCCAAGCACGGATACGGTAACTCAAACGATGGAAACACTTCTAGGAGATTTTTTGAAAATGATGAGGCAGTAACTAGAATCACTGGAATTGACAATCAAATCGTGAAAAGATTGGGAACGATCTTGGATGTTTTAAACTGCAAAGACAATGTCAATTTTACAAAATATGGAGAATATGCGTCGAAAACTGCATCTCTTTTAGCAGAAATGTATCCACAGAAAAAGTTGACCCCGACCGTCCATAAAATATTGGCGCATGGGAAAGATATAATTGAGTACCAGTCTTTGCCAATTGGAGAGCTTTCTAAAGAAGCACAGGAGTCTCTTAACAAATTTTATAAAAAATATAGATTGCAGAACACATTCAAAGCATCAAGGGTAAGGCAAAATGAGGACCTCTTCAACATGTTGGCAGCATCTTCCGATCCACTTATTTCTTCCCTGCGGCATGTGAAGTCACGAATAGAGTTACAAAATAATTATAGTTTAGAAATGGTTAGTCTTTTAGATATACCTTCTCTTACGAATTGTGATGAATATTTTACAGAAAATTGGAAAAATAAATTTAAAAAAAAAAATATTTTTTTTTTAATTTGTTGGGTAATAACTTAAAACATAAAACCCTAAAGAAAAAAAATAAAAACAATCTAAAAATGTAAAAATAATTTTTTTTAGTTACCATAAAATTGATTTTTCTACTAATTTTAACTTTGATAACCCATAAGTAGGCCCCTACAAAGCGTAGCACCCTTTACAAACGCTCATTTCATAGGCTGAATAGTTATATATCATATGCTGTTTAAACTGTTCAATTATCTTATTCGGATATGATTTTTGCAACGAAAAAACTCAAATGGCGCCACTGTGCGACGTACCAAATCATATGCACAAAGTAAAACGGTCTTGTTGTTGTAGATAATTGGTACAAGTATTATGTAAAGAAAAATTTTAATTTATAATTTTAAATAAAAAATAAATTTTAAACTTGATGCGTTTTTCCTTAAATGGCGCGTTTTTTCGTCCATTTCGCTGCGTTTTGAAATTTCAAAGTTGACAACGCTGTAACATTCCCCTTCATAATCATACAAATTAGAGAGCTGCACTAGCACAAAAATATTTTTCAAGCCATTAGCACTCATTTCAAAAACTGGCTCTTTACTTCTCCTGCAATATTAAACAAAAACTTCAGTGGCATATTCTTTTAGTATTCCATTAAAGAATTGAAAAAAATTGAACAAATTCGTATGTTTTTTGTTTATTTTCTTGTTTTACCTTTAGTTCAATTTGGTGTAGCCTGCCAGCCCGATCATATGTATGTGTATAGGCAGAACGATAAATTGATTCATATATGAAACCTAGGGCGAACTGTGGACCTACATGCCACAAAAGAAATTCTAAGGTTTAGTTTTAGGTGAAGGCTATTTTTGCCGAAACTAATAAAGATCAAAAATTTGGACGATAAAGAGATTATCGGACCAATACAAAATGTGGACAAGACGTTGAGATATTTTAAAGGTTATTTCAGCCAAATTTTAGCTGGATACCTACTACATTAACAATTAAATTTATGGCTGTGAATGCTACACTTGAAATTGCATTTGTTTTGGAGTTATAATTAGATATGGACAGTGACATTTGTATGGGGGCTAGGTAAAATCTTCAACCAGAATCTCAGCATTTTCAATAGGCTTTGCCCTTGAGTTATTATTAATATATACATATAGTATTTTTCGCTTGTATGCTCAATAGTTTAAAGCATATTTGTTTAGTTTTTTAAATTTTATTTCGCAAGCATACATGCACTCTAGATGTAAGTAAAAAAGAATTTATTCATGATGCTGAGAAATAAATGCGAGTGTTTCTTTAAGCACTCTATGTACATACATATGTGCATGTAAGCGAGTATTAATAGATGAATTTCTCGCTAAAAAGCAGTAAAAGACGTGCATTTGCAAAAAATGTTAATAAGCGATAAATACTGTACTAAGGTTTACATGAAGGCTTACTTCCAAAACATCATAGTCGTTTGCAGTCAAAGGAAAACATGTATAATCAAGTATAACGATGCATAGTTTGCTTATTGTGTACGCATTTATTACTTTTTTTGGGGCACTTTGGGACAGATGATGACAGATCACATTGTAAAATCGTACACGGTTGCATAGACGAATGCATTTAATAAAGCGAGTTGCTTTGCAACCGACGTCTTGGAACTCTGCAGAACATACAGGCAGTCAGCAAGACGGACTGTCGCGGAACCGTTTATGGGCACTAAGGCTCTATTTCAGAGGACAACTTTTGCACTAGTTCTCACTGTTTTCAATAAGCTACCTCCTTAAGCCAATAGAAACACATGTGTGTACTAAACTAAATTTCTAGTTTATATTTTTTAGGCTTAAGTTCATTGAATTTAATTTTCATTAAATTATTTTTATGAAGACAGGAATTTTACAACATGAAATTAATAAAAAATTTTTTTTTTTTTTTTTTTTTTTATTGATAATTTTCCATTCTTGACTGCGCTGAGATTTGAACCCAGGCGTTCACGGACAGGTTGCCCAGACTAGTTTCGATTGTAACCACACAATCTCGTCGGTGGGGTTTGCCGTTTTACTCACTCGGCTATTGAGGCCGGGCGACGTCAATAGTCAAATATAGGATTAAAAACCATTAACAGTTCAATAAAATAACCACAATACTAATTATTGTTTATATTTTTTTTTTTTTTTTTTTTTTTTTTTTTTTTTTGTACAAAAATAACAATTATTTTTTTCTTTTTTTTTCGAGCAAAAATAAAAGTTATTCTTTAAAAAAATGTACGTGTTATAATTATTTAGTTGACTTTAAATATTTATTTTAATGCGTATAAGAAATCCCAATGATGATCCCACATTTAAATAAATCTTTAAAGTCAACTCAATAATTAGAACACGTACATTTCGTTAGAGAATAACTTTTTTTTTTTGGTCGAAAAAATAAAAATCAAAAAATTATTGTAATTTTCGTTCAAAAAAATTCAAATAAAAAAATTACTGTTATTATTGTTCGAATAATTAAAAATCCAAAAATAACTGTTATATTGGATCAAAAAAATAAAAATCAAAAAATAATTGTTATTATTCAAAATAACTGTTAATTTCGGTCCTTGTTTATATTAATTATATTTACAATTTCTTGTATTTAACTAAAATATTTAGTTTATATTTAGCTATTTAAAATTTTCAAAAAGAATATTTTAAATCAGCATTTCAACATTATTTTCAAAGAAAATCTTAATAAACTTGTATCCATTTGAAATTTGAGTATTCAACTCCTTTCCCTCATGCTCTAAGGTGATTTTTATTTTATTCATAAAATTGTCTTTTTCATGTAAATTGAAAGTTTTTGTTCTGGTATCAAATGTTTTACATCTAAAGGACTAAAGTCAACAGAAGCTGTATGTGTGTGTTTGTAATGAAGAAGGGAGTGAGAATGTTTGTGTGGGTTGAAGTCCATGTATTTTATAAATTGCGGCATTTTAAGCGATTTTTTTTTTATATTATAAACGTTTGTCATTTAACTACCTTTATTTTAAATTGAGGGTTCTTAATGTGTTTTATTTTTGTTGTAATGACATAATTTATTGCAAATGTCAAAAAATTATTTCGTTCTTTTGCCTAAGCTCATACATATGTACATAAAATAAACGATGGAACAGCTAAAAGGCAACTGAAATTTTTACCCATTAAATATATATTAAATTAGTTGTTTAGAAGGGAAATGAAAAGATCTGTATCATCTGGGATAATAAATTTTATTAAATGACATTGTGTGTCGTGGTTTTTTAAATATTTCTTTAATGTATTAAAAATAATTTATGAAAAAAACTAATTGCCTCAAATGCAGGCAAATACAAATATTTAAAATGACCAGGATTCTAAATTTTACTATTTATCTGTGTTTATATTAAGAAAAAAAAGGAAATAGAAATGACAAAGAAAAAAAACTTAACGTACTCGTTATTTGTTTAAATATAAAAAAGAATTTACTTGTCAAATTTGTATGAGAATAAAAAACATTTTCCGAAAGAAAACTTGATTAATGTAAACTTAGATTTTATTTTATTACAGTGAACAAAATTAAAAAACAGATTTAATTATGTTTTGTTTTTATCTTAAATTATATTAATTATTGTGTACCTATTTGTTCCATTTTTAGGTAATTGACTTCAATAATGGTCAGCACAACATTGACGACAATTGCTACTGGAAAAACTAGTGGCATTAACAATTTACATTCATCGACAACAAACTCATCCACATCACCTGAGAATTATAATACAATTGAAACCACAAATCGTGCACATTACCAACCAAGATCAAACTCTTCATCATCGGCGGCGCAACAACAACATGTTTCATCATTAGCATCGCCTTCGTCTACAACAACCACGCGTAATAGTTTTTACTACACTCGAACACATCCTAATGAACGTAAAATAACTGTAAACTGTAACGATAATCTTAACGATACGTCTGAATTCAACCGCAACGCAAAATACTACCAAAGAGAACAAATTCAACAGAATCAGCAGCAACAACAACTGCTACTAAGAGAGCAGCAGCAGCAACAAAAATATTTTAACGGCAACACGACAAATGGCGAATCCACAAAACTAGAGACCACTACAACACCAACGAGAACAACAACTACAGCAGTTAATTTGTCACAGGCTCTACTATCACCCTCACCACCCATTAAAGATCAAATATCATTGTTATTTCCAAAGTGTAGACCAAAAGCCGCCAATAATAATTCCAGCTTAGAATCGTCACCCACAGATGGAAATTCTAAGGTGGCAAGAGAAGATCATTCAATTAGCTCAGATAGTAATTTAAAATTACATCATATACTTCACAATTGTGAAATTGAAAATCCAGATACACAACAACAATTAGTGAATACAAACAGTCATTATTATAGAAGTGTGAATATAATAACACAATCTCCACCTCCCCACTCGGTGTCTTCAATATCTTCAGAGTCTTTGTCATCGGTAACACCTAGAATTTCAACAAACCCATTTCTCTGTTCCACTCTGTTAACAACAGAGGAAACGGAGTCAACAAAACGCGAAGATTTTGACGACGTTAACCATCAGCAGCACGCATTTGAAGCAAATCCCAAGGTCTTGGACCAGGTAGCAGGTGAGGAATTACCAGTGCCCAATTACGAACCCTTTTATTATCACACCTCTACCACTAGTCCAACAAGCAAAGACTTGCATATACATAACGAAGACTTAAGGGAGCGTTCGACAGCCAGCCCCACAATTAAAAATCTACAACGTAAACATTACGAGGAACTACGCGATAGAACAGTAAACGAAATGCCACGTAAACGTTCCCAATATGAACGTTATCATCATATACAGGCGATTAATGGTCAAAAATATGTCCGGGAAGAAAAGCCCTACAATCATCTAAATCATGCTGAAATATTGAATGCTGTCCAGCAACATCAACGTAATGTTGAACACCAACAGCAACATCAACATTTACAGCAAAATGGCCATCAGTCATCAAATCAAAATCCTTTTGTTAAGGAAAATTACTGGGAAGCGAGGAAAAACACGACACCAACTTCAACAGTTCTCAATTCCCCTGATTACAGTGGCAATAATGGTGCAATAGAAATCGATACACGTTCTCACAATAGACGTTCGGTATTTCAACAACAACAACAACAGCAACAACTGCAATCCGAATCACACTTACAACACAGCGCACAACAGCAGCAGCAATCACACCAACAAACGGCCTATATAGGAAGACAACAGCCTCCGGTATCATCACATCAGATTAGACTTGGACGTAGTCCAAATAGTGATGCTGCATATCAAGACAACAGCAACACTACGAACACCACAACACAAAAACGTAACATCTACAATTCCCAACAGCAACACTCTCTTCAAAAATCAAATCCCTGCTCTGAGGGCTTAACTCCCATGGCAGCCCAATATCTGTATGGCAGTAAAACTTCTCTACAGGAATCATCTTTAAATCATCAAAATGATTGGCCTGAAAGAAGAGATATAAATCACGATCGTTCTGAACGTTGTTTGGCCAGAGAACGAGATCGCGAACGTGAATTAAGAGAACAACGCAGTAAGACAATAAATGCTGAGAAAGAACGTTATATTAATGCTGCCTTGGTTAGAGAATCTGTGGGTGAGCAAACATCAAATAATTCTATAGAAGTACGTGATAGACGCGATCGAGAACGTCATTCTTACCCAACGCAACAGCAACTTCACTATTTATCACAAAAACATCAACAACAACAACAACACTCTAAATCAGGGCATTATCAGCATCATCAACAAAAATCGCACCAGCAACAACAGCTACAACATCAGCAGCAGCAACCACAAAATCAGTCTCAACGTCAATTTAACGATGAACGTTTAAATAGTAACAATGCTGTGATATTTGATGATATGACAGAAAGTTGGCAAAGTAAGTGCAGATATTTAAATATACACTCTCTATTAAATAGAAATTAATTTTATAACTCATTGAAAGTTTGAAAATGTCTTATGGTCTAATTAAAGGTGACATCGAAGAACCTTTGCAATTTATCATTTTAGGGCACTTCAAGCTGTCTTTTAAATGCCTTTAATATTAAGATTACAGTTATATATTATAACTAAAATATTTTTAGTATTTTGAATTGTTTTAAGTTTTTTTACAAGAACACACGCTTAACAAGCGGTTTGTATATACATCGTTAATATTGTTTTTGACTTTTTACCGGTTTATTCGATAACAGCCGATTTATTCGATATCCGAAAAATGGACATTTTAAAATAGCCGGCTTGGGCCAAGCTTAAATAACCGTTCGAATAATAACCGTTCGATCTCCCTAATACTAATCATAAATGTTAAAAAGCGAACGCAGTGTAACAGTTCGATTTACAGGCTGGCGCGCGGATCCAGCCTTTTAGCAGCTTTTTTAAATATGGCGTAAAACATAAATGTAGTAAATATTGAATATAAGACGACAATATAATTCATATTATATTTAAAAAAGCAAGTAATTTTAAATATTTGTGTAAAATTTTTGCAAACGAGTTCCGGATTACCTAAGAAATAGGAAATATGTGAAAAAAATTATTTCTCCAAATTCTCAATCCTGATCACAAAGCTATATTTATTTTCAGGAATCGTAAATAATAATTATTTTTGAATTTTTAAAAGAGAAAAGCAACCACAAGAACCCAATAAAAAATGGAGCTTCCAACGAAGCAGGTTTGTAAGGGAGAAACATAAAAGTTTCGCTCAACATACCGCTTACGGCAGACATCATTTTTATATGGGAGTTCCCACTTTGAAGCAATTTTTGATACAGAAAGCACTTTATTCAGCGCATATAAAATTGGTGAATGTAACGATCAGCTTTGCACACTGAATTTTTTGTTACCGTTATTCGTTAATATGCTCCCTTACAAACCTGCTTCGTAGTAAGGGAATGTCGTTGCTCTTCAAATTTTATATATTTTTTTTTTTTTAATTTATTAAGAATTCATTCCTAACATTACTGCATTTTTGTATGTCCTATTGCGTAGCGCATAAATGTGTGCTTACTTTTTAAAATGTACCATTAGTGCTTCGCAAAATAAGAAAACTTTTTATTTGGAAAATATTGGAGGACCAAGTCATAAACAGTATTTTGATCGTTAATTAATTAATTTATTAATGACGTGCTAAACTCCCAATTTTTTTATTTTGATAAAAAACACTGAAATTTATTGTTGAGGTAAGCTAGTTTCTATGCGCATTTCGCTGGTTGCATAGGCCAGCTCGTCAGAAGACTTTTTCCAAAGACTTTAGAAAAGCTAAAAATATCATACAAATAAGACCATAAAGTGAATAAGAATTTTAAACACTCAGCTCTTACTTGTAACAATATCAAAGCTTCAACAAAGCAACAACAATAATCAGTGAGTTTATCTTTTCTTAAATTCCCCTACAATTGGCTGGTTTTTCCCAACACGAATTGTAGCTGTAAGAGGATAAAAAGAAAAAAACGAATTGCTTAATAAAGCAACTTACCATTTCAGTTTTTTATTTGCCGGACACATGCAAATTTTTTATCAAATGTTGTTTTCGTTTTCATAAAATCATGTGCTTTTTAATTAATTTTTTTTTTTTTTTGCAGAAATAATAGTTATTTAAATATATGATAAAAATCGATCGATTTCAAAATTATCGTTTTTAGCAAGTCAAATACAATTCAAGCGATTTAAAAATCCATTTCTGAATAAACGTAAAAAATTTTTGTTCAAAATACAGTACAATTAACTGAGAAGGTCCATAACAAAATACAACATTTCCACTGTAACAATACAACATTTCCACTGTAACATAAAACTTAAAAGAATAAAGACAGGAAACAAAAGAAAAATGTTTTAAAAATAAAATTTTAAAGATACTGTTTTGTTTTTAAAATCCAGTTTTATCACATACCTGTACCCATGTTCTGTAACTTTGGTGAGAACTTCTCGCATCGAAAATATGTGAAACAAAATATTCCATCGTTTCTTGAAAAGTGAGTAAAAAGTGTTTAAGTAACGCATGTCGATAACTATCAAAAGAGATTTCGTCGTTACGTTATAAATGTCATAATATTCCAATCGAAGTCGATTTGAACTTGCAAACGTTGAGAACGCCAGTAACACATATCGCTGACGGCGGCCAAAATCATTAAAATTTAAAAATTTTCAATGACGGCGGCGAAAATACAACCGTCGCGACGCGTCGGCTATAGCAAATAATGTAGTGTGCGACTTTAATTTTTGTTGTTTAAAAAATAGCTTTAAAAACATTAGTATATTTTTCAAAAATGTTAAAAGCAAAATAATTAAACAATGAAAAAATTAGTCAAAAACAAAAAAATTATCTCTTCCATGTTATTACTCATTGCATTTTGCATATTTAATATATTTCTTAGTGGAAATGTTTTTTCTCGCCCCGTTTTTATGCGTGAGTTTATTTGACAGTTCAAAGCGGGAACTTTTTCATACAAATTTTACAGACACACTTTTTCTGTAAATTTGCTAGTAATTTCCTTACGTGACAGCTATTACTCGCTTAAAATGTTACAGACGCAGGCAGTTAAGTGAGGAAAACAGTTGTTTGTTTCAATTTATGGCATTTTTGTTTCATTTCACGCATATCAATCGAAAAGTTTCTCGAAGCGAGAGTTACAAAACATGAGCACTGATTTTCTGAATTTTATATATTTGGTACACAAAACTTATTTCTTAAATAACCGTGTCTCTTCTCCTCTCATTTGTTAACTAAAATTCATTTTATTTATTTTATAGCCTTAAAATTACAAAAGTGATTTTAAGGAACTTTATGAAAAAAAAATTATAAAAAAAAAAATTTGAAAAATAACAATTATGATCTGCAAAAAATAAACATTAAAAATTAAAAATATTAAATATTTTTGGCAAAAAAAAAATCTGAAAAAAAAACAATTGAAGAGCTTATTGTATAAACATTGCCTTAGCCACCCGAATTGCAAAATTGGTTTTATGTGTTTTTTTTTCCTATAAAAAAATGTATATTTCTAACAATAACTTTAATTGTACGCACTTATAAGTCAAACGTTTATTTTTTGCATAAAGATGCCAATTGCTTGGATTTGCAAAAAAAATTATTATTGACAAATGGCTTATAAGCATTCCGCCCTTGTTGACAGCTAACCCCTTCGTAAGTTCTATCGGGCTTAAACCCTTTACATTTAAAAATTTAGTGTTTTAGAAAGCAAATACTAGTTTTGCACATTGATTTAGAATAAAAAAAGTATTTTGTATTTCGTAATTTAAATATATTATTTAAATGTATTTTGTATTTTAAATACACCGCTTAAATGCATTTTTTAGCTCAAATACATCAATGCATGTATCGGGTTTTTCAACAAGAACTTTGTTTTCTAAAACAAAAAAATTTAGATGAAGTTGATTCAAATTTTAATTGTATTACGAAGAGAAAAGTTCGTCAATTATGAATGAAAAATTTTATCTGACAAATGTCCACCACAAGCACGATGAGAGATGTCGATTCTTTCATCAAAGTGTTTAATAACTTTTTGGCAAATGGTAAAATGGGCTTCGTCTAAAAAAATGTTTTTTTTAGACCTGAAAGAATTAAGCCAAGCTTCAAAACTAAATCATTACACAAATTTCGTCATGTGGTGGTTTTGGATAACCCCAATTGTTGAGAACATCGAGGAATTGAGAAATTTAGATCTACTTCAACACTGTGGCTCACGGCTTCGATGTTTTCTGTTGTACGACCTGATACTAGTGTTGGCACATTTTGTATCGAGCCTGTCGACTCAAATTTAACGGCCAAATTCTTAATAGCGGTCTCAGAAGGACGATTATGTTGTCCAAAAATATCACAAAATTTAGGAAATGTAACTTTAACAGAACCACCATTTTCATAGTGGTTTTAATTATTTGAATGCGATTTTCGAGAATTGAATTCATTGTAACAATTGCCAATGCATCAAAAAACTAAATGTCAAAACGATCATGTTGTTGGTGTTGCCACAATTAAAAAACAAAGTTTTTGTTGAAAACCCCGATATTTTGCCCAACCCTGTGTGTAGGATATCATATAGCCGGGCTTGACCAACTGACTATACTTTGTCACTTGTTTAACTAAAATGTAAATATTTTCAAAAATCTTCTAATAATAAATCTGTTATGTAAAAATTACAAAAGTTTTAAATGGCTTCGTTTTCAAGATGCTATTGTTAGTCCTCTCCTCCCACTAGTATTGATTTTATACTATTGATTAAATCCGAAGCGCTTTTTGATGACTCAATCGAGGAATTAAAACAGTTTTAATTTTTTGTTAAGCAACAAATCCTTGTTAATTTGTTTTTTCTATTTATCAATACTACAACACTTTTCTATTAAAGTTTATTTATGTCTTTACAATGTTTTGTGTTTTTTTCTTATGTAGTCTATATAAAATAGTTTTCCAAAGACAAATAAGATAACAAGCATACGTATGCAACGTACAGATGAGGACGTCGATTGATTGCCGGCAGATTTCAACACATATTGCAAAAACTATGTGGTAGAGTGACCAAACTTCAAATTTATTTTATATATATACTTTATTTTATTTATCACAATGTGGTTGACTTTCTAATACAACAAGACATGATATCTTATGAAATTTTCAAAACGAAAAGGAGGAAGTTAATAAATATGTATCGTAATTTAAAATTCTTTTCCTGATACTAGTATTGCCCATATTGTTTTGATATATCATCAATACCAAATTTTTTAATATCTTCTTTTTAACGAAATTTGTCTTATCAATTCAATATGGTCACTTTGCTGCTTATTGATACGTAGTAACTTGCCCTCATTTTGAAAATGTAAATATTTTAACATTTCTGCATATATTTGGTATCCCGTAGTTAAAACAATCTATAAACTTATACTAACGACGTGTTCATGTGTATGATCAGTAATTGAATTGCAATGTTTTTGTAATGAAGTGGAACTTTAAATGATATTTAACTGAAAAGTTTTACATTGTACTTATATGTATTTAAATATAAGTATTTATCTTAGGAGAGTTTCAATTCTGTTAGAGAAAATTTTGAGAAATAGATATTTCTTTTTTATGGTTATCACTTGTTATCGGTACGGTAAAATTCGTATATTTTCGACCGAAAGAAAATCATAAAATATTTTTTGTTTATTTTGGAAAACGTAAAATTAATATTTATTTGTGATTAATCCAAATTTTTAAGCTTAAGCTTATTCATGTATAGAGTGATTTTTTTGTTTGACTTTGAATTACAAAATTTTAACGGGGTTTCTTCAAAAGCGGAGAACTTAAAATTATCAGCACTGGCTTCTTTGATTTGACATTTAGTGGATGCAAAGCGAATTCATTTTTCATGTGGCTTTAAAAACACAGTTGAGCTACTTTTTTTCTTACTTAGTACTGGTTCACACTTTTCAAGTTTAAGCCGTCAAGTCTTGAGCTTTTAGGAGAGAAGAGAAAGAGAATGCCATTTATTTTCCTCTCTCTTCTAAAAACTCAAGACTTGACGGCGAAGACTTGAATAGCGTAAACCAGCACTTAGAGTGAGAAATTTCAAAAGTTGCTTATGCTTTTGACATATCGATCTACGAAAGCAACAAATAAAATACAGTGTTCTGTTTTTGGTGTTGTTCTAGTTGTAGTATTGCCACCAGTTATCTGACAGTAACAGTAACGTTGCAAATCAGATGCTTTATTTCGTTGTATGTATGGCAATTTGAACTACTACACAAGGTAACAAGGTTTTTGTTGTTTAAGAATTGAATTGAATGCCCGAAATTAAGGCACTTCCGCTACATATATTGCAATTACTTGAAAACGGACCACTATATGCAGATAAAAAAAAATCCAAAATTCGTTAACAATATTATATTTAAGCCGTGCTTACATTGTTTTAATTAGACCAGTTGTTTCTGAGATATCGTTAAAGTTTTGAAAAAAAAAACAACAATTTAAAAAACAACAACTTTTATTCTTTAAAAATTCATAAAAAAAAATGCTTCTGAAAAAATACTCTGTAAAAAATATATTTTTCTTCTTTTTTTACTGTACTGTTACTGTCAGCTAACTGGGGCTTTACGGCAGAGCAACATTCGCAAATTGTTAAAATTTATTTGAAAAATCGTGGTTCAATGGAACAATTTCATTTCAAAAATTTATTCAGAATTGCCACATTTCGAACGATGGAAATTCTCAAGAAATTGTAGAACCCGCATTGCAAAAACTTACTTTTTGTCGCTTTTACTTTTTGTCCATTGGTCCATATGTCTGCACAAATAACGGCGAAACGTGCTAAATAACTATTACGTGCCTCAATTGAAAGGCACACCTGTGGCTTCAACAGGGTGGTATCACATGTCACACAGTGCGTGATAGAATCAATTTACTGAGAAAACCTTTATACGAACGATAAATTTCCCGAAATGGACCTATTTTTCTTGGGGAAACGTAAAGTTCGAAGTCTAGGTAGATAAACCAGAAACGATCTAGAACTTGGAAGCGAATATTTACCACATTATTGCCGAAATACAGCTTGATTTACTGCGAAGAGTGTGTAAAAATTGACCACATGCGCGAAATCATATTTAAACATTGATGCTATAAAATTATCTAATTAAAAAAAACAATTGATAGATTTACAAAAAAGATAAACCAGAAACGATCTAGAACTTGGAAGCGAATATTTACCACATTATTGCCGAAATACAGCTTGATTTACTGCGAAGAGTGTGTAAAAATTGACCACATGCGCGAAATCATATTTAAACATTGATGCTATAAAATTATCTAATTAAAAAAACCAATTGATAGATTTACAACTACTAACATTGAAAAAAGATTTCCCGATTTGGTCACCTTAAACAAAACTATTTTAAACGAAAAATGTTTAAACATATTATAATAAATATTATCATATTATTGTCACCGACAACCATATTATGGTTAAATTGTACCTCCATCAGGAAGCCACAACCATATAATAATTACGCCATTTTGTTAGTTTACAGGGGGAGAAAATACGTAATAAAATCCATAAAATTTTAGATATAAAACAAGTTTTAATGCAATTTTAAATAAAAAGGATGCACCTTATTCTATACTTTAGCCCCCTGAAATTTTAACAAGGGATTTTTTTGTTTATAAAATATACACAATTGCCTTAGGAGGAAAATCTTTTTCCTGTTTTACAAATTAATTAATTGTGGCTTTACTTATTCCCTACGCATTTTTTATTCCTTGATTTTATATTTTGTATTCACTTTGTTTTTTTTTGTTTTATAAAATTTTAATAAGTTTTTTTTCAAGTATTTAGATTTTTATTGAATTTTATATTTTAACTAATTTTGTCACAAAATGTAAACAAAGTTTGACATTCAGTATACACACAAATAAATAAACAATAAACAGGTGATACCAGATTTATTAAATAGTCTTTCGAAATTATGAACAATATGTATTTGAACAATTGCCGCTTTCTGTATTTAAAAAAATTTTAATTAATCCAATATTAGGAAAAAGGACTGTCATACGTCTTTATTCCCTACACTTATTTTGCGGGTTATTCCTTAAATGTTATGCGACGCGATGTCAAGCAGTTATGAATAAATAATATTGAACAGGGTGGCGAGTAAGCAACGTTATGATTTATTTATTGAATAACTTTTTTCTTTCTGATTTTATATAACTTTGGTATTTATTATAATTTAGATTATAGTTTACAAATATGTGCACATTATGTTTTGGAGATAATATCTTTCAAATAGTGCCCATTGTTTGCCTCAACCTGACGTGATCTTTGTAGAGAATTTGCCATAACTTTTCTTGGAATTTCAGGTCCCAGCGCCCTCACCTTTTCTCAAATATTCGCCTTAAGCTGTTGGATGGTTCTTGGCTTATTGGCATACACTTTACCCTTGAGGTGACACCAAAGAAAATAATAAAATAAGAAAGCGATATTATTCGATCGCCAAAAATTTCAGGAGTTGCACTAGCTGTGGCTGCTCCATCTTGTTGGAATTACAATTCTGGGTTATTCTCTACCTCGGGCCCTAAAAAATTTTCAATCATTGTCCGATATTGAATATAATTTACATCCACCGCAATTTGTTCGCCGGTTTCGAAAAAGAGGTCCAAAAAAAATATGTGAATCTAAGTGGGAGCATTTGATGTTCCACAATTATTCTTGTATTTTGTGAGCCACATATTCTGCATTTTGTTTTCACGTGACCACTGAGGTGAAAATAGGCCTCATCGATCATTATTCGATGTGATCTTTATGTCTGAATAATCAAATGCTGAATTTCAAAAAAAAAAAAAAAAATTAACAACTTTGGTTCTTTGTTCTGTGCTTAGTCTTTCCATCATAAATTTCCCAAGTTGTTCAAAGTTAATTCTGAAAAAGAAAACCTAAACCAAAAATGTATTCGCTTATTAAAGCATAACGTTACTTATGCGCCACCCGGTACATTGCACTTTTTTTTTGCTGATTAAGAAGCATATTCTGTTGCTTAATAATGTCGAGAATCTTAAATATTTTCTACAATATTCTTTACAACAAAAAAGTCCTGGGAATAAACAAAAGAATTTAAACGTTCCCAGGAATGGAATGTAGCTAAATATATTCTAGTCCATTTTACTGACGCCTAGGGTGGATTTTCGTGCAGTCCTTGGAAGAAATGTGTTTAGTATACATCTTGCACATTGGGCCCAAAATACATACTAATCGTGGCTTTACTTCGTCTTTCGTTTACAATAATATTTTTGAAGGCTTAATTTTAAAAAAGAAAAGAAAAGAATTTTAAGAAGGTCAATGGCGTCACTGGAAATTAAAAATAACTTTTTCGTTTTGTACCGGTTTTCTTATATGTAGCAGTTAACCCTTTCGCTACAAGTTGTTACTGGGTTGCTTAAAAAAATCCAATTATTTTGATTATTACTATAATTGGCCTTAACAATAACAATCAATTTACCCTAAATGTGTTTTTTGGACTGTATCCATATGGATACATATTTCGGCTATGGTAAAGAAAAATGCTAATATATTATGGATTATTTATATTAAAATTCAGCTTTTTTACAATAAAAGGAAACACTACAAATATTTACATAAACCAACTAAAATTATAAACCTAAAATTCATATCATTACAATAAACAAAGACAAAAAATAATATATACGCAAGGAAAATTTTTCAAAATCAGTTCTAATGAAACCTTTTCTGGAATCGGTTGTACTATCACCGGTTACATAGAACCGGCTCTGGAGCTGGTTGCTGTGATCCAAGAATGGAAGCGTTTGTGAAGCAGAACTGGTATTAAAACTGGTTCTAAAACCGGTTCCTTCGGAACCCGTTCTACTTTGGAGGAAAAAATTTTCTACAGGAAGTTTTGTATTTTTCTTTGGGTATGCTTCAGAAAAAGAAGACTCTGGAACTGTCCAGGAATCTTTTTTCGAACGAAATTGTTCAACCTTTTTTTAATGAAACCTGTGGAGTTTGAAAAATTGTTGGACTTTTTTGAACTGTTTCATCAACTGTGTTTCTCTCTACTATAACAATAACCCTACCACCTTCATCCTTATTATCAAAATCAATATCTTGTATGTTGATTTCATAGGGACCTTCTTTAGAAAGTTCTCCTAATAAAAAGCTGTTGTTATCGCAAGTATCAAATAAATTTTTTAAAACTTCCGATTCTTCCAAGTCTGAAACATCGGAATCGACAAAATTGGTTAAAACTTTTTAAATTTCAGACTCCTTTATTTTTCTTATAATTTTTTTAATTAAATTTAAATGGTATCAGAGGTAAAAAAAGAACGTCTGTATCATAGCTGCATCAAACGTAATTGTATTGTGTGTATATCATTAACAACCATAACTTGCGTTTGTATCCATATGGATACATACAATGTTTTAAAAATCTGCACAGCTTTCTTTTTATTTAAAACAAAAACCTATTGATGCATAAAGTTAAAATAAACACTTTTCTTTATGTTGGATATGTTTTTATAAACAAAAACATGCTCACATATAAATGTTTTTTGTAAAATAAAAAAAGGTTTTTTCAAAACAAAAAAAAAATATTAAAAACCGTTTTTTTTAAATGCTACATTTTTCTCAGTTTTGTAAAAATACAAAAGTTTTTTTTATTGAAAATGAATCAAGACCTTAAAACACAATAATAAGTCGGTATCTAAATCAATTCTTTGACTTGGAGCTTGTCAGATGCCTCCATATGTGTATCCATATGGATACAATATAGCGAAAGGGTTAAATGATTTTTCTGGCATCTTCACCGGTTGAGTTTTTTATTTGTGGATTGTAAACTTGAGCGATCCTAATTTTAAATATGCACATCTACAAATATGTACGGTAACATTGATGTTGTGTTTTTTTTTTTTTTTAATAAACAATGTACGATATTTTATTTTTTTACAACAATATTTGGTATAAAAACTACAAAAACAAGACAATCACTATTGTTAAACATTTAAAACAGTAAAATCAATATAAATGGTTAATATTGAATAACTAAAAGGATTATGGAAGAAAAGAGGTCAGAGCAGAGCAAACAGGCAGACGACAACAATATGATATAGAAACTATAAAAGAACTTAATTTAACGAAATTAATTAAAAATCACTAAATATGCAGATATATTTACTTATATGTACATATGTATTTGAATTAGAGTTTCCCTGCAGCTGAAATCGTTACTAGTTTGGTGTCGAAAAATAAGAAAGATGAAATTTCGGCGCGCAACTTATACGTGACGCCGGGTCAGGCCAAAAATAAAATTTAAGAAATGTTTAAAGGTACACAGTTCATACTTAATATGGTTAATTTTCAAGTCTTTTGCTTGAGATTTGTCTTTTTGGGAAAGTTTTTAAATTGCATGCGTTTTCATTGACTTTTTGAGATGTTTTCAATATATTTTTTTGTGGCTAAACTAATAAGGATTTTACATAGATTTTTTTTTTTTTTTTTTGTTAAATGTAATAACAGCTAGTTAAAGTAGTTTTTAGAAAAATTTAAGCATCGTTTACAACGTCAGCAACATTTTCACTGATGTTCATAATAGAGCAATAATTTGTTTCACTACCACACACATTTTCCATTAAGAAACCGATTGCAAATTTTGCCCACAACAATATAACGTATTTATTTATATTTTTTAAAACATTTTGTTGAAATTTTTATTCAAAGCTAAATAAAATTATTATACATTTTTTCATACAAATTGTTGCTGAAATAGAAGTAGACTCAACTTTTTAAAAAAAATTCGTTACATTTTCGTATGAAAATGTATGAAATACTACGAGGCTTTAAGCCTCGTACACAATGCTAGCAACAATTTTGTTTTTTCTTCTAACTTATTTCTACCCAAAGTATTTCATATATTTTCCTTTCATTTTTCGAACTATTTTTTAAAAAGTTGAGTCTACTTTTACTTCAGCAACAATTTATAAAAATGTATATGACGTTTATAATAATTTTATTTAGTTTTGATTGAAAATGTCCACAAATGTTTTAAAAAATAATAATAAATTTTTAAAATTGTTGTGCGCATAATTTGCAAACAGTTTCTTAACTGAAAATGTGTGTGGTGACGAAAAAAATTGTTGCTCTATTTTTGTCAGTGAAAATGTTGCTTCCTATTGTATACGAGGCTTTAATTTAAAATTTTTATGATAAAAAAATTCGTTCGAAATTAAAAAAAAGAGACGATTTTTTTTGTTCGCTTTTTTGTAAAAAAAAGGCTTTTTGAAAGTGAAGCTAGTCGCGACTTTAAAAATGTTATACATCTCGATAAAATTTTAAATCTCTATTTTTGTACTGAAAAAAACGTTACTCGTTTTTGCGCCATTTTGTTTTTAATTTCACCTTTTTTCTGTTTTTGCATATCTTGCATAGGTACATATGAGTGAGAAACATTTTTGTCAGTCTCAAAATTGTTACCAAAACCCCTTTAAATAAATTAACTATTTTCGAACTATAAAATAAAGAAAAGCGCCATAAGACTTAAAAATGGATATTAGTTGCGGGGGATGGAATTAGGGGGATACCTCCCCCTTCCCACGAAAGCTCAAAAATTTAATTGTTATGTCATTAAGGGGCAAGAATTAAATTTTTTTTATATTTACATTATTTTTGGAAATATTATTTTATGTAACCGCCCACAAAAGGTGGCGGGCGAAAAATGGCATTTAACGATCTCATGGGTGAAATTTTTTGTTTTATCACTATTACGCAGGTCTTGCGTATTTTGACGAAAATGCGTCCCTTATCTAATTATTGTTTGAAAATTGAAAAAATACAATAACTTATTATGATAGGGTTATATTATATATATACGGGCTTGTGTGATAGTTCCTGTAATATAAGATGAAATCCAAAAAAAAAAAAAAAAAGAATATCTGTCCAAACTTTTACAAGTCTCAATAAGCCTGTTCTGTTCTAGTAGTTGCGAAAAAAGTGGTCAGCTATGCGTAGAGTAAAACATGGTTACGTGTAAAGCTTCAAGGACGATTTTCAAATTCGACACTTTTTAATATTTGAAATGTAAAAGTCGCATACAAAATAACTTTAGAACGGGTACTAAGCATATTTTGTATAAAAATAGGTAAAACAACTTTAGAATAGCTTTTAATATGATAAATTGATTTTAATATAATTACTATTTAAGTATATAAAGGGTGGTAAAATTTTAAGGGCCGATGTTAAATGTGAACCACACCTAAACTTCAAGTTTTTTTTCTGTACTTCATTTAACTTTTCTCAACTTCAGACTAACTCAATTTGAACCATGGAAAGATACACAATCGAGCAACGCGTTAAAGTTATTCAGGCTTATTATGAAAATGGGCGTTCAAATCAAAATGCATATCGTGAAAATCATCTTCAGTGATGAGGTACATTTTCACCTCAGTGGATTCGTCAATAAGCAAAATTGCCGCATTTAGGGGAATGATAATCCAAGAGTGATTGTCGAAAAACCAATGCACCCACAAAGATTGACTGTTTGGTGCGGTTTATGGGCTGGCGGGATCATTGGGACGTATTTTTTTCAAAATGAGGGTGGCCAGGCAGTTACTGTGAATGGTGTTCGCTATCATGAGATGATAACGAACTTTTTATGGCCCGAATTGGAAGATATGGATTTGGACGATATGTGGTTTCAACAGGACGGTGCCACTTGCCACACAGTTAACGAAACAATGGCTCTTTTGCGCGACAAAGTCAATGGCCGTGTTATCTCACGTGATGGCGATGTCAATTGGCCGCCAAGATCATGTGATTTGACACCGTCGGACTTCTTTCTTTGGGGTTATTAGAAAGAAAAGGTGTACGTCGATAAGCCAGCAACAATTTAAGAGCTAAAGGATGAGATAATTCGGCACACTAACGGAATAAAACCTCAATTATGCCTCAGCGTCATCGAAAATTTGGACCATCGGATGGAGGTGTGCCGCCGAAATCGCGGCGGCCATTTGGCCTATATTTTGTTCCATACATAATTGAACCATACCAATATTAGCATAAAAAGAAATGACAATAATTTCCAAACTAATTTGTGTTTTATTCAAAATCAACATCGGCCCACCCTTTTTTAAAACACTAGTTACCTTTAATTTTTTAAATACTTGGTTTTTTGTTACATTCATTAGAAACTGAATTTTTCTAACATATTTTTTATTTTTTTTTATGTTTTAATAAAAATTTATTTTCTTTCAACAAAGAATGTATCTATTTTTTCTTTTTGGGAAGGGGGTGCGTTTGACCACCCCAGTATAATAGTCTAGCTAAGCTTATGGTTGCCAAGATAATTGACTTTTTTAATCACTTAAGCAAAGCCAACGAGATATTAAAAGAGATTGTAAAAAAATGTGACTTGAAAACAAGTGTATTAGGCTGTATTGTATTACGTTTTTCATTGAATCGATTAAATATACATATTCGTTTTGACAAACATTACATATGCCACAAAGTATTAGCTGAGTAATTTTTCCGCAGTTAAATTCATCATTTGCAATCTGTAGTAGAGTCAGTCGCTTTAAAGTTTAAACCCAAATTCAATAGACATAATAAAAAACAGTTTTCCTTGAAATTGCTACTGCTTGTCTGTCTCTAATAACCCAAACTTTCCATTTATTATTAAAAAATTCTTATATTGGCAAACATCCCATAACACATTACGACATACATAGGTATATAAAGCTAATACTCAACAAAATGGTTATTTGTCTATATGTTGCATTATAAACAAGTTCATCAAAATGTATCTGCATCAACAAAAATGTTTATAGGCGAACTAATATAAATGTATTTTTATGTGTACATATGTATGTACATTAGAGCGTACCACCTTACAAGGAAAAAAAGTGCGCCGTACCACCGCTAATATAAAGTATTTTTGCAAGGAGGTTTCGAAAAAAAAATATTTTTATAGTCCGCTTTAATAACGTCGAAATATGACTGATTAAAATTTTCAACATTCTATTTTATCTTAATTATTTTTGTATAATAATATTCAAAAATGTTTTGCTGGTATTATCAACTTACTTCCTAAGCAAAAGTTGAATAGTTTCTTGCGTGCTTTAATTTTCTGCCATTAGGGTGGTACGAACAGAGATCTGGTGGATAAATACTAGAACGAGATACTTGAGGTCAATGGCCCCTAAGGGCAAAACATTGGTTCCCGACACAAAAACATTGATATATCATACTCTAAGATCGGACTGTAAATGTCTAAGATAAATGGAAAAATGTAAAGAGGCCATTCGAAACCTCCTTGCAAAAATACTTTATATTAGGGGTGGTCTAATGTTCTTGTTATTTTAATAGTTTGTATATACTAACTACTCGTACTAAGCACAACTAAAACATATGTATGCACATACAATCAGAGAAATAATATTTTTCAATATGGTCACCTCCAACAAAACTATTTTTACTAACATTTTTAAAAACATCATGTAAATTCAACCATATTATTGTCGCCGGTTATAATATTATGTTAAAATTAGTCATCCATCAAGAAGCCACAACCATACTTTGGTTGATTTCGAACATGTCATGTTTAATAAAAACAAAAATATATTTATCACTTATAATAACACGTTTGTTTTTCAACTATAGCATGTTGCTCTTGCAAAAGAAAAAAAATACTATTGTTAATGTAAAAACAAGCAATTGTTAGAAGTAAACAAATTATTGTTATCAGTAAACTTAACATGTTCGGAGGCAAACACAATATGGTTGTGCCTTCTTGATGGAGGACAAATTTATTCATAATATGATTGCCGGTGACAAGAATATAGTTAAGATAGGCTGTGGGAAAAATCGCCCAAAGAAAAATGGCCCAAAAAAGATATGAAAAATCGCCCAAAAAAATTCCATGTAAAATTGGGCCTAAATTCATATAAAAAGTGACCTAAAATTTTTGGGCTATTTTTCGTTATTGTTGGGTGATTTTTCGTTTTTTAAATTTGGTGACTTTTCATTATGAAAAATTACCCAAAAATGTTGTATGAAAAATGGCCCATTTTTTTAATTTTCTCCTCTATGGTATAACAAACACCGGCTTCGCTTACTAAAGCTTCTCTGCACAGCCGGCCTTCGGCCGGGCGCAAGGATTTTCTCCTCTATGGTATAACAAATACCGGCTTCGCTAACTAAAACTTCTCTGCACAGCCGGCCTTTGGCAGGGCGCAAGGATTTTCTCCTCTATGGTATAACAAACACCGGCTTCGCTAACTAAAGCTTCTCTGCACAGCCGGCCTTTGGCCGGGCGCAAGGTTTTTCTCCTCTATGGTATAACAAATACCAGCTTCGCTAACTAAAGCTTCTCTGCACAGCCGGCCTTTGGCAGGGCGCAAGGATTTTCTCCTCTATGGTATAACAAACACCGACTTCGCTAAGTAAAGCTTCTAAAATCTGCCTTGTTTCCAAACGAAAGCCGACTATGCAGAGAAGCTTTAGTTAGCGAAGCCGGTGTTTGTTATACCATAGAGGAGAAAATCCTTGCGCCCGTCCGAAGGCCGGCTGTGCAGAGAATCTTTAGTTAGCGCAGTGTCCATGGACACTATGACACTTTTTGGAGTGTCATAACGTCCATGGACACTATGACACTGGGCGTCATAACATGCCACCGGGAAAAAATTCGTTTTTGCTTTTTGGGTCATTTTTCATTTTTTTTTTTGGGCCCTTTTTCGTTTCTTTTGGGCAAAATTTCATATAGAACTTTTTGGGTCATTTTTCATGTTCTGTTGGGCGATTCTTCATTTGGGCGATTTTTCATTTCTTTTTTTGGGCCATTTTTCTTTGGGCGATTTTTCCCACAGCCGTTAAGATAACCCTAATATCTGTAAAAATGTTAGTTAAAAATAGTATTGTTGGAGATGACCATATTGAAAAATGTTTTTTCTCTGCGTAAACATACTCACATATAACATCACTTATTAACCCTGCATGCTTAAGGTTATTTTTTTGGACGTTATGACTAATGTTCGATTCGACTAACATGCCCGAAATATGAACTCTGTGGAACGCGTAGTGCGCCTTATCCATAAAAGTTACTGGAAAAGTAAAATATTATACCTTTAAAAACAAAATTTTTATTTGTTTTATTTTATATTTTAATTATAAATAAATTATTTCCTATTATTCATTAGTGAAATCAGAGAAAAAGTAACAATGGTAGCCGAAACGACTAACATTAAGCATGCAGGGTTAAAAAAAATTGACAAAATGTTAATCAGTTGAAATTGAATTGAACTGAACTGAGTTGAGTTGAACTGAGTTGCAAAATTAAGGTCATGCTTCGTTTGCAAACAAATCAATGAAAAAAAAAATAATCAATTGACATTGGCCTCTTTTTTTACACTCTACTTCATTTTAATTTCTTATCAATGGGTTTATTTTTCCATTTCTCTTTTGTAATTTCTCTCATTATTCTCCATGTTTTTTATTTCATGTTCATTACAGATTTACGCGTTACTACAGATTCATCTTCTCAAATCAATAATACTCGTTCTCTGGTAACGGATACAAAATCACACATTGATTCAGTGTCGACATCGTCGGCTGTGAACTCTGTTTCCAAGAAATCACATTTGTTAACAGATATTAAGGACGACAAACATATTGTGACTGTTGGTAGTAATTGTGATGTCGACACATCTTTATTTAAGGAGCATCATAATAATAAATATTTGGAGAAAACTCAAACGATAAATGTTGAAACACGTCATGGAATTATTGGTAAGTGCTAGAAAAATAATATATATCACAGAAAAAAGTGTTTTATCAATTAAAAAAATGTTTTAAAATTTAATTAATATGATAATTGAATTAATTATTTTTTTTTTGATGAAAGAAAATTAAAAATTTAATTTTGATTTAATTAACATTTAAGTTATTTTGAAATAAATTTTCAATTAAAATTTTAATTAAACAACAAAAAATCTTAATTGACATTTTTCGTTTATAATAAAATAATTAAAATATGAAAAATTGTTGTTGGGAATTGTCAATATTTATTTAAATAAATTAACACATTGTTTGAAATGGCAAAGTTTCACTTTTTAATTAAAATTAAAAATATCATTTATTGAAAATATTTTTTTAAAATTTTAAAATTTTTAGTAATTAATACAATAATTTTGGTAATAGGTGCAAAGTCAACAAATAGTTTGCTTGATATTATGAATTTGGAATAAATTTGGTGATTGGAGAAATTTAATAATTTTTTCTGTGATTATATCACAGTATTTTGTATAGGTGGATAAGACAACACAAAACTTAAAAGAATAAAAATATGTATGTAGTAAAGATATCACAGAAAATTTTTCCTGTATTGAACACAGTGGTTATTATTATTAATATTATTATTATTATTATTATTATTATTATTATTATTAATAACCACTGTGATCAATAAAGGCCAAATTTTCTGTGATATCTTTACTACAAACATTTTTTTTAATATTTTAAGTTTTGTGTTGTGTTGTGTTCTCCGCCTATACAAAAAACTGTGATATAATTTATAAATGATGTAAACTGTAGTATTAAAAAAACTCAATCCCTGAAGAAGTTGGACAAAATACCAACGAAACGTCGGATTTTATTGAAAATGAATAAATAATCTTTTAGATATTGGGAATTATTTCTTTTTCATAAGCAACTTTATTATATTCAACATTTTTTATTTTTTAAATTCGAAAAATAAAAAATGTTGAATATAATAAAGTTGCTTATGAAAAAGAAATAATTCCCAATATCTATTTGTGAAAATAGTTGAGTTAAATACATTCAATTAAAAAAAGTATCACTATCCAGTATGACACAAAGAATGCTGACGAAGGCCGTAGCCGGCCAGAAAATGCATTACATTCTGCTGGTGTCTAATAATTGTAAATTTTTCTGTACATAAATATACTTCATTGCTATCTAACGGAAAGCTAAGGTAAAATGTAACAAGAAAATACAATATAATAGTCTGGTAGTGTATAAAGTCATTCCTAAAAAAATTTAAGGAATAGAGCTATTACAAAAAGCTTTATAAAATACATAACTGAAATTTATCTCATAGAATAAATTCGAAAAATAAAAAATGTGGAATATAAATAATCTTTTATTTACATTAAATTAATGACCTTGAAAGCCTGCATATAGGAAACTATATACATGAACTTTTTAGAGTAATCGAAGAAAGGTCGATCAACACTTATAATTATAATACATATTTATTAATGGTAACATCGCCAGCAGTTGTAGAAATTATTAGTCTTAAACCAAGGACTAAACCAAGAAATAATGAAAATAAAATTCATAGTGTAAATTTAAATTCGATGTAACAGCTAAATAAAAGTTGTTTTATTACACAATTTAAGTATGTTTTGATCAAAAAGTAAACTTTTACAGATACAATTTTAAAAATTGTATTATGTATTATATCTTCTAATCGGGATCTATGTAAGATCATGTATGTATGTATATCTCCAGATGGTTTCAAATTTCAGTTCAGTCATGTTTTTTAACAATATCGGAGCGAATTTTGTCCAATTGAAACTTGTTAGTTGCGTTAGTTACATTACGAGCAAATATATAGGATTATTAGATTTTTAATCCAAATTTTTGATATATTTTTTAAACCAGGCTTAATTTAACAGCATGAAATGAAATAAAATTTATTGATAATTTTCCTTCTTGACTGAACCAGAGCTCGAACTTGGGTCGAATTTACATGTTTCGAGAACAGCCACATTCTCATCATAAAAATTCTTTGCAGTTTCAGGCTTTCAACCACTGCGACGGCTGGCCGTCTATAGTCAAAAATTAACTTTTTAACCCATAGTATTATAATAGTATTTTCTTGGTGAATCGAAATTTGCTGTAATTGATTATTTATTTTACAATTTATTAACATATTTCATCCGTACTTCTGTTTTTTTATTGAAATTTAATGAAAATTCAATTTGATTTTTTTAAAGCTTTTTTCACAATGCCAGCAATATTTTCACTCGATGTTTATAATAATAGAGCAACAATTGTTTTCGCAACCACACACATTTTCAATTAAGAAAACGTTTGCAAATTTTTCCCACAAAAATATTATTATTAATTATTATTATTTAAACATTTTATTAATATTTTCATTCAAAACTAAATAAAATTATTATAAACGTCATAGTTTGCCACAAATTGTTGCTGAAGTAGAAGCAAGGCAGATTCTTAAAAGCGCTAATGATAACTTCTTTTAGCTTTATAATTGTTGGATGTCAAAATTTTGTTTATTATCTTTGTTTCAAAACAAAACGTTTTGTTTCTGTTTTTGACATTGTGGAATGGTTTACAAAAACAAATTGCTTGTAGTTTTTGTACGAGTTGTACTTGTAGTACCGAGAATACTTGTAATGAAATCGTCCCAATACTAATTTTTAAATAGCTAATACTACATTTACACCTACTCAAAATCTAGTAGATTTTAGTTAAAATCTTAAAGAAATTTTTTGGCGTTTACACTACTGCTTTTTGACATATTGTCGGATTTCATTTTCATAATAAAAACAGCTGATTGAAAAAGGAAAGAAATTGTATTGTAAACTTTTATTAGCCAAAAAGGAAAGCCAAAAACTAATTTTATAATATTTTAAAAAAACAATACAATCGGAATTAATATTGTTGCGTAAAAAACACCAGCATTTGTTAAATATAAGGTTTCACAAACTCCTGCAAATGTATTACCCGCAATAAATGATACCTGGGAAAAGACGATTGATTCTGAAAAAGAGCAGCCAAACGACTATAACCTAAAAGATGAACAAATAAGAAACAAAATTGTGAATTTTTAAATGTAATTTTATTGCAAAACAAATATAAACTTAAAAAAACAATTTTAAAAGTATTAAAAGCGCCTCTTCGTATTTCCACTGCTTTTTCTTTTTGCAGGTACGTTTTCTGTAAATTAAGGCCTTTGTAATGCTGCATAGTTTATATTATTATAATTTACATACCCTTTATTTTTTATTGGTTTATCCATTTTCACAAATGTTTATTATTGTATATTATTAATTTACCGCAAATTTATTTTTCCCCGCTCTTTTTATATATTCTATTATTTTTTTTTTTCAAACTTAGATTTGTCTTGTTCAGAGCTGTATTTTTTAGTACAATAGTATGAAATTCGTAGTTGTATCGTTGAGTATTGCAAGATTTCGTGAAACTTTGCCAATATCTAGTGACGAACTAGATTTTGTTTCGTATGGGAAATCTAGTAGAAATGAACAAGATTTCGCTCAAAATCCCTTATACTACATTTACACCTAGACAAAATCTAGTACTTAAGAGTGTGATGTTAACGGTAATCTGCAAAAAACTGTTTTTGTAAAAAGTGACTTTTACAGCGTTAGAGGCTTTGCTTCAATTTTTTTTTTTTTTTAAATTTTTACTATAAACAAAAAACAGCAATCAACTCAAAACCTTAGAAAACAAACTTTACACTCTTCTTTTTTATTTTTCCCAGAATATGAAGGTTCACCTCGACGTATCGGACAAATGGGCAACACGAGTGATGAGAAGAATATTTCAAGAGTAAACAATAAATTATCACAAAATCTAACGACAACATCAGCCCCAACAGCTGTGGTAACAGCAATAGCAAAAAGCAATCATCATAATGCTATTGCTATGTCAACAACGGTCGCAGCAACAACAACAACAACAACATCTTCGATTGCTACTACAACAAATTCTCCTAAACATCAGCATTATACGGCAAGGCCAGGTTTTCCACAGGTAAATTGTAAACCATCCAGACAAACAAAATTGGCAACAATAATGAAAATAAAATCAATATATCGTTGGTGATGACATTTTGATGATGAGGTTAAAAACAAACACGATTTCCTTTTGCTGTTATTTCCTTTTTCTTATTCATGGCTTTACAATTTTTTATTTTATTCTTAAACTTTATTTATAGCGTATTATATCGCCTCAACGTGAGAGTACACCACCGATTTTGTTGATAAATTATAATAACAAACAACAACAGCAGCAAATGCAACATCAACAGCAACAACATTTGAACTCTCAAACGCTGACACAACAGTCTCCTACTACTGATAATAATGCCGAAGATACCAGCAATGACGTATCGGAAATTGGTACAATATCAGATCTGACAACACCAGAGGCCATTTCAACAGCCAACAATTTGGTAGTTGGCAGCAATGGAGGAGCAGGAGGTGGCGGTGCTGCCACTGAAATAAGCGATGGCATTCATGAACGTTCTTCTACACCACCACCACCGATTGATCACGATATTGATATTTTAGGTGTAGAACGAGGAGCTACCACAGCAACCTCTTCTCTAACAACTAGCTGTACGACACCAACAACTACTGCAGCTATTGCTGCAGTTGTAGCCGCAGCAACAATAAATTCAACAGCACCTCCACCATCAGCAGCAACTGCAACAATGGCACCCTTAAACATTGCTAATACATCCATGGCGTCCGCCACAATGATAAACAGCAGTAATCCCTTGAGTATACCAACAAAGTCATCAACCTTTGATTACCTTTACGAATTCTCGGAAACGCGCAAGGTACTCGAAGAGTTCTTTAAGTGCCCCTCAAGCGATGACAAACCCATCATTGAAAATAGCAGTGATGTCGATAGCATTGTAAGTTTAATACTAGTCACATTGAATATTAAAAAAAAATATACATATATATGTACGTACATTAGGGCCATAACTTTTGAACTTTTTTTGCAAATATGAATTTTTTTTTAATAATTTTTTGAATTCGTATGTAATGAGATAGTGTTGCAATTTATTTAAATAAAATACATATATGGGTGTTTTTTTTGAATACGCGTCGAATTGTGAAAGTTGCAGAAAACAAAAAAATTGCATTGATTTAGAAAATGAATTTGATGCGTGCAGTTTTTTTTTGTTTTTTGCAAAAGAACCCAAGAATATGTTTTTCGCTAATAAAACAATATTAACCACCTCGTGGTACTATAGTAAAAATTTGGTTATCGCCCTAATGTACATGTATTAAGGGAAAAAAAATGTTAACACAAAAGCTACAGGAAAAATAAAGTAAAACAGTCGAGTGTAACCTTTAAAAAGTACCCTTCATCTGCTAAGGTGACACTGTAAATCAAAACTCATATAAAAATCGCAAAGCAATTGTATTTAAATTGTCTATCGAACTTTATATTTACAGGCCTGGGGGCTAATTCTGGCAGTCGTGATCGAACACTTTTTCGATTCGAAAGAAATTTTATTTCCACCAAGCATTTATTTGAGTTTTCAATGAAAAATTTGAGTTGTTAGAGAATAATGAAATCTATTGTTTATCTACAATTCTCTACCTTCGACACAAAGCTAGAAAATATCAAAGATAGATCGGAAAAACGACTTAGTGAACTACTCAACTCTTCATTCCGAAAGTGTTGAAGACACGATCACCCCTACACCTAGTAAAAGCTCTAATAAGTCGACAAGAACTGACCTTTGGAGCGTTTGTGAAAATCTTAAAAGAAGATTTGGAGAAGAGTGATTCTCTGTCCTTCCTACGCTGTGGTTCAGCTAAATAAAAAGTCTTCTAATTTTTCTAGAATAGCAGATCCGTTTGTTTACTGGCGCTATTAAATATTTTACTCCAAATTTAAGACCATGGCGCAGAAATACTTAAGTTGTCAAATGAGTTCAGTCACATCTGAGAAACGATTTTTTACTGCAGGTCTGCTTCGAGGTGTTAAACAAAAATTTTGAATATTAATTATCTCTTACACTTTTTTTTTTTTTTTTTTTTGTTACTCTATTTGAGATTTGTTAATATTACCTTGAATTAAAACTTAATATGCGTATCGGTATCGGCGATATTTCTTTTTGAGTATCGGTATCGTATCGGCAAAAAGGCGACCTCCCTAGTATTAAGTATACTTTCGTTCATAAACGATTGTTTATTATTATCTTATTGTTCTTTTTTATTATGTTTATTCTTTTGTATGTATTTTAATGAAAATCATTGTAATTTTATATTTACAATTGTTATTTCTCTTCTGCCTTACATCACATTAATTCCTGTATCCAGGATATACAATATGAGTTCCATACAAATCTAGGACGTGACATTGAGGAAGATGAAGCAGATGGTGATGCGGAAATTGAAGATGATGAGGATGATATTCATTTGGATGTGGAAAACGAAGAGGATGAAGAAGAGGAAGATGAGATTAACAATGATGAAACACCACAACATCATCAACATTCACAACAACAGCATCATCATTTACAACAACAGCAACCTCTACAAACCAACAATCATCATAATCAACATCATAGTCATCAACCAAACAATCATCATCAACATCATGTTAATTATCGCAATCATTTGCAGTCGCCAACACAATTTTCATATCGTCCTTACAATGAAAATGGTGATGGTGAGGATGACATTGATGATATTGATATCAATCATGATATTTTGGAAATTAACCAGCATGATGCTTCCAAGCATCAGCAACAACATCATCATCAGGATGATGGTGATGGTGAAGTTGGCAATATTATAGGCATTGATGAACACAATCATCATAATTTTTCTTTAATGAACAACCGCCATAATGCACGTCATCACAATGCACGACGTCATTTTACTGGCAGTCCACTAATGCGTGATTTTGATTTCTTTTTGGATTCGGCCAGTCGCAGCAGCTGCGAACAAATTGATCAGCAAATTGATGGCATTAACCATAATCAAATGAATACCAATTCTCGGCAAAATTATCGTTATTCGCCGGAAACTACGGACTATGATTCAAATTGTGGAGATTTGGATAGTGAGTATTACGAATATTTTTTTAGTTAGTTACATATTTTGTGTACACACACCAGTTTAACTTGTATTTCGAAATTTTCAAATTAAACTTTTAAAATCATAGCTGAGAGACTTTTAAAGATAACAGCTAACATATTTTCGAATTTTCAATTCTTATTAAATAATATTCATAAATTTCGACTATTCATAATATTCGTAAATTTTGACTATGCGACATAACATATCTCCGCAACAATGTTCGCGATTTCTTTTGGTGTCCCTTAAAAAATAAGTACACATACAGTCCCAAAATGCATTTTAGATGTTTATTATTATATTTTTATACTTTTCAATTACATTTCATAATATTATCTTTATAACTGCAATCATTATATAAACCATTTATAATTTTTAAAAAACCTTCAGTAATTTAATTTAAAATTTCTTACAGAAGTACAATTTGAAATTTCTGAAATATTATTTACTATTTAAAGAAAATATAAACGGACCATTTCAATGTTTAAAACAAAAACATTTGAAATAGTAAAAAAAATAAATAACATTTTTAAAATGCAATAAGAAAATTCTCTAGTGGACTAGAAAACCCCCTTACCGCTTAAAATTTTGTAAACGGCTTTCAAATAAATTAACTTTTACAATTTGTTAAGGTCTTTCTGGTGAAATAAATGGTGGCGTTTCCACATCATGCTCAAATTATGCTGCTAAATTTTATGCCGCTTCTGCTATGCCTATACTAGAAGATGGCCTCTCCTCTGGTCACACATCAGACACTGAAAATAATAACCAAAATAATTTATTAAATCAACAAAATTCATCCATACATCATACACCCATTGAAGGGGGCATATCTATGTTAATGGATATAACACGTGTTTCAACTAAAAATAGTATAAATAGCATGAATAACGTACCCATACCTGCAGCCGAAATGGGAGGTGTTGAGAAATTAACAACAATGTCGAATAATATAATGCATGAAACAACATCGTATATGCGCAAAAATGAAAGTCCTGTTAATGGTTTATTAGAAGATTCTGGCAGGGATTCGGTAAGGTCGAAACCTGAAATGAGGGACTTAAGGGAAAGAGAACTAATAGGACAAAGTCCTCAGAGTGCGATTAGCAACAATAAGGTGTTTAAAAATATAGATCCTGATTTAGATTCCTTATATTCAATAAGTAAGTATGAAACAAAACAGTTAAATAAAAATTATATAATTACTTACTTTAATTTTAATTAATACTCAGGCGTTTTTCATCGTAATGATATGGTGCAAATGACACCACCTCCACCAGCTCCAGCGCCTCATCGTAAACCCAATGTTTTGACGGCCGAGCCTGATATTCTACAACCAACTCCCTACAGAGATGTGACACAAGCGGGTACAAATAGTTCTAACTCGCCTACAAAAGTAAATACTACAATCACCTTGACAACAACTACTAATAGCAGTAGTAGTGGCCTGCAAACGAATACCTCGCCAAAACAAGCTCAAACTGTTAAACGTACAGCACAACCACCACCATTGCCAGAACGCAATGTTCAACGTTCTCCATCGCCTGTAATGAATTCTCCTGTTTGGCTGTCACGCCATCTAGATGTTAGTGCCAGCAATAAGGGCCTCTTAGAATCGCCATCCGAAAACCATTCAAAAAATTTAAGTGCTGACGAGGATGATGTTGATACAGACTTAGAAACTGATCGTCTTTTAGGTCACCAAAGACTAGATGATCAGGGTTATTATGATGAAAATAAGACGTGGGATCGTAAACCAGCAAGATCTTTATTATCGAAAATCTCACCAAAACAGGTGCCAAGCACCAAAACCCGTAATGGTTACAATGCCTTGTTATCATCAACGCCCGAAATCCCACCGCCAATACCGCCGAAAAATTCATCCAACAAATTACTCGATATTGGTGGTTCTCTATCATCTTCAGAGCATAGCGATAAGTCTCCCATTAAATCGATTGATATACAAGATTGTGGCCTCATAGTGGGCTCACCCGGTGGCTCTGAGGGTTCCGGTTGTTCAAAAAAGGAAGCCGACAATGGTATAGGACCAAATAGTGGCAATAGCAGTACGGCTAGTGGTAACGGTGTAAATAGTGCAACTGGCAATACAGGAGGTAATGGCAGTAGTATCGGTTCTGGTTCCGGTAGTACAACAGGCGAGAAAAAAGTTAAAAAGAGTAAGAACAAAGAAGGTAAATTATTGGGTTTATCTTCGTGACAAACATTTGTAGAGTGTTGTCGTTTGAAAAAGTCGTAATACCAATTTTAGTGAAAAAATGAGATAAAATTTTATTTGTAGCTAAAAGTAAAGTAATAATCCAAGAAAAAAATGTTTATGGTGATGGAAATGGAGAATTTCATATGAACTAAATGCCAATTTCACCAAGAGCAGTAATAATTAACTATGTATTACTATATCCGCCAGTTAACAGTGGCACTTTGTCATAGTTAAACAATTAAGTCAGCTCTTGTTATCCACTATAGTCAAAATAGTTCTTATGTTGAGCCAGCTTTAAGTGGGTGCCTCACTAAATGTAGAAAATATTTTAATGCAATCTGTAAATGAAAACACTGAAATTTATTGTTGTGGGAAAGCTAGTTCCTATGCGCATTTCGCTGGTTGCTTAGGCCAGCTCGTCAGGAAACTTTTTCCAAATACTTTAGAAAAGCTAAAAATATTATACAAGTAAGACCATAAAGTGAATAAGAATTTTAAAACACTCTGGTCTTAAATGTAACAATATCAAAGCTTCAACAAAGTCACAACAATAAACCGTCAATTGTTTCTTTCTTACATTCCCCTACAATTGGCTGGGTTTTTTCCAACACAAATTGTAGTTGTAAGAGGATAGAAAGAAAAAAACAAAATTAAAAAAACAAGATGCTTAAATAAAGCAGCTTGCCATTTCAGTTTTTTATTTGCCGGGCACATGCAAATTTATTATCAAAAATTATTTTTGGGAATGAAATATTTTATTAATTAATTCATTTATTAATGATGTGCTAATAATCCCAATTTTTTTAAATGAAAACACTGAAATTTATTGTTGTGGGAAAGCTAGTTCCTATGCGCATTTCGCTGGTTGCTTAGGCCAGCTCGTCAGGAAACTTTTTCCAAATACTTTAGAAAAGCTAAAAATTTTATACAAGTAAGACCATAAAGTGAATAAGAATTTTAAAACACTCTGGTCTTAAATGTAACAATATCAAAGCTTCAACAAAGTCACAACAATAAACCGTCAATTGTTTCTTTCTTACATTCCCCTACAATTGGCTGGGTTTTTTCCAACACAAATTGTAGTTGTAAGAGGATAGAAAGAAAAAAACAAAATTAAAAAAACAAGATGCTTAAATAAAGCAGCTTGCCATTTCAGTTTTTTATTTGCCGGGCACATGCAAATTTATTATCAAAAATTATTTTTGGGAATGAAATATTTTATTAATTAATTCATTTATTAATGATGTGCTAATAATCCCAATTTTTTTAAATGAAAACACTGAAATTTATTGTTGTGGGAAAGCTAGTTCCTATGCGCATTTCGCTGGTTGCTTAGGCCAGCTCGTCAGGAAACTTTTTCCAAATACTTTAGAAAAGCTAAAAATTTTATACAAGTAAGACCATAAAGTGAATAAGAATTTTAAAACACTCTGGTCTTAAATGTAACAATATCAAAGCTTCAACAAAGTCACAACAATAAACCGTCAATTTTTTCTTTCTTACATTCCCCTACAATTGGCTGGGTTTTTTCCAACACAAATTGTAGTTGTAAGAGGATAGAAAGAAAAAACAAAATTAAAAAAACAAGATGCTTAAATAAAGCAGCTTGCCATTTCAGTTTTTTATTTGCCGGGCACATGCAAATTTATTATCAAAAATTATTTTTGGGAATGAAATATTTTATTAATTAATTCATTTATTAATGATGTGCTAATAATCCCAATTTTTTTAAATGAAAACACTGAAATTTATTGTTGTGGGAAAGCTAGTTCCTATGCGCATTTCGCTGGTTGCTTAGGCCAGCTCGTCAGGAAACTTTTTCTAAATACTTTAGAAAAGCTAAAAATTTTATACAAGTAAGACCATAAAGTGAATAAGAATTTTAAAACACTCTGGTCTTAAATGTAACAATATCAAAGCTTCAACAAAGTCACAACAATAAACCGTCAATTTTTTCTTTCTTACATTCCCCTACAATTGGCTGGGTTTTTTCCAACACAAATTGTAGTTGTAAGAGGATAGAAAGAAAAAACAAAATTAAAAAAACAAGATGCTTAAATAAAGCAGCTTGCCATTTCAGTTTTTTATTTGCCGGGCACATGCAAATTTATTATCAAAAATTATTTTTGGGAATGAAATATTTTATTAATTAATTCATTTATTAATGATGTGCTAATAATCCCAATTTTTTTAAATGAAAACACTGAAATTTATTGTTGTGGGAAAGCTAGTTCCTATGCGCATTTCGCTGGTTGCTTAGGCCAGCTCGTCAGGAAACTTTTTCCAAATACTTTAGAAAAGCTAAAAATATTATACAAGTAAGACCATAAAGTGAATAAGAATTTTAAAACACTCTGGTCTTAAATGTAACAATATCAAAGCTTCAACAAAGTCACAACAATAAACCGTCAATTTTTTCTTTCTTACATTCCCCTACAATTGGCTGGGTTTTTTCCAACACAAATTGTAGTTGTAAGAGGATAGAAAGAAAAAAACAAAATTAAAAAAACAAGATGCTTAAATAAAGCAGCTTGCCATTTCAGTTTTTTATTTGCCGGGCACATGCAAATTTATTATCAAAAATTATTTTTGGGAATGAAATATTTTATTAATTAATTCATTTATTAATGATGTGCTAATAATCCCAATTTTTTTAAATGAAAACACTGAAATTTATTGTTGTGGGAAAGCTAGTTCCTATGCGCATTTCGCTGGTTGCTTAGGCCAGCTCGTCAGGAAACTTTTTCCAGATACTTAAGAAAAGCTAAAAATATTATTATTAAGTCAGCTCTTGTTATCCACTATAGTCAAAATAGTTCTTATGTTGAGCCAGCTTTAAGTGGGTGCCTCACTAAATGTAGAAAATATTTTAATGCAATCTGTAACAAAAACAAACGAAGTGACATCTCATATCAGCAGCATTCAAATATAAACAAAACAATAACAAAGCAAAATAATTTTTGGTGTAACCCTAAAAGAAAAGAGCAAGTGAAAAAGGAATAAGCATTTTTGTTTCTTTATGTAATAATTTTTTTATTATTTATATTCTAATTTGATATATATATTTTGTGCTAAATATATGAATAATATTAACACTTTTATTTCTTCACATAAACTGCAGATGTAAAGTGTTATTAAATTAGTTAGAACCAACTTCAGCTAGCTTTAAAATTAAAACTGGTTAAAATTAAAAACGGTTAGTTAAATGTAGGATTTTGTCGTACGTACAAGAAGTTATAATGGTAGGGTGAACTTGCCTTTAACATATTGCTCACTTTAGTTTAAAGCAATGTTGTAATAGTGAAAAACTTTTTATACGTGGAACAAAATCCTACCTTTAACTATCGGCAAGTTGAAATAATGTCCCTTAAAGTATTATCTGTTTATGACTATGGTTATGGGCCAATTAGTTTTTTCACGGTTATAGTGATAGTTAATGTTAACTGAACATGGTGAAATTGGCCGTTAATGTAATTTGTAAATTTTATGTAAACGTAAAGTAGAAAGTTGATAAATTACATATATAACTATAATATAGTTTAAATAATGTTGTCGATTCTAATGTCACTCCTTCGATATTAAAAATAGAAATTCGCATAGACTATTTTTGTGAAAGTTGTCGTTTCTTAGCGAACGTTAGATTCGCTATATATTGGCACTTAATGTGCTTCTCCTCCAAAATACCTTACGAAATGGGGTTCAGATTTAGTTTTTGAATAGTACATCAGCTTTACGAGTCCGAACACAGATACAGAGTTTTGTATGTATACTTGATTAACTCGGTGCGCTTTGCTATAATGAAATTCGTAAACCACTTTGTACGAAATTAAGATACTTCGCCTGTTATTATTTTTTAGATATTATATTATTGTCCTTGATGGAAGCTTTTATGCTCACTTTTCCAGTTCATCTCGCTTTTTGACGGATGTTTTGTATTGTTACCCAAAATATTTTTTCCTTATTTGGAAAATTTAACTGTTCTCCAAACATACTGTAATTTATGTTATAAATATTTATAGCATATGTTAAGCACCGTGTTATCAGGAACTTTACTATGAAAATTGTAGAAAAATCGGTTCAGTAGTTTAGGAATCTATTGGGATCAAACACAGAAACAAACAAAAGCATTTTAATTTTTATATGTAATAGATAAATGAAAAGAATAATTCAGTTTAAAAAAACGCCGTCCTGTTATACTATGAAAAAAAAAATCAGGACAAATGTGCTAAGAGTCCATTACGTGCGCAAAATAATCCAAAAGTGATTTTTATGTGCTGTTTTCACAACACAAGTGATTCAACGTGTAGTAAAATGTATATGAAAAGCACTCAGTGTTGGAATGTTTTTCATATAAATTTTACTACTAAACACTTGTGTTGTGAAAACAGCACATTAGGCACAAATCTAATAAATTTTTTTTTTTTTATGTATACACTATGATTCTGTGTGAAACGGTAGCAAAGTTCTATCGTGAATTAAAATTTTGAATGTCAAAATGTATACTAGTCTCCAGGGCTAGTGAAATTTTATTCACCTCAACAGTGCAAAATGTTATTACCATGAGTACTTTGCTAGCGTTTCACACAACAAAAATCTACATATGTACCAATTTAAGGCATTTATTTAAAGTTTATTAAATAATTTCATATATAATTATTCATCTATGTTTAGTATTTTAGTATGTGCAAATATAAATACAATTTTATAAACCGTTTGCCTTAAATACGTTAAAAAGCCTATGCTGATATCAACGAAAGTAAACAGTATGTAAACTTTACTGTTTATTATCGTATGTAGATGTTTTCAACATGGTGTACGAATCCTTCTCGAAACAATTTTGGAAATATTACCCACAAACTTCCTCACCATTTACATTTTATTTCTTTTAGAAAATAATGTTAAACAAAAACATTTTAGATGTTTTTAAACTTATAATTTGTACTTAATATGTAATAACTTTTGTGAAAAATTGTAATTAATAATTTTTATGAAATGTTTACTTTTGCATGCCTTCCGTTCCAATTTCCGTTTACATAAAAATATCTAAAAAAAAAATAATAATAAATAAATAATAAACAATTTGTGTAACTGCTTAAACTCTCGATCTTGATGTCTACCGATTAACGTTTATACTTTGTAAGCTATAATTTAATTTTTTTAACAACAAAACAATTGTTCTCATTTTTTATGTAGATAAATTATTCATTTTTTTAGTTGTAGTTGTTTTTACATTTTCTTTAGTAACAAAAACAAAAAACACAACATTACACAAATAATTTTACTTAACTGACTTTAATTTATATTCTAATTCTCAATTTCTTTTTATAAAAAATCACAGGTGGCGCAGTGTTAATTGAAGGCGTTTTATTTCGTGCAAAATATTTGGGTTCTACGCAGTTAGTTTGCGAGGGTCAGCCCACAAAATCGACCAGAATGATGCAAGCCGAAGAGGCGGTTTCGAGAATTAAGGTGAGTGCAAATAAAATCTTATGAAAGGTTTTATTGTTTAAAAACTTTATGTTCATTTTTGCCAGAATGTACTTATAAAGTGACCTTAGTAACGCAGCTCTTCGCAGTGTTTTTATCCATTGTGTGACGTTTGGTGTCTTTTTCGGTTTGCTTACATTAGGAGCGTTCGTTTACCCCAAAATTTGCACAAATTTGTGTAAGTTTATACTGGATTTTACTGAAATGCGTTCGCTTACACAAAAATTTGCAAAAGAGAGCTTCTACTGAGAGAGTAAAGTGACAGTTGTAAGCAAAGAGTCTGCAAATTTTTACTGAACAAATTTTTACCAGTAAAAACCAGTAGAAAACAAAAACATATGTTTCATTTAAGTAAACAAACAAAAGTAAGCAAACAAAAAGCATACAATTTGTAATAAAAACATTTAAAAGAACAAAAGCGGTATGTACATCCTAAACAATTTTACTTACCACTTTGTACCTTCCCAAATGTTCCGGTAGAGCAATAAATATTAAGTTTTTTTTTTTGGCATCCATGGTAAAATTTGTGTTAATTGTTCAATATTACTTATTTTTGTTTTTGTTTACATTAATATTTTAGAGATGTAAAGCTAATGAATATATGATTACTTCTTATTGCATATTATTGAGGGTACCAAATATAAAAAATAAAATATTGATGTAGTTTCGTATGTAATTCAACTAGAAACAAAATTAAAAGTCATGTACAAAATGAACAAGTCTTAAAACTTGCACAGAAGCTCATTTAATAAATAAATTTGCTACGAATTTATAATCATTACAATGCATTTCATCAAGTACCAAAAACATTATGTACTGGGTAGTCTAAACAACACATATTTTACAACACTAAGCTTTTTAGCGATCAGCTGTTTGAATTAACCTGCAAGTTTTTGCAATTTTTCCGTTCGTTTACTTTTTTGTGCAAGAGCCATTTTTGAGAGTAAAATTTTCATATCGCCCAAAATTTACTCAACTACTGGATTTTACTGGAAAAGTAAACAAACGCACCTATTTTTTATAAAGGCATTTTGACATTTGCCGTCACAATTCTAGCAACAAAATGTCTGTTGTTTCTTCCATTGTTGTAGAACTGAGGTCACTTTATAAATACATTTATTTTTGCTTTAGAAATAATATATACCTACCTTTTTTATAATTTTTTAGTAGTCCAAATAAAATTGGCTTGATACCCGCTTATCATTGTTACTCAAATTAGATATTTTTTTATATTCATTAAGTGAATTATTTTTTATTACATTATTTAAATAATTTTATCATTCATTTTCATATTCAACTTTGCAAAAATTAAAAAAATAATTTTAACAAAATTTTTATAAAATGTCGGGAAATATTTATGTATATATGTACATATGTATGTATGTACATATTTCTCAGACAGTAAACGTTGATTTGATTGTTAAATAACTTGAAAATTTTAAGAATAGGAAATTTTCTAGTTACTTACTGCCATATTCAGGGCATTATAGCCTGACTTTGAAGAACAGATAACTAGTTCTTAGATTCAATAGGGACTAGATTAGAAGAGTGGTTTCATTGATAACTGAGGAGGCAAAGGCTGATGGGAGACTCATGCAAGAAGAATGGGTCTGGAATTCAATGACTACTGCCGAAGTTTTAATGACAAGGAAGAAGAGGAAAAAGATTTTCGTTTACTGGGTCAGTTTCCTGGAATTCAGCACATTAATGAGAGATACATGGGAAAACCGCTGTTTGCCTGTTTGGATGATTTCTCTAAGATAGAACTGAGCTTGCGTATTCTCTTCATTAGGAAGACGAATTGGTCTAATTCTGCAGTGACGCCTTTTGAGTAACTGCTCTGTAAGATGGTCATTGATCTGGGTATCACAAAGGGACCGCTGAAGGGCCGATGACTACTCAATGAACCTAACCTAACTTAACTGACTATTTCACTAAATGAGAAATAAATCTTCTCTACATTGACAACAAAAACAAATTCTATAAACTTTGTTTTTGCTGCGTTCTTTCGACATCGTGAAATTGGCAGTAAATTTATAAAGTTTACTGATCTGCAGCAAAAATACCCTTCAAATACAAATATATGGAATAAAATGATTTTTAAGCGCTAAATTCAAATCCGTTTTCAGGTTTTTTTTTCTATCGGGTTCAGATTTTTTTATGGGCTTGCATAATATTTCGGCTGGAATAAGTCGGTTACGCTCATACATTACATCATAACTGGAGAACGATTTGTTCTATTTTTATTAAAATACAAATGACTATGAAATGACGCTTTTCAATCGATTGCCCTTGTTTATGGCTTATTTTATTCTTGGTACACCTGGCTTTCCGATTAATTATTAGTATGCGAAATTTTTTTCCTTATAATTTCTTTATGAATTTTTGAATACAAAAATAGCAATTATTCTGAATGGCCATTTATTTCTGAATAACTCCGAAACTATTGAAAATAAAAAAAAACTATTCCAAATCTAACCCAGTTCTGATTAAATGTAGTAACCTAATTGCTTTATTTCGGGAACCTATTAGTCGTGCTCATAAAAAAAACTGTGCCCAAAAGAAAAAAACTGAATACGGATTTAATTTAGGCGCATTAAATTTTGTATAGTCCGCATACCTTTCTAAAGGCTCGAACATTTTTTGGTTTTTGGAGACCAGTGCTATTATCATAATAGTTAATCTTTCATTATTAGGTTTGATAAAGCACAGTTTAAATTTTTATACAGACTCGATTTGTAGCTCGATTGAAAGTCAAAAAATTAAACTTGGTTCAAGTCCAAATTAAATTTTATTACCTATACCGCAGTTCTAAAATCAGTAGCTAATGGAGTCTAAAATCAATATTGCTGAAAGTACAAATACATATCATATTGTTGGAGGCTATAAAAAAGAGTTGGCGTAAAAGCCACACACGAAAAGACATCCCAAATATATCTTTTATACTATTAGAGTTTATTCATTTCATTAAATATAATACGCATAATCTTCAAAAAAAAATTGTCGATTTTGGAATTGACTTAAACTTGTGAACAGGATAAAGTAGGGCATCATCAATGGGATAATACGGAGCTAGAATAATAGCATATAATTTGATGTTCATTTCGCACTTGGTTATAAAGAGGGTATAACTTAACATGTTCATTTTCTAACTTTTTGGAAAAAATCGACACGTAATATTCATATCTACCCGCTGTAAAAAATTCTTGCTTTAAAATTGGCTTAACAATTTTTGTTCATATGCCTTTAATGTTAAATTAAAAATGGGTTTGCTTCTATTGAAAATTTTTAAATGTTAAGTTAATTCCCTCTTTATGATCAAGTGCGATATTTACATTGGCTGATAAAGGCAATCTAGTTATTGGTTTTCAAAAATCTCGGAATTCAAGCATATAAACAACGATTTAAACCTGAAGTATCAAGGTGAGATTTTCTGAAACTCGAAGAAGAATTTAAACGTCTTTTTTTTTCGAGAAATCATGAAAAATTGGACAGTATTTTTTTGTTATAAGAAAAGTCAGATAAATTGAAAATGTATTTGGTTAAGCTATTTTATTTATTACCCCAATAAACCATAGAACGATATGATAGCGAAAACGATATTATATTTTACGGCTATTGTAATACTATGTACTATTTTTAAATCAATGCGACATCACTTTTTCTAAATATTTTCTTTCCGGTTAAATAACAAACATTTAAATAATCATCAAAAAAAAATATTTAAACTAGGGATGTAACGATACGCCTTTTTGCCGATACGATACCAATAGTCAAAATAAAATATCGCCGATATCGATACCGATAAGAATATTAAATATGAAGTCATGTTAACAAAACTCAAGTAGATTAATTTTTTTTATACAAAATTACAGTGTAATGCCCGTAATTTCTACTAACAGATATCTGGTCGTGTTCGTACCTAACAGTTATCTTTACTTATCCAGTAACACTTTTTTGTCAATTTCAACGTGAATTAACTATCGTAAATCGATGGTTTAAAATACACTACACTTTACCCCGTAGGTAAGAAATAGGTTTTAAAATACGTCACACAGTAGACATCTATACACAGCTAGATATCTATTTGTAGAAATTACGGGCATAAGAGGTTATAAATATTTAAAATTAAATAAGATTTAAGAAGAATTCATGATAAATAAGGTATATTTCGCCTTCTTCTTTAGCAGATCATAGCATAGGATGAAAAGAGACGCTCCGAAGGCGGCCAGTTCTTATAGACTTATCAGAACTTGTACCATCTGTAGGGGTGGCGTTATTTCAACACTTTCGGAATGCAGACATGTTAAGTAGCTCGATAAGTCGTTTTTTCGAAACAATTGCAGTCGATTGTCTTTGATTTATTAAAATATTCGAGCATTCTATCGAGGGTCAAAAATTGTAGATAAAGAATAGGTTTTATTATTGTCTTAAGCTTCAAATCTTTTATTTTTAGATAATTCTAAGTTAGCCGTTAAATTTTGGGGCTATTCCCCATTTTGATTCATTTGTTATATGAAACAATTTCATTATTTAATTTTGAATTAATGCTCTGCTTAATGTATTAGTTGCCTTAGTTTCTATACAAAAAATAAGCGTTGAAATTAAATTGTTTGTTCAAAAATACTCCAAAAAAATTTAAAAATATCGTCGTATCGGCAGCAAAATATTGCCGATACCGATATATCGGAAAATCTAAAGTATCGACGATATATCGGTATGGGTATTCGTTACAACCCTTATTTAAACATAGAAAATTATTTTACCACATAAAAGGCATGCGTAAAACTGTTCTGAGTGGAGAAGCAGCTCACGTTTGTTGTAATTATTTCTTAAGGACAATCAGGTCGTTCTTGTTGGTCAACTTTTCGTGCATTTTGCATTGTCATCTCGCATTGGTTAATGGCGTGTTGTCGTATTACTGTGCCGAGTTACAGGTTTGTCACCAATCGTCCATAACCTCAATGTTTTAACGTGTTTGTCTGGTTGAAACCCAATATTAACTCAACGTGACTGGTGGAGAACCATATAAAACTTAGTCGTTTACTGCTGAAGACCAAAAATACTCTGCAGCGGATTTTGGTAGCTCACGGCTTCCTATACGAAGGCTTAAGTCGAACGAGGACTTGTGGTTGAGGCTCCAAAAATTCGTGTGATACCCTGGCAATATGATATCGTTACAATATTTCTAGGTTTACTGGGACAGTACAAATACAGAACAGTATCCTGAAGCTTTTAACGAAGTATCCTGAAGCTTTTAACGCTTTTAACGCATTGAAAAAATTAATTTGTTCGCGAAGATCATAGAGCACTTCGTCCATTTTACGAAGCTCATTTCCGGTTAAATAACATCGCCAATAAGCAAAATTGGCATTTTTAGAGCGAAGACGATCTTTGAGCCGTTAACGAATCACCATTACATCCATTAAAATTGACTGAATGGTGCGGTTTACGCGCTGTTTCGAAAGGAGCAAAGAGCTGTCGCTACGGTGAATGCCGAGCCCAATCCTGACCGAACTTTTGTTTCGAAATTTAATCAGGAAATCTCAACGACATTTGGTTCCAACAAGTTGGCGCAACTTACTATACAGCCTGCTAAACAATCGCTTTATTCCAAAATCATTTTGGTGACAAGTTTCCAGAAGTGGTCTGTTTATTATCACTCTCGTTTATGCGATTTTACGTTTCTGCATTACTTATTATGGCACTATGTTCATTCATTGGTTAACGCCGACAAAACAGCAATTTTTGAATCATTGGAGGCCAATATTCAAGCACCATTTACGCCATACGGCCAGATTTATTGAAAAAAGTAGTCAACATTTAGACTGAACGAATGGAGCATGTCGATAAGAGCTGTTCTGTAATTAAATATTAAAAATTTTGGTAAACAATATGGATCGCTTCTAATATAATTTGATATGCTGATTTAGGTTGCCACAAAATATTTTTGGACCTAATTAAATCTAAATACCTAAAAAACAAGATTGTGTTGGGCATAAAAAAATCTATTCCGGAAAGAACTTTGTATTTGGGCTATGTAAAATTATGAACAGCCTCTCGCGATTTTGAATAGGCTTGGGCCTTTTTACAATAAACACATAGTATGTATGTGCCAAGTGTGATCAAATTATTTCCGAAATTGCGTTCTGTAGGTTGCACACAAGGTTAACAAGGTTAATCAAACAGCCGTACGAAAGGACGGACCTCGCTGGATCGATTCTGAAATTGATTCTGAGTAAATCGGTATACTACAGAGTGCGTCTAGAATCTGTATTCAAATGTGTTACACACATATGAACAAACACATAATATCCTCTCAACATGTATGTAGTAACATATTTTTTTAGAAATACATACATATCGGTAGAATCCCCTATTTTAGTCTAACGATGCGTAGAAGCTTTTAAGGAGCCACCGCAAAAATAATATCTTAAAGTTTATTTATTGAAGTTTTAAAATTAAAGGTTTGTGTTGTTAACTCCTGCTTAAGGCGTATTAAACCAAATTGGCTTACACCGGTCAAAATAGATGGTAGTCAGAAGAGAAAACTCCTGGGCTATAAGTTGATGAGATAAAACTTCTCATATTCTGTTTTATTTCAAACGCTAAAGAAGCGTTTGTGGTAGCTAGGTTTACTGCTTTCAGTAAATATGTACAAAGTCATTTGAAGGTTTTTCCCCAGTGTTGTATATTCTTTTTTTAAATCGTTTTATTTAGGGCAGCTTCGTAAAAGTTAATAAAGTCGAATTGCAGTTTTAAAACTGTTAGTATTGATACAAAACTTATTTTATTCACATTAAAACACCTCGTCATTCAACTTTAATGCAATAGTATCAAAAATAACGGTTTTACAACCAATTTTACGTATTGATTCATTCAGTTTCTAATCAGTCATATTGAAAATAAAATTTCCCTCAAAATGTTTTCCCTTTTTCCTAAAAACTCTATGGTAAACAGCAAATTTTCATGGGAAGAACTGTTCACTTTTTATTCACGATAGGCCTTAATTATGTTTTGACATTCTCCTTTAAAGTTGCTAAAAGGCGACTTATTACAAACAAATCGAAATTTTTACCATACCTGACTAAATTTTGCCTAAATAACTTTCGTTCTAATTGAAAAACCGCTGTGAACAAAAGCCTTAATCATAGATTTCATTTACATACCTACAAGTTCTTTAAGCTACAAATTCATGTAAGTCACTGTAAAATTCTGGTGTCTCGGCCAAATTTAGTGAAAATAAGTTCTTTCTTTAAAATTTGCCCGCCTGTGACTTCGACACAGATCTTTATTATTTTAAGAAACTTCGTTACACTTTACAAATTTTCTGGAAATTTATGTTACAACGCCAAAAAAATAAGGCCCTAATCATGTAAAACGCAGCGAAACGCCAAAGAAAATTGAAGAAATCTGAAGAAAGCAACAACAAAATTACAAAATATTTATGACATTGTTTGTGCTTTCAATGTTATTCTGTGGCGTTGCGCTGCGTTTTACATGATTAGGGCCTTAATAACGTTTTTGCCCAAAAAATAAAATTTCCCGCATATGAAAAATTAAAAAAAAATCCATTTATAAACAAAACTGTGAAAATCTTAACTTGTTTATAATGTGGATTATGTTTTTCTTAGTTTACGAAAATATTTAAAATTGTTGAAATTTTAAAATTAATTAAAACATTCAATTAAATTAATCCTAAATTTGATTAATTGCATTAAAAAAAAACAAAGAAGTAATTTAAATAATATTAACCACCTTTATAATTATTTTGTATCTTTTATGTATATGTTAATTGAAATCATGGATCTAAAACTTTGGTCTACTTTTATAAAACATCTTCCAAATAGGCACTGGTAAGTAAAAAAAAATAAAAAAAATGCATAAAATCAGCATTAATCGTTTTAAGTTAAAATCACTCAGCATATGCTTAGAAATTGTTTTGTTGTATTTAAACACTTTTTTATTACGTTAAACATTTAAACAATTATTTATGTAATAGAATAATTTATATGCTTTGAGATTATTCAAATAAAAATACTTGAAATTTTTTTTAGGCTCCCGATGGTGATGTACAACCCAGTACCGAAGTGGATTTATTTATATCAACTGAAAAAATAATGGTTTTAAATACCGATTTAAAAGAAATCATGATGGATCATGCGCTACGTACTATTTCTTATATAGCCGATATTGGTGATTTAGTAGTGTTAATGGCTCGTCGTCGTTTTGTGCCTCAGGATATTGATGATGCCCCTAAACCTAACCGAACGCCGAAGATGATTTGCCATGTTTTCGAAAGTGATGAAGCACAATTTATAGCCCAATCTATTGGTCAAGCTTTTCAAGTGGCCTATATGGAATTCCTTAAAGCAAACGGTATTGAAGATCATCGTTTCGTTAAAGAAATGGACTATCAAGAGGTGTTAAACAGTCAGGAAATTTTCGGCGATGAATTGGAAATTTTTGCTAAGAAAGAACTCCAGAAAGAGGTGGTGGTGCCCAAGGCTAAAGGTGAAATATTGGGTGTAGTAATTGTAGAATCTGGTTGGGGTTCTATGTTACCTACTGTGGTCATAGCAAATCTGATGTCTACTGGTGCGGCAGCTAGATGTGGACAACTTAATATAGGCGATCAATTAATAGCCATTAATGGCTTGAGTTTAGTCGGCTTACCACTCTCAACGTGTCAGAACTACATAAAAAATACTAAAAATCAAACTGTTGTAAAATTCACAGTTGTACCTTGTCCACCGGTGGTAGAGGTGAAAATAAAAAGACCCGAAACTAAATATCAGCTGGGTTTTAGTGTACAAAATGGAGTGGTAAGTGTCTTAGATAAGATCTTTAATAAACTGTTAATTAATATTGATTTGTATTTTCAGATTTGTAGTTTACTTCGTGGTGGTATTGCCGAACGTGGTGGTGTACGTGTAGGCCATCGAATTATAGAAATTAATAATCAAAGTGTAGTGGCTGTACCTCACGAAAAAATTGTTAATCTTTTAGCAACATCTGTTGGTGAGGTAAGAGAGAATGTAAATTTTATTTAAATTATTGATGGATCATTAATCGGTTAATCAAAATTTTATTAATCGGGCTGTTGATTAATCAATATTTCGGGTAATCAAAATTTGTTTTAAGAATGAGAATCTTGATTTACGGCCTGTTTTTATAAGTTAAAATTTATGATCGTTCGTAAAAAAAACAAACAACATCTGATTTAGGTTTTCATAAAATTTAAAAGCATTTTCGGTGAGTGGCAAAAAAAAGCTTTACTGCCTGTTATGCAAAATAAAATACAAATTTTCGTTTAGAAATTTACAGCCAGTTTTTGTAAAACACGAGTGTTCTTGTTCTCACTTGAAGTTTTCGTATAAAAACGAAAACGTTTAAAATTTGGTTTTTAAAAAATATTTATTATAAAAATATTTCGTCTATTCATGTTTGACATGTGTAAATAGACCTTTTTTCTATCGTTTAATAATATTATTGCCAATGCGTTTATTTTCGTACCTTTTCATGCGTTTTCCATTTAAATATTTTGTGTTCAAGGTTAACCCTGGCTTTTGTTTACAAAAATTAATTATAAATTTAAAAAACAAAAACTACTATAAAAAATGTTAGTAAATTGGTATAAACTAAAAATGTTGAATTAAAGTGTTTTCAAAAATTGCAATATATAAAGAAAATCTTTTGCTGCACATCAACATATAGAAATGTTGAAGGTATTTGCGTGATAGCACTAATTTACTGAAACCAGTGTTTAAAAATGCTTGACTATTTTTAATGTTTTTGTAATTGCTTAACTTAACTTAAGAAAAAGAACACAGTAAAAGCAAAAAGCAAAAGCAAACGCAGAAAAAGTGAGAGTAAGACCCCTTTCAGACAAGCAAAGTTTACTTTGCAAAGTCTTGAGCTTATAGAAGAGAAGGGAAAAGAGTATAGCGGGGGAGTACATACTTTGCTGTACTCGCAAAGTCGTTTTGTTTTTCGTTCGTAGATTATACCTGAAGTTGGCTGCAACTTTATATTTTTATTCAGCGTTACCAGAATCTTTGGAATAAAAATTGTCATATGGCGAAAGAAATCATATTTTGAAGAGGAAAATCTTAAATTTTTTTTTCTTAATTTAAATTTTTTAAAACAAGGGCAAAATAGTAAGATTAATTTTTTATAAAAACATACTTCTTATTATTTAAATTGAAATACATAAAAACATAATTCGTCAGTATATGAAACTTTATAAAATTACATTTTTCTTTTCACAAATATTTTTTTTATCAATATTCTAAAGGTACGTTCAGACTGATGAAATATTTGAAAGCAAACATCAAATATTTCATTAACATAGTCTGAACACAAAATATTTTTGAGTATCAAATAAAATAACAGCTGATTTTGAGCAAATAAAAGTATTTGCCGGCAAACAAATATTTGTCCAATGTGAACATAGTGTGAACACAAAAAATCAAATATTTTAGTAATTTTTGAGAAAACATTTATTTGATATTAAAAAAAAATTGTAAGAGCAAACAACGACAAATAATTTTAGCCATGTTCCGGATAGAAGCAATTTTTCCTGTAAGTTTTCGGATTCTTTACAATTTTAAAGATTTTTTATAATTATTAGACTTTGCTATCGTGCCGCTATTAGCAAATTTTTGCGATTTTCCGCTAATTTAACAATTTTTACCGAGTTTTTGCCATTCCTTAAAGTTTTAGGCACCTTTAATAAATTTTATGGCTTGTTTGAAATATCTAAATTTTTCGCTATTTTTGCAACATTTTTTTTGTCTTTTTCTTGACATTTTGTTTTTTAACCGATTTAGCGACTTCAAATATATTTTGGGGTTTGTTTCCAACTTTGCAATTTTCGCAAATTTTAGCCATGTTCCCATTACCCAGTGGCTTCTATTTTTTTTCTTTTACATTCTCCTGTTCTAACACTATAAAAGATGCTGCTCCACAGAATGAAAAAAATAAATTAGCTTTTGCGCTCATTTTTACTATTTGTGAAATATCAGAACAAATATTTTCGTTAAATATTTCATTAGTCTTAACGTACCTTAAGAAGTAAATAATTCTTACGTACATCGGAAATAGGCAGTTAAGGTACGTTCAGACTAATGAAATATTTGACGAAAATATTTGTTTTGATATTTGCTTCAAACTGTGTGAAACAAAAAAATATTTTGTTTAATGTTCAAACTAAGCTCAAATATTTGACAATTTTTGTTTGATGAAACAGTTGGCAAACAGTGTTAAATAAAATAAATGAATTCATGTTTGCATTGCGTTCAGACTAAAAGAAATATTTGCATCAAATAATTATTTAACGAAAGTGTTCAAAAATAAAAATATATTTCTCAAATAGTAAAAATGAGCGCAAAAGCTAATTTTTTTATTTTATTCTGTGGATCAGCATCTTTTATAGTGTTAGAACAGGAGAATGTTAAAGATAAAAAAACTGGAAGACAATGGGTAACTGGAACATGGCTAAAATTTGCGAATAATTGCAAACTTGGAAACAATCCCTTAAATATATTTGAAGTCGCTAAATCAGTTAAAAAACAAAATGTAGAGAAAAAAAATTTTTGCAAAAATTGCGAAAATTCGCGAATAATTTAAATATTTAAAACAAGCCATAAAATTTATTAAAAGTGTCTAAAACTATAAGGAATGGCAAAAATTCTATAAAAATTGCTAAATTAGCGGTAATTCGCAAAAATTTGCTAATAGCGGCACAATAGCAAAGTCTAATAATTATAAAAAATCTTTAAAATTGTAAAGAATCCGAAAACTTACAGTAAAAATTGCTTCTATCTGGAATATGGCCAAAATTATTTGTCGTTGTTTGCTCTTACAATTTTTTTTTAATATCAAATAAATGTTTTCTCAAAAATTACTAAAATATTTGATTTTTTGTGTTCACACTATGTTCACATTGGACAAATATTTGTTTGCCGGCAAATACTTTTATTTGCTCAAAATCAGCTGTTATTTTATTTGATACTCAAAAATATTTTGTGTTCAGACTACGTTTATGAAATATTTGATGTTTGCTTTCAAATATTTCATCAGTCTGAACGTACCTTTACAAATACATTTAAAACAAAAACAAAGTTTTTAGAATTTGTTTTTGTTTTAAATGTAGTTGTTCGAAAGAAGGAATTCTTTCGCACATTGGAAATAGGTTATAATATGCCTTTTTTAATATTTTTATGTCCAGAAATAATGATGCAATTTTGTGTATTCTAGATACTGGGTACAAAAGTGTGCAGCACCAACACACATCAAGCTGATGCAAAACTTCATTGTTTTAAAAATTGACTGTTTAAGTAATCGTGTATTTTCTATAAGCAAAATTAAAGTAAAAATCAGAATTTCTAAAAATAAAAAATCATCATTTGAGAAAAAAATCTTTAATCATATTTTTGTTTGAAAAAATAAAAAAAAATATGATAAAATCATCATTCTGGCAACGCTGTTTATATATTATATTCAAACAAGAGAAAACAAAAATTTGTCAAATTAAACTTTGTGTGTCTGAGCACCAAACAAAGTTTAAAAGAGAATTCAACAGACTTTGTCAAAGTAAACTTTGCCTGTCTGAAAGGGGTCTAACACTATGGCTGAATTTAAATTGAGCTATTATACATCAACAAACTAAAGCATACTTTATGGGTTAAGAATAATCTGAACACTATTATGTTATACAATTATGTATAACAATTATAACATTACATTTGTACTAGAAAATTCTGTACAGTGATTTTTTAAATTAGAAATATGCATAACTAATACAATAACAATTTAAACTAATAAAATTACTAGCAAAAACAAAATAACTAATAAATACAAAATAACTAATAAATGAAACTTATTCTTAAGTAAAGTTACTTTCGTAACAATACATATGTATTTATGTAATTACTAGCATTTAACAAGCTACTTTGTAAGCAGGTCCTTTTCTTTCATGAACATACATATTTGTATGTCACAGGTTATGGTTCTACTTCTAACATCTTTTTATCTTATGGATCGATAATCACTCAGAACCTTGTAGCTTAATTTTGTGTCTCTTTCTGTTAATTATTTAGGGGTCTTTCAGTAAATATCCTTTTTATTTTCCATTTTTTTTTTAACGAATGCGTTTTCCTAATCGTCTTTTTTTGGCCTTTGTTTTCATTTATTACGAAGATGTTCATTTTATAAGAACTAAAAATATGTATAAAAAAATTAAATCCTTTTTTTGTCACTCACCGAAAATGTGTTTTTTCCGAACGAAAAAATATTTTCATTTTCTAAAAACAGGCTGTTATATTGAAAACAAAAACAAATTTGAGTTATTAAATTGTTGTTTCAATATAAATTTCTAAACGAAAATTTTTATTTTTGTTTCTTATAAAATGAACATCTTCGTAATAAATTAAAAAAAACCTCAAAAGAAAACGATAAGTAAAAGGCATTCGTTTAAAAAACAAATAAAAAAAATTGTAAAATAACTGGGATATTTTAAAGAAAGAAATCCAACAATTTAATACTATTATAAAGTCGTTTTTTTTTATTCAAAAATCCTTAAATTGGACAAATAAAAAATAGGCAAAATAAAACTATTGTGAATAAAATAACGTAGTCTGCTAATCACAAAATAATTTGTGGTTGACTGTTGACTGACGTAAATTAGCGGCCACGTTATTGAGCAAGCGAAACTTTGAGCAAAACTGTCACTCATGTTCGAAAGTGTGTACCTCGCTTAAGTTAGTATTTTTTAATAGAATTCTTATTTTCAAGAGTAGAACCCAGATCATTAAAATAATTTGTAGCAAATTTTAAAGGACAAACAAAATTTTTTTAAATACTAATAGAAAATTCTGTTAATTTGATTGGAAATTTTAAAACATTTTTTTGTTTAATTTGAAATTTTTAAAATTAAAATGCAAAATGCTTAAAATATTATTAGAGACTTTTAAATGATAAGTCCTCGTCCATATTATGAAACATTTGCAGCAAAAAATGTCCAAATTTTTTTTTAACTGCATTCGTATCCACACAATGACACTTTTGTTTGTTCTTCTTCTTCCTTTCCATAACAAACTCACAAAAACCTGTACGTAAAGTACGCTTTTCCATATATCTTTCTCTTTTCACTATCAAACTCAAACGTTTCGCAGCAAATGTTTCAGAATTTGAACGGCGACTAAGAAATTTTAAAAGAGGAAAAGAAATGGCATTCTCATTTCCCTTTTCTCCTAAAAGCTCAAGACTTGACGGCTAAAACTTGAACACTAAGGCCGGGTTTTTGAGATGGGGATTAAGTTTAAACTTGGTATAACGTTGTCTCAAAATCGGATTTTTACGGGGAAATGTGACTTTTTTTAATATTATTTCGTTAAAGGCCAAAATTTAAAGCAAAACTAAGCAGTTCCGTCAAAATTTTGTATGCAAACTTGGTAATGGCGGTACAAATCTATTTTTACATTAACTAAGCCTAGTTTAACTAAGATCTCAAAAACCCAACCTAAGTGAAATGTGTTGAATTAGACTTGAAAAGATTGAAGTGTGGTAACTTTTTTTATTTGTTAAAGCAATTAAATTAAAAATTACCTACTTGGATTAAAAAACTTAAAGAAAATTGTTTGGAAACTTTTGTTTAGGAAACAACAATAAAATAAAAATACATTTAACTGAAATTGGGAGTTATGGTCCAATTTTTAAAATGTAAATGAACGATTCTGAATTAAGAAAATTTTTGAATACACAAAATACTTTGATGTTTCAAAATTAATAGTTTATCCTCATATTTATAAAAATTATTTTTCATTTAAAAAAAAGGTTTATTGAACAAATTTTCAGAATCAAAAATACTTTTTATGAATTTGGGGATTACACTTTTAAAAAAAATTCGGTAATTGATTAAAATAATATATTCAAATTTACATCTTTTATGTAACATCTTATTTAATTTGTAAAATTTAAATTATATTATCGAACTGAAAGCAAAAATCAGTCGTTCGGGTCTCTGATTTACCAAATCGAACATAAACTTTTACAGGTGCTCACGATAACAAACCTCTACTAACCACAAATTTAACAACAACCGAGTTGGTGTAAACTCATCTTTTAAAAACACTTTTTCAAACAAATTTTAACTTAATAGATAAATTCTATATAAATCTATAAAGATTTGTATTTTCGAATACTAAATTCTTAATGTTCTTTAAAAAAATTAAATTTTGTTTACCTTTTTTAAAATATTTCTATTGTGAATTTTCAGATATTAATGAAAACAATGCCTACATCTATGTTCCGCCTGTTAACCGGCCAGGAGAATCCAATCTATATATAAACAAAATTTATATTTAGAAAACTGTGAAGTCCACAAAGAAGTCAACAGAAGTTTATGAGAAAGTAAATACTGCAGTCTTTAAAATATTAAAGGTACATATTAATACATATTCTCTAGTATAAATAGACATATACTCGTAAACTAATAACATATTTACATACTTAATATTTAATTGTAAATCTTGGTCATATACTAATACATATATAAAACACTAACATTTACATTCATATATTTACATATATATAAAAACATACTAACAAACCATATGTATAAATTGTTAACTAAATAATTGAATTAAGAAATTAATTCGAAAATTGATTAGTATTAAAACTTTCTAACAAAATTTAACAAATTATGTTAACAACTCTTTTTTTTTAATATAGACGTCCATAAATAGAGCTAAAAATTTTCAAAAGAAAAACAAAAAAAAAATGCTTCAGAAGTATTTCAAAAAGAAAATTATATAAAACCACTAGTTCCAATAAAAAAAAAATATAAAAATAAAACTCCATTTAAAACTAAAAATTTACTATAATTGATAAACAAACACTCGCTTTATTTCTGTTCTTATTTTTTATAAGAAAATAAATTAAAAACATATATAAAAAACTTAAATTTAAATAAAAAGAAAAGAAAAAACAAAGAAATTTAAAAACAATGATGACCTTTTTGAATGGAAAATTTTAGCGTCCTTGAAAATAAAGATACATAATTACATAAAAAATACATATAAAATGTGTAGCTTAGTTATTATTTTATAGTTTAAAAGCAAAATATATTTATTACCAAAACATTCCTCCTGCTCCAAATCTAAACTATCCCCTAAAAAGTTAAATGTATAATTTTTTTTTTATGTATTTAAAGTGATTTATTTAACTTAAAAAGATACGAAGACTAGCAAACGTTAATATGTATCCTTTAAAAAAGAACCCACAAAAAATTATGATTATTAGTTATATGTATTAGTGATGTTACGAAAATTCGTATTCGAAATGACGAATATTCGTCTATGTTAAGACATTCGTATTCGAAAAATTCAAGCGAATATTACACGAATATTTTGGGAACACGTTTCATATGAAGAAAAAACTACAAAAGTGTTAAAATACATATAATGAAACAAAAAATATTGCTGAATCCAAATCTGGCCTTGGTTTTTTTTTTCTATCAGCTCGATTTTTCGATGTTCTCCATATTCAGTTAAAAAAAATTGAAAATTCGTCAACAATATTATCTTGAAGCCGTTCTTACATCGGTTTTGAATTTGCCCAGTAGTTTCAGAGATATCAATGATGTTTAAAAAAAAAAATTGTTCTTTAAAAATTCATTAAAAAAAATAAAAATGCGACAAAAATCACAGCTTTGCTCTAAAAACAATTAGTTTAATATATTTCGAGTGAAGTGTGCTTTATTTATTGAATTCAGAAAAATCGCGATTTCCAGACAAAAAAAAATTTTAATGTGTGTGTGTTTGCTGCTTTTCTATTTATGGACGTTTTTTCCTTCACTTAAAAACAATCACTTAATTGTGAATAAAAGTGAAACGCGTTTATCGATTTTTATGATATATATATATAATTTTGTTCATAGGTTATGTGACTTTATGTCAAAGTAATAAGACTCTAACTTTTTCGCTCTTTTGATTTTTCATGATTTATAAGAAAACAAAAAAAAATTATTATTTTAAACGTAAACAACCATTACTCAGTCATTTTTTTTTTTTTTTTTTTTGTGATTGTAAAAATTTTACTGAACTAGCTATTTACTAGCTTAACATCTTAAACAAAAAAGGAAATTTTTGAAAATCGCTTATGGAGAGTAAAGTTATGATAAAAAAGTCAAAAATACGATTAGTACCTGTAACTTTAAAATGCGAGCTGATAGAGAAAAACGGAGATTAAATTTGAAATCAGAAACCTCAAATTAGTGAAAAAAATTGCATCAAACTTACAATCAACACAAAAAAAAAGTTGAATTATGTTCCCTTGTGTAATGCAATTATAAAAATTTAAAAATGATCAATAGTGGTATTCAGGTGCGAAGTTGATAATTTCAAATTCAGTAATCGGAATGTCATAGTAATAATAAATACATTTAGTAGCGAGCCAGTTTTTTTGGAATGGGAGATTTTCTTTTAATCAAATTTTAAATGAAATAGCGGGAGGCGCTTTATTTCAAATATGTATATTCGCATTCGGCGAATATTGGCGCAAATATTCGCGTTCGCGAATATTAAAACTTTATATTCGTAATATCACTAATATGTATATCTACTAAAAACTTTGAATAACTACTACTTGCAACATATACATATTTGTGCAATTGTAACGTTTTAAGTTAAATCTTTTGGATATGTATGTATGTATTTTACTAATATGTTATGCCCCGGTAGGCTAGTTGGTAGTAAGCTAGTCTATAAGCGCCGGGGTTGCGGTTTCGATTCCCGCCAGAGACTCTGGTTTCTTTCCTGCAGACAAGCGTAGAGCTTCGCGGGATTAGCATAGGAAGATCAAAAAAAATTATAATGATAAATCCGACATTATTATTATATTTCGACTATACTAACAAATTTCTTTTGAAACTGATCTTTGCAATGATATAAAAGTTTTAAGATCTTCTATATAATAAAAATATGGTATTTGATTTAATTGACAATTAAAGTTTGCTACAACATAAAGATTTATATTGCAAACACTTAACAAATGACTCAATTAAGATTCCAAGGTTGACTAATGGCCAATTTCACCAAACTATTTAAATATTCGAATCACGTGATTTCAAATCACATGTGCCTTTAAAAATCACACGTGTGATATTTTTGTGTTCCGTTTTTCGTGTATTTCGGTGTGATTTTCAATTGCCCAGGACACACCGAGAAACAAAAGCGAAATGATTTTCAGAACCCCACAAAATCACACGTGTGATTTTAAAAATCATTTGATTTGAAATCACGTGATTTTCAGAACAGGCCTGTATGTTTAAAATTCGTTTTTCATGTAAAAAAAAATTTAATTATATGAAAAACTACATACATACATACATATGTATGTATCGTTAGCTAAAATGCAAAAATAATAAACAAAAATATAATCTTACAGGAGAAGCAAAAAACTTTGTAAAATGAAAAGTTTTCTGAAAACATTTTTAACGAAGTTTTTTCTAATTTCACTTTAAGCACAAACGATAAATTTATTTTTAAACCAAAAAAATTTTTTTTAAATTATTTGATGAAACACAAAAATACGTATCTACAACAAATAATTTTAGCCATATAGTTGAAATATTTTATAAAATGTAAAATGTCTATTTCGGCTTAAAGAAGGTATACGAGTTAATAATTTATTATAATGAAATTTATTAAAATAACGTTTAAGATCAGGATTTGAAATTAAAGGTTTTCCATTTTCAATTTGAGTTTGTTATACATTAAAAGCTTATTTGACAAATTTTCATGCAATATTTGACAAATAAGCATTTAATAAACCTAAAACATTTTTTATGAATAAGGCAGATAATATATAATATAATTTTCATAAGAAATTTCAGTTATATATTTTTATTAAATTTTTTTGTTAATATGAATTATATTATATATGTGCATATAAATGCTTTTCAAAATTATTTTTGAAATGTAATATTGTCATAAAAATAATGACAAATGAGATCCTGTAGATGTTGCCATTTTTTAAATGAAATTTTGATTCTCTGCTCATGTTATTAGGAACGTGAAACAAGTGTGAATCTATTTCCAATTCTTTGTGGAAGCCAAAGTACGAATCATATTGACAGTGGGATCTCCGGGCTTTTTACCTTAAATCAAATAAAAAGTTGTATTTATAATTTTGTTAGAACAATTTGATGGATTGAAAAATTTTTAGGGTGATCGTTACCTGGTCTAATGGAATCATATCGCTTAGGAATAGACTCATAATTGAGAAAGTTATTATGATTTATATGATGCAATGTGAAAGGTTTAGGGCTTCTCCGAGCAGCTTTTAATTGTTCAACAAGTTGGAATGGTAAATTAAACTGTTTATTTTTAATTTTCATTTCAATCAAAGAGTGGGTTGAATCACACTCCATTTGAGTGTGACCAACTACAAAGTATTTGTGCAATATTGTGATGTTTTTTTACGCATAAAAAATGTAAAGCGTTAGACAGAAACACATTTCTATTTTGGTAAAAACAACCATCAGAATAGATAATAATGTGGTGTATGTCAGGGGATTTAACAACAGCATTTCTTAAATCATTTACGATAATTGTTGCAAATGTCGATGATACCAGATTTCCTTATGTTTCATCCCAAACATAATTATCGGAGTCATGATTTATAGCATTATAAATTGTGAAATTATGAACTTGTAATTTCATTTTATAATAAGCGGAGTTGGCTTTCGATTGCGGTATAAGTAAGCTTCACTGCTTGCATATCCATACAAAGTAGTACCCTCGACCCAGATTTAGCATTTTCAATATCGTTTTCTTTCTTGATTATCATAAGTTCTATTTCTTTCTGTGATTTTCAAAGTTATCCTGTGAGATATTTTTCGATTTGTATGACAAACAAATGTCGCATTGATCGTTTCGTGGTTTGAAAGTGGAGTAATTACAAGTTTTTATTAACTTGATGAAATTTAGAAAATAGACTGACACAATATCATTATCTTCGTGGTATTTGCATGCCTCGGTATAGAGATCATATATTTGTGTATAAGATTTGAAGTCTACCTGGAAATATAATTTGGCTGTATATTGTCGACGATAATGTGATTCCAATTTCGGAACGTCTTCCAACCATTTTCATAGAAAGCTAAGCCTTTTAATATATAATTGTCCTTGGGTTGTTTCTCTCTTTGCTTAAGCTTTAAGAGTCTGTTGCTTTCCAGGATTCATTTGAGTGAAATGTCCATCTGACCATTTTTTCAGATATTCCTAACGTTGATAAAAACTTTTTGCCCACACTTCATTACGATTTGTATTGTGCTTCAGAAAATAGTATTGTGTATTTGAATGTCCACTAAAGTACGCTGTTTTTTTGAGTACTAAATCAGGTTTGTTACATAAAGTATTTTTCGGTCCCACGTCATCTTCCAGAACATTTCAAAAATTTCCTTACGTAAGTCTTTCGAAAAATAGGAGCAGTGTCGCAATGCACTTTTTTCGTCGTTTTGCATTTATCAAATAAACACACTTGTAGCTACGTCCCTTTGTTTTCTGTTAATAAAAGCGTCATTTTTGATGGCAGAAGTGTAAAATTTTGCCAAGATATGTAGTTTAATAGCTTTCACAATAATCAATGAAAAACTCGACTTTGAAATTTTTGCATTTTAGCTAACGGTATGTACATATATTTAAATATGAATTGATATTTAAAAAGAATTAGTGAAATTGGCTATAAGTGCTTCAAAGTTCCATTTTGAGATTGTGAAAAGATCTCCTTAATTGGGAATTATGGACTTTTTTCAACCTTAAGGAAATTAGAGTGTCCTAACGAGTTTCTGAACCAATTTTTAAAATTCTTGATTCTTTTTTATTTACACATCCGTTATTCGGATATTTATGGTTATACAATTCTACGTATATATTTAAAGGGTGGCCCAAACAAAACGCACGATGTTAATTGTAAATAATAAAAAAAACTAGAAGGATGTATGACAACTATGTATGTGTGAAACAAAATATCGGTCAAATGGCTGCCACGGCTTCGGTGGCATACCTCTATCAACGACTCTGAGACATAATTGCAGTTCAATGTCGTTAATGTGCAGAATTACCTCATCCTTTAGCTCTTGAATTGTTTTTGGCTTATTGACCTTCACTTTTTCTTTTAAATAATAACCGATTAACATCGCCACGACATAAGACTACACGGCATTTGAATTTCTCGCGCAAAAGAGCCATTGTTTCGATGGCTGTGGGGTACGTGTCATCATCCTGCTGGAACCAACACATCGTACAGGTCCCTATCTTCAATTTCTGGCCCAGGAAGTCCGTTATCATCTCGCGATAGCGAACACCATTCAAGGTAAATATTGGGCCGACTTCATTTTCGAAAAAGTATGCCCCGATGACGCCGCCAGCCCATAAACCGCACCAAACAGTCACTCCTTGTGGATGCTTCGGCTTTTCAACAAGCACTCGTGGATTCTTTTTAACGTTTTTGATTTTAACGCCCATTTTCGTAAAAGGCTTCAACAAAATTGTGTGGTTGAAATTGTCAAACACTGAAACAAAAAAATGTCAAAATAAGTTGTGCAAAAAACTTGACGTTAAGGTTTGACTCACAATTAACATAATGCATTATGGTTGAAACGCCCTTTACATATACGCAAAAATGTAAAATTTGATGTAATGTAAAAATTGTCAGCTCTCTATTCCTAGCGGCGCACAGTGTCGTGATTTCATATAACGAGTTGCCATAAACTCAATTCAAGAATTAAAAAAAATCGCATTTTCATTTGGGCTGACACTAAAAAAAACTAAAAATTATTAAAAATGGCGCAAGTAAGCGCAGCTTAATTTTTATTTGTGTAACCATACATACTTTTTGCTATAAAATAAATGAAATATATACATGTACTAATTGACATTTTTGTCTTCACTATTTAATTTCTACTTATCCCAACAAATCTTGTTTCGTTTATTTCATCTTATTCTTTGAATGGTAGATCTAGTACAAGTTTTGTTTATTTGTCAATTTAATTCAATTATGTTACCCTAAGAAGTACATGCTCATTTTTAATCCTTTTTTTATATACATAAAATAGCTGTTATTTCAAATGACAACTTTAAAGAGCCATATACATATTTGGAAAAAAATTTTTTTTTTTGTTTTTTTTTTTATTCCTACACTAAATCCCGCGAAGCTTTTTGCTTGTCTGCAGGAGACCAGAGTCTCTGGCGAGAATCGAACCCGCAACCCCGGTACTGATAGGCTAGCTCACTACCAGCTAGCCTATCAGTAAAAGTGTCTTTTATTAAATAGCATTAGCCATGTTTTTAATTTCCAAAATGCGATTTAACTATTAATGGCCACGCTCAAAACACTGTGCGGCGTGTGTGAGTGTATTTTCATCGCAGTATCCTGTCCAGCCTTGGATGTTTTCTACCATTATGTTTTTCTTCTACCTCTACCATGCCTTTCTTTAATGACATCTTTAAGAATTTTGTATTAATTGTTTCTCAATTTGCGTTCTAGGTATGAAATTTTCCTCTTTATTATTGTTGATATTGGTTGCCGATTGATATTTATCCTTCTTAGTACTTCTTTATTGGTGAGTCTAGTAGTCCATGGCATTTGAAGGCTGAATATCCGCTTTTTTTTCTTGCGACCGGATAAGCTAACAGCCAGCATTGTCGTATCGTCTGCATATCTTATATTGTTCATGAGTTTTTCATTTACTTGTATCCCTTTATTTTCCCTTTCAAGTGTATCTTGGAATAAAAATGGTAATACTATGGAAATATTATGCACCACTGTATGACTCCTCTTAAGATGGCAATTTTCTTAGTTTCTTCACTACCGACATCAACTCTTGCCGACCGAATCCAATACAGATTTTTAATGTAGCGTGCTTCGTTCTAACGAATCCCAATAAAAGTTAGAATTTCTATTAGTTAGTCATGTTTGACGGCGTGGAAATCTTTCTCGTAATCGACAAAGCCTATGAAAACACCTTATGAGGCATATGGGTTCTTGATTGCAATTCAAAGTTTCTTTATACTTATAAATAATGGAACACTTTTTATACGGCTAATAAAATCCTTCCTTTTGCTAACGCTAAGTTGTAAATAGGGTCTTAATGATATATTTACAGGTAAAATAAAGTAAATACATTAAAATTAAAAATTACTGGAAGCCAAATATTTGTGCAATAAACAAACTTTCCGAAAACGTTTTTTAACGCTTAAAAAAAGTGTATGTATATGCACATATCGCCTTGATAAAACTTGCTCATTGCTGGTCCAACTTAAGTGTACATCTTATTTTTTTCGGGAAACGTTCACGTTTTCATTCCCGACGGATTCCGAAGATGACGAGTAAAGGTATCCATTTTTAATGATTTTTTAACTTACTTTTCACTTTTTTGAAGTGATTTAACAGTTAGCAAATGTTTTTTATTTACAATTTCTTAAAATTTAAAAAAAAAAAGTTTTCGATTTATACAGTATCGACTGACAGGATTAGAAATAAGACCACAATTGAAATTGCTTTCAAATCGAAAACAATTTCGATTACGAACACCAGAATTAGCGCCCTGTATTTCATATCAGAAGCATTTTTCGGTGAAACTTAATTTGCATTAGGGGATCTGCAACAGGAAATTTAATATTTTTCGGGAACCTTCCTGTAATTTTTTCTTTTCCAAACTATTCGGTCTTCAAAAATGTTTTGCCCTTTATTTACTATTTTAGTACAATTTGGGAAAGAGATTCTTTTTTTTTAAATTCTACTGCGGTTTCGGATGCATAGGCTGGGTAACGAAGCTTGACAACAATATATACAAATAAAACCCACAGGATTTTCGACCAATATTAAATTAATCTTACCGACACCTAAATATTTTTACTACAGTGGACCATAAGCTGTGCTTAAGACAGTTTGTCATAAAATACGGAACAGGGCTGGGAACACAGAGTACTATACAGAGCTGTTAAAAGTGACGTGTGAAAAATGCCCAAATCAGTTTGCGTTTTTAGGTACAGGTTGCTATAATCATTTATATGAAACACCTTGGAAGGATATGAGACATATGGAATACGAAATGGCTGCTTCCATTGTGAATGAGGCTTTAAAGTCAATATATTTTTTTAGAAATAGGAACTGGATATAAGAATTGGATAACAAGATACTGTGGTGATTCGTACTTGTTAATTTAAAAAAAAATTATATTAATCAATATATCATTTTTTTACAATATTTTATTTTCCGCAAAGCTTGACAAAAAATCGCTAGATTTGACGAGAAAATAGCTTAATTGGCAACAGTGTGTGTAACAGGAAAATAAAGAAGTAGTCTCTCTCTCTCTCCCTCTCTCTCTCTCTCTGATTTTTCTAAAAATAAAAATAAAATTCATATGATAATGTTTGAAGCTTCTTTTCATTGCTGCTCAGCTTATAAATCAAAAGATATGAAAAACATATTTTTTCCAGTACGAATTCGGGATTAAATTAACTTAAAAATTTTGGAATTAGCAATCAGTTGTGAGATTGATTTTATCGCACTTTTACTTAAGCCAATCCCTTGTTCGGATTATTTTTAGTTTAGATCTGGAATTTAATACATACATATGGCAAAAGCTTAGTATTTGGCACTTTAATAATCCGTACTTGAATCAAGCATTGGTTTAAAAAGATTAGTGGTTTCCGTATTATAGATATCGCTTGGGTTTGATTTAAGTACAGATGGATTGATTTTTCTTATGAGTATATATGTATATCAAGGATTTGGAGACAATCCACCTATGCTCTTTTTAGGCATTGCTATTTAAGAAAATAGTGTAGTTTCCAGCAGGGCTTTCCCGAGGAAGATATCGCTAGCTAGAATTAAAGAATTAATAAAAAAAATTATATACATTTAAGTTTTAGTACTCCCTTTTGCCATTCCTGTTCCACTATTTGTTACAATGGACACTCGGAGACTGTTAAGGGTTTATGGATTCCTTTGTGTTTTAGTTAACGTAACCAGTATCATTTGGAATATAATTTGTCGGACTTGGAACTGCATAATTTTAGAATTACATAGTCGGAAGAACTGTTGAGTCGTGCGAATTGAACTTTTCAAGCCTAAAGATATTCATACAACACAAGTACTAACAAATATAATAGTAACCAAAGCTTGGTTTTCAATGTTGTAATTAATTAAATATATCCCCTCTTAGTTATAAAAAATAAAATAGACTTATAAAAGGTTTATTAAACACAGTTTTTATAAACCTGTTTTATTTTTAATGACTAAGGCCGTTAATTTATATTGAAACATAAGGTGTGTTTATTTACTTTACTAGCAGAAACTTGCAACGAGAGAGTAAATTTTAAATTTTAAAAATTTTTCTTTTTAGAAATATCGTCACTATTCAGCTGGAAGAAACAAGATGTTTTCTTAATAAATTTTAGAGAAATAAAGTTTTTATTGTATTGAAAAACTTTTAATTTAAAAATTATGAAAAATATTTTTGTTTTGTTAACAAAAACATGAAAAAGGTGGTTGATTAATTCTTGTTAGTAAAAATTTTACTATCAGAAATTTTCAAAAAAAATTTTGCCTCTCGAATTGTTCTGCTCTTTTTCACTCTCTCGTTGCAAGTTTTTCGAATACGTGAACACTTACTAGTAATAATTATTGTAAATTATCAATAATTTTCTGTAAATGAACACACTTATAAACATATTATAATGGCTTAAATATCTTTAAAAAGACATTTGAAAGGAAAATGTAACAACAATTAGTTAAGAAACTGCTTAAAACCAACAAATTAAAATCTTTTATAATGACAATTCAATGTTGTTTAAGTATTAAAAGTTACACACTCATTAATTAATAAAAAAAAACCAAAAAGAAAAAATTACAATTAAAACATATTTACTTACGATTAAACAAATCATATTGTATTAAATAAATAAGAAACTATTTTTTAACAGCTTTTTCTATATTTTATTTAAAACCAATGAAAATGAATCATTAACAAAAGACACAAACAAATAAGATCGTAAAAATAACATTTGACTTAACTTATTCATAAACTATAATCATCTCACTTATACGAATTACCAGACAGTGAAGAGAATAAAAATAGCAATGAAAAAGCAATGCTATTTTTATGATTGTTATGGTTGCTAATAATATGTATTATATTAAAATATATTAATGCTTTGTACACAATGCACGGCATTTAAAAATGACATTATATAGAAGAAGTCAGCTAGCTTTTTACTAGACACTATACTTTTTACAACTTTTACCACAAACTAAACTCAACTGAACTACCAAACGAGTTAATGAAAACCTTTCCATTATATTTGGTTTTTATACCTAAACAAAATTAAATTGAAATTAATTGAAAATTCTAACATTTAAAAACTGGCCACTTCGGAAACACATCTCTAAAAACAACCAGTCTAATTGGAATTTCCAAAGAAAGACTCAGCAAAAAATTAACAAGTAACGTCAATATCGATGATTCGTAATAAAAACTAGAAGCAATCAGAATTTCGGCATAAACAATTAAAACAAATCCAATTATTTAAAATTTCTATCTTTAAACATTTTTGCTGGAAATGTATGATCATGTTTCATGTAAAAACGTGAACTAAAAAATAAAACAAAAAAAATTTAAAAAAAAAAATATTTATAATAAAAAAATTAGTTACAAAATGTATTAATTAAATAATAATAAAAAAAAAATAAAAAAAAGAGAAACAAATTATATATTTAACAAAAATAAATTATTGATATTGCTTAGAGTTTATTATATATACATACATAAAAAAAAACAAAAACATATATAGATAACAATAAGTAATTATGTAACCAACACAAAAATCAATGAAAGCATACATAATAAATATAATTATGTAAAAAACAAAAACTGAAAAGAATAAGAATTATTTTAAAATTGGTAAGTACATATTAGCGTAAATCCCAAAAAATACCTGACACAACTGATGTTGGCTCACAAGAGGAAGGAAAAGGAAAAAATAAAAAAATATACAAGTTGGCGGGGCCCACGCACAAAATTAAAGTAGACAATCGATACCCAATTTGAAAAACCAGTTTCCTCAATTTCTAAATTATAGCGGTAAGATCATAATCTTGTTGGAGCATGCAGCTTGAAACTCCTCCAGCCTATAGAAAGCGACTTGAACAAGCGAATGGAGCTAAAAGGCTTTTAGAATCGCTAAGTAAGTTCAATCTTATAAGCGTTTTAAAAATAAATAGCTGAATATCTAAGAGAGGGAGTGGCCCAGGAACAAAATTTAAGTGGCCTAACGATAGCCCGTCTCAAACTCTTTAACACCGTGAAAAACGTTTTCAAGAGCCTTCCTTAGTTTCCAAGTTTTAGCGTTAAGACCAAAATCATAACTCATAAATCACTTGCTAAAAGATGCTGTTCTCCTGATACTTCAAAAAAATTTTTAATAATTTTCTAAACTATATCTCCGGTCTTGTTAAAGCTTCCCGCTCGAAACTTTTCCAGCCTATAGAAAGCGAATTGGACAAGCGTTTGGAGCTAAAAGGCTTTTAGAATCGCTAAGTAAGTTCAATCTTATAAGCGTTTTAAAAATAAATAGCTGAATATCTAAGAGAGGGAGTGGCCCAGGAACAAAATTTAAGTGGCCTAACGATAGCCCGTCTCAAACTCTTTAACACCGTGAAAAACGTTTTCAAGAGCCTTCCTTAGTTTCCAAGTTTTAGCGTTAAGACCAAAATCATAACTCATAAATCACTTGCTAAAAGATGCTGTTCTCCTGATACTTCAAAAAAATTTTAAATAATTTTCTAAACTATATCCCCGGTCTTGTTAAAGCTTCCCGCTCGAAACTTTTCGAGCCTATAGAAAGCGAATTGGACAAGCGTTTGGAGCTAAAAGGTTTTTAGAATCGCTTAGTATATTCAATTTTATAAGCGTTTTAAAAATAAATAGCTGAATATCTAAGAGAGGGAGTGGCCCAGGAACAAAATTTAAGTGGCCTAACGATAGCCCGTCTCAAACTCTTTAACACCGTGAAAAACGTTTTCAAGAGCCTTCCTTAGTTTCCAAGTTTTAGCGTTAAGACCAAAATCATAACTCATAAATCACTTGCTAAAAGATGCTGTTCTCCTGATACTTCAAAAAAATTTTAAATAATTTTCTAAACTATATCTCCGGTCTTGTTAAAGCTTCCCGCTCGAAACTTTTCGAGCCTATAGAAAGCGAATTGGACAAGCGTTTGGAGCTAAAAGGTTTTTAGAATCGCTTAGTATATTCAATTTTATAAGCGTTTTAAAAATAAATAGCTGAATATCTAAGAGAGGGAGTGGCCCAGGAACAAAATTTAAGTGGCCTAACGATAGCCCGTCTCAAACTCTTTAACACCGTGAAAAACGTTTTCAAGAGCCTTCCTTAGTTTCCAAGTTTTAGCGTTAAGACCAAAATCATAACTCATAAATCACTTGCTAAAAGATGCTGTTCTCCTGATACTTCAAAAAAATTTTTAATAATTTTCTAAACTATATCTCCGGTCTTGTTAAAGCTTCCCGCTCGAAACTTTTCCAGCCTATAGAAAGCGAATTGGACAAGCGTTTGGAGCTAAAAGGCTTTTAGAATCGCTAAGTAAGTTCAATCTTATAAGCGTTTTAAAAATAAATAGCTGAATATCTAAGAGAGGGAGTGGCCCAGGAACAAAATTTAAGTGGCCTAACGATAGCCCGTCTCAAACTCTTTAACACCGTGAAAAACGTTTTCAAGAGCCTTCCTTAGTTTCCAAGTTTTAGCGTTAAGACCAAAATCATAACTCATAAATCACTTGCTAAAAGATGCTGTTCTCCTGATACTTCAAAAAAATTTTAAATAATTTTCTAAACTATATCCCCGGTCTTGTTAAAGCTTCCCGCTCGAAACTTTTCGAGCCTATAGAAAGCGAATTGGACAAGCGTTTGGAGCTAAAAGGTTTTTAGAATCGCTTAGTATATTCAATTTTATAAGCGTTTTAAAAATAAATAGCTGAATATCTAAGAGAGGGAGTGGCCCAGGAACAAAATTTAAGTGGCCTAACGATAGCCCGTCTCAAAGTCTTTAACACCGTAAAAAACGTTTTCCAGAGCCTTCCTTAGTTTCCAAGTTTTAGCGTTAAGACCAAAATCATAACTCATAAATCACTTGCTAAAAGATTCTGTTCTCCTGATACTTCAAAAAAAAATTTAAATAATTTTCTTTACTACATCTCTGGTCTTGTTGGAGCTTACAGCCCGAAAATCCTCCAGCCTATAGAAAGCGACTTGACCAAGCGAATAGAGCTAAAACGTTTTTAGAATCGCTCAGTAAGTTCAATTTTATAAGCGCTTTAAAAATAAATTGCTGAATATCTAAGAGAGGGAGTGGCCCAGGAACAAAATTTAAGTGGCCTATCGATAGCCCGTCTCAAAGTCTTTAACACCGTGAAAAACGTTTTCCAGAGCCTTCCTTAGTTTCCAAGTTTTAGCGTTAAGACCAAAATCATAACTCATAAATCACTTGCTAAAAGATTATGTTCTCCTGATACTTCAAAAAAAAAATTTAAATAATTTTCTTTACTACATCTCTGGTCTTGTTGGAGCTTACAGCCCGAAAATCCTCCAGCCTATAGAAAGCGACTTGACCAAGCCAATGGAGCTAAATCGTTTTTAGAATCGCTCAGTAAGTTCAATTTTATAATCGTTTTAAAAATAAATAGCTGAATATCTAAGAGAGGGAGTGGCCCAGGAACAAAATTTAAGTGGCCTATCGATAGCCCGTCTCAAACTCTTTAACACCGTGAAAAACGTTTTCCAGAGCCTTCCTTAGTTTCCAAGTTTTAGCGTTAAGACCAATATCATAACTCATAAATCACTTGCTAAAAGATGCTGTTCTCCTGATACTTCAAAAAAAAATTTAAATAATTTTCTTAACAACATCTCTGGTCTTGTTGGAGCTTACAGCCCGAAACTCCTCCAGCCTATAGAAAGCTACTTGACCAAGCCAATGGAGCTAAATCGTTTTTAGAATCGCTCAGTAAGTTCAATTTTATCAGCGTTTTAAAAATAGATAGCTGAATATCTAAGAGAGGGAGTGGCCCAGGAACAAAATTTAAGTGGCCAATCGATAGCCCGTCTCAAACTCTTTAACAGTGTGAAAAACGTTTTCCAGAGCCTTCCTTAGTTTCCAAGTTTTAGCGTTAAGACCAAAATCATTACTCATAAATCACTTGCTAAAAGATTCAGTTCTCCTGATACTTCAAAAAAAATTTAAATAATTTTCTTAACTACATCTCTGGTCTTGTTGGATCTTTCAGCTCGAAACTCCTCCAGCCTATAGAAAGCGACTTGACCAAGCCAATGGAGCTAAAACGTTTTTAGAATCGCTTAGTATATTAAATTTTATAAGCGTTTTAAAAATAAATAGCTGAATATCTAAGAGAGGGAGTGGCCCAGGAACAAAATTTAAGTGGCCTATCGATAGCCCGTCTCAAAGTCTTTAACACCGTGAAAAACGTTTTCCAGAGCCTTAATTAGTTTCCAAGTTTTAGCGTTAAGACCAAAATCATAACTCATAAATCACTTGCTAAAAGATGCTGTTCTCCTGATACTTCAAAAAAATTTTAAATAATTTTCTAAACTATATCCCCGGTCTTGTTAAAGCTTCCCGCTCGAAACTTTTCCAGCCTATAGAAAGCGAATTGGACAAGCGTTTGGAGCTAAAAGGTTTTTGAATCGCTTAGTATATTCAATTTTATAAGCGTTTTAAAAATAGATAGCTGAATATCTAAGAGAGGGAGTGGCCCAGGAACAAAATTTAAGTGGCCAATCGATAGCCCGTCTCAAACTCTTTAACACCGTGAAAAACGTTTTCCAGAGCCTTCCTTAGTTTCCAAGTTTTAGCGTTAAGACCAAAATCATAACTCATAAATCACTTGCTAAAAGATGCTGTTCTCCTGATACTTCAAAAAAATTTTAAATAATTTTCTAAACTATATCCCCGGTCTTGTTAAAGCTTCCCGCTCGAAACTTTTCCAGCCTATAGAAAGCGAATTGGACAAGCGTTTGGAGCTAAAAGGTTTTTAGAATCGCTTAGTATATTAAATTTTATAAGCGTTTTAAAAATAGATAGCTGAATATCTAAGAGAGGGAGTGGCCCAGGAACAAAATTTAAGTGGCCAATCGATAGCCCGTCTCAAACTCTTTAACACCGTGAAAAACGTTTTCCAGAGCCTTCCTTAGTTTCCAAGTTTTAGCGTTAAGACCAAAATCATAACTCATAAATCACTTGCTAAAAGATGCTGTTCTCCTGATACTTCAAAAAAATTTTAAATAATTTTCTAAACTATATCCCCGGTCTTGTTAAAGCTTCCCGCTCGAAACTTTTCCAGCCTATAGAAAGCGAATTGGACAAGCGTTTGGAGCTAAAAGGTTTTTAGAATCGCTTAGTATATTCAATTTTATAAGCGTTTTAAAAATAGATAGCTGAATATCTAAGAGAGGGAGTGGCCCAGGAACAAAATTTAAGTGGCCAATCGATAGCCCGTCTCAAACTCTTTAACACCGTGAAAAACGTTTTCCAGAGCCTTCCTTAGTTTCCAAGTTTTAGCGTTAAGACCAAAATCATAACTCATAAATCACTTGCTAAAAGATGCTGTTCTCCTGATACTTCAAAAAAATTTTAAATAATTTTCTAAACTATATCCCCGGTCTTGTTAAAGCTTCCCGCTCGAAACTTTTCCAGCCTATAGAAAGCGAATTGGACAAGCGTTTGGAGCTAAAAGGTTTTTAGAATCGCTTAGTATATTCAATTTTATAAGCGTTTTAAAAATAGATAGCTGAATATCTAAGAGAGGGAGTGGCCCAGGAACAAAATTTAAGTGGCCAATCGATAGCCCGTCTCAAACTCTTTAACACCGTGAAAAACGTTTTCCAGAGCCTTCCTTAGTTTCCAAGTTTTAGCGTTAAGACCAAAATCATAACTCATAAATCACTTGCTAAAAGATGCTGTTCTCCTGATACTTCAAAAAAATTTTAAATAATTTTCTAAACTATATCCCCGGTCTTGTTAAAGCTTCCCGCTCGAAACTTTTCCAGCCTATAGAAAGCGAATTGGACAAGCGTTTGGAGCTAAAAGGTTTTTAGAATCGCTTAGTATATTCAATTTTATAAGCGTTTTAAAAATAGATAGCTGAATATCTAAGAGAGGGAGTGGCCCAGGAACAAAATTTAAGTGGCCAATCGATAGCCCGTCTCAAACTCTTTAACACCGTGAAAAACGTTTTCCAGAGCCTTCCTTAGTTTCCAAGTTTTAGCGTTAAGACCAAAATCATAACTCATAAATCACTTGCTAAAAGATGCTGTTCTCCTGATACTTCAAAAAAATTTTAAATAATTTTCTAAACTATATCCCCGGTCTTGTTAAAGCTTCCCGCTCGAAACTTTTCCAGCCTATAGAAAGCGAATTGGACAAGCGTTTGGAGCTAAAAGGTTTTTAGAATCGCTTAGTATATTCAATTTTATAAGCGTTTTAAAAATAGATAGCTGAATATCTAAGAGAGGGAGTGGCCCAGGAACAAAATTTAAGTGGCCAATCGATAGCCCGTCTCAAACTCTTTAACACCGTGAAAAACGTTTTCCAGAGCCTTCCTTAGTTTCCAAGTTTTAGCGTTAAGACCAAAATCATAACTCATAAATCACTTGCTAAAAGATGCTGTTCTCCTGATACTTCAAAAAAAATTTAAATAATTTTCTTAACTACATCTCTGGTCTTGTTGGATCTTTCAGCTCGAAACTCCTCCAGCCTATAGAAAGCGACTTGACCAAGCCAATGGAGCTAAAACGTTTTTAGAATCGCTTAGTATATTAAATTTTATAAGCGTTTTAAAAATAAATAGCTGAATATCTAAGAGAGGGAGTGGCCCAGGAACAAAATTTAAGTGGCCTATCGATAGCCCGTCTCAAAGTCTTTAACACCGTGAAAAACGTTTTCCAGAGCCTTAATTAGTTTCCAAGTTTTAGCGTTAAGACCAAAATCATAACTCATAAATCACTTGCTAAAAGATGCTGTTCTCCTGATACTTCAAAAAAATTTTAAATAATTTTCTAAACTATATCCCCGGTCTTGTTAAAGCTTCCCGCTCGAAACTTTTCCAGCCTATAGAAAGCGAATTGGACAAGCGTTTGGAGCTAAAAGGTTTTTAGAATCGCTTAGTATATTCAATTTTATAAGCGTTTTAAAAATAGATAGCTGAATATCTAAGAGAGGGAGTGGCCCAGGAACAAAATTTAAGTGGCCAATCGATAGCCCGTCTCAAACTCTTTAACACCGTGAAAAACGTTTTCCAGAGCCTTCCTTAGTTTCCAAGTTTTAGCGTTAAGACCAAAATCATAACTCATAAATCACTTGCTAAAAGATGCTGTTCTCCTGATACTTCAAAAAAATTTTAAATAATTTTCTAAACTATATCCCCGGTCTTGTTAAAGCTTCCCGCTCGAAACTTTTCCAGCCTATAGAAAGCGAATTGGACAAGCGTTTGGAGCTAAAAGGTTTTTAGAATCGCTTAGTATATTCAATTTTATAAGCGTTTTAAAAATAGATAGCTGAATATCTAAGAGAGGGAGTGGCCCAGGAACAAAATTTAAGTGGCCAATCGATAGCCCGTCTCAAACTCTTTAACACCGTGAAAAACGTTTTCCAGAGCCTTCCTTAGTTTCCAAGTTTTAGCGTTAAGACCAAAATCATAACTCATAAATCACTTGCTAAAAGATGCTGTTCTCCTGATACTTCAAAAAAATTTTAAATAATTTTCTAAACTATATCCCCGGTCTTGTTAAAGCTTCCCGCTCGAAACTTTTCCAGCCTATAGAAAGCGAATTGGACAAGCGTTTGGAGCTAAAAGGTTTTTAGAATCGCTTAGTATATTAAATTTTATAAGCGTTTTAAAAATAGATAGCTGAATATCTAAGAGAGGGAGTGGCCCAGGAACAAAATTTAAGTGGCCAATCGATAGCCCGTCTCAAACTCTTTAACACCGTGAAAAACGTTTTCCAGAGCCTTCCTTAGTTTCCAAGTTTTAGCGTTAAGACCAAAATCATAACTCATAAATCACTTGCTAAAAGATGCTGTTCTCCTGATACTTCAAAAAAATTTTAAATAATTTTCTAAACTATATCCCCGGTCTTGTTAAAGCTTCCCGCTCGAAACTTTTCCAGCCTATAGAAAGCGAATTGGACAAGCGTTTGGAGCTAAAAGGTTTTTAGAATCGCTTAGTATATTCAATTTTATAAGCGTTTTAAAAATAGATAGCTGAATATCTAAGAGAGGGAGTGGCCCAGGAACAAAATTTAAGTGGCCAATCGATAGCCCGTCTCAAACTCTTTAACACCGTGAAAAACGTTTTCCAGAGCCTTCCTTAGTTTCCAAGTTTTAGCGTTAAGACCAAAATCATAACTCATAAATCACTTGCTAAAAGATGCTGTTCTCCTGATACTTCAAAAAAATTTTAAATAATTTTCTAAACTATATCCCCGGTCTTGTTAAAGCTTCCCGCTCGAAACTTTTCCAGCCTATAGAAAGCGAATTGGACAAGCGTTTGGAGCTAAAAGGTTTTTAGAATCGCTTAGTATATTCAATTTTATAAGCGTTTTAAAAATAGATAGCTGAATATCTAAGAGAGGGAGTGGCCCAGGAACAAAATTTAAGTGGCCTATCGATAGCCCGTCTCAAAGTCTTTAACACCGTGAAAAACGTTTTCCAGAGCCTTAATTAGTTTCCAAGTTTTAGCGTTAAGACCAAAATCATAACTCATAAATCACTTGCTAAAAGATGCTGTTCTCCTGATACTTCAAAAAAATTTTAAATAATTTTCTAAACTATATCCCCGGTCTTGTTAAAGCTTCCCGCTCGAAACTTTTCCAGCCTATAGAAAGCGAATTGGACAAGCGTTTGGAGCTAAAAGGTTTTTAGAATCGCTTAGTATATTCAATTTTATAAGCGTTTTAAAAATAGATAGCTGAATATCTAAGAGAGGGAGTGGCCCAGGAACAAAATTTAAGTGGCCAATCGATAGCCCGTCTCAAACTCTTTAACACCGTGAAAAACGTTTTCCAGAGCCTTCCTTAGTTTCCAAGTTTTAGCGTTAAGACCAAAATCATAACTCATAAATCACTTGCTAAAAGATGCTGTTCTCCTGATACTTCAAAAAAATTTTAAATAATTTTCTAAACTATATCCCCGGTCTTGTTAAAGCTTCCCGCTCGAAACTTTTCCAGCCTATAGAAAGCGAATTGGACAAGCGTTTGGAGCTAAAAGGTTTTTAGAATCGCTTAGTATATTCAATTTTATAAGCGTTTTAAAAATAGATAGCTGAATATCTAAGAGAGGGAGTGGCCCAGGAACAAAATTTAAGTGGCCAATCGATAGCCCGTCTCAAACTCTTTAACACCGTGAAAAACGTTTTCCAGAGCCTTCCTTAGTTTCCAAGTTTTAGCGTTAAGACCAAAATCATAACTCATAAATCACTTGCTAAAAGATGCTGTTCTCCTGATACTTCAAAAAAATTTTAAATAATTTTCTAAACTATATCCCCGGTCTTGTTAAAGCTTCCCGCTCGAAACTTTTCCAGCCTATAGAAAGCGAATTGGACAAGCGTTTGGAGCTAAAAGGTTTTTAGAATCGCTTAGTATATTAAATTTTATAAGCGTTTTAAAAATAGATAGCTGAATATCTAAGAGAGGGAGTGGCCCAGGAACAAAATTTAAGTGGCCAATCGATAGCCCGTCTCAAACTCTTTAACACCGTGAAAAACGTTTTCCAGAGCCTTCCTTAGTTTCCAAGTTTTAGCGTTAAGACCAAAATCATAACTCATAAATCACTTGCTAAAAGATGCTGTTCTCCTGATACTTCAAAAAAATTTTAAATAATTTTCTAAACTATATCCCCGGTCTTGTTAAAGCTTCCCGCTCGAAACTTTTCCAGCCTATAGAAAGCGAATTGGACAAGCGTTTGGAGCTAAAAGGTTTTTAGAATCGCTTAGTATATTCAATTTTATAAGCGTTTTAAAAATAGATAGCTGAATATCTAAGAGAGGGAGTGGCCCAGGAACAAAATTTAAGTGGCCAATCGATAGCCCGTCTCAAACTCTTTAACACCGTGAAAAACGTTTTCCAGAGCCTTCCTTAGTTTCCAAGTTTTAGCGTTAAGACCAAAATCATAACTCATAAATCACTTGCTAAAAGATGCTGTTCTCCTGATACTTCAAAAAAATTTTAAATAATTTTCTAAACTATATCCCCGGTCTTGTTAAAGCTTCCCGCTCGAAACTTTTCCAGCCTATAGAAAGCGAATTGGACAAGCGTTTGGAGCTAAAAGGTTTTTAGAATCGCTTAGTATATTCAATTTTATAAGCGTTTTAAAAATAGATAGCTGAATATCTAAGAGAGGGAGTGGCCCAGGAACAAAATTTAAGTGGCCAATCGATAGCCCGTCTCAAACTCTTTAACACCGTGAAAAACGTTTTCCAGAGCCTTCCTTAGTTTCCAAGTTTTAGCGTTAAGACCAAAATCATAACTCATAAATCACTTGCTAAAAGATGCTGTTCTCCTGATACTTCAAAAAAATTTTAAATAATTTTCTAAACTATATCCCCGGTCTTGTTAAAGCTTCCCGCTCGAAACTTTTCCAGCCTATAGAAAGCGAATTGGACAAGCGTTTGGAGCTAAAAGGTTTTTAGAATCGCTTAGTATATTCAATTTTATAAGCGTTTTAAAAATAGATAGCTGAATATCTAAGAGAGGGAGTGGCCCAGGAACAAAATTTAAGTGGCCAATCGATAGCCCGTCTCAAACTCTTTAACAGTGTGAAAAACGGTTTCAAGAGCCTTCCTTGGTTTCCATGTTTTAGCGTTAAGACCAAAATCATAACTCATATATCACTTGCTAAAAGATTCTGTTCTCCTGATACTTCAAAAAAAATTTAAATAATTTTCTTAACTACATCTCTGGTCTTGCTGGAGCTTGCAGCTCGAAACTGCTCCAGCCTATAGAAAGCGACTTGAAAGACCGAATGGAGCTAAAAGGTTTTAATAAATGCTCAGTAAGTTAAATTTTATAAGCGTTTTTAAAATAAATAGCTGAATATCTAAGAGAGGGAGTGGCCCAGGAACAAAATTTAAGTGGCCTAACGATAGCCCGTCTCAAACTCTTTAACACCGTGAAAAACGTTTTCCAGAGCCTTCCTTAGTTTCCAAGTTTTAGCGTTAAGACCAAAATCATAACTCATAAATCACTTGCTAAAAGATGCTGTTCTCCTGATACTTCAAAAAAATTTTAAATAATTTTCTAAACTATATCCCCGGTCTTGTTAAAGCTTCCCGCTCGAAACTTTTCCAGCCTATAGAAAGCGAATTGGACAAGCGTTTGGAGCTAAAAGGTTTTTAGAATCGCTTAGTATATTCAATTTTATAAGCGTTTTAAAAATAGATAGCTGAATATCTAAGAGAGGGAGTGGCCCAGGAACAAAATTTAAGTGGCCAATCGATAGCCCGTCTCAAACTCTTTAACAGTGTGAAAAACGGTTTCAAGAGCCTTCCTTGGTTTCCATGTTTTAGCGTTAAGACCAAAATCATAACTCATATATCACTTGCTAAAAGATTCTGTTCTCCTGATACTTCAAAAAAAATTTAAATAATTTTCTTAACTACATCTCTGGTCTTGCTGGAGCTTGCAGCTCGAAACTGCTCCAGCCTATAGAAAGCGACTTGAAAGACCGAATGGAGCTAAAAGGTTTTAATAAATGCTCAGTAAGTTAAATTTTATAAGCGTTTTTAAAATAAATAGCTGAATATCTAAGAGAGGGAGTGGCCCAGGAACAAAATTTAAGTGGCCTAACGATAGCCCGTCTCAAACTCTTTAACACCGTGAAAAAAGTTTTCAAGAGCCTTCCTTAGTTTCCAAGTTTTAGCGTTAAGACCAAAATCATAACTCATAAATCACTTGCTAAAAGATTCTGTTCTCCTGATACTTCGAAAAAAATTTAAATAATTTTCTTAACAACATCTCTGGTCTTGTTGGAGCTTACAGCCCGAAACTCCTCCAGCCTATAGAAAGCTACTTGACCAAGCCAATGGAGCTAAATCGTTTTTAGAATCGCTCAGTAAGTTCAATTTTATAAGCGTTTTAAAAATAAATAGCTGAATATCTAAGAGAGGGAGTGGCCCAGGAACAAAATTTAAGTGGCCTATCGATAGCCCGTCTCAAACTCTTTAACACCGTGAAAAACGTTTTCCAGAGCCTTCCTTAGTTTCCAAGTTTTAGCGTTAAGACCAAAATCATAACTCATAAATCACTTGCTAAAAGATGCTGTTCTCCTGATACTTCAAAAAAATTTTAAATAATTTTCTAAACTATATCCCCGGTCTTGTTAAAGCTTCCCGCTCGAAACTTTTCCAGCCTATAGAAAGCGAATTGGACAAGCGTTTGGAGCTAAAAGGTTTTTAGAATCGCTTAGTATATTCAATTTTATAAGCGTTTTAAAAATAGATAGCTGAATATCTAAGAGAGGGAGTGGCCCAGGAACAAAATTTAAGTGGCCAATCGATAGCCCGTCTCAAACTCTTTAACAGTGTGAAAAACGGTTTCAAGAGCCTTCCTTAGTTTCCATGTTTTAGCGTTAAGACCAAAATCATAACTCATAAATCACTTGCTAAAAGATTCTGTTCTCCTGATACTTCAAAAAAAATTTTAATAATTTTCTTTACTACATCTCTGGTCTTGTTGGAGCTTACAGCCCGAAAATCCTCCAGCCTATAGAAAGCGACTTGACCAAGCCAATGGAGCTAAATCGTTTTTAGAATCGCTCAGTAAGTTCAATTTTATAAGCGTTTTAAAAATAAATAGCTGAATATCTAAGAGAGGGAGTGGCCCAGGAACAAAATTTAAGTGGCCAATCGATAGCCCGTTTCAAACTCTTTAACACCGTGAAAAAAGTTTTCAAGAGCCTTCCTTAGTTTCCAAGTTTTAGCGTTAAGACCAATATCATAACTCATAAATCACTTGCTAAAAGATGCTGTTCTCCTGATACTTCAAAAAAATTTTAAATAATTTTCTAAACTATATCCCCGGTCTTGTTAAAGCTTCCCGCTCGAAACTTTTCCAGCCTATAGAAAGCGAATTGGACAAGCGTTTGGAGCTAAAAGGTTTTTAGAATCGCTTAGTATATTCAATTTTATAAGCGTTTTAAAAATAGATAGCTGAATATCTAAGAGAGGGAGTGGCCCAGGAACAAAATTTAAGTGGCCAATCGATAGCCCGTCTCAAACTCTTTAACAGTGTGAAAAACGGTTTCAAGAGCCTTCCTTAGTTTCCATGTTTTAGCGTTAAGACCAAAATCATAACTCATATATCACTTGCTAAAAGATTCTGTTCTCCTGATACTTCAAAAAAAATTTAAATAATTTTCTTAACAACATCTCTGGTCTTGTTGGAGCTTACAGCCCGAAACTCCTCCAGCCTATAGAAAGCGACTTGACCAAGCGAATGGAGCTAAAACGTTTTTAGAATCGCTCAGTTAGTTCAATTTTATAAGCGTTTTAAAAATAAATTGCTGAATATCTAAGAGAGAGAGTGGCCCAGGAACAAGATTTAAGTGGCCTATCGATAGCCCGTCTCAAACTCTTTAACACCGTGAAAAACGTTTTCAAGAGCCTTCCTTAGTTTCCAAGTTTTAGCGTTAAGACCAAAATCATAACTCATAAATCACTTGCTAAAAGATTCTGTTCTCCTGATACTTCAAAAAAAATTTAAATAATTTTCTTAACTACATCTCTGGTATTGTTGGAGCTTGCAGCTCGAAACTTCTTCAGCCTATAGAAAGCGACTTGACCAAGCCAATGGAACTAAAACGTTTTTAGAATCGCTTAGTATATTAAATTTTATAAGCGTTTTAAAAATAAATAGCTGAATATCTAAGAGAGGGAGTGGCCCAGGAACAAAATTTAAGTGGCCAATCGATAGCCCGTCACAAACTCTTTAACAGTGTGAAAAACGGTTTCAAGAGCCTTCCTTGGTTTCCATGTTTTAGCGTTAAGACCAAATCATAACTCATAAATCACTTGCTAAAAGATTCTGTTCTCCTGATACTTCAAAAAAAATTTAAATAATTTTCTTTACTACATCTCTGGTCTTGTTGGAGCTTACAGCTCGAAACTCCTCCAGCCTATAGAAAGCGACTTGACCAAGCCAATGGAGCTAAAACGTTTTTAGAATCGCTTAGTATATTAAATTTTATAAGCGTTTTAAAAATAAATTGCTGAATATCTAAGAGAGGGAGTGGCCCAGGAACAAAATTTAAGTGGCCTGTCGATAGCCCGTCTCAAACTCTTTAACACCGTGAAAAACGTTTTCAAGAGCCTTCCTTAGTTTCCAAGTTTTAGCGTTTTTTTGCTGATACTTCAAAAAAAATTTAAATAATTTTCTTAACTACATCTCTGGTCTTGTTGGAGCTTGCAGCTCGAAACTCCTCCAGCCTATAGAAAGCAACTTGACCAAGCCAATGGAGCTAAAACGTTTTTAGAATCGCTTAGTATATTAAATTTTATAAACGTTTTAAAAATAAATAGCTGAATATCTAAGAGAGGGAGTTTCCCAGGAACAAAATTTAAGTGGCCTATCGATAGCCCGTCTCAAACTCTTTAACACCGTGAAAAACGTTTTCAAGAGCCTTCCTTAGTTTCCAAGTTTTAGCGTTTTTTTTGCTGATACTTCAAAAAAAATTTAAATAATTTTCTTAACTACATCTCTGGTCTTGTTGGAGCTTGCAGCTCGAAACTCCTCCAGCCTATAGAAAGCAACTTGACCAAGCCAATGGAGCTAAAACGTTTTTAGAATCGCTTAGTATATTAAATTTTATAAACGTTTTAAAAATAAATAGCTGAATATCTAAGAGAGGGAGTTTCCCAGGAACAAAATTTAAGTGGCCTATCGATAGCCCGTCTCAAACTCTTTAACACCGTGAAAAACGTTTTCAAGAGCCTTCCTTAGTTTCCAAGTTTTAGCGTTAAGACCAAAATCATAACTCATAAATCACTTGCTAAAAGATGCTGTTCTCCTGATACTTCAAAAAAATTTTAAATAATTTTCTAAACTATATCCCCGGTCTTGTTAAAGCTTCCCGCTCGAAACTTTTCGAGCCTATAGAAAGCAAATTGGACAAGCGTTTGGAGCTAAAAGGTTTTTAGAATCGCTTAGCATATTCAATTTTATAAGCGTTTTAAAAACAAATAGCTGAATATCTAAGAGATGGAGTTTCCCAGGAACAAAATTTAAGTGGCCTATCGATAGCCCGTCTCAAACTCTTTAACAGTGTGAAAAACGGTTTCAAGAGCCTTCCTTGGTTTCCATGTTTTAGCGTTAAGACCAAAATCATAACTCATATATCACTTGCTAAAAGATTCTGTTCTCCTGATACTTAAAAAAAAATTTAAATAATTTTCTTTACTACATCTCTGGTCTTGCGGGAGCTTGCAGCTCGAAACTGCTCCAGCCTATAGAAAGCGACTTGAAAAACCGAATGGAGCTAAAAGGTTTTAATAAATGCTCAGTAAGTTCAATTTTATAAGCGTTTTAAAAATAAATAGCTGAATATCTAAGAGAGGAAGTGGCCCAGGAACAAAATTTAAGTGGCCTATCGATAGCCCGTCTCAAACTCTTTAACACCGTGAAAAACGTTTTCACGAGCCTTCCTTAGTTTCCAAGTTTTAGTGTTAAGACCAAAATCATAACTCATAAGTCACTTGCTAAAAGATTCAGTTCTCCTGATACTTCAAAAAAAAATAAATTATTTTCTTAACTACATCTCTGGTCTTGTTGGAGCTTGCAGCTCGAAACTCCTCCAGCCTATAGAAAGCGACTTGACCAAGCCAATGGAGCTAAAACGTTTTTAGAATCGCTCAGTTAGTTCAATTTTATAAGCGTTTTAAAAATAAATAGCTGAATATCTAAGAGATGGAGTTTCCCAGGAACAAAATTTAAGTGGCCTATCGATAGCCCGTCTCAAACTCTTTAACACCGTGAAAAACGTTTTCCAGAGCCTTCCTTAGTTTCCAAGTTTTAGCGTTAAGACCAAATCATAACTCATATATCACTTGCTAAAAGATTCTGTTCTCCTGATACTTCAAAAAAAAAAATTTAAATAATTTTCTTAACTACATCTCTGGTCTTGTTGGAGCTTACAGCCCGAAACTCCTTCAGCCTATAGAAAGCGAGTTGAAAAATCGAATGGAGCTAAAAGATTTTAAGCATCACCCAGTAAGTTCAATTTTATAAGCGTTTTAAAAACAAATAGCTGAATATCTAAGAGATCGAGTTTCCCAGGAACAAAATTTAAGTGGCCTATCGATAGCCCGTCTCAAACTCTTTAACACCGTGAAAAACGTTTTCAAGAGCCTTCCTTAGTTTCCAAGTTTTAGCGTTAAGACCAAAATCATAACTCATAAATCACTTGCTAAAAGATTCTGTTCTCCTGATACTTCAAAAAAAATTTAAATAATTTTCTAAACTATATCCCCGGTCTTGTTAAAGCTTCCCGCTCGAAACTTTTCCAGCCTATAGAAAGCGACTTGACCAAGCCAATGGAGCTAAAACGTTTTTAGAATCGCTCAGTTAGTTCAATTTTATAAGCGTTTTAAAAATAAATAGCTGAATATCTAAGAGATGGAGTTTCCCAGGAACAAAATTTAAGTGGCCTATCGATAGCCCGTCTCAAACTCTTTAACACCGTGAAAAACGTTTTCAAGAGCCTTCCTTAGTTTCCAAGTTTTAGCGTTAAGACCAAAATCATAACTCATAAAAGATTCTGTTCTGCTGATACTTCAAAAAAAATTTAAATTATTTTCTTAACTACATCTCTGGTCTTGTTGGAGCTTGCAGCTCGAAACTCCTCCAGCCTATAGAAAGCGACTTGACCAAGCCAATGGAGCTATAACGTTTTTAGAATCGCTTAGTATATTAAATTTTATAAGCGTTTTAAAAATAAATAGCTGAATATCTAAGAGAGGGAGTGGCCCAGGAACAAAATTTAAGTGGCCTATCGATAGCCCGTCTCAAACTCTTTAACACCGTGAAAATCGTTTTCAAGAGCCTTCCTTAGTTTCCAAGTTTTAGCGTTAAGACTAAAATCATAACTCATAAAAGATTCTGTTCTGCTGATACTTCAAAAAAAATTTAAATAATTTTCTTAACTACATCTCTGGTCTTGTTGGAGTTTGCAGCTCGAAACTCCTCCAGCCTATAGAAAGCGACTTGACCAAGCCAATGGAGCTAAAACGTTTTTAGAATCGCTTAGTATATTAAATTTTATAAGCGTTTTAAAAATAAATAGCTGAATATCTAAGAGAGGGAGTGGCCCAGGAACAAAATTTAAGTGGCCTATCGATAGCCCGTCTCAAACTCTTTAACACCGTGAAAAACGTTTTCAAGAGCCTTCCTTAGTTTCCAAGTTTTAGCGTTAAGACCAAAATCATAACTCATAAAAGATTCTGTTCTGCTGATACTTCAAAAAAAATTTAAATTATTTTCTTAACTACATCTCTGGTCTTGTTGGAGCTTGCAACTCGAAACTCCTCCAGCCTATAGAAAGCGACTTGACCAAGCGAATGGAGCTAAAACGTTTTTAGAATCGCTCAGTAAGTTCAATTTTATAAGCGTTTTAAAAACAAATAGCTGAATATCTAAGAGATGGAGTTTCCCAGGAACAAAATTTAAGTGGCCTATCGATAGCCCGTCTCAAACTCTTTAACACCGTGAAAAACGTTTTCAAGAGCCTTCCTTAGTTTCCAAGTTTTAGCGTTAAGACTAAAATCATAACTCATAAAAGATTCTGTTCTGCTGATACTTCAAAAAAAATTTAAATAATTTTCTTAACTACATCTCTGGTCTTGTTGGAGCTTGCAGCTCGAAACTCCTCCAGCCTATAGAAAGCGACTTGACCAAGCCAATGGAGCTAAAACGTTTTTAGAATCGCTTAGTATATTAAATTTTATAAGCGTTTTAAAAATAAATAGCTGAATATCTAAGAGAGGGAGTGGCCCAGGAACAAAATTTAAGTGGCCTATCGATAGCCCGTCTCAAACTCTTTAACACCGTGAAAATCGTTTTCAAGAGCCTTCCTTAGTTTCCAAGTTTTAGCGTTAAGACTAAAATCATAACTCATAAAAGATTCTGTTCTGCTGATACTTCAAAAAAAATTTAAATAATTTTCTTAACTACATCTCTGGTCTTGTTGGAGTTTGCAGCTCGAAACTCCTCCAGCCTATAGAAAGCGACTTGACCAAGCCAATGGAGCTAAAACGTTTTTAGAATCGCTTAGTATATTAAATTTTATAAGCGTTTTAAAAATAAATAGCTGAATATCTAAGAGAGGGAGTGGCCCAGGAACAAAATTTAAGTGGCCTATCGATAGCCCGTCTCAAACTCTTTAACACCGTGAAAAACGTTTTCAAGAGCCTTCCTTAGTTTCCAAGTTTTAGCGTTAAGACCAAAATCATAACTCATAAAAGATTCTGTTCTGCTGATACTTCAAAAAAAATTTAAATTATTTTCTTAACTACATCTCTGGTCTTGTTGGAGCTTGCAACTCGAAACTCCTCCAGCCTATAGAAAGCGACTTGACCAAGCGAATGGAGCTAAAACGTTTTTAGAATCGCTCAGTAAGTTCAATTTTATAAGCGTTTTAAAAACAAATAGCTGAATATCTAAGAGATGGAGTTTCCCAGGAACAAAATTTAAGTGGCCTATCGATAGCCCGTCTCAAACTCTTTAACACCGTGAAAAACGTTTTCAAGAGCCTTCCTTAGTTTCCAAGTTTTAGCGTTAAGACTAAAATCATAACTCATAAAAGATTCTGTTCTGCTGATACTTCAAAAAAAATTTAAATAATTTTCTTAACTACATCTCTGGTCTTGTTGGAGCTTGCAGCTCGAAACTCCTCCAGCCTATAGAAAGCGACTTGACCAAGCCAATGGAGCTAAAACGTTTTTAGAATCGCTTAGTATATTAAATTTTATAAGCGTTTTAAAAATAAATAGCTGAATATCTAAGAGAGGGAGTGGCCCAGGAACAAAATTTAAGTGGCCTATCGATAGCCCGTCTCAAACTCTTTAACACCGTGAAAATCGTTTTCAAGAGCCTTCCTTAGTTTCCAAGTTTTAGCGTTAAGACTAAAATCATAACTCATAAAAGATTCTGTTCTGCTGATACTTCAAAAAAAATTTAAATAATTTTCTTAACTACATCTCTGGTCTTGTTGGAGTTTGCAGCTCGAAACTCCTCCAGCCTATAGAAAGCGACTTGACCAAGCCAATGGAGCTAAAACGTTTTTAGAATCGCTTAGTATATTAAATTTTATAAGCGTTTTAAAAATAAATAGCTGAATATCTAAGAGAGGGAGTGGCCCAGGAACAAAATTTAAGTGGCCTATCGATAGCCCGTCTCAAACTCTTTAACACCGTGAAAAACGTTTTCAAGAGCCTTCCTTAGTTTCCAAGTTTTAGCGTTAAGACCAAAATCATAACTCATAAAAGATTCTGTTCTGCTGATACTTCAAAAAAAATTTAAATTATTTTCTTAACTACATCTCTGGTCTTGTTGGAGCTTGCAACTCGAAACTCCTCCAGCCTATAGAAAGCGACTTGACCAAGCGAATGGAGCTAAAACGTTTTTAGAATCGCTCAGTAAGTTCAATTTTATAAGCGTTTTAAAAACAAATAGCTGAATATCTAAGAGATGGAGTTTCCCAGGAACAAAATTTAAGTGGCCTATCGATAGCCCGTCTCAAACTCTTTAACACCGTGAAAAACGTTTTCAAGAGCCTTCCTTAGTTTCCAAGTTTTAGCGTTAAGACTAAAATCATAACTCATAAAAGATTCTGTTCTGCTGATACTTCAAAAAAAATTTAAATAATTTTCTTAACTACATCTCTGGTCTTGTTGGAGCTTGCAGCTCGAAACTCCTCCAGCCTATAGAAAGCGACTTGACCAAGCCAATGGAGCTAAAACGTTTTTAGAATCGCTTAGTATATTAAATTTTATAAGCGTTTTAAAAATAAATAGCTGAATATCTAAGAGAGGGAGTGGCCCAGGAACAAAATTTAAGTGGCCTATCGATAGCCCGTCTCAAACTCTTTAACACCGTGAAAAACGTTTTCAAGAGCCTTCCTTAGTTTCCAAGTTTTAGCGTTAAGACCAAAATCATAACTCATAAAAGATTCTGTTCTGCTGATACTTCAAAAAAAATTTAAATTATTTTCTTAACTACATCTCTGGTCTTGTTGGAGCTTGCAACTCGAAACTCCTCCAGCCTATAGAAAGCGACTTGACCAAGCGAATGGAGCTAAAACGTTTTTAGAATCGCTCAGTAAGTTCAATTTTATAAGCGTTTTAAAAACAAATAGCTGAATATCTAAGAGATGGAGTTTCCCAGGAACAAAATTTAAGTGGCCTATCGATAGCCCGTCTCAAACTCTTTAACACCGTGAAAAACGTTTTCAAGAGCCTTCCTTAGTTTCCAAGTTTTAGCGTTAAGACAAAAATCATAACTCATAAAAGATTCTGTTCTGCTGATACTTCAAAAAAAATTTAAATAATTTTCTTAACTACATCTCTGGTCTTGTTGGAGCTTGCAGCTCGAAACTCCTCCAGCCTATAGAAAGCGACTTGACCAAGCCAATGGAGCTAAAACGTTTTTAGAATCGCTTAGTATATTAAATTTTATAAGCGTTTTAAAAATAAATAGCTGAATATCTAAGAGAGGGAGTGGCCCAGGAACAAAATTTAAGTGGCCTATCGATAGCCCGTCTCAAACTCTTTAACACCGTGAAAAACTTTTTCAAGAGCCTTCCTTAGTTTCCAAGTTTTAGCGTTGAGACCAAAATCATAACTCATAAAAGATTCTGTTCTGCTGATACTTCAAAAAAAATTTAAATTATTTTCTTAACTACATCTCTGGTCTTGTTGGAGCTTGCAGCTCGAAACTCCTCCAGCCTATAGAAAGCGACTTGACCAAGCGAATGGAGCTAAAACGTTTTTAGAATCGCTCAGTAAGTTCAATTTTATAAGCGTTTTAAAAACAAATAGCTGAATATCTAAGAGATGGAGTTTCCCAGGAACAAAATTTAAGTGGCCTATCGATAGCCCGTCTCAAACTCTTTAACACCGTGAAAAACGTTTTCAAGAGCCTTCCTTAGTTTCCAAGTTTTAGCGTTAAGACCAAAATCATAACTCATAAATCACTTGCTAAAAGATTCTGTTCTCCTGATACTTCAAAAAAAATTTAAATAATTTTCTAAACTATATCCCCGGTCTTGTTAAAGCTTCCCGCTCGAAACTTTTCCAGCCTATAGAAAGCGAATTGGACAAGCGTTTGGAGCTAAAAGGTTTTTAGAATCGCTTAGTATATTAAATTTTATAAGCGTTTTAAAAATAAATAGCTGAATATCTAAGAGAGGGAGTGGCCCAGGAACAAAATTTAAGTGGCCAATCGATAGCCCGTCTCAAACTCTTTAACAGTGTGATAAACGGTTTCAAGAGCCTTCCTTGGTTTCCATGTTTTAGCGTTAAGACCAAAATCATAACTCATAAATCACTTGCTAAAAGATTCTGTTCTCCTGATACTTCAAAAAAAATTTAAATAATTTTCTAAACTATATCCCCGGTCTTGTTAAAGCTTCCCGCTCGAAACTTTTCCAGCCTATAGAAAGCGAATTGGACAAGCGTTTGGAGCTAAAAGGTTTTTAGAATCGCTTAGTATATTAAATTTTATAAGCGTTTTAAAAATAAATAGCTGAATATCTAAGAGAGGGAGTGGCCCAGGAACAAAATTTAAGTGGCCAATCGATAGCCCGTCTCAAACTCTTTAACACCGTGAAAAACGTTTTCCAGAGCCTTCCTTAGTTTCCAAGTTTTAGCGTTAAGGCCAAAATCAAAACTCATAAATCACTTGCTAAAAGATTCTGTTCTCCTGATACTTCAAAAAAAAAATTTAAATAATTTTCTTAACTACATCTCTGGTCTTGTTGGAGCTTAAAGCCCGAAACTCCTTCAGCCTATAGAAAGCGAGTTGAAAAAGCGAATGAAGCTAAAAGATTTTAAGCATCACCCAGTAAGTTCAATTTTATAAGCGCTTTAAAAACAAATAGCTGAACATCTAAGAGATGGAGTTTCCCAGGAACAAAATTTAAGTGACCTATCGATAGCCCGTCTCAAACTCTTTAACACCGTGAAAAACGTTTTCAAGAGCCTTCCTTAGTTTCCAAGTTTTAGCGTTAAGACCAAAATCATAACTCATAAAAGATTCTGTTCTGCTGATACTTCAAAAAAAATTTAAATAATTTTCTTAACTACATCTCTGGTCTTGTTGGAGCTTACAGCCCGAAACTCCTCCAGCCTATAGAAAGCGACTTGACTGAGCCAATGGAGCTAAAACGTTTTTAGAATCGCTCAGTAAGTTCAATTTTATAAGCGTTTTAAAAATAAATTGCTGAATATCTAAGAGAGAGAGTGGCCCAGGAACAAGATTTAAGTGGCCTATCGATAGCCCGTCTCAAACTCTTTAACACCGTGAAAAACGTTTTCAAGAGCCTTCCTTAGTTTCCAAGTTTTAGCGTTAAGGCCAAAATCATAACTCATAAATCACTTGCTAAAAGATTCTGTTCTCCTGATACTTCAAAAAAAAAATTTAAATAATTTTCTTAACTACATCTCTGGTCTTGTTGGAGCTTGCAGCTCGAAACTCCTCCAGCCTATAGAAAGCGACTTGACCAAGCGAATGAAGCTAAAACATTTTTAGAATCGCTCAGTAAGTTCAATTTTATAAGCGTTTTAAAAATAAATAGCTGAATATCTAAGAGAGGGAGTGGCCCAAGAACAAAATTTAAGTGACCTATCGATAGCCCGTCTCAAACTCTTTAACACCGTGAAAAACGTTTTCAAGAGCCTTCCTTAGTTTCCAAGTTTTAGCGTTAAGACCAAAATCATAACTCATAAAAGATTCTGTTCTGCTGATACTTCAAAAAAAATTTAAATAATTTTCTTAACTACATCTCTGGTCTTGTTGGAGCTTACAGCCCGAAACTCCTCCAGCCTATAGAAAGCGACTTGACTGAGCCAATGGAGCTAAAACGTTTTTAGAATCGCTCAGTAAGTTCAATTTTATAAGCGTTTTAAAAATAAATTGCTGAATATCTAAGAGAGAGAGTGGCCCAGGAACAAGATTTAAGTGGCCTATCGATAGCCCGTCTCAAACTCTTTAACACCGTGAAAAACGTTTTCAAGAGCCTTCCTTAGTTTCCAAGTTTTAGCGTTAAGGCCAAAATCATAACTCATAAATCACTTGCTAAAAGATTCTGTTCTCCTGATACTTCAAAAAAAAAATTTAAATAATTTTCTTAACTACATCTCTGGTCTTGTTGGAGCTTGCAGCTCGAAACTCCTCCAGCCTATAGAAAGCGACTTGACCAAGCGAATGAAGCTAAAACATTTTTAGAATCGCTCAGTAAGTTCAATTTTATAAGCGTTTTAAAAATAAATTGCTGAATATCTAAGAGAGGGAGTGGCCCAGGAACAAAATTTAAGTGGCCTATCCATAGCCCGTCTCAAACTCTTTAACACCGTGAAAAACGTTTTCAAGAGCCTTCCTTAGTTTCCAAGTTTTAGCGTTAAGACCAAAATCATAACTCATAAATCACTTGCTAAAAGATTCTGTTCTCCTGATACTTAAAAAAAAAAATTTAAATAATTTTCTTAACTACATCTCTGGTCTTGTTGGAGCTTACAGCCCGAAACTCCTCCAGCCTATAGAAAGCGACTTGACCAAGCCAATGGAGCTAAAACGTTTTTAGAATCGCTCAGTAAGTTCAATTTTATAAGCGTTTTAAAAATAAATTGCTGAATATCTAAGAGAGAGAGTGGCCCAGGGACAAGATTTAAGTGGCCTATTGATAGCCCGTCTCAAACTCTTTAACACCGTGAAAAACGTTTTCAAGAGCATTCCTTAGTTTCCAAGTTTTAGCGTTAAGACCAAAATCATAACTCATAAATCACTTGCTAAAAGATTCTGTTCTCCTGATACTTCAAAAAAAATTTAAATAATTTTCTAAACTACATCTCTGGTCTTGTTGGAGCTTAAAGCCCGAAACTCCTTCAGCCTATAGAAAGCGAGTTGAAAAAGCGAATGGAGCTAAAAGATTTTAAGCATCACCCAGTAAGTTCAATTTTATAAGCGTTTTAAAAACAAATAGCTGAACATCTAAGAGATGGAGTTTCCCAGGAACAAAATTTAAGTGACCTATCGATAGCCCGTCTCAAACTCTTTAGCACCGTGAAAAACGTTTTCAAGAGCCTTCCTTAGTTTCCAAGTTTTAGCGTTAAGACCAAAATCATAACTCATAAAAGATTCTGTTCTGCTGATACTTCAAAAAAAATTTAAATAATTTTCTTAACTACATCTCTGGTCTTGTTGGAGCTTACAGCCCGAAACTCCTCCAGCCTATAGAAAGCGACTTGACCAAGCCAATGGAGCTAAAACGTTTTTAGAATCGCTCAGTAAGTTCAATTTTATAAGCGTTTTAAAAATAAATTGCTGAATATCTAAGAGAGAGAGTGGCCCAGGAACAAGATTTAAGTGGCCTATCGATAGCCCGCCTCAAACTCTTTAACACCGTGAAAAACGTTTTCAAGAGCCTTCCTTAGTTTCCAAGTTTTAGCGTTAAGACCAAAATCATAACTCATAAATCACTTGCTAAAAGATGCTGTTCTCCTGATACTTCAAAAAAATTTTAAATAATTTTCTAAACTATATCCCCGGTCTTGTTAAAGCTTCCCGCTCGAAACTTTTCGAGCCTATAGAAAGCGAATTGGACAAGCGTTTGGAGCTAAAAGGTTTTTAGAATCGCTTAGTATATTCAATTTTATAAGCGTTTTAAAAACAAATAGCTGAATATCTAAGAGATGGAGTTTCCCAGGAACAAAATTTAAGTGGCCTATCGATAGCCCGTCTCAAACTCTTTAACACCGTGAAAAACGTTTTCCAGAGCCTTCCTTAGTTTCCAAGTTTTAGCGTTAAGGCCAAAATCATAACTCATAAATCACTTGCTAAAAGATTCTGTTCTCCTGATACTTCAAAAAAAAAATTTAAATAATTTTCTTAACTACATCTCTGGTCTTGTTGGAGCTTACAGCCCGAAACTCCTCCAGCCTATAGAAAGCGACTTGACCAAGCCAATGGAGCTAAATCGTTTCTAGAATCGCTCAGTTAGTTGAAACGTTTTCCAGAGCCTTCCTTAGTTTCCAAGTTTTAGCGTTAAGGCCAAAATCATAACTCATAAATCACTTGCTAAAAGATTCTGTTCTCCTGATACTTCAAAAAAAAAATTTAAATAATTTTCTTAACTACATCTCTGGTCTTGTTGGAGCTTACAGCCCGAAACTCCTCCAGCCTATAGAAAGCGACTTGACCAAGCCAATGGAGCTAAATCGTTTCTAGAATGGCTCAGTTAGTTGAATTTTATAAGCGTTTTAAAAACAAATAGCTGAATATCTAAGAGAGGGAGTGGCCCAGGAACAAAATTTAAGTGGCCTATCGATAGCCCGTCTCAAACTCTTTAACACCGTGAAAAACGTTTTCCAGAGCCTTCCTTAGTTTCCAAGTTTTAGCGTTAAGACCAAAATCATAACTCATATATCACTTGCTAAAAGATTCTGTTCTCCTGATACTTAAAACAAAATTTAAATAATTTTCTTTACAACATCTCTGGTCTTGTTGGAGCTTACAGCCCGAAACTCCTCCAGCCTATAGAAAGCGACTTGACCAAGCCAATGGAGCTAAATCGTTTTTAGAATCGCTCAGTTAGTTGAATTTTATAAGCGTTTTAAAAACAAATAGCTGAATATCTAAGAGATGGAGTTTCCCAGGAACAAAATTTAAGTGGCCTATCGATAGCCCGTCTCAAACTCTTTAACACCGTGAAAAACGTTTTCCAGAGCCTTCCTTAGTTTCCAAGTTTTAGCGTTAAGACCAAATCATAACTCATATATCACTTGCTAAAAGATTCTGTTCTCCTGATACTTAAAACAAAATTTAAATAATTTTCTTTACAACATCTCTGGTCTTGTTGGAGCTTACAGCCCGAAACTCCTCCAGCCTATAGAAAGCGACTTGACCAAGCCAATGGAGCTAAATCGTTTTTAGAATCGCTCAGTTAGTTCAATTTTATAAGCGTTTTAAAAACAAATAGCTGAATATCTAAGAGATGGAGTTTCCCAGGAACAAAATTTAAGTGGCCTATCGATACCCGTCTCAAACTCTTTAACACCGTGAAAAACGTTTTCCAGAGCCTTCCTTAGTTTCCAAGTTTTAGCGTTAAGGCCAAAATCATAACTCATAAATCACTTGCTAAAAGATTCTGTTCTCCTGATACTTCAAAAAAAAAAATTTAAATAATTTTCTTAACTACATCTCTGGTCTTGTTGGAGCTTACAGCCCGAAACTCCTTCAGCCTATAGAAAGCGACTTGACCAAGCGAATGGAGCTAAAAGATTTTAAGCATCACCCAGTAAGTTCAATTTTATAATCGTTTTAAAAATAAATTGCTGAATATCTAAGAGAGAGAGAGTGACCCAGGAACAAGATTTAAGTGGCCTATCGATAGCCCGTCTCAAACTCTTTAACACCGTGAAAAACGTTTTCAAGAGTCTTCCTTAGTTTCCAAGTTTTAGCGTTAAGACCAAAATCATAACTCATAAATCACTTGCTAAAAGATGCTGTTCTCCTGATACTTCAAAAAAATTTTAAATAATTTTCTAAACTATATCCCCGGTCTTGTTAAAGCTTCCTGCTCGAAACTTTTCGAGCCTATAGAAAGCGAATTGGACAAGCGTTTGGAGCTAAAAGGTTTTTAGAATCGCTTAGTATATTCAATATAATAAGCGTTTTAAAAACAAATAGCTGAATATCTAAGAGATGGAGTTTCCCAGGAACAAAATTTAAGTGGCCTATCGATAGCCCGTCTCAAACTCTTTAACACCGTGAAAAACGTTTTCAAGAGTCTTCCTTAGTTTCCAAGTTTTAGCGTTAAGACCAAAATCATAACTCATAAAAGATTCTGTTCTGCTGATACTTCAAAAAAAATTTAAATAATTTTCTTAACTACATCTCTGGTCTTGTTGGAGCTTGCAGCTCGAAACTCCTCCAGCCTATAGAAAGCGACTTGACCAAGCCAATGGAGCTAAAACGTTTTTAGAATCGCTTAGTATATTAAATTTTATAAGCGTTTTAAAAATAAATAGCTGAATATCTAAGAGAGGGAGTGGCCCAGGAACAAAATTTAAGTGGCCTATCGATATCCCGTCTCAAACTCTTTAACACCGTGAAAAACGTTTTCAAGAGCATTCCTTAGTTTCCAAGTTTTAGCGTTAAGACCAAAATCATAACTCATAAATCACTTGCTAAAAGATTCTGTTCTCCTGATACTTCAAAAAAAATTTAAATAATTTTCTAAACTATATCCCCGGTCTTGTTAAAGCTTCCCGCTCGAAACTTTTCCAGCCTATAGAAAGCGAATTGGACAAGCGTTTGGAGCTAAAATGTTTTTAGAATCGCTTAGTATATTAAATTTTATAAGCGTTTTAAAAATAAATAGCTGAATATCTAAGAGATGGAGTTTCCCAGGAACAAAATTTAAGTGGCCTATCGATAGCCCGTCTCAAACTCTTTAACACCGTGAAAAAAGTTTTCAAGAGCATTCCTTAGTTTCCAAGTTTTAGCGTTAAGGCCAAAATCATAACTCATAAATCACTTGCTAAAAGATTCTGTTCTGCTGATACTTCAAAAAAAATTAAATAATTTTCTTAACTACATCTCTGGTCTTGTTGGAGCTTGCAGCTCGAAACTCCTCCAGCCTATAGAAAGCGACTTGACCAAGCCAATGGAGCTAAAACGTTTTTAGAATCGCTTAGTATATTAAATTTTATAAGCGTTTTAAAAATAAATAGCTGAATATCTAAGAGAGGGAGTGGCCCAGGAACAAAATTTAAGTGGCCTATCGAAATCCCGTCTCAAACTCTTTAACACCGTGAAAAACGTTTTCAAGAGCATTCCTTAGTTTCCAAGTTTTAGCGTTAAGACCAAAATCATAACTCATAAAAGATTCTGTTCTGCTGATACTTCAAAAAAAATTTAAATAATTTTCTTTACAACATCTCTGGTCTTGTTGGAGCTTACAGCCCGAAACTCCTCCAGCCTATAGAAAGCGACTTGACCATGCCAATGGAGCTAAATCCTTTTTAGAATCGCTCAGTAAGTTCAATTTTATAAGCGTTTTAAAAATAAATAGCTGAATATCTAAGAGAGGGAGTGGCCCAGGAACAAAATTTAAGTGGCCTATCGATAGCCCGTCTCAAACTCTTTAACACCGTGAAAAACGTTTTCCAGAGCCTTCCTTAGTTTCCAAGTTTTAGCGTTAAGACCAAAATCATAACTCATAAAAGATTCTGTTCTGCTGATACTTCAAAAAAAATTTAAATAATTTTCTTAACTACATCTCTGGTCTTGTTGGAGCTTACAGCCCGAAACTCCTCCAGCCTATAGAAAGCGACTTGACCAAGCCAATGGAGCTAAAACGTTTTTAGAATCGCTCAGTAAGTTCAATTTTATAAGCGTTTTAAAAATAAATTGCTGAATATCTAAGAGAGAGAGTGGCCCAGGAACAAGATTTAAGTGGCCTATCGATAGCCCGTCTCAAACTCTTTAACACCGTGAAAAACGTTTTCAAGAGCCTTCCTTAGTTTCCAAGTTTTAGCGTTAAGACCAAAATCATAACTCATAAATCACTTGCTAAAAGATGCTGTTCTCCTGATACTTCAAAAAAATTTTAAATAATTTTCTAAACTATATCCCCGGTCTTGTTAAAGCTTCCCGCTCGAAACTTTTCGAGCCTTTAGAAAGCGAATTGGACAAGCGTTTGGAGCTAAAAGGTTTTTAGAATCGCTTAGTATATTCAATTTTATAAGCGTTTTAAAAACAAATAGCTGAATATCTAAGAGATGGAGTTTCCCAGGAACAAAATTTAAGTGGCCTATCGATAGCCCGTCTCAAACTCTTTAACACCGTGAAAAACGTTTTCCAGAGCCTTCCTTAGTTTCCAAGTTTTAGCGTTAAGGCCAAAATCATAACTCATAAATCACTTGCTAAAAGATGCTGTTCTCCTGATACTTCAAAAAAATTTTAAATAATTTTCTAAACTATATCCCCGGTCTTGTTAAAGCTTCCCGCTCGAAACTTTTCGAGCCTTTAGAAAGCGAATTGGACAAGCGTTTGGAGCTAAAAGGTTTTTAGAATCGCTTAGTATATTCAATTTTATAAGCGTTTTAAAAACAAATAGCTGAATATCTAAGAGATGGAGTTTCCCAGGAACAAAATTTAAGTGGCCTATCGATAGCCCGTCTCAAACTCTTTAAAACCGTGAAAAACGTTTTCCAGAGCCTTCCATAGTTTCCAAGTTTTAGCGTTAAGACCAAAATCATAACTCATAAAAGATTCTGTTCCGCTGATACTTCAAAAAAAATTTAAATTATTTTCTTAACTACATCTCTGGTCTTGTTGGAGCTTGCAGCTCGAAACTCCTCCAGCCTATAGAAAGCGACTTGACCAAGCGAATGGAGCTAAAACGTTTTTAGAATCGCTCAGTAAGTTCAATTTTATAAGCGTTTTAAAAACAAATAGCTGAATATCTAAGAGACGGAGTTTCCCAGGAACAAAATTTAAGTGGCCTATCGATAGCCCGTCTCAAACTCTTTAACACCGTGAAAAACGTTTTCAAGAGCCTTCCTTAGTTTCCAAGTTTTAGCGTTAAGACCAAAATCATAACTCATAAATCACTTGCTAAAAGATTCTGTTCTCCTGATACTTCAAAAAAAATTTAAATAATTTTCTAAACTATATCCCCGGTCTTGTTAAAGCTTCCCGCTCGAAACTTTTCCATCCTATAGAAAGCGAATTGGACAAGCGTTTGGAGCTAAAAGGTTTTTAGAATCGCTTAGTATATTAAATTTTATAAGCGTTTTAAAAATAAATAAATGAATATCTAAGAGAGGGAGTGGCCCAGGAACAAAATTTAAGTGGCCAATCGATAGCCCGTCTCAAACTCTTTAAAAGTGTGAAAAACGGTTTCAAGAGCCTTCCTTGGTTTCCATGTTTTAGCGTTAAGACCAAAATCATAACTCATAAATCACTTGCTAAAAGATTCTGTTCTCCTGATACTTCAAAAAAAATTTAAATAATTTTCTAAACTATATCCCCGGTCTTGTTAAAGCTTCCCGCTCGAAACTTTTCCAGCCTATAGAAAGCGACTTGACCAAGCCAATGGAGCTAAAACGCTTTTAGAATCGCTTAGTATATTAAATTTTATAAGCGTTTTAAAAATAAATAGCTGAATATCTAAGCGAGGGAGTGGCCCAGGAACAAAATTTAAGTGGCCTATCGATATCCCGTCTCAAACTCTTTAACACCGTGAAAAACGTTTTCAAGAGCCTTCCTTAGTTTCCAAGTTTTAGCGTTAAGACCAAAATCATAACTCATAAATCACTTGCTAAAAGATTCTGTTCTCCTGATACTTAAAAAAAAATTTAAATAATTTTCTTTACTACATCTCTGGTCTTGTTGGAGCTTACAGCTCGAAACTCCTCCAGCCTATAGAAAGCGACTTGACCAAGCCAATGGAGCTAAAACGTTTTTAGAATCGCTTAGTATATTAAATTTTATAAGCGTTTTAAAAATAAATAGCTGAATATCTAAGAGAGGGAGTGGCCCAGGAACAAAATTTAAGTGGCCAATCGATAGCCCGTCTCAAACTCTTTAACAGTGTGAAAAACGGTTTCAAGAGCCTTCCTTGGTTTCCATGTTTTAGCGTTAAGACCAGATCATAACTCATATATCACTTGCTAAAAGATTCTGTTCTCCTGATACTTAAAACAAAATTTAAATAATTTTCTTTACAACATCTCTGGTCTTGTTGGAGCTTACAGCCCGAAACTCCTCCAGCCTATAGAAAGCGACTTGACCAAGCCAATGGAGCTAAATCGTTTTTAGAATCGCTCAGTTAGTTCAATTTTATAAGCGTTTTAAAAACAAATAGCTTAATATCTAAGAGATGGAGTTTCCCAGGAACAAAATTTAAGTGGCCTATCGATAGCCCGTCTCAAACTCTTTAACACCGTGAAAAACGTTTTCAAGAGCCTTCCTTAGTTTCCAAGTTTTAGCGTTAAGACCAAAATCATAACTCATAAATCACTTGCTAAAAGATGCTGTTCTCCTGATACTTCAAAAAAATTTTAAATAATTTTCTAAACTATATCCCCGGTCTTGTTAAAGCTTCCCGCTCGAAACTTTTCGAGCCTATAGAAAGCAAATTGGACAAGCGTTTGGAGCTAAAAGGTTTTTAGAATCGCTTAGTATATTCAATTTTATAAGCGTTTTAAAAACAAATAGCTGAATATCTAAGAGATGGAGTTTCCCAGGAACAAAATTTAAGTGGCCTATCGATAGCCCGTCTCAAACTCTTTAAAACCATGAAAAACGTTTTCCAGAGCCTTCCATAGTTTCCAAGTTTTAGCGTTAAGACCAAAATCATAACTCATAAAAGATTCTGTTCTGCTGATACTTCAAAAAAAATTTAAATAATTTTCTTAACTACATATCTGGTCTTGTTGTAGCTTGCAGCTCGAAACTCCTCCAGCCTATAGAAAGCGACTTGACCAAGCCAATGGAGCTAAAACGTTTTTAGAATCGCTTAGTATATTAAATTTTATAAGCGTTTTAAAAATAAATAGCTGAATATCTAAGAGAGGGAGTGCCCCAGGAACAAAATTTAAGTGGCCTATCGATAGCCCGTCTCAAACTCTTTAACACCGTGAAAAAAGTTTTCAAGAGCATTCCTTAGTTTCCAAGTTTTAGCGTTAAGACCAAAGTCATAATTCATAAATCACTTGCTAAAAGATTCTGTTCTCCTAATACTTCAAAAAAAATTTAAATTATTTTCTTAACTACATCTCTGGTCTTGTTGGAGCTTGCAGCTCGAAACTCCTCCAGCCTATAGAAAGCGACTTGACCAAGCGAATGGAGCTAAAACGTTTTTAGAATCGCTCAGTAAGTTCAATTTTATAAGCGTTTTAAAAACAAATAGCTGAATATCTAAGAGATGGAGTTTCCCAGGAACAAAATTTAAGTGGCCTATCGATAGCCCGTCTCAAACTCTTTAACACCGTGAAAAACGTTTTCAAGAGCCTTCCTTAGTTTCCAAGTTTTAGCGTTAAGACCAAAATCATAACTCATAAATCACTTGCTAAAAGATTCTGTTCTCCTGATACTTCAAAAAAAATTTAAATAATTTTCTAAACTATATCCCCGGTCTTGTTAAAGCTTCCCGCTCGAAACTTTTCCAGCCTATAGAAAGCGAATTGGACAAGCGTTTGGAGCTAAAAGGTTTTTAGAATCGCTTAGTATATTAAATTTTATAAGCGTTTTAAAAATAAATAGCTGAATATCTAAGAGAGGGAGTGGCCCAGGAACAAAATTTAAGTGGCCAATCGATAGCCCGTCTCAAACTCTTTAACAGTGTGAAAAACGGTTTCAAGAGCCTTCCTTGGTTTCCATGTTTTAGCGTTAAGACCAAAATCATAACTCATAAATCACTTGCTAAAAGATTCTGTTCTCCTGATACTTCAAAAAAAAAATTTAAATAATTTTCTTAACTACATCTCTGGTCTTGTTGGAGCTTAAAGCCCGAAACTCCTTCAGCCTATAGAAAGCGAGTTGAAAAAGCGAATGGAGCTAAAAGATTTTAAGCATCACCCAGTAAGTTCAATTTTATAAGCGTTTTAAAAACAAATAGCTGAACATCTAAGAGATGGAGTTTCCCAGGAACAAAATTTAAGTGACCTATCGATAGCCCGTCTCAAACTCTTTAACACCGTGAAAAACGTTTTCAAGAGCCTTCCTTAGTTTCCAAGTTTTAGCGTTAAGACCAAAATCATAACTCATAAAAGATTCTGTTCTGCTGATACTTCAAAAAAAATTTAAATAATTTTCTTAACTACATCTCTGGTCTTGTTGGAGCTTACAGCCCGAAACTCCTCCAGCCTATAGAAAGCGACTTGACCAAGCCAATGGAGCTAAAACGTTTTTAGAATCGCTCAGTAAGTTCAATTTTATAAGCGTTTTAAAAATAAATTGCTGAATATCTAAGAGAGAGAGTGGCCCAGGAACAAGATTTAAGTGGCCTATCGATAGCCCGTCTCAAACTCTTTAACACCGTGAAAAACGTTTTCAAGAGCCTTCCTTAGTTTCCAAGTTTTAGCGTTAAGACTAAAATCATAACTCATAAATCACTTGCTAAAAGATGCTGTTCTCCTGATACTTCAAAAAAATTTTAAATAATTTTCTAAACTATATCCCCGGTCTTGTTAAAGCTTCCCGCTCTAAACTTTTCGAGCCTATAGAAAGCGAATTGGACAAGCGTTTGGAGCTAAAAGGTTTTTAGAATCGCTTAGTATATTCAATTTTATAAGCGTTTTAAAAACAAATAGCTGAATATCTAAGAGATGGAGTTTCCCAGGAACAAAATTTAAGTGGCCTATCGATAGCCCGTCTCAAACTCTTTAACACCGTGAAAAACGTTTTCCAGAGCCTTCCTTAGTTTCCAAGTTTTAGCGTTAAGGCCAATATCATAACTCATAAATCACTTGCTAAAAGATTCTGTTCTCCTAATACTTCAAAAAAAATTTAAATTATTTTCTTAACTACATCTCTGGTCTTGTTGGAGCTTGCAGCTCGAAACTCCTCCAGCCTATAGAAAGCGACTTGACCAAGCGAATGGAGCTAAAACGTTTTTAGAATCGCTCAGTAAGTTCAATTTTATAAGCGTTTTAAAAACAAATAGCTGAATATCTAAGAGATGGAGTTTCCCAGGAACAAAATTTAAGTGGCCTATCAATAGCCCGTCTCAAACTCTTTAACACCGTGAAAAACGTTTTCAAGAGCCTTCCTTAGTTTCCAAGTTTTAGCGTTAAGACCAAAATCATAACTCATAAATCACTTGCTAAAAGATTCTGTTCTCCTGATACTTCAAAAAAAATTTAAATAATTTTCTAAACTATATCCCCGGTCTTGTTAAAGCTTCCCGCTCGAAACTTTTCCAGCCTATAGAAAGCGAATTGGACAAGCGTTTGGAGCTAAAAGGTTTTTAGAATCGCTTAGTATATTAAATTTTATAAGCGTTTTAAAAATAAATAGCTGAATATCTAAGAGAGGGAGTGGCCCAGGAACAAAATTTAAGTGGCCAATCGATAGCCCGTCTCAAACTCTTTAACAGTGTGAAAAACGGTTTCAAGAGCCTTCCTTGGTTTCCATGTTTTAGCGTTAAGACCAAAATCATAACTCATAAATCACTTGCTAAAAGATTCTGTTCTCCTGATACTTCAAAAAAAAAATTTAAATAATTTTCTTAACTACATCTCTGGTCTTGTTGGAGCTTAAAGCCCGAAACTCCTTCAGCCTATAGAAAGCGAGTTGAAAAAGCGAATGGAGCTAAAAGATTTTAAGCATCACCCAGTAAGTTCAATTTTATAAGCGTTTTAAAAACAAATAGCTGAACATCTAAGAGATGGAGTTTCCCAGGAACAAAATTTAAGTGACCTATCGATAGCCCGTCTCAAACTCTTTAACACCGTGAAAAACGTTTTCAAGAGCCTTCCTTAGTTTCCAAGTTTTAGCGTTAAGACCAAAATCATAACTCATAAATCACTTGCTAAAAGATGCTGTTCTCCTGATACTTCAAAAAAATTTTAAATAATTTTCTAAACTATATCCCCGGTCTTGTTAAAGCTTCCCGCTCGAAACTTTTCGAGCCTATAGAAAGCGAATTGGACAAGCGTTTGGAGCTAAAAGGTTTTTAGAATCGCTTAGTATATTCAATTTTATAAGCGTTTTAAAAACAAATAGCTGAATATCTAAGAGATGGAGTTTCCCAGGAACAAAATTTAAGTGGCCTATCGATAGCCCGTCTCAAACTCTTTAACACCGTGAAAAACGTTTTCCAGAGCCTTCCTTAGTTTCCAAGTTTTAGCGTTAAGGCCAAAATCATAACTCATAAATCACTTGCTAAAAGATGCTGTTCTCCTGATACTTCAAAAAAATTTTAAATAATTTTCTAAACTACATCTCTGGTCTTGTTGGAGCTTGCAGCTCGAAACTCCTCCAGCCTATAGAAAGCGACTTGACCAAGCGAATGAAGCTAAAACATTTTTAGAATCGCTCAGTAAGTTCAATTTTATAAGCGTTTTAAAAATAAATTGCTGAATATCTAAGAGAGGGAGTGGCCCAGGAACAAAATTTAAGTGGCCTATCCATAGCCCGTCTCAAACTCTTTAACACCGTGAAAAACGTTTTCAAGAGCCTTCCTTAGTTTCCAAGTTTTAGCGTTAAGACCAAAATCATAACTCATAAATCACTTGCTAAAAGATTCTGTTCTCCTGATACTTAAAAAAAAAATTTAAATAATTTTCTAAACTATATCCCCGGTCTTGTTGGAGCTTACAGCCCGAAACTCCTCCAGCCTATAGAAAGCGACTTGACCAAGCCAATGGAGCTAAAACGTTTTTAGAATCGCTCAGTAAGTTCAATTTTATAAGCGTTTTAAAAATAAATTGCTGAATATCTAAGAGAGAGAGTGGCCCAGGGACAAGATTTAAGTGGCCTATTGATAGCCCGTCTCAAACTCTTTAACACCGTGAAAAACGTTTTCAAGAGCATTCCTTAGTTTCCAAGTTTTAGCGTTAAGACCAAAATCATAACTCATAAATCACTTGCTAAAAGATTCTGTTCTCCTGATACTTCAAAAAAAAATTTAAATAATTTTCTAAACTATATCCCCGGTCTTGTTAAAGCTTCCCGCTCGAAACTTTTCCAGCCTATAGAAAGCGAATTGGACAAGCGTTTGGAGCTAAAATGTTTTTAGAATCGCTTAGTATATTAAATTTTATAAGCGTTTTAAAAATAAATAGCTGAATATCTAAGAGATGGAGTTTCCCAGGAACAAAATTTAAGTGGCCTATCGATAGCCCGTCTCAAACTCTTTAACACCGTGAAAAACGTTTTCCAGAGCCTTCCTTAGTTTCCAAGTTTTAGCGTTAAGGCCGAAATCATAACTCATAAATCACTTGCTAAAAGATTCTGTTCTGCTGATACTTCAAAAAAAATTTAAATAATTTTCTTAACTACATCTCTGGTCTTGTTGGAGCTTGCAGCTCGAAACTCCTCCAGCCTATAGAAAGCGACTTGACCAAGCCAATGGAGCTAAAACGTTTTTAGAATCGCTTAGTATATTAAATTTTATAAGCGTTTTAAAAATAAATAGCTGAATATCTAAGAGAGGGAGTGGCCCAGGAACAAAATTTAAGTGGCCTATCGAAATCCCGTCTCAAACTCTTTAACACCGTGAAAAACGTTTTCAAGAGCATTCCTTAGTTTCCAAGTTTTAGCGTTAAGACCAAAATCATAACTCATAAATCACTTGCTAAAAGATTCTGTTCTCCTGATACTTCAAAAAAAATTTAAATAATTTTCTAAACTATATCCCCGGTCTTGTTAAAGAAAGCTTCCCGCTCGAAACTTTTCCAGCCTATAGAAAGCGAATTGGACAAGCGTTTGGAGCTAAAAGGTTTTTAGAATCGCTTAGTATATTAAATTTTATAAGCGTTTTAAAAATAAATAGCTGAATATCTAAGAGAGGGAGTGGCCCAGGAACAAAATTTAAGTGGCCAATCGATAGCCCGTCTCAAACTCTTTAACAGTGTGAAAAACGGTTTCAAGAGCCTTCCTTGGTTTCCATGTTTTAGCGTTAAGACCAAATCATAACTCATATATCACTTGCTAAAAGATTCTGTTCTCCTGATACTTAAAAAAAAATTTAAATAATTTTCTTTACTACATCTCTGGTCTTGTTGGAGCTTACAGCCCGAAACTCCTCCAGCCTATAGAAAGCGACTTGACCAAGCCAATGGAGCTAAAACGTTTTTAGAATCGCTTAGTATATTAAATTTTATAAGCGTTTTAAAAATAAATAGCTGAATATCTAAGAGATGGAGTTTCCCAGGAACAAAATTTAAGTGGCCTATCGATAGCCCGTCTCAAACTCTTTAACACCGTGAAAAACGTTTTCCAGAGCCTTCCTTAGTTTCCAAGTTTTAGCGTTAAGGCCAAAATCATAACTCATAAATCACTTGCTAAAAGATTCTGTTCTGCTGATACTTCAAAAAAAATTTAAATAATTTTCTTAACTACATCTCTGGTCTTGTTGGAGCTTGCAGCTCGAAACTCCTCCAGCCTATAGAAAGCGACTTGACCAAGCCAATGGAGCTAAAACGTTTTTAGAATCGCTTAGTATATTAAATTTTATAAGCGTTTTAAAAATAAATAGCTGAATATCTAAGAGAGGGAGTGGCCCAGGAACAAAATTTAAGTGGCCTATCGATAGCCCGTCTCAAACTCTTTAACAGTGTGAAAAACGGTTTCAAGAGCCTTCCTTAGTTTCCAAGTTTTAGCGTTAAGACCAAAATCATAACTCATAAAAGATTCTGTTCTGCTGATACTTCAAAAAAAATTTAAATAATTTTCTTAACTACATCTCTGGTCTTGTTGGAGCTTACAGCCCGAAACTCCTCCAGCCTATAGAAAGCGACTTGACCAAGCCAATGGAGCTAAAACGTTTTTAGAATCGCTCAGTAAGTTCAATTTTATAAGCGTTTTAAAAATAAATTGCTGAATATCTAAGAGAGAGAGTGGCCCAGGAACAAGATTTAAGTGGCCTATCGATAGCCCGTCTCAAACTCTTTAACACCGTGAAAAACGTTTTCAAGAGCCTTCCTTAGTTTCCAAGTTTTAGCGTTAAGACCAAAATCATAACTCATAAATCACTTGCTAAAAGATGCTGTTCTCCTGATACTTCAAAAAAATTTTAAATAATTTTCTAAACTATATCCCCGGTCTTGTTAAAGCTTCCCGCTCGAAACTTTTCGAGCCTATAGAAAGCGAATTGGACAAGCGTTTGGAGCTAAAAGGTTTTTAGAATCGCTTAGTATATTCAATTTTATAAGCGTTTTAAAAACAAATAGCTGAATATCTAAGAGATGGAGTTTCCCAGGAACAAAATTTAAGTGGCCTATCGATAGCCCGTCTCAAACTCTTTAACACCGTGAAAAACGTTTTCCAGAGCCTTCCTTAGTTTCCAAGTTTTAGCGTTAAGGCCAAAATCATAACTCATAAATCACTTGCTAAAAGATTCTGTTCTCCTGATACTTCAAAAAAAAAATTTAAATAATTTTCTTAACTACATCTCTGGTCTTGTTGGAGCTTACAGCCCGAAACTCCTCCAGCCTATAGAAAGCGACTTGACCAAGCCAATGGAGCTAAATCGTTTCTAGAATCGCTCAGTAAGTTCAATTTTATAAGCGTTTTAAAAATAAATAGCTGAATATCTAAGAGAGGGAGTGGCCCAGGAACAAAATTTAAGTGGCCTATCGATAGCCCGTCTCAAACTCTTTAACACCGTGAAAAACGTTTTCCAGAGCCTTCCTTAGTTTCCAAGTTTTAGCGTTAAGGCCAAAATCATAACTCATAAATCACTTGCTAAAAGATTCTGTTCTCCTGATACTTCAAAAAAAAAATTTAAATAATTTTCTTAACTACATCTCTGGTCTTGTTGGAGCTTACAGCCCGAAACTCCTTCAGCCTATAGAAAGCGACTTGACCAAGCGAATGGAGCTAAAAGATTTTAAGCATCACCCAGTAAGTTCAATTTTATAAGCGTTTTAAAAATAAATTGCTGAATATCTAAGAGAGAGAGTGACCCAGGAACAAGATTTAAGTGGCCTATCGATAGCCCGTCTCAAACTCTTTAACACCGTGAAAAACGTTTTCAAGAGTCTTCCTTAGTTTCCAAGTTTTAGCGTTAAGGCCAAAATCATAACTCATAAATCACTTGCTAAAAGATTCTGTTCTCCTGGTACTTAAAAAAAAAATTTAAATAATTTTCTTAACTACATCTCTGGTCTTGTTGGAGCTTGCAGCTCGAAACTCCTCCAGCCTATAGAAAGCGACTTGACCAAGCCAATGGAGCTAAAACGTTTTTAGAATCGCTTAGTATATTAAATTTTATAAGCGTTTTAAAAATAAATAGCTGAATATCTAAGAGAGGGAGTGGCCCAGGAACAAAATTTAAGTGGCCTATCGATATCCCGTCTCAAACTCTTTAACACCGTGAAAAACGTTTTCAAGAGCATTCCTTAGTTTCCAAGTTTTAGCGTTAAGACCAAAATCATAACTCATAAATCACTTGCTAAAAGATTCTGTTCTCCTGATACTTCAAAAAAAATTTAAATAATTTTCTAAACTATATCCCCGGTCTTGTTAAAGCTTCCCGCTCGAAACTTTTCCAGCCTATAGAAAGCGAATTGGACAAGCGTTTGGAGCTAAAATGTTTTTAGAATCGCTTAGTATATTAAATTTTATAAGCGTTTTAAAAATAAATAGCTGAATATCTAAGAGATGGAGTTTCCCAGGAACAAAATTTAAGTGGCCTATCGATAGCCCGTCTCAAACTCTTTAACACCGTGAAAAACGTTTTCCAGAGCCTTCCTTAGTTTCCAAGTTTTAGCGTTAAGGCCAAAATCATAACTCATAAATCACTTGCTAAAAGATTCTGTTCTGCTGATACTTCAAAAAAAATTTAAATAATTTTCTAAACTATATCCCCGGTCTTGTTAAAGCTTCCCGCTCGATACTTTTCGAGCCTATAGAAAGCGAATTGGACAAGCGTTTGGAGCTAAAAGGTTTTTAGAATCGCTTAGTATATTCAATTTTATAAGCGTTTTAAAAATAAATAGCTGAATATCTAAGAGAGGGAGTGGCCCAGGAACAAAATTTAAGTGGCCTATCGAAATCCCGTCTCAAACTCTTTAACACCGTGAAAAACGTTTTCAAGAGCATTCCTTAGTTTCCAAGTTTTAGCGTTAAGACCAAAATCATAACTCATAAATCACTTGCTAAAAGATTCTGTTCTCCTGATACTTAAAACAAAATTTAAATAATTTTCTTTACAACATCTCTGGTCTTGTTGGAGCTTACAGCCCGAAACTCCTCCAGCCTATAGAAAGCGACTTGACCATGCCAATGGAGCTAAATCGTTTTTAGAATCGCTCAGTAAGTTCAATTTTATAAGCGTTTTAAAAATAAATAGCTGAATATCTAAGAGAGGGAGTGGCCCAGGAACAAAATTTAAGTGGCCTATCGATAGCCCGTCTCAAACTCTTTAACACCGTGAAAAACGTTTTCCAGAGCCTTCCTTAGTTTCCAAGTTTTAGCGTTAAGACCAAAATCATTACTCATAAATCACTTGCTAAAAGATTCAGTTCTGCTGATACTTCTAAAAAAATTTAAATAATTTTCTAAACTACATCTCTGGTCTTGTTGGAGCTTACAGCCCGAAACTCCTCCAGCCTATAGAAAGCGACTTGACCAAGCCAATGGAGCTAAAACGTTTTTAGAATCGCTCAGTAAGTTCAATTTTATAAGCGTTTTAAAAATAAATTGCTGAATATCTAAGAGAGAGAGTGGCCCAGGAACAAGATTTAAGTGGCCTATTGATAGCCCGTCTCAAACTCTTTAACACCGTGAAAAAAGTTTTCAAGAGCCTTCCTTAGTTTTCAAGTTTTAGCGTTAAGACCAAAATCATAACTCATAAATCACTTGCTAAAAGATGCTGTTCTCCTGATACTTCAAAAAAATTTTAAATAATTTTCTAAACTATATCCCCGGTCTTGTTAAAGCTTCCCGCTCGTAACTTTTAGAGCCTATAGAAAGCGAATTGGACAAGCGTTTGGAGCTAAAAGGTTTTTAGAATCGCTTAGTATATTCAATTTTATAAGCGTTTTAAAAATAAATAGCTGAATATCTAAGAGAGGGAGTGGCCCAGGAACAAAATTTAAGTGGCCTAACGATAGCCCGTCTCAAACTCTTTCACACCGTGAAAAAAAGTTTTCAAGAGCCTTCCTTAGTTTCCAAGTTTTAGCGTTAAGACCAAAGTCATAACTCATAAATCACTTGCTTAAAGATTCTGTTCTCCTGATACTTCAAAAAAAATTTAAATAATTTTCTTAACTACATCTCTGGTCTTGATGGAGCTTGCAGCTCGAAACTCCTCCAGCCTATAGAAATCGACTTGACCAAGCGAATGAAGCTAAAACGTTTTTAGAATCGCTCAGTAAGTTCAATTTTATAAGCGTTTTAAAAATAAATTGCTGAATATCTAAGAGAGGGAGTGGCCCAGGAACAAAATTTAAGTGGCCTATCCATAGCCCGTCTCAAACTCTTTAACACCGTGAAAAACGTTTTCAAGAGCCTTCCTTAGTTTCCAAGTTTTAGCGTTAAGACCAAAATCATAACTCATAAATCACTTGCTAAAAGATGCTGTTCTCCTGATACTTCAAAAAAATTTTAAATAATTTTCTAAACTATATCCCCGGTCTTGTTAAAGCTTCCCGCTCGAAACTTTTAGAGCCTATAGAAAGCGAATTGGACAAGCGTTTGGAGCTAAAAGGTTTTTAGAATCGCTTAGTATATTAAATTTTATAAGCGTTTTAAAAATAAATAGCTGAATATCTAAGAGAGGGAGTGGTCCAGGAACAAAATTTAAGTGGCCAATCGATAGCCCATCTCAAACTCTTTAACAGTGTGAAAAACGGTTTCAAGAGCCTTCCTTGGTTTCCATGTTTTAGCGTTAAGACCAAATCATAACTCATATATCACTTGCTAAAAGATTCTGTTCTCCTGATACTTAAAACAAAATTTAAATAATTTTCTTTACAACATCTCTGGTCTTGTTGGAGCTTACAGCCCGAAACTCCTCCAGCCTATAAAAAGCGACTTGACCAAGCCAATGGAGCTAAATCGTTTTTAGAATCGCTCAGTAAGTTCAATTTTATAAGCGTTTTAAAAATAAATAGCTGAATATCTAAGAGAGGGAGTGGCCCAGGAACAAAATTTAAGTGGCCTATCGATAGCCCGTCTCAAACTCTTTAACACCGTGAAAAACGTTTTCCAGAGCCTTCCTTAGTTTCCAAGTTTTAGCGTTAAGACCAAAATCATTACTCATAAATCACTTGCTAAAAGATTCAGTTCTGCTGATACTTCAAAAAAAATTTAAATAATTTTCTTAACTACATCTCTGGTCTTGTTGGAGCTTGCAGCTCGAAACTCCTCCAAACTATAGAAAGCGACTTGACCAAGCGAATGGAGCTAAAACGTTTTTAGAATCTCTCAGTTAGTTCAATTTTATAAGCGTTTTAAAAATAAATAGCTGAATATCTAAGAGAGGGAGTGGCCCAGGAACAAAATTTAAGTGGCCTAACGATAGCCCGTCTCAAACTCTTTAACACCGTGAAAAAAGTTTTCAAGAGCCTTCCTTAGTTTCCAAGTTTTAGCGTTAAGACCAAAGTCATAACTCATAAATCACTTGCTAAAAGATTCTGTTCTCCTGATACTTCAAAAAAAATTTAAATAATTTTCTTAACTACATCTCTGGTCTTGTTGGAGCTTGCAGCTCGAAACTCCTCCAGCTTATAGAAAGCGACTTGACCAAGCGAATGGAGCTAAAACGTTTTTAGAATCTCTCAGTTAGTTAAATTTTATAAGCGTTTTAAAAATAAATTGTTGAATATCTAAGAAAGGGAGTGGCCCAGGAACAAAATTTAAGTGACCTATCCATAGCCCGTCTCAAACTCTTTAACACCGTGAAAAACGTTTTCAAGAGCCTTCCTTAGTTTCCAAGTTTTAGCGTTAAGACCAAAATCATAACTCATAAATCACTTGCTAAAAGATGCTGTTCTCCTGATACTTCAAAAAAATTTTAAATAATTTTCTAAACTATATCCCCGGTCTTGTTAAAGCTTCCCGCTCGTAACTTTTAGAGCCTATAGAAAGTGAATTGGACAAGCGTTTGGAGCTAAAAGGTTTTTAGAATCGCTTAGTATATTCAATTTTATAAGCGTTTTAAAAATAAATAGCTGAATATCTATGAGAGAGAGTGGCCCAGGAACAAAATTTAAGTGGCCTAACGATAGCCCGTCTCAAACTCTTTAACACTGTGAAAAAAGTTTTCAAGAGCCTTCCTTAGTTTTCAAGTTTTAGCGTTAAGACCAAAATCATAACTCATAAATCACTTGCTAAAAGATGCTGTTCTCCTGATACTTCAAAAAAATTTTAAATAATTTTCTAAACTATATCCCCGGTCTTGTTAAAGCTTCCCGCTCGTAACTTTTAGAGCCTATAGAAAGCGAATTGGACAAGCGTTTGGAGCTAAAAGGTTTTTAGAATCGCTTAGTATATTCAATTTTATAAGCGTTTTAAAAATAAATAGCTGAATATCTAAGAGAGGGAGTGGCCCAGGAACAAAATTTAAGTGGCCTAACGATAGCCCGTCTCAAACTCTTTAACACCGTGAAAAAAAGTTTTCAAGAGCCTTCCTTAGTTTCCAAGTTTTAGCGTTAAGACCAAAGTCATAACTCATAAATCACTTGCTAAAAGATTCAGTTCTGCTGATACTTCTAAAAAAATTTAAATAATTTTCTTAACTACATCTCTGGTCTTGTTGGAGCTTACAGCCCGAAACTCCTCCAGCCTATAGAAAGCGACTTGACCAAGCCAATGGAGCTAAAACGTTTTTAGAATCGCTCAGTAAGTTCAATTTTATAAGCGTTTTAAAAATAAATTGCTGAATATCTAAGAGAGAGAGTGGCCCAGGAACAAGATTTAAGTGGCCTATTGATAGCCCGTCTCAAACTCTTTAACACCGTGAAAAAAGTTTTCAAGAGCCTTCCTTAGTTTTCAAGTTTTAGCGTTAAGACCAAAATCATAACTCATAAATCACTTGCTAAAAGATTCTGTTCTCCTGATACTTAAAAAAAAATTTAAATAATTTTCTTAACTACATCTCTGGTCTTGTTGGAGCTTACAGCCCGAAACTCCTCCAGCCTATAGAAAGCGACTTGACCAAGCCAATGGAGCTAAAACGTTTTTAGAATCGCTCAGTAAGTTCAATTTTATAAGCGTTTTAAAAATAAATTGCTGAATATCTAAGAGAGAGAGTGGCCCAGGGACAAGATTTAAGTGGCCTATTGATAGCCCGTCTCAAACTCTTTAACACCGTGAAAAAAGTTTTCAAGAGCCTTCCTTAGTTTCCAAGTTTTAGCGTTAAGACCAAAGTCATAACTCATAAATCACTTGCTAAAAGATTCTGTTCTCCTGATACTTCAAAAAAAATTTAAATAATTTTCTTAACTACATCTCTGGTCTTGTTGGAGCTTGCAGCTCGAAACTCCTCCAGCCTATAGAAAGCGACTTGACCAAGCGAATGAAGCTAAAACGTTTTTAGAATCGCTCAGTAAGTTCAATTTTATAAGCGTTTTAAAAATAAATTGCTGAATATCTAAGAGAGGGAGTGGCCCAGGAACAAAATTTAAGTGGCCTATCCATAGCCCGTCTCAAACTCTTTAACACCGTGAAAAACGTTTTCAAGAGCCTTCCTTAGTTTCCAAGTTTTAGCGTTAAGACCAAAATCATAACTCATAAATCACTTGCTAAAAGATTCTGTTCTCCTGATACTTAAAAAAAAATTTAAATAATTTTCTTAACTACATCTCTGGTCTTGTTGGAGCTTACAGCCCGAAACTCCTCCAGCCTATAGAAAGCGACTTGACCAAGCCAATGGAGCTAAAACGTTTTTAGAATCGCTCAGTAAGTTCAATTTTATAAGCGTTTTAAAAATAAATTGCTGAATATCTAAGAGAGAGAGTGGCCCAGGGACAAGATTTAAGTGGCCTATTGATAGCCCGTCTCAAACTCTTTAACACCGTGAAAAAAGTTTTCAAGAGCCTTCCTTAGTTTTCAAGTTTTAGCGTTAAGACCAAAATCATAACTCATAAATCACTTGCTAAAAGATGCTGTTCTCCTGATACTTCAAAAAAATTTTAAATAATTTTCTAAACTATATCCCCGGTCTTGTTAAAGCTTCCCGCTCGAAACTTTTAGAGCCTATAGAAAGCGAATTGGACAAGCGTTTGGAGCTAAAAGGTTTTTAGAATCGCTTAGTATATTAAATTTTATAAGCGTTTTAAAAATAAATAGCTGAATATCTAAGAGAGGGAGTGGCCCAGGAACAAAATTTAAGTGGCCAATCGATAGCCCATCTCAAACTCTTTAACAGTGTGAAAAACGGTTTCAAGAGCCTTCCTTGGTTTCCATGTTTTAGCGTTAAGACCAAATCATAACTCATATATCACTTGCTAAAAGATTCTGTTCTCCTGACACTTAAAAAAAAATTTAAATAATTTTCTTAACTACATCTCTGGTCTTGTTGGAGCTTACAGCCCGAAACTCCTCCAGCCTATAAAAAGCGACTTGACCAAGCCAATGGAGCTAAAACGTTTTTAGAATCGCTTAGTATATTAAATTTTATAAGCGTTTTAAAAATAAATAGCTGAATATCTAAGAGAGGGAGTGGCCCAGGAACAAAATTTAAGTGGCCTATCGAAATCCCGTCTCAAACTCTTTAACACCGTGAAAAACGTTTTCAAGAGCCTTCCTTAGTTTCCAAGTTTTAGCGTTAAGACCAAAATCATAACTCATAAATCACTTGCTAAAAGATTCTGTTCTCCTGATACTTAAAAAAAAATTTAAATAATTTTCTTAACTACATCTCTGGTCTTGTTGGAGCTTACAGCCCGAAACTCCTCCAGCCTATAGAAAGCGACTTGACCAAGCCAATGGAGCTAAAACGTTTTTAGAATCGCTCAGTAAGTTCAATTTTATAAGCGTTTTAAAAATAAATAGCTGAATATCTAAGAGAGGGAGTGGCCCAGGGACAAGATTTAAGTGGCCTATTGATAGCCCGTCTCAAACTCTTTAACACCGTGAAAAAAGTTTTCAAGAGCCTTCCTTAGTTTCCAAGTTTTAGCGTTAAGACCAAAATCATAACTCATAAATCACTTGCTAAAAGATTCTGTTCTCCTGATACTTAAAAAAAAATTTTAAATAATTTTCTAAACTATATCCCCGGTCTTGTTGGAGCTTACAGCCCGAAACTCCTCCAGCCTATAGAAAGCGACTTGACCAAGCCAATGGAGCTAAAACGTTTTTAGAATCGCTCAGTAAGTTCAATTTTATAAGCGTTTTAAAAATAAATTGCTGAATATCTAAGAGAGAGAGTGGCCCAGGGACAAGATTTAAGTGGCCTATTGATAGCCCGTCTCAAACTCTTTAACACCGTGAAAAAAGTTTTCAAGAGCCTTCCTTAGTTTTCAAGTTTTAGCGTTAAGACCAAAATCATAACTCATAAATCACTTGCTAAAAGATTCTGTTCTCCTGATACTTCAAAAAAATTTTAAATAATTTTCTAAACTATATCCCCGGTCTTGTTAAAGCTTCCCGCTCGAAACTTTTAGAGCCTATAGAAAGCGAATTGGACAAGCGTTTGGAGCTAAAAGGTTTTTAGAATCGCTTAGTATATTCAATTTTATAAGCGTTTTAAAAATAAATAGCTGAATATCTAAGAGAGGGAGTGGCCCACGAACAAAATTTAAGTGGCCTATCGATAGCCCGTCTCAAACTCTTTAACACCGTGAAAAACGTTTTCAAGAGCCTTCCTTAGTTTCCAAGTTTTAGCGTTAAGACCAAAATCATAACTCATAAATCACTTGCTAAAAGATTCTGTTCTCCTGATACTTCAAAAAAAATTTAAATAATTTTCTTAACTACATCTCTGGTCTTGTTGGAGCTTGCAGCTCAAAACTCCTCCAGCCTATAGAAAGCGACTTGACCAAGCCAATGGAGCTAAAACGTTCTTAGAATCGCTCAGTAAGTTCAATTTTATAAGCGTTTTAAAAATAAATTGCTGAATATCTAAGAGAGAGAGAGTGGCCCAGGAACAAAATTTAAGTGGTCTATCGATAGCCCGTCTCAAGCTCTTTAACACCGTGAAAAACGTTTTCAAGAGCCTTCCTTAGTTTCCAAGTTTTAGCGTTAAGACCAAAATCACAACTCATAAATCACTTGCTAAAAGATTCTGTTCTCCTGATACTTCAAAAAAATTTTAAATAATTTTCTTAACTACATCTCTGGTCTTGTTGGAGCTTGCAGCTCGAAACTCCTCCAGCCTATAGAAAGCGACTTGACCAAGCGAATGGAGCTAAAACGTTTTTAGAATCGCTTAGTATATTAAATTTTATAAGCGTTTTAAAAATAAATAAATTCTTGGCTTCACCACTCGGGCCGCACAACCTATGAAGGCCAATATGTTGAGCTATTTGCTGCACATAATCACCTCGTGCAACTGGTGAATGAACCAACACATATTCCATGTGTTGATGGGCACCAACACAATACCCTTGACCTCTTCCTCTCTTCGCACCCTCAAAAGTACGAAGTAGAAGTTCTAGCACCTCTCGGTAACTCGGATCATTGCACCATTTCTGCCTCTTTTCCGTTCTCCGAACTTCGGAACGTTTCACGACAGGCTATGAAACGATCAAAATTTGTTTACGGAAAAGCACGTTGGGTTGAACTCAACGACTTTTTTCGGCATTTTAATTGGAAACTTTGTTTCGTTGACAATGACGTCAATGCCATGGCGAAAATGGTTGAAAATGTTATTATGCTAGGAATGAAAATGTTCATTCCACTTAAAAATGCTTCGAATAAACCTAGATCTAAATCTTGGTTTAATCAGACGTGCAAATCAGCAGTCAGATCCAGAGAGGAAGCATTCAGAAATTGGCGTGACAATAAAACCGCTGATACTGAATTGCTACGCAAAATGGCAAGGTCGTCGTGTGCCAAAGTGCTAAGACGGGAAAAAGCTCTTCACGAGCAACGTCTTCGTGCTGAAGTTCTTACTGCTCCCCGGGGCAGTAAAAGCTTCTGGTCATTCGTTAAAAGAGTAAGGGTTAATGCTAGTTCTTCAATACCATTCTTTTAAAGGATGGCCAAACATTCACGAACCTGGTTGATAAGGCTAATTGTTTTGCCGAATTATTTGCAAATAATTCTAACTTACCAGATAGCAATCAACCACTACCCGAACTCGAAAAAGTATCCGTAACTATGCCAAAAATATTTTTTCGGGCTCGAGCTGTTAAAAAGGTTCTTGCGGATCTCAACATAAACAAGTCTCCTGGCCCGGATGGTATACATGCACTGGTCTTGAAGCAGTGCTCTTCGACGCTAGCTCGTCCCTTAGCAAATCTTTTCAGCACTTTATACCATGCTGGTGAATTTCCCGTCTGCTGGAAAGTTGCTAATGTAACGCCAATTCCTAAAAAAGGAGTGGCTAATAACCCTGAAAATTACCGCCCAATTGCAATTTGTTCGGCACTTCCCAAAGTTATGGAGAGTATGGTAAATCACCATCTTGTAAAATTTTTAGAGTCAAATTACCTACTAAGCGACCGTCAGTATGGCTTTCGTAGAGGTCGTTCTACTGGAGACCTACTGGCCCTGTTATCAGAAAAATGGTGTCGTTCCATTCACCATTTTGGCGAAAGTAAGGTAATTGCTTTAGATATTTCCAAGGCGTTTGACAGAGTCTGGCATGGTGCACTCTTGTCTAAACTTGTTGCATTTGGTGTCGGTGATAATTTCTCTCGATTTATATCGAGCTTTCTCAGAGATCGCACTATACGGGTTGTTATAGATGGGGTTTCATCAAACGAGTTCAAGATTCATTCAGGGGTACCGCAAGGCTCCGTTCTTTCTCCTACTCTATTTCTTATTTTTCTAAATGACCTCTTATGTCAAACTTCCAACCCTATCTATTCTTTTGCAGATGATAGCAACCTTTGCCATTCGTATTCATTTGGTTACAGACCAGGCGTGTCCGATGTTTGTGCTATGAGACAGAACATGAATGATACGCTTGGCCGTGACCTAGACATAATCTCAGAATGGGGTCGTGCGAATAGGGTCGAATTTAATGCCCGAAAGACCCAATGTTGCGTACTGACGCATAAACGCGCGACGGATCAAGGTGCCTCATCTGTATGTATGGGTGGTATAAATATTGAGGAAACAGAATCTCTTGATGTTCTGGGCATGAGGATACAATGTGATGTCCGATGGACTGAACATATATTTAAGGTGTCGAAAGAAGCATTCAAGTGCCTCGGTTTTTTGAAACGGTGTAAGATATACTTCACTCCATCTGATCTCCTTACTATTTATACCACCTATATCCGACCGCGAATGGAATACAACTCTCATGTGTGGGCCGGTGCTTCAAAGTCTATTTTGGAGCTTCTCGACCGCGTGCAGGAGAGGTCGAAGGTTCTCATCGGCGACAGTAGGGTATCCAATTCTATTGACTCCCTTGAGCACCGTCGCAATGTGGGTTGTACTTGCATATTTTATCGTTACTACAACGGGATGTGTTCTGATGAAATTAGGGACTTGGTTCCCGAAACCCATAGCTTTGTTCGTAATACACGTTTTTCCTCAAGAGCCCATCCTTTTGTGGTCGATTGGCCGGTGAATCGTACAACGCAATACAGGGAAAATTCGTTTTTTGGCCGGACTGTTCGTATGTGGAATAACCTTCCTGCTGAAGTCTTCCCTCTCACTTACAACATGAATAAGTTCAAGTCGAATGTTCACAAGCACTACTCCCTCTTTCCTCCTTCCCATAACCTATTTTCCTAGTTCCAACACAATGCAATGCATTAGTAGGGGTCATCCCCTGAGTGCTGGTCCTAACAAAAAAAAAAAAAAAAAAAAAAAAAAAAAAATAAATAGCTGAATATCTAAGAGAGGGAGTGACCCAGGAACAAAATTTAAGTGGCCAATCGATAGCCCGTCTCAAACTCTTTAACAGTGTGAAAAACGGTTTCAAGAGCCTTCCTTGGTTTCCATGTTTTAGCGTTAAGACCAAAATCATAACTCATATATCACTTGCTAAAAGATTCTGTTCTCCTGATACTTAAAAAAAAATTTAAATAATTTTCTTAACTACATCTCTGGTCTTGTTGGAGCTTGCAGCTCGAAACTCCTCCAGCCTATAGAAAGCGACTTGACCAAGCGAATGGAGCTCAAACGTTTTTAGAATCTCTCAGTTAGTTAAATTTTATAAGCGTTTTAAAAATAAATAGCTGAATATCTAAGAGAGGGAGTGGCCCACGAACAAAATTTAAGTGGCCTATCGATAGCCCGTCTCAAACTCTTTAACACCGTGAAAAACGTTTTCAAGAGCCTTCCTTAGTTTCCAAGTTTTAGCGTTAAGACCAAAATCATAACTCATAAATCACTTGCTAAAAGATTCTGTTCTCCTGATACTTCAAAAAAAATTTAAATAATTTTCTTAACTACATCTCTGGTCTTGTTGGAGCTTGCAGCTCAAAACTCCTCCAGCCTATAGAAAGCGACTTGAAAACCCGAATGAAGCTTAAAGGTTTTTAGAAATGCTCAGTATGTTCAATTTTATAAGCGTTTTAAAAACAAATAGCTGAATATCTAAGAGATGGAGTTTCCCAGGAACAAAATTTAAGTGGCCTATCGATAGCCCGTCTCAAACTCTTTAACACCGTGAAAAACGTTTTCAAGAGCCTTCCTTAGTTTCCAAGTTTTAGCGTTAAGACCAAAATCATAACTCATAAATCACTTGCTAAAAGATTCTGTTCTCCTGATACTTCAAAAAAAATTTAAATAATTTTCTTAACTACATCTCTGGTCTTGTTGGAGCTTGCAGCTCAAAACTCCTCCAGCCTATAGAAAGCGACTTGACCAAGCCAATGGAGCTAAAACGTTCTTAGAATCGCTCAGTAAGTTCAATTTTATAAGCGTTTTCAAAACAAATAGCTGAATATCTAAGAGAGGGAGTAGCCCAGAAACAAAATTTAAGTGGCCATTCGATAGCCCGTCTCAAACTCTTTAACACCGTGAAAAACGTTTTCAAGAGCCTTCCTTAGTTTCCAAGTTTTAGCGTTAAGACCAAAATCATAACTCATAAATCACTTGCTAAAAGATTCTGTTCTCCTGATACTTCAAAAAAAATTTAAATAATTTTCTTAACTACATCTCTGGTCTTGTTGGAGTTTGCAGCTCAAAACTCCTCCAGCCTATAGAAAGCGACTTGACCAAGCCAATGGAGCTAAAACGTTCTTAGAATCGCTCAGTAAGTTCAATTTTATGAGCGTTTTAAAAATAAATATCTGAATATCTAAGAGAGGAAGTGGCCCAGGAACAAAATTTAAGTGGCCTATCGATAGCCCGTCTCAAACTTTTTAACGGTGTGAAAAACGGTTTCAAGAGTCTTCCTTGGCTTCCAAGTTTTAGCGTTAAGACCAAAATCATTACTCATAAATCACTTGCTGAAAGATTCTGTTCTCCTGATACTTCAAAAAAAATTTAAATAATTTTCTTAACTACATCTCTGGTCTTGTTGGAGCTTGCAGCTCGAAACTCCTCCAGCCTATAGAAAGCGACTTGAAAAAGCGAATAGAGCTAAAAGATTTTAAGCATCGCCCAGTAAGTTAAATTTTATAAGCGTTTTAAAAACAAATAGCTGAATATCTAAGAGATGGAGTTTCCCAGGAACAAAATTTAAGTGGCCTATCGATAGCCCGTCTCAAACTCTTTAACACCGTGAAAAACGTTTTCAAGAGCCTTTCTTAGTTTCCAAGTTTAAGCGTTAAGACCAAAATCATTACTCATAAATCACTTGCTAAAAGTTTCTGTTCTCCTGATACTTCAAAAAAAATTTAAATAATTTTCTTAACTACATCTCTGGTCTTGTTGGAGCTTGCAGCTCGAAACTCCTCCAGCCTATAGAAAGCGACTTGACCAAGCGAATGGAGCTAAAACGTTTTTAGAATCGCTCAGTTAGTTCAATTTTATAAGCGTTTTAAAAATAAATTGCTGAATATCTAAGAGAGGGAGTGGCCCAGGAACAAAATTTAAGTGGCCTATCGATAGCCCGTCTCAAACTCTTTAACACCGTGAAAAACGTTTTCAAGAGCCTTCCTTAGTTTCCAAGTTTTAGCGTTAAGACCAAAATCATAACTCATAAATCACTTGCTAAAAGATTCTGTTCTCCTGATACTTCAAAAAAAATTTAAATAATTTTCTTAACTACATCTCTGGTCTTGTTGGAGCTTGCAGCTCGAAACTCCTCCAGCCTATAGAAAGCGACTTGACCAAGCGAATGGAGCTAAAACGTTTTTAGAATCAGTCAGTAAGTTCAATTTTATAAGCGTTTTAAAAATTAATAGCTGAATATCTAAGAGATGGAGTTTCCCAGGAAGAAAATTTAAGTGGCCTGTCGATAGCCCGTCTCAAACTCTTTTACACCGTGAAAAACGTTTTCCAGAGCCTTCCTTAGTTTCAAGGTTTTAGCGTTAAGACCAAAATCATAACTCATAAAAGATTCTGTTCTCCTGATACTTCAAAAAAAATTTAAATAATTTTCTTAACTACATCTCTGGTCTTGTTGGAGCTTGCAGCTCGAAACTCCTGCAGCCTATAGAAAGCGACTTGAAAAAGCGAATGGCGCTTAAAGATTTTAAGCATCACCCAGTAAGTTCAATTTTATTAGCGTTTTTAAAACAAATATCTGAATATCTAAGAGATGGAGTTTTCCAGGAACAAAATTTAAGTGGCCTATCGATAGCCCGTCTCAAACTCTTTAACACCGTGAAAAACGTTTTCCAGAGCCTTCCTTAGTTTCCATGTTTTAGCGTTAAGACCAAAATCATAAGTCATAAATCACTTGCTAAAAGATTCTTTTCTCCTGATACTTCAAAAAAAATTTAAATAATTTTCTAAACTATATCCCCGGTCTTGTTAAAGCTTCCCGCTCGAAACTTTTAGAGCCTATAGAAAGCGAATTGGACAAGCGTTTGGAGCTAAAAGGTTTTTAGAATCGCTTAGTATATTCAATTTTATAAGCGTTTTAAAAATAAATAGCTGAATATCTAAGAGAGGGAGTGGCCCAGGAACAAAATTTAAGTGGCCTATCGATAGCCCGTCTCAAACTCTTTAACGCCGTGAAAAACGTTTTCAAGAGCCTTCCTTAGTTTCCAAGTTTTAGCGTTAAGACCAAAATCATAACTCATAAATCACTTGCTAAAAGATGCTGTTCTCCTGATACTTCAAAAAAATTTTAAATAATTTTCTAAACTATATCCCCGGTCTTGTTAAAGCTTCCCGCTCGAAACTTTTCCAGCCTATAGAAAGCGCATTAAACAAGCGTTTGGAGCTAAAAGGTTTTTAGAATCGCTTAGTATATTAAATTTTATAAGCGTTTTAAAAATAAATAGCTGAATATCTAAGAGAGGAAGTGGCCCAGGAACAAAATTTAAGTGGCCAATCGATAGCCCGTCTCAAACTCTTTACAAGTGTGAAAAACGGTTTCAAGAGCCTTCCTTGGTTTCCATGTTTTAGCGTTAAGACCAAAATCATAGCTCATATATCACTTGCTAAAAGATTCTGTTCTCCTGATACTTAAAAAAAAAATTTAAATAATTTTCTTAACTACATCTCTGGTCTTGCTGGAGCTTGCAGCTCGAAACTGCTCCTGCCGATAGAAAGCGACTTGAAAAACCGAATGGAGCTAAAAGGTTTTAATAAATGCTCAGTAAGTTCAATTTTATAAGCGTTTTAAAAATAAATAGCTGAATATCTAACAGAGGGAGTGGCCCAGGAACAAAATTTAAGTGGCCTAACGATAGCCCGTCTCAAACTCTTTAACACCGTGAAAAAAGTTTTCAAGAGCCTTCCTTACTTTCCAAGTTTTAGCGTTAAGACCAAAATCATAACTCATAAATCACTTGCTAAAAGATTCTGTTCTCCTGATACTTCAAAAAAAAATTAAATAATTTTCTTAACTACATCTCTGGTCTTGCTGGAGCTTGCAGCTCGAAACTGCTCCTGCCGATAGAAAGCGACTTGAAAAACCGAATGGAGCTAAAAGGTTTTAATAAATGCTCAGTAAGTTCAATTTTATAAGCGTTTTAAAAATAAATAGCTGAATATCTAAGAGAGGCAGTGGCCCAGGAACAAAATTTAAGTGGCCTATCGATAGCCCGTCTCAAACTTTTTAACGGTGTGAAAAACGGTTTCAAGAGTCTTCCTTGGCTTCCAAGTTTTAGCGTTAAGACCAAAATCATTACTCATAAATCACTTGCTAAAAGATTCTGTTCTCCTGATACTTAAAAAAATTGTTATATAATTTTCTTAACTATATCTCTGGTCTTGTTGGAGCTTGCAGCTCGAAACTGCTCCAGCCTATAGAAAGCGACTTGAAAAAGCGAATGGAGCTAAAAGATTTTAAGCATCGCCCAGTAAGTTCAATTTTATAAGCGTTTTTATTTATTTTTATAAATTTAAGTGGCCAATCGATAGCCCGTCTCAAACTCTTTAACAGTGTGAAAAACGTTTTCCAGAGCCTTCTTTAGTTTCCAAGTTTTAGCGTTAAGGCCAAAATCATAACTCATAAATCACTTGCTAAAAGATTCTGTTCTCCTGATACTTCAAAAAAAATTTAAATAATTTTCTTAACTACATCTCTGGTCTTGCTGGAGCTTGCAGCTCGAAACTGCTCCAGCCTATAGAAAGCGACTTGAAAAACCGAATGGAGCTAAAAGGTTTTAATAAATGCTCAGTAAGTTCAATTTTATAAGCGTTTTAAAAATAAATAGCTGAATATCTAAGAGAGGGAGTGGCCCATGAACAAAATTTAAGTGGCCTAACGATAGCCTTCTCAAACTCTTTAACACCGTGAAAAACGTTTTCAAGAGCCTTCCTTAGTTTCCAAGTTTTAGCGTTAAGACCAAAATCATAACTCATAAATCACTTGCTAAATGATTCTGTTCTCCTGATACTTAAAAAAAAATTTTAATAATTTTCTAAACTACATCTCTGGTCTTGTTGGAGCTTGCAGCTCGAAACTCCTCCAGCTTATAGAAAGCGACTTGACCAAGCGAATGGAGCTAAAACGTTTTTAGAATCGCTCAGTAAGTTCAATTTTATGAGCGTTTTAAAAATAAATATCTGAATATCTAAGAGAGGCAGTGGCCCAGGAACAAAATTTAAGTTGCCTATCGATAGCCCGTCTCAAACTTTTTAACGGTGTGAAAAACGGTTTCAAGAGTCTTCCTTGGCTTCCAAGTTTTAGCGTTAAGGCCAAAGTCATAACTCATAAATCACTTGCTAAAAGATTCTGTTCTCCTGATACTTAAAAAAAAATTTAAATAATTTTCTTAACTACATCTCTGGTCTTGCTGGAGCTTGCAGCTCAAAACTGCTCCAGCCTATAGAATGCGACTTGAAAAACCGAATGGAGCTAAAAGGTTTTAATAAATGCTCAGTTAGTTCAATTTTATAAGCGTTTTAAAAATAAATAGCTGAATATCTAAGAGAGGGAGTGGCCCATGAACAAAATTTAAGTGGCCAATCGATAGCCCGTCTCAAACTCTTTAACACCGTGAAAAACGTTTTCCAGAGCCTTCCTTAGTTTCCAAGTTTTAGCGTTAAGACCAAAATCATAACTCATAAATCACTTGCTAAAAGATTCTGTTCTCCTGATACTTAAAAAAAATTTTAATAATTTTCTAAACTACATCTCTGGTCTTGTTGGAGCTTGCAGCTCGAAACTCCTCCAGCCTATAGAAAGCGACTTGACCAAGCCAATGGAGCTAAATCGTTTTTAGAATCGCTCAGTAAGTTCAATTTTATAAGCGTTTTAAAAATAAATTGCTGAATATCTAAGAGAGTGAGTGGCCCAGGAACAAAATTTAAGTGCCCTATCGATAGCCCGTCTCAAACTCTTTAACACCGTGAAAAACGTTTTCCAGAGCCTTCCTTAGTTTCCAAGCTTTAGCGTTAAGACCGAAATCATAACTCATAAATCACTTGCTAAAAGATGCTGTTCTCCTGATACTTCAAAAAAATTTTAAATAATTTTCTAAACTATATCCCCGGTCTTGTTAAAGCTTCCCGCTCGAAACTTTTCGAGCCTATAGAAAGCGTATTGGACAAGCGTTTGGAGCTAAAAGGTTTTTAGAATCGCTTAGTATATTCAATTTTATAAGCGTTTTAAAAATAAATAGCTGAATATCTAAGAGAGGGAGTGGCCCAGGAACAAAATTTAAGTGGCCTATCGATAGCCCGTCTCAAACTCTTTAACGCCGTGAAAAACGTTTTCAAGAGCCTTCCTTAGTTTCCAAGTTTTAGCGTTAAGACCAAAATCATAACTCATAAATCACTTGCTAAAAGATGCTGTTCTCCTGATACTTCAAAAAAATTTTAAATAATTTTCTAAACTATATCCCCGGTCTTGTTAAAGCTTCCCGCTCGAAACTTTTCCAGCCTATAGAAAGCGCATTAAACAAGCGTTTGGAGCTAAAAGGTTTTTAGAATCGCTTAGTATATTAAATTTTATAAGCGTTTTAAAAATAAATAGCTGAATATCTAAGAGAGGAAGTGGCCCAGGAACAAAATTTAAGTGGCCAATCGATAGCCCGTCTCAAACTCTTTACAAGTGTGAAAAACGGTTTCAAGAGCCTTCCTTGGTTTCCATGTTTTAGCGTTAAGACCAAAATCATAACTCATATATCACTTGCTAAAAGATTCTGTTCTCCTGATACTTAAAAAAAAATTTAAATAATTTTCTTAACTACATCTCTGGTCTTGCTGGAGCTTGCAGCTCGAAACTGCTCCAGCCTATAGAAAGCGACTTGAAAAACCGAATGGAGCTAAAAGGTTTTAATAAATGCTCAGTAAGTTCAATTTTATAAGCGTTTTAAAAATAAATAGCTGAATATCTAACAGAGGGAGTGGCCCAGGAACAAAATTTAAGTGGCCTAACGATAGCCCGTCTCAAACTCTTTAACACCGTGAAAAAAGTTTTCAAGAGCCTTCCTTACTTTCCAAGTTTTAGCGTTAAGACCAAAATCATAACTCATAAATCACTTGCTAAAAGATTCTGTTCTCCTGATACTTCAAAAAAAAATTAAATAATTTTCTTAACTACATCTCTGGTCTTGCTGGAGCTTGCAGCTCGAAACTGCTCCTGCCGATAGAAAGCGACTTGAAAAACCGAATGGAGCTAAAAGGTTTTAATAAATGCTCAGTAAGTTCAATTTTATAAGCGTTTTAAAAATAAATAGCTGAATATCTAAGAGAGGGAGTGGCCCATGAACAAAATTTAAGTGGCCTAACGATAGCCTTCTCAAACTCTTTAACACCGTGAAAAACGTTTTCCAGAGCCTTCTTTAGTTTCCAAGTTTTAGCGTTAAGGCCAAAATCATAACTCATAAATCACTTGCTAAATGATTCTGTTCTCCTGATACTTAAAAAAAAATTTTAATAATTTTCTAAACTACATCTCTGGTCTTGTTGGAGCTTGCAGCTCGAAACTCCTCCAGCTTATAGAAAGCGACTTGACCAAGCGAATGGAGCTAAAACGTTTTTAGAATCGCTCAGTAAGTTCAATTTTATGAGCGTTTTAAAAATAAATATCTGAATATCTAAGAGAGGCAGTGGCCCAGGAACAAAATTTAAGTTGCCTATCGATAGCCCGTCTCAAACTTTTTAACGGTGTGAAAAACGGTTTCAAGAGTCTTCCTTGGCTTCCAAGTTTTAGCGTTAAGGCCAAAGTCATAACTCATAAATCACTTGCTAAAAGATTCTGTTCTCCTGATACTTAAAAAAAAATTTAAATAATTTTCTTAACTACATCTCTGGTCTTGCTGGAGCTTGCAGCTCAAAACTGCTCCAGCCTATAGAATGCGACTTGAAAAACCGAATGGAGCTAAAAGGTTTTAATAAATGCTCAGTTAGTTCAATTTTATAAGCGTTTTAAAAATAAATAGCTGAATATCTAAGAGAGGGAGTGGCCCATGTACAAAATTTAAGTGGCCAATCGATAGCCCGTCTCAAACTCTTTAACACCGTGAAAAACGTTTTCCAGAGCCTTCCTTAGTTTCCAAGTTTTAGCGTTAAGACCAAAATCATAACTCATAAATCACTTGCTAAAAGATTCTGTTCTCCTGATACTTAAAAAAAATTTTAATAATTTTCTAAACTACATCTCTGGTCTTGTTGGAGCTTGCAGCTCGAAACTCCTCCAGCCTATAGAAAGCGACTTGACCAAGCCAATGGAGCTAAATCGTTTTTAGAATCGCTCAGTAAGTTCAATTTTATAAGCGTTTTAAAAATAAATTGCTGAATATCTAAGAGAGAGAGTGGCCCAGGAACAAAATTTAAGTGCCCTATCGATAGCCCGTCTCAAACTCTTTAACACCGTGAAAAACGTTTTCCAGAGCCTTCCTTAGTTTCCAAGCTTTAGCGTTAAGACCGAAATCATAACTCATAAATCACTTGCTAAAAGATGCTGTTCTCCTGATACTTCAAAAAAATTTTAAATAATTTTCTAAACTATATCCCCGGTCTTGTTAAAGCTTCCCGCTCGAAACTTTTCGAGCCTATAGAAAGCGAATTGGACAAGCGTTTGGAGCTAAAAGGTTTTTAGAATCGCTTAGTATATTCAATTTTATAAGCGTTTTAAAAATAAATAGCTGAATATCTAAGAGAGGGAGTGGCCCAGGAACAAAATTTAAGTGGCCTATCGATAGCCCGTCTCAAACTCTTTAACGCCGTGAAAAACGTTTTCAAGAGCCTTCCTTAGTTTCCAAGTTTTAGCGTTAAGACCAAAATCATAACTCATAAATCACTTGCTAAAAGATGCTGTTCTCCTGATACTTCAAAAAAATTTTAAATAATTTTCTAAACTATATCCCCGGTCTTGTTAAAGCTTCCCGCTCGAAACTTTTCCAGCCTATAGAAAGCGCATTAAACAAGCGTTTGGAGCTAAAAGGTTTTTAGAATCGCTTAGTATATTAAATTTTATAAGCGTTTTAAAAATAAATAGCTGAATATCTAAGAGAGGAAGTGGCCCAGGAACAAAATTTAAGTGGCCAATCGATAGCCCGTCTCAAACTCTTTACAAGTGTGAAAAACGGTTTCAAGAGCCTTCCTTGGTTTCCATGTTTTAGCGTTAAGACCAAAATCATAACTCATATATCACTTGCTAAAAGATTCTGTTCTCCTGATACTTAAAAAAAAATTTAAATAATTTTCTTAACTACATCTCTGGTCTTGCTGGAGCTTGCAGCTCGAAACTGCTCCAGCCTATAGAAAGCGACTTGAAAAACCGAATGGAGCTAAAAGGTTTTAATAAATGCTCAGTAAGTTCAATTTTATAAGCGTTTTAAAAATAAATAGCTGAATATCTAACAGAGGGAGTGGCCCAGGAACAAAATTTAAGTGGCCTAACGATAGCCCGTCTCAAACTCTTTAACACCGTGAAAAAAGTTTTCAAGAGCCTTCCTTGGCTTCCAAGTTTTAGCGTTAAGACCAAAATCATAACTCATAAATCACTTGCTAAAAGATTCTGTTCTCCTGATACTTCAAAAAAAATTTAAATAATTTTCTTAACTACATCTCTGGTCTTGCTGGAGCTTGCAGCTCGAAACTGCTCCTGCCGATAGAAAGCGACTTGAAAAACCGAATGGAGCTAAAAGGTTTTAATAAATGCTCAGTAAGTTCAATTTTATAAGCGTTTTAAAAATAAATAGCTGAATATCTAAGAGAGGCAGTGGCCCAGGAACAAAATTTAAGTGGCCTATCGATAGCCCGTCTCAAACTTTTTAACGGTGTGAAAAACGGTTTCAAGAGTCTTCCTTGGCTTCCAAGTTTTAGCGTTAAGACCAAAATCATTACTCATAAATCACTTGCTAAAAGATTCTGTTCTCCTGATACTTAAAAAAATTGTTATATAATTTTCTTAACTATATCTCTGGTCTTGTTGGAGCTTGCAGCTCGAAACTGCTCCAGCCTATAGAAAGCGACTTGAAAAAGCGAATGGAGCTAAAAGATTTTAAGCATCGCCCAGTAAGTTCAATTTTATAAGCGTTTTTATTTATTTTTATAAATTTAAGTGGCCAATCGATAGCCCGTCTCAAACTCTTTAACAGTGTGAAAAACGTTTTCCAGAGCCTTCCTTAGTTTCCAAGTTTTAGCGTTAAGACCAAAATCATAACTCATAAATCACTTGCTAAATGATTCTGTTCTCCTGATACTTAAAAAAAAATTTTAATAATTTTCTAAACTACATCTCTGGTCTTGTTGGAGCTTGCAGCTCGAAACTCCTCCAGCTTATAGAAAGCGACTTGACTAAGCGAATGGAGCTAAAACGTTTTTAGAATCGCTCAGTAAGTTCAATTTTATGAGCGTTTTAAAAATAAATATCTGAATATCTAAGAGAGGGAGTGGCCCATGTACAAAATTTAAGTGGCCAATCGATAGCCCGTCTCAAACTCTTTAACACCGTGAAAAACGTTTTCCAGAGCCTTCCTTAGTTTCCAAGTTTTAGCGTTAAGACCAAAATCATAACTCATAAATCACTTGCTAAAAGATTCTGTTCTCCTGATACTTAAAAAAAATTTTAATAATTTTCTAAACTACATCTCTGGTCTTGTTGGAGCTTGCAGCTCGAAACTCCTCCAGCCTATAGAAAGCGACTTGACCAAGCCAATGGAGCTAAATCGTTTTTAGAATCGCTCAGTAAGTTCAATTTTATAAGCGTTTTAAAAATAAATTGCTGAATATCTAAGAGAGAGAGTGGCCCAGGAACAAAATTTAAGTGCCCTATCGATAGCCCGTCTCAAACTCTTTAACACCGTGAAAAACGTTTTCCAGAGCCTTCCTTAGTTTCCAAGCTTTAGCGTTAAGACCGAAATCATAACTCATAAATCACTTGCTAAAAGATGCTGTTCTCCTGATACTTCAAAAAAATTTTAAATAATTTTCTAAACTATATCCCCGGTCTTGTTAAAGCTTCCCGCTCGAAACTTTTCGAGCCTATAGAAAGCGAATTGGACAAGCGTTTGGAGCTAAAAGGTTTTTAGAATCGCTTAGTATATTCAATTTTATAAGCGTTTTAAAAATAAATAGCTGAATATCTAAGAGAGGGAGTGGCCCAGGAACAAAATTTAAGTGGCCTATCGATAGCCCGTCTCAAACTCTTTAACGCCGTGAAAAACGTTTTCAAGAGCCTTCCTTAGTTTCCAAGTTTTAGCGTTAAGACCAAAATCATAACTCATAAATCACTTGCTAAAAGATGCTGTTCTCCTGATACTTCAAAAAAATTTTAAATAATTTTCTAAACTATATCCCCGGTCTTGTTAAAGCTTCCCGCTCGAAACTTTTCCAGCCTATAGAAAGCGCATTAAACAAGCGTTTGGAGCTAAAAGGTTTTTAGAATCGCTTAGTATATTAAATTTTATAAGCGTTTTAAAAATAAATAGCTGAATATCTAAGAGAGGAAGTGGCCCAGGAACAAAATTTAAGTGGCCAATCGATAGCCCGTCTCAAACTCTTTACAAGTGTGAAAAACGGTTTCAAGAGCCTTCCTTGGTTTCCATGTTTTAGCGTTAAGACCAAAATCATAACTCATATATCACTTGCTAAAAGATTCTGTTCTCCTGATACTTAAAAAAAAATTTAAATAATTTTCTTAACTACATCTCTGGTCTTGCTGGAGCTTGCAGCTCGAAACTGCTCCAGCCTATAGAAAGCGACTTGAAAAACCGAATGGAGCTAAAAGGTTTTAATAAATGCTCAGTAAGTTCAATTTTATAAGCGTTTTAAAAATAAATAGCTGAATATCTAACAGAGGGAGTGGCCCAGGAACAAAATTTAAGTGGCCTAACGATAGCCCGTCTCAAACTCTTTAACACCGTGAAAAAAGTTTTCAAGAGCCTTCCTTGGCTTCCAAGTTTTAGCGTTAAGACCAAAATCATAACTCATAAATCACTTGCTAAAAGATTCTGTTCTCCTGATACTTCAAAAAAAATTTAAATAATTTTCTTAACTACATCTCTGGTCTTGCTGGAGCTTGCAGCTCGAAACTGCTCCTGCCGATAGAAAGCGACTTGAAAAACCGAATGGAGCTAAAAGGTTTTAATAAATGCTCAGTAAGTTCAATTTTATAAGCGTTTTAAAAATAAATAGCTGAATATCTAAGAGAGGCAGTGGCCCAGGAACAAAATTTAAGTGGCCTATCGATAGCCCGTCTCAAACTTTTTAACGGTGTGAAAAACGGTTTCAAGAGTCTTCCTTGGCTTCCAAGTTTTAGCGTTAAGACCAAAATCATTACTCATAAATCACTTGCTAAAAGATTCTGTTCTCCTGATACTTAAAAAAATTGTTATATAATTTTCTTAACTATATCTCTGGTCTTGTTGGAGCTTGCAGCTCGAAACTGCTCCAGCCTATAGAAAGCGACTTGAAAAAGCGAATGGAGCTAAAAGATTTTAAGCATCGCCCAGTAAGTTCAATTTTATAAGCGTTTTTATTTATTTTTATAAATTTAAGTGGCCAATCGATAGCCCGTCTCAAACTCTTTAACAGTGTGAAAAACGTTTTCCAGAGCCTTCCTTAGTTTCCAAGTTTTAGCGTTAAGACCAAAATCATAACTCATAAATCACTTGCTAAATGATTCTGTTCTCCTGATACTTAAAAAAAAATTTTAATAATTTTCTAAACTACATCTCTGGTCTTGTTGGAGCTTGCAGCTCGAAACTCCTCCAGCTTATAGAAAGCGACTTGACTAAGCGAATGGAGCTAAAACGTTTTTAGAATCGCTCAGTAAGTTCAATTTTATGAGCGTTTTAAAAATAAATATCTGAATATCTAAGAGAGGCAGTGGCCCAGGAACAAAATTTAAGTTGCCTATCGATAGGCCGTCTCAAACTTTTTAACGGTGTGAAAAACGGTTTCAAGAGTCTTCCTTGGCTTCCAAGTTTTAGCGTTAAGGCCAAAGTCATAACTCATAAATCACTTGCTAAAAGATTCTGTTCTCCTGATACTTAAAAAAAAATTTAAATAATTTTCTTAACTACATCTCTGGTCTTGCTGGAGCTTGCAGCTCGAAACTGCTCCAGCCTATAGAATGCGACTTGACCAAGCGAATGGAGCTAAAACGTTTTTAGAATCGCTCAGTAAGTTCAATTTTATGAGCGTTTTAAAAATAAATATCTGAATATCTAAGAGAGGCAGTGGCCCAGGAACAAAATTTAAGTTGCCTATCGATAGCCCGTCTCAAACTTTTTAACGGTGTGAAAAACGGTTTCAAGAGTCTTCCTTGGCTTCCTAGTTTTAGCGTTAAGACCAAAATCATTACTCATAAATCACTTGCTAAAAGATTCTGTTCTCCTGATACTTAAAAAAAAAATTTAATAATTTTCTTAACTACATCTCTGGTCTTGTTGGAGCTTGCAGCTCGAAACTCCTCCAGCCTATAGAAAGCGACTTGAAAAAGCGAATGGAGCTAAAAGATTTTAAGCATCGCCCAGTAAGTTCAATTTTATAAGCGTTTTTATTTATTTTTATAAATTTAAGTGGCCTATCGATAGCCCGTCTCAAACTCTTTAACACCGTGAAAAACGTTTTCCAGAGCCTTCCTTAGTTTCCAAGTTTTAGCGTTAAGACCAAAATTATAACTCATAAATCACTTGCTAAAAGATGCTGTTCTCCTGATACTTCAAAAAAATTTTAAATAATTTTCTAAGCTATATCCCCGGTCTTGTTAAAGCTTCCCGCTCGAAACTGTTCGAGCCTATAGAAAGCGACTTGAAAAACCGAATGGAGCTAAAAGGTTTTAATAAATGCTCAGTAAGTTCATTTTTATAAGCGTTTTAAAAATAAATAGCTGAATATCTAAGAGAGGGAGTGGCCCAGGAACAAAATTAAGGTGGCCAATCGATAGCCCGTCTCAAACTCTTTAACACCGTGAAAAACGTTTTCAAGAGCCTTCCTTAGTTTCCAAGTTTTAGCGTTAAGACCAAAATCATAACTCATAAAAGATTCTGTTCTGCTGATACTTCAAAAAAAATTTAAATAATTTTCTTAACTACATCTCTGGTCTTGTTGGAGTTTACAGCCCGAAACTCCTCCAGCCTATAGAAAGCGATTTGAATAAGTTCAATTTTATAAGCGTTTTAAAAACAAATAGCTGAATATCTAAGAGATGGAGTTTCCCAGGAACAAAATTTAAGTGGCCTATCGATAGCCCGTCTCAAACTCTTTAACACCGTGAAAAACGTTTTCCAGAGCCTTCCTGGGTTTCCATGTTTTAGCGTTAAGACCAAAATCATAACTCATATATCACTTGCTAAAAGATTCTGTTCTCCTGATACTTAAAAAAAAATTTAAATAATTTTCTTAAATATATCTCTGGTCTTGTTGGAGCTTGCAGCTCGAAACTCCTCCAGCCTATAGAAAGCGACTTGACCAAGCCAATGGAGCTAAAACGTTTTTAGAATCGCTCAGTAAATTCAATTTTATAAGCGTTTTAAAAACAAATAGCTGAATATCTAAGAGATGGAGTTTCCCAGGAGCAAAATTTAAGTGGCCTATCGATAGCCCGTCTCAAACTCTTAAACACCGTGAAAAACGTTTTCCAGAGCCTTCCTTAGTTTCCAAATTTTAGCGTTAAGACCAAAATCATAACTCATAAAAGATTCTGTTCTCCTGATACTTCAAAACAAATTTAAATAATTTTCTTAACTACATCTCTGGTCTTGTTGGAGCTTACAGCCCGAATCTCCTCCAGCCTTTAGAAAGCGACTTGACCAAGCCAATGGAGCTAAAACGTTTTTAGAATCCCTCAGTAAATTCAATTTTATAAGCGTTTTAAAAACAAATAGCTGAATATCTAAGAGATGGAGTTTCCCAGGAACAAAATTTAAGTGGCCTATCGATAGCCCGTCTCAAACTCTTAAACACCGTGAAAAACGTTTTCCAGAGCCTTCCTTAGTTTCCAAGTTTTAGCGTTAAGACCAAAATCATAACTCATAAAAGATTCTGTTCTCCTAATACTTCAAAAAAAATTTAAATAATTTTCTTAACTACATCTCTGGTCTTGTTGGAGCTTGCAGCTCGAAACTCCTCCAGCCTATAGAAAGCGACTTGACCAAGCCAATGGAGCTAAAACGTTTTAAGCATCGCCCAGTTAGTTCAATTTTATAAGCGTTTTAAAAACAAATAGCTGAATATCTAAGAGATGGAGTTTCCCAGGAACAAAATTTAAGTGGCCTATTGATAGCCCGTCTCAAACTTTTTAACGGTGTGAAAAACGGTTTCAAGAGTCTTCCTTGGCTTCCAAGTTTTAGCGTTAAGACCAAAATCATTACTCATAAATCACTTGCTAAAAGATTCTGTTCTCCTGATACTTAAAAAAAAATTTTAATAATTTTCTTAACTACATCTTTGGTCTTGTTGGAGCTTGTAGCTCGAAACTCCTCCAGCTTATAGAAAGCGACTTGACCAAGCGAATGGAGCTAAAACGTTTTAGAATCGCTCAGTAAGTTCAATTTTATGAGCGTTTTAAAAATGAATATCTGAATATCTAAGACAGGAAGTGGCCCAGGAACAAAATTTAAGTGGCCTATCGATAGCCCGTCTCAAACTCTTTAACACCGTGAAAAACGTTTTCAAGAGCCTTCCTTAGTTTCCAAGTTTTAGCGTTAAGACCAAAATCATAACTCATAAATCACTTGCTAAAAGATTCTGTTCTCCTGATACTTAAAAAAAAATTTTAATAATTTTCTTAACTACATCTCTGGTCTTGCTGGAGCTTGCAGCTCGAAACTGCTCCAGCCTATAGAAAGCGACTTGAAAAACCAAATGGAGCTAAAAGCTTTTTAATAAATGCTCAGTAAGTTCAATTTTATAAGCGTTTTAAAAATAAATAGCTGAATATCTAAGAGATGGAGTTTCCCAGGAACAAAATTTAAGTGGCCTATCGATAGCCCGTCTCAAACTCTTTAACACCGTGAAAAACGTTTTCAAGAGCCTTCCGTAGTTTCCAAGTTTTAGCGTTAAGACCAAAATCATAACTCATAAATCACTTGCTAAAAGATTCTGTTCTCCTGATACTTAAAAAAAAATTTTAATAATTTTCTTAACTACATCTCTGGTCTTGTTGGAGCTTGTAGCTCGAAACTCCTCCAGCTTATAGAAAGCGACTTGACCAAGCGAATGGAGCTAAAACGTTTTAGAATCGCTCAGTAAGTTCAATTTTATGAGCGTTTTAAAAATGAATATCTGAATATCTAAGACAGGAAGTGGCCCAGGAACAAAATTTAAGTGGCCTATCGATAGCCCGTCTCAAACTCTTTAACACCGTAAAATCGTTTTCAAGAGCCTTCCTTAGTTTCCAAGTTTAAGCGTTAAGACCACAATCATAACTCATAAATCACTTGCTAAAAGATTCTGTTCTCCTGATACTTAAAAAAAAAATTTAAATAATTTTCTTAACTACATCTCTGGTCTTGTTGGAGCTTGCAGCTCGAAACTCCTCCAGCCTATAGAAAGCGACTTGACCAAGCCAATGGAGCTAAAACCTTTTAAGCATCGCCCAGTAAGTTCAATTTTATAAGCGTTTTAAAAACAAATAGCTGAATATCTAAGAGATGGAGTTTCCCAGGAACAAAATTTAAGTGGCCTATCGATAGCCCGTCTCAAACTCTTTAACACCGTAAAAACGTTTTCAAGAGCCTTCCTTAGTTTCCAAGTTTAAGCGTTAAGACCAAAATTATAACTCATAAATCACTTGCTAAAAGATTCTGTTCTCCTGGTACTTAAAAAAAAAATTTAAATAATTTTCTTAACTACATCTCTGGTCTTGTTGGAGCTTGCAGCTCGAAACTCCTCCAGCCTATAGAAAGCGACTTGACCAAGCCAATGGAGCTAAAACCTTTTAAGCATCGCCCAGTAAGTTCAATTTTATAAGCGTTTTAAAAACAAATAGCTGAATATCTAAGAGATGGAGTTTCCCAGGAACAAAATTTAAGTGGCCTATCGATAGCCCGTCTCAAACTCTTTAACACCGTAAAAACGTTTTCAAAAGCCTTCCTTAGTTTCCAAGCTTAAGCGTTAAGACCAAAATTATAACTCATAAATCACTTGCTAAAAGATTCTGTTCTCCTGGTACTTAAAAAAAAAATTTAAATAATTTTCTTAACTACATCTCTAGTCTTGTTGGAGCTTGCAGCTCGAAACTCCTCCAGCCTATAGAAAGCGACTTTACCAAGCCAATGGAGTTAAAACGTTTTAAGCATCGCCCAGTAAGTTCAATTTTATAAGCGTTTTAAAAACAAATAGCTGAATATCTAAGAGATGGAGTTTCCCAGGAACAAAATTTAAGTGGCCTATTGATAGCCCGTCTCAAACTTTTTAACCGTGTGAAAAACGTTTTCAAGAGCCTTCCTTAGTTTCCAAGTTTTAGCGTTAAGACCAAACTCATAACTCATAAATCACTTGCTAAAAGATTCTGTTCTCCTGATACTTCAAAAAAAATTTAAATAATTTTCTTAACTACATCTCTGGTATTGTTGGAGCTTGCAGCTCGAAACTTCTTCAGCCTATAGAAAGCGACTTGACCAAGCCAATGGAACTAAAACGTTTTTAGAATCGCTCAGTAAGTTCAAATTTATAAGCGTTTTAAAAACAAATAGCTGAATATCTAAGAGATGGAGTTTCCCAGGAACAAAATTTAAGTGGCCTATCGATAGCCCGTCTCAAACTCTTCAACAGTGTGTAAATGGTTTCAAGAGCCTTCCTTGGTTTCCAAGTTTTAGCGTTAAGACCAAAATCATTACTCATAAATCACTTGCTAAAAGATTCTGTTCTTCTGATACTTAAAAAAATTGTTCTATAATTTTCTTAACTATATCTCTGGTCTTGTTGGAGCTTGCAGCTCGAAACTCCTCCAGCCTATTGAAAGCGACTTGACCAAGCCAATGGAGCTAAAACGTTTTTGGAATCGCTCAGTAAGTTAAATTTTATAAGCGTTTTAAAAAAAATAGCTGAATATCTAAGAGAGGAGTGGCCCAGGAACAAAATTTAAGTGGCCTATCGATAGCCCGTCTAAAACTTTTTAACACCGTGAAAAACGTTTTCAAGACCCTTCCTTAGTTTCCAAGTTTATAACTCATATATATAATATATAACTCATAAATCACTTGCTAAAAGATTCTGTTCTCCTGATACTTAAAAAAAAATTTAAATAATTTTCTTAACTACATCTCTGGTCTTGTTGGAGCTTGCAGCTCGAAACTCCTCCAGCCTATAGAAAGCGACTTGACCAAGCCAATGGAGCTAAAACGTTTTAAGAATCACTCAGTAAGTTCAATTTTATAAGCGTTTAAAAAATAAATAGCTGAATATCTAAGAGAGGGAGTGGCCCAGGAACAAAATTTAAGTGGCCTATCGATAGCCCGTCTCAAACTTTTTAACGGTGTGAAAAACGGTTTCAAGAGTCTTCCTTGGCTTCCAAGTTTTAGCGTTAAGAGCAAAATCATTACTTGCTAAAAGATTATGTTCTCCTGATACTTAAAAAAATTGTTATATAATTTTCTTAACTATATCTCTGGTCTTGTTGGAGCTTGCAGCTCGAAACTCCTCCAGCCTATAGAAAGCGACTCGAAAAAGCGAATAGAGCTAAAACGTTTTTAGAATCGCTCAGTAAGTTCAATTTTATAAGCGTTTTAAAAACAAATAGCTGAATATCTAAGAGATGGAGTTTCCCAGGAACAAAATTTAAGTGGCATATCGATAGCCCGTCTCAAACTCTTCAACAGTGTGAAAAACGGTTTCAAGAGCCTTCCTTGGTTTTCAAGTTTTAGCGTTAAGACCAAAATCATTACTCATAAATCTTTTGCTAAAAGATTCTGTTCTCCTGATACTTAAAAAAATTGTTATATAATTTTCTTAACTATATCTCTGGTCTTGTTGGAGCTTGCAGCTCGAAACTTCTCCAGCCTATAGAAAGCGACTTGACCAAGCCAATGGAGCTAAAACGTTTCTGGAATCGCTCAGTTAGTTAAATTTTATAAGCGTTTTAAAAATAAATAGCTGAATATCTAAGAGAGGAGTGGCCCAGGAACAAAATTGAAGTGGCCTATCGATAGCCCGTCTCAAACTTTTTAACACCGTGAAAAACGTTTTCAAGACCCTTCCTTAGTTTCCAAGTTTATAACTCATATATATAATATATAACTCATAAATCACTTGCTAAAAGATTCTGTTCTCCTGATACTTCAAAAAAAAATTAAATAATTTTCTTAACTACATCTCTGGTCTTGTTGGAGCTTGCAGCTCGCAACTCCTCCAGCCTATAGAAAGCGACTTGACCAAGCCAATGGAGCTAAAACGTTTTAAGAATCGCTCAGTAAGTTCAATTTTATAAGCGTTTTAAAAATAAATAGCTGAATATCTAAGAGAGGGAGTTTTCCAGAAACAAAATTTAAGTGGCCTTTCGATAGCCCGTCTCAAACTCTTTAACACTGTGAAAACGTTTTCAAGAGCCTTCCTTAGTTTCCAAGTTTAAGCGTTAAGACCAAAATCATAACTCATAAATCACTTGCTAAAAGATTCTGTTCTCCTGATACTTAAAAAAAAAATTTAAATAATTTTCTTAACTATATCTCTGGTCTTGTTGGAGCTTGCAGCTCGAAACTCCTCCAGCCTATAGAAAGCGACTTGACCAAGCCAATGGAGCTAAAACGTTTTAAGCATCGCCCAGTAAGTTCAAATTTTATAAGCGTTTTAAAAACAAATAGCTGAATATCTAAGAGATGGAGTTTCCCAGGAACAAAATTTAAGTGGCCTATTGATAGCCCGTCTCAAACTTTTTAACGGTGTGAAAAACGGTTTCAAGAGTCTTCCTTGGCTTCCAAGTTTTAGCGTTAAGACCAAAATCATTACTCATAAATCACTTGCTAAAAGATTCTGTTCTCCTGATACTTAAAAAAATTGTTATATAATTTTCTTAACTATATATCTGGTCTTGTTGGAGCTTGCAGCTCGAAACTCCTCCAGCCTATAGAAAGCGACTTGAAAAAGCGAATGGAGCTAAAACGTTTTTAGAATCGCTCAGTAAGTTCAATTTTATAAGCGTTTTAAAAACAAATAGCTGAATATCTCAGAGATGGAGTTTCCCAGGAACAAAATTTAAGTGGCCTATCGATAGCCCGTCTAAAACTCTTTAACACCGTAAAAACGTTTTCAAGAGCCTTCCTTAGTTTCCAAATTTGAGCGTTAAGACCAAAATCATAACTCATAAATCGCTTGCTAAAAGATTCTGTTCTCCTGATGCTTCAAAAAAATTTAAATAGTTTTCTTAACTACATCTCTGGTCTTGTTGGAGCTTACAGCCCGAAACTCCTCCAGCCTATAGACAGCGACTTGAAAAAGCGAATGGAGCTAAAAGATTTAAAGCATCGCCCAGTTAGTTCAATTTTATAAGCGGTTTAAAAACAAATAGCTGTATATCTAAGAGATGGAGTTTCCCAGGAACAAAATTTAAGTGGCCTATCGATAGCCCGTCTCAAACTCTTTAACACCGTGAAAAACGTTTTCAAGAGCCTTCCTTGGCTTCCAAGTTTTAGCGTTAAGACCAAAATCATTACTCATAAAACACTTGCTAAAAGATTCTGTTCTCCCGATACTTAAAAAAAAATTTTAAATAATTTTCTTAACTACATCTCCTGTCCTGTTGGAGCTTGCAGCTCGAAACTCCTCCAGCCTAGAGAAAGCGACTTGAAAAAGCGAATTGGGCTAAAACGTTTTTAGAATCGCTCAGTAAGTTCAATTTTATAAGCGTTTTAAAAACAAATAGCTGAATATCTAAGAGATGGAGTTTTCCAGGAACAAAATTTAAGTGGCCTATCGATAGCCCGTCTCAAACTCTTTAACACCGTGAAAAACGTTTTCAAGAGCCTTCCTTAGTTTCCAAATTTGAGCGTTAAGACCAAAATCATAACTCATAAATCGCTTGCTAAAAGATTCTGTTCTCCTGATACTTCAAAAAAATTTAAATAATTTTCTTAACTACATCTCTGGTCTTGTTGGAGCTTACAGCCCGAAACTCCTCCAGCCTATAGACAGCGACTTGAAAAAGCGAATGGAGCTAAAAGATTTAAAGCATCGCCCAGTTAGTTCAATTTTATAAGCGGTTTAAAAACAAATAGCTGTATATCTAAGAGATGGAGTTTCCCAGGAACAAAATTTAAGTGGCCTATCGATAGCCCGTCTCAAACTCTTTAACACCGTGAAAAACGTTTTCAAGAGCCTTCCTTGGCTTCCAAGTTTTAGCGTTAAGACCAAAATCATTACTCATAAAACACTTGCTAAAAGATTCTGTTCTCCCGATACTTAAAAAAAATTTTAAATAATTTTCTTAACTACATCTCCTGTCCTGTTGGAGCTTGCAGCTCGAAACTCCTCCAGCCTAGAGAAAGCGACTTGAAAAAGCGAATTGGGCTAAAACGTTTTTAGAATCGCTCAGTAAGTTCAATTTTATAAGCGTTTTAAAAATAAATAGCTGAATATCTAAGAGAGGGAGTAGCCCAGTAACAAAATTTAAGTGGCCTATCGATAGCCCGTCTCAAACTCTTTAACACCGTGAAAACGTTTGCAAGAGCATTCCTTAGTTTCCAAGTTTTAGCGTTAAGACCAAAATTATAACTCATAAATCACTTGCTAAAAGATTCTGTTCTCCTGATACTTCAAAAAAAATTTGAATAACTTTCTTAACTACCTCTCTGGTCTTGTTGGAGCTTACAGCTCGAAACTCCTCCATCCTATAGAAAGCGACTTTACCAAGCCAATGGAGCTAAAACGTTTTAAGCATCGCCCAGTAAGTTCAATTTTATAAGCGTTTTAAAAACAAATAGCTGAATATCTAAGAGATGGAGTTTCCCAGGAACAAAATTTAAGTGGCCTATCGATAGCCCGTCTCAAACTCTTTAACACCGTGAAAAACGTTTTCAAGAGCCTTCCTTGGCTTCCAAGTTTTAGCATTAAGACCAAAATCATTACTCATAAATCTCTTGCTAAACGATTCTGTTCTCCCTGATACTTCGAACAATTTTAAATAATTTTCTAAACTATATATCCGGTCTTGTTGGAGCTTACAGCTCGAAACTCTTCCAGCCTATAGAAAGCGACTTGACCAAGCGAATAGAGCTAATACGTTTTAGAATCGCCCAGTAAGTTCAATTTTATAAGCGTTTTAAAAATAAATTGCTGAATATCTAAGAGAGGGAGTGGCCCAGGAACAAAATTTAAGTGGCCTATCGATAGCCCGTCTCAAACTCTTTAACACCGTGAAAAACGTTTTCAAGAGCCTTCCTTGGCTTCCAAGTTTTAGCGTTAAGACCAAAATCATTACTCATAAATCTCTTGCTAAACGATTCTGTTCTCCTGATACTTCGAACAATTTTAAATAATTTTCTAAACTATATATCCGGTCTTGTTGGAGCTTACAGCTCGAAACTCTTCCAGCCTATAGAAAGCGACTTGACCAAGCGAATAGAGCTAATACGTTTTAGAATCGCCCAGTAAGTTCAATTTTATAAGCGTTTTAAAAACAAATAGCTGAATATCTAAGAGATGGAGTTTCCCAGGAACAAAATTTAAGTGGCCTATCGATAGCCCGTCTCAAACTCTTTAACACCGTGAAAAACGTTTTCAAGAGCCTTCCTTGGCTTCCAAGTTTTAGCGTTAAGACCAAAATCATTACTCATAAATCTCTTGCTAAACGATTATGTTCTCCTGATACTTCGAACAATTTTAAATAATTTTCTAAACTATATATCCGGTCTTGTTGGAGCTTACAGCTCGAAACTCTTTCAGCCTATAGAAAGCGACTTGACCAAGCGAATAGAGCTAATACGTTTTAGAATCGCTCAGTAAGTTCAATTTTATAAGCGTTTTAAAAACAAATTGCTGAATATCTAAGAGATGGAGTTTTCCAGGAACAAAATTTAAGTGGCCTATCGATAGCCCGTCTCAAACTCTTTAACACCGTGAAAAACGTTTTCAAGAGCCTTACTTAGTTTCCAAATTTGAGCGTTAAGACCAAAATCATAACTCATAAATCGCTTGCTAAAAGATTCTGTTCTCCTGATACTTCAAAAAAATTTAAATAATTTTCTTAACTACATCTCTGGTCTTGTTGGAGCTTACAGCCCGAAACTCCTCCAGCCTATAGAAAGCGACTTGAAAAAGCGAATGGGGCTAAAAGATTTTAAGCATCGCCCAGTAAGTTCAATTTTATAAGCGTTTTAAAAACAAATAGCTGAATATCTAAGAGAAGGAGTTTCCCAGGAACAAAATTTAAGTGTCCTATCGGTAGCCCGTCTCAAACTTTTTAACGGTGTGAAAAACGTTTTCAAGAGCTTTCCTTGGCTTCTTAGTTTTAGCGTTAAGACCAAAATCATAACTCATAAATCACTTGCTAAAAGATACTGTTCTCCTGTTACTTCAAAAAAAACTTTAAATTATTTTCCTAACTATAATTAAGTTGGCGCAAGCTAAATTTGAGTTAACACCTTTAAGATCTTCATGTTCTGGGATGCTCATTCGCAAAGTTTAATTTATTTTATAGGATTTTTCAGGAAGTTATAGTAAAATGAATTTTTGTTTATAATTTTTTTTTTTTTTTTTTTTTAGTGTGCAATAAATAATATTTCATATAAATACTTAAGTTTGCTTCCGATATGTGGCGTTAGGATTATTTACGTATAAAAATTAGAAACGCTATAACTGAAGAAGAGTGATGATTATATTATAATAAGATTTAATTTTAAAAAATAACCTTCAAAGTTTGAAATTCCTCCTACAAAACTAAAAAATTGACTTAAGAACTTTGTTCTTATTGATTTACTGATTCTTAAAAATTTTTTTTTTTATTATTTTCTTACTATATCTCTGGTCTTGTTGAATTTAGCTTTTTGATATTGATCGGACTGGATCGAAAGGATGGTATTAGCTAACATTTTTTTATTTCTTCCCACCAGCTTTAAAAATAAAGTGGCTATTTTGTCTACTTCTTGGTAATGAAACGGTTGGCTGGAAAATTATTTTTCATATGACTTTAATATTAAATTAAAAAGTAGGGGTGGCAATATTTTGATATATCGATATTTAAAAAAATTATAATCGATATATATCGCCGATATTAAGAATACCCATATATCGATACATCGATATTTATTTACGACTATCGAATTCGATATTTTTAAGATCTCTTTATAATAAAATTCAACATTTTAACCGTTGCCCAACTGCTTACAATACTGTTGTTTTTTAAGAATTTCATCATATGTTTTTTAACTAATATTAAGAAAATAACGGCGCTTTTCCATTGTACATTTTCATAGATTACACAGTTCAGTTTTGTCTCGGTATTTTAAGAGATAACAACAAAAAAATAAACGCGGAAAAAATATTCTGGAAAGAGTTCCTAGAATTATGCAAAGAATCGCCTTAATTATGGCGTATTCGCAGTAATAGACTCAGGAAAGTTGGAATGTTAATAATAAAAAAAATATTTTGTTATTTTTTTTTTATTTGAGCATGTTCTTATATATTAAAAATAAAATATTGCAGTGTACTTGTACAGTATGTGTCACAAGTTTCGTTTGCTGGCAGTATATAAACCAGCATTATAGATATGTATACTACCAATTAATTTTTTTTGTATTCATTACTTTCTTATTGTAGAATTAGCTGCCAGTACCTCGATTTCAAACGAAAACTTCGTTCGCATAACTTGCTTTAAAAACTAAATATTAAAATTTTAATTTAAATAAAAGTTAAGCGAATGAAATTTTCGTTCGAAATCGAGGGGCAGGCAGTAAATTTGAAATTAAAAGAAACAATAAAAAGTTTGAATGGAATTACATGCAGCGTTGTCAAATGTGCAGATTTATCTGCATTTTGCAGTTTTCCTAAACATTGAGCAGTTTTGAAATTTTTTTTTGAAAAAATAAATTTTTTGTATATAGTGCAGATTTTGTAGTTTTTGCATTAAAAGTTTTTAATTTAAATTTTGTTATATTATTTGTTATTTCTTAAGCCATAATTCTACCTAATTTGCTTAACACATACTCGTATAACAGAGGCAAGCTTTAAGAGCCAATAAAAAAAACACAAACTGGTTCAGAAATAAACCACCCAAGCCTAATTAATAATTTTTAATAAATTTTAATAAAATACTTGTATTCTCTTAAATCTTTATGTCGTTTTCTTCTTGACTCTGCAAAATTTTCACTTAATTGATTAAATTTAGCACTAGGTAGCGCAAACAGGCTGGAAAATATACAATATTACTATTTTTCTACAAACGTGATTTAATCGTTTGTCAAATTCCCCTATTGTACAAATGTACAATTTTGACATGTTTGCCAAGCCGTTTGAGTAGTTAATTTGACTTTTACTTTTGAAAGTTTAATTATGTTCCTGTTTACATTTTGTGATTTTTGATGTTTCTTTTTTTTAAATTGCACTTGAGTTTACATTGTAAAAGTTTACTAGCAGCAATTTTTCATGTATGTTCACCTAACAAATTGCAAATCAGAGCCCGAACTAAAATAAATTTTGTACTGAATGAGGAAACAAAACAAATCGTTAGACTACATGTCCTTGTGTACCCCTCTTAATACGCCTCTCTTTCATCTAGCCTACAAAGTAACAATATTCGTTAATAATATACAATTTAATCTTGTATTTTTTTATATATTACACGTACATATATTAAAAAAAAATTAAGTAAATTATATATTTTTATTTTGGTTTTTTTTTATGTGCTGTTTTTTTTTCGATACGATATATATCGATATATTTTTTCAATTTCGATATGTGTTCGCCACAGCCTCGAGAATTTTATGACGTTTTATTTTTTATTATTTTTTTAATAGCTACTGTCGGTTCACCATAATCTAACCCCAACAGTTTGCTATGAATGTCTTAATAAATTTTGTTTAAACTCTCCGCTTTCTGCTGTTAGTCTAAATTGATTTTCGATGTTTTCTACTGATTTGCTTAAATTTTTTTTTATTAAATATTAAACAACTCACAAATTCAAACCGCTTACATCTGCTCAAATCATAAAAGAAATTCAGTGAATGACAAAATACAAAATTAAAAGCTTCACTTAGCGTTGTCAATGGCAAATTTTTGAAAGCGGTCAAACTGCTAATTAAGTGAACGAAAAAATTCATACGCTAAGTCCCCTTTTAGACAGGCAAAGTGCCAGAATGATGATTTTATCATATATTGGATTATGATTAAAGATTTTTTTCTCAAATGATGATTTTTTATTTTTAGAAATTCTGATTTTTACTTTAATTTTGCTTATACAAAATACACAATTATTTAAACAGTCAATTTTTAAAACAATGAAGTTTTGCATCAGCTTGATGTGTATTGGTGCTGCACAATTTTGTACCCAGTATCTAGAATAAGCAAAATTGCATCATTATTTCTGGACATAAAAAATATTATAAAAGTGCATATTATAACCTATTTCCAATGTGCGAAAGAATTTGTATTTTTATAAATGTATTTTTATAAAGTTTCATATACTGACGAATTATGTTTTTATGTATTTCAATTTAAATAATAAGATGTATGTTTTTATAAAAAATTAATAATTCTTACTATTTTGCCCTTGTTCTAAAAATTTAAATTAAGAAAAAAAAAATTTAAGATATTCCTCTTCTAAATATGATTTCTTTCGCCATATGACAATTTTCATTCCAAAGATTCTGGTAACGCTGTATATAAATATAAAGTTGCGGCCAACTTCAGGTATAATCTACGAACGAAAATCAAACGAATTTGTGAGTACAGCAAATTATGTACTCCCCCGCTATTCTCTTTTCCCTTCTCTTCTATAAACTCAAGACTTTGCAAAGTAAACTTTGCTTGTCTGAAAGGGGTCTAGGAAAAGTTAACTTTTTAAAGCAGTACATGGACCACGGATGATACATTCAGTACAGTTGTACTTTATTTTTAGTACTATTAGCATTGCAAAAGTACTAAAGTACTCCAATGATATGTTTAGTGCAATTTAAAAAATTTAAAACGGCTTAGCATTGAAACTGACTTTTTCATATCAAATATGATAAAAACAATGCAAAGAAATCAACTTTGTGTAAATACTGTATTGAATTTAATTCAGACAAATGAATTTCCGATATCAATCAAACCATAATCTCATTTTAAAATAATCATTTTATGTCCCTTACTATCGGGCATGTTATAGAAATCGAAGCTTATTTAAAATCGAACAAATTTTAAAAACGAGCCTGCAAAGAAAGCGCATAAAAAATATTAATTTTGTATACTTCATACTTTAAGAACAAATTATCTTAACAAGAACAGCTCTTACTACAGTAATTTTGTAAATAATTGAATAAAAAATCTCAGTTTTTAATTCATTTTTTTGTGTAAACCGACTCAAAAAAAAATAGTTGTTTATGTACCTCCCTCAAAACTAACTTTGACATGTTTTATGAAGAATCCCAAAATATTTTGGCTCTAGCGATTATCTCCAGTGAGCTAAGCCCCGTCAAAAAGGGTCCAAAATTGGTAATTTTAATGAATAAAAAATTCGGTAAATATAATAGATATTCAGGGATTCTTTGATTCTGCATTAAAATATCTTAAAAATCTAACCAAAGACTCGAGAAAGCGAGATGTTTATGTAAGTTTTTTATGCTTTTCAAAAAATTTCATTTTCATTTCCTATACGTCGTTAGAAAGGTGTTGACTACCGCTTGAGATTTTAGTCAAAAAATAATCCTTTACTGCAGTATATTACTTTTTTATAACATTCATTTAGATATAATTTTTCTAAACGATATACACTTTTTGGAGATAAACAACTGCTTTTTAATGATATCTTGTTAAATGTGCCTTGATAGACAGCAATTATATATTCATCCCTATTGTGAAAAACAAGTGGAATTTTTGTTCCCATGAAATTTTTATTCCCCTCGAAGGGAAAAATGCTATCGTGAAACTTCCGTGAATAATTTTTCGCTCTTATCAGTTCTCAGTGAATGTAAAAAAGAAGAAATATTAAAAAACATTAAAAAAAATTTTTTGTTCAAAAATAGAGAAGTTAAAAAAAAACAAAATAAAATATATCGTATTGGAGTGATAGTTTGATTGCAACATTAGCTTATTGCGCTTTTATGTAGTAAAAAAATTTCTAAAATTCTGCCACCACGTCTTTGAAAAGCTTCATAACTCCTCAGCCAATCGATCTGTTTTTTGCATTTTGAGTTTGTGCCTTTTTTAACGCAAATTGACTTTAAATTTAATTTTGTAACTTCAATATTCGAATATGAGAAGAATTTCTTACATAAATGTTTTGTTCCCCAGCAAAAATAAATTGAGAAATTCAAAGGGAAAAGTGAACAAATTACGAAGGAAAAACTTCTTCACGATAAGGGGAATTGTTTCCCGCGAACATTTTTTTCACGTTATTATTCTCCTATGAATTAATTTTTTTCATGAGGGTTTCTCATGATCGCAAATACGTGAAAAGGGAACAAATTACGAGGAAAAAATTATTCACGATAGGGGTGATTATATTTTAAGTATAGAACTGTGCCCATGTTCTGTAACTCCCGAGGCGAAACACTTTTCGATTGAAATGTGAGAAATGAAACAAAAATTCCATAAATTGAAACAACCAGATGTTTTTCTCACTTAATTGCGTCTGTGACATTGTTGGCGAGTAATAACTGTTACGGAAGGAAATTTCTCGCCAATATACTGAAAAAGTGTGTCTATAAAATTTTTGTGTGAAAGTTCCCGCTTTGAACTGTCAAATAAACTCACTCGTAAAAACGGAGTGAGAAAAATTTGTAACCCAAAAAAATAAATTAAAAATGCAAAATGCAATGAATATTAACACGGAAGAGATAAGTATTTTGTTCTTGGCAGATTTTTGCATTGTTTAATAATTTTGCTTTTAACATTTTTGAAAAATATACGAATGTTTTCAAAGCAATTTGTTCATCAATAAACATTAAAGTCGCACTTTACATTTTTTGGTTTGTTTTTTCGCCGCCGTCGTTGAAAATTTTTCAATTTTAGTCAAATTTGGTCGCCGTCAACAATATGTTTGACTGGCGCTCTCAACATCTGCAATTTCTAATCGGCTTCGAGTGGAATATTATGACATTTATAACGTAACGACGTAATCTCTTTTGATAGTTTTCGATAATAGTTAGCCCCCTTTCAGACTCGGCAAGTTAGTTGCGCAAGTAACTTGCCGAGTACAACAAAGTCTGTACTCAATTTTTTCCCCTTACCGCGACCTTACCCCTAACATCTACAAGTCAAGAGTTGCGCAAGATACTTGCGCAAGTAACTTGCCTAGTCTGAAAGGGGGCTTACAGACACACTTTTTTCTCACTTTTAGAGAAACGATGGAATATTTTGTTTCAAATGTTTTCGATGCGAGAAGTTCTCTCCAAAGTTACAGAACATGGATACAGTATTTTAAAATGACCGATAAGTGAAACCTCAAACCGCAATAAACCGCCATAATACAATGGTAGCGTTGATTAAAAAAATTATTTATAAAAATTAAAATTTGGATGTTTTTGCAAAATGTGCCGTTATTATTAAATTTTTTTCTCCGATGATAACCATTTTTCGCTTAGTACGTTTGTAATTAAATATTTAAGATTTTTTTTTACTTGCTAGAGCGATTGGTGAATTTTGAAAAAACGTAGCAAAAAAATATTTTTTTAAATATACAGGCGTATAACTCAATGAATTTTTATCCGATTAACACAGTATAGATATGGGCTGAAAGAAAATATGTCTTTGTATCAGTGTAAGATTTGCATAATTCAAAATATGTTACAGCGCATAGAGAAAGGGACCTAAGGGTAAAAAAAAAATCAATTTTCACTTTTTTTTTGTTTATGTGGACATTATCTGAGCGCGTTTTCAAGGTTGACCAAAACGTTCCTGACGTCATGAGATGTGTCGCTTTCAAATGAGACCAATACCAACACGCTCAGTGATGGTACATCAAAGATACACGTATTTAAATCTTTAAAATGGTTTTTACCCTTAGGTCCCTTTCTATTTTGCGCGTCACATGTTAGTTCTCAAGATTTTGGAAAATAGGCTCATACACTGCAAAAAACAGGTTTTCGCAAATATCTCGAAAACGATTCTTAAGAAAAATAATTGAATTTTTTTTGGAACCGCAAAAAAATTTATTGAACTCACTTTTATTTTTAGGCAACAATCTATTTGCTTTCCTAAAAATCAATTATTTTATATGAACACATTGTCTTTATTTTATAATGGAGGTCCTAAATTAAGTAGAAAGAAAATTGTAAGTAATCACTTTTATTTTTTTTTTTTACTAAAAATCGGCTTTTTATTAAAAGTTTTAAGTAAGGTCAGGTACAAACAACCAACTGAAAATAAAATGTTTGTCGCATTTTTCTTTGGAAACTATAAAAGTAAATTGAAGCTAACAAAAGATAAAAATAACTAATTAACTTTTGGGTTATTAGCATTTTAAACTTGATTAATATTAGCAAACTTTTCTTAAAATAGTATATTGTATATATATTGTGTAAATATTGTGTATATTATAAACTGGTTTTTTTGTAGCATTTGACCTGTCAAATGCACAGTCGGTGAAAAAAATTTCAAATATAAATAAGAAAATATGTAATACGTGGTTTGTACGAATCAAATGTACACTACCTACCACTTTTAACGGGTCATTTGTATATTTAAAATTTCTTAAATAATTTTTTATCTGGTATAAATTTAAGCCAAAATTTATCGAAATGAACTAAAGTTTTTTTTAATTAACTTCTTTCTTAAAACATTTTTTTAAAGATTTAAATTAACGACATTGAAATAAAGAGCTATTTCTCAAGGCCATAAGCCTTTGTTTCTAATAATTATGGTTGGTTAAAGTTTTTTTTTATTAATTAACGGTTTTACCGTCTTTTGCAAAAAAAGTTAAAGTTCACATTAGTTAACCAACGCATTAATCCCATTAACTTTTGCTAAGCCTAATGTGTTGTTTAACTAATGTGAACTTTAACTTTTTTTGCATAAGGGGACTAGTCTTTAACATTATTCTAAGTCTTAAAACTTGGAAGATAAATTCATAGCCTGGTTTTTTTAGGATTTTTGAACAGCTAATTGAAGAGTTATAACATTTATTCCGATATTTTTGAATTTCGCGCTTTTTAAAACGTGTTTTTGTGCATCTCAATGGCATGAAATAGCGAAAAAGTGTTGATAACTTTTTTAATTCTGCAGGTAATTGACGTTTATTTCCACCAAACAGGAAACACAAAAGAGAGCCACAAAAGTATGAAAGCTCAATGCACAAAAATTATGAAATAGTATAATAATAAATAAACCATTTAGTCAAAATAATTAAATCATGAATTTCGAAAATTTTTAGAAATGGAAGTTTTTGCTCTTTTTGAAGGTACACATATAGATCGATACACTGTGATAATTAAGGATTTATATATCCTTTCCTTAGCGGTGAAAAACAGGTGGCTTATTAAAATGAATTTCGAAAAGGGCTCATCTCCGGAAACTGTAATGACCATTTTCTCCTTCAAATATAATTTTTTAATTAATTTCATGTTGTAAAATTCCTGTCTTCATAAAAATAATTTAATGAAAATTAAATTCAATGAACTTAAGCCTAATTAAAAATATCTAAATTTGGATTAAAAAATAATTTTTTTGTTTTAACTATCATAACATAAACAGAGGCTCTTACAATTTTAGAAAAAAAATCTTTACTGCAAAAAGTCAAATATTTTAAGAGATATTCCGTTTTTGTGCCACCCTTGTATTTTTTTACCTGAGCATTTTTCGAAATTCATGATTCAATTTGTTTCCTTGTAAGTTACCTTAAGCTATGCTCATACTGAACAAATATTTGACGTTCTACAACGTTCTTACCGGTATTTTCATCAAACATTTTTTTATTTCACACAACGTTTGCCAGATCAAGCATCAATTACCACTTTATAAATTACAACGTTTTTTTTTTAGAAATAATGTTCGCTTAATTAAAAAGTTGTTAAAAAGAATGTTAATGATTGAAAAATTCAGTGCTCGTGCTATTTCAGGGGTTTTCTTCAAACATCTGTTAAGTGTAAAGTTCACACTTTGAAAATAACTTAAACTTAAGTTTAGGAAAAATATTAATTAAAAAAAAACATTTGAAAATTTTAAGGAATTTTTTTTTTATTGTATATTTTATTCTAATTCTTGTGTTTGTAAATTTGTCCATAAACAAAATTCGGTACACAACGATTGTGAGCTGACGACCATAAACACTAAGATTACTTACCGATCTTGTTTTTTGAACGGGGTTTTTAAGTGTATGCCTAGTGAACTTTTAATGTACTTGTTTTTTTTTTTTTTTTTTTTTTTTTTTTTTTTTTTGAAGGTGAGTTTTATAACAGTAGTGCAAAAATATAAGAAACATGCAAAAGTTTACTAATGTTTTAAGAAAATATAGTATTAATACCAAAAATAAATCGAAATAGGTGTTTATAACCGTCGCTTAAAAATAGAGTAAAGAAAAACAAAAGAGCGTTTGTGTTTTAAGAAACTTATTTACAACAGTCAAAGTATCTAGTATAAGGGAAGACATTTTTATGCGTGGGTGTGTAGATCATAGTTTTATGACTTTTTGGTTTTGATTTTGGTATATTAAATTTTTGATGCGAATGCAACAAATTTGTCGAAAATTTATGAATTTTCTGTTTAATCATTATGCACTGTCAAATTGCTTTTCATCAAATTGCTTGACGTAATATCTAAATTATTGACCAAATACATTGATCAAATAACTCATCAAGCGCTAACCAATCAGCATTTTTGATCATATTTGAGTCTTTTTGACACCTCTGCGCTATTAAAATAATCATTTGTGCGGTCGTTTTTAAGTCGAAAATGACTGTTCATTCCGGAGAAAATGGTACCCCAACCGCGACTCTTCTAAGTATTTTATGACTCGCGTTTCTGATCAATTACGACCCATTTTCGAGACAGTTTGTGCTAGTACTCGTACTAACAATCAAATGCGAAATTTATTTATTAAATCTTCATATTTTAAATATGAACTAACAATAATTAATCAAATCTTATCCTCAATACTTTATTTTATGTCCTGCCAGTGCCAGACAACAAATTTCGTCATCACGTTTTCTGTTCACATATGAAGGTGTTTATCGCTCTTCTGATTGGGTGACTGCTGCAGTGTCTCTTCTCCTTAAGCGATTGTGGCCGCCAATATGATTGGACTTTTATATTTTCTTCTTCCTGACAGCAAGAGCTTACTGACATAAATAAGCATAAATTTACAAAACTTACTTGCAAAAGAGAATGCTTAAAACAGTCACATTTCGATCATCCACATGATCAATTGTTGATTGCGCACATTCTGTACATTTTGTTTTTTAAACAAGTCACTTACTAAGCATTTCTGGGAATCATTTTCGAGTCTTGTTTAAAGCGCAGAACTGATTAATAAGTTTTTGATCATCTTAGGTAGTATTAAAAGACTCAGCTTGTTGAATCAATCTTCCACATGCTGACTGGGTTGTAGTAGTCAAAATGTATTCGTATGTGTGCCTGAATGCCGAAGATGCTGCATGGATTGGGCGGTGCCTCTAATCAAAAAGCGCTTTATAAAACATAAATAAAAAAAATTTAATAAACAGCTAATAAATACCTTTTATTACACTTATATTTTTTAATGCCTTTAAAGTACATATGTCGAAGTATTTGTTAAAGAAAACACAAAAAAGGAACCAGGGGTATCATTGGAAATTTGCTTCATAGCACAAAAAGTTACGAATGAAGCAAAACAATGTTTAGAGAAGTCTAACATTTTAGATATAAGGCAATGTTTGGGATCGATATCTCTTTATATAATTTTTTGTAATACCCTAGTAATACGACTAGTGGAAGATGCAACTATACTTTTTTTTTTTTTTTTTTTTTTTTTTTCTATTTATTTATTTACAATCTATTTGTACAATATTTAGTAAATGTGTTAATGAAAATTTTTACTTAACATATGCCATTAAACTTCAATAAATTTAACAACCTTAGCTTAACAATTTTTATTTACACTGTTATCAATAAGATTTAGTTGTATTTACAATATTTACATTATATTTACATTACTTTTATATATAAAAAAAGAAGAAAGATGAATTATTTCCTGTACGGAAGGTCTAATACATGCAATCTTTTGAGTCTAATAACCTCTTCACTATCATCTAATAAAGATATAGCTAAAACATTACTGTGGCAACTAAGTCTATCAATATATCTAGAGCTGAATCGATTTATTTCATCAATAACAAAGGGAATTTTTAAATCTTCATGGATTCTTTTGTTGGTTACAAACCAAGGTGCATTCGCAATTGTTCTCAAAGTTTTTGATTGATAGCGTTGTAAAATTTCTACATTCGAATTACTCGATGTACCCCATAATTGTAAACCGTATGTCCATACAGGTTTCAAAATAGTTTTGTACAATTTAACTTTATTTTCAAGACTTAAATTGGACTTAGGCCCTAATAACCAGTACATTTTTTTTGTTTTGAAGTTAAGATGTTCTTTTTTTGCATTTATGTGTTTTTTCCACGTAAGACGTTTGTCCAGGTGCATTCCTAGATATTTAACTGAAGTTGCTTTTGGTATTTCGGAGCCATTAATAAAAAGAGAAGGACATTCTTCGCTTCTAAGGGTAAAGGTAACTTGATTTGATTTATCCGTATTAATTGCTATTTTCCATCGAATAAGCCATTCTTCAAGTTGATTAAGTTCTCTTTGAACTAAGCAAGACGCTTCAATTGGTGATTCGTTTGATGCCAATATCGCAGTATCATCTGCATACGTAGCCATTGTTACATTCTCGACTATAGGTATGTCGGATGTATAAATAGTGTATAACACAGGACCCAGTACACTGCCCTGTGGTACTCCAGTAAAAATCCTACAAACATTTGACGTTTCATCGTTAATTTTAACATAAAAAGATCGATTATTTAAATATGACTGTAAAAAAGTAAAAAATGGAGTTGGTAATGTTTTTTTTAGTTTATACAGAAGCCCTTCGTGCCATACTCGGTCGAAAGCCTGTTTTACATCTAAAAAGACTGCGGAGCAATACATTTTTCTTTCAAGTGCGTCTGTTATCACGTTAACAAGTCTGTGGCATTGTTCCGGTGTACCATGTTTGTGGCGGAACCCAAACTGGTGATCAGGGATAATATTTTGATTTTCCAGAATTGGCATAAGTCTGGAGGAAAACAGTCTTTCCAGTATTTTTGAAAAAATTGGCAATAAACTGATAGGCCTGTATGAAGAAATATTGTTTTCTGGCTTCCCAGGCTTAGGAATCATAATGATTTCTGCGCATTTCCATTGTAGTGGACAGTACGATAACCTTAGGGCAGAGTTGTATAGGAGCGTTAGAAATACTACAGCCTTTTTTGAAAGTGACTTTGCTACTCTTGAGTCTATTTTATCATATCCGGGAGATTTGGAGTTATTAAGAATAGATATTTGATGTTGAATTTCTTGTGGGGAAAAAGATTTTATTGGGAGATCCATTTGACATGGAGATTCTAAAAAGCTGATAATATTACTTTCATCAGTTGAATTTGAAAGTTCAAATGGTTCAAAAGTTTTTTCTAAATGCTTAGAGAATGATTCAGCTTTACTTTTACTGTCTCGAGACCAACTTCCATTTGCATCTTTGATAGGTATATTTCTGCTAACTGATTTTTTTAGAAATCTTGTAACTTTCCATAAACTATGTTCGGCATTATTTGTTGAATCCAAATTTCTTAAAAAAGTTGAGAGTTCTTCACTTTTCCATTCCTTTATACGTTTTTTGAGATGATTTGCAGCGACGTTGTAATTAGTTTTATCTCTTGGGTTTCTACTCATTTGCCATATTCTTCTCAGCCGTCTTTTGTTTCTTATTAAATTTCTTATTTCTGTTGATATTATAACTTTACTACCATTTCGGGGTGTTGTTTCAGGAGTAGATATTAGTGCAGCTTCATGAATAAGGTTTGTAAGATTTTCTACAGCTGTATCAAGTTCATCCCCAGATTCAATAGATATATTTAAGTGTAAATTAGTATCCATCCAATGCCTAAATAAATCAAAATCCGTTTTAGATGATATAATACTGCAACTTTTTGTTTGAATTTGCAAAGCGGTGTTGTAGCTCAGAATTATTGGTGTATGATCTGAGCTGAGGTCATCAGAATCAATTACATCAAATAAGTGACTTGGCATGCCAGAGATAACGAAAAAATCTAGTAAGTCTGGTAATTTGTGTATATCACTTGGCCAATAAGTTGGTCTGCCTGTGGATAGAGCCTTAAAATGATGTTTCTGTATACATTCATAAAGTTTTTTTCCTTTTGGATTTGCAATCCTAGATCCCCATAAAGGATGTTTGGCATTGAAGTCTCCCCCGACAATAAACCTGGATCCAAGTTTCTTAAAAAAATTTTCATAATCTTCGAGACATAAATTATGTCTAGGTGGAAAATAAACTGAACAAATTTGTACATAAATGTTGTTACATTTAATTTTAACCACACTGGCCTGAATTGATGGTTTTATTATGGATTCCAAAACTTCAAACTTTAAACAGGATTTAATTAAAATAGCAGATCCCGCATGCGCTTTGCCATCAGGATGGTTGGCCAGAACAAGATCATAACCTCTTATGTTAAAATATGTTTTTTCAGTGAAATGAGTTTCAGAGAGTAATAAAATATCTAAATAATTTGTTTTTAGGAAAATTTCAATTTCCCTGGTATGATTGGAAGCACCATTGGCATTCCATGTTGCTACTCTTAGATTTATTTGCATAATTTTATCATTATTTGGGTCATCATATCGAAAAGCTTGTCCATCATTTTTTCTAATCTTTCTATAAGCCTGTTTTCAGTAGTATTTGTTGAGCCTCCTATTACAGCTTGGGAATATGAAACAAATCCTTCTCTTGGTTTGTTATTAAAGTTAGTGTTTCTGAAATTACTGGACTCATTTAATTGTGGGAAATCCTGAGAATTTGGTGATATTTCTTCGTTTCTTGTTTGCCTTAGAGTTCTAACATTAGCTGCTCTTTTTTGATGTAGCAGTTGTTGATAAACATAGCATCCCTTGTAATTAGCTGTATGAGATTGTAGACAGTGTAAGCACTTTGGAGGCGTAGCTATATTTTTGGTACAGTTTGTTGTAGGATGATCTAGTCCACATTTTACACATCTAAATGGTTTTTTACAGTAAGATTTAGTATGCCCGAATTCTTGGCAGCGATAACATTGGACGAGATCGTCGGTTTTTTTTTGGCGCTTCAATTGAAACAATGGCATTACCTATGTGCCTAATAGAAAAAATGTCTTTATTGTTGGGATTTGGGTCAAGATCTACGAAGAACATTGATAGCGGTAGTTTTGTAACTCGACTTTTAACAATAATTACATCCCTAACATGGTGACCTAATGACAATAATTCTGCTTTAATATCATTACTAGATGTAGAAGGGTGAATACCTTTAATTACAACTCTATAAGATCGCTCCTGCTTTAATTGATATGTGTGGTAACTAATGTTTTTTAATTCAAAATATTTTACAATTTTTCTATAACTATCTACATTTTTTACCATCAGTCTTATTTGATTATCCCTCATGGATTTATAATTAAAATCCGTACATTCTATTTCTTTGCTAATATCTTTTATCATTTTACTCATATTTGTTACATTGGGTATATAAATTGGAGGCGGCTTGGGTACAGAGTCATCTGGTTTTTTGGCTGAATCTTCAATCTCTTCATTGTCTTTACTGTTCTCTGCTGCTTCATCATCAGCAAGTAGTTCGAACTGATTTTTATTTGATGTACCAGGTTCCATAAATAAGTTAAATTTTTTATGCTGGTGCATATTAGGTGATTTAGTTAACCGCCGTTTATTTGCATTAGTTACTGGTATTTCTTGCCAGTTTTCATCACTTACTTCACTATCATCACTCAAGTTTGTCATTGTTGTTTTTTTTTTTTTTTTTTTTTTTTTTTTTTTTCACTAACAGTAAGAATGTTTTTAGCTTATTGTTGGTATTCTTTGTAAGGGGATTAATAATCTTAATCCCTTTGTTTTTAAAATTAACAAGATTTGTTTTTGTTTTGTTAAAACAAAAAAAAATAAATATATTTAGTAAGTATGCACTTTTACGTCTATTCACAACAGCAGTTAAATAGAAACTGATGCAACTATACGTGAAGAAAGAATGTACCAAATATCTAGTCCCGGCATATAAATCTATGGTTTTGCCATTTTCACTTGGTCAATATATATATTGTAAATATATCTTGCACCCAAACTCAAAAAACTGCAAAGAATTTAAACAAAATAAAGTTACAAACATTTTTGTAAAACTCTGTATGTCTGGTGAAAACTAAAAATGATTCGGCACAAGTAACATTTTTTCAGTAACACATATTTTATTTATTTATGCTACTGGTGCTTCTGAGAGGGATTGGCAAAGAGTTATGTGACTTGTTAACGCGCCCAATGAAAAATATAAAATGACGACTATTCAGCAAAACTAATTCTAATGTAAGAAAAAAAACAAATTTCGATCTACCAATTTGGTTTAAAGATTGATGTTTGGCTATTGACTGGCAGCCACCTTCGATGGTGGTGAGTGTTAAGACGGCAAACCACTTTGAGGAGATTGTGTGGTTACAATTGAAACATGTCAGGGCAACATGTCCATGAAAATCTGGGTTCAATTCTCAGCTCAGGCAAGAATGAAAAATTATAAATAGGTAGAAAGGCTGGTGTGAAGTCTCCTTCACACCCTCACCCAGAGACCAATACGGTCCATTGTGAAAATTATAAATAAATATTAATATATTTCATGTTGTAAAATTTCATTCTTCACAAAAAATAATTTAATGAAAATTAAATTTTATTAACTTAAGCCTGAAAAAAATATTACAAATTTCGATTAAAAACCTTAAACAGTTCAATTAAATAACAGCAATACTAATTGTTATCAAATTAAGATTTTTTTATTTTTAACAATTTCTTATGAGAATCGCACATATTGCTCATTATAATTTATTTTTAATGGACAGCGAAGGATTTAATTTTTGTTTATACATTTAAAATTTTAGGTTTTTTTTTCCAAAATGAAACTTCATGTTGTCAGGTTAGGTAAGATTCAATCTTTAACAAATAATAAAGATTTTGTTAGAATTTGAATAGTTCAAATCAACTTTTATATATATAATTAATTATACATATATATTAACGTATGTCTTAACCTTGTTTTAATTTGTCTTAAGTAAGGGCTTAAATCTAACAAACGGACATATGAAATTTTATATTTTGGCCAATACCAAATATTCTGCACTATTATATAACCTAATATTTCTTTTCTTTTGATGTAGGGTATAGATAAAGGTTTCGAAAAAAAGTTTTACTAAAAAAAGACACTTAATAAAACATGCACAAATAAAATAATAAGTCCAAAAATTTCGATATATTTTAGTAACGAACAGCGTCAAAATGCACTTTTTAATCGTAAAGTGAACAAATATTTTAATGAAGAAATTGCGAAAATACGTTTACAAATATTTATCACAAAATGTTCATAATAATTATTAGGTGTATTTTGCTTCTTTTTTTACTTTACTTAGCAACAACAACACCCACATCTACGAAGAAGATTAAGCAATTAATTTATTTATTTTCTTGTTTTTTGCTTGAAAAATCGATAACTTAAAAATTTTCAATACGAAAACAAGTCAAAAAAAGTGGAAGACGAAAATAATAAATATGCAACTACGAAATTTTAGTTACGAATGGAATTTAATTTTAACTAGCGCATCCACAAAATTGAAAATTACACTACTGGGTTGCCTAGTTATGTTTGGTAGATTCATATGGGCATTTCCATTGTTACGTGACGTGACATAAAGGGTGGTCCAACAAATACGCACGATGTTAAATATAAATAAAACAAAAAGTTTTCAGAGAATTGCCTAAATGTGGTGGCATACCTCTATCTGATAGTCTTTGGGAATGCATCGGCTTTGCAACCATCACTCGTGGATTCTCATTTGCCCAAATGCGGCAATTCGGCTCGTTAACGAATACACTGAGCTGACCAAAAAAATCACGAAGTGCACGAAATGCATTTTGCTTTGAACGCCCATTTTCGTAAAAGGCTTCAACATGCTTAACACGCTGCTCAATTGTGAACCTCTGGCTGAATTTGTCAAACACTTGATGTTAAGGTGCGACTCACAATTATGTAAGATAAGTGGGCGTGGCACAAAATTGAATTCTTATGTCCAAACTGGGTACAAAGAGAATGGTTATAAATACAGAACATCTCTCAAAAGTGGCCTGAAGCGTAGTAGGGGGCGTGGTACCTCCCATGCAAAGACAATGTAAATTTCTATATCTCATAAAAACGGTTATATTTAAAGTTGTCTAATTTATTACAAATAACTTCGTTTTCAAACGAGATCTGTATAAAAAACACTTGACTAATTTTATTTCAATAGCGGTAGCAAAACTAGTTTTATGTTTCACTTTCCATCGAATAATCCACCTGCAAAAGCGAAATAATCAAACTGCAAAAATAATTGAATGTATGCACATTTTAAATATAACATATAAGACCAAGCATGGAAATTACTCACAATATGACGTGACGTTACATTACATTCATTTAATAACCTTTGATAAAACACAAAATTTCACGCACTTGCGATCATCAGCGCAGAGATAATAGGCATAAATGCATGTTAGTCAGACGTGACGTTATCTTAATAAATCAATAAAAGCAAATCAAAATTTTACCGTTAATTGTTATTTGTTTGATCATTTGAATTTACTTAACGGTTTGTTTTTTTGGTAAGAGTGCATTTGCACTATTACTTTTAGAAATGTTAACTGAGTAGAGAAGATGCAATTCGAAACAATACAAAACTGACAAAAACATAAATTTAACTTTGTAGCCTTGAACTCTCTAGTTTAATTAATTTTGAATATTTTTCTTTTATAATACAAGCAAGTAAAAACTGTGGGTTAACTTTTAATTTTTCGGTCAGGGTGGGCCTTTTGGTGGAAGTGCCCATACGTAGATACTTAGATACGCATACACAAGTATATATGATTTTAAGTATGTATGTGTATAATTTTTTTATGATCTTATTTATGTTTTGGAATATCGATTTGATTTCAATTAAGCAGCATACCTTCTTTTGTTTTATTATAAAATGTAAGCGACTCCATTGAAACGACATCAGTCACATTTTATTTGGACACAACAACTTAACTACCTTAGATCTCTTAAAAACAATTTAAGCCAGAGGATTCCTAAAATGAAGGTTAAAAAGAAATAAAATAAAAAATAACTTCCAAAATTTATGTTGAGTTTTTTATTTCTATTTTTATCGTCAAGGTTTTCGTTTGTGTCCTAACAGTTTTGGCAGCATCATGCTCGGCCGGTTTTGTTGGCGGTGGTGATTTTGGAGGCTCATCAGGTGGAGGTAGCTCTTATTCCTCTGGTGGTGGTGGCTACGGAGGTTCCTCGGATGGTGTGGTCAACACTATTCAAGTAATCCATGACGATTCCGTTGGTGGTGGACATGGTGGTGGTCATGGTGGTGGACATGGTGGTGGTCATGGTGGAGGTAATGGTGGCTATGCCGATGGTGGTGGCTTTCAAGATGAAGTTAAAATTATCCAAGTAATTCATGGTGGCAATGGCGGCTCCGGTGGTGGTGGTGGTGGTGGTTATGGTGGTGGTCATGGTGATGGCCATGGTGGTGGTCATAGTGACTATCCCGCGGGTGGTGGTGTGCAAGAAGTTAAAACTATCAAAGTAATCCATGGCGACAATGGTGGTTCTTTTGGTGTTAGTCATGGTGGTGGGGGTCACGGTGGTGGTCATGGTGGATATCCCGTTGGTGGCAGTGTTCAAGAAGTTAAAACTATCAAAGTAATCCATGGCGGCAATGGCGGTAGTGGTTATGGTGGTGGTCATGATAGTGGTCATGGCGGAGGCAATAGTGATGGTCATGGTGGGGTTCAAGAAGAAGTTAAAACTATTCAAGTAATCCATGGTGGCAATGGCGGTTCCGCTAGTGGTGGTCAAGGTGGCTATCCTGTTGGCGGTGGCATTGAAGAAGAAGTCAAAACTATTAAGGTTATTCATGAACAACAATCTGGTGGTAATGGTGGTTTTTCCGGTCAAGGCGGCTACTCCGGTGGTCAACAAGGTGTAAGCACCATTAAGGTTATTCATGAACAGCAATCTGGCAGTAGTGGTGGTTTCTCCGGTCAAGGCGGTTACTCCGATGGTCAGGAAGAAGTCAATACCATCAGGGTTATTCATGAACAACAACAAGCTCCTTCGGCGACTACCGGTGGTTATGGCGGACACGGCGGTTCCGCTCCCGTTGAGGAAGTCAAGACAATTAAGGTAATCCATGAACAACAACAAGCTCCTGAATCTACTTCCCAACATGGACATAATCATGGGCATGATGAAGTAAAAACGATAAAGGTAGTTCACGAACAACAACCCCAACAACAATCTAGTTTCCCTTCCCCCGGACAAGGCAGCTTTAGTAATGCTGGTGCTGAAAGGACTATTAGAGTTATTCATGAACAACAACCTGCTGCTGGTAGTAGTGGTGGCTACTCTTCAGGGGGTTATAGCGCTTCCGCTCAAGGAGTAAACACCATCCAAGTTATTCATGAACAATCCTCTGCTGGGGGAAGTTATGGTGATTCTGGTTATTCATCCGGTGGTTATTCTTCTGGTGCCGGTTCATCAAGTTCAAGTGCCGGTTTCGGCGATACTTTCGAAACCCTTAAATCCTTGAAAGTTATCGCTGCTTTAAGCCCTAATGGTGGTTTTCAATCTGGTGGTAACAGTTACGGCGGTAATAATGGTGGTAGTGCCCCCTCAAGCTCTTACTTGCCTCCCTCAGGTAGTTGGCAATAAGTTAACGTTTATCTTGCATTTACATCAAATCCACGTATTGGTGTATAGATAGGGAAATCGCTAAACTACCAAACAAATCATTCACTCATTTTAAGCACAACACATCCCATCACATTATAAACATCATTTTGTTGAATTATTTGCCCAGCATGACTGTGTCAAATCCTAGTTTTTTAAGTAGTATTTTTATAGTTATATAAGCCGTAATATATCCATTTTCTGTTACATCAAATGATTCAGTGTAAAAAAACACAAGTTGCTGTGTAAATAAATTAAGATAAAAAATTAAAAACTAACATATTGAACTCTTAAAAGTTGTTATTATTAAAAAACTCATTAAACACAACAGTAGAAATTACACTCAAATATATTGATTAAATGAAATTAAAATTCAAGCAAGGCTTTATTATAAATACCAACGATCGATAGTCATGGCTCTCGGTGTCTGAAAATGATCGAATTTTTAGTCATATTTTGCACAAACTTTAGCGATACTCACGACAGAATTGACAGAAGGCTAGAAAATTTTATAAAAAATATGATACAGTATAAACCTCGCGGACTGGAATAAAATCGGTTGTGTTCAAGTTAAACTAGGCTTCGCTATGATATAGAAATCACATGTTCACATGAAAAATGCAATTAATATTCCTTAATTCCATAAATTTTCGAAACAAATATTAGTATTAACGCAATTATTATTTGTGTAAAAACCATACAACAAGTGTTTTATAATAAAAAATTAAAACTTCTTTTTCAAAAGTTTCGGCGAATGTGTTGAGTTTATTTATTTTTTCAATATATCAAAGACTACTTCACATACGAAGATGATTTGTACCTATGTCATTTTAGAGAGAATACTTTGGGTACACACAACATATTAAAAAAAATTTATTTGAAAAATGTAATATTAATATTAAATTTTAAAAATGGGCTAAGTCAGAATCCAATTTTTTCCTGATTTTTTTATATAATACCTCAAACTGTTCTTTTAAAATCCTGAAACTTTGAAGGAGGGGTTTTTTAAGATATGATTTTTTTCCTTCGCAACCGTTAAAAAAATTTAATTTTAATATAAGGTGTGTTCATTTATGTTACTAGTAGAAACTTGCAACGAGAGAGTAAATTTAAAACTTACAAAATTTTTCTCAAAATTACTCAAAAAAAATAAAAAAGTAAATAAACGATTTTCCAGCAAAAACTAGTAAGAAAGGTATATTGACAATATTCAGCTGGAAGATACGAGATTATTTCTTAATAAATTCAATTGATTTCGACTATTTGCGCAAGAATATTGTTCTTAAATTTTAGAAAAATCTATATCCTATTTTATTAAAATTCTTTTAATTTAAACATTGTGAATTTTTTGTTTGTTTTGTAAACAAAAACATGAAATAGGTGGTTGAATATTCTTGATAGTAAAAATGTTACTATCAGAAATTTTTAACAAATTTTGTATGCTCTTTTTCCACTCTCTCCATGCAAGTTTTTCGAGTACGTGAACACAGTATCAATTATTGAAAATAAGCAATAATTTTCTGTAAATGAGCACACCTATTGTAATTTTGAGCAATAAGTATTTATAAACTCCCTGGCCCACAATGTCGACAAGAACATTTTTTTGCGTATATTTATATTGAAAACAAAAACAAATTTTAGTTTTTTATTATTGTTTTCAATATAAATATGCGAAAGAAATGTTCTTGTCGACATTGTGGGCCTGGCAGTAAATCTAATTTGTTTGATTTAAGGTGTTTGAAAAAGAGTAACGACATTGATGAAGTTGCACTTATTTAGTTGTTGCATTTTTTGTTGGAGCTCAATATGGGCACTTTCAAAGAAAAGTACAATTTTTCTCACGTAACGTCTATAGGAAATTAAATGAGATTTTTTTATTATATTGTGTAGCCCCAGGTATTTTCTTTAAAATGACATACAAATCATCTTCGTATGTGAAGTAGTTTTTGAGATATTGAAAAAAATCAACTGAACACATTCGGCTAATTCGGCGAAATTATGAAATTTTGAATAAGACGTAACTTTTGAATAATAAAATTTTTTTTTTCTTTCGTTTTTTTTCGTCGTTTATAGGATGTAAGAAACCTTCTCACGAAATTTCATTCAAATCGAAAGGGGTTCGGGCCCCACTCGTGGTCGATTTGATATGGAATTACCCAGATAATAAGAATTATATTACCATTATATTAAATTATTTCACATTTAACTAATCAAAAAAATATACTTAACATAAATATAAATTTTTACTTAACATTTTCACTGAGTGTGCGGAAATATTATAAGTAAAATTATGCAAAATAACAACATCACTCTCAAAGAAATATGAAATAACGCTGAGTTAATAACACAAAAAAATATAAAACATTTTGACACTATCACTATAAAATCAATGAAACACTATGAAATTAAGATCAGTTACATCTCATCAAAGTTAAGGACTACTTTATTTTTGGAACTTAATCTTCTTCATTATTTAAAAACAAAGACATGAAGGTTGGTAAAAATTAAACGAACATTTTAAAAAATCTGTGTACAGAAAAAGGTTTATTATTATTATTATTATTTATTTTTAGTACAACTCAATATTAACCTTATCTTCAATACTTGTAACTTTTCAACTACATTCAATAATTTTGGCAAGTCCAACCAAAAGCGGTATTGGTGATGGTTATGTATATCCGGTGACAAAAATGGGAACTAAACCTAAAATAACAACAACTTACTATGCAAAACCTTTACATCCTCCCGCAAAGAAACCTCATGGTCCTACAAAACCTAAGCCTATAGTTTATAAAGTTTTGATACAAAATCAACCTACTTCGAATACCCAATCTGCAAAACAAGAGCAAATTTTTAAAATTATTACTTTTTCAAAACATGGCGCTGGTAGCGATGGCGGTAAATCGGTGAAAATATTTAAAATTATACATGTTAAACAAGGTGGTCATAGCGGAGGCTGGTCCAAATAGTTCTAAAATATATATTAATTATGTAAATTATTGTATTTAATTGAAGCCAGTTTTTAATTAGGTTAAAACCTTTTTACAGTAGAAAATTAATAACTTAGCCAAATTTCAAGATTCTGCGTTTATAGCAACACGATGCTTCAAGACCTTTTCGACACTTTAAATGCAAATGGATGCAACTACTCAAAAATACGAAATCGTGTTTTTTAAATGATTATGGTTCGTTTGTAATTTAATTATAGGTTTTTTTTAAACTTAAATTGAATGCCATCAGCGGAATTTAAAATAAAACACGTGCATTGTACATTGTATTGCAATAATTTCTGATAAATAAGATAATAATAAACGTGCATTAAACCAGTAACGCCAAAAAATGTTTGAATGGGTATAGTTCTGAAAGTTTAAAGTATATGGTATGAAAATCATACCACTGAACATAAGACTGCAGTTATAGCAATGGCAAATAACAATAAACTCAAGGACAGTGGTATTTCTTGTATATTGGAAACTATTGAAAATAAAGTGGATTTTGAGCAAATCCCATCGAATGGTAAATTAATTTTCGATGACATTGAAGACATTGATGATCAGAACAATATACAGGATATTTTTGATCACATCATTGCAGTCGATGAAAGCATTGATGAAGGTTAAAATCCGAAATGCAGTGGAGCTTATGATTCATATGAACAATTTGCTAAGCGATGTTCCATTGTCCATTTTAAGAAGCAGCTTTGTATTATTCTCTTCATCAAAATGGTGTAAGAACTATCCAATAAATGCAATAAATGTACTTACTGCCAGGAAGCAAGGACCTACAGAGGTTGTTGATAACATGTCATCCCATGACAATTTTGCTATTTTTAAAATAATTCTTACAGAATTAATTATTAAGCATGCATTTCAAACGAGTTTGTATGCAAAACAAAAAGGTAAACGCCACACTCCAACAAATGAAACAGAAATACATTCTTTTATTGGAATTAATTTTCTTATTGGCACTTATAGAGACTACTGGTCATCTCGCCCAAAACTAAATTACACTACGTAGATGTACCCACTTTAGCAAGACAGGTCATCAACGATGAACTTGGTGGATGTGTTCTACTTGCAATGTCCCACTTTCTCTAAGTCATCGTCCAGGCTTGCAATATTTAAAAATACTGCTTTGAAATTGCAGATTTTGATACTGTCTTTACTCTTCTCCTTTTTATATTTTGTATATACATAAATACAAATCCACCTTCAGCCAACTTCAAGATAAAAACTGTGAGAATAACAAAACAAAACAAATTTGCAGAGTTCATGAAACTGAGTACACCTCCCCAATGTTCTTAGCCTTCTCACCAATAAGCCCAAGAATTGCTGCAACATCAATTGCAAGTCAGGACGATGACTAAGCAAAACGAAAACCTGCTATAATGACTTTAATTGATAAACCTTATTCTTATATGTATGTGGTGATGTGAAAATAATACCACATCCTGGCGTTGAATCAAGCAAGGATAAATTTTTTTTTCCATAAATAACTTTAATAAACAATCAGCAAACACTTTTTTTCTTTTACTTTCACCGATTTCTTATAGCGTCCCGGAAAGAGTTAATACATGTCCACATAAAATTTTAGACTCCTGTGTTCAAAATGGCGACTTAACTACAAGTGCGTCTATTTCTTAATGCAAAAAGAAGTTCCTACTCTCTTGTTTGAAAAACTTACTGTTGGAAATACTTTGCACAAATATACTTCATATTTTAATACCCACACCACAATAGTGGAGAGGGTATTATACGTTTATGCTGATGTTTGTTACCCCCTAATATATTGGTCCTAGCCCACCTTTTAGTATACCGATCGACTTAAAATCACTTTTTGAATCGATCTTGCGATGTCCATCTGTCCGGCTGGCAGGCTGATTGTCTATAACGTTAATGAGTTATTTATATATTGTTTTCGGCAAATATAAAATTTTACATGCCCTAGCCAAAATGGCCATAAAAAAATATTGAGAAATGCCATTTTACTTTTTGGTCTACTACGTAATTAAAAAAACCTAAATAGTGTTTTCGAACGCATTGGGTTAGAGAGGAGTCGAAAATAACATAAGGGATCAAAATTGAACTTTTTTGTGTTGATTGGAAGTTAGATGTAATTTTTTACTAATTTCAGCTCGCTGATTTTAAATTTAATCTCTGTTTTTCTCTATCAGCTCGCATTTTAAGGTTACAGGTACTAATTGTATTTTTGACTTTTTCCAAAAATGTTAAGATAAAAAAAATCATAACTTTTCTCTTCATTAAGCGATTTTCAAAATGTTTTCTTTTTTTTAAAGACGTAATAGTAAAAAAGTAAAAAGTAAAGCTTTGTAAAATATCGAGTAATGGTTTAGATAATAAAATTAAAATAAAAAAATAATAATGAAAAATCCAAACGGAAAAAAGTTAAAGTCTTATTACTTTCACGTAAATTCCTATGAACAAAATGAGATATACATATGTAGATCATAAAAATCGAAGAGCGCGTTTAACTTTTATTCACAATTAAGTGAAGGTACCTCATTTTTAAGTGAAGGAAAAAACATCCATAAATAGTGGGTACCAAAAAAAATATTATTTTATGCCCCACCTTTTTTTTGAAAGCTTATAGTGTGAAGCATTTTTGTGATTTTTTTCAGATTTTTCGGAAGAGGTTTAGAGGTCGCTAAAATAGAATTTAACCCAAAAATCGGGTTTTCTCGACTTTTTTGAATTTTACTGATTACTCGGCCCATTAGCACGATTTTCTTTGTTACTAAGTCAATTTTTTTAAAGAAAACTTCTCAAACTTTACTTCTCTGTGTAGATATTAAAAGTTTCGCTTATTTTTATTGCTCATTTTGGTCCCCTTAAATACATACAAAAAAAATTGACTTAGTAACAAATAAAATCGTGCTAATGGGCCGAGTAATCAGAAAAATTCAAAAAAGGGGAAAAAAGTCAATTTTTGGGTTAAATTCGATTTTAGCGACCTCTTCCGAAAAATCTAAAAAAAAATCACAAAAATACTTACCTTTTAAGCTTTAAAAAAATGCTGGGGTACATATAAAAATCAAAAAAAAATTTTTTTTTGGGACACACTAATACACACATTAAAAAATTTTATTTTTGTATGGAAATCGCGAATTTTATCAATTCAGTTGTCTAAGTAAATTATGAATTAAATCAATAGTTGTACACCAAGCCCATTGCATTCGAAATATATTTAACTAATTGCTTTTAGATCAAAACTGTGAACAAAAATTTAACATGTTTTTTTGTATCAACAGCACAGTAACATTTTTGCAAAACGTGCCATGAAAGTTGGTCAGGACATTTTTTCTCTCTACAAAAATACTCGCACTTTGAATGTTAAATAATGGTTTAAATAACTCTTATATTAATTTTTCATCTAGGTATATTTAACATTGTAAATATAACACCGTTCTACCCACTCTTGCACACATGAAGAAGAGCTATGTATAAACTCTGAATCTACGTCGAAAAATACAATACCCGGGACTGCTAGTTTTCCTAGATCAAGTTAAATGCTGCCCATATTTTTGTCGAAAACTTATTTTTTTTTTTTTTTTTTGCAGAAAAGCAAAGTTCGGTGTTTTTACATGTGTAGTTTTTTTTTAAATTGAACCTTAACTTAAACAACTGTGCTTTTATGGAAATATAAGCTTTGTTTCTTTACTTTTTGGGCAAATTTCGTGAAAATGAGAGCAAGCATAAATTTCTCTCACAAATATACAAAATTACACAAAAGTACGGGAAGGGAAAAAATCATTTTAAGCACAAAATAAAAAATCAAAGTGTTTTGACAGTATTAACAAACCAATAAAAGTTTGCGCCACTTTTAAAAATTGTATATTATCTGTAGAAATAAACTACTATTACCAAAAATAGAAGAATACAAACACTTTTACAATTACTTACATTTTTTCTTTATATTTTAATTTAAGACTTTTTATTTAATAACACTATTTTATTTCTTAACACTTTCCAAAATTTTATTCATTAGCATTTTTTTCTATACCTTTTTTGTTTTGTTTATGTTTTACAGCTGTTTTACAATTTACAAAATTTGCACGAAGAAAAAGTTTGGGCTGTGTCGTGCAAGAAGAATAAAAATTTTATTCTCTGAAACTCGCTCTTATTTGCACAAATTTAAAGTACGGGTACGCTTTTCGTGCAAATTGGGATCCTAAAGTAGAGTAAAATAACAACTGAAATTTTTGCATTGATTAAATTTATCTAACGCAATTTTCTAATAAGTTTTTTATTCAATAATCAAATGTCCAAGGCGCAAACAGATCGCAGTTTGCAATTTTTTTCGTTATATCATATATTTTAAACAAGTGGTACGCACCCGATTTTGTTTGTTAATAATGTTAATATTAGCATGAAGTGTATTAAATCGCCTTTAAATTAAGTATGTCCGACTCACAATTTGGCTGCGAAAAACTGAACAACAATTTCTCTACAATTTTGCTCTGCAATCTTTTCGATAACCAGTGTGATTACTACGAAGGTAGGTCATTTTGAAAGTATATTTTTACTCACACACTGTAATATTTAAAACACTTAAAATAAATTTTAATTATAATTTATTTAATTTTTACTTAAAAATAACTTACAGTTCATGTTACATACTAAATAACAACAGTGTTGGTTTTATAGTTTGCAAATAAGGACTAGATTAATCACATCTTGTAAACATATTCAGCCACTTAGTGAGATGGAGGCAAGTAACTACCATGAGGACCATGACCACCTTCAAATCCACTATGAGAATGACTGCCTTGTTCATGGAATACTTTTATAGTTTTAACATTTTGATGACCACCAAATCCATGTTCAATATGACCGCCAGAGAAGCCACCATGAGAGTGACCACCATCTTGATGGATTACTTTAATGGTTTTGACTTCTTGATGGCCACCAAATCCATGTTCAGCCGAACTGCCAGTGAAACCACCATGGCCATGACCACCATCTTCGTGGAAAACTTTAATAGACTTAACTTCTTGATTACCACCATGACCACCAGATATCCCACCATGACCATGACCTACATCTTCATGAATTACTTTAAGGGTTTTAACTTCTTGTTGACCACCATGACCGTGGTCGATATGACCTCCATGGAAAGCACCATGAGCATGACCACCTTCTTCATGAATTACTTTAATGGTTTGAACTTCTTGATGACCACCATGACCGTGTCCAATATCACCTCCAGAAAAATCCCCATGAGCATGACCACCTTCTTCATGAATTAATTTAATGGTTTTAACCCCTTGATGACCACCATGCCCGTGTTCAATATTGCCTCCAGAGAAATCCCCATGCGCATGACTACCTTCTTCATGAATAACCTTTACAGTTTTAAATTGTTCGTGACCACCATGACCGTCTTCAATATGACCTCCAGAGTAATCACCATGCGCGTGACCACCCTCTTCATGAATAATCTTTACAGTTTTAACTTGTTCGTGACCACCATGGAAGTGACTATGCCCTATATGGTCACCATGAGAAGAGCCCCCATTGAAATGTTCAACATGACCACCATGGCCATGACCCTCTTCTTGATGAATAACCTTAATAGTCTTTACTTGTTCATGGCCGCCATGACCATGACCATAGCCACCATGACCTCCATGTCCATAACTGTAACCACCACCACCATTGCTGCTAGCTCCAATAATGCCGCCCAATAAACCGGCAGAGCAGGTTGTTGCCATCATGGCTAAAACACAGATAAATGCCTAAAATCATTTGAAAGAAAATAACTTTTTTAATATCTTAGCAGGAAACTCAACCCATTGTCGTCCTCTTTTACCTTCATGTTGGAAACGTAGCGCTTAAATCTTATTTAATTTCCAACAGAAATGGAACAACTCAAAGGAATGTAAGCAATGAACTGATGCTGTTTGCATGATCAATAAAGATTTTTATACTAAAAACCAAACACCATTATCATCTTCATCGTCATTGTCACTTTTTTTAAATAGGTAGCTCAATTAAATAAGTAGTTCATTCATGAAATTTTTTTTAATTTCATTCAAAAATTGCACAACTTCTTATAAAAATATAGTTTGATATCTTTAAAAAAGCTTGATATGCTTTTGTTAAGAGTTTTATTGTTGTAAAATTTCCAATAATAAAAATTCAAACACCTCAAGAGTAAATTGTATTTTGCCTTATACATAGTATGCGATTAAACAGAGGAAATAAAATAGAGAAATAAAAAAATTTATCAACATGATTAAGTCTCATTATCATATGAATGAATTATTATGATGACGATTTTTTGGGTTTTATCAATAAAACAATTCATAATTTTTTAAATTTATTTGTTATAAATGTTTTATTTTTGCAATAAATTTATGGCACAAGCACCCAACTCTTTTTTTACACGATTAGAAATTACACAGTTCACAAATAAGAAGAAATTATTTTTTGCACTAATTCTTTGAACTAGAATTAAAAAAAAAAAGAATTCGCCCTCGTATCTACGTACCATGAATCATAAAAACAAGATAACGCAATGCACAGGTCAAAAAGTTTGACAAATAGTCAACATGTTTGCCAAATATTAAACATTTTTAATATTTCAACAGACATGTCTGAATTCTTGACTCCTGGTACAAAGCACGAATATTTCAAAGACAAGCGACTTCAATCTTTTTGAAAAAACGTCTTATTGAGCAACTAACATGATATGTTATACCAAAATTGCAAGAAAATAGTGCAGAAATATTTACGTTTTTGTATCTAAGAGACTTTTTTCCACTGCAGCTCTGGTTCAAACGGATTTGCGAAATCGTCTATTCCCGCTAAAGTGGAAAATACTTTGCTTTTTAATCAAAAATCTTAATTATATCAACTTAAAATATTAATAATATCTTGCACTGTTTTTTTGCAGGGCTGTGAAGCCAGAGTTGAGGTTTTTGTACCGGAATCGGAGTCGAAGTACACTCAAGAACTCACGACTCCGACTCCAAAATTTTTCTGCATAACAAATTTTAAAAAAATTTCCAGTATTTTCCAAACAATTCTTCGAAATTGGCAGTGCAATATTTTGCAGATCATTTTCTTGCTATATTTAACTATTTAAAAAGGAATGGAATTAAAAAAAAAAAATAGTTTAAAGTCAAATAAGGACCAGTCTCGTATATAGTAAGCATCATAATTAGAATTGGAGTCGGTAGTCGCACTTAAAAAATTTCAGCAGTTGGGGTCGGAGTCGGAGTTAGAACTATTTTTTGACGACTTGTTAAAAAAAAATATTTTTTCTTCATTTTACCATGAAACCAAATTATTGGTTTTGTTGTAGTCATATTTATAAAAATTTTAAATATTAAGAATCTCTTACACTGTGATTTTGTATAATAAAAAAAAATACTCTGCTTGGCTCTTGTTAATTTTAACTTGAATTTGATTTTAATATAGGTATCGCCGATATTTCTTTTTGAGTATTAGTATTAAAAAAATTTATATTTTTTTCAACAATGTTAGAATTCGCCCTCGTATTTACTTTCGGACGTAAATAAATTGTTTTTCTTTTTATTATATCGTTACCTAAAATGCAAAAGGGCGTAACAGCACTTTTTATTTTTTATAGGAAAAACTTTACAAAATCAATAACAAAAAGGTGTACTTGGCTTTTGAATTTCTTAAATAAAGTCGCCATTTTTTTTTATCGCAGGGATCTTACATTTTTTGTGAACATGTAGTTTAATTAAACGAACAAAAATCAATCAAAATCTTTATTTCGAATTTTTTGTTGTTACGCCCTTTTGCATTATAGGTGACGATATATTTTTTAAATAAAACTGTTTGATGATCGACCACTTGTTGCACGCTTTACTCAGAAAATATTTGGATTTTTTTTAATTTGCAAAATTTTTTAAATATAGAGAACGTACGATATCTCATTATTTACCACATTGCACCAGTTCCTAAAGGGTGTCAACTAGGGATGCCAAACGGGAAATCCCAAATCCCGAAGTCCCGGGATTTTTCGGGATTGATAAATCCCGAATCCCGGGATTTATTTTTATGAGTCCCGGGATTTTTAACATATCAACTTTTATGTAAAAAACTGTTCGTTTTTATTGAATTTTTATACTATATACAAAAAAAATACTAAAAATTATATTTGAGTTATATTTTTTATTGCAAATAGTTCTTATTTTTGAGTTTAAGTTTGTTTTTGGCACACAGCGAGTATTTAAAATTTTTAATTTTTGCTTGATATATGACGACTATTTCTGGATTTTTGTATTTTGCTTAATAAAAACCATTATTTTAAGTAGAAACGATATTTTAAGATTCACATCTCAAGCCTTTTTTATAATTACGTTTAGCAAGTTCAGCTTTGACTTAAGACATAATACCAAAATAAAAATAATTATTTTTATGCAAAATATAGAAATCAAGAAATAATTGTTGTATATCAAGCAAAAAATAAAACTATTCACGATCCAATTAAAGTTTCATTCCGAAACCAAAGAATAAAAGTTGATATAATTATAACAATTAAGTCGTAATATTGATGAAATAGCTCATATTCCTTCCGGTCCAATAATAATAAAAAATTTGCTAAAAAAAACATACGGTAAATAAAATAATATTTTTATAAATAAACACTTTTTGACGTTTTCATAAATAAATTATTTAAACTTGAACTCCGTTTTAAGAAGCATTGGTATAAACATTTTGTTTTGAAATAAATTTCAAACGTACTTAAATTATTGATTATGAATCTCGCTCTCACCCTGGAGGTGTACTGCACTGCAGTCGACATAGTTTTACAGTTTTTAACTCAGCTACCGAGATCGATGAGGGACTACACTTTGCATTATATTAATGTCGTCACAACTTAATTCACATTAAAAATTGAATTGCGGACAAAAAATCGAAATGAATTGATCTAGAAAAACTAAGAGATACGTATATTTTTTTAAGCTTTTTTCAGAATCTGATCATGGGTGAGGCCAGTGTTATAAACATATGTATAAAATAAATTGTTTTGTTGTTTTCATTTTTAAAAATTTATGTTACGTATATAAAACCTTTTGAATATTCAAAAAGTGTTGTTTATTAAAAAAAGTAGCATCTAAAAGCATTGATCCCGAAAAATACCGGGATCCCGAAAATCCCGGGATCTCAGGATTTTAAAAAATCAGTCCCGATTGGCATCCCTAGTGTCAACTCAAAAAAGTGAAATATAAAAATTTTCATGTCTGGGTGTCTGTGAGACGGTAGTAGAAGTAAAATTTTGACACTATTGAGGTGATAGTATAACACAGTACAACATTTTTCAGTTAATTGATTGCCAACTCAATTCTGCGAACTGTATGTGAAATTAGACCCAAAAAGAAGAATTTCTGCATCATTCGTTTTGTCTTCTTACCTGCGATTTGAAGTTAGTATCGATTTGAAGTTAGTACTATCGTATAGGGGAATTTATCACGTTTTAGGCCCTGTTGTTTGACATAGCTCGACAACCACTAGCCCAATTTAGTTGAAATAAATTTTAAAACATTAAGAATTACAATTCCCTTAATCTGTTCATATATTGTTTTCCTATACAAGTAACACTTTCGAAGTTAAAAATGAATGTATGAAGGGAAAAAATTATTTTTTGCCTAAAAATTTAAATTTTTTTTTTTAAAAATACATAAAAAATGCAAAATGGAAAAAAGTTTCAAGTCTAGTTATTTTTTCGCAAAGTCACATAACCTATGAGCAAAATGAGACAAAGATCATAAAAATCGATGCACGCGTTTCGCTTTTATTCGCAATTGAGTAAATGTATGAATTTCAAAAATTTGCTCGAGATATGCACAACATTATTTGGAAAAAACATTGACACCTTTTTCATGATTCTGAGAATTAAAAAAAAAGGAATAAACAAAAGGTTATTTGATTTTTATGATTGCGGTAATAAATGTACGTGGACAATTAAACGGAAAGTGGACCTTTTTATTATTTGGGTTTTTCCGGTGGCTACCTATATGATTTTTTTACAGAAATTGCACCCACATTTAAGGGTGGTCATTATTTGGAAAGTTTTGCACAGTTTGAAACGTACAAGTGCTGAATCAGGTATATAGCCAGCCGCCCTTAAAATATGCGCCCATTTATAAGTACCTGGCAGTAAAATATTCAAAAATACGTAGTATTTATAGGTGTGCATTGATCGATTTTTGGCATTCAGCCAGTGCCGACGAACGCGAACAGTAAAAGTGATTTTTCTCCAGTTTTTTAAAAGTGAATAACAACAAAACATAAAATATATCAATATGGAAAACAACAAGTGCCCATATTTGGATGAATATTGTTACGTTTGTGGTCATATCGTCCGAAAAATACAGAAAAAAGATCGAAAAAATTTGTTTACTGAGCAATTCAAAACCGCGTATTGTAATTATTTCAATGAAGCAGATTTAAGTGGTGCAAATTTTACGCCGAACACAGTGTGCAACAGTTGTTATACTACCCTTCTAAAATGGATTCACGGAAAAAGTAGAAAGTTATCTTTTATGAAGCCAGTAATTTGGGTGGAAGACACAACTGGACATGATGAATCCAGGTGCTATGCATGCATAAATTTTCGTCCTGGATTAAACAGACAACAATTGAAAACAAAAGTATACACTGCTGCATTTACTGCCACACTTCCAGTGCAACGCCCTGCTGATACCGATGCACCTAAACCTCCGAGTGCGGATACTGTGTCCCTGCTAGCCGAAACCGTTTTCACCAATCCGACCGATTTGGATGATGCTGATTGGATACCCGATATTGAAAATCGTGCACCACAACCGCTACCACATATCGAAATGGATTACATTGTGGCCAAGCTGGGACTATCACAACACGACTCCGAATGGCTGACATCATTTTTGAAGAGAAGAAAACTCACACAGCAAAATGTCAGCGCAACATCATACCGACAACGCCAAGCTGATTTTCAGAAATTTTATTCCGTTGACGAAGCAAATACGTTCACGTACTGCCATGATATCCCAGGTTTAGTGAAAAAATTGGGAATGGATTATATCGCTGGCGACTGGCGTTTATTCATCGATGGTTCAGTTACTAGTTTGAAGGCTGTGCTGCTGCACAAAAAAAATAAAAAACCATGCATTCCATTGGGATTCAGCACAACTATGAAGGAAACGTATGAAGCATTGGGCGAAATTTTGAAGAAAATCAAATACGATGAACACAAATGGAACATTTGTTGCGATCTGAAGGTGGTCAACATACTACAAGGGATTATATAAAAGGGCGGATATCCAAAATACTTCTGCTTCCTTTGTAATTGGGATTCACGATACAAAGGAAATCAATATCAATGTAAAGATTGGAAAGGAAGAACTCCCGAGCTCAACAAACAATTAAAATTACGCAATGAACCTATGATAAAGGACCTGGATGATATTTTGTTGCCACCGCTCCACATGAAACTGGGAATAGCTGGGAAATTCGTTGAAGTGGTGGTCAAAAAAGTTAACGGCGCCTTTGACTGTTTGAAATCCATCTTTCCGAAACTCAGTGATGAGAAAATTAAAAACGGTACGTATCGTACTCTGTATTTCAATATTGTCATATCTAAATTTGTTAATTTCTATACATTCGCATTACCAATAATTTTTTCGTTTTTCTTATGTATTTAAAACAGGTATTCTCAATGGACCTGATATTCGGAAATTGATCAAAAGTGATTCTTTCACACATTTGCTTTCAGAGCATCACGACCACCAACATGCATGGAACGCATTGAAAGAAGTAATAGAAGGCGTTCTAGGAAAGAACCGTGTCCAGCGAGAAGAGATACAGCAACGAGTGGACAGGTTGCTGTTTTATTTCGAAAAAATCGGTGCATCCATGACGCTGAAATTGCATTTCTTGCACCACCACCTCGATACTTTTTTGGCACAATCACCTCAGGAATCAGACGAACAAGGAGAGAGGTTCCACCAGGTGACCATGCCATTTGAAAAGCTGTTCAAAAGCAAAAAATTGGATGCATTGCTTGCGGAGGTTTGTTGGTGGATTTCCACAATTATGCAGTTTGAAGAAAGCACCGAAGATGAAGACATTGAAATTGGTGGACACAGTGAAAGAAACACGCCCTTGAATAGTATGTGTATCTCGGATGACGATACAGACTCAGACCATGAATATGAACAACCTACGAAGAAAACAAGATCATCAGAACCACAAGCGTCAACTTCTACAAGGATGGATATTGCCAATAATTGAAAAAATGTTCTAAATTTTGTTTTTATGCATATTATAATTGCGTATTAATTGCATATTATTTTATTTTCATTAAGTTTTTATAAATAAAGTTTTTTTTTGCATGATAATTTTTTAATTTATATTTTTATTTTTATTTTAAGGGTGGTGGCTATAACTGATTTTTGAAATTCATACCTTTACTCAATTGCGAATAAAAGCGAAACGCGTGCATCGATTTTTATGATCTTTGTCTCATTTTGCTCATAGGTTATGTGACTTTGCGAAAAAATAACTAGACTTGAAACTTTTTTCCATTTTGCATTTTTTATGTATTTTTAAAAAAAAAATTTAAATTTTTAGGCAAAAAATAATTTTTTCCCTTCATACATTCATTTTTAACTTCGAAAGTGTTACTTGTATAGGAAAACAATATATGAACAGATTAAGGGAATTGTAATTCTTAATTTTTTAAAATTTATTTCAACTAAATTGGGCTAGTGGTTGTCGAGCTATGTCAAACAACAGGGCCTAAAACGTGATAAATTCCCCTATACGATAGTACTAACTTCAAATCGATACTAACTTCAAATCGCAGGTAAGAAGACAAAACGAATGATGCAGAAATTTTTCTTTTTGGGTCTAATTTCACATACAGTTCACAGAATTGAGTTGGCAAATCATGTGTTGTACTGTGTAAGTTTTGACAAAAGCGTAGAAATTTTTGAAAATTTTAATTCACTATAAAACTTTGCTATAGCTTCACACACACCCTTTGTTTTCTCTAGTCTTTCGGCAGAATATAATTTTTTGATATAAAATTTATATAATTAAAAAATAAAGTTTTTTGAGTAAACGCTCTTTGAGTCGCATGTATGTTGTATTCATTTTTTGCACGGTTCTTTTAAGATCGTATCAACCGTGAAAAAAGAGTTGGGTGTATATATTTTTTACCTTTTTCGCAAGTATTTTAACTTTTTCTGAATTAATTTTTTTCTTTTTATATTTAAGTCTAGCGTAGTTTTATGTAGTGCGTTAATTAAAATACACCTCGTTATCAAGTTTATGTTATGTAAATAAATGCTTTCACAAAATTTTATACCGGTATTCATAAGTTGTAAAGCACTGTTTTTCTTCAAAGCATTGAGCTATAAACTTTTACAATTGCTTTAAAATTAAAAAATCTTTTAGCTCCCGAACGTTTAAAAAATACTTTGTAATAGTCCCTTTGCAAACACTTTATTGCCTTTATTCAAGAAAAAACAAAAGGCTTTAACATTTTTGGACTTAAAAAGTAACTTTGTTACAAATAAAAAAAATGTTAATTTACACAAACGCAATTTGGTGTTTATTTACTCTATTTTCGGGCGACTCTTATAAACACCCATTTAGATTTATTTTTGGTGTGAATACACTATTTTCTTAAAACATTACTACACGTTTGCATGTTTCTTATATTTTTGCACTCCTGTTATAAAATAATATTTTGCCTTTCTTTTTCAATAAATAAGCCATTAAAAAAAATTACATTTCTTATTTTCTTTCCTATACGAAAAAAGGATTTTTTTTTTTTAATCTTTCCTTAAAAAACCAAGTACATTGAACTTTCACTACGCATACACTAAAAAAACAGAACACGTTAGCTAAAAGTTCACTACGCATTCACTAAAAAATACAAAACATGTACCCTTAAAAACACTACACGTACGCTAAAACAAGATTGATAGTTGTGTTCGCCAGTGTACCATATTTTTTTTTATTTTAACTCTTGTATAGTATGTGTATGTATTCTGTTCTGGAAAAATACGGTATTGTAATAACTTTGGGTATTTAACTGTTTTTTCGAACTCATTTCGGTCCATTTAAAAAAAACTAGACATGATAGAAAAACTGAAAATGGATTTGGATTCAGCACGCTAAAGTCAATAAAAATCTCATAACTCTCGCCTTTTTTTCTTATTTGCCGTTCAGTGGTATCATCCTGTCACACATTCCGATTGACATGGTTGAAATTTTGTAGTTGCAGTTTTTATCGAATTGCTTTAGCATTCTTAAAGTAAATTTTCGTAAATTAAATTTTGTTGACTTTTTGTTTTCCGTTTTTTTATGGTCCTTCCAAGCCATTTGGAATTAATCTATTACACAGAATTAAACAAAAACCACTTATGAATATGTACAGCTCTAACTAATACTTACATCCATATCGTCACCTACAAAACAACGTATCATTGAAACAACTCGAAATTAAACTTTTTATTGAGTATGATCCTCCCTTATCATAAAAGATATTCCACAAAATTTTGAACTTCTCAAAAGCAAACAAATTTGTAACCAGAATACGTGGCTTGGTTTATGTCAAAATTTCTGCTAATGATCAGCCGATACATATTGATGAGTTGGAACATCTTAACAATTTATTTCGAGCTCCTGACGTATTACTTGCTGCTGGCGAATATCCGAACGTCTCTGATTATAAATAATCCTAATATAACATTCATAATTTTCTATTATCTCTTGTCTTTGCCTTATTCCATGTTTTTCAATTCCTATAGCACCTCTTTGTTATCAATCATTTTAGCTATATATAATTACTGGTTTTGTTACTTATGTTACCAATTTTAGTAATATCATTTATATACTATTTGGAAATGAGAATATAATATACTCCTCGTGCGTTACTTCTTCTTTTTTAATTGTTAATATTAATGAACAACTTAAATAATAATAGGGTTCGTTCTAGGGACGGTATTGGGACGATGTTAAAAATTTTAGCCGCTCAAAGGAGTGGTATTAAAATCTGTCACATTAACGCACAGAGCTTGAGACCAAAAATTTAAGAGTTTAAATTTATTTTCGAGCACTCTGGGGTTGATTTGATATGTGTATCTGAGACATGGCTTAAACCTGAGTTCACTGATTTGTCAATTTCTCTGCAAGGTTACAATATTAGGAGAGTAGATAGAAATGGGTACGGAGGTGTGGCAGTTTATGTGAAACAAGGGATTGCAATTAAAGTTCTCAGTTCATCTACTGATAATGTTGTGGTTACTGGTGCCGACAATTCTGTAAATCTGTTAGAATATCTTTTTCTGGAAGTAGGCTTGGAGGGAAGAAAGCTACTTTTGGATTGAGTTTATAGACCAAATAATCGCATTTGTATGGAGAACTTTATGAACACCCTTGAAACATACACAGTCTTATACGAAGATGTTATCATTACAGGTGATTTCAATTCAAATATTTTAGTGAACCCTTATCTGACTGACAATATGCTTACACTTGGTCTTAATTCACCAAACACAAATATAGCTACACATTATACAAGTACAAATAATATACTTCTTGATATTTTCTTTGTTGCGGATATTTCGAAGGTGTTGCTTTATGATCAACTGTCTGCCTCTTGTTTCTCACACCATGACCTAATTTTCATGACGTATAATTTACAGTTAAATGTGCCACAGCAACTTGATAGATACCATGACTTTCAAAACATTGATTATGTAAGATTAGAGGAAGTATTTCTCAGGATTGATTGCAGCGTGATACATAACCTGATTTCAGTTGATGATCAGCTCTATTTTCTACAACACAACTTAAACTATTTATATGATCTTGTGGTTTCTTTAAGAACAAAGAATGTAAAGAGACATTATAAGCCCTGGTTCACTCAGGACATAAAACAAGTGATTAATCGCAGAGATTCCTCATATGCTCGACGGAAACGTTTTAAAATCGCAGAATTGCATGAAGAATATCGAATAACACGTAGGATTACCAACAGATTAATTAAGAAAGCAAAATCTGATTACTATGCTTCAAAGTTTTCCGCTGCCATAGGGTCGAAAAAAACTTGGCAGGCAATTCGTGAAATTGGTATTGGTAAAGCTTGTAGCCAAGGGTCCTGTTCTATCGACGCTAACGTCCTAAATAAACAATTTTTAAATATCCCCTATGTGGCTCCATCTTCTGCTTACTATAACCTCGCTAATGACAGTGCACACAATCATTTCTATTTTACTCATGTTCGGCAGTCTGACGTCTTATCCAGCTTGTTATCAATAAATTCCAATGCAGTTGGTGTGGATGGAATTGATCCTAGGTGTTTGAAGATCTTCATTCTAAAACTTCTTCCTTTTATAACTTTTGTTTTTAATAAGACTTTTACTACCAACCAGTATCCAAAAATATGGAAACTGGCTAAGATTATTCCTACACCAAAATCCAATTCTGATTACTGGCCAATAGCAATGTTGCCATTTTTATCTAAAGTTTTTGAAAGATTAATTCATAAACAAATTACACAATATATTGAAACAAATAATATACTGACTGTTCGTCAATCTGGTTTCCGTGAAAATCACAGCTGTGTAACGGCTCTTGTGGATGTTGCTGAGGACATAAGACAACAGGTAGAACGTGGTAATGTTACATTTTTAGTTCTCCTGGATCATTCCAGGGCATTTGACACGGTAGAACACAGCATTTTGTGTTATAAGCTTAAACAGATGTTTGGATTTGCATCAACTGCCACATGCTTAATAAATTCATATCTAACCGACAGATATCAATATGTTGAAACACCTTCCTCCGTTTCCACCACATTACCAGTAATCCGGGGTGTTCCGCAAGCTCGATCTTAGGTCCTCTTCTCTTTTCATTATACGTAAATGATCTTCAGAGTAAACTCGAATACTGCAGGGTTAGATTGTATGCTGACGACGTCCAGGTTTACAATAGTTGCAGCAATACTGCTGTTGATGAATGTGTGAGGACACTAAACCAGGAGTTAGGTCGTGTTTCTGATTGGGCTACCGCTAATGGTCTAGCAATTAATCCTATTAAGTCGAAAGCGTTAATTATTAAAAAGAGGTTATTAAAACTTGATTTTAATCCTATATTGACCTTAAACAACCAGTCCATTGATATTGTAAACTCGGTCAAAAATCTTGGTGTATATTTTAACAACACTCTCACTTAATTTGACCTTTAATAACAATATTCGGTATATATATGGCCTTGGAAGATCTGACATATCTCCCCTTACTTAACATTGCTCTATGGCATTAGTTTTGATAATTATTTAAAGGTGCGCATTTTACTGTTCATGCATAAAATTATATATATACATCAACCGGAGCATCCCAGAGGTAAAAGAATTCTTGCATTTGCTTATCAAACTCTGATCTCCAAGTATCAATTCTTTATTCATGCCATCAGTCTCTGGAACGGAATTCCCTATAGATTGCAGACCATTAGTAACGCACGAGAATTCAGGAAATATATTTTTTGCTATTTTTCACGTTGAATTTATATTTATATTTTTGCATGCTTTATATTGATTTTTGCTAAGATTGTCATATAAAACTAAATTATAATTAATCCTATTTTCTTTTTTTTTTAGTTACTTAATAATATCAATACAGTTCTGTTATCTGATTCATTGTATTTATGTAAGCTCAGTTCCATACTGCAATATAAGACTTAAGTCTTGTGTATGGGACATCGAAAAGAAATAAATAAATAAATAAACAAATTCAAAACAACGTATCATCAAGTGCACGATTTTCTTAAATTAAATTATATATCATTCATGCTAATAAAAACAAGTAAAAGTGCTTCGTTCGGATCTGCCAAATTTTTTATGCCCTTATGATTATACTAATTTTAAAAGACAAATTTTCGATATTGTACACTATTCGGAACCCATGGCGCAATAATGTAGCCAACGGCACAGAACAATGATATAAGGCTAAGATTTATAAAAAAGTTATAAGCCAGAATAGTTAAAAAAAAAATTGTATTTTTTCATACAGATATATACATTGATGAAACGTTAATGTGTTTCAGAAAATAAAAATTCAAGATGGTGTAAGCCACATAGCGTTAAGTGTATTTAAATAAACAGATTTTTTTTTATTCTATATTTCTAGTTTTAATTTCATCAAGATTTGAAATTTGTTTGTTTCAATATTTCAAGTACTTTTTATAATATAACGTTTTTTTTCTTCTCCTGTAAACTTTTTAAAAGTGATGATACGCTATTTCGTATTTTAGTTGATGATATGTACATATGTACATATCTATGTGTGTATACAGTTTTCCTTATAACAAGACAAACAACTGTGCTTCGAATACAAAACAAAATATTAAAAATGACTGGTAAAAGTGTAAGATCATTAAATGGAGAATTATTCTCGTTAAATGAAGCATATTTATGTAGCTTTTTATCGTGTTAAAGGTTTAATTGCATTACCGTGGTTATAAATGTGCTACTAAATAATTATGTACTCAAATGTGAGAAAAGATCACATAGTGCCCACAACCCCGTACACAAAATCTAACGATCCAACAACAATTGTACAATTAGACCATGTAAGATAACCATAAGTTTTTTTTAGAGTTTCTATATATAAGTATGTATGTATGTATAAATTCTTTTTTCTTAACTAAAACCACTGTATTACAATTTATCCAAAATTAGTTGAAACTTGTATGTAAAAGTGTAAAGAACTAAAACAAAGAACAGTTACAGGGAAAACCTCAGATTACTTGCAATACCATAATATATAAAAATGTTGCATACAATTATACTTTTGACATTTATAAAGTCTTTAACTTCCCATCCGGTTTTCAGTGAAAAATCATCTGTAGTACGAATTTACACAAAAGGAGTTGTACCATTTGAAGCGGATATTTTACTTCCATACTCTATTGTACAAAATATTTATGAGCAGCAGTACAAACATCATAAACGAGAACAAGGAAATTTAAAAACAAAAATACATGCTGTTATGAGTCCACGAAATAAAGTCGTAAACAAATATCGTTCAAATCTTTTTAACAACAATTTAGTGCCACGGAAACACATGAAGGGTCAAATACATTTTCAAAGAGATGCTTATAATGCAAGAATATTTAATCTGTACGATGACGATGGAGAATATTTGTTAAATTTTAAATATCCAGAAAATGTTGCACCTTCAGAGATTAAACCAGTTATAAAAAATACTTCTACAATGTATATCGACGACACACGTCTCGCAAAACCGAAATCTAAAAACTTAAGATCATCCAATAAAATTGTTCAACATGTATGGATTAGTTTGAAATAAATAAAAATATATACAAATTTAAATGAGTTTAATTTTATACAATAAATTGATTTTTTCACAGTATTTATTTATTTAATCTTCATATTTTAAATATGAACTAACAATAATTAATCAAATCTTATTCCTAATACTTTATTTTATGTCCTGCCAGTGCCAGACAAAAAAAAATTCGTCATCACGGTTCACAGTGGTTGAAAAGTTGAAATTAATACTGAATTTCATGTTTTCCGCTCATGATGAAATTGATTAATTTCATTAAAAACATATTAAATATCATGTATCTGAAATGCTAGGGCGATATTTTCATTACTTTTTTGTAGGCGTTTCCTCAAAGTGTGCCAAGTCTAACACACAACATTTGAAAGAAAATCCTAAAAAATAGTAAGAAACTAAAAACTCTTGGAATGACTTTTAATATGTATTGTTGTTGTGTATTTTCCCATAATTTAGGTATTTAAGATGAAAATTAAAAAAAAAAAAATTAAAGAAAAAAATTTTTTGTGACAAAAATTTGCTTCATCTTAGGAGTCTAAAAATTATTATTTTCTTCAACTTTGATGGACTAGAACTTTTGTGCGCGGTCGAGCGCGGTGCTCTACCTTATACCAAATGAAAGCTTGAAGTCTAATTTAAACAATAAAGTTAAATTCAGCTGCTAGTTTTTGCTAGCCTTTGTCTAGTAAACGTTTAAATAGAAAACAAGCTACTTTTTATTGCTTATTACGCATTCTCTCGTTATATTACGTTTGCTGCTTGCTCGCTTGTTGCCATAGCAACCATACCTCTTGTTATAACAATGAATGATGATAAGAGCACATCTATTTTATTAGAAATTAGAGATTTAATAATCTCGCTTATCAATAATATTGTTGTTTTTTTTCTCAGAGAAATATTCAAAGATACAAGAACAACTAATGCAAATTTACTTGCAAATCTGTTTATTTAGTAATTTGCCGTTAGTTTTTTTCTCTATTATTCTTTTCAGTTTACTTTAGAAATTTATAAACATAAGCAAAGTTTATTTCGAGATAAGTGCATTGATTTATAAAACATGGATAATTATCAAATATCTAATGGTGAAATTGTACATCTTCTGCTTGATTACAATAATGATGTTGATGCAGTAGTGAATGTAGTATCAATAAATAATAATTTTATTAAAAAAGATGATTTAAAAGTATTTAAAAATTATTTAATAAAAACTTTTAAGCCGCGCTTTAATCAGCGGTGGATAAGCGCTAGTCGTAAAAGAATATTTTTTTTTTTAAAAAAAAAATAAAGCTTGGGCTGACAAGTTCTATACGTTTGGGGATCTTCCCGAAGATGGAGTTGAACCGTGTACCTCTCGTGGTCGTCCAACAAAAAGCTATGAGGATTTAGGCCCTCGTGCAAAAAAAAATAAAATTAATGAGCTATGTAGCAATATTTCGGCAGAACTCATAACATCTGCTGCGAAAAAATATGTCATGAAGAGAAAATTATTAATAAGTTTTCACCTGAAGAGGCACTAAGCCTGATTCTTGATGCTCATTTATCTAAAAACCAATACGAACTTATGCGAAATGCTGCAAAGAATATTGGAAGTGATATTTTTCCACCATATCACCAGGTACTTTTGTGATTTTGATTTTTGTATTGCTGAAGTACATTAGTACTTTGTAATAATTTATTTTTATAATAATGGTCCTCAAAAACAAAATTACAGGTGCTTATAGCAAAAAAAGCGTGTTATCCAAAAAATTTGCTGATAGAAGAAAATATGAGCAAAGTTAGTCTACAAGACTTACTTAATCATACAGCTACAAGAATATTGGAGGCAAAATCAAAAACAGAGCTAGAAGAAGTTCCTTGGCAGTTGAATTTAGTTTCGAAATGGGGATGTGATGGATCGTCTGGCCACAGTGAATACCATCAAAATTTTACATGTGATAACACAAGCGATAAAAATATGTTTCTGACATCTTTAGTACCATTAACTTTGACGGACTTGGTAGATTCAAATAATGTGTGCTGGAAAAATTTACTACCTTCCTCTATAAGATTCTGTAGACCTTTGAAGTTTGAATTTGTGAAAGAAACAGCTGATGTTATAACAAGTGAAGTTGGAAGAGTTGAAAATGAAATAAAAAATTTAAATAAAACAATCATCACAATTTCTGACAAAATCTTCGAAGTAAGTCATAGTTTGGTTTTGGCAATGATTGACGGAAAGGTGGCTAACACAATAACACAAACATCATCAAATGCGGTATGCTATATATGTAAAGCAAAGCCTTCCGAAATGAATAATTTGGAAATTTTAATAATGAAGCCAGGAAGTGAGGAAGCTCTTAAGTTCGGTGTATCTCCATTACATGCTCGCATAAAATTTATGGAGTGTATACTGCACATCGCTTATAATAAAGATTTTGCTGCTTGGAGAACTAACTCTGCAACCAAGGAAATAAGGGAGCAAACAAAAAAAATCATTCAAGGCAAATTAAAGTTGAGCCTGGGAATAAATGTTGACATGGTCAAACAAGGAATGGGTACAACCAATGATGGAAATACATCAAGGAGGTTTTTTGAAAATCCCAGAATTACTGCTGAAGCTGTGGGTGTAGATGAAAATCTTATTCATCGTTTCAAAGTAATTTTAATAACTATTAACAGCAACGCTGATATATGTCCGAATAAGTTTCAGCAATATTGTTCGAACACTGCCCAATTATATGTTAGGTTGTATAGCTGGTACTATATGCCAATGACCGTACATAAAGTCTTGATACATGGAGGAAAAATAATAGCACCAGGAATTTTACCTATCGGAATGTTATCAGAAGAAGCCCAGGAAGCGAGGAATCGCGATTATCGTGAATATCAAAGGTATCATGCCAGAAAATGTAGTAGGATATCAACAAATGAAGATGTGATGCACTTACTTTTAGCTTCTTCGGATCCTTTTATAAATAAGTTTCGAAAAGTTCAAAAAAAGCAGGAATTAGATCTACCTGAAGATGTTAAGGAATTGTTGTTATAATAAAATATTAATTTTATATATACATGTTTCATTTTAATGTTTTTTTATTATTACTAGGATTAAAAGCGTGTTTGATTTAAAACCAGGTTACATGTTAATTTTCTAATTATTTAGAAAATTGATGGGGAAAGTTGGGGTATTAGAGCAGGGGTGTGTATGGAAGATTTGGATATGATATTATTTTTAATAATCCTATGAAGTTTAGGGATTGTAGCATTGATAACAAGGGATATACATCATATTAAAAAATTTTGTTATATGGGAAGTAGGCGTGGTTGTGGGCGAATTTCGTAAATTTTTTAGCCATTGATTTTAATTGCTACAAAACATATATATACCGAATTCGGTTGAAATAGCATAAATTCAAATGAAAATATTGCCATTTATATATTTCACTTGTATGGGGAGTGGGCGTAAAAGTGAGCGGACATATTTTATTTTTCATATATTTCCTAATGATGATAAAAAAAGCATCTGTAAAAAATTTGGATGTTCTACGATGACTCCTTCTATTTGTTTCCATTTCTACTATGACGATAAACCACTGTGCGGTTTCTGTTCACATATATAGGTGTTCATCGCTCTTCTGATTGGGTGAGTGCTGCAGTGTCTGTTCTCCTTAAGCGGGTGTGGCCGCCATAATTTAAAACATTTCGAGCTAGTGGATTTAGGTGCAGCTTAAGCCTTTTTAAATATTTCACTGCATATTTCGTCGTCATAGTTTTAACTAATGGTACATTGAGACCAGGTAGCAGCTCCGATTATTGGAAGAAGTTTATTTTGGCGCCTTTGAATTTTTTTCGATATTAGAGGCCGAGGCAGTGCCCCATAACTGAATACTGTAGTACCAGATTAAGATAGAGTTTTAAAGAAGAAGTTTGCAATCGAGACTAAGAACATAATTTCTTCCAATAAGCCAATTAATTTAAATTGCTTTTAGTTTCATTTGAGTTAATTTTGCCATTTCCACGTTAAACGCCGATCTAGATGTATACCAAGGTATTTTACATGCGAGTTCAGGTATTATTTGAAGATTGATTTTAATAAGCGGTCATGTTTCCCGATGCAATGTGAATGTTCTATGTACCCATTTTTGCTTGTTGACCTTCATCATCCCTTGTTTTAACCAATTTTCCAGCTCAAATATATGAACCTGCAAGTTACGAGATGCTTCATGACAGTTTTCGTGTACGCTTAGAAAAGCTGTATCATCAGCAAATGTTGAAGTTTGGGTGTAGTTGTTTGTTGGAATGTCCAAGGTATAAATTAAGAGGGCCCAGGATGCTGCCTTGTGGGACTCCAGCGTCAATTGGCTGAGGAGAACTTAAAAAATCGCCTTCTTTAATAATAAATTTACGACCGACTAAGTAGCTTTCTAATAGCTTGTGTGTGTTTGCTGGTAGGCTTTGTCGCAATTTATGTCATAAGTATAATAAATAAATTTTAAAAAATAAATTATTGAAAAAAAATCATATGTGCGGTTTCCACAAACAACTGATTAGAGATGAGCAATCCCGTGATTTTTAAAGATCATCGTGATTAGTGAATGTGATTTAAAAATCACTGCTCCTTTAAACTGTGATTGTGATCACGGTTTATGTAAAACGCTATATGTAAAATGCGCGAGCTTTCGCATGAGCTTTTGTAGGCACTTTACAAAGAAACAACAACAAATTGTAAGAGCTTTCAAATCTATTTACTTTCATATATGTACATACATACTTGAACAAATAAATTTTGGCATAAAAAATTCTAATAAGATAGAAGAGAGAATGAAAGGAACAGCAATATCATTCGACATTTCATTCAAAAAACGCAAACAGTGAAATATCATAAATTTGTATATGTAACAAAATACAAAAAGAACGACTTAGAAAGTACCTGTTACTTGACAAATTTAGTCACAACTGTGATTCGTGATTTTTCAGTAACAGTGATTAAATCAGAGGTACAGAAATATCGCTCATCTCTACAACTGATTGACCGTGTAAAAAATTTATATGAATAGCAATTTTACTACACGTTCAATCACTTGTATTGTGGAAACCATACAAAAAAACTCCGGCTGCGAAGTATATATGTGCAGTTATATGGTATCTATGGTCACTTCTAGATCTCCAGGACAAATTGCCATGACATAGCAGATATGTATATATTATAAATTTTTCGCCCCTCAATTGTATAACAATATATTGTTATATAATTGGGCGACGATACCAACGTGAATAAGGAAGTTATGCCATTTAAATCTTTTTTCGGGTGTGATACTTGCGTGGGAGCTTGGTTATATATATGCCAATTTTAATAAAATGTAGTAAGATGATAAGGGTTGCAGCAATGAGATAATTTTGAAACAAATACCAACACAATAAGATGGTTTATGGGCTTATGACGCTCTATTCCGGAAAGAGGTTTGTATGGACCTACATGTCGTTATGGACCGATTCCTACCATTTCCTTATGACAATTAAAACATACATATCGTTACCTTAATATAAAAAGGCCCCAACTCATCAAAAACACTTTTTACAGGAGAAGGAAAAAACTTAGTAAAAGCTGAAATAATATAGCTACACAACCATTGTCAAAAAACATCTTTATTAAAATTAAACGAGGAATTCAGATTGAAATACATAATATGTATTTCTTTCGAAAAATTGTGTGTATGAGTTAGGCCTTTTTTTCTTTAGAAAAATTGTGTGTATGAGTTAGGGCTTTTTGTATTCTGCTTATAACTTCTTTATTTTTAATCTAATTTGCTTGAAATTTTAATAGAATGTGTATTAGCAACCATTCTACAATAATCAATAAAAAAACGGATTTCCAAAAATAATGAGTTGGGGCCTTTTTATATTAAGGTAACGATATGTACCAAATTTGATCAAACTATCTTCGAAATTGCGACCTGTACTACTTCACAAAGTTTAGATGGACAGACAACCAGCCAGCCAGAACGTCGTTAGATTGACTTAGGAAGTAAAAGCTGAGTCAAGAACAAATATTTTTATGTGTTACACACATCAGCCCAAAGCCTAACTTTAATACCTGCATTAGGTTAAGTAGCTGGCGGGTCCCATTAATGTTATTTTGGTTTATAATTTGCAATTGTTTGCCACATAATAAATTTAATGCGGGTGATTATCATTATTTCTTCTAATTATTAAAAAAGATATAACGGTTTTTTTTGTCATGGTAGTAGAAATAAGATCTGGATGTTTGTCAACTGCAGTGTGGCCATTTTGGCATTTTTGCAGCTAAATTTAGCATAACAATTTTTTATTTAGCTGCAAAATTTTAATTTAGCATTTTTAGAAAATTCTTTTAGCTTTTTTTTAGCATCATTTAATTTATAAATTTGGATTTTTTTTTATAACTTATAATAAATTTTGACTTAAAATAGTTGTACCTATAATAACTTGGTATGAAAAGGGATAATTCTTATGTTAAGAAACACCTTTCTTGTTGAATAAAAATAAAATATTCAGGGAATATTAGAAATGCCCTTATCATATTGATTGTAAATATTTTTCTCCCTTTGATTTACGATATACATATGTAAAAGTACAAGAAAATTTAACTTTGTACTAAGATACAAATTTAGTAGTGTAAATGTGTGAAAAAAATGTTTGCTCTAAACTGCTGAAAAAATAATAATAATAATAATAGCTTCAACTTTTCTTAACCTACAAAAAATAAAATGATCTTAAAAATTTGTTTATCATAGAAATAAATCGTTTTAAATTAGCATGTATTTTTACCAAAACCTATCAACTTGTTAAAAAATAACCATTTATTCCAATTGCGTTAAAAATCGTCATACTGGTAATAAATTTTAGCAAAAATCTTTAAAAAATGTTAGCATTATTTTTTTAGCATTTTTAAAAATCCTATTTAGCATTTTTCGGCCATGTTTAATGCCAGATTTAGCTGTAAAAATGTTTTAGATCTGGACACACTGGTCAACTGTAACGTAAAAAAATCTCTCGTAAGATTTTTACTCTCATTTTTAATATAAGAATAGAATTTTATATTTTCTCTTGATTTTATGTACGTTTTTTACACTGCATTTACACGTGAAAGTACTTTCATGAAATTTCTGTATACGTATAACAAATAAAAATTTCAATTAAATGGACGACTTTCTTGAAAATTTCTTGTGCTATTACACAGGTGAGTGAAAGTTCATTTTTAAAATGCCGTCAAAGCGAAAAGTTGCAAAAATTATTTAACTTCTAGAATTAAAAAAACTAGAAATGGAAGGTATATGTATGATTTATTATTCATATCCCATAAAATTGGGTATGCACCAGAGAATGACAAAAGTATCATTTTAAGTACTCTTTTAGTATTAGTGAGAAAACATGTATGGGCATGTATGGGTAAAGATCAAAATCATACACATACATTCCATTACCCATAACAAGTTGAAGTTAAATATGTATAGGTATACGCTGGCAATGTGTATTTGTATATTCATTCTTCTTTTAGAAAGTACATGCAGATATAAATTAAACTTGTATTGGCTATCTGCAATACCCATAAGAATAAATAAGTATGTGTATTTACGTATGTATAACGTAAGTATACACAGAGTATATATACCGTCGCAGAGATGGCAAATACAATTTTAAAAAATTTTGGAATTAGGAAGAAATTAAATTTTGGGCTCTTATACTACTTTAATTACCCGTATTAAAATGAAATGTTTGAATTATAAATCGTTGCAGAACGGCGTCTAAATGTATTGTGTGGCGGTTACACTCTTTCTTATTAGCACAACACACAAATCAATACTTACAAACATAAAAAACAATATCTTCCGTCTCGTGTCACCTCTCCATGCTACGTGCGTGTGACAGTGCCAAAAAATTATTTATTTTTGCATGTATAAAACCTTTACGCATCCGCATATTTTTTTTACACTTGTCGCTGTCACACGCACATAGCATAGAGAGGTGACACGATACGGAAGATATAGTTTTTTTGTATGTAAGTATTGATTTGTATGTTGTGCTAATAAGAAAGAGTGTAACCGCCACTCAATACATTTACACGCCGTTCTGTAACGATTTATAATTCAAACGTTTCATTTTAGGTTTATTTTCGCACAGTTTTTGCAGAAACCAAAGTAGTTCTCGGGTTCAAAAATAGCGTACTGTCGCCTCAAAAACTTTCATTTGTGCCGTAAGAGTTAACCCATCTTTAATTTTTTTTTTTCTTTAATTTCGAAGATAACAATTTAGGGTATAAAAATTAAACGTTTTTTATATACTAGCGTTTGCCTAATGGTCAAAATTCGACCATAAATTTTTATGTAAATATGAAGAAAACATAGTACATCTAAGTATATATAAATTTACATGTTTTGAGCATTTATTTGTTCCGTCTTAGTTGATCGATTTGGCGATGGACCAACCTGCCGTTCATGTTTTATCTTCCACGTGATTTAATCTATTTTGTAAGTTCAATATAAAAAATATCAATTGAAAAACAAAAAAGTATCTAAAAGTCTTCTCTTATAGATTCTAATCCGCTCAGGACATTGCATGTTTATAATTTAATTTTTATGTATGTATGTAGACATACATTGGCATTGCTGATGTTACCAAAAAAATTTATTTTATGTATCAAAAAAAATATGTACATAGTCCCATACATGGCTAGTGATCAAAGCACATTTTTGCTAAAACATTTCATACAAAAATTAGTTTTTCATATTTACGCAGTAGTGCCAAAAATACTGAAAGTACCCATGTATATTTTCTTGCACATAGATATTTTATATGTATAATAATAACCAAAACGCATTCATGGGTATTGAATAATATCTGCATACATTCATGTATTTAAGTTTACTGAATGTGGTTGTGTGAAATATTGCCGTGCGTAAGTATAAGTAATACACATATTTTTTGCAACGCACAATCATAGCTGTTGTTATTATTTGTGTTATAAGTACGGATATACACAATAACGTTAAGCGTGGGTAAATACCTCTGTATATTATTCTTATGGGTACTTGTTGTCATTCTCTGGTATGCACATTATAAATTTATTAATTTAATTATACTTTGATGGTTTAATTTTTTCTTCATGCGTGTTGTTTTGATTACTGCCTAATGAGAGTTGCAAAAGTTATCACATACACAAATTTATAGGGCAATAGTTGGAAATAATTATTATGTTAACTTTTTAATAACATTTTTGTTATAAAACACATAAATTTTAATTTTTTATGTATATTTGAAGAAAAATATTATAAATACATTCATACATAAACACAAGAAAATACATAGGTTAAATTGCCTAAAAATATGGTATAAAATTAAATAAGCGCAAGGAAAGCATGGAATTATCTAAGTTTTTTAGGTAATATAACTAAATATTAAATTAGGTAATTTCTATGTTCGAAAAAGTAAGAAAATTTACCAATATTTGAAAAGTTATTTTATTTTTGGAAAATTATCTAATGACGATTTATTTTCTGAGGAATATGTTGCATAAATGTTACATGTTCTACATTTTTGTGTTAGTTTGTAGAAAAAATAAAACTGTGGGAAATATTTTCAAGTTCTTTTGTGGATATGTTGGTGAAAAACATGCGAAACATGTTGCATATTTAACCCACACTTTTACTTTAGGTGTTTAAACTGCCCTGTTTTATAACTTTGGCACTTCTACTTTGTTCGCACAACCAAGGTTTTATTTTGTTTGTCATAACACAAACTGCTTAGAATTTTGTGAAAATATTGCTTAAAAACAATATATCAAAATGTTGACACATTAAATTAAAAAATTGTATGTATATTATTATCGTTTTAAGTGCTGGTTCACACTGTTCAAGTCTTAGCCGTCAAGTCTTGAGTTTTTAGGAGAGAAAGGAAAAGAAATGGAATTCTCTTTGCCCTTATCTCCTAAAAGCACAAGACCTGAAGGCTGAAACTTTAACAGTTTGAACCAGCACTAACTTTTTCCAAGCCATTAGTAATGTCAATATTGGTTACAAAACCGCAATAGCTTGCATAAACCGCTCAAATAGCTAATGACGTACATTAATAATAAAAGTGTAATAGTTTTAAATAAAAGCAACTAATTTTGTTCTATTGAAGTTGCGCAACATGTAAAATTTTGTTGTAAACTTTTGTTGTAAAGTAAGCATATTTGAAAAAACTATATACTTCTTTCAGTTACACACATTAAATAAAATTAACTTCCTTATTCATTTAATTGTAATATGCTATTTATCAATTCATAATGTATAACAATTAACTAAATTATCTACTGAAACATTTTCTTGATTGTCTTTCTAAATCTATATATCGCTCATTTGCTGCAACGTCGTAATTATTCAAAAAATACATTTCGAAATAAACGTGTTTAAAATTTTTGATTTGCTTAATCCACTTGGAAAAAAACGACACATTTTTTTTAAACGGAGAAAGTATAAAATATTTAAGATTATTATCAATTACGTATTTTCGCCTTGGTAAAATTACCTAGATTATTTTTTTGTGTGTACAAAATAAATTAAATTTAAAATTATTATTTTTTTGTGTGTACAAAATAAATTAAATTTACAATTATTATTTTACCACAATCCTGTAAATTTGTATAAGTCTGTTTAGTGGGCAACTGTGTTTACCGCTCTGTCATTTTACTTTCAGAGTGTCAAAAAATAACTTTCTTGAAAAAATCGTTGAAAGCTGAGTTGAAAGTAAAAAAATGGGAGTGTATTAGTGAAAAAGTGTGAGTGTATTGCGACTTTCATGAAATTACTTTCACGTGTAAACGCTAGGTTAGTATTACCGTCTAAGCCACCTTAAAGGATGATTTTACACGATTGGTAAAAAACAAAACCACTGACATTATTGTTTTCTTTTTTGTCACTTATGAATTCCTTTGTATATTTTATTTGTTTACATACAAATGTATTCCTTATCTAATGATACAAATGTATTCCTTATCCAATTAATGGAATGTGATGTTTTTTGAAAAATTAAACTTGAACTTGTCAATGTCGGACATTCTCATTACATATTAAGTTCATACGATACTATCCGCTCTCTTCTACACAAAAATTTGACATGTCATAAGACTTGTATTACCGTCTAAGCCCCCTTAAAAGGATACCATACAATTTTTTGATCTGGCAACAATATTCAAAGTTTAACCCAAACAAAATGTATGGCAAGAAATTTTGCACATCTGACTATCATCGTGAAATGCCTCTAGTTAATTAAACATCGAACCTTTGCGGCATTCCTGGACGTTTTAAGTTTAAGATATTATAAATACGATAACTTTGCAGATTGTAAATATAAGCCCATTAAGACCCCTGTCAAACGCAAAAACTTACTAAACCGTTTAAAGTTATATAACCAGAATTCAAAATTGGTCTCGCGAAGGTCGATTGGATCGGGCACATCCAGATTTGGCAACAATAGTAAAACTGTTTGAGCAGTATTTCTTTATATCCGAAATAAATTACTTACAAACCAATGTTTCCTAAATGAGCGTTTATTAAAGATTAGAAAATATAATTGTATGAAATAGAATGAATACACAGCAAAATAAATACCCGCATTGAATAATAGATTAACTAACAAAAAATTTATAACATAATTTTGTTCCAAACGCAAGTTTTACAGAATACGAACAACGCAGTTAAAACACTTTTAATTTCTAAAAACAGGAAATTTAAATTAAAGGGGAACTTAAACCCCCAGAAAGTTGCCAGAAAGATGATTTGGTCATATTTTTGATTATTTTTTTAACCAAAATATGAAGTAAGAAAAAAAGTAGCACAGCTGTGCTTTCAACGCCACCTGAAAAATGAATTCGCCTTATATACATACATTAATAATTAAATTTTTCTGAAAATTACATAAATTTTTTTTTTGTTTTAATTTTTTTTATTAAATATTATTAATTATTTGTTATGACAGTATTACAATATTATAAAATAAAATAAATCATTATTACATACAGATAAAATTAGAATTTAAATAACTTAAAATTAAATTAAAAATTTTAAGGATTTAAGATATAACTACAAAGAAAATTTAAAACTATTTATAAAGAAAATTATGCTTTAATAGAATTAAAAAACTTAGCATAAACTAATTATGTTTGTATATATATGTATAAGTATTTTAATTAAATTTAGTTATGGTTTTTTTATATGATTAAGTACAAATTTATATTGTTTCCTTTATATATGAGTTTAAGATGAAATGAAAATGAAGGGAAGGAAATTTTCAAGAGTGAGAGAGATGATTATTAATGTTATTTTTCAAATATTAATATTAAAATTGAAATGCAAAAATATTTATTAGCTTATAATTTAATTAGTATTTAATATATGTTTTCTTTTGTTTGATAAGTAGAAAACAAAAAGCGAACACAAATTTTTAATGGTTTGACTAACTTTCTGTGGCGGTTTTGAATATTATTTTTTTTTTATCTATGATAAAAATAATTAAATAAAATCTTTATTGCTTTAAAAAGTTTTTTTTTTTAATTTCAATAATAATTTTTGTAAACTAATATGTTTAACTATTGCTTGGTGTTTGTTTACTGTTTGTGTAAGATGAGAAATTAAATAAATTTAGTGTTTTTCTGTATTGAGTTTTTGTTCGAATATTTTATATTTTTTCAAAAAGAAATACATAAGTATTTAACATATGCATACTTATAATGATATGTGATTGTATATATATATATATGTATATATAAATATTCCATAAAAGTCAAATATTTTTAAAAATGTGTTGGTTTTTTTAGTGGTGGTGGTAGGTTCTTGTTTTTCTTTCTCATTGTTTGTTTCTGAATTTCGAAAAAAGCTTTTAGTATAGAATTTGTAATTTATTTGTTTTACAAACAAAACTCACCAAATTGTTCTGCATTATAATTATTATATATTTGTTTTTTAGGGTATATTAAGTGCAAAAATAATTTTTGTTTTAGTTAAAACTTATTTAATATATGTATTTTATAGGTATTTTTTAATTTTATTGTAAATATTTTTTACATCAAGACGGTTTCAAATTTCATTGTATATTCATTCGTATTGTTTTTTTTTTTCAGAACAATTTACAACCAATTTCACTTCAATCATTGTCATAAATTTAAATAGTTTTGTTTGTTTTGTTTAATATCAAATTTTGTTTAAAACTTTTATTGCTACAGTCTCAATTGTTAATTTTATGCTTTAATACCTACAATTCCATTTTGTATAATAGTTATTAGTTTAAGAAAAATAAAAATTAAGGTGAAATAATAAAAGTTTAATTTAAATTTTAAATAATTTTAATTGGGGTTTTACTATGGATTTAAGGTTTGCATTTAATAAAAAGGCACTTTATGCAAATAGTAGTTAGGAATATTAAAACGATAAAGGGAATGCTTATTATTTCGATTGCTAAGGATTATACTGATTTGTTTTATAAAAAAAAATAAAAAAAAAAATACTTTTAAAATTAAAAATTTTGGTGTTTTAGGTTTGGTTTGTTTTTATGTTCTATAAATGGAAGATCAGTTAAATTGATGATTGGCTTAATGGTTTTTCTTAAAAAAAAAAATCAAATAAAAATTTGGCATACTACATACTAATTCATTAAAAATTAATTATGAATTTGATAATTGTTTCTATGAGTTATAAAAAAAAAACATTAATTAGAGTTGAAAAATTAATGCACATTTTGGGAATTTCATAAAAAGAGCTTCCAATAAACCTTTTTAAGTTAAGAAATCGGTCAGAGAGGAATGGAAAAACATTTAGATTTGTAAGGATAGCTTGAAAATTATAATGAGTACTGGATCGGAAGTTTTTTCTGATGATATTTAATTCGATCACAAGTTGCGAGGAGTAGGTTGAGACTTTTTTAGAGGTCACGAATAAATAACTGCTTCAATGACGAGGAATACAAAAGGTTTTGTACGTTTCTTTAATAGGAGTCGCTAAAGCAGAAAGAGTAGAAATGGAATGGGCACTGTGACATAATACGTGTGTCTAAAGGAACGCAACTTTATTTAAAAAAAAAGTCGTTTACAATAATAAAACAGTACAAGTATGCGAAAATTCAAACATAAAAATTTTCATAAAAACATTGTCTATATCAAAAATATGTTCGCTACCTGTCTTCATCTTCAAGCTTAATATTATAGGACTTGCACTGTCTGATTACCGTTTGTTTCGAGCGATTCAGATTAACCCTGACTTGGATGCGCTCTACTTCAGGTGAAGATGTCGAATTTTTTTTCAGCCTAAAGTGAGCAAATATAATGGAAATAATTTCATCATTAATTGCCACAAAAAGTGTAACCCACCAGTCAGAGCTAAAGAATGTCACTTCTCTTGATTTATTAAAATGAAATTTTTATATGTTTTGCAAAAAATAAAAAATCGACGACCTTTTGGCACATCTAAGAAATATAGTCGATCTATTGAAAACTAGTCGAAATGATTTTAATTGAAAACTTTTTAAAACAGTGTTCATAAAAGTCAAAAAGTAGACTTACATATTTAAATTTAGATACCTAAAATTTAAAAGTCAAGGAATTATTTTGTTATACATCGTAGCTGTGAAGTCGTCAAAAAAAAAATTCTAACTCCGAATCCGACTCCAACCGCTGGAATTTTTTAAGGCCGACTCCTATTCTTACATTGATGCTGAATGTATATTAGAATAGTACTTATTTGACTTTACTCTTTTTTTTAATGCAGTACCTTCTAAATGGTTAAATATAGCAAGACCATTATTCCATAAAAATTTCGAATAGATATTTTAAATATTGCATAGCCAATTTCAAAGAATTTTTATTTTGGAAAATATTAGAAAAATTTGTTTTTAAATTTGTTATGCCGAAAAATTTTGGAGTCGGAGTCGCGAGTTTTGTGGGTACTTCGACTCCGACTCTGGTACAAAAACCTCAACTCCGACTCCACAGCCCTGCATCTTAGTGTATTTTAGATTAAGTAAAATTTATTCAAATAATTGTTATTTTTAATTATTTTAAGTAAAATTTTTAAATGCTTATAAAAAAGATGATAAGAATAAACTTTATAAAATTTTATACGATTTGTAAACTGACTTATCAACACTTAAAAGACTTAAGTTTAAAAGCCAAGGGATCAGTTTTTTAAACATCCTAGTCTGTTTCAGATTATCTGAAAAGTATTTAATTAGTTTTTATTTTTAATGATATGGTGGATCTTTTTTTTATATTTTTAAAAAAAAATTAATCTCGACTTTCAAAAAACTTTTATGTTTAAAAAACAACCTTTTAAAAGTAAAAATAATTTAATAGTCGAAAAATTAGTTTTTGTTTATTCTAACTTCTAGGGACGATTGTAGGAGGGCTCTAGGAGTAATCTTAGGGAATTATGTTGTGAGGCTCTGCTGGGTACCGGGTCACTGCAACATCACCGGCAATGAGATAGCTGATGAGCTGGCAAGACTGGGCTCGGAAATGGAAGATCCTGACAGTTTGCAAGTGGTCAGGCCTCCAATGGGCTTCTATTTTGGGAGAATTAGGGAATGGATTCTGAACAGGACTAATCGGGCTTGGCGGGGCCGAACGGACTGCCGAGTATCGCGCACGCTGTGGCCGATGCTTAGTAGGTCAAATTCGGACGCGCTGCTGGGTAAGAGTAGGGCCTGCGTCAGGACCATGATAGGTATTATCACGGGCCACTGTATGATAGGCAGAATGGCGGTGAGAATGGGGTCTGGCTTATCGGATATATGTAGGCTGTGTGAGGACCCAGAGGAGCTGGAGACTGTTGAGCACTTTCTGTGCCACTGTCCCAGGCTACAGAACAGCAGGCTGAGGTGGCTAGGTAGCAGATTCCTGCACGAATTGGGAGATGTCTCGGGCTGCGGGCTCGAGAATCTGACGGGATTCGTAATGGGAATGACCTGGTTGCGCGGCAGGAGGCTGGGAAACATGTAGGGCAGTTTTTCCTGTTTGGTAGGGTTGTGTTTTGCTTGTTCTGTCCGATTTCTTATCTTCCACTATCTTCCTTCTCTGTGCTTTCACCATTAACTTCTCCTACTCTGTCACACTAGATATCTTTCTCTTCTTTCTTTCTTTGTTTCACTAAATAAAGGCATCACAATGGACCATAATGGTCTCTGGGTGAGGGTGTGAAGTTTGCTTCACACCAGCCTTTCTAACCTAACCTAACCTAACTTCTACCCACTTTCTGATTGAATATCCACAAAAAAGTGGTTAATATCATAGAAAGGCCTTAATATACGAAACATTTTCGATTCTTTTATAATAAAAAAAGGAGTTTTAAAAATTCGTTATAATTCATAGAAATAAAACATGCTTAATAAATTTATCGGAAAATTTTTTTAAATTATCCGCCAAACAGCATCACATTTTACAACTCTAAGGCTGGGTTTTTGAGATATCAGTTAAACTAGGCTTTGTTAATCTGAAAACAGATTTGTGCCGCCATTACGAAGTTTGTATACAACATGTTAACGGAACAGGTTAGTGTTGCTTAGAATGTTGGTCTTTAATTAAATAATAAGAAAAAAATCACATTTCGCCGGCAAATTCCTAGTTTCAGACTACGTTTAATTAAGTTTAAACTTAATCCACATCTCAAAATCCCGGGCTAATTGTAGATAATACACTGAGACAAAGCCAAAAATGAACAAAAATATTAGATCACGCACATACCAAAACCAATAAAAATTTTAATTATTAATACAAGACTATTACAATTACATGTACACAGGACCAGATACATACATTAATTATATAACGGAAAATTTATTTAAAAAAAAATAAATTAAAACTAAATTGTGTTACTTTTTAATTCAAACTTATAAATTAATTTTGAATAAAATCAAATGTTAAATTTTTTATTACATTTTATTTTTTTAAATTTACAGTTAACTCAGAAAATACTTTTAACAAAATATTAAATTTGCTGCCTGCAGCTGCTGAAAACCAATTTCGATAATGCAAACGGAAGTTTTTAAGGTAAAGCAATGCAAAAACGTGTTGATTTTTTTATAATTAAATTTTTTTCTTTATAAACAATGATTTGTTTTGTGTTATAATGACAATTAAGTTTTTTTTTTAAATAAATAAAAAAGCACAGAAGAAAAAAAATTGGAAACAAAACACATTCAAAATATAAAAAACTAAAAAATAAAGTAAGAAACAAGAATACGAAAAATAAGAAAGAAAAACATTGTTAATAAATAAATTATAATAGAAAAAGAAATAATTGAACATAAATATTTTATAAGACATGTGCACTTATTTCCTAAATATTAACAATCATATTTTGCAGCTGGGTCAAGGTGGTACCAAAATGATTGCTCTCGGGTAAATTTCGTATTTGCAAAAGCCATCGTTGACATTCTGAACATTTGCGATAACGTTCTTCACGAGTAACATCAACACCTAAACCATTAACCCAGGGATCTAGATTATCCTGAATAATTGGCAAGAAATTTGAGAGTATAACACGTAATGTATCACAAGCACGTGTATAATGACTTAAATGAAACAAAAAAATAATAATATATCTAAACAATTTTTTTTTAAATTAATACTTACAATTTATGTTGACTTTGTAGTAGTTCATAAATTTCTGGTAATATTAATATACATAAATCTAAATTCCAGGATGATCTAAACATAAATTATATGAAAAAATTGATATATTTATTATATGCTTATTTATTTTGTATTCTTTTCAATAAGCACAACACTTACGTCTTTTCTAATATTGCTCCCAAAAGATCCACAAAAACTGTGCGACCCATTTTAATGGCCTGCCTTAGGGCAGCGAGAACATCATGAGATCTAAAAAAAAATAATATTTATGAGATCATAATTCATAAAAGTTTTATTTTATATGTGTACCCTAATATTAAATTTGACCATATTAAAAGCAGCTGTTTTTTTAACAAAACACTTTTTGTTTTTGCAATAAATTTCTTAATTTTAACCAGATTTTATTAATCACTAAAATCTCTTAGGAATTTCTTTAACAAGTTTTTTTTTGGTTTGAACTTTTTTTAGTCGTCATTTAAATTCTTCTTTAATCATAAACACATATCTTAAACTTATTCTAGAAGTGATCTAGAACTTCTAAAGTGAAAAGAAATTATATGTAAATCATAATTAAGGGAAACAATTTTCTGAGGAAATAACTTTATCCCTCCTCAGCGTTGCCATTTGTTAAGTATTCCCTTTGTTTGCAAGTTTTTTTGAGATGCAAAAAAGTTTTTAATTTATATAAAGTTTTTCAAGTTTTTTAAATATACATTATTTAAAATTTGCAGTATATTGGAGGAAAATATTAAGATTATGCAAGATTATCAGAGTAAAAGCATAAAAACGTTGCAACTTTTTATGCCATTGCCAAGTTGAAAAAAATGTTTAAAAGTATGTACTTATAAACTCAACTCTACACTTAACAACAACGCAGGAATTCCATTTTGACGCACTTTTTTTCTTTGAATTGAAAAATATTACAAATTGTATTGTTTAAAGATGAACTTTGTAAAAAAATAAGACGTTTAAAAATTGAAAAAGCAGATATAATTAAAATACTGGAATACTTATCTGAAAATTTTTTTGGGTACATAAGTTATAAATTCTACTTGTAAATTGATAAAACTAATCATATTGTGTACTTTTCAAGAAATTACGGTTCAAATTTATTAAAAAATTGATATTGTCATATGGAAGGTGCGTTGTTAAAAAATTGTTTCGAAAAAACTGAAAATTGAAGCTACAAACAAAATGGGTTGCTCACGTCAAATATTTAATAAGTATTTCCTTGTAAACTAGTTTATTGGTTAAAAAAAAAATTTTTTTATTTACTTTTTTCTAGTTTTTTTAACAAATTTAATTTCAAAAAAAAACTTTTGTGTATTTTTCTATTTAATTTTTTTTTTTTTCTTTAATTTTTGTGTTTTCGTATTTTGAGCTCGAGGTCAAAAAAATTCTTTTATTTATACATATATTATAAAGGTCGAAAAAACAGAGTTTTTCTTAAAACAAAAAGTTTTTTTTTTCAGATATTTTTAAAAAATATATATATGGCAACGCTGATCCCCCTATACTTTTATATAGCCCATCTTTTAATCATCAAATATCCAATAAAAAACCCAACAATTTTTTTTTCTCATTGCGGCATCTGTTAGGTTCATCCAAAGAGGGCTGACGTAATTATTTAGCCCTATGTCTATGTAACCTTAAACATTGGCAGACAATATGGTGCACTGTTTCCAGACATACATTTCTTTTCGACATAATCAGTTTCCTATTCTACGGGAGAATCAGAATAAACAGAATTTCAGTACTACTCCGCCGCCATTTTTGACGACAACAATATGTTTGTTCCCATAGTATTTTACTTGATTCCCATATAAAATAAATAAATTTCAAAATTCCAATTTCACTTACCTTGTAGAATTTCGTATAATTTGTAAAGTTGCATTACGATTACTTAATTCCTGATATAGTTGTTCATGTGTTGCTGATAGCATTTCAATTTCAGGTATATTATCATCAGTACCATGACGCATACTATTAAAGCTTTTTTGATTTATACCCGATTGGGTGAGTAAAGAAGGATCTGGACGATAACTGATAGGAATCTATACAAAATATAAAAAAATAGTTATATACGAATTTAAAAATTTTATTTGTTAAAAATACATAAAACCCAAATTGAATAATATATACATATTTACTACACATGCAGTATGTACTACAATTACAATATAATAATAGGGATATTCAAATTGGGTTAAACAGAAAAACACAAATTAAACAATTAATGAAAATTATGATTTAAAGAAATACACACATTTGCCGAGCCATTACTAGTATCCATGTTGTAACTAGAAATGCGCTATAAAATAAAAAAGAAGAAAAAGCAAAATATAAATTTTATAGCACACATTATACAAAAAACAGCACTATCTATATAAACACCAGATACCAGTTTATTTTTTTTAGCACAAAGTAGAATTTCTGTACAGAGTTACAAAAAGGAAGTATGTAAGTTTAAATATTTATTTATACCTTTTCTTAAAATTTCAGTTCAAAACATTTCTTTCAACTGTGTTTTTTTAATATTATAATTTTGGTTTAAAAAAATTAACTTACTAAAAATCATATCTAAAACATAAAAAATGTCCAATTATTAGAAAATTCTCCATATATGGTACATAATTTTTATATTATATTTAAAAATATCTGTATTTTATTATTTTTATTTTATTTCATATGATAATATTCATTAAATTAATTCTGAAACATGACTAGACCCCTCAAAGCATAATTATCAATTACTAAAACAAAGTTTTGAAAATTTATAAAAATGGAATGTTTGATACATATTTTTTAAACAGGACTTGAAGTAAAATAAATATATCGTCGAGTTTCTTCTTAAACCACGTAAGCGCCAACAATTAATTTTTCAGAAAACAAAAAAAAAAACTTAACAACTTTTGAAATATGAGTTTCAAAACAAAATATTTTTTACACAACATAGTTTTGCGACTCTCCGAAGTTTGTAAAACCTTTTTTTTTACTTACAAGTTACTGTAGCCAAATTTGTCGCTTACGTGTTTTTTTTTGCGCAAAGAGCAATTTTCAAATTATGTATATTCAATTTTTTAATTTTAAATTTAATTTAATTTAATAATTTAAATTTTTTTATTTATGCTAAAAAAATTAATTTGGGTACCCCAATTTCTATATCACCAAGAATATGACTCTTAACTTCAAAAAAAAAATGTTTTATGCATTGCACCTTGGAAATTCGACAAATTTTATGTTTTTCCATACATTTTTCTATTTGTATTTAACCTCTATTAGGAGCAAAGATAGAGCTTTGAATCCTTTAAAAGAAATATTGGTTATGTAAAAATAGTGTGGGCACGCGTAAACCCCTTAGGATCCGAAAACGGATTTCGGCTCAGAACTGGTTTTTGTATGGGAGCCATGTTTAGATATCGAGATAGAGCTTTGGCATACAGAAAAAATATCAGTTTATTTAAATATGTATTGGGGACTAGAGGAGCATTTGTGCGGTATAGGATATACACATATGTATAATTTTTGAGTTAATCGACGAAAAGTGTCGTGGTGGGCCTTGCGCCGCACCAAAAATGCTTCGATTGGCCTCAAACTTTTCACATTCTTTTTTATATCTAAAAAACAAATTTTTAATATTAAAACCATTCTGTTTTGCAGGAAAATATCATTTTGTATGACGCTTTCGAAATGGCTGTAATTTTTTTTCGTACAAAGTTGTCAAGGTGAGAATGCAATCGGTTGGCAAATGATATTTTCTACTATAAAGACCAAAAAAGCCAATTTCGAAAAAAATGGTGCTTACGTGGTCTAGGAAGAAACGCGACTATATGTATGTATTCCGAGCTTTTACATTTTAAACTAGGAGTATACTTCCTTTTTAAATAATGGATTAATGCAAACAACGTCTTTATAATATATTGCTCTCTCTTTTCACCTCTCCGCTCTGGCTACTTACTTGTGTTTGCCTTTGTGCCGCCGAGTGCTGTGATTGCTTTTGCGGTGATCTTAGTTCCAACGAAGTACGTGATCGTGTAGGAGGTTTTGTTATTATTTGCACAGTTATATTTTTATTACGTGCATTCTCTTTATTTACATGTGCCTTATTTTTATTTACAACAATATGTGATGAAGCGGATTTTTTAATAAGCATATTATCATCCAGCTTGTGCAATTCAGTTGTGCTAACGGATGATACTTGCGATAGTCTATTGCGTTGTTGAAAGGTGGAGGAAACACTTGTTTTAACACCACCACTTGTTACCTGGGCAGTGCGTTTTGTAATGTGCGATGTTGTTTTTGGTTTAGCTGTCTTAGGAGGCGGGTGAGCAAAGTTGGCTGAATTGGTTGCAGAGCTCACCGAATTGCTGGCACCATTTGTATTTGCCGTTGAACCGGGCGGTAGGTGAAGATTTGTATTGACTGGAAAATCTTCTACCATTTCGGTGTTATCATAGTTTGTTATAACAGGCGGGAAACTTTCATTGAAATTTATTTCTGAATCCTGATTAAAAGGATCTGTAAAACGTTCATACTGATAGATGTCACCACGTTCGCCGGGCATTTTCAACGAACTGGGACCATCGAAGTTTAAAGCTCCCAAACTACTACCACCAAATGACGAATAGGCTGTGCTTGAGGCTATAGTGGAAAAGTGATAAGGTGAGGAAGATAACTTCTTTAGGGGGACATTTATACCACCACTACTACCGTTCCCACTAATTGAAGTATAGCTGGTTTCAAAATCTGTTAATGTTATGTTTATTGAGTTTCCGCCATGACCATTTATCGGATGAGTGGAGATAGATGGTAATGTAGGTGGTTGTATTGCTGGATCTATGGCAGATTCATCAACCAATTCTAAACTGAGGTTTGGTGACGAGTGACCATCTAAACTTGGACTGCGATTATCTTCGTTTTCTTCAACTAATCTGGACGGTTTCGGACCACCAATCGACAGTCTTAACTTTTGATTACCACGCGAAAAACTTTTTCGTGTGGTGGAATTATAATTAAAGGCGGGTGTAGTATTATTTGATGGATTGTAAAAAGGAAATACTCGATTAACACTGAGAGCATCAATGCTAACATATTCTTGTTCGAATGAGCCACAAATCTGAAATTTAAGGACGATAAACGTTTATAAATTCTTTAGAGAAATTTTATATACATACATATTAACATATCGTTACTTAAAACGCAAAAGACCCTGTCTAACATTTTGAAAATGTAACAGAAGTTTTTTTTTAAATTATAAATTGCCTTGAACTGTTTATAATTTATTTTTCTTGCAAAGCCTTCCAGTTGTTTTGACAATTGACAATGTTGCATATTATGAGCACTGTTAGTTAGGTCTTTTAGCGTTTATCATATTATCTTTTTTAGATTGGGTGGTTGTTCTCTAAGTTTGGTCGAAAGACTCCAAAATGGACATTTGTGTTGATTGAATGCATCAGAATTAATGAAAATGTAGATTTTTAATTTTTGGATCGGGCCGAATGCCATAGCTGCTAGTGCCCTTACCTCTTTTGATTAGTATTATTAATTGTATTTTTATTACTAATAAATAAATAAATAATTTTTGGAAAGTTAGAACCTTTTGCGTTTTAGGTAACGATATGTATGCAGGTATAAACAAATGTTTATTATGGCGAGTTGTTTCTGTAACTTTGACTTTTTAGTTTAGACTTTTTTGAAAAATTGTTTTTTTTTTAAATTTTAAATAATTTTTATAATTAAGCGATTAATAGAAAAGATTTCATCCGATTTTAAACTTTTTTTTGGATATTAGAGATTAAACAAAATGTGCGAATTTTCCATTATATAGATTATTGAAAATTGTTGTTATCTTTCTGTTAGACATGTTTCAATTTATTTTAAAACACCTAAATTTTCGTATTTTTCCTGGTTTTAAGTTGTATATTTAAAACATTTTGAACTTTAAGCTTTGTAGAATGATTTAAAGAATCAATGTTAAATAAATAATTTTGTTGAAAGCATAAGAGTATTCATATAATATCAAAATCTTACATTAATAAATTATGTGGTTGAAGATAAATATATCGAACTTAATATGTTTCGACGTAACATCTTACGTCTTCACATATTGAAAATACTTTTTTCGTATTTGAGACATTTTTTTCTAAATATGTTTTTGACAAACTATTTAATATGTTTTCGTATTTGTGGCATATTTAAAATATCAAATTATTTAATATCTTCGTATTAGTTACATACTTATTTAATGATATTTAAAAGAACTTAAAAAATGTATTACAAATAAAGATACTCAAAGAAATAAATACTCAAGCTCGAGGTCATAAGTTTTTTAAAATAATTTTTATTTATTTATGAGTATTTATTTCTTTGAGTTTCTATAAAGAAAAGGTCGAATAAAACAAAACTAACGTTTATTATACACTAAGATATTTTTGAAAATTGTGGAAAACGGGAAGACCTTACAGGATGGGACATCACTCATTTTAAAGCTAATTGCGCCCACATTTGTAATCTATTTAAAATAGCAGAGGTTTTTTCTCCAAAAGCAAAATTGATTGCAAATGTGGGCGTAATTATATTTAAAATGAGGTATGACCCATCCTGTAAGGTCTTCCCGTTTGTCCACAATTTCCAAAAATATCTTAGAGTATCTTTATTTGTAATACAATTTTTAAATTCTTTTAAATATCATTAAATATGTAATTAATACGAAGATATTAAATAATTTGATATTTAAAATATGTCACAAATACGAAAACTTGTTTAATAGTTTGTCAAAAACATATTTGGAAAAATGTCCCAAATAGGAAAAACGTATTTTAAATATGTGAAGACGTCAGATGTTGTGTCGACATATTTATCTTCATCCACATTAACAAATTCCTATTTATTGTAAAATACTGTGAGTACCTCATGTTAAATTGAAATTATTGCAAGCTTTAGATGCATTATATTTTTATGAAATTCATATTTTCCAAAATAGAGTAAAAATTTGAGATCTTTTGTATGGATTAATCAATTATTTGGATTAAAAAAAATGGATATTAAATTTTTGTAAAAGTTTCAAGGTTGTTATCACATTTTCGATTTTGATATATTTATAAATGTTTCACGTTGGTAACTTATTTTCTGATTTAACAGTCGTAGTCCCTTAAAATATAACTTACCAATCTTCTATTAACAATTTTCATATCACCCAAAGCTGTCCAAGCCGATTTAATATGATCAAATTCTCTATCTGGCTCCCAGCCAATTATTGAAATTGCCGCCGCTGTGCCAACAAATAAACATTCGCCATTTTCACTTAAATAAATCAATAAAAAATATATTAAATTTTTGTTCTTTCACGAAACAAATTATTAAACTTACCTAAATGTTATACATTTAATGGGATGACGATAAAATAAACTTGTAGAATCTGTTTGTGTTATACGAGATTTTGTTTCCAAATCATATATACAAATAGTGCCATCCACACGACCCACAGCCAATAAAAATTCAAATGGATGAAATTGTATGCATGTTATAGCAGCACCTGCTGGTTGATCACAAAATTCCATAATTTGTTTACTTTTACGTATATCCCAAATGATGACAGAACCTTCCGTGCCGGCCGACGCAATCCAAAGGCCATCGGGTGAAAATTTAACTGAGTTAACATGTGACACATGACCTCGATAGATTTTCATGCAACTATTTTGATTGCGAACATCCCAGAGTCTAAAAGAAATTAAATTGTAAATGAGAAATTGAATTTTAAGTAGAAACTAAATAATAAATTAAAAATAGTAATAAAAATCTTAATCTCAAAGATTAAAAACTCCAAAAAAAAAAAATAAAATCAAAGTATTTGTACCACTGTTTATTGAATTTCAAAATTATGCTCGATTTTAGTCTGTCATCGGCGGTACATTTACTCGTATGAGATCAACCAATTATGTATATGTATGCACGACTCTGATTTTCAGCCAATAGGTAAAAAATTATGTTATGGTTTTATTCCGTTATTTGTATTGTTTTAAGAATCATTAAAGCAAAAAATAAAAAAACGTTAACTGAAAATGGTTTTTTGACAAATTTTGAAAATTTTTCCACTTAAAATTAAAATGAAGGCAATATTTTAGCTTTAGAAAATCAAATTGTTGAAATGACCAAAAACAATTTTTCTGGATGTAATATTACTAAAAAAAAAATTATGAATTTGCTACTGAACTGTGCTTCGAGTAAGAGAAAGAAAAAATATAAGCGCGCAGGAAGTAACAAACCCCGGCCAAGTTGTCTTACCGGGAGAAATGCTCGAGCCATGGAGCATTTAATGGTTACAAAACTGGTAAAAACACCTAAGCAGGCTGCAGGCGCCATAAATAACCAGTTAGTGAGTGGACAAAATTGCTTTGGAAAACTGCAAAAGGGTTATATGGTCGGATGAAACCAAATATACTGTTTTTAGTCGGATCGAAGAGAATACTACTGGCACCGCCCTTACGAAACTTTAAAAAAAGCACCAAGTAAAAGAAACGATGAAACATGACGGTGGAAGCTTGATGGTTTCGGCTGATTTTACTTGGTGACAACTCGGACTATTTGTAAAAATTTATGGTATAATGAAAAACGAATATAAATTTCGGATCGTAGATGACAATTTATCCGATTTTGTGGACAGAAATGCATACTCAGAGAAAGAAGTTGTTTTTCAACAGGACCGGGATCCACAACATACGGCCAAGATCGTTAAGATTGACTGTCAAAGAAAAAATTTCAAACAATGAAACGGCCAGATCTTAACCCAATCGAAAACGTAAGGACAGCTTGCGCGATGCGATAGTGCGCCTTCAACTTTTAATCAGTTTTCGATGAGAGTTCATACACAGTGGTCAAATATTCCGAAGCAAACAATCGAGAACTTGGTCGAAATTATGCCAAAACGCATCAAAAAAACGCGGTGTGTTTTAATTCACTTTCTTAAATAGTAAACATGTATCCACAATTGCTCGCCAGTGTTAGTATTTATCAAGGTTTGTAGAAGAAACAACCAGAATTTCGGAAATGGTGGGATCGTTCTGCATCATAGATATATGCACTACAACCAATATTTATTTGAACCAACATTGCAAAAAAACGAACATAATTTTTTTTTTAATAACTAGAGTAGTGTATAAATATAAATAAATGGACAATGAGTACAATATAAAAAAAAGAGTAATAAAATATCGTCGTTGCTATGGGTTTTTCCTTGGTTTTCAGGAGAGCAAAAACACGTTTTAACCGTAGCACATATTTTTCAAGTGAACGGTTCATCGTATAAATGTTAACATTGCTTTAACTGCCTGGCCCACAATGTCGGCAAGAACATTTCTTTCATATATTTACTATATTGAAAACAAAAACAAATTTTAGTTTTTTATTGTTGTTTTCAATATAAATATGCGAAATAAATGTTTTTGTCGACATTGCACAGTGTAAGATTTTGCTAATTTAGCTGGACCAAAGTCGTTTTTTGAGTTTAAATTTGAGTAAATATATTTATCAAATATGATAAATATGATATTATAAAATAAGAAAATGCAAAAACTTTGCCTAATATGTCAACAATAACAATTAGTCAATTCACAAGGTATCCTAACATGTCATATTGTCAAAATGTCCTAATATTTCACAATGGTTTAAAAATATTGTTGTTGGTTTGTTAACAAAAAGTGTCTTAAATAAATAGAACGTTGCTTGCTGTGTTTATTGTGCTGTCGTAATTAATCGGAAAAGTCCAGCGCTGAGCTGCTGAGCCGTACAACAATATTTTTAAACCATTGTGAAATATTAGGACATTTTGACAATATGACATGTTAGGATACCTTGTGAATTGACTAAATATAACGTTACTTTAAACTTGAATATTTTTGAGTTAATTAAAAACAACAAAAACACTTAGATGAAATTGCTCATTTTTAAAAGCGTGTAACTTTTTATGGGAATGGAATTTTTTAACGATTCTTTTTTTTTGTCTTTAAGCTCAACTTGTTCGCTGTTAATATCATGAGAATTTATTTTTAGAACTGGAAAATTCTTTTAGTGCTATTTCATTTAAACAATTACTCTTTTCGTTAAGTTAAGAAAAACAAAACTAAATTCTGTAATCGATAAATTCTTTTCTTATTAACGCTTCAACACCAAATTTGTTTTAAACGCACGTCTGAAGTACCTACTTTAAGGCACATATAAAATTATCTGCCGAGATTTGCCGATAAAAAAAAAAGAAACAATTAATGAGTGATAATACCACATACCACGAAATTTTTTATATATGGCTTAAAACACCCGAAAATGAAAGGCTTGACCGTTCCGTAAACCATATTTGTGGAAGTACTGAAGTACTACATTTATTGCAATCTCTAGAAATACCAGAAGAAAACCATTAATTTTTACATTTTATTCTTACTTTAATTTATATGTACATATGAAATATATTCTTATTTTAAAATTAATGAAATAAAATTAAACACTTATTATTACTTCTACCTCTTTATTATTTATTTTAAGCATTCTCATGCATAATCGCCGTTTTTTTATTTTTGATTATCCAACGTGAATAATATCAGATATAACTTTTTGCAGTTATATGGGAGGTGGGCGTGACAGTCACAATGGTACATAGTAGCCTAGTAACACCTTGTACCAAAATTCATAAGTCTAGTTTAAATTTTCCAAGATATTTAATTTTGTCTCCCTAGAATGGCTAAATCTTACACTGTGCATTGTGGGCCTGGCAGTTAGTATTTCATGTAATAACACTTGACTTGGAGCATTTCTAATAATTATATTTAAATTATTTTTAGCTGTTTTGTTATGAAAAAAGAATGAATATTTTTATTAAAACTTAGCACATTTTAATCAATATCTGTGTTGACATTTTTATTTGGAAACTTAATAAGGAATATTTTAATAGTTTAAGGACTTTAAGGAATTTAAACTTTCGAAAAATTATGAAATACCTGCAGAAATAGTTATCATTCTACCTAGATAAGATTCATTTATCGAATCCGATAAGTCAGACATAGAAATTAATAGGGACTTGTATCGTCCAATCATGACGAAAATTATACAAAAAGTCGCCAAAATCTTCCACGCCGACCAGTGCAATTTCAGGGCCTTTGCAAACTGGCTTGGCAAAATAAATTGATGCACCCCTTTTGTATCTTTTAGATGATTTTGTAGAAGTGCAGAAATCATTTGTTTATACTGGATCACGAGAACAGTCGCTTAAACGCAATTATTATTTGACAACATATTCAGGAGTGCAAGCTTACTCAAAGAACTGCAGAAACTAAATATTGGAGCTATTAAGGCATTATACATAAATCGTGTTTCCAAGTAATTGAAGTTTAGAAATAAACCACAGTTTTCAATGAAAGATCGAGTCTCATACGACAGCTTGCAGAAACTCCAAAATGTTTCCGCATAAAAAATTTCTAATATTTTCCAAAATAAAAATTCTTCGAAATTGCCGATGCAATCGGGTATGTGATGAAAATCGATCGATTTCAAAACGAACGTTTTTAAAAGGTGTGATGAATTTCGAGCAATTTAAAAATCAATTTATGATTTATAATCTAAAGTTTTTGGTCAAAATACAGTACATAAAACGCATGTAATACACAATTTAAAAGAATATGGACTGGAAATAAAAGGAATATGTATAAGAAATCAATTTTAAAAGATTCTAAAAACGATATTATCGTTTTCAAATCGTTTCGTTTCCCAAATAGATTTCCATCACATAACTGAATATTTCAAATATCGATTTGAAATTTTTACAGAATCATTTTCTTCATATATTTTACCATTTAAAAGGTATTGCATTAAAAACACGTTAAAGTGCTATATTCGGCCGTGCCGAATCTTTGGTACCATCCACCGACAGTTAGATTATATGAGAGCTAAAAATTATTAATTAATTTTTATAAAAACGGACGTCAGTATAAAAATTGGTTCCGGTTTAAAAAAAATTGGACGACAATCAGACAGTGCTATGCTTTCATTTCTAGAAATTTGAACTAACTTGAATTAAATATCACGACCCGTAACAGTTTATGCCGAACTAAAATGATTTTCAGGAGGGGAATTTATATTAGACCCCTGGTAGATTATGAACTAATCATCACGAAATCCTGTAAAGTGATTTTTGTTATTTAAATCTAAATGGAACAAATTTCAATACAGTAGTGAAATTTGTTTTAGCGTTTAAAATGATTTTCAGAAGGCTACTTAATATGGGCCGATAATCAGAAGCTTGAATGATATTATTTCTGACCATATGAACCAAAATTGGAAGTATTTAAAGAATTTCCCAGAGTGGGCTTAATATTGGACATTATATGGTAAATTATGGACGAAGCTTCAGGAAATTTAATGGTGTGATTTTTAGTCCTATATATATCTTTGACGTAGCAAATTGTATTACAATAGCATCATTTATTACGTTTTTAAACATGCTATACTGTTTTCCGAGTGTTGGATTTGCAGTTCGATTTCTAGTCCTATAAAACAGTGACGTACTAAATGTTATTATGATGGCGTTATTTATTACGGTTTTAGGCGTACTAAGCTATTTTCCGGGAGTAGGCTTTATATGGGGCTTATGGTAAATCCGATCTTTACGAAATTTGACAGTGTGATTTCTAGTCCTATAAAACTATGACCCAGCACATTTTAATGTGACAGCAATATTTATTTTGGTTTTAGATGGGCAGTATCATTTCTAGTCATATAGAAAGAGTTTGTGCAAAATCGTATATCATGTCGTGCATTATGCCAGCTTTTATTTTCGTTTTTGTAACAAAATTGTCAACTTTTTAGGGTGATGGTTCTAGATTTTGATTCATAGCTCTAATCCTACTGATCTGATTTTGCTGGATTGCAATCCCCAAGTGCTTTGGATAACTAGAAGCAATTTGACAAAAACATTGTTCTTAACTTTTGAGTTTTTCGAAAGTGAGCGTGTTTTCAACAAACGAACAGATAGACGGACATGGCTTAATCGAACCAGATTATATATACTTTATTAAAGTTTCACACGGAATAACGAACTTAGTACACCCGCATTCACCACTAGTGGTGGAGGGTATAAAAAGAGTTTAAAGTCAAATAAAGACCAGTCTCATATACATTTAGCATCAAGGTTAGAGTAGCAGTTGGAGTCGGAGTCGCACCTAAAAATTTCAGCGTTTGGAGTAGGAGTTGGTACTTTTTTCTGACGGCTCCACAGCCTTGATTATAATGCTGAAGTTTCTCTCCATGAAATGTTTTTTTTTTTTCATAGCATAAATATGTATAGTACTATTTTAAAAGTATTTTTATAACTTTTTCTCTAAATTAAACCAAGAAAAGAATAAGCCTCTGTTTTTCTATGAAGTTGGATGTATTGCCAATTTGTTAGATAAGTGCCCACTGTCATCTTAAGTTGCAGGGTGAAAACACAAATTAATAAATTAACAAAAAGGACCATGTGCTTAAAATGTCATTCCAAAATTCACAACAAAAGTCCTGGCCATTAAAAGGAATGTATTTCGAATTTTAAACACAAAACATTGCAAAGTCAAATAAATAGTAAGTATAGAGCTAATGATTTAAATTGTCATTAAATGCGTTGTAATCTTTATGCATTTTTGGTTGAATGCAGACTTCTTTATTTTGGTCCTTCTATTTTTACAGTTTCTTAGTCCAACCAGGGAAAAAATATTTCACTGCAACAAAATTAGTTTAACGAACAAGTTTAAGCATATTATGGATAAATTTAACCATACTATTGTCATCGGCAACCATAGTATGATTAACGTCCCTTTTCACAATATATAATTAGTGTAATTAAACGAGAAAATTAACAATCTGTCGTTTAGGTTTACAAACAGTTTTTAACCAACGGTTAAAGGTTTCTGTTTCACCATCTTCCGGTTACATAACAAAAACTTTAGATAGAAAGTGTGTCAATACCATCTCCGTTTGTTGACGAAAAATTGTGTAATGAAAAAGAAAAAAATTATTTTAAATTTTAAATATTTTTATAAATTTAAAAATCATAAAAAAGTATATGTGTTCAGATAAAGGAGCTTTACTATACGCAATAAAAGCGAACATATGAACATATTTGATTAAAAGATACCCAGCTAGCATAGGCTGTTTGTTAGACGATTATGTTTAATATACAACTCTTAAAAGAATCTTCTGATGATTATCTGACGAGTAACAAAAACAAAAACATCTAATTTTTTTTTAAACATTTTTGACACGCTCGTCTTTTAATCTTGGAATGAACCTTTTGAGACTATCTGCGAGAGTCATATAACAATTATTGAGCTACCTAAATACGAGCGGTTTTAAAATATGAAAATATTGCCAATACAATTGGAACAAAACAAACCGACCTAAGGATCTGTAAAATAAGATTTTCCGATAGGATGGTGTTGTTTTGGCGACCTTAAGGTTTGTTTCATATAAATTATATGAAAATTATAAGTTTTGACATGAAAAAACGCATAATGCCCTAATTTAGGTAGCTCAGTAATACGGCTGAGCATTTCACGAGTTGTAAAATAATCCCTTCATGAGTCTCATATGACTCTTGGCATGATTTTTGAAAGACTCGTTAGATAATCTCTACATAGATCATAAACGATTCCCTTTATGATTAATATAAGAATCGTTTGCTGTGTTATGGAAGAATCTCTCATACGAATCAGCACGTGTAACAGTTACTCCCGTGCGAGGAATCGTCTACAATTAAAAAATGAGCTCGTCGACGATCAAAAACACTTGTCATGAGATTCCCAGTAGACTCCTAGACGATTGAAAATGCTAGCTGGGTATGTATACATATGTATGTATGTACGTCTGTGAAAAAAAATTCGATGACTCAACAGTTTTTGTAAAAGAAAATAATAATTTCCTTATGAGGCTGGTTACTGAAAAAATTGCAGTATTAACTAAATTTTTACTGATTACTGAAACAAATGCAAAAAAATTAATTTTACCAAAAAATTTTCTAAAAAATTAACTTTTTTTATTGTTTTTAAAATTAATTTTTATTTTTTTATATTTACAATAGGAACTTTTTGTTTTGAATTAAAATTGTCTTAAAAAATAAAACATATTTTTTTTTTTTGTGAAAAAAATACTTTTTCGTTAAATAAATTGACAGCAAAGCAACTTATTTATTACAATTAAAACAAGCTATTCAAAATTTTAATCGCTAAGTTTTTTGCTTCTCGAGTTATTCACAATACCAGCAAATGAGAACAGTCGTTCTACAGGAGCAGATGAAGGTAGTGGAGTGTTGTATTTGAGAAATACGTTCTTAATGGTAAAGTGGTTGTGTAAACAATTTGTTGCATCGGCCAGGTATAAAATTGCTTCCTGAAGATTATTTTCCGGGTCACCTGAAATCCAAAAAGCACGTATTTAAAATATGTATATGTGTCACTCAAAACCAGAAGCGAAATTAAGATAATATTAACAAGTTTTGACTTTTGAGATTTCATTTGACGATGTATGTATATATCAAAAATGTTGACCATCACTATATTTTGCGGTGTTTGGGGTAGAACACGAGTTTCGACATCGGGAACTTTGCCACATTTCATGTATGTTAGTTAAAAACATTAATATGAATATTTACATATATAAAAATATTATTTTTTTTTTATTATTTTTAAACCAATATTCATATTTCATATATTCACTTTAATTTTACAATTATTATGCCTTCCATGATTAAACATTTTTCTGAACGCATCGTTTTGAATGACTGTACACATGGCCAACTGGTAATGCATTGTTGATAGCATTCTTATATTTACCAATATTTTTAATACAAAAATGCCTTATTTAGCAGAGAAATTTAAACATTTTTGCAACAAAATACATTTAATTACATAGAAATATACTGATTTACTGCCTGGCCCACAATGTCGACAAGAACATTTCTTTCTTATATTTATATTGAAAACAAAAACAAATTTAAATTTTTTATTATTGTTTTCAATATAAAAATGCGAAAGAAATGTTCTTGTCGACATTGTGGGCCTGGCAGTAAATTTTTTTTTTTTTTTTGTTTTAATTTTTTAATTTTTGGATTTTTTGATAAAAAAAAGATATTACTGATTATTTCCGTAACCAGTAAATATTTACTGAATAATGGAATTTTATCAGTAACCAGTAAAATTTTACTTTACTGGTTACTGCAAAAATTTTCAGTTATCAGTAAAACTTTAATGGTTACTGCTATACGTAATGCAGTATTAATATAATGCAGTACGCCCATGTATGCTTCTAAACCAGTAAAGATATCATTAAACGGTTTGGTTGGTAGATCATTAACATTAACATCATCATTACCAAAGGTTTAAAAGGGTTTAATGACAAAAATTTAAAAATTTTGCACATGTTGTCAGAACAACGGCGATATGCAGTTTTTGTAAATAAATGTCAAATGGTTGTTGGTTTATCGGCATCGATACTTATAGGGTCTAAGATCTATAGTGTAGATGTTACAAACGGTATGACGCGCTTATATATATCATTTTACCTTCGGTGAGAGGTATTGTAAATAAAGCAACAATACCCAACCCAATGATGAATAAAAAATTACCGGGGAATTTGAATACAATAACCACATATCGATAACTTTTTTTTATCGGCAAAATTCTAAGAAATTCTTTATTATATAGTTTATGAATATTGTATGGTGAAATTTAATTGTTACATGAAAGTGGTGAAAAGGTAAGTTTTTGGGTAACATTAGCTTAGTCACAAACCTTAACAACATTGCCACTTTCTGCAAAATTAACTAACAAAATATATACTAAGCGAATGCCATAAAGGAAAATGTCAAATATGTGATGTTGATTCTGTCTTGTTTATTTTTTCATTCTTCAAAATCAAGTTTTTGTCGATTGTTGCAGTTGTTCTTCGCAATTTCATGTTTTTTACTTATCACTTTTGCAAAGTATTTGCCATTCAAAAATAACTAGAATTCAAACGATTTAATAATTACAACCTTTTAATTGCAAAAATTAAAAGTAAATAAAAGAATAATAATTCATTTGAGCTTAAAAAAGCAAAGACAAATTTGGTAAGTTATTGGGAAGGTCACACCCATATAAATTATTTCGGCTTTGTAAAGTTTTAAAAAATAATTAAATTAAAAAATTGCAATAAAAATTCTAAATTGTAATACCTATTTCAATTTAATCTTAATATTTTTTATATTTTTGTACCTATTATACTTTTAGAGATAAATAAATGAACATGGGACAAGGTTCATACTACAAATTTCAAGTTGGAGATAACAAAATAAAAAAAACAAGAAATAACATTAAGATGTCTCGAACATGTTTGTTTGTAACATCAAATTAATTTTGCCAAAGTATCGAACCTGGCAAGGAATAAATAAAACTAGTCTTCTTAAATTATTATTTAAATGACGTTAATTGTACATATGTATATGGAAAATCGTTCATGTAATTCAGTCCAAACACTGTTTTTGTAAAACTTAAATTATTAATCTGATGATGAATTTTCCAAAACCATACATAGGTATAGTAATTTAAACATTGTAGGTACAGTTAGTTGCATTTAAATAAGAATGTTTGCAAATTTGACCTGCTTAATTTCTACACCATTTCAAGCTGAAGTCCAAAAAATTCCAAGTTTATCAGACTTTTCACACATTCCGAACAAAGTATGATTCCGTAGTTGCAATTTCAATCGAATTTTTTTTTTGGCTTCTTCAAATACAATTTTCGTTTTTTTTTTTTTTTTTTTGGAGAAGTAAAATACTGGGGGCTAATCATGGAAATCGTGAAATAATACTTCTTCGATTCGAAAGCAATCTTATTTATAAATGCCTATTTTATGCACCTCGAAAAATCCTACTTTTTGGATGGAATACACAAATTGGAGAAACGTTGGACTAAGTGCAGTAGTCTATTAACAGGTGGTACTTGATGGGAGCAATGTTGCATTTAATATAACTACGAGGGAAGTTCGAAAAGTCACGGACTTATTGATCCGCCCTCGTAGCAAGCACAGAAAAATAAAAATGCGTGGTAGCTCTAAATTAAGCAAAATTTGTGATAATATGTATACAAATATCGATGTGCTGCCATTTAAAAGTAATTTAAAAAAAATATATAATATCGCTATCGAGAGTTAATTGGAATTCGTTATTTTCGATATTTTTTAACTATCGACATTATCGAAAGTATCCTTGTCAATGTTCACTACCAGTATTTTACTTAGCTTATTTAAGGTAAAGTTTAAAAGAAAGTCTATATATAAATTATAAGGAGACTTTAAAATGTAACTTTTTTTTTGGTACGAAATGGATGCATACATACATATATCAACAAAGTCTCTATCATATTCAGGGTCTTCGAAATCCCCATTTCAATCAGCACGCGGACAGACGGGCATCGTTAAATTAACTCTGCTATGTATAAGGATCAAGAATAAACATACTTAAAAAATATCTAAGATCAAGATTGTTAAAATTATAAACCGAATGGCAAATTTATATACCCAGTCCACCTGTGGCGAAGGGTATAAAAAAAATCTTATCAAAACCTAGTTAATATACTCACACTTCTTCCATTTATCTTTTAATATACGATTACATACACTTACACATACTTATTCAATGCATTATCGTTTACCATGATTTTTTATTTAGTATATGTGGAAAAAATGAACTTTGTCGGTTGGTACTGTTGTATAAAATATTTGAATATACATACATACATATGTATTTGCAAATCTAAAAAAAACTTTTCATTTTTTTCAGCTGGATATTGTACTTAGTTTGGTTTGGAACAGCACAAAGTAAAGAAGAAAATAAAAAGTTTACTAGAATTAAAATGGCCGCAAAACAATTGCGTTATGATGGACGTGTTGCTATTGTCACCGGTGCCGGTGCTGGCCTCGGTCGTGAATATGCTTTAATTTTGGCTTCTCGCGGTGCTAAAGTTGTGGTGAACGATTTGGGTGGTGCCCACAATGGCGAAGGATCTTCCACTCGGGCGGCCGATTTGGTTGTCAATGAAATTAAAGCAAAGGGAGGTGAAGCCGTAGCCAATTACAATTCTGTTGTAGATGGCGATAAAGTGGTAGAAACCGCCATTTCAACTTATGGACGTGTGGATATTATTATCAATAATGCTGGTATTTTACGTGATCGTAGTATTTTGAACATCTCTGAACAAGATTGGAATTTGGTTAATGATGTCCACTTAAAGGGCAGTTTTAAAGTTACCCAAGCTGCTTGGCCTTATATGAAGAAGCAGAACTATGGTCGTATTATCATGACTTCTTCCAACTCGGGTATTTATGGTAACTTTGGTCAAGCCAATTACTCGGCTGCAAAAATGGGTTTGGTTGGTTTGGCCAACACTGTTGCCATTGAAGGTGCAAAGAATAATATTCATTGCAATGTTATAGTACCCACTGCTGCCAGTCGTATGACCGAAGGAATTTTGCCTGATATTTTGTTTAACGAATTGAAACCGAAATTGATTGCTCCTGTTGTGGCTTATTTATGTCATGAATCTTGTGAAGATAATGGTTAGTAGGAGAATATTAAGAATTTTTTATACAATTTAAGATAATTAAATTATAAAAATTTATTTTATAGGTTCTTATATTGAAAGTGCTGCCGGTTGGGCTACCAAGGTCCATATGGTGCGTGGTAAAGGCTGTGTTCTTCGCACCTCTATTGAACAAAGCACCATAACTCCGGAATATGTCAAGAGTGTTTGGTCTAAAGTCACTGATATGAATAATGCCAAACATTTGAATGCTATTGGTGAAGCTTCTGGCAATTTACTTGAAGTTTTGGAAAATCTTAAAGAAGGCAAAATTGGGGGTATTGAGGATACCTTTAATTTTTGTTCCAAGGATTTAATTTTATACGCTTTGGGTATTGGTGCTACTGTCAAGAATTCTAGCGACATGAAATTTTTGTACGAAAATGATCCTGAATTTACTGCTATTCCCTCGTTCTTTGTTATGCCTGGTCTTATGCTCAGCATGACTTCCAATTTAGTTGCCAGTGCTTTACCTGCTGGTAAAGCTGATTTAACTAACATTTTGCATGGTGAACAATATTTGGAAATTTGCGATGACATTCCTACCAGTGGCAAGTTGAATACTAATGGCAAGGTTTTTGATGTTATGGATAAGGGATCTGGAGCTTTAGTTGTTACCAACTGTGATTCCTATGATGAGAATGGTCGTTTATTGATCAAAAATCAGAGTTCTATTTTTATTGTGGGTGCTGGTAAATTCGGTGGCAAAAAGAACCCTATAGAAGGAGTTGTTCCCACAGTACCTAATCCTACTCGCGCTCCCGATGCTTCTATTCAATATAAAACCTCTGAAGATCAAGCTGCTTTATACCGCTTGTCTGGAGACTTGAATCCTTTACACATTGACCCAAACTTTGCTGCTATTGCAGGCTTTAAAACGCCTATTTTACACGGTCTCTGCTCTTTAGGTTTCTCACTTCGTGCTATTTTGGCTAAATATGCTAACAACAATTCTGCGCTCTTCAAAGCCATTAAAGTGCGTTTTACTGCGCCCGTTTTACCCGGACAAACGTTAAAGGTTGATATGTGGAAACAAGGCCAGCGCATTCACTTTAAGACCAGCATTGTTGAAACAGGCAAAGATGTTATAACCGGAGCTTATGTTGATCTTAAGGATACTGCAGCTAAATTGTAAATATCTTGCAACTTCATAACATCCCTATGTACTTTTCATTGCATTTGGGAATAAATTTGTTAATGTACGTATTTGGTTTTAGACTGGTTAAAGATAAATATTTTTCAATTTCTTTTTTAAATTCATAATAAATATAATATTTTTTAAATGCTAGTTGTTTGTTTGTTTATTTTAGCCAAGGCTTGTGTAAGAACTACATTTTAATAAGATTTTGCTTTTACTTTGGTAAATTGTTATTGTCATAAACGATTAAGTCGTTTTTTGTAAACGAAACACAGGTTCTTTGTTACTTTAATCTATTACAATAAACGCCACAGTCGTTTACGCCAACGACCACCGTAATAAGGCTGATTGTGTCACAATCATTTTTACTGCGTTAATTTTTTGCAATTTGTAAATGTGTTATTCCTGTTCATACCAGATGTAATGATAATCCAATAACAATGCACTATTCATGCTGTGTTTCAATAACTATGCAAAAGTTGTGCATAAATTGGCATACACTTTAGTGGTATTAAACAAAATGTAGAACATTAAAATTACATCAAAATATTTACATTAAAACATTTTTTGTCTTACTTTTGCATTACCATTAAATGCAAAAGTAGGGCAAATCGCCCAGTTCCGCATCACATTATTTAGAATCAAATTTTCGAGTGTGTATCCCATTTGGAACACAAATGTCATTATGGACCCGTGAGAGAAAAATAAGGTTTTCATATAGGAGTGCTTTATGCGGAATATTTCCTACATATTAATATATATATGGAATTTGTTCGTCATACGATAATGACGACGGATGCAGCAACACACTAGCTTATGGGAATTTTTTGAACTGCGCCTGATGATGTTACACAAAGAATAACGAAATAATGGAGGAATAAAATAAATAATATTTTATACAAAAAAAGGACATCGAGCTTGACTTATTCAGCTTTATTCCGGTTGTCGTATACGACTGTGTCGTTTATGTAGTAGATTAAAGAACACAGTTTGTATTTTACTTTAATATATTACAAAAAACGACTTAGTCGAATACGACAACGACAACCAGAATAAGGCTGATTATTTATTATTTATATTAATAAAAAGGTCAAAAACAACTTCTTCTATTTAGTCGTTAAGTAATTTTAGGAAGGGGGTTTAATTGCGACCAATGGTCAATAAAATCACTGTTGTATTGTTGGTATTTTGTTTAAGCGTTGATATCGTTGCAAATAAGACTTTTTGTATGTAGGTCATTCTCATTCCCTCTGTAGTCTTGTTCGCTGATAGCTTTGGCTTTTCTAAAATTATTTAGGAGAACGTTTCCTAATGATCTGGCCTAATCAACCAGTGAAATGCATATAGGAAGCTTATCCTCCAGCAATACATTTTAGTATTTTTTTTATCAATTATTTAAAAAAAAGGGAATTAAGCACAACAAACAAAATCTTTTAATTTTGTAAGATAATTAAGATTGCAATCAATTAGGTTCGGATCAAAATTTTATCTTAATCCTGACGTAATATCTGTGGCTTGGTGCTTAATGAGCCAATATCAAAATATTCACTTTTGAGAAAATTACAGTTAAAGTTTTTACAAAAATTCTACTAATAACGAGAATAATTCCAAGTTTTACTTATCAACTTTAGCTATATCATAGTGAAATAATTTTTTTAAAAATTCAGATATAAAGAAAACAAGATTACATTGGCCCTTGTTGAGTTAATTTATGATTTTTTTTATGTTTTCTTTTTTATTGACATTGTCCGACATAAAAAAAACAATAACAAACAATACAGAATAATTTTTCAGTTGTTAAATATGTTGTTACTAGTTGTTAAATATTTTGTTACCAAGTTTATAGAATTCAAATGATATAAAAACTAAATTTAGTAATAAAATAAAGCAATAATACAATCTGCGTTTAAAAAACTAACAGTTTGTGGTAAATCCCGCCCTTCTGCCATAACTTCATCTGCCGCGATGTTGTCATAGTACAAAATTTTACAACATAAAACTGGACTAAAAATACATGTTGAAGCTAGAAGGGCAATGCTTATTTAAAAATATATAACATTTGTGATAGCTTTAGTTGTCTATTTCGAACGCCAAGCTAAAATGAATCAAAAGAAAAAGTTAATACAGCAAAAATACTAATTTTTACAAGGTGAAGGAAACAGCAATGGCAGCAATACCGCCAGAAGATGTTTTCGATTTTGAATTAATGAACAGATTTAAAAAAATAGGCCAAATTAGTCCAAACCAATTTGGTATTTATGCCAGTGCAACAGCAACATTTTATAACGAAAAATATGGATGGAGACACCTGCCTTCAACAGTTCATAAGGTCTTATATCATGGTGAAAAAATCAAATAGAGATTTGTCAGAAGAACTCAAGAGAAACGAAACAAGGACTACAGATCTTCCATGAGCACCATACAAGAAAAATGCAGATGCAATACCAATGAAGACCTTTTTAATATTTTGCTTTGTACTTCAGATACATATGTCGACTTCAACCCCAATCGAATTAGACAAGGAAGCAAAACAACTTCTTGAAGATGAAAACCAAGAACATTTCGACGATATTTTTACTTTGAAAAAAAAAATATAATTAATGGGTTGTAATTATTATAAGTTGTATTATTACTATTATTAATATAATTTCTAATTACTACGAGTACCTATTATCATTATTTATTAAATTTTATAGGAAAATTAAATACTTCTAATACATACTAAGCTTTTCTAAGAAAATTAAACATTTTATGTAAATTTTTTTAATTATTCGACAAAAAGATGTTATACAATATAATAAATACCCAATTTTTTGTTATAAATTTCATATACAAACTCCAAAGAAAAACTTTCTTACTCAAATTAAGGCTTATTCTTAAGAAAATAACCATCAATTTTCTAGACATCACAACTTTTCCCACTAATTCCGACGTAACCTAATATATAAACGGATATGCCAAAATAAGAGCAAAAAAGTCACCTATCAAACAAAAAACCCGCACCTAAAAAATTCCGCCTATGTCAAAAGTAAACCTTTGATCGCTATTTTTAAATTTGTCACACTGTGTGTCGTCTTATTAAAAAGCACAATCAAATGTGTAAATTAAAATAATAAAAGTAATACTTTTATAGATCCCCAAAATCATTGGAAGCGTTTATAATTACACGACAAAAGAGAAGACGAAACCAATAAACACCTTAACCGTTCGCGTTTTCGCTTTTTTCGCAACACAATCACATAATAATTTTTTTTTTATAGATAAAAAAATATGCTACCACGAAAACGTTGTCACTTTAACAAAAAATAAAGCAACAATCATTAGTCGTTAATATGTATAATAATAAACAAAATTATTTGCATCTTAGCTGTTATTGTTATTTTAACTTCTGTTTTTTAACTATAGACTGTAATTGTTAGTATGTATATCAGTCAAAACTTAAGCAGACGATTTAAGTCGTAATAGCCAACACACGATTTTAAGCTTTTTGTTTTGTAAATGTGTTTTTTTGTATTTTCTCTCTCTTTTGTCTAAAGACGAAAATCAATTATTACATATAAAATGAAAAGCCTTTTGAAATTAAAAAGTATAGTTGGGCAAGTCAGACCTTATAATACCCTACCCCACAGTATTTACAGATTTTAGTGACGGGGTTTATAAGACACTTATGGAGCAACCATCACAAAATGTTGACATGACATAGCAGCATTAGGCCGAGGCCACGCAAACAGCGGCTAAGCGGCGAGCGTCTGAGCGGTGAGAGTCTAAAAATTAAAACATATGAAATACTACTGAAGTGGCCACGCAATGAGCGGTATTTCTGAGCGGCTAACCGGCATTTCTGAGCGGCTAAGTGATGCCCCACAGGATTAAAACATGTTCTAATTTTTAGTTGTTTTCTGAGGGGCAAAGAATAAACATGGCAAACGTGAATGTGGAGCTTATAATTTCATCTGTACAAAATAACGATATTACCGAGAAATTATGGAGTGAAGTTTGTAGTTGCACAGGTGAGATTTTATATTACTTAATTTATATGTATACATACGTACATATTTATTTAGGTTCTAATATAATTCATGTATACATCATTATTATTTATTAAAATTATGTTATTTTTTATTTCTAGGAGAGATAGCGAAAGCAAAGGGGAATAATTTAAAGGACACATTCCGAAATATTTTACAAAAAAATCCACCAGTAACATATGGCTCTAGAGCTCATACAAACAAAATAAATGTGAATGTGTGTCTTATAAATGTGAATACGATTTTCGCGTAATAACATTAAGCAAACCTCTCTTGACAATTGCATTTTTATAACTAACCGCTGAGAAATGACGCTCAGTAATAAGCCACTTGCCGCTCAAACTCGCCGTTCTGGCGCTCACCGCTCAGACGCATAGCCGCTCATTGCGTGGCCTCGGCCTTATAAAGGTTATTGTTGCCAAAAATTTTATCATTACCTACATTTATAAAGAACTTATTGGGCTATGGTTAGTAAAGAACCGATTCTATGAAACATAATTTAAATACCAACATAATTATGGGCATAAAGACAATTCCAGGCAGAATTTTAAATATAGGCAGGCTAGGGAAATTGTCGACTAATGCTCATAATTTTCAGTGGGCTCGTGACACTATCTTCGAAATTGCGACCTGTACTTTTCGCACACAGTTTACATGGGCAAAAGCCAGCAAGGCAGACCGGATCGACAAAGGATCAAGGTAAGATCGCTTTAAAAAAATAAAGTTAAACGCGTGAGTATTTTTTAATCTGAATCACGCATTTTCAATTCGCACAATAACGCACGCTCACTAACGAAATATTTTTTTTTTTTTATAGTTTATAAATATTTGTATCTTAAAATTTAGACAAATTTCTTATAAATACTCTTTTATTTTGTTCGTGTCACGTGCACACCTCCAATTAAAAAGTTATTTAGACTAAAATAAACATTTCAATGTGATACACACATCAGCACAAACCCATAATATCCTCTTCTTCTGTGGTGTAGGGTATAAAAATATTTTGTAAAAAATTTGTTTAAAAGTAATATTTTTATTTAAAAATTACACAAATAATTCTTTTTAATATGAAACTTGTTTTAATAAAGATCGCAGATTTATTTAAGTTTTTTTAATTGTATGAACTTTAAAATTTATTTTACAATAACAATGTTTTTTGATTATGTGTTAACCTTAACTTTTTTTTGTCAAAATTACCTTTTTATGTCTATTTCTTATTTAACAGTTTATATATACAAAACACGCGTATCGGTATTTCTAGTCGATTTAACTATGACGAATAAATTAAAATACGCGTAAAAATTTTCAGTAAATGGTACCTTAATTAGTCCCAACTTTACCAAAGCAAGGTTAAAACATTTAAATAAGCGCAAATTTTTAAAATCTTTTAAACAAAATTAGTCTAATTGATATGTTAATTCTAAATATAAAAAACTACTTAAATCTTGAAACTTGCAAAAATAAAAAGTAAAAATATGATAAAATAGAAACTTAAATATAAAATAATCGTAGAAAAGAAACAAATGTGTTAAAATTTAAAAACCTATTTTGATAACACCTAAAACCGAAAACATCAATAACTACACAAAAAATTAAAATATATGACTAAAAGAAAGTCGCAAAAACCCTTAATCGAAAAAATCACTCGAAAATTTCGCAATTACTTAAATTTCAATGAACATCAAAACTTTCAATCGAAAAATTACTACTGTATCTATAAAGGGGTTGTCCACGACTCTTTATTGTGAAACTTTCAAAATGAATCGCTTATAATTTTGTAACTAAGAAAGTCTTAAATGTTTGACGTCAACGTACGATATTTATGCCAGTAAAAGAAGTAAAAGAAGATTTCGAGAGTAGAAGTGGTGCGGAAGTATTTTTTTTTTTGTCATCAAATTTTATAATAATTTTAGTGAGATTTCTGAAACTAAGATGTATAGATTTCTGAAATTGGTTTTCATATGCGAGTTTATTATAATAAACTCAAAAAATTCAATGAAAACGAGTGATTAAAAAGTGGGCGAATAATCGCCAAATTTTAAAACTCACAATAATTATGAATTACGGATGATTTGTATACTCAAGCTAAAATCATTAACGGCAACAATGATAAAACAAAAATAATCACAATAATTAATATTTTTCAAATTAGAAAGTACAGACTGTCACGCCCGACCATGTGATACCCTACACCACATTATTTAAGAACAAATTTTCGAGAGTGTACCCTATTTGGGACCCACGAGCAATCATGGACACGCCAGAGCTAAATGATATTATGAGGATAAGGCAAAAAACAAAGAACTTTTACATGAAAGTTCTTTGTTTTTTGCCTTTAAGTGTTGGAGGGTGTTCATTTTTGATATATGGTTTATTTTTGATCTACCAGTAGCTCGTTTTTGTATTTCTCGCATTGCAAAATTTCCCACATTAAGTGTGAAACAAAAAATTGATACAGAAACACTTTTTCTCACATCCTTCCAATAAATGCTGGAAAATTATTTAAATGACAGATAATTCTCCCAAAGTTAATATACAGAAACACTTATGTGAGAAAACCCATTTTTTGTTTCATATTGCACTGTTTTTGTTATAATTCACTTGTTTCATGCGGGAAATTTTACGATGCGAGAAATACAGAAACGGGCGACAGGACAACATTTTGTCATTAAATAGTAGCTGTGGCAAAAGTTATTGTCGCCAATTTGTTTGTTGATACCAACACTTATAAAGAAGTTATGGTACTAAAAGCTCTTTTCGAGAGTAGTATTTTTATGGAAGCTAGTCAAATATGGATTGATTAAAATAAAATTTGGTAATATGATTTAGATTGTAATAAAATTATAAATACCAATTTAATATGATGTTTTATGGGCTTGTATGGAAATGTGAAATAATGGACAGATTCTCTTATTAGGCTTGTGCCAATTAGAACCAATGTACCAAATTATCTCCAAAATTGCGATCTGTACTTTGCGTTCAAGGTTTACATGGACATATATTACGGTATATCCTCTCAACTACTGTGGTGTGGGTATGAAAACATAGACCACTAATGTCAATAAGTTATATCTGTTTAACACTATGCGACATATCGCTCAGAAATATTTCATGAAACAGAAGATTCGTTACGAAGTACGTGGAGACTATGTTTTTACCTACACTTTTTTATTACTGGGAGAGAAGGAAATAAAATCCACATTCCCGAGATTCCCGCCCAACGTTTGATATTTATTTACTTAATTCTAACATTTCTTATTGGCTAGTATGCTTAAAATAATTAAATCTCAAGTATCTAGTATATAACAATTTAAGATTAAAGTTATTTTAAGACACTAACGAGGTTATTTATGATCAGAGAAATCCATCAATAATAAAAATTTCAGAGCTCATTCTGCGGATTGGATCAAAATTTGCAATATTAGACTGAATGTACTGATATTAGGGGAATAAAATTTTTTGAAGGGCGAATAGGGACTGAAAACTCAACGTTAGAAGTAGAAATTCTGAAACAATTTCACCGTTTAAAAAATTCCGCATTAGGAGAAATTCAATTTTCCGTATTTATTTAGTTTTATTCCCCCCTTTCAGCAGTGGTGAATAAAGGTGTACTAAGTTTGTCATTCCTTTGAATCTTGTTTACTCTTTTCGTTGACGAGCACAAAACTCACTCATTTAACTAACATTTAAAACAAAAGCAAACTTTAAACGAGTGAGTTTTGCGCTCGTTATAGCAGACAGTTTATATTCATCTAAGACCCCATAAAGTATGTATATACGTAAGTATTTTCTTGGTCCTTCAGTTATTCGAATTCAATTAAGTCACGTTCGCTGTTAATAGTATGCTATCTTCCGAACGACACAGCAGAAAATAACAATTTGAGTGTTAAATTGTTTCTAGTTCTTCTGAACAGTTTGGGATTGAAATCCAGCAGAATCGGTTTAGTTGAAAAAAATAGGTATATACCCAACTGTGGAATAGCCCAATTGTTTTTTTTTTTTTTTTTATTTATTTATTTCCGGTCCAGATCGGTCCATAATTTACCTTAAGCCCCATATAAAGACCAGTTTTGGAAATTAGCTAAATAAGCCCTAAAATGCAACAAATATTGACATTGTGAGAAATTTGGTTTAATTAACAACTAAAGACACGCGTCCAACATAGATTTACTCAAAATCATACCACTTATTTTCGTGAAGATCGAGTCATAATTTATCATACACCCCAAATAAAACCCACTCTCGGAAAACACTTTACTACGTCTTAAACTGTTAAACGTAGCCTATTACAGTTTTCTCAGACTAGAAATAAAATTTCGTGAAGACAGCTCTATAGTTTACCAAAGGCACTTTATAAAGCCCATTCTCGAAAATCAGCTAAATAAGCCTCAAACCGCAACAAATATTGAAATTGTGGTGAAATTATGTTCGATAACACAACTAAAATTTCTCCAAATTTCATATTTAAATTTGAATTCAATAGTCAATCGTTTAGATAATAGGAAAATTGTTACAGGGTTACGTCGCGTAGTCTGAAACAGGTATTAGCAAAATTGTGGAAATTATAATATAAAATTTTAAATAAAACAAACGATACGTAGAAATAAAAAATTGTTTATTTTCCAATAACTCGCCAATTTTGAAAAAAAGTTACAATAAATTACTGAAATAAATATAAATAATTAAAAAAAATGATTTAAAATAAAGTAAAGGTAAAAAGTTGCTTACAATTTGTAATATTAAGAAAATCGCTTCGAAAATTCTGTTTAAATAAAGTTCCATATATTTTACAACTATTTCCTTGGATTAACACAGACTGCTGACTAAATTGTTCTCAAAAACTTTTTTATCGATTTCCTGAGTTGGGTTATATCTGGGTGTAAATATATACATATAATTCACCAAGAGTTTGTTGGTTGAAAAAAATTATTCAATACTCTTATTTAATAGAAAATTTCAATATTGGCACTACTTTTATTTTAGATTTTTTTCTTTCGTTTTTATGTATTTTTTATTTGTTATTTGCTTTCTTAATAGAATTATTTCATTCATTAATTATGTGTAATTTTATTTAGCTTTTTCACTTTTTTTTAATTCTTGTTGTTTTTTTTATATAAAAATAAACTCAAAAAACTAAATTTGCATAAAAACAATTTTGTTGCTTTTGTTTAACAACAAACTAGGTTAATTTATGCCATATAGTTGGCTCATCGTTAGTTTTTTTTAACATAAAAAAAAAAAAACAAATAGAAAGATTGTTGTACAAAGATACACAGAAAAATATTTCCAAACATTTTTTTTAATAATAAGTAAAAAATAAAAACTTGTTTCATTATGTTCTAATTATAGCTTTCTTTGTTGTATTTTTAAATAAAATATAAATTTCATATTTTATAAGCTGTTCCGTTTATGGTCAAACTATTTGTAACAACATATTTCCGGTTCAATAAAACTTATTTGGCAAAAAAAACAGAAACAAGTAAATAAAAATTTAAAAAAAAATCAAGATAAAAAACTTTCGCAAAGTAATTGCAATTATTTTCTTAAAAACTCTTTAATACTGTAAGTAATTTCAAATTAAAGATAAAGTAAGAAATGGTATAAACAATAAGCGAAAATTTCACGAAATACTGGATTTTAAACTCCTGTGATAGAAAATATCGCACTTATTCAACAATACTGTATTAACTCATAATTTAAAAATTGTCAGTAGAAACAAACCCATTTTTAATTTAACATTAAAGACATATGAAAAACAATTTTTTTAACCAACCGCTTCATCACCAAAAAGTAGACAAAATAGAACGATAGTTTTACAGCGGCTGGATATGAATATTACGTGTCGATTTTACCCAAAAAGTGAAAAAATAAAACTTTTGAGTTAATACACTATTGTTAAGTTGACACTGCGATATGTAAATATTTTATTTTGTAAATAAATATATTTTCCCAAGTATATCAAATTGGATATTCTACTCTAAGGACATTTTTGGATAATTTTTATTAAAAGTGGATTCAGATTTCGTTGATTTTTGTTAGAACCATCATATTTTTGTATACTATCAAAGGTTTAATTTAAGCTCAACAATAATGCTTTATTAACAGTTTGTTTTATTAAGAGCCTTGCATTTTCAACGTCAAACAGCTGATTTGCGGCCCTCTTGACATTTTCAGCACGACAAGCCGATCGACAATGCAAGCGATCGATAACGAAATAGTTTTCATACAAGTTTGCGCCTCACCATGAAATATTATGCGACCAAAAATGTCAAAATCAGTTACTTGTGTTGTGGTTGTCGACTGGAGGATTTTTTGCAATATTAAACGAAATTGTTTTATTAATATTACTTGAAACACCAACATTAAATATTTTTTTTTTTTTTTTTTTTTTTTTTTGATAATTTTAAACTGTTGTCACATCAATTCGACGACTACAACATTTCGACGTTAATTTGTATTTATAAGAATGTGTCGAAGTCGAAATAGACTGAAAATCTGACAAAACAAAAATACCAGCTCTAATTATTTTTGTTCTTCATCATTATAGCTAATTTTTGAACGCTTTTATGCTATTATCCGACATTTCTTTAACCAATTCTGCGATTTCAAATAAATTAAAGAATTTGTTTCCGATTTTGCATTTTTTCTCAAATTTTTAACATATTTGCCATATAAGCGATTTTTTACTAAAAGTTTTCCGATTCTTTACAGCTTTTACGATTATTAATTTATATGAAACTTTGCTATGATGTTGCCGTTAGAAAGGTTTTGCAAATGTCCGCTAATTAAGCAATTTTTACCGAATTTTTGCCATTCCTTACAGTTTAGAGACCGACTATTAATCAATTTTATGGCTTGTTTAATATATTAAAAAATGTCGTGAATTTTCGCTATTTAAGCAAACTTTTTGGAATTTTTTGCATTTTCGCGTTGCTTTCTTTCACTTTGCGGCAATCGTCGCAAATTATATTTTCGCTATTTTAGCAAAATTTTTCGAATTTTTGCTAGTTTCGCCTTTGATTTACTAATAAAATTTATGCCCATAACTTCTTTTAAATTTGCAATTTTTATATAAAACGTATTTAATAAATATTTTCTATTTAAAATTACTTTAACTTTCAGTTAAGTCGTCGCAAAATTTCCTGTTGACTAAAACAGAGACAATTACACTTGACGTCGACTTAAAAGCGCCTTAAAAAATATCAAGTGACTGTCATCAATAGTAATAGATTATTACGTTTTCTCAAGGAAATTTACTTCAGGTGGCGGCGAAGAGACAGCCGGTAATTTTTTTTTTTTTGGTCAGGCCACAATTGTCAATAGTTTTTTACATGTGCTTTTTAAAATTGTGTTTTTAAATTAAATTTTAGTTGGCAACTTATTAACGAAAAGGTTAAAAAATAAAGAGACGATTAATTAAACTATGTGTAAAAATTAAGTACAGATCGTTTTTTGGTCACAAAAACAAATTTTTACCATTATCACTATGTATATCTTAAAGGTGTTTTTATGTTTTTGTGCTGTTTTAATATTCAAAAGCATAAATTGAATACAGAAAAGAAACGGTTTAAATTAATTTCAATGCAACGTTCACTTCAACCGAATTCGCAATTTAGTGCTCACAAATATTGCACAAGTTTATGTTATAAAAACTGATATTTTCTTAATTTTTTAACTAAAATTTTTTGTTCATTTTAGGCTAGGCCTGCCAGATACATTCTTTATTCAATCCCAAATTTAAAATAAAAATTTCTTAAAATATCTAAAAAAAAAATAAGAAGCCACTTAATAAATTATTTCTAAATAAATTAATGTTTTAATATTATTTATCAGTTGAGATTATTTTTATCTTATAAATTTGTATTTTAAACTCATATTAGCATAGATAATCACACTTAAGCAATAGTGTATTTTAACCAATTTTACAATTTGGTAATTATCTTTCAAATTCTGACCAAAAATATACGTTATTAAGGAAAATGGATCATTCAGTTAATCCAAAATATTATAAATATATGTATTTTAAATTTCTTGTATGAATGCTGGTTTAAATATAATTAAAGCATCATGTTCATATTGTAAAACATACTTTTAGCATTAATGGTTTCAGCCTGAAAATCCATGTTGAATTATTTAAATCGTTTATGAACTTTTGAAGCTGTGAACATTTCAAATGTGGAGAATTAACATTATTATAACGACCCCAGAAGCATATTCATTTTACGCGTGAAATATCCATATTTGTGGACATATATACGTTTAAAAGTAATTTTACATCTTAGAATGTTAACAGGTCAACCTAAACAAAAGAGGTACATAAACGTTTTTTATATGGTCTAATTAGTAGGTCTGCGCAAAACGCCTGCTGATTTTTTTGCAAAGTTGTTTTTTTCGTGCAATGGTTTTTGACATCATTATCACGATTTACACAAACAAAATTAGTGTTGTTTTTCCTATCGATGCATTGTTGTATTTTGAGCGACCTACTCATTCGACCATGGTTTTTAAGATACAAAAAATTCTGCTGCAAATACATTTTGAATAAAAAACTGATGTGGCGATCAGCAAAATCAGATTTTTCAGCCGACAGATATTGAATTTGCGTTATAATTTGTTTAATATAAATTGTATTAAAGGAGTTTTTTACATAATAAATGTTAGCCTTTTTTTAGATTAGCTTGTAAAATAAACAAAACTTTAAATAATTTACACAAAAAGAAAAAAAAATTTTTCTTTTACATCCTCAAAATAAGCCCGAAATAAATTTTTTTTTATCTAATTTGAGATTAGAACAAATCTGGTAGCCCTACTTAAGTCAACTGTTTTATGCAAGGCGAATTCATTTATATATTAATTCGCCCTGTTTTTGACATTCCGTGACCGAAAAACAAAAACATAATACCCTGTTATTTTTTGTGTTGTTGACTTGTTGTAGTCTCGCCGCCACCTGAAGTAAATTCGCCTTGATAATAGTCTTGTAACATTTCAAAAATTGTTACGATTTCTTGACTGACATTTTTTATGAACTTTTCAATAAAAAAAAATAATGTAAAAAATACCCAATTTTTACGCTTTCTCAATAAATGTGGCTTTATAGCCCTCTTAGGGAAGGGAGACAGCGGATATGTATGTTAGAAAAGTGTTGGGGATCGTAGGCGTCCAGGGGCATCGTAGGCGTTGCAGAGGCCAAATTTAACAATTTCATTAAATGGACATATTTGTATGGGAGCCCTCCTCAGGGGTGGTGATAATGGGAATGTTTGTTTGAGAAAATGTTAAGGAGGGAGAACTCCTTGGCAGTTATGGGACGTTTACTTCAATATTTTTCTAGTCTGTTTTAAAAATTATGTATGGGAGACCCCTTAACGAATGGTGACAGCGGGGAGGTATAATAGAAACAAATCTTGGGGATAAAATAAATATATAAATTCGTCATATATTTTATCCGTCTAGGGTCACCCTTGGAGCTGTAGGGGCCAATTTTTTTAAATTTAATAATATTTTAAACTTTGAATGGCATAATTTTACCGCTCTAGGAGTGATTCTGTGCCAGTTATTGAGTTTGAACATCCACTTCCACACGTCCTTGCCAAAAAAATACCAATAAAATTGGCAGGTTGTTAAAATATTTCAGGTAAAAAAAGTCCAGTCTGAAAGCACGCAAACTTATAAGCTGCGAGACTTCATAGGTGAAAATGTATATACCTGCTATTAAGGTTCCTGATGTTAAGGTTCCTCTGGAGATCATGTGGTGCCTAAGGGTTTAAACCTAAATCGCGAGGAAAAATCTCAAAATTGTCGGGTGCTGATAAACAATGTCTTGTAAAATGTTTGCACATTTGTAGACAAATTGTATACTTAAAGTGCTACAGGGTATATGACCATTATGGGAGGAAAACAGGATTATTTTGACATGTCTTACATTTTGGAATGCAAACGGCATTCGCCAACATAAAAAAGAATTAGAAAACTTTCTTAAAAGTAAACAAACTGATGTAATGATGGTTTCTGAAACTCATTTGACCTCAAGAAATACGTTTAAAATCAATGGTTATATATTCTATGATATCAAGGACTCTCGAGATAGAGGTTGTGGAGGTTCTGCTATTTTAATAAAAGCCCGAATCAAACACTACTTAATGTATGATAATCGAGAAGATTATCTGCAAGAAACGAACATTTATGTTGAAGAGCTAAATCGAAACTTAGTACTTTAATCTCCACCTAGATTTTCAATATCAGAAAGCCAATATTATAAATATTATAAATCATAAGGACCATGTTTCCTAGCCGCTGGCGATTACAAAGCTAAACATACCTTCTGGTCACGGCTTATAACACCAAAGGGTCGTGTTTTGTACAATACAATCTCTAAAATTTATATGTGGTCGCGAGCGGACAAACAACTTATTGGCCTACTGATCAGCAAAAAATTCTAGATGTCTTCGATTTTGGCGTGGTTAAAAACATCCCAGCAGAAACGATTCATGTAGAAGCTTCCTTAGAACTATCTTCCGATCACACAGCTACAATTGTTACTTTTATGAACCCAAATAGAATTGTATCTACGTCTGGTTACTTAGCGACGTCACACAAATAAATTAGTTAAAATATAAAAAATATCTTAGTGCCCATTGCACAGAAAATATTCCGCTTAGTACACCGGAGAACGTGGATCTCGCTATTGTTAATTTTCACAGTTATCTCAAACTAGCTGTTCAACATTCCAGCATAACCCTCAAAAAAACCAAAAACAATAACATATATTCTACAGATGTCGAGCGCCTCTTGACTGAAAAATGGAGAGTTCGAAGAGAGTGGCAATTGCGCAGATCCCCCCAACTTAAGACTTTATTAAATAAAATAAAGGCTAAGAAAGTTACTGCAGTCTCAATAGACCAGTTATATCTAAGCCACCATTAAGAAACTTGAATGGAAGTTGGGCAAGAAATGATATTGAAAAAGGAAATCTGTTTGTTAATCATCTGAAAAATGTATTTACCCTTAATATATCTCACGATATAGCAGTCGAGTTACCGCCTGTAAATGTAAGAGCAGCTATTCCCCTAAGATTCGAGTTTAGAAAAATCGAAAAGGCTATTTGTAATTTAAACACCAAGAAGGCACCCGGTATTGATAAGATCAGTAATAATATGCTTTTGGAGCTACCAAGTATAGCAAAGAAAATTATTCTTATTATTTTTAATGCTATTTTACGCCTTCAATACTACCCTCAAGAATGGAAGGTTTCCTTAGTAACCATGATACCAAAGCCAGGAAAGGTTCACACAAAAGTTGAGTCATACAGGCCTATTAGCTTATTATCTAATATCTCAAAGCTATTTGAGAAACTTCTAGTGTCAAAATTAACGCCGATTTTAAATGAAAATAGATGTATTCCAAACCATCAATTCGGTTTAAGAAGAAAGCACAGCACAATTGAATAAACTCATCGAAAAGTAAATGTCATAAGAAAAGCCTTTGAAGAAGAAAAATATTGCTCAGTACTCTTCATCGATGTGTCTCAAGCTTTTGATAAAGTCTGGCATGAAGGATTATTGCCGAAATTGCAGCAAAACTTATTAGCAATCATACACAGAAAAAAGTGTTTTATCAATAAAAAAATGGTTTAAAAAGTATTTTAATTTAATTAATGTGATAATTGAATCAATAATTTTTTTAGCTGAAAAAATTTAAAAATTTAATTTTAATTTAATTAACATTTTAGTTGTTTTGAAATAAATTTTCAATTAAAATTTTAATTAAATAACAAAAAATCTTAATTGACTTTTTTCGTTTAAAATAAAATAATTTAAACATGTAGAATTGTTGTTGGGAATTGTCAATATTTATTTAAATAAATTAACACATTGTTTAAAATTTGAATGTTTTTTGATCACTTTTTTAATTAGAATTAAAAATATCATTTATTGAAAATATTTTTTTAAAATTTTAAAATTTTTAATAATCAATATAATCATTTTGGTAATAGGTGCAAAATCAACAACTTGTTTGCTTGATATTATGAATTTAGAACAAATTTGGTGTTAGGAGAAATTTAATCATTTTTTCTGTGTACACAAGCTGTTAGAAAGTTACTTAGTCGGTCGTCAATTTATTATTGAAGAAGGCGATTTTTTAAGTTCTCAACAGCCAATTAACGCTGGAGTCCCACAAGGCAGCATCCTGGGCCCTCTATTATACTTAATTTATACTTCGGACATGCCAACAAACAACTACACCCATACCTCAACATTTGCGGACGATACAGCTTTTCTAAGCGCGCACGCAAACTGTCAAGAAGCATGTCGTTACTTACAGGATCATATATTTGAACTGGAAAGGTGGTTAAAACTGGAGGATAAAGATCAATGAGCAAAAATGCGTTCATATAGCATTCACATTGCGCCGGGAAACATGCCCCCTATTAAAATCAATAATCAAATAATTCCCCAACACTCGCGTGTAAAATACCTCAGTATACATCTAGATCGGCGTTTAACGTGGAAATGGCATATAGAAGCAAAATTAACTCAAATGAAACTAAAAGCAATTTAAATTAATTGGCTTATTGGAAGAAATTCTGTTCTTAGTCTCGATTGCAAACTTCTTCTTTACAACTCTATCTAAATCTGGTGCTACAGTATTCAGTTATGGGGCACTGCCTCGGCCTCTTATATCGAAAAAATTCAAAGGCGCCAAAATATACTTCTTCGAATAATCACAGCCGCTCCCTGGTACATCAAAAACTCAAATATCCACAAGGATCTCAATGTACCATTAGTAAAAACTATGAAAACGAAATATGCAGTAAAATATTTAAAAAGGCTGGAACTGCACCCAAATCTATTAGCTCGAAATATTTTAAATTATGGCGGCCACACTCGCTTAAGGAAAAGAGACACTGCAGCACTCACCCAATCAGATGAGCGATAAACACCTACATATGTGAACAGAAACCGTGATGACGAATTCTTTTTTGTCTGGCACTGGCAGGACATAAATCAAATATTAGGATAAGATTTGATTAATTATTGTTAGTTCATATTTAATGTATGAATTTTCAATAAATAAATACTGAAAAAAACATTTTTCTTACATTTTACTATGGAGAACTTTCCTTTTATTCATTTTAATTACGTTGATAGACTATAGGATAATCAAATATCTTTGAATATCATTTTTAGCATTGAATAATCATAAAATAAATAACAATTATCTTTCACTTAAAATTCCTGTTTACGTTTTTGTGTAAATAATACTTAATATTTAACGCCTTAGACTTTATCATTAGTCTTGTCTTTACTTATTAGGTAATTTATATACGATACAAGAAAATGATTTTAATAGACATTAATACAAGTACTATGAAAAGAATATCTTAAAATCAACGGTAATAAAACAAACTCGTATTTGATTAAAGTGGTTTTTGTAGTAATACGTGTAGTTAGTATGCAGCAACCAGCTGTAAAAACTAACAACCAGCCGGTCATAGTTCTTTGCTTTTGTTTAAGAATAAATAACACTTTTTTGTGAATGAATTAAAAACAAAAAATTAAAATCGTACCTCTAAATCTTAACAAAAGCGTTAACGCATTGATCTCCAACACATTTATTCTAAGCAATAAAAAATTACACCCCTCATGTACTGCTTGAAAAAATCATTCATTCATACACCTCCAATTCTAAATATTTTATTAATTTGAGAACAAAAAAATGTTGATCGATCGCAGAACTTAAATGAATTAAGTCTTTAAATTTTAAAAATTTATTAAGAGAAGAAAAAGTGCTGTATTGGACTGTGCAAAATCTTTAATTATTTTTACTTTAATATGATAAAATCCAATACTCTTTATGACAAAAATTTTATGTTATAATACATTATAGCCTGTCGTTATCTCTACGAACTAAAGAAGGCTCAAATATTTCTTTATTTTTAACCTTCGACAGAAATCAAACCAAACATAAGGAATTTGGCACGATACGATACAAGTAGCAAAATTAGAAATTATGTTCAGAAAATTTAATAAACCAAATCGATTTTTTATTTCATAAAACACTATTAAACTGTCCTCCCAAAAAAGGAGTTTTGGCTCAAGAGCTAAGCATGATAACGCTCCATTTCGATCTAATACGAATATTACACCAAAAAATTTAATAAAATCTTCGTGCAATATGTATTTTTAGACAGTATTGCCAGAATCCAAATCCAAAACGCATCAAAACTATCCACAATTTTATAAATTACAAGAAGCAAATTTTGTGTTTGATAAAACAACGCTTTCTGTTTTCCTTTGAACAGTTTTCGCAAAATTTCGGGTCTAGTACCGTTGTCACCGTTGATAAAGATTGAAAGTCCAATGTCATGTAACTAAGAAAAAAATATTCTAGCAGTCGAAAATGTATTTATTACTAATGTCAGTTTTTTTTAATTTTAACAGCTCAAAATTAAAGTTTTTAGATAAGAAAATAAAGGCTTACCAAAACAGTATTTTATCTCGAAAAATTTTGAACAAACGCTTTCAACATCCAAATTGTCAAAACATAAAAAGGATATACATATAAATTTACAGAGTGAAATATCTTTTAAATGAAATCGTTTGATTGACTAATTTTCTTGTATATGAAACAATGTTTAGGCGAAATTACACAAAAATATTATGATCCAAAAACAGTCCAAGAAAAAAATTTTTTGTCCCATTTTTGGATAACTACACTGAAATCGGCAACGTAGATTTTTGACAACTATAGGCACAAGCTATGTTTAATATAGAGAGAGAAATCGGCTTTAAGAACATTAACCATCTTAGGACGAGATAGGTTTTTAAAATATCAACACCCACCAATAAATTTACATAATGCTCAATAGGTATTATGTCAAAATAATGTTAAAACCTTTCTTGGAAATATCTCAGTTCATATTTTTTATTTTTTTATTTCGTTTGAGTGTAAGCCTAAAGTGCTCCTTAGAATAAATTAGTCATAAAGTAATATTATTTACACTTTTTATTTAAGTTGTTATTCCTTTAAAATTTAGACAAAAAGAAAAATTGTGTAAGTTTTTAGCAATGAGAAAAGTCAGATAAATTGGGAATATATTTCTTTAAGTTATTTAATTAAATACAGAACATTTTATAAAAAAAAGAACCATTAAAGGTTTTTGACAAGAAAATAATTCTTATAGAACAAAGCTCTAAAAAACAGTACTGTTCTGTATAATACATAACGGATGGTCACCGTATATATAGTTAATATATGTACATATATCGTTAGCAATGTAATGACAATTTTGACATTTTACCTGCTAACATACCAGTAGAACTTTAAAAATTGTTCAAATAAATAGAACTATGACTAGAAATCAAATAACATTATTAAAAATTATCTATAATGTACCAAAAACAAAAAGTTCGTTCAAGTGAAAACATCGCAGCCGTGCGTAGCATTGCACAGAAATAATTCTCTCCATTTTTTTTTTAAATTAAATCATTAATCAAAAATAAAATCAGTTTTAATTAAAAATTTAACCAATTAAACGTTTACTTATTTATATCAACAACGTTACTGTAGAAAATGTTGTTAATATCAAAAAATATTTAATTGATACTATTAATTAAATTAAATTAATTTTTATTTAATATTAAAAGTATTTTAACTGAAATCAAATTTTGTTTGTAAAGATCCGAATTTGTCAATACCTCGACGTTCTCGACCACAACAGTGGAGATATCCACAACCATTACTTGGGCTTTTATTGGTGAAATGGATATCACCGGCATGTGGTTTCAACAGAATAGTGCAACATGTTACACATCCACCGAAACATTAAATTCATTGTTAGCCCAAAAATCCTGCATATTATAATTTTTGTGTAGACATGTAAAAAATCGACGGGTATTATGCAAAAAAAGCTAAAGTTCACATTAGAGAACCAATACATTAAGGCCCGTTTTCACGACTCACCGATAGTTAAAGATAGGATTTTGTCGACCGTATAAAAAGTATTCCATTAATACAATTTTACAGCCTGGCCCCCGATGTCGACCGCTATCGTTCGCTTGCATTTTCAACGACAAACAGCTGATTTGCGGCTCAGTAACAATTTTCAGCAAGACAAGTCGATCGACTATGCAAGCGACCGATAACGTAACAGTTTTCAAACAAATTTGCGGCCCACCAAAAAATATTTATTATGCGACCACAAATGTCATAATCAGTCACTTATGTTGTAGTTGTCGACATAGGCATTTTGTTAAAATATTTAACAAAATTTTCTTTACACACAAACTCTAAATATTTTTTTACTATTACATTTTTTTTAAAACATCCCACCACTTATAAAATTATATAGGTTTTTAAAATATTTTTATAAAATCATATTCTAAATTTTTTTGGTTACTGCTTTGTTTGTTTTTTGTTTACTCCTTTGTTTTCTATTCTGATTTGGTTGTAGCCAGAGTTCTATTTTTTGGCTTAATTTATATGTCTTGTCGATTTTTAATTCTAAACTAGCGGTTTATTTATAGAATTGTTGATGTGGCAATGCAGTCATTTGATAGTAAATAAATGAATTACGTTAGACACGTAAAACCTGTCGACCGACAAGTAGATAGTTAGTGGGCCGCTTGAGAGAACGATAATGAGTGACTTGTTTTCGCTCGCTTAAGTTGTCGATCGACATCGGGGCGCCTGGCTGTTACTTTAACCTACCAGGTAGGATGAACCTTTCTTTATCTTATCGCTCACTTTAGGTTAAAGTTAAGTTGTAATAATGGAACACTTTTTATACGGTCAATTAAATTCTACCTTTAGCTATCGGTTAGTCGTAAAAACGCGCCTAAACCTAGCAAAAGTGTATGAACTTAATGTATTGATTAGCAAATGTGAATTTTTACTATTTTTGCCAGAGAGCCTATACAGATCCAATCAGTTTGATTGCAGTCTTAAAAATTTTGCCAAAATGTGATTGAAAATTTTGATAAAAAGAACGACATCTGCATGCGTAGTCGTGGTGGAAATCTGTCTGATATTCTTTTTCATTCATAATAGCAAAATGTTAAAAAAATGATTAGTAACAACTAAATCCTAATATAGAAAACCCAACATGAAATTTATACCTAAAGTGTGAGCAGATAAAACAAAAAAAAGTATGATAAAAGAGATCACTAATATAAGTATGTTCACACTTAACAAATATTTTGGCGAAAACCCCCGAAAAAAGTTTGACCAGTAAATTGATCAATCATTGTTGCCACGTTTTTACATGTTCTATAAGTGCACAAACGAGCTTACAGTACGTTACGGCACGTTACATTGCATTTCATTACATTTACGGCCGGCTAAAGCGGCCTTTACTAAATACAAACTTTACTAATTACAAAATTTTAATGAAGGTTTCAGGAAAATCATTATTAAAAGGTTTCAGGAAAATCATTATTAAAAGGTTTCAGGAAAATCATTATTAAGTTTCATGCAGATGTTTAGTATTTTTTTTATAGATTTAATAGGAAATTACCAAAACCAAAAACCGCAACCACCGCATGGCTCGCGAAAGTATATTTTTAAAAGGAGAGCAAAACTTTCCGCAGAGACAATCGTCATGAAAGATAGAAAGCATTTTCCGCAAGAAGTATAACTTTGAGGCCTTAACTAATAGACAGTTGGTGCCGTGCCATCAGGGCCTACAGGCGCCTGTGGTACCAGATAAAATTTCTGGTCCGCCGCGATCGCAAGATATCGTACAGATCTTTGAAATCTGTCAATTTTTAATTTTTTCCGAATGTCAGGTACTAACTGCACCTGATTTCCGGGTAACAGCAGCTTCTTCACCCAGAGCAATTTTACGAATATTCAAGGAATTTTATTTTATTTTTAAAATAATAAAGGTTTGCGAGGCAAATTTTCTATGTTAATTTTACTTAAAAACGTTTGTTAAACTTAATAATAGTTTATGAATACGGTGGTTAAAATGTTATAGTAAAAAAAATTGTATCATTACAACGATTTGTACATTGTATCAGTGATGTTATAGACATTTTTAAGAAGTCCCTATATGGCCTGAAAAAATTACTATTGTTCAATACGCGCTAAAAAAAGTTGTGCCTACAAAAATCTCTACAACTTTTAAATGATAATATATCAATGCCCATAAAACCTTTGGTGTTAATGTATACACATTTTGTTTAAAGTTGTAACGCCTGTAAGTATACATACCATTAAATCAGATCTTTTAACAAATCAAAAAAAAACCCAAAAATAAGTGATATTCACTTTTAATCACATTTAGTTTATTGGTTAAAAAAGCGAAACCAAGAAAAATATGTATTTTGTTAGGACACAAGAAAAATTAATTGTTGGTCCGTATTAGTTTTGATTTGTGATTTCCTAACAATCTTACAGGTGTAAGGTTACCACAGTGATGGAAAATTTAAAATTTTAGATGGTACTAACCACCAAGCATAAGAGTACTTTATTAACCATTTTGGTACTTTTTATATAACCAATTTTTTTTTTTTTTTTTTTTTTAAATAAAAAACAAATATATAAAAAACTTAATATTAATTAATTTCAATACTAACTGCCTGCTTAACGATTTCGAACGTCAACGTTCGCAGAGAAAATTATATTTAAAATAAAACAAAATTCAAAAATTTGTTTTTGTTTTAAATGTAATTTTCTATGCGAACGCTAACGTTCGAAATCGATGAACAGGGAGTAAAATTATAAAATGTTGCTTAACAAACTAAAAATTAATTCATTGTTAATTCCCGAACAAAAATGTTATTACATATTTTCTAGTGGTGTTCCAAATATGTTTGTTAACTATTGGTGAGCAACAATAGGAAATTCATACAATGTTATACCGTCATTGAAGCCATGTCCTTAAAACGCATTTCAAATGACATGGATGCTTGAAGAATATCAATATTTTTGCAACAAAAGACATTACCGAAAAAGAACAATAAAGTGTGTGTGTACCCTGTATGTTATTGGCAGGTAGGAAATATTTAAAAAAAAATTGCAAAGCTGGATTTCTTAACAAAGAGCCATAACAAGAAAAGAGTACTAAAACTGACGTGGGGGTACAGTGGTACTTATTAAAAGAAAAAGTACTGAAAATAGTACCATAGTACTGAATTTTCCATCACTGGGTTACCATTTTTTTAATTGATTTTCGGTTCACTGTAAGGTACATTCCTCTTGTAAAAAATATCGGACAAAGCAAATTGAAGATATAATTTTATGACTAAAGACCTAACAAATATAGAACAAAAAAAATCCAAAAAAAAAGAATGACCAGTAAATTCATCAAGTTTTAGCTTTATTTTTAACAAATTCTATTAATTAACTAAACTTTATTTGTAAGAAGATAATTGTTTAATCTAATTTAGAAACTGCTAAATGATGTTTGATCTAGCCAAACGTTTTGCAAAAGCAAATACTTTTTTAATAAAACTAGTGGTTACGTGTAGGACGTGAAATATTTAATAAATCCCTTTCACTATCTGTATTATCTTGTGACAGTGATAAATCAAAGATAGCTAATTTTGACAAAAGGGGGAAAATTCAATGTTCATTAAAATTTTTAATTTTGGTGACTTTACTCCAAAAATTTTTGATGACAATCTTTATCAAGTTATCTATTTATTGCTCTGAAAAATTAAATTCTTGTAAAAGAGTTTCACAAATTTACCTTAAAATCAAAGTTAAAATGGGAGCAACAATAAAGCAAATAAATTTAACAATTTGTGATGTTTCCGTATCAACAATTTTAATAGTATTTTATAAAAAATCGAAAAAGATTGTCACATTTTTGAAAAGTATCTACATTTTAATGTTTTCCAAATAGAAAAAAATCCCTACGAATAGGGATTTTTCCATACGTATAAAATCACTTCATTGTATAAGAATGAATTCATCTAGGAATTATTTCAACAAAAAATTACGCTAGAAAAATGCAAAATGTTGTTTTATCGTACAAATTAAATTGTCATTAACACATATCGTTAGCTCATTATTGGTTTGGCGCATATGCCAAAAAGTAGTAGTGGAAAAAACGACAATTAAGGTTTACATGAACTTTCCTAAAAATATACCCGATAGAATTTTTTTATATTTTCACCACTGCTTCCGGCATATGTTTCATAGCCGATTTCATAAACGAACTAAGAAGTAAACATGTACTACATATTTTATTTAAAGTGAAAATTATTGTTTTGTGCCGCACACGACACTTTTCTAAATATATTTTTCAAAAGTAGCTTATTGTGCTTTGTTTTAACTGCCTTTTTTACGGCAATGAACTGAAGTAAGATTGAAATTTATTTTCGTGTTGGCATTTTATTGTGCTTTCGCTTAAACTACTTTGCTTCTTAGGGCAATGAAGCAAAGCAAAAATAAAATTTATTTTGTATGAGAAATTTTCTGTACTCGCAGTGGCGTAGAGAGCAAAACAATACTAATGGGTCGATTACGGATGGCAACTTAACTGAAGTTGTGTTGCCAGCAGCGAAATTAGGCAACGCCGCTGATGTTAAAATATAAAGTTGTTTTCTTATATTATATTTTAACATCAGCAGGGTTGCCTAATTTCGATGCTGGCAACACAACTGAAGTTCAGTTGGCAGCCGTAATCGACCCATTAATAAACTTTAAAATAGTTTATAAGGAGCAAAATGAATAAATGCTTGTTTCTGAGATAAACCATAAAAAATTTCGTGAAACAGGTTTTGGAATCAGAAAAGGGGTATTCAAAATATTTGTACCCCATACCTAACACAATTTTTTTTAAATGGTCAGAAGATCAAACCAACAATGAGCTGACGATATGCCGTAATTCCAAAAACAAAGTAAAATGAACACTAACAGCCTGTCTGTAGAACGCGACTCGCTTATAATAAGCGCTAACTTATTAACGTGTGTCTTTTTTTAGGTTTTAGATCGCGACTGTTGACGATTTGTATTAAAAACGTAGAAGCTGTCAATTAATTTTGGCTTGTAAATAACGATTTTCCTCATCATAAATGTCAAAGTTCGGCGAGTAAAAAACTTTTTAGAAAAAATTAATAAACCTGAAACAAAAATAAAAAATGGAACTTTCTACAGAAAACTACAATTTTATTATTAAAAATGTAATTGTTTTGATTGCATACATTTTTCGCATTAAAATAATTAATATTAAACTAACTTACATATTAGAAAAGTTGCACCACTTAAGTTTACTAAATAAACAAATTTCGTTTTTAAACACTTTTCAAAACAAAAATTATAAAATTTTCAAACTAATTTGTTTTCTTTTGTTTTTTTTTTTTAATATTTATTATTGCTGTATGTCAGCGGTTTTTTATTTATGCTTAAAATACAATTTCGTATGAAGAAATGTAAACAAAAAATATTTTTTAAGATGTTGGTAACAGTAAGATCTCATATATATTTGACACATACGTGAATTAAAGTAAGCTACACGACAAAGTCAAGTCGCGTTATACGAACGCTATTTATTACGTATTCCTCCATCAATTGGCTGGTCGCGAGTTAGCTTTGACGTGTTCTACAAACAGGATGTAAAAGTATATGTAGATAAAATTACCTATGTCAACAAAAATGTTCAAGCACTTGTGTATAGAGAAGCGTGTTAAGAAAAACAACGTATGTTTTTGAGTTTATTTTGAACAAGAACATATATGTAATCCTTTAATTCCCTGTGGAACATAGGGCCGCAACAAATGTTTTCCATTGTATTCTATCAGTGGACATGGTTTTCATCTCATTCCAGGACACGCCATGCTCATGCAACTCGTTCTCAATTTGTCGTCTCCAAGTATTCGCAGGTCTACCAGGTCTCCTGGATCCTTGGGGGTTATATTCTACAGACTGTCGAGTTAAATCATGTGCTGGTTTTCTCATTGTGTGTCCTAGCCAACTAAATTTACGCAATCGGATACTTGTACTTAAAGGAACTTGATGGGTTAAATTCCACAACTCCAGATTTGATATCGTGGCAGGCCAGAATATCCTTTCAATACGCCTGAGGCAGCGGTTTACAAAAGCTTGCATTTTACTCATTTCACGGCCCAAAATATTCCAAGTTTCACAACCATACAGAAGCACAGATTTTACATTGCTATTAAAAACCTTGATTTTGGTGTGAGTTGAGATATTTTGAGATCTCCAGAATTTATTAAGCGTGCCATACGCTTGCTTTGCCTTACACAGTCTATTCTGTATATCTTCTTTGCTGCCGCCTGTTTTTGAAACTATACTCCCCAGGTAACAAAAGATTTCAACATCGTCAATAGGTTGGCCCGAAAGCTGAAAGTTCTCCTTGCATGAAGAATTTATGCGCATTGATTTGGTTTTGTTGATATTAATTTGTAATCCCGCTTTGGCTGCACGTGTAGCAAAGGTTTGAATCTTAGATTGCATGCTAGAGAAGCGGTGGGATAAAAGACAGACGTCATCTGCATAATCAATATCTTCTAAGCTATCATGAAGGCCCCACGAAATTCCATGATGCATATTCATGCAGTGGTTCATAACTACGTCAAGTACTATGTTAAACAGTAGTGGAGACAAAACACAGCCTTGACGAACACCTACGTTTACTTTGATGGGGTTACTTGCTGTACCCTCATGAAGTATCGAACAAAATGCGTTGTTGTATAGCTCCTTAATAAGACTAATTATCTTCTCGGGAACTCCTTTGCATCTCAGAGCTTCCCATATCGCCTTGTGTTGTAGTGTGTCAAATGAACAAGAACATGGTACACTGTATTCTAGTAAACACTAGGATTGTAATTTAGAAATTGGCAATAAATTGAACAATTAATAAAATGCAAAAATTAATGAACAAATACATTGAATCTACTGCTAACATATTTGTGGTTAGTTACTATGATTGGATACTTAACATTCAGTTCATATTAATTCAAACCTTTAAATACTCATACACACATAAGTGAATATCTCAGTATCCATTCGTAGCCTTTGATGCAACCTACGCATCATTTGTTATAAAAAAGCATAATGTTTAAATAAAATAAAAACAAAATACAATATTAATGCGGGGTGTCACTATATAAAATGAAGCAAAATCTACTTTTATTTCACAGCTTGTCTTTGTCAGTTAGCAGAGTCATTGTTTTCTTCTTCTTACGAGTATATTTTTTAAATTTGATTTTTTTGTTTTGATAACAGCTGGTTGCAATTTTCTTCCGAAGTACAAATGTTATGTTATTATTCTCATTAAGTTGTTTTGCTTTCTTTGTCTTTTGTATTTTTGTGTTAAATTTATATTGCCTCAAGCTTCGGTTTATTACGTTTAGCCGAGACTTTTTTTAAAGTTTATTTCTTTAATTTTTAGCTTTGATTTTAATTTTGTTTGATTTTTTTTTATCTTTTGTTTTTGAAACAAAAACAAATTATATGAAAATAATGATTCATATAAATTTTATTTTTATAAACATTCATTATCGCTGTGTTTTCGGCTTAAATATACATGTTTAAACTAAAATACATTTTGGTTTATAATTCAATACAATCTTTATTGTTATTTGAACTTTGCATAAATCTCGATTGCTTTTTCATTTGAGTTGAGTCGAGTCGAGTTTAAACTACACAAGGCTATTTGGATCGTTAATAACTGAAAATTAAATTCAAAAGAAAACACATAAAAATTAAATTAAAAAAAATATTTAATTTTGTTTTGCTTATAAATTCTTTTCTCCTGGTAGTCGACGAGAAGTTAAGAAACTGTTTCTAACTGAAAAATTCTATCAAAATCCGTTAAATTCTAATGAAATTTCAACTGCTCAAGAAAGTTATATGAAGATTTTAATACTTTCAAGAATTTCTTCTTTTATACTCTTAATCTTATAAGAATATTTTTTTATGTCGTTTAAAAAACTTTTTAACTTTTAATAAACCTGAAAAGAACTTAAAAATATATCGCGTCATAAACATTATTAAGATACGATATATTTAATCATTCAAAGCAATCAGAAATTTATTTTTAACAATGATTTAATATGTGACATCTTTTAGGTTTGATCGTTTGATAAATCAATTTTATTTCCATGACAGTAGAGACATTTTCTAGTAAATAATAAAAATAAACATAAACTTTTGTTTAGAAGTAAGTTAAAAATGTGTATGTGATTATTGTACAATTATTATTATCAGCAAACCTAATAAGCTTTTTGATTGTAACTACGAGGGCGGCTCAATAAGTCTCCGTGACCTTTTTAACGAATGGCAGGATTTTGGATAAAAATCATTTTATTTTTCAACGTAGTCTCTTTTAAGCTTAATACACTTTGTCCACCGTTTTTCAATTTGTTTATCCGTTCCAAAAACTAAGTTTTGTCAGATTAATGAAAAAGGTATTTGTTAAAGCCCTTCGCCTCACTCGGGCCACAATGCGGAGAATTGGACATATGAGGGAGCATTATAAACCCTAATTCAAGGATTTTTGCCACTGAATTTTTTTTTTAATTATCATCAAATACCGAGATAGTGTGCTATCAATGGATGTCAAGCAAGAACTAAATAACGCGGCTAATTAAATTTTGGACAGAAGTCAACTGTTGGTGTGAAATAAGAAGGGATCAAATCAAAAAGTCGCGGACTTAATGACCTGTCCTCGTTACTAAACTAAAAAATTATCCCAATGACATTGGTGCGTGCGCACTCTTTCAATTAACTCTTTCAACAAATTTTAATTTAAAATAGAGATGTGCGAGTGAATTGCTTTTGACCCACTATCACGAACGCTCATAAGGGAAGCAAATGTAATTACGAATTATGCATTTTAAAATTTTCACGATTACGCACGCTCACTTACGAATCATTTCCAAGTCTCACAATCACCAAATACAAAAAATACTTTTTGATAATTAAACAGAATTTCTATACCAATTCGGTTTATAAACCTGTTTCATTTTTTATAACTTATTATGTGTATTTGTCATGTGGAATGTCACTTTTCTAACAAACATGTAATTTCATGTGTTTGTCAAAATTTGAGTAATACATAAGGTTTATAATTTCCATGTTCAAATGTTGTTATGTAAAATACATTGGGCATTACCTATCAAGAAAAACAATCTTAAAACAGCTGAGTGGTTATATGTACAAAAATTAATAATTATTTGTATATTTTTTATTTTTTTATTATTTATTCACTATTATTATTTATATTTGATACAATTTCAATTAATTTTCGCCGCCACAAGCAATTTTGTTAATACGAACCAGCTGATGTCAGATGCTTTGTCACTTGAAAATAGAACTCGTTCTAAATCAAAAATGTCATATGTACTGTACACAGAGAAATAACACATGATACTGTTTGGAGGTGTTCAGACGAAATATACAAATTTAACATGTGAAAAAGTGACAATCCACATGATAAATACACATATGGGGTATTCGCAAGGTGTGCTATCATGGTTTATTGTCATAATGTTCTAACATTTTACAATGGTTTAAAAATATTGTTGTTGGTTTGTTTATTGTGCTGTCGTAATTAATAGCACATTCAATTATGAGGGGTTGCTCACAACATAGCTTTAGGGAGCTAAACGTTAGGCAATAAAATACATATCGTTACCTAACCTTGCGGCCACACGATCAACTTTTTGTTGATAGTCTTTTACATATACTGTTTGTCAAAATTAACATAAATTGAAAGCTGTGACGTAGGCTGCACGCAATTTTTAAGCAATTTACTTTCAAGATGTCATCAAGAAAACAATTTATACTGACAAACGAAAAATTTGCTCACTAAACTTCTAATCAGCTGTTAAATTGACCATGAAATTGCCAAACAAATGGATAAACAAAATTGAGAGCAATCTCGTGATCAATTTAAAAAGTGTGAGTGTGTTAGGGGAAAAAATGAGAGTGAGAGCAAATTGAAAGGAATTGAAAGACAAAAATTGATCGTGTGGCCTCCAAGTAAAAGACGAAAAGCGTATCATCTATTTTACAGGAGAAGAAAAATAAACGTTAAAAATAGAAACTACTTGCAGTATTGAAATAAAATGTTAAAATCGTGAATAAAATTAAACTAGACATATCTATCGGATGAAAAAAAAATTTTTTAAATATTGTAATTTTCTAAAACAAGAAAAGTACATTAATGTAAATCTGTATAAACAAATACATACTTTTTGAAAATATTTTGTTTAAAACTGTTTGTTATGCCTTCGTACTATTGGGTGTAACACCTGAATCGATTTAACAATGTCTGTCCGTCTGTCCGGCTGGCTGGCTGATTGGCTGTTCATGTGTATCATGTGCGCAAAATGCAGGCCTTAGTTTTGGGATAATTTTATGAAATTTGGTAAGTACATTTTTATTGGCATAAGGACGAAGTCTATTGAAAATGATAAAAATTGATCCATAAATGATATAGTCCTCCTCATACAATCTTCTATCTCGAATAGATCCTTTTGTTACCATTGAGTTTAATTCGGCCAAAAAAAAATTTTATTTTAAACTAAATCACCTTAGCAAATTTGATTAGAATCGGTCGATATTTGGTTATAGCTCCCATACAAATACCACTTCTGAAAATAGCTTTTAAATGATAGTATTGATTTGCACACAGTAACTTTAATAATAACTTCGGTGACTTAATAAAATTGTTTAAAACCTCTCTATGTGCAACTTTAACATGCACCATGGGCCTAGAATAGAGTGTAACTAGCACTTTTACTTGTTTTTATTATCATGACTGCCAATACGCTGTTTTTTTTTAAGAAGATCGTGGTGAAACGATATTTTGAATTTTGGTAATAACTTGGTTTTTTTTAATCTAAGAAGTTTAGCCTTTTGTACACCTATAAACTATGAGCGAATCGTCGTTATCAATAAATAAAACACAATTTCTAATCATGCGTGAGTGATTCATTTTTAAGTTATGACAATCACGAGTAATTAATGCTTAAATTTTAATTTTGTTTAAAATTTTATTTTAAATTTATTGGCAACTGATATAGTTGAATCTGTAAACAATTTAAAACTCATAAATCTACCTTGAGCTGCAGTATCTTAACAATACAGAATAGGACTAAAATTTATTTTAGTTTCCATGAAGAATTATAATCACATTATCGACTTATCCAAACAAAATTTTTAAAGAGTTAATTTGAAAATTTTTTTTAAATTTTATTTTAAATTTTATGAATAAGGGGATAACATACAAATATGTACATATAAACATTTCTAGTCTGTTTTATTTCATATCTGTGGTCTCAAGAGACAATTGAGTTAATATTTGTTTTTATTTAATATTTCTGAAATAAATACAACTATCGTTTTAAGTTTTTTATGTTAGCATTGTGGGGAAAAGGATATTTGATTCTGAATTACTTTTTTAGTGCCGGTTTTTTGGCAGCCGATTATTAAAAATTGAACGCTTTACACAAGAAAAACGCGTTATAATTATGACAAATTATTAAAGAAATTTTAAAAGTTCTGCTGAGAACGCTCACAAACTTCGAGTAACAAATGGATTTTGGTCAGGCGGAGTGATTGGGCATTACTTTTTTGAAGATGATGCCGAAATTGCAGTCAATATGAACGACATCCGTAAGAGGAAGATGCTAAAGCAGTTCTTGTGGCCTCAACTGGACGGCATGGATCGGGACGACTTGTGGTTTCAGCAAGAGGTTGCCACCTGCCACACTGCGCATGAAACAATCGATTTATTGCAGCAATGATTTCCAGAACTAATTATCTCAAGAAATTCTGATGTCAACTGGCCACCAAGATCATGCGATTTAACGCCGTGCAATTTTTTTCTTTGGGGTTTTGTAAAATCTCGGGTTTATGCGAATAAGCCAGAAACTATTTCTGAGCTCAAATCCGAGATCCAAAGCGTCATCGGTGAGATAAGCCAACATCTCTGCGAAAAAGTCATGGAAAATTTCATGAAAAGGGTAATGGCCTGTCATCAGAGCCATGGGGCTATTTGACGGATATTTAATCCATACTTAACTGAAACATGTCTTCTTATTAATCCAATAAAAAAAAATCGCAACTAGCTAAAAAATACGTGTTTTTTAAATGAAAAATTGCATTCTTACTGAGTTACCCCTTACCCATCTATACACAAATTTGTGTATTTAATTTATACTGTAACAAAACAGAAAAAACATTTTTTTCTTCAACATATTTAAAAAAAAATTTTGTTTTTATTTATTTGCTGTGAGCATGCGTGAACGTAAGACTTAAAAAATGTTCGAGCGTAAATGTACGTGATCTCAAACATGATTCGTGAGCACGTAATCATTTTTAAAATATGTCATTCGTAAAAGTGCGTGATGAAAAATATTATATTCGTGAGCGTGATACACAATAGCATTTGAACCCATTACCGAAATCTCAATAGATCTCTTAAAATTGTTACTTTAATGTAAATAAAAATGATTTTACCAACTTTTTATTGGAATAATTCTTTGTTTAACGACAAGTACCATGTTCCCAAATGAATCCAATAAATCTCAAAACCAATTGGGTCCTTTTTAATCCATTCTCGAAATTAGTATAAAATGTTCCTCTAATTATCTTAAAATGTTAGTGTCAAAATATTTGGCACGAATATCATTTTTAAACATTAACCCAGATTTCATTAAGATAGATAAATAATTAAAATCAACTACGTTTAGAACCCAATCTTGTAATCTTAATACATCCTTTAAAAGTCTTTATATTACCAAACTTTATTTCAAATTTGACTATACTTATAAAAATGACAATTGGTCAATAATTACCCGATTTCAAGGGAGCTCGTTATCTTTCTCAAAAAATGCGCTCTACGTAATAAATCACTTACAAACTATGTATGGTATTGATATAAAATTCAAACTTAATAACACTCAATTTTACCATAATCTTCTTAATTATTTTATTTAATCGGCCATTACTGTCTCACTTCCTTTTTTAATACTGAATGTCCTACAATATTGATCTGAAACTTAAAAAAAACCCTCGATTTTCAAACCCGGTCAAATATAAGTGACTATAATTCGGCACAAAATATGACAGGCGTTCATTTACCAAATTTGACGATTTATCGTCATATTTAATTGATTTACATGTTCTTCCCAACTTCTGTTTTTCCTGTCTTCATAAAAATAATTTAATGAAAATGAAATTCAATGAACTTAAGCCTAATTAAAATTATATAATAGTTTACGCCTTTTTTAAAGCACTGAGACAGAATTTCTGATGAGTAAAATCAGTGTTCGATATCTTTCAGCTCATGTGACACCCAATTTGACTTTTGTATGAAGGATTAAAGATCTTATTCGAGTAAAATTCTAATTCTAGATTCTTAAACTTTTATAGCATAATCGAATATATGACATCCTGAACAATAGAAGGCAAGCAAAGTCATCTGCTGTCAAACTTCGATAACTTACTTATACTTACTAACAAAATGTTTTTCAGGAATTTTCCTATTTTGGATTTTTAAAAACTGCATTTATAATATTTAAAAAACGCTTGCCGCTCTTACTTAAGTTTGTCTATAAAAAAAAGTTAAAACTTGCATTTATAGTCAACAGGAGTGAAAATAGCGGTTTTATTTTTGGAGATTTTTGTGACAAGAAATACATACATTGAAGAATTTTAAAAACTTACAAAACTAATGGTGTTTTCTTTTCTACAAAAAAGGTGACATTTTATTAAAAAAATGCAATTTCGTATTTGTTTCTTAAAAATGTTTTGCTCTTTTAAAGGGTGGCATGTTTTATGTTAAAAAAATAATCCTTAATAATGGCAAAAGGCATTGCACTTTACGCTCCGTATAAATCGACAGTGTTGATAATGCCCTGTAAAACATGTAAAACATTTTTTGGGAAAAAAAATCGCTTCGAATCACGGCAGTAAAATAGCTTTTAAAGTTATTTTTCTATTATTTTATAGAAAGAAAGCATTAAGCATAAGCGGTGTTATAAAATTGTTCTCATATAAAGTCTTCAAATCAAAAAATCTTTAAAACTGTGTGTCAATAAGTCGGTAATCTGGCAACGGTATTTTCATGTCTTTATATTTTAAGAAAAAAAAAAAAACTACAGAAAATTTTTAAGTATTTGAAAACATTTTTAAAGAAAAAGATTAAATATGGATAAATCCACATCCATTATATGTGCAGAAATGACAATAAATCAATTTTGGATTCAATCTCGTCATTTGATGAGGATGACATGTTAATTATATTTAAATGTTCATCTAAGCGTCCACTAGTTTTGCCAACGGTATTTTAAATCTAATTTTTAATTACATTGAACTGTTTTCGAGCAAACTGGAATTTTGTCATTAATTTTGTTGTTAATGCAATAAACAAATTTTAAATTATTATTTTATTTCTTATTTATTTAATAGATTAATTTACTAATAATATATTAACAAAATTTTGCTTAAATGTAATAATGATCTATAACTGGCATAACATATAGTAAGCCAGAGTGGCAAAATTAAAGCTGTTAAAAATGTATTATTTATTTTTTATTTATTTATTTATTTTAATCAATACAAAGAAAGCCTATAAGGCCAATTATACATGTATTGTAAGATTAATATCCATGTTAAATACAAAACATATTAATATTAATAAATTAAAATAATGAAATTCTCTGATTTAAGCTCTTACATAAGTAAGTTTTTATATAGGTAGTACACAAATATTACAAAATTAAAAACCAAAAAAAAATGAATAATTCCAAAATTAATCTAAGGAATCACCAGAGATTAAACAACAAGCTATTTACCCAAAAAAGTTCAAAAGCTTTTTCTTATATGTAAAATAAGAATATGAAAAACCTTAATGACGGTGGCAAATTATTCCATATACGACATATTCTTATTTAAAATGAATGTTCGAATACTGAGACTTATACGAGGTATCTCAACCTGTACATTTCGAGTAGAGTGATTAAATTTGAACTCTTCCACTATAGATCCAGGTCTACTGGATTTGACAACTTTATAAAAATGAAGCAAAACGCGCAAATGCAAATATTTATGGAAATCAAAACCTTAAAATACAATAAAGAGTTCAGATGCCAATATTAAAAATATAGCGAATAATTTTTCTAAAAACTTTATTAATATTAGTTATAATAGCAGATGATGCTCCAGAATAAACCTCCAAATAGTAGTTTACCTTTGACGTAAACAGAGCATGAGCCTGGCGTAGGAGTGTATGGTCTTAAAGCATATAGGCTTCTCAGAATAAATGAAACTTGATTGGATAATGAATTTATATGTCTTTCAAAGTTTAAGTTCGAATCAATTACAATGCCCAGAGAGTTATGCGAGTCTACATAATCTATCAATTGATTCCGCATCCAGATTCTAGGATAAGTAGTAGTACAACAGTTGACGAAAATATATAGCTTTAGTTTTGGCCAAGTTAACTTTAAAAGCATTCCGCTACATCCAACTCAATATAGAATTAAGATGATTATTCACACGAATTTCAAAATTTGCATCCAATATAGAATTATGTAGGTAAATCAGAAAAATATCATCTGCATAAAAAAAAGGCTTGCAAAAGTTATTATTCATAATAGGAATACAATCATTCAAATAAGCAAGGGAAACTAATATACTATTTTCATGCTTATTTAACTGTTTTCTCACAAAGTCCGTCAAGGACATAAGCATAGACGATGTGCTGTGATAACGTCTAAAAGCATATTGATTAGGGTGAAGCAGCGAATACCTTTCAAAATGCGACATGATCTGTGCTTGAATTATATTTTCAACAATATTAAGCATAGCAGGCACGATGCTTATTGGTCTTAAATTACACTATGCTAGTTGAAAAAACAGACAAGCCGGGCACATGGCGTTTTAACATAATTTGGGTACGCTGAATCCAGTGGTGCCCGCGGTTTTTTAAGATTGGCTCTGGTTTTCGAAATATACCGTTATTTCAAAAATGGAGGAGGTTGCACAACATATGTTCGTGTAACTCAAAAACGCTTTAGCTTATTGAAAAAACTTAAAAAACCGAAATTCCGCAAATTTCCTTTAAGAAAGGTAAAACTTCTTTCTAATATCCGCAGTCGTTTTAGAAACATAATTTTTTTTTTGGAAAAAATTAATTTTTTTAACAAAATTTCGAAATTTTTGTTTTTTAAAAATTCATAAAAAATTGGAAAATGCAGCTATGCTTCTAATTTTTTGCACACATATAAAAAACGAAATTCCAAAAAAACAAGCCATAAATGATTAAAATCTGTTTACAAATTTTAATTAATTTAAGAATTTCATAAAACGCAATATTTGTATGGGAGTTCCCCTAAAATTAATTAAAATTAATTAAAATTTGTCGACTTTTGTGAATAAAATCAAAAGTTGCAAACAGATTTTAATCATTTGTAAATTTGTAAATAAATTGAGTTATCATAAGCATCAAATACCTATAACCGATACAATGATAAATCATGAATGTTCCAATTTCAATCCAAACATTTCATAATAATCAGCTTTATTACGGTTCTCGATGTCGGTAACAACGTAAGTCGGAAGTAACTCACAACCTGTGATCTTTAATCTAATACACAGTCGTTTTCGACATCGAGAACTGTAATAAGGCTGAATATATTTAAATTTCTCTTTTTATTAATGTTGTAAAATAATTATGAAAATAAAAAGGATACTGAACTTAATCAAAATATGTATGTACATATTTTCAAAGACAGGAAAGAAACCATATATTTATAATGATTTTTTTTAACAAACTCTTTTAAAGTCATGTAGACAAAATTTAACCATGGTGTAAATACAAGTCAGTGTCTGTACAAAAAGTGATTAATATTTGCCAAAGTTTTTTTTTAAATTAGTTTTATACGCATGTGCAAATTTTATACATGTAACGTGAGTAGATCTTAAAGCTGAAATTCAAACTTCTTTTCAAAAAATCACCTACGCATGATAATCAGTTCATGAATTAAAAGACAAGATTGATAATTATTAAGCAAACAAAATACCATATTTTAAACAAATTGCCACAGCACAATATGTGGATGTAACTACATATATCATGTATCATATGCAAAATATTATGTACACATACATAAATTTTAGTAGTACAAAATACAAAAAACGAATATGAACAACGTATTAAATAATGGATAAATGCAACTTGAAATGTTTATAAGAATTTTAAACTCATTTTTTACCTAAAATAATGAATACTTAACTAAGGGGCGTTTTCATTTTTCTACTTTTTTGTTTAATCTTATTTTGCATATTTACATTTTAGTCAATCATTCATTATACATACCGACGAGTTGGTAATATAATTTTGTTGAAATAAAGCAATGGAAATGCAAATACTTATGAAAATTACGTCAAAATATATGTACTCATAGTAAAAATACGAATTCATACATTGAAGTTGCAATTTAATAGGAAACTTATATTCTTTTAAGGAAACGGCGGTGTAAATAAAATAATGATTTAGGATTTATTGTTTAATACAAACATCAAAATATACAAAATAAAAGGTGTGTTCATTTACAGAAAATTATTGCTTATTTTCAATAATTGTTACTAGAAAGTGTTCACGTATTCTAAAAACTTGCAACGAGAGAATGAAAAAGCGCATAAAAATTTAAAAGACAAAAATTTTTTTGAAAATTTCTGAAAGTAAAATTTTTTTCTAGCAAGAATTATTCAACCACCTGTCTCAGGTTTTTGTTTACAAAACAAATATAATTTTCATAATTTTTAAATTATAGGGCTTATTTTCTAAATCACACGGTGAGTGTTGAGAAATTTTTCATATAAATTTTGTTTCTTAAAACAGGAAAATCTAAAATTAAAAAAAAATCTTGATTTTAACTTATTTCGTTCGTATTTAGTAAACACTGGGTTTGATATCAAGAAAATCCATTAAATATTTCTTAAACACCACACAAGTAGGTAAAAAACGAATTGCTTGTTTTGTGAAGACACAAAAACAGAACAAAAAGAAAAACGTACATGATTTTCATCTTTAAAAAGTAAAATAAGAAGCAAAAACTCTCACTTAGTTTATATTGAGTTTAATACATCATATCGGTCATAATGCTGGTGTTTTATAATTGAAATTGTATATAATTGAATTTCAAAGACCAAACATTTGAATTGAGTTGATTTGAATTAAGTAAGTTTTTCTTACTTTTTTTAGAAACCTTAAAATTTATTTACTTGAATCAATTTTTTTAAGAAATATTTTCCTAAAGCAATTTACTTGGGTGTATTATGAGCAGAACGACCGTTTGGTAATATTTTTTCTCAATCTGGCATGTGAATCAGCGTTACCATTATGCGACTAAAGTCGCATTTTGCCCCTTTTTTTTACTTCCTGCCACTTTTGTATTCCCTTTTGTTCCAAATCCCCTTTAGTATCATTTTGTATCTCTTTCCCCTTTTTCAACTATTTTTTTTTTATATTGGCAGTCAATGAACGCAGATGTACCTGCCAGCTTTTATATCTCTGTATGTTTTTACTTTACCTCATAGTAGTGCATTCGCAGAGCGAATTTTTTCTAATTTCCTTATAATAAAATGACCATACCGATAAATTTTCTTTAGAATGATCCAATTTTTCAAATCTAAATTTGACTTGCATACATTTTTGTCTCAATATAATAAATTATTTAAAAAAAATTTACATTGGGCGATACCCAAGGATGAAAATAGGACTAAAAGAAAAGGTTTTGTGATACAAATTCTGACAGCAGTCAATCATGTTCAGTGAAAGAAAATGTAGCAGCATTTATTTTAAGAAAATTTTATCAGTTAAAGTTAAAGCAGTGACACATAAAGTTTTGTAGCTAAGGAATGTTATTTTAACATCTTTCATTTAAATTTAATATGAAACAGTAAAAATTTTAAATAAAGGCCATGCTTTTGTAGAAATTTACTATGCTTTTCAATTAACATTGCGCCATGTTAATTAAACATATTATTTTGTTCTGTGTGTAAGAATATTATTTTTTTAATGTTTACGTTTTCAATGAAAATTACTTAATAAATATGTTTGGTTTTTAAACATGTTCTTGTTTTTAAGTTGGCCCTTTTTTCCGGAATTCCCCTTTTTGTGCCACTTGATTTTTGAAAATCCCCTTTTTGGGCCCCTTTTGGAAAATTTTGAACGGTAACGTTGATGTGAATATTTTTTTTTTCATTTTGGTTACTTTTATTCTAAAATATAAAACACGTATGAATATGTTTTTCATGATATGCTAGCAATTTACGTTTTCTTAATTCTTTATGTTTTTATTTACAATTTCAATTTCAAGGGAATTATTTACGACTTCAAATAGTGTATACTTTGCACTACGATTTTCTCATTATTTGTTCCAAATGAACAAAGTTTTTATATTTTTTTTAAGATTTTTGTTAAGAAAAAATTTGCCAAATTGTATTTTTATATTACAAAAGGCCATGTTCTGAATTTGAAATAAAATGAAGTTTTAATCCATAAATTAATTTTTTTAAATAAGCAGAGTTTTTATTGATTTTAATAGTGGTCATTTCACTAATTAAGGTGTCACAAAAGACCATATGGGGTCTGGATAAGGGTGTGAAGTTTGCTTCGCACCAGCCTTTCTAACCTAACCTAACATAATAGTAGTAAAGATACGTGCTACTTAAAGCAGAAATTGCATAATATCAGGTGGAAGCAATTTCAGAACATGACTAAAAGAGTACACAATATTAGTTTTAGTGTTTTAAAATCTTGAATATAAGTAAAATGTTCTAAATGTACATTATTTTCAGTAGTATATTTTAATATATTGAATGAAATAATAATAAAAGAGCGTGAATTTAAGAACTTTTATATTTAACTTTTAATAACCTCTCGGAATGTATATTTATTTAATGTTTTTAAGATAATGATTTGACAATATTTTTAATTTATAAAAAAATCTTTGACTTTCAGTCATATATTTTTTGCCTATTGAATATACGTTCTTAAATACGAATTTGCTTATATTCGCCATAATATTATAACAATGATTCACAAAATATTTTAAATAGAACAATTTTGAAACAGCAATAATAACAATTTTAAATTAAAAATACAATTTACAAACAAGAGGAACAAGTTATACCCAATTTTATTAAATTTTAGATATATGCAAATTAGAAATTTTTTACAAAAAATGCATTTCGCTTATCGCCAACCGTTTCCATTTTCGCCAAAACAATCGCCATATCGGCAAAAGGATAAAAAATCGGCACATTTGACAGCCCTGCTACCAGTGATGTTGTACGTAAGGAAAAATTCCTAGACGAAAGAAGATATCTTTGATTTATCACTGCCACACAGTGTGGCCATTTTGTGCATTTTTGCAGCTAAATTTAGCATTAAAAATTTTTATTTAGCTGCAAAATTTTCATTTAGCACTTGGCATTTTATTTTGCATTTTTAGAAAAAGTTTTTCGCTTTTTTTAGCTTTATTTATTTTAAAAATTTGGACGATTAGTATTATTAATTAACTTAAGCTTTTTCATAAATTTTGACTAAAAATAGTTGTATCACAAATGAAATTTCATATGAAAAAGGAGAATTCTTATGTTAATAAACATCTTTCTTACCTGTCTAAAAAAAATAGAATATTCAGGGAATATTAGAAATGCCCTTATTATGTTTATTGTAAATATTATTTGCCCTTTGATATTACTATATAGAAGTACAAGGTTCAAGACATATATTCTGGTGATTTAGTAAATTATTCTTGTGCAAATAGGCCAAACCCATTACTAGAATAAAGAGAGAATCTCGTATTTTATAGCTGAATACTGTCGTAATGCAAGTTTTTTCTTGTAAAGCGTTTTTTTTTTTTTTTTTTTTTTTTTTGATTAATTGGGAGGAAAACTTCATAAATTTTAAATTTGCCCTCTCTTTGCAAGTTTCTGTTGGTGAAGATATGGAACAGACCTAATACTTATATTTTTTTTATGTGGAAATACAAGTACAATTCAACAAGTAATTATTTATTCATAATAATTTTTATTTACTTCCTTACAATTAAATCAAATTATGATGGAGTTAAGGAAATCCAATAAGAAGTGACACAAGTGTTTTTTGTGAAGTTTTGTGTTTATTATTATTTTATAATTGTTTACAAACCCCTGAAGATGGTTAGCGACAGGGTTGTCAGATTAATTTTCACCTTCATCGCCAAATAGTATATTGAAAATCGCCAAAATTTAATGTTTAAGATTTTTAGTGAAAAAAATCACCAATTGGAAGTTTTGAATAAAAAAAATCAACAATTTTACCTTGATTGAAATTACAATTGATGCCAATCTTTTCAGAGCTGTTTTCATATTTTTTTTTTTTTTTTTTTTTTTTTGAGAAATGGTCTTTTTTTTTGATACCAAGAATAATAATATATTATATCGACACCTAAAATTCAAACGGCTGTGAGGGACAAGAAATTCAATATGGAATACATCATAATCGCTCAAAGAGTCGATTTTAATTTACTTTTTAAACTCATAAGCATTTTTTATTATACCCTCACCAAAATAGTGGAGTGAGTATTATGCGTTTGTGCTAATGTTTGTAACACCTTAAAATGTTGATCATAGCCGCATCTTTTAGTATACATTGTGCGTCCGTCCGGCTGGCAGGCTGTCGATGTAAACCTTGTGCGCAAAGTACACAGAGATAATTTAATGAAATTTGGTACATAGGTTCTAATTGTAACAAGGACCAAGCTTATAAAAAAAAATGATAAAAATAGGTCCACAGTTACATAGCCAATATACAAGCTTTTTCCGGAAGAAGCCCATAAGCCATATTATGATGTTGGTATTTATATTAATCATCATATTTTATTGCTCTATTATACTTAATTTATACTTCGGACTTGCCAACAAACAGCTACACCCATACCTCAACATTTGCGGACGATACAGCTTTTCTAAGCGTACACGCAAACTGTCAAGAAGAATCTCGTTACTTACAGGATCACATATTTGAACTGGAAAGGTGGTTACAAAAATGGAGGATAAAGATCAATGAGCAAAAATGCGCACATATAACATTCACACTGCGTCGGGAAACATGCCCCCCTATTAAAATCAATAATCAAATAATACCCCAACACTCGCATGTAAAATACCTCGGTATACATCTAGATCGGCGTTTAACGTGGAAATGGCATATAGAAGCTAAATTAACTCAAATGAAACTAAAAGCAATTCAAATAAATTGGCTTATTGGAAGAAATTCTGTTCTCAGCCTCGATTGCAAACTTCTACTTTACAATTCTATCTTAAAGCCAATTTGGTATTCAGTTATGGGGCACTGCCTCGGCTTCTAACATCGAAAAAATTCAAAGGCGCAAAAATAAACTTCTTCGAATTATCACAGTCGCCCCCAGGTACGTCAAAAACTCAAATATCCACAAGGATCTCAATGTGCCATTAGTAAAAACTATGATAACGAAATATGCAGTAAAATATTTAAAAAGGCTGGAACTACACCCAAATCCATTAGCACGAAATATTTTAAATTATGGCGGCCACACTCGACTAAGAAGAAGAGACACTGCAGCACTCACCCAATCAGATGAGCGGTAAACACTTACATATGTGAACAGAAACCGTGATGACGAAATCTTTTTTGTCCGGCACTGGCAGGACATAAATCAAATATTAGGATAAGATTTGATTAATTATTGTTAGTTCATACTTAATATATGAAGATTCAATAAATAAATACTGAAAAAAAAAAAAAAAAAAAAAAATATTTTATTGCAATCTAAATCATCTTGCCAATTTAATTGGAATCAAAGGCTACTCCCGAAAAAAAACTTTTAATGTCATAACTTCCTTCACAGAAAAAATTATCAGTAGTATTTTATCAATTAAAGCTTTGTTTAAAACGTTAAAAATAAAATTTTGATTTAATTAACATTTTAGTTATTTTGCAATAAATTTTTAATTAAATAACAAAAAATCTTAATTGAATAAATAAAATAATTTAAGCTTGTAGAATTGCTGTTGGGAATTGTCGAAACCTGAGTTATATTTAATAAAATCAATCAACACATTTGTTTTAAAAGCCAAGTTTTTTGAGCATTATTTAATTAAAATTAAAAATATCATTTATTGAAAAAATATATTCACAATTTTCAATATTTAGTAATCTATATAATCATTTTGGTAATTGGTGCAAAACCAACAAATTGTTTGTTTGATTCAATGAATTTGGTACGAATTTGGTAATTAGAGACAATTTTTAATTTATTCTGTGTTATAAATGTTGGTATAGGCATAAAAATTGGCGACAATTACTTTTACGATAACTACTATGTCATGACAAAATGTTATGCTGGTAGGTCCCACCATAACCATTGGTCCCACATAAGCCCCCTTGCTAAAATTAATTATACAAATCTCATATAGACGAGAATATCTAAATTATATTCAGCACAAAGAACTTTTACATGAATCTTAAGCTATGTTCACACCTATTAAATATTTGACTTCCTACGTGTAACCACTAGTTTCATTAAAAATTTTTTTGCTTTTGCAAAACGTTTGCTGGATCAAAAATCATTTAACAGTTTCTTAATTGAATTTTTCAATTATCTTCTTTCAAATAAAGATAAGGAAGTCAATAAAATTTGTTAAAAATAAAGCTAAAGTTTGAACAATTTGCTGGTCATGCTTTTTTTTGTTTTTTTTGGTCAAATATTTGTAAGGTCTGAACATACCTTTAGCATCATAACATAATTTTCTTTTGGAGGGTCCATGATTGCCCATGAGTCCCAAGTAGGGTTTACTCTCGAAAATTTGTTTTTTTTTTTGTATTATATTGTCGGGCTTGACCGACATTACTTTCTTACTTGTTTAGATATAAAATTATTTACAAAAATATTTTCTTAAATTATAAAACTTATAAACTTTTGAGTGGTTGGTTCATAGATTTGACCTCTCATAAATTGAAATTGAGATATACATATGTATATCCAATTGAATTAAGATGATGTTTGTGTTTAAAAAAAAACTAAATTATTACTTAATTTGATCATCATTCTCCCGATGATAATGATGATCGTTTTTAGTTTTCATATTCTTTTGTTTGCCTTTTGAAAAGCATTCATTTTAGTAATTTTGAATTAAACTTTTCAAATACAATTCCACACACTTTAAACAATTAATCTCAGTTATTGTTTATTTTCAGAGGCTTTTCTTTCGTTACTATTTAAAGAGTTGATAATGGGATAAACAAACTATTTAAATATTTTTTACAAAATCCGTATGTTTTATGTGCTTTGAGGTTTTGTGTGATGGTGCTTGTTTTACTTTGTTTGAAATCTTTATTTTGTTGCTGTATAATAATATTGAAAGTAATTTAAGATGAGGCTAATAAATGTATTCAAAAAATTACTTATTTTATAACAAAAATTATTTTATCTACCCAACCTACACACATGAATTTTTAAACCACAACAACAAGTGTTTGGTTTTAAATATAAGTGGCTTCGATAAATATTATTTATTTATTTCCTACATTCAAATGAAAGCAAAAATTGCGATTGAAAATTGTAGAGCAAATATATTTTAATTGTATAACCTAAAAAATTCATGACGTAAATATAGCGTATATTTAAATTTGTATATCTTATCAATTGTCTTAAAAGTACTAATTTTTAACAGAGCTTAAATTTTTCTTAGGATTTTTGATAAAACTACTTTTTTGTAATATGGAAAATTAAAAACTCACCTTACTGTTGTATCATTACTGCCCGATACTACATATTCTCCGGATGGATTAAAATCCAATGTTCTTACACTTTTCATATGACCATTTAATGTGGAACATATTGTTTGGGCATTTAAATCCCATCGCCTTATAATGCCAATATCATCGGCAGAATATACAAAATCATCATTGTATGCAAAACGTACACAATCTATGGGTCGATTGTGGCCGGTAAGTGACTGAAAATATAAAAATAATAATAAAATATTAAAACAGGTATGAGTTAAACTTCCATCGATTCTAAAACGATCGTTTTTAGAAGGTGCAATGAATCTCGAGCAATTTAAAAGTCAAATTCTAAATTAGCATCTTAATTGTTTGTTCAAAATACAGTATAATTAAATTTAAAAACAAGTGCAATAAATAAAAGATGTAAAAGAATATAAATAATAAAAAAGGAAAATGTATTAAAAATCAATTTTTAAAGATATAGAAAATCATAATTTCGGTATGGACTCCTTTTTCATCACATACCTGATTAATTTGCGTCTAAACTAATTTATAGTGACCGGTAACTTACCATAAAACATTCTGTTTGTCCTATAGCCCACAAGTTAACATTACGATCTTGACCACCCGTGACTAAAACACGACCTGTTTCGCCAACATCCAGACAAGTAACATTGCCATTATGCGCTTTTATCTCATCTAAAATTAATACAAGCATTTATTTAGTTAGAATAATAAATAATATTTTAATAAATATTTAATATTAAAAAACTTTTAAACTGCTCACCCTCATATTCATTAAAAATATTTAAGTTTTATGGCAGGTATATGAAACGAATTTTCTATGAAAATTTGTTTAATAAACCTTTTATTAATCAAAAATATTTTTTATGAATATGAGGGTTAGTATATACATAATTAACTAATATTTTTTATTAGAAAACTACCTAATACATATAGGTTAATATAAAAAAAACACAAAAAAAAATCTTTTTATACATGTTTTTAGCCATTTCAAAATAAAAATCTAAATATTTGTATTCCCTTTTCCTACACCACTGCTATTAACCTGAATTAAAGTATTTTCCGGGAGAAAATTATATAGTTGTTGGATGTATGTATATTTTCAGGACTAGAAATGTGGTGCTATACAATCATAACATATCGCACTTGTTCATAATGTGTAAATAATGTATTTTAGAATATTTATAAAAGATCAATTTTAATTTATTGTTATAAAACAACACTATATCTCATTTTAAAAATGATCTCCCTTCGACCCAAAAAAAAAACCCATGTGCCAATTCTAAATGCACTATTTGAGTTTAGAATTTTATCTTGGTTACATGAGCACATAAATGAACTACAACAGATTATCTCAATTAAATATTAAAATGGTTTGAATTCGATTGGTTTTCTAAGAGGTTATTTTCTATGTAACAATCCATTAATCGTAGAAAAGGAATTTGAAAAGCGTAACTTTAGGATCCCAGTATCTATAATTTGTTGATTTAAGATTTAGTTTATTGCCAATTATCATAGTTGGGGTAAGTGCTCTTAATATTGATTTAAATCAGCATTGCACTATCAATAAATAAAAACGGCAAATAAATTAGTTTGCACTATTTTTAACCATCTTTAGTAATGGTTGGTATTATTTTTACAAGCACTAAAAAAATTGTGTGGTATTGCAAATTTTTTCACTATCAATAACTGAATGCATAAAATCTGCATTCAATTCAAATAGTGCAAAATTTGAACTTGCGATCAAGATAGCTGCATATAAACAGATTCTCACTAAAATTTTAAAAATATATTTTGTATATGCATGGTTTTGGAATCTTGTGATGATATGCATAAGCAAAGCAAATTAAACAACATAAAATGTTGTCTTTAACGGAATATCTCCTGGCTTTAATCAAGAAAAAGCAAGATTTTTGTTTGTATATTTAGTGCAAAATTTTAAGTTGCACTCAAATGAGTGAAGAACAAACAAGTTGCAATAAACTGATGATTGCTTTATCTTAAATCAAACTATTATTTTTTTTTTTTTTTTTTTTGAGTGCAACATTTTTTAACATCACTATCACTCATGTTTAGTGAGACTGCTAACTTTCAATTCATCACTCAACATCAATAAAATGATTGCAATAATTTTGCACTATCACTAACTGTGAGTTGAAACTGCAAAATTAGTGCACTGCCCCCATATATGCCAATTATAAATTAATTTGTATGCCTATTTAAATGCATTAATTCCCATTTAAATGCATAGATCATTTCGACAGCTCAATTCCAAAACATGCTAACACCCAATTTACATGATGAATTTTATGACGTCCAATTTTCTTAATTCCCTTTTGAAGTTGCTACCAAAAACTGCTCAAATTCATACGATGGTTTTTTTTTTGGACGTCTAATTTTTTCATTTTAATTCAATCCAGTTGATGAGAATATAAAAATAAAACGTAACAGAAAGAACAGAAAAAAGTGTAAAGCGAAGTGTAAAAAAAAAACATGAAAACAGAAGCCATGTCTATTTTTCTACCCCTCTTTCTTCTCTACACCGCTTGCTACCAAACAAAAAATGACGTCCAAAATTGGACGTCATAAAATTCATCATGTAAACTGGGTGTAAGTCAAAAAAGTGTGTTTTGCAGGCAGTGTTGCCAGAAAATTTTTTTTCTTCCTTCCAAAAAAATTTAAAACCCCCAAATTTTACGTATTTAAAAAAATATCCCCTAAATGTAAAAGTTTAGATAATTATTTCATTTTAATTAAGTTAACTTGGACCAGTTTTAATTAACATACTAATATCATCACCCAAATAAAACAAAATTTTAAAAATATTTTACATTTTACTAAAATTTCCCCAAAAAATAGTTTTTTAAAGTTTCTTGAATATTTTTATTAAATAAAATTTCTAAAACACAATTTAAACCCCTTTGAAGAAGACTAACATACATATGTATATACATACATACAATATAAATATCTGGTCAAAATAGATTTAGTAGGAGTCTGCTTTTTAAAATATTGGAATCAAGTATCTTCAAAAATATCGAGTGTTGCAAAATCATTTTCGTTAACTTTGTATGTATTACCAGAATTTTACAGTTTGAGTATTTCAGGTGTTGTATTAAGTTGTGACACGTATTTTTTAATGAATACTTCACACTTAAAACACTTTTTTTTATCATTTCAAAAAGCTTTACTTAGTTATTATAATCAATGATGGTAATTTAGGTATTTTATCGTAAAATCAAGCGGTTTGAAAATAAATAAAACGGACGCCTAGCGACTTTTGCTCAACTAAAGTACCTACTAAATTATCCACTTAATGAAATAACACCCCTAAATCTTAAATGAAACCCCCTAACCAGACCACTCTGTTTGCAGCAGAAGCTCTTAAAGTTTAAACATGATAAGTATCATGTTTTGGAATTTAGCTGTCGATTTGTAAATCGAAAAATAAATATTCATATATGTATGAACATTAGAGCGGGTCGGCGTCCATACGAAAAAAAAAGTTGTGCCAGTCACACCCTAAAATAAAAATTCTAAAGGGTAAAATGTCAATAAGTCACTCCAACTCACTCTGTTAAAAATTCTGGTGATGGCAAACGAAAGAGAAACTTATTGTCCATAAATCCTTATCATTTTTGTTCGCCCACGTTAACTTCTTCTAGAAATCTGGACTCATCTCCCAGAGAATTCTAAAGGGTAAATTGTCAAAAAAAAATAGCTCCAACTTACTCTGTTAAGAATTCTAGTAATGGCAAACGATAGAGGAACTTATTGTCCACAAATCCTTATCATTTTTGTTCGCCCACGTTGACTCCTTTTCCAGAATCTTGGCTCATCCCCCGGAGAAATCGAAAAGGTAAATTGTCAACAAGTCGCTTCAACTCAATCTGTTAAAAATTCTGTTGATTTCAAACGACAGAAAAACTTAATGCCCACAAATTCTAATCATTTTTGAAATATGGAATCATCCCCCAGAGAATTATAAAGGGTAAATTGTCAATAAGTCGCTCCAACTCACTCTGTTAAAAATTCTGGTGGTGGCAAACGATGGATAAACTTATTGTCCACAAATCCTGGTACTTTTTGTTAGCCCACGTTGACTACTTTTCCAGAAATCTTGATTTATCCATCATAAAGGCGTTAACATAAGTTCTGTTAAGGGGTTAACATAACAGAATGTATGTAAAATTAAACTTCACACTCATTTATGTTTGAGGATAAGCTGTTTTTATGCGCATTTCACTGGTTGCTTAGGCCAGATCATCAAGTAACGTTCTCTTAAATAATTTTAGAAAAGCCAAAGCTATCTGCAAACAAGACTACAGAGGGAATGAGAATTACATACACTCAAAAAGCTTATCCTCCAACAATAAATTTCAGTATTTTTATCAATTATAAAAATAGGTAATTAAGCACAACAAACAAAATCTTTTAATGATAGGTAGATATTTTATAAAAGTTTAAAATTTATTGAAAATATTCGTATTTTCAAATAGATATTGGGAATTATTTCTTTTTATAAGCCACTTTATTATATTAAACATTTTTTATTTTTCGAATTTATTCTATGAGTTAAATTTCAGTTATGTAGGTACCTATTTTATAAAGCTTTTTTGTTATAGTTCCATTCCTTACAAGATAATAGTCAGGTAGTGTATAATGTCATTCCTAAAAATTTAAGGAATGGAACTATTACAAAAAGGCTTTATAAAATACATAACTGAAATTTAACTCATAGAATAAATTAGAAAAATAAAAAATGTTGAATATATTCGTATTTTCTTTCGCATGCGATATTTTTTTTTTATAAAATTAGCAAGTCAAAAATAAATATATTTCGTATGTGAAGGTATACCTTCACATACGAATATTAAATTAGAGGTGGACACGTGACATGAATTTTTCGTGTAACTCGATTACTTTTAATATTAATCACAGGTGAGAGAGTTTGTATAGAGTGTGTAATATAATCGTCAAAATTATGCAAAATATATATGAATGTAGGTATATACTCTAAAGGGTCTCGGATGTAACAAGCGGAAATCATCTTTTTGGTGGTGGGTATTAAAAAAGAAAAGTTGGTGTAACACAAAAAATAAAAACAAAAAGGTAACTGTGTAGGTATAGAAAATGAAAATCCCAAAACAAAGAAAGTATGTAGGTATGTAGGTATAATTATCACAGTAGCTACAAATTTTTAATACATAACTATCTATATATACTTATGTTTATATCTATATATATAGATATATATACATATATATATATGTCTGTTATACGCGTTTTCACATTTTCTTGTAGGTATATTGCTCATGTGTATTGGGCTTATTTTCTTATATATGTTTATACCTATATATACATATATATATATATATATATATATATATATATATATATATATATATTAAATAACGGTTACGAAAATAAAACGTCAACCCGGCAGGGTGACACCATTAAGAAAATAAACCCCATACACATTAGCAATATACCTATAAGAAAATTTGAAAACGCGTAAAACAGACACCAAAAGAACGAAATGAAAAACTATGTAGGTATAAAAAAGCAAAACTAAAAAATTTAAATGATTTGCATAACCTTGCAGTTGTTGAGCATATTTTTTTAGAGTTTGTAGGTACATGTGTTTTCATTATTGTAATTGTTGTTGCAATAAATCTTTTGCCATAAAAAAAAAATTACAATATCATACAATCGAAACTCTAAAAATTTGTTGAAAAGATGCAACTACTTACATATTCTTTCGGTTAATTTACGCGCTAATGCCATCACTTTATTTTAGCCACTTTTTTAATTTTTGCTACTGCTGCTGCTATTATGTAGTTGTTGTTAGTTTGCTGCTGATTTTGTTGTTTTTGGGTTCGTTGAATTTATATTTGTTTTATTTTTAATCAAACAGTGGATCAATGTACAAAGTGATGGATGATGTTTTCCTACTACCACTTTTATAATAATATATTGTAGTAGGTATTTTAAACTTTTTTTTTTTTTTATTGTATTTAATTTTTCTGCCACTAACTGATCTTGTAGACCACTTAGTCATTCACTCAATACACTCACTTATTTAACCACTTGAATTTACTCTATTCTTTATTTTACTTAACTTTTTTTGCTCTTGCTTGTTTTGATTTGGAATTGAGACTTATTTGATTTTTCTTTCTTTAACTTTTTCCAATACAAAACAATTTCTTTTTTAGAATTTCCGCTTTTAGATATTGAATTTTTTTTTACACTTTTTTGCATTTATTTCTTGACTATTTTGTGATTGTAATGCCACATTTAGATAATTTTTTCGTTATACGAACCAAATTAGCTCAAGAATTTCTACACTTTTGTCGAAGCGGAGTGATTCAATTAATTGGGGATTTTTATTACACTTCACTGTTTTTTGTTGTGTTGCACTCACTGTGTCTTATTTTTACACCTAAAAATTAATTTTATTTCTGTTTTAATTTTGTGTATTTAATTTCTTCTTGCCACTTCTTGGGGTCTCTGGCAAATTTTTCTATTTTCAAATTGGACGTAGTCGACGACAATGATGACTGCAAGACACCATCAAACAAATACGGGCAAACAGACATTCGAAGATTCGCTTTTTTTTTTGTCACATTTACACCGCAATTTACACGCACCTAATATCTTATTTTTATTACAAAAACTTGCATCTATTTAGAACAACAAAATGAACTCATTATTTTTATAAAAATAACATGTAACAAATTTATTTGCCCATTAAATAAAAACAAATAAAATCCTTTCTCCCGTATTATTTTTTCTTTAAAATACACACCAGTTGTCAAAATTTCATCGACGACAGAGAAATAGTAGAAGAAAAATGAAAATGAAACGATAAAGTAGACGCACAAAAGAAAACTGAAACAACAACAAAAATAAATTTTGATTTTGCTGTCAGTTTATTCAGCAAGAGAACATATGAAAGAAAGAGATAAATTGTTCGAAATAATGAAAACAGCAGAAGCAATTGGAGTGCGTGTAAGAGAGAGTGAAATATATATATAAATAAATTTTTGTTATTCTGCTAGTGCTGCCAGATGTTTCTTTTTCTGCTCTTTGGAACCGACTTTGGTTAAATTACATATATTATATTTAAACATATATAAGATTGTAGAAATTAAAAAAAAAGTTATATTTTTTAAATAACTATTCAGTAGTTAAATATTTTACAATTAACTTTACATACTTGATTAATTCCTTGTTAGTTATATTTTGTAAAAAGAAATTAGAATTATTTGGTTAAACTGTAAACAACAAAGTTATATTTTCATATTTGGCTATCACTATTTAAACAAATAAAAAATAATTTTCAACGTTCTACTACAGGCAAAACGTGACTTGCACAATTACATCTTTTTTGTAAAACCGCTAAATACCTACTTTGGGGAAGAGTAGATTGATTAATTGGCAAAGCAAATTATAAAATCAAATTCTTTTCTTATGCGGATACTGACAATATGTTCAAAATTCATATGCAAATCTTCTTTTCTCATGCTGAATTATAATAAACATTAATATGTATTTAAATATTTACATATATTTATAGGATACATGAAATACAAACATAGTTTAAAAATACATAAGTTAATTTCTAAATATAATGTAAATAGCTGGAAAAATAAACTTAATCTAGTAAATAAATTCAAGTTTAAGAGATTCAAGGTAAAAATTACGTGATTTCAAATCACGTGCTTTTAAAATCACATGTGTGAATTTGTGGTGTTCGGAAAATTTCACAGTTTTTGTGTTTCTCAGTGTGCATTCGGCAATTGAAAATCACACCGAAACACACACAAAAAACGGAACAACACAATATCACACGTATGATTTAAAAGGTCCATGTGATTTTAAATCACGCGATTTGAAAACAAGTGATTCTCTGAACAGGCCTAATAATAATACATTTAAATAATTTAGATTTTATAAAAGTGCTTATAGAAGAAATTGCAATAGAAATAAGGTTACAGATATATGTAGATATATGTCAGTAATGTGATGAAACCCAAACTTTTTATAAGGTGCGATTAATTTTGACCAATTTTAATTTGTTGTCCAAATACTTATAAAGTATAAAATTCAAATACTTATATAGTATAAAATTCAATTAACATATATAGAATAAAATTAGAAAGAATGTAGACAGGAAAAAAGAAAAAAAATTATTAGAAATAAATTTTGAAAGATACTGAAAACGACATTATCGATTTCAAATCGTTTTGTTTTTAAAGTCGTTTTCCATCACATACCTGATTACGCGTTTAGTCTCTAGGAGTTTCTAACATCTCTAGTATTTAATAAACATACCTACATTTGAATTTAGTTGAAAATAGTAAATTAAATTATCTATAATTTACTTTTTGATGATTTCTTGCTATATAAAATGCCACAACAGTTAAAGTGGATATTTGCTATTGATTGCAATGTTTATAATTTTTTTCTTTTTTACAAAGTTCTATCTAACAATAGTTTTAATTTTGAAATAATCTTATCAAGTATGTGCAGTCGAATTTAAATTTTTTTAAACTAAAGAAATTGTTATTGTTGACATGATTTACTTTTATGTAAATCTTTTTTTTTTTTTTTTATTTCAAAAATGTAACTGAAAGACCTTTTAATATGTAATGGTTTACTCTACAAGAATTTATTTTTCCGAAGAGCGAAACGTAGTTGTACGAAAGAATGAATTCTTTCGCACATCGGAAAGAGGCAGTAAGTATTAAAATATTAGAAATTACTTATTACTCGTAAAAATTAGATGCAAGTGTGACTTTTATTTCCAAGTGACTTGTTTCAAAAAGTTTTCAAAAATATATTAAAAAAAATAATTTTAATTTTTATTGTTTTTTACTTAAACGCCCGGGAGACTATCAAATAAATACATCAATCACATAGTTGTGTGCGTGCAGTCGATCTTTTTCGGGTACACATACGCTTGATGAAAATCAAAAAGTTTTGATTTTTTTATTTGATGGCTGATTATTTGATAGTCTCCTGTTGTGATTGACAAAAAAAAATTATTTTCTTTGTGTTTGTTGTCATGAAAAATATAAATATTTTGGTTTTTTACAAAATACAATTGTTGATTGCCGTGTTTATTTGTACGTCTCCGAAAAAGCTTCAAATAAACGACACTAACACATATGCACTGATTGACGGGTTTATTTGAAAGTCTCCAGAGCCCTTTAAATACAAAGTATATTTATTCTATATATATACTTTGCCTACATATACATTTGTAATATTTTCTTCAAAAACAAACGAAAAATTCACAGGGCACTCTTCCCCATCAAACAACTACTGAAAAGTACTAAGAATAATACAATTTATATCAACAGTGAAGCTGACAAACAGTTTTTGAGTTTTTTTGCAAATAATCATCGGTGTTTTGTTTAGCGGCAGCAAATTTTACCAAGAGTTTGAAAACATTTCATATTTTTCACATTTTAAATAATTAATATGTCACGTTACGATCGCGCTGTTACCATATTCTCCCCAGATGGTCATTTGCTGCAGGTAGAATATGCACAAGAGGCTGTGCGAAAAGGATCAACAGCGGTAGGTGATAGAGAACTTAACCTCGTTTTAATGGTAGTCAAGAAAAACCGAAAAAACTGCATTTCCATTATTTTTTTAAGGTTGGTGTACGTGGAGCCAGTTGTGTAGTATTGGGGGTTGAAAAGAAGTCGGTGGCTAAGTTACAGGAAGAACGTACCGTAAGAAAGATTTGCCTGTTGGACAAACATGTTGTCATGGCATTTGCTGGTCTCACCGCTGATGCTCGTATTTTAATTAATAGAGCGCAAGTGGAATGTCAAAGTCATAAATTAAATGTTGAGGATCCTGTTACGTTGGAATACATTACCAGGTTAGTTTATATAATGCTTTGGTTTTTTATTACAACTTATATTTTTCGTTGCCACAGATACATTGCCCAGTTAAAACAAAAGTACACACAGAGTAATGGTCGTCGTCCGTTTGGTATTTCTTGCCTTATAGGTGGTTTCGATTTTGATGGTACTCCTCATCTGTATCAGACTGAACCCTCAGGTATTTACTATGAATGGAAAGCAAATGCAACTGGGCGTTCTGCCAAGACTGTACGGGAATTTTTGGAAAAGCACTACAAAGATGAAGAAGTTGAAACAGAAAATGGAGCTGTTAAATTGGCTATTAAAGCTTTATTGGAGGTAGCCCAATCTGGGCAAAAGAACTTAGAAATTGCTGTAATGGAAAAGGACAAACCGTTAAAAATGTTAGATGCCCAAACTATTGAAAAGTATGTAGCAGTAATTGATAAAGAAAAGGAGGAAGAGGCTGAGAAGAAAAAGCAAAAGAAATAAGCTTTAATAGTTTAAAAAGTTTCTAAATCGTAATATACAACACGAACGCGATCCTGTGAGACAAAACACATATTTTTTCTAATTATCTAATATTTTAAATGATTTAGTTTTTAGCTTTTCTAAATGTGGAAATAAAACTTACAAACAAAAAAAGTTAATGAATAAGCAATAACATTGTAGGTACCAATTTGAAGGGTAACTAGAAGATGAAGCTTTTAAAAAATATTTATGTTTATACCTAGTTATTTAGTAAATGGAAATGGTAAAATTCCAATTTAATTAGAATCGTAAGTACTTATCGAATAATTATTTGTTTTGTAGATTGTGAAGAAAAACAAATTGTTTTGGATATTTGACGCTTTTTTTATAATTGAATCGTTTTTTTCAAAAATCAGTCAAGAGAAAAAATTTTGATTTTGAGTTAATCAAAGAAAACTTGCAATCGTAAAATTACTTTTACAAAATTGTTATGTTTTCCTATGGACATTATCCATTTCTGAGACTGTTTTACTAGAAAAAAAACACAATTTTTTTGGATCTATAAATATTGCATTATATTTAAAAATGAATATAAAGTTTGTACTTAAGTGGTTTCTGAAACAAACAACCATCACTCTTGTAAATTTCGTACGAAAATTTCTAATTCCTAGAAAAATGACAAATGAACTTTTTAAAGAGTTTAGTATTATTGTCAAAGATTTTCAGTGGCTCAAACGTATAATTGGACACTAGGTATAAGATTACTTAACAGCCGGTTTTTTTACTTCAATGAAAATTAATCTAAAAAACTTTGATACAAAGTTGTAGACTATTAACAAAACTTGAAAATTAATAGCAAACAAAACTTAACAAATTTCATGTCAAACGCATTATTCGACAGTCAAATATAAGGTTGTTCCACTCACGTCTAATTCCCTGTTTCACGGTGTGGAAAGTGGGTTTAAAGAGCTTACGGGAAAGTTCTTCCCAAACATGCTTAACAATGTCGAGATTTGGGGATTGTGACGGTGTTTGCAGTAATTTTAATCAGTAATGAATGCTTCACATTTTGGCACCGTTTGTTCCAAAATGTTAAAATTATCTTAGTAAAGTTAAATAAGAAATTTAATTTTGAAATCAAATTTCAAAACATTTTCTTTAGCGAAAAGATTTTGATTTTCAAAACATTTTCTTCAGCGAAAAGATTTTGAATGTGAGGTGCAGCTTTTTTCAATACACAAGAATCTTTTAAATTGAAAATATACATATTTAATGGTAAAAATTCCCCCCGAGATTTCTCCCTTCTCCCATTTTTACAAACAATTTTTAACATTTTTTAACAATTTAACATTGAAGGCATATGGATAACTTTAAAAACGAACCGGTTTCATTACCAAAAATTAGACAAAACACAGTGGGTAAATATGAATACAAAAATATTTTGATATCAGGACATTAGGATAACGTTAAGTGGTACCGCAACGACGGGGATAACAAATTTTTTTTAATTTTTTATAAAAATGTTACCATTAAACAATTACTTTTGCAATTAAATGTAAGAGAATCGGAATTTTCGCAATGTTTGTCTTCCTATGACTGACTTTAGAGTATATTTTTCTCCAATTTCATAAGAATCGGCACAAAAATATGTATAGTATTTCATTATCTATTCTTTAGAAATTATAATTATGTAAACATTTTACCTTTGACCTTCATGGTTTTAGTGTTAATGTTTCCGATTTTAGTAAAACCTTTAGAGTATATTTACAATTATCTGGACTTTAATATTCTGCTAAAGTTTTACTAAAAATTTATAACAGGTATGAAAATGTATAGCCAAAAAATGAGTTTTTTTCCGAAAAGAGCAAAATTTTAATCGCTGGTAAGGAAAAACTGTTTGCGGTATTGACATAATATTTTCATATTTTTATTCCCTATTATATCCTCAATAAATCAGAATGTGAAGATCAACAAATTCTGAAATTTGTTTAACAAAATTTTTAAAAAATTTAAAATGGAATGTGAAACGGACGTTAAAAAAACTATTTTTTTATTGAGTTTTAGTAAGAAGACAAAAACTCATATTCAAGTATACACGGGTGTATTTTAAGTAAAAGTTAACCCTTATTGAAATATTTCTCAAAATATGTTAATTCTGTTAATTATTTCTTGTTGAAGTGGCCTAAAACTTTATTCACACCTATCAAATATTTGACGTCCTACACGAAACCTCTAGATTTATTAAAAAATTGTTTGTTTTTTCAAAACGGTTTCTACATCAAACATCATTTAACAGTCTCTAAAATACATTATACAATTATCTTCTTACAAATAAAGTAAATCAAAAAAATTGTTAAAAATAAAGCTAAAGTTTGACTAATTTTCTGGTCACGTTTTTTTTTGGGGTTTTCGTTAAATATTTATTAGGTCTAAACATACCTTAAGACACGTTAATGGCCTGGGGAAAGTTAAATAGCTTCAACAGTTTTCAACTAAATTTTTTCTGTTATATCTAATAAGTTTTCACCCGTGATTTCTTTCACGTGAAAATTAGAGCAAGATATAAAGAAAAGCGTTTGTCCTGTAAAAAAAATTACAGAAATTTTTTGTAGTTTTTTTATATCTATACTTATTTTATGTTAAAATATTTTAATAAGCCAAATAATAGCAATTTTTATTTTTCACCAACACATACATTCAGTTTGAGCACTCCGATACTCTTGAACAACCGCCATTCAACTCTCCATATGAAAATCAAGGGGTCTACATATGTATATACCGAACCATATGCAATCTGTATACCAAATCAGTATTGACAGGTAATTATTTTTTTCCCCCCAAAAAAAAATTTAAAAACCCCCCAAATTTAACTTTTTTTGAAAAAATACCCCTAAATATAAAAGTTTAGATAAAAATTTCATTTCAATTAGTTTTACTTAAATCAGTTTATATTTACATTCTAATATCAATGCCTAAATAAAGCAAAAATCGCAAGATGTTTAACATTTTACTGAAATTCACCCAAAAATATTTTTTTTAAGTTTTTTGAATATTTTTATTTAATAAAATATCTTAAAACACTTTATAAACAGATTAAGAAAAGACTGTAACATATGTACATTAGACCGACTCACCGTACATGGGAAAAAAGTTTAAGTTGTAGTACCCTCTGAAAATTAACTTTGACATGTTTTATGAAGATTCCCAAAATATTTTGGCTCTAGCGACTATCTCCCGTGAGCTAAGCCCTATCAAAAAAAGACTCCAAAAATGGTATTATTCATGAATAAAAAATTCGGTAATTTTTTTTTGTCCAATGAATGACCAAATATAACAGATATTTAGGGATTCTTTGATTGTGCATTAAAACATTTTAAAAATCTAACCACAAACTCCAGATAGCGAGATGTTTATGTCAGTTTTTTAATGCTTTCCAATTCGAATTTAATGAAAATTTAAATAACTTAACCATTTGCTTGTCGGAGTTTCATTTCCTGCAGACCACCGCTTGAGATTTAAGTCAAAAATGCATCCTTTACTGCACTGTATTACTTTTTTATGACATTCATTTAGACATCATTAAACCCCCCATTTAATTACCACAAAAGGCATGTATTTGTGCAGAAAACACGTTTTATTAATAAATTTAGCTACTTTAAGAGGACATTAAAAAAAGTGGTGAAAAAATAATAAATAATTGCTATCAAGGCACATTTAACAAGACACCATTAAAAACCAGTTAATTATCTCCGAAAATTGTATCTCGTTTAGGAAATATTTTCATTTAATACTCGTATCAAATAGTGAACAAATTTAACCCTTTTATGTCCAACATTTTTTTGAGGATATTTTTTAGCAATATTTTTGGTATGAATTGAATAACTACTCTTCTCTGCCACTAGCTGAAATATTATTTTCCAAAAAATTACAATATTATTAATTTCTTCCCTAAAATCGAACATGAACAACTTTTTTTTTAGTCTGCCTAATGTACATACATACGAGTATATAAATCAAAATAGAGTTAGTAGAAATTTGCTTTTATTAAATATTGGAATAGTTTTTCAAAAATAACGAGTGTTGCCAAATTTTCGGAATTAAAAAGTTTGAGCATTTCAGGTGTTAGATTAAAGTTGTGACACATGTATTTCCATGAATACTTTACCCTTAAAAAGCTTTCTTTTTTATCTTTTTAAAAACGATTTTTGCTCAACCAAAAACAAGCTGTAATATATATCTAGTATTACTAAGTTATTGTTATGTACAGGCAAGCAAATAGTGAAACCCCCTAAATATAAATTTATGTCCCCAAATTTCCCCCTAAGATTTGTACCCCCAAATTAGCAATTTTGAATTTATGGCTCCTTTGTAATTAATCTTCATGTTTAAAAGTACCCATGGTCAAAAATTCCATTATTTTGTTCGATTTTTTTTATGAAATAACTTTTTGCGTATTTTTTCAATGTGCAATGAAATTTGGAATAAAAGCTTAAGTTTACTTCCGATCTGTGACGTTAGTAGTATTTAGGTATTCGAAGAAATATATACGAGTATATATAACCAAAACACCTTAAAGTTTAACTGCCTGTTAAACGATTTCAAACGTCAACGTTCGCATAGAAAATTATATTTAAAACAAAAATAAAATTCTAAAATTTGTTTTTTTTAAAATGTAATTTTCTATGCGAACGTTAACGTTCGAAATCCATGAACAGTCTGTAAAACTGCTTTGCTACAAAACTAAAAAAATATATTTGTCCAAGTCTGGAGCTCGTCAATTTTAGTTAGTTAGAGATTTTTAATAAATCACTCAATTGTTAACATTTAGGGCCAAATTTGCAGTCATTAGTTAATTACATTAGTTAATTACGTATCTAATATAATTGTTTACAATTAAAAAATGCAACCGCAGTTGCTTTTGTTAGTACTTTTTTATTTTAGTTTTCGTTTACTTTAAAAATTAATAAAAGATAAACATAGATTTACTTGTTTATGGTAATATATTTATAACTTTTACAAATTAAATGACATTTCGTCAAAAATATTACATTTTAAAGAAATAAAAACGAAAATAGTTTTCCAAAAGTACAAATGTTTGCAACTAAGTGTAGAAAGTCTTTAAGCTCAATAAGTACAATATAGCCACCTAAAAGTCTTCAGTAATTTACTTAAGCATTTGACATGCTTTTCGTTGAATTTTTACACTAGCTTAAGTTTGGTTAAGCACATTTTAGTTGGGCCTTTAGACTTACCAGTAGAGTGCCCAGCTATTTACAATTTTCGACAAGCACATGGAATTTAATAGAGTTAAGAAAACAAATTTCTTTAAAAACACAAAAATCGCGAAAAAAAATATAAGCAAAAATTTTATTAAACAGAGTTGGAAAGATATGTATTGAACATAATTCCAAAAGTATTGTTTGATGGCTTAAGTATTTACATTTTTTATCGTGTATACGAGCGCTAACTTCGAAAAATTTCTAGCAGAATTGAATTCAGCGTACTCACATAATCTTTGCCGGTTTGGTGCCCAGCTTGTTAAAAAACTGTAAAATTCAAGCACAGTGTAATTATTCGTACTAGAAGGGGAGAAATATTAACCACAAACCAATAATAGATTAAATAGAAACCATAAACATTATGTAGTTTTGTTATTAAGTCTCTTAACTTTTATATAATGTGTTGATGTTCCATGCAGTTTTACTCAATATTCCATGTTCTTCTTTATTTCCTGCCAGGTTAATATACAAAACGAACATAAAGTACATGTAAACTTACACACACATGCTCTACACCAGCATTGAGAGACGTGACTTGTTTTAATAATATTAAACAAAGAAACAAACATCAATTTTAAACAAAAAACAAAAGAAGACAGGTAATAAATTCAATATTTTTAAGGTAAAACTAGTTGTATGTACATATGTAAAATAGAAAAAAACAACAAATAACATGAAAGAAAAACTAAAAGTTAAATTCATATGGAAATTACTTTAATAAATATGTTTACATACATACATCCATAGTAAAGTAAACTCAGGTGGAAAATCTTTTTTAAGATAAGTTTTTAGAAAACATTAAATACCTAAGTATGTATGTGTGTGAGTTTTCATTTTTCTGTTAAGGGTTGTTATTAATCTTTGATTTTAAAACTAGATTTTGACACAATGTTGATAACAAGCAGAGTGGCGCAGTGGAAGCGTGCTGGGCCCATAACCCAGAGGTCCGAGGATCGAAACCTTGCTCTGCTATGGGAATGTTGAGAATTTTTTTTTCTGTATTATATTTTTTTTATGTTGTAATATTTAATAAATAAAGAATAAGAAAGTATATCCCGACAATCCCACCATTTGATAAGCTAAACATGCAACATATAAATAGAATTAAAAAAAAAAACACAGATTTGTATTTAACCCTCCTGCTTGTTTTTTAAAAGTGAGCTCGAGATAATGTAAACCAATAAAAACCAAGTTAGTTCACATTATCGAATTTGTTTACATTTTCGATTGTAAAAAATTGTAGCGCTATACAGCGTTTTTGCTTAAAAAAGTCTAGAAAGCAGTGTGACCAGAGCTTAAAAATGTTTACAGCTAATTCTGGCATTAGACATGGCCAAAAAATGCTAACAACGATTTAAAAATGCTAAAAATAATGCTAACATCTTTTAAAGATTTTTGTTAAAAATGTATTCCCAGTATACATTTTATTTTAGTGACTTATTTTATTTTTACGAAATTGAATTAAATAATTGGTAGATTTTGGTAAAACAACAGATACATATACATAAATATGTAGCACAGGTAGTTAGATTAAATGCAGGCGCTCGCAAGGTTAACAACTCAGTTATTCTTAGGCATTTTTGTTAATATACAGGTATGTACAAAAAATATTACGTTCAAGAGATTTTTATGTCTATAACGAAATACAACTTACCTTCATTAACAAAACTCAAATTATGCATGGATGTATTGTTTTAATTTTATTTTTCAATCGAGAGACTCCCAAAATTAGAAAATAAACAAAATTCGCCCAAATTTATGTTCACTATGCAGAGCCATTAAACTTTGTGCACTATTTAGAGTGTTAATATAAAAAATAGGTGTTCACATTAGTCACCATTTAGACAGGGAAACATTTGGAAGGAAAACATCTGGAATTCTCTTTTGTTTTTTCATTCTCGGTCACACAGACGAACATGTTGCCGGAAACATTATGTTACTATTGTTGCTTTTTTGTCAAACCAAATGTCAACAAAGAAAATGAGAACAAAGCGTGTCGCCGAGTACCGAACACAAAAACCATTCTCTCTTCCCCACCCGTAATTTGCTACCAAGCAAAATTTTTTTCCTTCCAAATGTTTTCCTGTCTAAATGGGCACTTACTGGATAGTTCACTACAGGGATGTAAAATGGGGTTTTAAATTTTGTACCATATCCAAAAAAAAATGTACTTTTTGGAGCTTCACGGTACCTTTTTTTTAAATTTATTAAAACAACAAAAAAAAGTACATAAAAATTCAATTGTACACAAAAAACCAAAAAAAAAAAAAAAGAAAAAAATGACGAGCATTGAGAAATGGAGACAGAATTATGGTACGTTAAATGTGAAAGTTATAAAAATAAAACAAAAAAAAAAGCGGGATATGAAAAATTTCTTCCCCATATATTTGTTAATACTGATGTTTTGCTTTTAGTGTCATCGTATGTGGTATAAAGGAAACAAAAGAAGTAGTAACACAGGTTTTGACTAATGTTGCCTCGTCCGTGGGTACCATAAGTCCCCTTTTACAATGTGGCAAGTGAAAGGCAGACAGACGAAGTTTGTAGGCGAGAGAGTAAAAAAGTAAAGTGTGTCACTCATACAGCGTCGCCCCCTTACCAACAAACTTCGTCTGTCTGCTTTCACTTGCCACATTGTAAAAGGGGACTAAGCGCTCTATACACCACAATTCTAGACGCATATTTAAGCGCCCATTACATTAACGATTTGTTGTACAACATAAATGCAATGAAAAAGACTCAATAATTGGTTTGCTATAAAACTATGACAAATTTTAAATTGTACCAAACGAGTCAAGGTAGTACCACGGTATTTTAGAAAGTCAAAACGTACCAAAAACCAACTTTAACATCCCTGGTTCACTATATTAGTTTACTGTATGTGCGGTTTTTACCATACAAGTAATTGAAATGAAATTTATGTATATGAAAAGTACTGTTTTTTTTATCTTTTCATATCAATTTTACTACACGTTCAATCACTTGTATTGTAAAAACAGAACATAAATAAACATTCTCGTTTAGAAATTTATATTGAAAACAAAATCAAATTTGAGTTTTTTTTATTGTTGTTTCAAAATAAATTTCCAAGCTAAAATTTTTATTTTAATTTGAAAGCCAGGCTTTTCACAATTTGTTAACTCAAAAATAAACTTAAACTCATCCCTATTGGGGGGTGGGATTTTTCGCAGAGGTGGAAAGTTCTGATTTGCCACTCACTTGGGAGTGGCCAGGACGATTCCTTTGTTGAACTGTCCAAGCAGCTAACTACTTCCGGTCTTAGACCAAGTACCCCCCGGGCAATGGCTTTGTAGCATCCGCTTTAAGGCTAGCCAGAGTTAGAAGGCGCCACAACCATGTATCCTGAATGGTCGAAAGGACGTCTCAGGAAAGTAGGCGATAACCGCTGAAACATGGTTGCATCGTGGGATTGGACACGTAGATAGCAGCCCTATCACCAATCTAGGGGACGAGGGTTAGCAGCCCACATTCCCGAATCACAAATTGCTACCGAATCGCTAATTAAACAGCCTCTAAATGTTGGCGCCCTATGCTCCAATGGGAGTTAGAGGAACACATATATATATTGTGAATAACAAGTGGAATTTTTGTTCTCATGATATTTTTATTCCTCTCGAAGAAAAAAATGCTATCGTGAAACTCCGTGAACAATTTTTTGTGCTATCAAACTTCTCAGCGAATGTAAAAGAAAAGAAAAGAAAGACTAAAAAATTAAAAATTAAAGAAATGTTTGTTCAAAAATATACACGTATATAAAATTTTAAGGAAAAGTTAAAAAAACAAAGCAAAATATATTGTATTGGAGTTATAGTTTGATTGCAACATTAGTTTATTGCATTATTTCTTTTTTATGTAGTAAAATAATTTCTAAAGTTCTGTCAAGCTTAACAAATCACCAGGCAATATCCTGTTGTTTTGCATTTTGTTGAGCAATATATCAGTTAGTGCCTTTTAAACGGATCTTGACCTAAAAATTTATTTTATAAACTTTAATATTTAAATTATAAGAAGATTTTCTACCATAAAAATCATAAATGTCAATTTCAAAAAAATGGCGCTACCGTGGCCTAAGAAGGAACGCGACGATATGTGAATTTATGTTTTTCGACCAGCCTACTTAAATTCATATATTATAAATAAATTTTTTGTTCTTAATACTCGCAACACACTCATATGTTCATCTCTCCATGAATTTGAACCAACTGAAAACAATTTTAGTTTCCAGTATATTTTACTTCCATTAAAGATCATAAAAAAGAATTGTTTATTTTTGGCCCCAACCAAAATAAATAAATTTTTTGTAAAAACAAAACAAAAAATGGGAGAATAATAGATAAAAAAATTGTAAATAGGTATCACTTTTTCAATTAAATTTTTATTTCAAGAGGGGGAGACTCTTTAGTTTATAATTCTATTTATCTGACTGCCTGATTGACTAGTCACGGTATGAAAAACACACACTTTGTGTTTACCCCAGGTCTACTCCAAAGATAAATATCTCAGCAATTTGGCAATCGTCGGCAGAAAAACAAAGCAATATTTCTTATTGTTCAGCTTATGTTAAGGGCATGGGAAAACGTATTTATGTTTACTCATAATTTGAAAAAAAAAATCAAGGCAGAGGTACAGTGTAAAAAGTGACTCCATATTGCCAAAATTATTTTTGTTAATATGTATACATTTTTGCAATTTTATTTTAGTGTTAATATTTAAATAAAATTATTTTAGTGTTTATTTTGAATTATTTAATTCTTTTACTTCTATTCAATTTTGCAACCATTTCACTTTTACTTTTTTCCTACACAATTTGCTTCTATTTTTACTTCTTGGTTCTGGTTCACACTCTTCAAGTTTAAGCCGTCAAGTCTTGAGCTTTTAGAACAGAAGGGAAAAGAGAATGCCATTTATTTTTCTCTCTCTTCTAAAAACTCAAGACATGATAGCTAAGAATTGAAGAGTGTGCACCAGCACTTGTTTTCAATTGAAACCCAAATTTGACGTTTTATGTTAGAAATAATTCTCAACGAAAATTTACTAACAATTATTGCAACATAAATTGCCGGCAATAAATATGTACAAAAAAGTGCTGTCTACATTAAGAATAACATAATTTTGACATTTAGGCCGGGTTTTTGAGATATGGATTAAGCTAAAATTTGGTCTAACGTACTCTGAAACTCTGATTTGAAATAACTTGGGGTTTACACGAGCGTATTATACAATGTTGTCAGCATATTAAACCATATTTCTTTTTGCGCAATATAAATCAAAATACTTTTGACTTTATCCAATATATTATCCCACCTACTAATATGATATACACACAGCAAATTTAATTGTACAGTATCCATTATTAAACAATAATATTGCAAATGCATCGGTCATTTAATACATTCATACTTTTAAAATTTGAGGCAAACTTGCTTTCAAATTATCTTTCCAATTATGTGTTTCAATTAGGGAGGTAACGATAAGTCTTTGTCGATACGATACCGATACTAAAAAAAATATCGTCGATGCCGATTCCGATAGGCATATTAAATTTGAGATAAAGTTAAAATTACCTAATCTCAAGTAAGTACGTTTATTATTATTCAAAATAACAGCGTTAGATATTATTAATATTTGAAATTGATATTAAAAATGGTAAAATAACCAAAAATATTAATTTACTTTTACAAAAAAAAAAAAAAAAAAAAAAAAAAAAAAAAAAATACAGTGTAATGCTAGGAACACAACTACGACGAACGACGAATTTTTGGCCGCGAATATTCGTCGCCAAAAATAAAACATATTGGTGTATATGAAAATACACACAATAATAGCGTCCGGCGTCATACGCGGCGGCGTCTTTGCAATAGATTATTTCTATTTTATACGCCGGCGGTTTCATTTTAGACGTATTTTAGTAAATAAAGTTACTTTTTACTTTAATAATTGTTTTATTTTTTTATTTTTTTACATTTAAAATAAATATACAAAGTACTTTGCTATAGAAATAGTTTTTAATTTTTAAGCTTTATTTTTTTTAATATGGTGACACTTTTTCTCTCTCTGCACAAACAGTAATCAACTTTCTCAATTATAAAAGCTGCTTGTTATTCGTCGTTATTGTGCGAATTTTTACTGAAAAATACGTCGTGTTGGGCGAAATTCGTCGTTCGTCCCAGCTATATTCCTAGCATAAAGATTAAAAACATCTAAAACTAATATTTGATCCAGTTTGATCCAGACCTGCAGTGGAAAGAGAGACTATTCTGATGTGGCAGAAATCATTTGAAAATTTAAGCCCTAATCACGTAAAATGCAACGCAACGAAAGCACAAACAATGTCATAAATATTCTGTAATTTTGTTGTTGCTTTCTACAGAAATTCACATTGGTTTTTAAAATGTCAAACGCTCCATTGCTTGTGGCGTTGAAAATTTTAAAACGGTACATGAATTTCTGTAGGAAGCAACAACAAAATCACAAAATATTTATGACATTGTTTTTGCTTTCAATGTAATTCTTTGGCATTGCGTTACGTTTTACATGATTAGGGCCTTAAGTTTTTCTGCGCCATTTTCTTCACGTTTTGGTATAACATGTCATTGCGCCAGTAAACAAGCGAATCTGCGCCTCAAGAAATACCTCTCAATTCTTCTTTAATAAAAATTACATAAAATAACCAGAAAAATCTTAAAACGTACAAATGCAAACAAGATTTAGTAATGAAAGAACATTTCACTATTGTGCAGAGCAGGAGATTTCGGCCAAAGCCCTATAACTTTGTTATTTCTTTTCGTAAGGAAGTAAAACTAAGTACGTGGGTGAAGAAGTGAAGCTTCCAAATTTAGAACAAATAGCTTCCGTATCAATAAACGGCATATGGATAAATTAGCGGGATTGGAGAAGCGAGCTCGGTACAAAATAGATTTTTGTATGTCTGGAGAACAGTAAGAGTAAAATTTGCCAAATGTGTTACAAATAGATTTGTTATGAATACACAGCATCTGTTAAAAGGAGGGCTGGACTTGGAAAGTGAGCGTGGCTTCTCTTATACAAAGACAATAAAGATTTTTATATATATGTTTCTGGGGAACGGTTGCAGTAAAAGTATATAAATTGAATTTAAATTATTAATAAACGAGATCTTGTTAATTTTATTTTAACTGGGGTAGCGAGGCGAACTAAGGGTTGAGCATCCGGCGCTGCCCGCGTTAGAACCATTATGGACTTAAATATATAATCATAAAATAATTTTCTAATTTGTATCACTTCTATTATAGGATCACAGCTAAATTATTTGGAAAATTTTACACCTACACTTATCTAATCGTGTCTACTTTTACACCAAATTTGGAAACTTTAGCTATTGCAGTTCTCCAGATATACAGAATTATATTTTGTGCCACGCCCATCTTCCCAATCCTGCCCATTTATCATTTAAAATAGGTTGTGTATTGATAACTCAGCGATGTGCACCAAATTTGTACAATTGTTCTCCTGCCGTTCTCCAGACATAACGAAATCTATTTTGTGTCACGCCCACTTCTCCAATCCAGCCCACATTTTGTCGGATCTTTTGTATTGATAACCAATATGCTTGGAAACTTTAGCTCTTACCGTTCTCCAGATAAACAGAAATGTATATTGTCTTTGTATGAGAGGTGTGTCGCCCACTTAAAATTTCAAAAAACTATATAGCCTTTAGCACCTCCTAGTGCATCAGTAATATACAGTAAAAGTTAGATAATGATGGGTTCAGCGGGCCCTAAAAACAAACATATGTATATACATTACCTCTTATTATATGAGGGCGAGGAAAAAAAATTTTTGAATTTCCTCACTCATGAAAAGTGAGCAAGCAAAAAAATTCATATGTGAATTCGTCAGATATGAAAAACTTGATATTATTCCGATTAAAATTCTTCATAAGGAAAAAACGCGATTTGCCCGACCATTTTTAGAAAGAAAATTAATTAGTAAAGAGGTCGTATAGAAGGCATTTTTGCAGACATAAGGTCTCTTCGTCGCATTCAAACTTTATTTATAGTTTACACAATGTGTCTTTAGAAACCAGAGCCGTGCCTATTTGCATCTACTTTAAATACTAAAAATAATTAAGAATAAGCTTTATTCCACTGTAATTGTTGTTGCTAATAATGCGAACTGATTAAATTGATAACTAAATATGCTACACATTCCAACAAAACTATTTCGACAGGCCTTATCTTAGAATATAAAATTTGAATTTGTAAAATACCATTCTAAAAGACCTATTCAGAGAAGGCAGAGTAAGTAAAAGTTTATTAAAAATACAATTGTAAACCTTCTTAAAGGTATACAAAGTGAAAGCGCTTGCAATTTTTCCCGCTGGGCAGCACTATTAGCCTGTGTGTGTGTTTTTTTTTTTTTTGTAAAATTATTTCTCGAATGGTGAACCAAAAGTGTTGGTTTTTTTCATTCCCTACGTTCTCAAATGCTGCACTGCCTGCGCGGCATCAGAAACGCAAAATTGTTTCACCATGTCGACCCACACCTAATGATTCTTCATATTAATTGTGTGATTATAATTTTTATAGGTGCATTTAACCACATTTAAATTTATTATTTAAGGGCAGTATTGCATGTGTTACCATGTACTTTATCTTTATATTCAATTATACATGTAATTTAACAAAAATATTTAATTATTTAATATTTTAAATGTTTGTTTAGTTAATACTAACATACTTTCGTTGATGATACGTCGTTTTGTTTCAGAAAATTACAAATCAAAATAACGTAGGACACATAATTAAATAAATAACAATAAAATTAATATTTTTCTTCAAAAATATATATCGATTATCGCATTTTGATCTTATATATTCAAAATTGCTTGTACATCTCAAATATTTTCTATTTTACAACGTTTTTTGCTTCTTATGTAAACTTATGAGATGCGATGTTGCATTACTCTGCATTAAAGATGCCGATATGTGCAGTTCTTTTAGTTTTGTTTTCCAATAATTTTTGCTTACAAAAAATCCAACACACACTGGCATATCGTGCTGTAGTCATGCGAACTGTCGAGCAGCAACAACATTGCTAGTGAAGAGCGTTACTAAAAGTTATTGTTTCCTCATTCTTTACGACTAAAGAAAGGCAAAAATTAATTTTTTCTTACCCTCATGAATGAATTGGCGAAAAATTAACAATTCATTCATGGCTGTGAAAAGAAGTTACACATTTTGAATTTCTCATTAATGCAAAACTTCATGAATGGTTAAATATGAGCGGTCATATATGAATTTTTCTGAACTCTGTTTTTTATTTAAAATCTTAATTGAGCTTTGAGGATCTCTTCATTTTAGCAACTGTTATTTAAAACTTACATAAATATATAAAATGACACTTCACTTCAGCAACTGACGATTTTTTTTTTTTGCTAAAATTCATGTTTTATTATTTTATTTTATTATAAACAAAAAAGTTTTTTTAACTGCAAAAACTTAATGACGACATAAAATACAATAAATTTTGTTTATTGTACTATATTTAGCTAATTTTTTTTTTTATAAAAAAGAAACCATATATACAAACATTTTTACTTTTTGAAAATTTAATAATTTTCCCCTCTTTTTCTTCCGATTCTTAATTTTTTTCACCAGAATATTTAATAATCTTAAAACTAAATTTTTGAAGAATTATTTTAATTTTTATTGATCTTCAGTTTTTTTGGTTTTTTTATCGTTGTTATTTTTGTTTTGATGATGTTATTGTTGTAATTATTTTAATTGTTGGTGTTGTACAAACAAAACTGTAGTCTGAATGGTTTTTTATTGTTTAGATAATTTATTTTGACCATTCAGCAATTTTATCGAACTGTGAAGATTAATTTTATTTTTTTTAATTAAAAATATAGTTTATACTTATTTCGTTTTGTTTGCAAATATTTCTATTTGTTTAAATATTTTTTTTTTATATTGATTTAAATATATATGAATTTTTACTTTTGGCTCTTGTTTTGTACCGAGTGGGTACTTAAGAATATTATAAAAGTAATTTTAATCTAAACAAGAAAAGTACTATACTTAGCTTTAACGAATTTTATATATATTTTACCATAGTATTCCAAATCCTAGCAAAACACTCCATTCGGGAGTACAACTCGGTCATTTTTTTAGTACTACATAGTATATAAAATCAGTGGTTTCCAAAATTTTAAGTAAATACCCAGTTCAAAACTTGATATCGATGAAATTTTAATAAAGTGTAATAAATAATAATTGGCTCATTTCGCATATTGTGGAAAAATAAACTTTTTAAGAGAATGGCTGCTAGATTTTATATACAAAACGATATAACATGTTTAGAGATGACCCCTACCAACAACGACAACCCTGCCTACCAACAACTTGTTATATTTTATTTTCTTTAATCTTCATATTCATATGTAAAAATTATTTAGTTAAATTGTTGTTACATTTGCACTCAGTATATCCCGTTGTATTTAGTACAAAACTTCTTTTATAATATGTGACCCTTTTTTGTATATTTAAAAACAATTTAAAGTCAGTCGATCAGTAAATATTAAACAGTGAACAACAAACAGTAAAAATACAAAAACAAAACATAAATTTTGAAATATAAATACAAGAACAAAAACATATGTAAAATAAATAAACAAACAAAAAAAAGAAACAAAGTGTAACTAAAACTAAATGAACTAAAATATTAAAATTAAATAAATAAATTGTTAAATTATTAAAACCTAAAAGTGAACCGTGTTTTTATTTAAGACCCATTCTTAAACATTTTTGGTCCTTCAAAGCCGGATAATAAACGCAATAAAAATAATTTAACAAAAAATATATTTTGGAATAAAAGACTCTGTGACATAAGTGAAAAATAAAAAAAGTATCATACATTTTTTGAGTGTGCAATAAAGAAAAAATTACCAATTTGCCAAATTTTTTAAAAGAATTTATAACGGCAAAATAAAAAGTAATCCAGAATATTCCAGACTCTGTTGACTCAAACGCATGCAGCTTAGCAGAGAAGCAACTCTGTCGGCGCAGACGCAAGCAGTTAAGCAAAGAAGCTGTTAGTTACAACAACAATACGCAAGTAAGGCAGAATCATCAAGTAAGTACCAATAAGATAGTGCAGAGGAAAATAAAACCAAAAGGAGAAATTAAAATTTGATCATCGAAGTTAACGAAATTAAGCTACACTTTAACATTATTAGTGTATGACCCTGAACGTTTTATTTTTTTGCTGCGCAATTAATTTTAAACAAAGTTGCCATCACACTATAAATTATTCAACTATCTGGGGAAACAATTTATTTCTAAAAAATAAATTTTGTATTGCAAGCAAACTACTGCAAATCTATTTATCACTAGCTGGACTTTAGTTAGACTCTCACACTTTTTTGACCCATTATATTTTAAAATTTACGTAACCCGTGTACATTATGTCTCTCATTCAATTTATCAATCGCGTGAAAGACCTTTTGCATTTTGATGCTTTACACGCAGAAACACAAGCAGAGGATAATGTCCATGCCTTAGAAGTTTTACGAGTTGAGTTAGACACTTTATGGGAAAAAGTAAGAAGGTCATACGAGTCATGTATGGACGATGATAGTCTGATAGATACGGATAAGAAGCCAGTAAATAAGGATGATATTAGAAGGAAATACTCCTCATCTTTGCAGGTTTATAAGAGGTGCATGGGGTCAATTTATGCAGAAATAGAAGCGCTCAAGGAGCCATCTCAAGCAGTGGAAAGACTTTCTCAAGCCCAAAGCCCTAATCAAGCCCTTGATACCAATCCTTGCATAAGGTTACCACCCTGCGATATAGACACGTTTTATGGGGATTATAGTACTTGGCCCACATTCCGGGATTTATTTACAGCCCTTTATATAAAAAGCCCCAAGTTAAGTAAGGTCGAAAAACTCTTTCATTTGACTCAAAAAACAGGAGGTGAAGCCCGAGAAATTATTACTCATGTCCCTTTAACAAATGATGGATTCGATATAGCCTGGAAAAATCTTACGGATCGCTATGAAAATTTAAGAATGCAGGTTAATGAACAACTTAAAGTTCTATTTGATCTCCCACAAGTTACAAACGATTCTGGAGCTTCTATCAAAAAACTACAGCGAACCATTAATGTTTGTATTCAAACTCTAGGGAAGTTAAACATTAGTACCCAAGGTTGGGACCCGATTCTGACCTATTTATGTTCAACCAAGCTTCCTAGAAACTTTTTAGAAGAATTTGAAAACACATTGAACGATTGCGCATCAGTGCCTACTTGGAAAGAATTTGATAATTTTTTGACCCATAAATTCAAAACATTAGAATCTGTCGGTAATTTCAAAACAGCAGTGGTGAAATCGACCCATTTCAAGCAGGACCCTCACCACAAACAATCCAAAGGAAAAAATGTACACTCTCTTCAAACCAATACCTCATTTATTGAAAACAGGTCACAAGTAAAAAATACCACAAAATCTGCTAGAGGCAATCGTAAGGACTCATTCTATACCTGCCAGAACTGTAAAGAGTCTCATCCACTACGATTGTGCCCCTCATTTCTTGCAAAAAATGTAAGCGATAGGATTCATTTAGTCAGAGTAACGAACTCATGTTATAACTGCCTTTCAATCGAGCACAGTGTGACAAATTGTCAAAGTAAATTCAGTTGTAGAATTTGCAAGCAAAAACACAACACTTTGTTACACAAGGCAACGATAACCCAGCATACAGGTTTGCCACAAAATAACGCTGAGCAGCAACCCAGCACAAGTGCCGCAGCGCAAGCATTAAACATACAGTCCACTTCCAGAACAGGCATTCCTAACATTACTTCCTTGACTTTACAAAAATCACAACCATCCGTTCAGAATAGGTCTGATAGGGAAACCCTGCTATTTACTGCCGTTGTTCACGTTGAATCAAAAGGTCAAAGATTCGAGGCAAGAGCTATCATCGACCCTGGATCGCAGTCAACCTTTATTTCGGAAAAGTTAAAAAATCGACTCAAACTACCAACTAAACCAAACCTAGTTCACGTTTCTGGATTGAATCAAAACGTATCAGAAATTTCAACAAAAGCTTGCTTGTTTAATCTTTGTTCCCGAGTGGACCCTAGTTTTAAATTAGAAGTTTGGGCACCAGTCCTAAAGACCCTTCCTCCTAATTTACCACCGCAAACGTTAGACTTGAAGCATCTAAGCAAAACTGCCAACCTACAATTAGCAGACCCTTACTTCACAACAAGTCGTCCAATAGACTTACTAATCGGTCTCGATTTAGGCCCATCCATTTATTGCTTAGACACTCCCATGATATCTATTGGATCCCTTTTGGCACAAAAAACAGTATTTGGCTGGATTGTGGGGGGACCAATTAAACCAACGATTCAATCCACATCTACAGTATCACTGTGCAATACGGTATCAGCAGACAAAATCCTCACACGCTTTTGGGAGGTGGAGGATACCCCAAAACCAATTTTGCGGTCTAACGAAGATATCTATTGCGAAAACCACTACAACAAAACCACAACCAGAAACTCAGCAGGGAGATATATAGTTACCCTACCCTTAAAAATTGAAAACGAGATAGGTACTTCTAGAAATATTGCGATGGCTCAATTCCTACGTATGGAGAAAATGCTCAGCACCAGACCTGACATAAAGACGCAATATGACCAAACCATTCTAGAATACCTTGAGTTGGGACACATGAGAAAACTCTCTTCCCAAGAAATTGAAAAAACTCCAAATTATTACCTGCCGCACCATGCAGTAATAAAACCAGACAGGCTCACCACAAAACTAAGAGTGGTTTTTAACGCCTCTAGTCCTACATCAAACAAGAAAAGCTTGAACGACATCTTGTATCCAGGACCCGTTCTCCAACAGGACCTAGTGCTCCTTTTACTCAAGTGGAGATTTTTCCGTTTCGTATTCAATGCAGATATTACAAAGATGTATCGCCAAATACTCGTACACCCATCTGAAACCCGTTATCAAAGAATATTGTTTCGAAAATCGCCAAACGAACCGATAGAGGATTTTGAACTCCTTACAGTGACATTTGGAGTAAATTGTGCACCATTCTTGGCAATAAGGACACTTTTTCAACTAGCCAATGATGTCAAACCACTTTTTCCAATGGCATCAAAAATTCTTCAGGAAAACATGTATGTGGATGACGTACTTGCAGGTGGTCATACCATAGATGACACTATCCAATCTAGAAAGGAGTTATCACTTGCACTTGAATCCGCAGGTTTTAAGTTGATGAAATGGACATCCAACGACCCTCGAGTAATTCAAGATATGCCGAAAGAAACTCTTTTACCACTAGACTGGCTAAACTTATCAGAAAATGCAGCAGCAAAAACCCTTGGGATAAAGTGGAATATTTCTTCAGACTCTTTCACTTTCACTGCTCCTGAAGTTGATACCAAAAAAGTGTATACCAAACGTGAGGTTTTGTCTACTATCGCCAAATTCTTTGACCCTTGCGGCTGGTTATCACCAATTATTATCGAAGCAAAAATTATAATGCAAACTATTTGGTTAGAAAAAATAGAATGGGACGACTTTTTAAAACCACAAACATGCCTCAGATGGCAGAAATTCGTAAAAAATTGCCCATCAATTGACTCGCTCAAAATACCTCGTTGGATAAAATATACTCCGTCCGGTTTGATCGAAATACACGGATTTAGTGACGCATCAGAAAAGGCTTATTCTGCAGTACTTTACGCACGAATCGAAATTGAAAACAAACCTGTATACACCTTTCTCCTTACCTCAAAGACACGTGTCGCACCTCTTAAAAAATTGACTTTGCCACGACTTGAATTATGCGGATCGGTTTTATTAGCAAACTTAGCCTCTGGAATCTTACCAAATCTTTATAGCTACAAGTTAAAAGCTTATTTCTGGACAGACTCAACAATAGTGTTGTCGTGGCTAAAAAAGCCTCCAAACTGCTGGAACACATTTGTAGGAAACCGAGTTTCTGAGATTTTACAAAAAGTCGGAACTCAAAACTGGCAACATGTGGACTCTAAAGAAAACCCAGCTGATGTCGCTAGCCGAGGATGTTCACCAGAAGAATTGAAAAACAATAATTTGTGGTGGTATGGACCCACGTGGCTAAAATTACCAAAACATCAATGGCCGATGCAAAAATCTTCTAATGACACAACGTTAGAAGCAAAATCCATAAAATTATTTACAACTACGACATATGAAGACCCTTTAAATCGTTTCTCATCATTGTCACGTGCATATCGAGTTATAGCTTACATCTTACGATGGAGAAAAAACTCTGGTCAAAACAAAAGTAACTTTAATTTTCCCTCAACAGAAGTCACATCCAATGAAGTTCAAGACGTTAAAGAACGACTAATTATACTGACCCAAAAGATTCAGTATTCAGAGGAATACAAAAAGTTACAACTTAAAGAAAAACTTTCACCTAAAAGTAGTCTTCTAACCCTAAATCCTTTCTTAGACCTCAAAGGAATTATGCGAGCAAATGGTAGACTAACTTTATCACCATCTTTAAACTATAATGAACGCTTTCCAATTATACTGCCATATAATTGTCAACTATCGAGACTCATCGCAGAATTCACGCACAAAATAACCTTACATGGTGGAAACCAACTTATGACTCGAAGTATAAGAACCGAATTTTGGATTTTCAAATTAAAAACTCTAGTAAAAACCGTTATTCGGAACTGCAAAACTTGCATTTTATACAAAAAGCGGACTCAAGAACAAATTATGTCGTCATTACCTCCAGAACGCACGACACTCTCCAGACCCTTTACAATCACTGGCGTAGACTATGCTGGACCCTTCAACATAAGAAATTTCACCGGTCGAGCATGCCTTATTACAAAAGGCTATGAGTGTATTTTTGTCTGCTTTTCCACCAAAGCAATACACTTAGAAGCAGTAAGTGACCTTTCAACTCAGGCTTTTCTAGCTGCTTTTGCCAGATTTATTGGAAGACGGGGATGTCCATCTAAAATTTATTCCGACAACGGAACAAATTTCGTTGGAGCTGCAGAACTTATAAGAAAAGATCGACTCGAATTTGTCAAAAATCTTCAACAACAAATAATTCATCACTGCAGTCATCAAAACGTGGAATGGAAATTTATACCCCCTGGCACTCCACACATGGGAGAACTATGGGAAGCCGGTGTTAAATCCTTCAAGATCCATTTACGAAAAATTACTCCAAATATGAAGTTTACATTTGAAGAGTTTTCTACAATTTTGACCCGAATTGAATCCTGTCTAAACTCCAGACCCTTAAGTCCAGCTAGTGATGACCCAACTGATCTATCACCGCTTACTCCTGCACACTTTCTTATTGGTACTTCATTCATGACCCCACCAGAAAAAGATTCAAGCAACGAAAACTTGACCCTCGCCAACCGATGGAGACGTCTAAAAATTATTTACCATACTTTCTGCGAAAGATGGAAATCAGAATATTTAAGTGAGCTGCATCGTCGATATAAATGGAAATATCAACACCAAAACCTCAACGTTGACGATTTAGTTGTCATCAAAGACAGTTATCTGCCACCTAATGAATGGAAATTAGGTCGAATTACCAAAACCTACCTTGGACCCGACAAAAATATCAGAGTAGTTGATATTCGAACTACAAATTTTATTACGAGACCCATAACGAAACTCGTACTGTTATTTAATAATTAAATACACATTTCTCAAAAATTATTTTGTATAATTCCAGTAAAAGTCACCCAAGAAAAACACAAATAACTTTTGTGGCATTGGTCGTATGGTCTCATCTCAGTTTACTAATTTTCAACAACTCCACATCTAATACTATGGCACACAGTTCACCCCCTGGTAACATCATCTGTACTCCAGCATTCTACGTGATGAAACCCAAAAACAAGGTGCTATAATGCGGCTGTTTATTTTCCGGATCCTTGAAGAACTTGAGCCCATTGAATATATCACCATATCATGGGGGGCGGAATGTTTAGAGATGACCCCTACCAACAACGACAACCCTGCCTACCAACAACTTGTTATATTTTATTTTCTTTAATCTTCATATTCATATGTAAAAATTATTTAGTTAAATTGTTGTTACATTTGCACTCAGTATATCCCGTTGTATTTAGTACAAAACTTCTTTTATAATATGTGACCCTTTTTTGTATATTTAAAAACAATTTAAAGTCAGTCGATCAGTAAATATTAAACAGTGAACAACAAACAGTAAAAATACAAAAACAAAACATAAATTTTGAAATATAAATACAAGAACAAAAACATATGTAAAATAAATAAACAAACAAAAAAAAGAAACAAAGTGTAACTAAAACTAAATGAACTAAAATATTAAAATTAAATAAATAAATTGTTAAATTATTAAAACCTAAAAGTGAACCGTGTTTTTATTTAAGACCCATTCTTAAACATAACATATTAGAACTGCAAAATTATTTCCCCTTTTTTTTGAACTTTACCACTGTGAAAAATTAGAAAAAAAAAAATGGTAACTTTGTTACTTATCTTTTAATTTCATTTAAATTTATTTTTTTGTCCATCTGTTATCAAACTTGAAATTTATTAACGGTTGACCAAAACCAGAAATTGATACCAAATAAAATAATCGCACTAATAAGAGCACAATAAGATGATTCCAAAATGCGCGTCACACTGGCAAAGAGTAAGTAAATCCTTCAATGCAATAAGCGACGTTAAACAATGGTGTCTACTGTGCCCTATCCTAATTATTACTGCGCTGGACGAAATACTACTAGAAGTAGAGGTATTCGTTGGAGAATCAACAAACAGCATGAAGCTCTTTATTATGCAGCTGACTTAGTCCTGCTAGCCGCAGAGATGGGTGATATGCAGAAGAAAATAGGCGACTTGGCTTAATCAGCTTCGAAGTACGGCATTGTATTCAATGCATCCAAAACAAAATGCATAGTTGCTTAATCAAACCGTATACCTTCACATTGGCTGACAACTTGGGTATAACACCAGACAGTGGCACTATCAACAATATAGAATCACGTATATAAGAGGCAAAAACATCTTACTATCAGGCACCTGCGAAATATATGGAAATCAAACTCCATCTTCGCCAAAACAAAAATCCACATCTATATATCGAGGGTTATTATTCAAATAGTGCTATCTGCAATTTTTCGAAAATGTGTTTTTTATAGAAACGAATTCACTGACTGAAGGGGCATCTGTCATCTGTCATTTAAATTTGAAAAAAAATTTTCCCGAAAGGTTTTTTTTTTCATAAATATTGTAGTGTGCACACGTTTTTTTTTTTTGGTAAAAAAGTGCTATCTACATAAAAAATATTACTGTATATAATAAAATGATAAAAGTGGACATATCGCTCATTTCGTGCAAGACCGTCACAACTCAAAATTTGGCATTTTCGAGTTAGTAATGCAGAAATGTTCTCCTCTTAAATCTCTACAAATTGATCTAAGAACGGAAAGAATTATCGAAAAAATAACGGTAATACAGATGCTTTTGACGCTATGACCTCTTGTAACAAACTTGAGCAATTAACATCAACAAGGTTACATTTCAGTTTTTTTGTTGGCATTCCTCTTGTACATGTGGTTTTCTTTGTAGCAAAAAAGAAACATTTGATTTTATAACTGTATATAAAATAAATAATAAAATAAATAATAATAGGTTGGAATCTTAAAAAGGCTCTCCTGTAAAGTTTCACATTTTGAGTTGTGACGGTCTTGCACGAAATGAGCGATATTATACATCAAAAGGTTGGGAATTGTGTCTTCGTATCAAAAACTAATATTATTTTAAAATTCGTTGAAGACATTTTGCAAAAAAAACTGCAAAAAATATCTTGATGAGTTTTTGTCAATAGTATAAATTTTTATTTATATATTTATTTGTATTTTTTATATTTATTTATGTCATGTGCTTACCATGGCTGCGCAAGCAGTAAAACTATGTCCCGATATAAACGCATCAGCTATTTACTATAAGCAGCGCCTTCAAGTACACAACTTTACAATTTATAACCTCGCAACCCATCAATGTTCAAATTACTGGTGGAATTAAAGTAATGGGAATCTGTCCGCATCGACGTTTATTTCATGTATTATACATTATTTAAAGATCCGTTGATTGTCAGATACGTAAACAATTATAATATATTCCGTTGGTTGTGGCTATCAAAATCGTAACCACTATTTATCGAATGCACTCTCCGTTTTTTCTATAGAAAATAATAAGAAAATTGAGCAGAAGTACTTTGAGAACGGGGACACTCAAATGGAGTGCGACAGTGCACATGCTAAGATTGAGATAAAGCTGAGAAATCAGACAATTTATTTGCCCAAGGATTATGTTAAAATAACAAAAAATGCCAGAAAGACAATCAAAATTGATAATAAGATTGTTAAAATGCCTTTAGATAGTCTATATCTGAATTATGATTTCTTTAAAGACTATACCAACAAAAAACTTATTTGTTTCACATCCATTAGACCTGGTCTATAAAAAAGTGATCCCACCGTATCACAAATAAGATCTCTCATATATCTATTAAGTGGTGACATTATGTATAAAGTTAGATTTGATGACGAATACAATAACCTTCCGACTACAATTAAAACATACAACGTCCAATTCAACTAAGCAAATGGAAGCACTTACAGGCAGTGAAGCCTGTTATTCCGCAAGAATATCCTTCTTTTTATGATAATTTAAAACATGCGAATAAAAATTAACTGATGCTTACGAACCATACCTAAGATTTGGTGGCCTAGATTAATCACAAATGAACAACTTCTCCAAATCGCCGACGAAGACAACATAAACACCCAAAAAAAGGACGAGCAAATATAAGTGGCTCGGACATACACTAAGAAAACCATTCGACGCATTTTCCCAAGAAGCACTAGGATGTAACCCACTGGGGCCAAGGATACCAGGAAGACCAAATATACCATGGAGACTTTCTATTCTTAACGAAACAAGAAAATCGTTCACGAACTCAGACATAGAGCAGCAGGCAGACAGACATGGAGATTCTACTTACATATGTAGCCTATGTTGCTGATGGAATTTGCTAAATAATAAAAATTTTAAAAGTTTCTGTTATAATTTTTTCTACGCCCTTGTCCTTCAGCCATCTTTTTTTTAATAAGTTTATCAAAATAAAAAAATAATATATAAAATATTAAATTAATAAATATTAATCATCTTTTGTTTTAAATGGGTTTATCAAAATAAAAAAAATAAGTTAATTAATATTTATAATAACAATATATTACCCATAGCAAAATAAGTACCAGGGGTGTCCATTAAGGAGAATTATCCATTTTTACCCATCTAATGTAAAATGAATTTATTTGATTTTGAACGCTTGTTTTTTTTTTTGTTTCCTTATTTTGTTATGTTTGCCGTTATATGGGCTTTAAAATTAAGAACAAAATTTCTAATGACTATACCTTGTACTTATTATACCATGATATTACCAAATATTCTTTACAACTTGACAACAGACAAAAGGAATTATTGTCTCTCAATTTTTATTATTTATTGTTTTCAAGGACGTTTGCTTTTGGGTTATAAATGAAGTTGTTGCTCTTTCGTATGACTAAACGTTTACAAAAAAAGTAAAAGGAAGAGACATGGTGGTAGTAAAAGTTGAATCATACAAGTTGTGTTTATGTTTGAAGGACTTTTAAATCAGCAGAGGTTTACAAACAAATACTCTCTTTTCTATTTAGATTAGAAAGAATGTTTGGAGTACAGTTATAGAGAATTATTAGAAGAGAAACTTGGCATCAAATGTAATGCAACATTTTTATTTTTTAAACATTATAAAACTTAAGGCGATACAACAAATTGTAAACGCAAAATTAAATATTAAAAAATATTGGTAATAATAAAAATTACTATATCAAACCTCCTTTTTCAACATTTAAGAAAAAATATATCTTTTTCATTAAGAATTCAATTATTCTCGAATGAATTTCAAACCATTTTGTAACCATTGAGAATTGGTTTGATTTCAAAAGGTTTTTAATTTAGCATAGAAGTTTTATATCGATGACTTGAAATCTAACCCATTTCTAAACATCAAAAATTACCAAATGGTTTGAAAGTTACTTGAAAATAGTACCGTTTTTTACAAAAAGTAAATATTTTTCTACATAATTTTTAAAGCAATTAACATTAAGTTCTATAGAACTAAAATAACTGTTGAAATAAATGGATAAAAAAAATCTAAGTTGTTTAATTTTAATTCAATGTTTTGTACGTTAACTAAGAAAAAGGTCTGTTTTTCAAGATGAAAAAATTAACGTCGTTCTATGCTGCTTTCATTAAATTTAACCTCTTTTTAAAATTGTTTACTTTTCATATATATTTGAAATGCCATTTATACTCATTTACTACTGTGACGTAGATGTGCAGAAATAATGTTTTAAAACTTTGAATGCGCTGTCTTTGTTTCTTTGGTACATGCAATATATATGTACATTTAAAACTATTTGATGTTACCTGTATTCACTCGGAATGTTACATGTTGTAGTACTTCATTCGAACAAAATTAGCGGTTTAAATATGCAACTATTATACTTTTATTATTAATATACTTAATCAGCGATTTCTAGAACTATTTGAGCGGTTTCGGCACACTATTATAGTATGGAAACAAACATTGACACTACTAATTACGTGCAAAATTAAAAACGATGTTTTAATATGTAATAACTTTTTATTTTGTGTTTAGCCAAACTTTTCTCGAAATTATGAGCGGTATGTATCACGAAAAACAATATAAACTTTTGTTTGTACAAACAAAGTCGTACCTTAGGCAGTAAAAAGGCAATATGAACGCCTTAAATGAAAGTGAGGGTAAAATATGTAACATGTTTACGTGTTTTTCATGCAACGTATTAACAAAATAAATTGAAAATTATCTAACCGTATTTTTTATACAAACGAACACAAAAATACAGAACATATACAATATATTTCTCAGAATAAATAGACTTAAAATAAGTTTGAAACAAATAAATTAATCCCAAAACTATGGGATATTTATTTTTAATACAGTGTTGATTTTTGGTAAACAAAAACAAATAGCAATGTTTTTTTTAGATAAAGAGCATTTTGAACGTTCTTTCATGTTATATGAAAAACGTTTTATGTAATTTTAAAGTTATTATTTATATTCACTCTAAAAATAAAATTAAAATGCTCAAAGTTGAATTATAATTGATTGAGTTGCGTTTATGTTAAGTTGTAGTTTTTAATGGGCGCGTACAAATTTCTCATTCTCAGCAAAAAGGAAACTTTTTGATTTGCAAAAGACTTGATCGATAGAACGCTTAAAATTAAGTGAAATCGGCGCAATTTTTGAAACGTTTAATTTACGTTAGCGGTTTAATTTATGTATAAAGCCAGGACGTCTCTTCAAATTTTGATATGTTGGTCAATGTAACCTTTTTCGCGAGTTTGCAAAACTTGACGTTTTTATTTCTTTTAAGTATGCGACATTGTTTTGCATATGCAAACAAGGCCCACATGTATTTTGTAAATAGTATTTTTAATCCAAATTTTTATATTTTAATCTGGCTTATTTTCATCAAATTAAATTTTCATTAAATTGTTTTTATAGAAGAAATAAATAATTTTTTAATATTGACTGAAGATGGGATTGAACTCACGGACAGGTTGATTTGACATGTTTCGATAAGTGTTGCCACCTTGTGGGTAATTTTTACTATCGTGGGTAACTTCTTTGAGGTGTAGATCTGGTGTCATTTGAAATTATTTAATTTTAAAAGAAAATAATATAACGATATGAGTTTAGTGGTAAATGAAATTTTAGACCAAACACACTGTTAATTAAAAAAAAAGATTCCCATAATTTATGAAGCAAAAGATTAATAGTGATTGGCGCCAGATGGACAATTAGATTTCAATAAATATGAGCTTCATAGTGACTTAGAACCCAAAGTTTATTGGAAAAAGAAGGTATTTATACTAAAAAACCACCTGGAGGAAGAAATGTTTCCAATATTACAAAAAGTATGAAATTTTGGGTTTTCTTCAATATTTAAAATGTTGAGTCAGTTGTGAAATATTTAGCGCACTTAAAATTTGTTAATTTGATTTCAGAAAAACTGTTATTTGCAACCATTACAGGACTTTTATTTACTAAATAAACGGCAATGAACATTTTTAACCTTTTAGATATATGGAAGAAGAACTTATTGTTTTAAGTTTTTATTTCAATTTTATTTATTTATTTTAATGTTATTTTTGTTAAATTATTTTGAATTTATATATGAATATTAATAGTATGACTAATAATGATTTTGTTTAAGAGAATTGAGTATAATGAGTTTGTGCTGATATGTGAAATACATATACAAATATTTGTTGTAGTATATCGAACGACTTAGAATCACTATGAGTCGTCCGTCCTGCTGGCTGGTTGTCTGTCCATGTGGATTTTCTGCTCAAAGTACAGGTCGCAATTTTTTAGATAATTTAAAGACATTTGGTTCATACGTTTTTTTTTGAAAAGTTTGATAATCGGTTCGGTCAATAATTTCACATAGCCCCCATACGAACTTTTTTTCTAATAGGGTCTTTGTGCCCATAAACCATCTTATTATGTTGGTGTTTGGACAAAATTTGACCCAAAACTTGAACATGGCTCTCATACAAGTACCACTCACGAAATAGCTTTCTTTTTTCGATGACCTTTTCAGCACAACTTGAAGGCCAAATGTAAACATAGAGCTTGTACCTTAGCTGTTTGAAAATAATTAGTGTTGTGGTTATGTCATTGAAAAAAAGACACAAAAGAAAAAAGAAAAAAAAAATTTTGTTTGGACTTCAATAAGAATTCTTGACAAGAAGTATGAAAAAACGGAGTAAAGGAAAAAACATGTTAATAAATTGAAAATAGATAATCATTCATAAAAACAAATTTCGATCCAACAAGTAAAATACAATTTGGTTTAAAGATTGATGTTTGACTGGCAGCCGTCGTCAATGGCGGTGAGTGTTAAACGGCAAAGATTTCTGAAGAGATTGTGTGGATACTATCGAAACATGTCGAATCAACATGGCCGTGGGTTTAATCTCAGCGTCAGCTAAGAATGAAAAATTATCAATAAAATTTTAATTCATTTCATGTTTTAAATTCCCTTCTTCATTAAAAATAATTTAATGAAAATTAAATTTTATGAACTTAAGCCTGATTTAAACATAAAAATTTAGATTAAAAACCATAAACAGTTCAATAAAATAACCACAATACTAAAAAGTATTTTTTATAAACAATTAGGTAAGAAATAAAATAAATATGGATGAAAAACTGGAACCGGGTTTGTTATTTAATTTTTTTTCTCATTTGCTTAAAATTTCAAGAGAAATAAGTGAAGCTTATATTATTTCGCAGTTGTATACAAATGTTGCCAGAAACATTCCGTAACCTTTTCACAAAATGAACAGAGTACAACTCTATCAACATTATTTCATAGATGTTTCGCACAAGTTTTTTTCTTATGAGTTTTGACAGTATTTCACGTGAAATGTTGAACAGACTACCAGGCTTAACTCATCAAAGCTTAAATTGGAGGTGACATACCATAATCCCATAGCCGTAATAGCGGTTTATGCACCCAGAGAAAAAATATGTTTATATATGGTCACCTCCAACAAAACTATTTTAAAAGAAAAATTTTAAACATATTATGGTTAAATTTGTCCTCCATCAAGAAGCCACACCATATTATGGTTGCCTTCAAACATGTTTTGGTTAATAATAACTAAGCTATGGTTAACACTTATAATAGCAAGGTTGGTTTTCCACCATAGCATGTTGCTCTTGGAAAAGAGGAAAATAGTATTGTTAATTTAACAACAAATTATTGTCAAAACATGTTTAGAGACAAACATAATATGGTTGTGGCTTCTTGATGGAGGACCAATTTAACAATAATATTGTTGTCGGTGACAATAATATGGTTAAATTAAATATAGTATATTTTTTCTTTAAGTTATATTTTTATTCGACCTTTAAAATTCAATATTAAATGAAAATACTCAAGCTCGAGGTCTGTTGTATGTAAAATGTTCTTTATTTGCTATTTCGATATTCTTTGAATATCATCATCAGGGAATGGTTAATGAAAATTTACATAAACTACAAAAAAAGGAGTAATAGCTCTTCACGTTTCACGTTTTCTTTAAAAATAGTTTTGTTGAAGGTGGCCATTTTTAAACATGTTTTTTTTGCATGTGGTTACAGCAAAAACCAAAACTCAATTGGTTCCTATTGTTATCGTTACGGAGTTATGGCAAGTCACCTATTATCAAATACAGTATTGCCCATAAGGTTGGCTTGCACAGCTGTTTTGTATGGTTATGTCACGTCTAGTTTAACCATAAAGAGTTAGAGGTTTTTTGACAGCTGAGTTTTGTTTCTAACTTTAACCTTCTACTCTAGATTTCTTCTATGTGTGCGGGTAATTTGCATTTTTTTTAAGGAAATATTCTTCGCCGCCTGTAGAATATTCAACTATACTCTTAATAAATAAACAAATTCTAAATTTTTTTGAATATTTTTGATATTAAGGTATTTGCAAATAAATGTATTTTAAAAAAAAATTGAATAACTCACACTTTGTTAACTTGTAGACAGAATTGATGTTGAGTTGAATTGAAAGTTCTGTAGTTGCTGAAACTGCTGACGATGAGGATAAAGATGTTGAAGACTAGAATGACGGTGTTGAAAATAACAATTTCACGAGATGAACTAAATAAAAAGATGTTGGCAAAAAAAAAATGTAAGAGAAATAAATACACGAAAAATTATTAAGTACGATGGGTTTTCCGACGTGCTGTCTATTGGCTGCTTAAGCAACAAGAACATTTTCCAGCATCAGTTAGTGTTTAGATAGTGTAATGAAAGGAACAAAAAATTTGTTGAACGGGAAAAATTTGCTCGAATATTTCTACGGGAAAAAACGTAAAATGTTGCCAAAAACAAATATCTAAATGTTTATTTGCATTAAAAATATAATAATAAAAAATTTAAGTAAACAAAGAAAAAGCAAATGTTTTAATTAAATGAATTAATTTGTAACAAGAAATAATTTTTAAATTAAAAAAAAAAATGTTGAAAATGAGTTTTTAAAAAATATATTTATAAAAGGTAAAAATAAATTTCATTAGTGCTATCAGAAAGTACTGGTATTAAAAAAAGTTAATAATATTAAAATAAATAATTACAAAATGTTAAGACAGTTTGTAATTAACACAATTTATTACTCATACATTTAAAGTGCCCATTAAAAAAAAAACTAATTAAAAAAATTAAAATAAATAGTAAATATTTTTTAACACCATAGAATCCCCAAAAATTACCCAGAATAATAAAAATACAAGGATTTATTTTGTATTTTTGCGACACTCATACGTCTCGGTGTCTGCCAGTAATAAAATATTTTAATTAGTTGTACGTAATATTTATTCAACAGTCTCATCAGTATAAAGAATACGAACGTCTTGGTGAATACAGTTTATAAAAAGAAAAATATAATTTTAAAAATATATGTTAATGTAAATCTCTCTAAATTAGTTTGCCATGACTGAAAAAATTGTTATAGTTAAACTATTTTTAAATTTAGTGTAAAAATAATTAGTGCAAAAATCATACTCAACAAATGTTAATTAAGAAAATTTTTCAAAATATTAAAAAAAGCAACAACATATTGTGAATAAATTGTGTTGAAACTTAATTGTTTCTTGGAAATTTTAAATAAATATATAATTTGTATACTCTACACCACCATCGCTGGGTAGGGTATTATGCGTTTATGTTTTATTATAAATTTTTTTTTAAGTTGGGCATGTCCATTAAATTTGAGCTGCTGATATTAAAATTAATGTTGATTATAATTAAATTAAGAAAAAGTAGTTTATTAAAAAACAAGTTATTCGGCTATGCCGAATCTTATATACTGTTCATCAAGGTGCGCTAAGAATAGAGAGTTGTGAAAATACTGTTCTTTAGATATAAATAAATCTATTTTGTGCCACGACCACTTCACTTATCCCGCCCACATTTTGTCGGATGTTGCGTATTGATAACCAGGATTCTTGTACCTAATTTGGGAACTCCTCCAAAAATACATTGAACTATATTGTCCTAGTACGGAGGGTACCCCGGCTACTTCTCCAATCCCGCCCATTTTTGGAGATCGGATGTTGTCTATTGTTCACCAAGATGTTTTTTCCTAATTTGGAAACTTTTACTCCTACCGTTCTCCAGATATATGTACACAAAAAAGTAAAAAATAACAACGAGGGATTTTTGGGCAAAGTTAGAGACAGTCGTGGGTTTTTTTATACTACAGGCATTTGCGGAGCGATTAGGCTGAATTTCAATAGAAAATAATGCTGGACTATAAATGACATGATTTTATAACTTCCTAGTCCCCATCATGTTTTAGGTATTCGGATACATTGACATACGGATTATATATATTTTATAGGGTCTAAGATCAATGTTGTAAAAATTAGAAACGGAATGACAAAGTGGTGGTGAAGGGTATAAAAAGATGCATCTATGCTTCTTCGGGGACTGAAATGAACATATTCCCTTTTACCTTCACAATCTCAAACCCTTTAAAGTATTTATATTCTGGATACATATGAGGAGCGAAGTGGGTTTAACGATGTCCGCCTGTCTCTTGAAATGGGGTTTCTGAAGACCCCAGATATGACATGGACTTTTTTGGTATATATTTAAAAATTAAAAAGAATTATTAAATAAGACCTTTCCAATACAAAATTATGCGCTTTTAAGTACCACTTTCTTAATTATTTTTGGGTAAGATCGTAAGTAGTAAGCAGCTTTTCCAATGCTTTTTTTCCTTAAATAATTAATTGCTAAATGAAATTTGCACAAAATTTCAGGTTTTAAAAAACAGTGTTAAAACCACGCAGGAGCTAAATTTATTGGCACCATCTGTTACAATTTTTATTATTGCCGCTGTAGAATTTCGGTGACCATCCATTCTATATTATCCGTACTGTACAGAACAGTACAGTACTTTGAAGCTATGTTCTGTATGAATTATTTTTGGTGAAAAATATTTAATTGTTTTGTATTTAATTAAATGTTCTGTATTTGTGCGGTATTTAATAAAACAAAAACTAAAACAGATACATTCCCAATTTGTCTGAAATTTCTCCTACCGGAAACTTCCTTTTTGACAAAATTGTAAGGAATAAAAATTATTAGTGTAAAAAATCCTACTTTATGCCTAATTTATTCGGCTCGTAAAAACTCTCTTTCGACACTAACAAACTAAAAAAAAAAAAATATTAAAAAAGTACTGGGATTTTTAGTACCCAAGTTTTAAACAGAGTTTGAAAATTATATCCTTAAAACATACAACAGGGTATTAATTTTTAAATATCTTGTTCTAGAATCGTTTATAGTATTTTTGATCATCGAATCCCTCCTTGATTCTTTTGTAACTTCTAGTTCATATGGTTATTTTTAAGGTTGAAATCTAAAATTATTAATAACAAGAAATTATATTGCACTTTCGAAAGTATTCAACAACCATCTTGGTTATAAATCGCCCTAAATTTGAAATATAAAGTCGTGCTTGACGTACCACGGAATCACGGCATAGCCAATCAATATTATCTATTTGCATAACTTAAAAAGTTTGCCTTCTGCATTTCGGTTTTAAAAATATGGTCACCGTATGTATAATTGTGTTTGATTCATCTTTGGCAAATACGATTTTCAAAAGAAGTAGTGGAAGTCTTTTGACGGCACTACACATACAGTAGGCTCTCCAAGGCCAACCGTATTTTTTTATTTTAAAGTTTTAGTTGGTACGAACTTTTCCCTGAGCATAAAATTGTTTTAATATGCTTGCGATTTGCTTATGTAGTGGTGTCCTCTTCTAATAAGTTGAAAGCATCCCTCAATCTTTTTCTGCCTCTGGCTAGTTCCAGTCAGCGTACGTCTTCATCAAACGAATAATCGGAACATAATTCTGCCGCTCAATGCTCTGTCGCATACGCAAAACTAAAAATTAATGAACTGCTTAAAATAATTATGTAATATGCATTTTTGTTAAGTTAACAAAGTGCCTTAAGTAGATTTGTAAGTAGAATTCATCATTTTTACTTTTTGTTTAAATGAAGGGCACCAAACTCAAACCATTTTTGAGCTAAACCGTTGAATAGTAAACGACTTTTATCTGTTCTACTAAGAAAAATTGCCATATATTAATTTCTCAATGTATTCTTTTCAACCTTAGTAGTTTTGCTTACCACTACACGGATAGAAAAGGCGTTATAACGATGATGTATTTTAACAAGTACTATGGCAAGTGTCTTCGTTTTTGACAAAATGACTCTTTACATCACTGTGATGTCAGCCTTAACATCACTTGGAGAAGTTGTCATCAGGGTCAACAATTTAAATTATGTCATCAATGGGATGACACATTGGCATCACCGAAATGACGATTCGAAGTCGGTTTTATATGAGAGCGATGACAAGCTGTCATCAAATTTCATTATTTACCTACCCGCTACACATGTTTGTTTCAATTTTGTTGTATTCCGCCCTTTGTAAACAGAATAACTATCAATTCTAAGACACCAGCAGCATGCCTGATATGGTTTTCGTAACAATTCTACTTAAAAATTTTATGTATTTAAATTAATAATTAAAAGAATAAAATATGGGAATTTTTGCTTCTAATTTTACTTTTGAAATATGAAAATAATGTTATTAATATATTATGATATATAATGTCATCGCACTAATGACATGGTATATTATGTCATCGCACTGATGACTGCTTGTCATCGCAGTGATGAAAATTAGTCATCGCACGGATGACAGCTTGTCATCGCACTGATGACATGATATATTTTGTCATCGAACTTATGACAGTTTGTTATTGCATTGATTATAGTTTCTTATCGCACTGATGACAGTTTGTATGTACTGATGTCAAAATACATCAGCGTTATGACGCCTTTTCTATCAGTGTACAAAAAATGTGGCATAGAATTGATGTCACTGTTGTCATATCATAGATGACGCATAAAATATGACAAAATTTTATGATGACGTTCGTCATTGGATTGGTGTCACTTTTTGCCTTATTGACGCCGTTTGTTATAATATCGATGTCACAATTCTGATTTAAGGGTATCATCATGCATTTTTCTATGAGTGTATAAGTTAAAAAAAAGGAAAATTATTGTTGGTAAATAAGATAACTGAGAACATTTTTGAGCTATCGTAAAATATGAAATTTTTTTTATTGGAACTTTACGAAATTGCTTAGTCTTGGTAGAGTTTAATTAACTAATTTTTCAGAGTACCTACTTTTTTATTTAAGATTTAACTACTTTTTGGAGTGCTTTTACAGAATCTGCAAGGAGGTTCCAGATTTTTCTGGCGAAAATATAAAAATTGCATTCATTTCGTGAGTCATATTTCCTAAGTTACGAAAAATATTCAAAGAACTAAGTTTATGATGGTAATGGCAAAAATGCAAAAGATAAAGTTATAAATCTTCTTTTTTCTTTTTTTTTTTTTTTGATACTATAAAAAATTAACTCAATTTTAACAAGGACCATTTCGCCTTAAAACGAGTACACAGTTAGAATTAAAATTTTATTGAAAAAAGTGAATTTAAATTTTAAATTTTTTATGGTTAATTAAAAAAAATGATGTTTTTTAAAATAAAATAAAAAATTTAGCTGGGGAATTTATATTGAAACAACAATAAAAAACCTTAATTAGGTTTTTTTTTCAATATATGTAAATTTCTAAATAAAACTTTTTTTAGTTTAAAAAACATCAGTAAGTATTTTGTTTAAATAACCAGAAAAAATTTAAAATTTAAATTTACTTATTTTGAATAAATTTTAAATTTCAATTGTATACTGTTTTTAAGTAAAAACTGGCCCTTGTTTTCCTAAATATGGTTAGACCCGGGTTAATGCCATTTTAAAACATGCATTTGGTTTTATTAACTGGTTGTTTTAAAAGGCCGAATAATTATTTTTTAGATAGTTTTACTATTTTAACGGTTGTTTTTTTTTGATGTTTTTGTTTCGCTAGATAAATATTGAATAGTCTAAAAATTTTAAAAACAAATCGTACGATTTAAAATAAAAAAACCATTATATTATTTTTTTTTTTAAATAATAAGATGTTTTTTAAGGTTTCCTTTAATTATCTCCTTAACTACTCTATAAAAAACGATTAGCTTGGCGGATACCTGCGTAGTTTATTTTGAACTAAGAAGTCAACCAAACTAAATTAAAAAATAATTGTATCTCAAACTTCATGATGAATACAATTAAAATGCTCCTTAAACCATAAAATACCGAAAATAATTTTATGAAAATGGACACAACTAAAAATTATTATTTCATAAAAGAAAAATAATAAACCAAATTAAATTAACTTGAAAACTTTAAAGATAAAAACTAAAAACTTAACGAAATCAAGATAAAATGGTGGAGTTTGATGCAACGGATGATGCCAATGCCGAGCTTTTAAACAAGCTGAAACATCTTGATGTGCGTGTGGAGACAGTCGAAGCGAACAAGGGCATCTGCAAGAAAAGTTTTTGGAAATCACTAAAACTAAGAGCAGCACTTAATCATATTGGTCTATTAGTTGGGTTATCGGTTTATTGTGGAGTCGGTGGCATGGTGAGTAAACAATCAAATAAACAATTTGTAGAGTATGAATTTATGAAAGTAAAAATGTTTTCGTTTAAATGAGCAAGAGAAAAAAAAAACAAAATATAAATGTTTTACATGTAAATTGCATTTTATGCAAAATTGAAATGAAAATTTAAATGGAAGAGAAAGCAAAAAAAAAAAAGTTAAATGGACATTGACATGAACTTAATTTTACACAAATATGGTAATTTTTTTTATTGTCAAACAAAAGAATTATAAAAAATACCAATAAATGTTAAACATTTTTAAATTGTTGAAAATGTTAAACATTTGTAATTGTCGATGGGGTTTGTAGATTGATTTAATTTAAAGATACAGAAAAACCTTGATTTTTGCCACAGCAAAACAGTTTTGGAAAAAATGCACGACTTGCTTATTATCACAAATTTTCGCTTAAATAAACGTATTTAGCTTTTAATTATTTTTCACCTAAAATATGACATTTTGTGGATTTTACGGTAGATTGCAGACTGTTTACTCAACAGCAAAATTTACACATTCACATGAGATTTCGAGCAAAATCTAGTCATTTTGACCAAATTTTCCATTCAAAACAAAATCTACTTCGTGACTAGATTTTTGAGAAATCTAGTCTAAACCGTGTAGTACTAAGAGATGCGACTGTAGTTTTTTCCATAAAGTACTACAAATTACTGTACTAGAAAAACATTTGATTTTAATAAAAAAAATAAAACTAGAACTGTTAAAAAGAATTCAAAAATTGCAACAAAAAAAAAGCAAAAAAAAATGAAACATATTAATAATGTTGATAAAATAAATGAAGTTGATATTAAAAAAAATGTAATGCTAATTTTTAAATGTCTATTTCTTTCAGTGTTGCCAAAACTTGGTGACCAAAAATGGCTAAATTTACGGAAAACAATGGCTAAAAATTGGGTAAAAATTTTTTAAAATAAAAACACATTAAAATTCAACAACAAAATAAAATTAATTCATTAAAAGTTTTTTATAATGAAATTGTAAATTGAGATCAATTTGCAACTTAAAAATGAACGAAAATTAAATATTTTTTAGCATTTAAAAAATAAAATTGTCGATGAATTCGATGTCGTTCATCTCATACTTTGTGCCTATTAGTTTAAAATATTTTGAAGATAAATCAAAATCATGATAAGATTTACCCAACATTTTGAATCCAAATCTCCAACAAAAAAATAAAAAGAGATAAAAAATATTTTATTGTTATTGTAAAAATATTTACCTAATTGATAAAATCGAATTAACGGTTTCTTAATATAACGTTTTTCTCAAATTACATACTTTTAACGATGTTTACTTGGCTAAATACCCTCTCTACTTCAGAATTAGACCATGGAAGTGAGAGCAACTTTAAAGAAAATTCCGAAATTTCTAAAAAATTTTTGTTGCCACTTGCACACAATACACTGTTAAAATTTTGCTTTGTTGCGTTTTTTTGTGAAAACTGTTCGTTTACAGCGATTTTCAACATTTGTAAAAGTTGTGATTTTTATTAAATGAGTATTAATTGTTAAAATATGTTTATTTTACTTTTAGCAATTTTAGAAATTTGTATAAGAAAATACAAATTATTATTTTCAAAGAAAAAAACGGAAAAAAAATTTCAAGGCTAAGCAAGTTTGAAAATATGGCTAATGGCTAAACTCATTTTTTAATGGCTAAAAAGGTGAAAAATGGTTAAATCTAGCCACTAAATGGCTAAATTGGCAACCCTGATTTCTTTATATGTATGTATGTGTTATACACAACATTTCAGTCAGCTGTTTAGTTAAGAAAAAAAAATCCCGGTAATTTAAAAAACGTACAATATAAACGCACTCGATTTTAAGGAAGATTTTATATCAAATCTACTAGATTTCGTTGCAATGGCTAAAAGCTTATTATCGCTAGAAAGTTTTGGAAACTATGAACGATTTATATGGAGAATGATTTTCAACACAAATAAAATATTTTGGGTTATGGCAAATAAAGAATATTTTTTCTTAAAAGCGCTTTTTGTATGAACTGTTTTTAATAATGTTAACCTAAAATTCTGTATTTTGGAAAATAATAATATCGGTGATCTCAAATAAAGAATACTTTCGGCTAAAAATGCCATATTAAGAAACTATGTACGCTGTAAGATTTTCATTAATCTTTCCTAAAAAATCGTTATTTTTGGTAAATATTGAGCCCATACGCAGTGTTGCCAGAAGTAGTGAAAAATCTACATAGAAGTTTTTTTCCTTAAAACAACAGCGTAGAAAACATCGGACAAATTTTTGAATTCTTAAAATTTTAGGTACATAATCTTTACCTGACTATCAAGAAGGTTATGTTTTTCGCGTGTATCTTGTGAACATTTCCTTATTATTTCGTATTTTATAAACGGCTGGATAGATTTCGACATTTGAGGCATCTTAAAAACCCAAGTGTCCATTGGTCGGTTTTTGAACAAAATGAACGGATTTTGACGCAAAATCGTAACATTTAAAAAAAACTATCGAATAAGTATCAAACTAATAAAATTAAAAAGGGATTACAAAAATATATGTATAAAAATTTTATACTTAAATAAAATTATTAAATTGCTTTAAAAAGTTTTTGTAACTGGCTATCACCTCTAATAAAAAGGCTATAAAGAAATAAATTAATTAAAAAAATCAAAAACCCAACTGCAAAAAAGAAAATTTTAAATGCACTAAAAATACCGATACAAGATTGAGAAAACAAAATCAACATAAACTATAAACAAAGTTAACACTACTTCGGTATAACATACTATATCTGTGGCTTGGTACTAAAAGGGCCATTAAATATTTTGCTATTTTGGGTTGGTCTATTAGCTGTCTTTTCTTACTCTTTTTTATTTTTCTGAAACAGGCAATGTCTAATTTAACCCAGAACAGTTCATAAGGGGTTTCTAATTTCACTTATAACTCTTCTATAAAAAACTTTAATTTAAACTTTCTCAATAGTGAATCGCTTTATAATTTGCAACTCTGTCCCTTCTGCCAAACTTAATGCGGTTACATGAAACAAAGTAAACAAGATAGCGCATTGCGCAGGTCCGTTAACCTTGTACTCTCATTTCGACGAAATTTTTACTTCACTGTAGCAAAGAGATTTAAATGTAAATAAGCATTTAGCCTACCACATACAAGTGTTTGTGTAATGGTGTTTGTGCTCATTAACTACTGTGACGTACACGCGCAGAAAAATCATGTTTTTAAAATTGAAATACGCTATCTTATTTTCTTTGTTTCGTGTAACTGCATTAAGTTTAGCAGGAGGGACAGAGTTGCCAATTATAAATCGAAAAAATTAATAGGTTCCGTTTGCTAAACTTAATGAGTGTATTGTTCTTTAGCTTTAAGCTTATAATATGGTCTGTTAAATCAAAGTCGAGCTTACTTTGTTTAAAGTTAGTTATAATTTTGTCAATTTTGTTTCGGTCGTTTTAGTGCATTACGTTAAAATCGTGTTTTTTGCATTAGGGTATTGGATTTTCTTAATTATTGGAACTTAAAATGACAAAAACGTCTGGAAGATTTGCTGCAAAACATTTGAATTTGATATATAAAAAGGGAAAGCCTTATGGAAAGGTGAACTTTTTTTTCGTATGCAAGCAGTTTTTGTAAATTAAAGGACGAAGGCGAAAGAGATAAGGCATACAAAATACCTAAATGGTGCAAAAGAAAGTTTAATTAAATGGGCATGAATTTAGTTTTAAAAGAGAATTGAAGAAATATTTTGCAGCAAATCGTTCATAACATGGACGAGGACTTAGCAGTAATAAATGTAATAAATGTTTCCAAAGAATCTTTAAAAAATGAAGGATAATTAATATTTTGAATTTTTCAAATATGTATGTAACTATAAATTTTCGTTATAAAAATTTGTATTTTTTTTTATTAAATATTTGTCCAAAATCTGCAGGGAAAAATATTTTGTTGTGTAGGGGAAATTAGAGTTTTTACTGCGTAGCCTGGCAGCACTGTTAATTTCAAAATATAAAAATTTAATACGAGATATAAAACAAATTGATGAATTTAATTTTTATTTATATATTACTAGCTTAACCCGGTGCGCTTCGCTACACTGGTAAAAAAATAAATAAGAAAAAAATTGCAGTATTTTTTTTTAATTTGTAATTTATTTATTTTTGCTCCCCCTGCACCTACCCCCTTTTTTTTTTGTTTTGAAAGTTGTCCTGTAAAGGTTGATAACTTTTGTGTTCAGATATATGGTATTTAATATTTCTTTATATGAGGGGTACTGCTCCTCCTCTGTCTACCCCGCCCATTTCTATATTGAAATTAATAGTTTACCATAGTAGTAGCTGTAACCACGTTTGAAGACTCTTCCTTTAATAGTTCTTCTGTTGAGCGATACTTAATTTATGCATCCTATGGAAGGTATTTCCCCCCTTGCGCTTACCCGCTTTATTTTTATTTTCAAAAGTATAGTATACCATAAGAGAGACTTCTGCAAAGTTTGAACATTCTCACTATAAAAGTTCTTAAGATATGCGATATTAACCATTGGCGTCCTATGGTGGGTACCACTTCCCCCGCTGCTATTATATTTCAATTTGGGGGCCCTGAAGATCCTACTACCAAAAGTTCAACAAAATGCGTGCAGCGGCTCTTAATTATATTTCTATCTATGAGGGGTGCTGCTCCTCCCCTGTCAACCCCGCCCATTTTTATATTGAAATTTATATTTTGCCATAATAGTAGCTTTAACCACGTTTGAAGACTGTCCCTTTTATAGTTCTTCAGTTGAGCGATATTTAATATATGCATCCTATGGGAGGTATTTCCCCCCCTGCGCCTACCGCTTTATTTTTATTCTCAATAGAGTAGTATACCATAAGAGTGACTTCTACAAAGTTTGAACATTCTCACTATAACAGTTCTTAAGATATGCTATATTAAACATTGGCGTCCTATGGGGGAACCACTTCCCCCGCTACTATTTTATTTAAATTTTGGGGCTTAGAAGATCCTACTACAAAAAGTTCAGCAAAATGCGTGCAGCGGCTCTTAAGATATGCGATAATTAATATTGGCATCCTATGGGGGTACCAATTCCCCTGCCCCTATCGAAAAAAAAAGTAGCCTATTTTATTTTTAGGGCTCACGTGATGTTACTGTAAAAATTTCAGGAAAATCGGTTCAGTAGTTTCGGAGTCTATAAAGCGACAAACAAACATACAAACAAACATACAAACATAATTCATTTTTATATATATAGATAGATAGATAGATGTAGTTGATATACGTATGTATATGTATGTATGTATATTTTTATATTATGTTTTTTAATAAATAGAACCAAAACACATGCGGTGTGTGTTAGTAATTCTTTTTAATGATTTATAAGAAAAAGTTTTTTTGATCGAAAAAAAATTTTTTTTTCTGAAATTAAAAGATCAAAAAAAATATGACAACACTGTTTAGGAGTTTAAGTGGGTTTTTAATATTTTTTTTCTGCTTTTAAAGTTTTAACTGACATTTTCAATACATATATAATTTTCGTAATTTGTAGCATTTAATATTTAATTTTCTAAAACTTAAACAGTGTAAAAAACATTTTCTTCAAGGCATTTCTTTCTTTCAAGACAGGTGAAGTATTTTAGTCAGCTTTAAAAATTTTATTGTCACGAAACGAGAGGAAAAACTTTAAGAATTTATTTAACAATTTTCATATCCTTAATGTCGCCAGTGATTTTTTCCCAAATACAATTTTAAAAGGTTTGTATTTATTTTGTATGGTAGCTCGAAAGGATTTATGGGAATTTTTTAGTCAGTTGAAGCAGTCAATCAAAAAAAAAAAAAAAAAAAAAAATTTGTTTATTGTTTTCTTTCTCCACTTCTGTTTAACAATATGCATGGTTGGTTTGTTTCCTGATTGCTTTTTGGTTTTCTAGGTTTGCGTGTTGCACGTGTCAACAAGGTGGAAAGAAAAGTAACTGCCAGTATTTGAATTTTTTCTTTAGTTCATCGTTTTTTTTATTATTTTCATATTGATTTTTCAGTTTGGTGGAGAAGACATAACGTGTTTTTTTAGCGGATTTACGGACAATTTTGGCTTTGATTTTTGAAAATTAATTTTTAGGTCATGCTTAAACATGCATATTTGCTGTTAAATTATTGTTGTTTATATTGTTTTGGGGTTTGAAATTGTGTTAATTTGAGGTCAAGTTATTTGGAGCCAGATCACATGCAGAAAAAATTTTACTTTATTTCCACAAAACATGGCAAATGGAAAAAGCAAGTTATTTAAAAAGGAATTTTCTTAATCATGAAGAAAGTAAGTGTTGAACTTTGTATAATATCTAAACTTACAAGTCATAAACTTTAACAATAAAATAGTTTGAAGAACACATACATATATTTTTGTAATAAATATTATATGACGGGAATTTATTATTCTTATAGGTCGATTACGGATGACAACTGAACTGAAGTTGAGTTGCCAGCAGCGAAATCCGGCAACGACGCTTATGTTAAAATTTACAAAATTTTTTTTTTTTTAACATGAGAGGTGTTGCCTGATTCCAGTTGTCAGTTCAGTTCTCATCCGCAATCAACCCATTAATTTAAATACAAAGCTACACATTTTTCGTCAGATTATAAAAATGTTGGTACGTTTTTATCTTTACAAAAAATATTTCCAAAGTTAAGCGAATATTATGGCTGATTACAAATTACGCTTATGTTCGCTAAAAGTGCTTTATTATCCTTCCTATACTCATGTTAAAATATAAAACTCGTATACTCGCTCTCGGTCTGTCAGTCCGATCTTTGCAGAGCCTACAAAACTTATATTAACCCCCCTTTTCTTTTAGAAATATGTTTATTTTCTTAGTAATATAAGCAAAAGTTTTAGAGAAAATAACTTTTTTATTTATAACAAATAGTTTATCACTTCAGTATGTTTAAACTCTTAAGAGATAAAAAAAAATATTTCTATTAAAAATGTCGGTTACACAGACCAAATATTGCTGTATGTGCAAACATGTCTTGCTTTTATAAACTTTGAAACCGCTCTGAATCAGCGTTGCCGTTGGAAATTTTCTAAAAGGGTCACAAAAAGGGGATTTTTCGAAAAAAGGGTTTTTATAAGCAGTATTTACCAATAAAGGGCAAAAAGTGTATTTTAGAGAGAAAATAGGACCAAGTTATAAACAAACAAAAAATGATTTATTTCAGGCATATGTTCCCAAAAAACCTGTCTTTATTTATTTATTAATTTAAGTTATTTAATAAATTAATTTCAGATATGTTTTATATTTTTAGGGAAATTGTTTTTAACTATCGTAAAATTAATTTATAAGTTGTAAAAAATAGTTGAGCAAAAGTTTTTACGCTTTAAATCAGGTCTAGCTTGAGTCTGGTCCAAAGTTTATTTTTAAGCATTGCTAACTTTGGGGTAAAGAACAAATAAATGCAACAAATTTATTTAAAATTGGGTACATTTTTTCTATTTTTTAAAATATCCGACCTCAAACTCAAACTGTTCCGCATTTGTCTTCTTTTTATCTTACTTTCATATTACTTAACTTTGTTGACAAAAGCCTCTGCTTTAAAAATGATGTCCTGAATTCGGAAATAATTTCATGATAATATATATCTTGCTTAGGTTTTATAAATACGGGTTTTTAAAATCTTAAAAACATTCATTCTCGTCTCGTCTTTATTTACTCTTGATACAATTTCGTTACATAATTTCAAAAATGGTCCAAAAGGGAATTTATTTAAGACGAAGAACGTACCCTATTACTTTAAAAATGGGCATAAAGAGAGGCAATGGACTCAATAAAGGTTGGAATTTGCCACTTTAGGGTCACAACGGCATCAATGTGCATATAAAATCTGCTTGCAACATTCCGCTTACAAAACTTGTCACATCAGTGTTGCCAAAAGTGCTATTTCAGAAAAGGGTCAAAAAGTAGCACGCAATAGTTAAAAGTGATACAAAAGGTTAATTTAAGACAAGGATTAAAAAAAGGTATCAAGAGCGTCAAAAAAGGGTCAAATTAATATTTAAGTATCACAGCGTAAACGCTGCACTAAATTGAGGCTTATTGAGAATGACTAAGCTAACAGAAATCACAACATTCTAACGCTTTTCGTTAAAAAAAAGCGATAAGTGGTCTCACGGACCGTATACGTGAGTATAAGAAGGTTATGAAGCTGTGAACGAAATTATTTATCAATTCTGTCCTAAAATTAGTTTTTTTTTTCTAGCAAACTGAAGTGTAAATTTTACAACATTATTATAAAGCTTTGCGGTTAAGGGCGTTGTTAAGTGTTTTCCTAGATTGTGTTTTATATGCGGTATTTCAAGTGATTTTGAGCCTTATGAAAGTAGAAATATGTGTGCATTTCGCCACAAATTTATGTAAATTTTTGTTGAGTTTTTAGGGAGGTAGTTCCACATTTGAGTGCATAGCTGGAATTCAATCCCAAAGAGCCTAGAAGATCTAGAAACAATGGCAAAATCGGCTAAGAATTAATAAAGGACTTATAATACAAATACTTTATGGGACCTTAGATGAATATTAAAAAAATATCATATGGAATGACAAGCTTAGTATACCTACATACACCACTTCTGATTAAGGGTTATAAAATTTTAAAAAATATGTTATTAAATAAATGTAGTAAAAGAAATTTTTCCTTTTTGCTGAATTTGTTAAACGGTAAAATTGTTTCAGAATTCCTACTTCGTAATATTGACCTTTTAGTTCCTAATCATCCTTCCAGAATTTGTATTCCCGTAAGACTAATACTTTCATTCTAATTATTCAAATAAGTTCTGAATTTGACAATGTATATACGTATATTGATTTCTATTATCCTATGGGCATCAATATAACCTCTTAAGTGTCTTTAAATAATTCGAATCTTAAATTTTTTACGTTTTTGTTATATAATAAATACTAGGTTTAATTATGTTAAGCGTAATAGCCAATAAGAAATATTAGTTTCATTGGAGAAATAAGTAAATAAATAAATTCAAAACTTTGGGCGGGAATCCCGGGATCCCGGGAATTTGATTTTTATTTCCCGCTTTCCCGGGAATCCAAAAAATGCGGTAATAAAAAAACTCTAAATGTAAGCAATAATGTATATTATTTTTTTTTTTTTTTTGCTTAAAGGTGTTTTATTTAAAAATCTATTATCAATTATGAAATTTTGTTGTTATTCCTCACATATTAATAACGCGTTTATATAACGCATAATAAAATTTATGTTATATCCACTTTTTAGAAATCCGACCGACTAAGAACTACTTTCTTAGTCGAATAAGGCTTGCCCGTCCGTCTATTTGCTTAACTGCCTTTGTGCCCATCATGTAAACCTTTTGTTTAATTGTGTCGCAATTTAAGAGAAAATTTAATGGAACATTATTGGCCTATTAAAAATGGTAAAAATCAGTTCATGATTTAACATAGCCGCCTTACAAATGACCTCTCAGATTAGATCATGTCTGTCCATTCAACCTTGAATTCTGTAAGTACTTTTTTCAAATTCAACCCAAAAATATTTTATTACGACTGCAATGATTTAACTAATTTTTGGAGTAATCGGTTCATGGCTCTTTATAAAAAGGACTCTCGAAAATTGCTAGACTGCAATAAATTCCTTAAAAATTATAGTATTAATATCAAATTTGGCCAAATTAAGTTTTATAATAAGATTTTATAATATCGTGTAACGGAAGATCCATAATTGCGTGAAGTCCCATATTGGCTCCCCTAAAAATCACATTAATCGAACAAATTTTATATAGTTATCGGTATTGAGATAAAATTGGGCACTAATAAGTCTTATATAAATAAAAATATTTCATGCTAGAAGGTCCATAATTGCCCAGAGGTCCCAAGTAGTAACCACTCACTGGTGAAGGTTATCATATACTCGTATGTATGTATGAACTTAAGCTTAACATAAATTGTTTATACAAAATTGCACATCATCCCTCAAGTTAATAAAATATCCATAACATTTTTCTTTGCAACTTATTTTATTTTTTACTTAATTAAAAAAACAGAGAAAAAGTATATTAAAGGAAATAAAACTTAACAAGTGTGAAAGAATAGACAGTCAAAGACGACCGTACGATACCCTACAAAACAGAATTTAGAGACAATATTTTCGAGAGTGTACCCTATTTGGCACCAATGGGAAATATTGAATGTGCCAATACCAAATTATGTGATGAGGTTAAAAGAAATGTATAAGTTATTTGTGTCGCATATTAATTAGGTTTCTTCATCAATATGAGATTTTTTTTGTCATTAAGTGATTTTAGGGACGGGGCTTATATAAAACCTATGTTCAATACCGGATTTACTAACTGAATATTTTGACACCACATATTAGTTATCGTCAAAGTTACTGTCGTCAAACATTGTTAATACCTATATTTATAGGCAGCTTTGACACTTAAAGCTATCGGGAGTAGTATTTGTATGACAGCTATGGTCAAATATGGACCGATTCCAAGTACAGTTGGCAGGATGATTAAGATGGTAATAAAATAAGTTTTGACCAAATTTAATCTAAATACTAACATAATGAGATGGTTTGAGATCAGAAATACTCTTTTTTATGAGAGAAGCTTGCATGGGGGCTTTTTGAAACTATAGACCGATTGTTACAATTTCAATAGGATTGGTCCTTATGACAACTAGAATTATGTACCAAATTTCGTCAAGTTATCGCCAAAATTGTACTTTGCGCATAAATTTTACATGGACAGCCTGCCAGCCGGACATCATTAGATCGACTCAAAAAGTGGTTCTGAGTCGATTGATATACTAAAAGGTGGGTCTGCAACCAATATTTTAATCAGCACAAACATATAATAACCTCTCCACTGCTGTGGAGTGGTATAAAAATATTTTTATGCCAGTCATTTTTACAATAACAAAAGCAACAGCCCATATTTAGTAGGTCTATTTAAATCAATTCAAATCCAGTATAAAAATACAAATCACTCTTTTACAAAACTCCCAAAAAGGCCAAAGAAGCACAAAAGAGTGTCAATTCAAACTATTGCAATAAATTAAGACAAGTATGACAAGCAAAATATGTCTTTTTAGGGCATTAAAGTGCCTTGATAAGGAAACAAATTGTCTTTACGCACAAAATATAATTGATAAACAGTTCGAAAAAGACAGTGATACAAAAAAGCACAACTTCTGAGCACGCAAAGATATAATTAAAAATCTAAAAAGGAAAAGACTTTGCGTATACGCACGAAGAATACACTGATGAAAATAAGTGGCAAAAAGTTGATAGATATGTGTTTTGATATGTACATTAGGGTGGTCCAAAAAGAAACTAAAGATTCCCAACTTAATTGAATTTTTTTTTTAGGTTTGCAAGACTTTAAGATTGCTGGATATTCAGAGCTTTTATTTTATAAATTAACATGATATATAATCATGGACATACTCGTATTCTCAATTTCTCGGCACACCAGTGTTGCTAATTTAATAACTATGTTTGGCCCTTTTCTTTTTATTTAGCACATAAGAATTTATTTTTTTTTTTTTTAATATTTTGAAGCAAACAAATGTGACAAATGCTAAATATTTCTTTTTTTCGCAAACGATAAATCAGGAAGTCCATAACGAAACAATTGCCCTATAACAATTTTTTGGAAAAATTAAAATGTTATGAAATTTTGGAAAAATAAACAAAAATAATTAAAGCCAGTAAGATGAATATATTTTTTAAAAACTTGTTCTAGTAAAATAATTTACTTACACTTAAACAATTCATAAATTGAGTAGTCAGTCCACTTGCAAATACTGCTAAGTCAAAAAAAAAATAAAAATCTAAATTCTGTAAGAGCCGCATTTTTATTTCTTTTTAAATGCCTCCCTAAGCCATTATCAATCTCGTTCAAAACTCTGTAAGTTACGCGAAATTTTTGGTTAAATATTCAATACAACACTCTTTAAAAACTGTTTTAATCAAGTTTCTTAGAAGTTTGCTTTTTTAACATAGCGGTGTTTGAAAGTGGACCACTCATTTAATTTATTTGTCTGACAGTTAGTTTTTAAGTTATTTATATTTGTTGCATTTTGCTCCGATTTTTCTTTTATGCAAAAAAAGTTAAATTTTATTTAAAAAATTCAATTTGGTTTTTGTTTCTTAAAAATGTTTTGCTCTCTTAAAGGGTGACATGTTTTATTTAAAAAAAATCACCCTTAATAATGGCAAAAGGCAATGACTTTACGCCCCGAAAAATCGACAGTGTTGATAATGCTCTGTAAAACAGGTAATTTATGTTTATATAAAGGACTACCAGACGAAGTTGGGGAAAAAACGCTTCGAATCAGGTCAGCAAAAAAGTTTATGTTTTAAAGTTATTTTAATGTTATTTTATAGAAAGACATAAGAAAGCATTCATGGTAGGTTATCAGTTAAATAAAATCTAAATGGATTCGGTGTTATAAAATTGTTCTCATAAAAAGTCTTCAAATCAAAAAATCTTTAAAACTTGGTCGTCGATAAATCGGCAATCTGGCAACAGTATTTTAATGTTTACGTATTTTACGAAACTAAAGAAAATGTTTAAACATTTTTAAAGGAAAAAGTTAAAGTATGGATATTACAGCATCCGTTTTATGTGTAGAAATTACAATAAATCAATTTTGGATTCATCCTCGTCATCTGATGAGGATGACATGTTAGTTATATTTTAATTTTCACCTAAACGTCCACTAGTTTTGCCAACGTTATTTTAAGTCTAATTTTTACTTACATTGAGCTGTTCGAGCAAATTGGAATTTTGTCATTCATTTTTGTTTTTGATGCAATAAACAAGTTTTAATTTTTTTTTAAGTTTTGAAGAACAAACTTTTTGTCAGCTGTTAAAAACAAGGCATTCCACTTTTTGATAATTTGTGTTCAGTTCTCGTCAAATAAAAATTGCATTATTACAGAATTGGCAAGACATTTTATAAATGCACCTTTTCAGAAGGTGATATTTTTTGTGTAGAAAATAAAACACCAGTAGTAAATATATTCGTTTTTAAATGAACCCAATAGAAATGTTGCGTCTAACAAGAACCAGGTTCTGAATTATGACTTTTTCATTTCAATCATATTGTAATTTTACCTTTTTGTTTTAAATTTCATAAGTCTTATAGAAAATAAGTATAAAGGAGTGCGCTTCGCTTCCCCCATTGAACTAAAATTAGTAAAATTAGTAAAATAATTTTAATACAGTTTTCGTTTGATAACGAAGTTATTTGTACCAAATTTGACAACTTTTAATGTTACCGTTTTTAGGAGATAACAAATTTATATTATATTTGTGTGGGAGGTACCACGCCCACTTCAAAAATTCAGCCCACTTTTCGACAGATGTTGTGTATTGATAACCATTCTATTTGTACCAAATATGGACTATTTTACACTTGCCGTTCTTAATATATACAGAATTATATTTTGTGCCATGCCCAGTTATCTATTCCAGCCCACTTTTTGACTGATGTTGCGTATTGATAACCAAGTTTTTTTTCTAAAACGGGAAACTTTAGCTGTTACCGTTCTCTAGATATAAACAAATCTATAATGTCTTTAAATGGTAAGTGTCACACCCACTTTCCACTCCCACCCACTTCGTAGCAGATGTTGTGTATTGAGAATCCACCAATTTGTATCAAATTTGGAAACTTTAACTATTGCCGCTTTCCAGACACCTAAAATGTTTTTTGGACTCGCCCAAATTTCCAATCATGCCCACGTATTGGCATTTGTTGTGCATTGATCCAAATTTAGAACTTTACTTATTGCCGTTTTCCACACATAAATAATTTTTATTTGGACACGCCCACATTTCCAATCCCGCCCACTTACTGGCAGCTGTTGTGCATTGATAACCAGGTATAAAGAAATCTTTTATGTGCCACTCCCACTTCTCCAATTCCACTTAATTTTTGACAGATCTTTTATGTGCCACTCCCACTTCTCCAATTCCACTCACTTTTTGACAGATGTTGTGCATTAATATTCAAGAAACTTTTACCAAATTTGTAAACGGTATCTGTTGTTCTCCAGTAGCGAAATCTATTATGTGTTTGTAGGGAAAGTGCCACGCCCATGTCTCCGAACCCGTCAATTTTTTATGGAGAGTTTGTTTATTATAAGCTTTGTGTGCCAAATTTGAACAACTTTTTTCTTATCGCTGTTTAAATGTAAGCAAATCTATTTCGTGCCACATCCACTTCTCCAATCCCGCTCACATTTTGTCAGATGTTGTGTATTAATAACCAAGATATTTGTTACAAATTTGGGAACTTTAGTTCTGGCTGTTCTCCTAATTTACAGAAATCTATATTGCCTTTGTATGGGAGGTGCCAAGCCTATTTCCCCGCTAGTTGGTAGTGAGCTAGTCTATCAGCGCCGGGGTTGCGGATTCGAAGCCCGCCAGAGACTCTGGTTTCCTTCCTGCAGACAAGCGTATAGCTTCGAGGGATTAGTTTAAGAAAAAAAAAAAAAAAATATTTAGCACAGAATATATAGCGACTGGATAAGCGGTTTGACATCGCATACCATACGAACACACAAATAATAATTTTATATGATAAGATACGAGTAAACAATATTTATTTTATGTTACCCTTTACTTTCCACTAATATCTCGATGTGTTTTATTCCATAGATGTGGAATGGAATAATTTTGATCTGGACCATTATGTTTGGTTTTGAATTACCATATAACCAAAGACTATAAATATATAAAGATATCCCACTGCCATACATTGTACGGCCAGTGCTAAATTTGTTGAACGGCAGTACGACTACTGCCACTTTGATTCTCAGAGAACTTATTACTCTCAGAGAACTTATTACTCTCAGAGAACTTTTATTTCTTATCTTTCAGCGTATATGTGTGTATACACGCGTGTGTGTATGTATGTACATGGCAAATAAAAAAATATGAACAAACCAAAAGTTTTTTTTTTGTTTAAAACACATTTTAGTAAAAATAAAGAAAAAACCCAACAAAAGAATTTTTGTTTTCATGCAATTATGTCCAAACAACCTATGTAAAAGCAAATGTGACCGATTTTTAATTGTAGGGCAATAATATGTGTTTTATTGTTGTACAGATGAAACTAAATCGATTTGCACCGAAGTTCAAATTCTGTTATTGTCTAAATTTAAACAATTGTTGGAATATAAAAAATATTTTTTCTAAAAAAAATTAACTGCGACATAATCAAAATGCTTTTGATTTTCATAAAAATTTGCAGCCAGTTGCACGTGTGTGCACGTAATTTCTTAAAATTTTATTTTTTTTTTGTTTAAAAATGTATTAAAACTTGATTTTCAATGTTTTTTTTGTTACAAATTATTAACAAATTGTTTCCGACGAAAAATCCAATTTTATTTATTATTACAAATTATGAAAAATAATCAGGCTTTGGAAGTCTTACTTTAGAAGTTTGTAGATTTCTTATAAAAGTCTGCAAAAATATTTTTACAAAATAAATCAATGAAAATGAAAAATTTATTAATTTATTTATAGTTTTTGGTTTGCGGAGAATAACGTATGTTATAAAGACAGGATGGAGATGTTAAATTTACTAAAACTTTTCTTTTGTTTCTAAGCTGTTTCCCATTTTAATTATACTAATAACTGGCTATGTATGTATTGCAGTACTTGTAAGTTAATTTATCAATATTCCAAAAAAAAAACACCTTAGATTTTATGATTGTAAATATACTAATGTTCGAACACGGGACAGTGTATGTTATATTACTACGATTTGTTTGGTTATGGTCTACATTATAAGAACTTTTTTGAAAAATATCGTTGGAAAAATTATATCTTTTTTGACGATATACAATTTTGACGTTGTGTAAAAATATTTAAAAAAAATACTATGAACAGTACTTTTTGCTTTAAGTCACAAATCGTGGACTATATCGCTAGAATGACTATACGCCTAGTTCACATATGTATATGTGTGCCACTATGAGCAGGGCTGTCAGATGTGGCGATTTATAAACCTATTTGGTGACGAAATTTTGTGTTTGCCGACATGCCGATTTTTGTGGCAAAATTTAAAAAAGTTAGCGATTTATGAAAAGCAATTTACCTTTCTTTCTTTATTACATAAAAAAAAATTATGTGCTACTGTTTTTTCTATAAATTTCTAACAAATTTTAAAATCGCATTACGAATGCGATTGTTTTAGATGAAAAATTGATAATATTGCCAGATAATTACATTAAACACATTTAAAAATTGTTGCTTTAGAAACTTGGAATAAAGCTTAAGCTTTATTTGATTTTCAGACATTTTCCTTGCCAAAAGTTATCAAACTTCGGATCTCTACAAGAAAACAAGTAAATTTTTTATTTATTTTGGAAAATAAATTCTAAAAATTTAATCGCGTTTGATTGCATATTAAATGGAATTTTAAAAATTTCTTAAAATTGATATTTTTTCTTACAAAAATTCTAGTGTCCTTCAGCATACTTTTGTAATTTCTATTCGCCAAAGTTCGTGCTATTGTGATTTACAGAACTCATATTATACGATTTCAAGACAGAATCGCAAATGTTAAGCGTTTTAAGATTGTCAGAGCATGACCGATTTATTTTAAATCGTTAAAAAAACTACAATATAAACACACTACTGGAATAATGCTAAATATTGAAAATTTTTGGAAAATTTAATATGAATTTATAAAATAAAAAATCATATTAACAACACTGACAGCGGGCTTATAGCTTTGCAACAGAGTTGAATACTGTTTTAAAAAAGTTAAAACAATAATAAGGTATTTTATCACTATTACCAAACACAAAAACTAATACTTTTCGATTGGAGAGTTGATAAGAAAAAGTAAACGATTAATTTCTTGATTCTTTGATATGGTTTGTAATTTCGAAAACAAACAAAAAACTTAGGCTTATGTGACTAAAACGTTAATAATTTGCTTTACTTTTGCCGTTTCTAGCCGCTGATAGATGGAATATATGGTAAATGTGCTTATATCGCTAAATGGACTATAACGCAAATACTTTCTATTAATCTCCTGTATAGCGGCAAAAATAAAGATTAAATGGACTATATCGCTAATGTGACTAACAATGGAAATGACTATAAACGAAAAGTACAGTATTAAATAATGAACAAATTAGGAAAATACAATTTTTTTGCAGGTGGCTCTATGCATTTTATTTTATATATATTTTTTTTTTTTGTTTTGAATTCACAAAATATTTTAAACGTTTTTATTTGACTTTTTCAATTACAATTTTCGATTTGCTGCTTGTCAGAAATTTTGTTGGTTGTTTCAAAAATTCTACTAGCCCACAGGGCTATTGCAATGTAATTAATTTTAGAAGTGTCAACATTTTTCTTAAAAAACACTTTTTTTAATAAATTCGTTTGATACAAACATACACATATTAAAAGTACATACCTACATACATAGTTGAATTGTCTAAAAAATTTAATTATAATTCGGTACGAATCGTTATAATTTCATTTTTACAACAATAAAACACATATTCTTACCCTACCAATTTAACAATCGGTCGCATTTGTTCCTACGTATGTTATATGCACATAAATTGCTTGAAAACAAAAACAAAATCATTTTAAAAAAAATACCGAAAACCGGTTTTAACAAAAAAAAACATACACACACACACGTTGGTTGACAAAAACAGCAAACATGTGTATGTATGTATTAATGAATGTGTTTTTTTGCTCTCTTCAGTTTTCTGAATGTGAGCACGAACTTTTTGCTTTCCTTGTTACTTCCCCCCCCTCATCATTGAGAAACACAACATTTTTGTCAATTCCAAATGTACTAAGTGCAACATCTTTATAAATCTATAGTCTTTGATATAACTATTGACATTTGGTAAGTTTTATAACAATGGCTATAAAGATTTTAAAATGTAGAATAGTATTCAGTAAAAAAAAAAACAAAAAAATTAAAAAAGAGAATTATTTCGTTTTGCTCTGGACCTCCTCGAATATTGTTGTGTTTTTGTATTCAAGAAAATTTTTTTGTGGTTTAACAAATAGTTGAGTACCTATGCCTTTTTTGCCGTTATTTGATTTTAACGAATTCATTGTTTCTTCCGATTTTTATCATTTCGCCTTTTCTTTACATTTCAAGGATTTTCTCGAAATTCTACTATTTTTAAAGATTCTTTTTTGTTTAGTAGTAATTAAGAATTTTAATTTTTTTTTGCGAATTTTTCTTATTATAGGCATACATAATAATAATTTAGCTTTCCCACAACAATAAATTTCAGTGTTTTTACCAAAAATAAAAATTGGGAACTTAGCACGTCATTAATAAATAAATTAATAATAAATTTTGTATTCCCGAAAATAACTTTTGAAAATAATTTTTAACGTTTTTTTTAAACTTATATGCACTTTTTATATCCTCGATTTTTCAATTTAGTTATGTTTAAATTCCAGTCTTTTTATATAAAACATTGATCTTTTTTGTTTTTGTTTTACTGAAGTTATTTGAATCGATTCGAAATTTAGAAAATTTGCATAATAAATCCTTTTTGAAACAAAATTATCTAAATCATCAATAATCTTAGCAATTTAATAGCGAAATTTGATTGTGTAATATTTCTTTGTACTTAAATAGGATTATAATGTAATTTTCTTAATTTCTTTCGGTTATTTAAGATATGTGGTTATTGCTTTTTAAATTTAAGTAACTTGAACAATTTTGATTCTGGCTAAAAACATCTTTAAACTACATTTTTAAAACAAATTGTTCAGTGTATTCCAAATTTAAGAGCATCAATAAGAGTGTTTTTGCAATCAAGTAGTCACAATACATTTTTGACTTCATTAATTTCGAATGTGTTGATAAATCCTTATATGCTTTATTTACACATACAAAGATAACCACAGAAGTTAATCTACAAAGCTTTAAAGGATTTTAATTACCGTTTTCTAGTCTTAAATAATTATACGCCCAGTTTATTTTCCTTTTTCCCCTCATTATTTTCAGCTTAAAATGTTAGTTGATGTATTGTGATTTTTTATAAAGGCAATAATTTATGCCTTCAGAATAACTTCAAAACGGCTACATCAATAACAAAACACATGTAGACAAAGATAAAAAGAAGACACAAATGAAATAACAATCAACAACCCACCTAGTCAGTCTGACTGACGCCTAAAACAGTGAAAATGCATTGATTTTCTCTTTTTCTGCTGGGTGCCTCTTTACATGTATTTTGTTGGCTATTTTATAATGTTTTTTGAATTTTATTGGCCTTAAAACATATTCTCCTTGTAACAGTACAAGAAATAGCCTGACAAATACACGTAGAGAGAGATAGAAAAAAATGGTGTCAGAATGCCTTTTCTTGATTATTGCAAGCTTCCTTTTTAAATTTCTACTAGTAATCTTTAATATAAAAACTTATATACATATGGTTACCTTAAACGCAAAACGGATGTAACAACACAAAAATTCCTATATGAGTTGTTAATTGATTATCGTTCGTATTATCGAACTTAGAGCAAAGCCTTAGGCCTGGAACAGAATAAAGTAGTTGTAGTAGTAGCTGAAGCTGACAAATGCTCTGTAGCGCAAATATCCAGCGGGAAAACTCAGAAGACCTTCCTTTTTAAAAAATTGTTTTGATTGAATTACTATCCTTATCTAACTGTCAAAGGATGCCTCATAGAAGGCCTCGGCTCTTTGGTTTTTTTTTTGCCAAAGCAAATGCAAAATAATTTTTTTTATCGCGTTACCATTCTTCTATACATGCCAAAGAAGCGAGTGCGGAAGCCCTACTCCGCAATGACATCGTGTGTAAAAAATATATGAGTATGGAATGGAACGGGCAGGCCTTGTAAATCCAAAAGAAGGGGTACAGAGGCCTTCTAGAAGGGATCCGTACTCCTTCTTTTTCCCTCTGGGAAAGTTCAAAACTTCGAATTTTGCGCTGCAATGACTACTACAACTACGTATTCTGTAACACATCTTTGTAACTGACATTTTTAACTTTTCACAGCTTGCACCGACCGCTATTGGTAACGTTGTACTAATGCGGCTATTCTGTTCGCCACTTTAAGCTCCAACGATCAAAAATTAAGTCATCTATACATAAAGTTAAGAAAAAAAACTTTGGTATTGGTTTTATAACTTTTTGTGTTTTAGGTCCGTTTGCATTTATTATGACGATAAGAAAATGTTTTTCTAAGTGTAAATAAACGGCATTTTATGCCGTCATTATTTTTTTTACACACCTAAACATATCGCTCATTTCGTGCAAGACCGTCACAACTCAAAATTTGAAACTTTACAGGAGAATCTTTTTAAGATTCCAACCTTTTATTTTTTACCTTCTCTTTCACTAAAATACAGTTATAAAATCAAATGATTCTTTTTTGCTACAAAGAAAACCACATGTACAAGAGGATTGCCAAACACAAACTGAAATGTGACCTTGTTGATGTTAATTGCTCAAGTTTGTTACGAGAGGTCATAGCGTCACAAGCATCTGTATTGCCGTTATTTTTTCGATAATTCTCTCCGTTCTTAGATCAATTTGTAGAGATTTAAGAGAAGAACATTTCTGCATTACTAACTCGAAAATGCCAAATTTTGAGTTGTGACGGTCTTGCACGAAATGAGCGATATGCACTAAATAATACACAATCTAGATTATTGTTGTTGTTTCCTTTTATTAGTAAAATAGATTTGTTTTTGTTTGTTTGTTGTATTTTTTTGTTTTTTTTTTTTTTTTTTTTTGTAAAATAAAAACATTGTAAACGGATATGCAAAAATATTCATTGTTTTAATCCATCATCAACAACTCAAATGCACATACATACGTAAGTGTTTTCGCCCTCCCAGCAATTGGTAGACTGTTTTTCGATTGTCTACGAATTTTAACTACTTCGTCACATTTGGTAGTTAAACAGTAGATTTTTCGGAAACGAACAACAACAAAATACGTTAGAATCGAATTATGAGTTCTTAAATTATACTTTTTCGTTACTTTAAGGAGTTGTTCAGACAAGTGTCACAGTTATATAAAAACAACAATAGCACAATTTAACATTACCCATATTTTATAGACTTCTTCGCAACGATTTGCTGTTTAATACCTATGTGAAATAATATACATTTATAAAATTATGTAAAATAAAGGGAAATTTAAAATATTTGAAAAATATAATAGTTATAACATTGTACTCAAAATTAGGACACCACGGATTCCAAATGTTACCGAAAAGCGTAATAGTACACGAAAGTTATATAATTGAATGCACGAAACAGCCCAAACTTCTTCTTCAGCTAGATGGGTAAAATTTTAATAATTTCTCATGCATTAATTTTTTTAGAGCAAATGAAAGTGAAATTAAAAAAATTGTATTTATTTTTTTTATTAAAAATTTAGTTAATACATTAATGTATGTACTAAATATGTACATATACGCTATAGCAACTAGGCCTTAAGCTAAAATATTTACAAATATATGCACATAACAAGATTAAGATTATTATTTAGCTTTTGTCATCAAAAGTATTTTCGTAACGTGTATTTTCGTAATAAAGTTGGACGATTTGTAAACGATGTTCAGGCATTCCATTTTGAAATGCCAAACAATACTAAACAAAAATAACATGACAGCATGACACGACTCACACGTGATCTGTCAGAAAAAGGCTATTGAAAAAAGTATCTCTACTTGTATCACCCATTATTTACAATATTGATTAAATTTTATCGCAAAGTTTGGTGATTTTCAAGAAATATATAATTTGTATAATAGAATATTCTTCTGGAGACGAAAGTAGTGCAAGGGGATCAGTATTTCCGAAGAGTTGTAGTCTATGGTGTTCATATTTCGAACAATTGTTTAAGATATGAGAAATGGTAAGAGGCGAGAATTATTGCAGTTGCATATAGGAGGATTAGTTCCCCTTATGACGAGGTCGTGGGTCATTCTGGTGTGTCTAAGTCTGATAAATTTAACGAAATACGAACGTCTTTTGTCATTATAAACGAGTGGCCAGCTGTATACGTTATTCTTATTCAAATTAACGAATTTGTACCAATCGTTTGTTAGATTGAGTTACGTTCAACTATTTGTTGATATCTAAATAGTTCCTATTTATTGTTTTTATTAATGGCGATTGAAACGCCTGTTTGGCGGTATCATCCGTAAATTCATTACCTTTTATCAATGAATGGCCAGGTATCCAAATAATAAAAATTTTGGGGAAGTGTTGGATAAGAGAAGTCCTAATATTTACTGCGTAAAAGTTATTATTGTTTAAGTTAGAAATGGCGTGAATTAAGGATAAGGAATCTATGCATATAGCGTATTTGGCAGCAATTCTACAACATTTAATAGCTTCGTAAATAGCTATTATTTCAGCAGCAAATACTGAGCTATAATTAGGTAAGATAAAAGTAGTAATTAATTTATCCTCTAACCAACATTTTTTATTTTTAGCTTTTTGTAATAGGTTTATTCCTTAAATTTTTAGGAATGACTTTATACACTACCAGACTATTATCTTGTATAGAATAAATTCGAAAAATAAAAAATGTTGAATATTATAAAGTTGCTTATAATAAGAAATAATTCCCAATATCTATTTATCCTCTGACGTAACTGCGAAAGATGTTGTTGTCTCTGTTTTGTAACCGTCAGTAAATATAAAGGTTCTTTCTCGATATTTAGTCATTATTTCATGGAATAATAAGTTATATTGGTATTGAGGTGTGTCTTCTTTCCTCTTCTTCTGAATTGAATAGCCATGGGGGATATTCCAAATGTTTATGTTTTAGTTGGAAGGTCACATTCCATTGATGAGTTAATAGCTTTATATAGTGCTGATTGATTATTAAGTCTCTTCTTAGTTTTAAAAGATTTTTCAACAATTTTTCTTAGAGAGGAGTCATGACAGGTCATAATTGATTTTATTAGTTTTCTTGATTCCAATTCGTATAAACTGTCTAAAGTTAATGCATTAGCTTCGAAAGTAATATTATTTATTGGGGTAGTACGAAGTGCGCCAAGAGCTTAACGAATGTTTGAATTTCAAATAGTTTGTATCTTTCTCAGAGAGGTCTTTGGTGAATTGCCGTATAAAAATAGCCCGTATCTAATTTTGGATGTAATTAAAGCCTTGATTGCATTAAGAATTAAAATATTATCGGTATTATATTTATAAGATGATAGGCACTTTATAATATTAGATCTCTTAGAAAGATCTTTTACCACATGAGAGATGTGAGTGTTCCATCTAAGGGTTTTATTGAAAGTAACACCTAGCATCTTTAGTTCTTTGACTTGCTGAAGTTGAATATTACCTGAAATCATATTGCAGGTGCAATTATGCTTTCTGCAAATATGTAAAACTTAACATTAAAAAAAATAAATTGATAGCTGTCTTTATTTAAAGGATATTAACGATTTTTTGAAACTGTTTGGTTCTTTAATGACTTTAAACATTTTTGTGGAAAATAAGTGTGTTTATTTAATTTTTCTAGTAAAGATTTCTAGTAAAAAAATTGTACACATAAGGTTTTTTACTTTTAAACATTAATGTACTCTTTCCAGGTGACAGGCAATTGATTGTGTTGTAAAATTTATATGAAAAGCACTCAAAAAACTGAGTGCTTTTCCTAGAAATCTTTCCAGGTGACAGGCAATTGATTGTGTTGTAAAATTTATATGAAAAGCACTCAAAAAAACTGAGTGATTTTCTTATAAATTTTGCTTGTCACCTGGATAGACATAAGAATTATTTTGCTTAAATGTACTGCAGATTTTTTAATATTTGCATAACTTTTAAACTCATTTATTTTTTATTTTACTCAGAATTTCCTTACAAAACCAAACAAAGATAAACAGTTAAATGGCCTACTTCTTATTATAAAGAACAATAAGAAAAAATTTAACCTCAAAAGAGTCCTTTTTGGAGCCAAAAGCGATACTACTAAATTAAATTGATATTAAACTACCAAAACGCTCTAATTCGTCATAAAATATAAACACTAACAGCCGTATTCATAACGAAAATGTGGCATGAAGTTAGCACAAAGTTTATTCATAATACACTTACCAAACTCTGGCTAACGATTTGCTAAACTCTTGTCAACAAGCTGCCAAAAGTTTGCCAACTTGTGATAAACAGCTGTTTTATGTTGAATAATTTTGTTTGTTTATTTAAATACACTGTTTTTTTTTTAGTTTAGAGTCCTTTTTTAAATATATTTTAATTTAAAAACATTTAAAATTTTTATATAAAGAGGGAAAATAAAAAAAAAAAATGAAATGAAATGACAAAACCAGCGATGATTAATGCAAAACGTGTTGCATTTTTGAGTATTATAATATGGCATCATTAATATTCAGAGTTGATTTATTAAAAGTTAGCAGACGGATAAAATTTGTTATTAATAAACTCTGTGCTAACAAGCTGCTAAGCTTAATCGGCATTCTAGTTAGCAGCTCGTTGTACGTAGTGTACAAACTGTGGCTAACTTTTTGTTATGAATACGGCTGTAAGTGGATTCTTAATGTATATATTACCATAGTGGGACCCTTCAATAAGAATTGAATAGCAAAAACGATAAATTTTTGCTAAATGGGGAAACTATTTAGATTATTTTTCTATCGAAATTGTTTGCAGGGTGTATACATGTTAACACAAATGCACACAAGAACCAGTAAAAGTTTTAATGAGTATAATTTTCTCATCAATTGCATTTTTTGTTAGTAATTTATAGACGTAAACCCCGTGTTGCCAATATGTTGTTGTTAATGCATATGCATATTTATGTGTGTGTATTTCTTTTGTTTACTTTCTATACAGTGTTGATAATGCTGTTATTTTAGCCTTGACCGCTATTAAACTTTTTTGAACTATAAACTTGTTTGTATTTGTTTGTGTTTCGTAGTTTTTGTATTAAATTGCTGTTCTTTTAAGTATTCCAAAGATAAGTGCCGATTGGGCCCCCTATCTTTAAAATCGGAATTATTAAACAAAATATGGGCTCGGTTAAAAAAATATTACTTAAATAAATTTAATTTGCAAAAAAAATATTTATTTTTTTTACCACACACAAACCATAAAACAGCCTTAAAGTATGAACCGAACAACGGCCCTTAAATTTTCGTCGCCCATCATTTTGTGAAATATTTAAAATTGATATTAACAAGAATTTTGTTTATAAAACAAGGAATTTTCAACTTTTCCGGAGGTAGACGACTTTGCAAATCCGTTTGAACCAGACCAGCACTGAAAATAATCTTTCAGATGCGACAGAAATCTTTTGAAACTATTTTCTTCAAGTTTGGGGTATAACATGACATTGCACCAGTAAACAAGCGGATTTGCGCCTCTAGAAATATAAGAAGATCTAAGGTGTCTCTCAGTTTTTCTATAATGAAAATAAGCAGAAAAATCTTAAAACCTATAAGTAAATGCAAGATTTAGCAATGAAAGAACATTTCTCTACTATGCACAGTATCTGATTTCGGCCAAAACCCTGTATGTTGTGATCGGAATTTGTAATTACATGTTCTGTTTAAAAAAACGCTTGCCGCTCTTGTTAAGGTAGCTCAAATAGTTGTTTTGCAAAAAATATCCATTAAAAATTAAATTGTTTGCTCAAAAACTCTACAAACATTTAAGAAGTATTGTCGTACCGACAGTAAATTATTGCACATATCGCTATATCGCTTTATTTATTAAATACCTAATTAAAATGTTTACTAATCAGTGCCCTTTTTCAACTTACTGCTGTCTGCCGTGCTGATTCATATAAGACATTTTTTTAAAGTAAACATTTTATACTACAAAAAATATTTTTGTTAAATTCAACATTTTTCACATTTCGACGATTAAACCGACAGAAACTAAAAAATTTTAAATTCTTATATGTACATTTTCAAGGTTTTATAAAAACGTTTATTATCAAAGTTGTTTTTGGGAATACAATTATTTATAAAAAGATTTTGTGTGTTGTACTTAATTCCCTATTTTTATAATTGATAAAAATACTGAAATTTATTGTTGGTGGATAAGCTGTTCCTATTCGCATTTCACTGGTTTGAGTGTATGTAATTCTCATTCCCTCTGTGGTCTTGTTTGATTATTTAGGAGAACGAACGCAACCAGTGAAATGCGCATAGGAACAGCTTATCCTTCAACAATAAATTTCAGTATTTTTTTCTCAATTATAAAAATAGGGAATTAAGCACAACAAACAAAATCTTTTAATAAATAATTGTATTCCCAAAAACAACATTGATAAAAAAAGTTTGCAAGTGCACCAGCATAAAAAGCGGAACTGGCAAATTGTTTTTATTTTGATTTCTTGCGAAAACAATAAGAGCAATTTGTTTTTGTTTTTAATTTGTTTTTTCTTTACCCACTTACAACTACAATTAATGTTGGGAGAATTCCTACTAATTGTAGTGGGGAATGTAAGAAAAGTTAAACTCGCTGATTTATTGTTGATATTTTGTTTAAAGCTTTGATGTTGTTGCAAACAAGACGTTTTGAGTGTATGTAATTCTCATTCCCTCTGTAGTCTTGTTTGCTGATAGCTTTGGCTTTTGTAAAATTATTTAGGAGAACGTTTCCTGAAGATCTGGCCTAAGCAACCAGTTAAATGTGCATAGGAACCGCTTATCCTCCAACAATAAATTTCAGTATTTTTATAAATTATAAAAATAGGGAATAAAGTACAACAAACAAAATCTTTTAATAAAGTTTTATAAAAACCTAAAAATCTTAGAATCTTAAATTATGATTTTGTCTATTCCTAAATTCTAACGATTTACTTTTGACTTTCTTTGAAGAAAATGGATCGGGCTTGTGAGATATGAGTTGGTAAGTTTACTTACCAGTCGGTTGATATATTTATTGTTTTTGGAAAAATAAAAGAATCCAACTTCGCAGATCAATAAGCGATAATAAGGGAATTCTCCGTTTTTCAGGAAAATTAAATTTTTTGACAAACTACACCCAGAGAAAAGACATGTTTAAATATGGTCACCTCCAACAAAGCTATTTTTAAAGACAATTTTAAACATATTATTTTTAATTTAACCATATTATTGTCACCGACAATCATATTATTGTTAAATTTGTCCACTATCAAGAAGCTACAACCATATTATGGTTGCCTCCGAACATGTTATGATTGATAATAACTAGAGTATGGTTAGTACTTATAAAAAGTATAGTTGTTTTTCAACCATGGCATGTTTCTCTTGGAAAAGAGAAAAATACTATTGTTAATTTAAAAACAAATTATTGTCATATTTAACCATAACATGTTTAGAGGCAACCATAATATGCTTGTAGCTTCTTAATGGAGGACTAATATAACTAAAATATGTCTGTCGTTGACACTAATATGGTAATAATCAAACTAATACGTTTAAAAATTTCTTTAAATATATTTTTGTTGGAGGTGACCATATTAAAACATATTTTTTCTCTGCGTGTAACAAGGTAAATTAGAAATAGTGCTCAATAGTAAGTAAAATTACCACAAGGATAGTTGGTGGTATTTCAAACTTAAAGTAGAAGTTATTTTAATAAATGTATATACATAATAAAAGTAGCCAAAACGAGGGTTTAGAAACAGTTAGTATAAACCAAATTCAATTTTTTTATATAATTTTTGTATTTGCTTCAAAATTTGGTATTTCTTTGAGCTTAGCGACAAGCCTTCCTAAACGTTAAAGGACAATACAAATAAATATCCTACAAATCGTTTTCCTCAAAGACATTAAGTTAAAGTATAAACTAAAGAAAATTTAGTTATTTTTTATAAGTAAAGTTACCGGCTGGACAATAATGGGTTAAAGGCTATGCAAGAAATGAATAATTAAAAATAAAATAAACAAATATTAACAATTCAATTATTTTTTTAAGATTTTTTATATAAAATTTTATTTAGATTTCCTTTTTTAAAAGCAGAAAAAAAAATTTCTAAAATACATTTTTTGTATTTAGGTGATTTTTTTTAATGATTTCTTGAATGCTTTTGATGATGATTTTTATAGAATTTATTATTATTGTTCAGCCATGTTCAGAACGCAATATCGATCGAAAGTGGTTTCAATTCCGATAGTCGAGTCTTTAAAAAGCGAAAAACAAAAAATCTAAAATTTTCTTCGGATTTTTTATTTCCGTCTTTATTTATTGAATTTTCCTTCATATATTAGAGTATGAAATTACAATAATTAAGCATATCTAAAACTGATTCTTAAGTTTACGTTATGCCAGTGCCGGACAAAAATTCTCCTAATAACAGTTACCGTTCACATATGTAGGTCGTCTTGAGTACTAAGACTGGAAGGTTTCCATAGTTACCATGACACCAAAGCCAGGAAAAGATAATACAAAAGTTAAGTCATATAGGCCTTTTAGCATTATTATCTGATATATCAAAGTTATTTGAGAAACTATTAGTGTTAAAATTAAATGAAAATAGATGTATTCAAAACCATCAACTCGGTTTTAGAAGAAGACCCAGCACAATTGAACAAATCCGTATCATAAAAAACCAATGTCATAAGAAAGGCTTTTGATAAAGTCTGGGTTGAAGGATCATTACAAAAATTGAAGCTGAACAGTAATAACACACAAGCTCTTAGAAAGTAGCTTTCTTTCTTATTTAAACAGGCTTGAATTGCACCCCAATCCATTAGCTCGAAATTTTTTTAAATGATGACGGCTACACTCGATTATGTTGTGCTGAAAAAGGTCAACGAGAAAAAGAAAGATAAAAGCATGAAAACAGAAAAATGTACTTTGTACTTCAAGAAGAATTCTCGACAAAAAATCTGCCAATTCGGTATAAAGATTGATGTTAGGGGCTATTGACTGCCAGCCGCCATCAATGGTGGTGAGGGTATAACGGCAAAGACCTCTGAAGGGATAGTGTGGTTACTATCGAAACGCATCAGATCAACCCCTACGTGAACGTGGGTTTGAGTGCCACGGCAGTCAATAATGAAAAATTAGCAATAAATTTTAATTAATTTATTTAAACTATTAAATGATATCGTAAAATTCTTTTTTGAAATTAGGATAAGTCCACTTATCCTTTCAAGGGAGAATGTCATGATGAATTTTTTTTTTATAAAAAAGTTAAAATAAACAAATTAAGTTATCGATTTCGGGATTCACTAAATCCTGAAAATCCCGGGATTAAAAAATTCAAATACCGGCATTCGGGATTCGCTAAATCCCGAAAATACCGGCATTTTCGTGAGCGGTATTTCGGGATTGGCATCCCTAGTAACGACCCAAGACATAATTATAGCGTGAAGTGATATATGTACGGAGCAAAGTCGAAATATAAAGTTTTCGATGAAGTAGTTAAGGACTGTTCAATCGGCTTATACTAACATAAATCCCTGTATTTCGAAAACTCCTTTAATTCACTAAGAATTATCTGGATTCTACTGTATACCTGAAATTAATTTTTAAATAACTTTTAAATTTAAAATCCATTTGTGTCTATAAAAATATGGACTTAAATGTGCACTTATTTTTACATTTTATAATTTTTGAAAGTGGTAAGGGTCCATTTGTAGCTTAAAAAATCTAAATATTCTAGGTAATAAAAACTATTAATTTTTTACAATATAATTTAAATGATGTCCTTTATATAAAACATCATTTGAATAGATGAACGTTTGCCAATATTTTTAAATTAACTCACACGCAAACCCTTAAATATTTCTATACATGAAAAAATGGACTTATACAACTTTCAAATATATCAGCTCATATATTAAATACAATTGACGCTATTTTATTGTTTGGTTTAAGAAAGATTACTGATAAAAATCGGTTGTAAATTGGTTCAGATTTAAAAAAATTTTTTTTTTTTTTTTTTTTCATTATTTATTTATTGAATCTTCATATATTAAATATGAACTAACAATAATTAATCAAATCTTATACTAATACTTTATTTTTGTCCTGCCAATGCTAGACGAAAATTTTTCTCTTCACGGTTTCTGTTCACATATGTAGATGTTTAGCGCTCTTCTTGTCTGATGAGTCCTGCTGTATCTCTTCTCCTTAATCTAGAGTGGCCGCTGTAATTTAAAATATTTCGAGCTAGTGGATTTGGGTGCGACTCAAGTCTTTTTAAATATTTTACTGCATAGTTCGTAATAATAGTTTTTACTAACGGCACATTGAGATCCTTGTGAATATTTGAGTTTTTAACATACCAGGGAGCGGCTGTGATTATTCGAAGAAGTTTATTTTGTCGCCTTTGAATTTTTTCGATATTAGAAGCCGAGGCAGTGCCCCATAACTGAATACCGTAGCACCAAATTGGTTTTAAGATAGAGTTGTAAAGTAGAAGTTTACAATCGAGACTAAGAACAGAGTTTCTTCCAATAAGCCAATTAAGTTGAATTGCTTTTAGTTTCATTTGTGTTAGTTTTGCTTCTATATGGCATTTCCATGTTAAACGCCGATCTAGATGAATTCCGAGATATTTTACATGCGATTGTTGGGGCACTAATTGATTATTGATTTTAATAGGGGAACATGACTCCCGACGCAAGGTGAATGTTATATGTACGCATTTTTGCTCATTAACCTTTATCCTCCATTGTTTTAACCACTTTTCCAGTTCAAATATATGATCCTGCAAGTAGCGAGAAGCTTCATGACAGTTTTCGTGCACGCTTAAAAACGCTGTATCATCAGCAAATGTTGAAGTTAGGGTGTGGTTGTTTGTTGGCATGTCTGAGGTATATATTAGGTATAACAGTGGGCCCATGATGCTTCCCTGAGGGACTCCAGCGTCAATTGGCTGAGGAGAACTTATAAAAGCACCTTCTTTAATAATAAACTTTCGACCGACTAAGTAGCTTTCTAACAGCTTGTGTGTGTTTACTGGTAAATTTAGCTTCAATTTATGTAATAAGCCTTCATGCCAGACTTTATCAAAAGCTTGAGAAACATCGATGAAGAGGGCGGAACAATATTTTTTTTCTTCAAAGGTTTTTCTTATGGCGTTTACTATACGATGGGTTTGTTCAATTGTGCTATGTTCTCTTCTAAAGCCGAATTGATGGTTTGGAATACATCTATTTACATTTAAAATTGGGGTTAATTTTGACACTAACAGCTTCTCAAACAGCTTTGATATATTAGACAATAAGCTTATAGGTCTATATGACTCAACTTTTGTAGGATCCTTTCCTGATTTAGGTATCATGGTAACTAATGATACTTTCCATTCCTGAGGGTAGTATTCAAGGCGTAAAATAGCATTAAAAATAAAGAGAATAATTTTCTTTGCTATGCTGGGTAGCTCCAAAAGCATTTTGTTACTGATCTTATCAAAACCAGGGGCTTTCTTCGGGTTTAAATCATGAATAGCCTTTTCGATTTCTCTTATCTCAAATCTTAGTGGAACAGCTGCTCTAACAGCAACAGGTGGTAACTCGACCGCCATATCGAGAGATGTGTGAGCGGTAAATACGGTTTTCAAATGATTAACAAAAAGATTTCCTTTTTCTATATCATTTCTTGCCCAACTTCCGTTTAAGTTTCTTAATGGTGGTTTAGTGATAACTGGTCTTTTAAGATTTCTAGCTGCACGCCATAATGAGTAGTCTGATTGTGGAGTTGCATCAAGTTCCTTAAGATATTTTTCAAAGGATGCAGTTTTTTGGGACTGCAGTAACTTTCTTAGCCTTTTTGTGCACTCTTTTAATAAAGTCTTAAGTTGGGGGGATCTGTGCAATTGCCACTCTCTTCGAACTCTCCTTTTTTCAGTCAATAGACGCTCGACATCTACAGAATATATGATATTGTTTTTGGTTTTTTTGAGGGTTGTGCTGGAATGTTGAACAGCTAGTTTGAGATAACTGTCAAAATTAACAATAGCGAGATCCACGCTCTCCGGTGTGTTAAGCGGAATATTTTCTGTGCAATGGGCACTAAGATATTTTTTATATTTTAACCAATTTATTTGTGAGGGTGATTTGGATAAGTACCCAGACGGCGATACGATTCTATTTGGAATCATTATAGTAACAATTGTAGGTGTGTGGTCGGAAGATAATTCTAAGGAAGCCTCAACATAAATCGTTTCTGCGGGGATGTTTTTAACCACTCCAAAATCTATGACATCTGGAACTTTTTGCTGATCAGTAGGCCAATATGTTGGTTCACCGCTCGCGACCACATTTAGATCCATTTTACGAATTGTGTTAAACAAAACACGACCCTTAGGCGTAATAAGTCGTGACCCCCAGAAAGTATGTTTAGCGTTATAATCGCCAGCAGCCAGGAAGCAGGGTCCTAATGCTTTGAAGTATTTATTATATTGGCTTTCTGATATTGAAAATCTAGGTGGTGAATATATTGATGAAATAACTAGGTTTCGATTTAATTCCTCAACGCAAATGGTCGTTGCTTGGAGATAATCTTCACGATGATCACACATTAAGTAGTGTTTTACTCGGTTTTTTATCAAAATGGCAGAACCTCCACAAGCTCTACCTCGAGGGTCCTTGGTATCATATAATATATAACCATTGATTTTAAACGTATTTCTCGAGGTCAGATGAGTTTCAGAAACCATCATAACATCGATTTGTTTATTTTTAAGGAAGTATTCTAGTTCATTTTTATGTTGGCGGATGCCGTTTGCGTTCCAAAAGCAAATTTTTAGACAGTTCATGGCTTATTTAGTACAGCTTGCAATAACATCGATTGCATTCTTAACATTTCTTGCATCATGTTACCCATTGTGTTGGTAAAATTGTTAACGGTTTGCACTAATGTTTCCATGGTTTTTTCTAGCCGAGTTAAATTAGAAGTGGGAATTTCGTCATTATTTGGTAAATCACCTTGCAATAGCATATGATTAGATTTTAAGACATTAGCGTACGAGGTTCTGTTATTATTTGGCTGCGGAATTTGAACGCCGTTAGTGTTTTCTTGATAAGTTGCCTGCGTTTGAGGGGGATTAAGTTTCTGTCCAACAGAACGCTTGACAATAGAATATACCGGACATCCTCTATAGTTGGCAGTGTGATTACCACCACAGTTACTACATTTTTTTACATTAGGGTCATTTTTTGACTTATCACACTGAACGGTACCATGTAGTTCTCCACATACGACACAAACAGGGGGTAAATAGCAGTATGCCCTAGTATGACCAAATTCTTGGCAGTTTAAACACTGAACGGGCCCATTTCTTTTGTGCGGCTCTTCTATCGTTATTTTCCTGTACAGGATGTATTTTAAGCTGTAAATGGGATGCGTTTCATTTTTTTTTAGCTTAACGTCGCCGGGCTCTAACTCCACTCGAAATAGTGGTTGGGGATTTTTTTCCCTATTTTTAATATTTGTAACATTTTTAATTTTGAAACCCTTTTCTTCTAAAAATGTTTTTATTTCGTCTGGGTCCACGCATGAGTCAATGCCCTTTATCACAACCTGCAGACCTTTGCTGCTTTTCAGCTGGTAAGTATAGAAGCTTTTTTTAAGTGCTTCAAACTTATTAATTAATTTACGAAAATCATTCTCATTATTAATCTGTATTTTTGTTTCGTTAATATTACCACGCTTGATTGCAGCTACGTAAAACGAATTTTCACCTATCACCGATATTAAACTTTTTATTAGCTCACTTGAGTTTTGCTCTCTAAGATATATCGGGGGTGGCTTCGACGATTTTATGACGTTGGGTGTTTCAGAAGATTCATCCTCCAGAATTGCAAAACGATTTTGCGAGTTTATTCTATCAAAAGATGGAACTTTCGAGGCAGAGGCAACAGCTGAAGAGGCAGGGCTGCGACCACGTTTAAGCACTGTTATATACCTATCCATACCAACTTGCACTTGTGGTTTTTGACAACTTTTTTCTTGTTTGTTTAACATTGCGTCTATGTTTGGGATTATGGTAACAGTGGTAACGCTTGTATTGTTTTTTGTTGTTGTGTTTATTTCCACATTGCTTTCACTAGCATGAATATCATTTACATTTGTTGTTGTTTCATTGTTATTACTCATATAGAGTTGTTTTTGTTTTTTTCACCGTTTTTTTATTTTTTTGTTTTTATTTTTTTTGTTGACTGTGCTCTTTTTATTATGTATAATGTTGTTACACCGAGATAATAAAAGAAAAAAAGAATAAATATTTTTTTGCACAGATTATTTGCAAGTATGTATGTGCGTACATACGCACATATGTAAGTATATTTTTTTTTTACTTGTATTTTTTTTTCTTAATTTTTTTATAGTTATTCTTTTGTTCACTTTTATATTGAGCGTCCAAATTCGCTTGTTAAACTGATATTATTAATTAATTTATGTTAAAAAAAAAGAACCGTATGCGGAGTTAAAAGAAACACGTCTTTTCTCATCGAGCACGACCGACTAATATCAAGATTTAAAAAAATATTGGTCTTAAATATGGAAAAATTATTGATCTTTATGTAAATACCTCTTTTTATTTTTAAGAAAAAATTTAATTTTTGAGATTATATATAAATTAAATATACATACAAATATAGTATATACGTATTCATTTATATGTTTGTCAGAAATTCTTTCTATTTTTAAGTGCCGTTAACTAAATTCTTTATTTAATTATAAATTGTTGTCTAACTTTTATTAACTGTGTCTCCTAAACCCTCCCATTGTAATTAATTGCAAAAAACAGAAATCAATTTAAATTAAAGACAAGCACATCGACGCATATGTATTCATGTAATGTTTTTACAAATATTCTGTCATATATATTGACAACCCAAACATAAGGAATTTACAAAAACCCAAAGTTAAATTTAGAGAAATTTTGTATTAATGAGTTGCGGAATATTCGATTTTTTATGATAGAATAAAAATTTTTTTTTTAATTTTTATATTAAAATTTTCCTTTTTAATTGCAATTTTTTTATTCAAAATTATTAACCACTTTCTAAAGAATTGAATTGAAAATATTAAATTAAATTTAAAGCTAATGAGGTAAAAATTGTATCAAAAAACTATATGTTGCGATTTTTTTTAAATAATTTTGTATTTTAAGAATATACAGAACATCAATTTTTAAAACCATTTTTTTAGAATCGAATGTGTAATGTTTTAAATAGGGAGGTAACGAATACCGAGATGGATACCGATATATCGGCGATACTTCACGTTTGCCGATATATCGGTATCGGCGATATTTTACTGTCGATACGCCGATACTTTTTTATAGTTTTTTTGTACAAACGATTTAATTTTAAATTCTTATTTTTTGCATAATAACTAAGAGCAAAAAATTAAACAGAATAATAAACTGCTTCTTTTAATTCTTAGGCTAGAAGTTGGTTTTTTCCTTTTTTCGAGACGCATGCTAAAGTAGAAAGTAATCCTACTTCATGCTTTCGATACGTATATGCATTTTATGCGTATACAACTTTACACAACGACTTTTTGGACTAATTCATATACGCATTGAACGCTTGGTTTGGACCAGCAGCAGAATTTTCTGCTAATATTTAATGATTTTTGTGAAAATAAAAATCACTTCGCTACAACTTTTGGGTAACTTCGAAGAGACCACAAAATCCTTAAGCAATGTCACTGCTACATCTTCCGACGCTATTTCGCTAGTTAACCGTCTTCAAACATTATAAGAAAATACGATAAATGAATAAACTGAGATGCACAATAATTTAGAGCCCCAAAAATTGGCGACTTGCAATACTTTACCTTCGATACAAAGCTAGACAATTTCAAAGACAATATATCAAAAAAAACGACTTATTGACCTACTCAACATGAGTCTACATGAACTGACCTTTGGAGCGTTTGTGAAACTCTTTAAAGAAAACTTGGAGAAGAATGATCCTCTGGCCATCCTACGCCGTGGTTCAGTGAAATAAAGATTCAAAAACAAAAGTCGTATTAATATTAATTTTGAATAGTTATAATCTCTTCCAATGTTATTTTTTTTTGTTTAAAAAATTAATTAATTTTACCATGAATTTAAATTCATTTAGTTGTTTTTTAAATCTTTTTAAAATCAATTTTAAATATATATTAATAATCTCTTACACTGCAATTTTGTATTATAAAGAAATTACTCTACTTGAGTACCTTTAATTTAAATATCGGTATCGGCGATATTTCTTCTTGAGTATCGGTATCGTATCGGCAAAACGGCGTATCGTTACATCCCAAGTTTCAAATGGGTTAACAAAAACTGTCTTAATGTTAACATAATAAGAGGTGATTCAATATTAGATTCAATGTGATAATTTAAGAATTTTTACATCTAAATTTAGTAAATGAAATTTTGATTTAACAGTAAAATTTTTATTTGGCAATTGGAATTTTATTAAGCAATTTTATAAAACATCTCTATTACTTTTTTTTGAAAATTTTTAAAAATGACATAACTAAAATCATTTCAATTAATATTAACTACTTGTGATAATAATAGCACTCGTATGCTTGTAAATAGAAATATTTTTTTAACGTATACGGATCATTTTTATTAATGTTATTTCAAATAAAAAAATTTAAAAATTTTTGAAAATAAAACAATAGTGATTATTTCTCTATTTGCTACTGAATCAGTAGGATGATTGATCCACATTTTTTCAAATATATTTGGACTTTTAAAATTGCGTCAACAATAATGAAACTGATTGCAACAAACGAAATATTAAGAAAAAATTTAAAAAAGGTGTTTTTAAATAATAATTATAATAATATAATAAATTTTGAATTGAGGAACATTAAAGTGGTTTAGACTCAAACAAAAATTTCAATTTTAATGACAACAAGTAAAACCCTTCACAATGGTGCGAAAATAACAAAAAGTTATATAAATACTAAAGGGCTGCATGAATAACTTCATTCATGAACATACTGAAATGTTTATTCAATGAAGTTCGTAGGTATTCAAATAAAATTCAGACCACTGAACAAATTGTTGTTTTATTCATGCTACTAGCAAACACATTTCGTTTCATATGGCAAACACAAAGACTTTGTTCAATGAAACGAATTTTGTTTTACAGTTTTCACTCTCTCTCATTTATTTATATAAATACTCAATTGCAATGTTGCCACTTAGTAAATTGATGTAATTTTTTTCTTTTTTGTTACCTTTACAATAATATATGTATTTTGTAAAGCATTTTTTAAATTAAATTTAAATTTTTTTCCTAACAACTTTTTTATGTACTTCCAAGCAAAACAAATTGCTGAAAATGTTTTTGAAAATAAAATGAAATTTTTTTGAAGTGTAAAAATTTACATTAAAAACAATTAATTTACATTGAAAACGAAGCCAAATTTGTTTACAATTAATTTACATTGAAAACGAAGTCAAATTTGTATTATTTTTATAATTTTAATATTAATGTACTTCCTTATCTTGTTGCTTTTACTTTTCATGGTTATTTTTGTTTTTTTTTCTTATTTTTCCTAATGTTTTTCATTTCTTTCAACTGGCAATACTGACTTTAAAATAAATGTGTTTTGCCATGATTTTATTCGACATTTATTCAGTGGTTGTTTTGTTTCAGAGCTGTTTGTATTCATATTCTCTTGCTTAAGTAAACAAAAACACCGCATCTTATTCGTCTCTTAAATTTCGTGTGTTTGTTGCTTTCATTTCGTAGTTATTCATTGTACTGAATACAAACGAAGCAAATACAAAATAATAATGAAAGTTTCATGAACATCATTATTAAGTTTCATGCAGATGTTTAATAAATACCATTTTTGAAATATAAATAATTCAACTTTGTGACACGCCCACTTGTTCAATCCCGCCCGCATGTTGTCGGATTTTGTGAATTGATAACCAAGATGTACCTAATTTTAAAAGTTTGGCTCCAGCCGTTCTCTAGATATACATAAAAAATAAAATAAAAAAAACAACATCAACAAGGCTTTTTTGGGTATAATTTTGGATATTTATTTAATCGGGCTTTTGCTTTAATCGATTAATTGCTCGATTAATTAAACGAAGTTTTAATTTAATCGGTTAATTTTGTAGTTAATCGGTTAACCAATTAATAAACTTTTTTTAAATTAAATAATTTAAAAAAAATAAAAATGCATAAATTAATTATTATTTGGAGTTTATTAGCAAAAAAAAAAAAAAAACTAGAACATAACAAACATAACAATTCAAACATAACAATTCTTGAAGTAAAAAAAGAGCAAACAAAAAAACAATTCATAAATATGTACTTAATACATATTTCTAAATTAATACATAAATATTATGTAGTAATTAAAAAATAAACTATAAGATCATTTTATTAGTAATTTCAATAGTTTAAGGACCCTTAAAAAATAATCTTTTAGAAAAATAATTTGGTTTAGATATTTTTGGTTTCAGCGATCTTCTTCTCAAGTTTTGATAAAACTTGGGTTGGAAAAAATTCTTTCACTTATCGTTGATGCTGGAGAAATCGAAAGCAACCCATAATACAGAATATCTCATTTCTCAGTTCTTTTCCTGGATTTCTCCTGGATATGAGAAGAAACAAACAACTAAACACATACATATAAAAAGTACATGAAACAAAAGGCTGCTGACAGGAAACACTTATGTATTTAAAATGAAGATCACGGCTCCGACTCACAACTCCGGCTCCAAATCCTACTGTAACCTTTATGCTAAATGTATATAAGACTAGTCCTAATTTAACTTTAAGCTCTTTTTATACCCTCCACCACTGGTGGTGAATGAGGGAATACTAAGTGTTTCATGCCGTGTGAAACTTTTTTTGTATGCATCTAAGACCGCATAAAGTATATACATATATTCTGGTTTCTTGAGTTATTCTAAGTTGATTTAGCCATGTCGGTCTGTCTGTTCATCTGTTGGAAACACTCTCACTTTCGAAAAACTCAAAAGATAAGAACAATGTTGGTGGAAAATTGCTTCTAGTTATCCTAAGCAGTTTGGGATTGAAATCCAGCAAAATCCGATCAAAATGTAGAACCACAACCCAAAAAAATTACGATTTTGTTACAAAAACTAACATAAAAGGTGGCATGATATTAGATTTTGCACAAACTCGTTTTATATGACTAGAAATCATACTGTACGTCTAAAATCGTAACAAATATTGCTATCATATTAAAATGTGCTACGTCATATTTGTATAGGACTAGAAATCACACTGTCAAATTTTGTAAAGATCGGTCAATAATTGACCATAGGCCCCATATAAAGACTACTCCCGGAAATAGTTTAGTACGCCTAAAACCGTAATAAATAACGCTGTCATAATAAAATTTCGTATGCCACATGTTTATAAGGCTAGAAATTATACGAGTACTTTAAAATTTCGTGAAGCTCGGTCCAATATTAAACTCGCTCTGGGAAATTATTTAAATACGCCTAAAACCGTAGCAGATATAGATATTGTAGTAAAATTTGGTCCAATTTTGGTTTATATGGCCAGAAATAATACCATGCAATTTTCTGATTATCGGTCCAAAGTAACCTTAAATCCCACATTAAGCAGCCCTCTGAAAAACACTTTAAACGCTAAAACAAATTTCACTACTGTATTGAGATTTACTGTAATTTATGTTTTTTAATACCAGAAATCACTCTACAGTGTTTTGGGATGATTTATCCATAATTTACCTGCAAATCATTTTAGTTCGGCATAAACTGTTACGTTAGTTCAAATTGGTAGAAATAAAAGCATAACACTGTCTGATTGTCGTCCAATTGGTTTAAGCCGGAACCAATTTTTATACTGACGTCCGTTTTTAAAAAGATTAATTAATAATTTATAGCTCTCACATATTCTTTCTGTCGGTGGATCAAAGATTCGGCACAGCCGAATATACCACTCTAACTTGTTTTTAATGTAGTACCTTTTAAACGGTTAAATATAGCAAGAAAATGATTACGTTAAAATTTCAAATCGATATTTGAAATAATGCATCGTCAATTTAGAAGAACTTTTATTTTGAAAAATATTGGAAAATGGTTTTAAGTTTTTTATGTCGAAAAATTATGGAGTCAGAGTTGCGAGTTTTTGTGGGTACTACGACTTCGACTCCGATACAAAAACCTCAACTCCGACTCCGACGCCACAGCCCTGGTTATAATACTGTAAAAATTAAAAATTTTTTAAGGTCGGTTAATCGGTTACCAATACATGGCCTCTACAAGTTGCAGCTTCTTTTATATGTTTATAAATGCATGCATAATATTGGACACCATACGGTACAATTTTCAAGTAACCAACACTCATTTAATACCAGAAAGAATAGCAACTTAGCGGTAGCTAGATGTAGATTGGAAACAACCAGGCAAAGAGTGGAACATATGGGAAGTCGTGAATTTAACAGTTTACCACAAGGTTTAAGAAGTATATCTAGAATTTCTATTTTTAGAAACACAGTAAGAATATATCTATTTGGGAAATTAGATGAACTTCTGAGTTAATTTTGTGAATTCATTGTAAATACTTTCTTTTATATTTATTAAATAATAATATAATTCAACATTTTGTATTTTTTCGAATTTATTCTATGAGTTATGAGTGTATAAAGTCATTTCTAAAAAATTTAAGGAATAGAGCTATTACAAAAAGCTTTATAAAATACATAACTGAAATTTAACTCATAGAATAATATCGAAAAAATACAAAATGTTGAATATAATAAAGCTGCTTATGAAAAATAAATAATTCCCAATATCTATTTAATAATATAATTATTTTTTTTTTTTTTTTTTATATATAATTGTTATTTAGTTTTAAATATGTAAATATTAACTTTGCCAACTCGCCTCAACAATGCCTTTAAGGCGCTGAGGCTTTAAAATTGTAATGATTTATCTTTTTCTGTGAAATAAATTTTAAATAAATAAAAAAATAAAAAAAAAAAAAAAAAAAAAAAAAAAAAAAAAACTTAACCCCACAACAAAATTTTATTGTGGCGGGTCCATGATTGCCCATGGGTCTCAAACAGGATACACTCTCAAAAACGCATCTCTTTATTCTGTGGTGTAGAGTGTCATATGATCGGGCATGACCGACTTAACTTTCTCGCTTATTTTAATATGTTCATTGGACAGTAGAATAAATATAAATATTATTTGTTTTTAGTAAAAAAAAAGTCTAAATTGGTGACAATTAAAAAAAGTGTTAAAATAATAAAATTTGGCATCATAAATTTTTAAGAAAACCGTAGATATATATTTCTGTTTCTTAAAGAAAGTTTCTGCCAAAAAAACACCCTTAAAAATGATTGATGTCATTAAGAAAATTCACAAGTAAATGTTTTAATAAATCATATAAAATTTTATTTAAAACTTTTCCTTTATACACACACATACATACGTACATAAAAGAATCTCAAAATATTTACACAACAATGCACCCAAAACACTTTTAATTGTTTTCCTTGAGTGTTCTTTTGACACGAGATTGATCAGACAAAAGACTAGCCAGCAAAAAAAAAAAGAACTCGTAAAACATCAATAGCTCTTAATAGCAAATAAGGTCAAATAAGCAAAAAGTCAAGAATTTAATAATTGTTTATTTTCTGTTAAGCACAAAATCAATCAATATTAAAACGAGAATTTAAAGCATTTAAAACATAATCTTTCGGGTTTTAAGTATTCAATCATTCTTTTTTGCTGTTAAATTTCTCGCATTTTGTTGATGTTTTTTCAGCGAAAAAAATTAATGTGGAGTGAGATTTTATCCCATTACTAAATTCTCTACGTTATTGAGTGATAAAGATGAATTATGCACCGTTATAATGATAATTGTACCCACAAAACAATAGGATAGGGTATTTATTATTTTGTTTTTATGTTTGCAACACCTTAAAATATATATAGACCCACATTCTTGTATTCCGATTGACCCACTGCCGGTTTTTAAAATTAAAAAAAAAATGTTCGTTAAACTAAACAAATTTGATTTTTGTTATTGTTGTTTAAATGTTAATTCCCAAACAAATATTTTTATTGAAAAAGCAGGTAATTAGAATAAGTTTTTGAGTCGATCTAACGATGTTCTTCTGTCCGGGAAGATGTTCACGAAAACCTCATGCGCAAAGTACAAGTCGCAATTTTAGAGACAATTCGCCAAAATTATAAGTTCTTACTGTCGCATAGGTTGTCATTGTTGAGCTTTTGAAAATTATCGCAATCGGTCCTTAACTCACATCCTGAATGATCTGAGTAAAGGCTTTGTGATCCATCAACCATCTAATTATGTTGTTATTTAGTAGTTTAGTAATTTAATCCAAAATTATGAAATCTTAATCATTGTGCTGGTAGGTCCAAGCTAAACATAGGTCCTATATAACCCCCCCTCCCCTTAAATACAGGGCTGTGGAGTCGGAGTTGACGTTTTATACCGGAGTCGGAGTCGTATTACCCACAAAAACTCGCGACTCCGCCTCCAAAGTTTTTCGGCATAAAAGATTTAAAAAAAATTTATAATATTTTCCAAAATAAAAATTCTTTGAAATTCGCGATGCAATATTTCGAATATTGATTTGAAAATTTTACAGAATCATTTTCTTGCTATATTTAACCATTTAAAAAGTACTACATTAAAAACAAGTTAGAGTGGTATATTTGGCTGTGCCGAATCGTTGATACCCTCCACCGACAGTTAGAATATATGAGAGTTATAAACTGTTAATTAATCTTTCTAAAAACGGACGTCAGTATAAAAATTGGTTCCGGCTTAAACCAATTGGACGACAATCAGACAGTGTTATGCTTTTATTTTTACCAATTTGAACTGACTTGAATAAAATATCACGGATAGTTTATGCCGAACTAAAATGATTATCAGGAAGGAAATTTATATTAGACCCTGGGAAAATTATGGACCAGTCATCACGAAGTCCTGTAGAGTGATTTCTGTTATTAAAAATCTATATAGAATAAATTGCAATACAAAACAGAAATTTGTTTAAGTGTTTAAAATGCTTTTCAGGAGGCTGCGAAATATGGGATCTAAGGTAAATATGTACCCATAATCAGAAAATTGCATGACATTATTTCTTGCCATATGAACCAAAATTGGACCAAATTTTATCACAATATCTACATCTGTTACGGTTTTAGGCGTATTTAAATATTTTCCCAGAGTGAGCATAATATTGGACATTATATGGTTAATTATGGACTGAGCTTCACGAAATTTTATAGTGTGATTTTTAGTCCTAGAAATCTTTGACGTAAAAATTGTATTACAATAGCATTATTTATTACTTTTTTAACATACTAAACTGTTTTCCGAGAATAAGTTTTATATGTGGCCTAAGGTAAATTATGGACCGATCTTTACGAAATTTGACAATATTTAATACGGTAATCTTATATCATGCCGTGCATTATGCCTACTTTTATGTTAGTTTTTGTAACAAAATTGTAAATTTTTTAGGAATTTTAGAAGCAATTTGACACCAACATTGTTCTTATCTTTTGAGTCTTTAGAAAGTGAGCGTGTTTTCAACAGACGGACATGGCTAAATCGACTTAGAGTTACTCAAGAAACCAAGATATATATAGTTTGTGGGGTCTTAAGTGCATAACAAAAAAAGGTTTAACACGGAATGACAAACTTAGTATACCCTCATTTACCACTAGTGGTGGAGGGTATAAAAAGAGTTTATTATCATATAAGGACCAGTCTCATGTTGCATATACATGTAGCATCAAAGTTAGAGTAGAAGTTGGAGTCGGAGTCGCACTTAAAACATTTTAGCGTTTGGAGTCGGATTTGAAGTTTGTAATTTTTTCTGCTGACTCCGCAGCTCTGCTTAAATCACTTAATGACAATAACATCTCATTTAGATTAAGATATCTAAATAATAACTATTTTACGTGTTTTGTTTTTATGTATATTGAAGAAAGTGTTATGATTACTTTGTATGCTTTTTTTATTTTATAGCAAAATGTTGGTACAATTAATGTCAATTTGGTACAATTTTGCCATTGAGACGGTACAATTTAAGAATTTCCAGATCCCAACAGTGAACTGTGTACCAAATGTCATATTTGTAGCAAATTACACACACAAATCGAAAAAGTGGATTTGCTAGAATCAATTCAAATGCCAAAACTTATTGATATTCCTTATTTGCAAATAAGGCGTTAGGTTTAAAAAAAAAAGCAAAGCTAACCAATTGCTGCAGTCAGATATAACTACACGCAGAAAAAAAATATGTTTAAAAATGGTCACCTCCAACAAAACTGTTTTTAGACAAAATTTTAAACATAATATGTTTAGATTTAACCATATTATTGTCACCAACAACCGTATTATTGTTTAATTAGTCCTCCATCAAGAAGCCACAACCATATTATGGTTGCCTCTAAACATGTTATGGTTAAACATGACAATAATTTGTTTTTAATTTAACAATAGTATTTTCCTCTTTTCCAAGAGCAACAAGCTATGGTTGAAAACCAACCATGCTATTATAAGTGTTAATCATATTTTAGTTATTATTAACCAAAACATGTTCGGAGGCAACCATAATATGGTTGTGGCTTCTTGATGGAGGGCCAATTTAACAATAATATATTTGTCGGTGACAAAAGTATGATTAGCTTAAACATAATATGTTTAAAATTTTTATTTTAAAATAGTTTTGTTGGAGGTGACCATGTATAAACAAGTTTTTTCTCTGGGTGTATACACGCGCCGCAAGTATTTATTTCCGAACACAGGAACATCAGAAAAATGTTTTTGTACAAGTCTAAGCAACATAAATTTCAAAAATTAGTTGTGAGTGGATCTGTTTGATTACAGCAAAATTATTGACTTAAGGTACTTAACGACTTCACAATATTATTTATAGGTAGTACTTTATAGCTTTAATTATTGTCGTTTTGCTTCACACTATTCAATAAGTTGCAAATATAAAAAATCATATGGCGCAATTCTTAGTTCATATTTATTTTTTATTTAATAAAATATTAGGCACTTACTTCTTAAATTATAAAATCTCTAAAATGTTTACACTTTTTTTTTATTAAATAAAACCAAATCGCTCGTTTTCTTCAATAATGACATAACTCAAAAACGCATCTCGAGAACGCGTTTAAAGTTTTTGATTTGATTTAATAACAACACATTCTCTTCAAACGGCGAAAGTATTTAATAGAAAGTAATATATATAAAAACTCCAAAATTTAATTTTTTTTTAATTATTTAACTATTGAAGTAAATGAGCGAAATGTCAAAAAAAAAAAAGAAAAAAATCAAGGTTGACAGTTGAAGCAATACAATTTGACAGTAGAGTATTGCACGTGGAAATGGAGTCAGGGTGTTAAGTATAATTTGATGGAATGTGATGTGATGGAAACTAATAAAACTGATAAGAACTAAATGTTCGAAAAGAAAATATTGAGAGTCAAAAATAAATGGCACAGAAAAAAGTGTTTTATCAATTAAAAAAATGGTTTAAAAAGGATTTTAATTTAATTAATGTGATAATTGAATCAATTGTTTTTTTAGTTCAAAGAAAATTTAAAATTTAATTTTGATTTAATTAACATTTTAGTTGTTTTGAAATAAATTTTCAATTAAAATTTTAATTAAAGAACAAAAAATCTTAATTGACTTTTTTCGTTTAAAATAAAATAATTTAAACATGTAGAATTGTTGTTGGGAATTGTCAATATTTATTTAAATAAATTAACACATTGTTTGAAATGGCAAAGTTTTTTGATCACTTTTTTAATTAAAATTAAAAATATCATTTATTGAAAATATATTTTCAAAATTTCAAAATTTTTAGTAATCAATATATTCATTTTGGTAATAGGTGCTAAATCAACAACTTGTTTGCTTGATATTATGAATTTAGAACAAATTTGTTGATTGGAGAAATTTAATAATTTTTTCTGTGGGAAAGATAGAATTTAAAGTAAGATTACACATAGATTACACATGGAACTAGTTGCACATGGGCTACACATGCAAGTTAAAATTACACATAATATAAGTAATTACTAGGGCCCGGACTTTTATGTAGTATAAATCGTGTTTTATGCGCATAAAACATGCACTAAAACTAGAAAAATATGCACTTAAAATTTTTCTAACACAACAAAAAAACATTAAAAAATAACATAAAACTGTAAAAATTCAGTCTCATAAATGAAAATAAAGTACAATAAACACAAAAGTAGAAGTAAAATAAAGTGAAGCACAAAAATCATGTAAATTATGTCACTTGTTAGATAGATATTTGAACCTACATTTAAAATGAACGAGGAACAATAAGAAAACAATTTTGTTTATAAATATAAATACTTACATTTTTTCTGAATATTTTTAAAAGTAAAGTTATGGCTGTTTGTTCCTTTGTGGTATATTCATTTTTCACTACCCTGTTTTTGTAAAAATTTAAATGAAATATGCCAGCAGTTTGTTTGATTGTTTTGAATCCTTAATTTTTCTAAAAACTTTATTAATCTTGATATGAATTTATTTACTAAATTTACCCTCCACTGCAAACATTTTATTTATGGCATTATCAATTAATTTAATTTGCTTTTTCAATTGCATAAAAATCCGGGCCTTGGTAATTGCACATGGCTTAGCAACACTGTATTTACTGGATGTATCGTGAGGGTCAAGCACATGATGAAGAATATGTTTTTTGCTTGAATTAAATTGTATGTTCTTTTAGATGCGTACATTAACTAAAAAATGTTACGAATTTGTAACAATTGTCACTGAAAAGTGTTCGTTAACCCAATTTGCAAGTTAAGAGACAAAATTCTTGCACATTTTTAGTTAGAAGAATTACTGAAACAGCTGTTTCATGTTTTTATTTACAAAAGAAAGTTTTTGAAATTTGTAATTAAAAATTGTTCATCAATAACCATGTGCAAAGATTGTTTAAAAATTCAATTAAGGAATACAGAATTTCGTATCTCACAGCTGGATACTCTCAATGTGCCTCACTTGCTAGATTTTGCTGTTGAAGCGTTCATTTACTTTTTTATTTTTACAACCAACATTTTTGAAAAAGTTACCAAATGTGCAAAAATATAACCAATTTAGAAATGCATTTTGTTAAATCAGAAAAACCTTAAAATTTATTTTAAGTTACATTGTAAAACAAAGTTTATTTCCTCTCAATAAGAAAATATTAATTACAAGACAAGAAAATAAAACAAGAAAATTAGTACCTGTACATATTCAAAAAATTACGAAAAACTTAAATTAAAAGTTCTTATTTATTTCAGACCTTTTTCATAAAATATATTTTTATTTTATAAGAGTTAAACCCCATCAAAGTTCCATAAAAAATTCAGTGTATTAAAGGTAAATATATTGAATTTTTTCGAATATGTCCTTTAAAATAAATGAAATTTGTACTTCACAGTTATAAATAACAAAAAAGGAAAAATTCTATTGTTTTTCGCTTTTTAACTGCCAGTGGCAGGGCTGTAAAATCTGGTGATTTTTAAATTCTTTGGGCGATGGAAATTTACGTTTGGCGATATTGCGATTGTTTTGGTGAAATTGGAAACTGATGGCGATATACGAAATGCATATTTTGGGAATATTTTCTAATTTACATGTATCTAAAATATTATAGAAATGGGAATTACTTGTTTCTTTTGTTTTTAAATAGTATTCTTAATTAATAATTACACTGTGCTAGAAATTTACACTTTTGTTTTGAGACCAGCTGGGCACCTGGCTCTTTAACATAATTCGGGTACGCTGAATCCAGTGGTGCTAACCGATTTTTTTAGGTTAGCTCTGGTTTCCTCCATTTTTGAAATAACGGTATATCTCGAAAACCAGAGCTAACCTAAAAAAACGGTTAGCACCACTGGATTCAGTGTACCGTACCCAGGTCCCCGGCCTGTCTGTTTTTTCAACTAGCACAGTGTTATTATTATTACTGTCTTAAAATTGTTCTATGGGAAATATTTTGTGAATCATTGTATTATATTATGGCGGATATAAGCAAATTCATATTTCAGACCGTACATTCAATGGGCAAAAAGTATACTGGACTGACAGTCAAGGTTTTTTTTTATAAATTTAAAATATTGCCAAATCATTAGCTAAAAAACCTTAAATAAATATACATAAATTCTAAAATTATAGATTATGTATCAATTTGTCTTTTAAAAAATCTTTAAAATTCCTATGTGTATTTCAATATATTGAAATATACTACTGGAAGTAATGTAAATATAGAACATTTTACTTATATTCAAGTTTGTGGAAACACTAAAACTACTTTTGTGTACTTTTTTGCATGCTCTGAAATCGATTCCGCGTTATATGCAATTTCTACTTTAAGTACCACTTATCTTTCCTACTATTAAAATCAGGAAAAACTACGCTCATTTAAAAAAAATCAATGAAAATCTCAATCGATTAAAACTTCATTAGATTTGAATTTCAGGCCATGGCCTGAAATTTTTTTCTGAACAAAAATCTTAAAAATAAAATAAAATATTTGATAGCTGTTTGGAAAGAAAGTTTTTGTTTTCGGTTAAGCATTAAAACTTCCATTAATTTGAAACAACTTAAACTTAATTATTTGGTGTTGGTATATGGTAGCAGAAAAAGTAATGAGCTCAAAGCCTGGCAAAGAGTTCAAAACAAAGCACTCAAAACTATTTTTAATTTACCAATTACGCATTCTACGTTTTTATTATATAAAGATGTGTCCAAAAATGTTTTGCCAATCAATGGATTATATAAAATGCAACTGCTAGTTTTCGTGTTTAAAGCATTGCATAATATTGGTCATAATACGTTATTATTTGGAAGAAATCAATCCGTTTTCAATACAAGAAACAATTCAAATCTAAGGGTGTCAAGATGCAGACTAGAAACTACTAAGCAGAAGATAGAATATATTGGTTGTTGGGAATTTAACAATTTAAAAAGCACTTGTTAAATAATTTAGAAATGCTGTTAATGTAAATGTCATTTTTCTTTTTTTAAATTTCTTTTTTTTTTTTTAAGCCTTATACTGATCTCATATAGATTTTTTTTTTTTTTTTTTTTTTTCATTATTTATTTATTGAATCTTCATATATTAAATATGAACTAACAATAATTAATCAAATCTTATCCTAATATTTGCTTTATGTCCTGCCAGTGCCAAACACAAAAGATTTCGTCATCACGGTTTCTGTTCACATATGTAGGTGTTTACCGCTCATCTGATTGGGTGAGTGCTGCAGTGTCTCTTCTTCTTAATCGAGTGTGGCCGCCATAATTTAAAATATTTCGTGCTAATGGGTTTGGGTGCAGTTCCAGCCTTTTTAAATATTTTACTGCATATTTCGTTATCATAGTTTTTACTAATGGCACATTGATATCCTTGTGGATATTTGAGTTTTTGACGTACCAGGGGGCGGCTGTGATTATTCGAAGAAGTTTATTTTGGCGCCTTTGAATTTTTTCGATGTTAGAAGCCGAGGCAGTGCCCCATAACTGAATACCGTAGCACCAAATTGGCTTTAAGATAGAGTTGTAGAGTAGAAGTTTGCAATCGAGACTAAGAACAGAATTTCTTCCAATAAGCCAATTAATTTGGATTGCTTTTAGTTTCATTTGAGTTAATTTCGCTTCTATATGCCATTTCCACGTTAAACGCCGATCTAGATGTATACCGAGGTATTTTACATGCGAGTGTTGGGGTATTATTTGATTATTTATTTTAATAGGGGGGCATGTTTCCCGACGCAATGTGAATGTTATATGTGCGCATTTTTGCTCATTGATCTTTATCCTCCATTTTTTTAACCACCTTTCCAGTTCAAATATGTGATCCTGTAAGTAACGAGATGCTTCTTGACAGTTTGCGTGTACGCTTAGAAAAGCTGTGTCGTCCGCAAATGTTGAGGAATGGGTGTAGCTGTTTGTTGGCAAGTCCGAAGTATAAATTAAGGATGCTGCCTTGTGGGACTCCAGCGCTAATTGGCTGTGGAGAACTTAAAAATTCGCCTTCTTTTATAATAAATTGACGACCGACTAAGTAGCTTTGTAACAGCTTGTGTATATTTGCTGGTAAGTTTTGCTGCAATTTCAGTAGTAAACCTTCATGCCAGACTTTATCAAAAGCTTGAGACACATCGATGAAGAGTGCTGAGCAATATTTTTTTTCTTCAAAGGCTTTTCTTATGACATTTACTATTCGATGAGTTTGTTCAATTGTGCTGTGTTTTCTTCTAAAACCGAATTGATGATTGGGAATACATCTGTTACCATTTAAAATCGGCATATTGATAATTAATTTATTATTTTGAGTTTATTTGTGCCAACTCGCCCCAACAATGTCATATGACGCTGGGGCAATACAAACATTGTAATGTAAAACGTATTAATAAATTAATAAACAAAAAAAAAAAAAAAAAAAAAAAATGTTAAAATCGTAGTGCAAAGTACAAATTGTTTGATGTCGTAATTAATTTACTTCGAATCGAAATACGCGATGCAAGTGTAACAAGAAAAACATAACACGTACGAATTTTTTTAAAAAAAGTAACCAAAATGAAAAAAATATTCACATCTCCACACTGAGAAAATAAATTACCAATTTTGGTTAGCAATAACCCAAAACGGCAGCTCTGATTGGGAACAAATTTTGTAAATTTTTAATTTACTCTCTCATTGAAATTATTTGCTAGTAAAGTAAATTTTAATAAATCGATTTTCAAGAAGAACCGAAGTAGGATTTTTTTTATAAAAAGCTTCAACAAACTTAAAATTAATAAAATCAAGAAGAAATTATAATTTATAAAATTGTACATATATAATTTATGAATTATTAGTTTTTCTTTGTTACAAAACCTTTACGAAATAGTTGATAATCTATCACATTTCAATAAGATTTATCGGATTACAAGTAATGAGACCTGTTCACACTTGTTGCCGACTAAATGATACGTTTATTTATTTTTAACACTTTAATAAAGATTTTATTTGACTCTTTTAATGATAATTCGAGAAGTTTGGGCGAACCACAACCCATTAAAAAAATACAAATACCCGACTCCCCTATTAATACTCGTATATGGCAATAGCTAAAAAACACACACATACAACAGATACACAAACCATGTAGCAATTTACATCACTACAAAAACAAATACCAACACACCCTTTTTCTCCCACACTCAACAAAAACCGAATTTTTAAACACTTCAAACTTTCAAAAGCCACTTATCTTCGATATAAAGAATGAAAGAAATACAAAAATCGACTAAAAACCACTAAAGTATTTTATAGATACGAATGACTAAGAAAACATATTATAACAACAACCATTTAAGTATATAAAAAGTCTGTGTATTTTTAAACATCTAGATATTTATGCCCACACCACAACAGTGGAGAAGGTATTATGCGTTTGTGGTGATGTGTGTAACACCCAAAAAATTTTTTTAATATACCGATCGACTCAGAATCACTTTTTTAAACGATGTTCGGCTGTCAATGCAAACCTTCTGCGCATAGTACAGGTCGCAATTTCGGAGATAATTTGATGAAATTTAGTGCATAGTCATAAGGACCAAGCCTATTGATAATAGTGAGAATCGGGTTATAATTTCAAATATTCTGAAATATAACCTTTCTGCTATTATGTTGCTATTTAGATTAATTTGATCCAAACTTATTTTATTCGGTCGATATTTGACCATAGCTCCATGCAAATAATACTCTCGAAAATAGCTAAGTAGAAATGACTATATGACCCATATAAGACCCGTCCCTAAAATAAAAAAAAATAAAAAAAATTTCATATACTATAGATCAAGGCGAATTCACTAGAAGGTGGGATCAACATATGGTTAACTTAAGTTTTTTTTTTCGGTAGTCGAGTTATCAAAGTTTGTATACAAACTATTTTTTTATGTAAACAACCCTTTTACATAATTGCTAACCTCATAACATAATTTTGTATAGGGTTTCATTTGACCGAGGTAGACCGACTATACTTTCAAACTTGTTGTATTCATATGTTGGTGGGATATAAAATAAAATTCCCTGCACGAAAAAATATTTAAGCAAGAAAAATTGTTAAGAGCTTTGCGTATAAAAGTCTTTTTTTCAAGCAAATCAAATATTTAGCTAAAAATATTTTATCAACACAAATAATAAACGAGTGAATGAATTAAGAAGGGGTGTTAAGATTTATGGTCACTAAAATAAATTCTTTTTGGGAAACTCATTCATTCTGGTGGTCATTAAGACAACAAGTAAACTAACAGACAGGAACCTGTACCAAAATAGAGAAAAACATTCCTTAACATACTTCAGGGTTGCCGTTTAAAAATTTTCTATCCGATCAAAATTGTCTATAAAACTTACAAAAATTCTTTAAAACTGGCTCATTTTATAAATGTTCCAAAGCACAATTTTTAAAATTGAGAATTTAAATTTGAATTAAAGACTTAAACGTAAAGCTACAATTGCAACATAAAACGTAAAGTCTGAACGTATAGGAGTTTTCCAAGGGGTACCAAAAGAAAATACGAATATTGTAACAGGGACATGTCGCATATTCTGAAAGTGGTTTTTGTTTTAGGGTTTTCTGCTTAAGTATTTATTTTTAGAAAGTGTGATTATTTGAAACATTTTAATGTCTTCGCGCTTGAAGTCAAACTTAGATTTTATTTTATTAAGAAGCTCAATATAAAATTTAAATTTGTTTGTCTTCTAAATCGTCGTTTGAATTAGGAACTTTTTTTGTACTTTAAACATCAATATAATTATTTTAACGATTAAAATCGAAGTAAAAAAATATTTAGAATATGTAAAAAATTAGACATTAAGCTTGAGTTCAAATAAGGCAAACGAGAGCTTTCTGACTGGAATTTTTTATTAGGATTATTTATTATGGATATTATTATGACATATACATATAAAAAATAGTATTTGACTTTATAAGGGACCCCATCCCTTATAAAATATTGTTTATATGTTATTCACCATATTATTTCCATTTCGCCCCATATTTTGCAATAAGTGGAATAATGGAACTAAAAAAAAAAAAAAAAACACAACATATAAGTAAAACAACATTGTATAATGTTTCCAACACAAATTAAAAGTCTTTTGAATATTGCTAATATATTGTGGCAACTTTGAATATCACATATACATTAGTGGTTTAATTGCACAATACGAAAAATTGAAAAATTGTATTGAAATGGGCCGCTTAAGCCATATCCTCTTCAAGTTTTCTGGCTCTAATACCATAGTTTTCGTAAAAACAGGATTAAAAAGACAGTATCAAGATATCCGTCTGTTCTATAATTCTTACATTAACGCCCGCTAAAGGAAGCTATCTTGTACTAGAAACACCTAATATCTTATGGGGTGGTACAAAACAGTACTCCTAATTCTTTAACTTCAGTTATACTTTTGGGATTAAGCAAAAAAAAAACTCTAAATATTACCAAAAAACAAATTTTGTTGACAGCAGTTTAAATTCGAAACTTTAGCAAATGTGGAGAAAGTGCGTAACAAGCGCATTTAATGTAAACTAAGTCAATTTCATTGCTAAGTAAAGTTTAAAGCTTACCAACATTACAAACCATGACGTTAGCGCCTACTTTTGCTAATCCGATAAAAAGTTTTAAAGGAATATGTTTGGTGATAAAGAGGTTTTTATAAGGAGAAAAATTTATATGAAATATTTCTGATAAGGTCAAGTAAGGTGACACAACTATTCTTTATAAAACTAACACCGTCAAAGTAACGTGCTACTAAAGTAATAAAGGTACCTACATTTCGTCATTGTCACATCCGTGGTTTTATGAACAATCAAAGAAAATTTTTGTTTTGTAAACAAATAAAAGATTTTAATTTATCTGCTTTGCGATCGGTGTTCTAAATTTCTTTATATATAGTTAATTTTCTCAAGCCGACCAAAATAAAGTTTACCCTACCATCAAACCAAACGCAAAATACCCGACCAAATTTGGTCGGAAAAGACCGAGAACGTTAACCCTGACACACTTTCTCCACAGTGTGACATCTTCGAAATAAGAGTGTGTCTTTCCCTCTCTATTAGAAAGTTTTTTTGAAATTTAACAACAAAACAAGACAAATAAGAACATATAAAAAAACATAATTTACCCAATAAATTCCTATGCTTTGTTCTGTAATCTATTAGGGGACAATATGGGTTGTAGACCTTGAAAATGAGTGATTATACTTTAAAAGATTGGTATTTAAATTAAGTTATAAATATGTGCAATAAGAAAAAGAGTGATAAATACATTATTTTTTTTTTTTGATACAATTACTAGACAGGACTTTTTTCGAAGACATTTCAGTTCACACTTTGGTCCAGATACATTTGATCCGCTACGCAGAAATTCTTTTGTTGCAATTAATATTAATTAATCATAGAATAAATTTCACATTGCTGTTCAAGTCCATCTGAAATCTGTAAAAAATTTAATACAATACTGGGGAGGCACGTTTTTATATTTGCTTCTATATATTTTACGTTGCAAGCGTTATTGACTTTTTAAGAATTAGGGATGGGCAAATTGAAAAAATATATAGATATATATCGTATCGATATTTTTTAAGAGTATCGATATTTATTAATTAAAAATATCGATATATCGAACGAATTATGCTGAAATTATGACCAAATTTAAAAACTTAATATACCTATGTCAATACATATTTACATAGGCACAAACATATTACATGTAATTCCATTCTAACTTCTTAATATTTCTTTTAATTTCCAATTTACTGCCTGTCCCTCGATTTCGAACGCAACTTTAATTCGCTTAACTTTTATATAAAACAAAAACCAATTTTAAAATTAAGTTTTTAAGGTAAGTTATGCGAACAACGTTTTTGTTTGAAATTGATGGACCGACAGGCAGTTAATTCTACAATAAAAAAATTCAAAAAAAAGTAAAGAATAAAACTATATTTTTTTTATTCGCCATATGAAATCTATAAAAAAAAATTTATTGGGATTATATAATGTCGGATTATATACTGCCGGTAAACGAAACTTGTGACACATACTATACAAGTAAATTGTGCAATATTTTATTTTTAATATATAAGAACATGTTCAAATGGAAAAAAAACAAAATATTTTTTTTTTATTATTAACATTCCAACTTTCATGAATCTATTGCTGCTAATACGCCATAATTAAGGCGATTCTTTGCATGTTCTAGGAACACTTTTCAGAATATTTTTTCCGCGCTTATTTTGTTGTTGTCATCTCTTAAAAAATCGAGACAAAACTGAAGTGTGTAATCTATGAAAAAGCGCCGATATTTGCTTAATATTATTTTAAAACAAATGACGCAATTCTTAATAAACAACAGTATTGTAAGCAGTTGAGCAAAAGTTAAAATGTTGAATTTTATTATAAAGAGATCTTAAAAATATCGAATTCGATAGTCGTAGATAAATATAGATGTATCGATATATCGGTATTTTTAATATCGGCGATATATATCGATTATGATTTTTTTAAATATCGATATTTTGATATATCGATATTTATTGCCCATCCCTAATAAGAATTCAGTCTGAAAAAGAACAAACTATGTTAATGGTACACAGAAAAAAAATTATCAGTAGTTTTTAATCAATTAAAAAATTAGTTTTAAGAGTATTTTAATTTAATAAATGTGATAATTGAATCAATTATTTTTTTAAGTTAAAGGAAATTAAGAAAATAGTTTTGATTTAATTAACATTTTAGTTGTTTTGAAATAAATTTTTAATTAAAATATTAATTAAGTAGCAAAAAATCTTAATTGATTTTTTCGTTTAAAATAATATAATTTAAACTTGTAGAATAGTTGTTGTGAATTGTCAAACCCTGAGCCATATTTAATTAAATAAATTAAGGCATTGTTTGAAACGGCAAAGTTTTTTGAGCATTTTTTTAAATTCAAAATAAAAAAATATCATTTATTGAAAAAAATATTCACAATTTTCTATGTTTGAAATTTTTAGTAATCGATATAATCATTTTGGTAATATGATAATAATTGTAAATTTGGTATGAATTTAATGATTAGAGGCAATTTTTAATTTTTTCTGAGTACACAGGACCGATGGAAAAAACGTTTATTAAAATACATTTTTATTATGACTTTTTTGATTAGAGGTTAATAGTTATTAAAGTTTTTCTAGCCACTCGCCTGCAAAATAGTCATGCCTAAGCTTACAAGCAAAAAAGTCAAAATTAAAATCCAGTCTAAGGTCTATATTTTCTTACCTGTTTATAAGGAAGCAAGAAAATATAGATAATTAAGTTATTTTACACTTTTTGGTATCTGTACACCTTTACCCACGAAATTCAAAGTTATGATTGTTGCCACCAGCAAAAATGTAATAATAAAATGTTAATCTAAGCTAGCAGGAAAAAAACATTTTATACCCTACTAAACTTGTATATATGTTACTTCTTGTACAAGAAGTAACATATATTTGCAAAAACAGAGTACACAGAAAAAAAAATTTATTTCAACTAAAAAATATGTGATATTAATTAAAAAATTAATTAAATATTAACCAAATTAATAGTATCAATTAAACGTTTAATTCACTTGATTAACTTTTTAACTACAACTCATATTAGTTTTGATAAATGGTTTAATTGGTGATACATTTTGGAGAATTGTTTCTGTGTAGTTTATTATTATGTAGTTAAAGACACACAAATTTGAAGTTGTGCAAATGGATTATTCAGTGGCCCAACAATAAATGGCACACATAAAAAACGTTCCAAATATTTTTTTATACTCGTGCTTTAAGGTTTTTTTTTATTGAATACAAAAATAAATAAGAAGAGTATCAGAATTAGATTTGCCTAAAATATATTAGGAATATTAATATTATTTCGGGAAATTTTCGAAATAAAAAGGACAATTTTACAAGTTTCCAGTAATGAGAAAAGTCATAAAAATTTAAAATGTACTTATTTGTTTTAGCTATTTCTTTTTAAAAAGACCAAATACAGAAGTTTGAATAAAATCGAGCCCTTACCGCAAAAATAAAAAAAGAATCGTAGCGGTAGCTTATGTGACCATGACATTGTTGCCAATAAATTCATTTATTAAAAAAAAACGAAAATTTAAAAATGATGTCGCTTTAGCTATTTTTGCGGTAAGGGCTCGATATACAGAACTATTTTATGGTAAAAAAAAAAAAAAATAATTAGCCCAGATTAAAGCTCTAAAATATTCACAGTACTGTTCTGTGTAATACAAAGCGGGTGGTCACCGTACGTATATTGTAATCAGAAAGTACTTATAAAGTGGCCTCAGTTCCACAAAAAAAAGTGTTCTGACGTTTGGTGTCTTTGGTTTGCTTATTTACATTTGTTATAAAGGCATTTTGGCATTCACCGTCGCTATTCTAGAAACAAAATGCCTGTTCTTTTTCCTATGACTGCATTATTGTAGTAGTGAGATCACTAAATTAATAAATTTTGATTGTAATAGAAATTTCGTTAAACACTTATTTAATACCTTTCAAGTACAATAACTGATTATTTTTACAAGGGATGTCCCCATATTTATTTTACTACAAAACACATAGTTATATAAAGAGAAAACAATTTGGCAAAGCCGAGATTCGAACCCAGGGTGCCACGAATAACGTATATATATTGTTAGCCCTTAATTTAAACCATTGATCCACGGAGGATTATTTTACTCACAGCAAACAAGTGATTTTTTTTTTTTACATAAAAGAACATATCTCAATATGTGTACAAAAATTTACTTCTTTTTTCCTGGAGATACAGACAAATCTTGTTTTACTCTCGGGCTTAAAAATTGCCTAATTATCGGAATGAAACAGAATCCAATCAGGTATCGCAGGAACCAATTGCTCTTAGTACATTTGATCTTGTGACAAGGGTTGTAAGTAATTTCGGGAATCACATAGTGATTGTTGTTTGAATGAGTGAAATCTTGAATGTTTCGGGGTAAGACTAAGTAAGCACAGTTGTCAGATTAGAATATCTATCCCCGAACTGGGGATTTCATTTTGGAATCGGAGATGAATAATTTGATTTGGGGCTTTTGTTGGAGATAATTTTTTAATTTTGCGCTTTTATTTGTGTTTACGCGCATAGTGTGAACGTTGCCTTAATATTATTCACTGTTTTTCGTTCAGTTAAAGTTTTTTTTTTTTGTCAATGTTGTTCTTATTAATGTATATCACTTGCTTTGTAGACCCCAAAGTGTACGGTGTGTAATGTAGAAGAAAAACCCCAAACAAAATACAAGAAGTGTCTTCTATTTTTTCTTGTTTTAGAGAAAATATTTCAAGGGAAACAATTGGGGATTTTCTTTTTATAATAATTAATTTTTTACACCATTTTTTTATGGCAACAAAAACAATGTTTAAAATAAAACTTGACAAATTTATCAATAAATAATGAAATTCAAGGCAATTTATTTAGAAGGTTTTGACAAAAAAAAATTTTTTTTTGTACCTAAAACGGTTATTGCAACAAATGTTAAAGAGTTTCCTAACAAATCTTAATTTTTGCAAGGCTTATAAATATTATGCTTTATAAACATACATACATACATACACGCTTACATATGTATATGACGTAACCAATTGGGACAACCGAATTTCAGCTTATTTACGAAAATTCCATAAGTAATTATTATCAATGTCTTAAGGGAAATTTACTAATGTTTCACATTGAAACTGTCATTTGGTTAGACTTATTTATTGTACAAAAATTTACAGTTTAAACCAGTATTCGAAAATAAACAGAACATTATTTTGCGTACGGCTCATACACCCAGAAACGACATCTATTATTTTTTTAGTGTTTGTGTATACGAACCAGTGATGGAAAATTGAAAAATTGAGATGGTACTGACACTAAGCAAAAGAGTACTTTATTCAACATGTTAGTACTTTTTATAAAACATATATCTAATTAAAAAATATACTCAAAAAACACAAAAATTTAAATAAAAATAAAAAATTGATTAATTTTATATTTTATTCAGGCTTAAGTTAAATTTAAATTTTCTTAAATTATTTTTAATGAAGAATCTACCTGTCCGTGGGTTCAATCCCAGCTTCAGTCAATAATAAAAAATTATCAATTAATTTTATGTTGTAAATTCCTTTCTTTATTAAATATAATTTAATGAAAATTAAATATGATGAGCTTAAGCCTGAATAAAATATAAAACCATAAACCGTAATTAATTAATTTTAATATAAAAAATATAACATTTTGGTAAACAAACTAAAAATTAATTCATATTGACATAAAAAATATATATATAAATGCAAATGAAAATCAAGTTCGACACAGAAAAAAAATCAAGGTAAAATCGTCGAAGTTAAAAGTTAAATCATGTTAATCTAACATGATTTTACAATTTAATGGGAACAACATTTTTTCTTTTAAAATAACTTTAATTCCTATTAATTTAACATTCCCAGTAAAGTTGCTCAAAATTTAATTGTTATTGAAATAATACGGAGACGTGATTCGTTGAATTAAAGCTATTTCAAGTTGAAACAATGTGAATTTAATGCAAAATCAATTTAATTTGAGTGTGAAATAACAGTGAGAGGAAGCTTCAGTGACAACATATGTTATTATTTTAGACTGATTGTAAACACTTACCCCCTGAACTAGAGAGAGAGAGAGAAAGAATATTATTATTTATTTTCCTGTTGCAATTTGTTGTTTTCCCCGATGATTACAGGAATTTAAAACGAAAATAAATAGATGCTTTGAAACTTTTCAATTCTAGAAAGTATATGTACATACATACATACTCACAGAAAAAATACCAATGTCAAATTAACAAGGTTGATAGAAAATCATAGTTAATTTCTGCTAAAGTACGGATTTTATTTGAAAATATCATTGTTTCATATTCGTTCTAACCTAGCATTTACACATGCCACTGCCAGTTCGAAAAACTCAACACAATCACAAGTTTTTACTAATACACCCATATTTTTCGCAATGGCAGCTCCAGTGGCAACAAAAATTGCATGCGAGTGGAAAATTGGCCCTTGCATGCCACTAAATGTCAAAACGATTAGCAATGTTACCCTGTTATCCATATAATGCAAATTTACTGGATTATTGTCGAATTTTGATTAAAGTTTTAACTGTTAAATTCATTATTATCATTCATTTTTTGAAACGCCCATTAAAAAAAGCAAGTTTGTTAATTATAGAGCATTAATTTTGCTAAAATAATGCTAATATAAAAATATGTAAACTATTCCCCAAAACTAAAACTATGTGATGAAGACGGTAACTCCTTTTTGTTTTCTGGTACTTTTTTTTAATTTGAGAAGTAAACAAATTATCTCAAGTTGACGCTTTGACGACATTTTGAAAATGAACTGGCAGTGGCATGTGTAAACAGAAAAGCAAATGGCATGAGTTTCGACTATTTCGAACACTTTTTCGTTGATAATATGTATAGAACAGTGGCATGCCACTACTTGCATGTGTAAAGGCAACGTAAATGAATAATATTAAAATAACATTGTTCAATATTGAATCCATAAAATCCTGTTTTACGTGTTTTGTGAAAACAACAACACTACAAGAAGACCTAAAGTTGACCTAAACGTCAACTTTTTTCTGCAATTCATTTCACATTTCTCAATTTTAGACTAACTCAATTTGAACCATGGTAAGATACACAATCGAGCAACGGGTTAAAGTTATTCAGGATTATTATGAAAATGGGCGTTCAAATCAAAATGCATATCGTAAATTTTCGAAGAAAATCTTCAGTGATGAGTCACATTTTCACCTCAGTGTATTCGTCAATAAGCAGAATTGCCGCATTTGGGCGAAAGATAATCCAAGAGTGACTGTTTGTGCACCCACAAAGAGTGACTGTTTTATTTTTTCCAAAATGAGGCCGGTCAGGCAGTTACTGTGAATGATGTTCGCTATCGTGAGATGAAAACGAACTTTTTATGGCCCGAATTGGAAGATATGGGTGTGGACGATATGTGGTTTCAACAGCACGGTGCCACTTGCCACACAGCTAACGAAACACGTGGTGGCGATGTCAATTGGCCGCCAAGATCATGTGATTTGACACCGTTTGACTTCTTTCCTTAAGGTTATTTAAAAGAAAAGGTGTACGTCGATAAACCAGCAACAATTCAAGAGCTAAAGGATGAGATAATCCGGCACATTAACGGCATAGAACCTCAATTATACCTCAGCGTCATCGAAAAATTGGACCATCGGATGGAGGTGTGCCGCCGAAGTCGCGGCGGCCATTTGGCCGATATTTTGTTCCATACATGATTGAACCATACAAATATTATCATAATAAAAAGAAATGACAATAATTTCCTACATAATTTGTGTTTTATTCAAAATCAAAATCGGCCCTTTCAATTTAACCACCCTTTATGTAAAAAGAAGAAAAATTCCCGTATTCCTTTTCTTTTCGTTATAATTATTTATTTTAATACATCATATTTTCGATGTAGAATGATGACGAAAACACTTCGGGCCTTTTCTGCTGGTTTTCTTTTAACTGTGCTGTTTTTTGTGTTGATGAATTATCCCTACATTTAATATCGAACCTGTGTCCTGCTTATCTAGTTTTAAGCTTGTTTTTTGTAGTTCCAACGTATATTTGATTGTATATGTTAGTGTTTTCCCCCAAGAATTTTATTTTGTAGATAAGATTTGATTTATCCATGTCGTCAATCTCACTTTTTGTATTTGAAGAAAGTTGTCTGAGAGTGTTATTTTTTTTTGGAGCTATTTTATATTTTTCTTTGTTATAAATTCCAGAGTTCTGAATTCGTTCCGCGATTTTTGGCACGTAGGTTATTGATTTATATATTCTATTAGAGTCATCTGGTATTGCTATTTGTTTACTGTTCTTATTTTTATAAATTAGTTTATTAATATTTTTCGGGAACGAGTTTTTTCCTTAAATATCACTTATTTTACGTAAAGTTTCTCTAGGGAATTTTCTATCACTGATTGACAACACTCTCTTAATAAAATTACTTGCAGTATTCATGATTATAATCCTTGGATGGCACGAAAAATAATTAATAATTTTTACCGAAAAAGTTGGTTTTTGATACCAGTCAACTTTAATCTGATTCCCTGTCCTGATTACCATAGTGTCCAAATACGGTTAATGTCCGTGCTTCTCTTCCTCGATTGTAAATTTAATTCGGTGTTGAAATTTATTAAATTGATTAAGTGTTTCTATAATGTCATTTCCTCTTACTATCCCAAACAGGTCGTCAACGTACTTTGTTATACTGTTATCGAAACCATGTAGTTGAAACGCATTTATAATGACATTGGTGCTTGAAGAATATAAATATTTTTGCAACAAAAAAACATAAACAAAAAATAACAATAAATTGTATGTGTACCCTGTATGTTATTGGCACTTAGGATATGTGGTTAATGTTTAAAAAAAGTCAGCCTGGATTCCTTTACAAGGAAGCATTAAAAGAAAAGAGTACTAAACCTGACGTGGGGGTACTGTGGTTTTTATGAAAAGAAAAAGTACTGAACACAGTACCATAGTACTGAACTTTCCATCATTGATACGAACACAACCCTTAATACCGTTGGTAACTACATACTTTATATTTTAATGTGCTATAGTGTTTCTTTTTTACATTTGATAAAGAAACGAGCAAGCAAACGCAACGACCACAGTACGAATAGCTTGTGTGGGTATTGTGCACATTTTTGCTTGTGTAAAATTTATTCGCTGCATTTTTGGTTTCTTTTTCGTATATGTATTTTGTTTTGGTTAAACATTTTTGGTTTTTTTTTACCACCCAAAAGAGTATTAAACACAACTGCAACGAAGGAACATTAATGTGCTGAACCGAACACAACGAAGTTTGTGGTCTTTAAAAAAATAGAACGCAATTAAGTGTTCTCATCTTTTTGTTGATAAGTACATTATTATTTATGTGTTCGAAGATCACAAACATATTTGTAATTTACACCCCATTTTGCAGTATTTAGTTAAATTTTTGGTTCAGTACAGGGAAACGTTATTTCTTTTAATGATTTACTGCATAAACACTATTAGCGTTTGTGTTTTCCAAAAAAATCTACCAAACCGAACACTAAGGAACGATATTTAATGTTTATTTGCGAACACTGATTTAAACTCATTTGCATAGAAATGTATCAGTATAAAGATGCCGCTAGATCCAGCCATTTGAAGATTTAGCCAAATTGGAATTATCACTTCTCTGTGTACAAGCAATGTTTGGTTGAACTGGTTTTTCTCCCAGATATAAATGCAAAATTAAGGAATAAAATTTAATACTTATAAATAAAAAGTACATTTTAAAACATTGTAATAATTTGTTAAGGCACGTTTGAACCATCTCCGAAAAAAATACTGCTTAGTTCTAGAAAAATGTTCGTTTATGTAAAACTGCTATATTATACAAATAAAATATTTTTTTAACAAATTTGAAACAACTGTCTAGAATGGAAGGTTTCCATAGCTACTATGATACTAAAGCCATGAAAAGATCACGCAAAAATTGAGTCATATAGGCCTTTTAGCTTATTGTCTAATTGATATATTTCAGAAACTGTTAGTGTCAAAATTAACCCCGATTTTAAATGAAAATATGATGTAATGATTCCACAACATCTATTCGATTTTAGAAGAAAACACAGCATAATTGAACAAACGCATAGACTAGTAAAAATTAAATCAAATCAAACTGAAAAACAATCCAAAGAAACCAAAATAAACTTCTTGGGATAATAAAGCTCGAAATATTCTTAGTGATAGTGGCCACATCCGAATAAGAAGAAGAGATACTAAAGGACTTATCTGAATCGAAAAGCATTAAAGACCGACATATGTGAACAGAACCCGTAATGGGGAACATTTTCGTTCGGCACTGGCAGGGCATAAATTAATCACTTAGAATAAGATTTGATTAATTTCTGCCAGTTAATACCCAGTACTAGCTACTTTACACTATCACACAAGTCTTGCGTATTTTAAAGAAGAAAAAAATGCCCTGGGATAATAAGTTGTTATTGTTTATTTGAAAATTTTCAGAGATAAATAGATCAGAGATGCATTTTCGTCCAAATACGTAAGAATTGGATGATAGTGTAAAACGCCCTTAAATAAATATGAAAAAAATAATAAAACAAATATAATTCAATTTTTAGATTTTTAGAGGGATTTTTGGGGATAAAAAATTTAATTATTATGGTTTTTTGGGGATATAATAATGAAATTATTGTGGATTTTTGGTATAGAATGTATTTAAAGGAGAAAAGAGAAGAAAACTTATATTAAAATTTTTAATACAATTTCATTTTATTAACAGAAAGATATATTCAAGATTTATTTGATCAAAAAGCTACTGTCGCGAAAGGGTTATCATCTTGTAAAATATCTACCACGGGACTACTTTGGTGTGAGTTCGCTTCCCTCTAGACTTTGAACCTTGGATCTAGCAACATAAATATCGTTTTAAATTTTGGCCAGTAAATGTTTATGGCACAGTCACGAAAGTTAATCACATACACCTCTTTATTTCTTAATAATATGAATCGGTTCAGCATTCTCGGATTTGGTTATATGTAATTGCACATTACACATTTCTTGTACTTTTCGTTTACATCTCGTTTTTTATATAAAAAGTACCAGAAGTACTAATCGATATAATATTTTGCAGCCACCCTAATATATTAAAAATATTTGCTTATATTTACATTTTTCAATGTGTAAAATATCTGGGAGGGTATAAGTACTTTGTTTTACCATGCAATTTGTTTGTAGTTCAAAGCTTAAGTGTAATAAATCATATTGAAATGAAAATTCCATGGAATGAATGTGTATCAAGTTTATGTTTATTCTAGACAAAAATTTAAGAAATCCGATAAAATTATAAAGATTTATTTTTTATACGTAAGTATATATTTATGTACACTGCAACTTAAAATGTACTAAAAGACGTTTCAATTTAAATTTGAAGGGATTACATTCAAAAAGGACTATCTGCATGCAGAAAGGCTTATATGCTTCACAGGTCATTTCATACCCTCCGCCTACAAAAATTGAAAGTCATGAAAGTTTCCGTAAGCCAAAAAAATCAAAGTTTAAGAAAATTAATCAGTTTTTGGTTTAAAAGAATAGCCAAGCAAAATATTTATAAATAATTTAAATTCTTACCTCATGTTTTAAATATGATCAACAAATTTTATTGGGGAATAGCCTGTTCCTTCAAAGTAAAGTTAAGTGTCTCTTATATGTCTGTCAGATATACATGTTTGTTAACACTATGAATGAAATACTTGTGGTATATTGAACAGTTTGTCAACAAAATCTGGTTTTCGAAAATCAGAAGATGGCATTATTTTAAGGCCTCGTTATATTTTATTTCTAACAACATAGTGTAATTATTAAAAGGTGGCCTTGATAAGCCAGCTGTTTATTGTTTGCTTGTATCTGTTTATGTATAAAGTGTATTCAACTTGTCACTATAGTATATTACGATTGTCAAACTGCATATTAAGAAAAACACAAAATGCTTTTAGTGTACCCAGAAAAAACTCTCGCTAATTTTTCTCCAATTAAAGCATTAGTCAAAAATAAAATCAGTTTTAATTAAAAATTTAATCAAGTGAATTATAGTTTTAATCAAGTGAACTAAACTCTTAATCAAGTAAATTAATTGTTTAGTTGATACTTTTAATTTGTTTACTGGTGCAAATTTAATTAATTGTTTATTTTATATCACAAATGGTTTTATCGAAATCAATTTTTATTTTTTTCAGTGTAATACCGTGTCCACGCTTAATTAATGCACCACATTAAACACCCTTTTAAATATTTAAAATTTAAATCAATAAATTTCAAACATATGTTTTATTTTAATCACCAAATAATACAAAAACCCCCCATTCAAATAAAATCTGGCGAGACAGTCAGGCAAACAAGAAAGCAGACTATTTGTCTATCAGTCGACTGACACAGAAAAACTAATGAAAGTTCTCACTTTTTTATAACGAATACTTATCATAATTTTTATGGGCCATTAATGCGTTAAATTAAACAATTTAGTTTAAGTGTTTTGATGGGCTCATAAAAATCCATACAGGAAAAACAAACAGATTACATTAAAACTTATTAAATGTTCATTATATTATTTAACACTTGTCCGCATTCAATTCATTGTTTTGCTTGAAAATTAATTAAACTAATTAAACTTTATTCAATAAAAAGGACAATGGGTCATTATATTTCTGGTCGGAAGTTTGAAAGAGTATTCGTTTTCAGTGTATTAATACTAATTATTTAACAAAAAGTTTTTTTATATACTAATTGATTATAAAAATATATAGTTTATTGAGTAAATAAAATCTTTTTGAACATAATAAAAAAAAAATATAACCAAATGGAAAATTTCAAGTGTGTTTTTTTTTTGATATTTAGATTAAAAAATGTAAAGAGTAAGAACGAATTGCTTTCATCACTTACAGAAATTTAATAAAAATTTAAAACAAAAAAGTTGGCTTTAATTTTGAGATATTATTCTATAAAATAAAATGGGATTTTTTAACAGATACTTTTAAATTTTAATTTAAATTCCTATAATATTTTCCTTAAACTTCTTGTAGTTGAAAATGAAAATTTTTATGTCAATTTACAGAATTTGTACAAATAAGAATTTAGGGCAGGAATGGAAAACGGATATTTAAACAAGTAAGAGTGCTATATGCGGCTGTGGCGAATCTTTGATACCCTCCACCGAGAGTAAGAATATTTAAAATTATGGACCGATCATCACGAAATATAATATTCTGATTTCCAGACTTATTAAACTATGTCAGCCCAAATGTTTCCATTAAAGCATTATTCGTTACAGTTTTAGGCGTACTTAATTGTTTTCGGAGAGTGTTTGTTATACGAGGACGAGGACTATGGTATCATGAAATTTGCCAGTGTCAATTTTATCACAATAGTATTATTCTTTAAAACTTAGGGCATACTAAGATGGTTTCTTCAAGTGGTCTTTATATGGAGTCTTTACTAAATTATGGACCGATCATCACGAAATTTAGTAGTATGATATCTAGTCATATAGAACGAGTTTGTGCAAAATTAATAACAATCTGTTGATATCGCCACCGATTAATGTTAGTTTTTCTAACACATATGGGGTATTCACAAGGTGTGCTATCATGGTTTATTGTCATAATGTTCTAACATTTTACAATGGTTTAAAAATATTGTTGTTGGTTTGTAAACAAAAAGTGTCTTAAATAAATAGAACGTTGCTTGCTATGTTTATTGTGCTGTCATAATTAATAGCACATTAAATTATGAGGGGTTGCTCACAACAGTCGTATTTTTTCATGTTATTATTTTAGGACATATGACTTTATGACACCTTGTGAATCCCCCAATAGTATATACATTTTTTAAGGCGGTTGGTCCATATTTGGATTCATAATTCGTTTCCTACTGAGCCGATTGTTCTGGATTTTAACTCCAAACTGCTTAGGAGAACGAAAAAGACACCAATACTCTTCTTTTCTTTTGAGCCGATTAAAAGTGAGCGTATGTTAACAGACAGACAAACATGACTAAATTAACTTAGAATTACTCAAAACCCAGAATATATATCTATATTTTATGGGGTCTTAATTTAATATTAAGAGTTTCACACAAAATTACAAGCTTCGTATACTTTAATTAATCACTAACCTGAGTCGAAAATCCCCTAAATACTGTACCTGGCTTTACAGTTATTACACCCTTCACGACAGGTGCAATGGGTATATAAGTCTAACTCCCATAGGTTCATCCTACCTGGTAGGAAAATAAAATCTTCCTACCAAGTATTTTGACGAAAATACATGTCTGATCCAATTATTGTTGGAAAATTATCCAAAAACAATAACAACTTATTATGACAGGGTTGTATTTTCCTCAAAATACGTAAGACTTGTGTGATAGTGTAAAGTACCCATAAGTCGTAAAAACGGGCCCAAGTTTGTTTTTCATGCAAATTGTTTGAAATAAAACATTTTCGAGCCTTCTAGGATTGCTATTCATAACATCTAATTCCATTCCTTTTTTTGACTTTAAACTCTTGCTAAATTCTGTGTAAAAAGGAAAAAGTGCTTAAGTCGACTAAAGCAAAATTTTAGTTTATGGCTCCTTTGTAATCTTCATGTTTAAAAGTATCTAAAGTTTTAATTATTTGGTACGATTTTTAAGGGAACTTGTTACAAGATTATTTTTTCATTAATTGTTTTCAAGGTGCTATAACTTTTGGAATAAAAACTTAAGTTTACTTTCTATCTGTGGCATTAGGAACATATTGGAAAAAAACTATATGCGCAAATTTGAATAGCAGTTAATTTTTAAAAATCACATTTAAAGCTTAAAATTGTTTTCCAACAAAACTAAAAAAATAGACTTATGCACTTTTTTCTTATTTGTACAGAATTACTGCCTGTTCAACGATTTCGAACGTTAACGTTCGCATAGAAAATAACATTTAAAACAGCAACAAAATTTTTAAATTTGTTTTTGTTTTAAATGTTATTTTCTATGCGAACGTTAACGTTCGAAATCCATGAACTGGCAGTTAATCAAAAATATTTTTTTTGAAATATAAAAAGTTTTTTTTTTAATCTTTTGGAAAATCATATACCATATTCAATATTACTTAAAGGATAAAAATCTACAAATAGAATTCTACAGAACAGACAAGAACAATTTTTTAATACAATAGACAAAATAAAATCTGAGTAGAAGAAGAAGATTAAAATTGTATTCAATCAGGCGTAAGTGTGAAATTGACATACAGACTTGAGAGAAATATAATAAAGGATTAGAAAATTATAAATTTCTGGGGAAAAGAAAATGAAAAGGAACAATAATGTTAAGGTTAAAACAAATAAATAAAAGGTTCTAAAATTATTAAGGTGTGACCAATTTATTAAATACATACATATGTATAAGTTTTACTTTTATAGATCATTGAATATAAATAAAAATAATATATTTAAAATGTGTGTTTTACTAAAAGTTTTTTTGAACTTTTTCTTTATCATCGTCTAGTCTCAAAGCATTGCTATTTGTTCTTTAACAAGTTTTAGGAGAGCAAAATAACCTTTTTAAGATATTTTATTGACATCAACTGCTTCAAGAATTCAAGGGTTCATTTGCTATTAAACTGCGCAAAAAAACTTCGTATACACCCAGAGAAAAAATATGTTTAAATATGGTCACCTCCAACAAAGCTATTTTTAAAGAAAATTTTAAACATATTATGTTTATTTTAACCATATTATTGTCATCGACAACCATATTATGGTTAAATTAGTCCTTCATAAGAAGGAACAACCATATTATGGTTGCCTCAGAATATTTTTTTGTTAATAATAACTAAAATATGTTTAACATTTATAATAGCATGGTTGATTTTCAACCATAGAATGTTGCTCTTGGAAAAGAGGAAAATCCTATTGATAATTTAAAAACAAATTATTATCATATTTAACCATAACTTGGTTAGAGGCAACCATAATATGGTTGTGGCTTCTAGATGGAGGACTAATTTAACAATAATATGGTTGTCGGTGACAATAATATGGTTGAAATAAACATAATATGTTTAAAATTTTCTTTAAAAATAGCTTTGTTGGAGGTGACCATATTTAAACATATTTTTGCTCTGCGTGTAGAATCTCTGTTATCTCGGTGCTTGTTTTTGTTAGGAAAACTGCACAAACCACCTTTTGAATGAGCCTTTTTTTTAAGTATGTATGTATGTTCATACCAGTTTGAACTTTTTGTTCATAGAAAAAAGCTTAAGCTATGGTCACACCTATTAAACATTTGACTAACTTTTTACAAAAGTAGTGATTCCGCCCACTACTTTTGTAAATAGTTACTACCTTTTTCCGATGTGCTAAAGAATTTTTTCTTTCGAACAACTACATGTAAAACAAAAACAAATTCAAAAAACTTTGTTTTTGTTTTAAATGTATTTGTACGAAAGAAATAATTCTTTCGCGCATCGGCAATAGGCAGTTAGTGTAATTAAACATGGTCTTGATATCACGCACTAAATTTTAATTTTTTTTTGTAAGATTTTGTATCATAATCAAAATAAATATTTGAATTATATTTTGGTTCAAATGTTGGTCACTTTTTTCGTCAAATAGTTGCCAAGTGTGACCGTAGCTTTAGTTTTAAGTTTTAATATTGAAAATACGCTAAGAGAAGCAAAATTAACTAATTAACATTTTTTTTCAAAAGTAATAGAAATAAAGAAAATTGAACAAAGAATAATAAAATAAATACAATTTTAGTGGCAAAAATTGTCATTCACCCAGCGGGAAAAAGATGAAGGCCTTCGTACTCCTTGTTTCGGATGTACAAGGCCTTTTCGCTCCATTCCATACTTATATCTTTTTTACACACGTTGTCATTGCGGGATAGGCCTTCCGCTCTCGATTCTTTGGCAGATATATAAAAATGGCAACTATCGCAAAAAACAAAACAAAAAATGCTACTCCTTCTCCTCTTCCTTCTCGTAGAAGCGAGTGTGGAAGGTGTATCTTATCTTTTATACAAAAGATGCGAGGACTTCTATGAGCCCTTCTGTATCAGTTAGATCAGAATGGTAATTAAATCAAAAAAATTTCTAAGCAGGCCTTCAATAATGCCTGAAGTAAGAAGGTCTTCTGAGTTTTCCCGCTGGGCAATGAGTGGTAATCTTTGTGTGTGTATTGCTTTAATGTGAGGAGGCTTTAATATTTCGATTCATCGATTTTCAATCGAGGTGAATACAAGTTTCTTGGCCCACTTTTTTGGAGTCTTAGTTCTCTTTTTTGAACTCACTAATTCCCGACTATCGGTGTCACGCAGCCTGTAATAAACCCCGTTGCGTTTAAAAAGCAATTCATGAATTTTGTTGAGTTTTGAAGCACCTGGTCGGGTTGAAATGAAATTTGCAGTACCGTGCTCGTAACCCTTTAATAATATATATAGTCCAAATAGTTAACTATGTGTTGTGTTGATTTCGCCTACCTCATGCGACTAACATAATCAAGTAAAGAAAACATTGGAGCTATAAACAATGTTTCTACGCTTCAGTGATCACTATCGACTTCCACTGTTGTATGGCATATAATCTACTCCAACTTTTGACCAGTAGCACTTGTTCTATGAATATTTTGTATATGAGTTGCACATATCATTTTGTGTTATCTTTTAAACACATTTAGAAATTACAAAACCGCTTAGCAGTGGGTATGTATGACCAAAAAAGATTCGCAATAGTTCAATAAAAAAATAACAATAAAAATAGTATTAAAAAAAATGATTCGTTACATATGGCAATGCCGAAAATACTCAGTAAGGCTTGCGGTTTAATTTTAAAATTTAAATAGACTTACAAACGAGTAAAGCTTGCAAATCATTGCATTTTATTATCAAAATTCGTGCTGTGTGAGAAATGTGTTTCGTAAATTATGTAGTATCAAAATCATGAGTATTGACTCCAGTTTACTATTTTTTGTTGGGACGAGTGAAGCCTCTTGTATATAGAGAAAATGCAGTCACAATTCCAGCCCTGGAAGACAACATTACAACGTGTCTTTGACCTGCCGAAATGCTGGAAAAAGTATGCCAAAATTAGAGAAAGTCAAAATACGGCGTAGCTGTGGGCAACATTTACATGAAGTTATCTTTAAAAAGTAAAATGCCATTAATTGATCGTCCCAAATAAAAAAGCGAATGAACTTTTGCAACTTTTGTGTATTTTTTGTAATTTTTCAAAACCCAAACGAAACCCAACAAATTGTCTATTTTCAAACTTATGTTGAAATAGTGGATCGATCTAATTTCAATAACAAAGCAATCTTTTTCAATTTCATTAATAATTTATTTTGTAAAATAAACTTTTATACCTAAAGCGATTATGATTTTATATGAAATCGGGGAACTTTTTTAACATAAGAAGTGGCTCCATTTTTTCATTAACCCTGGATGGTAACTGAGCTCATTAACACTTTATCATATAACATTTTTATTTGTAGTCAACGTTTGCTGATAAAAAAAAAATAAATAAATTTTAAAACACAAAATTTAGTAAAAATTCTTAGAAAATTTTGAGAGAGAAGAAAGCCTTTTATTTTTTATGCTGTATTTTATTCTATTTTTTCTATTATTTCTATTGATTTTTTACTTTAAAAATCGTTCCGCTAGATTTTTTTTTTTAAAAGGTTCGTCGATTCGACGAAGAGTAATCTTAGTGTACAAAAATGAAGAGCAACCTTTCAGGGTTAAAAGACTTCTCATTTTTGTAGCCGCCATTGTTATGTCAGAGACGCTGATAAAATTAAAAAAAAACACATCGTTACAACAGAAACAGGTAACAAATAAAAGAAGTCCTTTTATGAAAAATGGAACCACTTCTTAGAATTTAAATTAAAGATCAAAATCAGCGAAGAATGCCCATAAAACAAATGGTAATTCAAAAGTGAATTTGAAAATTTTCAAGATCCGACGTTTTCAAGGCAAATTTTGTTCAGCGATGAGGCCCATTTCTGGCCCAATGGGTATGTAAACAAACAAAATTGCCGCATCCAGAAGAAACGACGGTTTGGTGTGGTTTGTGGGCCGGTGGAATTATCGGTCCATATTTCTTTAAAAACGATGCCGGTGCGAACGTAACCGTCAGTTATCGTGCCATGATACCCGACTATTTGATGCCTGAAATTGAAGCTCGTGATCTCGGCGACATTTGGTTTCAGCAAGACGGCGCCACTTCCCACACATCGCATCAATCAATGGATTTATTGAGAGAACACTTCGGTGAGCACATAATTTCACGTTTTGGGCCGGTCGATTGGCCACCAAGATCGTGTGATATCACACCGTTAGACTTTTTCCGCGGACAAACCCGCTTCGATTCAGGCCTTGAAGGAAAACATCATGCGTGTCATTCGCCAGTTACCAGTCGAAATCCTCGAACGAGTCGTCGAAATTTGGACTCAACGGATGGAACATCTGCGACGTAGCAACGGTCAACATTTGATAGACATAATCTTCATAAAATAAATGCCAAAGAATGTTCTTTTAAATGATATTAAACATTGCCCATTAAATTTGAATTTTCTGTGTTGTTTTTTTAAAAAAAGTAGGGAACTTCGAAATGGATCACGCATTATATGGATAATCATGCTTCGGCTTGAAGCGTTTTGGTTTGCGTCTCCTTTTTCCGGTCCAATTTAGCGACGCAAACCGGGGCATTGGTGTACGAATATTTGTTAATACTTGGGCATTTATTTTGCAAATTGTAACATTTGTAAGTGTAAGATTTTATTGAAAAATATTTTTAAACCTGACTTTTTGTTTTCAGTAAAACTTAAATTTGGCTTTATTAAAAATTTTTTTGTGTTCTTTTATTATTTGACTACAGACTTATTTTCCTTTTTTTCAACTGCCTTTACCGTGTGGCGGTGGGTAGGTAGCAAAGATCGAACTTGGACGGATATAGCAACTTTACTAGATTTTCTTCAATAAAATCTAAAGTTTTTGAGATTTTAGTTTGAAGTTGTAATATAATTAAGGAGTGACATACATTTTCGGGCTTCTTAGATCTATGATTTCAAGATATACGCTTTTATATAAGTTAATCTCGTTGTTTTCTTAACCCACTGTTCATTGCAAACAAATATAATCCAGTAAAATATTTTGTTATTTAATATTTATTTAAACTTACTTTAGTTTTGGTAAGAACCCAAAAACTTGTACAAGTCATGTTTATTAAAAGGGCGTATGTGTGTGTATGTTAAATGAACATTAAAATGTACATGGAGCCCTACCCATTTCCGTTTCAGTAAAGTATATCCGCTTTTCAGTTTTCTTAGTTTACTTTTTCATTATGTATTTACATTTCACTTTCAAGTTTTTGTGTTTTTTATTTTACATTTTATGTCTAGTAAAGTTACATTTTTGGCAGTAACATTATTTTATAAACTTAAAGTCATTGCATAGTTATAGGCCAATCAGTTAAGGAGTTTTATATTGCTGCGATTTGATTTTATTTTCTTTGGTTTTATTTTATCCTGAGTTCGCAAAACGTTTAAGGTGTCATTTATTAAATATATTTATTTTCTTTGGTGTTTGTTTTTGTTTTTCTAGTTTGTGGTCATAGTGGGTTGGGTCTTTTTAGTCGCTTGAATATCTTAACATTCAAGTCATATGTGTCACACACAGTTTTTATTGCGTGTGGGAAAATGAAGTAAAAACCATAAAATTTAAAATGTTTTTGAGAAAGAATTTTTTTTATATTTTTTTTTATTATGTTGAGAAATAAGTTCTAAAGTGATGGTAATTAAAAAATTTTAGGTGACTAATATTGGACACGCTTTAAGGTATTAAGTTAGAAGCAATAAACATAAAATGTAAATTGTTTCAGTTGAAAAACAAATGTTTATGTTTTTATTTTTTGAGTTGTAGAAAAAAAAATATATAAATTAATTTAAGCACATGAATTCGAATCTTAATTAAAAAAAATTAAATGTGTGATGAATGCAAAAGAGTACCAGTAAGAAAAATTTATATTCCTTCAATTTCGTAATAGAAAAGAAGAATATTTAAAAAATAAGCAAAAAATTTTAAAATACTAACTGAAATATGTTCATGTCTAATATTTTTTTAAAAAATTATATAAATAAAAATCGTAAAATGTGACATTGGATGAAGAATCAAAATATGCCAAGATCGGAAAATGAAGATTAATAATAAAAAAAAAAAAAAAAAAAAAAAAAAAAAAAAAAAAAAAAAAAAAAAAAAACATGTCATGAAGAAGATAATATTTACATGAGTCTTACGCCCCAAGCTTGTGTTGGTCTTAACCACTAGGTGCCAAGCAACAACTTTACCAACAGTAAGGAGACATCACCAAAACACGTAGGTGGAAATTTTGAGTGTACAATCCGGAGCGGAGCTACTCCCCTGCTTAAGCAAAAGTCACCAGCATTTGTTTAATAGCAACAGTACGTATGGAGTTCCGACAGCAGGCCGAACTACGCCAGTGGTCGAAAATCGGCTCTTGACACTAACTCATAAGGATCTTATTTCGTGCGACTTTGGGTATAAGTCACAACCACCAAGAGAGGAGATACCTAAATAGTCAGAGCGGTTTCGTGCCAGCGTTGGCTACTGACTCCTGTAGTACCAGATGGGATCGCAAAGTGAGTTTGAAAATCTACTGAATTCCAGGTATTGGCCTGATTTCCCCAGAGGAAGGAATATCATGAGGTAGATTATCCTTAAAATGTTTCCCTACATACAAATGTAAGGTAGAACAAAATCCTTATATGCCTTTGTAATAAAAATTAAGTGCATTTGTTTTTTTGTTTGTAAAAAAGGCCAAAAGGGTTAGAATTTGTACTTTTGGTACTTTTTGATCACATGTTGTTTATTTTTTAAATAATTTTGCTACACTAACTAAAAATTTTTGTTTGAATAAATTTATATAGCTAAGTCGGCATGTCACAAAAAAGGATATTTTTTAAGTCGGACTTTCAGGGGGAAAAGTGGGTGTCGATCTCATTAATACCGCAAAAGTTTTAAAGTTTATTTATTTCTTTGCTTAAACTACCCTCAGGGATATATTTTTTAACTTAAAGGAACAGGACAGGGTACAATTTGGGACTTTAGGTACTTTTTGTAAACAATTTCCTAAAATAATATTGCGACCTTTAAACACAATTTTTTTGTATGGAAAGCCACAAAAAAGTATATTTTGATAGGGGGTAAAATGGGGGAACGTGGGGCATTTTTTAATCTATCCTATTTGGACCGAGTAATTTTAAAAGTTCTTTTATTTTTATGCTTAAACTACTACCAGGGCCATAGATATATAAAATTTTAACCTAAAGGGGAATAACAGGGTAAATATTCGTACATTGGTTACTTAATTAACACTATTTTTCAAAATAACTTTGTGCACTCTTGAAACCAATGTTCTTGAAAATAAACGTAGCCAGCTCATAAAGCACATTTGAGGAGCAAAACAGGGTAACAAATATTACTTTTGGTACTTTTTGTAAATACTTTTTTCTTTAAATATTTTTGCAAGACCTTGAAACCCACTCAGTAAAAAATGTGCTCCAGGAGGAGCAGATTTTTGTATGAATCATACCGCATATCGCTTCAAATTTGCTGATGGGATGCCTGATTTTTGTGTGGGGCTTTCCCGGTTTGGAGGACTATTTCCTGCTGCCAATAAGCGCTTCTTTTAACCTAATAAAACATGCAAATAAAGCACTCCTAAAGTGTTTTTAAGGGCTAACTATATTAACATATTCATTAATGTTTTGCTTTTAATTGTTTAAATGGCTTCTTTTCAATCATTTTTATAAAACAAAATATATTTTTATTATTTTTTCGCTTATAAAAATAAGAGCTTTTTTATTGAAGCGCTCGATTATGCCCTTTTTCTCTTAAGTGCTCCGAAAAACACAAGTTTTTTTACTGGGTATGTTCTTGAAAATAAAGATAACAAACTAAAAAAAGTACAACACAGGGCCAAACAGGGTAAAATTTCGTACTTGTGGTACTTTTTGTAAACACTTTTTAATTATTTTGCGCAAACTTAAAACCTACGTTTTTCATAAAGGCAACAAACAAATACAGTAGATCTACGTGCAGTTAAAAAACTATGGGACAAAATGGTTAAAAAGGCGTACAAAGGGAACTTTTTTATCTGTTGTAATATATATATTGAATATTATAAATTTTTAAAATAGAACTGTTTACGACTGCTTAAAATACCACTAAAAATATACATATTACAAATTAAAAAGGACAACAAGGAGTAACAAATTAGTATTATTGGTACTTTTTCTGAAAAAAGTTTTTCTATTAAATAAGTTTATAAAAAATCAAAAATTTAATTGGAGTACAATCGAAACTAAAGGTAGTGCATACATAGTTTATTAGCATGTGTATAAAAAGTGGTGTATACAACGAAAAACGATTTAAGTAGTACAAATGCAGGAATTTGAGTTTAAATAATTACTAGAAAATATCATTAGGAGTATCAATTTTGAGGCCCTCTAAGTCAAAATTTATAAACAGAGCAAATCAAAATAGTTTTACCAAATTTAAATTTAATCTATAAAAAAAAACGTATAAGCCGACTTAAATACTTTGGAGCAAATATAATCCATCAACAGCATCAATCATGCATCTTTATATAATAATTTTAAAATTCATATATTTGGCCTTTTTGCTATTATATTTTTACAAAGTATAAAAAATGAGGAAATGATTTTGTGGTTATATATTAAGACCCATGATAGTTTTACCTCGGGCAATGCCGGGCTTAAAAGCATTTATAAAAGATAGGTACTTCATTTGTGTGCAAAATCTAACTTTTAAGATCGCTCAAAAAACTAAACCTCCATAATCGGAAAAATTTCAAGTTAACACACAAAAACTGTTTTTTTTCGCTTTATTGAGTCGATTTTTTAAATTATTAATTTTGAGCTTGCTACCCAGTATTACAACAAGATATATTTATTATGTCCCATAAATGTCAAAATTTAATTGTAATTTAATGGTCGGTCACCCATAACAAAAATATTTAAACGATTTTTTTTTTTTGGAAAATCAACAAATTGTCATAAAAATCACGAAAATTTGTTTTTGTGCAAATTACTCGACAATTTATTAGAAATATCGCATCAAATGTCTCTATCTGTCATTTCTTTTTATAAAAATCCAAAAATATACAAAGTTGTATTCACAAACATACATGCATATGTACATATTTTTAAAAAATGTTCATACTATTTCCTACACGTGCTTGCAACATCAGACATGTTGTGTTTATTTTTCCTGCTTTAATTTTCAATCAGCCGCTTTTTTCTTTTCGCTTACAAACACCATCAAAAAAGTATTTGGCAAAAACAAATACAAACAAAAAACGACTCCGTTTTGGCATTGGGGGGGGCAAAAGTCTTAGACTTTCACACACGACGTCATTCTTTTTACTGGTGTTCCACTAAAGTGCGAGCCATTCCATTAAATGAAATTTTGTTTGAGTGTGCGTTTGCGGAAAATTGTTTACATGAATTTTCGTGTGATTGAATTTATATTTCTTGCTGTTTTTTTTCATCAACAATAACGGCGGCACTAAAAGCCTGTTTGTTTGAAAAGAAATTTTTAGTTTTTTAGTTGGTGCATTGACAACATAGCGGACGGTTGGCGGTTGAAAGATTTTTATTAGAAGGAAATAAAAAACTGTGTATGGAAAAAGAAAATAAGAATTAAAAAAAAAATATCGTAAAATTAAGAAAAAGTAAAAGAATAAAAGCCATTCAGAAAATATTTAAAAATATATGTAATTCATACGCCTCGTATCAAAAGTTTTTATTAAAAATCAATCATACGCCCTAGTGTTTTTTTTTATTGTTGTTTCAATTTCGTGTTAAATTTTATTTCATTTCTTTTTTTTTAATTTACCAAATTGATTTTCTTTAAAACTATTCGTTTCGTTTTTTGGTGTTGTAAGATGTTGCTAATTTTTTTTTTCTAACATTTTGAAGTGTGAAATTCAATAATAATAAAAAAAATTCGTGTTTCTGACATGAAAAATTGCAGAAATTAAAAAAATTAAACAAAGCAATTGATTAATAACTGCTAAGTTCAAAGTGATTTCATATTAATTGACGTAAAATTAAGGAAATATTTTGCATAATTAAAAATATTTATCGATTTGCAATTAAAATATAAAATGTACTTAAAATTTTATTATTAGTAAATTAATTATAAAAGTGGTTTAAAATTTTTTTTTAAATTTTATTATTCAATATCAAGTTAAGATCCGTAAAAAAAGATTTACAAAGAATTCTAAAAATTAGTGCAACATAATTAAACACGGGTGTATTTCGTATTTAACAACTTAAGAATTTGAAGAAAGATTGTTGTATCTGGCAACTCTAATGTTCAGTGCTCAGCTTGATTTTCTATTTGATCATAAATTGCCAAACTGTCGAACAGTGCTTGAAATTTATTTTGAAATCTATACACAGTTTAATCCCAAGTTTTAATTTAGTAATGGGACTTATTTCGGAAGTAAAAACTACAAATATATTCTCCAGCCACCAGTACATCTGCGAAAAATCATTATTAATGAATTAAGCACAACAAACAAAATCTTATAATGAAAAAATATATATTCTCAAAAACAACTTTGATAAAATCATTATTTAGTAAGCTGAGGTCTGCGAAAATGCTACTCATAGTTTTAATATTATTGAAGACACGCTTTTTTTTACTTTAACATTTTTAAAATCGACCAACTTAAGCAGTTTTGTAGACACTGCATTTCTTTTTTGATATGCAGGTCAATACTGCGACTTAATTTCAAGTTTTCAACTTTCTTCTATAATTGTACTTTTTAGCACTTGATTGTGCTGAAACTTGTTCCTTGACATATACATGAACATTTAGGTGGTGCCAGTATTGAGCCAGTCACTCCATAGGATTAAAGTTTAGCTTAAAAGGATTTTAGAAAAATTCTTTTTAATTTTTTTGCCACGCCTCTGGATACCGCCCTTTTAATTTTATGTATACTGCGCCGCCATTTAAAGTCCGATCATAACATATTGTATAATGTTATTCATGGCTTTTTTATGGCCTCATTTTGTCCTTGGGGACTTTTTAATCCGACATCAAATTCTGGGCGCCGCTGATGTCCCTAATGTCCAATTTTTTGCACGTGGCAAGAAAGCCCTTCTTTAATTAGGTACTTCTTGCTTTTATTGAACTCACTTGTATGCCACGCCCCGCAATTAGGCCTATTTGTTCTTTACATATATGTTACATTTCACTTTATCTTTCTTATATATGGTGCAGCCGTTTCAAGTCCGGTTTCATCGTTCCGGATATCATTATTAATGTACTCACTATGGCTTGATTTTTGTCTTCGGTGACTTTTTAATCCGACATCGAATTTTGAGCGAAACTTATGCCACTTATGTCCAACTTTATGTTTAGGTTTTAATATGTTCACTTTTATGCCAAACCTCAGAAGTACGCCCCATTTTTCTTTTACACATACATATAACATTAAACCAGGTAGATCAACATACAAAACAAAGAAAATTGCATCATTCAGAATGAAATTTTATATCAATGAAATATCTAGAATTGTAAAAAAGTTGTTGAGATCTACCACACATCGGAACCACATGTCGGAATAAAAAGTTCCTAAGGCCAAAAAGTAGCCATAGACAAGCGATATGCAATATACTATAATCGGACTTCAAAAAACTAAAAGGACGGTATCCAGAGGAGTGGCAAAAAATTAAAATAAATTTTTCTGGAATCTTTTTTAACTAATCTTCAATTCTAGGGGGTGACTGGCTCAACTTATTTTTTTTTTTGTATGTAGACCGAACTACTCTAATGTAGATGATGGTTTTCAAAACAATTGCAAATGGTCTTGCAACATAACAAGTGCAAGATGTAGTTGCGTTTTTATTTCACACCAACAAAAAAATATATAGATTCGTACTTGCTACGTCATTGAGTTCTTGCTAGACTAGAAATGGTCTTACTTTTTCCGAATTTTGTATTGCAATCAGCGTTGCCGTTTTTTTTACTTTTTTCCAATGTGTACTTGTGTACTTTTTTTCTACTTTGGTTACTTTTTTCATCTCCAAAATAAATAATAATTATGCTCATTTTCCAGGTACCAAAAAAATTGACCACTTTTAAGAAATATTCTATAAAAATTGGTTTTAATCCATATTTGTTAAACATAACTATTATATCCAATTCATATCTTTTTACATTGGCTCATAACTATTATGATCGATAAATATTTATTTCTCTTACAGATAACTATTACTAAAGATTTTTATTGTTTTTATTTACGATAATAGTTATTTTGAATATTTTCTTGATATTAATTGTTTTATTTTTGCAGATTATGCATGTGAATATAAACATACATATTAATTATAATACAACAATATTAGGTGTATAACCTGATTTGTATATATTGATCATATAAATAGGCTTTGCATTTGATTTTTAATTTTAAGTGGTTATACCTCTAATAAATTTACAATAACGGAAAAGTATAAAGTATTTTAAGATGTATGTATTACAAGTTTTCAAGTGCATAAAACATTGCCATCATATTTAGTTACGAAGGAAGTTGTAATTTGACATTAATTAATAATGGGTCGTAAAAGATGTTTCTTTATTAGAGAGTTTTACCAGTTCCAAAAAAACTTAAATACATCAATTTGTAAAATTTGTTCTTCAAAATTTATTGGCGAAAATGTTACAAATTTGAAACGGCACATGTTTTCTGCATACTTGGAAATTTATCAAAAAGAATTAGAAAGCGCAGGTAATAATAGTAAAAACTTTTGAGTTCTCGAATGCACCTAATAATAATAAAAATTCTTATAATAAATCTCTAGCATAACGCTTCTGCTCCGGACGAATATGTATGCAATTCAGTACATAATCAATCTACACTATATAATATAATAAATCGATAATATCTTAATAGATGATTCTACTAATAATTCGTCGATTCTACGAGAATCATTATCACTAATAGAAGTTGAATCTTCTAGCAAAGAGCATTTTCCGCATTGCGCTTAATATTGACCGACCAACGATGTAACCTTTCAGATGAAAAATTGCAAAAAATTATGTTCAACAAACTAAATATGTAATGTATTTTGAAATGCTCGCTATTTGTGTTCCTTCTTTATTTTAGATTTTAACAATAATTTTCAAGTAAACAAGCGTTATTTCTTTTTAAATAGAGCAATGAATTAAAGAAACAATTTCTATGTTTTGTTTCAATTTAAACCTCTTAACTACAATAAAACATCCTTTATAAAACAATTTGTGTGACTAAACTTTATTATTTAAAATGATTTATAACGGTTATGTTTTTTTTTATTCATAACTATTAAAACAAATTAGTAATATATCTATCGCATAGTAACAGTTATGCTTGAGAAATACTTTTATTTGATACCCATAATAGTATCATCAATTTTTAAAAATAAAAATTGGAAATAATTATTATTCTTAATACATAAATAAAATAAAAATTTATTCGTAATAATTATTCGCAATTTTTATCGAATAAAAGTTATAACTATTAAGTCCTTGATAAATAGAGTACAACTCTATCAACATTTTTTCGTTTGTATTGCACAGAAATTTTGAGTTTGACAACAGTTCGCACGAAATACTCAACAGAGTACCAGGTTTAAGAAAGAAATTAAATTTTGTTTTTCTGTCACTCGAAACACGACCTACTTAATTATCGATGAGAAAAATATTTTCCTGCACCCCAGACTTAAATATTTATCGTCTTTTTGGCGATTTTCGGCACCAAAATTGGCATAATGACGATTTTAGTATTTATTCCCTAAATTTTACGATTTTTCGAATGCAAAATTTTGTACTAATTTACAAGAGTTTTTAGTACTATTTCATATTTTTGGATTACTTCTTGGATACTTTCGTTTATATATACTAAATATGTACGTAATACTTAACACTATGCGACCGTCAAAATCGGGATAGGATGAAACCAACGGGAAATGTTATATCGGTAAAAAAGAAGATATACGTGTCCCGGCGTTTCGCTGGGTCACGTCTAGGAATCGAGATATATTGATTTGAAGTAAGTAACTATCATATAGGGGAAATTGTCACCTTTGGTGGTCTTTTTTTGACATAACTCGAGAACCACTGGTCCGATTTTGCTGAAACAAATTCAAAAAAATTAGGAATTAGGAATTAGGAACTAGGAATTCATACACGGCGTCCATCGATTTTCATGATCTATGTCTCATTTTGTTTAATGGTTATGTGACTTAATAGGACTTGACACTTCTTTTACCGTTTTGGATTTTTTATGAATTAAAAATAAAAAAATTCAATTTTTTAGGCAAAAAATAGTTTTTTTCTTCATACATTTATTAATAACTGCGAAACTGTTGCTTATGTAGCGAAACACGGTATAAACAGATTAATGGAATTGTAATTCCTAAATTTGTTTCAGCAAAATCGGACTAGTGGTTCTCGAGTTATGTCAAAAAACCACCAAAGGTGACAATTTCCCTTATATGATAGTTACTAACTTCAAATCGATATATCTCGATTCCTAGACTTGACCCAGCGAAACGCCGGGACACGTATAAATTCTTTTTTACCGATATAACTTTCCCCGGTAGTTTGAACCCTTCCCGATCACTGACCCCTACCATTTGTCTCACAGTGTAATTAATTAATTCATGGTTAAATAAAAACTCCAAGTATCGATGAGGACCAAATTTTTGTGCCCCAAAGACTGGAGATTTTGTCGTCTTTTTAACGATTTTCGGGCCCAAAAAAGGAAAATTGATAGTTTAAGGATTTATTCCTAAAATTTCCCGATTTGTCTAAGACACATTTCTACTAATTTACAAAAGTTTTTAATATTATTTCATATTTCTTGATTACCTCTTGGGTATTTTTATTTATATTATTGGTAGTAATTTTCAGGTTATAGAGTTCAGATATAAAATACGCTTTATTTTAGCTCAACGAATGATTGTCTTTGGCATTAATTTTGATCCTTGGCCCCGTTTTAAATTTGACACTTGAAGCTTTGTATTCTGATAACAGATCCATTTCAGCCGTTTTTTTGAAGCTCTGAAACAAGATTTCTGATGTGTAAAATCGGTGTTTGATATGTAGGATTTGATGATGCCTATATTAAATTTTAAGTAAAACACTTGTTCTTTTGTGTTTAATTTAATTTTATTTAATTCATTGTATGCTTAAGTCTAGGTGAAAAAATATTAAAATAATAGTACAAAATATGAAAAACCGCACAACGTCTTGTCTCGTCGAACTCTTTATACCGACTCTCTCAACTGCCACTTCAACTGCTCAAACGTACACGCAGCACACAATCATCTGTCATTTATCTTGTCAATCTATCCCAATTCCCATTCGTCCGTTAACCCTTCAATGTCCACACTGTCCGTAATAATCCAATCCCACAGATATCTCTTGACTTCAGTTCAGTTAACGATTTTGGCGACTTTTTCCTTAAAATTTTACGATTTTCAACATATTTTATCTGGCAACTATGATCCCAGGCTTTAAATTAGGGAAGTAAAGAATACCGACGCCGATATAACGGCGATACTTCAGATTTTCCGATATATCGGTATCGGCGATATTTTGATGTCGATTCGACGATACTTTTTATATTTTTAAGTAATTTTTTCATATAATTAATGAATCAACGGAGATGGAGAATAGTCTGAAAATTTTGTGGCTGACTTAGCATTAGCAATAAATAAAAGATTTGAGGCTTAAGAAAATAATGAAACCTATTGTTTTTTCACAATTCTTGAACCTCGATACAGTTCTCGAATATTTCAAAGACAATTGACTTCAATCAAAAAACTTTTAATTGAACTCCTTGACATGTCTCTGCATTCCGAAATTATTGAAAACATGGTCACCCCTACAGGTGGTTCAAGTTCTGGTAAGTCTAAAAGAATTGGTCTTTGGAGCGTTTGTGAAAAATTATAAGAGAATCCAAGGAGGATGACCCTCTTTCCATCCTTTGCTTTGATTCTGCTAATGAAGAAATTAAAAGAGGTCTTAGATCTTCTTATATTTCTAGAGAAAGAGATCCGCTTTTTTACGGCCGCAATGACATCTTATACCTAAACTTGAAGAAAATCGCACAGAAATTCAAAAGTTTTCAAATTAGTTCTGTTGTATCTGAGAGACAATTTTCCACTGCAGGTCTGGATCAGGTGGACTTGCGAAAGTTGAGAATATGTTCTTTGTTGTTTAAACAAAAATCTTAATAATGTCAATTTTAAATATTAATAATTAATTTCTTATGCTGTTATTTTTTTAAAAAAATTTTTTATTTTTTATTAATAGAATGAAAACTATTAATTTTTTATTAATAGTTCTCATGTTGAGTAACATTTTAATTATTATAAATGAACCATATTAATTCGAATGAGTAATTCAAGTCAAATTACAATTTAAAAAGCTTTTATACTTTAATAGTGTCATTCCTTCAATATTTCAATATTCTGTAACAGAAATATATAAACAAAAATTCTGATAGTGCATAGAAAATATTCCTGGAAAATGAAAGAATAAGACTATTAAATTATGAAAGTTTTATAAATTGTTATTTAACTTGGAATACACATTCGAATTAATATGACAATTTATAATATTTTTTCGTTAATTTTATCATGAATTCATATTTAATTCTTTGTTATTTAAATCTTATTAAATATGATATATTAATAATCTCTTCAACTGTCATTTTGTATTATAAAAACCAGGGCTGTGGAGTCGGAGTCGAAGTTGAAGAGTCGGAGTTGAGGTTTTTGTACCGGAGTCGGAGTCGGAGTCGCAGTACCCAAAAAAACGCGCGACTCCGACTCCATAAGTTTTCGGCATAAAAAATTTAAAAAAATTTCTAATATTTTCCAATATAAAAATTCTTCGAAATTGGCGATGCAATATTTTGCAGATCAATATGAATAAGTAGATTTTAATTTATTTTATGAGAAATAGTTGATTCAAGTACTTTACTATTTAAGTATATTTAGGTATATTTTTTATACGTGCGGGAAAAAGTCTAAATTACATTAGCAAAACTTATACTCAGTTATTGATCTAGTTGAAAAAAGATGTGTGATTTTTTAAATAATTTACTCATGCTAAAAAATGTTAATGACAGGAATTGCCAATAATTTTAATAATTTTAATATCAGAATCAACGCTGAAATATTTTCAACATTGTACAGAATAAGTGTTGCTATAGCGCATAAATACTAGTATGTATTAGAAAAATTGTGACGTAAAATTATTTCTCTTTTGTGTAGAAACAACTTTATCGGCCTGCCTTTAATTCCTACCATAACACTCATGTTTTTCTTATGCACATTACGCGGGGATTCCCATAATTCGTTTAATAAAGATGTTTCTACACAAAAGAGAAATAATTTTACGTTTCATTCATTTCGCATCACGGTTAGAGTAGGAGTCGGAGTCGTGAGTCGGAGTCGGGGTCGCACTTAAAAAATTTCAGCGTTTGGAGTCGGAGTCGGAGTTGGTACTTTTTTCGGACGACTCCACAGCCCTGATAAAAACATTACTCTTCTTAAAAATTCAATATGTGTATCGATATCGATATCGGCCATATTTCGTTTTTAGAATCGGCATCGTATCGGCAAAAAATTGTATCGTTACATCCCTACCTTCAATTCATACATATTTTAAAAATTATATTTAATATTTTTGCTCAAGAATAATCTAGCCTAAAATTAAAACAAAATTTTCTAAACAATTGTAATAAATTTCCAAGTGATCGATTTGTTTTAAAGAATTTCACATAAAGTTATAGTTCTTAATAATTCTGCATTTAATATTTTTAGTACAACAAGATTTGCGAGAATAAATTCTTTTTAGCATTAAATTATATTAAGAAAAATAGGAAAACTGTGTTAAAATAAGTCTTCCAAAGGCAAAAACCTCATATCAATCGGAAAAACATTTTCTTTTAACAAAAACTTCAACAAAACAATCAATTTATTTATGCCATGTGTTCATGTTAAAAATTAATTAGAAAAAAGAGCAAAAAAAAACTCGAGAAAATTGCAAGTGTTTTCCATATTGAAACTTATTTTCCATTAAATTAAATGCAATAAATTGTAAACTACAAAGTGTTTTTAATAAAAAGAAAAAAGAAAATTAATTAATTAAAATCTAAAATTAAAAATAAATTTGCATCAAAGTGAAGAAAAACATTTAAAAAATTTCATTTGTTTGCAAAAAATGGTTGAGTTTGATGCACAAGACGATGTGAATACAGAACTTTTACAGAAACTAAAACACTTGGATGTGCGTGTGGAAAATGGCGAAAGTTCATCGGGCCTGGGCCGCTTTAAAACATCGTGTTGGAAGTCTTTGAAATGGAAAGCAACGTTGAATCATATCGGTTTATTAGTCTCATTGTCAATATATTGTGGTGTAGGAGGTTTGGTAAGTGATTTTTTTTTTTACTTCTGTAAGAGATTTTTAAATTTTTGTTTCAATTTATAAATTTTTTTTTTCTTGTCTAAACTATAAATTGTTTGAAAATAAATTTATGACTCTTTTTGTTGAGAGGCTGTAAATCTTTTTCTGTTATCTGTTTTTTTCTTCTTGGCTATAATTAAATTAAAAATTTAAAAATAAAAAATAGAAAAAAATTTTTTATGACCCATATAAATATCGTTTTTCTCGGTTTTGTATCACAACAATTAAAAATGTGTTGTGCTGAAATTTCTAATTTTATGACCATTTTCTAAGCAAATAATAGAAATGCGTGTGCATATGATTCAACACAAAACTGTTATAAATATATTGGAGAACAAAAATTTATGAACTTTTAATAATTTTGTAACAATAAAATTTCATTATCATCATTAGGCGAAGATGCAACAAAATTTAAATGCTTAAAAATATACAGTTAATAATAAAAGTATGCGCACCGAAGACATATAAACAAAAAGTGTTTTTAACAAAAAAATTTTAAAGTCATTAAAGATTTCTTATTAAAAAAAATATTATTTCCATTTTGTTGATTCTTCAATATTTAACAGCAATACATTTGTCTTTAAATGTTTCAACATTTCATTCAGCATTTTTTTATAGGGATTATAGCTGAATAAGATTTATAGCTATAACAACTCATGAGAAAAATTCTAGTTGTCATGTGCTGTAAGTTTTGGTGTAAAATTTTTTATTAGTGGATTTTCTTAAATACTTAATAATGTTTAAACCAGTCGATAAATTGAGCCCACGCAATATTAATTTTTAAAAGCCCTTTTTAGTCAAATTATTTTAAAAACAAGTCAGAAAAAGGCCAGTTTAAATTAACCCATTACGTCTCAGTGTTCGATTGTTTGTACAGTAATTTTCATGCATTTTTATAATTTTTTTTTCTCATTTTGGTTAAGGCTCAGAACTATGTTTTTGATGAAGATTGTTATTTCGAGTGTAACTATAAAAGTTCTTGCTAATTTTGCTCCAATTTTTATAAGAAGGAGGAGAAGAAGAAAAAAAATTAAACATACAATGTTTTTTTAAAAAATTTGAGGTTAAAAATTAAGCAAAATAATTGAGTGGCTGAGAATCAAATGAGTAAAAGTGCCAAAAAGAAAATGCTAATTCATTGAGCTCTCAAGTTCTTTTTGTTATTTGTAATTGCAGTACAAAACCTTAAGGTCTATACACGCAGAGAAAAAACATTTTTCAAGGCGCTTACCATCGCCTATAAAACTATTTTTAACGAAAAAGCTTAAAGAAATTATCGGTTATTTGACAATATTATTGTCAGGGGCAATCATACTATGGTTAAATTAGTCCTCCATCAAGAAGTCACAACCATTTTATGTTTTCCTCTAAACATGTAATTGTTATATATGACAATTATTTGCTTTGCCACTAATTATTGTTTGTTTTTAATTTAACAATAGTATTTTCCTCTTTTCCAAGAGCAACATGCTCTGGTTGAAAAATAGCCCTGCTATTATAAGTGCTAAACATAACATGTTCGGAGGCAACCATGCTATGGTTGTGGCATCTTAATGGAGGATAATATAATAATATTGGCTTAGCTAACCATTATGTGTTTGAAAATTTTCGTTTAAAATAGTCTTTTTTGGAGGTGACTATATTGAAAAATTGTTTTTCTCTGGGTGTATAATCTTAATGTCTATGGCCGGTAATTTGAGATCATTATAGAGGTTTTGGCTGTACTTTTGAGCTTTGAAATTAATTTTTAGTTTATAAATGAACCAAACTGCAAAAAAAGTGAACAATGTGGATTGGTCTTAGGAAAACCTGAAGGTCGAGCTATAATATGCATGACATAGCTTAAGCTGCTGTCAAAAAATAGCGGAAAGCCTCGCAGATTCACCTTAAATAAAATAAAAAAACATTTGAATCCGTACGGAATGTGCGATCAATTTCGCATTTTTCTTAAGCAAATGGCAGTTTCTTAATACCTAAAAAAAAGTTTGCTCAAGTTCAATATGGTTTGATGCATATGATTTCGCACATTTGCTTAAGCCAGCTTATGTACATTATGGTTGGACCCTTAGAAACGAAATCAAAATATGACAAGCCATAATGAGATCTGCTGTCTTTGACAAATTGTCTAGTGGAACTGGCATTCACCTTGTGCGGGATGAGGATTACCTTGCAGGGAATTCTGTCTAAGCGTCCCAGTTAAAACTGATTGGCACTTTACGTAGGAAAGCAATTTATATAAAGTCTGAAATTAACCATAAACACCATAAAAAAGAAATTGAATCGAAATTACTTAATTTATAAAAAAAAACTTTATTATTAATTGGTTAACCGATCAAAAAAAAATTATCCCATTAAACCAAAACATCGGTTAATTAATCGAGCGATTAACCAATTAAAGCAAAAATCCGATTAAATTAATACCATAAACAAACGTTATTAAGAAACAGTTTCATAGAAAATTTGTTTTGCAAACCATTATTAAATTTAAAATTTTTTATATGAGCACAGGCGTTAAACATAGAACTGTTATAATGCGTTTATAAACAAAATTGTTGCTAACATTGTGAATATCCAACGAAAATATTGCTTGCATTGTAAATTCGGCTTGAATGTTGTAATTGTTGTTTATAAATAATGTCCAAAATAGTAGAAATAAAAACGAAGAAAAAAAACAAAATTTAGATGCCTACACCCAAAATATGTAACTATGCCCCAAACTAGAAGCTACATAAAAAGAACATCAGTGTAAACTTTGAGGGACTATCTGCTTTTAAAGGGACAAATTACCAGTGTTCGAAAATAAACCGAACATTATTTAGCGTACGGTATACGCACCCAGGCACGATATATATTTTTTAGTGTTTGTTTGTTTATTAGTGCCGTTACTAACTTTTTTCCAGAAAATAACAAACAGTATGTAGTGTTCTGTTTTTCGTTGTAAAACAGTTGTAGTGATTCGGTAGACATACTGAACTCAACTGAAACGAACGAACATTAATAAGCTGAACCGAACACAACGCAATTTGTGATTTTTTATGAAAAACCGAACGCAATAATATGTTCTCATCTTTATGTTGAGTTGGACTAGCACAGTATTTTTATTGTGTACGAAGATCACAAACAGAGGACCGTGTTTTAAAGGTATTTACTACACAAACACTTTTAGCGTTTGCGTTTTCCATATTTCTACCGTACAGAACACTAAAGAACAATATTTAATGTTTATTTTCTACACATAGTTTTTTCGCGATATAATGTTATGTCCAAAATTAAAGCACTTCCGCAACATATATTGGAATAACTTCGAAACAGTTCACCATATTCCGTAAAAAAAACATTTTAAATTCGTCAACAATAGTATCTTTAAATCGTGCTTACATTGTTTTTGAATTTGCCCAGTAGTTTCAGAGATATCATTGAAGTTAAAAAAAAAAATTAAAATGTTTATTCTTTGAAAATTCATGAAAAATAAAAATGCGACAAAAATCACAAATTTGATCTAAAAACAATTAGATTAGTTAAATATATTTCGAATGAAATGAGCTTTATTTCATTGTAATCGGTGCACAACTTTTTATTTTATTCTCAGTTTACTGAGAAAACTGAATTAATAAAAATCGAAATTTCATCAAATTATCTCCTAAATTGCGACCTGTACTTTGCGCACAAGGCTAACATGGACAGCCAGCCAGTCAGCTGGACGAACATCGTTAATTCGACTCAGAAATTAATTCCAAGCCGATCGGTATACATAATGGTGCATCTAGGACCAATCTTTAATGGTGTTACAAACATCAGCACATATGCATAATACCCTCTCCACTATTGTTGTGTGGGTATAAAAATATGAAAGGAGACTAAAAATAATTAACTATTATTACTTAATTAATATCCGATCATACCCATTGTGCGTTCAACAATCAGTGCTTTCTTCAATGACTTTCTGGCAACAGCATGACTACAACCAATTTCTCTGCCTTTTTCTTTCTTGAAATCAAAAGCAACAATAATTGAATGCCCTCATTTTGACACATTGAGTTGTCAAAATTTACAACACTTTTATATCAATTTAGCTTTAACAGTTAAGGAAGAAAACGGCAATTTGTTAAACACACATACGTGCATTAAATTCCTAATAGAATTGTAAAAATTAAATAGTTAAATTGTAATATTTGGCTGTGCCGAATCTTTGATACCCTCCAGCCAACAGTTATAATGTTTCAGGAGTTGGCTATTTATGGGATCTATTAATTATTAACAAATCTTTACAAAAACTGACGTCGTAATTTGTAGTTTAGACCAAATTTGCCAGGGAAAAAAAAGTTACTTTTTTTCGTCAAAAGTTACATTTTGAAATATTCCTTGAATAAATAGTAAATTTGTGTGATGAACATAAAATAAATAATTTTATTCCATATTACGCACAGAGGGAAAAAAGGCCAATCTAGCGGCGGAAAAATTGTTTCTACAAAGTCGCTGAATAAAATATGTATCTAAGCCAAAAAGGAAAAGGAAAATTTCATTCCAAAATTCCAAAAAAATTTCTAGACAGTTAATATTAAATAATTTTATTCAACATTTTTTATTTTTCGAATTTATTCTATGAGCTAAATTTCAGTTATGTTAGAGCAGAAAAAAATACAAAAATTTTGTTATGTGGTGTTGCAAGTGAAGAAGATCGAAAATAGTTTTTCATTATTTTTGAGATTTATCCACATGGGATGCTAAAAAATCGTAAATAAAATTGTTGATCTATAGTTTTTTGATATATTACTTATTTATTGATTAAGAATTACAAATGCAATTGCAAATTATATTCCAACTTCATAAATTAACCGAACAATAGTTACGCAGACCTTCAGCCTGTATAGTGAAGTAGACCAGAGACTCTGGCGGGAATCGAATCCGCAACACTCGCACTGATATACTATGTCACTACCAACTACCCTATCGGGGCACCTGTTTTTGACATAAAATAAATGGAATACTTGTTCAAATTTAAATGTTGTGAAAAGCGGTTAAGAGAATTTTTACACATATGCAGCTGTTTTGGTAGCAACATTTTGCATATGGATTACAACCCAGTTAGCATTTGGGTAATCATTTTTTTTTTAAGTCACCTAAATGATTTCTTTCAGATTACTTTTGATAATTAAAAACAGATTAATGACTTGAGCGATTGAAACAGAAATCATATATGATTCATTCAGATGATTAAATAATGATTTCTAAATGATTTGAATTGAAAACGGATTTATCACTAGAGCGATTGAAAAAGGATTCATATATGATTCATTCATATTAGCAAATTGTATCACAAATGATCCTCTGAGGTGATTCATTAGTAGAGCACCATTTTTTACAACGAGAATATCATTTATGATCTAAAATTGAGCTCATATGCGGCTATGACCAAATTCTTGCAGTTGATTCATAAAATATTTGTTATGTAAATGTTAGCTGGGACATAGCTACTTCTGTTAACTTCTGAACGAGTAAAGATATCATTAAACAGTTTTGTGGGTAGATGAATCAATAACAAAAGTTCGAAAGGGTACAATAAAAAAATACAAAATTTTGGAAATAACCGATGTATATAACGACAAAATGTAACCCAATGGCATCACTGGTTCAGACCTGTGCTAAATTATTGACTGTCCATCAAAAATTTGTATGCTTTTATTTCTAGCCATATAAAACTTAATTAAAACTAATTTGATTAAAATATCATGATTCGCAACAGTTTTAGCCATACTAAAATGATTTTCAGGAGGGGAATTTATATTGAACCCATTATGGATCAATCACCACAAAATTCTGTAGAATCGTTTCTGGTATTAAAAAACCTAAATTGTACTGAATCTGAATGTAGTAGTGAATTTGTTTGAGCGTTTTATATAGTTTAAAGTGCTTTTTAGAGTCGTGCTTTATACGGGACCTATGATAAATTAAGGACCGAATCACACAAAATTGCATGGTGATATTTCTGGCCATATAAAGTTAAATTGGACCTAATTTTACCACAATATCTATATTTGCTACGATTTTATGTGTATTTAAATGTTTTCCAAGAGTGTGCCTTAAATGTGGTCTATGGTAAATTATGGACCTCTCTTCGCGAAATTTGGAAGTGTAGCAGTAAAACTCTAACAGACCAAATTTGACACATTAGCAAAATTCTTTGTTTCGGTGCGTACTGAAGTATTTTCGAAAGCGGAAAGTGTGATTTCTAGTGTTATAAACTATGGCATGTCAAATTTTATTACAATTACTTTATTCGTTACACTTTAAGGCTGTCTAAAGTATTTTCTGAGAGTGCTCTCTATATGGGGCCTATGGTAAATAATATACCGATCTTCGCAAAATTTGGCAGTGTGATGTCAGTCTTATAAAACTATAACAGACCAAATTTTATTACAATAGCGTTATTCGTTACGGTTTTAGGCGTACTAAACTGTATTCCGAGCTAACTTTTTTTATGGGACCTTTGGTAAATTACGAGCCGATCTTTATGAAATTGAGCAGCGTGATTCGTATGGAACAAATTTGTGCACAATCTTATATCATTCCACGCATTCCGCCACCATTTATGTCAGTTTTTGTAGCAGACATATAAATTTTTTAAGCCGGTGGTTCCACATTTGGATTCATAACTATTATCCTACCGAACCGATTTTGCTGGATTTCAATCCAAAACTGTTTGGAAGAACTTGAATCATTTTGACACCAATATTAATCTTTTCTTTTAAGTTGTTTGAAAATAAGCGCATTATCTAAATCGACTTAGAATTACTCGAGGACCCAGAATATATATATATATATATATATATATATATATATATATATATTATATACTTTATGGGGTCCCAGATGCAAAATAAAAAAGTCACACGGAATGACAAACTTAGTATACCATCATTCACTACTAGTAGTGGTGGTTATAAAAATATAATAGGAAGCAAAAATAACTATTATTACAAAATTAATATGCGATCACACCCATTGTGCATTTTACACTCAATGCTTTATTTAATGACTTGTTTTCTGGCAACAGCATGAATCCAACCTTTTTACTTTTTTCAAATTAAAAGCAGCAATAATTGAATGCCCTCATTTGACACATTTAGTTGTCGAAATTTACAACAGTTTTATATAAATATCATGGTACCATTAATAAGGTAACCCTAGTTCTGGAACAAGTACAACAAGGCAAAAACAACATGTATTTTGTTGTCAAAAAATATGTGTATTTCTAGCACAATAAATATTTTTATTTGTAAACGAACAAAATTGTAAACCAATTAAGACATAATGTAAGATTCGTAAGCAATTTTCAGTTGGGCTACTAGAGCCACCTTATTAACTGTCCCATGTATAAATATAAATTCAACAGTTAAGGAAGAAAACGGAAATTTGTTAAATTTATATACAAACAAACATAACTGCATTTAATGCCTTATAGAATTATGTTATGTATAAAAAAACAAGGAACAATTATTTGAAACCACACGCCAACTTGTATTAAATTTAATATTAAAGAAAATTGGTAAAAATGACCCTGGCTTATATTAAAAAAAATACTTTTTATAATATTTTTGTAAAGTAAAAAACTACAAACAAATTATAATTCAATTGCACTAAAGAAAAGATTTACAATTAAAATAAAAGAACACAAAAAAGAAGAACGCAATTTATTAAAGTAAATTTTTTTACCTGAACTTCGTGACCATTTTGAACATGATTTTAATTTTTACAGCAATCATCAAAAAATTCGCCGAACAACGCAAATTCTTTACTATCTGAAAAAATAAATACATAAAAAAAATTAATAATTTTAAAATAAATTTTCACGAAATATACATAAATATATGAATCACTAATGAAATATAAAAAAAAAACTTAAATAACAATTGTGATTCAGATTCATGACATGTTTTAGTTTTTTTGTTGTATTGTAATAATTAAATTTCACACACGTTAAAATAAATGCAAAAACATGTCGGCTTAACCACTCAGATTCAGGCAGTGTTTTATGTTTTTTATTTTCAAGCATTTTAAGGACAATTTAATAGTCGTTTAATTTGTGAACATGTCAATTGAAATGCATGTTAAAATCTAGCAGTCATAAATATTTTGTGCGTTTTTTTATCATGTCGTCACAGTGTCATAAATAAGGTCAGACAGTAAAATAACTTTTAAAAATTAACATATAATTTGATTTTTTGAATTTAGTTTTGCTATTTTAAGCTGATGTTTATTTGATAAACGTGATTGTGTAACAACATTATGTATTCAACTATTATTCCAGATCAATTCAGTTAATATGTATAATGAAAAAAAGACCTTTTTTGTTTTGTCACAGGAGTTTAAGGTATTTTACCTTTATGAAAAAAAAAATTAATGAAACCCATATTTTCAGACCTCTGCCTATTTGTACGTCCATTCGTGCGTCCAGTACATTAAGCTTATCGTCAATCAATGTCGCAATTTAAAGCAACATGCAAAAAGATCTCCCAAAAAAGGTTTTTTCCCCAAAATATGTTCGCTTAAATCTTTTTATACACACACCACAATTGCTGTGATGGTATTATGCATTTGTGCTTATGTTTGTAACACCTTAACCCGTGTTATCCTAGTGTCCCATTTTTGGAGCAGTAACTTGTAGGTCGCCTACCAAACTAAAGGACCATTATTTTTTCCAGTACTAAATTTTTGTTTTGATACGTATTGTTGATTTAAGTTTGCCTCGACGTAAAATGTAAGTTATTAATGTAATGTAAACGAATATTTTTCTTAAAACTCACGACCTTATAGTTGATATATAAAATAATTATAAAACAAAACCACATTTTAAGTTTTTTGTATTTCGTTTTTTTCACATAAATGCACCGTTCCATTATTCGAACAGAAGGACAATATACTTATGTAACGTAATGATAAGTAGTGTGTTTGTACTTGTTTTGCTCAACTATTTTATTATTACTAATAATATTAATTAGTATTATTATTTAGGAGTGTATAAACCAGTGTAAGAAAATAAACTTTGGTGGCTATTCTTGAAAACGCGTCGAAGAAGAGAAAATTTACATGAAAACAAAAACAAATTTACAAAAAATTTACAAAAATTGTCATTGTTTTTTTTTTCATAAATTTACAGTTTTAAAAGAGACAGAAACGCGTTAAATCTCTCACGTTGATTTAATTTTAGAAGTGTATAGATAACAAAAACAATTTTCGTAAATTTGTCCTTAGTGTTCGGTTTGGAAGATTTGTGTAAAACACAAACGCTTATAGTGTTTGTGTAGTAAATCATTAAAAAAATAACGTTTCCCTGTTTGTGATCTTCGAACACAAAAATAATACTGTTCCTATCCAACTCAACAAAAAGATGAGAACATTGAATTCCATTCTGTTATTTTTAAGAACCACAAACTTTGTTGTGTTCGGTTCAGCTCATTAATGTTCGTTCGTTTCAGTTGTGATTAGCGCACTTTTGGCTGAAAGAGAACCAACATTTTTTTACAAAAACAAAATACATATAGGAAAAAAACAAAAAGCCAGTATAAAAAATTACCCGAACAAAACATATACACAATACACACACAAGCTATTCGTGCTGAGGTCGTTGCTAAGATTTTTTGTTTGTTGATTTTTTTTATCAACGTAAAAAAAAGAAACACTATAGAAAATTAAAATCTAACGTTTTATAACGAAGAACAGTAAACTCTATAATGTTCGGCTCTTTCTTGAAAATAGTTACGAACGGTATTAAGAGTTTTGTTCGTCTACACAAACACTTAAAAAATAGATATCGTTTCTGGCTGTGTGAGCAGAACGCTAAATAATGTCCTGTTTATTTTCGAACACTGGTATATACATACCATCTTACAATTTATAAAAATCTTATGACTAGATAATCGCTTGGGATATATGGGTTAAATATTGGTTCTCGACCTACCTTTTAGCATACCGATCGACTTAGAATCACTTTTCAATCGACCTAACAATGTACGTCCCTCCGACTGCCTGGCTGTCCATATAAGCCTTGTGCGCAAAGTACAGGTCGAAAATAATTTGATGAAGTTTGGGACATAGGTTATAATTGTCACAAGAACCATGCCTACTTTAAGTAGTGAGAATCGGTTTATAATTCCACATAGCCTCCATACAAGCTTCATTCTCGAATTGAGTCTTAGTGCCCAAAAACGAACTAATTATGTTGCTATTTAATTGTAGTTTGGTTCAAACTTATTCTATTGAAATCTAAATCACCTTACCAAATTTAATCGGAGTCTTTTCACTCCCGAAAATAGTTTTATATGCCATAACTTCCTAAACAATGTTAGAATTGATATAAATATGCGACGATAACTTTTAAAATAAGCTACAATATCATAGCAAAATGTTTTACTGATTGGTCCAGAATTGACCAAAATCGCTTTAAGACGAACAAATCTCATATTGAACTTAATTTTTAAGTAATTTTTGGCCCAAAGAACTATTACAAGAAGCTTAACCTCAAAACATAATTCTGTTTTGCAGGTTCCATGATTGACTATGGGTCCCAGAAATGGTACACTGTCGAAAACTTGTCTTTATATACTCTAGTGTAAGTTATCAAATGGTCGGGATTGGCTTTTTTACTTGATCGTTTCACATTTAGTCCCGAAAAGGTTGCAATTTAATTTCAGCCAGATGGCTGAGAAATGAGCAAAAAACACGATCTCTACTTTTTATATATAAAGCTTTGTTTTTGAAATCTCCTGATAAACTATCAGCTTATCAAGAAACGAGTTATAGACTAATCACTACTCATATAGAATAAATATAACGGTATAGATTACACTGTACTAGTTGATCGAGATATACCGTTATTTCGAAAATGGAAGAGGTTGCACATCATATATTTGCGTAACTCAAAAACAATTAAGTTTATTGAACTGAAATTCCACAATATAATTTCCTTTAAGTAAAGCTTAAAGTTTAAGTCGCAGTCGTTTAAGAAACATGATTTTCTTTTTTTGCAAAAAAGAAATTATTCTTTAGCAATTTTTCGAAATTTATGGTCTTTAAAAAATCATTAAAATGGGAAAACACATTTTTGCCTCTAATTTTTTCTAGACAAATCAAAAACGAAGTTGCAAACAAAACAATCCATAAATGATTAAAATCTGTTTTTTTTTTTGATTCTATTCACAAGAGAAATTTAATTAAATTTAAGAATTTTATAAACGCAATATTTGTACGGGCGCCCCTCAAGAAGTGGAGATAAAGTGCAAGTATATTTTGGGAAAATGTTTGAAACAAAAAACTTATAAAGGTCGACATACATTTTTGAAAATCTACATTGATATAAAAAATGCATTATAATAATAAGAAATGTATTATCAAAATACAAAACCCTCTATAAATTATTAAGACTCAATGGAAATAAAAATGTTTTATAGACTATTTTTAAGCAACAATTATGTAGTTACGTGCTTTTGGTTTCAATTGTACTTGTAGTTACGTGCTTTCGATTTTCGCTTATAAAATGTCTAATTTTCAATATCTGAAAGAAAAATATGGAGAGGACACGGATGATGTAAATATTCATCATAATCAGTCAAAACCCCGATATCGCATTTTTTGTCAGTTACGTGGTTTTGCATTTCAGCTAACGATATGTACTTACTTATATATATATATATATATATATATATATATATATATATATATATAAGTAATTATATATACCTAAATTTATGGGTATATATATATGTATATATAATTTCAATACTATACTAATCCTTTTTTTCCTTTACTAATCCCGCGAAGCTATACGCTTGTCTACAGGTGAGAAACCAGAGTCTCTGGCGGGAACTGAACCCGCAACCCCGGCGCTGATAGACTAGCTCACTACCAACTAGCCTACCGGGGCACCCACTGGAGTATATGTGACAGAAATGTATAACAACCATGTACAATCATATCTGGGGTCTTCGAAAACCCCATTTCAACACACATACGAACAGACGGACATCGTTAAATCAACTTCGCTAATGATAAGGACCCAAATTACTTACACTTTATTGGGTCTAATATCAATATTGCAGGAATTACCAAAACTGAATGACAAACTTATATATACCATTTTCCATTTGTAGTGAAGGGCGTAATACTATAAGACAAAGATCTTTAAAGGTTTTATCGTTTTAAATAACTTTTAATCTTTATTTTGATTACTTAAAGCTAAAACAAACCATAATATGAAATTAGAAAATTATGTTAATTTGCTTTTTAAAAAGATACTGAATCGTAAATTTGAATTGGCTCCAACAATACTAACAAGTGTCTACACAATCTTCAATAATAATAAAAGAAAATCCCAAAATTATTCATTATATTCAGCAAAAATCAATACATGGCAAAAAGAAAAATAATGACAAACTATTATTACTACGAACTATTTGTAGTAAAAAATAATTGAAAAAATAATTTCTTTAAACAAATTTAGGTGAACATAATCATAAAATATAAGTATGTACTAGAACAGGGTTTCCCACAATTTTTGGTTTTATGGACCTCTGGAGAAATAAGGTTTCTTTTTTGCGGACCCCGAAATGTTTTCTGGTTGTAATAGATAAAAAGAAATAGTCGTCCAAATATACAATATTTTCCTGTTTTAATATGACTTTTAAAAGGCTTAGCGATAAAAAAGTTTTAAATTGTTTGAATTGTTAAAATTAATATATAAAAGTTTTAAAATCTAAACAAGAAAAAATGCTTAATTCGGCTGTGGCAATTTTTCGCTACCCTCCACCCAGAGTTAAAATATTTCAGGACTGGGCTTTACATCTTAAATTAATAGTTAGAGAGTAATTAGTATTGTGGTTATTTTATTGAGCTGTTAATGGTTTTTCAATCCAAATTTCGATATTTTAATCAGGCTTAAGTTCATTAAATTTAATTTTCATTAAATTATTTCTATGGAGAAAGGAATTTTGCAACATTAAATTAATTAAAATTTATTGATAATTTTCATTCTTGACTGAGCTGGGAATCGAACCCAGGTTTCCACGGACAGGTTGCCCTGGCTAGTTTCGGTTGTAACCACGCAATCTCTTCAGAGGGGTTTGCCGTTCTACACTCATCGCCATTGAAGGCGGATGACGTCAAAAGTCAAACATCAATCTTTAAACCAAATGGTATTTTACGTTGGTAGATCGAAATTAGCTTTGAATGAATGATTATCTATTTTAATTGATTTACATGTTCTTCCCTTACTTCTGTTTTTTGTACTTCTTGTCAAGAACTCTTCTTGAAATGCAAAGTACATTTTTTGTTTTTCATGTTTTTGTCTTTCTTTTTGTTGTTGACCTTTTTCAGCACAACTTGAAGGGAGTTTACAAAAGCTTTTTACAATATGTCTTAATATAGAGACGTTTCAATATTGTTTCCTTAACATGGGTGTTTTTTTTAACCTGAAAAGCATGTAATTTTCATTTTAGCAAAATTATTTTTGCTGTATTTAGACGTTATACAAAACTAAAGTTATTTTGATAAATTTCTCAAATAATAATTTTTCTGATTTGAAAGATTTTCTTATTTCATATTCAATATACTGTGTTTTAAGCAGCATTCGTAAATAAACTGAACATTATTTAGCGTACGGTACACACACACACCCAGAAACGATATATATTTTTTAGAGTTTTTGTATAAGTACACAACCCTTAATACGGTTTAATATTTCCTTGCAGGAAAATTCAGTAGTCTTTATTACTTTACGCCAAAAAGGGGCTGAACTCAACAGAAACGAATAATGTGCTGAGCCGAACACAACGAAGCTTTCGTTTTTTTTTGCGAAAAACCGAACGCAAGAAAATGTTCTCATTATTATGTTGAGTTGGATTAGTACAGTATTTTTATTGTATTCGCAAATCACAAACAGAGAAACCTTTTTTTAAGGTATTTACTATACAAACACCATTAGTACTTGTGTTTCCATATTTCTGCCGTACCGAACACTAAAGAACAATATATAATAAAGGTATTCACGTTAAATTTTGTTAACCTTGAAACTGTGCAAAATAACAAAATTGCACTTATTTGACCTGAGCAACATATTTTCTTTGCACCTCCAACTTTAGATTTTCCGGAACATATTTTTAAATAAGCTTTATTTCCTTCCATTTTACATCACAAGAGGTATGCACTTGCGATTCTTTGAAAAAAAAAAAATTATGAAAAATAAATATTAGCCGCAGGTTTCTTGAAAAATACACAAAATGATTAATTTTATTAATTTATAAGTTCAATTTGTAACTTATCTACCTTAAAATTTAAATTTTCAGACAATAAATCGAGTGTTTTTATTATTTCTGCCTTCTTCCATTTTCTATACGCTTTTCTTTTTTAATTGTTATTTTTTGCAGACTTAAACTTAAAACACTTAAGTTTTTGTTCAATTTGGCAATGCCATAAAAAATTAAACCACTTTTACTTTGACAATCTTGCACTTACTTACTTAGACCATGACAATTTTGCATCACTAATGCGAAATAATTGTCTATGTGGTAGTTGTGGTTTGCGGTTTTGCTTCTTCGCAAGAGTGTAACTTTTGACGTGAATACCTTTAATGTTTATTTTCGAACACTGTAGCTCGTTTCTGTATTTCTCGCATCGCAAATTTTCTCATATTAAGTGTGAAACAAAAAATTTCATCGTTTCTCGATTTGTGAGAAAAAAGTGTTTCTGTATTTAAATGCGAGAACAGACAACACAGATTCTGTTTTAACTGGAATACTTCCAGTAATTAAGTGTCAAATGCAAGCGAAACGTCAACGAAAGCAATATATATAATAAAAATAAGGCTGCCAGATTTAAAAATTTATCGACATTTTGACGATTTTTTTGTTCCAAAATTGGCAAAGTAAAAATTTGCTGATTTTTTTCTAGTGACGATACAGTCTTTGAAATAAAACAATTTTAAATAGTTTTTTATGTTTGTGTATTAGGCACCACAGAAAACCGATATCTTTAAAAACAAGGCAGATTAAAAAATGTATCGGCAAAAGCAAAATTTCGAACGGAAACTGTTTAATTTTTATTTCCTTGGATTATTTAATACATTTGCTTGTCTGATCAAAAGATTAAACTATTACCCCATTTTTCAGTCAATGCACTTTAGGAAATTTTTGCCTTTTACTTTGTCCAAAAGTGTTTATTTTATTTCAATATGATATTTTGTCACTCCTTTGTGTGATTTCTGCAGGGAAAAATAACAATCTGAAATTTTAAACTCTTATCGGATTAAGGAAAATAAAATAAATAATTTTATTTAAATAGACCTCAAGCTTATGTATGTATAAAATATGTATTTTACCCATGAACTTATAGCCTATTTCCGATGTGCGAAAGAATTCTTTCTTTCGTATAATTACATTGAAAACAAAAACAAATTTTTAGACTTTGTTTTTGTTATCAATGTAGTTATGCGAACGATTAATGTTTTTTTTTTTTTTTTTTTTTTTTTTTGATTATGTGTTTATATGATAAAAATTTGTGATTATATGATAAAAATCGAACAAAATTCGTCAAAATTAATTTTAAATTTTCCGAAAAAAATAGACGATTTTTTTATTTTTTCTTAGGATATTGACGTTTTTTTTCACAAATTTATCTGGCAGCCCTGCATAAAACAAACAATGAAAGGCTAAAAAAATTTTAATAACAAAATATAACAATTGTGTTTTACATACTTATTTTCATCATTTAAATTCTTTCTTTTAAAATAAAATAAAATAATACACATTCTTGTGTACATACATACATAATTTGGGCTCCATTTTCTTAAATTTTTTTTTCTCGCATCAATTTCAAATATGACTTATTTTGACAGTTCTTGTGAGAAACTTTTTGCAAAATATTGTTACAGAAACACTTGTTCTCACATTCATCCAATAATTGCTGGAAAATTATTTAAATGACAGATAATTCTCGCAAAGTAAAAGTACAGAAACACTTATGTGAGAAAAACCATTTTTTGTTTCATATTGGACTGTTTTTGTCATAATTCACTTGTTTCATGCGGGAAATTTTACGATGCGAGAAATACAGAAACGGGCTACTGGTATCTTAACTGGGTATCTTAACCAATTGTGAATTCCCTTAATATTAATAAAAACTTACCTCACAGTATTATAGTTTGATGCGGTATTAGGGGTTTTAGAGAATATTTCAAAAGTTTACATGCGGCCTGTGGTAAATTGTAAGCAAATCCTTACGAAATTTGGAACTTTGGAGTGATTTCAAGCCTTATGGAATCATGCCATATTTTTACAAAAGCATTATTCGTGACAGTTTTATGACTACTATATTGTTTTCTTAAAGTGGGCTTTATTTGGCTGCTATGGTAAATTGTGGACCGATCTTCACACCGATCATGAGTAGTATGGTTGCTATTCATATAAAACAAGTTTGTGCAAAATTTAATCGGTGCATTCTATCAATAGTTTATGTTAGTTTTTGTAACCAAAACATCAATAAATATAATATCAATTTTTTAGGGAAGTTGTTCCACATTTAAGTTTATTACGCTTTTCCTGCGGAACTGATTATACTGGATTTTAATCACAAAGTGCTTGGGAGAGCAAGAAATAATTTGACTCCATAATTTTTCTTTTCTGTTGAGTCTTTCGAAAGTGAGATCGCCAGACAGACAAACATGGCTAAGTCGACTCAAGGAGCCATAAAAAGTTTCACACGGAATGACAAACTTGGTATAGCCTTAAATACCACTAGTGGAGGAGGGTATAAAAAGATTTTTTTTTTATTCTGCCCGCGGACCCTAGTTTGGGAACCCTTGTATTAGAATATCAAGGGACAGAAGTGTATAGAGTTAAACTTAAAATTAAAAATAATAATAAATGTACAACTTTAGTAATATTACTTTAACACACAAAATATGTGAAAAAAAATTAAATTATATTTGAAATGCGTTAGATGATGCCTTTTGGTTTGAATGGGATGTGCTTCGGTAACAAGGAGGGGCTAATACCTAATTTCCATTTCATTTTAATATTTTGGTTTTCTGTATTTCTTTTATGTAAACCAAGTTATTCTTTTGAGTGAATAGAAAACAAAAACAATTTGATTTTAATAGGATTTGGAATAAGATAATGAAGTTAAACTAAAATACCAAAACACATGTATTTAAAGCCCATGTCTGCAAAGTTGTAATGAGCATGTGGTTTTATGTTTCTCTTTTCCGTATTCCTTTGAGGTAGCGGAAACTTATTAATGTTTATGTGTATGTTTTTATGCCCTTAAAAGACAAACATTTTATTATACAGGACACGTGTAGTTTAAGAACACGCGGTTTTTTTGTTTTAAATTAATATTCACATGGGTTTTATTTTCCTGTTGGCATGTGTCTTGGATTGCATTTAAATTTATGTGTTACGAATTGTTTTAAAAAGGTTAAAAAGTTTATAATATATAGATTTTTAACACGCATTTATTTACTATTCAATTTGTGGTGAGAACATAAATATTTAACATGCTTTGGTAAATTATTTTAAATATTTGCTGCTTTTAATTTCTAATAAATTTAAATGCATAAATAAGAAAATTTTATGGCGCCTATTTTGCATTTGATTTATTTTGACAAGTTTTTGTTAAGCCAGGAAATGAATTATTGTAAACAATATAGAAAACTTAATTTTTAATAATTAGGTAATTTGAAGTATCTAATTTAGTTTCTTGGCTTTATTATTTTAACACCAAATTTGCATTAGTTATTTAATTAAATTTCTTAAGGGTTATGAAGAGTTGATTTTAATTGTAGCAAAAAACCCTTTTGTTGAATATCAACACCACACAAAGATACCAGCTAGCTTGCGGAACTCCACCTAAGATAAGAGAACGAAAATCCGATTCTTATAGGAAAACTTTACGTATAAGCCAAAGCCAACTTGTAACTGCCAAAGACGCATCACCAATATTCTTTGGCTCTTGTCGATCACAATTTCTATTTAATTTGTACTGTAATTTCGATCGATATCGAATGCTGAATTTGGCCCCTGGATGGACTGTGATCAATCGCAATATAATACAGAAGTGTTTTCTAAGACGCTTACATACAACGACTGGGAATTGGTTTGGCATTTGTCATGCGTCTACCAATGCCACCTTATACGGACATCAATAAACTTGTACACATTTTAATGCATGACACTTAACCCGTTGCTAAGGAGCTGAAGCTATCGAAATTCCACTTTGAAAAAAACTGTTTCTGTTAAATAGCAACAGGACATACATTTAATATTATCCCTAAAAGGGGTTTTCCAATAACCAGTTTTGGGCATTTTTGAGGATTACTACGTAGTAACTATTTCAGCAGACGGTAAAATAAGTGTTTTATGCGGCACTGCGAAATACGGCCCCAAATGTGGCGCTATTTTTCATAATGCAATATGACCCCATTGTTTTAATGAAAAATTACCTAAAAAAAATTAAAAGTAGCCCCAATAATAAAATGAACTATGACCCTAAATTTGGGGTTATTATTCGTTATGAAAAATCACCTCAAAATTTCATAATGCCGGCAATCCAAAATGTTGTACCAGAAATAAATTAGGAAAATATTAGTCGGGATAATATGGAAAGATTTTCTTTTAATTGTTTTGACGAGGGTGATTTATGGAATGCCTTACAGAAAATAAAATCTTATATGGTCGGGTCAGACGGCATTGCTCTTAAATTACTAAAAATAATTTTTATCCTTTTATCAGTAGTAGGTGTGACTATATATTTACAATAATGTTATTAGACAAGTTGTCCAGCATTCAGGAAAATAGCAAGAGTAATTCTTATTCCAAAAATAAAAAATACACAACGTTCATCTGATTTCAGACCTATCAGTATCTTGCCAGTTTTCTCGAATTATAATTAGTGACCAAATACTTGTATCCCCGAGTTTTCAATCATGTGTTTCAGATTATCAATCAGGCTTCGGACTAATTTAATATCATCATCATCATCATCATCATATATATTAATAGGCAAGTGGTTTTCTTAGGATCCCTTTTACGCCTTAACTATATATTGTATTTTAACAAATGATATATCATTCGAAAGATATTTTTTGGGAGATTCTGCTAATTTAAATTTTGTTAAAATCGGTTCAGTATTTCACGAGTACATAGATACATTGAAACAATTCACATACGTGTGAGCAAAAACAATGTAAACACATAACAGAAGCAGTATGCTTTGTTTTTGTGTTTACATAGTAAAAGAAAAAAAAAAGAACAACACCATGCAGAGTTTTCTGCTATGCATTAAATTGTAGAACAGTAGAGATTAAGAAATAAATAAGAGAAAGACTATTTTAAATATTTTGTTTTCTTTTTGGGAGAATTGTTGTTTTAAATGTTACCGTTGATTTCTTAAATTTTTGCGCTTATGAATAATTTTAATGTTATTGTTACATTATTAATATGATTACATTGTAAAGAATGTGTTTATTGCATTTTTTTTTTAAATAAAGTGCGATGTTTTGATTGGCTGCGATTTTATATAACAGACACTACCGATCGTGATCATTTGTTATATGATAATCATGTATTTACAAAACATATATATATATAGAGGTTTTAAGAACATAATTCATAAACGAAATAAATATAAATGGAAAATATATAAAAGGCTTTGTTATAAACATTGAGATTAGGGAACTTATGTTATATATACATTTTTAGAAAAATTGTCACTAAATTTCATATGCCTAAAAGAAATATGCCTCATAAAATTAAAAATTGTTCTGCTCTACTGAGAATTATTACATTTTGAGTTACTTCTCTGTTTATAATCAAGTGCGATATGTTTTTTAACATTAAATAAATATATTTCTACATATGTATATTAGTGGGTCCCAAAAAAAAATCCGAAAAATCTGAAAAAATCACAAAAATGCTTCACACTATAAGCTTTCAAAAAAAGGTGGGGCATAAAATAATATTTTTTTTTGGGACACACTAATGTATATACATATTTAATAAAGTTTTAGATTAAATAAATATTAGAAATAACGGTACAAATAAGTTATTTCTTGATTGCAGTCGATTGTGTCGACTGCTGGCCTATACTAGTATAAAATAATACAGAATGTAGAAAGAAAAAATGTTTCAGTTTTAATCAACTTAGACTAATGCAGAGCTTTTGAGTCAATATGCCATGATATGTTACTAAATAAATTTACTTATTTGTTTTAATTTTCTCGTATTACCTGCTCAATAGTTAAATCAGTTTTACTTAAAAGGAGACAACTTGTTCAATACAGGTCAAGAATTTCCGTGATTAGAGATGTTGTGCGTGGCGTACCGCAAGGGTAAATTATAGGTCCCTTGTTTTTTAATACATGCATAAATGATATATTTACTAACTTATCTAACTCTTATGACCACTTATATGCGGATGACTTCCAGTTACTTTTCTCTTGTCAATATAATAATCTAATATTCGACATCAAGGAGCTAACATGATGTCGAATATTAGGCATAATTTAATAAACGTACAAAACTGGTAAAAGGAAAACTTTATTGAACTTAATGTAAAGAAGTCGAAAGCTATCAAAATTTTTGTTAAAAAAAAATGTACTTTGGATTTCAAGAAGAATTCTTGACAAAAAGGACGAAAAAACAGAAGTAAGGAAGAACATGTTAATCAATTAAAATAGATAATCATTCATTCAAAAGCAAATTTCGATCTACCAAGGTAAAATACAATTTGGTTTAAAGATTGATGTTTGACTATTGACGTCATCCGGCTTCAATAGCCGAGTGAGTAAAACGGCAAACCCCAAATCTCAGCGTAGTCGAGAATGAAAAATTATCAATAAAACAATTTTAATTAATTTCATGTTGTAAAATGCCTGTCTTCATAAAAATAATTTAATGAAAATTAAATTCAATGAACTTAAGCCTAATTAAAAAATATCTAAATTTGGATTTAAAACCATTAACAGTTCAATAAAATAACCACAATACTAATAATAAGAAAATAGAATACCATTGTTTCCTTAAAACACTTGGCATTGTTATTGATCAAAACCTGACCTTTGATATTCATTTGAACCATATATTTTCAAGATTATCCTTCGAACAGCGTAAACTGTATTGCTTAAATTGTTCTCTGCCATTATATATTCGAAAACAATTGGCTCATGCCATACTTATGCCACTATTAATTTATGGTATTGAAATTTATTCCGGCACAAGCGATTTAAATTTTAATAAATTACGGAAATATTTCAATCGAATAATAAGTTTTACTTATAGGCTTATGGTGCATGACCATTTAACTTCCTATGTAACAGATTTTTGAGGTTGCTCATTTGAAGATTTTTTAAAAGTTAGAATAATTATGTTATTTTATAAGGCGGCGAAAAATAATTCACTAATTTATCTTTCAAATCGTTTTGAGTTCGGAAGTTCGTCCAGATTACAATCACTAGTATGCCCTCGTTTCCACACGCTAATGATGCAACGTTCTTTAATTGTTAGTGCTTGTTGGCTTTGGATTTATATCTTACCCTATCCTGATAGACACTGCTTATTCATTTAAAGAATTTAAAAATAAACTAATTACGGTCGCTTAATTTGGTGATTTTATTGTTATAGGAAGAATTCATACTAGGGTATTCATTCGGTTAACCTTTAATCGGTTAACCGACTAATTACTACCCGATTAACTGATCGGTTAATTTAAAATTGGCTATTTTCGATTAACAATTAAACCAGTAAATTTTAGTCGATTAACCGATGCAACAAATTTTTTAATTTTTTCTAGTATTATAAAATATTTTTTTGTAATTTTAATTATTTGTTTCGTCCTATATACAAAAGGTATGTGTTTAGAAAATATTTTTTTCATAAAGCGTGATCCATTTCGAGGTTCCCTACTTTTTTAAAGAAAATAACAAAGAAAATTCAGATTTAATGGGGAATGTTTATTATCATTTGAAAGAACATTCTTTGGCATTTATTTTTTGAAAATTATGTCTATCAAATGTTGGCCGTTCCTACGTCGCAGAAGGTCCATCCGTTGAGTCCAAATTTCGATGACACGCGTGATGTTTTCCTCCAAGACCTGAATCGAAGCGAGTTTGTCCGCATAACCTTTACACTTTACATATCCCCACAGGAAAAAGTCTAACGGTGTGATATCACAAGATCTTGGTGGCCAATTGACCGGCCCAAAATGTGAAATTATGTGCTCACGGAAGTGTTCTCTCAATAAATCCATTGATTGATGCGATGTGTGGGAAGCGGCGCCGTCTTGCTGAAACCAAATGTCGCCCATTTGCTTCGAACGGCGCCGAATCGACTCTCCACGGTCTTCGTGTAAAGATGTTCACTGATCTTCATTTTAAATTAGTGTTTGCTGTCAACAGCTTTTTGTTTCACGTATTTTTATATGTATGCGTTTAGTTATTGGTTTCCTCTCATATATCCTCATATCAATCTTTTAACAGAATTTAATGAAACAATTAAAAAAATTAAAAGAGGACTCTAATGGAATAATGAAAGATTTTATATGTTAAGAAAAATTAAGAAAAAGCACTGAGAAATTAGATATTCTGTATTTAGTATTTTTCTCCAACTTCTACGATAAGTGATTGAATTTCCAGGTCAAGATTTATTAACACTTAAGAAAATAATCGCTTAAATCATAAACATTTAAACCAAATTATTTTTCTAAAAGGTAATTTTATAAGACCTTCTTAAACTATGGAAATAACTAGTAAAATGATTCCGCAGTTTATTTATCATTTAATACGAAATATTTACGTATTAATTAAAAAATATGTATTACATATTTATGAATTATTTTTTTGTTTGCTCGTTTTAGTTCAAGAATTGTTATGTTTGTTATTTTATTGTTTTTTTTTTACTAATAAACTCCAAATAATAAATAATTTATGCATTTTTGTTTATTGAAATTACTTAATTTATAAAAAAACTTTATTAATCGGTTAACCGATCAATAACAAAATTAACCGATTAAACCAAAACATCGGTTAATTAATCGAGCGTTTAACCGACTAAAGCAAAAGCCCGATTAAATGAATACCCTAATTCATACCCATGATTGAGAGAGATTTAGTTTATAAGTATTAATATACATTTTTATAAATAATTAGTTATAAATGGCAATCAGTATAGTGCTCCAAACAATTCTACTGTAATAAGTTTGACATTTTGATGGCTTAAAGATTAAATGAGTCAAATTGAAAGAAAGTTATATTAAAAATTTGAGTTGGGTACATGTGCCCGAAACCTTAAATCACAAATTTAAAATGCAGAATTTTAAAATCCCACGTTTAAATATTCAAAATTTTAAAACCCAAAATTAAATACCCGAAAAATTATAAAATTTTGGTTTTGAAAATCGCAAGATAGATCGCATAGTTGGGCCTTTGGCCGGATGCAAGGATTTTTTCCACTATGTTATAACGAACACTGGCTTCGCTAACTTAAGCATCTCTGTATAGCCGGTATGAACTTTCTGCTTTATGAAATATGAATTCGGTATGTTGATTCTATTCCTAGAAATTTTTATATAAAATTTAAAAGAAATAACCCCAAAGTAAAAATTGTGTTTTTCATTAAGGGCAATTTTTCATTCCTTGAAATTGGGGTCATTTTTTACATCACCTAAAATGCAAAAACACTCCAACGAAAAAATTAAAAAAAAAAAACCAAAAAAATTTGTAAAATTTTGGGGCCATTCTTCATTTTCTTTTCGGGGCCAAATTTCCTGGAGTCATTTTGCGCCGTTTAAAGCATTCACGTATTCTTAATAAGAAAACAGCTCAACAGTTTTTTGTGATATCAAATAGTTTTTTTTAAATAATCAAAATATTGTAACACTATTATATTGGGTTATATGTTTATCGGTTTTAATAGTAAAGTTAAATTAAACACACATAGTGGTATGATTTCGATGAAACTTATATTTCATTATAATGTTTGGACCTTGCCATAACTCATTATATAAATATATTATGTCAATACGATTTGAATGACCGCCTCTAGATTGGTTGCCGCAGTCGATGCTTTTGAGGTAGTTTTCGACCACTTTTTTGCACATTTCGGGCAGTTTCGGTGATTACTTGTCGAATGTTGGTTGGGAAGGGTGTAATCCGCGTAGACACGGCCTTTGACGTAGCCCCAACAATAAAAGGTCTTACCGACGTCGCCAAAACGTGAAATTACGCATTCTGGAAACTTACCGTACAATAAGGCCAAAATTGGTTGTTGAAACCACTTGCCAATTTTTTGCACAGAAGGTTGATTATGACGAAAAAAATCACCCTATAATGCTCGGAAAGTGTGGCACATTTGAACCACCATTTTTCTAGCAAGTTTTAGATACTTTTAAGCGTTCTGCGGTTATTAAACTATCCATATTCATAAATGGCAAACATTTTACTAAATAAATGATGCTTTAAATGACAGATATTAAACAGCTGACAGCCTTTCCGACGATTTTGAAATCACTTAATGAACAACTCGTTACATATACAACTATTTATTTAAATATTTGTTAGACTGAATTTTCATTATAACTTTTCGCATAGATCGCCAGGCATGACTTTAACTTTTGTTGGAGAATGGTGAAAATTAAACAAATAAAATACATTCAATAAAGTCGACACGGTTTGCTCAGACTTATTTCTTATTACGTTTGTGCCATTAATTGATGGGTGAGGATATGGGGTCTCAAAAAAAAATTTACACTTTCTTATTTCTTTCCCCTAAGTATTCAATGTTTAACAGTGTTCGAGGTTAAAAAAATGTTTATTAAATAAATACAATTAAAAGAGTTTAATAAATAATAAATTTATATAAAAAAAATTTGGAACCACAAACTCAAAACGAACAAAAAATAGAAAAACGCTTTTATTCCATAAAAACAGATATTTTTTTGAATAATTTAAATCTCAAAAGTCCTCCTTTTAATATCTTAATTATTTATACTTTTTTACTCCAAAAAAAATAATAATAATTTAAATAAGAGGGAGTTTACACGGTGTCTTTTCAGACATGTCTAACAAACACGTTTGTCTTGTTTGTAGGCGATCGGGTAAGAGAAGAAAGAGGTGCTATCAAACAGACACGAAACAAGTTTCATGTCTGTTTTTATGAATTTTTATTTTTTTTTAATTTGGTTGTATATGGCTATTAGACAATTAGACATGAAAACAGACATCTTTGGAAAGACATTGTCATCAAAAGAGAATGAATAAATTAGACATGTCTGAAAAGACACCGTGTAAATGTCCCCTAAGTCATGTATGTATGTGTGTATATCATAAGTACCAAAATAAGTTAAAAATTATGACTAAATAAAAATGTTTTAAGTATCTGTCATGAGGTTTTTATTTGTTTTATGTCCTTACACAAACAAATATCTCACATTACAGATGACAAAGAACGATAAATGGGAGCGTGTAAAAAAGTAATATATACTTCAATATCAACAACAGCCATAACATCCACTAAAATTTATTTATAACCTTGGCCCATTTACATACAGATACTAAGTATACAAAACTAACATGATTTCAAAACTTTAATAGTTTTGGAAAACAAAATGACTTAATGTTTGACAGGCAAATATTTAATCCCTTCAACAATTGAAAATTTCAACTTCTTTTTTCTTTGATACTTTTTGGCACATTTTTGTTTCAATAATTTTAAACCCCACATAAAGAGGATATGGATATGCAATAACTATCGTAAAAGATTATTTTAACACATCTTAAAAATGCCAAATAAAACATGCTTAAACTCGATTGAGCTTGTGGTGTTAAGTTTACAAACCCAGCAAACACAAATATAAAAGTTTAAAAACTTTTGTGTAAAATATTGCTTAGAGAAACTTAAATTAGTTAGAGAGTTTTTTTTTATAAAGGTTCTTTCTTGAATGTTTGTTGGGTTATGTGCGCGTAAGTATGTTAGAATTGACACTTTGTTATTTGGTTTTATGTTTGTTTACGTGATATCTTTACTAATACAAGAAAGCTTTGTTGAGATAAAATGTGCATTGAACATTACCATATTAAAGTATTTTCTGTTTACATAAATGGAATAAGGATAACAATCTTGACAAAATAATGCTAAACAAGAACGGGCGATTAGTTACTTATTAAAGGGCGGTAGATTTTTTGGGAAAGGCTACACAAGACAATGGTGAATCGTCTCCATTTAAATGCATATTTGGGGGGGTTCACAAGGTGTGCTGTCAAGTTTTATTTATTATTATTTAGGATATTAATATTTTGCAATTGTTTAAAAAAAATATTGTTGTATTTCAAACCAAACAAGAATTTCTCTGCTATGTTTATTGTAGAAATCTAAATTATGAGCGGTTGGTCACAGAAGTCATATAATTTTCTTGTTATTATTTTGAGTCAAATGATTTTATAACTTAAAGACTACCTTGTGAATCCCCCAATTATAAGTAATACAATTTTAAAACAAATACTTACAAATTTTTTTTACAATGTTTTTGTATTTTTTTAACAATTTGCATTATGGTATTAAATATCAGATTTTGGCGTTTTTTTTTTCGATTTTATCAATTTTAATTTCGAAATGCGAAAATTTTTCAAGTTTAAACTTAGTTTCCCCGTAATCTCTTTATTTTTAACTCTTTTTTTATTAAGCCCTTTTCTTAATATTTACATATTTGTATAAGAATCAGTGTTTCCAATTTAGTGATCAGATTTAGCCAAGAAAAAATCAATTTAGGCACGATTTTAGCCATTTTTATTTAACCAAATTTTCTTTAAGTTTTTAAATTTGTAGACCAAAAAATGTTAAAATGCTGCATTAGTTGTGTTGCAACGTTGAATTATTCTTAATTAGTTAACGCAAATGACTTTTACAATAAAAAAATTAATTTGATCGAAAATTTAAGCTTTTCGTTTATCAAAGATATTTCTTATGTTTAGTTTATTGTTACTAAAAATTTACGAATACAAACAAAATAATCTCTAATGTGCAATTTCAAATCAATTTTGTAAGTTTTTTATTAAGAGGGAAACAAGAAATATGCTCTTAAAACTCGTTTTATGTGCATTAAATATGCAGTAAAAACTCGAAAATCTGTCCTGAAAATTGTGAAATATATGAGCCATAAAAATCAAAAATTGCTCATTTGAAAACAAATATTCAACACGAAAAAATTTTCAAAACGATCCTGTTTTAAAGGTTCATAAAATATTCAGTTTTATATACATACATAATTCTTTGAGTATCAATTATTATTTTTAGAATTACTTTAAAAATAATGAACAGCTATGGTCATTTTTAAAAGAATTCAACTTGCCGATTATTATTTTGGTGATTCTTAATATTTGAGATTTTTTCCACTTCTATTTTAGCACTTACATGTCTTATTCCACTTTAAGATATAAAGTATATCTTTCGGTTTAAGTAATGTTTTCCTTATTCTTCATTTTAACAATTTAATTTATATGAATTCAAACTTTTTTGATTGACTCTTTGCACAATGATTACACTGTGCTAGAAGTTGAGACTTTTTTTTTAGACAAGGGTACCTGTCTTTTTAACATAATTCGGGTACTCTGAATCCAGTGGTGCTAACCGTTTTTTAGGTTAGCTCTGGTTTTCGAGATATACCGTTATTCCAAAAATGGAGGAGGTTCCACAACATATGCTCGCGTAACTCAAAAACCGTTTAGTTTATTGAACAAACTCAAAAAAACCTTTAAGAAAAGTTAAATTCTTTTCTCATATGCGCATTCGTGTTAGAAACAAAATGTATGGCATTTTATCTTTAATATATTTTTAGTTTGTATTTAACATTATGTATGGGAGCCCCCTTAATGAATGGAGATAGCGGGTTGGAATGTTAGAAATAAATGATTGGGATGAAAACAAGGTGGTGTTGGTCATACATCTGCCCCATATAGGAGCATCCTAGGCACTGCAGGGGCCAACATTACAAAAAAAAAAATATGCTATTACAACAAAAAAATATGTCAGATTGAAAGATACAATGTTAATGCGTGAAACCTACTTAAAGATAATAGATACAAAAGAGCAATTTACAGTAAAAGAAAGCAATCAAACGAAAATATGCTGCAAATCAGGGTTGGAGAATAAATACCATTTTACTTTCTTAAATACTATTAGATAATTGAAACAACGATAGCACGCATACTCATGCTGATTTCAATACGACTAGTATGGGCCAGCAGTCGACACAATCGACTGCAATCTAGAAATAACTTATTTGTACCGTTATTTCTAATATTTATTTAATCATATGGGTTAAAACTTTATTAAATATGTATATACATATGTAGAAATATATTAATTTAATGTTAAAAAACATATCGCACTTGATTATAAAGAGGGTATTAACTCAAAATGTAATAATTCTCAGTAGAGCAGAACAATTTTTAATTTTATGAGGCATATTTCTTTTAGGCATATGAAATTTAGTGACAATTTTTCTAAAAATGTAAATGTAACATAAGTTCCCTAATCTCAATGTTTATAGCATTTTCAGTTTAAATAAAACATTTTTCAAATAAAACGAAATCTTTTTCAAATTAAACGAAACTTTTTTCAAAATAAAACAAACTTTATTCAAAATAAACGAAACTTTTTTCAAAATAAACGAAACTTTATTCAAATACCGTTAAACATTTTTGAGATGATGATCTGAAAATAATCACTTAATATTTTAACATAGTTTTAAATAATACGATTTGAATCTGACAAAATGTTATAGAAATATTTTTTATGTTTAAATATAAATATTTAGTTACTGTAGATAACAAGATTGTCATGCTTGTTGAATAATTTGGCTTTGACTATTTAATATTTTTCTATTGGTCGAACATGAATGATATTAGGCCAATTAATTTGTAATGCTTACAACAACATAAACAAATAAAAATTTGACAAAAAAAATTTAAGGGCTTATTTTGTAAAACGCTTCACCTCACTTGAAAATTATTTTCATAAAAATTTTTGTGAATTCAAAAATAATATATAAATTAAATACATTTTTAAAGCTCGATGTCTGTTTTATTCTTATTGATCTATTATTGCACACAGACCTACAAGATAATTGTTATGTATTTTTGTGACTCGTTATTCATGAAGATCACATCCAAAGGATGTCGAAATATTGAAAAATAAAGAATTTAAAGAATAAAACAGACCTCGAGCTTGAAAAAATTATTTAATTTATATACAGTGGCTCAATTTAATAACCGGACAACAACGAGTTATAAGAATTTCGAGTAAATACACAAGATTTTTTCAAAAAACTAAAAAAATTTATTAATGTAATTCACTTATTTATTTTTGGCTTATAAAAACGCTAACAATATTTAAAAACAAAATCTCAATTCTAAGAGAAACAACAACAAAATCATATTAAGTTAAAAATATGGATCAAATTAATAATCGGACACTTTTTAATATGGTAGGTGCATTTAATATTTTGGCCAATCTAATACTTTGTGGGCATTCCTTTGCTCTTACGTACAGCTTCTAATCGCTTTGGCATTGATTCCACGAGTTTTTTGCAGTAAGCTGGATCAATTTGTTCCCATTCTTCCTTTAGAGCAATCTTTAGCTTACTGATATTGGAAATTGTCCGAGACTTCAATTTATTTTCCAAATGAGACCATAAATTCTCTATCACGTTAATGTCTGTAGACTGGGGGGGAGGGGGGGAGTTTCCATAACATGGGGATAATTATACAGTAGCCACATCCGTGTATTATGCGTTTTGTGCTTCGGATAATTATCTTTGTAGAACTTATAGTTTTCCGAAATGCCTAATTTTTCTACGCTCGGAGCCAAATTTTCCCTTAAAATGGTTATGTACTTCATCTGGTCCATTATACCATCTATAAAAACTAGCTGTCCAGGTCCTGTGGCGGACATACAGCCCCAAACCATGACACTTCCAAATCCGTGCTTTATGGTGGGATGAAGATTAGAAGTCTTTAGTTCTTCATTTGGCTTTCTCCAAACGTACGCCTGTCCGCCTGACCGGAAAACGTTATATTTGCTTTCGTCTGTAAAAATCACGTTACTCCAGTACGAAAAGTCATGGTTTCTATGTTCAGATGCAAACTTTAATCTCTTTTTCCGATTTACATCATTTACAAATGGTTTTTTTCGTTCAACTCTGCCATGAAAATTGTGTTTACGCTGTACATTTCGGACAGTTTCAGGATTGACACTTATTTGTAAGCTTTCTGACACCAATTTTGTTAATTTAGAAGCACTTAGTTTTGGATTCTTCTTTACTTGATTAACAATCCATCGTTCATCAGATGGAGTAAACTTTTTTGGTTGTCCAGATTTGGTCTTATTTTCTACGAAATTGCCAATTTTGAAGCGCTTTATAATATCGTGAACCGTAAAATGGCTTCTTTGAACAGCATCTCCAATTTCACGTAAACACATACCGATTTGATAATGTTTTATTATCAACTCTCTAACTTCTATCGATGTTTGAACACGTTTGCTGCTCATATCGCCTTCTTCGCAATTTTATGTCAGAGATTCAAAAATTTTCTTTTGCAAAAAACTCCATGTAACGCTTTTTTACAATTTCAGTTAATTCCCAACTAACTTTGTTCGAGGAATTCCGGTATAAAATGACATTTAAGCATGGTATTTGCCACATGTCCGATTATTAATTTGGTGTTTTATTTTGACAGACTTCAGTTTTTTGGTTATAAAATTGTTTGCGTATATTATTGTGGCATTAATACAAGTGATATATACAATATATAGATGATTTAAGAAATTAAAAAGGTTTTTCTGTTTTTACAAAAATCTCTTTACATTTAAAAACGAATTAATTAAAAAATAGACAACTGTCCGGTTACTAAATTGATACACTGTATAATTTTGTGAATTCTCAAAAATTTATATATTACAATCAAAAAGGTCGAATAACTAAAAAACTTAATAGAATTCAAAAAATTGTATATGAAAAAAATTTTCAACGCAAGGTGAAGGGATTTATAAAATAAGACCCATAATAAGAAAAAGTCGAAGCTCTGTTAGTATAACATTTTAAAATGTTATATTTAGCGGCAACAAATTCAATGTGAATAGAAAACAATTTTCTTCTTACTTTATAACTTCAATTGAACAAAATATATATAAAATTTCTTATTTTGTGAAAAAAATTTTAATTTTTTGAATGCTCAAAACAAAGTGATAACAGTGACAAGCACGAGCGAAGTTTCTATCGAAATAATCAGCCTTGTTTACCCGAGAATCGTTAAATAAAATTTACGGTTTACGTAAAGTTTGAGTATACAGCCATCCAAAGAAGACTGCTCAGTACCCATCCTAAAGAGGAGCTACCCCATAGGTTTTTCTAATAAAGAGAAGAAGCAACCTTAGTTCTATCCTAGATAGATCAACCCAAGTGATAAACACTGGTTTTCCCAACTATCTCCCTCTAATGTTCGAAATTCTCTGACATTGGCACAGAAATTTAAACATAGTTTCCTCATCCTTCTCGTCAAGACATTTGACATTGAAGACATTGAATTCCACGCCGATTCTACTTTCATGAGTCCTCACATATGTATGTGTGTAAGTAAGTATTTCGAAGAATATTTACCCAGTTGGCAAAATTGCCTTCGACATCATACTCGTCAACTATTTATGCACGACATGTCGTCTATCACTTAGGATTTCGACGACAAAATACTCGACATTGTCTAGTGCACTGTCTTCTAAAGAAGTTTATAAACGACGACATGACCGACATTGTCTTCCAAGTTGTCTTTTACACAAGCCTATCCACGAAAACATGACCGACATTGTCTTGTAAGGTGTTTTATATCAACACCTATACACTACAGTATGAGCGAAAGTGTCTTGCAAGGAGTCCACTATCAAGAATGACAACATGGCCGACAATATAGGCGCCATTGTCGTAATCTTTCGATCGAATGAACGACATGAAGATCTACAATGTCTTTCTTTGTATCGTGCACAATTCTCGCGACACTTCTCCGAAAATGTCGTTGACGATTTGTTCTGTCTGTCCCTTACATGTCGTGAAGGAATTTACATTGTCGTGCATCCGCCTTCAAGGATGTCTTAAAGACGTGGCCAACTGGGAAAGTAAATTATATCTCTACTTAATTTTAATAAGAAATATTACTATAAGAAAATATATGTTGGAGGCTTTAATATTTAATAATAACAAATTGTTATTAAAAAAAATTACACAAAAATGTCTTAAAGGAAAAATATACTATTACTTGCAAGTATTTTTACTAGACCGGGCTTGCTTTTATTTCCCCCTAAACGCAGTGTATTAAATTGTGAACATATTACATACCTAACTAATAATTCCACATAAAAAAGGCCCCCTCGAATCAAGTGTCAAAAAATAAATAAAGTTTTTGTATTAAAGTTCTAACTAAAAAAATAAACAATTTTATATAATCATTTCAACTTCTTTCCATGTAGCAGCTGTAAAAATGAACGAATTTGTAACATTTGTTGTCTTCTTACAAAAAGGATATTATTACAAACACAACAATATTTTCTCCCTCTTTATTTGTATTCTCTACTGGATTTCACTCCGCTACAGTCTGGTGCATAACTCAATAAAAATGTGCATACTCATCGGTGATAGTTTTAAGTATTTTCAGTTTCATTTTATTTTATAATGTGGATCATAAAAATATTAAACAAAAACTATCAAGTGGGAATGCTATATTCAGCCATACCGAATATATGATAACATTTCCGAAATTATGATATGATTGAAAATTATAAAACTCAAAGAAAACTGTCAGTTCAAAATATTTTTTGAAAAATATTTAACTATTGGAAATTAAACAAGTAAGAAAGTGTACTCGGTCAAGCTCACCATATCATACCCTACACCACTGTATTTAAAAATAAATTTTCAAGACTGTAAGCTAATTCTTTTTATGACCCGAATTGGAAGATATTGAAGTGGACGATATGTGGTTTCAACAGGACGGTGCCACTTGCCACACAGCTAACGAAAAAATGGCTCTTTTGCGCGGCAAATTCTCACGTGGTGGCGATGTCAATTGGCCGCCAAGATCATGTGATTTGACACCGGCCGTTGACTTCTTTCTTTGGGGTTATTTAAAAGGATGAGATAATTCGACACATTAACGGCATTAAACCTCAATTATGCCTCAGCGTCATCGAAAATTTGGGCCATCGGATGGAGGTGTGCCGCCTCCATTTGGCTGATATTTTGTTCCATACATAATTGAACCATAACAATATTATCATAATAAAAAGAAATGACAATAATTTCCTAAATAATTTGGCCCATACTCATAGTCAAAAATAAAGTCGACTTTTTCTAAAGTATACTTTTAGACAATGGCGTTCACATGCATTTAAAGACGGTTTTAGTTTAAAGTATACTTTATTTTGACTATGAGTATGGGCCTTTGTGTTTTATTCAAAATCACCGTCGGCGCTTAAAATTTAACCACCCTTGACAATATTATTATGTTAACGAAATTTGTACGCTAGAATTCTAGGTCAAAATTGAACGTTTATACAAACCTTTTGCGTTAATTGTGGTATTTGCCATAAGATAAAAAACATGTTTGTAGAAAAATCGAAATGTAATCATTAACGCTTGACACTGTTATACGAGTATATGCTTAGCAAATTAGGTAAGATGATTACGTAAGAAATAAAATAACAAAATTTTAGTAATACAATTTCTTAGTAATAAAACAATACACACTTGGCAACGCTGATCAAGCAACGAGTCAGAATTGATATAAATTTTTTCTTCCGTGGGCGGCATTTTGTCTATATATAAAGTTAATGGGCACAAAGACTCTATTCTGGAAATAAGCTTGTATGGGGGCTATGTGAAATGATGGCCCGTGAGAAGGCTTGCCCCTTGTGATAATTGTAACCTATTTATCACATTTCATAAAATTATCTACGAAATTGCGACCTGTAGTTTTGCGCAAAAGGTTTACAAGGACTGCCAGACACCCGGACGGATGGACATCGATAGATCGGTGCAAAAAGTGATTCTAAGACGATTTGAATACTTAAGGGTGGGTCTAGGATTAATATTTAAATCAGCACAAACACATTTATACCCTCTCCAATATTGTGGTGTGGGTAAAAAAATTCAAAATAATACTTGAGTTGAACCAAAATTATCCGGTTAAAATAAAATTAAACCTGATATCAAAACTAAGTTTCAAAATATATAAGTCATACTACTTAGATTGAAATAGTTACTCAAAATTAATTTGAAATAATAACTTAAAATTCATATATTAATAAGAAATAAAAGAAAAAGCTTAACATAATGAGTTCTACTGCACCATTGGGTTGCATAAATCTAGAGAAGTTTGAAAATGTTAATTGCCATTACTTTTATACCTTCTTAAGTGAATAAAATTAGAGTACTGTTTTAATACGATAGTATCTTTCTCAAATCAGTTTTATAGATATTAGGGTGTTAAATATTGTCTCAACTAAGGCATTTGAAATTTTTGTAATATTGGAAACATAAATTCCACCAAATTAATTTCTAGTTTGAATATTTTGGTAAAAATATTTTCAGATTCTAAATCACTCCGAACTCATGTTTATTGAAATCGAAGCGTCCATGCCGGCGTCATTCAATTTCAAGCTTTTGCAAATCTATATTAAAAGATGAAAATCTGTTCTTGAAAAAATCTTGATTTTATGTGGGTAATTACTAAAGTATAAAATTCTCTACAGATTTAAAGTATAATCAGTCTTATTCCAGTTGTCATTTTTGCAATAGATTAAAGTAACACACAACCTGTGTTCTTTTATCTACTACAAAAAAAAAAAACGGCGTTTATGACAACGACAACAGTAATAAGGCTCAATATTGTCGTTACGATATCGGAATGATTTATATACCGAAATACCAATATAACACATTCATATTTCATTCACCTGTAAAAAAAAATTTTATCTAAATTTAAAATGAAATAATTTAAAATTAAACCCGATCTACACACCCACGCGTTACCCACAACACTCAAAATCACACCTAATTCGGGTAACTACTCACGAAATAGCAGCACTGGTAAACTGACGATAATTCTGTTTACCTATTCGTATGAGTAATACTCGTAGTATAAGTCTCGTATTTATAAACTGCAATGTGGGTTATACTTTATGAAATTGATCGATTTCTCCTATTTACAAACCCAAACAATCTTTGTATAAAAGTAGGTTTTAGGGCAAATTATGTTGCTTTCGCTTATTTCTTAAGACTTATTCTAATAAAAATTTATAAGGGAGCTGGATCAAATTATTAATTTAATTTACGGATTTGGTCTATTTGCATAGAGGTAAGGTAAAATAATGGAGCGATTTGAGTCATTTTTCGACATCAAACGCTTTTTATGGGAATAAAGTATTTTATCAAATGATGTCGTTTTAGCTCTTTCCGTGTTGCACATACCGAACGAAAAGCTCGGTTGTATTCTGCAAAGACATTTTCTGAGGCCAAATAACTAAGTGAACCGAGTTTACCCATGAATCGATACTTGCGTGTAAAATAAATAGTTGTGCTTTATTTTTTTGCCTAAGCTTATCCTGTGAGGCCGTTATCATAACAAAAGTCTTATCCCAGAAGGACTTTTGTATGAGAACTAGGTAGAATAATGGACCGATTTGGCGTATTTTCATTATATTTTCCTAACAAATCTGCTGTTATAAATAATTTTGCCAAATTTTATCTTTCCAAGTTTCAATGTGTTACAAACGGAATGACAAGTTAAGTATACCTCTCATTTTTTGGTGTGTGTGGGGGGGGGATAGGAAAAAATGCAGCAAATGTGCTTATGCTACTGGGAAAATAATACAAATAGTGAACAAACAAACAAGTGTTAAGTATTTATTATGTAATTTGCTCCAGTTGTTGTTGTTGTTTGTAATAAATATTTTAATGCGAAAAGAGAAGAAGACTAAATTGATATTTTATTACTACATACTAACATTTTTTAATGATAAAATTTGTCACATTTAGTTAAAAATAATTTATAAAAAAATCATCATAATTTGTTAAGATATTGTAATTTGTCAAAAAATAATAATGATTTATGAAAGATTTTACTTTTATGAGCATAAGTATTTGAAAGAGTGTCATCTTTATAAATTAATATTTTTTTTAAGTTTATTTAAACCAGTTATTTATTAACTTATAGACTATAAATAAACAAATTTTTATTATTTTACATAGACCCATATTCGGGCTCTCCAGTACAATGTATATATAAGTTTATAACATATTTTCTAATATTTACAGATATATAATTAATGTAAGCATAAATATTTTTTTGACAAAAACCTTACTTTTATATTTTAATAAGAAGAAAAGTGTTACAAAAGTCAAAAGATATAAAAGATGCAAAAATTTTTATTTTTTCATTTATATTTGGAACTATATTTTCAACCCCTGCATTTATGCTCTTATCAAATCTATTGTTGCCGTACGAAAGTTCACTACAAAGACTTGTTTTAAAAGTGGCTCTTCTACTAATAAAACAATACATATGTATAGGAATACCGATTTATTTTTGGATAAATTATTTGCTGTCGAGGTATAGAAAAGCCTCAGGTGGTACATATCCACTTTGAAATGTTTGGCATATATATTCTTTATTGACATAGTATGGAGCCAAAATTAGGTTGTTTTCCCTGTACTGAGTACTTTTAAATATATGATTCATTATAAGCTGCATAATGAAGTTGTCGAATCTGCTTATTTTAGCTTCGTTGTATAACCTTTTTTGGAGATATATTTTTTGTTTCCAGTTTCAGATGACTTATGGAGTGCAGTGCATGCTCGCAAACATGTTCTCTCAAAAATTCGGAATTTTTCCATGGTGAAATATAAAACCATATTGGGCTACCATATGTTTCATTATTATTTAAGTGGACAAGTCACTGAATTTGTAATTTTAGCGCTATTTAAATCAATTCCAATAATTAAAAATTGATCTGAATTTAGTTTCTTTGTTAATGACTTTTAATTTTTACGCTTGGGACACAATTTTATTTTTTTTTAAGATTAGATACACAAAATTCGTTTTTTGAAGATTAAGGAAACTGATTTTTACTTGAACTTGTCTGTTATAAAACTTGTACCGTCAAACTTGGTTGTGTTTACTAAAGAATATTCTTATAATAATATTTTTCTTAATATTTATTATTTTCCAAATATATTTGTTGTCCAGCTTTTTTATTAAGCCATTTTTTAAGCATTATCTTTTCTTTCGTAATGGTTACGACCCTAAGCAAAACATTGTCAAATGGAATATGTCTGACGAAATTATTTGTAACCTTTTTAACTTAGAAATGGTAAAATTCTGGTAAATAAATTGTGTAAAAAAAGTTTGAAAGATATTGCTGACACAATTCAAAATAAATTTTTAGTTTTAGTCATTTAAATTTAAAATTTTTCTGTACATACAATATACTTTATTGCTATCCTAAGAATAGCTAAGGTTAAATGTAACAGCAAGATACAATATAATAGTCTGGTAGTGTATAAAGTCATTCCTAAAAATTTAAGGAATAGATCTATTATAAAAAACCTTTATAAAATACATAACTGAAATTTAGCTCATAGAATAGATTTGAAAAATAAAAAATGTTGAAAATTTATATTGTTTTATATTTATATATCTACACAAAAATACCTTTAAACCGTTTCATTAAAATCGGTGGACGATAAGATACTTAAAAATCAACTACAAAAAAATTATTCTCGTATTTATATATGTAAAAGATTTTGTTGAAATATTCATTCAAAACTAAATAAAATTATTAAAAACGTCATTTATAAGTTCATACAAACTGCTACTGAAGTATTAGACTAAACTTTTTAGAAAAAATCTTAGTTAAATTTTTGTTCGAAAAATTAAAGGAAAATATATGAAATACTTTGGGAAGCAATAATACAGATCACAAAATTAAATTGTTGCTACCATTGTGAATGAAGCTTTGTACATCACCCTTGATTAACAGTTTTGAGTTATAACGAAAACTTTTGTTATTAATCAGATTTATTTATAACGTGCTAAATTCCCAATTTTTGTTTCTTTTATAATATTTTAAGCTTATCTAAAGTGTTTGGAAAAAGTTTCCTGACGAGCTGGCCTTAACAACCAGCGAAATGCGCATAGAAACTAGCTTTCCCACAACAATAAATGTCAGTGTTTTAATCAAAAATAAAAATTGGGACTTTAGCACGTTATAAATAAATCTGAATAAAAATAAATTTTGTATTCCCAAAAATAACTTTTCATAATATATTTTGGAAAAAAATCGACACATAATATTTATGTATATCTACCCGATGTAAAAATACTTTTTAGTAATGAAACGGTTGAATAAAAAATATTTTTTGTATAAAATAAAAAATTGTTTTGTGCATAAAAGTTTCATATTTCTATCGGGCATATTCTAGAATTGTAATGAAGTGAAATTGAAATCGAACGGAATTGTAAATACAATTGTTTACAAAATGACCGTAGTTTTCATGGTTTTATGTGTTGTTCTTGTAAAAATAATAGAAACTCTAAGAATGAAGTAGATAAAATGAAATATTTTGATTACATTTCATTACATTTCAATTTGCTCGATTTTAGATCTATTTCATTTCGATTTCTAGAACCCAGCTAACAATTCCTAAAAGAATCTTCTGATGATTATCTGACGAGTTACAAAAACAAAAACAGCTAGATTTTTTTTTATTTATTACTTTTTTATATATTTTAGACACGCTCGTTTTTTAATCTTGGAATGAACCTTTTGCGACTCTCTGTCAGAGTCATATAACAATTACTGAGCTACATAAATAAGAGCGTTTTTGAAATATGAAAATTCTATTGCCAATACAATTTCAGTAAAACAAACTGACCTAATCTGTAAAATAAGATTTTCCGACAGGATGGTGTTGATTTCGCGACCTTAAGGTTTGTTTCATATAAAATGTTTGAAAATTAGAAGTTTTGACATGAAAAACACGCTCGATGCCCTTATTTAGGTAGCTCAGTTATACAGCTGAGCATTTCATACGACTCTTGGCAAGCTTTTTGGAAGATTCGTTAGATAATCTCCACATACATCATAAACGATTCCCTTTAGGATTAATATAAGAGTCTTTTGCTGTGTTATGGAACAATCTTTCATACGAATCAGCACGTGTAAAAGTTTCTTCCGTGCGAAGAATCTTCTACAATTAAAAAATGAGCTTGTCGACGATCAAAAACACTCTTCATGATATTCCCAGTAGACTCCTTGACGATTAAAAAAGGTTAGCTGGGGAACATGCTCGTAAATTTTTGTTTGTATTGAATACTAGAAATTTTTAATTTAAAATTTTTGACTTATATGCTGTTTTCACAACACCAGTGACTGAACGTTTTGTAAGATTTATATGAAAAACACGCAAAAAACTGAGTGCTTTTTATATAAGTTTTGCCACCCGTTTGATCAATTGTGTTGTGAAAACATCACATTAATTTTATAATGAGTCTAACGGCTAATTTCAGCAAGTTCTGTTATAATTAACTATCAGTTATACCTGTCAAAAACATATTGTTGACTGGAAGTTAAAGTAATAGTTAGTTTTAACTGAACTTGGTGTAAGTGGACCTTAAAGTCAACCTGAAATCAATTATTTTTAAAAATTATCTTGCCAAAAGTTGATTAATATCGCATTTATTTTTGTTTATATTAATCTTCGCTTAACCCTAGAAAGAAAAATGCATAGCTAATGTGGCTATATGAATAGTGATCTATCTATGTTTTAAATTGCATTAAAACCTGTTGGATAGTTTCGGAGAGGCAGAAATTGTCCGCTATCTCCCCTCGTGGTCCTTTTTTTAAAAAATGTATAGCTATTATGTTTATATAAATATGGACCTATCTATGTTTTAAATTTTTATTAAAATTGGTTTGATAGTGGGCACAAAGTCCCTTTTCCGGAAAGCAGCTTGTATGGAGGCTATATGAAATTATGGACCGATTCGTCCCATTTTCAATAGGCTTGGGTGCCCCGGTAGGCTAGCTAGTAGTGAGCTATTCTATCATTTCCGGGATTGCGGGTTCGATTGCCGCCAAAGACTCTGGTCTCCTGCAGACAAGCGAAGAGCTTCGAGGGATTATTAAAAAAAAAAACAAAAAAAAAAACTGATCAGAATGTACTATGTACCCAATTTCATCAAATTATCTGCAATATTGCGACCTGTACTTTGCGCACAAAGTTACATTTACAGCCAGCCGAACGGACATCGTTAGATCGACTTAGAAAAGGATTCTTAGTCTATGAGTCTAAGAGTCTAATAAAATGGATTTAAACAGTTTTTAACCCTAGAAAGATAATCTTCGTAAATTTTATGAAATACTGCTATGCTTTTTTAATTAGCAGGAATAAATAAACATATTTTAAATTCACGCCTTTTTCTTTAATTTACATATACATATATGTAAAAATATAATCCACATTAGTTTGTTCTTTATTAATCAAAAAATACAACAATATAGCCGGTTGAAATAATGCGTCAGTTTTACGTATGATTATCTTTAACGTATGTCTTTATATGATTATCTTTCTAGGGTTAAAAATTCTCCTTGAGGGAAAATAGTCATTTCTCAATCCCGAATAAAAGTAAGAACGAGGGAGCAACGTTTTAGCAAGTCTGAATTCAAAGCACCTTCGATTATAAAATTTGTGGTAAAAAATCCGATATAAATAAATTTGATTCTGTAATGTAATTTTGTAATTTTCCATTGATTCTGTAATGTAATTTTGTAATTTTCCATTTAAACAAAAATTAAAGCGCTTGTAATTTTTTGCTTAAACTTAGCGACTTTTATGTTGTTAAAAGAGAAATTTCTTGTAAATTTTCATAGTTCTTAAATTTTTAGTTGACCAAAATAATTCAATTAAATATTAATGAATAAATAGAAAGACTTCATACTTATTCAACAAAAACAAACAAAAATATTTATAATCTACAATTTATATGTTTTCGAACTTAATGTATTTTTCGACATACTCGAAAAACAAATAAACAATTTTCTACACATATTTTTATTTTCAAAACAAAAATAATAAATAAAATAAAACAACTGTTCTGAAAATAAATTTTTACGATCAAAAAATATTTAACTAACACGAAAAACTTACTTCAGTAATTGTAAAATTGCAATACAATCGTAATTAATTATATAATAATGATGTAAAGAACACAGAAAAATAAGAAGAACGTGATTTATTCTTATGGACAATTAATTTTACGATAGCATATGAAACTTTTTTATGTTCCAACAAAACTTTTTATTAGTTTGAGGTAATTGAATAAAATATAGATTTTATGTTTATTATTTTTTAATTTAATGAATTAACAAATTGTTGGTAATTGTACGTTGTTTTTGTTTATCTTATTTGTAATTAAAATTATTATTAATTAGGAATAAAATCAATATATTAAATTTTTACAAATTTTAGTAATCAATATAAACATTATATACAACTTTGTAATATTAAATAAATTATAAAACACATTTGTCCTTCAAGTTGTGCTGAAAAAGGTCAACTAGAAAAAAAGAAAGACAAAAACAGGAAAAACAAAAAATGTACTTTGGACTTCAAGAAGAATTCTTGACAAAAGTACGAAAAAACAGAAGTAAGGAAAAACATGTGAGATCAATTAAAAATGGATAATCATTCAAAAAAAGCAAATTTCGATCTACCAAAGGTTAAAATACAATTTGGTTTAAGGATTGATGTTTGACTACTGACGTCAGCAGTCTTCGATGGCTGCGAGTGTAAGACGGCAAATCCCTTTGAGAAGACCTAGTGGTTGAGGTCGAAACATGTCAGGGTAACCAGCCGCCTGGGTTCGAATCACACGCCAGACAGCCTGGCTTCGAATCCCAGGTCAGTCAAGAATGAAAATTATCAATAACAATTTTAATTAATCTTCCATGTTGTAAAAATTCCTTTCTTCATAAAAATAATTTAATGCAAATTAAATTCAATGAACTTAAGCCTAATTAAAATATCTAAATTTGGATTAAAAACCATTAACAGTTCAATAAAATAACCACAATACTAATTATTGTTAACAGCTAAGGCACGAGCTATGTTTACATTTGTCCTTCAAGTTGTGCTGAAAAAGGTCAACTAGAAAAAAAGAAAGACAAAAACAGGAAAAACAAAAAATGTACTTTGGACTTCAAGAAGAATTCTTGACAAAAGTACGAAAAAACAGAAGTAAGGAAAAACATGTGAGATAAATTAAAAATGGATAATCATTCAAAAAAAGCAAATTTCGATCTACCAAAGGTTAAAATACAATTTGGTTTAAGGATTGATGTTTGACTACTGACGTCAGCAGTCTTCGATGGCTGCGAGTGTAAGACGGCAAATCCCTTTGAGAAGACCTAGTGGTTGAGGTCGAAACATGTCAGGGTAACCAGCCGCCTGGGTTCGAATCACACGCCAGACAGCCTGGCTTCGAATCCCAGGTCAGTCAAGAATGAAAATTATCAATAACAATTTTAATTAATCTTCCATGTTGTAAAAATTCCTTTCTTCATAAAAATAATTTAATGCAAATTAAATTCAATGAACTTAAGCCTAATTAAAATATCTAAATTTGGATTAAAAACCATTAACAGTTCAATAAAATAACCACAATACTAATTATAAATTATAAAACTTTTGTTTGTAAGCCTCTTTTAAATGCGGTTTTTAATAAATATTTATAAAAAGCATTTATCTTTTGACTTTCAAAAACCCCGAATCCCGGCATCCCGTAAATTTGACTTTTTGAAATCCCGAATCCCAAATCAACAAATTTTTACAAATAACATTTTATTTTTACCTGTGGTGATACGGCATTTGAATTTTTTTTTTATGTCATTGATGACGTTTCACATATCAATTATGCTATAAAATTTGATGGCCAGATGTTAATACACTCATTAGTTAGATCATAAATTTATTAAAATTGAATGATTTATTGAAGAATTTTCATTTGATTATCAATAAAAACAAAAAAAAAAAAAACCGCCAACAAACAGTATTCAGAAAAAACATTTCGTTATTAATATTTTCTAATGTTTTAAAAATAGTATGAAATTCGTTTTTGAACATAAAACATCTTGTTGAGTTTTTCTATTCAACTGGCGCTTGCCAGTAAAATTTTCTTTCGTATATGTTTGTGTGCGCTTTATTTTTTTTTTTTTTTTTTCTTAAAGTAAATATTTCCTAAATATTGTATTGTTTAAAAATTTTGCAAATCTTTTTGTTTATAATGTTTTATATGATGGATTGTTTATGAATTTAATTGTGTTTATTTGGTGGGGGATTTTAAGTACTTGTATACAAATTATTTGCCATTTATTAAATATATTCTACTTTCTTATCGGATTTGCCATAAGACACGTGCAATGTTTTATTTATATAAATATATATCGGGCTTGGATTTTTTTTTTTTAAGTTGTAAAACATTATTTAAAGTTCATTGTGGGAAACTCATGTTTGTGTTTGCGAACTGAGAAAGTATAATTTGTGGTTTAAAATGTCAACATAAAAGGGATTTGAAGTAATTTATTATAATCAAAATTGACAGAGCAGTTGTTAAAGTAATGGAAAATGGTGTTCAGAAAAATGAAAAATGATAAGAGTTGTACATTTTAATAAGTGTATAATAGAAGAAAATTTTAAAACTAAAAGAAAATAATACATGATTTTAAAAAAGTTTTAAGAAATGTCACAAAATTCAGATATCAACTGAGAAACAATTAAAAACGTTAAAAAAAATTTATACCGAATCTGATATACCCATCACCATGAAGCAATACGAACACAAAGTTATATAAATACAGTTCTTTTGATAAACATAAATCTATTTTGTGTCATGCCCACTTCTGAAATATCGCCCACATTTTGTCGGATGTTGTGTATTGATACTTGTACCTAATTTGGAAACTTTGGCTCATGCCGTTCTCAAGACATACTTAAAAACAGACGGACACCGTTATATCCAGTGTTTAAAAAACTTCTGTCAAATTAAAAAATTGGTTTACGACTTTTTCAGTTTAAAATAAAAAAAGAAACTGTTGCTTTTACTTCTGATTTTAAAAACTTAAACAGTTGCAGTTACCACAATCTCGTCAGTGGGGTTTGCCGTTTTTTGGATTTCAAGAAGAATTCTTGACAAAAAGTACGAAAAAACAGAAGTTAGGAAGAACATGTAAATCACTGAAAATAGATAATCATTCATTCAAAAGCAAATTTCGATCTACCAAGGTGAAAAACCATTTGATTTGAAGATTGATGTTTGACTTTTGACGTCATCCGGCTTCAATAGCCTAGTGAGTAAAAGGGCAAACACCACTGACGAGATTGTGTGGTTACAATCAGAAGTAGTCTGCGTAACCTGTCCGTGAAAGCCTTAGTGCAAATCTCAGCGCAGTCAAGAATGAAAAATTATCAATATAAATTTTAATTAATTTTATGTTGTAAAATTACTGTCGTTCTTTGTCTTAAATGTAGTCATTTCCTAGCCAAAATAGGAATGAAATTGGGTTTATGCATTAATTGTTATGTAGTATTGCATCTTTTGTTATGTGTTTAATAAAGAAAAAGACAAATATTTTTAGTTTAACTCAATTTTCAAAAAAAAATTCAGTTAGGTCAGTTAGTAAAAACAGCGACGATATGAGTTTAATACACAGAAAAAAGTGTTTTATCAATTAAAAAAATGGTTTAAAAAGTATTTTAATTTAAATAATGTGATAATTGAATCAATAATTTTTTTAGCTGAAAAAATTTAATTTTGATTTAATTAACATTTTAGTTGTTTTGAAATAAATTTTCAATTAAAATTTTAATTAAATAACAAAAAATCTTAATTGACGTTTTTTCATTTAAAATAAAATAATTTAAACATGTAGAATTATTGTTGGGAATTGTCAATATTTATTTAAATAAATGAACACATTGTTTAAAATTTCAAAGTTTTATAATCACTTTTTTAATTAAAATTAAAAATATCATTTATTGAAAATATTTTTTCAAAATTTTAAAATTTTTAGTAATCAATATAATCATTTTGGTAATAGGTGCTAAATCAACAACTTGTTTGCTTGATATTATGAATTTAGAACAAATTTGGTGATAGGAGAAATTTAATAATTTTTTCTGTGTAGTTCAAAATTCCTTAAGGCGGATATAAAACAAAAAGCGCTGAACTAATGTGCGTAGCAAAACAAAAAATTAAAGTTCTTGAAACTTAATAAATAAACCTTTTTTTTCCAGGGCGTGACGGGTGGAAATTTCTTATTTTGTAATGGGTTCTTCCTGTTTTAATGTTCTATGTAAGTGAAAAATAAAAAAGGGGTTTAAAAAACGTGCAAAAAATTGGACATTTGGGGGAAGGATTCGAGATGCCATATGTAACGCCCAGAATATGATTGCGGTTGAAAAAGTCACGAAGGCAAAAATGGAGCCAACGACGAGATCGGGCTTTTAAAAACAAAAAGCGCTGTTATCAAAAATTATTTTCGGGAATACAAAATTTTTTATTAATACAATTTCTCAATGACGTGCTAAATTCCCAATTTTTATTTTTGATAAAAACACTGAAATTTATTGTTGAGGGAAAGCTAGTTTCTATGGAAAGCATTTCGATGGTTGCTTAGGCCAGCTCGTCAGGAAACTGCTTTTGTGACAAAAAAATATTTCCTGTTTTAGAAACTTCATTCTAGTGGTTGACTGGCACAACTTTTTTTTCGACCCACCTTAACTTTTCGTCAATCCAACAAATTTTTATAGTGGAACTGTTGCGTTTTGTTATGGACCTCCTCAAACGGTATATTATATACATATGAAATTCTTACATATACTTAATAACAAACATTCTTAATTAATTTTTATAAATATTTATAGCTCTTATACAATTAAAATATTCCTTAACAAGAAATTTCATAGAAACTCTTAACAATAATATAAATACATATTAACAAAGTAACAAAGTGTATTCAAAATTATAAGATTTTCTTATAATTCAAATAATAATAATTCAAATTAAGATAAGTTTCCCAATAAGATACAATAAAACGAGCAACTATTTTCCCTGCACTTGTCTTATATTACAACAATTAAATCTAAATTATTCTTACACAATCGTTAAACAAGAATATACACACATTCAAACATCAGTGAAAACGTACGAACCCAGTGGGAAAACTGAGAAGGCCTTCTTACTTCAGGCTTTATTAAAGGTCTGTTTAAATTTTTTTTTTTTTTTTTATTCCATTACCATTCTTATCTTACTACTAAAGAATGCCTCATAGAAGGCCTTTGCTCTTTCGTATAAGAGATAATATACACATTCCACAACCGCTTCATGAGAAGGGAGAAGAGAAGGAATAGCATTTTTGTTTTGTTTTTTGACAAAGCAAATTAAAAGAATTGTTTTTTTTTATCCAGTTGCCATTCTTATGTACCTGTCGAAGAAGCGAGAGCGGAAGGCCTACCCCGCAATGACAACGTGTGTAAAAAAGATGTGAGTATGGAATGGAGCGAGCAGGCCTTGTACATCCAAAAGAAGGAGTACAGAGGCCTTCTAGAGCATCCGTACTCCTTCTTTTTCCCGCTGGCACTGTGTGCACATGTGCTAATAGCATAGAAAAGGTAATGAATAGATAACAGTAATGATTTAATAACCTTAAGTTATGCAACGCATTTAATACCACTGTGTAGAGAGAAGTGTGGCTGCCGTTGTATTGCCAGATAACTTTTGATTATACAGTGTTGGCAAATGGTTTAACTTATAGCAAACAGTATTGAAAAGCCAATTGTTCCCTAGCTCATATGGTTTGGGCGCTATCGTATCAAAATCCCTAATTCGGAATGTTATTTGTATGTCATGTGAAATAATTGGTCGATTTTGCTGATTTATAAAACTAAACAAATCTAATATATAGAAAAAAATTTTTGTAGGGACCCTACGTAACAAAACACTACATTCGAGAGGACTTTTTCATGGGGGCTAGGTGAAAAAATCAATCGATTTATCTCGTCTTTCATATTTAATACTCCTTATATTCCGGAAATATCTTCGCCAAATTTGGTATCAAAGCTGGTATGGGTGCTAACGTGCATTTTTTTGGGAAAAACAACAATGGTAATTTGTCTATAATTCAGTCATTTATAAAAAAAATTTCGGTAATTTGTACTACAAGTATTCTACTAAGTTTTTTATGTGTGAAAATGCAAAAATAAAGTTTATAGATTATAAGAAGATTTCAAAAAGTAAAGGTCTTTGGGTAAAACTAAAAGCCCGCTCTCTCTCGAAAAAAAAAAAAAAAACTAAAGGCAGTCGTAATTTTTTGCGCAGCCATTTGTGGGCCAATCTGGTTACCAATTCCGGACTTAGTGTAATATAAAAATACAGGGTGGGCCATAATTTTTATATAATTTTTCCAAAAAATCTTAAGTGGGTGGCATAGTCTTGCGGCAAAATTTCATGTACATTTGTATCATATTTATATTTTTCATTATTTTCCACAGTGCAGTTTAAAACTGAGAGGCACGTTTACGAGACGATGTTTCAGGGTTCTCATTTCCGCTTTCCCGAACCCATTCGATGTTATCTTGGCTTCATGTTTCAAGCGGTCTTCAACTCCGAGATAAGTTTCTGAAAACGAGCGTCTAGATTACGATTTCGTGATGGTGCATTTCTGGTGTTAAAAAAATTTCGAAATATTCTTGGGTTTGAATAATTGAATGTTTACTAGCAAAATAAAACTCAAAAATTTCGGTTCGTTCCTTAATCAAATACATGGGTACTGAATCTACCAAAAGTTGTTTCTTATACTGAAAACGAAATATATACAAAATAACTTATGGCCCACCCTGTATAACAACTTAGATCCCATAAAATACTGGGATTTCAGAAACCCCATTACAACCAGAACACAGACAGACGGCCAGACGGACATCGTTAAATCAACTTCTCTACTTATAAGAGCCCAGAATATATATTCTTAATAGGAATCAGATCAATAATGGAGAATTTACATACGGCATGACAAACTTATATAAAGGGTATACAAATGGCTAATGCTATCAAAAAAAAAAATAGCTTAATAAGATAAATTGTTAACACCCAAAGATCCTGATCTTAAACTTAAAATCTCCAATTTCATACTCAATTTTTCAAATGTTCAACTATCAATTTTAAAAAAGAACATTTAAAAATTAGCACATCTTCATATTGATTATCCACTAGCTCTTTTGTATTTAACAAAAGTTTCTTCAAGTATTTTTTAATTTAATTCTCTACAATCAATTCAATCGATGATTTGAATGTTATTTATGGATATTGTTGTTACAGAGGCTTAATTTTAATATTTAAAAAAAGTAGTCTCGTTTATTTATTTAAAAAAATTAGATTTGTCAGTTATGTTTATTTATTATGTTGATGTGTTAAAGCCATTTGTGATTGAAGAGTTGGTAACTCTGTTTTATTCAGAAAACTCATTGGTGGAAAAAGACGTTGCGAAATGTGAACCCCGGAAATATGACTCCAAAGTACTAAATGAGAAATGGCCCCAAAACTTTATGTTAAGCGTAACAACATGCAATTTTATTTTATTTTTTGTTTTTTGGGGGTAATTCTGGCAGTCGTTATCGAATACTTTTTCGAGACGATACTGTACGAATCGAAATAATTTTTTCAGTGTTGCAAAGAATTTATTTGAGTTTTTACAACACTGAAAAAATAATTTCGATTCCTTCAGTATCGACTAAAAGAATAAGAAATAAAATTGCTTTTGAATCGAATAAGTGTTCGATCTATTATATATTTAAATTTCTAGGCATAGTTTCAAAATCGGAAAGAGTCAAACTCCCGAATTTTTTTAAATCCAGAATTTCAGAATTCTGAATCTTTAAATTTCGAACTTTATAATCCCGAATTTTGAAATCATAAATTTAAAGATCTCGATATAAAATACCGCATTTAGAAGGTTTAGATTGTTATACCATAGAGGAGAAAATCCTTGAGCCCGGCCGAATGCTTAGCCATGCTGTTCAACCAAAGCTGTACAATTATTAGGGATATTTTAATTCAGGATTTGGGTTTTCGGAATTCGGACTTTTAAGTTTCGGGCATATGAGTCCAACCCAATTTTCTAATACAATTTTCTTTGTGTCTCTTTTTTTAATTTTAACTTTTTTGGATTAAATATTCATTACAAAATTAAAGGTATTTTTTATAAAGAAAATTTCCATAAATTAAGGGGCATATTTTAACTAAATGGTACTTGAAAAGTATTCCAGTATTTTTATATCTACATGCATTCGAAAAGTAAATAGTAATAAAAAATCCAAAAAATAAAAAATTTTGAAAGCTTATCAAAAATCCATTTTCACTTAAACAATATTTTTTTTTTTAATTACTGAACATGTAAGTGATTATTGCATTCATTATAATAATGGATAATACATATACTACGTTAAAAGAAGTAGTTATTTAACCCTGAAAGGAAACTCTTCATTTTAGTACAATAAAGTTACTCTTCGTCGAATCGAAAAACTTTTAAGAAAAATTCTAGTGGAACGATTTTTAAAGTAAAAAATCAACAAAAAATTTTTTAGTTAATCATTTTATTAAAAAAAAAATTAAATAATGCATAAAATATAAAAGTTTTTCCTCTTTTTTTACTCATTTTTGTGTTTTAAAATTTATTATTTTTTTAAAGCTTTCGTCATCAGCTAACGTTGTAGAAAACATGAGCATAATTTAAATACACATAAAAAAGTTATATGATAAGGTGTAAATGAGCTTCGTCGATTCCGATGAACAGATACCATCTAGGGTTAATTGCTGCTACGTAACGCAAATAGTATCGAAGAAGTCTACTAAATAATGAGTGAAAGAAGCTATTCATTTTGAAAAAGTAAGTGAAGTTTTATTCGGTTTATTTTTACAGCTATTTTCCATTATTTTGGGTGACATTTCATTAAAAAAAGTTGGTTTACATTGCATAATGAAAAATATCCCTTAATTTAGGGTCAATTTTCATTTGCCTTTAGAGGCCTAATTTCCTGGGTCCACAATTCCTGGGTACAATTATTGAAAAGTTATAATAATGTTTACAGATATCTCCTTAATTTCTTGTCATAAAATGTAGATTTAGCTTGTAAATTGTTTCAATTTAGTAGACTTGTTTAAAAATGTATAAGAAAATAAATAAAGAAAGTATTCTAAGATTTTATTCCATTGCCAAAAATAGTTCAAACATTTGAGAATAATTTAAAAATGTTGTTCACGAATTTTCCTAAAGAAAAACTGAAAAAGCAATACCAAAGATTTTGAAAATAAAAGTTAGAATAAAAAAAGTACTCAAAAATTATAAAAACATAAATATTTGAGATTTTGAAAACTAAAGTCAACCTTTAAATAAAAACTCAAACTTTTCGCCTAAAACGACCATAGAAATATCTATTTAAAAAACTTTATTACAGTGTAAATTATACAAAAAATCACATACAGATTTTGCTTATTTAAAGAACATTCATAATATTTTTTTAATTTTTTTGTGCCTGCCAACGAAAATCTATTCCCAAAAAAATTTGTAAATCCCTTATTAGAAACAAGTCCCCTTATTTGATAAGAATGTTTTTAAGAGAGAAAGGGAGAAATTTAACACTTGTTAAATAACTGTACATGTGTTTATTTAACTATGTAATTGTACTTGTAGTTATGTAGTTTTGCATTTGCTTCAGTGGTGGGCAACACACATAGAATGATACTTACGAATTACAACAAAGCAACAACAGAACGGAAAAGGAGAAACACAGTATTAAATTGTGTCAATGTGTCGGCATTGAGCAAGCACGATTTAGGCCCTAATCATGTAAAACGCAACGCAACGCCAAATAATAACATTGAAAGCACAAACAAAGTCATAAACATTTTGTAATTTTGTTGTTGCTTTCTACAGAAATTCACATTTCGTTTTAAAATTTCTAACGCTGCATTGCTTGTGGCGTTAAAAATTTAAAAACGGTACCTGAATTTCTGTAGAAAGCAACAACAAAATTACAATATGTTAATGACTTTGTTTGTGCTTTCAATGTTATTCTTTGGCGTTGCGCTGCGTTTACATGATTAGGGCCTTAATAATCTTAGCATGCGTGCCGGGGAAATAATAAAATGCCCGCCACTGATTTACATTTAAGCACATAGGAGGGATACACATTCACGTATGTTTATCTTTCAAACTGTATATTTTCCTAATGACTACTGTTGTAGATTTTATTGATACAATTGCGAAAATATTTATGCAGATGTTGTTTGCAAGTTTTAACAAAACAATTGTCTGTACAAATAGCCTAAGGAATGTTTCTTGCCACGCAACATGTTGTTAAAGTACAAGTATGCCTTGCGAATAAGTATCAAACATACCATAGGACTTTTCCTTAAATTTACTTCTTAAACGTTGTTGTAGTTGATATCCTTAGGATTTTCGTTGTTGTTCTTGTTCTTTGATTGTTAAATAAGCCAATTAGTAAGTAATTGCATACACAAAGATAATTTTTGTAATGTTTCGAAGGTAGGAATTGTATTATTTGCAAATGTATTTAGAAGGTATAGGGTGTCTGATTTTTGTTGAGTATTTCATTTGTTACAGTTAAAATAATAGAATATCGAAAAACCATGATACAAAAAATAAATGGTTAAATGTTGAAAAAAGCTAAACAATTCTTAAAACAAAGGCTGTAATTTCACACAGCATTCTCAGAAGTTCGGAAAAATTATTAAGTTTAAAAAAATTGCAAACTGACTACAACAAATCGAGTATAAAATTGTGTTTAAAATGTAAATTCTAATTCAAAAATTGTCAAACCTATACTGACTGTTTTCAGAACACGAGCGCAAAACTCGTTCGTTTAACTAACATTAAAACACAAAGAAAATCCGCCAAATTTGTTTTACATGTTAGTTAATTACACGAGTCTTGTGCTCATGTCCTAAATACCGACAGTTTGACAAAGTTCGAAAAAAGCCGCAAAAACGGCAGATATATCGCTAAAAATAAGAAATCACATAAAATAAGAAATCACAAAAAAAAAGAGAAAAAAAAACATTTTAAAATTGTTAATTGAAAAAATGGCTTTTTGAATAAAAAGCGAACACTACACTTTTTTTTTGAAAAATCGTTCTAAATATATATAATTGCAAGTCCGAAGAAGTCATAACAAAAACTTGTACAAAATTTAGTAGTAAAAAACTCAAGTCACAAAATAATGGTAGAAAGGTTAAATTTTTGCAAAATAAATTCGCATATACAAAAATCAGAAAAACAATAAAAAAAATGCTAAAAATGGCAGAACAGGCACGACATTGAATATTTGTAAGCAAAAGGGTGTATAAAGGCCTTTAAAAATTTAAAGTCAAGCTTGTTTTAACAAACAAAAAAGTCATAATCGTGATACATGAAAAAAAAGATATTTGAAAAAAAATAGAATCTGGGAATTTTAGGTCTCATGTTGAGCTTCATTTTTATTATAAAATTTTGTATTGATAAAGTAAAGTTAGAATAATGGAATACTTGTTATACGGCCGATAAAATCCTCCCTTTAGCTATCGGTAAGTCGTGAAATCGGGCCTTATTCCTTCAATATTTTCCAGAAATATTTTCTATGCACTATCACAATTTTGTATATTGAAAGAATAAAGCTGAGATCACACGATTGCTGCAAATGCACCAATATAACACAATTTTGATTGTGCTTTATTGACGCACAATAATAAAATTACCCCAATAAAATATTCTGAAATTACACTATTGCCCTGTTTTATACAAATTTAATTACCAACTAGGTACAGAGCGAAATGGGTACAATAATTGCCGCAGCACAGTCACACGATTGTTCTTACTTGTGTCAACTGCAAAAACAGCTGCTGTGGTCAGTGATGACAGATGAATTAAAATTAAAATTCCCTACGTTTTGATAAAAAAAATCCCCACATTTCCCTACAACAGCAAATGTTTCCCCCTTCAATTTTCCCTACCTTATATTAGTTACAGGTAAACTCAAAAATTATAAATAATTCTATATAGTATATTTTATTTACACTAAACACAAAACAAAAACATAAATTTTAAATTAATTTCAGGTAGCTTAAAATAAAAAACAAAAAAAAATAATATAACATAACATAAAAATCTTCGTATGTTTGTAAACGTAACATTGAAAAAATTTGTTTGTTGTAAAGCACTTTTCTTAAAAAGACAACGGACAAAAGACAGTTTAACATTTTTGATTGTAAGTGAGATTGAAGAATACATATGGAATCGAAAACCTCCTGACTCAGTTAATCTTTTTTTTCGCGCTGATGTCAGTAACAATTGAAAATATCCTCTCAGCGTCTGCATTGGCATGTGGTAAACTCAGTAGAATTTTGGATAATTTTGAGTGGCAAGGGTATACTAAATTGTCATTGAAATTCTTAGTCTTTGACGAAAATGGTTCCAATTCCATCTTTGAAATGTAATTTATTTATTGTTCTGAAAAATTATATTCTAGAGTTAGCCATTATTGAGTAAGTAGTAGTCTGTGATATATTTTACCGTGTGCAAGTTAGCCCCCTTCAAGCCTAGGCAAATTACTTGCGCAAGTCTCTTGCACAACTCTTGATTTGTTGATGTCAGTGGTAAGGTCGCGGTAACAGGGAACAATTGAGTACAGACTTTGTTGTACTCGGCAAGTTACTTGAGTAACTAACTTGCCGAGTCTGAAAGGGGGCTTATAAAAATGCAATAATTGCCGCTTTAAGAGTTATAAAAGTATTGAGTACTTGGGTACTTGATACTCAAAAACAATTATTTAATAACAAAGTAGCCATATTGTAATTATTGAAGCGATATGCTTTTATACCACAGAGGTTTTTTCAGAAGTCAGTTAGATTATATTTGAATTTACATACCTACAAAGGAAAAATTCCCTACATTTTTATTTAAATAAAAAATCTGTCCTTTTTCCCTACAGTCTGATTTTTGGAGAAAAATACCTACAAGTAGGGAATTTTCCCTACATCTGACATCACTGGTTGTGGTACCTTTTTTTATTTGTTTGAAAGATCTAGTTGGCTTGTTCATTATAAAAAGAAAATTGTATCATATATTCAAACAAATTTTTGTTAAATAGTTTTATTTGAAATTTTTTAAGTAAAATTATATGAAATTCCAAAAATTAAACAAAGAAAAATTCTATTTTAAATATATAAAATTTAAAAAAAAATATATATGTATACCTATCAAAAGTTTTTTTCGGGAATACAAAATTTATTATTAATTTATTTATTAATTTTTATTTTTGATAAATTTAATTTTTGTTTTTAATTTATTCCTACTTAAAGAAACACACAAAAGTAAATTTATTTAAAAAGGCAAATATTGGCGCGTATTGTGTTGTTTAATTGCCCAACAAGAACCCAATAAATATTGGTAAATTTTTGTAATTTTTATTGACGCGCGGTTGCATATCAAGAAGTCACACGATTGCCGCACCAGGGTTGCATTTGATTGGTAAAAGTAAGCACAATATTGCCCTCGATTGGTACATAAGGCATTTGATTGTGCAGTCACACGATTGGGGTATTAAAAAGTGTGAAAATTGGTGCATTGCAGCAATCGTGTGATCCCAGCTTAAGACTATTAAAGTATAAAAGATTTTTAAATTGTAATTTTACTTAGAACACACATTCTAATTAATACAAAAATTTATGAGATTTGAAACTTTTCGTACAAAATTTGTATAATTCAAAAAATATAAAAGCCTTGAAAAATCGGTCAAATTAGCAAAAATCTAATAAAACAAATATCGAAAAACGTTATAACTTTTATATTCTGCTAAAGAACACCACATACATATCATATTAAAAGGCATTTCTAATTCGACTTTGCCCAATTAAACTTTCTGCTTGCCAATGTTTCTTTTTCTTTATTGTCTTCGTATTATTGTCCTAACAAATGCTACCCTTATTTACAAAAGAAAATCATAAGGATAATAAGCCAGGACGAATAAAAGACGGAACAAACGTCAATAGTGTTTCTCTGTTAATAGTAGTTAACCTAGTTCTTCTACTACCTTTTTTTAAACGTTAAAAAAAGCACCAAGTTTTCTATTTATTCTGTTAAATAAAAGAAAATGTTGCTATTAATTTGAAAAAAAAACATATTGTTCTTTTTGGAAAAAATTACTGTTTAACACAATCCGAATTTTTGAAGAATAAGAATGAACAATTCAACAAATGCTATAAACAATTTGTTTCATTTAAAACCAATTTATTTTAAGGAGTTTTACACGAAATTGTTTTTGTCACACGAATTTTAAACATAAAACAGAAGACAAATTTGATTTTTTCTTTTTGTTGTCTGCTCTTAAGAGTTCTACGGCGTAGTTTGTGGTCTTAGTTATTGGGTTTGGGCATAAAAAATCAAATCAATCAGATAATTTATTATCCTATAATAAGGGCTATACTTTATCGCTAAAACAAAAGCGTATAAATGACGATATAAAGTCGTACTAGTCAATGTGTGACGTAAAATGAACATACATTTTAATGCAGCGTTGTCATGTCAAATCGCTCTATTTGTTAGTTAGAGGTTTTTTTCAAAAGCAATTGCATGCAACGAGTATTAAATTATAGGCTGTTCTTTAATATACATTTTTTTAATATTTAAGAAACAAAAAAATTTTGCACAAATTTATTTACTACTAGACAACCATTCATTAAAACAATATGTCAAACGTGGTAATTAAATATGTATATATGTTGGATTTGTTATTTTCCAGCCAACAAAAATTTTACGTTTAAAAAATATTCTCTTCTTTTTATGTCCTTCCGTATAGGTGGAAAAAGTATATATGTACCTATACATACATATATATATGTTTGACATTCGGTAAGTGATTTTATGTGAAACCGCAAAAAGTATGTATGTATATATAATCCGAATTTTTATTAGAACAAAAGATCATTATTTTTGTTTAGTATTGTTTGGCATTTCATTATGGAAAGACTTACGCCTGAACAATGTTTACAAATCGTTCAACTTTATTACGAAAATTCACGTTCTGTGAGGAATGTGTTTCGTGCACTTCGCTCAACTTATGGTCAACATAATCGGCCTACTGAGCGTACTATTCGCAGCAACACCATCACCCATTTTGAGACCCAGCTTTCATTATTGGATAATATTCGACCGAATAGACTGAGATAGAAATAGCGGAGAGTGTACCAAAGACCGTGGAGAGTCGATTCGGCGCCGTTCGCAGCAACTCGGACTGACATATGGAACGACGCATTTTACTTCGGGATCTTAAATTGAAAGCGTACAAAATACAGCTTGTGCAACAACTAAAGCCGCTCGACCTTCCCAAGCGACATCGCTTCGCTCTATGGGCTCTTGAAAAGTTCCAAGAAGATCCGACGTTTTCGGGGCAAATTTTGTTCAGCGATGAGTCCCATTTCTGGCTCAATGAGTATGTAAACAAACAAAATTGCCGCATTTGGGACGAAGAGCAACCTGAAGAGATTCAAGAACTGCCACTTCATCCAGAAAAAACAACCACACCAAAGGTTTGGGAGCCGGTGGAATCATCGGTCCATAATTCTTTAAAAATGATGCCGGTGCGAACGTAACAGTCAATGACGACCGTTATCGTGCCATGATAACCGATGCCTGAAATTGAAGCTCGTGATCTCGGCGACATTTGGTCTCAGCAATACGGCGCCACTTCCCACAAATCGCATCAATCAATGGATTTATTGAGAGAACACTTCGGTGAGCACATAATTTCACGTTTTGGGCCGGTCGATTGGCCACCATGATCGTGTGATATCATACCGTTAGACTTTTTCCTGTGGGGATATGTAAAGTCTAAAGTTTATGCGGAAAACATCACGAGTGTCATTCGCCAGTCGAAATGCTCGAACGAGTCATCGAAAATTGGACTCAACGGATGGACGATCTGCGATGTAGCAACGGCCAACATTTGATAGACATAATCTTCAAAAAATAAATGCCAAAGAATGTTCTTTCAAATGATAATAAACATTCCCCATTAAATTTGAATTTTCTGTGTTTTTTCTTTAAAAAATTAGGGAACCTTGAAATGGATCACGGTTCAAAACACAATCTAGGAAAACACTTAACTACGCCCTTAACCGCAAAGCTTTATAATAATGTTATAAAATTAACAGTTCAGTTTGCTGGGACAAGAAATACAATTTCGTGATTATAGGTCTATAATTTATCATAGGCCCAATATAAAGCCCATTCTCCAAAATAAGTTTAAAAGCTAGGAACACAACTGGGGCGAACGACGAATTTTTGGCCGCGAATATTCGTCGCCAAAAATAAATGACGTTTGCGTATATGAAAATGCACACAATCAGGGCGCCGGCGAAAATTCGCCAGACGCGGCGAACTTTAACTATATTTAATTCTATTTCATACGCCGGCGAACGACGAACAAATCAGTACTAGGTGACCATGTTTGGTTTTAGTTAAGAAATAGTTTAGTAAATAAAGTTACTTTTTACTTTTATAATTATTTTTTTTTTATTGTTTAACACATAAAATATGTATACAAAGTATTTTGCTATAAAAATAGTTTTTAGTTATGTTTTTGATTATGTTTTTATTTTTAAGCATTATTTTTTTGAATATGGTCACACTATTTCTTTCTCTTTGCACAAACAGTAATCAACTTTCTCAATTATAAAAGCTGCCAGCTATTCCTCGTTATTGTGCTTCATACGACGAATTTACTCAGCGAATTTTTACGGAAAAATTCGTCGTGTTGGGCGAAATTCGTCGTTCGTCCCAGTTGTGTTCCTAGCATTAAGCTGTAGAAAATTTCAATATTGTGGTGAAATTAAGTTGGATAAAACAACTAAAGACACAAGTCTAACATAAATTTACTAAAGTTTTAAAAAAAAAATTTCTTTAGAATTTAGAAAGCGGGAATTGAAAACAACTGAAAATCCCGGGAATTCCCGGGACAAGGAAACCCCTGAACAAACTCTACTTAAAATACAATAATTATAAAGGTTTTTTTTTATTAATTTAAAACTTTTCAAATTTTCTACTGATAAAAAGGGATTGCTTAAAATCATTCTTAATAACTCTGTGACAGAACGGATTAAGTAAGTTGACTTAAGCAAAATTTGATCTAATGGTATCTTTGTAATTTTTATATTGAAAAGTACCCATGTGCAAAGTTTCAATTATTTTTAATGATTTTTCAGGAAGTTTTGGCAACAGTACTTTTTGCTTATCTTTTTTCAATTTGCAATAACATTTGGAATAACTTAAACTTAAGTTTTCTCCGATCTGTGGCATTAGACATATTTAGGAATAAAACCTTGAAAAAAAACCTATAATCGCGGAGAAGTGATGATTAGAATAAGAGTTAATTTTTAAAAATCACTTTTAAAGCTTTTCTACAAAACTAAATAATAGACTTATATGCTGTTGCCAGGTGACAGGCAATTGATTGTGTAGTAAAATTTATATGAAAAACACTCAAAAAACTGATAATTTTCATATAAATTTTACTACACAATAAATTGTTTGTCACCTGGACACAGCATATTAATAAGAACTTCTTTCTTATTGCCTTAGAAATATTTAATACTTTCAAATTCGCCGCATCAATTTTTTCAACTTTGAACCTTTTAAAGTATTTTTTTGAATATGTTAATGGTTTTAATATGTAAATTGATGACTGAAACAAAAATCTTTCAAATCAAACATAAATAAGAGGCATTAAGGGCTGCTACTCATACAGACAATATTATTTCTTGTATAATAATAAATCATAAAAAGGAAAGTAATAAAAAACCATACTACAATTTGAAAAAAAAGAATGTAATAAAAAACCAATAGTGCTAAATTATATACAAATATTATTTTTATTTCACATACATAATATGATATGCAGTGCATAACATTCATCAAATGGCCATATCAGCAAAAAATGGAATCATAATTTCAGTATTATTCGTACATATTCTATGCAGGAGTCGTTTTACAAATAAAAGTAATGGAAACTATAAGCCACAAGTAGCAATAATTAGAGTGATAAATATAAACATTCAAAACAGGCACAAAATCTTGCTTTAGGCGATTAATCGAGTATTGAACTACTAAAATCTATCCCTCGGTTTTTAACGTTAAAATTAGAGATGAGCGCGTGACTTTAATTTTTCGTGTCTCGCGTAATTTTCGCATGAATAACTCGTAGTTTAATCTTTAATAACTTTGAACGTATACAATTTGCGTGCATGATCATACGTTATTAAAATTTGAAATTTACGGACGATGACAAACTAATAATATTAAAAAAAAACATTTTTAAGAGGCGAAATTATCACAAAAAATTATAGTAAAAATTTTTATATGTAAATTCTCTGTAAATTTTTTTAGCTAAGTCCTTTTTATATCCAAATATCAACCAGGAAAATATCATTATTAAAACGTTATTTCCACGTTGCTCAACAGAACGTGTGTACTTAAATCGTTTCTTCCCATTACCTGCTCTGGAGAGTTTTTTAAAGTCTTTTCAATTTTCCACTTGTATTTTGTTACCAAGGCGAATTCATGTATACGGTGGCGGTAATACTACAACAATAAAAACAATATTCTATTTTTATTGTTGTTTCAATTGGTCAATACGTCCAAAACTCAAACAACTTTTAACATTTCCCTCTCGAAAGCCCGGTACTCTGTTCAACATTTCAGATAAAATACTGACTCATATGAAAATAACTTGTGCGGAATTTCTATGAAATTATGTTGATAGAGTTGTACTCTGTTTAATTTGTGAAAAATTAACGAAATGTTTCTGGAAAAACTATTTCTCTTGGAACTTTAAATTTTAATTTTTTATTTAAAAAAATACTTTTTAGTAAAATACATGTGGATTTTGTTTAAATACGCAAAAAAATGTCGCATACTTTGAAATATTAAAATGGTGAAAATGTGCAAACATGTCAAATTTTAAGTATGAAATAAGAGATTTTGCTGAACATTTTTCACAAATTGGAAAACAAATACTAGATTTAAGTACACGCAAAGAAATAACATGGTTGTGGTAAACATATTCTAAGAGCAAAATATTATGATAGGATTCATGACTGTAGTAAACCTATTACGATTATTATTGAAACATATTATGACCAAATATATTCGTAATATTACATCATAATATGTTTCCCTTAATCTTAATTTGTTTTTATTACGTCATATTTAGAGTTTGTTCCCGGGATTTCTCGTCCCGGGAATTCCCGGGATTTACAGTTGTTTTCAATTCCCGCTTTCCCGGGAATTTATTGCGGGATTCCCGGGAAATTTTGCAGAAACTCTTTTTTAAAACTTAAGTAAATTTATGTCAGACTTGTGTCTTTATTTGTTTTATCCAACTTAATTTCACCACAATATTTAATTTTTCTAGTTTAAGGCTTTTAAACTAATTTTTGAGAATGGGCTTTATATTGGGCCCATGATAAATTAAAGACATTTCATCACGAAATTTTATTTCTTGTCCTAGCAAATTGAAGTGTAAATTTTACAACATTATTATAAAGCTTTGCGGTTAAGGGCGTAGTTTTCCTAGATTGTGTTTCATATGCGGCATTTCAAGTGATTTTGAATCTTATAAAAGTAAAAATTTGTGTGCCACAAATTTATGTTAGTTTTAGTTGAGTTTTTAGGGAGGTAGTTCCAGATTTGATGCATAACTCTTTTCCTACTAAAGCGATTCTGCTGTCAGATCTAGAAACAATTTGACACCCAAATGGCAAAATCGGCTTAGAATTAATAAAGGACTAATAATAAAACTTCTTTATGGGACCTTAGATGAACAATAAAAAAAATATCACATGGAATGACACTTAGTAAGTATACCCTCATACACCACTGCTGATTAAGAGTTATAAAATTGTACAAAATATGTTATTAAATTTGGTAAACGGTAAAATTGTTTCAAAACTCCTACTTCGTAATGTTGAGTTTTTAGTTCCTAATCACCCTTCCAGAAATTTTATTCGCGTAAGACTAATACTTTCATTCTAATTATGCAAATAAGCTCTGAATTTGACAATGAATATACGTATATTGATTTCTATTATCCTATTGGCATCAATATAACCTCTTAAGTGTCTTAAAATAATTTGAATCTTACATTTTTTAGGTTTTTGTTATATAATAGATACTAGATTCAATTCTTTTAAGCGTAATAGCCAATAAGAAATATTAGTTTTATTGGAGAAATAAGTAAATAAATAAATAAAAAATTTTGAGCGGGAATCCCGGGAATTTGATTTGTATTTCCCGCTTTCCCGGGAATCCAAAAAGTGCGGGAATAAAAAAACTCTAGTCATATTATAATTTAATATAATCATATAATTATCATGTTATTCATAATAAGTTAAGAGGTAATCATATTATTACCATGTAAATTAAATCTAAGACCGAAAAATATTTTTAATATATATTTATGCTTATTTACTTACTGGCAACCTTAACGTAAAATTGTTACAGATATTTCACACCATATATGATGCAAATTCAAACATAATAGTTTTAAACTTTTTTGTCGTAGGTCGCAATTATTTATAAATGATTTAATAGAATTTTCATTATTTTTCTCTAATATAACACAAAACAATGGCCAGTTTTGTTGCACCATTTTCAAACCGTATTAAAATTTTTTTTAGCATTGATATTTTATTTTGTGACACTTTAAATTTATTTTTAATGTGCCTACAATTTCATTATTTTTTAATTTGTTTTTAAATTGGTTGTTTTAATGGTAATAACCAGTAATTCGATAGGCATATGTAAAACAACCGACACAACTGATGCAAAATTACTTTACAAATGGCGTTAACAAAATATGATTAGAGTAAAGATATTTTGTTTGCATCTCAAACATATTATGAGTACAAGTATAGAAAGTTATCATGTAGTGGGTATTGAATATCATTAAATGGTTGTGAGGAATATAATATGTTTTCAAAGTTATCATTATTTAGTTGCTATAAAAATGATTATTTTTCAGTGAACCATACTCAAATTTATAATTGCGATAAACATTGACATGTTTACAGTAACTATAATATTGTTGATATTAAATAAAAATAAAAATATTTTGTGTACGACAACAATATATTGTTACAATAAACATAGTGTAGTTGCCGTAACCATGCCCAACCATATTTTTTCTCTGCGTGTAAGAACCAATAATGGCACAGCTGTGTTTTTGACGCCACCTGAACAGTAAATTAGCCTTAATTGTTAAGGCCCAACAATAATATGCTTAAATTGGCTTTAGCAACTATGCGAATATATGTAAATCATATGTGTCAAACCATATTGAACTTAAGAAAACCTTTTGTTAAGTTTTATGAAACTGGCATTTGCTTAGGCAAAGTGCGAAGCTGATCACACATTCCGTACGGAATCAAATGTTTTTGTTTTCTTAAATCCATTTGAGAGACTTTTTGTTCATTTTTTTGAGAGTAGCTTATGGATGTTACAGTTGGGGCCTTACACCTGCTAATTAGTTTCCATATTTTCCTTCCTACCATTTTGTTAGTCACCTTACAACGTCCTTCCACTAACTGACTCTTGTAATAGGATTTTGTCGGAGGTAAAGTTAAGATTTTAGGAGAATTGCTTCTTAAATCTACAAAAATCAGGTGTTGTTAATGAAGGATAGTTGTCTGTCGTTATACATATAAATCACTTGAACTTAATATTTTTTTTAATATATATGCCTGTAAGATGCCTAAGTATAACTGAAAGTTTTAAACCATCAATAAAAATATGAAATTCTGCAAATTTTGGAAAAAGGAGCAAGAGTTACAGCAGTTATCTTACAAATAAAAATAGTTTCAATACTTTCTAGCAGTGTGACCATTTTGACATTTTTGCAGCTACATTTAGCATTAAATTTTTTTTATATAGGTGCAACATTTTCATTTAGCACTTGGCATTTTATTTAGCATTCTTATAAAATGTTTTTAGATTTTTTTAGCACGATTTTAAAAATTTTGACGAGTAGTTTTTTTGATTTTACTTAAATTTTTTTTTTATAAATTATAAAAATATTTTTACTAATACCACCGTCCGACAAAAAAAGAAAAAATTCGTTAGACTCGAACCGGATGAAATACGTCTGAAACTATAAATTATATGGAGAAAATCTGCGTTTTCAGTTTTTCATTTCGTGAGCCTGTGTTGTTTTTAAAGGTCTTCAAAGTTTCAAAAAGCACACTTTTCAAAAAATATTTTAAAATACTTCTGCTGAACAAAAGAATACCAAATTTTATGTCAAAAGAACAAGAAGAATTGTAAAATATTTTGTGTTATTTTTATTTTATCCTGTCAGGATCATAAGATATAAAAAATTTCTTTTAAAATTTGTATCCTTTAAGATTGCCAATAAATTCCTTAAAAAAAAAAATTCAATATTTGGATCTTTAACGCACTCTACACAGAAAAAATTAATAATTTTCTCCAATCACAAAATTTATATCTAATTCATAATATCAAGCAAACAATTTGTTGATTGTTCACCTATTACCAAAATGATTATATTGATTACTGAAAACTGTAGAAATGTGAATATTTTTTTCAATTAATGATATTTTTAATTTTAGTTAACAAAATTATGAAAAAACTTTGCCATTTCAAACAATGTGTTAATTTATTTAATTAAATTAATCCTCTTATTTAAGCTTGAGGTCTTATTTCTTTTTTTATAAAAAATATTAAATTTATTTAATCCATTATTCGGCACTCAGTTGTGTGCCTTCTTCAGGGATTTTTTTTTTAATATTTGACAAAAAATTAACAATTTTTAATAAATTTAACAAATTTAACAAATTTAACAAATTCAACAAAATGTCATATTTTCAATAAAATACAAAAAGGTTTTCCAATTTAAACCTAATCTATTACAGTTTAAATAAATTTTTAATTTCCGTTTCTATTTCTATAAATTACATGTTCAAATTATTTTATTTTAAACGAAAAAAAGTCAATTAAAATTTTAATTTTATTTAATTAAAATTTTAATTGAAAATTTATTTCAAAACAACTAATATGTTAATAAAATCAAAATTAAATTTTTAATTTTTATTCAACTAAAAAAATAATTGATTAAAATATCACATTAATTAAATTTAAATACTTTTTAAACACTTTTTTCTGTGTATTTTTTTGAAAAAAAATGATTGGAAATGGATAACAATTTGAGAGGAATACTTTGACATCTGTTGATCCTAAAAGGATGAAAAAAAATAAGCAAACTATTTTACAACTCATCTTGATCATTTGACACCAAATTTGGGATAGTTGGATGAGTAAAAGTATTTTAAGCCCTTATTTTTTAAAAATGTACCCCTTTGAAATTTTGAAGTCCTTTTAAAAGGAAACAAGACCACGAAATAAAAACTCTCAAAGCAGTTTTGCTCCGTTAAGAAACATCTTACCTGTCTTGTAAAAATAAAGAATAACCAGGGAATATTAGAAATGCCTTCATCATGCTGGTTGTAAAAATTATTTGCCATTTGATTTTACAATATAAAAGTATAAAGAAATTTTACTTTGTATTTAGATAAAAATTCTATAATGTTAATGTTTGAAAAAATTGTTTGCTTTAAGATGCTGAGCAAATAATTATTTAAAAATTTCAACTCTTCTTAAACTATAAGAAATAAAATGATCTAAAAAATTTTGTATAGCATAGAACTATCTGTGCTACAGATTTATATGTATCTGATGTTTTAACTTAATCTACACACTTGTTTAAATATAACCATTTATTTCAATTTCGTTAAAAATGAGTCACTCAAATGTATAAGTAAATAAATTTTTTAACAAAAATTCCTTAAAAAATTGTATCATTATTTTTATTATGTTCTAAAATAATTTTTAGCATTTTTTTGGCCATGACTAATGCCAGATTTAGCTGTAAACATTTTTAAGCTGTGGTCACACTGCTTTCTAGACTTTTTTAAGCAAAACAAAAAATAATTTGGCGATACAATTATTTACAGGGAAAAACTGAACCAATTCGATAAAACCTTGGTTTTTTATCAGTTCACATTATCGCGAGTTCACTGTAGGTGCAAAATCAACAAATTATTTTCTTGATTCTATGAATTCGGTATGAATTTGGTCGAGACAGTTTTTTATTTTTTTTTCCGTGTTACTATTTGCCTTAAATGTAATATTATCACGTACATATGTATATTGCAGATCCTCTAGCTTGTCTGCGTCTGCCACATCGAAAACGACGGTGACACTTAGTCACTTATTTCACTAGAGAACCATGTTTCAGAAGCGTATACTGCGTCAAAACCAGATTTTTGAAACCGAAAACGAAATTCTTCAACTTATCCGGATCATGTTAAATTTTCCATCCCTAGAACCAAATTGTTCATACATATTATTTGTCATATTGACACGCAACGCAACTAAATATATAAATATATGTTAGTATCATTAAAGTTAATTAATTCTGCATGAAAATATACTGTCGAAAATCCTAAATATTAAAATCCATTCACACGGATTTTTTTATTGGGAGAAAACCGGACTCGTTTTCATTAATATTTATTCATTCATGGCATCTAGAATACATTTTTAGTTAAATAAATAAATGTGACAAATTATGAACGATAAGCCGATTATAGGATCTTCCTCATCTCTTTTAGATGAAATGTAACCGATTGCAATACTCTATCGGGAAATCAATAATCGATGAACGCGTTTCACTTTAATACACAACTAGCTTCACGCAGTGTGCTTCGCTACCCTCATTAAAATAAAATATGAAAATTTTTCAATAGAGATGTCGTGCATTGCTTATGAAGTTATTTTTACCAAGTTTGAATGCTCTTTCTGTTACCATTCACCAGTTGCACAGAAATCGATATGTATTGAAGCTATCCCACCTATGGCTACAATAAGGCAGTGGGCCTTTTACAGATATATGTACCATATTTTTTCCAAATTTGTAAATTGTAGCTGTGATTGTTCTCTAGATAAACAAAAATCTAGTTTGATCTACACCCACTTCTCCAATGCCACACATTACTTAGAGATGCTGTCTCTGTATTGGCAAAACGTGCCGACACACTTGTCAAAAAGAGCTTAAAAGTGCTAAACTTAAAAATCAAAGATTGTTCTTTATTTAATTATGTAATTATTCGTTTTTGTACTTAAAGACTTATTTATATTAAAAAAATTCAGTTTACATATTAATGTTTAGTAAAGTTTCTAGTCAAAAATTGTATACAAATCAGCCCAACTACGAATAAAAATTCCCCGGGAGCTTTTCCTCTTTTCTTAATTTTACAATTGAATTTTGAAACTCCCGGGGAATTTTAACGCATAATTTGGCTGAATATTTACATTACAATATGTACACACACAGTAACATTTCAATAAGTATATATGAAAACATTTTCAAAAAGTGTTAAATTCTTTTCTTTTTCTGGCTAATATGTTTTTTTTTATATAATACTAGCATTTAACCCGCTACTTCGTTAGCGTCTCCTTTTCTTTCGTGGACATATTTTTGCGACAAAGTTTATGTTTCTAGTTTTTAACCCGCTACTTTGTAATAGGTACGATTTTCACCTCTTAAACGTTCGAATTTCGAAATGCATCAAATTTTTAGATAAGTTACGAATGTGATATATTTTTTTTAAATGTTTATTGGTTTAAAAGATAGATGGCATAGCAAAAAAGTTTTAAAATACAGGTTTTACCGGTTTACTCCCCAAAAAGGCCAAATTTCAAAAAAGTACCAGGCACCTGTCCGCTTATTTTTTTATTGAACAACAATAAGTATTAAATTTTTGAATAAAAAAATGTTTTGTAAAAACGTACCAAAAATAGTTACGGTTTTTACCCCTTAAACGTCCGAACATCGAAAAAGTACCAAATTCATATTTGGATTTTTTAGATAAGTTTCAAATGTGATATAACCCTTATTTCTGTGCTTATGGAAGAACAACGATAAGTATTAAATTTCTTTTGTATCTCTTTTAATTTTGGAGATATAAGGTTACCGAATTTACCCGTTTTTATTTTACCTTTTTTTACCCCCTAAACATTCGCATTTTTAAAAATCCCGTCTTAGTGGATCGATTTGGGGAGAGACCAGACCCTGGTCCAAATTTCATTATGATAGTTTTTAGCTTCAGGCGTTTAGGCTGTGCGATGATGATGAATCAGTCAGTCAGTAACGTTACAATTTTATATATATAGATAGATGGATAGATGTTAACCTTTATTGTTTCAATTGAATTTATTTTTACAAACACTCTTGGTGGCAAATCGCAACTTGAACAGCATGTGAAAAAAAAGAGTATCTTATCTACAAAAACATTGTTTCAAAATATGTATGTACAAATATTATCTTTATAACGAACCAAAAATTTATATATTTACTAACAGATATAAAAAGTGGCAAACGTGCCAATATGACATTTGAAAATAGCCCGTGTTAACTCCTTTAAAAAAACAGCTAACGGGAAATATTACGAGCCAGGAGTAATCAAAAAGGGCTAAATCTAGCCCCAAAATAGCTAAGTTGGCATCACTGATTCTAATTGTACCAAATTTAGACAATTTTACATTTACCGTTCTTCAAATATACAGGATTCTATTTTGTGCCACGCTTAATTATCCACTCTCTCCTTTTTTTGACAGATATTCCGCCTCGATAACCCAGCCATGTGTACCAAATTTGGACAAAATTTATCAGGTCGTTTTCCAAATATAAGTATATCTATTTTATGCCACGCCAACTTCTCCAATCCCACAAAGATTTTGTCAGAAGTTGTGAAGTACAAACCAAGATGCTTTTACCTAATTTGGAAACTTGAGTTTTTGCCGTTCTCCAGACATACAGAAATCTATAATCTCTTTGTATGGGAGGTGCCACTCCTACTTTTCCAATCCCGCCCACACTTTGTCGGATGTTGTGTATTGATAACTAAGATGTTTTCCCTAATTTGGAAACATTCGCTCTAACCTTCTCTAGATATACAAAAATGTATAATGTCTTTCTATAGGAGGTTCACGCCCACTTCTCCAATGCTGTCCATTTTTTAAAGAGTCTGTGTATTGATAACCCAGCTATGTGTACCAAATTTGGAAAATTTTACTCTTGCCGTTCTTTTGATATAAATAAAGCAATTTTTGCCACGCCCACTTATCCAAATATGGAAGCTTTAGGCCTTTCTGTTCTCTAGATATACAGAAATTTATATTTTCTTTGTATTGGAGGTGTCACGCACACTCAAATTTTCAAAAAAAAAAAATATATAGCCTATAGCTCCTTCCAGACCATCAGTAATATACTGTTAGGCCGGGTTTTTGCGATGTGGATTAGGTTTAAACTTAGTTAAACGAACTCTGAAGCTCGGATATTTCCGACGAAATGTGTTTTTTTTATTATTTCTTTAAAGACCAACATTTAGGGCAAAACTAAGCTGTTTCGTCAAAATTGTGTATACAAACATGGTAAAGGCGGCACAAATCTATTCTCATATTAATTAAGCCTAGTTTAAATGAGATCTCAAAAACCCAGCCTTAAAGTTCCATTAAGATCGGTTCAGCGGTTTAGGCGGCTACGAAGTGCAAACAAACATACATTAATTTTTATATATGTAGATTAAGTGAAGGTACCTCATTTTTAAGTGAAGGAAAAAACGTCCATAAATAGAACAGCAGAAAACACACATATGTACACATTAAAAATTTTTATATGTGTACGGAAATTGCGATTGTTATCAATTCAGTTTTCTTAGTAAATTTTGAATAAAATTAAAAGTTGTTCACCGATTACAATGAAATAAAGCTCATTTCATTCGAAATATATTTAACTCATCCAATTGTTTTTAGATTTTTGTCGATTTTTTTTATGAATTTTTAAAGAACAAAAATTTAATTTTTTTTAAAAAAATTTTTTTTCCATTTTTTTAAAATTCAACGACATTATCTGAAACTACTTGGCAAATTTAAAATTTTGCTTTAATTATGGACATAACGGTATACCGCGAAAAGTCGAGCTGACTAAGTGCAGATTTGGATTCAGCGTCCCAAATAACCTTTAAAACAACATTCAGTTCTTAATCAACAACAACCTTGTTCTCTTGTAAAATAAATGGTCTGATATTTTGAATGTCTTACAAATTTTCAAAATTTTAAAATGAAAAAAAAATAAATAAAAAAATTTTCAACACCATAGCAGAGCAAGGTTTCGATCCTCGGACCTCTGGGTTATGGGCCCAGCACGCTTCCACTGCGCCACTCTGCTTACAAACATTTTATTGACAAAGAAAGTACAACAACCCGATTTGTAATAACAACAACTACAAGATAAGTGAATGAGTGTAATGAAAAATTTGTTGCTATCAAACCAACCATTTGAACCAGCCCTCAACACAAGCAACATGTTGTATTGTTTATAAAGCATACAAAAATAAACAAGTTCGATGATAGCGGACGAACATGTTGTTAAAAGATGAAATGAAAACAAAATAATTTATGGCTAATAAATTGCCATTTTATTTTGTAAAATAATAAATAATTTATTTTGGAAGAAATTTTAATTCTTTATAAAAATATTCAATACCAACAATAAAAAAACTACAATGTTTTCTTAACAAATTTAAGTATGTATGATGTTTTTGTAAATAATGGAGAACAATATTAGTTTTTCTTTTATTTATGATGTGTAGTTGTGGTTTCACTAAAAAGATAATATTAATTTAAATTGTTAACACTGAATAAATATTATAAGCCAAAAGAAACAGTATGGAATAAAACAAGAGTATTGTAATTTTTATGCAGATTTATTTAAAAAAACAATATACATATTTTTCTCATAATGTTCAATTAACACTTTATTTTGTTGGTTGTGGAGTGAAAGGTCATAAATTATTTCGTTTAAAATCTGTTAAGGGACCTTTTTTAAGACTGTTCTGTGATTAGGGTTGGAAATTGTATTAAATTTTACCCTAAAAAGTTGTAAGACTTTTTGTTTAAAAAAACTTAACACGAAGTGTCTTGTAATGTCTGGAGAAATACTTGCTGGTTTTGTGATTGCAGTTACAAAAAAAACATTATAAAATAAGTCACAAAGTTTCTCGTTTAAATAAGCCAAATGAAAATATGGAAATTTAATTTCGAGTCTAATTAAAATAAATCACCGTTACGTGAATATATTTTGTAAAAAATTAAGTTTTATTATTGCTCTCGATTTTTTAAATCATAATTTTTAAGGCAATATTATACTTTTATATTTTATTTGTGCTTTTTTTATACTTTTATACATAAATATTTTAATAATCTTATACTTTTTTACTTTCGTAATGCCGTTACTTTCCACTAGAAATTTTAAAAATCATTAATTTACTAAAAAAAAAAAATTAGTAAAAACTGCATTAGGCTCGTAAATTCACTAAGAAATCGTAGGTTTTCAAAAATTAACAAAAAAAAAGTAGTTTTGCAATGTTCTCAAAAAGTAAAACAAGTAAGAAAGTAAAGCCGGTCAAGCCTGGCAATATGATACCCTTCAAAACAGTATTTAAACACAAATGCATGGGCCCGTCAAACAAAATTATGTAATGATGAAGTAACGAATACCGATACCAATATATCGACGATACTTAAGGTTTGCCGATATTTTGATAAAGGCGTTATTTACTGCCGATACTATACGATACAACTAACTGAGCTACCCAAACAAGAACGGCAAGCGTTTTTTTTTTTTTTTTAGATGAAAATCCTGTTTCCAATAAATCAAACCGACATAGCGATCTTTCTAAGATTTTTCAGCCGGATGGTGTTGAATTTTCGTATAAACTTTATGCAAATGAGAAGTTTCGACATAAAAATAGTCTTCACGCCCTTATTAAGTCCCAATGCATACGTTGCAAGTCTTATTGATAAACTTATCACATTTTCTTCTTCGAATCAGCTTCGGCGTTCACACAATGCTTGTCTTATTGCTGAATTATTACTTTTTTTCAGAGTACCGAAACGCTCGCTCATTCTTCATTCATGAGCGAGCGTGAAAATTTAAAAAACTTTCTGGAAATTCATCCTCATGAGGGTGAGGAAATAAACTATTTTGATTTTCCTCGCTCATGAGGAGTGAGCAAAAACAAAAAATTCATATGTGATTTTACAGATATGAAAAATTTGAAAAAATTCACGTTAAAATTCTTCACAAGGAAAAAAATGCAATTTTCCCAACCGTTTCCAGCGGGAAAATCAAGTAGTAAAGAGGCCTTATAGAACCCCTTTTTGCAGACATAAGATCTCCCAGCCGCATTCCAACTTTATTACCAATTAGCAAGGTGTGTCATTGGAGACCAACACCTTGCACTTTTGCATATATATTAAACTCTTCTGGAAGAGGTTCTAATAAGATTTAAGAGTAAAGCTTTATCCAAGTTTAATTGTTGTGGCTAATAATACGAAGTGAGTAAATTAATAACTAAACTTGCAACACGTTCTAACATAACTACTAATAAAACGATTGCGACAGGCCTTATCTTAGAATAGAAAATTTGAATTTGTAAAATATTAAATAAAAACCTTTCTAAAAGACCTTTTCAAAGACGACAGAGTGGAATAAGTAAAAGTTTACTAAAAATTCAATTATAAACATTCTTAAAGGCCTAAAAAGTGATTCGCTTGCAATTTTCCCCGCCGGGCAGCACGTTTAGTCTGTGTGTATTTTTTTTTTTGTAAAATTATTTCTTGACTGGTGAACCAAAATGTGTGTGTTGTTTTTTATTTTTGTATGCAAATATTATTGAAAAAAAAAATAAGAGAACTGCACATATCGTCATCTTCAATGCAGAATATTGTAACATCAAATTTCATAAGTTTACATGAGAAGCAAAAAACGTTGTAAAATGGAAATTATATGAGATATTAGAGTAATATTAAATATTTAGAATAAAAATGCGATAACCAGTTTTTTTTTTGATAAAAAAATATTATTTTTACTGTTATTTATTTAGTTATGTGTGTTACGTTGTTTTAATTTGTAATTCTCTGAAGCAAAACGACGAATCATCAACGAAAGTATGATAATATTAAGTTAAACAATCATTTAAAACATTAAATAATTAAATATTTCTGTTAAGTTACAGGTATAATAGAATATAAAGACAATGTACATGGCTATAAATGCAATACTGCGTTTAAACAATAAATTTAAATATGGTTAAATGCACATATAAAAATGATAATAACACAATTAATATGCAGCATCATTAGGAATGCGTTGACATGGTGAAATAAGTTTGCTTTTCTGATGCAGTGCAGGCAGTACTGCAATTGAGAACGTAGAGATGTTATATTGTTAGAGATATTATTATGACATATTATTTATAGTTTTTTATTTCTAATTAGAAGTGGATTAAACTAAATGTACTTCATTAAATTTAAATATAAATTGCTTTTAAAAATCCATTATAACTAACGTGTATTTTGATGTCCTTATAATGAATTTTCTCAATTGAATTTTTCTTTACAATAAACAAGTTTTGTAAAAAATTTGACTCATATACATATATGCATATTTGTCTCCATATAAGGAATTATTTCGAAAAAACTTCTGCAAGAAGTAAATTTTAATTAGTTAATTTCTGAAAAATTTTAATAAGAAGAATGAAAGAGTTTTTCAATTAAAAGTAGTATTGATAGCAGCCCGCGAATTCAGTGAACCAAAAATGTTATACCAAGAAGCACTTATCCTAAAAAAATACTATTAGTATTTAATAAAGCCGTAAAAGGATTAACACAACATTTAGCTAAACAATTTATATTCCAGCACTTGATAAGAAATGCTATTATTCTAAAAATGTAGAAGACAAGTAATTTATTATTTAAAACCAAAGGCTTTATAACAGTCTTTTTGAGAATATTGATGAAGGAAGCCTTGGAATAATGCAATCCTAACAAAAAATACCAGATTATTTTAAATAAACGTCGAAAAAATATTTCTATTGTATTATAAACTTTCTATATTAATAATGAAGATATATTCTGATCCAATAGCAACAGATTCATTATAGGGAAATTCGACTGTATTAACATTTATTAAAAACTATTTATGTACATATATAAATTCATAAGGTTGGAAAACGAAATAAATGATGGAAAAATCATATCATAAAAATAATGGCAGTCTGCTAGAAGCAAAAACTAAGTACCTGCAGATGGTACTATTTATTCTTGGAAATTCATAGCGTATGGGAGTGCAATGGGTTAAGCTGTGAAATTTCTAACAGTCCAATGTAGAAGAAGCTAATAGTCATACTTAATATAGGTATTTCAATACATATATATATATATATATATGGATTCGGTTTATATTAATTTTACAGCACTGTTTTTCTTTTTGCTTATGCAATAATGTGCAGTTTGATCACTTATTCCACTAACACGTTCAGAGTATGAAACAGCCCAGGAAAAACTTTTTGAATTTTGGTAATAGGTCATAGTTATTTCATACGTTACCTGGTAAGTAGTCGTCATTATAATTGTCATTATTCTGAAAACCTCAAAAAGTACTTGCTAGTAATGAACTCAGTAAGTACTTTTCACTACTATTATTTTCAGTTATGAATATTTGCTTACTAATAATCAGCTAAATAACTTCATATTAGTTGTCTTGTTTTCAGTACTGAATATTTACTTACTAGTAACTAGCTCCATAACTACTTATTAGGTCTATTTACTAGCGCCAATTAAATAAAAACTAGTTCTTTTTTTGCTATTAGTAAGTATTATATAATTTAACTTTCTGGTAGTTAAATAATAACTAGATATTTTTTTACTTCTGGTAAGTGTATTGTAACTACTGAATTCTGTGGACAACTCGAACAAAAATAAGTATGTAGTTATTCAGCCAAAAAATAAGTAGTGTTTATATTTCTCCAACATTACTTGCTAACTTACCAGGTAAGTAAAGTTTTTGCTGGGAGAATACCTATTTTTGACGTAAAAAAATGAATGTGTTCATAAAAATATATCAAATACTCTGCTAATTTTTTTTTAATTAAGATTATTCATTATGTTTTTTAAGGAAATTATTTACTTAATGATAAGCCATTTTTGATTTTGTTAATAGCTTGGATATTTTTTAAGGTGGAAGATTAATTTTTTTTTTTTAATATTTAACGTGAATCGTAATCAATAAACAGTCTATTTCAAAATTTTCAATGATACATTGCTTTGCATTTTAGCAAACGATATTTATACTGTTGTAAAAAATTCTTTGATGCTTTAAAAAGGGTCGGTCCTTTTCTTAAGCATGAGCAAGTATATGTAGAAACCTGTTTCTCAAAACTACAAATTACAAATCTACAAGTAAAATACATTTGAACAAAAACCAAAGTTGTAAAATTGTTGCTTTTTTAACGTAAATGAAGTGATTTTATGGTCCCATGCAGATATATTATAGGGAAGTTCGATTGTACCTGTTGTCACAATTGCTTTTACACATAATTTTTAGCAAAACAAGCCTCTTTTACTTTAATTCAGGGATGTCAGCGTCATACACAATTGTGTCAGCAAAACTCACATGTACGCTTACGCTCTTTTATTTTGCGAGCGTAAAATATAATTGTTTACTGCAAAACACTCTCATTCAACGGGAAATATCGCACGATCGCACGGCCTGTTTTGAGGCCTCTAAACAGAAATAATATATTTATTATTTATTATCTTTGTTTCTGTTTTGTTTTATTTCTATTTTTAACATTGTACAATGATTTAAAAAAAACAAATTGCTTGTGGTTTTTGTACGAGGTGTAGTGTACTTGTTGTAGTATCAAGAATTACTGTGATGAATTCACCTTGATGTTGTGTTTATTGAGCTTCTGTAAACTTCAAATTTGAATTTTATTAATTAGTCTTGTAGACAGCGATAACGAGCATACAAGCGGATGAGTTTATTAAAAATTTAATCATCCAGATAGGGAAAATATTAAAAAAAAAATTCCTTCAAATCTTTGTCGCTTTTTTTCTTCAATATATCTTTGCGAACAAATATTTTCCGATTTGAAATACATTTGCTCAAAACAATGCAATAAATTAACGTCCGCAAACCTAAAAAATGTTTTGTTGTTTCGAAACTGCAATATAAATTTAGAAGATATTATTGGTAAATAAAAGTATATATTTATAGGCTAGTAAAATCTTCTCTTTTTATAATGGTGGTTAATGATTATAGAATATTTTTAAACTTAATGGGGTTATTATTTGCATTAGTATGTGCAAATGAATTTTCATTGTTGGCATTCGCAAAGATATGTTGAGCACCAAATTAAAAATTTTGGAAAGAATTGTATAAGGTTGTAAAAAGACTTCAAATATTGTCAAATGCTCAATTTTTCCAAAAAATAAGCAAAGTTTCTGCGAAATGCAGGTTCCAAATTAAATTTATTTAAATAATAACTGATTGTGTCTGTCCATAACTCAACATTTTTCGATAATTGTATTATAATTAATTGCTCTAAAGTCTTCATAGCAAAATATGTATGTTAATTAGGCCTCGCAATAGGCCTCGCAACCGCAGATTCCTCCCGCTGGAAATGTAAGAGACAAGAGTATTCGCACCAACACAATCATTATTGACACCACTGCTTTAATTTCAAATATTTGTTACCTACTTAAAAAAAATGTTATCAACGAACAACCGTTTTGGTTGGTAAAACCAAAACTGTATTACAACAAGAACACGTATTGAGTACTTGGAATTTTTTTTCAATGAGTTTTGCCTTTATGTCTGCTTAAGAAAAGGACCGACCCTTTTTAAAGCATCAAAGAATTTTTTACAACAGTATAAATATCGTTTGCTAAAATGCAAAGCAATGTATCATTGAAAATTTTGAAATAGACTGTTTATTGATTACGATTCACGTTAAATATTAAAAAAAAAAAATTAATCTTCCACCTTAAAAAATATCCAAGCTATTAACAAAATCAAAAATGGCTTATCATTAAGTAAATAATTTCCTTAAAAAACATAATGAATAATCTTAATTAAAAAAAAATTAGCAGAGTATTTGATATATTTTTATGAACACATTCATTTTTTTACGTCAAAAATAGGTATTCTCCCAGCAAAAACTTTACTTACCTGTAGCTCGTTTCTGTATTTCTCGCATCGCAAATTTTCTCACATTAAGTGTGAAACAAAAAATTTCATCGTTTCTCGATTTGTGAGAAAAAAGTGTTTCTGTATTTAAATGCGAGAACAGACAACACAGATTCTGTTTTAACTGGAATACTTCCAGTAATTAAGTGTCAAATGCAAGCGAAACGTCAACGAAAGAAATATATATAATAAAAATAAGGCTGCCAGATTTAAAGATTTATCGACATTTTTACGATTTTTTTTGTTCCAAAATTGGCAAAGTGAAAATTTGCTGATTTTTTTCTAGTGACGATACAGTCTTTGAAATAAAACAATTTTAAATAGTTTTATATGTTTGTGTATTAGGCACCACAGAAAACCGATATCTTTAAAAACAAGGCAGATTAAAAAATGTATCGGCAAAAGCAAAATTTCGAACGGAAACTGTTTAATTTTTATTTGCTTGGATTATTTAATACATTTGTTTGTGTGATCAAAAGATTAAACTATTACCCCATTTTTCAGTCAATGCACTTTAGGAAATTTTTGCCTTTTACTTTGTCCAAAAGTGTTTATTTTACTTCAATATGATATTTTGTCACTCCTTTGTGTGATTTCTGCAGGGAAAAATAACAATCTGAAATTTTAAACTCTTATCGGATTAAGGAAAATAAAATAAATAATTTTATTTAAATAGACCTCAAGCTTTATGTATGTATAAAATATGTATTTTACCCATGAACTTAATGTTTTTTTTTTTTTTTTTTTTTTTTTTTTTTTTTTTTTTTTTTTTTTTTTTTTTTTTTATTAAATTAAATTGTCCGAAAAAAATAGACGATTTTTTTATTTTTTCTTAGGATATTGACGTTTTTTTCACAAATTTATCTGGCAGCCCTGCATAAAACAAACACAATGAAAGGCTAAAAAAATTTTAATAACAAAATATAACAATTGTGTTTTATATACTTATTTTCATCATTTAAATTCTTTCTTTTAAAATAAAATAAAATAATACACATTCTTGTGTACATACATACATAATTTGGGCTCCATTTTTTTAAATTTTTTTTGTCTCGCATCAATTTCAAATATGACTTATTTTGACAGTTCTTGTGAGAAACTTTTTGCAAAACATTGTTACAGAAACACTTGTTCTCACATCCTTCCAATAATTGCTGGAAAATTATTTAAATGACAGATAATTCTCGCAAAGTAAAAGTACAGAAACACTTATGTGAGAAAAACCATTTTTTGTTTCATATTGCACTGTTTTTGTCATAATTCACTCGTTTCATGCGGGAAATTTTACGATGCGAGAAATACAGAAACGGGCTACTGGTAAGTTAGCAAGTAATGTTGGAGAAATATAAACACTACTTATTTTTTGGCTGAATAACTACATACTTATTTTTGTTCGAGTTGTCCACAGAATTCAGTAGTTACAATACACTTACCAGAAGTAAAAAAATATCTAGTTATTATTTAACTACCAGAAAGTTAAATTATATAATACTTACTAATAGCAAAAAAAGAACTAGTTTTTATTTAATTGGCGCTAGTAAACAGACCTAATAATAGTTATGGAGCTAGTTACTAGTAAGTAAATATTCAGTACTGAAAACAAGACAACTAATATGAAGTTATTTAGCTGATTATTAGTAAGCAAATATTCATAACTGAAAATAATAGTAGTGAAAAGTACTTACTGAGTTCATTACTAGCAAGTACTTTTTGAGGTTTTCAGAATAATGACAATTATAATGACGACTACTTACCAGGTAACGTAGGAAATAACTATGACCTATTACCAAAATTCAAAAAGTTTTTCCTGGGCTGTTTCATACTCTGAACGTGTTAGTGGAATAAGTGATCAAACTGCACATTATTGCATAAGCAAAAAGAAAAACAGTGCTGTAAAATTAATATAAACCGAATCCATATATATATATATATATATGTATTGAAATACCTATATTAAGTATGACTATTAGCTTCTTCTACATTGGACTGTTAGAAATTTCACAGCTTAACCCATTGCACTCCCATACGCTATGAATTTCCAAGAATAAATAGTACCATCTGCAGGTACTTAGTTTTTGCTTCTAGCAGACTGCCATTATTTTTATGATATGATTTTTCCATCATTTATTTCGTTTTCCAACCTTATGAGTTTATATATGTACATATATAGTTTTTAATAAATGTTAATACAGTCGAATTTCCCTATAATGAATCTGTTGCTATTGGATCAGAATATATCTTCATTATTAATATAGAAAGTTTATAATACAATAGAAATATTTTTTCGACGTTTATTTAAAATAATCTGGTATTTTTTGTTAGGATTGCATTCTTCCAAGTCGTCCTTCATCAATATTCTCAAAAAGACTGTTATAAAGCCTTTGGTTTTAAATAATAAATTACTTGTCTTCTACATTTTTAGAATAATAGCATTTCTTATCAAGTGCTGGAATATAAATTGTTTAGCTAAATGTTGTGTTAATCCTTTTACGGCTTTATTAAATACTAATAGTATTTTTTTAGGATAAGTGCTTCTTGGTATAACATTTTTGGTTCACTGAATTCGCGGGCTGCTATCAATACTACTTTTAATTGAAAAACTCTTTCATTCTTCTTATTTAAATTTTTCAAAAATTAACTAATTAAAATTTACTTCTTGCAGAAGTTTTTTCGAAATAATTCCTTATATGGAGACAAATATGCATATATGTATATGAGTCAAATTTTTTACAAAACTTGTTTATTGTAAAGAAAAATTCAATTGAGAAAATTCATTATAAGGACATCAAAATACACGTTAGTTATAATGGAAAAGTTGGATTTTTAAAAGCAATTTATATTTAAATTTAATGAAGTACATTTAGTTTAATCCACTTCTAATTAGAAATAAAAAACTATAAATAATATCTCTAACAATATAACATCTCTACGTTCTCAAATGCAGGTAGGGTTGCTAGTTTTTAAATCAGAGAAATCAGTACATAAGAGAAAAAAATCAGTACAATTGCATAAAAAACAGTACATTTACTTTTTTAATATAAAATTGCATATTAATAATATTAAAAGTTATAATCTTTTTTAAAACAAAACTTGAATTCATTCTATAATTTGAACAGTGACAAAATTTAATTAATAAATCCGAATTTTTTCCAAACAATAACTCAATTCCGTATATATTTTTTAGCGGGAATACAAGGTGAATAATAAAAAAATCTAAAACACAAGTTACGGTCACACCTAGCAAATATTTGACGAAAAAAACTTGACTAACATGTGAACTAAAATTGTATTTCCTTTATTCTATTATATTTTTTGAATATAGGTCAACATAAAATTAAAGAAATATTACATTAAAGTATTCCTTTGCTATATCTATCAGCAAAAATAATTTCATTTTGCAATTAAAAGGTCATGCTGAATGTCTTTTGTTTTGCGGAAACAGCCAATGTCTAATTTAACCGAGAACAGCTTCAAAAGAGTTTTGAGCCAATTATACTTAGAACTCTTCTATAAAAAACTAAAATTTAAATTTTCTCTAAAATTAATTATTTGACATTGGAATTTTTAGCACCAAGCTTTAGATATAAGGACAACAATGTTAAAAAACAAATTCAACACTTGTTCACTTTAAAAAATTATTTTAAAGTGATTTACAACTAATAACCTTTAATAATTGTAATTATTGCAAAAGGCACAATCGTTTTTTAGACGATCTTATACTATAGATTTTTATAAATAATATATTTTCATATGTATGGACATAAATATTTACAGTGTTACAAGTTAAAAATATTTATGGCCTTTCCACAATTTATTTCCTGTCATCAAGAAATTGTAAAACTCATTACAACAACAACCAAAGTTTGTCTTTATCTGCAACTCACTTTCTAGGTTTTATATTAGGAGCCCGTTTCTTTCTTTTCTCCACTTTTAAAACTAAAGATTCGTTCTGTAAGATCGTTTGAATGTGGAATGAAAGAAATAAAATTACACATTTCCTCAAATTCGTAAACGCACCACCGTTTAGAAACACTTTCCATTTTTCTTCTACTGTCATCTTTCTTCGTACTGACGCGGCAAAAATCTTTATTGTTAATAACTCATCGATAAGAACATCTATATTAATATTTGTATCGCAATTTGACAACATGACAAACTATATACTGAGCCCAGTTAATATATAATAACAGTACAAAAACAGTACATTAGTGAAAGAATCAGTACATTTGCGTACTGATTTGCTTGTAATGCATAAATCAGTACTTTAAACAAAAAACAGTACATGTACTGATAAAAACAGTACGAATGCAGTACTGCCTGCACTGCATCAGAAAAGCAAATTATTATTACACCATGTCAACGCAATCCTAATGATGCTGCATATTAATTGTGTTATTATCATTTTTATATGTGCATTTAACCATATTTAAATTTATTGTTTAAACGCAGTATTGCATTTATAGCCATGTACATTGTCTTTATATTCTATTATAACTGTAACTTAACAGAAATATTTAATTATTTAATGTTTTAAATGATTGTTTAACCTAATATTATCATACTTTCGTTGATGATTCGTCGTTTTGCTTCAGAGAATTACAAATTAAAACAACGTAACACACATAACTAAATAAATAACAGTAAAAATAATATTTTTTTATCAAAAAAAAAACTGGTTATCGCATTTTTATTCTAAATATTTAATATTACTCTAATATCTCATATAATTTCCATTTTACAATGTTTTTTGCTTCTCCTGAAAACTGTGATGTTATATTATTCTGCATTTAAGATTACGATATGTGCAGTTCTTTTAGTTTTTTTTTTTTTAAATAATATTTGCCTACAAAAAATTCAACACACACTTTGGCTCGTTGCCTTTAACAAAAACAAAATACACACAAAGACATTTCGTGCTGTGGTCATGCAAACTGCCGAGCAACAACAACATTACTGGTGAGGAGCGTTAAGAAAATTTTTTGTTTCCTCATTTTTCATGACTGAGGAAAGGCAAAAAATTATTTTTCCTCACGCTCATGAATGAATTGGCAAAAAAATTCACAATTCATTCATGGTTGTGAAAAAAATTACACATTTTCAATTCCTCATTCATGAAAAAATTCATGAATGGTTAAATATGAGCGATCATATATGAATTTTTCGGAACTCTGCTTTTTTTTATGTATAAAGTGCACTTATATTTGTGCGTTTTTTACATTACGAATGGGGAAACAAAACGTATGTATATACCGAGTACATCAAGCGTACATCGTTTCTACCAACAACATACATGTTGCTTTTGCCTTGTTGTTTTATGATGTAGAACTAGGGTTGCCTTATTAATTTTACCATGGATTATATGAATGAATTATAAAAAAATTTATCTACTTAAGTTTTGTTCATTTTCACTTGATATCGGAATCCGTATCGCTGAATTTCGTTTTGAGTATCGGAATCGGTACTAGTTAAAAGGTAAATTAATATTCATGTAAAAGTTCTTCGTACCGAAAATTATTTAAATATCTTCAACTATGTATAGGAGATATGTTTTCCTTAAAGTGATTTAAGGAAAGCGGTTTATATGGGACATATGGTTAATTTTGGTCCTACCATCACAACATTTTGTCATGATACAGTAAATATAAATTAATTTAATTTAAAATCTAATTTTTAAACTTGATACAAATACCATTAAAATTGTATTATTCGGCTGTGTGGAATCTTTTATACCCTTCACCGTAGTATTGAAAAGCCAATTGTTCCCTAGCTCATACGGTATGGGCGCTCTCGTGTCTCAATCGTTTTTCTGGAGACATATTTGTAAGGGCGCTAGTTGAACAAATTTTTTAGAACCAAACAAATCGCATGCATAGATATTAGGGTATTCATTAAATCGAGCTTTTGATTTAATCGGTTAATCGCTCGATTAATTAACCGAGGTTTTGGCTTAATCGGATAATAATCGGTGAATTTTGTAAGTGATCGGTTAACCGATTAATAAAGTTGTTTTATACATTAAGTAATTTCAACACATAAAAATGCATAAATTATTTATTATTTGGAGTTTATTTAAAAAAAAGCAATAGCATAACAACAATTCTTGCAAACAATAGCACGAGCAAACAAAAGAATAATTCATAAATATGTAATACATATTTTTTAATTACATAATACATTAATAATATATAGGAATTAAAAAAATAAACTGTTTTATAATTTTTTTAGTTATTTCAATAGTTTAAGTAACTAAAAAATGAAAATAGGATTAAATTTAATTTAGTTTTATATGACAATCTTAGCAAAAATCAATATAAAGCATGCAAAAATATAAATCAACGTGAAAAATAGCAAAAAATATATTTCCTGAATTGTCGTGCGTTACTAATGGTCTGTAATCTTTAGGGAATTCCGTTCCAGAGACTGATGGCATGAATAAAGAATTGATACTTGGAGATCAGAGTTTAACAAGCAAATGCAAGAATTTGTTTACCTCTGGGAAGCGTTGAACATCTTAGACGTTCATAAAGATGCTCCGGTTGATGTGTATATATAATTTTATGCATGAACAGTAAAATGCGCACCTTTAAATAATTATCAAAACTAATGCCATAGAGCAATGTCAAGTAAGGGGAGATATGATCAGATCTTCTAAGGCCATACATATACCGAATAATGTTATTAAAGGTCACATTTAGTTTTCTTTTACTTTTATTATCACAACTGGCAAATAGTTCACAGCCATAAAATAAAATCGGTATTAGGTAGGACTTTGCAAGGAGTTTTCTAATTTTAATTGGAGTACAATACTGAGTTTGCCAGAGATTTCTTAACATTGAATACGTTCGACCACATACAAAATTAACGTGGTTAGACCAGGTGAGAGTGTTGTTAAAATATACACCAAGATTTTTGACCGAGTTTACAATATCTATGGACTGGTTTTTTAAGGTCAATATAGGATTAAAATCAAGTTTTAATAACCTCTTTTTAATAATTAACACTTTCGACTTAATAGGATTTATTGCTAGACCATTAGGGGTAGCCCAATCATAAACACGACCTAACTCCTGGTTTAATGTCCTCACACATTCATCAACAGCAGTATTGCTGCAACTAATGTAAAGCTGGACGTCGTCAGCATACAATCTAACCCTGCAGTATTCGAGTTTACTCTGAAGATCATTTACGTAAAATGAAAAAAGAAGAGGACCTAAGATCGAACCTAAGATCGAGCGGAACAGAAGTGGATTTTGACTTCCATTACAAAACTGCATAAGTCTGCGAATTGAGCAAGACTTTTTGTATAAAATTTTTTTTAATAAGCTTTGGACTTATAAAGATTTATTTTCCAAGTTATCAGATTTAAAAATCTTTGCTCGTTTAAGGTACATATGGGGATTTCAAGCGAAAAGTCTACTTTTTGTATGTATACATAAACAATTTTTGATAAACGAGAAGTAATTCTGGCGTTACGTTACAAAAAGGAGACTTTTCGCTGGAACTTCCCATATGTTATGTATGTGTTTAGTTATTTATTTCTTCTCACATTTTCTCATATCAATCTTTTAACAGAATTAACCGAAAAAATTAGAAGAGTTGAAAATTAAAAAAAAAAAATAAAACAGTACTCTAATGACATAATGGAAGATTTTATACCTTTAGAGAAATCCAGGAAAAGACCTGAGAAATAAAATATTCTGTATTATGGAATTTTTTTTTAACATTTATCAAAACTAAAGAAAAGAATCGCTTAATTCCTAAACATTTTTGTAAAAGATTATTTTTAAGGTCTCCTTAATAATATATAATACAGTTTTGTTATCTGCTATTCATTGTATTTATATAAACTCAGTTCCATACTGCAATATAAGACTTAAGTCTTGTGTATGGGACATTGAAAAGAAATAAATAAATAAATAAAATAAATAAAATTTTTTGTAACGTCACGCCGGCGTATATTTTTGCTTATATGTATCTTCAAATCCTTAGGGTTGATTGTTGTAATTTTTTTTCTAAATATAGTACTGCTTTATTACTTTGTTAATATAAAAAAAAAACTTTTTACATATTTGACTTCTTCATTTAATTTTTTTGCATTTTGTCGTACAAATATTACGTCACGTCACAATGGAAATGCCCATATAAAAAGAACGTAAAAAAAAAGTTGACAGCAAAGACCACTTTAAAATAAAGATCCCTTCTTTGTTTGTATGAAAAAATATTTTCTAAACGCATACCTTTTGCATATGGGACGAAACAAATAGTTAAAAACACAAAAAATATTTAAATTAACCGATTAGCTAATCGGGTAGTAATTAATCGGTTAACCGAATGAATACCATAATAGATATTTGAAATAAATTTGATTAACACAGCTAGTTTTATAGGACGTTTTCGTACCAAGAACGTTAATTCGCGAGGATGAAATAATGGATCGTTTTGTCTTATCTTCAATATTTAATGCTCTTTGTATTTAAGAAATATCTGTGCTGAATTTGATCCTCCTAGCTCATATGTTAGAAGCGTTTGTGTACCGAAACCATAATTTTGGGCGAAAAATGGTAGTTATTTGTTTATAACTCGGTCCTTTATAAACCGATTTTGTTAATTTTTATTTCCAGTTTATTAAAATAAAAGTAAAAAAAAAAATAAAGTTCAAACCTTATAGAAGATTAAAAAAGTTAAATGTTTATGGGAAAAAATTAGGGATTCATGGAAAAAAATTAAAGGCAGCTGTGATTTTTTGCTCTTACCTCAGCCATTTGGGGAACCGATCTGACTGAATTTCAATAGCAAACGTTTCCGGACTAAATGTGACACAAATATAGTACAACATAGTCCCCATCATATTTGGGATGTTTGAAAAGCCATTTCAACTAACACACAGACAGAAGAACATCATTAAACTATCTTCGCTACACATAAGGATCTAAAATACATATTTATTATAAGTTCATTAGTGTAGAAAATACAAGCGGAATGACAAGTTTATGTCGTAAATGGGAATAAACGTGTCTCTTGTAATTTTATGAGCAGTGCTACCAGAAAACTGTTGACTCATGTTCCCAATTTAAATTTAGATATTCGCAAAAAATATATAAAAATATGCATTTTAGAATCTGGGAATTTTAGTTCTCATTGACTTCATTTTTATTATAAATTTTTATACTTATTCGAATGTGTATTCTAGGTCAAATTACAATTTATAAAGCTTTCATACTTTCCCAATAAGCACTGAAATTTTATAAATTCAAGTGCTCTAAATATTGCTGGAATCTAGCTTTAATTTATGCCCTATTTTCAAGTTAAATTCCAGTTCATACAAAAATGTTTGAAACTATTTTTTTACTTTTGTATTGCTTAAGCTATCAAAAAAAATATTAGTGAACAAATATTTGTAAATATTTCTGTGTACCGAAAGGATTTTAAACTTTCGAAAAAAATGGAACCATTAATTTACTAAGTGTAAATTAATCTTAAAATGAAGATGATGATTAGGAATTTCATATACATACCATTTTTTTCTTTATGCCATGTTAAAAAAAATTAATATGATTTCCATTGAAATTGTAGGCTTGATTTATATTGGTATTATATGTTTGATTTATACTTGGCTTCAATACTTGAATTCAAGTATAATTATTACGTGTTTGAGACTGGAATTTCACTGTAGTTCAATTCTTGAATTTTACTGTATTTACATTGTTGTGTTTGACTGGATTTCCAGTACCCGTTTTGCTGTAATTCAAGGCTTGAAAATGGAAAACAGGACTGGAATTACACTTGATTTATACTTTTATTCCATAAAAATTGCTTATTATTAATTAATAGTCTTATTCCTTCAATATTTTCAAGAATATTTTCTATGCACTATCAGAATAAATTAATAATTTATAATTTGACTTATAATACACAAATTCGAATTAATATACAAATTTATAATATCAATTTTATATAAATTTTATATATATATACTAGCTTAACCCAGTGCACCTTGCTACCCCCATTAAAATAAAATATGTAAGTTTTTCAATCTCCTGCATTGCTTATGAATTTATATGTATCAAGTTCGATAGTATATTATTCCTATTTTTCATTTTGTTAGTTTTAATTATGAATTATAATAATAGATTAATGAATATTATATATAAAACGTAATCCATTTCGAGGTTCCCTACTTTTTTAAAGAAAAAAAAAACAGAAAATTCAAATTTAATGGGGAATGTTTATTATCATTTGAAAGAACATTCCTTGGCATTTATTTTTTGAAGATTATGTCTATCAAATGTTGGCCGTTGCTACGTCGCAGATGGTCCATCCGTTGAGTCCAATTTTCGATGACTCGTTCGAGCATTTCGACTGGTAACTGGCGAATGACACTCGTGATGTTTTTCCCCAAGGCCTGAGTCGAAGCGAGTTTGTCCGCATAAACTTTAGACTTTACATATCCCCACAGGAAAAAGTCTAACGGTGTGATATCACACGATCTTGGTGGATAATCGACCGGCCCAAAACGTGAAATAATGTGCTCACCGAAGTATTCTCTCAATAAATCCATTGATTGATGCGATGTGTGGGAAGTGGCGCCGTATTGCTGAGACCAAATGTCACCGAGATCACGAGCTTCAATTTCAGGCATCAAATAGTCGGTTATCATGGCAAGATAACGGTCGCCATTGACGGTTACGTTCGCACCGGCATAATTTTTAAAGAAATATGGACCGATGATTCCACCGGCTCACAAACCTTTGGTGTGGTTGTTTTTTCTGGATGAAGTGGCAGTTCTTGAATCTCTTCAGGTTGCTCTTCGTCCCAAATGCGAAAATTTTGTTTGTTTACATACCCATTGAGCCAAAAATGGGACTCATCGCTGAACAAAATTTGCCTCGAAAACGTCGGATCTTCTTGGAACTTTTCAAGAGCCCATAGAGCGAAGCGATGTCGCTTGGGAAGGTCGAGCGGCTTCTGTTGTTGCACAAGCTGTATTTTGTACGCTTTCAATTTAAGATCTCGACGTAAAATGCGTGTTTCCATACGTCAGTCCGAGTTGCTGCGAACGGCGCCGAATCGACTCTCCACGGTCTTTGGTACACTCTCCGCTATTTCTATCTCATTCTATTCGGTCGAATATTATCCAATAATGAATGCTGGGTCTCAAAATGGGTTATGGTGTTGCGAATAGTACGCTCAGTAGGCCGATTATGTTGACCATAAGTGCACGAAACACATTCCTCACAGAACGTGAATTTTCGTAATAAAGTTGAACGATTTGTAAACGTTGTTCAGGCGTAAGTCTTTCCATTATGAAGTGCCAAACAAAACTAAACAAAAATAACATGACAGTTTGACACGACTCACACGTGATCTGTCAAAAAAAGGCTATTGAAAAAAGTATCTCTACTTCAATCACCCATTATGTAGCGCAAGCATTGATTACTTGTGATATTGATTTTTGGCCTAAATGGCTTAATATTACGTAAATAAAAAATTATAAATAAATAAATAAAAATACTTTTACTGTTACCACTCACCAGTTGCACAGAAATCTATATGGTATTTGTATTGAAGTTGTCCCGCCTATGTCTACAATAAGGCAGTGGGTATATATTCAAGCTATTTTCCAAATTTGTAAATTGTAGCTGTGGGCTAGATTGCTGCACTCCCACTTCCCCAATCCCGCACATTGCTTACAGATGCTGTCTGTATATTGATAGCCATTCTAATTGTACCAAATTTAGACAATTTTACATTTACCGTTCTTCAAATATACGGAATGCTACGTTTACTTTTTGACTGATGCTGCGTACTGAACATTTGTACCAAGGTATTTGTACCAACTTTGAAAACTTTAACTATGACCGTTCTCTAGCTGTACATAAATCTCTTTTGCATTTGTATTTAAGGAACCAAGCTCACTTATGCACTCCCACCTTCTTTTGACAGATGTTGCGTGTCGATAACCCACCTATATAATTTTGACAACTTTTATCTTACCGTTCTCTAGATATAAATAAATATATTTTATGCCACGCCCACTTCTCCAATCCCGCAAAGATTTTGTCAGATGTTATTAAGTACAAGATGATGCTTGTACTTTATTTAGAAACTTTGACTTTTGTCGTTCTCCAGACATACAGAAATCTATTATCTCTTTGTATGGGAGGTGCCACTCCCACTTTTCCACTCCCGCCCACACTTTGTCGGATGTTGTGTATTGATAACTAAGATGTTTTTACCTAATTTGGAAACCTTTGCTCTAACCTTCTCTAGATATACAGAAATCTATAATGTCTTTCTATGGGAGGTACCACGCCCACCTCTCCAATGGTGTTAATTTTTTTAGAGAGTCTGTGTATTGTATTGATAATCCAGACATGTTTACCAAATTTGAACAATTTTTCTCTTACCGTTCTTTAGATATATATAAATCTATTTTGTGCCACGCCCAATTCTTCAATGACGACCATATTTTGTCGGATTTTGTATATCATTACCAATATGCTTGTACCTAATTTGGAAAATTTGGCTCCTGTCGTTCTCCAGTGGTGCGATTCACTAACTTTTAACGAACCGACAATCGTAATTTCTGTCGACATATATGTATATTCGCTTGCAGTAACGATAGTGTGATTCTGTAATTTATTTTAAACGATTGTAAACAGCTGTAGTTTTTGTAACATCTATGTCTACAAAAAAAAAACAAATGAAATTGTGCTAAATTTAATGTTTTTATATTTTTTTTTTTTTTTTGTGAACTTTACAATTAGAATTTTGTTTTTGTTCATAATTTGCTTTTTTGTACATTTTGAACTAAGAATTTTGTTTTTGTTCATACATATACATACATATGTATGCATGTAGAATGTATGTAAGAAGTCGGGCCTCAGCCAATTTAAACATATAATACACTTTATTGATTAAATGAACACAACGTAAATTATTGTCGCCACATTAACGAAAAAAAGCGAATATCTTTAAAAATGTTACTGAATAGCAAATTCGATAAATTTTCGGTATATTTATTTTAACGATACGATTATGGTAAAAAAAAGTTAGTGAATAACAATACAGATATACATAAATCTATGTCTTTGTATGGGAGATGTCACGCCCACCATTCCAATCCCACTCATTTTATCAGAGATGTTTTGTATTGATAACCCAGTTATGTGTACCAAATTTGGACAAGTTTTCTCTTACCGTTCTTTAGATATAAATAAACCCATTTTTGCCACGCCCACTTATCCAAGATGCTTTGGAAACTTTAGGCCTTACCGTTATCTAGATATACAGAAAATTATATTGTCTTTGTATGTGCCACGCACACTCCAAATTTCAAGAAAATATATAGCCTATAGATCCATCCAGACCATCAGCAATAAACTGTAGAAGTTTCATGAAGGTCGGTTCGGCGGTTTAGGCGGCTATAAGGTACAAACAAACAAACACACAAATAAACGTACATACATACATTCATACATACATACATATGTAGATATTTATAAAAATTTTGGGACCAAAATTATAGACTTTAATTAAGTTTACCAATTTTAAATTTTTAAAATTTAAAGGTTGATTGTCGATTCTTGATATATATCATCAGTGATCATAAATTGTTGTCCAGAACGTTCTACATCATTTTGTTTTCCAAAGAAAATTTTCTTTCCTTTACATATTTAGATTTCTAGTTGGCAAGAGAAATCCGATATCGTATTTGTAAAGAGAAAATCAAGTTATTGAGAAGAAAACGCATTTCTTTAATGTGAAAAACTTGTTTTTAACTAGAAAACTATATCAATTTGAAAAATTATTTAGTTATAACTGAATTGTTTTCGACCATCAGCAAAAATATTGTTTACAACTTAAGCAGTTAACCAAGCAAGAAAAGTTCCAAAGGTGTTAAAAATGACGTCTAAAACGGGGTGTTGAACTGTACAATCGTACAAAATCGTCTTGCAAAATATGATTGTCCAATAAGAATCTTTAAGTAATTTTTAAAATGTTTCTTTATGTTAAATTCCTTAGATTTCCGGGAATGAATATTTTATTTTTAAAAATATTTTTTGTAATATTTCTCCATTTTCCAAATATCCAAAAAAAAAAAATAATTGTTGAAATCCCTAATTTGGGGACAAATCTTCTTATCTGGCAACACTGTTTGTGAGCAACAAAGTCATAAAACTATGTAATTCGCTTAGCAACCTCATCATCTCAATTAACCCCAAGTGCTAAAATAAACATCTTCTATTTAATTTCTTAGGTCAGTGATATTAAATTAATAAATCTATAAATAAGTTTATTTTTATAACAAAACAAGAATTCTAATTTGTTCTATTTCATTCGATGAATACGAAAAAAACCGCAAACAACAATAAAACAGTTTGATACATGTCGTATGCGACTAGACCGGGTTGATTTAAAATGACACAAATATCATTTGTTTCTTTTGTTAAGAAAAATTGAGGCTGAAATTCCAAAAATATCTTTCTTTCTTTAAGACTCTTAATGAGAATGCAAAAGTAAATATTTTTTAAATTAAATTAAGATTTCCAGTAAATGTCAGACTCAATAACAAAAGAAAACGAAACAGATTAAAAATAATAGTTTATTTTAAAATAAACACACTTTCTTGAAATATTTAAAAGAAAATTAAAAATAATTGAGTTCACGTTTTTGGGAAAAATATATTTATTTCTATCAAAAATTTTTAATTTTGGTTCTCGTTTTCAGTTTCTATTATTAATAATTTTTATTTTATTTGTTTGACTAATTTGCTAAATGTCATATTTGAAAATTCCTTGTCAACAAACATGTCAACAATATTTTTGTTTTACTTTTTTGACAGATTTTTTTTTTTGTAATAATATGTCTGGAGGTTAATTTGGTAAAATTGATATTTATCTTTAAATTTATCGTTTAGTTAATTCTTACGAATTTCATAAATATCAATTTTTTCTAATTATTTTGGCCAAAAGCCAACCAAATAAACCGAATTTATCTAAAGGAATACAAACAGCAGATATTATAGGAACTTATCTAAAACAGCAGATTTCTCCAATGTCTATCATCCAACAATAATTGAAATGCATAACAGTTTAGAAGATTCTCTTAATAAAATAATTAGAATTAAGACACGTGTAAGGCTTTTTAAAATGTTGTCAACAATTAAGAAATCGCCTTGAAATTAAAATTTATATTGCCATTAAATTTGACACTTTTAGTTTATTCATCAACCTATCAACACAGCTTTTTGCTTGTAATTTCTCACCTCTCATAAACACTGTATTTAATAGACATTTTGTGGTTGAAAAGAATATATAAAAAAGTCAAATTTATTATTTTCTATAAAATGACAAATTTCCATAAGCATTTTTTGTGGGTGTATTAATTAAACAAAACCATTTTATTTGAACGGCCAGACAAATTTATAATTAATGTGCCTTTTAATTAACTGCAAATCTATGTATAACATATTTTAAATGTGTTTTTTTTTTAATACCCTCTACCGAAGGTAAAAGGGTATATAATTTTGTCATTGTGTTTGTAATTTATGCAGTATTGATCATAGACCCTATAAAGTCTATACTTATGAAAAGGGAAATTTAAATCACGATGTCCGTCTGCCTGTCAGTGTGTTCGTTGAAATGGGTTTTCCGGAGAGTCAGGTATAATGAGGACTATTCCGTTATACAATTATGTTACTTATATTCTGGAATTGTTTGCTATTGAAATTCAGCCTGATTTGTCAGAGAATGGCTAATATATGAGCAAAAAACCACGACTGCCACGTATTTTACCTATAAATCGCTTGTTGTTGTTTTTATATTTTTTTAATATGAATATCCGGAGAACGCCAAAAGCTCAAGTTTCAAAAATAGGTACAAAACACAATATCCGGAGAAGAGGGCGTGTCACCTCCCTATAAGTACATCATAGATTGATGTATGTCTAGAGCACGACAACAACCAAAAATTCCAAATTAGTCTCAAGCATAGTAGTTATCAATGCACAACGTCCGACACCATGTGGGCGGGATTGAAAGAGTGGGCGTGGCCCAAAATAGATTTATTTTTATCTGAAGAACGGTATTTATATAACTTTATGTTCTTATCACACCATGGTGTAGGATATATAAGATTCGGCATAGCCAAATATATCACTCTTGCTTTTTTCGAACATAATTCAAAATTTAAGCAGTTTGTCGTCGCTTTTAATTTTAAATGAGTTATTAATTATTTTGTTGAAAATTAAACATTTTCAGTGTACATTAGGGTGGAGCGTCGGTGTATGAAGGCGGAAAAAGTCATCCATAGATAGATAGATTGCATTTATCTACCTATAAAAAATGTTTAATGTTGCATCATATAATGTTTAACAAATTGATCGATTTGATCTCATTTTCAAAATCTTGATGCCACAGCAACATTTTTAATTTTTTTTTTTATATTTTCTCATGTATCTGAGAATTCGAAATTCGCAAAAAAAAATTCTGATGCCCCCTAATGTTCATACATATATCAATTTGTTTAGACAAAATTAATTTTTTTTAAAAAAGTTTCTTGTATTAATATTTATTGCAACAAAAACAATTATTAAATAGATTAAATTTATACAAATTGTATATAATAAATTAAAATGGTTATTCATCCCTTCGTCGAGCTTTATATGAAAATATTTAAATAAGAGAAAAAAAACACTCTGACACGTGTTTGTTTTTAAAAATACATATTAGGGTATTCATTACCGATTAACGGTTAACCGATTAATTACTACCCGATTAACTGATCGGTTAGTTTAAAATTGCCTTTTTCGATTAACGATTCATTTCCGTCGATTAACAGATTAACTGATATAAAATTTTTTTTACTTTTTGTAGCATTTTTTTGTGCTTTTAATTATTCGTTTCGTCTCATATACAAAAGGTTGTGTTTAGAAAACATTTTTTCATTCAAACGAAGAAGGTATTCAGTGATCTACATTTTAAATAAGTGTTTGCTGCAAACAGCTTCTTGTTTCACGTACTTTTTATATGTATGCGTTCAGTTATTTGTTTCTTTTCATATCCTCTCATATCAATCTTTTAACAGAATTAACCAAAACAATTAGAAGTGTTAAACATTTAAACAAATTAAAACAGGACTCGAAGGAAATAATGGAAGATTTTATATGTTTAGAAAAATACAGGAAAAGGACTAAAAAATTAGATATTCTGTATTATTGGTTGCTTTTGATTTGTGGCAATTCTTGATTGAGTATATAGTTACAAATTTTTACTGCAGAAAATTTTTGCAGTAAAATTTAGTAAAACATATGATTCAAAAGGAGAACAAGCAAAGTAAAACAAAGGCATAAAAATTGTGAAAAATTATTTTAAGAAAATGAGAGTTGAAATAAAACTGAAACAAGAGCAAAAAGTGTATAAATATTAAATTATTAAACTTTTTTGTGAAACATTAATATGCCTCCATACCAACTTTTAAAGGACCGACTATAATATGCATAAGCTTGCTTAAGCTTCTGTCAAAAATTAACGATAAGGCTCTCAAATTCGTTTAAAAATAAAAACAAAATCAAAAAAATATTTGATTTCGTACGGAAGGTGTGAAATAACAGATCCATAAAACTTAACAAAAACAAAAATTATGCATGTACATTTAATCCGAATCAAAAAAAAAAATTAAAAAAATCACATAAAATATTTGGTTTGTAATTACATTTACTGCAGTTTACTGTAAAAGTACTCGAACGCATCTAATAATGAAAATTTATTTGTTAGCTTTAGAAAGATAAGATCCTACCATAATTCTTTAAAAATTTACTTAAAATTTGTAAGCGAAAAATTCAAGTAAAATTGTTTTATTTTAACTTATAAAAATTTTAATGACTCATCAAAAATCAATCATTTAAATATAATAGAGAATGGTTAAAAGCACATTTTAAAAGTATTATTGATATATTATTGATATATTTAAACAAATTATTTATTTAACAGAAAAAGAACAACAGAAAACTTAAAATGAAAAACAAAACCCCTGTGACTACAAGTCTAAAAACACAAAAACATTTAATATTAAATAAACACAATTAAAAATTTTTGGAATAGAATTATTTTCAATGTTACAGCACAAACACAAACAATTCAACATGTAATCAATCATTTTCAAATTTGATTTAAATTTCATTGGAAAATGATGCAATCGAAGTAATTTCAAATAATTAACACTAATGAATACTGAAATCCAAAAGAGAGATGAAGTACAATATAAAAGATATTAAACAGATAAATTTACTCGTAGTATTTACTTTCGCAATAATTAAAATGATGAGAAGAAAAATTATTTAAGTTTTTTATTTTTTGTTTTTACTTTTAGATATTTCGCCAGCTTGAAAGGCCGGCTGAAGTGGAACGTTTACAGGAATTGAAAACAATTGTTAAGACACAAAGAGAAAAATTTATTTATGTGATATTAAATAATACTGATGTTAATAATTTGAATGAATTATTAAAATTTGAATTAGCTAAATATGAAGCGGTAAGTTTAAAAAAAATAATATTTATAATACTTTATATATCTTAATAAAAAAAATTTAAAAAAAAATAATGTGCGTAGGCCGGGAATCGAACCCGGATCAACTGCTTGGAAGGCAACTATGCTGACCATTACACCACCAACGCCCTGATGACGGTTTTTGCTAAAATTCGGTTTTTAACTCATTTTATTTTTATTATGAAGACAAATTTTAAGTGACTCATTTTATTTTTTAGTCCAACTTCGACAAAAACATTTCTTTCGCATATTCATATTGAAAACAATAACAAAAAACTGAAATTGGTTTTTGTTTTTAATATAAATATACGAAAGAAATGTTCTTGTCGACATTATGGGCCAGGCTGTTAATGTTTTAAACATCTCATTTATTTACGAGCTTATCTTTTAAACATTTTTTGTACAGTGTTAAAAACTAACCCCCATATTCATAAAAAAATATTTTTGATTAATAAAAGGTTTATTAAACAAATTTTCATAGAAAATACGCTTTATAAACCTGCTATAAACCTAAAATATTTTTTATGAATATGGGGGTAAGTTTTTAAAAGATTTCTTTAGACCTGAATGGTGTAAACTTAAAAAAGAAATATATTTGGGGAAATATAGGGCGCTTATTAGACTAAAACTACGGTCACACTTGTCAAATATTTGACGAAAAAACGGGACCAACAGGCATACAAATATATAATTCCCTTTAATTTCAATATTTATTTTATTATTATTATTTTGTTATTATTATTTTGAATTTGACTCTTTATTTTTGAGGCAAGCCGGGCACAAGGCGTTTTAACATAATTCGGGTACACGGAATCCAAATATCTGTGGTTTTCATGTTTAACCTCGTATGTCCATTTTTTCGATTTTTAGATGTTGATGCCATAGTGCTTAATTTTAAACGCTCTTTACCTGGTTCTTAAAATTTCCGAAAAAATATGGACCAATTCCAATTTTTTTTACGTAATGACCAATTTCAAAAAGTTTAATACCTTTCCCAAAGTTCGATCTAGAATGTTTTTTCCGCTCTCCTGAAAAATTTAATTTTAAGACATACGCGGTTACCCATGAAAACCATAGATATTTGCGTAACTCAAGCCCTTATGACACTACATTTTTTATTCATTGAGTTGATATTGAATTGATAGAAATAAACAGTAAATGTTAGAAAGAGGAAACTGTAAAATATTTAAACAAAGTTTTTTTATTTTTTTTTTCTTTTGTTATGGTTTAGTTTCAAAGCGAATTCATTTTTCAGGTAGCGTTGAAAGCACAGCTGTGCTCCTTTTTTTTCATACTTAGAGAGAGAAATGTCAAAAGTTGTTTGTGTTTTTGACATGTCGATCTACGAAAGCAACAAAAAAATACATTGTAGTGTTTTTGGTGTTGTTACTTGTTGTAGTATCGACACCACCGTATAAATGAATTCGTCTTGGTTTTGTTTATTTTATTAAATGTTGTCAACTTTTTGTTTATGAGAAAATGTTTTCGGAACTTTAAATTTAGTAATTATACACGTCTATTGTAAATTACATTCCCTTCGAAATTTTTACTCTTTTCCCACAAAAAAAATTTATGGGAAAAAGGAAATGTTTGTTTTATTGCTTTCAACTGTGTTTGGTAAAACTGATATGTATTTATTTATTTCAAACATGCATTAAAAATAAAATATGCAAACAAGAAAATTTTTATGCAAACAAATCGATACCATTTCTCATGCAAAGTTCACGTTTGAGGAAAAAACTTGTATTTGCATATAAATTTCTTTTACTAATAAATATACCGCCACACAGTGTTCGATTTTAAAAATTAGGACGATAGAAATTATAATTTTGTAAATAACCGAGAGAACATGCCGAATGTACAGAAGAACATTTTGGAAAAAAAATTAGGCAAATCTCTCTGACCCTCCGTTTTTGTACACGATAACGCTTTAAACACATTCGAGACAGCAGGCTACCGACTTAAATATGTCAAAAAAAAACCAATACTAGGGAATTTTCCATTTTTGTAGGGATTTTTTCGGAAAATTTAAAGCGTAGTGAAAAAGGACATATATTTTTATTTTGAGGGAATTTTCTAAATATTATCTCATTTTCAATAAATTGTGTAAAAATACATAAATATTCGTATTATTTTTGATTTTCATATGCAATAGCATTTAAGTACAAATTAAGTATTTTTCAGCAGAAAGTCTATACTATAAGCCCTTACAGCCTGACAGTCTTCAACCATGTACGTAAATACTTTGTGGCGTCGAACATTAATAGAGAATTATTAATGAATTAAATTTCTACATAGCCGAGAAAAAACAATCACACTAAACTTAGACAAATAAAATCATACAATTTGGAATTTTTTAAAAAAAGATTTAGTTTTTACCAAAGAGGTATTGATTAAGTGCCCTGCAAATTTTGCGACCCTTAATTCCTAAAACACGTTCGTTGGCGCAAAAAAAAATATGTTGCATTTTTTTACTAAACCTTTCGTTAAGATGACATTCTTTATGAGTTCCAAAAGAACAACATTAAAATATTTTATATAGTTTTTTAATAAATTCATTTGTTTTAACCTTATACAATGTATTATAAATAAGTATTTATATATTTGTAGGCTTAAATTAAGTTTGTGTACGAGTCTGCAATTATGCATTTTGGTCTATTTATAAAAAATAAAAAATGATAGTGGCACCACTAAAATATTATTACATAATAAAAAAAAGCTGTTTTTATTTTTTCTATTGGAGCTGTCGTCTTCAAAATAATTGAATAGCTAACTACACGACTACAATCGCAACCAGCAGCATTTGTAGTCGTGTGTTTGTGTAGCCTGCTGTGGTGAATGTGTTTAATGCATAACTCATAAAAGAATTGAGATATACACGGGCAATGAAGTGTATAAGGTTTTCAGTAAGAAAGTTTGAACAAAATTGTTTTTGTGGTCTGAGTTTGAATAAAATTGTTTTTGCAGGCCTGCCTGATACATCTCATATAACTAAATTCGATTGTTTATACTAAACTTTAGTTATATTGTTAAAAATTTGATATTGTTGTTTAACAACGTACTAACTAGGGATGACAACGGAAAATCCCGAAATGCCGGGATTTTTTAGGATTGATAAATCCCGAATCCCGGGATTTATTTTTATGAGTCCCGGGATTTTTAACATATCAACTTTTATGTATAAAACTGTACGTTTTTATTGAATTTTTATAGTATATGCAAAAAAAATATTAAAAATTATATTTGAGTTATATTGAGCAAATAATTCTTATTTTTGAGTTTAATTTTTGTTCTTGCCACACAGCGAGTATTTAAAATGTTTAATTTTTGCTTGATATATGACGACTATTTCTGGATTTTTGTATTTTGCTTAATAAAAACCATTATTTTAAGTAGAAACGATATTTGAAGATTCACATCTCAAGCCTTTTTACAATTACGTTTAGCAAGTTCAGCTTGGGCTTAAGACATAATACCAAAATAAAAATGATTATTTTTATGCAAAATATAGAAATCAAGAAATAATATTATATATCAAGCAAAAAATAAAAATTATTCACGATCCAATTAAAGTTTTATTCAGAAACTAAAGAATAAAAGTTGATATAGTTATAACAATTAAGTTGATGAAATAGCTCATATTCCTCCCGGTCCAATAATAATAAAAAATTTCAGATTCTGAATACAATTGGTGCTTTCCTAGAAAAAATTCATTCTTTCAAAGAGATTGATCATGAGAATAGTTTGCATATTGAAGTTGATTATAATTTCTCCAGATTTTTGGAAACAAAAAATTAGTATGAAAATAGCCAATCAACCTTTTCAATATTTAGTGCAAGTAGAAAGGCCAATGAGATTAATGATTCTCTAGCTGAGGTAGGGTTGCCAGTTTTGAAATCAGAGAAATCAGTACATAAGAGAAAAAAAATCAGTACAATTGCATAAAAAACAGTACATTTACATTTTTAATATAAAATCGCACATTAATAACATAAAAAGCTTTAATCTTTTTTAAAACAAAACTTGAATTCATGCTATAGTTTGAACAATGACAAAATGTAATTAATGAAACTGAATTTTTTCAAAATAATAATTCAACTCCTTATATATTTTTAGCGGGAATACAAAGTGAACAAGAAAATCTAAAACACAACCGGTTCTTAAAAATTCGATTCTTTATTTCTTGTTAGCTACTTGGTTTAATATGTTTCAAAGAAACATTAATTTTATTACTTAAAAGCAAAATTTGAGTTCATTATATCTGAAACTTGGTACTAAATGGGTCAATGTCAATATTTTGTTGTGTTGACTTAATTGTTGCATTAGGCCTTTTCTTAAGCTACGGTTGCATCCAGCAAATATTTGACGAAAAAAACGTGACCTGTGAACTAAAATTTTATTTCCTTTATTCTATTATATCTACCAGCATACTTAATTTCATTTTGCAATAAAAAGGTTATGCTGAATCTCTTTTATTTTACGTAAACAGCCAATGTCTAATTTAACCGAGAACAGCTTAAAAGAGGGTTTTGCTAGCCAATTTCACTAGGAACTCCTCTATAAAAAACTAAAATTTAAATTTTCTCAAAAATGGATTATTTGACATTAGCGTTTTTAGCACCAAGCTACAGATATAAGGACAACAATGTTAAAAAACAAATTAAGCACTTGAAATAACGAAGCTTTTTATGTAGTTATCTAAAAAATAATTTAAAAGTGATTAACAACTAATTTCTTGTAATAATTGTAATTATTGCAAAAGGCACAATCGTTTTTCAGACGATCAGACATATGTAGGCTTGCCAGATCCAGATTATCAAAAAGCTGGACATGTGAATTAAAAAAGCTGGATATTAAAAAAAAAGCTGGACATTTTGAAATAAAATTTTCACGAAAAGTTACTTGTTTATTGTACAAACAATTTTATTAAAAATACCCATATGTACGAGTATGACATTAATATTATTACATTGTTTCTTTTATAATACTTTACTACAACACTAACATAACAAAATATAACTAAACTTTAATTTTTTCAGTTCATTCATATGTACTATATATCTACATACCTCTCATTTGCTGGAACAACGTCATAACTCATAAAAATTAGTTTCTTATTTTAATGTAGAATTAATTATCGCTCCTATATTTATATTAAGTAAAAAATTGATATAAAAATCTTGCATATTAAGCTCTTGAGAGAAATATCATTTTCCCATTGACTTACTTCTTTGCAAATTGAAAACTTCAATTGCTATTGCATTTGCATTATGTTCCAATAAGGAAATTTATAAAAATTATTTTAAAGCAATAAATATTAAGATCATTTTGTGGAAAATTTTTTTAGCTGGACAAGTTTCTTTTTAGCTTGAAACTGGACAGGCCATTAAAAAGCTGGACAATCCAGCCAAAACAAGCCCGACTGGCAACCCTAGACATATGTATGGACATAAATATTTACAATGTTACAAGTTAAAAATATTAATGGCCTTTTTGTACGTTGTTAACAATTTCTTTTTTGTCTTTAAGAAATTGTAAAACTCATTACAACTATAACCAAAGTTTGTCTTTATCTGCAACTCCCTTTCTAGGTTTTATATTTGAAGCCTATTTCTCTCTTTTCTCCACTTTGAAAAATAAAGACTCGTTCTGTAAAAGCGTTTGAATGTGGAATGGAAGAAATAAATTTACACATTTCCTCAAATTCGTGAACGCACCACCATTTAGAAACCCTTTCCATTTTTCTTCTACTGTCTTCTTTTTTCGTACTGACTCGGCAAAAATCTTTTATTTTAATAACTCATCGATAAGAAACAATATGACAAACTATATACTGAACACAATTAATATATAATAACAGTACAAAAACTTTGCTTGTAATGCATAAATCAGTACTTTAAACAAAAAATAGTCCACGTACTGATAAAAAACAGTTCGAATGGCAACCCTAAGCTGAGGATTGTTTTGTTACAAAAGAATATCTTAGATACATATTTAAAAACCTAAGGAGTAAACTCTCTTCCGGCATACATAATATTCCCAATATTATACTGAAACAAATGCCTGATGATATTATTTTCAATAATATGCTAAACAATTCCTACTTTCCTAGAGCGTGGAAAACTGCAAAAGTTGTTATTCTACCTAAAAAAGAAAAAGACATCTCTAATATCAAAAATGTTCGTGCAATTAGTTTATTGCCGAACATAAGTAAGGTTTTCGAAATCTGTATTAACAGAAATATTACGAAACTATGCGAACAACATAAACTGATAAATGAAAGACAATTTGGTTTTAAACATAAACATTCAACTATCCATGCAATTCACTTCCTTGTTTCAAATGTTATTTGGAATTAGAATAAATAAATGTACGGGAGCTTGCTTGATTGACTTTAAAAAAGGCCTTTGATAACATATCGATTCCAGGGTTAGTATACAAAGTACTGAAATATAAATTTCCTGTTCATTTAATTTTTCTTATACATAATATGTTAATTAATAAATATTTTCATATTTGCAATGGAAACGAAATAAGTACAAATAAGTATATTATTATCAATGGTCTTCAACAAGGGACGGTGAATCCCCCAATTCTTTTCAATATATTCATATATGAACATATAGAAAAAATTAGTAATATCATTGGTTTTGCTGATGATATAATTGTTTTCCATACTTATATTTGAATACAGTAGAAAAATATGCTAATGACTGGAATATGAAAATCAATGAAAAAAAAAATGTGAAACAATACTCTTTCGTCCTCCAGTATCCAAATATAGTTATAATATCCGAACTAAGTGGAAACATTTTACTATAAAATCGGGTTCAAATATTTGTATTCTAAATAAAAAAGTGGTTAAATATCTAGGGATTTACATTGACAACTTTTTATAGTTTAATACTCATATAAATACACAGCTAATTAAGGCGAAGAATGCTTTTTTATGTACAAAAAACTTTTTTACTCACGATATTTTAAGTCAAGGGTGAAAATAATTTTATATAAATCGCTAATTCGGCCAATCTTAACATATGGTTGCCAAATATGATTTATTTATTTATTTATTTATTTATTTAATTGAACTGCTCCATACACAAGACTTACGAGTCTTATTTTGCAGTATGGAACTGAGAATGTGTATAATTATAAATCATTAATTAATTAACAACTTAATAACTAATTACAGTTAAATATATATAAAGCAAAATCAATTAAAATCAAACAATATTTAAATAATTTAATCATATGTACTTAAATCTCAAATAATTATGTTTCAAATTGTTATGTTGAAAACAGTTTAAAAATATTTTCTTTAAATTTTCGTGCGTTACTTAAAAGTTGAAAACTATGGGGTATAGAATTCCAGAGAGAAATTGAGAATATGTAGAAATGCCACTCCGAAATTAAACTTTTGTATCTAAACGATCTAATTCTTTTTCCCCTGCTTATATCTGAAATACAAAGTTTGCCGTACAGATAATCAGGTTTGTGGGTATATATTATCTTATGTAAAAAAATTAAAACTCTCATGTTCAGTATATTATCTAAAGAAAGGCCATATAACCGAGATGAAAACAAAAATATACTAGAACGCCTATTAAGTCTATACACGTAACGGACTATGTTATTAAATGCAACTTTTAATTTTGATTTACTAATTGTATCACATTTAGCAAATAGCTCACAACCATATAATAAAATGGGCATCAGATAAGTTTTGGCGAGCAGTGTTCTTATTTTTGGAGGTGTACAATGCTGGGTCCGCCAAAGAGTTCTAATCATAGAACAGGTGCATAATTAATGTGGTTCGACCACGTAAGAGTGTCATTAAAAAATATTCCGAGATTCTTAGCAGATTTGACTATTTCAATTTGTTGGTTATTTATAAATATATTTGGAATAATATTCTGTTTGTTAAGTCGCCTTTGAATAACTATGCATTTAGATTTTTTAGGATTTATTTCCAAACCATTTGCCGTTGCCCACGTATAAATACGTTGAAGTTTCTGATTAACAGTGATAATACACGGGTCAATTAAGGCATTTCTACAACTGGTATAAAGTTGAACGTCATCCGCGTACATTCTTACATTACAACTTGTTAGGACGGCTGGGAGGTCATTAGAGTATAGTGTGAATAAAAGTGGCCCAACAATGGAACCCTGTGGTACCCTGTGGTTACAGGCAGTGCCCTGGACTTCTGGATTCCAGTTTAAACATACTGATATCTGTTACCCAAGTATGTTGACAATAACTGAATAGCGGTCGAAGAGAAATTAAAAAAATTACTGAGCTTGTAGCAAAGAATGTTGTGATCCACGGTATCAAACGCTTTTGAATGATCCAGATTGACGATCTGTTAGCAAGTTATTGTTATCCAAGAAACAGTTTATTTGGTTATGCATAATACGTTCAAATACTTTAGATAGAAATGGAAGAATGGCTATTGGTCTAAAATCGGAACCAGTTTTGGGTATTGAAACGATTTTAGCTATTTTCCAATTCGAGGGAAAGTAACTTGAGGTTAAAATTTTATTAAAGAAAAATGTGATTATCGGAAGAAGTTGAGGTAAAAGAATTTTCAGAAATTTTAGGTTATCCCGTCCGCTCCTACGGAGTTGGATTTTATAGACAAAAGGCTAGATAAAACATCACATTGGTCTACTGCAGCAAAAGAAAAAAAAGAGTCGGTTCAACATTTCACCATCATATATGGAAAAATTCCGAATTTATGAGAGAAAATGTTTGAGAGCATGCACCTCACTCTATAAATCATCGGAAAGTGGGTACACAAAATATATCTCCAACATAAGGTTATACAACGAAGCTAATATAAGCAGGATCGACAGTTTCATTATTCATCTTATAAGAAATCATGTTATTAAAAGTTCTCATTGCAGGGAAAACAATTTAATTCTGGCTCCAGACTCTGCCAATGAAGAATATATACGCCAAACACTGCAAAGTGGATATGTACCACCTGAGGATTTTCTATACCTTGACAGCAAAGGATTTATTCAAAACGAAAACATTTATATTTTTTTTTTATTTTTAGAGACGCAGACCTGCTCATATAAAAAATTTTTTAATTTTTCATATGAGTTCTCTCGCATCTGCGAGACTATTTTCCACTGCAGGTCTGGTTCGAACGGACTTGCGATCTCCGCAAAGCCTTGTATTTTTAACAAAAATCGTCTTAATTTAAATTTTAAATATTTAAAATCTCTTACACTGTTCTTTTCTATAAAAACATTATATTTTTTTTGTTTATATACCCAGCGGGAAAACTCGGAAGACCTTCTCTCTTCAGGCCTAATTTAAGGCCTGGTTAGAAAGGATTCAGATCCCGTTATAAAATTACCATCATTCTCTGGAAAGCGTTCTAAGGGCCTTTTTTAATGCCTTTCAAAAGCTCTGACGAAATAAATGAGAAGTAAAAAAGATATAAGTACGGAATGGAGAGAGCAGGCTTTGAACATCTAGAAGAAGGAATATAGAGGCCTTCTAGAAGGCATCCGTACGCCTTTTTTCCCGCTGGGTACCATAAAACAAAAATCGCTGTTTTTTAAATCATTTTAAATATTAACAATATCTAACACTATAATTTTGTATAATAAAACATTATTCTACTTGAGTTTTGGCAATTTAGTCATAAATTTAAATTTAATATTCGTATCGGTATCGCCGATATTTCTTTGTGAGCATCGGTATCGTATTGACAAAAAGGCATATCGTTATATCCCTAATTAAAACATGTTAAGAAAAGTTTTTGTTAACAGTGTTTTATTTTATCAAGCTTATTTTACAACTAATACTTATTAACAATTTTATAATATAAATCCTATCAAAAATTACCAAACTTTGACCTGAGGGCCAAAGGTCGGGTTGAAATACAATTTATTAAGTAGCGAACGTTAGTTATCTGATGTTTGTTAAAATTTAGCTAAGATATAGGAAGTTTTTACAAAAAGTTGTGTTTTTAAGGTTTAAAACTTTTTTTTTTAATATTTCTATATCAATTTTTATTGTAAATTTATAAAATAAATATTGATTTATTAACACATTTTTTTAAATCAAATACAAATTTGTGTCTACATATGAACGTATATAAATCTTTTACTTAATTTTTTTGTTTCACCTTTTTTATAAAAAGAAATTCATCATGACATTCTCCCTTGAGAGGATAGGAAACACAATATTGATCTTTTATATTTATTTGATTAACTCCGTTAATATTTTCATTGAAAACGAAAGAAAAAAGCTAAACTTTGTTATTCTTTTTAAACGTGTCCAACAATTATAAAGAAATTGTAATAAGAGAAGTGTTGATAATAATTAAAGAAGAAAATTAATTAAAGAAATAAATGTCTTTTGAAATGCACCAAACAAAAAGAAAAACCAAAATTTCCGTGTGGTTTGTTTTCTAATTGATTCCACCGATGCACCAAATGAAAAATTTAAACTTTACTCCTTACAGGCTTAGACTTAAGTGTTTTCCGAGAATGGGCATAGGACCTAAGGTAATTTATGATGCGATTTCACGAAATTAAGTAGTGTAATTTGTACACTACATAATTCCTACCACCAGTGGTGGGGTGCATAAAAATGTGTTTTTGTTAAAATAAGATTTGTATGGTTTAATCAAAATTTTAATAGAATCTTACAAATCAATCAATTACTAGTTTGCTCTATTTAATTACTATATTAATGAATATTTATTAAGTTTGAAACAACTTAGGTAATTGGGTAAAATATAGACTATATGTTAATTATTTGTTAATTGAATCAATTAACACATTTTTGAAAATCGTACGTTGTTTTTACTATCATATTTTTAATTAAATTAAGCACAAATTAAATTAATCCATATAATCATTAAACATCTTTGTAATATTAAATAAATTATAAAAATTTTCCCCCATATTCATAAAAAATATTTTGAATTAATAAAAGGTTCATTAAACAAATTTTCATAGTTGGCAACACCTCTCAAAATGCATGTAAATGCTGATTGAATTTATCTGTATGACAAATAAACGGCAAATAAATAATTGGCAGATGAGAGCCGGTTAGCTTTGCATCAGAATAGAAGCAAATAAGACATTGATTGAGAAAACCAAATTTCTTTAATGTGCAGTTTTTCGTTGGGAAAAACGATAATCGGCTAATGAGAAAACGGCCATTAACAAAACAAAAAAGTTTGCTCCACTTTTGCAGTTTTTTAGTTTTCTGTCTCCAACTAAAAACAAATTTATAGCCTATTTCCGATGTGCGAAAGAATCCTTTCTTTCGTTTAACTACATTGAAAACAAAAACAAATTTTTAGAATTTGTTTTTTCAATGTAGTTATGCGAACGAAAGAATTCTTTCGCACATTGTAAATAGGCAATTAATATGTTAGATACGGCTTTCCTAAACTAAAGTAACGATATAGATTTAAATTTAGTTTAACTAAACGAGCATTTAAACATTCACTGATTTGTTAGCCATAATTGTACTAAAGGACTACTTACTACATATAAATAAAATAAAAAAAAAAAAAAAATTTAAAAAAAATTTAAAAAAATGTGAAACAAAGCAGCCAAGGCGAATTTATTACAGGTGATCCTAAAAGCCCTGCTGATAACTTCTTTCTTTAGCTTTATAATTATTGGATGTCAAAATTTTGTTTATTATCTTTGTTTCTGTTTTGATTTGTTTGGTTTTTGACATTGTACAATGATTTTACGAAAACAAATTTCTTGTGGATTCGTACGAGTTGTACTTGTTGTACTACCGAGATTACCTGGAATGAATTCGCCTTGAAATCAGCAAACAAAGCTTTTTAAACAAAAAATAATATTTAAATTCGGCCGGTAAATAGAGAAATTACGCAGTTATCAATACTGGTATTTATTTAATTTGAAATAAGTGACATAACTTTAAAATCGGTAACCATAAAAAAATGATTTTTTGCCTACTTTTTAAAAAAATGTCCACCGTGTGAAATAGAAAAATGTCCACCGTAGTTGTCTTGAAGACACTTTTCTCCTCAGCGCGACGCGTGCACTCTCTTTGATCACGACGTTTGAAAAAGAATAAGGAAAATACCTTTTTGCTTTTATTGGTGTCTGTTAGACCACCACGTCCGTCGAAGAGGGTTAATATCATTGACTTATAGGCTGAAGCAATCTAAAAATTGCATCTAATAACCCTGAAACTATTGCCAAATTGGAAGACAACATGATTGTCAATATATAACTCTAAAGGCCTAAAATACTGAATACAAATGTTACATCTCAATTAAGGGAACTAATGAGCCAGCTGTACCGATAATACCAGTTTCATTAAAATAAATAACAAATGTTTTCCAAAATCACACAAACTGCAGACAATCTTTTTTGTTTCTTTACTGTTTTCTTTATATACCCGGTTGACCCTTAGCGATTTTATTTTCTTTGTCATTCAACTTCGTTTGCCCTCTACAGTTGACAGCACTCCCTTTCCAATGAGATTTTTGCTCCTTATCAAATTGCGGCCTGTTTTATTATTTAAGTTGCCAGATAAAAAATTTTCTGTTTTAAAAAACAGTCATGTCTTCCCCTCATTTAACTTAACAATTTAAAATTTTTATCAAGTCTACTTCTTTTTTATAATGTCGTCGTTACATTTAATAAACTCTTTAGTTTATGTTTTTAATGGGCATCATAAAAAATATTTTTTTTTGCGATCCCTTGAAAAAGTGTAAGAATTTTTAATAGCACAACTAATTTATTGTATATATTGTCGTTTATATTATTAGTACGACAATAGAACAACTTAAACAGTTAGTGAGAAGTGTCATGTTTCTTAGAGAAACTTTTAATTTATACTTTAACCATCACTAAGTTTTCTATAGTCAATTAATTTGGATTAAGGATGAAAGAACTTGTAAATTGAAATGTTTTTGTTTTATTTGGCTATAAAAACATAAAACCATAAGGAGTGTTATAGATTGTAAAATATCTAGTATTATTTTAAATAATTGCGTAATAAAAGAGAGCATACCTTTTTATATTTATGAGCTTTTAAATTATTTACGCTTAACTATAAAACTTAAAGGAAAATTAATTAAGAGGAAATATATAAATTGAATTTTATTTGTACATATTCCTTAAAAGAAATCCTTTTTAATGGAAAAGCAAACTTTTTTCAAAGCTTTTTATGGAAAATAGCTTTAAAGAACAAAATAAAACTAATTAAATAAATTTACTCTTGATTGAAAACGTTTCAAAACTTTCTAAGTCTGCATTCACCTTAAGAAAGTTTTCTTTCAGAAAGTCTGAGTTTGTAGGTGTGAGGGGAAGAGAACAGAGAACATTATTCTCACCCCATTCGCCAATAAACTCAGACTTTCTAAAAGACAACTTTCAAAGTGTGAACTAGTGATGGAATTTATGGCACAATTGGGCCATTTTTGGCACTATTGAATGATGCTTGGCCCTATGGCCTAATGTTTTTTGGCCCTTTTTAGATTCACATATATTTTTTGTTGTCAGGCCCTTTTGCATTTCAGGTGACAAGACAATCGTATTTGTATTGTGTATACGAAGAAAAAACTTCAATCTGAGTTTGATTATTGTCAGGGAAACCGGAAATATGCACTTAAAAATAATTTTATTAAATTTACGTATAATAAACTAGTAACAAATTCTACGCCAGAGTATCTACAGAAACATTTTTGGTTGTTAATTATTTGGGCCCCTGGGCAGTAATGTACCAACCAGAATAAATTTATATTAATGAGGTTAAGATTCATATAAGCGTTATTTAATCATTTAAAAAAATTAACAAGTATCCAAATATGTTTCAAAAGGTGAAATATACACTGTCAGCTAAAAAAAAAATACTCTTTTGACACATATATATGAAAAAAAAAATGATGGATGGGGTAAAAAAATGCATTAAAAAATCGATGCTAAATTCATAAAAAGCGCTAAAACGGATAAATACCAGTATTGTTGCCCTATTGGTCAAACCAAGAAAAACCTTTACTTGCATATTTACGGTATCCCTGATTATTGTTAGCCTGGTTAAAAATTCAAAGTACTGTAAGCTAGGAAAGGGCCAACATTGCTCTCAGTTCTAAAAGATGGCATAAGCTTTTTCATATATTCTTTTGTTAACAAGTTTGTGTCTCAACCTTAAAAAAATGTATATGTTAGATACGCCCTTTCTAAATTAAAGTAACGATTTATAAAAATAACACTGTGCTAGAATTTGACTCTTTTTTCTATCAAGCGGGGCACCTGACGGGTTAACCTAATTCGGATACGCTAAATTCAACGGTGCTAATTGTTTTTTAGGTTATCTCTTGTTCTCGAAACATACCGTTATTTCAAAAGTGGAGGATGTTGGACAACATATACTCGCAAAACACAAAAACGCTTTAGCTTGTTGAAAAAACTAAAAAAAAAACCCCGAAATTTCATAAAATTACTTTTAAGTAAGGCTACACTTTTTTCTAATCTGCGCATTTTTAGAAACATGTTTTTTTTTTTTTTTTTTGGAAAAAAAACTAATTTTTTTTAAATCTTTCGAAATTTTTTCATTTGGCAAATAAAGCTATGCCTCTAATTTTTCCTACACGTATAGAAAAAAAATTCCAAACAAAGCAAGCCATTAATGATTAATCTGAATACAGCTTTTTTAATTAAATTGAAGAATTTCATAAAACGCCACATTTGTGTGTTGACAATTATTGATCCCAACATTTACGTCTTAGAAATGGCGTGATGAAGTTAGTGCAAAAATAACAGCTAATAAATATAAACAAAAAAATAATATAGAAGCAAGACAAAAGAAATAAATAATACTTTTAAATCTGATTTATAATATTTATTTAGCTTAGCTAAACTAAACAATAACTCTATATGATCAGCATAACATTTTTGTTGACTTAAGAGCGCAAAAAATATTTTTGATGGAAAAAATTAACTCTGCTGAGTTAAGCTGAATTGCTCAACTATTCGTTTCTAAGAAAAACACACAACTGTTCCGCAAACGTTACGGCTTATGAACGTGCCCAATGTGAGAGTTTGTATGTTTGGATGATTAGATGTTTGTTAGTTTTTGGCTCAATCACGGGAAAACTGCTAAATGGACTTGGATAGAATTTGGTAGACGAATAGCATTTGGGCCACATTCAAATATAGGGTACTTTTACAGAGTTTAATCCGGGACAAAGTTGGTACTTTTTCGTAGTTTTTCTTTTTTTTGATAAATTTCGCATTTGCATATGGTTATATTAAGACATATGGTAATTTTTAAGGTATAAAATTAGCACGTTTTAAGGGGTAAAAGCGGGATAAAATTGGTACTTTTTCTCTTTTAGATAACCTTAATATTCATACAGATATAGCCTACTGTTACATACAGTGTCCTTTCTGGGGACCGAAAATGAGGAAAAGCTTGTTCTCTTTTACCTTCGGTACTTTTTCCCTTTTCCCAAAATTTGGTATAGAGATAGAATTAGGTCCAGATTAAAATAAGGGGTACTTTTTAAGATGTAAAAAGGGGAAAATTTGGTACTGTTGGTTTTTTTTTAATTATTTGCTATATTTGGTGTATAGATTACTTATGGTCCAGTGTCCGGAATATACATATTTAGATACCACTTGCTTTTCATTTGGACAGTTCAATGTCGGTTGCTCAATAGTATCGAGTCTTCAAAATGTATATGTATATGGCAAAAAATAAAATTTCCTAAAATGTTGTTTATTGAAATATATTAAAATAATACTTATTTTATTGTAGAAAACTACATAAAATTTCTGTAAATTTTATATCAGATAAACCCTTTTCTTTAAATCTTGCTCTAATTTTCACGTGAACGAAATCATGGGTAAAAGAAAGTACTTTTTATAAAATTAAAAAATGAATAATAGTTGCACAATTGAAACTTAAGCCTAATTTTTTTTTTTTTTTTTTTTTTTTTTTTTTTTTTTTGTTAAAACAATTGAAGCACAGATTATCATAAATAATGACAATAAAAACATTTATGCAAAATATCAAGTAAATCGAAATTTAAATAACATGCTTAATTACAGTTTATATTCTTTTTTTTAGTAGAAAAACGTTTCATATCTACAATCGCGATGTCATTTAAAACGTTTTTCCACTACGCAAGCGGCTTTTAGAGCATTATTCCACATTGAAAAACCAGTTCTTTTGTATGATTTTGCTAGTAACTTACAACGTTCTTCCACTGGCTGACTCTTTGTATGGCATTTTGATGGCGTTAAGTTGCATAATTTTGGGTGAATTGACGTTTAAACTGTGTAAGAGAGTAATGTTAACGCTAATCTGCAAAAAAACTGTTTTTGCAAAAAGTGGCTTTTACAACGTTATTCGCGGCTTTGCTTCAATTGTTCAAAGTTTAATTTCTATAATAAAAGGATTTTGCCCATTTTTATTCAATTTGGCCCGTTTTCATTACAATTTAGGTGTGAGCTCAGACTAAGGCCCTGATCATGTAAAACGTAACGCAACGCCAAAGAATTACATTGACAGCATAAACAATGTCATAAATATTTTGTAATTTTGTTGTTGCTTTCTACAGAAATTCACATTGCGTTTTAAAATTTCAAACGCTGCATAGCTTGTGGCGTTTTACATGATTAGGTCCTAAGTAAAACTTGTTAAACGCTTGTTATTAGAAACTTAATATTTAAAAAAAATCTGGTTAAATAGCATCTTAATATAATTTGATTAAAGACTATTGAAATCGGCTTAGAAATACAAATTTTTGGTAAAAACTTTTTTATAGAAAATTCGTAAGAAGTTTCCGCTTTAAATTCTTAAAAAAAACTTTCAACAGAAAACAATATCAAAAAAACTTGTAAAAAGCTTTCTAGGAAAATTGATAACTTACTTAGATTTTTTAATAAAATTTCTTAAAAAAAAGACTGTTTCAAATCTTGTACATACTAATTTCTTTTTAACATGAAAGCACTTCACAACAACTTGTCAAAAAGCCTTTGCAGTATATCAACGTTAAAATAGTTAACGCTTAAAAGCATTTCATTATTAACTTATTTCAAAGATTATATTTAAACTTGCTAAAAAGTTTTCTTTAAATAACTATTACAAATTCCAAAAAAAAAAAAAAATAAAAAAATATTACTCTGATATATGATATAATTTTAAGACTATATAAACGTTGTTTGTAAAAAGCTTGACAATATGCTGCCAAAAACTTGTTTAAAACTTACAAAAATCTGTTAAAATTTGCACAGTAAAAATTTGCAAATAGATAATACAAAAATGTATAAAAAGTTAGTAGAAAAAACGCTAGGCTGGAGTTGATTCATTAGTCTGGGTTCACATTATGAAAGTTATCTTTCAGAAAGTCTGTTCTCCCCATCTCACTAATAAACTCAGACTTTCTGAAAGAATACTTTCATAGTGTGAACCCAGACTTGGAAAACAATAAACGATTATTGAAAAAAAACCTTTTTGCAAAAGTTTACAGTGAGGAATTCGCTTCTTAAATAGATAGAAAAAACTCATTTTAGAAAACTTGTAAAAATTCTCACAAGATTATACTTAAAACCGAGAATAACAAATTAATAATTCTGAAATCTTTCCTTTCAGGCAGTTCAAGAAGCCGCCGAGGGAGGTTTATTGATCGAAGCTGAAAGAGATTTTCCTGAACCCTATGAACGATGGAGTATATTACAAGCGGTTTTCTTTTCCTCGACCGTCTTAACCACCATAGGTTATGGCAATATTGTGCCCGTAACGTTAGGTGGAAGAGCATTTTGTATATGCTTCGCACTAATAGGCATTCCCTTTACGCTGACAGTTATAGCGGATTGGGGCCGTTTATTTGCGACAGCAGTATCTGTGCTTGGAAAACATATGCCAAGTAAGTCATACAATTTGGATTATAGAATAATAAAATGACAATTCTACAACTTTCCATTCCAATTAATTTACAGGAACTCCAAAATTTACAAATTTTATTGGCAAAACGTGGTTTTATGCCTTATCGGCTGTGTTATTTCTTTTCGTTTATTTGGCTATAGGTGCCGGATTGCTATTACTATGGGAGGATGATTGGACATTTTTTGATGGTTTCTATTTTTGTTTCATCACAATGACAACAATTGGTTTCGGTGATTTAGTACCAAGTATTGAAGACGCTTACTTAAATTTTATTTTAGGTAATTTCTAAAGGATTTCTATTTGTTCTCTCTTTTGCTGCTTAGAAAAACCAAATTATATGCTTTGGTGTACTTTATATATCCTCATTGGTTTGGCCTTAACATCCACTATAATTGAGTTAGTAAGACGTCAATATGCCACGAGTTGGGCTAAATTACAAGTAAGTTTTAGATTTATTTACTTTTTATTCATAAGAAAAAACATTTGAATTTAATATATATTTATTCTACTTATTTAATTTGCAACAGGAACTTTCTGGTCCTATGGCGGAAACCTTGAGACGTTTAGGCGAGACTGCTGGCACTGGCCTAGATTACGCCACTTTACAAAAAGTGTTAACGGTAGGAAACTATAAATAATTTGTTTTTGGATTAAGAACAACACATTGTAAGGTCACATAAGTAGAGTGTTAAATTTTATCACAACAAATAACTTTATATGAAAAAAAATTACAGTATGTTTTGCTAAATTTTAAAGCAGCAGAAAGATTTAAAAAGTTAATTTAATTTATTTCTATAAGGTTTTTTTTGTTAAAAAATTTAAGAAAATTCTTTTGAAAAATGTTTGCGAAAAATCTTTTTTGTAAAAAAAAAATTTACAAAAAAGGCTTCTTTAATTATTGTTTAATCTTCTTTTTGTTAAAAAGCTTTTAGTTAAAAAAAAAAGCAACAACTTTTTCGTAAGAAAATTTTCATTTTTTTTTTTTTTTTTTTTAAATTGAGCATTTCTTTCTAAAACTTTTTGTTGAATGCTTTAAAGAGCTTTTCGATAATAATATAAATTTTATAAAAAAATCTTTTTGAAAGTTTTTTTATGTGAAAATAACCCTTTAATTAAAAAAATCACTTCTACAATCTGTTTTTAAAAAAGGATTTTTTATAAAAAGATTTAGAAACTATTTATCATAAATAAAAATTGGGAGTTAAGCACGTCATTAATAAATAAATTAATTAATAATAAATTTTGTATTCCCGAAAATAACTTTTGATAATAAATTTGCATGTGCCCGGCAAATAAAAACTGAAATGGCAAAGTTGCTTTATTAAGCAATTTGTTTTTTTCTATGTATCATCTGTAGGGGAATGTAAGAAAGATAAATTCACTGTTTATTGTTGTGGCTTTGTTGAAGCTTTGATATTGTTACATGTAAGATCTGAGTGTTTAAAATTCTTATTCACTTTATGGTCTTACTTGTATAATATTTTTAGCTTTTCTAAAGTCTTTGGAAGAAGTTTCCTGACGAGCTGGCCTAAGCAGCCAGCGAAATGCGCATAGAAGCTGCTTTCCCTCAACAATAAATTTCAGTGTTTTTATCATAAATAAAAATTGGGAGTTTAGCACGTCAACAATAAATAAATTAATTAATAATAAATTTTGTATTCCCGAAAATGACTTTTGATAATTTTGAGTTTGCTATAAAGATAAAAAGAAAACTTTTGGATGAACAAAACTTATTACAAAACCGGTTCGTAAAATAATTTTGTTACAAAATTATATAATTTTTTTAAGAAGAAAAAAAAACTATTCAAGCGTTCTTAATAAAAGCTTTTCGAATGTCTTAGGTGTAAAAGATATAATGAAACAAGTTAGAGTGCTAGATTCGGCTATGCCGAATCTTTGATACCCTCCACCGACAGAAGTGGGCTCTATATTGTATATACATATATATTATTAACTAAGCTTCACAAAAACGAACGTCAGCATTAAAACTGGTTGCGGTTTAGACCTATAATAAATTATTTTTGTTTGAACTTTGAACTGGCTTGAGTAAAATATCATGATTCGTAACATTTTTAGCCGAACTATAATGATTTTTAGGAGGGGAATTTGTATTGGACCTATGGCAAATTGTGGACCAATCATCCCAAAATTCTGAAGACTGATTTCTGGTATTACAAAAAATAAATTCGAATAAATTTCAATACAGCAGTGTAATTAGTTTTAGCGTTAACAGTGAATTTCACAATAATACATGAAATTTTTTTCTGGCCATATCTAATCTAAGTTGGAAGAAATTTTACCGCAATTTCTATATCTGTTATTGTTTTAGGCGAATTAAATTATTTTCCCACAGTGGGCTTTATTTGGTTTTAGGCGCAATAAACTCTTTTCCGAGAGTTGGGTTTATATGGGGCCTAGGGTAGATTATGGACCGATCTTCACGAAAACTTTACCAAATTTTAGTATGATAGCGTTATTTATTACGGTTTTAGGCGTACTAAACTGTTTTCCGGGAGTAGTTTTTATATGGGGCCTAGTGTTAATTATGGACCGATCTTCAAAAAATTTACAGCGTGATTTCTGGTCCTATAAAACTGTGACGTACCAAATTTTAGTATGACAGCGTTAATTATTACGGTTTTAGGCGTACTAAGCTTTTTTCCGCGAGTAGGGTTTATGGGTCCTATGGTCTATTATGAACCGATCTTAACGAAATTTAACAGTATGATTTGCAGTTATATAAAGCAAATTCGCGCAAAATTATTTTTTCATTCCGTTCATTATTCCACCATTTATGTTAGTTTTTGTATCAAAATTATCAATTTTTTTAGGGTGGTGGTTCCACATTTTGATTCATAGTTCTGATCCTACTGAACCGATGTTGCTGGATTTCAATCTCAAACTGCTTAAGAGAACTACAAACAATTTGAGACCAAGTTTGTTCTTTTTTTGCGTTTTTCGAAAGTGATCGTGTTTTCAACAGACAGACAGACGGACGGACATAGCTAAATCGACTTAGAATTACTCAAGGATCCAGAATATATATACTTTATGGGGTCTTAGCTGTATAATAAAAAAGTTTCACAAGGAATGATAAACTTAGTATACATTCACCACTAGTAGTGTAGGGTATACAAATAGTTAAATTTTTTTTTATAAAAATAAGTTCAAGACTTAAAAAATTGGGTTTTTAAAGGAATTAAAAATTTTTGGTAAAAGCCCTTTTTAACTCATTTCTGCATAATGGGCTATTATAATACCCCATAAAAAAATTATGACAGTAAAAAAATTCTAGCAAAGGCTAGAATAAGAGATAATTGATTCAATTTCATTTGTATCTAAAAGGAAACAAACATTCATTAACATGGAAAATTTTTAAACTGCAATTTTATTTTGTTTTCATAAACGTAAAATGAAATATTTTTTCTATGCCAAAAAATGGTCGGAAAAGGCGTTACCACAAAAAAAAGGAAACGAAAAATGCGTAAAAAATATAAGTAGTTTTAGGTATCACCGCAACACACCTGGGCAGACACATGTTTTTAATAACAATGGTTATTTAAATATGACTATTTTTCCATTTCCAAAAAAATTTATTTTAGAGTTAATAAAATCGAATTTTTATTTTTAAAACTTATTTAAAGAAAATAACAGGTTTTTAGCCTTTGCAATTTAAAATCATCTAGGCTAATACCTTTGTGGTTGTATTCGATGGAAGTTAGCCCAGCACATCCAGCAGCCGTATTCGGTATTGCCACCGCAGTGTAAGCAGCGATGACTTTTCTATTGTTTTAAGATGTCTCATCTTCTCTATCAGAATCTGCATTACTTGGTAGTCACATTACCTAAATAAAACTGATGGTAACTGAGACACCAGTGTCTAGTGAAGACGCCATTAGTTCACTTTTTGTAAGCAAAACTGCTTACCAAGGGAAAAAGTTTGTCAAAGTCCAGCAATATTCGTCCTCCCTAGTAAATTCTTGTTCGTGCCATGATTTTATCGCATCCCTAATAATACCAGCAGGGACACCGAGAAAGGGCTCAAGACCAATAAATAAACAATTAAAAATAAAAAAAAGTTGCTATTAAAAAATATATATTACACCAAAGCCTGTTTAGTATTTAAATATCCATGTCATATTCCAGTTGTTGGAAAAGGTGCCATTTTTCCACTCCAGGCTTTAAACTTAAAAATTTAATAAAAATCGTATGGGCGGATCTTTGGGCAGCCATTAATGGGTATTTCTGTAAGAAAGCTTTTTTGTGAAAAATTTATGAATAAAACAGACTTTAACATCTTACAAATGGCATGATGAATATAGTGCAAAAATAACAGCTAATAAATGTAAACAATAAAATAAGATAAAAGCGAGACAAAAGAAATAAATAAAAAATATTAAGTTTAGCTAAACTAATAAATAACTCTGTTTAATCAGCTGTTGAGGTTGAGCTTAACATGTTTGTTGACATAAGGTAGGCTACTCTCTATTGCGATGCGAAAAAAAATGGTACCAAATCTAGTGACTGGAAGTACTCATTAAGGCATTTGCGCATTTGTCTTCCGCATTCTTTTATTTTTTATTTATTTATTTTTTTTTTTTTTTTTTTTTTTGGCAAATTATCAATATTTATTTTATTTAAGTTTTGTTTACATACTTTGACATTTCATTACTGTCAATCTGCGTCTTCTTTAATTTTTTTTGCCAGTATTACTTCATTTTCCAAAAATTTTGCGAAAATGATAGAGAGTACCAAATTAGCATTTTGCTTTCGTATCGAAATTGAAATCGCCTCGCAATAGAGAGTACCCTCCCAGGCTTTATTAAAAAAAAAATTAGAATTATCAAAAAAGTTGTTTTTGGGAATACATAATTTTTTTATTAAAAGATTTTGGGGAATGTAAGAAGAGATAAACTTACTGTTTTATTGTTGGTATTTTGTTTAAGCTTTGATACCGTTGCAAATAAGACTCTTTTAGTGTATGCAATTATTTAGGAGAACGTTTCCTGATGATCTGGCCTAAGCAACCAGTGAAATCAATTATTAAAATAGGGAATTAAGCATAACAAACAAAATCTTTTAATGAATAAATTTAGAATAAAATATTTATATTTTCAAATCGAAAGGTAAGATACACATACTATTCATGTTTTAACTTTTTTGTTAAGCAGTTTAAAAATATTTTTTTATTAGCAAGGACTTTAAATAAATTTTTTAGGCTATGAAAGCTTTTTTAACAAATTTTTTTTAATCAAAATACTTATAAAGCTTTTTAGCAGAATCTAAGTTTAATTAAATTTTTTTAGGTAAAATTCAATCTTATTTTGAAAAATCAACCTTTAATTTAGTGTAATACTCAGTAATTAATTTGATTAAATTTTTCCCAATCAAATAACTAGAACCAAGACAAACAAGTAACGTTTGTAAATTATTTATAATTTTCTTTCAAGGTTTCTATGCCAAAATGGAATATGTCACGTAAAGATCCAAATAATGCGGATATTGCTGCTTTAGAAGCCATTACAAATGCCATATTGAAAGAGGTCAAAGAAGCTCAAAACAATAAACCAAAAGTTTTGCAAATTGTTATTTACGAGTCTTCGGTGTAGTTTGTAAAAATATTAAAATTAATTTTAGGCTAAACTAAATATACGTACATTAACAAAATTAAATAAAGGATATACATATTTACAAAGTGTGCTTTTACATGGTGTGTTTGGGTCATATTAAAGAAATATTTAATATAAATTAAAGTAAACTCTACATGAATTAAATTGTTTGTAACAAATATGTATTACTTTTGAATCCAAATTTTCATATTTTTTATTAGACTTAAGTTCATTAAATCTAATTTTCATAAACTAAATCTAACTAAAATGAAAATTTGGATTCAAAATCATAAAAACAGTTCAACAAATTAACCACAATACTAAATATGTATTTCTTTTAAATAAGTCTTGTGATTTATTTTGTTATCTAATATGCTGAAAGTATTGTTTACTAAATATTTTCCTAATATGACTTTAACTTTACTAAAAAAAACTATCAAAGATATTATTACTAAATAGCTAATAAAATTATTTTCAATTATATTTAAATTTTACGCACATTAAGTGTTAAATAGAAATACATCTGTCTAACTTGACATAAATATCATAAAGTCATAAAACTAAAAAAATTTAAATTTCTTTAAAAATCAATTATATATCATAAAATATAGTTCTTAAGCTTAAATGTTTTATATGAAAAAAATGCCTACAAAACCCTGCCTTTTGTGTAAGTAATTTTAAATTTAATTAAAATTAACATCTATTTTTAATTTCATCTAATATAATTTAAATAAAACGTAACGTATTAAATTTTTTTATATATAGTATGTAAATGTAGACACTAGATAGACTTGAAACATTGTTGTAGTTTTTGATATTTTTTTTAGTCTTAGTATTTGCACGTTTAGATTTAATTGTAATTTCCGCTTGTTTTATATTTAAATTAATTTCTTTGAGAAATTTCATTTTCTTTTTAAAGCAATTTATGAATACTCATCTTCATTATTTGTCTCATGTATGACAAAATAAATTAGTATTTAAAGGTATTCTTCTGACGAATTATTTTAAATTTACTAATTGTTTGATTTTTTTTTTAAACATTTTGAAATTATGTAACTACTCGTATTTACTGTTTTCTATAAATAATAGTATTTGTAAGGTTAATTTATTATAAAATGTATTTGAAATTTTAATTTTTTTACTTTATTGCTGGGCTTTTGTTGAGATCTCAGTTAAACTAGGCTTAGTTGATCTTAAAACAGATTTGTGCCTCCATTATTACCAAGTTTATATACAAAATTTTGACGGAAGCCATTAGTTTTGCTTAAAATGTTGATTTTTAATTAAATAATACAAAAAATCACATTTCGCCTGAAAAATCCGAGTTTCAGAGTACGTTAAACTAAGTTAAATCTTAAACCACATCTCAAAAACACGGCCTAAGTGTATTTGATGACAATTTCGCCCTGCATTATTTTTCCTCCTAAATTCCTTGAAACTTAAACCCCAAGCGTTTAGAAAAGTTTTTCTTTACAAACGCTTTTAAAAATAAATGTGCCAAAATTTTAGCTGTCTCAAAAGATGATTTAGTTTAAATTCTAGCTTTTAATTTTACAATTATAGGATATTTACAACTGATAGGATTTGTGGTACAATTGTACCAAATTTGGTACAATCTAAACTTTATTGGTACTCTGGTACAATTCATCCTTTTTTAATACAATTAAAAAAAAAATTCCCACGAAGTTTATCATTTCTCTGAAGTGGATTAACTCAATTTTCTTGTCAGTAATAAAACTTCTAATTAAATACATATCTCCAGCCCTGACCAGAACTACCAAAATTTGCATTATTGTTAAGTTCTGTTCCTGATTTTATACTAAAATATTAAATATATTTAACATACATAAGTGTTTGCACTCATATCCCTATAGAAAGTCTGGGATCAAATGTCTCAAAGTCGCCACTTTTGAAGATTGTTTTGGTGACAGTGTCAAGAAAGCGTCCACAAAACAGTGAAATAGATAAATTTTTGCTTCTTCTTAATTTTGTATACAATAGTTATGCGTTTGTGCTAATGTGGTAACACTAAAATATATTGGTCGTAAACTTATGTGCTGTTTTTACAACACAAGTCATTGAACGTGTAGGAATATTTATATGAAAAGCACTCAGTATTTGGAGTGCTTTTCATATAAATTTTACTACTTGTTCAATCAGTTGTGTTGTGAAAACCGCACATTAATATCACTTTCTAAGTCGGTTTGACGATGTCCCTTCTGCGGCAGGCTGGCTGGTTGTCTGCAGATTTGTCAGATTTTTATCACCTTCGTTGCCAAACTAGACACCGAAAATCGCCAAAAATCCGTCAAATTTTATTTTTTTGAGATTTTTGTTTAGAAAAATTCGCCAAAAATAGCCAAATTTGATTTTTATATAAGAAAAAGTGCACAAGAGTCATTTTAGCGTTTTTTAAGCCTCAAATATGAATTAAGTTTAATAAATTTAGACTAATCGGACATGCTCTGACAATCGCACGACTTAAAATCGCAAAACGCCAGCTTTATTTAATAGTGATCTGAAACTCGTGCGTTTCGCTTGCGATTTGCGATAGTTTCTTAACACTATTCTAGTTCCCTTGAGCATACTTTTGCAATTTGAAATCGCCAAAATTCTTGATAATGCAATTTGCAGATCACCTATTATGCGAGTTCAAGTCAGAATCGCAACTGTTAAGCGTTTTGCGATTGTCAGAACACGCTCGTCTGTTTAGGTTAAAGTTGCAATTTGATTTAAAAACTCAGTTTTCGTGAGATTCGTAAACAAAGTAACTTTATAAAAATTCCGTTGAATATTGCAAATATTACCTTTGATATCATTTTAAATTTAAATGTTTTAATATTTGAAAATACACTTTCTAAAACACTATTGCAAATTATGAATATTAGAAAAAACTTTGTGTAAAAAAATTTCTCAACGCAAAATTTAGAGATTTACAATATAATCCCATTAATGTTTTTTAAATAATTATCTAGAAAAATTTTTAAATTTTCAAAAAACTAACCTTCGTATTGTCAGTCATATACTCTTTTTCCGATGATAGTACATTCCGCAATGCTAATTCATTTATTTACGCAATAATAGTAAGCAATGGCTCACAAAATATTCCAAATGGAAAAGATTTTAAAAAATTCTGATAACAAATATGTAAAAATTTTAAATAAAATTAAAAACCAAGACAAAAAGCCTTAATTTTTATAAAAGTTTAGATATAAAAAAGAAAATATTTGTGAAACCTACTGAAAATGGTGAGAATCAGTTTATAATTTCACATGGCCCCCACACAAACTTCTTTTCGGTATAGTGGCTGTGCCTATAAGCCTGCTAGTAGTTCCAAAATTAACCATATGTTGGTCTCATATTAGCCCCTTCCTAAAATCTCATATAGATAAAGATATCTAAATTAGGGGCGTAACGATTCGCCTTTCTGTCAATATGATTCGATACCGGTACTTAAAATGAAATATCACCGATACCGATACGCATATTGAATTTGAATTAAAATTAAAATTAAAAAATCTCAAGTAGAGTGATTTTTTTGTTAAACAAAAAACAGCACAAAAGATTAAAAATATTAAAAAAACAAAGAATTAAATTTGAATTCATGATGAAATTAACAAAAAATAAATTTTGTTTTGCAAAAATAACAGCAAAAGAAAAAATTATTAATATTTAAATTTGACATTAATAAGATTTTGTTTTAAAAAACAAAGTATTCTCAACTTTTGCAGAGATAGAAGATTTTCCAAGTCCGTTTGAACCAGACCTGCAGTAGAAAATAGTCTTTCAGATGCGACAGAACTTATTTGAAAACTTAAGTTTGGGTATACCATGTCATTGCGACCGTAACCAAGCGGATCTGCGTCTCTAGAAATATTAGAAGATCTGAGGTATATTACGACGTATTCTTTAGCAGAAACACAGCATAGGATGAAAGCAGGCTCATCCTCCTCTGATTCTATTAAATTTTTTTAAAAACGCTCCAAAGACCAGTTATTTTAGACTTATCAGAACCTGTACCACCTGTAGGGGTGACCGTGTTTTCAACACTTTCGGAATGCAGGGGCATGTAAAGTAGCTTAACAAGACTTTTTTTTGATATGATTTAGGTCGTTTGTCTCTAAAATATTTGAGCATTATATCGACGGTCAAGAATTCTAGATAAACAAAAGGTTTCATTATTTTCCAAAGCCTTAAATTTTTATTTATAGCTCATGCTAAGTCAGCCGCTAATTTTTGTTTCTATTCTCCATCTCCGTTGATTCACTTATGATATTGAACAATTTTATTATTATGTTTTGATTTTATGCTCTGCCTTTTTATGAGTTGTTCTCTTAGTTGCTATTTAAAAAATAAGCATCGAAAATTAAATTGTTTGCTCAAAAATGCTTCTAAAAAATATAAAAAGTATCGTACCGGCAACAAAATATCGCCGATACCGATATATTGGAAAAACAGATGTATCGCCGATCTATCGGTATTGGTACTCGTTACTTCCCTAATCTAATTAATATTCCGTACAAAGAACTTTTACATGAATCTTAGGCGCCTAACACAATATTGCTTTGGCGGGTGCATAATTGTCCACGCTCTCGAAAATTTGTCTTTATATGCTGTGGTGTAAGGTATCAAACGGTCGGGCTTGGCCGACTATATTTTCTTCTTAGTTTTATTGAATAAATAGGTGTTTTTAATCTCACGATGTATGCTTTTTTTTATTTTGTAGCCAAAATTTGGTACAATTAATGTCAATTTGGTACAATTTTGCCATTGAGACGGTACAATTTAAGAACTGTCAGATCCGAACAGTGATGCTTACTAGTTATTACAAATTTCGTGTTCTTTTGTTGTTGTTTATCAAATTAAACATGCAACCAAATACAAATATGTATGTATAAACGAGAAAACGAGAATTGATAACATAAGTAACTAAAAAAAATTAAGTCTTATTTTCGAAAGATTAATTAATAATGCATTCATTGGAATCTAGAAGGCAGTTTTATCTGACACAATAATTTTGCGTTGATTACCATTCCCACATTTGCAGAACAAGGAATGTATAGTTTCTGTTTGTGACAATTATTCGTGTTTTTTCTTTTACAGATTTTCTTAATAAAAATCCGTTACAAATTATTTAATTCATTCGCAGGATGCAGCAAAAATATAAAAAAAAATTTAATTTTTTTAGAATCAAATTTTAATATTTCATTGCATAACTAAAGATGAACAAAAAATTTTTACTTTAAAGCTTTGTTCACAATGGCAGCAACATTTTCCCTAGTAGTTCCAATAAAGCAACAATTTTTTCACAATCACAGCCATTTTAAATTATAAATTAACCGTTTGCAAATTTTTCCCAGAACAAAATATGATAAGTAACATTTCAAAAAATTTTGTGAAAATTTTCTTTCAAAATTATAAAAAATAAAATTATTATAAACGTCATTTATAATTTCATACAAATAATTGTAGGAGTAGAAGTTGACTCAACTTTAAAAAAAAAACTTTTGTTACATGTTTGTTCGTTAAATAAAAGGAAAATATATAAAAAAAAACTTTTGAAGATAAAAGAAAAAACGAAATTGTTGCTATAATATAGCTTTAAGCTTAACATAGCTTTAACTAAAGTTTTTTTCAAAAAGTTGAGTCCATATGACGTTCGTAATAGTTTTATTGAGTATTGACGGACAATTTTAACAAAATGTATTAACAATTAGAATCTGGGAATTATTTCCTTTTCAAGTTACTTTAATATATTTAAGCTTTCATTCCTAAAAATTGAAGGAATGGAACTATTACAAAAAGCTTTATAAAATAAGTAACTGAAATTTAAATCATAGAATAAATTCGAAAAAAATGTTAAATATATCAAAATGAATTAAAAATAAATTGTTTAATACATTTTTTCCAATAATTTCTTAATCGAAAACGTTTGCGGTTGTGAAAAAAATTTTTACTTTATTATGAACACCAGCAAAAATGTTGCTGCCATTGTGAACACAGCTTAAATCCTTAAACAAACAGTTTCATTTTAACATATGTATTTATTGCCACATTTTTAAAATATACAACCGCTAAATGTACTAAAACACGACAATGTTTCAAGCCTTATAAACTTATATTAACTTCCATTATAATAGTTTAATTAATTTAAAATTTTTTTAGAAATTTACACCCATCTAGTTTTCTTGAGCAAGTCTTAAGTTTACAATAGAGAGACAGAAAATAAAGCAATGTTCCTCTCACACAAAAAACTTAAGACTTGCTCAAAAAGTATTGCTGTGTGTAAAAAGAAATTAAAGTTATTAAAAGATTCAGTTAAATACAAATATTGTCGTTATATTATATTTTAGTGATACAAAATTACCTTAAGTATTTTTAAGATGAACATATTTCGAATAAAATTTATATTTATTAATTATCTAAATTATTAACTATAACCTAAGAAGTTATTTGTATGTTTTAATTTGTAAATTATGTGCATAAATAAAAAAAAGACTTATTGTAAGTTAATTTTCAGATATTAAAAATATGTGTTCAATATTGTTTTTTATAAATAGCTGGGGGTTGTTTAATGCTTTTTTTAAAGGTTAGAAAATAAAATACTTAACTAAATGTAATTTACTTAATTATTAATTATGCAGTACAGTACGCATTAATTCCTTAATAAACTTACAATTAACATTTTCTCATAGAAAATAAAAATTTGCATACAAAACCTCTTTTTTAAATCTGCTCTTTAAAAAACCTTATTCAAGCGAGAAGTAACTACACGCAGGAAAAAAACATTGCTTATGCAGGTTTAAAAAACCATGTTAAGTTCCCCTCATTGGCCACACAAAATTTTTTGTTGTCTTAGCAGTACAATTGTCGCGACTAATAAATTATTGTTTATATTTAACCCTAAAATGTTTACATTTCTTGAAACTTAAAATGTTTTTGGTTTTAACAATTGGCTGTCTAAAGCCTGGTACTCTGTTCAGTATTTAGTGTGAAATGTTTTCGAACTCAATATAAAAAAAAAATTATGTGAAATACAAACGAAAAAATGTTGATAGAGTTGTACTCTATTTGTATTACGCAAAACCTTCGAAATGCTTCTAGCAACATTTTTATTTTCCGTGCGAAATAAAAGTGCGGCTCATATTATTTTGCACGGAATTTTAAATAACAGCTTATAATTTTTTGTAATTGGTTTTTATAACACCCGTTTCACAAAGAAAAATGAAGAAAAGTGCTAAAATTAATAATAACAAAAATTTTTGTTATTTTTGAAAACGTGGTCTTGAAATTTACAAAATGTAATGTATTGATGGTATTTTGTTTAAGCTTTGATATCGTAGCAAATATAAATGCCTCGTTACTCTTACGTAAGCGTATACGTTGCTGATCAGCTGTTCCGTTTTCCTTACCAAGTCTATGTATAAATAGGTACTCTTACATAAACGTAACGTGCGTTGCGGATGAACTTGATAAAATTAAAATTTCTCTCCGTTTTTACGTATCCGCTCTTAAGAATTTTTTTTTTGTCTTCAAGCAGTGTTGTTAACAAAACTTATTAGCCGGCGGCTTACTTTTAGATTTTATTAATAAGATTCTCTTTTTAAAACAAAAATTTAAAGAATATAAACATTACATACATACATACATATACGTATAATAATATATATATATGTATATAAGTTTGTTTGTTTTACAATAACGCCCAAAACCCATTTTTGATTAAACTTGCTATAGGCTTTATTTTTACTGAGTTTTGGAGCAGAGAGGAATAAAATGGTAAAAAAATTTGCAAAACCGATTTTTTGGAAATAACCCTACAATCTTAAATCCAAATTTTTTTCGTACGAATTTCTAATCGGAGAATCGGCATTAAAAAGGCAAATTTCAGGTCAATTTTGATTAATTTAGACTGCAAAATTTTAAAAGTTAATTTATTTTTTGGCTTAAACTACCATTAGGGGTATAAGATTTGTTTATTTGTTTTTTTGCAAGAATTAAATTTCGTCAAAATATTAAGAGAAAATGCCTCTTTCGAAGGATACAAGAGTTTTATTTTGAGTTTCCTTTCAAGTACTTTAACCTGAAGGATCTTTGTATGTTTTTTTGTTTTTCCTGACAAGCACTTTAACCTGCAGGATAGTGTACCAAATAAAACACAGTTAAGAAATGCGTTTCTAAAAGCACACTGAAATGCCAACATTTATTTTACATTCTTTTATATTAAAATTATGCTTACCTACAACAATAATAGAATATATAAACTTAACAGTGGATTAATGCTAAAAGGTGCAACAAAATTAAATGCTTAATACAACAATAATACGTAAATGCCTAATAAGTAATTATTTGTACAATAAAAAACTTGACCTACTTAATAAATAAAAGTGGTTGCTACACATAAGTCATTGGCTTAAGAAAGTGATTAATATAACAATTTTATGATCGCGACATAAATAAAGAAGCAAATGCAATGAACTTATATTTATTGATTACGAAATTTAATTCTTGCAAATAAACAAAAAAACAAAAGAACATAATAAACTAATATGCAGAGAAGACAAAAAAAGCAAAAAACAATGTGTTTACAGCAAAAAAAAAGATATAAAAAAAGCACAAAAATTTAGAAAAAAAAAGCAGCAAAAAAAGCATTTTTATTTTTTTAATATATACATTTAAATATAAAAAAATACAGTTATTCTATTTCTTCAGATTCGTGAAAACAGTTACAATAACCAATCATGTGGGCTTTTATATTTGTAAACGTCATTTTTCTTCGTCTTTCTGTTAAAAGTGAATTGTATAAGTAGAAACTTCTTTCCGCGTCAACGGATGTTGTTGGAGCAAATTTATATTTCAAAATTTCATTTCGTCATCAGGTTTAGCACCAGTTTGAAGAATGCTGTTTATTTGTAAAATTTGTTTGAACCCCGGATTTCTTTGAAATACATACTGCATTAAATTTCTTCATATATATTTTTTCATGTAGATTCTCAAGAGCTTTTCGTACATTTGACACAATATTTACACTTTCGTGAATAGCTAACCCAACTGTTTGTAGCTTTTTTTATAGAAGGCAGAATAATTGAAAAATTGTTTTTGATAAACGCAAGTTGGGAACTTAATCCGGGCAAGTTATATATTTCCTTGGCGTGCGCGATCGAATCTGAGTCTTCACTTTTCAGTTAAGAAATAACAGCCTTTACTTTAACAAGGTATTCTGCATATGCATTGTGGCTTCTATTCAAGTACCCCAACGTGTAGGGCATGAGAACGGTGGAAGAGCCAAATTGGGATTCATTTGTAAAAATAACTGCTTTCTACGAGGAGCCTATGGAAATTAAAATTTTAGTTTGTATGTGTGTAAATACGAGTTATTGAAAAATTAACTTAACAAAAACGGATTTGGTACAAGATATTAATTTATTTACATGCTGAAACTCTAAGCGCTGCATCAGTTACCATTAGCAATATTTTGTCGTATTGAATGCCTAGATTAAATTAAAAAAAAAAACATAAAAAATAAAAAAAAAATTATGAATCAAATATTCACTTACCATCAGGCCATAAAATTTGCAATGAATTGTTGAAGAAAGATGCAATAGAAGCCCCATTTGCATTTTCGAGAAAACCCATGTTCAATAACAAAGGTTTATTTCCAACATTGCCATTTAAAATACCAAATATAAAGTTGGCCACATATCTTTGTTCACTGTCTGTTGTTTCATCAACAGAAATATATATTTACCTTTAGCCTTTTCACGCATTTTTCCCAAAGCTTCCGTATACATTTGGGGTATGTATTTACCTCGAATATATCTTTCGCTTGGAACTGAAAAATTGGCGTACTTTTGAAAGATGTTTTTGAAACTGGGATGGCTTACTTTTTTTACTGGTATATTGGTCTCCAACAAAAATTTACATATATCTTCGTAAAATGTATTAGCAGTAAATTCAATATACAGGAAATTCCGTTATAAGTTTTTGTGGACGATTTTCTTGGCAAGCAGCTAATTTGTGTTTTTTGTACTAAAATGTTGCTCCACATTGCACTTATTTTCGCTATTAATTTTACTCGAACACACATTACAAAAAAGCCAATCTTTTTCAACTTTAAAAACTTCAGGATACAATTTTACCATTTGTAGCAAAAATAACATATTTGACTTTTCTTTCGGCATTTTTTTTTTCTATTATTTTTTCGTTCACAACGGCCGGTTTACTTATTTTGTTTTAAACTCAAATAACTAACATGGCTGTTTTTTTTGGGATGGTAAGTTTATTAATTTTAGTTGTAATAAAGCGCCCAAAAACGTTGAGTCCACAACTAACATATTTTTGTTTTAACCCAGAAAAAAGTTGTCAATTATTTTTTTTTCTCATGTTTTCTCAAAAAAATATTTTTTACGTAAAAATTATGTTAAAAAAGCAATTTTAAAGCAAAAACATAGGAAAAAAGCAAAATAAGCACCATAATAACAAAAACAGCAAAAAAAGCAAATATGGGCAAAAACAGCAAAAAAGAAGCAAAACAGCAAAAAAAGCAAATTGGTCTTCTCTGCTAATATGTATTAACACATATGTATCTGTTAAATATAAATATGCACATATATTCTACTTCTTTTTCAGAAAAGCGTCGATATCGTTATGTATTGTCGATTTCAATCAAGAACATTAACAAAATGCTTTAAAGCAACACTGAGTGTAAAATCAAAACAAAACCAAATTTTTTTATTTCATTTTCTTTGTTTGTTTTTTAACACACTTTAAGAACATATGATACGTTTACGCATTTTTAGTAACTACCAACCATTGAAGTCGACCGCAACGTTTACGTATCCGCCACATTTACGTAAAGAGCAGCGAGAGTGATTTAAGTTACTTTTTGATGTTTTTTAGTAATTATTTCCCGATATTCTAATTATCCGTTCCAAGTAAAATATTACAAAATGAAAACTAGTTCTGTCATAAAATCCAAATTGAATTTAACAATTGCAGTTTATGTAAACGTCATTCAATACCGCGCAATGATTGAAGGCTCAAAGTAGAGAACAGTCCAGAATAATGGTTCCAAATATGGCTCGTTTCTTATGCGCCACACTATAAAAGTGCCACATATCATCATGTTACAGGAATAAAACGAAAAAATATTAAAATTAACAACTTCATGTAGTATATTAAAATCAATGGCTGGAATAAAAACCATAATATGGTTATTATTTTTAACCAAATATAATATATATCGTTACCTGAAACGAAAAAGGCTCTTAATAACATATTGAAAATTTTACAGGCGAAGCAAAAAACTATTTAAAATGACAAGTAAGAAAGTAAAGTCAGTCAAGCCCGACCATATGATACCCTACACCATAGTATATAATAATCATCTGCATGAAACCTAATAATGATGTTCATGAAACATTCATTATATTTTTGTATTCGCTTTGTTTTTATTTAGTTAGATGAATAACTATGAAATTAAAGCTACAAACACTTGAAATTTAAGAGACGAGTAAGATGCAGTTACTTTGTTTACATAAACAAGAAAATATGAACACTAACAACTCTTAAACAAAACAACCACTGAATAAATGTCGAATAAGTTCATGGAAAAACACATTTATTTAAAAGTCAGTATTGCCAGTTGAAGGAAAGGAAAAACATTAGGAAAGTTAAAAAAAAAACAAAAATAACCATGAAGAGTAAAAGCAACAAGATTAGGAAGTACATTAATATAAAAATAACAAAAAAAAATAGAAATTTAACTTTGTTTTCAATGTAAATTAATTGTTTTTAATGTAAATTTTTAAACTTCAAAAAAATTTTATATCATTTTCAAAAGCAATTTTCAGCAGTGTGTTTCGCTTGGAAGTACATAAAAAACTAGTTGGGAAAAAAATTTAAATTTAATTTAAAAAATGCTTTACAAATTACATATATTATTGTCAAGGTAAAAAAAGAAAAAACTACATAAATTTACTAAGTGGCAACATTTCTATTGAGTATTTATATTAAAAAATGAGAGAGAGTGAAAACTGTAAAACATGAGAGAGATCGAAAACTATGAACAAAGCCTTTGTGTTTGCCATATAAAACGAAATGTGTTTGCTAGTAGCATGAATAAACCAACAGTTTGTTCAGTAATCTGAATTTTAATTGAATACGAACTTCATTGGATAAACATTTCAGTATGTTTATGAATGAAGTTATTCATGCAGCCCTTTAGTATACATACATATAAGAACAAATTTTGTGTAATAAAGTGTACCTAGTTGGGACCTAGTTTTGAAAAATGCATAGCTAATGTGGCTATATAAATGCGGATCTATCTATGTTATTAATTTCATTAAAACCGGTTTGATAGTTTCTGAGAGGCAGAAGTTGCCCCCTTTCTCCCCTCGTGGTCCTATCTTTTAAAAATGCATAGCTTATGTGTCCATATAAATATAGATATATTAATGTTTTAAATTTCATTAAAATTGGTTTGATAGTGGACACAGACTCTATTCCGGAAAGCAGCTTATCTGGGGGCTTTATGAAATTATGGACCAATTCGCCCTAATTCTATTTCCTTCTACCAATTATAATAGTTATCAAATTTCATCAAATTATCTTCAAAATGGCGACCTGTACATTGTGCACAAGGTTACATGGGCAGCCAGCCAGCCAGCGAGCCGGACGGATATCGTTCGATCGACTCAGAAAGTGATTCTGAGTCGATCGGTATACTTCAAGGTGGGCCAAGGACCAATATTTTAATGTGTTACACACATCAATTTTATTTAATCTCACATAACAATTTTATTTAATTTTGAAACATAAAACTTCATAAAAGGGAATGTATAAAAAAGCTTATGTATATTTTTAGAACTAAAAAAAAATGTAGGACCATTCCTTTATTTCTTATAGTTTTATTTTTTGGTTAGTGAGGGCCTTTTGCGTTCTAGTTAACGATATATTATTGTTATTAATTAATTCATATATTAATGATTTGCTAATAATCCCAATTTTTTAATGAAAACACTGGTTGCTTAGGCCAGCTCGTCAGGAAACTTTTTCCAAATACTTTAGAAACGCTAAAAATATTATACAAGTAAGACCATGAACTGAATAAGAATTTTAAACACTCAGATCTTACATGTTAGAATATCAAAGCTTCAACAAAGACACAACAATAAACCGTCAATTTTTCTTTCCCACATTCCCCTACAATTGGCTGGTTTTTTTCCAACACGAGTTGTAGTTGTAAGAGGAATTTTTTTTACCCAATTATAATTATTGGTGACCATATTATATGAATTTTTTCTAGGATACTCAACATGAGAATTAAAATTCCCAGTTTCTTTTTGGTCATATTTAACCATAATATGGTCAACTTCAAACATCAGCATTGTTAAAATCCAACCAATGTATGGTGCACTTAGAACATATAACCATATTTTTTTATGTGTTTAAATACTGCACTCATTTTGTTCAACAATCAGTTTTATTATCTAGTTTTGTTTATCTTATCCATTCAAAGCAAAAAAAAAAAAAATGTTACAACATTTTAATGAGATGAATGACCCCAAGGTGAAGTACAAACAAATAAAATTGTTTTTCTTGTTTTCTCATTATTTTATATTCCTTTAATCAGTTTGCTTAATAAGCAAATACGAAAAACTTTCCATAAAAACAATTAAATAGCATAATATTGAGATATTATTAAATGCATATGTATGGATAAATTTAATCACTCTCAATTTTATTTATGTAAATTATATTCTACTTGTGTTAAGAAATATAAATACATAAGTCATCTACAACTGATGCTCAATTCATGTCTGGCAATATTTTAAAATTACTTCAGCCTATAAATCAAAGATAAACGAAGCTTTGACTAGTTTAGCTCAAGAAGAAAAACAAAAAAGGAAGGAAATTTAAAAAGGTAGTCTAAGTCGACTTAGTGGTGCTATACATAATACTGTAAAGGCATAACGTAATTTTTATTGGAAATTTCGCTCTAAAATAAATTTATATTTATATGAAATTCCAGAACAGTCTTGCAGTATATTATATACTTCTACTAAAGCTTTATATCAAAAGGTATAAACATTTTCAACGGTTTATCGGTAAGATGCTCTTAATAGCACTAAGCCCAAAATTTCGATAGCACATTTTCTGTCCCATTTGACAAATAATGTGGATTTGTGTTGAATTTCAATTGCTTAATCTTATCTGGCTAATGCTCTATAACTTTACTGTGGACTCATTTAATAGAGAAGGTAAACATTAAACGATCACATTTTAGGCTTTAGTATCTTTAGTATTGAAAAAACGTAGAGATTCAAATCCTTTCGCGGCTGCAACCTTTACTTATAAGTGCCGCTAAGTGTGCCCATGTTTCGTAACTTTCGCATCGAGAAAATATTCAATTGAAATGTGTAAAATATCACAAAAATGCCATAAGTTCAAACAAACAGCTGTTTTTCTCACTTAACTGTGTCTGTTACATTTTTGCGAGTAAAATCTGTCACGTAAGGAAATTGCTCGTCAACAGCGATGCCAATTTAAGGCGTTTCACGCTAGATCTAGCGCGTTTAAACAATGCACAGCGCGATTTTTTTCGTCTTAGCGTGTTTTATAAAAAACGCTTTAAATTGGAGCGTTTTTAGGTTAGTAAATAAAAAGTATTTAATTCAACTTCTTCCTTTTTTTGCATACCAAAATTGTCTTAAAAACAAAATATTTTATCAGAAAAAAATATAGATAAAGCTGCATGCAACATTTTGGATTGAGGTACATAGTTTTAAAAGTTCTGCTAATTAGAATCCTTTTATTAAGCAGTCTTCATTTGTTATAATCTTATTAAGCTTCCCGTTTGTAATTGCAGAAGTTGATCTTTCCGTGTGGTAATTTAATTTAAGACAAAAATAAGAAATAAATTGTCACTAAAGGCTAGATTACACTATCTCACAAGCCTTACGTATTCCATAATACTTTGTGAGATAGAAATCAAATGAGTTTTGTTTCGACTGTCAAAAAATCTAATTTAACATGACAGTTTGTGTTCACACCATCACACAAAGTATAAACACACACGTAGAAAGAAAAAACAGGGTTGCTTTTATTTAAATGCAACCCTGATCCAATGAAAAGTATTATTGTTTAGAAATTTTTCAAAAAACGATTAAGTCGTATGGGATGTCAAACTTTTTTCGTAATACTTGTGACACATTGCATTCACACTATCACACTTTGTCATATTACTTGAGTTTTTGACATGTATTAATACAAAGTATAATAGTGTAATCCAGCCTTAAGCACAGTCAATACTTTAATACACATCAACTGCCAGGCCCACGATGTCGACAAGAACTTTTCTTTTGTATATTTATATTGAAAACAAAAACAAGTTTTAGTTTTTTATTATTGTTTTCAATATAAAATGCGAAAGAAATGTTCTTGTCGCTATTATGGGGCTGGCAGTAAAAATTGCCTATGATAAAATGCTAAGACATACAAGTTAACGTTGGCACATCTGAAGTGTCACCTTAATGTTTTTCCATTTATTTAAGCGACTCCCTAATACATTCCATATAAATTGCTGACGGCATGTCTGGCAATAAATCCATTTGTTTATCAAATATTTCCCAGCACTTTTGGTGTAACCTGATTCCCCACACGAGGTGCATTGTCAGCAAAGTAAATAGTATGGGAACAATAAGCTTACTTTAGTTTAATTCTTTTTATATTATTGTATTTTAGTTAGTTTTAGTTAGTCTGTAACCAGCACTCAAAATAGAAAGACAAATTCATAACTGAATTTGTCGTTAATAAAGAAAAATTATATAAAACCCACTTATAAAAAAAAATATAATTTACATATAACAATTCGAATAATTACAGAAAATCGGTTTTGTGGCCAGAAAATGTGCCCGATAGTTGAAATAAAATTATTTTTTTTTTTAATGTCGACGATCAATCTCAACTCTACTTTTCTAATTTAAAAATGTCCTTATTTGATATTCTAACTGTTGAAAATTTTATAATGATAAGAAGTTTAATATTAAATATTTGTATTTTAATCCAAATTTTCATATTTTATTTAGTCTAAAGTTCATTAAATTAAATTTTCATTAAATTATTTTTAAGAAGGAAGGAATATTACAACATAAAATTTATTGATAATTTGTCATTCTTAATTGCCGCGGGGCTCGAAGCCTCGTTTACGGACAGGTTGATCTGGCGCGTTTCGATAGTGACCACACTATCTCTTCAGAGGTCTTTGCCGTTTTCCCCTCACCGCCATTGACGACGGCTGGCAGTCAGCAGTCAAATATCAATCTTTAAGCCAAATGATATTTTCACCCAGTGGTAGATAAAAATAATTTAATGAAAATTAAATTCAATGAACTTTAGACTAAATAAAATATGAAAATTTGGATTAAAAAGCATAAAACAGTTCAACAAAATATAATAAATAAATAAACACAATTCTAAATATTTGTATTTTTATTTAGGTATTTATTTATTATTTTATTATATTTAAATTAAAATTAATCTTAAAGCTAACAAAAGCACTAGCAGCATGGGCTATCGGCTTAATTTATATAAAAGAAATTAATGTGTAAGGCTTGATCAAATATTTATAGTAAAAGATATAAGATTAATGTTATATTTTATTATATTAGTTAATAAGTTGTAAAAAATTATATATGTATTATGTTTATGTTATCGTCAGAAGGACATTTCAATAGATTTATTAATTTAATTTAATTCAATAATTCGTCGGCTGATAATTTAATTGTCGTATGTGGATTCCGATAGTTTCGAGTAAATTGAGTTTGAACACATTTAATTTGAAATTTGATTCAGCAAATACCACATACGACAAACTCATCACTCCATATCTCGAAAACCGTATGAGGTATCGAAAACCCGATTACGCCAAATGAAAGATCAAGTCGGAAAACCTAAGGAATCGATCTTAACTCAAAACCGCAAAAAATCCACATACGACATTTAAATTATCAACCGACGAATTGTCGAGGAATAGAAAGTCTAATAAAAGATGAATTGTTGTTAGTATCGAGTGATTGCAGAAAGTACATTCTGGTTGGGATTCTGAAGACAACTGATATTGATGAGTATGTCTAGAATGTGTAAGACGAAGTGTCGTAAGCGCAGCGATTTTTATGCTAGTTGGTGGAATTGGGTAGCGTAATGGGGGTTTTCTCCGGATTTATGTAGTAATGAAGTATTAAAATTGTTTAGACCCCTTTCAGACAAGCAAAGTTTACTTTGCAATGTCTTGAGTTTATAGAAGAGAAGGGAAAAGAGAATAGCGGGGGAGTTCATTCTTTGCTGTACTCACAAATTCGTTTTGTTTTTCTTTCGTAGATTATACGTGAAGTTGGCTGCAACTTTATATTTATATACAGCGTTACCAGAATCTTTGGAATGAAAATTGTCATATGGAGCAAGAAATCATATTTTGAAGAGGAAAATCTTAAATTTTTTTTTTTTCTTAATTTAAATTTTTAAAAAAGGTAGTAAAAATTATTAATTTTTTATAAAAATATAATTCTTATTATTTAAATTGAAATACATAAAAACATAATTCGTTAAAAATACCTTTTTTCACAAACATAAATAATGCGAAAGAATTATTTATTTCGTACAAATACATTTAAAACCAAAACAAAGTTTTAAGAATTTGTTTTTGTTTTAAATGTAGTTGTTCTTAACACATTGGAAATAGGTTATAATATGCCTTTTTAATATTTTTATGTCCAGAAATAATAATGTAATTTTGTGTATTCTATATACTGGGTACAAAAGTGTGCAGCACTAATACACATCAAGCTGATGCAAAACTTCATTGTTTTAAAAATTGACTGTTTAAATAATCGTGTATTTAGTATAAGCAAAATTAAAGTAAAAATCAGAATATTTAAAAATAAAAAATCATCATTTGAGAAAAAAATCTTTAATCATATTTTTGTTTAAAAAAATAATCCAAAACATGATAAAATCATCATTCTGGCAACGCAGTTTATATATTATATTTAAACAAGAGAAAACAAAAATTTGTCAAATTAAGCTTTGTGTGTCTGAGCACCAAACAAAGTTTAAAAAAGAATTCAACAGACTTTGTCAAAGTAAACTTTGCCTGTCTAAAAGGGGACTTACTAAGCTTCTGGCGACAACATTTTTGGGATTTTGGTAGAGAAATTAAAGTCGGATGACTTAAACCGCTAAAAAAAAACGTCGGTTTTACGCTTTAACTTTAAAAATATATTTATGCTTAAATAAATTGCAAATTATACATAGCACTCGTACTTTACATAAAAAAGTTTATACATTACAGCCAGCAACAATGCCAAGGTGTGCCAAAAATTCATAAAACCATAAAAAATGGACAGCTGCTTCAGTTAAAAATAGAAGGATATTTTGTCGAAATCTTTAAATATCTTGTATTTTAAGCAAAGCTCCAAAAAAAATTATTTATAGATTTATAATTTTTTTTTTTTTTTTTTGAAGATTTTTTGTGTATATAAAGTTTTTGAAGAATTTTTTTCATAATATGAAATTTAAAAAAAATCCCTCAAAAATATCAAAATATGCAAAAAAAATACGCATTGAAAACCAAAAATATTCACCAAAATATGCAAAACAAATCTATGCCATTTTAATGCAAATTTAATGATTCGAAAAGATAATTGGTCGACATCGTTCTTAGACTAGTGACAAAAAACATGCTTTTGCAAGGAAATCGCACCAATAATTACCAATAACATTTGTCAGCATATAAAGCCTTTTTCACTTATTTTATAACACTAATTTTATTTCAGAAATGTCTGGAAAAATCTGGAGTTTGGAAACATTTTAAATATTCAGAGCACCAGTCAAACACAAAAATATGCAAGGTTGCTTAGAAACACGGAAAACTGAACCGAAACTGATCGGTTTTAATCATTTTAAAGCCGAAGCCGCGGTTTCATATTTTAAGCAAACTCTAGACTAGGTATCCATAACAATTTCACTTTCTTTCTTAATTGTATTTAAAGTTGTTGGTTTGAAATTATTTTCTTGTTTGTTCTTAGGATTGGAGGCTGCATCGAAAACCGAACGAATATCAGTGCAAACGATATATTTTTAGTGAGGTTTTACTTAAATTAAATTCTTCAAATATGGCTTCAGCTTCGGCTTCAAATAATATAATTTTTCCCTCGTAATTTGTTCATGAAAAACTCCCATGAAAAAAATTTATTCATAGGAGAATAATAACGTGAAAAAAATGTTAGCGGGAAAAAATTCCCCTTATCGTGATCAATTTTTCCCCCGTAATTTGTTCACATTTATGCAAGTAATTCTTCTCATAACTCGAATATTGAAGTTTACAAAATTAATTTTAAGGTCAATTTTCGTTAAAAGAGGTACACACTTATATGTATATTATTCAACAAAATGCAAAAAACAGGTCGAGTGCCTGAGGAGTTATGAAGCTTTTAAAAGACGTGGTGGCAGAATTTAGGAAATTTTTTACTACATAAAAGCGCAATAAGCTATTGTTGCAATCGAACTATCACTCCAATACAATATATTTTATTTTAATGTTTTTTTCAATGTTTTCTAATATTTCTTCTTTTTTACATTCACTGAGAACTGATAGCGCGAAAAATTGTTCACGGGAGTTTCACGATACCATTTTTCCCTTCGAGGGGAATAAAAATTTCATGGGAACAAAAATTCCACTTGTTTTTAAGAAGTCCATTACCATCAACGATTTGTAAGGGAGTACATGCAAATTTATATCATATATAAAACATCCAATCTTTATTGATATACCAAAAGAATATACGAGTATTAATTTTTTATCATTTCAAGCTTCTTATATTTTGTTTATATGTAGTCGTAAGTTTATATGTACTTTCTGTACCTGAATTAAAATTAAGACCAAGTATTTAGATAATTATTTATTTTGTTTAAAAAAAAGGTGGATTGTTACTAATATATATAACGGCTTTTATTTAAATGTAATTTAGCGCGCTGAAAATAGCGCTATTTGGTAAAACATATTTGTCAACGCTGTGATTTGGCGCGTTTTAGGCTGCTTTGAGAAGAGGAATAACACGATTTGGTTATAAAAAGTTGACAACTCTGCTCGTATATTTAAAGAAAAATTAGGCCTGTAAAATTTTTATGACAGAAATTTCCAGCTTTGAACTGTCAAATATACTCACAAATAAAAACGCGATGTGCTCAAATGCTAAAATTTAATACAATGGATAATTACACAGAAAGGTAAGTATTTAGTAATTTGCGTTAGTTGTTAATTGTTTTGCTTTTAAACCTTCACAAAAATATGCAAGCTGGTTTGTAATCAACAAACATTTTGTTCGCCATCAACGATATTTTTGCTTAGCATTCTCAACGTCTGCAATTTCACATCGGCATCGAGTTGTATATTACGACATTTCTAACGTAATAACTTTTAATAGATTTCGACATGAGTAACTAACTAATTTGTTACTTACTTTTCGGGAAACGATGGAATATTTTGTTTCAAATCTTTTCAACGCGAGAAGTTCTCATTAAAGTTATATATCATGGGAACAGGTTTCCCTCTCAGACAAATTAGGAATCTAGTGAGATTTAATTCTTCCATTAAACAACTTTTGTTTAATTTTTCGTAATATAGATGAGGAGAAAATCCTCTGTCATTGTCCAGCCAAATCGAGGTTTAAAAATGAGATATTTGAACGAGGTTGGCGGAACTGTCAAATTATAAATCTTATAATTAAATGCTTTTATTCGCAGCTCTTCTTTACACATTTTTCAAATATTCAAATCATAAAAAGGAATACAACTTTAATATTAGCTGTACTCTACATAACTTCAACAATTTAAATAATTGGACAAATAAATGAAACCATATGAGCCATCTGGAAACCTAAGCTATATGTTTAGCACAATTTCTGTATGTGTCGGTTTTGAGCTTTACAAACCCCTAAAAAATACTTAATGTGCTCATTATAGAGGTACAAGCATTTAAAGGTTATTTGCAAACATCTCCATCTTGAGGCTTCAAACTCGCCATGATTTCGAGATTTAATTTCAGACATCAAATATAAAAAACATACGAGTAAATAAATATATCATACCAAACTGTGGTAGGAAATAAATGTAATAACAAGTCTTGAATCACAGTACCTTACCTATAAACCCAATTCCGAAAATGAGGGAAAAAATTATGGAACTCGTTTCATATTTTACTATAATTGGCATATTAAGCCCAAAAACTGTAATGGCACGAAGAAAACTTTCATGAGCGAACGAATATCGTATCACTAAGTCCTATAGGAATTAGATCATTTTTAACATTTTATTTAAAACATATTTTCTAAAATTCAAACTACCGATCGTATACGATAATACATATTAAATTTTATTGGTAGTTTGAATATTAGAAAATATGTTTTAAATAAAATGTTAAATAATAAAAACCGGTCCTTCGGCGCTAAAAATATGATATTTGGCAATAAAAAATACGAAAAAAAATTGAGCAAAATTGGACAATTTTTAGCCGTTCCTTAAAGCTGCTCTTTATTTTCACTTGACTGTTCTATGTAGCAAATGTATGCCAGCAACTTTGTGGAGCCCTAGAAACCAAACGCGTAGGCCGATTTTGATGATTTTTACATTAATCGCTTTAACTTAATCGTGCAAGTCACTATATATAGAGAACTAAAAAATTCAATAGGACGTTAAATATACGCTATAATTAAAAAAGTAAGCACATCAGGTGACCTGTCCTAAGTTGGATATCATTAAATGGGTAGATGAAAATCGCTCTTAATTTAAAGTCTTTAAAGGTGCAAAGTTGATGAGCAATCGAAAAGCTTAAAAAATTAACTTTTAGCAAAAAAACAAAGAAAAGTTAATCTTACATACGCAAATGAATTCACAAATCACATAAAACCTTATTAAAAAATCAGAAAATATACAAAGTGAAAAAAATTAAAGCCAAGCTGTGTGAAAGATTAACCCCCTTATGCAAAAACAAAAAAAGTTAAAGTTCCCATTAGTTGACCAACACATTGGCTTAATGTGGTAGTTTTTTTGAATAGGGGGTAAGTGTAAAAGCCCTGTGTTTGAAAATGTGCCGGCATAAGGTTTACATCATTAAAACGTCGACTGTAACTGTAACTGCGCAGCAAAAAAAAAATTTTTTTGTTGAAAACTTTTGTTGCTGTTCTTTTCAAATATTCGTATATCTTTTAACTGCCGAAGCAATTCAAAGTGAACGAAATAAAAAAATTAAAGGACTTTCAAACGCTGTAAAAGAATTAAAAGCAAAAAAAATCAAAATCCGAAAGATCCAAAAGACTGCGATCGGATGACCATATTAAAATTACTGGTGCTAAATTAATTAACCAAATTACTGGTGCTTAATTAAGAATCAAGAAAACAAGTGCTTCAAGTTTTGTGTTATAATTACCGAATAGTTTGGTTAACTATAAGTAAAGGTAGTAGATTAGTTGTTGCTGAAGTTGGCACATTTTGGCAGAAAGCAAGTAATCCAACACACCACGAAAAACACTGTATTGATAAAGTAGAAATATTATATAATGAGTTGAGATCTATCACAAAGAATCATGGTCGGAAAAGTGAAACCCAAAAATAGAGGAAACTGAGTTTCTAGAAAAATTGGATAATTTATTCAATATTGCACATGCAGACGAACTCAAATTAATAAAAATACAAGAAGACAGAGGGTTTTATTTTGACCAAGGTTCTCAAATTTGTCGAAATTTATCTGTGGTGAACGATGCTGCCGAAAGAGGTGTGAAATTTATTGCAGATAATAATAATAAATTAACACACGGCGAAGAAGAGAAACAATTCCTTTTTCAAGTGATTAGAGAATATAATTTAAACTATCCCACTTTAAACAAGACTTCGCTATCAGTGTGACCATTTTGGCATTTTTTAGCATTAAAAAATTTTTATTTAGCTGCAAAATTTTCATTTAGCACTTGGCATTTTATTAAGCATTTTTAAAAATTTTTTTAGCTTTTTTTTTGCATTCTTTAAAAAATTTTTACCAATAGTTTTATTGATTTTATTGAAATTTATTTATAAATTACTAGGACCCCTTTAAGACTCGGCAACTTTTGGTTTATAGATGGCAGCGGTAAGGTCGGGTTAAGGGAAACAAAATTGAGTTCATACTTTGTTGTACTCGGCAAGTGACTTGCGCAACTAACTTGCTGAGTCAGAAAGGGGTCTAGCTGAGCCAGGCAAACGTTGTCTTATAGGGATGTTAAAATTGAAAAAGTTTATCGATATATATCGTATCGATATTTTTTAAGAGTATCGATATTTATTAATTAAAAATATCGATATATCGATGTATCGAACGTATTAAGATAAAATTATTACCAAATTTAAAAACTTAATATACCTATGTAAATACATATTTACATATGTACAAACATTTTACATGCAATTCCATTCTAACTGCCTGTTTGTAGAACGCGAGCGCAAAAGTGACTCGCTGAGCATACATTTAAAACAAAAACAAATTTAGAAATTTTGTTTTTGTTTTAAATGTAAGTTAAGCGAGTTACTTTTGCGCTCGGGTCTACATATTATAAACGAAATGGAATTTTCAGGAATTCAAAATTGATTTTTTTATGGAAACTAAAATTCTTTCACAATTTGTTGTTCCGATGTGCATAAAACAAATTGTCTTGAGAAAAATACATGCATTAAGTAAAATGTATCCTAAAATACGAATATACAAATAGCATTACCGTAGCATACATCCATTCATACATACACTTAAAAATAAATACCTTCTGAAGTCCGGCAAATTAGACTTAAATTCAGAGTTTTAATAATAACTTGACCCAAGCGCTATCTACCGGGTCAACATTTTATCAGGAAACTTATTTTTGTTTAATAAATATATTTTGTGAACAGAATCATACCATAAATAAAAAAATTTTCAATATCACGACAACAGCGCTACCTATCGGGATGGGATTAAACTTAAGAGAAACCTGGCTCCAGAGTAAACTAATTTATTGTCCAAGTATGGTGGCAATCGGTCTAGCAGTTCTTAAGTGTTAGGAGCATAAACGTTTTTGTATATACATATAAATAATAGGTTTTGACTAAAAATAGTTATGGATAATAAAGGCGAATTTAAAAAGGCAAGTGCAACTCTACAATTAATAAAACACACATGTATTTTGTTTTTACAATTTAATTGCCTATTGTCAAAAACAGCTGACCAAGGCAATAATTTTTCTCAGACATTTTTCGGTAACTATGGCGCATACCATAAACAAAAGACTTTTTTGACAATTGGGAATTATATTTGCAGTTCGTCGTGGAGACAGCTGATGAACGGCTGACGAGTTCCAATAATTTTTCTCAGACATTTTTCGGTAACTTTGGCGCAAAACATAAACAAAAGACTTTTTTGACAATTGGGAATTATATTTGCAGTTCGTCGTGGAGACAGCTGATGAACGGCTGACGAGTTCCACTTAAATTTTTGAATTCGCCTTGGGTATTACGATATTAAAGTACATATAAATTTCCCTTTGTATTTAGCTAAATACTCTATAGAGTTAGTGTTTGAAAAAATTGTTGCACTAAACTGCTGTAAAAATAATACATAATTTTTAACTTCAACTTTTCTTAAGCTATAAGAAATAAAATGATCTTACCAAAAAACAACACTTGTTTAAATATAAGTAACATTTTATATATTTATTTTTTAAGTTTGTAAGTTTTTTCGTTTAAATATTTGTATAATAATACAAATAAGTTAAATTAAACAACTCTTAAAATATAACACAAGATTTCATTTAATTTCAGACAAGGCGAATTCATACAGGTGACCGCAGAGAGGGTTATGCTGGCTGTACATTTTTTTACGGAATTTGACATTTAGAATGTTTGTATATATTGACATCAGTGTTTTAGATGCAAAAATTTGTTTAAGTTTTTTTTTTTTCTAAAAACAAAGTTTTTCTGAAATTTAAGTAGTTGACATAAATTTAGTTGTAATTTGTATAATAATAATCTTCACTCAGCCTAGTTCATTTCAAAATATTAAAATTAAATACGTAATATAAATCAAATGGATGAATTAAATTTTTACTTATATATTTTATATATACTCGTATTTATAAGTTCATATATGTATATATTTATATTTTATGTTTTTGATAAATAGAATCAAAACATATGCAGTGTAAGTGAATCTTTTTAACGATTTGTAAAAAAAAAAGTTTTTTTGATCAAAAAAGGTATTTTTTCAGAAATTAAAAGATTTTTGAAAAAAAAAATATGACAACACTGATTGACATACAAGAAAGGGGCAGCTTGCATAACTCCCTCTCTCTCTCTCTCCCTCTCTGCGGTCACCTGTATGAATTCGCCTGGTTTGAAATTTAATCATTGAAAACAAAAAAAACAAAAAAAATAACTTGAAATTTCAACAAACTTCAGGTTTCCTCATTTAATTTTTTACATTAAACCAAATACGCCCTTACAACGTGTTCCCAGCATATATTTCTAAAATAATTTTATTAAAATCTCTTGTTATTTCAATTCGTTATATTTTTAGACTCGTTTAATTTAACTTATATGTATTATTATGCAAATAGTTAAACGACAAATTTAACAAACTTAAAAAGTAAATATATAAAATTTTACTTATATTTAAACAAGTGTAGTTTTTTTGCTAAAACATCAGATATATGTAAATATGTAGCTCAGGTAGTTGATTAAATTTAAAATTTAGTGGGCCCGAAAACCTCTGATACATACAAAATTAAAACGATTTTGATTCTATGCTATACAAAATTTGTTAGAGTATTTTATTTCTTATAGTTTAAGAAAGGTTGAAACTAAAAATAAGGTATTATTTTTTACATTAAATTTTTATCAAAATACAAAGCAAGACGTCCATGTACTTTAATATCGTAATATCAAAGGGCAAGTAATTGTTACAATCATTATCAGGGCATTTCTAAAATTCCCTTTCATAACATAAGAATTATCCATATTCATACGAAATTTCATTTTGGGTACAACTATTTGTAGTCAAAATTTATTATCTTTATATAGAAAAATTTTTGTGTTGTGTATATGCTCTTAAAACTTAAGAACCAATTTTCTAATACCCACTTAATGATATCACACTTAGTACAGGTTACCTACTGTTTACTTCTTACATTAAAGCGTATGTTTAACGCCCTATTCAATTTTGTAAGTTCTATATATGTATGACAGCGCATAGAGAAAGGGACCTTAGGGTAAAAAAAAATCTATTTTCACTTTTTTTTTGATGTGGACAACATCTGAGCGCGTTTTCGAGGTTGACCAACACTTTTCTGACGTCATGAGATGTGTCGCTTTCAAATGAGACCAATACCAACACGCTCAGTGATGGTACACCAAAGATACACGTATTTAAATCTTTAAAATGGTTTTTACCCTTAGGTCCCTTTCTATTTTGCGCGTCACATATAGTGACACTTGCAAGATTAAGACAAATAGATTAACGTAAAAATCATCAAAATCGGCCTACACGTTTGGTTTCTAGGGCTCCAGAAAGTTACTGGCATACATATGCTACATAGAACAGTCAAGTGAAAATAAAAAGCAGCTTTAAGGATCTGCTAAAAATTGTCCGATCCTGCTCAAATTTTTTGGTGTTTTTTGATGCTTAATGTCATATTTTTAGCGCTTGCCATGATAGAAATTCGAAAAAATTTAAATAAGGACCGGTCTAGTATACATAAATCAATTCTAACTGCAACAAGGCTTTTAAATTAGATAAACTTTCAAAAAATCATTGGAATACGAAAAATGTATATACCAATAACATGCAGGACCCTTTCTGTATAACTTGAAACATTTACTTAAAGCCAAGTGTTCTCATCAGGCTGATGGTTTCAGTTCTTTTATCAAAACTAATAAATAATAAAAAACAGAGACTATTTAAATCTTTCTCTAGGGGATCGCGCCATATTTAACTATAGCACTCATCAAAGTTCCATTCTTCAAAACGGAACTAGGTATAGTCTGAACTAGGGTTGCCACTTTCTTAATAATTTTTTTAAAAAAATGTACTATTAAAAATATTTGGATAATTTCTTTGTAGATGTTGTGTAATTTTTAAAAATAATAATGAAAAACTATTTCTTTGAAATTTCTGAAATTCATATTCTTTAATGCTTATACTTAAACAAAGTTTCGAAAGCTAATAAACGATTACGATAATCAACAACACATCCCAAAACATACCCAATTCAGTGAGGGTTTCTGATAGGAACATGAAATCATGAAAATACAGGCGGCAACCGATCAAAATAAGCTTCATCTTTGGATCAAAATTATAACGTTGTGCTATTATATTTATTGTCTTAAGGTTTTAACATGATAAATATCATTTGATTGAATTAAAAATTACTTTGTATTCTCTTGTTATCTGTATACTATTGAAGAAATCATTATTTCTGTATCTTAAGAATCAGCGTAAACGCTAAGTGTCACAACTCATTTTGCTCAGAAACTTTTAAATTGACACTTATCTTAAAATAAATAACTAAGCGACAGGTGTATCGGCTGGATTTTTATTTCATGAAGGAAAAACTTCTTCCAACAGTCGAATAGTTGCAATGATTTTTTTAAATATTTGCTTTGTAGTTCAAAGTTTGGATTAACAGCTGAGTTGTTTTATGTTTCGTTGGTGGTAACACTGGCCTGAATAATTTTCTTTTAAAAGGTAGCAGCATTAGGAACGACCCCATTACTTCTTGCAGGCCGAAACATGGACACAACTACTTAGCAGAGGTGTGTTAATCGGTGCGAAAGTTGCCGACTCAGTTTCTCTAAGACTCCGATCCATACTTTATCAAGGTTATAATATTCATTACTCTCTTAACTGAATAAAAATTTGTTCTAACATTAACTAAACAAAATGCTTCTACCGGGCTAAAACATAGACATAACTAATTAGCAGAGGTGTGTTAATCGGTGCGAAAGTTTCAGACTCGGTTTCTGTCAGACTCCGTTTTACGCTACATCAATTTTATGCTACTCATTTCTCTGTTTTTGAATAAAATTTTGTTAGAACATTCCCAACATAGACACAACTACTTAGCAGAACTGTGTTAATCAGTTCGAAAGTTTCAGGTACAGTTTCTGCCATACTTATGATATTTATTACTCTGTATACTGAATTTTTGTAACATGAATTAGAAAACAATTTGCCGCATCCGTTTTAAATAATTGCAAACCTTGACATGTGCAGATACAAACCAGGAACTGAGAATATTTTTAATTATATTTGATTTTTTTAAACCAGATTTTTGTTTTTATTTCTACATATCAATTAAATCTATTTACGTCACATGATTATAAATTTTGTGTAACAAAAAAGGTACAAACAATTAAAAAATATGCTTAGCTATAAAACTAACTATGTAGTTTGAAAGACTTAGCAACATATAATTGTAGGGTATTTAAAATCACATATAATGCACTAACATTATCCCTCTATACAGTACAAAGCAACAAACGTACATATGTTTTGTACAAATATGAACTCATAATCCAGTGCAATACAATAGAAATAAACGCCACACAAGAAAAGAAAAGCCTACGATTAAAACCCGATTGCTGGCTGACTGAGACAGATGTTGTGTATATTTTTATATTTTTTCACAAAAATATCAGGGACTACTGTCTAACTGATTGACTAACAGGCAGATCAACTGTGTGGCAAACTAAACAACAGACTAATGTTAAGCAAACACAGGCTATAAAAGTAGGCTGCGTTTGGATGAACGTCCACAGTTAAATGTGAGCGCGCTATTTGAACTTAACGGTGAAATTCGGGGGAAAAAACTAAGAAAATTTAAATTAAAAAAAATAACAGCTAAAAAATAATTTTGAAAACAAGCAGAAATAAATAAAGAGTGTAAACATTAAAAAGATTTCGCTTTTAAAAGCTATTTTTTATTATATTTTTTTGTTATAATATATAAATAGAAAAAAATTATTAACTATTGTGCAAAAATTCCAGTGAATTAACTCAAGTGTTTCAAACTATTTCTGATCTTTTCAATAAAACAGATAAACAAATTAATAATGGCTTTGGAAATATTAAAAGATCCTAATTTAATATCACCCGCTAGTGTTTTCTATTTTTTATTATTGCCAACTATTTTATTGTGGTTTCTGTACTGGCGTTTATCTCGGCGTCATTTATACGAATTGGCCGTTAAACTTCCAGGGCCCAAAGGATTGCCAATAGTGGGTCATTTGTTTGATGTGTTGGGACCAGCTTCGTGTATGTGCATATAAAATACTAATAATCCTAAGTAAAAAGTTAATGAAAATTCAAAAAAGATAAAAAAAAAACTTAAATAACTAAGGATTGCTAAAATATAATAAACTAAAAACAATGAAGATATTGTGATAGAATGCAAAAAAAAATAAAAAATATCTTATTGTATTTAAATAAAAGTATTTTTTATTTATAAAAAAGGTCTTTCATATTATACAGATTTAATTGAAAACTTTAAAATAATTATATTTTCTGCAAAATGAAACTGAAAATTAAATGGAACAGTGAGTTTTAAACTAAAGTTAATTTAAAATATATTCTGAAAATATGTGGAGAAATTGAGCCGCACGTCGTAAGAATGTAGGACGTAGCGCATTAAATTTGTTTAAACATGCTTCAGTTACCCAGAATTCCATCGTAGACATTTTTTTTTTTTTTTTCTAAAAATAATTGGGCTATTCACAAAGTGTGCTATTGTGTCATATTGGTTGTATAAGCTTTAATTGTATGAATGTGACATTTATTTAAATATAGCAAATACAACCAATATAACAAAATGGAACACTTTGTAAATTGCCTAATTATTAAAAAATTCCACATTTATGTATTGAAATTGTTTTATATTTTTTCTCCTTTTATTTGGATTTTTAATATTTACGTAGTGCTGGTTCACACGCTTTAAGTTTTAGCCGTCAAGTCTTGAGTTTTTAGGGGAGAGAGGAAAAGAAATGGTATTCTCTCGTCCCTTCTTTCCTAAAAGCTCAAGACTGGACGGCTAAGACTTGAAAAGTGTGAACCAGTACATACATTTTATTTAAGTTATTAGTTTAAGTATTTATGTATGTATGTAGTTTGAAAACGAAAAAATAGTTTAAATTTTTATTCTTAACTTAAGAAATAGAATAAGATCCGTCTACTTTCGATGTAGATATTAGGGATGTTTTGTATTAATCGATTAATTGCGCGAGGTAAAAATTCAATCGAACAATTGAGAAGTTTAAAAATAAAACCAAAAGTTATATTTTTTTAAATGAAAATTTTATTAAAAATGTAACAACAATTAGTCAATTCACAAGGTATCCTAACATGTCATATTGTCAAAATGTCCTAATATTTCACAATGGTTTAAAAACATTGTTGTACGGCTCAGCCGCTCAGCGCTGGACTTTTCTGATTAATTACGACAGCACAATAAACACAGCAAGCAACGTTCTATTTATTTAAGACACTTTTTGTTAACAAACCAACAACAATATTTTTAAACCATTGTGAAATATTAGGACATTTTGACAATATGACATGTTAGGATACCTTGTGATTTGACTAATTATAACAAAAGGAACTTCATGTAATAAACGAGGAAAAGTTTTTAGATAAAAAATAACATTAAAATTCAAGCTAATCTTCTAAAGTAATCTTTAAAAAAAGAGTATACAGCTTAAATGTTTATGTTTCCAACGATTTCTTTCTTTTGTTTTGATGCAGTTTGATTTAGAAAAGATCCTTTTACTTATTGCTAACGTTGGAGAGAATGAAAGTAAAGCGTTATAAAGCATTTCCAATTAATGTGTTCTTTTTCTTGCCTTTTCTAAAAATTATATTATTCCATTATACCACTTGAATCTCTATTTGATTTCTTAACAATTTTAATACTTTTAATAGTCTAGTTCAGGTCTGCTAGAAGGTTGTTTTCATTCGTCCATTTTTAATTATTAGAACAGTTAATCGACCAAAATTAATCAATTAATCGAACAACGGTTAATCGTGAAAACCCCTAGTAGATATGCTTTTATATTTGCAACAGGCTTTTGTGCGCCTTTGTTCAAAATATTATACGTTAATATTAAGCAACGCATCAACGTCATATCCAACTACGTTCATACGGTGCAATTGTGCTTTTACGGATGTTGTTAATTCTGTTCTAATGGCGTACGGCCATTTTTTGGTATTACTTTTTTGACGCGAAATTGTTTTGTATTTTAATAACATTAAAGACTTCTACATAAAATAAAAAAATTCGTATCGCTCATTTCCTGCAACGTCGTCTGAACTCAAAAAAAAAAATATTTCGAAATAAACGTGATTAACTTTTTTAATTTACTTTTATGAAGACAGGAATTTTACAACATGAAATTAATTAAAATTTTTTTGATAATTTTTCATTCTTGACTGCGCTGAGATTTGAACCTTTCACGGACAGGTTGCCCAGACTAGTTTCGATTGCAACCACACAATCTCGTCAGTGGGGTTTGCCGTTTTACTCACTCGGCTATTGCATCCGGATGACGTCAATAGTCAAACATCAATCCTTAAACCAAATGGTATTTCACTTTGGTGGATCGAATTTGCTTTTGAATGAATGATTATCTATTTAAATTAATTTACATGTTCTTCCTAACTTCTGTTTTTTCGTACTTTTTGTCAAGAATTCTTCTTGAAATCTAAAGTTCATTTTTTGTTGTTCATGTTTTTGTCTTTCTTTTTTCTTGTTGACCTTTTTCAGCTCAACTTGCAAAATTATCAATAAAATTTTAATTAATTTCATGTTGTAAAATTCCTGTCTTCATAAAAATAGTTTAATGAAAATTAAATTCAATGAACTTAAGCCTAATTAAAATATCTAAATTTGGATTAAAAACCATTAACAGTTCAATAAAATAACCACAATACTAATATTTTTAATTTACTCGCACGCCTTAGAAAAAATATGGACACATTCTCTTCACAGAGAAAATTAAAAAATTTCTCTAATCACCAAATTTATACCAAATTCATAATATCAAGCAAGCAATTTGTTGATTTTGCACCTTTTACCAAAATAATTATATTGATTACTAAAAATTGTAAAATTGTGAATATTTTTTTTCAATAAATGATACTTTTAATTTTAATTAAAAAAAATTATCAAAAAACTTCAATTATCACATTAATTAAATTTAAATACTTTTTAAACCATTTTTTTAATTGAAAAAACACTTTTTCCGGTGTAGGAAAATTTGAGAGATGTGTAGTTGGTATAAAAATTTATGTAAAAGTCACATCCGCAAGTCTCCGCAGCTAATTTTTGGAACAGAAATACTCTTTAATATCTTTATTAAGGTTCCATACAAATGTTGGGTATACCCTAGTAAACTTTTTTTGTATCTGTATAAATATTTAGAAAAGTTTTCAAAACCTGATGTTTCCGTATTTACGCTTCTAAACCTTAACAGAAATAGTTAATACATAAAGAAAACCCGTTTAATTTTGCTGATAAAACGTCCAGCATTACCGATTCAATACGCCAACAAATTTTAAATAAAAATCAATAAAGAATTGCAACCCAATTATTTATTAATATTTTAAAGGCCATGTTTTCCGAACCAGGTTACTTAAGGTATGTTCAGACGAAAAAATACAAAAAAAAACATGACCAATAAATTGATCCAACTTTAGCTTTATTTTAACAATTTCTATGGATTTACTAAGCTTTTTCTGTAAGATATTTATTATACCGCTTTATTTTACATTTTTTTTAAATTCAAAAATTCTTTTTTTATTTTTCCACCGCTGGATTGGTAATTTTTGTCTCTGTACTTACTCTCAATGTTTAATGTGATTTAAAGAAGGATTCTTTTAACTCTAGAAATATTGACTTTCTAAAAATGCTGGTATTGTTCAAGCCCATTGGATCGGCGCTTAAACACTAGTTTGAATCTTTCCAACTAAATTGGTTTTTCGATTTTTTTTACAATTTATAAGTCAAAAGACAAATTAAGAAATCCAACGTTGGGACTGAACAAAAAGAGCAATCACTAAAGAAGCAAGTAAATATGTACTGAATTATTTAAAATTTTGTTTAATTTAAAAAAGTTTGAATGTTCTGATCAAACCTATGTTTAATGAAATTAATTTTCCGAATATTTGATGAAAATAAATTATTATAAAATAAATAGTTAAAAATTATATTTATTTGAAATAAGGAAATAAAATATGAAAGCATAAAAGGAGAACGACAACATTTCCAGCAAGAATTTAGGCTGATTTCATAAACGCAGTATTGCAAAAGCATAATATAAAACAAGTGCGTTAAGAATAATGCACAAATTCCGCAACCGTTGTCACTGCATACGGTTATCATGCAATAATGAACTCAAGGCATTGTCTACAGAAAAATTGTGCAGTCTATGAAGCTACTCCTTTTAGTGTTGCATTGCAATATGGCGTTTATGAAGTCAGCCATAATCATGTAATCCTAAATTGTTTTTTTTTTTTTTTAACTATAAAACATACCTGGCGGCTAATTCTGGCAGTCGTAATCGAATATTGTTTCGATTCGAAAGAAATTTTATTTCGAATTCTTTCAGTCGATACTGGAGGAATCGAACTGTTTCAGTGTTTTAAAGTATTTATTTGAGTTTTTACAACACTGTAAAAAGAATTTCGATTCGTTCAGGAACGACTGAAATAATTAGAAATAAAATTGCTTTTGAACCGGCTGCTAGAAATTCTGTAACTTTTCAACGACAAAAGTGTGTCGTTAAGCAGTCAAAATTTGTTAGTGAACTATAATTGTCGTTAAGAGCTATTCTGTAGTGAAATTTTAAAAATTTTTGTCGGTAAACAATATCGTTAGCTAACGACACAAAAAAAGTTCTTGTTAAAAAATAACGATAATAAATATACTGTAAACAGTTTAAAAAGATAGAGAAAGAATGCCAATTTTTACTACAAAAAAATGAGGAAAGTATAGTCGATCAAACCCTACTCTACACCACGGTATTTGGGACCAATGAACAATCATGTTTCCGACAAAAAAAAAGTATGTTGTCAGATTAAGATTCATATAAGAGTTTTGTATGCAAATGATATATATATATATATCTACTACTATTATTATGATTACAACTATGATGGCATAGAATCTATTATAAATTTGGTAAGATGATTTAGATTGCCACACATATTTTTGGATCAAACTAAGCCAAACTACAAACATAGGCACAAAAACTCTACTCTGGAAAGATGTTTGTATGTGGGCTATGTAAATTTATGAATCGATTCTCACATTGGGACAAATTAATACATGCATATGTGACAACTTTGATCAAATTTCAGACAAAAACGGACCTCGTTAGATCGATTAGATACAAATAATACCCTTTTTTGTTGTGCTAGAGTTTCCCGGGTAACTCGAACTTTTTCCCTTTAAATAAAAACATTTGAAACTAACATTTGCTTAGAAAAATAATCAATAGTTACTCGATTTCATTCATGTTTAATATAAAAAAAAATATTTTATAGTTTTTATTAATATTAAAAAATTTACCAACAACAATATTTTTAAGCCATTGTGAAATATTAGGACATTTTGACAATATGACATGTTAGGATACCTTGTGAATTGACTAATTGTATTTTTAAACACTTTTCACAAGATTGGCACTATTTGCATTAATAAATTACACATTTTAATAATGGTGGCCTATTGTCAGTGTGACCAGATCTGAAAAAATTTTACAGCTAAATCTGGCATTAGACATGACCAAAATATGCTAAAAATGATTTTTTTAAATGCTAATAAATTATGCTAACATTTTTTAAAGATTTTTGTTAAAAATTTATTACCAGTATGAAATTTTATACGAAACTACTTTTTAACGAAATTGAAATAAATGGCTAGATTTAAATAAGAGGGTAGATTTTGGTTAAGCATCTAATACATGTAAAAATGTACCTCTGGTAGTTTAGATTAAATTTAAGGGGCCCGCAAACCGCTGACACATGTAAAATTTAAAAGATTTTATTTCTCTGCTATACAAAATTTGTTAGATAATTTTATTTGTTATAGTTGAAAGTTTTAGAGAAGTTTATGTTTTAAAATTATTAATTTTCAGCTGTTTAGAGAAAAAAAATTTTTAAACATTTACACTATAGAATTTTTATCTAAATACAAAGTGAAATTTCTTTGTATTTTTATATCGTAATTTGCTTAACACGACGTGCTTCGCTACCCCAATCGATATAAAATGAAACAAAAATATTTATTTATAAACAAATTTTTTTTTTTATTAAATTAGGCGTGCCACCGCCCCTTTGTCCAACCAAAGCTTTACATAGCCTAGGGCACATTAATTCATAACAACAGCCTACTATGAGAATTTGATGACAATCGGTTCAGTAGTTAATTAGATATAATCGACATAAAGGGGCGTGGCCCCTCCCACTTTTTTCACGCAACGTATTTCTATTCATAACAACCAAATATCATCATCCTATGCTAAATAGTGGCTAAGATATGAGGATTTTATATTTTGGGTTGTATGGGCGTGACACCGCCCCTTTTTCCAACCACAAATTTATATAGCTTAAGGTTCAGTAAATCAAGGCAGTCGCCTGCTGTGGAAATTTGATGACGATCTGTTCAGTAGTTTATTAGATACAGTGATTCTTACTTTTTCTATAGAGGGGCGTGGCTCCGCCCTCTTTTTTCATGGAGCTTATTTCTATTCATACTAACACCATATGTACTAAATAACATAATCCTATGCCAAAAAATCCTAAGATATAATAATTTTAAATTTTGGGTTGTATGGGCGTGGCATCGCCCCTTTGTCCAATCTCAACTTTATATAGCCTAATGTCTCTTCCAGGGTCACAGTTATATTCTGTGAAAATTGCAAGATGATCGGTCAAGTGGTTTGGCCTTCTATAAGGCACAAATATATATATATATATATATATATATATATCGAGCCCTTAGCGCCAAATTATCGTAAGCGACATTTTCTCAATATCTTTTTTTTTGCTAAAATTAAAAATGCACAATGTAAGCAAACTTTATTTTGTTGTAGTCGGTAGCTTGCTTGGACGAAATTATAATATGTCGCATCAAAAAATTTTTAAGTTTATGTATACATATCAAACAAGAACTAAAAAACCTTCTCCTGTAAAATTTTTGTTTTGTCGCTTACGATAATTTGGCGTTAAGGGCTCGATATATATACAAACATACATTCACTTTTATTAACATATATAGATATCAAAGGGCAAATAATATTTACAATCAACATGATGAGGGCATTTCTAATATTACCTGAATATTCTATTTTTAAAAAAAAGATAAGTAAGCTGTTTCTTAACATAAGAATTATTAATTTTCATACGAAATTTGATTTTGGGTACAACCATTTTTAGTCAAAATTTATTACAATTTATAAAAAAAATTTAACAAATAGAATCTGGGAATTTTAGTTCTCATGTTGAGTTTCATTTTTATTATAAATTTTTTTATATTAATTCGAATGTGTATTCTAAGTCAAATTACAATTTAAAAAACTTTTATACTTTAATAGTCTTATTCCTTCAATATTTTTATATTTTAAATTGTAGTTTGGATCAGAATACACACATTCTAAATAATGCTAAAAAAAAAAGCTAAACACATTTCAAGCTAAATAGCTAAATAAAATTTTGCAGCTAATGTTATAAGATTTCTTATAAAAAAAGTCTCATAACATTTATTATAATATAAATACTAACACTATATGAGAGTCCACACGTAAGATATTACTATCTGCGATTGAGTTTGACGTTTGCTGATATAAAAATCTTATATCTTATCTCAGGTGTAGACCCTGTGTAAGGTTGTTTTACACTATCACATAAGTCTTACGTATTTTGACAAAAATACATGTCTGATCTAATTATTTTTTGAAAATTTTCAAAAAACAATAACAACTCATCATGAATTGGTTGTGTTTTCCTCAAAAAACGTAAGTTTTGTGTGATAGTGTAAATAACCCATTAACGATACAATTTTATTCCAATTGCTTTAAATATAATTGAAATCAAGGTCTTTATTCAGTTATATACGTAAAAACCTTTATTTTAAATTACTCATAATTGTAAATACAAATTCGCAATTTCGAACTACAGTTATCGTTAAGAAATACAAAATAACTTTTAAAGTTATTGTTTACTTGTTGAATCGGCTTGTAGCGCCAGCCGTATACTTTTTTCTTTGCTTTTTTCAGTGCTTTTTATTTTTGTTTTGTAATAGAAACTGTCAAATGCTTGCACACACACACATACTACATATATTATAACATAAACAAAATGTGACAGTTCCTATTTCAAAACAACAATAAAAAGCCCTGTGCCCATGTTCTGTAACTCCCGCGGCGAGAAACTTTTCCATTGAAATGTGAGAAATAAAAGACAAATGCCATAAATTGAAACAAACAGTTGTTTTTCTCACTTAACTGCGTCTGTAACATTTTGGGCAAGTAATTGCTGTCTGTAAAATGTTTGTGAGAAAGTTTCCGCTTTGAACTGTCAAATAAACTCACGCATAAAAACGGGGTGAGAAGAAATTTTAACACTAAAAAATAAATTAAAAATGCAAAATGCAATGAATATTAACACGGAAGAAATAAGTATTTTGTTCTTGGCAGATTTTTTCATTGTTTAATTATTTTGCTTTTAACATTTTTGAAAAATATACGAATGTTTTCAAAGCAATTTTGTAATCAACAAACATTAAAGTCGCACTTTACATTTTTTGGTATAGCCGACGGTTGTATTTTCGCCGCCGTCGTTGAAAATTGTTAAATTTTAGTCAAATTTGGTCGCCGTCAGCGATATGTTTGACTGGCGTTCTCAACATCTGCAATTTCACATCGGCTTCGAGTGGAATATTATGACATTTATAACGTAACGACGTAATCTATTTTGATAGTTTTTGACATGAGTTACAGACACACTTTTTTCTCACTTTTCGAGAAACGATGGAATATTTTGTTTCACATGTTTTCGATGCGAGAAGTTCTCACCAAAGTTACAGAACATGGGTACTGTTGTTGTTTTTTTATTGTATATTTGTTGTAGCTTCGAGTCTACCGGAACATGATTATATAATGTAATTAACCCATACAAATGGAAGTTAAAAGCAATTCACAAAGTGTTCTATTCTGTCATATTGGTTGTGTTTACTATAATTTTATGAATGTAATAAAAAATTTGTTTAATTTTTCACATTAAAATACTATATGACAATAAATATTTGTAATCTATGTATTTTCAGCGTGCCCATTATTTTTCTTGAATTATTTATTTATTTAAATAATACTTTAATTTATTTTATATCATTTAATTTTGACGTGTACACTAATTTAGCGTATGATAATACAATATGCTGTTAGCACTTTAGTAGACTTTGTGAATTGGCTATTTGTTATTATATTTTTTTTTTATTATATACATATAATCAATAGGTTTTGAAATAAAATATTTAAAATGTAATTATTATTTGATACAACGTTTTACCAATTAATTGTTTTTTTTTTTTTTTTTTTTTTTTTATTAAAATTTTTCACAATTACACAATTACAATTAAGTGTCATTAACCTCTTGATTTTTTTAAATTAATCCTAAAGATCCTGGAATTTGTTAGTATCATACAAATTTTAATTAATAAATAATTTTAATAAATTTTTTTTTTAAATTTAAGCTGTTTTTAAAACTGTTATGCGTAAAAGCTCTGAGTTTCCACACGTGGCTAAAATGTGGATCGGACCAAAATTGGTGGTATTCATTTTTGATCCCAGAGATGTTGAAATATTACTTAGCAGTCAAGTATACATAGACAAGGCATCCGAATATAAATTTTTCAAGCCATGGCTTGGTGATGGTCTACTCATTAGTACAGGTATGCTAAATTTTATTTAATTAAAAATAAGAAATATTAAAAGTAATGACTTATATTTAATATCTTGAAAAAAATATGCAATTTTGCACAAATGTTTAAAATCAAATAACTCATTTTGACGTCAGACACTTTGTGTCCATTTTTTGTGAATATTTAAAACATTTATTTAAAACGATACTTTAACAAAAAAAAAGAAAAGAAAGAAATGTTACAATTGAATAGCAGATAAAAATGAAATCATGCGTAACATAAACGGTAAAATGGGACAATTGAAATCATTTAACCAGTAGCCCGTTTCTGTATTTCTCGCATCGTAAAATTTCCCGCATGAAACAAAAATGGCTTTTCTCACATAAGTGTTTCTGTATCCTTACTTTGGGAGAATTATCTGTCATATAAATAATTTGCCAGCAATTATTGGAAGGATGTGAGAAAAAATGTTTCTGTATCAATATTTTGCTAAATGTTTCTCACAAGAACTGTCAAAATAAGTCATATTTGAAATTGATGCGAGAAAAATAAAATTTAAAAAAATTAAGCACAAATTATGTATGTATGTACACAAGAATGTGTATTATTATTTTTTTTTTATTTTTTATTTGAAGGGAAAGAATTTAAATGATGAAAATAAATAAAACACAATTGTTGTATTTTGTTATTTTAATTTTTTTTAACCCTCCATTCTTTTCGTTTTATGCAGGGCTGCCAGATAAATTTGTGAAAAAATCGTTAATATTCTAAGAAAAAATAAAAAATATCGCCTATTTTGTTTTAAAAAAATCGGACAATTTAAAATTAATTTTCACAAATTTGTTCGATTTTTATTAAAACATAATCAAAAAAAAAAATAGTTAAAGTTCATACTTAAGCTTTAGGTCTATTCAAATAAAATTATTTATTTTATTTTTTCTTTAGTCCGATAACTATTTAAAATTTCAGTTTTTTTCCTGAAAAAAATCACTTAACTGCGTGACAAAATATCATATTGAACTAAAACTAACACTTTTGGCAAAAAAAAAAAAGGCAAACAATTCCTATAGTGCATTGACTGAAAAAGGTTTTGTTTTGATCACATAAGCAAATGTATTAAATAATCTAAGGAAATAAAAATTAAACAGTTTTCCTTCGAAGATAAAGATATCGTTTTTCTGTGGTGCCGAATATACAAATATATTAAACTATTTAAAATTATTTTATTTCGAAGACTGAATAATATCGTCACTAGAAAAAATCAGGAAATCGGCACTTCGCCAATTTTGGAACAACAAATCGTCAAAATTACTATAAATCGTCAAATCTGGCAGCCCTATTTTTATTATATATATTTCTTTCGTTGACGTTTCGCTTGCATTTGACACTTAATGCCATGTCAGATAAAACTTTTGCTTCGCGTTGCGTTACCGATTCGCTTTGACATCTAAGATAAAATATACATATTAATACGAAACATGTCACATAAAGTACTTTCAAAGCGGAGCGAAGCAAAAAGTTAGCCAACCCTCATCTTTTTGTGCGCTTTGACAATTGGCTAGTATAATTTTCTTTTGTTTTTTAATTTTTTTTGCCAAATTCAATTCCAAAAAACCGTCCTATTAAATTTTGAACTTTAATTTTTATAACAAATAATTAAATGTACAAATTACCAACCGCTTTTATAAGTAAACAAACAATGCGTGAGTGCTGTCAAAGTTTTCATTGTGTCATACACCTTTTGCTTTGCGTTTTTCTACCAAAGGCAGAAACGTCACGCAAAGCGACAAAGTTGTATCTGACACGGCCTTTAATTACTGGAAGTATTCCAGTTGAAACAGAATCTGTGTTGTCTGTTTTCGCATTCAAATACAAAAAACTCTTTTTTCTCACAAATCGAGAAACAATGTAATTTTTAGTATCACACTTAATGTGAGAAATTTTGCGATGCGAGAAATGCAGAAACGAGCTACAGTTGTGGCATTTTAATTGCTGGGATGTGGCCAATGACTTAGCTTCAAATTAGTCACATTTGCGCATTTCAATTTTTTGTTTTTGTATTTGAAGAAGAACAAACTATGTTTTGAATCAAACTCTTAACAAATTCTATCCAAATTAAATGCAATAAATACAAAGATAAACAAGTAAAAAAGTATTGTCGGGACATTTAATTTTGTTAGACCTATGGCTGATAATGGACCTACTAAAAAAATCTGCATTGTTATTTTAACTAAAAGAAAAGAAGCTTAAGATAAGTTTTCTACTGACACCAATATTTGTAAAATATTTCATTGGATCTTAAATGAAAGCTATAAAAAAACATTAGTCAAATCTAAGAAAAGTTTGGTGAATTTCAATAAACATTAATTATACTAGACTTTACCCGAACAATTTCGTACAGTTTGATCACAAAATCTACTCTTGCATAGGAGTTATGGTAAAATACAGAGCCATTATTAATAAGAACGTCAGCACCAAAATATGTCTTCGCGCACACTGTCTTGATCAATGTGGCCAGAAATTTTTTTTCTCATGTACCCATAAAAAAACACAAAACCCTCGCACCTGAACAAAGATTTTTCCTTCATATTTAAATCCCTTTAAATAATTTTGAAATTTAAGGAACAAAATCTCAAAATTTGTTTTTGTTTAAATGTAAGTTAAGCGAGTCACATTGTACTCGCGTTCTACAAACAGACATATACATAGAATTTTTGTCATTCTATGTTGGTTATTTGTGACTCTGTGTACTGGCAGTAATTGTCAATTTAGACATTTTGTTCCTTAAAAAATTAAATATTGTATTTGAATTTTAAGTAGTGCCAGCTTCTTAATAAAAGCTATTAGAATTATTTAATATCATCATTTTTTGCACATTTCATTTGTAGTTTTAGTTATATAACAATAAATAATTCTAATTGTAATGTAATACACAATAATTTAAGCTTTTTATTGTGACAACTTTTTTCAGGTCACAAATGGCGTTCGCATCGTAAATTGATTGCACCCACATTCCATTTAAACGTTTTGAAGAGTTTCATTGATCTTTTCAATGAAAACTCACGCAACGTTGTGCGTAAACTTCAGGCAGAGGATAGTAAAACTTTCGATTGTCATGATTACATGAGCGAGGCGACAGTTGAAATTTTATTGGGTAAGTAACAATTGAGGGGTTGAGAACCAAAGAAGTACAAGTACAAAAGCTACAAAATTGAGTCAAATGCAGTAATAAGCTTTTATTATTTTATCTATCAGTTTGGGGAACTTAGGCTACTTGTTGGACTATTTACGGGGCACTGTGGTCTGAGATACCATCAGTTTATAATTGGAAATGTTAGTGCCAAGATATGCAAATTTTCTGCTCTCCTGTTGTCCTGCCTTAGGGACTTCTAGGCAGATATTTCTCGTGGGGCGACTGGTGAGCCCAACTGATATTTATGATCTTTCACCAGGCAGGACAACGTTTGGGTCGTGGTGCTTATGGAATTCTAGAATATACAATACACATCTATCACTTTTCTAAAATTCAGACCTGTGTAATGATCTTAAACTGCCCTATATTGATCGAAAGAGGGTGGGTCAATAAGCTTATGGCTCTTTTAAATTCCCTTAATTAAATTGGCAACACTGCTTCTGCCAACAGGCATCTGTTAGTTGGCTCCTGTTAAAATTTTAATAACCTTCGTCATTTAGTTTGTCATTAACAGCCATAACCGACTATCCCATGTTTTGAGGACAAAATGACAAAAAATTCAAATTCCTGTGCTCATTACGCATTCCATGGCAAAAATTTATAAATTTGACTGATAATTACCCCATCATCCGCCACATTTTCCGGATTAAGCCCCGAGTGACCATTTCTTGTTTCCAACCCAAAAGAAAATATATGGCAAAAAGAGACTCGACTTCAACGATGAAATCATCTCACAAACAAACATCTATTTTGATGATCTAGCACATCAAACTTTTTTGAAGGGATTAAATCTTGGAGAAAATGTATAGAGCATAAGGGAGACTACGGTGAAAAATAAAATAATTTCTTATCAAAAATAAAACAAAAAAATCTTTAAAACTCAATTACTCAGAATTACCTTTTTGCACTTGTACCCTTTTGGTTCTCAGCCCCTTTATTATAATAAGTTTTGTTATTTAGAAAATTTACATAGAAAATAAAAATTTTTAACAATAAATTTTACAAATGTATTTTAATTATTTCCTTTGTTAATTTATGTCACTGAGGCCGGGTTTTTGAGATGTGGATTAAGTTTAAACTTAGTTTAACGTACTCTGAAATTTGGATTTTTTCGGCAAAATGTGGTATATTTTTATACCCTCCACCACCACTAGTGGTGAATGAAGGTATACTAAGTTTGTCATTCCGTGTGAAACTTTTTTATTATACATCTTAGACCCCATAAAGTATATATATATATATATATATTCTGGCTCCTTGAGTAATTCTAAGTCGATTTAGCCATTTCCGTCTGTCTGTCCAAGAAAAAAACAAAAAAAGCAAAAGAAAAGAACAAACTTGGTCTCAAATTGATTATAGCTATCCTAAGCAGTTTGGGATTGAAATCCAGCAACATCGGTTCAGTAAGATCAGAGATAAGAATCAAAATATGTATGGAACAACCACCCTTAACAAATTGATAACTTTGATACAAAAAGTAACATGCAAAAACTAACTAAAATAATGCACGGAATGATATAAAATTTTGCACGAATTCGCTTAATACGACTGCAAATCATACTGTTAAATTTTTGGTCCATAATTGACCGTAGGCCCCATATAAACCCTATTCGCAGAAAACAGTTTAGTACGCCTAAAACCGTACAAATAACGCTAGCATACTAAAATTTCGTACGTCACAGTTTTATAGGAAAAGAAATCACACTGTAAAATTTTTTTAAGATCGGTCCATAATTTACACTAGGTCCCATATAATCCCTACTCCCGGAAAACAGTTTAGTACGCCTTAAACCGTAATAAATAATACTATCAAATTAAATTCGGTACAGTACAGTTTTGTAGGAGTAGAAATCCCACTGCTAAACTTCGTGAAGATCGGTCCATATTTAACCCTAGACCCCATATAAACCCTACTCCCGGAAAATATTTTATTAAGCCTAAAACCGTAATAAATAATGCTATCATAATAAAATTCGGTAAGTCACAGTTTTGTATGACCAGAAATTACACTAAAATTTTTTGAAGATAGGTATATAATTTACACTAGGTCCCTTATAAAAACTACTCCCGGAAAACAGTTTAATACGCCTAAAACCGTAATAAATAACGCTATCATACTAAAATTTGGTAAAGTTTTCGTGAAGATCGGTCCATAATCTACCCTAGGCCTCATATAAACCCAAATCTCGGAAAACAGTTTATTGCGAATAAAACCAAATAAAGCCCGCCTTGGGAAAATAATTAAATTCGCCTAAAACCATAACAGATATAGATATTGCGGTAACATTTATTCCAACTTAGATTCATATGGCCAGAAAAAATATGATGTAATTTTGTGAAATTCACTGTTAATGCTAAAACTAATTACACTGCTCTTTTAAAATTTATTCTAATTTATTTTTTGTAATACCAGAAATCAGTCTTCAGAATTTTAGGATGATTAGTCCATAATTTACAATATGCCCAATACAAATTACCCTCCTAAAAATCATTTTTAGTTCGGCTAAAACTGTTACGAATCATGATATTTTACTCAAGCCAGTTCAAAGTTTTCAAAAGAAACGCATTAAACTTTCTTATTGTCGGTCAATAATTTATTTATTTTTTTTTTTTTTTTTTTAAGTGTTTATTTACAGAGAAAAAAAAAATTCATGTTCTTAAACTAAAAATAAATAAATAGTAATTATAATTTATTATTATACATAGTCCAATAATCGGGCTCTCAAGTATACTACTTATATCAGACACTTTTAATATTTTTAGAAATACATATTCATAATATTTATTTTATAAACATACATAATTAATATTATTACATTGTACCCAAAAAATTTCAAAAAACCGTTACTTCTATATTTATATAATAAAAGGTTCTGTCAAGGGGTAAAAGTTGGAAGGGGAGATTTTAGGAAAGCCACCAAAATTTTCTTTTATTTATGTTTGGCAAAATGTTTTTATCACCTGAATAAATACTTGTATCAAACCTAGTATTATCAAGTGTGATTTGATTGCAATAAATAGCTTTTGCATTGGCTCTTCTATATATATGGTAAAATATAGGTAAGCCTATTTAATTTTGGATAAATCCTTTACTGTCGAGGTAAACGAAAGCCTCAGGTGGTACATATCCATTTCGTAGAGTTTTATATATATATTCTTCATCACTGTAATAAGGTGCCATAATTAAATTATTTTCATAGCATTCGGAGCTTTTTGCAATGTGGTTTCTAATTATATGAATAATAAAATTATCTATTCTACTTATTTTTGCATTATTGTACAAATTTTGATTTGATATGTATTTTACATAATCACTATTTGGAGATCTATACAACGATGTACAAGATCTTAGACACTTCCTTTCAAAAACATGCATGTACTTTCTAAAAGAAGAATGAATATACAAATACACATTGCCAGCGTATACCTATACATATTTAACTTCAACTTGTTATGGGTAATGGTATGTATGTGTATGATTTTGATCTTTACCCATACATGCCCATACATGTTTTCTCACTAATACTAAAAGAGTACTTAAAATGATACTTTTGTCATTCTCTGGTTCAAAGTCCTAACAAGAAACGCATAAAATTTTCTTATTGTCGGTCAATAATTTAATTCATGTCTAAACCGCAACCAGTTTAAATGCTGATGTTCGTTTTTGTGAAGCTTTTGGTGTTTTCTTTTCTACATAAAAAATACCACCTTGTTAAAAGGCACATGTATAAAATGTCTTGCCGACCCTGCATTAATGCAATTTTTTATTTGACGGGAACAAAACACAAAATTGGGCTACCCTGTTTTTAACAGCTGACAAAAATTTGTTCTTTAATATATAAAAAAAAATTATACATAAACCAAAATTTGTTAATAGATTGATATTAAATAAATAAAAAAATTAACAAAATGAATGACGAAATACCAATTTCTTTAGCTTGTGTTTTATTAAATATGTAAACTAAAGACCTGCACGAGTGCACCATAAAGTATTGTCAAAACAGATACACCAGATATGTACCTGTTACTATTAATATCAATGAGAGAATGAGTGTAACTGATATTGTATGGTTTTGCTTTTGTCCACTCACCATATCCAAAAAACCAAAACAGTTGCTTATGGTATTGGATTGAATATATCATAACCTTTTTTTTTTGCTCACAAATATCTATTGTCACCATGGTATTTTAACAATACTTATAGTTATCTGTTGTATTTTCAAATATTGTTGGAGAGTTGATGCAAATAACAGAGCTTATAAAAATTTATATACGATCTCAACCAGGGGTGCCAGATGGTTTTGGTAAGAAATCTGCATATCATCAAAAATAAATCGGCAATTTAATTTAAAAAAATATTGTGTTTAAAAATACCTTTTTTAAACACAATAAAACATATTTTAATGACAAAAAATAACATAGCAACAATTTACCATTACCTAATGCTTTTAACATAAAAATCAATACAAATAAACGTTTTATAAATAAATATTAGTTAATTAAAAATTTATATGAATTTTCCATATTAGAGCCAACGGAGACATACTGTCATATAACAATAGATTCGTATTAAAGTTCTCTTTCAGAATCGATGGTGATCTAGAAAAAACGATCTCAACTCCACAGTTAAGACAAATTTTTCAACGAATATATAAAAGTTCGGATTAAACAATAAAAGTAGAGTTTTTTCTCTAAAAAAACTCACTTGGCTGTCAACAAATAAAACTCTTTTAAGGATTTAAATTTTTACGTCTTTAATAATTAGTGATGCCATTAGGATACGAAAGATACATTTTTCGTATCTTTTGATGACTTCAGGTACCATGTATAATCCTGATATTTTTCGTATCTTTTGAATCTGTGCGCAAAATGTACAGAAATCCAATTTTAAACTTTCCTACTCTAACAAAGTTTATAAAAGTTATCATTTTGTTATGAATACTAAAAAAAACAATGACAACTAAATACGAAAATAAAATGTATTTTGTTGTTAGGTTTTCTAAGTTCTTCTGTCGCTTGCTTATTCTTGTGTATGTCTGTTAAGATGAAATTTTAGAAGAAAAATTTATATTAACTTTTTGATATAATCGCCTTAGTATAAACGCCTTAACTCGTATATTAATTTTTACAAATAATTTGTTTTGATAACATTAAAATGGATTTTCAAATGTTTTCCAAAATGAGCGTATCTCTTTGGAAACTAAAATGTATCCTTCTCGAAATTTCACTGGCAACACTGATAATAACACTCATTTTGTTTTTCTTCTTTTTTTAATGACAATTTAATTGCAGCACAAGCTGATTAGATAATACTGCTATACAAATTGTAAAGATCTGACCAGCGGCAAGCTTTGAGTGTCGATCTTTTATTCCTCAACTGAGTTTTAATTTATGACGGCTAAATCGAACTCCCTTTTTAGGAGTTTAATTTGACCTTTTATATTTACGTTAAATAGGTAACTGTTTAAAAAGGACTTTTTTGTTTTTAATTCACAAAATAACTCCGGGACTGAAAATAATAATTACTATTATTTTGTCGCTACATATGTTTTATTTGAGTAATCGTAGCCAATTAAAGTAACAATTTTTTTTTGTTATTGATAACCATTATTTCAACCACAAAAATTTTCGGTTAAAAATATGTATTGTAAAAAAGCATTTATTTTTCCATTATAAACAAATAATTTATTTTTTTGGTTGCAATTATCCATTACAAACAAATAAGAAAGTAGTCTGCATGCCCGACCCTACGATGCTCCACACCACAATATTTAGAGATTACTTTTCAAGAGTGTAGCTTAGGGACCCTTGGGCAATCATGGACCACGCCATTATTTTATGAAGTTAAGATTCATGTCAAAGTTCTCACCATTGACAATATGCTTGTTCCTTAGGACAATTAGAAACTTTGTATCAAATTTCAGCAATTTATCTTCAAAACTGCGACCTGAACTTTACGTACAATTTTTACATAGACAGACATTTTTTCTATGATTTTTTTTTGTCGCTTATTTTATAACTGTTACGATCCTTGAAATAACTGTTATTAAAGAACTTTTTTGATACCAGTTATAACTGCCACCGTTCCTGGTTAATTGTTTTTATGGATATAAAAAGTTAGTGTTTTAATTTTTTTATTATTATACATTAGACCTAGCGCAGCTAATATGGAGTTTTTTATTTTTTGGTAGTTTTTCAAAATTTTGACCTTTGACCTCATTGTTGCACGGGTTGGCACCATCCGATCAGCCTGAATATTTGCTATATCAATTTTGGCATCAAATCGCATATTTTCATCGCTACCCACATTCAAGTTTAAAAAAAAAGTTTTTAACGCCAGGTCTATTATACATATATGAGTTTGACACTTTTATTAAATAACTTTAAATATTACCATAAAAATCGAATTATTAAATTTGAAATAATCTTTAAAAAAAATAATTGCTTGCAAATAATAATTTTTCAGTGGATATCGAAATTTGATTTTAAGGTTGAAGAATTTTCGCATCTTAAATCTGATTTTCTTTTTGCAAAAAAACTTGAATATTTACGTTACTTTCTTAAATTAAATTGCCTACCGGAGGTAGAAGCCTTATCCTCAATAGCATATAATCCTATAAAATTAAATATTTACATTGACAGTGAATATAAATTAAGCTTAACTTTACTCTTTTGTAAGTAATAACCCCTTTTTCCTTTAGAAAAATAAATTATCTCTTCTTTTAGCTTTGGTCAAAAAATCGTATAGTTTTTTTTCTTTCATTTGGAGTTAATTCTTTTATTCTTTATACCTAGTTGAATATTTTTCAAAATGTGTGTGTGTGATGGGTTAGACAACACTACATATGTACATTTATGGAATAAATCTAACCCATTTTCCTTAAGTATAAGCGCTGAATTAATAACAGTTGTCGCTTTGTAACGTTAAAAGTTACCCAAAATTAAAAATGTATATAACACAAACCAAAAGCTACCGTGTTATAAGTTTTTATCAAAAAATCGGTAAATAGGCACTTTGATAATTTAGAGAAAAAAATCGGCAAAATACCGATAAATCGGTAAATATGGCAGGCCTGATCGCAACGCTTCTTGCTAGTTTTGTTGTTGTTGCTCGGCAATTTTCACTACCACAGCACGAAAAAAACCCATCCTTTTAAGGAATTGGTTACAAAAACAAAATACATGTGTTGTTTTTTTGGTAATTTTTTTTTATTATATTTTCCAATAATTTTTGTCTACATGTCTTTTGAACGAATAAACGCCATCCTTTTAAGGGCATCGAAGAATTTGTTAAAAAAAATAAAATACATGAGGTTTTTTTTTTGGTAATTTTTTTTCAATAATTTTTGTATACATGTCTCTTGAACGAAAAGACCCCATCCTTTTAAGGGCATCAAAGAATTTGTTACAAAAATAAAATACATGTGGTTTTTTTTGGTAATTTTTTTCAATAATTTTTGTCTACATGTCTGTTGAACGAAAACAAAAACAAAATATTTTCGTTGAAAGACAATTGAAAATAACGGCATCGTACAATAAGTAACTCATTGTATTCGATCAGTATCAACTAGTATCTGCTTTTGTAAAACAGATATAAACAGATATGTTACTCTCATTCTCTTTTTATCAACTCATATCCACTATGTTACAAAAAATATCCATATCAACTTATATCAGAAACAATCGACAACTTATCCATACACACTCACTTTAGTAAACACACAGAAACTTGTACAAACAGATATATCCGTGCACGTCTTTAATGTAAACAAGAAAATACCTTTGCCAGATTGCTGATGTATTAACACCAAGTTTTTCAGATTTCTTGATATGACGTTTTTTTTTCAAAAACAATTTTGTAACACCGAATCAATCCACTTTAATTTTATATTACTGACAATCTATCATTAACAATTTAACGCTTTGTTATGTTTTTACTCTCAAATAATAGACAAACTAACTATTAAAATTTTAAAGATTTACTGTCCTGATTAGAAGCGATTTTTTCCCAACTTCATCTGGTAACCCTATATATAAACATAATCCAACTTTTTACAGGGCATTATCAACACTGTCGATTTATACGGGGCGTTAAATGCAATGCCTTATGCCATTATTAAGGGTGAATTTTTTAGAATAAAACAAGCCACCCTTTTAGAGAGCGAAGCATTTTTAAGAAATGAACATCAAATTGCATTTTTTTAAATTAAATATCACATTTTTTGTAGAAAAGAAAACACCTTTAGTTAATAATATTTTTGTGTTTATCATATAGAGCCCACTCCTGTCAGTGAAGGGTATCAAAGATTCGGCAAAGCCGAATATATTACTCTATAATTTTATTATATCATTAAAGACCAACATTTTAAGCAAAACTTAGCTGATCAGTCCAAATTTTGCAAACAAACTTGGTAATGGCGACACAAATCTTTTTTCAGATTAACTTAACCTAGTTTAACTGAGATCTCAAAAACCCAGCCTTAAAGTTATTATTATTTGAATTACTTGTAGGCGTAAATAACATTATTTTTTTATGCTACAAAATTTGCAATATTTTAAAAGTTTTCAGCATTTGTTGCATAATTAATCAACCGACAATTAGTGCTTCATTAACAATAACAATAAAAATATATGTTAATGACATTGCCCGTATTTTTTGTTATTATTTGTTAAGTATTTTCATAATTTTGATAAAATGCCAAATGTTATAATGGGTTTTGTTGCCAAATAATAGCAAATATATCCTCAAAATAAATTTAAAAAAAAAACGATTATCGATAGAAAAAATCCACACATTTGTACAAAATGAAATATGTAGTCAATAAAAAATTTTAAGACTTTAACATTATCATGCAATTCGCAATCATTTCAACCATGTTAAACAATAAAAACTGCAATTTATTTAATTTTTTTTTTTTTTTTTTTTTGTTAGAGTAATATTAAAAAGTGGAAAGCCATTCCCTCCTAACAAAAGCATATAAATTGCATATGCAGTGGTTCAAAAACGTTTTTTTATGTATTCCCAAAATCATTAATTAAACATTTCGATAACACTCGACCAAGAAAAAAAAGTTCGTTATGTTATTTTATTTGTTCACAGATTGATTCTATCACGTAGAGATTTTCTTATTTAATTAAAATACTGATATTGAAATATTAAACACGTATTTATTATGAAAAATTTAAAAAATCTTACACATAAATAGCTTTTATTATATACATTAAACAGTTTACAACTATTAAGTAGTTCGCTTTTTTATAAGTTTTATCTCGTTACCTTTACTCACAAAAGGCGTATCGCACATTTAGAAAAATATAAAAAGTACAAAAAATCTTAATAAAAGAGCTACAAAACGGAATTATAAAATAATTAAATTTAAAAGCTGTATACTATCCTATAGTTCTAAAATTAAACATTAGGGGCATTTTTCATGAATCGGAAAAGTTTTGCCAACATTTCTTTAATTATGCCGTTTTTAAAAAAATTGTTTTTTTAAATCGAACTAGAAGAAAATAAAATAAAAAAAATAAATACGAGTGATTCTTAATAGGAAATCGTTTAATATGAAAAAAAAATGCATCTGCCAGACCGGAAATGATTAATTTATATTTAAACTTTTCTAACTTCATTTTACTGTAAACGTTTGAGAGTGGGATCTCCCTAAGTTTAAGAGTTATGCAAATTTCTTTACATGAGTAATGCACTTCAAAACCAGAAGTGATCATTATGATATCAATTTTTCTAACTTAGACTCAATTTTTTAAATCTTTAATTAGCATAGAGTATACTCAAAATACTACTAACGTCTTGAAGTGGGATGTAGATTAATTAAAAAAGAGACGTAAATAACTGTACATTGATGAGCGAAACCGGAAGTGGTAATTTCAATTGAAAAATTTTCCAACTTAAGTCCAATTTTTTGTTTTAACAGAAATTAGTTCTGCGGTTTCATAATAATATTGTTAAAGTTTTGAAATGGGATATTCATAAGTTTAAAAGTTATGCAAATTTAATTACATTAGCTATGGCATTAGGCTTGCCAGATTCAAATTTGAAAAATTCTTAGCATTTACAAAAAAAAAATCTTGATTTCAAAAAGAATTCATAACAATTAAAAGCTTCCTAAGATAATATTTTATAAAAATAGCACAAATGTTAACTCACTATGTATTTATAAGATAGCGCAGATTGACAGTAATGAAATGTCAAAATATGTAAAACATTTGAAATTGGAAATTTTTAATATATTAAATAGTTATGATTAATAAGATTTCTCTATGACTTGCTAAATTCCTAATTTTTAATTTTGATAATAGCACTGAAATTTATTGTTGTGCGAAAGCTAGTTTCTATGCGCATTTTGCTGGTTGATTAGGCCAGCTCGTCACAAAACTTTTTCTAAAGACTTTAGAAAAGCTAAAAACATTATACAAATAAGACTATAATGTGAATACAGAACAACAAGAATAAACAGTGAGTTTATATTTGCTTACATTCCCCTACAATTCGCTGGTTATGTAATGATTTGCGAAAAGAAAAAAATAAAAAGATGCGAAAGACAAATGTGATATGCATTGAAGAGTACCAATCACTAGATTTTCTTCCATTTTCCTTCCTAGCGCCATATAGAGAAGCCCCCTAGGACTTGAATGCACTAGACCCTCTAGTTTTATGAGGTTCGGACTAAGAATGCATGAGCCAAAAAATGGGCTGGTAGGATGAAAGGAAAGGGACGCTTAACGAGCTTAAAGTGGGGGAAAGAGGGAGAATATTAAAAAAATTCTCCATAACTGTCACTCCTAGAGGGCTAAAATGTACGACCGGCCCCACTTAATTTTTTTTCGCTTGATTTTTCTTGAACATTCTTACCGCCTATTAAATTGACAAAATGTCAATTTTTTATACAGTTTTTTATGAGAAATGTATAATGCATTTGGATAGATTTGTATTTTAGCCCCCTTAAGAAATGGTGATATCGGGAAGGGATGTTAAAAACAAATAATGCGGATAAAATATAAAGTAGAAACTATAAAAAATATAAAAAAAGCTCATGTATATACATTAGGGTATTCATTTAATCGGGCTTTTGCTTTAATCGGTTAATCGCTCGACTAATTAACCGAGGTTTTGGTTTAATCGGTTAAGTTTGTAATTGCACGGTTAACCGATTAATGAAGTTTTTTTATAAATTAAGTATTTTCAATAACAAAAATGCAAAATTATTTATTATTGGAGTTTATTAGTAAAAATAAATAATGACATAACAAACATACCAATTCTTAAACTAAAATGAGCAAACAAAAAAATTATTCATATATTTTTTAATTAATACATAAATATTATGTAGTTATTAAAAAATACACTGTAAGATAATTTTATCAGTTATTTCAATAGTTTAAGGATACCTTAAAAAATAATCTTTTAGAAAATGTTTAGGATTTAAGCGATTCTTTTCTTTAGTTTTGATAAAACTTGACTTGAACAAATTCTTTCTCTTATCGTTGATGTTGGAGAAATCAAACTACACAGTCCTTTTCCTGGATTTCTCTAAACGTATAAAATCTTCCATTATGACAATAGAGTCCTGTTTTAACTATATTTTTAATTTTTACCGCATCTAACTATTATGGTTAATTTTGTTAAAAGATTGATATGAGATAATATGAAAAGACACAAATAACTAAACACATACGGCCATGTCCTGAAAATCGAAATCACGTGAAATTTAAATCGATATAGATTTTCAGTTGAATTTTTGTTAAAATAAACGTAGCGATTCCTGATTTCAAAATTAGTTAAGGTAGCAGAAGTTGGACCTCAAAGTATGAGATATAGAACAGGACATATTTTTATGAACTTTAAACACAGTAGAGTTTCCAAAGTAGGTTCGATTTCTATTCCACGTGAAACATATAAAAGTACGTGAAACAAACAGCAAATACCTATTTAAGATGAGGACCCTTCTTTTCTACCCTATTTAAAATATGAAAAAATATTTTCTAAACACATATCTTTTGTATATGAGACGAAACAAATAATTAAAAACACAAAAAAATGTGTTATAATACTAGAAAAAATTAAAAATTTCGATACTCGGTTCGTTAATCGGTTAATCGACTGCAATTAACTGATATAATCGTTAATCGAAAATAGTCAATTTTAAATTAACCGATCAGTTAGTCGGGTAGTAATTATCGGTTACACCCTACACCCTAATATACATACATATTCATATTTTTTTTAATATACTTTTATGTCACAAATAAAAAAAGGTTTTATATGTTAGATACGCCCGTTGTAAATAAAAAACGGTCTGCTGTTTCGCGATAAATTACTTAGCAGAAATCAGGTAACATTGCTGGCAATCATGGCGTTATATACTTTTTCCATGTGCGCAATAAAATGGTGGAACATCTCATCGTGCTCATCAGACATAACACCAAGATTTTCTAGGAAAAATCAAAATACGAATGCAAAATTTTATTTTTAATGAAATGTTGCATCCGAGTTGATATGAACAAGAAGTTATTGAAATAGAGTTCTTTGTAATTTGTAGCCCTTATATTTCCAAGAAAATTGTGACATATAATTTCTTCTTCTTTCTGTATAAGCCAACTTAGATTTGGTAATTTGGCTTATAAGAGTTCTCTTTTATTTAGTTTGCCCTCCTTAAATTTAACCTTATACAGAAAAAAGTGTTTTATCAATTAAAAAAATGGTTTTAAAAGTATTTAAATTTAATTAATGTGATAATTGAATCAATTATTTTTTTAGTTGAAAGAAAATTAAAAATTTAATTTTGATTTAATTAACATTTTAGTTGTTTTGAAATAAATTTTCAATTCAAATTTTAATTAAATAACAAAAAATCTTAATTGACTTATTTCGTTTAAAATAAAATTAATTAAACATGTAGAATTGTTGTTGGGAATTGTCAATAATTATTTAAATATATTAACAAATTGTTTGCAATGGCAAAGTTTTTTGATCACTTTTTTAATTAAAATTAAAGATATCATTTATTGAAAGTATTTTTTCAAAATAGATATTGGGAATTATTTCTTTTTCATAAGCAACTTTATTATATTCAACATTTTTTATTTTTCGAATTTATTCTATGAGTTAAATTTCAGTTATGTATTTTATAAAGCTTTTTGTAATAGCTCTATTCCTTAAATTTTTTTAGGAATGACTTTATACACTACCAGACTATTATATTGTATTTTCTTGTTACATTTTACCTTAGCTTTCCGTTGGATAGCAATGAAGTATATTTATGTACAGAAAAATTTACAATTATTAGACACCAGCAGAATGTAATGCATTTTCTGGCCCGCTACGGCCTTCGTCAGCATTCTTTGTGTCACACTGGAAAGTGATACTTTATAAATTGAATGTATTTAACTCAACTATTTTAACAAATATTTAAGGAATAGAGCTTTATAAAATACATAACTGAAATTTAACTCATAGAATAAATTCGAAAAATAAAAAATGTTGAATTTTTTCAAAATAATTAGTATTGTGGTTATTTTGTTGAACTATTCATGGTTTTTAATCCAAATTTTTACTATTTTTAATTAGGCTTAAGTTCATTAAATTTAATTTTCATTAAATTATTTTTATGAAGAAAGGAATTTTACAACATGGGAAATTAATTAAAATTGTTATTGATAATTTTCATTCTTGACTGACCTGGGATTCGAAGCCAGGCTGGCTGGCGTGTGATTCGAACCCAGGCGGCTGGTTACCCTATTTTTTCAAAATTTTAAAATTTTTAGTAATCAATATAATCCGTTTGGTAATAGGTGCAAAATCAACACCTTGTTTGCTTGATATTATGAACTTGGAATAAATTTGGTGATTGGAGAAATTTAATAATTTTTTCTGTGTACTAAAGGTGGTTTTAGACGGCATGTGTTAAGCAGTGTACTTGTCAAATTTCCTACTACAAATGCCTACTTGTCGTGTAAAAGCAAAAAAAAAAAATATGCTTCTGCAAATGTCAGGTCCATATTGCCGTGTAAAATTTTTCAATTAAGCGTGTTCTATTTTGAACCGCCATACCATTGTTCTGCTGTTCACCTCACATCAAAAGCAAAAATATTTTCCTTTATATCCTACTTATGTGTTATTGTGAGTAAGCATAGTTTGTTGATGTTTTTAATAAGTGAGTGCCTTTTTTAAGGCACACACCTGTGTATTAAAAACAGAAATTTCTTAAAGCTTCAAAATTGGACGTGCTAGATAAGTCCTGATTACATATTTGGATTAAGCGTGTCGATATGTATCAACATATACAACAGAGTATCCCTTAACAAGGTTATACTTAATTTTTTAGTAAAAAAAAGTTCGGGAGGACCCACTTTTTTTTTTTTTTTTTTTAAAAGACTTGAATATAATTCATATGATAATAATACCTTTCTTTGGTTTAAACTTTCAACCTGTTAAAAACTAGAATTAAGTTAATAGTATTAACATGTTTTAAATATTTATATTTGATCACGTTTATTACGGCAGCTTATTATTGGTTTGACCTACCGACCATTTATAAAAAAAATTTAGTTATGTATGGGGTATAAATATTTTAAATACCCTCTTTATGTACCCAAAACCTATTTCAAGAAATTTGTTATGGTTTCTGAGATATTAAGCCTTAATTTTGCTCCATGTCAACTATTTAAAAGTTTTTTAAGTATTGTTTTGCTATACACGCCACTGTTTGGCGAATGGATTAAATTCCTCATACAAAAATGTACAAATTAAATTTTGCTCTTGCTTTGATTCATTGCCGTAAGAAAAAAAGTAGCTAAAGCAAAATAAAATGTCAACAACTCAATACACAGCAGCAAAATAAAATGTGAACAACTCAATACACAGCAGCAAAATAAAATGTCAACAACTCAATACACAGCAGTAAGTATACGTATGCAGCTACTTTTTAGAAATATATTTAAAAAAGTGGCGTATGCGGCACAAAAGAATAGTTTTCACTTTCATCCAAATACTATTAACTTCTAAGTAAGTTCAGTAGCGTTCACAAAAATGTACATTTTTCTTCAAAACACATGCCGGAAGCAGTGGTGAAAATACAAAAAAAAAATTCTATCGGGCATATTTTCAGAAAACTCCATGTAAACCTTTATTGTCGTATTTCTCCACTTCGACTTTTTGGCATATTTGCCAAACCAATAATGAGCTGACGAATTACCTTGAAGAATTACGTCAACTCAGGAATCCAGTTTTTGACCATGGTGTTAAAAATCCTAACTCAAAGATTTTTTGATTTGCAGAATTGGGACGGTAACTTTATTAGAATGCATATCTATTTTATTATTTCGCTACATACTCCATATAGAATTGCAAAATATTTTTAATTTTACTAAAAAAAATCTTTTAAAAATTTAAATTGGCATCAAAACGTTAGCGATGATTTAGTAGCCAATTTTTGATGTTAGAATAATTTTTATACTTAAAATGCCTGAGTACAGCTAAATCAAATAGCCTAATTTAAAGTATATAGTTATATTTTATGCTTATAGAAATAACAAATACATTTGTATATAAAAACTAAATAAATGTTTTTCAAACATTAAGAAATTCTGCAATATTTTGACTGTTACTAGCACTACCAACTAACTACATACAATTGCATAACTTGGGAAAATTATACAAATACTACCTACCAGTTTTAAGAAAATTTTAACTTAATATTAATTTCTTTTTTTCACAATTTTTTTCTGTTGCTTTTGCATTTTTCTTTAACTCATTGGAGCTTGACTATTTTATTTGACTTTTTTTTCATTGAGGATCGACGTCATGATAGCAAGTTTTTATTTGTTTATTTTATTTTTGCTTTTTTTTAAGTTAAATTCGCACGTTACTGACACAAGCTCATGGTTTGCAATCAGGTTTCTTGGTTAGATGGTTAAATGTTTGTTTGGCTCCTCTATTTAGGCCAAAGAAATGAAAACTTCGCAAATTGTATGGGTTGTCGGTTGGACACTAAGTTAAGGAAAAATACAATAGTAGTATATTATGCAATATAAATGGGCATTTGTTATTTCGTTTTTCTACATTTTTTTTCAATATTGCAAGCAACATTTTTACTTCAAACTATTTACATGAAGAAAGTAAAAGAAAAAAAATATAGTTAGGTCAATGTAACCGCTGAAATACTGGCTGTGGCAAATAGTATTTCTGTTATTAAGAATATTAATAAAAGTTTAACTACTTTTTTAAAATTAAAACCAATATTTAGGTTAATGGATAAAATGTTTAAGTGAATTAAAATAGAATATAAGATACAAAGTTAGTAGTCATGAATTATTCTAATAAAATAACCCCATTTTCTTGTCAGCTTTATACGACCAAAAAATATTTTCTAAAGAAATAGAAAGTTAATTTATATACAATACCCCATGTGGAAAGCGTATAAATAAGTTTGCCATACCGTTTGTAATTTCTACAATGTTAACCTTAGATTCTCTAAAGTATGGCGGGGCAATATATGACCCCAGGAATTATATCCCAAAAGTACTAGAATTCAATGTAAAAATTTGGGGTGAATTATTATTAACAAATATGTAATATTTTATCTAAATTCACGATCAAATTAGAAGTAAGACCGCGACGTGCAGGAAATACGTCGTGGACCAGCTGGGCAGAGTACAAAAATCAGCCTGTATTGGAATAGCAGGCGCATTACGCACTAGTCTTTTAGAGGCTCTGAATACTATACTGCACCTTATTCCAAAAGAATTACACCTTATGGCCATATCCGTCAACAGCGCGGTTAGGCTCTCCGCATCGGCATGTTGGAAGGCGAGGACGTACTGTCATGCAGGCATCTTACAGAAACAACCCACATCTATGAAACGACCAACGGACCATACAGACTTTGATAAGTAATTCAAGGTCATATTTCTGTCAAGGCGGGAATGGAGCAGGGAAATCCTGGCCGAGGAATACCACACGAGGGTTTACACAGTTGGGTCAAAGATTAATTGTGATATTGGCTCTGGGGTTTTCTCGGAGGAACTGCACGTGAATCTCTCTTTCCGCCTGCCAGATTGGTTTAGCGTATTACAGGCTGAAATATTGGCGATAAGAGAGGCATGTAAAACACTGCACAGCAGGAATATCAGCGGCAAAATTGGCATTTTCATCAATAGCCAGGCGGCTCTGTTGTCACTAAGGTCACATAAAACAACGTCCATTCTAGTCAACCAGTGTAAGGAGGAACTATCCAGACTTGGCAGCCTATCTGATTATTACCTTAATTTGGGTCCTCGCGCATAAGGACCATTACGGTAATGAACAGGCGGATGGGCTGGTCAAGACTGGAGCCGCTCTTGATATTTCACAGGGTGCGCCAGTCGCAACACCCCTGGGAACTATCAGGAGCGAAATCTTTAGACACTATCTGGATATGACTGACGATAAATGGAGGAAACTGCAGGGCTACCAAAGCAACGTGGCCCACATATGACATAGGTCGCTCTGAGCGACTTCTCAACTTCAGTCGCAAAGACGTGTCGAGACTTATATACGTACTTACTGGTTTGAGGAGACAGTATTTCATCTGCTATGTGATTGCCCAGCGTTTAATTCAATACGACATGGATTATTTGGGAATTACCTTATTCAAGGACTCTCGGAGATATCGCGGGTGAAACTCAGCAACTTTCTGAAATATCTCAACTCAACGGGCTGGCTCTATCCACCTCAGTATTGCCCCTGGGTCAAGTTTGATTGGGGGTTCCAATTCTTGACGAATGGTGTGGTGTCAAAACGGAGACACTGTCGACTCTACTTGCAGCACGCCTAGTTCTATGCGTGCTACTTCGTTAACCAACCAACCAACCAACCAACCAAGCAAGGATCAATTAATATATAAAATAATATTCGTGAAGTAAAACCGTTTTTATTTTCAAATTAAAATGTTAACAACACAGAAAAAATATCTCAAGAAATTTTTTAACAACACTGTTTGTTAAAAATAAAATTTTAGGTCAACAAACTTTTTGTTTAATTCAATGAAAAAACTTATCAAAATTGCACTTTGCAAAATAGCACTCAATTAAACATATTTAATAATGAAATCCTCATGCCCATACAATTTGTATGTAGCATACCGAAATAACAAGACGGCAACGCGGCGGAAGCGCTTTGCAATTGGAAAATCGGATTTTGACAACGCGTTAGTATAAGCAGGGTTGCTATATTTGTTGTTTTGACAGCCCTGTTTTTATCATTTGACAATAAATAATGGCAATTCAGCTATTTTTGGGCAATATAGCGTTTTATCCCCATTTTGTATTTCTATTATGTGGGTTTTCTTAAACACGAAAATTAACACTACTGTTCATGACACAACGTTGACGCTCTTGTTTAGGTGTGGTGTTGGAAGTGGTGTTTCTAGTGTAAAGTATGTCCTTGTGTATTGGATTTTTATTCCCTATAGCCCTTGGTTAGTTTAACTAGCTGTCAGGGTTTCAGCTGCTTGGATAGGCGTTCAAAGGAACTGCCGAAAGATAGGAGAGCTTGTAATTAAAAATGCAAGGCAAGTTATTGCCGATATAGATTGATAATTTCAAGTCTACTTTATTTTTAATTTACATGCACTTAAATACTATTCATGAGTTTTTAACTTAGCCTGTCTTACTTATTCTACTTATCGATAAAGTTCTAGCTGTCTTTGTCGATATTATGGACATATGCATAATTACCCTGATTACAATTGCTTTGACCAATAGGAATATTTGCGGTTACACTCATTCCTATTTGTCACTCAATTTACAATTCTTATTGAGTAGAATTGTTCGTTTGTTTTATCATACTTATGCCCTAATTAACTTGCATTCCAATCAATGTGTGTCGATTGGTAAATGCCGTTATTTGATCTTGCATAATTACCCTACTCTATTTAGGTTGGTGTGTATAGATTTAAGAGTAGTTTAAGGGTAGGCGGTGGCAACTTATGAGGTACACTACACCCTCACCGCTAAGAGAAAAATTAGGGGATTGATTTTTCTTGATATATTCATAGTACCGACAATATTTGTAAAATAGTTCTTAATTTCTATTTACATATGTTATAGTTTTACAAAGTAATTCTTACATAGTATTTAATATTTTAATAGTTTTATAATATGTATTTACATGAGTTATAGTTTTTAAAGTAGTTCTTAATGTAATTAATATTTAATTTATAATTATTTAATTATTTAAAAATAGTAGTAAAAATAGTATTCTTATAGTACTTAATTATTGTCTCTTAGGCCTATATATGGTTTTAATTGATTATTATGAAATTCTTTTTCAATTCCGTGGTAGTCTATTATAGTATTTACACCGTTTTTTCTAATAATTCTATATGGGCCTTTGTACGGGCTTTGATCCTTTTTCCTATTCTCTATTTTTATTAAAACTAAATCTCCTATATTTAGATTTAAACTTTTATTATATCTATCTTCTAAATTTCTTTTTTCTTTTATTTTATCTGTGAAATCTTTAGCTCTAATCAAAGAATATTTTAATCTTTTGCATAGTCATCATAATTGTATATTTTGTTATTATCAGTTTCATAAAATTCTGATGGTAGGCATGGCAATCTACCATATACCAATTCAAATGGTGTGTAACCAGTGTCTATGTGTGGAGCCGTGTTGTAGGCAAAAGTAAAATAGTTTATCCACTTATCCCATTCGTAATCATTTGCTGTTGTCAGCAAGAATTCATTGAGAACCCTGTGATTTCTTTCTACCGCACCCATTGTTTCATGGTGGTAAGGGGTTGAAAATGTTTGTTTGATATCGAGTAGTGAACATATGTTATGCATGAGTTCGTTTTTGAATTCTGTCCCGTTGTCTGATTTGAGCATCTTAAATTTACCGAATTTTAAAATTAATTGTTCTACAAGTGTTTTGGCAGTTGTAAGTGCGTCTTTTGTTGACATTGGGTGAGCAAAAATGAATTTTGTTAGCTCGCATCGCATTGTCAATATGTATCGGTAACCGTTTGAAATACGAAGAGGTCCTACAGTATCAATTGATATTGTTTCAAAACTGTTGCTCGATGTGTCCGTTATTGTAAGTGGTTCTTTAATGTGTTTGGTTTGTTTGTTTATAGTACACTTGTCACAGTATTTTACGAATTGCTTTACCATCTTATTCATGTTTTTCCAAATGTATCGCTGTTTTAATTTAATAATTGTTTTTCTTATTCCTAAGTGGCCTGCGTGTGTGGCGTTGTGGAATTCATCGATGAGTTTATATTTCAGTATGTCATCTGTTATTCTTGTTGGGGCATTGTAAATTAATATTTTTAGTTGAGGACTTTTGTTGTTTATCTTTGTATAGGCTTCTTTAAAATCTTTCATTGTATATACTTTAAATATCTTATCATTCTTTGCTAGCGCTAATTCTTTTATATTTTCCTTGTTCATTTTAGATATCAGTTTCCTCAGAATCGAATCTAGTTTCGCTGAGTTATCGCTGAATCTTGCATGCATATTATTATCATTTTGTATGTTTTTGGCATGTAACTTCTTCATAATCGAATCTTGTTTCGATGAATTATCATTACATCCTTTATTCATATGATTATTATCTTGGGTACGTGATTTCTTCATAGTCGAATCTTGTTTCGATGAATTATCATCACGCCCTATGTGCACAACGTTATCTTTTATATATATATCTATATCCTCTATATTTTCAAATTTATTAAACTGTACTTTCTTCATTTTCTTGACGTCATTTATGGATGTGCATTCCCATATTAGAAGTTGATCAGACTCCTGAGAGATGCATTTTTCCACATTATTTCTATACGCGTTGCTTCTATCCGGATTATTTCTATACGCGCTCGCTTTATTCATATCTATTTCTTCATTTGCCTCATTATTTGTAACTTTATTTGCCTCTTTTTCATTTCTCTTTGTCATTGCCCTCGTAGTTATTCGTATTCTTTTTTTTTTCTCATCATTTTCCAACGGTATCATTTGTTTTAGTATGTCTGATATTATATCTGTTCATTTTGGTCTAAGTGTAACTCTCTAAAATTTTTGTTAAAACGTTCGTCATTGTTTACATTTGTGTAACTCAATATGTCATTGTTATTCAGTGGGTCAGTGTGCAGTTTAATGCCCTGCAAAATTTCCGTCTTATTTATTTGTTTTAAAAATTTAATATGTATCATTCTGATTTTTTTTTTTTTTTTTTTTTTATTGAATTACTAAAAAAAATTTTCGTCTTTTAATTCATTATTATTTAATATGACGTAATAATCAGTAAGGTTTAATTTCAATAATTGCATAATTTCTGTTTTGGGGTAGTATACAATTTTTTTTTTTTTGTTAAATGCTTTTGTTTACATTGAAAGTGCTAAGTTTTATTAAAATTTTTTTGAAAAATAGTAAAATATTCTTAAAAACTAAGTAAATATTTATGTGTTTATAATAGTTTTTTATAATAATTGATAATAAAAAATACAAAAATATTAATAAATGCTTAAAAATGTTTTGATAATTTTAATTAAATAATTATTTAACATTACTGTTTCTATATATTTTTAACAAATTAAAATAAATACAATATTTTTCCTTTTGTTTTTATAATATTTAAAAAATTTTTCTTTGTTTTACTATTTTTTTTCTTTTTAATTTATGTTTATTAAAAGGTTTCCTTTTTCTCTTCTTTTTTATTATTAAAGCCATTTCATTTATTTTACCCATTTTTTTTCATTAAGTCCTAAAATGTTTGTATAAATTTTTATTTTTAATTATTCAAGCTTAGTTTTACTTTCATCTATCAAAATGTTAGAATAAAAGAAATTTTGTTTCATATCTTCTATTGTTTTAATCTATTTTTCCGTTTTCCTCTATACGAAAATTTAACGAAAAATGTTTCCCATCTTAAAAACTTTGATACAGCAGGATCTGTACGATCTTCTTCAGGTTGAAAGGAAGCGCAGAATTCCATCTATCTTGATCCGAATAGCTATGGAATGAAGTGAAGGATCTTCTGTGGTGGGTGAAATGTAGTGGCAGGAATTTCTTAATTATAAAGACATTTCTTAATTATTTTAAAAATTAAAAATCTTTTAAAATTTTTCTTAAACATCTTTTTTTTTTAGTTTGGTAGGAATTTCTTCCGAATCTTAATTATTATTTATTATTTTTTTTTTTTTTTTTTAGGAAAATTAATTTGTTATGGTCTGAGTGGGCAGGATAATTTATTTTTTTCCAGCCTGGAAGGATCTAAAAATTTAGTGGTCCGAGTGCAGGATCGCTAGTTTATGGTCCGATTGCAGGATCGCCATGTGGTGTTGGAAGTGGTGTTTCTAGTGTAAAGTATGTCCTTGTGTATTGGATTTTTATTCCCTATAGCCCTTGGTTAGTTTAACTAGCTGTCAGGGTTTCAGCTGCTTGGATAGGCGTTCAAAGGAACTGCCGAAAGATAGGAGAGCTTGTAATTAAAAATGCAAGGCAAGTTATTGCCGATATAGATTGATAATTTCAAGTCTACTTTATTTTTAATTTACATGCACTTAAATACTATTCATGAGTTTTTAACTTAGCCTGTCTTACTTATTCTACTTATCGATAAAGTTCTAGCTGTCTTTGTCGATATTATGGACATATGCATAATTACCCTGATTACAATTGCTTTGACCAATAGGAATATTTGCGGTTACACTCATTCCTATTTGTCACTCAATTTACAATTCTTATTGAGTAGAATTGTTCGTTTGTTTTATCATACTTATGCCCTAATTAACTTGCATTCCAATCAATGTGTGTCGATTGGTAAATGCCGTTATTTGATCTTGCATAATTACCCTACTCTATTTAGGTTGGTGTGTATAGATTTAAGAGTAGTTTAAGGGTAGGCGGTGGCAACTTATGAGGTACACTACATAGGTATGGGATATCAGCGTAAGCGCTAAGAAGAAGAAGATGTTTCGCTTTCCGCTTTTGTTTGGGTATAGCTATAAGACTTCATTATTTGTAATTCTCATTCGCTTTACAGTTTTATTCGTGTAACATCTTTAGTTTTTCCAAAGTCCTTAGAAAAAGGTTTCCTGATGATCTGGCCTAAGCAACCAGCGAAATGTGCATAGGAAATAGCTTATACCCCAACAATACATTTTAGTGAATTTATCAAATAATAAAAATTGGGAATTTAGCACATCATAATAAATGAATAATTAAATAAAGATTCAATAACATTTTGTTTGTTTTATTCAACATTTCCAAAAATATATTTTAACAAATCACGTAATCAGTTTGTTGAAAGACAATATTTTGGGCAACAACTTTTTCTATTGACTCAATAAACTTAGTTGTTGACTAAAAATTCAATAACTCTACCTACAAACTTTTTTATCAATACAGCAAAAATCGTCATCGCAGAAAATTCAAATATTTTTTAATCAAATATGCGATTTTCGTATTCAAACATGAAAAAAAAAATTTTTTTCTGTGTACTTTTTGATAAAAGACTTATATTTTTTAATTTTATTATACAATAAATAAAATCCTGTGCTCGGCAGAAGGCTTTCTATCTTGCGATTCTTCAAGCCAAAACTGTACAATTATTTGGGATATTAAAATTCAGCATTTTAAAATTCTGGATTTTTAATTCGTGATTTTAAGTTTCGGGCATATGACCATAAACCAAATTTCTAATAAAACTTTATTTGTGGTGTTTTTTTTTATTTTGACTTCTTGGGCTTAAAATTCATTAACAAAATTAATGTGATTTTTCATTAAGAAGAATTGACTCAAATTAAGGTTCATATTTGGCCGTGCGCAAAATGACCCCAGGAAATATGGCCCCAAAATTTTATATGACACACAACAACACGCAATTTTGGGGAAATTTTTATTTTTTGCGGGTGTTTTTTCGTTTTTTTTCAATTATCCCAATATCAAGGAATGAAATGGCCCAAATAAAACCACAATTTTTACTTTGGGCCTAGTTTTAATTTACTAATATAAAATGCAAATTTTAAGAAATAAAAAATTACCCCAAAAAATTTTATATACATTTTATATAAAAATTTCTAGGGATGGTATTTAAATACCGAATTATTATACCAACGAGGAGAAAATCCTTGCCGGATATGCAGATATGCTTTAGTTAGCGAAGCCGGTGTTTGTTATACCATAGAGGACAAAAGCCTTGCGCCCGGCCGAAGGCTTAACCCTGCTAGCTATCGTGCGATTTTTAAAACCAAAACTGTGTAATTATTGGGGGTATTAAAATTCAGGATTTTTAAATTCTGGATTTTTAAAGTTGGGATTTGGAAATTCGGGATTTCATGTTTAGGGCATATGAGCCCAACCCAAATTTTTAATATAATGTTTTGTGTTTTTTTTTATTTTAACTTTTTTTGGGGTAAAAACGCATTCAAAAGTTTGAGGTGATTTTTTATAATTAAGAATTACCCCGTACCCCGTATTTAATTTTATTTTTAGAGCTATTTTAATTTTTTTTAATTATTAAATTAAATAAAGAGTCATGAAAAATACCCACAAAATTTGATGTAAGTTTTAATTTTTTTGTGGCCATATTTCCCAGCGCCGTCATATTTCATTTTATTTTTAGGGCTATTTTTTATTCCTTGGGGAGACATTTTAGCCCTAAGTTTGGTGTCAATTTTAATCTTTTTTTATGCGGGCCATAATTCCTGGAGCATATTTTGCAGCGCCATAAAGTATGTGCATATAGAGTAGAAGAGAAGAATACTGCTAGGGGCTGCGAAATATGGGCCCAGCAAATATGGCCCCAAAACAAAAGTAAAAATGGCATAAATTTGTTTTTTAAATGGAAATTTGCCCAAAAAAAAATAAAAATAGCTCTAACAAGCAAATGAAATATGACCCCAAATTTGGAGCAATTCTTCATTATGAAAAATCACCCCAAAAATCTTTTAATGAATTTTAACCCCAAAAATGTTAACATTAAAAAAACCAAGGTAAGTTATATATTTAAAATTTGTACTGGGTTCATATGCCCTGTTGGGGCAACGAAGCCGATCAACTACAACCCTGCTTTGCATACCTTTTTAATCATCATGAACTGTCATTTATTATTTGCTCTTTTACTTTGTATTTTTTTACATTCTTTTTCTTTTTACATTCATTGTTATAGTTAATAAAAGTTACTTGAATTGCAAACAACGTGTGCGTGTTTTAATAGGTTATGGGCCCAGAATGGCAAATTTAACCTCATGTTGAGAGAAAAACTCTTCCGCGAACTTTATTAACTGTCTGTAATTAATTAGAAATACCTACATTTGTGATCGGAAAAAAAAAACAAAATAAATACTATGGCCGGTGTAGTGCGTATAGAGCCGCTAAACGCGGAAAACTATGATACGTGGAAGATGCAAATGCGTGCAATCTTAATAAAAAATGATTTGTGGTCATATGTTGACGATGGTGTTAAGTGTCCCGCGTTGCCTGACGAGGCTATCGCGTGGAAAAAACAAGATCAAAAAGCTGCCGCGGACATCATGCTTGCAATGAGTCCGTCGGAGTTAGGTTTAATTACAGAGTGTGTGACAAGCAGAGAAGTGTGGTTAAGGTTGGAATCAACATACCAATCAAAAGGCCCTGCGCGGAAGGCAACATTGTTGAAACGTGTTGCGCTGTCTCGTATGCGTGAAGGTGATAAAGTGCGCGAACATTTAAACGAATTTTTCGATGCAGTCACAAAATTAAAAGAAATCGGTGTTTCAATTGGTGACGAACTTTTGGCCATTTTGCTTCTTTATAGTCTTCCTGATTCTTTCGAGACTTTTCGGTGTGCATTAGAAACACGTGACGAGTTGCCGAAGCCCGAGATGCTTCGTGTTAAAATTTTGGAAGAATACGAATCAAGAAAATCTAAAGAAGACAAAAACGAGTGTAACGCGTTGTATGCAAAGAAAGAACAGCAAAAACCAAAACAAGTAAAACCGAAACAAAATTGTGTATGCTTCAAGTGCGGTAAGCCCGGGCATTTTGCAAGAAATTGTAAAGTCAGATTTAAAAATACACAAAGTGCTCAAAAAATCGAAGAAAACAACAAGAAAACAAATGTGTGCTTTACGACTACAGAGTCAGTGTTTTTGTGCCCCGGCGGCAATTCAAAGTGGTGTTTAGACAGTGGATGCACTTCACATATGAGTGCGAACATTAACTATTTTAAATATATGTCAAAGGTTGATCAAACACTAAATTTAGCAAATGACAATTATACGAAGATAAGTGGCATAGGAAATGTCGAAGTTTCTATAAATAATGGTGATCGTGATACAAATTTACAATTAAAAGAGGTTCTTTATGTATCTGACTTACGCACAAATTTGTTATCCGTGTCAAAAATTACAGACAGTGGTTACAGAAAGAATTGGCAATTTGTATTATATGCAAAATTACGAAAGTGCCGCGAACGTTATTGAAGCTAAAAACGAACTTGATTTATGGCATTATAAAATGGGACATTTAAATGAAAGAGACCTAAAAGACATGGCAAGAAGCGGTGACATTTATGGACTAAATTTTAAGCCGGAACTAAAATTGTCAACGTGTGAAGTTTGTATAAGTCAGAAACAAACGTGTGCAAGTTTTCCAAAGATTAAAAACGACCGATCAAACGAGTTGCTCGAAATTGTCCACAGTGACGTGTGTGGCCCTATGAGGTGTGTAACTAAATCCGGAGCAAAATATTTCGCCACATTCATTGACGACAAGTCCCGGTGGTGTGAAGTGTACTTTCTAAAACAAAAATCAGACGTATTTACGGCTTTTCAAAAATACAAAGCCGCGGTAGAAACTTTCACGGGTCGAAAAATTAAAGCACTACAATCAGACAATGGCCGCGAATATTGCAACCGAGAATTTGATTTGTTTTTAGAGAAACACGGTATAAAACGTCGTTTGACAACGCCTCACACACCACAACAGAACGGTACGGCAGAACGTAAAAATAGAACCCTCGTTGAAATGTCGCGATGCATGATGAAACATGCCAGCTCACCACCGTCGTTCTGGGCTGAAGCTATCAACACCGCGTGTTATATCCGGAATAGATGTGTTACAAAAGCAAATGGTGAAATTCCATACAAATTATGGACAAATAAAAAGCCTACAGTAGTGCATATGAAAATATTCGGTTGTAAAGGTTATGTGCTAAACAAAAATCCCAATAAGGGTAAATTTGACTCTCGTTCAGAGCAGTGTGTTTTCGTAGGATATTCGTCAGAATCCAAAGCCTATCGTATGTGGTCTCCGAGAAAGAGGGACGTGATAATTAGCCGCGATGTGAAATTTATCGATGAAAAAGGGTTTAACGATGTATATGAAGATTTTTGTGAACTTGAAAATCATGACGTTGTTGAAATAGAGTGTGAGAATATATATTCCGGAGAAATAGATCAGACAAAAACATGCGTGGATAATAATACACCTAAGAATGAAATCAAAACCGAGAAACGCTGCAGAGGACGCCCAAAACTGCAAAGATTAGGTATACGTGGACGGCCGAAGAAATTGTTTCAAACAACAAAAGAAGACGAAGAAGACTCGTGCGACGATGATCGCGACCAATTGGCACAGCCCGAAGAAGATAATTTTGAAGAATGCGAGTTAGCGTATCTGACAGCGGGGCCTGATCCTGTAACATTTGATGACGCTATGAAAGCCAACGACGCTACCGAGTGGACAGCAGCGATAGAAGATGAATACTTAGCTCAAATACGCAATAATACTTGGGAAATCGTCGAACGGCCAGATCTAAGAAAAATTATTAGTAGCCGATTAGTATTTCGCACAAAAGATGGTGGAAAGAAAAAAGTTCGTCTTGTAGCAAAAGGCTACGCTCAGCGTCCAGGTGAGGACTTCCATGAAACTTATTCTCCTGTGGCCCGTTCCTCTTCAATCAGACTTTTAGTAGCGTTGGCAGCGGAGTTGCATTTAGAAATACATCAAATGGATGTCATCACTGCGTATCTGAATGGCGAGCTTGAAGAAAGTGTGTATATCGAAGTTCCACAACACCTGGAGACTATATTAGACAAGATTAAATCAGGTAAGCCTATGGGATCCAATAAAAACAAGAATTTCAACCAAAATGTTGAAGAAACAGCTGATAGATGGCGACAGGCAATATATAGTAGCAAAAAACCCGTATGTATGTTGAAGAAAGCGTTATATGGTCTGCGCCAATCTGGTCTAATGTGGTATTATAAATTAACTACTGAATTGCTTAAATTGGGATTAGAGCCAACTACAAAGGATCCTTGTTTATTTTCAAAGAAAGAGTGCGATAAAATTTTGCTAATTTTAATTTACGTGGATGACTTGTTATTGGCTTCAAACGAGCCTGAGTGGCTGAATATTATCAAGTCCTCGTTGTCTCAATCATTCGATATGAAAGACCTAGGTCCAGTAAAACGTTGTTTGGGGATAGATTTTCACCAAAATCTTGAAAAGAATCAGATTTTCTTATCGCAGCGGAATTATGCTGAATCGATTTTAGAACGTTTTGGTATGGCTCAATGCAAACCAGCATCGACTCCCATGGAGACAAACTGTAAATTAGCCCCCCCTCCAGTGAAAGATGAAAAAGCAATGTCTAAATATCCTTATCAGCGACTAATAGGAGCTTTAATGTACATGGCAGTAACAACGCGACCGGATATCGCATTCGCAGTTAACTACATGAGTCAGTTTAATTCTAATTACAATGAAGATCACTGGAAATCAGCCAAACGAATTCTCCGATACATACGAGGATCTACCGATTATGGGTTACTATTCAGCAAAACCAACTCGGGATTATACGGAGTAGTTGACTCAGATTGGGGAGCAAACATTACAGATCGCCGATCGTATTCTGGCTATGCGCTTATTCTGGGCGGAGCCGCCATAAGTTGGGAGGCGCGTAAACAGCGAACGGTTTCTCTATCTAGTACCGAAGCCGAATACATAGCTATATCAGAGGCAGCCAAAGAGACTCTTTACATCACCAGTCTCTTGGGCGACATCGGCATTAACTACGAAAGTGTCACTCTATTCAACGATAGCCAAAGTGCGCAAAAACTAATTAAAGGCTTGGGCTACAATTCGCGGACGAAACATATTGATATCCGTCATCATTTCGTGCGCGATTGTATCCGTAATCAGAACATCCAACTAGAATACTTGTCAACAGAAAGCATGCCAGCTGACATGCTAACGAAACCAGTCAGCAAAATCAAACATCATTCCTGTTCAACGAACCTGGGCTTGATGCCTCATCTACAATGAAGCTTGTAGTATCTCTACTTCGAGGGGAGGTGTTGGGGCAACGAAGCCGATCAACTACAACCCTGCTTTGCATACCTTTTTAATCATCATGAACTGTCATTTATTATTTGCTCTTTTACTTTGTATTTTTTTACATTCTTTTTCTTTTTACATTCATTGTTATAGTTAATAAAAGTTACTTGAATTGCAAACAACGTGTGCGTGTTTTAATATGCCCGAAACTTAAAATCCCGAATTTCAAAATCCAAAGTTTAAAAATCGAGAATTTAAAAATTCTGATTTTTAATAACCTGAATAATTAAACAGTTTTGGCTTTAAAAATCGCAAGAGAGATAGCATGATTGCAAGGATTTTCTCCTCTATGTTATCGTATAGCGAACACTGGATTCGCTAACTAAACTTCACTAAATAGCCGGCCTTTGGCTGGGCAATAGGATTTTCTTCTCTATGGTATAAGGATCTCTGCATAACCGGCATAAATTTTCTCCACTTTGGTATATGAAATCAGGATTTTGATACTATTCCTAGGCATTTTTATATACAATTTGACAAAATTTATATAAAATTTTTTGGGGTCATTTTTCATTTCTTAAAATTTACAATTTATATTAGAAAATGAAAAATAGCCACAAAGTAAAAATTGTAATTTTTTATGGGGCCATTTATGATTCCATGATATTGGGGTAATTTTATATTTCTTTTCAAATGCAAAAACACCCACAACGAAAAAATGAAAAAGAGCCACAAAAAAAAAAATTGCGCCAAAATTGCATGTTGTTGTGTCCTATATAAAATTTTGGGGTCATTCTTCATTTTCTTTTTGGGGCCATATTTCCTGGGGTCATTTTGCGCACCGCAATACTGCTTACCTAAAAGCAATTACCAATGTGCCTTTATAAGGCTTGATGTTTGTTCAAGATGAGCCGCTTAGAAGCAATAGTTTCTGTCTGTTGCCTATAGTTTTTGAACAGTTATTTGGTCTTTCTTTTACTATATCGCATCTTGAAAGCAATTCTGCGATTAAGTAAGCAATGAATTGCATCCGTGGGATTTAACTGCTTCCAAATCTTAATAATTTTTTGCTGGGTGGTTAATTTGATTTTGCAAATGAAAAGCTCCAGCGCATTCTAGGAGGTCTTTCGTTCGATTCAAGTTTACAACTAAGAAAGAACTAGAAACAAGTATATATTTAATTATTTTAGGTATATCTGTTTTGCAAAATAAGACCCTTAAAATAAGATTTACCAAAGGTTTCTTCTTGTAGAGTTTACAGTTATTGTATGTTAATAACAACTATTACAATCCAGAAGATCTGCACCACGACATTAGCCTATTAAATAATTTCCTAGTGTTTTTCAAAAATTAATCGCAAGTGATCAAATGTACTACTTGCATCGATAAAATAATATGTACATGTGTACTATATTCATATATTAATTACTGTTTTCCATTGAATGCTAGTCTTACAACTTTTACGAAATTCAAATTATTACACGAACATTAGATGGCCTGCATCTTTAAAGACCCCAAAAAAGAAATATATTTCCATTCAAACGCATAAAGCTAAATTCACTATTTCCATTTGTTACGTGTCGCTGTGATGCAAGATTAAGTTTGATGAAACTTATCAATTGTGTATTATGAAAAAATACAATAAAAATGAGAAGCAAATTGCCAATCATTAATTACTCAAACACATGAATGGTTTCCTAAAAATGGATTTTAAAAACATCGCAAATTGTGTAAGCTTTTAAATTGAATTATTATCAGTTACCATTTGCATTTAACACAGAAATAACTATTTAGTGGAGTTTGGTTGTTAGGGTTATAGGATCATAATGAATATACCCTCTTTAAGCAATCAATTTTGTTTGAAATCGTAAATCGTACGTACATTTGGTTTGATTAATATTATGAAATTAGTGTTTCCACATTTCCATTAGCTGTTTTGGTGATCGTATTTAGAAGTCCATTCGATAAGCGCAAAGTAGTACATTTGTATATATCGGGTGGTTAAATTTTAAGGGCCGATGTTGAATGTGAACCACATCTAAACGTCAAGTTTTTTTCTGCATTTCATTGGACATTTCTCAATTTCAGACTAATTCATTTTGAACCGTTGAAAGGTACACAATCGAGCAACGCGTTAAAGTTATTCGGGCTTATTATGAAAATGGGCGTTCAAATCAAAATGCATATCGTGAAAATTATCTTCAGTGATGAGGCACATTTTCACCTCAGTGGATTCGCCAATAAGCAGAATTGCCGCATTTGGGCGAATGATAAACCAAGAGTGATTGTCGAAAAATCAAAGAGTGACTCTTTGGTGCGGTTTATGGGCTGGCGGCATCATCGGGCCGTATTTTTCCAAAATGAGGCCGGTCAAGCAGTTACTGTGAATGGTGTTCGCTATCGTTAGATGATAACGAACTTTTTATGGCCCGAATTGGAAGATATGGAAGACGGTGCCACTTGCCACACAACTAACAAAACAATGGCTCTTTTGCGCGACAAATTCAATAGCCGTTTTATCTCACGTGGTGGCGATGTCAATTGGCCGCCAAGATCATGTGATTTGACACCGTTGGAATTCTTTGTTTGGGGTTATTTGAAAGAAAAGGTGTACGTCGATAAGCCAGCAACAATTCAAGAGCTAAAGGATGAGATAATTCGGCATATTAACGGCACAAAACCTCAATTATGCGTCAGCGCCATCGAAATTTTGGACCATCGGATGGAGGTGTGCCGCCGACGTCGCGGCGGCCATTTGGCCGATATTTTGTTCCACACATAATTGAACCATACCCATATTATCATAATAAAAAGATATTACAATAATTTCCTAAATAATTTGGGTTTTATTCAAAATCAACATCGGCCCTTTAAATTTGACTAGCCTTTATAATATTCTATCTTTTAGCAGATCTTGAGGCATAATTGACACATAATTATATTGTGCTAGTCATGTAGGAAAAGATAATTGTAACGAAAAAATCTGAAATCGAGACTATAAAGTCCATATACATATAAACTATAATACACTCCTATTTCGGCATGATCACAAATTAAAATTATTTCTAATAAATCTGTTTTACTTAATAAAGTCGTCAATATCAGTGCTAGAAAGGAGAATAATGGAGCGATTAAGGATGGCAACTGAACTGATGTTGAGTTGCCAGCAGTGCAATCAGGCAACGCCTTACATGTTAAAATATAAAATAAAAAAAAATTTGTGAAAAAAATTCGCATCCGTAATCGACCCATAAGTTGGGGAAGTTAAATCAGAAATTATATATTTATACATATTTTCTTAATTTATATTCCTAATGGGAACATATGACTTCTACAAGAGTGCATACATTTGTACAAATTTTTATCTTGGCAAATTAATTTTTTTTCGTCAAAGGATTTATTTTCCTTCTAAAGTTCGTTTATCGTCGTTCTTTTCCCGACACCGCTTGGACGTCCGGGTCGAGGGCTACCATAAGAATCCCATTTTAAAGCAGTTTTTGATAGGGATGGGCAAATTGAAAAAATATATCGATATATATCGTATCGATATTTTTTAAGAGTATCGATATATATCAATTAAAAATATCGATATATCGATGTATCGAACGTATTAAGCTGAAATTATTACTAAATTTAAAAACTTAATATACCTATGACAATATATTTTTACATAGGCACAAACGTATTACATATTACAAAAAATTTAAAAAAAAGTAAAGAATACAAAAAAGTTTTTATTTATTCGCCATATGAAATTTAAAAAAAATTATTAGGATGATATAATGCCGGATTATATACTGCCGGTAAACAAAACTTATAACACATACTATACAAGTAAACTGTGCAATATTTTATTATTAATATATAAGAACATTGCAAACACAGTAAGCAAAAGACTATCTACAACTGTTCTCCCTGAGCTCAGAAAAGAACAAGCCGGCTTTCGTGCGCACAAATCATGCATAGACCATGTAAATAGCTTAAGGATTATTGTGGAACAGTCAGTAAAAAGGAGGTCACCACTATACCTAGCATTTATAGATTTTGAAAAGGCATTCGACACCATAAATCACACTTCTATATGGAAAGCACTAGCGTGTAAAGGAGTTCCCAATAAACTAATAGATCTCATCAAGGGCCTTTACGCCAATGCCACCTGTCGCATACTACATGAGAGACAACTAAGTAAAAAAATTTCTGTAGAAAATGGAGTTCGCCAAGGCTGCGTTTTATCACCACTGCTTTTTAATTGTGTCCTCGATGTAGTAATGAAAAAGGCCACAAGTCATAGACGAGGCATAACGTGGGGTCTGCAAGGTCGATTAGAGGATCTGGATTACGCAGATGACATCTGTTTGCTGACACATTCATTTTCTGATATGGAGTCAAAATTAACAACTATCTATGAAACCGCACTATCCGTAGGTCTAAAGATAAACATGGGCAAAACAAAAACAATGCGCATGAATGTTAACAACGAGCAAAGGTTTACTATACAATCCCATGAACTTGATGATGTGGAATCTTTCTGCTACCTTGGTAGCATATTCGACCGGAGTGGTGCCTCTGGCGCAGATATCTCCAGCCGAATAAATAAAGCTCGTCAATCATTTGGGCAACTAAATCCTGTGTGGAACTCGTCATACATGTCACGTCGTACAAAGCTAAGCCTATTTAATTCAAATGTAAAATCCACCTTGTTATATGGATGCGAGACGTGGAATGCAGCAACTCAAGACATACAAGCCATACAAGTTTTCATAAATAAATGTCTACGCAAGATTCTGCGGGTATACTGGCCCTCAACAATTTCCAACACTCGACTGTGGTCAGAAACCAACCAACAACCGATTCAAAATGAAATCCGCAAGCGAAAATGGTCCTGGATTGGTCACACTTTGCGAAAACCACCAGAAGATAGCAAAACAAGCTTTAGAGTGGAACCCACAAGGCAGTTGTCGTTCAGGACGTCCATCGCATACCTGGAAACGCCAGATAACAATTGAGATGTCCAAACTAAATCTAAATTGGAATGAACTTAAACATCGAGCATCGGATCGAGAATATTGGAAGCAATTTGATTTGGCCTTATGCTCCTTGTAGGAGTTTAAAGGAACTAATATATATATATAAGAACATGCTCAAATAAAAAAAAAACAAAATATTTTTTTTATTATTAACATTCCAACTTTCATGAGTCGATTCTTTGCATAATTCTAGGAACCCTTTCCAGAATATTTTTTCCGCGCTTATTTTTTTGTTGTCATCTCTTAAAAAACCAAGACAAAACTGACCTGTGTAATCTATGAAAATGTACAATGGAAAAACGCCTTTATTTTCTTAATATTAGTTAAAAAAAAACCTATGATGCAATTCTTAAAAAACAACAGTATTGTAAGCAGTTGAGCAACGGTTAAAATGTTGAATTTTATTATAAAGTGATCTTAAAAATATCGAATTCGATAGTCGTAGATAAATATCGATGTATCGATATATCGGTATTTTTAATATCGGCGATATATATCGATTATAATTTTTTAAATATCGATATTTTGATATATCGATATTTATTGCCCATCCCTAGTTTTTGATATGCTGTGGTTGAGATTGCGTATAGAATGTCCAATCCAACTTATAGCCTATTTCCGATGTGCGAAAGAATTCTTTCTTTCGTATAATTACATTGAAAACAAAAACAAGTTTTTAGAATTTGTTGTTGTTTTTAATGTAGTTATGCGAACGAAAGAATTATTTCGCACATTGGAAATAGGCTATTAATTTTTGCTTGTAATTGATCGTATTATTGGTTCCTCGTTTGTTACTTTCCAAAGGGCTGTGTTTGTAATTGTATCGGGCCAACACATGTAATTTTTGAATTTTTGTTTCGTTTCCGTAGAGCAGGGTCGGTTTAACACAGGCATAAAAGATTCGCAGTTGTGTATTCAATAAAGTTGTTTGCCACGTTCCATTTGGGCGTCCAAATAAAGAACAAGCTTTGTTCAATCTTTTAGGCACATGATCTTCATTAAAACCAAACCTCGATAATATCGAGACCAAGTACCAAAAATACTTTACGTAATTCATTTTATTGGTATTTTATTTTTATTATAATTGACGATGTGTAAATTATGCGCATCGCACTTGTTTTTTATATTTATTTCCAAGCCGACGGCCCCTGCTATTTTAACAAAGTCCTTAACTTTACTCTGCATATCGCTGGACTTATGTGAAATAAGGCAGATATCATCCGCATAATAAAGATCTTCTTGGTGCTCTCGAAAGTTCTAAACGATTCCTTATTTCCAAAAATTATTTTCGGGAATGAAATATTCCTTATTCCTTATTTCTTTTCATATAGTTTTTGTCATTATTTCATGCAACACTACAGCAAGGAGGAGTGGTGACAAGGACCAGCCCTGTTTTACCGCAGCATTTTTTGAGAACGATTCGCTAGTTCTTCCACTGTGCTTGATACCGGAAAAAAATAAAAATTAATTTCATTTCAAAAATGTGTGATATTATTTTAAAAAATTAATTAAATTTGCACCAGTAACCAAATTAATAGTATCAATTAAACGTTAAATTCCCTTGATTAAACGTTTAATTCACTTGATTAAATGTTTAATTATAACTGATTTTATTTTTGATTAATGCTTTAATTAGTGAAACCTTTTGGAGAATTTTTTCTGTGTATTTGAGTTCAGTTAGTGTTGGAGCTTTTTCCCGGGAATTTTCAATTGTTTTTAATTCCCGCTTCTTTCCCGGAAATTAACTGCGGGATTCTCGGAAAATCTTGAAGAAAAACTTGCTGCATTTTAAGGCTAATTAAGCTGATTTTTGAGAATGGGCTGTAAATAGGGCCTATGATAAATTATAGACATATCTTCACGAAATTTTATTTCTTGTCTAAGCAAACGGTAGTTGGCTAAATTTTACAACAATATCATTAAGGTTTGCAGTAATGGCGTGTTAAAGTAGAGACTCCATATATACACTGCACACACTGCCACAAATACACTGCAGTCGTCAGGAATTCTATATGACCTTCTTATAATATTATAATCATATCCTCCAGGTAGACCCCTGCAATCGTGCATCTTATCATCGAGCCATCAGTAAAAATAGCAAATCCCTCATACGATCTGCCCTTCTTGACCAGCTAATCTAATCCAAGATCCGCGATCGACATATAGCGAAATTTTCTTAGAGTTCCCTAAGTCTTAAAAGGCTTCTGCCTGTTGCTATTCCCATCACATACGGCTAATAGGCAGAAGATGTAGAATAATATACTAAGTTGCTTGAGAAATACTTCTCATGGTCCATTTCACGAAGATCAAGGCACACCTCTGAGCCTGAGACAGAAGGTTCCTCCGACTAGCCAGCCTCATTGCCTCACCCCAAACCGTCCCACGACCTACCGAGAACGGAACTTATCACCGTTGTGTATAGACATACCACTACTAACGGCCTGATTCCTATTGAGAGCTTTTGAAGCATTGAGAACCCTCTAAAATACTTTATTCTTCGTAAAGTACATATAAGTTACATTATATATAATTCAAAACAAGTGTAAGAAAAAGTGCTAAGTCCACATTAAAAGTACAAAATATTAAACAGAAAAGGTGCTAAGTAACAAAAACCTTCGTAAAAAACGCAGGGGTCATTAAGAGGACTTAATATCAATTGGATAACAAGACAGAATGAAAATGAAAACTTTCTAAAAGAAATTGCTTTTTGGTTGTTCCTCTTTCCGTTGACTAGGCTAAAGAGGTTGTTTAAGCTCAAACTCAAATTTGGGTATTCAAAATCCTACGTCTTTCAAAGAGTTATAATTTTGTTCGTTTTGTTAAATAAACTTTAATTATCAGACCCTGATCTTAAAGGACCAAATAAACCACAAAAACAGTTTGACAACAACAAGATGTTTGTGTGAATATTAAATATTTTTAATATTCGCACAAACTTGCTCCATTCTTTTTTCATTTGTTTGTGTTGTTTATTTGGCTCTTAACTACATTTCGCTAATTTGCTGCAACGTCGTCGTAACTCAAAAAATTAAATTTTGGAGTTAGTGATGCAGAATTGTACCCTATGTTTTTCTTTATATTGTGTATAAAATTCATCTTTTTAGCTTTTAACTTTCCCCGTTTGAAGAAAATGTGTCATTATTTTTCTAAGTGACGTTGCAGCAAGTGATTCGTGCTATTCGATCGTCCCATCAATAAAACAAAGATTAAAAATTAGTAACTTTGCGTAGTAAATTGGTATATCTCCCAAATTACTGTGAAAGCTGCAAAAGTTGTAGAAATTACCTTATTATAATTTCATATTTAAGGCTTAACAAGTAAAAAATTTGTTTTGTTTTCTTTTCAGAAACTGCAATGGGAGTTTCAAGAAAAACTCAAGACAAGTCCGGCTATGAATATGCCATGGCCGTAATGAAAATGTGCGATATTCTGCACATGAGACATCGTAGCCTGTTTTTAAGAAATGAATTTTTATTTACACTAACCAAATACTACAGAGATCAGGGAAAACTTTTAAATATAATTCACGGCTTAACCAAAAAGGTTATTAAAAATAAAAAAGAAGCTTTTACTAAGGGCACAAGAGGTTCTCTTGCACAATATGAATGGTCTAAAGATGGTGAATTAATAACGAAAAGCCTTAAGTCAAATGGTGTGAATATTAAAAATGAAAAAGTTACATCTGTTGAGGGATTATCGTTCGGCCAGTCAGAAGGTTTAAAAGATGATTTGGATGTAGATGATAATGACGTAGGAGAAAAAAAGCGATTAGCATTTTTGGATTTACTATTGGAAAGTGCTCAAAATGGAGCTGCTATAACTGATACAGAAATCAAAGAACAAGTTGATACCATAATGTTTGAGGGGCATGATACAACAGCCGCTGGCTCGTCTTTCTTCTTGTCTCTAATGGGTATACATCAAAATATACAAGACAGAGTTATAGCTGAATTGGATGAAATATTTCAAGGTTCGGATAGATCTTGTACATTTAAGGATACGTTGGAAATGAAATATTTAGAAAGATGTTTAATGGAAACGTTAAGAATGTATCCACCAGTACCCCTTATAGCACGAGAATTGCAAGAAGATTTGAAATTGGTTTCAAATAATTATGTTATACCTAAAGGTGCTACAATTACAGTGACCACTTACAAATTACATCGCAATCCCTTGGTGTATGAAAATCCCAATATTTTTAATCCTGATAACTTTTTACCCGAACGTCAGGCAAATCGTCATTATTATGCATTTGTACCATTTTCTGCCGGACCTAGAAGTTGTGTGGGTAAGTTGTTTAAGTTTCTCTACATAAAATTAAATATTTTAATATTCATAAAATACATATTTTATATCTAGGTCGCAAATATGCTATGCTGAAACTAAAAATACTTCTGTCCACAATTTTACGTAACTATCGTGTTTATTCCGATATGACAGAAGAAGAGTTCAAATTACAAGCCGACATAATTTTAAAACGTGAAGAAGGTTTTCGTATCCGCTTACAGCCCCGCCGATTCGCAGCGTCTAAAACATTTGCAACACCTAGCACCACCAATTTGCCTATTACAACAACGATTAGTTCCACTGTTTAATTAACATTTTAATATTGTATTTCTCTTTATTTTATAGCAATTGAATGATTTTATTATATTTATATTGTATTTTCTACTTAATTTTTTAATACTGTATTGTATGTACATATTATTTCGTTATCATTATGTATATTTTTATTTAGTTTTATATACTTACATACACATATGCATTTATTTAAGAATTGAAATTGTTTGGGTAAACATGATTAAAATTTCACCGTTACATTTTAGTTATTTAAATATATAAGAATGTATGTATGTATATAAGTTTGTAAAGAAAACAAAATAAGCCCTTTTGTTATAAAAAAAAATAAAAATTGAGTAATATCAAAGAATATACATCATATGTTGTACATTCTTTTGTAATACTTATAAAACGCTAATTTTGAAAATTAAAATCCACTTGAAAAATTTGGATAAACACCAACCCAAGACGATTTTAAGTGAGAAATTGTGTCTTTACTAACTTTCTTATTTCGTTTTACGATTGATAACATAAAATATACATTAACGATTTTTTTCTGTACACTATTGTCAGCACAAAATTTCAAGTACAAAAACACATCACTAGCAAAGGAAGTTTTATCTAATGCTAAATATGTTCACACGGATAGCAAATATTGAGGTTCGCTTTCTCATTCACGGTTCACACCCAGTATGACTATTTTGGTATTTTTGGAGCTAAATTTAGCATTAACAAGTAAGAGTGCTATATTCGGCTATGCCGAATCTTTGATAACCTCCCCCTATAGTTAGAATATTTCAGGAGGCTTTATGTGGGACCTATGATCACTTACACTGTACTAGAAATTTACACTATTTTCAGACAAGCTGGGCACTTAGCGTGTTAACCTAATTTTTTTTAAGTTAGCTCTGGTTTTCGAGATATGGAGGAGGTTATTTCGAAAATGGAGGAGATGTTCGCGTAAATCATAGCGCGTAAATCAATAGCTTAATAAAAAAACTAAAAAATTCCGCAATAAAATTTCCTTTAAGAAATGAAAATTTTTTTTTTTTTTTTTTTTTTTTTTTGAAAAAAAAAATAATTTTTTAATCAAAATATCGAAATTTTTTGCTTTTTAAAATTTCATAAAAATTTGGAAAATGCAGCTAGGCCTCTAATTTTTTCCAGACGTATAAAAAACGAAAACCAAGCCATCAATGATTAGAATCTGTTTACAACTTTTAATTTTATTCACAAGAGGCGAAAAATGTTAATTAACAGCCTGTTTTTAGAAAATGAAAATATTTGTTCGTAAACTGATTTAGGTTTTTATAAAATTTAAATATTTTATCGGTGAGTGACAAAAAAAAGCTTTCATTTTTACTACATATTTTTGGTTCTTATAAAATTAACATTTTCGTAATAAATGCCAAAAGAAGACGATAAGTAAAAGGCATTCGTTAAAAAAAATAAATAAAAAAAATGGAAATTAAAAAAGAAAAAACCCGAAATAATTAACAATATTATACTAGGTTCATGTATCTATCTATATACAGAAAACTGAAACGTTACTGACTGAATGATTCATCATCACATAGACTAAGCGCCTGAAGATAAAAATTTGACATTTGGACCGGAGGTTGGATTCTCCTTAAATCGATCCACTAAGACAGGATTTTTGGAAATTCGAATGTTTAGGAGGTAAAAAGGGTAAATTCGGTAACCTTATATCACCAAAACTTAAAGAGATACAAAAGAAATGTAATACTTATTGTTGTTCTTTAGAAAAATAAGTGGACAGGTGTCTGGTACTTGTTTGAAATTTTCCCCTTTTAGGGAGTTAACGGGTAAAACGTGTATTTTGTTTCTTTTTTGTCACCCCATCTATTTTTTAAACCAATAATCATAGAAACTAAGGTTATATCACATTCGAAACTTATCTAAAAAATACAAATACTAATACAGATATGGTACTTTTCGAAATTCGAACGTTTATGGAGTGAAAATCGTAATTTCTTTTTGGTACTTTTTTACAAAACATTTTTCTCCATTCTTTGACATAAATGTACTATATTATGGGCTCCCACTAGAGTATTGAAATTTTTTATACTTTAGTTGGGAGGAAAAAAGTATCAAAAAGGATTAATACGGAAAATTAAATTTCTTTCTTTTACTTTTGTGTTCTACGTCTGGTTCTTTTTGAATTTGTTATAATATTGAAGTAAGAGACACAAAATTAAGCTAAAAGGTCCTGATTGATTATCAACCCATAAGATAAAAAAATGTTAGAATAGAACCATAACCAAATATGTTCATGAAAGTAAAGGACCTGCTTACAAAGTAGTGGGTCAAATGCTAGTTAGCATTTAAACAATACTAGTACAAATTTCATAAATATGTATTTACAGGTTCAAAAAATTCTAGAAACAAGTATGTACATAAGAATGTGTGTATGTTTGTATGTATGTTCTTCCGTATGATCCAAAAAATTAGTGCTATCACGCAAATACCTTCAACATTTCTATATGTTGATGTACAGCAAATGATCTTCTTCATATATTGCTTTTATTTATTGCAAGTTTTGTAAACATTTTAATTCAACATTTTTAGTTTTTACCAATTTACTTACATTTTTTTATAGCAGTTTTTGTTTTTAAATTTATAATTTATTTTTGTAAACAAAAGCCAGGGTTAACCGTGACCACAAAATCTTTATATGCAAAACGCATGAAAAGGTACGAAAATAAACGTATTGGCAATAATGTTATTTAACGATAGAAAAAAAGCTCTATTTATGTCAAACATGAATAGGCGATAGCATTTAAATGTTTTTTAAAAACCAAATTTTAAACCTTTTCGTTTTAATACGAAAGCTTCAAGTGAGAACATTTGTGTTTTACAAAAACAGGCTGTTATTATTCTAAGAATTTCATAAAACGCAATATTTGTATGGGAGCCCCCCTAAGTGGTGGAGATATAGGGAAAAAAAGTATGATTTGTTAAGGAAGAAAAACTAATAAGGGTCCGTCATACATTTTATCCCATTAGGAGTGACTCCTAGGCAGTTGTGGAACCTCTTCTTCAATATAAATGAAGAATATAATTTATATGGAGTTTTTCATAGGACTTTTTTTAATTATTAAATACTCTATTCAACATTATGTATATATGAAGAATGTGGCAATGCATAAAATGTATTTTCAATGACATTTTGACGTTACATTTTTTAAATGCGGTTTTTGTGCCATTTACAAAGCAAAATAACAAATATTAAGAATTTATGCTATTCCAAAAACATACAACAACAACATTACCACACTTTCACTTTGCGGGAGGAATTTTGGGAAATCCACAGTTGCCGATTAAAAAGTTCTTAGAATATAGAAAATTAGTCATCAATTTTTACATCTTTGTATTTTATTGTGCGGACAAAACCGCACTAATCGATCTTGTAAAAAATTTAAGTAACATATTCTATTGTTATACCTCCAATCAGTTATATTGAAATATGTAAGATGGAGGCGTGTAACAAGTTTAATTACTTTTGTTATGTGAGGGGGAAATATACAAATATGCCAAGTCGCCATAAAATCACTATTAAAACAAATCACTTGTAAGAGTTGGACACCAACAATAGTGTGTACACAGTGCATTTACCATTGAAATAAGTGGAACAAAATGGAGACGCCATGCCATTTGCTGTTCCAATGATTTGGAGAGATCCCATACTTCATGTTGAATATGAGTTTTATGCTTGCATAAATTATACAGCCGGTATGAATAGAAGAAAAATGATTTCTATATCTCACACTGCAACAGCATATGCTCGATTTCTGCTGCCACATTCTGATGAAATTCCTGTTCCGGATAGCCAAATACCAACATAACATATTCCCTCAATAATTCATTCTGCTGAATAGTGTGATTCTGCTACTTCAATGTATCAACAGTCATGCAGTCACAATTAAATCACGCAAGATCGTCTGGATATAATGGTACGGCGCCTAAAATTGTCTTAAAGACAGAGAATTCTCTTGACAAAAGAGTTAAAACGAGCTAATATTTTAGCACCAGATGTACAAATATACGGGGATATCAATCGCCATAGTCGATTTACGACTTTTTTTTTATATATTGGGAATAATTTTGTACTGACATCCGCGGCTTGGTTTTAACAATGCAACATAAATATAATCCTGGAGATTGGCGCTTATTCATTGATTCTACCAAAAGTAGTTTTGCTACATGCCACTAATTTAAAAAGTCCTATTCCGATATCACTAAGCACAAATACTAAACAGACATACGCATCAATGAAAAAAATAATACAGTTAATTAAATATGAAGAACGCAAGTGGAAAATATGGGCAGATTTAAAAGTTATAGCTCTTTTAAGAGGCATGCAATTGGGCTATACTAAAAATATGTGCTTCATGTGCATATTGAGTACGCGTTTCGATGGCGACCAGTGCAATACACGGGTTGGGCTTTACGTGAGCAAAGCAGATTGCATAGAAATAATGTTATTGAATTACCACTTGTGCCGGTGGAAAAGATTTTGCTTCCTCCACTACACATCAAACTGAGTTTTGTAAACAAATTTATAAAAGCATTGAGCCCAGATGGTGTTGCTCTTACCGAATTGCGCCGAATTTTTCCACGATTAAGCGGCATGAAAGTAAAAGACGGTATGAAATCTAACTACTTTATTAAATTAGATTTATATTTCATATCATAATGGGTTTATTTTACAGGAATTCTTAATGGACCGGACGTTCATCGTCTAATGAAGGACCATCAATTTGAAGTTGCATTGAATGATATCGAGCTATTGGCCTGGAATTGTGTGAAATCAGTAATAGAAAATGTATTAGGAAATCATCGGTCTGAAAATTGGCGAATTTTAATTAAAAATATGCTAACCGCAATTAAAAACTTAAACGCAGAAAAATTTAATGAACAATCACCAGCCGAGTCTGATGAACATGGCGAGAGATTTCACCAAGTAACAGCCAGGGTCGAACACTGGTATAGCGGCAAACAACTTGATTCGCTATTAGGGGATATTTGTGGAAATCTGCAGGAGGAAGAAGAATAAATTTCGAAATAAAAACTTTAACTTTAATGAACAACAAAAATAAATGTTTTAAAAATTTTAAGTTTCGTCTGGTTATTATAAAAAATAAAAAAATTTCATTTTTTGTGAACAAAATCAAAAGTTGTTAACAGATTTTAATCATTTATGGCTTATTTTGTTTGGAACTTTGTTTTCTATATGCGCAGAACCCTAGCCTTAAATTTTGCCCCTGCAGCATCTGAGATACCCCTAGACGGGCTAAATGTATGACCAACCCAACTTTATTTTTCATTCCCATCATTTGTTTCTACCTAGGATTCACTCCTAGGATTCACTAGACCTAGGATTCACTCCTAGAGGGATAAAATGTTAACGGACCTCCATTAGTTTTTCGTCCTTAACATTTTCTTAAATCATACTTTCACTTTATCTCCGCACCCTATGTGGGCTCCCATACAAATATTGCGTTTTATGAAATTCTTAGATTTAATTAACATTTTTCGTCTTTTGTGAATAAAATTTGTAAACAGATTTTAATCATTGATGGCTTGTTTTGTTTGCACTTTCGTTTTTAATACGTCTGGAAATTTTATATGAATTTTTAATAAACAAAAATTTCGAAATTTTGATAAAAAAATTATTTCTTTTTTCCAAGAAAAATATGTTAATATGTTGTGCAACCTCTTCCATTTTCGAAATGACTATATATCTCGAAAACCAGAGCTAACCTAAAAAATCGACTAGCACCACTGGCTTCAGCGTACCCGAATAAGATTAAAACGCCACGTCCCCGGCTTGTCTATTTTTTCAACTAGCACAGTGTAATTGACCGATCTTCAAGAAATTTAACAGTATGATTTATATTCATATAAAACTGTAAAAGATAGAATTTTATTACAACAGCATTATTCGTTACGGTTTTACGCGTACTAAACGTACCAAAAACATCGTTTTGCTATCGTAAGTGAAGGTTGTGCTTTATAATGTCGGAAACAACGAAATTAATTTGTGCTAAATGTTTTTTTTTACATTGATAATAATTCCATATTTTGTGTTATATGCCTACGTGTGTATCATAACAAGTCTGCCAATGTTTATGATTTAAAAGCTTTAAAAGTTTTTAATTGCAACAAACACATTGCTAATAATTGTGACAATTGTCTATCATCGTCTTGTGGGCTTGTCTCTACAAGGTATATTTTATCAAAAGAAGTAAATGAACTAAAATCTATGGCCATTGAACTCTCCAAAAGTATTAAAAAAAAAACAATACAAAAATAATAACAAATAATGCAATTGAGAATTCTGCACATTATACAAATGGTATTGATCAAGGCGAATTCAACTACAGGTGGTGTCGATACTACAACAATCCAAAAACAACCGAAAAAACACAGGGTTTTTTGCATTGCATTGTTAGTGTTTACTGTCCAAAATTTCAACCATTCCTAACAAAACACTAACAAATCAAAACAAAGTAGCTCGACTGTCAAAATCAGATGGGGTGTGACACAACACGTAGTTGAATTCGCCTTGGTATTGATGTTAATAATCGTGCATTAGCGGGTTTTGTTGATCTCCATGTAAATGCTTGTGTTGTTCCTGTAAGTAAATCGTTCGTCTCAAAGGAAGTTGTTGCTGTTGAGAATGAGATTATCATTACAAGAAATGCTCGTAATTCTCTTGCCTAAATTATGGACTCTAGTTCTCTGCCGTCATCAGTTGTGAGTGTGAGTGCAGTAGGTGCTAATGCTCATTCTTGTTCTGATGCTGTTGTTGACATAGATAAAAACAATAATTACACTACTCTTCCTGGCACTGCAAATTTTTGCCTAATAATAATAATAGCAACAATGTTAACATTAACGATGTGGGTCCATCTACATCTAAACTTTAGATTCTCAACTTTAGAGTCTCAAAAGGATGAGAACTCTGAGTGGACTAATGTAGTTAGAAAAAAATGAAGAGCAAACAAGAATCGTTGTTCGTATAAAAAATAATAAGATCAATTCCTGAATATGCCTCTTTTATTTGGAATCCTTTTTATACGGTTCATATAAACAGGTTGGAAAGAGTACAGTGTAAATTTACAAAATTTGCTCTCTCGCTGAATTTTAACGATAATAACTAACCCATTGTATTCCTATAGTTATCGATGTAATATTTTAAACACTTGAGAAAAGAAGATCGATCCAATCTATTGTGTTCTTATTTGATATCATAAATTATAACATAAAATATCCTTGTTTATTAACACTAGTAAATTTCCTTGTAGATCTTTTAGGTTTCATATTTTTATATTGGATTGCATAAAACTAATTATTCACTAAATGAGCCACTTGTTAGATCTCAACTATTGTTTAATTAAATGTTATATTAGGTTTTAGTTTTTCTAAAAAAAGTTCAAAACTAATTTACTAAATTTAATATAAGCGAGTAGTATGTAAGGATAATTGGTAAGTCCAAAGACTTTATATATATAAAATTTAAAAGTTAAATTGAAAATGACAAGTGTTTTCCGACAGTGCTTTATATTGGGCCTATGGTAAATTAAAGACCCATCTTTACGAAATTTAACAGTTTTATTTCAAGTCATACAAAACTGTGACAGACCAAAATTTATTATAATTTATTATAATATAATTCGTTCCGATCTTACGCGTACTTAAGTGTTTTCCGAGAGTGTGCTTTACATGGGGCATATGGTAAATTATGAACCGATCTTAACGGAAGTTGACAGTGTGATTTCTAGTCCTATAAAACTGTGACATAACAAAATTGGTTGTAATGGTTGTATTCGTTACGGTCTTACACGTACTAAAGTGTTTTCCGAGAGTCGGCTTCATATGAGGCCTATGTACTATTTTCACGAAATTTAAGTATGATTTCCAGTCATATAAAACTGTGTTTAAACAGGTTTTGCGCAAACTTAAAACCGTTTTTCTTTAACATAAATGTGGCAAGAAAATAATCTGTCTTATTGTTTAAGGCGTTGTCGTTAACGAACGAGTTGTTTATTGTAATAGATTAAAGTAACACACTACATGTGTTCTTAAATCTATTACAAAAAACGACTTAGGCGTTAACGACAACGCCTTGCATAATAAGGCCAATTGTAAATTTGAGGACAAAAGAGAGTTGGCAGCCCTTCTGGATAAGGTGTTTTTTTCGATTGCTCCGTACAAAGTATTTTGAAAAATTACAATAGTTGGTTTTTCACAAGCATTAAAATTTCAAAAAGAACTTAAAGTATTACTTAGTTTATGATATTTAAGTCTCTTATTAAAAATGCCTGGTAGAAGTCGTAAGAGCATAAAAAATCATAAAATAATTTGTGCAGAATGTTAGTTGGAAATAAAAGAAGAAAAAGAAGAAAACATAGCATGTGATAAATGTGAAAAAGTTTTGCATTCTCAATGTACAAAATTAGATAAGCGGCAATATGCATTCTTATTGACAAATGAAAGAGAAGAATGTATATGTCATTTGGGCGAAGGAGATGATAATGGAAAAATAAAGGAAGAATTGTTACTTATAAAAACAAAGCTAAATAAGTTGGATCAGCTGTCTCATATTCAAGACTCAATTAAATTGTTTTCAAAACAATATGATGACATATTAAAAGGGTAAGTATAAAACAACTAAAAACTCAATTAGGTAAAAAAAGAAAATTGTCAACTGAGGCCTAGGTTTAAACTTAGTTTAGTACTCTAAAACTCGGATTTTTCCGGCGAAATGTGATTTTTTTTTTTCATTATTTCATTAGAGACCAACATTTTAAGCAAAACTAAGCTGTTCCGTCAAACTTTTGTACACTAACTTGGCAATGGCGGCACAAATCTGTTTTCAGATTAACTTAACCTTGTTTAACTGAGATCTGAAAAACCCAGCATGAAAGAAGAAATTAAACAGCTAAAAAGTAATGGTAAAATGTGGAATGATGAAAAAGTTAAAAATGATTGCATTGTTTTTAACCTAGAATAGAAGGAAAACGAGTCGGCAGCTGAAGCTTTGGTCAAGTTTTCTTAAAACAAGGGAGTGGAAATTTCTCCTGATAGTATTGTTGATGTTAACTTCCTAAAAAAACGAAACGAAAAATCTAAACTGAAAAATGTTATTGGTAAATTCAAAATCAAAAAATCAAAGAAAAAATTTATTACTGTTTAAGCAGAATTAAAAACGATTATGAAAATATAGTTTTTGTTGATGACTTGCATACAAAAAGAAACCATGTCGTTAATTAGTTATGTAAAAACTTTAAAATCAGTTGGCTACGCCACAGTTTACCCAAATCATGGCCGTATTTTTGCCAGAAAAAGTGCTATTTCTCGTTCTCATCTAAATAGAAATGAACATGATGTAAACAACATTTTGCTGGAAGCGAGTACAAACAAACCAATGATGCGAAAATCTCTAAGTAATGGTACTTTACCGCAATAAGTATGTAGTAGGGTATTCATTAATTAATTACTACCCGATTAACTGATCGGTTAATTTTAAACTGGCTGTTTTCGATTAACGATTAAACCGGTTAATTTCAGTCGGTTAACCGATTAACCGATGTAACAGCATTTTTAATTTTTTGTAGGGTTATAACATATTTTTTGTGCTTTTAATTATTGAGACGAAAAACTCATATACAAAAGAAAAAGTTTTTTCATACAAATAAAGAAAGTGTTCAGTGATCTTCATTTTAATTAAGTGTTTGCTGTCAACAGCAAACGTCCTATAAAACTGTGACGTACCGAATTTAAGTATGATAGCGTTATTTATTGCGGTTTTAGGCGTACTAAACTGTTTTCCGGGAGTAGGGTTTATATGGGGCCTAGTGTAAATTATGGACCGATCTTCAAAAAATTTTACAGTCTGATTTCTGGTCCTATAAAACTATGACGTACCAAATTTTAGTATGATAGCATTATTTATTACGGTTTTAGGCGTACTAAACTGTTTTCCGGGAGTAGGGTTTATATGGGGCCTAGTGTAAATTATGGACCGATCTTCGAAAAATTTTACAGTCTGATTTCTGGTCCTATAAAACTATGACGTACCAAATTTTAGTATACTAGCGTTATTAATTACGGTTTTAGGCGTACTAAACTGTTTTCCGGGAGTAGGGTTTATATGGGGACTAGTGTAAATTATGGACCGATCTTCAAAAAATTTTACAGTGTGATTTCTGGTCCTATAAAACTGTGACGTACCAAATTTAAGTATGCTAGCGTTTTTTTTTATTGCGGTTTTAGGCGTACTAAGCTGTTATCCGCGAGATGGGTTTATATGGGGCCTATGGTAAATTATAGACCGATCGTCACGAAATTTACCAGTATGATTTGCGGTCGTACAAACCAAATTCGAGCAAAATTGTATGTCATTCCGTACATTATTAAACCACATATGTTAGTTTTTGTATCAAAATTGTCAATTTTTTTAGGGTGGTGGTTCCACATTTTGATTTATAGTTCTGAACCTACTGAACCGATGTTGCTGGATTTCAATCCCAAACTGCTTAGGATAACTACAAGCAATTTGAGATCAAGTTTGTTCTTTTCTTTTGCGTTTTTCAAAAATGAGCGTGTTTTCAACAGACGGACAGGCGGACAGACGGACATGGCTAAATCGACTTAGAATTACTCAAGGAGCCAGAATATATATACTTTATGGGGTCTTAGATGTATAATAAAAAAGTTTCACACGGAATGACAAACTTAGTATACCCTCATTCACCACAGTGGTGGTGGAGGGTATACAAATTAAAACAGGACTCTAATGGCATAATGGTAGATTTTATATGTTGGGAGAAATCCAGGAAAAGGACAAAGCAATTAGATTTTCTGTATTATGGGTTGCTTTCGATTTCTTCAACATCTACGATAAGTGAAAAAATTTTTCCAAGTTCAGTTTTATCAAAACTATAGAAATCGCTTAAATCCTTAACATTTAAACAAAATTATTTTTCTAAAAGATTATTTTAGAAGATGTCCTTATACCATTGAAATAACTAATAAAATGATTTCACAGCTTATTTTTTAAATAAAACATATTATGTATTAATTAAAAAATACATATTTTATATCTACAAATTTTTTTTTTTTTTTTGTGACTTGTTTTAGTCAAGAATTGTTGTTATTGTTTTTTTACTAATAAACTCCGAATAATAAATAATTTATATATTTTTATTTATTGAATTTGCTTAAAAAAATATTAATCGGTTACCGATCAAAAACAAAATTAACCGATTAAACCAAAACTTCGGTTAATTAATCGAGCTATTAACCGATTAAAAGCCCGATAAAATTACAACCCTAGTATGTAGTGATAATGAGGGACAAGTAGATTGTATGTCACCATTACATCAATAGTTTCTGTTGCTTAAATTTATTTTTTGATTTGTTTTAAATTTTTTATCTGTTATTTAATGATAGATAAAAACAATTATTGTAAAAGTTTTAACTCCTTTGAAAATTATTTAAAAACTAGAAATTATACATATATGTATAAATATTTTATCTGTGAATTTAAGAAGCATTTCTTCAGTTAATAAATTTAATCAATTTAAGATCTTACTTTCAAAAATCTCCAGATTGCCAGACATAATTACTATTTAGGAAACTTGGTTCGACAAAAATTCTTCTCAGATGTTTGAAATTCTACATTATAATAGTGTTGGTTACTGTAGTAGAAATAAATAATTTCAAATTCAATGGCAAACCCTTGACATTTCTGAGTTTCTAATGATCTCAGAAATGTAAAAATTAAGACTTTTTTGAAATTCTGAAAAATATAATAAATAAATTTTCAAGATAAATTTGCAAGAAATCCATCAGTCGTGCTGGGAGATTCGAATATTGATTTAATTTCAATTAAATAACAAAATGAATTTACAAATTTTTTTAATTTCTACAATTTAAAATGTTGTAATAAGTTAATTACTAGACCGAAAAGTGATTCATGCATCGATCATGCTTTAAGTAATCTTGCTAAAAACATTGCTATTGAGTCAGTGGAGTAGGGATGGGAAAATTGAACAAGTATATCGATATATATCATATCGATATTTTTTAAGAGTATCGATATTTATTAGTTAAAAATATCGATATATCGATGTATCAAACGTATTAAGCTGACATTTTTACCAAATTTGAAAACTTAATATACATATGTTAATACATATTTACATACATTTGTACAAACATTGTACATGTAATTTCATTCTAACTGCCTGTTTGCAGAACGCGAGTGCAAAAGTGACTCGCTTAACTTTCATTTAAAATAAAAACCAATTTTAAAATTTAGGTTTTAATGTATGTTATGTGAACGAATATTTCGTTCGAAATCGAGGGACAGGCAGTTAATTCTACAATAAAATAAAATTCAATATATATTTAAAAAAAGTGAATTTATTCCCAAGACCACATTTTTTAAAAAAAATAAATTACGAAAAATTTATATGGGATTATATAATACCGGTAAACGAAACTTGTGACACATACTATACAGGTAAACTGTGCGATATTTTATTTTTAATGTATAAGCGAAGAACATGTTCATATAAAATAAAAAACAAAATATTGCTTTCTTTTATATTAACATTCCAACTTTCATTAGTCTTTTGCTGCTTTTAATAAGGCGATTCTTTGCATAATTCTAAGAAGCCTGTCCGGAATATTATTCCCCGCTAAAAAACAACAGTATTGTAAGCAGGTGAACGGTTAAAATGTTGAATTTTATTATCGAGTTCTTAAAAATATCGAATTCGATATATGGGTAATATCGATATATGGGTATTTTAAATATCGGCGATATATATCGATTATTATTTTTTTAAATATCGATATTTTGATACATCGATATATATTGCCCATCCCTACAGTGGATTGCCGTTTATCTGATCATAACATTATTTGCTGCAAATTACAGCTAAGTTGTTTGTGACTGAAAATGTTTAAATCTATTTAGATCTACCTAACTTTAATAACCCGTCTGAATTGACATTTTTAGAAGTTAAACTTTATCAAGTCAACAAAAAGGTAAAAAGGCAGATAAAGCTCCTTGGATAAGCAAAAATTTGTGGTGTTTAATTGAAACAAATTAAAAACGAGGAGAAAGAACAGAGATGACAATGGAAATTTATATTGCTTAAAGACGATAAGTTAAGTTATAAATAAATCTATGAAAGAATCTATAAACTACTATTATGAGAATAAAATATTGAGCTTTAATGGCGATTTAAAGAAATGTTTGCTGATGACATATCTCTCTTTTATTCATATAAGCAGGACTTAGTACTTAAAACTCAAATGGAAATAAACTCGGCACATTTATTTGAGTTCGCAAGATTAAACAGATTGATTTTAAGTCCAAACAAAAAATTAAGTTTATACGTTTTTCGTCCTTATTCCCTAGCTTTATACAACAATTTTTTTATTTAAGTTGATGGTAAAATTTTAAATGTAGAACTAGAAACTAAATAATTAGGAGTAATGATGATTGGGATGATCATATTAAATACTTAAAAGCAAATATTGCTTCAATCAATCACACAGTAGTCGACTTGAGTATCTCGCATTTATTTATGGTTACAAAAAGACTTGTGAATTAAAACCGCTCAAGCATCACAAAATAAAATACTAAAATGCGTATTAAATTTAAATATTAGACACAATATATTATCATTATATAAAGATTATGCCATTTTGCCAACATATGGTCCATATGTAAAACAACTTTTGTATTACGTTTACAAATTTATACATGACATTGGATATCGAGCAATTAAGTTTAATTTTTGACAAAATAGTTTTAACACAGGAAGTGGTGGAAATCTTTGGATAGTTAGTAGGGAGATCGATTATTCGACTTTTTTCAATAACCGGTTTTCGAATACTACGAATAGTTGCTATTTTAAAAAACCCGGTTTTCGGTTAAGCAATTTTTAAATAACCGGTTAACTGGTTTTAATTCGAATACTTAAAAAAACAAAAAAATTTGCAAAGGTAAGGAACCAACAAAATACATGATATGACTTAGAACAGACCTAACAAATATTTTACGATAAAATCCAAGAAAAGTGGGACCAGTAAATTGATCAAACTTTAGCTAAATTTTCAAAAATTTTTTATTGATTTACTAAACTTTATTTGTAAGAAGATATTTGTATAATGTAATTTAGAAACAGTTGATCTATACAAACGTTTTGCAAAAGCAAATAAATTATAGGAATTTTATAAAGTTATTATTTGAAATATTCTCTCAAATTTATTTTGAATGGCTTTTAATTTGTTGGTGGTTAAGATATCTATATAAATCAGCCATATTTTTTCAAAAGTTGCAAACGCCAGGATTATCTATTTCAAATTATTTTGTTTTCAGATAGAAAACTGGTAGAAATTTTTCCCATATCGTTGATTCCGCCGTAATGTTGTAGTTTTCAGCAGAAAAAGATTAGAACTACTTAAGAGTTTTTAGTGCCTTAATGGGCATTTTGTCCTCGGCAACACAACGGGCTAATATTTCACCCAATTCATTTTTTGCAGCGTATTTTAGTAAAGTAGTATTTGTCGTCTCCTTAGAACTACTTCGAACGGAGTTAAGTTTAATTTGGATCACATTAATGTCAAGCATGTGGACTAATTAAATGCGATTAATAAGTCGTGTCGGGAAGAACCTTTGCAACTTATCATTTTAGGGCACTTTAGGCAACTATCTTTGTCTTTTAAATCGCGTTCGAAAAATATCTAGAGATAACCTTTATATAAAAATATATTTAATATTTAGAATGCTCTTGCACAAATTACTATTTACTTTTTAACTGCACACGTTTTTGTAGTATTATGAATAGTTGTTGGTTTTTTTTCTACAAGAGCTCACGCTTTTATAAGCGATTTGTATTTACAGTATTCATAATGTTTTTTCACCTTTGTTACACTTTGTTTTGACCTTCTTTATTAAAAGTTTAAGTTTGGCCAATATTCAATTAGAAAATACTTAAATTACGGGTGCATCTACAGCAAGAGTAAGGAAAATGTATATAAATTCCACATTACTAAAATAACCGGTTTATTATACCAAAATCACCGGGTTATTCGATATTCGGTAAATGAGCATTTTAAAATAACCGACTTGGGCAAAGCTAAAATAACCGGTTAAAACCGGTCGAATAATAACCCTTCGATCTCCCTAATAGCTAGATGCAGACTTGAGATAACTAAGCAAAGAATAGAATATGCTGGTAGCTTAAAATATAATAATTTGCCGCAACATATTAAAAACTGCAATCAATTATTAGTTTTTAAGAAAAGTTCAAAAAATTATCTAATTATTAATACTGATATGATTCTTAAATAGTTTTTCTATTTTATTTTCCTTTTTTTTATACTTTCATAATAAAATTGCTTAAATTGTATTATTATAATTTGTAATATTGTAATTTCTATAACTCTAATAAATTTTTTGCCAACTCGTCTCACAAAGCCAATAATAGGCGCGAGACAAACTTTACCTAATTATAACGTGTATTGAAATAAATAAATACATAAATAAAAAAAAATAAATAAAAATTCTACTTTTGTTAAAACACGTTTTTTTCAAAATAATTTTGGGCAAATTTAAAATCTATGTTATTTAGACATTTGAGGGCTTTCTTGCTATAAAAATTTTAGGTTAAAAGTAAGGAAGTGATTTTATGATATTAAATTAAATTCCATGATGGTTTTTTATATTATTTTTTTTTTTTTTTTGTTATACATATATATTCAAATTAAAGAAATGTTATCGCAATTATTTCATTTCCTTTTTCGTAAAAAAAAATGTGCACACTCTTACCATCATCCATGTATAACATTACAGCTTCCTGTTTCTATCGATATTTTGCACTGAGCTACCATCAATTTTTATACACTATTAACATTACTCCGTTAGCGGTAATACTGTTTCTACTTAAAGCACTTCACTAGCGCTCAGTGTTACCACTTTAAGGCATATTTTCACTTTTTAGAAAAGCAGAATTTTTCAGCATATTTTTTTTTTTTTTAAACAAGTTGAAAGTTTCTATGGAATATTTATTTAAATTCCTTTTTATTAAGCAGGTTTTTAGTAGGGAAGTAACGAATACCGATATATCGGCGATACTTCACGTTTGCCGATATATCGGTATCGATGATATTTTACTGCCGATACATTTTTATAGTTTTTTTTTTTTGAGCAAACAATTTAGTTTTCAATGCTTATTTTTGCATAACAACTAATGCAAAAAATCAAACAGAATAATATATTCTTTCTTTTAATTCTTAAGCTGGAAGTTGATCCACACCGCGCGTTTTTTCCCTTTTTCCAGACACATGCTAAAGTAGAAAGTAATCATACTTCATGCCTTCAATACGTATATGTATTTTGCGCGTTTGCTGTGTAACTTTTCAATACAATTTTGCACTACGACTTTCTGGACATAAACGCATTGAACGCTTGGTGTGTACCTGCGGCATCAGTAGTTTTGCTTTGCATCATAATGGTAAAACGATTTCCCATTGACAAATATTGTATGTAATTGTACGTTTTAAGAATTTTCTGCTAATTTTTAATGATTTTTGTGAAAATAAAAATAATTTCGCTACAAATTTTGGGTTACTTTAAAGAGACCACAAAATCCATAAGCAAAGCCACTGCTACATTTTCTGACGCTATTTCGCTAGGTAACAATCTTCGAAAATTATAAGAAAATGCCATAAATGAATAAACTGAGAGGCTTTTTTTTTTTTTTTGGTTCGATTAAACGATTAATCGATATTTGGCATTTTTAACGTATTCGATTAAATGAAAACAATTTTAAAATTAATTGATTAATCGAATAACTCAAAATCCAGAAACTTTATATATGAAGAGATTTTTTTCCGATAATTTTAGAAAAAATTAGTACTTGAGTAAAAAAACATTACTAATTGCAAGTATTTTAATATTTTATTAACAAAAAAACTAATAGCCTTTTTACACTGATCCGCATCTACATCTACTATCCAATTGCGAAGATGTATACATCTTCCCATAAGAAATACATAGGGCTAAAAATCAACATCTTTAAAAGATATACCAATCGTATTTTATTCCATTCTACATCTTTCGGTTATTTTAGTGTCAACACTAGAAAAGTGCCAAAATAAAATTCTATTATTACAGTGACATCACTGACAACATTAAAAAAATCCTTTTTTTTTGAATAATATTTACTATGTTTTATTTTTGCTCGTTAAATTTTATTTTTTATTACTTTTTTGTTTGTGTTTTTGTTTGCTAAGTTTTATTTATGTAGTAATTACTTTTTGTTTGCTAAATTTTATTTCTGTATTACTTTTGTTTGTGTTTTTTGTACATTATATCATTTACAGTTTTGATTGATGGTAGATTTTAGATGAGAACAATGTAAGCGCATGTTTCATATTTTCTACATCTTCCATACGTTTAACCTAAATGTCGTTAGTGTAAAAAGCCTATAACAATTCATACTAATTGATAAAACCTTTACAACGATAAAAAAAAAATAAAACATGTGTTGAGTCGTATAAAATGTACAATCAATTAAACAGATATTTTAAAATAATCTTTTAAAAATGAAATGTTGTTTAAATGTTTTGCTTTACTTGGACGATTTTTTACTGCAGGTCTGCTTCAAACGGAGTTGCGAAATTATCTCCGCAAAACTATTGAGAATACTTTGTTTTTTAAACAAAAAGCTTTTAAATATTAATTTTGAATATGTATTAATAATCTCTTCCACTTCTGTTTAAAAAAATAAATTCATTTTACCATGAATTTAAATTCATTTCGTTGTTTTTCAAAATCTCATAAAATTCAAATTTAAATATAATCTCTTACACTGTAATTTTGTATAATTAAGGAATTACTCTACTTGAGTTTTGTTCAATTTACCTTGAATTTAAATTTTATATTTGTATCGGTATCGGAGATATTTCTTTTTAAGTATCGGAATCGTATCAGCAAAAAGGCGTATCGTTACTCCCTAATTTTTAGCATATTTTTTTTATAAAAATTCAACGGATTTCTAGGTTTTTTTTTTTTAAATTTATGTAGCATACTTTTAGCAGATTCAAAATATCAACTTTTTAACAGATTTTTAGCATTTCTTCATTTTACAATTTAGCAGATGTTTTAAGTTTTGGCATATTATCATCAAAGAGTTATGGCAACACTGCAATAACGGCACACATACTCACAACTGCGGTTTTACTTTTAACTTTGCACAATGTATTTTTTATATTAAACAACTCGCATTTCTTTTTTTTATTCCATTATGTTAAAACATGTAATAAACTTTAGTTTAAACATATTTTTAAAACATCTCACTTATTTTTAATCATTTTTTTTTTTTGTTGAAAACTAGCAGCGCACTGCAACCCGCTTTTTTAACAATTTAACAACCGACATTACTTAAATGTTAAGGATTGTAATTCTATTAAGAGATAGTGTTGTATTTAAGTAAGCTAGAGATGGTAAAACCATTTTCGAGAAACGTTATTTCATTATTATTTGTTAACTGCCTGCTGTAAAATTTCGAACGTTAGTGTTCGTATAGAAAAATTCTTTAAGAACACTAAGTTTTTAAATATTTTCCATATGAAATTCCTTGCAAACTTTAACGTTCGAAGTTGTGAAACAAACAGTAAACTATAATTTAAATCTAAATGAATTTGGTCACTATATTAAAAAAGAAATCAAAGTTACGGTTAAAATGAGGATAAAAATTACTGGCCTAAGCAACCAGCGAAATGCTTATAGAAAGTACCCTACAAGAAGTCTACCGGTCATTTTACTAGTTAGATGACCAGTAGTACTCACCGATATATTGGTTATAGTTTCTATTAGTTTATTACGAGCAAAATGAAAAAACTGACCGAAACCTTGTGTACATGTGATTTTGCCTCTCTCTCTAACTCATTATCTCTCTCTAACTTATTAATTCAATGTAAAATTGTTGCAAGTGGGTTAGTAAACATTTTTTTTTTTTTTTGGTTATTCATTTCATGTAGGGCTTTCCCACAACAATAAATATCAGTGTTTTTATCAAAAATAAAAATTGGGAACTTAGCACGTCATTAATAAATAAATTATTAATAAATTTTGTATTCCCGAAAATAACTTTTGTTAATAAATTTGCATGCGCTCGGCTGAAATGGCAAGTTGCCTTATTAAGCAATTTGTTTTTTTTTTTAATTTTGTTTTTTTACCCTTTTACAACTACAATTCGAGTTGGAAAACCCCAGCCAATTGCAGGCGAATGTAAGAATCGATAAATTCACTGTTTATTGTTATGGCTGTGTTGAAGCTTTGATATTGTTACAAGTATGACCTGAGTGTTTAAAATTCTTATTCACTTTATAGTCTAAGGCCCGTTTTCACGACTTACCGATAGCTAAAGGTAGGATTTTATCGGCCGTATAACAAGTTTTCCATTATTCTAACTTTACTTTAACCTAAGGTGATTGATAAGTTAAAGGAAGCTTCATCCTACCTGATAGGTTAAAGTAAAGTTTTAATAACGGAACACTTTTTATACCGCCGATAAAATCCTACCTTTAGCTATCGGTAAGCCGTGAAAACGGGGGTAACTTGTATAATATTTTTAGCTTTTCTAAAGCCTTTGGAAAGTTTCCAGACGAGCTGGCCTAAGCAACGAAATGCGCAAAGACACTAGCTTTCGCACAACAATAAAGAGTTTTTATAAAAAAAAAATTGGGAATTTAGCACGTCATTAATAAAAAAATTACTTTCAATTAAGTGGTAGAATAAGTACATGGTAGAATAAAAACAAGGCATAGTGAAATATTAAGGTAGCCAGTTTTGAAATCAGTACATAAGAGAAAAAAATCAGTACAATTTTATAAAAAACAGTACATATGCTTTTTTAATATAAAATTTATATATATATTTTTAGCGCGAATACAAAGTGCAGTTAGTTTAGTTAGTTGTTCTTTATTTTTCAAAAAAAAAACTTGTACAATAAGTATTATAATTACATGATTAAGGGAAAAAGAACTTACGACTGTGACATATTGTCGTCAGTCGAGAACCAACACAAAGTGTATAAAAAAAAAATCTAAAACACAACAAGTTGTTAAAAATTCGATTCTTAATTTTATTAAATGCAAAATTTGAGTTCATTAAACACGAATCGATGGAGATTCTCAGTTAAATTATTTTAAAAATCACCGTAGTTTTTCCTGATTTTATGAGAACTTGTTGTAAAGATAAGAACTGAGAGTATGTACTATATAAAAAGGGAATTTCTTATAAGCTTTTGAAACAAGATCGTATTTTAACTATACATTTTTGTAATCCCCTTTTAATTTTTTTTATTTTAAAACTCTTCTTTATAGGAGTGGTTAAATTGTATTTTTTTAACATATTACTATTTCGCTCCAAAAATCCGACACTTGTTTTGTTTCAAGGGCACTTAGGTTTTAAAGAAGGATCTAACGATAAATCAAATGTCAAACTCCAGCCGATTAGAAGGGTAAAAACAGATAACCCTGATGAATTTTTTTACAATGAGTTTTAAGGTATCAAATCAGTTAGAAATATTAAAAAAAAATATTTTTACATTAAAAAAATTAGAATTTTCTAACATATTAATTTTTATCGATTTATTGACATAAATTGTTTGAGTTATTTGTTATTCGAATTGGCTATTTTAATTATTTGATAAAATAATGGCGGAAAAATTCCTCGGTTAATCGAACAACGATTAATTGAGTGAATACTCTAGTCTACAGATAGAAATTTTTAAAAACAGAACCTAGCCCCCTGGTGCGATGCGAATGCAATTTCGATGCGAAAGCTAAATGCCAACTTGGTACTCTCTTATCACTTTCGCAAAATTATTTGAAAATTAAGCGATACTGGAAATAAAAATCAAGATGGCGCAGATTGTCAGTAATAAAATGTCAAAATATGTAAAAAAAAATTTAAATTGGAAAGTTTAAATAAAAAAAAATAGCGATGATTTGCGAATAGAAAAAATAAAAAGATGCGAAAATGACAACTCTTCCTAATGCACCTATCTGGTTCTTAATATTATATGCCTTCAGCTTTAAAATTTTGCAGTTTTTTTTGTTTTTCAATTTTAAAATTGTCTGGTCAAATCATTTTCTATGATTATATGTATTTAGCCAAATTTCTTGTTAGTTTTTATTTTTACAACATATATGACTTTCAACAAATAATTTTTTCAGTTACACTTCCAGAGTACTATTAAAAAAGAAAATTACATCTGTATGTAGGTATTTGGTTTATTAATCCAAACACTTTATATTGTATAAGTTTTTTTTACAAAAAAGCCACAAAATACTTAAAATTGTAGAAAAATAATATACAAAACATAATAAATTACAAAACGGAATATACCTATAATGACAATTTGGAATAAATAAAAGAAAATATGTACGTATTTTTACCCATTATTAAAATTACATAGATTTACATAGATTTCATTTGAGCCATTAAATCATCTAAATTAACATCAGCTGCATCTGATACAGTATTAGTTTCACTGGTCACATCTTTATCAGGAGCATCATAAGCTAAACGCAAGCCTGAACTAACAGACCCGGCTTCCGATTTAGTTGGTGTTTCTTTGGGATGAGAATCATCTACCAACTCAATACCCCATTCATTATCTATATGTAAAGGCTGGTCGTCTTCTACGGTTTCCACCTCGGGAACAGGTTTTGGTTTGCACTGATAATCTTTTTGTCTGGCCTGGCAATGGCGATCATCACATTGTGGATTAGGCTTAAGAGACATTTTTGGGAAGAAATCATTCATCGCATTATAACCCAAGTAATCGGAAACTTCACCAAAATTTAGTAAATATTTTAGAGTATTTTGGACTAACATGCCGGCAGTAATACCCATAGTAGTGGGTAAAGATGCTGCGCAAACACCTTCTCTTTTTAAGGTACGTTCATCAATGTTTTCTGCCACCACTAGAGGGGGAGCACAAGCAAAGCAGGCTGTATCTCCTGGTCTTATGAATTGTATATGTCCCGAAACAGCATTCTCCGAAACACCAGATTCAAACCAATTTAAAGAAAGTTCATTACAAGCAGTATTAATAGCCATACGAGCTTCGAAATTGTCTACACAACTTAATACCAAATCAACAGGTTGTCCCGGCTGCATACCACCATGTTTAATAGTATCTAAGAATTTATCGAATGATTCTACGGTGGTAATGTTATAGTTATGTGTTTCTATGGTCACATCTGGGTTGATAAATGTCAATGTTTTGGCTGCTGCCTCTACCTTGGACAGACCTGCTTGATCGGGAGTAAAGAATAAACGGTTCATATTAGCCAACTCAACCTTGTCGTAGTCGAAAAGTATTAGTTTGCCCACGCCGCAACGTGTTAACATGTCAGCAGTGACACTGCCAACACCACCCACACCTACAACGGCAACTGCCTTGTCACGAATACGTTCATATTCCTTTACAATTCCCATACGCTGCAATGCCATAAGACGGCTGTATGGATTTGAGTCTACCACTTCAGCAGACATTTTTTCAATGCGTTGTCTGGCTGCCTGACTTTCATAGCGTTGTTGTTCCAGTTCCTGCTTTAACTCGGCAATTTTTGTTTGTAATTGTTCAATGGCAGACATTTTTCGTTGAAATTTCATAAAATTTCATACCAAATAGAAAACAATTGTCTTCGTGTCACTTTCAAAACAAAATTTCTTATAGGTATGCTTCTTCTTTTTGTTGGTTGGGAACATGAAGAAGAGAGTGAAGCGATAGCATACAATTCATTTATGGTTGGCAAGTACTATAGATTTGAAAAGATTAACCTTTAACTACTGAGGTGGCGGTTAATTGAATTTTTAGAAAATGCGGGTTTGAAATAAAGTACGTTTTTTTATTTTTTTATTATAAATAATGTGTCTCATTTTTAAAGAATTAAATGTTGTATACGATAAATATATCGTAATATACGATTATATATTATCCGTAAATAATTAATATTGGTTCGAGTAGTGCTGACATACACTTCAAAACAGTAAAGGATAGGTATGTGTCATAAGTAATAATATTTATTTAAAAATCTAAATTAATAGATTTGATAAACACACATAATGTTAAATATGAAACCATGGTACAGAGTTATAGCAAGAACTAAAAAAAAATACGGAATTCTGAAAATGAAAAACTACAAAATTAATTACATACATACAAATGAGTGCTAGTCATTGTACGTATTTATGCGCGCGGAGAGTAAATTAAAAACTACATAGCTATACTAAGTTTTAAAACAACTTTCTTGGCACGTGAAAATATTAGACATTAGAGGGAAAGGACCCGAGATAATCTAGAATGCAATCTAGAATTTGAAATTGGACCAACAAAGCATTAAATACAAAAATTAAGCCATGTTCTAGCCACGAACAACGTTAAACGATACCATGAGATTGGACTTTAAATGGCGAAGCTATATACATACATAAAAACAAAAAGTGTCGTATTTTAGGGCGTGGTAAAAAAATTTTTTAAAGTTCTTTAAACTTAATAAATAAACCTTTCATTCTTGGGCATTACTGATGTGAATTTTTTTTTGTTTTCTAAATTAAGCGGCTTAATTTTGAGGCGTGTCATAAAGTTGAGTGGTTAAAAGCTAGTCATACTAAGTTTTAGAAAAACTTTTTCGGCAAGTGCCAAAAATGCATTTGGGGGAAGGATCTGATATGTCATAGGTGGCACCCAGAATTTGATGTCGGATTAAAAAGTCACCAAAGGAAAAAATAAAGCTGTTGTCAAGCCATAAACAACGATATGCGATATGATAAAGTCAGACTTTTTTCTGTTTTAATAACTTCATTGACATAACTTTCATTCTAGGGAGTGACTGGCACAAAATTTTTTTGTTTAGACTCAATTGCTCTGCGAATCCATTACATCATTATTTTTTGCAATACCTATACGAACTTTATGTTCACAATAGGTTGAAACAAGAAAGTCCTAAAATTTCATATTTTAAACAAAAACGTTTGTTGTGATATAAAATAGGTTTTTTATTTGCTATTAACTTGCTGGATTTTTAAAATGTACAATTTTCCCCGTATTTTTTGCAAAAATGTTAGTCAACTCTTCTTCATTTAAAATCTTTTGGTGCACTCTTTTCATATGATTCGCAAACCTATAATAAAATTAAAGAAAATACACACAAGTTTTTCTATATTAATGAGTACAACTTACCTTAATCTTCTCTCAAAACCAATTCGCGGACAAAGTTCACATTTATACGGCATTCCAGTATGTTTAAATAGATGAGCTTTTAGCTTAGTACGACTATCATAAACTGCTGAACAATAGTTACAGTTGTGCGTTACGCCTTCATGTTTTTGCAAATGATAGGTCAACCTAACTTTAATGGCAAAACGTTTATCACACAAATGACACTCGTATGGCAATTCTCCTGTATGAGTGCGCATATGAATTTGAAGCTCAATTCTGCGCGGATATGCTTTACCACATTGATCACATTTATATGGCCGTTCTTTATGTAGCCGTTTGTGAGCTGATAATTGTGCCCGACCACCAAACAAATTGCCACAAATTTTACAACTATAACTATGTTTTGTTAAATGCGCTTCCTTTTCATGTTGCTCTAAAAGTTTTAAGCCCGCAAAGTTTTTATTGCAGTAAGAGCATGTAATATAAAATGAATCACAGGATTCTGAGGAGAGATGGCCATCTAAATCATCTTTAGTTTTATATAAGTTATCTGTAGGCGAAATTAATTTTTAACCATATATTTTAGAAAAATATTTTAAATGTATTTAAAAGGGATTTTGATTAAAACAGTTTATCTTCATTATTTCTTTATTTGTATAAACTAATATTTTATTAAAATAAATAATTACTTAAAAAAATAAATTAAAGAATAGTTTGTTTAAAATATAGTACAGCTATTATATTTAAATAGATTATGGTATGATTATTTTCCCAGGAGTTCAATGTCTTCTTGGTTGTCATATTCGCTCGAGCTTAAAACAAGATTTTGTTCATTGATTTGTTTTATATTAACACTTTTGCCAGTATTTTTTTGAAACATTTCATTAAGTCCCTCTTCAGAGATTGTGGCATGATGAACACGAGTTAAATGACGTTTAAATCTGAAAATACATAAAACACACACGAGTTTAAAAATCGTACGTTTTTTTAACAATATGAAAAATTCTTACGTATTACGTGTTGCAAACCCGTGATCATCACACATATTGCAACGATAGGGCATACCCGTGTGTTTAAACGAGTGAGCTTTTAGTTTCTGTTTGGAATTAAATTCAGCACCGCATTCCTTACAGCAGTGTTTGATGCCATAATGTTTTTGCAGATGATAAGTCAAGCGTACTTTGATGGCAAAACGTTTGTCACATATATGACATGCGTATGGCTGTTCACCAGTGTGGGATCTAAGATGTACATTTAAATCAAATTGTCTCGCATATTTTTTATCACAATGTGGACACGAAATATTTTTTTCCAAATGTAATTTCATATGATTTACTAGTTGATTTCTCAATTTAAATGCATTGCCGCAAATCGTACAGATATTATCTCGTTCTTTATGCGCATGTTTACGATGTGTGTCAAGCAAATATTGTGAAGCATATTGGCGATCACAATCCGCACAAACATACACTATATCTGAGTCCCCACCATGTTGTACTTTTTCATGCTGATGCAGAGATTTGGAATTTTTAAACTCACGGGCTATGTATGATGAAGTAGTACAGATATATTAGTTTTTCGGTTTAAAGCAATTTATTTTTTTTTATGTTTAAAAGAAAAAAACTAACTTAATATATGTAATTCACTTGAACTTTTCACTGTTTTAAATTTTACGTTTTTTTTTTTTTTTTTTTTTTTTTTTTAACTTTAATAATAATTTAATTTGTTACTATTCGTATAAAAAAAATAGTGTACACAAAACACATATTAATTTTTTCAATTCATTTTGTGTTTTGCTAGGGGGGACCTAATTAATTATTTAATAAAAAAATGTGTATTTTATAATTTATTTTTCAATGCCATTCTCGCTTTCATTTCTCAAAAAAGAAAACAATTCAAAGCCTTGAAATAAGTCAAATAAAATGAAATACTTACTGCCTGTTTAACAACTTCAAACGTTAACGTTCGCATAGAAAATTTGTATGAAAAACACACAGTTTTAAAACTATTTTCCTTATAAAATTCAAATTTTGAACAGGCAGATATTTTTTACATGTAATTGAATTTGTTCACATAATTTGAAAATGTATTGTTTCACAAATATGGAATTTAAAAAATTTTAATAGTTAGCTAAAACATCTAAATTTTTATTAAAAATTGAACAATCCCATTATATATCGATTTTTTTCACTTAAAATATAACCTCTCACTAATGGGTCGATTACGGATGGCAACCGAAATAAAAAATTTGTATATTTTGACATGAGCGGCGTTGCCTAATTTCGCTGCTGGCAACTTAACTTCAGTTGTGTTTCCATCCGTAATCGAACCATAAATAATTACTTTCATTTATAGTCCAATTTTTAAAGCAAAAGATACTTGAAAATAAGCCAAATAATTATGAAAAAATCTCTTGCAACTACCCAATACGATAAAATTATTCTCTTGTAATTTTCTTCCATATAATTACGTGCTAAAGTTACGCAATCTTCTTCAACACACTTTAATAATATACGAAAAAATCGCAATACTTACGGCAAGAGGCACACAGGAACAACTTGGTATCATCTGCAACTTTGTTTTCTCCTTCTTTACGTTTATGTAATTCCATGTGTTTATTCAAGTTCCTTTTAAGTAATATCTTTCCACAAATATCGCATTGTTCTGAAATGCTTGTTCCTTCTACTTTAATAATTTCTACAACACTTTCGTTTTCATTCGCAATATTATCCTCTTGTAATCGTTCTTCTTCCATCATTTGGCACGATTTAAGGTGATCCTGTAAAATGCTTAGGTTTTGAAATATATCACAACATCTAAAACATTGATAGGTAGACGGTAATATGGAATTATTTGCTTCGAAAGTTTCTGCTATAAAATTCAATTCCTTGTCATGCAAACTTTCTAAATGTTCCTTCAAATTATTGCCATTTAAGTCATCACATTGTAAAGGACACTTATCACCTTGACCATGGACGAAAGCCTGATGTAAATTGAAAATATTTTCACAATAAAAATGTTTGTTACAAACTATGCATAGAAATGTTATATTAACAGTATTTTCGTTTTTTGCTGGTGTTGTATGTCTTAAATCTTTATGACGTTTAAGGGCTGTGCGACATCTAAACTTGATTTGGCATTGATCGCATGTATGCGGCTTTAATTGTTTGTGAAAATTCATATGACCCTCATAGGACACATCGCCACGTAATATCACCTTGCATTCCCCACATTTCCATTTTTGTGGTTTTAAATTATTACCTTCATTAGTATTATATTCTATAAGATAGTCTTCATCATTTTCATCCTCCAGTGTGTATATGTCACTGATATCACTTTGGATATCGTTAATATTTACATTTTCTTGAGTAGCCGCCACCTGAGCTAAACCCTCCAACAAATTTTCCTTTTGATAACATTTTTCTTCTTGATGATCTTTTCCTAAATCTAAGACTTCTTCTACGATATTTATTTCTTCCACATCATGAATTTCCTATAAAAGAAAAACATTTAACACTATAATATAAAACTATTACTATATCATAAATGGGCTTATATCTAGTTTACCGATGCAGTAAAAAAATACGTAAATACGGTGATAGAAAATTGAAAAATAAGAAGAAAATGTAAAGTGAAAAAAGTGGTGCAAACGCGTAGTTTTCGAGTTATGGACCTCTTAAGTTTTCATATACATATATATGCGATTTTCCACTACAATTCTCAACGACTATGGCCAATACATGTATTATTTTAACTTTTGAATAGATCTTTCTTTATATGCAAAATGTATTTAAAAATTCTGAACCCATTAAGCGGGGATAAATTTGCGAAGATACAAGCCTTTAATAATCATAAAAATTAATATGGAGAGAAGTTTTAGTTAACGAAGCCAGTGTTTGTTATATCAAAGAGCAGAATATCCTTGCGCTCGGTCAAAGGCCGGCTGTGCAGAGAAGTGTTAGCAAACGAAGCCAGTGTTTGTTATCCCGATAGGAAAACACTGCGTCCGAACAAAGGTCGGCTATGAACGTAAGCTTAATTTACCAAAGCCAGTGTTTGTTATACCATAAAGTAGAAAATCTTTGCGCCCAGCCGAAAGTCGGCTCACCAGAGAAACTTACGTTAGCGAAGCCGGAGTTTTTGATTTAAAAAATTTTTATTTTATTATCCCTTTTATTGGTATAAAATACACAAGTTTTTACTTAGTGAATTTTCGTAACATTTTGTAAAAACTGTAATGGTAGTGAAATTTTGTACATTCAGTTTTTGAACATTTTGTTCATTTAGAAATGTAGTGGAAAATCGCATATTTATATGAAAACTTTCGAGGTCCATAGCTCGAAAACTCCGAGTTTGCGACACTATTTTCACTTATTTTTAAATTTCCTATCATCCTAGGTACTTTTTGTTTTATTTGGAGCTGCATCGATAAACTAGATTTGTTCCCATAAATATCAGTTATCTCGGAACAAATATAATTTACCAACGCACCGCCAAATAAAAAAGTGAGAAAACTGAACAATAAGAAAATATAAAATGGAAAAACCAGGCAGTGCAGTTTTTGAGTTATGAAACCCGGAAGTTTTCAAATATCGTATAATCGCATATTACGTATGTATATTGCCAATATTGGTATGATGTGAAGGCTTTTGAATAGATCTGCCTGGATTTCAATTTTATAGGTATTTTATTGGTTTTCAATTTTTTACCAACCTTTTCAAGTGTTTTTTATTTGGAGGTGCTTTGATAAATTATATTTAACCTATTACCTCTACTATAAACACATTTTCTTCTTCGTTTTCCTCTTCCAATTCTTCTTCCATAACACAAACTTGCATGCAATTATCATCTACAGGTGCAAAATATTCACTTTCTAATACTTGTATATTTTCAATTTCCTCCTCATCTTCTAGTTCATTTTTGGCAATTTCCAATTCTTGTCTTTGCTTTTCATCTGCATTCCGCACTTTTAAGCAAAACTCATATATACGGTGCACTTCGCTGTAGCAACTGGAACATATTTGTTGGGACAAACCATCGTTTTGGTCTATTTGTACTTCAGCTAAAAAGCGTATATTCTCGGCATATGTATTCCCAGATTTGTGTTGCATAAATATATTGTAAAATGTACTGCAATTCGTTGTTAAACAACAACGACATTGTTGTTTCATAATTAATTTTTCTGTTTGTTTCTGTAATTAAATGTTCCACAACTAATTTACAATTTACAGCAGCTTGGTTTTAGTGATGTACAAATGTTGTTAATATTGTACGACCTATCGTTTTATTCGATAACATTGTTATCGTTAATGGAATTGCCAACTTGCACATTGAGTAACATTAGGGAAATTTTTGATTTAAACAAAAATTGTGGTTATGATGTGGATTTATAAAAAAAAAAAATAATAAGCCCATTTTATTTAAACATTTTAATATTTTACTACAGCTCTGTATACATTTTTTCACAATTTTTGAAAATGAATTAAATTGGCCTAAGGTTTTTTATATCACACTTGGTCAACAATAGTGTATTAACTCGAAATTTTTATGTTTGCACATTTTGGAAAAAATCGACACGTAGTCCCTATTCATATCAAACCGCCGTAAAAATATCGTGCTATTTTGTCATTTTTTTGGTAATGAAACGGTTGGTTTAAAAATTCCTTTTCATTTGCCTTTAATGTAAAATTAAAAATTGTCTTGCTTCTTCTGGAAATGTTTATATTTTGAGTTAATACAGAATTGTTGACCAAGTATGATATGTATTATAAACGAATGAATGAATAAACTGCTATTTTGACCCAAAAACACAAAAATATAATTTTTAAGGTGGTCTAAATTGATTTTTTGCCTCTTTTCGATATTAACAGTGTATATTTATTGTTTTGTTAAAAATGTGCTGATACATTTTCACATCTATAGGTGCGGAAAGGGTTTTGGGAAATCAAGTGAACTTGAAATCGATGGAGTTTCAGTTAATTTCTTTTTAATTACCAAAGAGAGAATTTTAAAATAATTAGTAGATACTTTAAATATGCAATATATGAAACAAAGTATTTTTTATAAACTTTTAAAACAGGACATACATTTTTTTGTGAAAAGGGAAAAAATTTCGAGGGAAATTTTATTTACGACCGGGCTAATTAATAATAACTAGTAATTATATTAAAGGGAATTATTTTTTGATTTTTTAAAAAATGCACCTTTTCGTACAATACGGTACTTTATTAAAATTATCATATTTTTAAGAAAAAGTGGAAATTTTTATTAGCTAAATGCTTAACAGCCTATGCTACAGACTACATTAAAAAAACACCCTATTTAAGAGTTTTTTGTAATACATCTTTAGCCGGAACAACCTCGGCACCCACAATGTACACATTCTACAATACGTCCTTCTTCCAGTTTCGATTTCGGTACACGACAAATGCAATTGGTACCAAAATTTGTATCTCTCGTTTGTATACAGCGAAGACAACAAAGATTTTCATAACCCGACTTTTTCCATTTCGCAATAAGATTGGAATCGGCAATTTTTTCTTTTAGGCAGTAGTCATATAGTTCTCTGCTGATGGCTTTGCGGCGATAGAATAAATCGTAAATGTAACGCGACTTTTGATGGTGTATTTTAAAAATAGGCCACAATGATTCCGTAATGCGTTTGCCCTCGTGTGGTTCAGTTTCGGCTTATATACATAAAACATATAAAACAATATAAAATATTGAATAGCTGCTACGAAACAGTTTAGTTACCTTCACGCATTTTTTGTTCCAATTCTTCCAATGTAGGTTCGATTAATTCCCATCCATCAGGTGGTGGTTTACGTGATCTTCTAACTTTTGGCATTGTAGTTTTAAGTTTTTTTTTATAAATTTAGTATATATTTTAAATATTAATTAAAAAAATTAAATTTTTAATAAAAAAAAGATATGTAACAAACAACAAGGCGTCTTATTTTTATACAGCTGATTTTTAATTTTTTGTCAAAGATGTGTTTTAAGCAATAACTTAACATATGTATATGCAGTACATATTTTCGTAAAACTTGGCATTACTTTTGCAACTGTCAAAATTTGACATTTATTTTCGATAATTATGGTACAAAAAATATTTTGCTCTCAGTTTATGTCAGACGGATCTTTCGAAAATTTTGTAAAATAATTGAAAACAAGTTAAATTTTTAATAATGCAATTTAAAATGTGAATAAATTACTAAGACAAAATATTTTACTAAATAATTATCAAATAAAAGTTAAAAAGTATGTAAATTTTATAAATTAATATAAACAAAATCTAAAATATGGATACGCAATAAAAACAACAACACATATAATATAGAAATGGGTAGACAATGAAGCGCTAGCGCTCCGCAGTAAAAAAGTGAAAATCGCAACTTATTACTGAAAATAATTTCTACGAATTTATTTAATTACTCTATATTTTTACATTTAAAATAATACAACACACACACTTATTCAGTTAAATTTTTTTTATTTGGTTTTTGACAAATCATTTCGATGATTTATAATTCAAACAAAAACAATTCTGGTTTATATTAAATTAATGAAGAAAAAACCGTATTTGTGATTTAACATCATTTTTTTTGTCTGTGTCTGAAATGTGATTGACGGGAAGTGCATCCCACTTTATTCAATTCATTTCTTCTGTACTTGTAAAATACACAAATTATAATAAGTAGCTGAGTTTGTTTGTGCGTTTTTATTTTTGTTTCTCTGCTCTTCTTTTTTTGATATTAAATAATCGGTGTAATTCAGGAATGGAAATCCTGGTATAATTGTACTTTTAATACACTCCACCAGTGTGGCCAGGTCTAAAAAATATTACAGTTAAATCTGGCATTAGACTGGCCAAAAAATGCTAAAAATTATTAAAAAAAAATGATAACATTTTTTAAAGATTTTTGTTAAAAATTTATCACCAGTATAATATTGTATTCGAAACTAAATACCCACTCCACAGATAATCTTTTATTGAGGCTTGAATGGTCCTCCGCCAGTAGTTAGAGTTTTTTAAATTAAGTTTTGGATCCTCCTTCACAAGTAGTTTAAGAGTTTTAAATTGTCCTCCGCCAATATCTAATTATAATGAGTCCAAAAGCGTCTGCCACTTATTTCCACATGGTCGCCGCCGAGTAAAAAATAACGTTAAAACGAATGGATGTGGTCAATGTTGAAACACGAAAAACCGTAACACATTACAGTTATGCGACGCCACACATTAACCAATGCGATGAAACGCAAAATGCACGAAAGTCGGACAAATAAGAACGACCCGATTGTCCTTAAAAAATAATGACAACGAGCGCGAGCTGCTTCTCCGACCAGAGCAGTTTTACGAATGATGGTTATATTTAAGCAAGTGGCTACATGTAGCACATGTAGTTGAGATAAAATTTTAAATTTAGGGGTGCTGCAAACCTCTGATATATGAAAATTTAAACGCTTTATTCCATGATATACAACATTTTTTAGATTATTTTATATACATAGTTTAAGAAAAGTTGAAGCTTTAAAATAATTATTTTTAGTAGTTTAATGCAAACAATTTTTTGAAACATTTACAAAATTGAATTTTTATCTAAATATGTACCTACAAAGTGAAATTTCCTTGGACTCTTATATCGTAATATCAAAGGACAAATAATATTTACAATCGACATTATAAGGGCATTTCTTATACTCCCAGAATCTTGTTTTTTTGTTAACAAGACAGGTAAGATGTTTCCTAACAAAAGAATTATCCATTTTCATATGAAATTTAATTTTGGGCACAACTATTTTTAGTCAAAATTTATAATAATTTATAAAATTTAGATATTTTTTAATTAGGCTTAAGTTCATTGAATTTAATTTTCATTAAATTATTTTTATGAAGACAGAAATTTAACAACATAAAATCAATTAAAATTTTTTTATTGATAATTTTTCATTCTTGACTGCGCTGAGATTTGAACCCAGGCTTTCACGGACAGGTTGCCCATACTAGTTTCGATTGTAACCACACAATCTCGTCAGTGGGGTTTGCCGTTTTACTCACTCGGCTATTGAGCCGAAAGCAAATTTCGATCTACCAAGGTGAAATACCATTTGGTTTAAGGATTGATGTTTGACTATTGACGTCGCCCGGCCTCAATAGCCGAGTGAGTAAAACGGCAAACCCCACTGACGAGATTGTATGGTTACAATCGAAACTAGTATGGGCAACCTGTCCGTGAAAGCCTGGGTTCAAATCTCAGCGCAGTTAAGAATGAAAAATTATCAATAAAAAAATTTTAATTGATTTCATGTTGTTAAATTCCTGTCTTCATAAAAATAATTTGATGAAAATTAAATTCAATGAACTTAAGCCTAATTAAAAAAAAATATCTAAATTTGGATTAAAAACCATTAACAGTTCAACAAAATAACCACAATACTAGTATTGTTATCAGCTAAGGCACGAGCTATGTTTACATTTGTCCTTCAAGTTGTGCTGAAAAAGGTCAACAAGAAAAAAGAAAGACAAAAAACATGAAAAACAAAAAAAATGTACTTTGGATTTCAAGAAGAATTTTTGACAAAAGGTACGAAAAAACAGAAGTTAGGAAGAACATGTAAATCAATTAAAATAGATAATCATTCATTCAAAAAGCAAATTTCGATCTACCAAGGTGAAATACCATTTGGTTTAAGGATTGATGTTTGACTATTGACGTCGCCCGGCCTCAATAGCCGAGTGAGTAAAACGGCAAACCCCACTGACGAGATTGTGTGGTTACAATCGAAACTAGTATGGGCAACCTGTCCGTGAAAGCCTGGGTTCAAATCTCAGCGCAGTCAAGAATGAAAAATTATCAATAAAAAAATTTTAATTGATTTCATGTTGTTAAATTCCTGTCTTCATAAAAATAATTTAATGAAAATTAAATTCCACTTAAGCCTAAATAAAAAATATCTAAATTTGGATTAAAAACCATTAACAGTTCAACAAAATAACCACAATACTAGTAATTTATAAAATTTTAAAACTATTCGTCCAAATTTTTAAAATAAATAATGGTTAAAAAACTAAAAACATTTTCAAAAATGCTAAATAAAATGCCAACTGCTAAATGAAAATTTTGGAGCTAAATTTAGCATTAATATTTTCTATTTAGCTGCAAAATGGCCACACTGCACTCCACCACTAGTGGTTAATGATGGTACACTAAGTTTGTCATTCCGTGTGAAACTTTTTAATATTCATCTAAGACCCCATAAAGTATACATATCTGGGTCCTTGACTGAATATAAGTTAATTTAGCCGTGTACGTCTGTAAAATACACGATCACTTTCGAGCAACTCAAAGGAAAAGGACAATATTGGGGTCAAATCGCTTCTTATTATCCTAAGCTATTTTAGATTAAAATACAGCAAAATCGGTTTAGGAGGATAAGAGTTCTAAATAAATCTGTATCCACCACCCAAAAATTAATAGTTTTATTACAAAAACTAACATAAATTATGGTATAATGCACAGATTGATACAAGATCTTGTAAAAATTCATACTAGGTATATGACTAGAAATCATACTACTGAATTTCATGAAGATCGGTCCACAATTTAACATAGACGCCATATAAAGCCTACCCTCGGAAAACAGTTTAGAAGGCCTAAAACCGTAACGAATAATGAAATAAAATTTGGCCTATCACAGTTCTGTAAGGCTAGAAATCATACTGTCAAATTTCGTGAAGATCAGTCCATAATTTACCATTTGCCCTATATAAATCCTACTCTCTAAATACAAGTTAGTTAGCCTAAAATCGTAACAAATAACGCTATTGTAAAAAAAATCTGGTCTGGTCACGAACAGTGCTGCCAAGACAAATGAAATTTGAAATGCCCTTTTTTAATTATGAAAACCATTAAAATTTATTTTAGGTTGCATTGTAAAACAAATATTATTTGCACTTAATAGGAAAATAATTATTACAAATTAAGAAAACAAAGCCAGAATTGTAATTCTTGTTCATATTAAAAAAAAAAACAAGACTTAAATTAAAACGAAAAACTTTTAAAATTTAAAAAAACGTAAATTGCAAGTGTATCAAGAAAAACATAGTCATACGTATTTTATATTAAAAAAAAAACTAACCAAAATGAAAAAAATATTCACATCTCCACGTTGAGAAAAAAATTACCAATTTTGGTTAGAAATAACCAAAAACGGCAATTCTGGTCGCAGATAACGCTATGGTAACAAAATTTTGTCTGTCACAGTTTAATAGAACTAGAAATTACATTGTCAAATTTCGTGAAAAAGGGTGTGAAGTTAAATTTGCCAGTTAAATACGTCCTACAGTTATTTTAAATACGTTCCACACGCTGATATACCAAAGACAATGTAATAATTAAAATTAAAAACAAGAACATTTTTTCAATAAAAACAAACTGAAATTTTTATTAAAAAATATTTTTTTTCATTAAAAACGAATTTTCATAGAAATTTACATTTTAAATTAATTTTTTTTTCAAATTAATTAGAAAAAAGATAAAACTTATTATGTTTTCTTTATTTTTTAATTAAAAGTTATAAATATGTCCTTTTTTATTTAAAAAGTTTTTTTTTTAATTTTCCATATTTCACAGAGTGGAGAATCTAGTTAACAGATATGTGGGACGTATTTAACTCAATAATTTATCTTCACGCCCTTGAAATATTCTAACTGTCGGCGGAGGGTATCAGAGGTTCGGCACATCCGAATATAGCACTCTAACTTCTTTTTGTACATATGAAACTTTTTTGGTATCGTGGAATTAGCGCAACTTATTTTATAGATTTAAGATTTAGATATCTGCAAAAAACGACGTGGGCGTTTACGCCAACGCCAACCGTAATCAGGCTGAATATAGATTTCTCTATCTGGAGAACGGCACTAACCAAATTATCCAAATAAGGAACAATCACCTTAGTTACTGGTAAACAGGGGTACTCCCCAAGGGAGAGTATTATCCCCACTATTGTGGAACCTGACCATGAACACTATGTTGACGAAGATGGATGACGATGTTGCAGTGGCCATCACGGGGAAGCATTTAATATAATGTCTCAGTGTATGGAGCGTATCATGCGGATTGGGTGTTAATCCGTCTAAGACGGAACTGGTACTCTTCACAAGGAAGTATAGGACCGAGGTCATGAGACTTCCGAGGCTAAATGGGACTGAACTTATGTTCTCTCATAGCGCCAAGTATCTGGGCGTAATCTTGGTCAGTAAACTGTCGTGGGGGCTGAACATCCGGACGAGGATGAAAAAGGCAATTGTTGCTATATATGCGTGCAGAGGTGCAATAGGCAGGAACTGGTGCATGGGCCCGAGGTGTTTCAATTTGATCTTTGAGGCTGTAGTAAGGCGGACTCTGTATTACGGTGTTGTCGCATGGTGGACTGCGCTGGACAAAGACAGGTACCGTGCGATGCTTGAGAAGGTACACAGACTGGTCGCATTGATGATCACAGGATCAATGCGCTCTACTCCCACCAGGGCGCTGTTTACAATGGTAAACTGGCTACCGGTGGACATCACGGTCAGACAGATGGCTCTACGCTCGGCGATACGGTTGAACGCGGCGCACGGCTGGTCGAATCGTGACTATGGCCACTCTAAGATAATGGGATGCTCGATTGTCCCTGAGGGAGTGGACTACTGCACCCCGTTTCCTTTCGTTTGTCGGATGGATTTAGTGTCCTGCAGGCGAAAATCTCGGCTATAAAGCGGACAGCCAACTGGCTAAAGTATTATCGCGTATCGGGAGATATACGTATATTTACTGATAGCAAGGCTGTCATTGCTTCTCTTGCGGGTGTCTACACGACATCTAGGTTAACTGTGGAATGCTGGATGTCTTTGAATGAGATTGCTGAACATTCAGAGTTAACGCTTATATGGATACCAGGGCACTCAGACTGCCCGGGAAACCAGATAGCAGATGATCTGTCCAAGGAAGGTGGTCGCATGGATGACACATTCATTGATCAAATCATTGGCCTTCCAATGGCTCACTGAAGGACCTAAGTGAGCTGTCTCCCGATGGCATGGAACCTAACCTTACCTATCTTAGTTATCAATGCACAACATACAACAAAATGTTGGCGGGATTGGAAATTTGGAAGTTGCACCTCCCATGCAAATATAAAATAGATTTCTGTATATCAGGAGAATCGTAGCAGTAAAAGTTTCCAAATTCGGTAAAAAATAGCTTCGATTTCAATATTCGACATCTGGCAAAAAGTGGGCGGTATTGGAGAAGTGGGCGTAGCACAAAATATATTTATCTTTATCTATAAAACGGTAGGAGAAAAATTGTCCAAATTAAGTACACATTGCTGGGTTGTTAATATACAAAATTCGTCAAAAAGTGAGCGTTATTGGAAAAGTGGGCGTGGCACCTCCCATACACAAACAATATAGGGTATATTTGCAGAAAGGCAACAGCTACAAAATATAATTCTTTATATCTGGACATCGATAATAAGTCGATTCTAAATTTGGTTATCACTGCACAAAAAATTGCAGTGTTAATAATACACAACGTCTGTCAAAAAGTTAGTGGGAGTGGATCATTGGGCGTGGCACCTCCCATGCAAAGACATTATAGATTACTGTATATCTGGAAAACGATAACAGCTAAAGTTTCCAAATTTAATAAAATTATGTCAAAAAGTAGGATGCATTTTAGAATTTTTCGCGGTTGCCCCAAAAAAATATATTTCTTTATCTGTTCAAAACGGTTACATTTAAAGCTGCCAAATATTTTGTATATTTAACGAATCAAATCTTATTCTAATACTTTATTTTTGTCCTGCCAATGCCAGACAAAAATTTTTCTCCTCACCCTTCTTTAATAATAAACTTTCGATCGACTAAGTAGCTTTGTGTGTTTACTGGTAAATTTAGCTTCAATTTATGTAATAAGCCTTAATGCCAGATTTGATCAAAAGCTTGAGAAACATCGATGAAATAGCGGAGCAATATTTTTTTTCTTCAAAGCTTTTCTTATGGCGTTTACTATACGATGGGTTTGTTCAATTGTGCTATGTTCTCTTCCGAATTGGTGGTTAGGAATACATCTATTTTCATTTAAAATTTTAGTTTTGACACTAACAGCTTCTCAGACATCTTTGATATACATATTAGACAATATGCTTATATGTTTATATGACTCAACTTTTGTGTGATCCTTTCCTGGTTTAGGTATCATGGTAACTAAGGATACTTTCCATTCCTGAGGGTAGTATTCAATGCGTAATATAGCATTAAAAATCAAGAGAATAATTTTCTTTGCTATGCTGGGTAGCTCCAAAAGCATTTTGTTTCTGATCTTATCAAAACCAGGGGATCTTATCAAAACCGCGTATTTCAATTCGAAAGAAATAATTTACGAGTTCGAACAATTTGTACTATGTATTACGATTTTCGTACAATTTGTTTCGAATGAACGGAAATTTTTTATACGCTATCGAAAACAAAAAATCCCTTTCGAAACGGCAACTCTCTATTACGAACAATAAAAATCCCTTTTGAAAGTGCAACTCTGTATTACGAAAACACGAGTCTGTTATGCAAAAAGCGTTAAGAAATTGTTCGAAAGTCTCAATTTCATCTTTTGATGCTCAACTTCTTTTCAATTCCCTTTTGAAGATGCCATTATGTTCACACGCAGCAACCGGTTTCAACTTTTTTTGCTTCAAAACAACAACACGAACCAAAGAGAAAAATAAAAGAAAAAATTTTACATGCAGCCATTGTTGTGCATATACCTACGAATGAAAACACAAAGCGTACTGCCTGAGTACAGGCATCTCCGTACCAACCCCTTTTCTTCTTGCTTCCCTCTCCATAAAACACAAGAGTTGAGCATCAAAAGATGAAACGTGTGAATGTAGACTTAGTGACAAAGTGAAAGAATAATAAAAAATGTAAATATTTAAATGGTTCATGATAAATAAAAGTGTAAAACAATCAATTTTAACCTTATAATGTTAGATTTGATATAAAAAATGTTTACTAATGTTATTGTTGAAATTTTTTTTTAACTTTCGAATCGGAAATTGCTTTCGAAAAATTTCACTTTTCGAATCGAAATACGCGGTAGCCCCCAGTACTCACTCACACTGCATAACTTTCAGCTGACCATAAGTTAGCTCATTTTTAGTTTGTTTCTGGGCGATAAAATTTGAGTGCACTTTAAATTAGCTGCGATCTGGCTAACTTATCGTTCTCCAATTATGAGTTAGCTTATGGTGCATATAGTATGTCGACTCTAATAAACAAATAAAGAAAAATTACATATTTTTGTTTTATATATTTTTTAAATCAAGATTGTAATTCTTACAGTCACCCCTCCCAGAGAGCCAGAGAATATTTATATTATTAAATTATCCCCGCCGTGTGTTCATTTACTTTACTAGCAGAAACTTGCAAAGAGAGAGTAAGTAGGAATTTAAAGAAATTGCTCAGGAAAATATTAAAAAGTAAATGAACACTTTGCCAGCCAAAATTTGCAAGTAGTAGTGACGAATATACAGGAATATTTGAGTACCCATTAATTATTCTAAGACTTCGGAAAATTTTATACATTACGGTAAAAATAATGTAATTTAATTAATTTATATTTGTTTATGTTGAATAAAATGAATCATGAATTGGATTTTTTTGTATTTAGGAGGTGAAAGAAGAATTCGGGTTTTTATCAATAATAAAAGATAAAAAAAAAACCGTTTGTTAACAATAAAAGTATTTATAAGGCAACACAAAATATTTAATTTGACAATCTATGTATAACCTATGTATATAGGTTTATTAAATTTCAACGTTACGGACTAACTGACAGATTCATCTTCGCACAGCCATAACGACGTGAGTTATAAGGTTGAAATTTGAACCGGATACTGGTCTCTCGCTAAGTCGATCCACTAAAATTCGAAGAAATTGCCTAATAGTACGAAAATTGTGTGTGTGTTAGTGAACAAATTTAGTGCATTGCGATTCGCAAGAAACTACTTTCATGTGTAAATGCTAGGTAAAATGGAATTATTGGAAATTCGAATGTTTAGGGTATAAATAGCTTAAAAACGAGTAAATTCGCTAACCTCATAACTACTAAACTAACCGTATATTCATCCATGCTTTCCGAACAATATTTTTGTCCGAAGAAAAATTTTTTTAAATATTGTATGTTTGAATTGAATCAAGTCAGCTAATTAGCCCTATATTATTTAATGTAAATAAAAAACTTTTCTTTACATGTTTTCCAACGTTTCGTCAATTATTTGTTGACTTCATCAGGGTTACGTAAATTTAACAGTAATTTTCACATTAAATCTATATATATAAAAATGAAATTATGTGTGTTTGTATGTTTGTATGTTTGTATGTTTGTATGTTTGTCGCTTTATAGACTCCAAAACTACTGAACCGATTTTCCTGAAATTTTTACAGTAACATCACGTGAGCCCTAAAAATAAAATAGGCTACTTATTTTTTCGATAGGGGCAGGGGAATTGGTACCCCCCATAGGATGCCAATATTATACTGAACCGATTTTCCTGAAATTTTTACAGTAACATCACGTGAGCCCTAAAAATAAAATAGGCTACTTATTTTTTCGATAGGGGCAGGGGAATTGGTACCCCCCATAGGATGCCAATATTATACTGAACCGATTTTCCTGAAATTTTTACAGTTACATCACGTGAGCCCTAAAAATAAAATAGGCTACTTATTTTTTCGATAGGGGCAGGGGAATTGGTACCCCCCATAGGATGCCAATATTAATTATCGCATATCTTAAGAGCCGCTGCACGCATTTTGCTGAACTTTTTGTAGTAGAATCTTCTGAGCCCCGGAATTGAAATAAAATAGCAGCGGGGGTATAGGAATACCCCATAGGACGCCAATGTTTAACATCGCATATCTTAAGAACTGTAATAGTGAGAATGTTCAAACTTTCTAAAAGTCACTCTTATGGTATACTACACTTTTGAAAATAAAAATAAAGCGGGTAGGCGCAGGGGGGGAAATACCTCCCATAGGATGCCAGTGTAGCGAAGCGCACCGGGTTAAGCTAGTTAAATATAAATAAATTTTACAAAAAACAAAGAACATTTAACACAACAAATAAATTAAAACCACAGCTTAAAAATTAATATCACAGTTTTTTTAATTCAGAACGATTCACCTATTTCGGAAAATTTGCCCGCAAAAAACAAAGCTACCATATGGTTTACAGATGTAAACAAATATACAAACTGGCAGCACAACCTATAACGTTGGTAATTTTTTTTTAAAACTTAAAGGCTCAGTTAGGCGAACGTTGCTGTACCGTATCTGTACTGTATCAATCAGCTGTTCGCTTTTTGGTATATGAAAAGCAATGCAAAAGCTTACCGAAATGTAATGTACCGTAGTTGTAACGTTTCATTCTGCATAAAATAGAATTTCATACCGTTGTTACGTGACATTTGTAAAACAGTGATGGGTTGCTTCAATGTTAAATTGAATGCGGGTATTTTCGCTCTTTTTTTGGTACTTTTTTTCAGTATATCTATGGACTTTCGACAAAACGACTTACAATACAACATATTTCCATATATATAAATATACATATGCTTAGATGTACAAAATAAACAAATGCATATGCACATACAATGGAAATGCGAATTATATAAAAGGCTTTAAATGGTTACAAAATATTGTTTTGTCTATGCACATTTAAAAAATACATGTAAATGTGTATGTTTATGCTAAAATAAATACATATTTGTTTATCTATAAATAAGGCATCACAATGGACCATATTAATCTCTGGGTGAGGGTGTGAAGGAGACTTCACACCAGCCTTTCTACCTACCTTCCGTTGGATAAGTCAAAGGAAGATTAATAACAATGTTCTGTTTTCAGCGCTTTGCAGCGATTTAAACTCTGTTGTTTTTCTCTGACCATATATAATTGGGAAATTGTTAGGGTGACTACGTATAAAGGCTTGATTAACTTGGTTTTCATGTTAAATTTATTCCTAAATTTGTATAAAATGCCAACAACCGATAATACTTTGGATCTTAGTTTTCGAATGTGAGCATCACATAAAAGATTATTTTGTATTTCGTTAAGATGGAACTTGTGGAACTCCAAATTCAACATGACCCATAAAACTACTTTTGCCGTTTAGCTCCACATACTGTTTCCTATTGGTCAACTAGCTCCTTAATAAAACTATCATAATCATTGTCCTTAAAAAAAATCATTTACATAAACAGTCTTAGTTTTATCTTTGTCTTTTTAGTTTTTCTTTCGATTATCTACAATCAAACTTTACGACCAAAATGTGATTCTCGTTTTTATTTTTACGGTAGTAACGTAACTTTTAACATTCCTTAGTGCTCGCTTCGTTTCTTTCAACCCTCTACACGTCATATGCATTAAGAAAATTATGCAGCTGTTTCAATGAAATGTATACCTTTATCGACTTTTCTCTGAACAATAATATCATTAAAATAATGTTATGTTTTTTAAAATCAATAATGTTCATTCTAATCTTTCTTTCTTTGCATAAATGAAATAAAATACATTATTATGTTACAACACTAAGGCAGTCTGTAAGAAATTTGTCCATAGAGTCTATGGCATAAATGCAGTGCATGTGACATAAATATATAACTACCGAGTCTCCATAATATCCCATTTCAAAGGACCCACGGACAGACGGACATCGAGATTTGAACTTATAAATTATAATTTATAGGGCCTAGAGTCAATATTGTAGAAATAACAAACGGAATTACAAAGTTATATATCGTTAGATGAAATGAAAAATCACGTAACTAACAAAAAATGCGAAATTGTTTTTTTTATTGATTATGGTGCATATCAACATCATCCATCTCCTCTCCAATATTACTCTCAGGGTATAAAAATTAGACATTTTATAAGCGACAATCGAAAGTACGTAACTACAAGTTCGAAAGTACGTAACTACAGGTGCAAGCTATTTAAATCAAAAGCACGTAACTACATATTTATTTCCACTGAATCTTAATAATTCCCTTTTTAAACTGCACCAGGTAAGGTATTATTTATATTGTTCCTTATCATAGCTGTAAGATGTAAATTAAATACAAAATTAAAATACTTTTTTTTAATTATAATATCTATTTTAACAATTTAATTTAACAATATAAATTTAAGATTTTTTGTTAAAAGTAGTTGACGACAATGACGTCGGCGGCAGTTTTGCAAACTGGGTTATTAAATTTTATAAAATCGAATGAAATTCTGACTTCTTTAGATATTTTTAAATAAAATTTATTTAAAAAAAATTATTTGAAATTATTTAGTATTAAATAAGATGGATTTTCAAGAATTTTCTATAATTCTTTTATATTAAAATTATCTCAGCTGAATATGTATATTCAAATTAATTTTATTCAAATAAAAAAAAAAATTTATTTGTAATTTTAGAATTTATCGGGTCTGTTCTGAAAATCACGTGATTTCAAATCACGATCTTTTAAAGTCACATATGTGATTTTGTTGTGCTCTGAAAGTCATGCCGTTTTTGTGTTTCTCGGTGGCAATTGAAAATCTCACCAAAACACACAAAAACGGAACGCCAAAATAATGTGATTTTAAGAGGCACGTGTGATTTGAGTTAAATTGATTTACAGAACAGGCCTAAATATTAAAGAAAATTTGTAGAATATAAAATTATTCAAACAAAAAAATTTTAAATACAAAAATTTCTATTAATTTTTTTAAAATTTTTCCTTGAAAAATGAAGAAGACAATGTAATAAAATACTGTGATAAAAAATAGTACAGGTTCATTTTAAAAAACTAACTTTAAAAGTTAGGCGATTGGGTATTTGAAAATTTAAAATTGTATATTCCTTAATTTGATGTAAAGGTCAATTCTGTAAGGTTGTTTTGAAGTTGAATTGTTCGAAACAACTGTATGTCAGAGCATGGTCTGAGCTCTAAAAACTTGTAATAAAACTTTGTTGCCATTGTTTTCCAAAAAGCCATGTGCTAGAAATCAACTCGACAGAAATTGAAATCGCATAGCCGAATACAGCACTGTTATAAAGGTTATAACGTTTATAAACTACCAAAATAATTTATTATATTAAACAAAAGTTCTAAAGGATTTTTCAATTTTAAAATAAAAATAAAAAAAAAACATAATAATTATAATATCGAAGAACAGATTATAAGTAATTCAATAAAATTTTGTTGAATTTAAATATTTGAAATTTTTTTAATTTATTTCATAAATAGTCTGAAATTACATATTTTATTCAACCAGTTTTATACAAATTTTTTAAACAAATTTGTATGCTTTTCTATTGATTTGAAAATATTTTTTATAATATTAATTTGAATAAAATAAGTTGAAATACTAGTGAATATGGCCTCCAAGAGAAGAAATGAAATTTGAAAAACTTTATTGTAAATTATTTGAAACTGATTTAAATTTTATTTAAAGAAGTATTAATTAAATTAAACATATTTTGACTTTTGAAAAACAGCTACAAATTGTAAATAATTAATTTTGAGCCAGTATTTGGAAGTAATTGGAAAATAATTTACAATGTACAGCTTTATATGTTCCTTATAAAGACTCATAGAAACATTTGTTTTCAATAGGTGAAAAGGTTGGAGGTCCCACTGGCAATATTATTCGTAGAATAATATATTTTTAAATGCAACAGATTATAATAAGGAACTTCCGCAAAAAATTTAAATAAATAAACAGCTTTCAAATCTTAAAAGTTGTATTTACAAAGAATAAAAGTGGCAAGCAAGAAATGGCAACACTGCAGGACCTTTAACTACTTCTTCCACCGGATTATTATGCTTTTTTCAATGAAATTCCATTTGAGAAGTTGGAGTTTGTTATTTCTATTTTTGTTAATGTTATGAATTTTGAATTAGAAAAATAAATATATAATACATAAATAATCAAATATATACATACATATATTTTTAATAATAAGTCAAAAAAATTCTTAATTACTCTTTATTTTACTTCTTCATTTTTCTTGAAGAAAATGTGAGTTCAAAATAATGTAACTAACGTTACTCTATGAAACATTAATAAATTATTATTTTTGTTCTATATTTAGTAAATCTGCGACATTTAAATGTATTTATTTTTCAATATATAACATATTTTGTTTCTAATGTTAATAATTAAAAAATCAGTAAGGATAGACCCTTTTTCTGTGAACAGTATAAAAATGTTAATATAAAATTCGAATTTTGTTTTTAGGCAGTAGCTAAAAAAAATTCTACAAAAGATTCCAAAGATAACTGTTTATTAAGTTTGCTAACAATTAAAACACTTTTGTACAATTTTACATATTTCGTAATTTTTTTAGGTATTTGAGAATATAAAATTCCGGTTAACAGACTAAGCACGAAATTATCTTAACTTTAAAACATACAAAGTTATCATTATATTTTTTAATATGTACATATATAGTAATTGTTTTATCTAATACAAAAAGTTTAAATAAATTAAATTTAACAACCGAACAAAATGTGATATGGAAAAATTTCTGTAATAGAGGTTTTTGAACCTTGATAAAATACATACATACATATATACAATGTTTTTTATTATACAATAATTTAAATTCTTCGCATTTATTAATTTAAAAACAATTTGTTTTAAATACATGGTACTCAGAACAATAATGTGTGCATAAATATTAACTAAATAAATCACATCATCAGAATTTAAGCATTTTAACAAACACAAAAAATTAAAATTAAATTTTTTTTAAAGATTTAAAAAAGTATACCTACATGCATATGTAATACATATATAGTATTTGAAAAAATGGATGAGAGAATGACTGATTTATATAAAAATATTTTTGAGAACACATATAATACATAATATATATTATATATGTATATATATTCATATATTATATATATTAAAACGTATTTTAATTACGCTCTACTAGGCCTTTTTATATAAACAAAATTTAAAAATTTATTTATTTAATATCCTTCTTTTCTGATATTTCGCTAACCATTGGTTAGCATCTTCAGGATAAAATTAACAAAATTTCTTATATGTATGTATGTATGTGTAACACAAATATTTAAATGGTCAAATAAAACTAAAGATACACCCAGAGAAAAACTATGTTTAAATATGGTCACCTCCAACAAAACTATTTTTAAAGAAAATTGTAAACATATTATGGTTAAATTTAACCATATTATTATCACCGACAACCATATTATGGTAAAATGTGTCCTCCATCAAGAGGGAACAACCAAATTATGGTTGTCTCCGAACATGTTTTGGTCAATAATAACTAAAATATGTTTAACACTTATAATAGCATGGTTGGTTTTCAACCATAGCATGTTGCTCTTGGAGAAGAGGAAAATACTATTGTTAATTTAAAAACAAATTATTGTCATATTTAACCATAACATGTTTAGAGGCAACCATAATATGGTTGTGGCTTCATGATGGAGGAGACATTTAACTATAATATGGTTGTCGGTGATAATAATATGGTTAAATTTAAACATAATATGCTTAAAATTTTATGTAAAAATAGTTTTGTTGGAGGTGACCATATTTAAACATATTTTTTCCTACGTGTACATATCTATCTATATGTATATATAAAATTGTAACGTTACTGACTGACTGATTCATCATCGCACAGCATAAATGCCTGAAGCTAAAAACTTGAAATTTGGACCAGGGGTTGGACTCTCCCCAAATCGATCCACTAAAACGGGATTTTTGGAAATTCGAATGTTTAGGGGGTGAAAAAGGGTAAAAACAGGTAAATTCGGTAACCTTATATCTCCAAAACTAAAAGAGATACAAAAAAATTTAACACTTATCGTTGTGTTTTAGAAAAATAAGCGGACAAGTGTCTGATACTTTTTGGACATTCAGCCCTTTAACGGAGTAAACGGTTAAAACCTGTATTTTGGTGCTTTCTTGTCACCCCATCTATCTTTTAAAGCCATAAACATAGAAATAATGGTTATATCACATTTGAAACTTATTTAAAAAATCCAAATACGAATTTGGTACTTCTTCGAAATTCGGACGTTTAAGGGATAAAAAGCGTAACTATTTTTGGTACTTATTTTACAAAACATTTTTTTGTATTTATGGACTAAACGTATTAAATTATGGGCTCCCACTACAATATTGAAATTGTTTATGCTTCAATGGGGAGAAAAAAATTAACAAAAAGGGGAAATACGGGAAATTTAATTTCTTTCTTTAGCTTTTTGGTTCCACAACTGGCAATTTTTTTAATTATCGTTAATATTGGACCTAGAAACATAAACTTCAACATGCAATGTCCTGAGTGGATAGAACCTCTGAGGGTACTTTTTGCTCTTCAACTGGTACTTTTTTAATTTCCGTTAGTATTATACCTAGAAACATAAAATTAAACATGCAATGTCCTGAGTGAATAAGAATTTGTTAGAGGGATCTTTTTGGTACTTTTTCGTTCTTTAACTTGTACTTTTTTAATTTTTGTTAATATTAGACCTTTTAACATAAAATTAAACATGCAAGGTCCTGAGTGAATGAGTTTTCGTTAGAGGGATCTTTTTGGTACTTTTTCGTTCTTTAAATGTTACTTTTTTTAATTTTCGTTAATAAACATGAATGGTGCTGAGTTAATGAGAATCTGTAAAAGGGCTTTTTGGTACTTTTTGGTTCTTTAACTGGTACTATTTGAATTTCCGTTATTATTGGACCTAGAATCATAAAATTCAACATTAAATGTCCTGAGTGGACAAGAATCTATAAGAGGGATCTTTTGGTACTTTTTCGTTTTTTAACTGGTACCTGTTTTATTTCGTTAATATTGGATCTACAAACATAAAATTAAGAATTAAATGTCCTGAGTGAATGAGAATCTGTAAGAGGGGCGTTTTGGTACTTTTTGTTCTTTACCTGTTACTTCTTGGATTTCCGTTAAAATTGGACCTATAAACACAAAACTAACATGCAAGTTCCCAAGTGAATGAGAATCTGTAAAAGTGTTTTTTTTTTTTTGGTACTTTTTCGTACTGTATTGTTTGCCAACAGGTACTTGTTGAATTTTTGTTAGTATTGCACCTTCAAACATAAAATTAAAGAAGCCAAGCGTTGAGTGAATAAGCATCTGTAAGAGGCAATTTTTGGTACTTTTTTGTGCTTTACCTGGTACTTTTTGATTTGCTGTTAATATTGGACCTAGAAACATAAAATTAAACATGCAAGTTCCTGAGTGAATGAGAATCTGTAAGGGGGATTTTTGGTACTTTTTCTTCCCCTAACTGGTACTTTTTTAATTAAAATAGTACTTTTTTAATTAAATACTTATTGTTGTTCATTAAATAAAAAAAGAGAACAGGTGTCTGGTACTTTATTGAAATTCGGCCCTTTTGGGGAGTAAACGGGTAAAACCTATATTTTAAAACTTTTTTGCCACGCCATCTATCTATTAAACCAATAAACATTGAAATAAAAAAATATCACATTCGCAACGTATGTATCTAAAAAATACAAATGAAAATTTGGTACATTTTCGAAATTCGAACGTTTAAGAAAATCGTACCTATTACAAAGTAGCGGGTTAAAACCTAGAAACATAAACTTTGGCGTAAAAATATGTCCACGAAAGAAAATCAGACGCTAACGAAGTAGCGGGTTAAATGCTTGTATTATATATATTCATATATTATGTATAGCAATATATCAAAATCGTCTTTTCGCGAAAAGAACTTTTTTATTGTTGAAAATGGTTCCTTGGGGCCTCGAAAACAATAGTTGTTCTACGACATTTTCATATTTGGCCTATCCGAAAATTTACCGTTATTTTTCTGTTGTTGAAAATATGACTTAACAATGTTCTAAAATTTTGTTAAAAACAGTTGCTGTTTTTTTTGTAAACATACCAACCTCGAAAATTTTTAAATAATGGCAAATTTGTATCGTTTTTTAGTAAATACTGGATAAGCGCCATTTTGCGGTGGCGTTTTAAAACAATTGATAAAGCAGTGAGCTAGTCTATCGGTACCGGGGTTCGATTCCCGCCAGAGACTCTGGTCTCCTGCAGACAAGCAACAAGCTTCGCGGGATTTAGTTTAGTGTAGGAATAATAAAAAAAAAAAAAAGTTAACAAGATAATTTTACAAGCCCTTCAGAAAGGTTTTACTTATGAAAATCGGTTTAAAAAATTGGAAACTAGGGGCAAAAGTATATAAAAAAACCTAAAAATCCCATAACAAAAAAAAAACAAAACACTATCATTTCAAAAATTATTTTCGGGAATGAAATATTTTATTAATTAATTCATTTATTAATGATGTGCTAATAATCCCAATTTTTGAATGAAAATTCTGAAATTTATTGTTGTGGGAAAGCTAGTTTCTATGCGCATTTCGCTGTTTGCTTAGGCCAGCTCGTCAGGAAACTTTTTCCAAATACTTTAGAAAAGCTAAAAATATTATACAAGTAAGACCATAAAGTGAATAAGAATTTTAAAACACTTAGCTCTTAAATGTAACAATATCAAAGCTTCAACAAAGTCACAACAATAAACCGTCAATTTTTTCTTTCTTACATTCCCCTACAATTGGCTGGGTTTTTTCCAACACGAATTGTAGTTGTAAGAGGATAGAAAGAAAAAAACAAAATTAAAAAAAAAACAAGTTGCTTAAATAAAGCAGCTTGCCATTTCAGTTTTTTATTTGCCGGGCACATGCAAATTTATTATCAAAAATTATTTTCGGGAATGAAATATTTTATTAATTAATTCATTTATTAATGATGTGCTAATAATCCCAATTTTTGAATGAAAATACTGAAATTTATTGTTGTGGGAAAGCTAGTTTCTATGCGCATTTCGCTGGTTGCTTAGGCCAGCTCGTCAGGAAACTTTTTCCAAATACTTTAGAAAAGCTAAAAATATTATACAAGTAAGACCATAAAGTGAATAAGAATTTTTATATCTTTTATACTTTCTCCGTTTAAAAAACATGTGTCGTTATTTTTTCCAAGTGGATCAAGCAAATCAAAAATTTTAAACACGTTTATTTCGAAATGTATTTTTTGAATAATTACGACGTTGCGGCAAATGAGCGATATATAGATTTAGAAAGACAAACAAGTAAAAAGTTTCAGTAGATAATTAAGTTAATTGTTATACATTGATAAATAGCATATTACAATGAAATGAAAAAGGAAGTAAATTTTATTAAAAGTGTGTAACTGAAAAAAGTATATAGTTTTTTCAAATATGCTTACTTTACAACAAAAGTTTACAATAAGATTTTACATGTTGTCCAACTTCAATAGAACAAAATTAGTTACTTTTATATAAAACTATTACACTTTTATTATTAATGTACGTCATTAGCTATTTGAGCGGTTTCTGCAAACTATTGCGGTTTTGTAACCAATATTGACATCACTAATGGCTTGGAAAAAGTTAGTGCTGGTTCACACTGTTTATGTATCAGCCGTGAGGTCTTGAGCTTTTTGGAGATAAGGTCAAAGAGAATGCCATTTCTTTTCCTCTCTCTCCTAAAAACGCAAGACTTGACGGCTAAGACTTGAACAGTGTGAACCAGCACTTAAAACCATAATAATATACATACAATTTTTTATTTTAATATGTCAACATTTTGCTATATTGTTTTTAAGCAATCTTTTCACAAAATTCTAAGCAGTTTGTGTTATGACAAACAAAATAAAACCTTGATTGTACGAACAAAGTAGAAGTACCAAAGTTATAAAACAGGGCAGTTTAAAAACCTAAAGTAAAAGTGTGGGTTAAATATGCAACATGTTTCGCATGTTTTTCATCAACATATCCACAAGAGAACTTGAAAATGTTTCCCACAGTTTTATTTTTTCTACAAACGAACAAAAAATGTAGAACATGTAACATTTATGCAACATTAGATTAGATAATTTAAAAAATTAAAAATAAAAAATAAAATTACTTTTCAATTATTGGTAAATTTTCCAAACTTTTAAGTAATTTTAACAAAATATAAGATACTTTTTCGAACATAGAAATTACCTAATTTAATATCTAGATACTTAGATAATTCCATGCTTTCCTAGCGCTTATTTAATTTTATACCATATTTTTAGGTAATTTAACCTATGTATTTTCTTATGTGTATGTATGAATGTATTTATAAAATTTTTCTTCAAATGTAAATAAAAAATGACAATTTATGTATTTTATAACAATAATGTTATTAAAAAGTTAACATAATAATTATTTCCAACTATTGCCCTATAAATTTGTGTATGTGATAACGTTGGCAACTCTCATTAGGTAGTAATCAAAATAACACAAATAAGGGCAATATTAAACCACCAAATTAATAAATTTATAATGTTCATACCCAATTTTATGGGATATGAATAATAAATAATACATTTACCTTCCATTTCTAGTTTTTTTAATTCTAGAAGTTAAATAATTTTTGCAACTTTTCGCTTTGACGACATTTTTAAAATGAACTTTCACTTTCCCGTGTAATCGTACAAGAAATTTTCAAGAAAGTCGTCCATTTCATTCAAATTTTTATTTGTTATACGTATACAGAAATTTCATGAAAGAACTTTCACGTGTAAATGCAGTGATAACTAAGCAGTATTGCCTATTAAATTTTTTTTTCGTATATATGTATAAAGAATTTTAATATAATTTTTCAACTAAATATTAAGAACACAATGATTCTAATTAAAATTTAAAAATACATATCATGAAAACTAATAAAAATAAATATTATTTTGAACGAATGCCTGAAATTCAGCGTGAGTAATTGGGTCGGCCACTCTGAAACTTGAAATAAGCAAAACAATAAAAGAAGAAGAGACATTTTTGATAGAAGTTTGCTCTTTGGCGACATTTTGAAAATGAAATTTCACTTTCATGTAAATTTTCATGAAATTTTATAACTTTTTTGTGAAATTTGTGGTAATAATACGTATACAGAATTTTCATAAAAATACTTTCATGTGTAAATGCAGCGACAGTAGTGTTGCCAGAATACATTTTGAAAAAATAGCACATTTGCACAAAAAATAAAAGTGGTATGCTCCCGATCAATCATAATATGCACTGCAAATTTAGAAATTGCAAATTTGCACAATGACCATCGTGATAACCGTTGCACAGTGGCGCTATTTGAGTTTTTTCGTTGCAAAAATCATATCTTTTGAACCGAATAAGATAATTGAACAGTTTAAACAGCATATGATAGATAACTGTTCAGCCTCTGAAATGAAAGGGTGCTACGCTTTGTAGGGGCCTACTTATGGGTTATCAAAGTTAAAATTAGTAGAAAAATCAATTTTATGGTAACTAAAAAAAATTATTTTTACATTTTTAGATTGTTTTTATTTTTTTCTTTAGGGTTTTATGTTTTAAATTATTACACAACAAATTAAAAAAAAAATTATTTTTTTTTTAAATTTATTTTTTCAATTTTCTGTAAAATATTCATCACAATTCGTAAGAGAAGGTATATCTAAAAGACTAACAATTTCTAAACTATAATTAATTTGTAACTCTATTCGTGACTTCACATGCCGCAGGGAAGAAATAAGTGGATCGGAAGATGCTGCCAACATGTTGAAGAGGTCCTCATTTTGCCTTTCCCTTGATGCTTTGAATGTGTTCTGCAATCTATATTTTTTATAAAATTTGTTAAGAGACTCCTGTGCTTCTTCAGAAAGCTCTCCAATTGGCAAAGACTGGTACTCAATTATATCTTTGCCATGCGCCAATATTTTATGGACGGTCGGTGTCAACTTCTTCTGTGGATACATTTCTGCTAAAAGAGATGCAGTTTTCGACGCATATTCTCCATATTTTGTAGAATTGACATTTTCTTTGCAGTTTAAAACATCCAAGATCGTTCCCAATCTTTTCACGATTTGATTGTCAATTCCAATGATTCTAGTTACTGCCTCATAATTTTCAAAAAATCTCCTAGAAGTGTTTCCATCGTTTGAGTTACCGTATCCGTGCTTGGGACAGTCTACTTTTAGTCCAACTTGTTTAAAAAAAGCATCCTGTATTTGCTTCTTTCTGATCTTTTCCTTATCCTTTATTGATGTATTTTCATCGAAGTTTTCCTCCTCTTGTGGTAGGGTATATGCCAGTTTTAGCAAGAATTCCATACACCTTATCCTTGCGTGCAATGGTGACATTCCATATTCGTAATTCTCCTCATTTGTAGAATCGTTTAAATTACCAAAGTTCTTCTGACAAATAATAATAAAAAATCGATAAAAAAAATATAAAAATAAAACGTAAAAAGGGGTTTAAATAGGTTTTTGCTAAATTTTTACCTCCAATATAATTCTGTCTATATATATGTATATGATAACTAATTGAAATATGTTATAATTAAGCAGAAAAAGATACTAATCTTAAACTCTTTACAACTAATTATATAAAATTGAGATGTAACATATTATATATGAAATAAATTGAATTGAATTGAAAAAAGTTCTTCTGACTCTTTTTGCAAATCGGGCATGACATTGTTGAGGTTGTTCCTGTCAGTTCGTTTACGACTTTTCCATCAACCATGGTCAGGTGGAACTCGTAATTGCATTCAATATATTTTTCTTCTCCAATTTGCAGCTTTGTAGGCTTAATCTAGCTTATTTGTTCTTCAATGTCCTTCACCGTGGTCCTTATGAGTTCTGCCGATTCCCTTGCAAACTGAAACATTATTGGTCGGCAATAATGCACTGATGACGGACGTGGATTTTTCCAGTGTAGAGAAACATCAGATTTTAGCCGCAAAGGAACAACAGATGCCATAAACATATTTCCGTCCGATATTGTAGCGTCATCGGAAGATATCCTTTGCTTATAAACGCTTTGTCCGGATGATCCATCGCAGCCCCATTTGCTGATCAATGTAAACTTCTCAGGAAGAATTTTCACCTCATTTTCATGAAGACTCTCCAACAACCGTTTTGCTGTATGGCCCATGAGGTCCTGCAGATTGGCTTTCGCAGAGACTTCCGTAAACTCCGTATTTATTTTGGCTTGCGTAATATGCTTGTATCCGGGTAAAACGTCAGCGCCGTGTCGCGTTAAAGATGCCCGCAGTTTCTCATATTTCTCTTTGGAAAGTTCTAAGTCCATAAACAAGGCCAAGGCTTCTTCGGAACCATACTTTTTAATGTGTGCATTTGTGGGCGTGGGAATGCTTTCCTTAATCCTTTTTAGTCGCAGTGGGCTTGCATCAACAACAGATTTGGTTATCTGCGACCTAACTCTTTCACTATCCTTTGTATATTTAATAGACAGCGCGTCCGATAAATGCTTCGTGGTCAAGTCATTGGTGGCATCGGCAAGTTTCCTCTTTCTTGTGAAAATTGAACACTCCTCAATACTTTTTTTTTGCCTTCCTTTTGCTCCTCTGGTTGATGTGGTGGGTTTATCTACTGCCAATAGATCCAGGATGGTGTCTTCATTAAGCCAGTCCTCGTATTTGGAGTTGAAGTTCTGAATGGTTCGATTAGATTTCACCCATTTTGCCTTAATATTTGCATATATCAGATAAAAATTATTTTTTATAATTTCGCTTCTCTCAATATTTCCGTATAAGCTATCAAGTTCTTCTAAAGCAGCTTCCGTGAAAAACTTTGGTGTGGTTGACTTTCTAAACAGTTAAAATAATTTTAAATCGTTCAACGCCATGTTTTCAATACTTAAATTGTTTAATGGCTTCAGTAATTGTTGCGCCAACTTTCAGTCGTAGACTAATCCAGGCATTATGCTTATTTTGCAATATATAGGCTTATGCTACCATGCCTAAACATTTACCTGTTCCCTGCATACATATGGATTTAGGCTGAATAATGCAATTTTGATATTATGCACGTGTCCAAATAAGATTTGTGCCTACCTGTAGGGACCATAAGTCAATATTATTCTTGACCATTTGTACGCCAAAGTATTGTTTAAGTGAGGTACGTACCTGCTTATTTCAATGAGTAGTTTTTTTCAAACTATTAGATCAAACTACTGTCAGTCAAAACATATAAGGGATGGACGCCATACAATTTCTGCAACCATGTCTTTTTTACCTCTAGAAGCCAAACGGGCACGTACTGGCAGATAAAACCTTTTGAATTATGTAAAGAAATAATCAAAGAACAGGTTTTGCAAATATGGCAAATATAGAAAAATATAGATTTTTTTTATTTTCCGTCAAAGTTGAAAAATAGTGAAAAAACGGATAGTTTTTACATAGTGATTTACCAGGAGAAACACAAAGCAAACAGTTAATTTTTTTTTATCATTATACATTTAATAAATACATCAATCAATACAAACAAAAAATAAGGCGATTCGTTACCTATTTTTCGTGATATTACACCTGAAATCGCAATAAATTGACTAAAAATTGTGTGTTTTTTTTGAAAACCGAAAGTCGGTCAACTTTGAACGGTTATATCTTCTAAACTAAAAATGTGATATTATTAAGAGTGACATATTTGAAAAGTTTCCTATAACATGGGGTTATTCAAAACTTCGTCGGCGCTCAACGCACAGTGGCGCCCGTAGAGAAATATCAATAATATATATCAATTTTATAAAAATATCAAAAAAACTAAGAATTTTTCATTTTTCTGTTTTTTTTAGATTTTTTCAATTTGTGTCCGAACAAAGCATTCTATCGTCAAGCGGCACGAAGGAATTTTAAATATTGGAGTTCCAAACCAGAATCAACTTATTTTGCATAAATACCTTTAGTCATTTTTGTGCCATTTGAAATATAAAGTTAGGAATTTTCTATTTTCACAAAATTCTTTCAGCAGTTTTTTTTTAGTGTACTGATGATTTTTTTTATCTTAAACGAAAGATTACTATTCTAACTAAGTACATATTCCAAAATTAAAAAAAAATTATTTTTAAATTATTCAAAAAACTACGGCGTCTAATTCGAATTCAGTTTAAAAACTAAAGTCGCAAATATCATCCCATATAATTTACACAACGGATAAATGAGGGCCACCCTAATGTTCATTTAAGGTAGCCGAATGTATCTCCTAATAAATAGTAGTAATTTGGTATAAATACCTTAATACCTTTTTTTGGATACATTGCTAATTGTTATATATATTATATATTAGTATTGTTGTTATTTTTTTTCGAACTGTTTATGGTATGGATCCAAATTTTTAATATTTTATTCATTAAATTTAATTTTTCATTAAATTATTTTTATGAAGAAAGGAATTTTGCAACATGAATTGAATAAAAATTTATTGATAATTTTTCATTATTGACTGAGCTGGGAATTGAATCCAGGTTTTCACAGACATGTTGGCCTGACATGTTTCAGTTGTATCCACACAATCTCTTCAGAGGGCCTTACCGTTTAACACTCGCGTTTATATATATTCATAATATATATTCAAAATTATGAATAATTCGGGTGCTCTTGACCCACAAATATTGAACTAGTAAAGTGTTAACATAACTTAAGGCTTTTCTTAAAAACGACACATAAACTTACTGCCTGTTTTTAAAAAATGAAAACAAAAATTCGTTTTAAAAAATTATATTGAAAACAAAAATAAATTTTCGTATTTTATTGCTGTTTTCAATATACGAAATCTCACACGAAATTGTGTTTAATTTTCTAAAAACAGGCAGTTAATTTTGGTTTGTAGAATCGCACATGTTCAAAAATACATTAACGCAAAGTTTTAACATTTTCAGTATAAGTAAAACACTTTTGAATTTAATATTAAAAGCATATGAAAAACATTTCTTCAACCAACCGTTTCTTAACCAAAAAGTAGGCAAACTAGCACGATATTTTTACAGCATTAGATATGAATATTACGTGTCGATTTTTTCCTTAAATAAAAATTTGAAGTAATTACAGGATATTCATTCGGTTAACCGTTAATCGGTTATCCGATTAAATACTGATTGGTTTATTTAAAATTGGCTATTTTCGATTAACGATTTGTGTTTTGTTTCACGTACTTTTTTATGTATGTGTTAAGTTATTTGCTTCCTCTCATATATTCTCAAATCAATTTTTTAACAGAATTAACAATTAGAAACAATCAGAAGAGTTAAAAATTAAAAAATAAATAAAACAGGACTCATATGGCATAATGAAAGACTTTATACGTTTAGTGAAATCCAGAAAAAGGACTTAGAAATTCGATCTCCTGTATTGAGTTGGTTTCGTTAAAAGAATGTTTTCCAAGTCAAGTTTAATCAAAACTAAAGAAAATAATCGCTTAAATCCTAAACATTTAAACCACATAATTTTTCTAAAAGATTAGTTTTTAAGATCTCCTTAAACTATTGAAATAACTAATTAAATTATCCTACATAAATATTATGTATTAATTAAAAAATATGTATTACATATTTATGAATTATTTTTTTGTTTGCTCGTTTTAGTTCAAAAACTAATTGTTTTTGTTGTTTTTGATTTTTTTTACTAATATACTGGGTACCAACATTACCCATTATATGTTGATGGTATCTGAGACCGCAATGCCCCGTAAATAGGCCCACAAGAAGCCTAAGTTCCCCCTTCTCAAGAAGAAGTAGCCTACTTGCGCTGCTACGAGACAGAGTCACAAATCTCTTGGACTGCCTTAATGCAGAAATGGACGGTCATGTGTGAAGGAATTCACGTTCGGATCATGTTTCCAACATTCCTTTGATGTGACCGGCAGGAACGCCGACGAAAGGCTCAGGGCTTATAAATGGGCGACGAGCGCCCCTGTTTGCTAAGCAGTCAGCCCTTTCCTTGCCCACATGGCCTTTCCTTGCCCAAATTCAATTCGTTGTGCTTCCCCAGATCGTTCAGAGATGCAAAACAGTCCATGACCAACCTGGACTTCACCTCTAAAGATTGTGCTCTAAGACCGGCCTGGCTATCCGACATTATAAATATCCTCAAGCCCTTTGCCCTTCTCTTCAGACATTCCCCAGCGTATATGAGGATAGCGTAGATCTCTGCCTGGAAGATCGAAGGCTGTTTGCCCTTTGGCAAACCCCTTTGGAAACCCTGGCCCATAATGCCGGCCATTGGTCCCTATTAGGTACAAGGACATTAAAGTTCCTATCCAATATCAGACTAGGCAGCATGTGATCACTTACAAAGATAGATGGATCGTTTTTTAGAATTTCAAGGATCCGCATGTTACCCACATAGTACCATTCCCTGTATTCGGCAATGCGGGGCTTCCTCCTGGCATACCTGCAGTCCTCCAAATTTACAGATATGTGTAGCGGAGGAATGTGCAGGATAGCCCCTAAAGCCAGAGTGGGGCAGGTCTTCATGACGCCCGTGATCGATATGCAGATCAGGCTAAAAATCTTATCGAGTACTCCAGCTTTGACCTGTTCGTTTTTGTCTACCACGCTAGGGCGGCATAGGTCAAGATCGGTCTAATTATCATAACAAAAGACCAGTAGATCATTCTGGGCTTCAGCCCCCATGTCTTCCCGAAGAGTCTTTGGCAGGCATATATTGCCCTTGTTACCCTTCTGGTGACATGGGATAACTAAGCGTTCCAGTTAAGGGATTTATCCAGAATGATCCCCAAGTATTTCACCTCATTAGAGAATATAATAACTGTACCGTCCAAGGCCGGCTCGTTTTCGCGGGGTTCACATTATGCCCCCTTTCTCTGTACCAGTCAAGTGTCAAGTTCAGGGCTTGCTGCATCCCTTCCGAAATAGTTGCGTCATCGAATCCAGTCACATATATAACTGGATCGTAAGTTCGGAAGCCCAGGTCATTAAGGATCTATAATAGCTCATTGATGACCAATGTCCACAGAAGAGGAGTTAGGACGCCACCCTGTGGGTAACCTTTGGTTGCATCAATGGTCATCAATGAGCCACATAGATCCCACTTGATAACCCTGGATACAAGCATTTCCCTTATCAAGTTTCTTATAACAATTGCGTAATTGGAAGTGTTATCGAAGGCTCCCTGAATGTCGATGAACGCATACAGAGCTATTTGCCTTGCGTCCAGCGTCTACTCAATCTTGCACAAAACATGATGGATGGCAGTCACTGTATACTTGCCCGACTGATTGGAAAACTAAAACCGATGTATCGAATTTACCAATAGATATTCATCCTTTATAAATTTGTCTATGAGTTTTCCATGGTCTTCAGCAAAAACGAGCTTAGGCTTATTCGTCTGTATGACTTGGGCAGTTGTTCAGACGTGCCCCCTGCCTTAAATTTGAAGACCACTTTAACCTCCGCCATGGCACCGGCACATGACACGTCAGTTAACTGGATCTGAAGATCCTTGACATTTGGGAAGTGATGGCATTCCCCCCTTGCTGCAGACAGTGGAAGGATTCCATCTGGGCAAGGCGATTTGAAAGGGCTAAATTTGGACACAGCCCACTTCACGCGTTTTACATAAAAAATCTTGGCAGCCAACCTGATATTCCTTTTGGACACAGAGGGTGGCCATGTGGACATTATTGGTGACGAAAAGGGCAGAGATCCTGAAAAGTGACTCATTAAGGTTGTCAATTTTGCCGCAGTAACTGCGCCGTGTTTACCTTTTGGACTTCCTTATTTCCTTATTGTATTTAGTGAGTGCAGCTTTATACACGCTCCACGCACCATGCTCCTTGGCTTTGTTGAATAAGCCTCTGGCCTCAGCCCTAAGTTTCTTCAGATGCTCATTCCACCAGGGAATTCGTACAAAGTACATCGAATTCAAAATCAATGTCCTCCGAACACACAAGTATGCCATTGGAGAAGTCCTCACTAAGATTCAAGTGATGACGAAAAATGTTCCAATTCGCTTTCCTAGGATCGCGATATTCCCTAATTTACTCCGAGCAGCATTCGATGTCAAAGATCAAATATTGGTGATCCGACAAAGAAATGTCACTCGATACGTGCCAATTTTTAATTGCATAGGAAAGATTGTTACTAGTAAGTGTGAAGTCTAAAACCTCCTGTCTAATAACATTCCTAAAGGTTGGCTCATCACATCTATTTACTACAAATATGTTATTTACACAAATGTATTCAAGCATACACTCACTTCGTTAATTGATGTCCGTGCTACCCCAGACAGTGTGGTGAGTGTATGTGCATCACATCCAATAATCCAGCCGAGGCCACATTTTTGGCAATACAATACCAGCCCAGTGACCTCAGGTGTGGGAGCAATGTCTGTGTCCCCCGGCAGGTAGGCAGAGGCGATACGAGCTCATGCTCGCCCGCGATGGATGGGATCCCCGTCCTAATGGCTACTAGATCCCCGTGAAGAAATTCTGAAAGAGGTAAATAGATTAGATATTTCCTGACGAGGAGAGCCGCTCTAGGCCTCGACGATGCAGAGTTATAAATAATCTTACCTTGATCATCGTGGAGCCCCCTGTATGGCGCCAGAGTAAACCCATGGTTCCCGTATGAAGCAAACATCCAGGAGACTTGTTGTGAATCTTCGATATAGCAAATCAGACGCCGCCTTGGTGTGATGTAGGTTCACCTGAAGGCACTTCTGGCGGTTGAGTACATTATTTCCTCCTGGATCTCCCCGCCATCATTTTAGCACGGTTGGAAGACGGTTACGTGTTTGGCTCAGATTCCAGTAGAGCATCCTCTTTATCCGTTGGGATAAGTACCTTAGTGGTATAAGGACATGAATCCCCCAGCACCAAGGTATTTTCCATAGGTTCGCAAAGAGATTTCTTTATATTGCGAGTGTTTGGATCAAAAGACCTTTACACAGTACCATAAGTGTCCATTGGGACATACGTTTTGATTGCATTTTAAAATTTTTTCACCAGACAGAAAAATTCTCCAAAAATGTTGCCCCAATAAAGCTTTAATCAAAAATTAAATAAGTTTAAATTAAAAATGTAATCAAGTGAATTAAACGTTTAATCAAGTGAATTATAAGTTTAATTGATACTATTAATTTGCACCAGTAAACAAATTAATAGTTACAATTAAACGTTTAATTGACTTTATTACACGTTTAATTCAATTGATTAAATTTTTAATTAAAACTGATTTTATTTTTGATTAATGCTTTAATAAGGGAAACATTATTTTTCTGTGCATGTTCGGTTTCTATTTGATTGGGGAAATGAAAGTACACCATACAGCAGAGCCCCATACTGTAGGTGAGCACAAGTTACAACCGAGACATTGCCAGTGTCCGGAGGCCATCGTTATAAGACACACTAACGCAGTGCCATCCATCCCACTGACACGGTTCGGATAACATCGGGTATTGCGGATTTTTTCGAGCGTCCACTCTAGATCCGCCATGTTTAGCTATAGAAGAGGCACCTCGTGCAGGTTGTGATACTGCATCACGCATGGACGGTCATTGGTATACAGAAAAAGGCTGCGGCTTTATCAATTGACAAGCTATATTGCAAGCTTTCAGAAACCCTACAGCACATGCTGCTTGCCTCCGATGTGCGATATATACTTTGTTTTGAGAAAGCAATATAAGGAGATATTGCATTTATTTAAGTTTGTATTGCTTTTTATTTATAGCAGGGACTAAAAATAATTGCTATTTTTTAGAAAAAAGGTTACGGGAAAATTTTCTTTGTTTGCATTTGGGAATTTTTAACCATTTTATTTTGTTTTATTTTGGAATAAAAGGAAAAATATTTTTTTTTTTTTTTTTTGTTATATTTAGGGCTGACATTTTCATGCACTAAATAATCCAAAATATGCACAAAAAAATTAAAAAAAATATGCACTAAAAAATTAAAAAAAATTTTCATAAAAAATAGTTTTTTAATTCTTTTAAAGACAAAAATATAAAAAAATGCAATTTATTTTTATTCAAATATATTTAAAAAACTTAAATTAATAATAAAAATGTTTATTTGCTTAAAAAAATACATATGTACATAATTACTGTTTTATTAAAAGTAAATATTTGTTCACACGCAAAAAACTTTTGTACATGAAAAATGATCTCTCAACGTCAACCAAGGTAATAGGACCATACTAGAAGGATGGAATGCATTTAGATAAAACTATTTTCATATCTCACTTTGATTTCAGATCTGATCAAATTTATTTTTTTTTGCATCCTTATTTTTTTGCAAAACTTTTGAATTTGTTTTAATTCGTTGTGCTATTCTTCCACCAACATTGTTAATTTTACTTTTTGCAATATCGATTAATTTGACTTGAGTAGAGTAAGTGAACTAAATCCCTCCTTCTTAGTTATTGTTTCACCAATATATCCGAAGTTGGAAAGTACAAATGCTAATTGACTTTTGATGTTATTTAAATTTAATGTCTCTTTTACTTTTTTAAATGCATAATCATCAGTATGAACAAGCTCTTCAAAAACTACTGGCTGTGGTGGAAGGGGAACCATGGTATACATTTCATTAAAAATTGCAATATTATCGAATTGGCTTCTAATTTCCTCTACCCATATGTCAAGCAAGTAACTTGCAACAGTTTTGGATAAAATATCTTTAACCTATTGGCAGCCTTAACCATGTAAGGTGCTGCATTGGTTAAAAATAGAAGGATCTTTTGTCGAAATATTGAAAATCTTTTATTTTTAGCAGAGTTCTCAAATAATTTATTTATTGATTTCAGCAATTTTTTTTATAGATTTTTTTTGCGTATTTGGAAATTTTTTGAAAAAGTTTTTTATAGTAATATAATATGGAAATTTAAAAAAGAAATCCCTCAAAAATGTCAAAATATGCCAAAAAAAAAAAAATATATTAACTTAAAACCAAAATATATAAAAATATGCATTTTCAGCAAACTATGCCACAATATGCGAAAACAAATTGATGCAGTTTTAACGCAAATTTGATGATTCGGAAAGATAATTGCTCGACATCGTTCTTAGACTATCGACAAAAAACATACATTTGCATGGAAATCGCAGCCATTGTTACAATTATGTAACTTCTACTACAGCCAAAAAACTTATTTGGTTACAAATGTCCATTTTAAAAAATAATTTATTTATTTGGTACAAAAATCTCTTATAAACAATTAAGAATGTATAGTCGTATAGACTATACATATAGTATAGAATAGTATAGACCATATGATATCTTACACCACAGTATTTTGAGACATTTTTTCGAGAATGTACCCTATTTGGGGCCAGTGGGCAATCATAGACCTATCAAAACAAAATAATATTATGAGGATAAGATTCATGTTAAATTTCATTATGCCGAATATTATCAAGTTATCTGCAGTTAGACGAAAATTTTTTGTCTTAAAGTGATTTTAGGAAAAGGTTTATATGGTTCCTATGGTCAAATTTATGATTGATGATTGATGTATGATAAAGTAATCAATATCTTTTTTTCGGTCAACCTTAACATTTCAAAGTTTGATGATACTAAAAATTAATATAAATAAAAAATGAGTGATATTTTATTTTTGATTTAGATACAACGTTAGGAGACCTATTGACCGTTAAAAAAAAATTTAAGTTTTACTGCCAGATTTTGTAATCTATATGTTGCAAATATAAAATTCGTTTAAATATACCATGCCACATATATCACATAACGGTACATTTGTGTTTTTCGATATATACTTCTTTTTCAACCGTCATCCGGAGTCAAATACTGGTTCAATTAAAATGAATTATATCTTGTTTTAAGGGATGCTTAATAACGCGTCGAAAAGTGGCTAATTGGATAAAAATATACCTGAGTTATAGTGGATCAAAGCTATGTTTTTATGCAAATTTTATTGTTTATCGCCAATTATTGTCACTTCGGAAGATGTTTTGTATAACAGAAAATAACAGAGTCCATAGTTTTATAATTCTGTTGTATAGTTAGTTCATTTGATTCCAAAAATTGTTAACTATATTGGAATGAAATCGAATAAAAGCTTAAAATGCTATAATAAGAAAACAAAAACAACAAAACTATAACAAATTATTTTAGAATCACTTATTAATTTTAAGTGCATTCTAATGATAACTTCAGCTAAAACATAAGCAACAACGCAAAATGTAAAATTTTACAGACAGATACTAGTTTTTGCTACATTCTTATATAAATTGTGTCTAAAATGTAGGCATTTCCTTGCAGAGATTTTTCTCAAACTTAATTTTGTCACTTATGGAGAAAGAACTCCCCCTGTGGGGTCCCTCTGGGCACAAGTTTTCTTAAGCGCTCGTTTCCCCAGTCCGAGAGAATAGCTCTGCTGCAACTCAGTGCTAAGCATCAGAGTTATCCATTCGACCAAGAATAACGGAACCCCTAAATCACTCAGTGCCTGTCTGATAGCCTCTATCCTCAAATCAGCAGATCCGAGCCTTAATCTGACATCGAACCTGCTGAGTAGTCTGTGATATCCCCTATACCAACTCTTATCACGTCAGTTTCTTGTTTGTCCGGTTTCTAGTCTCACGAGAATTACAACTGACCTTTTCCACCTGCGTCAGAGGGACTACCTTGATCTTAAAATGGGAAAATTGATTGAGGGGGGAATAGGAATATAGGTGATAGGAATAGTATAAGGAATGGACAACCTTGCTGATCTTTCTGGCCTTAAAGCGTATGTATTCAAACTTGTTCCGACTGGACTTTTCAGAAACAAGTTCCAAGGTTGGCACTACAGTCAACACTTAAGCCACCACATCGCGACAAGATAGTTACCCAGGTGGTGACATTTACTGTTTGAAAATTATATGTAAATGTTGGCCATGACTACGCCTGAGGTGGTACATTCGGAAGTTCCAATTTTGGGCCGACGCGGTCGAGCATAGCGACTGGTATCTCGCGAATAACACGAGTAATGTTGGCTTCCAAAGAGTCAATTGTAGCTGGCTTATTGCAGAAGACCTCAGACTTTACATATCCCCAGAGAAAATTGTCCATATGTGTGGCATCGCACGAATTAGGTGGCCAATTTTAGCAAAAAGTGAAATTAAGTGATAACCAAAATGATTTCTCAACAAGGTCATTGCTTCACACGCTGTATAGCTGGTAGCGCCATCTTGTTGAAACCAGAGCTCACCGAGACCACGATCCTTAGGTGAAATATGCTAAGTTTTCGAATACGACAAGCCAAGCTGCTGAGAATGTCCAGAAATCGATTCGTTACGATCTTTGCGTACTCTCTCAGCTACAGCTGCAATATTCACTTCACTACGTGCTGGATGCGGTCTAACCGGTCGAGTATCATCTTCTAATGTAAACTGGGACTCAAATTTGCGAATGGTGTTGGCAATAGTGGTTTCAGTAGATCGCTTATGCGCGCCGCAAGTTAATCGAATCGCAAGCAAAACATATCTAACAGAACGCTGATGTGGTGTGATTCTTTCCATGATGACTTGTCAAACGATACTGAAAAATGACAAAGCAGTTTGATATGAGTCACGCGTGATCTGTTAAAAAGGCATATTGCAAATTAAACCTCACGGTGAACCACCCTTAAAATAAGATATAAAGATGAAGTTTATACACAATATGTATAAAAAAACATAGCGAATAATTCCGCACCACTAACTCCAAAATTTAATATTTTGAGTTATGACGATGTTGCAGCATATGAGCGATATTTCTTTCAAATCTTATAAGTATTATAAGAGAAAAATCTGTCACGTACGGTATGTTACGAACGACATTAAGGCCCTAATCATGTAAAACGCAACGCAATGCCAAAGAATTACATTGAAAGCACAAACAAAATCATAAATAATTTGTAATTTTTTTGCTGCTTTCTGCAAAAATTCACTTTGCTTTTAAAAATTTCAAATGCTTGAGGCGATAAAATTTTTAAAGGTACTTGAATTTCTGTTGAAAGCAACAACAAAATTACAAAATATTTATGACATTGTTTGTGCTTTCAATGTAATTCTTTGGCGTTGCGTTGCGTTTTACATGATTAGGGCCAAAATGTTGTTCATTAAACACAATTTGTCCAAGGACGAACATCCATGTCCTTTTTTACGGATATTTTGTAAAAAAGAAAGGTTTTTAATTTTTTGTTCGGGTTTGTTTGTAATAAAAATGCCAAATTAACATATTTTAATCTTTAGTCGATTTAATTAAATACGGGTCTCAGCTTTTTTTGAAATTCGTGCTAGTTCGCGTTTTGACAAAAAAGTAATAGATGTATCAAAACATATTTTTTTTTGAAATCTATTAATCTCTCTGCTGAGACGTTTATTAATGTTCTTAAATCATATTTTAGTCCAGAAGTGACGAAGAAGGCTAACTCAGACGAAGGAAACATTTTTGTAATGTTTATGGTTTTTCAAAGATATGTTAAAAAATTCTGTAAATCCTCTAGAAGCTACGCCCGGTTACTTCCATATTCCGAAAAGCTTCTAAATGATTGCAGGGCGTCTTTCCGTCCAACCAGTTCTATTTACTGTAGAATAAATACTGTTATATATTTATAAAATACATGAATTACGTCAAAGTACTTGTTAGCGCCTTGCACAATTCTCTTGTTGATATAATAACTGTAGTTTTTTTTTTTTTTTTTTTTGCTTCTGATAACACATGTTAATTCGTTCCTCAATGTACACCCCTTTTCAAGTTCAAGTACATAGAACGTTTATTACATATGTTTATATGTATGTGAATTTAATTCTCGAAACAATAATGATTATTTACATGTGTGTTCTTTTATCATATTAGCAGCAGAGTATTGAAATCTTAATTGGTAAACGGAGACACAAATAATACAAAACAAACATAAAACAGAACAATAACTCACATCATAATATAAAGCTACTAAATCAAACTGAACGTTAAGAAGAAACACAAAGCCATTATCACACAATGGAATCGAATACGGAAGGAAATCTCTTGGAGGTTATGGATTTAGCACGTACTCTTCGACAAGAACAACTGTTTATACAACAAGAACAAACAACATTTGCACAATTGACTGAGGCTTTAGCTGAGAATTCTGTTTCAATAACCAAGGTATGTGTAAATAATTTTTCCTGCTTTATTTATTTATACAAATTAATATCATAAATCATATTTAAGCTGGCTTATATATGTGCTCAACAAAGAAAAAACCTAAATGATTTGATTGTTTCTCGTCCCGATTTTGGTCCTTCTTTGTGTTGTCGACGTGCCCATAACTATGAAAATGTTAAATTTGTTGATGCAAAAAAAATTCTGGACTATGAGGTTAAATAAACATAAATATATGTAAAATTACTTTCTTTAAATATTTTCTCTCTATTTTCTAAACAGAATGCTATTGCATATGAAGATCTATTCAATTATCTTTATAGATCTCCTTATGTTTTGGCTTTATCCCTAGCAACAGGTGATAACATGCCAGACATAACACCAACTCACATGAATTCGATAATACAGACCATTACAACGGGTTTGTTTGGAAATGCTATAAACACAAAAGATGTTGAAATGGTCTTGAAAGTTTTAAGAGAATTAATAGAGATACAAATTGTTGTCAGTGATAATCCTCGCAGATTGTTAAGAGCTAATACCTCGACATTTGCTCGCATATATCATCGTCTGAATGAATCGATGTTTTCGGCAAAAATATTTTTGACTGCTGCTCTATTTCAACCCATAATGAGTGTGTTGAGTGAAACTGATACAATGCTAGATGTTGATCCCCATAAGGTTGTGCAAAGCTTTTCAACGAAGGAGAAAATAAGAAGGTAATAAGAAAAAAAAATTATTTAATAATTTGTTCTTGAAAACCACCAACTTTTATTGCAGATTTGGATCGGAAACATCGGCATCATATCAAGAGAATATTGAAAAATTTCACATTGAGACCATCAATCAATTATATAAACTTGCTAAAATATTCATAGATAACTTGCTTTATAATTGGTCGCTATTTCCGTCCACTCTGCGCTGGCTGGTTCAAACTATGTGTCATCAATTAAAACAGGCTCATAAATTTTCTGATAAAGTTATAAACGAAATTATTACTGATATGGTATTTACGCACTTCATATGTCCCGCCATTGTAAGTCCAGATGTTATGGGCATAATAGATGCTCCTATTTCAGAGCAAGTGCGTTTTAATCTCATTCAAATTGGTCAAATAATACAAATGTTAGCTTTAGCTAAACATGATGAGATAGATGCAAAATTTGTTGAATTGTATGCCAAGTTTGAGTTAAATAACGTAACAAAGTTAATAGATCTATTGTTAGTCACACAATCTGGTGAGGATGTAGTGGCCATATTGGCTCAACAAAGTGACTTTGAAAGAACACATTTATTGGTAACACAAAGAGAATTGAATTATGTTACCGAATTCTATAGAATATTAATGGCCACAGATGAATTCGACATTTCCGAGGAAGAAAAGGAAAAGTTGAGAAAAATTTTTAAGCACTTTCCCGAAAATGGTATCTTTAATGGTAATTCAGAATGCAATCAGTGTAATTCTAAGAATGAAAGTCCTGCCAAAGAAAAATCTAAACAATCACTAAAAAATTTAAGCAAATCAACGAAAAGTAAAATAGCTAAAAGTATGAGTTTTTCTAATGCTAATGGAAGTAATACCAATTCCGAGGAAGTAAATGGCATTGTCAACGGTAACAGCGTAGGTGGTTTGAATTTAAATAGTTTGGAAAGTGCATCATCTCACAATAGTTCAAAACATTCATCACCAGTGCGATCATTTGGGCCGGAGATAGAAAACGAACCCGTTTTAATTTTTAATCTTTACAACGGAGTAGAGCAAAAGCTGCAACCTCTTTCGGAGGAGGAAGTTCTTAAAATGAATAGCATTGGTCAAGATATATCCAATGGAGAGTTGGTAGATGCTGAAAATTATCAACAAGAATCCACAGTTGATAAGTCCTCGGTAGTTAACGGTTTTGATGGCATCGATGGGATGTCAGATATTCTCAGACCAATGCATAATAAAACAACCAGATTTTCATTGTCACATGATGATGCTTCTATTGGAAATTCTGACAATTTAGAAGCTGTTAGTGAAGTGCCCTCAAATCATTCAGTAACAAGTTCTTTAGAGTTGGAAGAGAATGCAGAAAATGACAATTTGTCTGACATGGTATCGGCCAATGTCTCAGGCAGAGGCACTCCAAATATCAGCGGTAGGGATACGCCATCGTCACAGGTTACAGATGGTGAATCCATAAACAATGCTTTACCAACACCTCAAATGCAAAAATTAATATCTAAAGCTCGCTCTGACATCCAGGATAAATTTTGTAAATTTGAAATTAAAAAGTTTGAAGGCGACGAAACAGTTTCAATAATTTCTGATACTTGGTCTACAGACGTGTTGGCCAGTGATTCTGAAACCATAGATACTACAGAGAGGGAACGTGAAAGAAATTTTTCCACACCTTTGATTCCAGCTGCAGTGGTGTTACCGGGAGATAATAACTTTGATGTTCTTTCTGGGGCAGGGGGTATGAGAACTGGATATTTAGATGCCTCTGATCAAAGATCAGAATCCAATTGGAGTACTGACGTGCTAGCATCGGATTCAGAGAAATTAAATGAAGTTGATACAGATGATAATGTGAGTATTACGGCCAGATCTGATATATTAGATTCAGGAGCAATTTCCGAAATGGAAAGAAATCAATTGGCAGCTGCCTTATCGGCACCAACAAATCGTCAACAAAGGTCATCGAATAATGCTCATTACACTGCGCCTCGTAATAATCGTAGTTTTAGATCTCCATCATCAAATACACAAGGAGCTCATAAACTACCCGTAGCTAAAGTACCCTCCTCTGGTAGTGTTGATGATGTTCATGGTAGTGGCGGTAGCAGTGGTGGTAATGCTAGTGATCGTTCGCAAGAGGATTCAGCATTTTATGATGCCATTAATTCTTATGATGACAATTCTGCTTCAGTTACAAATAGCAACCATTATCATCATCACTACCGAGATGGTTCTTCACTAGCTAGAAGTTCGGTGAGGACAAGCAATCAGTTAGAAAATACATTTCAACAAAATTATAAATCCATAACCAGCGAAAAAGAAAAAGATAATTTTCTACAAGCCGGTCCATCGTCCTCGTCGCAGCGTATGAGGAGGCAAGCTTCAGCTGATAGTAGTATTTCAAATCAGAGTATAAATCTTGATGAGCAGGGCGCCATGGCTAAAACACCTTCACCTTTTTCGGCCAATCGCAAAAAACGCCATCAAAGTAATGCCAGTAATGAATCAAAGGATCTTATAGATTTTTCAGATTTTTGTGATGATAAAGATCTGAGACCACCTTCAATGGCACCTCCTGAACCACCAGCATTGGATATTTTTCAAGATGACTTAGTAGAACGTCGCGATAGGTCCACACTTCAAAGAAACTCGGCAGTTGATGGTCGTCGTAATGGGATTTTGGCCTTAAAATCAGGCCGTGAAAGTTCGGAAAGTAGCACCAACTTAACACCTTCGTTGAGAAGACATCAATCTTTAAATTATGAAAATCATGAAATAATGTTGAACTCTGTTCCTAAAAGAATCTCAGCATTGCAAAATATTTTATCTCAGACAGATGATGACAAAAGGGAACAACAACAAGCACAGGAAATATTGCTTTTAACTAACAAAACTTCCGATATGAGTTTGAATGATGCAACTGAAAATAATGGTAGCGACCCATCGCGAACTACACCCACTAATCAAACCACTTCTTTATCTTCAGGTATAATGGTATCTTCATCTTTAGCTGTAACATCTAGCGCTCAAAAGCCCACAAAATCCACCGGAGCCATACCAAAAAGTATAAGCTTTGATGCATCCGCTGATAAAGCTCATGATCCAACTACGTCATCTGCTAGACAAAATAGAAACTCATCACGTTTTCAGCAAGATCCCCTACGTGCAAATGGTCCATCATCCACCTCTACTAGTTTAACTACAACTAACTCTGGTATATTTAATAAACTTAAACAGGGTATATTCAAACATCGACGTGGTCACAAGTCCAGACATAATAGTACGGTAAATTGTGACGACATTTCACAAAATTCACGTAGCGTTTCGTTTTCAACTAATAACTCTGAGGTTGCGTTAGATATAATAAGTGCCAATATACCAAGTTGTACTACAACAACTGCTCAAGAACGTAGTACAGGATATTATGATATCAGTGAGGATATATTGGCAAAATATCGACGTAAAGTTAGTACATCAAGTGAAGCTACAAATTCTTCGACCGGAAATGGCGCGGGTGCTATTGGTGAAGTAGTTGTTAGCGGAATTGTTAAAGATATTAATGGTCCACAAAGGTGGGTTAAATTTATTAATAAGTTATTATTTAATAACATTATTATTTTTGATAGTAACCAACATTTTTCTATCCATGACAAATTTATGGCTTTCAATATCATTAAGAAAAAGATACGTACTGTATTGTCTAAGACTGATTTGCATTCGGGCGATTTTCGTCATACAACTGTAAGTGGAGAATTATTAAGACTTTTTTATGTTGCAATTAATTTTCTGTTTCAGCATACCAATACATCGCCCCTTCTGACCTATCTGCAAATTCAATTGGCCCAAGCCATTAATTTGCAAAACTTTCAACAAATATCTTATGTATCCGAAGCCATACGTTGCATATCTCAACTGGATATCAGCCAGCATACCCAGATAATGGATGATTTGCAAAATGACATACAAAAACGTCAAAGTTATTTACAGTATTTAATGCGTTATCGCCAAAATCTCTTAATGATTATGGAGAACATCGAACAATATGAATCCCGGTTGAAAAGTGAAAGTTCAACATGTAATCGCTATCTTATGGCCGTGTGCACGCGTTTGTTTTTCGAAAAAAGACAAGATAAAGTTAAATCATTCCAAGAAGATTTTGCACGTCTAACAGTGTCAGATGATAAAATTGATTTGATCGAGGAATTTATCGACAGTCTCATGGAAGAATTAATGTCTTTGGGTGGCACATTGCATGGAATGCCCGATTGGCAAGCTGCTGAGGCACGTAAGTCCTTAGAAAGAATATTACTCCAAAGTATGTATCAACACGTTATGTTCCCTAACGAGGATGCCGATTTATCAAGAGACTCGTAAGTTGAAAGTACTCAAGTAATCCTTGCAATGTTTTAAATTTTTTTTCTTTTTCTTTCTTAGGGTCTTATCTGAACACATTCGAAAATTACAAAATGTTATTACACCTTCCCATCCTGCTCTATGTATACCTCAAATTTTTTTAGCTGAAGCACCATGGAGTTTGGCTCAACAGGAGTTAACTTTTATATCTGCCTATAAAACTCCTCGTGAAAAGTTGCAGTGTGTTATAAGGTAGCAATTTTAATTTTAAATTTAATTATCATATACCTAATTATTTTGTAAAAACTTCAGATGCATTTCAAGTATCATGAGTTTATTGCACATGTCTAGTGGTAGAGTACCTGCTGCCGATGATATTTTACCCGTTCTAATTTATGTTGTCATAATGGTATGTACATGTTTTTCCATTATAAAAAATGTGCTTATTTCTGCTCTCATAACAGGCTAATCCTCCTTACTTGTTATCAACCGTTGAATACATAACATGTTTTATTGGAGAAAAACTTGATGGTGAAGAACAATTCCACTGGACTTTATTTGGTTCAGTAGTAAAATTTATAAAAACTATGGACTATTTAGATCAATAAACGTGTTATTTACGCTTAAACCCCCCTCAATTTAGCAATGTTCACCAATAATATTTATTTATTTGATTGTATTTATATTGTTCATAATGTTTTCTTTAAGTTGAAATTGTATATTTAAATTATTCTTTCACACTTATTGTATTCAGAACTATTGGAGTTTCGTTGTATAGTATTTTGTCCTAAATTTTTTTTTTATGTCAAAATTAAATTTATTTTAAGTCCTTTTTTGCAACTTTTATTAAGCATAGTTAATGCAATTTTTATATCTGCAGCATTAAAATGTTACCTTCCTTTTCATCTGATGATTTAAATTTTTAATATTATAAAGTAGTCCCTATTAATCTGATTTCTATAAAATATTTATAAAAAAAAACATATTACTTATCTTCAATGTATGTGTATTGATTAATATCAAATATTTTTCTATATAAGTATATAATAAGAAATCAATGCGAATACATAAATATATACACTCTAATATAATTATGTAATATTTTTTTTTTTTTTTGCTTTCCTATCTTCATATATTATAATATAATAAAATAAAACAGTGTTGAATACAAAATTAAACAAGAATATTATGATCAAATTGTAATAAATGCATAGTTTAACAATAAAATTCATACTCGAAAATTGATGATATAAAAACTTTCATTTTAGAAAATATTTTAGACAATTGCTGACGAGTAATAACGTTTTTTTTTTAAATTTATATATGTATTTTTAAGGCCTCATAAATCAGAGCAAGTTAAACTCTGTTTTTGGCTCAAAATGTGTTAAAACCAATATATATATAAATTAGTAAACATATAAACCATCTTTAAACGCATAAAATTGGGCGTTTAAACTACCAATGCAGACCATATGAAATTGAAAATATTTTTTCGTGGTGCTACCACATGTTACTTCTTCAATTACATATAATACATGGAATACTGATTTACTACTGTTGAGTTTAAACTACATATAAATTTAAGTTTAAGTCAACTAAACTAGCGTTTAAGCACTCACTGATTAATTAGCCATAAGCCCTCCACTAATAGTAGTGAATGAACTTTTTTTTGTTAAGCTAAACAGTTTGGTGTTGAAGTCCAGCACTAACAGATCAGTAGGAAAATAGTTTTGAACACAAATGAACACAACTATAATATGCGTACGCTGACTTAAGCCTATAGTACACGGCATGTAAAAAGCCACATGCGCATGTGGTTCTGACGTAATTTTGACGTCAATGCAAAGCCACAATAAACATTGCGTGTTGTGTGATGACTTCAAAATTACGTCAGAACCACATGCGCATGTGGCTTTTTACATGCCGTGTACTATAGGCTTTAAGCAACTATGCGAATACATGTTAATCATATGTGTCAAACCGTATTGTACTTTTAGGAAATCTATTTGTTAAGATTTATGAAACTGATTTGCTTAAGCAAAGTCCGAAATTGATCGCACATTTCGTACGGAATCAAATGTTTTTTCATTTTCTTTTTTAAATGCATTTGAAAGGCTTTTTGATAATTTTATTTAAGCAAACTCATGCATATTCAGTTGGTCCTTAACGTAAATTAGTGGCAAAGTAAAAACTTATCTGTCTGCATTACTCGATTGCGGTTGATTTCATTTTTTTTTTATTATTTATTTATTTAATATCAATACAAAGAAAGCCTTCCTGGCCAATAAATATGTATTGTACAAATAATAACTGTTTTAAAAAAAGATATAACAAAGGATTCTATTACGGATCAACTCAACTCAGTTTAGTTATAATTTCTTAATTTTTGTATTATGGTTTACAACTTTGCTATATTGCGGCGAACTAAAACATCAAAAAATTTCAACTCATCACAACCAGTTGTTTTAATTACAACTCAACTGAATTGAGTTGTAAACCGTAATAGGGGCCAAAAATAATATGAAGTAAAGTAAAAAAATAAGTTAGTATGTATATAAATTAATAAATTGATTTGGCTCCACAGCCATATAAATATTGTCGAAAATTATGAGCATATAAAATTATAAATAACAAAGTTATTCCCATACCCAAAGGTCAGCGATAAAATAAGAAAAATAAAACAATTATCAATGGTCATAATTAAAGTAAAGAAGCTTTTTCTTATAAGTATAAACCGAGTAAGAAAAGAGCTTAAGATCATTTGGAAGTATAATACAGTCATGATGAATCCGTTTCACAAAAGATCGATTAAATACTGTGAGATGTCCCAAGGGAACATTAATTTGAATATTACGCGTCGAATTTATGAATGAAAATTCATTCACAAGTAATGCTGGTCGACAATTTTTATGATATTTTTGAAATGAAGTAAAATACGTAGATTCAGATAGTTTGAAAACTACATTTCAAAAAAACAGGAGTAAGCACAGAAGTACGTTCATGTTCCCAAACTTTCACATTAAATACATAACGAACCACTTTTCTAATCGTCGACTCAATAATGCTCGAACCATAGGACCACATAGCAGATTATGCTTCAAGACAACAGACATGATATGTAAAAAGTAAGCCGAATTCTCACATTTATACCCAAAAATTAAAAAGGGTTTAAACTACCTAATTTGAGCAAATAAAAAGTAACTAGAATATACAACAGCAGTTTATTTAACTCAGTATAAAAAAGTTTAAGACTACCTGACTATTTTTATAATAGGTGTTTTTAAATTTAAATAAATAAAAAATGGCAATAGTTATGCCTACTTGATTGGCGGAGCAAAATATTGTTTATTATTTAACGAGAAGCAATAAAAATATGCAACAAGTTTATTTTGCACTAAGATTTCTGCAGTAAAAAAAATTTCGGAGAGCCATTTTTGTTACATACTTTAAAAATGAGAAAAAAATTATCCTCGTTTTTGCTATGAGATTGTTACAGTTTTCTTCTTATTTCACGTAAAGCTGCAACTTGTTGGGCGAGACCTTTTTGGCTATTTTTAGATATGCCCTATTTTATTTGTAAAAATTACCTAAATATAGGGTATCTGAAAAATAGCTTATGCCGAAAGAGTAGAGAATCTGATAAACATTTTGTTACTTAAATTTTGTTTTATTCAACCTTTATATTTTTAATTGTTTTATAATTTATTGAGCTTGAGGTTTTTTTCTTTTTTATATACAAATTTTTATTAGATTTATTTATTTATTTTTTTTTTTTTTGCAAAACACTTTTTTTGCTTTCTAAAAAATTTTCGACTTTGAGGAGCTACACCACCTATAATTTTTATCGAATTAAGGAAAAGGTTTTTGAATTGTGATCAGTAAGTAGCTCTTTATACGATGTATTCATTCATTTCACAAAATTTTGTCATCAATTTTGTATTTTTGCCACGGGTTTTAGGAAAAGGCGCTATTGTGCGCCGGGATGATACAGCTAGTTTGCAATATAAGTATGTAGTTTTAAGAAAATGTTATAAAAAAAGTAGGCTTTTTCAATTTATAGTTTTCATAAGTTCAAGCAGAATTCATTCCAGGTAATCTCGGTAGTACAACTAGTACAAAAACCACAAGCAATTCGTTTTTGTAAAATCATTGTACAATGTCAAAAACCGAAACAAATAAAAATAGAAACGAAGATAATTAAACAAAATTTTGACATCCAACAATTCTAAAGCTAAAGAAAAAAAATTATCGGCAGGGCTTTCAGGATCACCTGTAATGAATTCGCCTTGCATAAGTTTTTAAAAAATAAAATTTTTCTAATTTTGCCAAAAAAAAATATTTTTCATCATTGCGGTCTGAATTATTCCGAAACCGTTGAGTATACACCCGATTCAGATTAAAATAAAGAAAAAAAACCAAAATTAAATATTAAGGAGCTCCCTGGATCCAAAAAACCGCCCCGCCCAATTAAAGGCTCTAGGTTAATTTAAGAACATTCTTTAATCCCAGGGGTTGTTTGGTGCCCCGTTTTGTTAAAATAAATATCACGAAGCTGCGCTTCTTGTAAAAAAATTGGATAATCCCTTCCTTCCTAAGGAATGCTAAAATCGGTTCAACAGCCTCTCAAAATTAAATTTTTAATTTTGATTGTTTTTGTAGCTAAAGGACCATAACACATCAAAAAAATATAGTCATCATCAAAGCTTATTGTAATCGTCGGAAGATTTTTTTAGTTGTATATTGAACACAAGCGTCTAACAAGCAGAATATGCTGGATGGGATGATTGTTCTTGTAAACTTTTAATGAACATTTAAATGAATTTTTATTTTTGAATTCTAACATACGAGTATTTGAATGGCTTTATTTTTGTAAATGCATTTAGGTTGAGTCGGGGTATGTTGTATTTTACGAGTATTTGAACTTTGTAACGCAATTGTAGCGCTACAACCCAGCTGCAACACATTTTCTTACTTCGAATTTCTCTTTTTGCTAATACATATTCTTTTTTCATTGTTTTAAACACAGTCTTATGAAATTCTTAAACAAAGAAGGTTGTATTTTTATTATTTAAAAGAAGATATGTATGTATACCTAACACAATATTATTTAAAAAACATATACATACTTATGTAAAATAAAAATTTTAATTAAATAGTACGATAATTAGTAAGATTTTTTTTTGCAATTATGTTCAATTAATTTTTACATATTAATTGCATATTTAGACATGTCAACATCAGCTCCATTCATCAGAAATGCGTTAATGTACATTTGCGTTAAAATAAATATAGTATGATTCTTAAGAAATTGATAGTCTTCTACACTTAGGGGACACTTTTTAACATCCACAAAACAGTGTGTAGCGGTTGTTGAAACTGGACAGTCAGAGAGGGGAGACGATGCTTCAACGATTTCGCCTTTCCCCGCCTTTATAACATTTTTTAGCGCATCTATGTTCCGGCCTGATATACGTAAAATAGCTTTTATGCCAGAAAAAGCTCCATCTCGGTTGCCATGGACATCAGGTGCTAATTGTTTGCGCCAACGGTGAGCTGCTGATGCAATAACCTGTTCATCGGGAGAAAGTTGAGGTAGATTAAGGGCTTTGCAGTTACCCCATTCATAGAGTTCCTCGTCAATAAAAACATCTTTAGCAAAACATTCCTCAATGTATTTAATACTAAGCACCCATTTACCAGACGAAATGCAACCCAACATTTTCTCACCACGATTAGGTTTTTCACAAATGAAATGGGAGCATTCTGGGTCAAAATTAATTAAATTTTCGCAAACCTTAAAGTAAAAATGTAATTTTTATTATTAAGAAACCAAAAAATTGCTAGATATACTAACTTCTCCTCCTAGTTGTAATATTTTACCAATGACATCATCTCTGGTATCTTCATCAGAACAGGAAATACTAAATTTAGGAGTTCCTTTATACTGCATTGATGGCTCTGCCACCTTTGAGCGTCTTTCTGCTCCAAATTCTGCTGGATCACGCCATCCAACTAAATCCTGTGTATTTAATTGTTCCGATTCAAAGGGTTGCACGTAGTGAGCTTCAGTTTCCATAGATTCTATGGGAGATTGAGGTTGGTCAATATTTTGGCGAGTACGCTTTAAACTTTGCCGTCTTGAGTCGCAGTTACGTAAATATTCGGTTATTTGTTTAATTTCCGGTGATGCAGTTGCATTCACTGAAGCTTTGGGGTTTGTAGCGGCCGCGGTGTTAGTGGCATTTTCTGCCACATTTGTCTCTTCAAAGCTGATTTTATCAAAATTAATCGTTGATTTTTCCACCAATGAAGCTCTTTGCGCATAACCGCTAGGTGAAGTCGTAGAGTTTGAAATTTTACGCCTGGACACCAAACCTTCGGGACTTTGAGTACTAGGTACAAAATTGTCATATTTGCTGCTTTCAATTGTTTGTGAAGTAAATGTATTGCTGCTGCTATTGTTATTGGTTACGGTGTTGTAATCAAAGATTGATCTAGGTACAATGGACGTACTACGTGTAACTTTATTATTTAAAGGAGTGTTAGTGTTCATATCTAAAACTTTCCTGCTTGCCGATCCCAGGGAATATTTCTTGCCTGAAGAAGGTCCTGATTTCTCCTCATCTTCATCACTGTATGGTATGCCCATTGCCTTACAAGTTGCTCTCATTACCCGTCTGCGAATTTCATCTATAGGAGTATCTGGTTTCATTTTTTTCGTTGGCAAACGCCAACGTCTTTCAAATTCATCGGCCATACGCTTTTCAAATTCAGGTGTAGTACAAAAATCTGGTATACCTTTGGGTGTGGGTAACTTACGATTGATGGGTGTACAGGCCTGTCTACGTATGCGTTCCAATTCTGGAGTTTGATTATTTTTCATTTCATTAATAACTTCCCTTAAACAATCACGTTCTTCTTCATTTTCAATTTCATCCATAATAAGTTCCATAAAATCAAAATTAAAAGTAGAAGGTGCATAATTATAAATGGGAGTGTGAGGAGATTCTGAACCTAAGTTGTTTGTATTTGATAAAGATTGTCTTGTGTTTCTGCCAGGACCTGCCAATTCGGAAACTCTCTTATTTCGTAATGGTGTAAAGTTTTCAGTTAAGTTTGTATCTGCTGCATTTTGCCTTATACTTTCCAACTTTTCTTCATTATTTTCAACTGAAAGTACATCCTTATTAATAGGAGCTATTGAAGATATAGTGGTTAATTTAGGTTCAGTAGTGCTAGTGTTACGATCACGTAATGTGGGTGATATAGGAAAATCATCTGGACTATCACCTACTAAGTACGAAGTGTAGGAAACTTTCTTGCCATCATTAGCACATTGTACTAAGTATCCAGAGTTTACTACAGGATATTGCCATTTAATAGCACCATTATATTTTGATCCTTCAGCAGAAGGACATATTAAAAGTGGTGTTTCTTTTTTAACAAATGTTTTATTTACTTTTGCTCCCAATAATTGAGAAATTGAATCAATGAAATCTCTCTCTAACAGAGAGTAAATGGAGATAACAATTGTCATGCCTTTTAAAGGGCGAGAGTCAGCAGTATGTGGTATATGTTTGTGAAAATATTCAACTGGAACCAATTTATTGGCTTTCATACAACTTTCCTAAATCCAACAAAGGAAAACACAACTATTCTAAACAGAAATGAAAATATAAAAATGATAACTTACCACATACAATTCAGTTACAATATGCCTAGCTTTAACAGGCAATTGGCTTGGATTAAAAGTTTTTTCGAACGAAACAATTGCATAATCAACTGGATCTCGAAATGATGATGGGACAACGTTACCCTGAGCTGCTTCACATTCGCTTATCATTTGTGTATAGAATTCCTGCGGAAAATGGTCTTTATCAATATACAAGGATGATCCCTGGAAAAAATCTAAATTTTCATAGTCAATCGTAATGCCAGTACCATCTGTTAAATCTGAAGGATTGGCCTGAACAGGAGCTAGGGGAGGTTGCTGAGGTGCAGGTTTGTTTGGAGTTAGTTGTGTTGAACAGGCCATTGGATGAGCCATAGAGTCATTATTGTGTATTGATGTTTCTGGCAAGGGTATAAAAGCTTGAGGTATATTTTCTTGTGAATATTGTGCAATTAAATTTTGTTCATCTGCTTCCACAGTATGTTCGGTAGATGATGCCACAGGTGGCGGAATGGTAGAATTTGCATCTTTTTCAGAGTCTTTTGAAAATAATTTCTTTTTGATTGGCTTTTCCGGTTGTTTAAAGCTGTGGTTCATTGATCTCAATGTTTTCTTAGATGACGGTGATGGAGCATCGGGTTCACGTGAAGTTGGCAAAGAAACACGATAAATAGCTTCACTGGCAGGTTGTTTAAGTTTAATGCTCTCTTGAAGCCAATCCAACCGAACAATATTGACCGCTGAAAGAAAAATATTAATCAAACAATTTTTAAATAAAATTCAATAAAAACACCTGTTAACAAATTATTTTTTTTCCAAGACTTAAATTCGTTATCGTCCAACTGGCCCACTATTATATGAGTGATTTCCTCATTGACGACATCATAACGTGTTGCTCCGCCCACATTTAAAATTCTATTTAATTTTTCTCGTTCTTCAGTACGAAACCCACTTAAATAAATGCAACAACCATCTAAAAAGCTTCCAGCTTTTTTTGCCTTTTTGGGACATATTTCTTCATACACAATTCTATATTGTGAGGCCGAACCCGCTTTTTTCAAAATATCCTTTTTCAAATCTTTTGACGCTGGTACAGCTGGCGCTACAAAAGTTGGAGCACTTTGTGATTCATTCATAATTGAACACAAAGTATCATTAACTGTACTTGCATCGCTGGTAAACCGTTTTTGACCAAACGTACTAATACGTGATATATCCGAAAGATGAGTGTTATCGGCTGCTGTAAAATCTGCTATACTTTGATCAGTTTTAGTAGGCGTTGAAACTTTTAATGATTTCACCTGATAAGCTTTTGTAGGTAAAGCAAAACCTTTTTGCACACTATCAAATATCCATTCGGGCGAGAGAATATCTTTTTTGTAACGTACTGCAGCAGCATATTTTTCAGAATTTGTTTTATCCTTTTCGGTTATGACAATATCGACCAATTGCGATCGAAAGGCACGATGGTAGGTGCCACCATTTTCGTTAACTAGACGCATTACCTAAAAGAACAAATTCAGATTGGTAAAAGAGAATTTTATGCTAACAAATAATCAACTATTACTTAAATGATAACATTAAAAAAGTGCAGTTTTGTGAATGTTTCTTAATTTTTTTTCATAATACTTTTTGTCAATCAAATATGCTTTTATTTGAATAATATTTTTAAATCTGTAGCTTATAAGAAGATTAACAAGAAACATTTACTTAAATACAAATGTGGTAGAAATCCCATTATTCGTATCTCGAATATTAATTAGTCAAACTATCTCGAAAGTTTCATTTATTTAAACATTTTCCCACTAAAAAATTTGCAACACATTAAGTGCCATTATTATAACTTAACGTTAGTTAAAGGAAGTATTTTGTCGGACGTATAAAAAGTTATTTTTTATTTTAACTTAACTTTAACCTACCCGGTAGGATGAACTTGCCTTTAACATATTGCTCACTTGGGTTTAAAGCAAAGTTGTAATAGGGAAAAACTTTTTTGTACGTTAAACAAAATCCTACTTTTAACTATCGGCAACTTGTAATAATGGCCCTAAAAATACCAAATCGGCGTCAGATTAAAAAAAATTGCATTGAAATACTTTAAAAATCAAAAATTTTGGTTTTTTGCGGCTAGCTTGGGAGTTATACATACATAGGTAATTTAAGTTTCTAAATACTTAAGAAATATCTCTTTTATTTTGTACTCGATCTCAACAATATGGGTGTCATTACATCCCAGGCAGAAATGTAAAAACATATATATGTACCTTAGGGCGGGTCGATTTGTTGGGAGTGAAAAAATTCACCAATTTCCCTATGATTTCCGTATTCTATGGGTTATTCCATGAAAATTTGCCGAAATCGAGTCCCCTACTTTTTGTTGGTAGATTTTTTCCCAAATTGACGTTCGTATGAAATATTACCTACACGTTCACATCCATAACTCACGCGTTGGAAAGGTGAGCTCATTTTGATCAATTTACAAAAAAAAATCTCCAACATTGGTCCAACGGTTCAAAAGTTACGGGCATTTTTGTCCAAATTTTGGAGCATTTTTCCATTTTTTTCATGATTTTGTCCAATAATATTACTTTCATGGCCATTTTTTGGCTCAATTCATTATTTAATTCAATTTACAATTCAAAATTTGTTGACTTTGCTTGCCGCAGTTTCACTTTCTAGTTTTGTGTAGCCTATCAATTGAGATTTTGGTTCCCTCAAAACAACTAGATGAGGTTCTTTAACCATCCTTGGATGTAACTTCTCATCAATTTTTTCTACAGTTAGAGCATAATTTTTCTTGCCGTCGAATAAAAATGATATCAAATTCGAGCCATCATACCGCTTACAAAGTGCGTCTTGCCTCCATTTTTCTCTTTCTCTACGAAGTTTACTTTTATCCATGATGACAAGATTGTCATGAGCATCTTTTACGCCCAGGTCTTCCATCAGAGCTGTTGCCAATGCTGATCCCATTCTATCATGCACACCATATATGTCACACATAATTGCATAGTTTTTAGTATTGTATCTGGGAGTGTATGTTTGTGGTGGTAGAACTAATTCTGAACCTCCTCTCACATCAACTTCCATTTCGTCATAATGTGGTTCGTATGTAGGATCGTTGCTCACTGGGATTGTTGGTATAGTCGTTGGTATCGTCTCTTCACTTCCACTATCGTGTTCCGGTATCGTTTGTATTCTGTCATTATATTGATCGCGCATGAAATCTTTTAAGTTTACTGGGATAGATCCACATGAGCAGTCGTTTTCTTTCAAGTTGCATTTACATTTTCCAATGTTGAATAATTGGTTTGTTGATTCTACGAATTTTTTGAATTCTGTTGCGCGTTTTACTCGTTGTTTATCTGCATTACTATATGCGTCAAGCAAATTATTCAATTTTCTAATGATGCTACCTTTGAGTATAACTTCAATATTAAGTTGTTTCCAAATTTCTAACAATCTGTCTGCTACTTGGGGAGTAAATCTTTTATACGAAAACATTTTGCTTTGGGCTTTTGAACGTTCGGCCAAGAAAAAATAGTACTTCAATATATCTCGTTTAGTTGACAGATTAATATCAGGTAATTCACAGGCAACGCCAAAAGAAAAAACATCATGAGAGACCAAATGTTGCAAACTACTGCGTTGGGTATCTGTTGGATTTTGCGATGAACCAGGCTCTGAATCCATTTTTTAAACCGTCACTAAAAGAATTAAATATGTTTTTTATAGAATAATAATATAACTATTAACTATAATAGTTACCAATGTTTTTACACTTACCTTTAAATCTTTTCTAAATTTCAAAATAGTTTGATTATTTGTTAGTTATTTCAAGTAACACTTCACTGAAATGACGCTCAAACAAAACTAGCATACACTGGAATATTATAAACAAACAAAAATAACAAACAAAAATAAAGAAGTCTAAAAAGAAAAAGAAATAAACAAACATAACACAGGGTGTGCACCCTGTGAAAAAATATGCCAATAATGTAAAGCGGAAATCAGTCCAGTCGTAACGTAAGGTTCGTAAGCTTCGTAAGTCAAAAAAATTGAGCCAAAAAAATGGCCATGAAAGTACATAATATTATTGGACAAAATCATGAAAAAAATGGAAAAATGCTCCAAAATTTGGACAAAAATGCCCGTAACTTTTGAACCGTTGGACCAATGTTGGAGAAGATTTGTTGGAGGATCGATAGTTTTTGAGTTATGGATGTGAACGTGTAGGTAATATTTCATACGAACGTCAATTTGGGAAAAAATCTACCAACAAAAAGTAGGGGGCTCGATTTTAACGATAGAGGTATGGTTCCTTTGGCAAATTTTCATGGAATAACCCATAGAATACGGAAATCATAGGGAAATTGTCGAAAAATATATCGACCCGCCCTAATGTACCTATATTAAAGGGCTGCATAACAATTTCATTCATAAGCATATTGAAATTTTTATTCACTGAAGTTCATTTCATGTTCTAATAAAATTGAGATTACTGAACAAACTGTTGTTTTATTCATGCCACTAGTGAGTGAACACATTTTATTTCATATCATTCAAGGTTCAATTACTCAAAGTAGAATCATTTGTGAGAGCATTACAAAAATAGCCTATTTTTCAAAATTGTCTCCATATAAATAAAAACAATTTAACGAAAACATGTACATACATATGTACAATATTTGAGAATTTGATAATTCCCTAATGGCCTATCACATATGGGCATTAGAACCCTTTCAGACACGGCAAGTTAGTTGCGCAAGTTACTTGCCGAGTACAAAAAAGGCTGTACTAAATTTTTTCCTTAACCCGACCTTTAGGTTCCATGGGCAGCCATCGAGAGACAGCTCACTTGGGTCCTTTAGCGGTCCCTTTGTGATAATGATACTGATGATGATACTCAAAGAGTATCAATATATCGGCAACAAATAAAAATAAAAATTTATTTTAACTACTGACCTCGAGCTCGTAATAAAGCATTTTTATTTATAAATGGAAAGGTCGACTATAAATAACTTTGAATAATTAATTAATACTCAAGAAATTCACTTGGTACAACAACACAAAAAATAAAAAAAGTTTGAAATCCAGTTTTATTTTTTTTATACCAAAATATAAGTTAGCTTTTAAAATAAAAAAGTTTTTATAAAACGAGTTTAAAAATAGTAAGCTATCGGTACATCGAACCTGGTCCTAGATTGTTTCGCTTTTCAGAAATAATGTTTCGGACAAAGAAAACCATCTTTCACCGCTGCACTACTTGCTGGCATAGAGTGAATTTAAAGTGCCATTTTTGACAAATGAGGATATTTTTTTTTTTTATTTAGATAAGTTTTCCACCAATCTATCAAATTAAAATTTTCAGTCATTTAAACTAGCTCCTTGCAATATTTGTTCACTTCATCAGCAGTCTTTTATATATAAAAATTACAGTACTACTAAGAACTACACACAACGACTAAAATATCAGGAACTTTATATTGTTATATAAATAATACACAATGTAAAAAAGTGGCGCGAACCTATGACATGGATTTGACTACTATCATATTCTACTATCATGTTCGTTGCGAGTACAAGAATTCAAACAGATTTTTTGAAATGTGCTCTTTAGAATAAAATCATTTCTTGTTGTTGAACAAAAACGATTGAATCTTAAAATTTGAGTGATCGTGCGCATCACCGATCCGAAAGCCGAGTAAAAGTAAGCTATCGTTCATAGACCGACGTAGCGCTTTTAAATAAACAAATACAAGTATAATTTTTCGATCGATTCAAACCTTTACCTGAATTAAAAGTTGAACGAGAACAAAACTTTAAAATACTTTTTTGATTTATACTGAATTTTTAGCTGTAGTGATTGAGTCGGTTCGATCATACTTGTTGTTTCTCTCTGGTCTGGATGATTCACGTACTCGAAAAACATGCAACGAGATAATAGAGACTTTACTAGCAGAAAATTGCAACGAGAAATTAAAAATTTACAAAATGTTTCTCCCAATTACTCAAAAAATGAAGAAAAGTAAATGAACGCTTTGCCAGCTGTAAGATACGAAATTTTGCCTTCCTTAATTGAAGTGTTATGCGCCCAAGGGCGCATATCCACTCGGAGACCAATGAGGTCCATTGTGAATCCCTTCAGTATAGGAGAAAAGAGGAAAAACAGAAGAATAGTAGAAAATAGACCTAAGATTTGCTACAGATAAGTAAATAGTAAATGGTCCTCCCAACAGAAACAGCCGTCCTATTTCCCTGACAAGCCCCAGTAGATCGGTTGGATTACATCCAGCGATACACCCCAGTTCGTCGTGAAATCTAGCCCCTAGCCATTTCTGCCTGGGTCCCAGTACATGCTCAACCGTCTCTAGCTCCTCAGCATCCCCGCACAGCCTGCAGAAGTCCGGGATCGCGATGTCCCATTTACCCATAAAAGCCCTAACAGAAAGCCCGTCAGGAAACCTATAAGGGTCCTGAGACTACTCCTATGCAATCCTAATATAACCCTGGTTGCCCCTGCGTCCAATCCGGGCCATAAGGCCCTCGACACCCTGCAATCCGTTCTATTCCTCCAGGACCGGTTAACGGCATCACGGAATCTCTCCCGTATCACCCCATATTAGTGACATAAGGGGGGTTTTACCCCTCTGCCCCTTACCACTAAGTCTAGATATCAAACCCCTCTCGAAAGTTCGTCTGCCACCTCGTTGCCATCCACCTTGCAGTGTCCTGGTACCCAACACAGCCTTATTGTGATCGCACCGTATAATTTGACAATGCTCTTAGCGCAGCCTATTCACCACATTACACCTGAATAAATATTTTATACAATTTTTAACATATATTTAACATAATTATTCCAAACCAGATTAAACACATTTAAGTTTATCTACAACAAGAGCTTTTGTTAGAGAGTCCGCCATCATATTCTTAGTATCAACATACTCCAAAAGAATCTGCTATTGTATACAGTGATGTCAGACAATCAGCCTTATTCCGGTTGTCGTTGTCGTATACGAGTGTGTCGTTTTTTGTAGTAGATTAAAGAACACAGGTTGAGTTTTACTTTAATCTATTACAAAAAACGACACAGTCGTATAAGACAACGACAACTGGAATAAGGCTGAATAATTTTAAAAATCCCTACGGTTGTCAAAAAAATTCCCTTTTTTCCCTACATTGAAATTTTTTTCCCCTACATTGAAATTTTTTTCCCTACGCAATCAATTCAATGATTTAAATAAAAAAAAAAAAACAATAATTTTTTAATCAAAAGTAAATTTCATTTACATTTTAAAATACTTTTATTTTAATTAATTCAGGTACAGTACTACTACTAAAGAATGAAAAAAAAAAATATATTTTTTTAATTTCAGCAAAAAATTTAAAAAAAACTATTTCAAAAATATTTTTCAAAGCAAAAATATTACAAAAATGAAATAAAAAGTATAAGTTATTTTTTAAAAATATGAATGAAATAAAATATTTGCTTAATTATAAAGTTCTTTAGAGTTCATTCTTTTAAAATGACTAGTAGCGCACTTAAAATTTATGCAGTTCATTGTATTAGACTGTAAATGAGATCTTATGATACAAATTGAGTTTAAAACGTCGTGGCTTAATTTATTCCTTTTTTTTTTTTTTGTTCGGACATCTGTTATAAATGAAAATATTCTCTCGGCGTGCGCATTAGCATGTGGTAAAGCTAATACAATTTTTACCAATTTCGAAAAGTTTAGAAACATTAAATTATCATTAAAGTTTTTGAATTTAATTATTGAAGACCAAAATTTTTCCACATCTAGTTTAGATAAAGACTGCTTTTCATGCTCGGAAAAATTGTATTCCATTTTTAACAACTCTTGTGTAAGATTATTAATATAAATATTAAATTTCTGGCACATTAATTTAAATTGAAAAACATTTTTATTTCTGCCACCAATGGCTGCTTCTGGACTCAAAAATTCCATTTCTTTGAAAATTTTATTATTCTTCAAAGGTAGTCAGTCGTCTATGGGTTTCCTCTACAGCAGTTATATAAAATTGGAGGCAGTCAGATTTAATTGGATAAGCACTTTGCTGAGGAAAACTTTTTAATAAATCTTCGCATTCACTGCCAACGTAAATTTCCTCGATTTGCAATGAAACTTGTGGCAATCTTACAACACAATCAAATTTTAGCTCAGATTTTTTAATAAAATTTTGACCAAGCTTAAAAAAAATTTTTAAAGACTCTGCTTTTTAGTTTGTAAAAGTGAATTAAAATAGCTTAAAACATATTTTAAAAAACGCAAATATGCCTTGTTGAATTCATTTGTTAATTCAGTTAATAACAATTCGCCTGATTTTAATTTGTCATGAGTAGACGCGTATTTAAAATATTCCAACAAAACATGCCAGTTTTCCAAAATTCTTTCCACACACTTTTGATGGGATAACCATCTGGTAGCCGATGTTCGCAGAATTTTCATTTTTTCTACACACAGCATTTCCTGAAATTCTGCCAATTGACAGCATCGCATAGAACTTCCCGAAATATAAGTTCCAATTTGCCTTACCAAATTCTCGGGTGCTTTTAGCAACATTAAACATGCTTTGTTTGCAATGATGGCTGCTGAGCATATGCATTTAATTGTAATTACATCGGAATAGTCTGCTAAAAGTCTCGAAGCAAAAGAGTTGTACTGACCAACCATTACAATGGCACCATCGCAGCAGAGACCAATGGTATTTTCATATGGAATTCCATAACCCAAAATGCTTGTTTTGAAACTGTTATACAGTGATTCGGCAGTGCAATTTGATCCCAAGTGAAGTAAATTCAAAAGCTGAACTAGAGTTCTTTCTTAATTCTCGTTAAAATATCTGACAATAAATAAACTATAGTGCATTTAAAGAAAAAACCGAACATTTTAAAAATTCCCTACATTCTGCCTGAAATAAAAAATCTGTCCTTTTTTCCCTACGCTTCAAAATTTTCAAAAATATCCCTACAAAAAGGGAAAATTCCCTAAATCTGACATCACTGATTGTATATACAGTTGAACGCGCCTTAAAAAAACTTTCTTACCCATACCCATATTGTATATGTTGGTAAGGAAACAGATTCTCAAATTAACAAAACATGCAAAAATAAACCCTTTTTCAAAATGGTCCAGCTCACGAGAGGTCAAAGCTGGAGCCGAAATATTTTAAATTCCATCTTAAAAAGTCGAAGGTTCATTTTTAGGAGGGTACATCGAGCACTTTTTTTGGTGAGTCGCTCTAATGTACATACATATTTATTTTTTTCTTTTCATTATATTTTCTTTAATTTATTATAAAAAAATAAACCGTATGCCGAGATTAGAGAACACGTCTATCTTCAACGAGCGAGACTGACGTGATGATATAAGAAATAAAACGATTTAAAAATTTTGTATAGTATACAAATAAAATCGTGTCAATTTTCCATGTTACAGACAGAGGTTTGCGGGTACCCTAAATTTTAAATTTAATCAACTACCTATGCTACATATTTATATGTATCTGATATTTTACCCAAATAAGTCATTAAAATGTATTTAGTTTCGAATAAAATTTCATACTGGTAATAAATTTTTAACGAAAATCTTTAAAAAAATTTAGCATTTTTTAAAATAATTTTTAGCATTTTTGGTTATTTCTAATGCCAGATTTAGCTGTAAAAATTTTTAAGGTCTGGACTGTAAAAAGTGCTAAATGAAAATTTTGCACCTAAATAGAAATTTTTAATGCTAAATTTAGCAGCAAAAATGACAAAATGGTTAGTAGTCGTACTGCCATTCGAAAAATTTAGCACTGACCGTACAATGTATGGCAGTGGGACATATTTATATATATATACTGCCGTATTCATAAAAAATAAAATAGATTTCAAACGTATTTTAAAACAAAATTTCCATACAAATTTTTCTTAAAACAGATTTTTATGAATACGGCAGATAGACTTTGCTTATTGGCCAATAAATAAATTACATTCATTCTACTAAGCCTAGTTCTACAAAAAAAAAAATTTAAATTAATATAGGTATATAATTAATTATTAAATAATCACAAATAACCAAAAAATCTATATAAAAAATAAAATAAAAATTAAATAAACCAACATTTAACTGTCTAAAAACAAGAGAAATAAAACTATTTATTTCCTTGCTATCCCAACTCATGTATTTTTATAAATTGTATATAAAACGACTACCTATGTTTTTTGAGTTTATCACGATAAACTTAATAAATTTCAATTAAATGTCTTGAAGTTTCAAAGAATTAAAAGAGCGTATAACTCGTAGCTGATATGAACGTTCCAGCCAGGATGAATTACGAGGTACAATTAATTGGTTGATTGTATTAATTTGTATCCTTTTTAGTACATTGATATACATACATAAAATATATTGTAATTTTTAGCTTTTAAGACCACTCAATTAACTCTATTTTAACATAAAACAGTTAGATCTAGTCAATGTAAAAAAGTTTAATAAAAACGTAACTCTTTTTTTTTATATTGTTAAATGTTTTGTATATAATAAGACAATTTTCATTTTTGAAGGCATATTATAAACAATTTTTAGAGCATATTTTAAGTTTTAACCTCATATTTAATTCACATCACTTTTTCAATTGCATATTTTTGGTGTCCCTGTTTATAACTCTTTAACTACACATGCTTTGTAGTATAAAATCGTATGAAATAAAGCAGAATTGTACACTTAATACAAAGGGTGAAAACAGCTTATATCACTTCTGTTAAAGTTACTATAATACAATATATGTAAATATCAATTTGATGATGAGGCATGTTGTCTAGATTCAAGCATCAAATTTTACGACAGAGCAAATAACTTACCTCATTCTTTTTATCATTCTCCAAACCAGTACACGTTATATTTGTACCAAAAAATATAGGCAATTTGTATTTATCAAATTCAATATCTGTTGCTAAAATATCCTCCGCAGCACAGCTTCTTTCCCATACACGTTGAACCCAATCGGTATGCATAACAGGTATGCCATTTAATGAAGCATGTTCGTATTTTGCCGATTTAATAGTATTCGATATTAAATGTGTTATTGACCTACTGAAATTCTGGAAATAATGACCGCCCATCCATTGTATCAAAACTTTTAATTTTTCTTTTTCCTGAGGAGTAATTCCAGTTGCCGATATTTGTAAATCTCTCATAGCCGTAGTGTAAACGGGACTGGTACCCAAAGGTATCTCCTGATTTTTTAACAAGCAATTGATCAGACATGGTGGACCAATGATAATCGATTTGGTCTGTTGCAATTGTTGAAAAAAATCACCTTCGAAACAATCAAATATGAAAACATCTTTTTTAGTTAGCCGACCAGAAGCTATCAGCGGAAAACCTTCGCTAGCCTTTATTTGACGAATATTTTCCTCCGGAATATGATTTTGTAAGAAAGTCAGAGCTCTTTTAAAGTCTTTGCAGGGCTTGTCTTCATCCGAAGAATTGCCTGCATTATTTGTAGCTACAAAATATGCATTAATTGTCTCGTCCAGACTCATTTCGAAAGAGAATATTTATAAGGTTCTGATGTGTAAAATACTTTTAAAATATTTTATTATTGCTTGGGAAATATGTTGCAATAGTTTTTACGATATCTTCGATTTTTTTCTTTGTTAACTAATATCACAGAATAAACTAATAATTTGTGGCTAATATACATTGATTGCGCCAAATTGAATTTCACACTTATGATAATTTATAAATACACGTAGAGGTGTATTTTACCATAGTACTGCCATAGTGTTTGTATGAGTAACCCCCGGTCGACATCAAAGATAAATATCTTAGCAATCTTGACACGGGCTCTACAACTGAGATAATATATGATATAATGTGTGAGAGAAATTCGACAGCATGAAAGAATACATTTCTTTATGTAAGTTGCAATTTACACTATGAACATTTCTTGCTGGACAGACGACGTTTGTTTTAGAAAGAGGAAAAGAGAAAGCATACGTCGTCGCCCCTTACCAACAAACTTCGTCTGTCCGGCAAGAAATGTACATAGTGTAAATTGCGACTCAATCTTATGTTTTATTCACATATAGGTTTTTACACGCGTTTAAAGAAAATGTTGATTAAGTTAATCAAAGCCGTTCACATTACATTTGAGGTGATTAAGATGACAGTCGATTAATAAATAAAACACAACAACAAAAATTTATATGTCTTTAAGGTATTAAAAATTGATAAAAAAAAAAAATCCTTAATAATATTATCAGTAGAATATTTTAAGCATATAAAGGATAAAATAGTAAAAATGTATAGATTATTTTAAAATCATTAAGAAGAAATCGTAGTCGATTGTACACGTGTGAGTTAAGTTTATTCTGGCTGATGAGACATCACACTCTGTTTTAAGTATGTTCAGAGGATTTTATGTGATTATCGAAATGATTTAAGGCCCAACCATAATGTGCTTAAGTTGGCTTCAGCAAATGTGCGAATACATGTAAATCATATGAGGCAAACCATATTGAACTTAAGGAGACGTTTTGTTAAGTTTTATGAAATTGTCATTTGCTTAAGCAAAGTGCGAAACTGATCGCACATTCCGTACGGAATCAAATGTCTTTTTATTTTGTTTTTTTTTAATACATTTGAGAGACTTTTTGTAAATTTTTGACAGTAGGTTAAGCAAGGCTATGCATATTATGGTTGGGCCTTTAGTTTTAAACATGTCAATTTGAAGTGATTAACAAATCAGTTCAATGTATGCAAGGCGAATTCATTTACCAGGTGGCGTTGAAAGCACAGCTGTGCTACTTTTTTTCTTACTTAGAGAGAGAAATGTCAAAAGTTGCTTGTGTTTTGGACATATCGATCAACGAAAGCAACAAGAAAATACAATGTTGTGTTTTTCGTGTTGTTACTTGTTGTAGTATCGACACCACTGTATACATGATTTCGCCTTGAATGTATGGTTAACCATCTCGATTTTGATGTGATTAGAGCACAGATATGTCACGAGACGGGAGATTTTCTGTCTCTTTCTTAGAAAGCTGCCCTTTTTACATTTTTCTTTGAACCATCTTTTATGCCGCAATACAATGAGCACAAATTTATTTAGTTTAGATTTATTTGGAAAACTGTTGTAAAAATTAACTTTTAAGTTTATCGCAACAGTAGTAAAACATATTTAAGTATGTAAATAACATTATAAAACAAAACAATTTTACTAATTACATTTTTTGCACAAAATAAAACGTTTGTTAAACTAATGCTGTTGTTAAACATGGTTTGTGTTTTGTTATTTTTGTTTTGAGCACGCAATTTGTGTTAATTGTAGAGGCCTGTTTATATTAAAGGTGCCCGTAGACGACTTGTTTTTTACATCTGATATGTCAAATTTCACACTGTAAAGTACATACATGTCGTGTGTTACCTTTGAAACATTGCATCTGTAAAAGTCAGACGCAAAGTCATCTGACAAAATTTCAATTAGAGCGTGCTCTTTTTTCTGCTGACATCAGCTGTGTCAGAAATCTATGCCGGGAAAAACCGGCAGCAGCGGTGCACTATTGACGGAATCATTAGACGGCTGAAGTTAATATTTTACAATACCGATGTATGTATGATAATTTCACCATTGAATAAAAAATATGTTCATATATATAGAACATATTTTTTATTAAAAACGTTTTATTATAATATGGCTGAACTCTTTTACCGCGCAAATAAAAATTTAAGTGGCGGCAGCAAGATATTTTGAAAACGAGAACTACTTTGGTTTCTGCAATAACTATGCGAAAAACAGAGATAATGTCAGAAGCAAATACATGTACGTGTGTGCCCAAATATTATAAACCTTATGCAAAACAGCCATTTTGACAGACATGCACAATTACATGTGACTTGAAAAGTTGACAAGTCAGATGTAAAAAACATGTCGTGTACATGCACCTTAAGGAGTACAACAAATATGTTAAAATAAATTTACAAAATATTATTTTTGGTCATATTTCAATGATTAATTAGAAATAACATTGTGAACAGCTGGACTTGGTAGCCCACCGAATTCCATCCAGCGCTACCGCTGTGATACTAAGGTATAAATTTGACCCTATTTTGACGGGCTTGATACCATTTATGACCCTTTTGTATAATTTTTAACTATTTGGTGACACTTTTTGAAAATAGTACTCACATTTGTTTTTTTTTGTCAACACTGTGCAACAGTAAAGCTTCAGCTAAACAAGTGTTTTCGAACCAACATTGCTTAAATTGTCTCAAAGTAGAAACTTATACTTTCCCCTCTTATTTTTTTGGAAGCGGAGATGGAGGAATGGGCTTCAAGTGAGGATTTTATAACAAAATATAAAACGCACCTTCCTAAAAAGAAGTTCGTTTTCGTAAAAAGTTAAATGTTAAAACACTTTTTACGACTTCTAAACTAGATTTTCGATAGTATATTACAAATTAAATTACAATTTCCCTAATAGCCAACATAACTCATATTCTTACATACATATTTGTTATTTTTTATATTTATTGTTTATATATTGAACACCATTTCGTGTTTCCTTTTCTACAAAAACCCCTTACTAATCGCCTCAATAGATTTGATAGTGCCCTGTAAAATAGGTGACTTCGGTTTATACATAGGGCTATTCTTACAACGGCGACGATTGCCATAAAAAGCAACAAAGCTACGCAATAATTGAAAAATTCGGAAAATTTTGGAAAATAAGCGAAAATTTCCAACAAGGCATTAAATTGATTATTAATGCCTAAAGCTAAAAGGAATGGCAAACATTCGGCTAAAAATGCTATATTATCGGAAATTTCCAAAAATTTGGTAACAGGGGTATGATAGAAAAGCCTAACATTTATTTAAGATCTAAAAATTTTTAAAGAATCAGAAAATTCACAGCAAAAAATCGGTTCTATAGCGAACATGGCTAAAATTCGCGAACAGTGGGAAATAAATCCTAAGATTTATTTGAAATTGCTATAGCGGTTAAATAACCTAAAAAGGGTTAAAAATGAGATATAATGATGAAAAGCGAACTTCTTGTCTTGTGTTAATTACAGGAAAGGGCATTTCATAAAAAAGTTAAGTTTATTGAGCACTTCCTACCTGAAATAAATATTTTTTGTTTGTTTTTAAAAAACTTGGTCTCATTATTGTCTTTAAAATTGGAAATACTGCTTATAAAAAACTTGACCCTCTTAATTTAAATACCTTTTTTTGAACTCTTTTTCCCTTTGCTCTTTTTGTGACCCATTTGAAATTTTGCAACGGTAACCCTGATTCAATCATGGTCGCATTAAAAATAAAAAATATTTTTGACCGAACACGTCAGCTATACTGCTCAAAAGTATTTTTTCCATAAAATAAAAAAAATTGCAAATTTTTACTAATTTTGCTGTAACTCAAGTTTTTTACAATATCATTACAATGGTGAGCATAAAATTCTTAATAAAAGTTGTGGATAAGACGCAAAACACTTCAATTTTATTTTGTTATTGGTGACAGGTTTTGATAGCGGCTGCGGTGTGTACTAAAAACGGAAAAGGTTGTTCTTTGCCATCTAATAGAATAAAATCCTCTTAACTTTTAATTTTTTTAGTAATTATTTCACGTCAATTTGTGGAAATGACTAAAGCCCGTATTGAGGGTCTATTGGCTGCATTTCCCAAATTAATGACTGCCGGAAAGCAGCACACTTACGTGGAAACAGATTCAGTTCGTTATGTTTACCAGCCAATGGAAAAGTTGTATATGCTCTTGATAACCACTAAGGCGAGTAATATTTTGGAAGATTTAGAAACATTGCGTTTATTTTCCAAGGTTATCCCAGAGTACTGTCACACTTTGGAAGAAAAGGAAATTTTGGAAAATGCTTTCAATTTAATTTTTGCTTTTGACGAGATTGTAGCCTTGGGCTATAGGGAAAGTGTTAATTTGGCGCAAATTAAAACTTACGTTGAAATGGACTCTAATGATGAGAAAATATATCAAGCTGTTCGCCAAAGTCAAGAGCGAGAAGCCAAACAAAGAATGCGTGAAAAGGCTAAAGAACTGCAAAGACAGCGTATGGAATCAGCCAAGCGTGGAGGTCCAGTTGGGGGTATGGGTGGGCGCTCCAGTGGTGGTTTTAGTGCCGATGGCTTTGGTTCGAACAGTAGCAGCAATATGGGTGGTATCAGTGGCTTTAACAGCGCACCTTCTATTGAAATGGACAACAAACCATTGGCTCCTAAAGCACAGTAAGTTTATGGTATAAATATAAAAAAACATTCTTAAAAATTGTATTTTTTTAAAGAAAACCAGTATCACGCAATGCTCTCAAACTAGGCGGCAAGACAAAGGATGTGGATAGTTTTGTGGATCAGCTTAAATCCGAGGGTGAAAAAATTGCCAATTTAACACCAGCTTCAAGTGGTGTTAATGCTGCTGTTTCTTCAGCTAAAGCTAAAATTGCTTCGGATATTCATACAGAAAGTATTCATTTGAAAATGGAAGATAAACTTGTTGTACGCATTGGTCGAGATGGTGGTTTACAGCAATTTGAACTTTCTGGTTTGTTAACATTGCGCATAACCGATGAAAATTTAGGTCGTATTAAAGTTCTACTAGAAAATAATGATGCGCATGGTATACAATTGCAAACACATCCTAATGTTGATAAGGATTTATTCAAAACTCGCTCAATAATTGGCTTAAAGAATCCTGCTAAACCTTTTCCCATGAATACAGATGTTGGCGTTTTAAAATGGCGTTATGTGACACAAGATGATGCAGCCATACCACTGACTAGTAAGTTAAATATAATGCGAAAGTTTTGATAGTGTTGGGGTTATTTCTTAATTAAATTAACTTTTATTCAGTTAATTGTTGGCCATCCGAAAATGGTGAAGGTGGCTGTGATGTTAATATTGAATATGAATTGGAGGCTCAACACTTGGAATTACAAGATGTTGCTATTATTATATCTTTGCCGTAAGTTAAATTTTTAGGATTAGTTTGCTTAAAAAGCTAAAAAAAAGCATTAAAGTTCTTTAAATTAGAAATCTTGGGTAACCAAAAAATATACAATGTTAATTTTTTTGTTTCCTATTTTATTGAATCTTCATAAGTGATATAAACTTACAATAATTAATCAAATCTTATTCTAATTTTTAAGTTTGCATCCTGCCAATGCCAGACGACAGTGCTCATTAAAGCGGTTCTAGTTCACATCGGTGTTTAGCTTTCTTCAGATCGGATAAGTGCTGCAGTATCTCTTCTCCTATCCATTAATTGACAAAATATTTCCTCTTTAGAAAAAAGGCATCTTTTGTCTTTTGTTCTATAAAATGTTGCATTATTAGATAGTTTTTAAAAAAAAAATCAAAAAAGCAGAGAATATTTTCAATAAAGGTATTGACATCTAAAGTTGTGTTCTTGCGAAAGGGCAAAACTGCAAAAACAATTTCGCACAAATAATTGTCTATGTGGTTGTTATATTTTTGCAATTTTGCTCCTTCGCAAGAATGCAACTTTTGATGTTAATACCTTTAAAAAAAGACCGATCACTTGAACATGAGTGCAATATTCCATTTTTACTTTTTTTTGCAATCAAAAAAATCTGACCTGAATACCCTTATTTCATAAGTTTTTTTTCGCAAAAGTCCAACTTTTTGAAAATTTGAAAGTGTAAATTTGAACATATTTGAAAGAGATTTAAATGTAGTACTTTTTGTTAAAAATAACATCATTGTTTTTAGAGTGGCAGGCAATCGCACTTAATTTGACGTTTATACTTTGCCAACGATTTTAAAATTAGAAGGATGCAACTTTCAAACATGATTTGTTTTGCACTTTGTTAAAGGTTGTTTAAATTGCAACTTTTTTTCTTGTGCTTGTTGTAATAATAAGTTTTGTTTTTACATATTTCCTTTTTTGCAATTTAAAAAATCTGAACTAAATGCCCTTAATATATATATATATATATATGTATACATATGTGTAAATATTGGAAATTTCAGAAATATAAAAAAAACTGATAACTATGTTAATGTTTAATATTAAAACAAAGTTGTTACCAAAATCCAAAAAAGTTAAACAATTTGGATAAAGTCATAGTTTTCTGTTTATTTTTTTAACCTTTAACATTTTTTTTACTTATTTGTAACATTTTCAGCATGTATATGCAGCCTTTTGTAGGCGAATATGATGGCACTTATAATTATGAGTCACTCAAACATGTACTAACATGGAATATACCTGTAATTGATGCTGCCAATAAATCTGGTTCTATGGAATTCAGTTGTAATTCATGTATACCTGGAGATTTCTTCCCAATACAAGTGAGTAATTGAATAAATGAAGTTTATTGAATGATTTTCTATTAATATAATATAATATATATATTAAAGGTATCATTTGTATCCAAAACACCATATGCTGCATTAAAAACCAAGGATGTTGTTTTAGTTGATAATGATAGTGGTGTCAAATTTTCAACAGAAAACATTTTGTTTGTTGATAAATATGAAATTGTTTAATTATTAATCGTCATATTTTATTAGAATTATAATTTTTTCATTAATATTAATTGATAAAACAAAAAGCAAAAAAAATTACTATTCCACACTATTATTATTATGTTTAATATTATTCCATTTTCTTCCTAAATATATTTATATACAATGCTTGTGCTTATATGTATGTGTTTTAATTAAAAAACATATAGGTAGTATGCACAAGCATTGCATGTAAATAATTATAAATGTTTGAGACTTCGTGTTCAACATTTTTTTTTTTAATTTTGAAATAGTTTATTTGTATTCCAATAAAAAATAATAGAAAGAAACAAATTTTTAATATTACAAAAAGTAACTTTAAAAAAGAAACAATTCTCAGATTCCAAAAAGAAAAAATTTAAAATTTTTCTTATGATTGCATTGTGTTAATTTGCAAATAAAAATTAGATTTTGTGTTTACTTTTATCTTTTTTAAATTTTGAGTTAATATCCTCTTTTTGATGAATTGCGATCTATGAATTTTATAAAAATAGTTAGTTTAATAACAACTAAGAAATTTATAAAGTAGTTGAAACAATAAATATTCATACATATTTTAAGAAAGCGTAAAATGTTAGTTTTTTTAATTATACATAATTAAATAAATAAAATATTTTTCTGATTTTCATTGGATCGCAAGAGTTTTTCTGTAAGTTGTTATTGTAACCAGGGCTGTCAGATGTGGCGATTTCTCGCCAAACGTGGCGATTTTCAAACTTGTTTGGCGACCTAAATTTCGATTTGGCGACATGGCGATTTTTTGGCGACTTATAAAATAGTTGGCTATATTTGATGAGCCATGAATTTGGTTTGAAATTTGTTAAACTCTCCATACGAAGAAATAATTTTTTTTTTATTCCAGTATTTCAATGTATGAAATTTGATGCATTCATAGGTATGAATTATGTTGAAATGGCTGATGAAGATAATGAAAATCTTCGAGAAATTTTTTTTTCACATTTAAATGTGCTCTTGAAAGAAGTAATAAGTAGAATTCTTTAAAAAATTAATATAATTAAAGTTTATGAACATTTTTTCCAAAGATTTTTATGAATCCTAACGTACCTTTGGATGTTAATGAAACACAATCTAATTTAAATCAGTTTAGGCTAGCAATTTATAGCTACAAGGATATGGCTGGTACGCATTGGCTGTTCTTTATATGTTGGTTATTACAACTTGTAGTAATGCCTGTGTTGAAATAATGAATTCCACTAAAACTCGCCTTCGAAATAGAATGCGATATGAAGTTATCGACACGTTTTAACGAGTTAAAAGTTATATGAATGTAAATAGTACATGTTGCATTTATTTTGTACCTTCACAATGTATTCCAAAAAAGAAGACAAAAGGAGAGTCTTCTCGGCGATATATAGCGTTTTAGATATATAATAGAACTGCAACTACATACAAATGTATTGTATATCCAATATTTGTTTAATACTTACCGCAAAACTTCTTGTTTTGTTGCTCTAAGTAGACTACTATAAAATATTTTAAACATTGCACCTTTTTTGTATCCACTTATAATTTTTACTCTGTTCTAAATAAAAATTAAGCAAAATATATCATGGCGACTTTTTTTTAAATTTTTGGCGTATTTTAGCGATACGGAACAAATTTTTTTTGGGATTTACAAAAAAATATTTTTAATTATTCTTAATATACGTATATTATTGTCAAAAACTAAAAATTAAATGCTTTGGCGATTTTTGACATTGGATTTGGCGAAAAAGTTCAAAATCAATCTGACAACCCTGATTGTAACAGCATTGTCGGATACGACGTTTTTTTGTAATAGATCAAGGCGAATTCAACTACAGGTGGTGTCGGAACTACAACAATCCAAAAACAACAGAAGCAACAGGGTTTTTTGCATTGCATTGTTAGTGTTTACGGTCCAAAATGTCAACCATTCCTAACAAATCAAAACAAAGTAGCTGGAACTGTCAAAATCAGATGGCGTTTCGACACCAGCTGTAGTTGAATTCGCCTTGTAATAGATTAAAGTAACACACAACCTGTGTTCTTTAACATGGGGTCTTCACCTGAGGTAATCAGCCTTATTCTAGTAAAATGCCAATTTACTAGTACTAAGTAATATAAAAATTATGTTTATTGTTGATTTTCTGTGTGTTTTTAAGAATAAAAAACAAAATAAATACACTACTACAAAGCAACACATCTTCATTGCATTTTAAAACATAAATTGCAAGCATTTAAAAAAAATTTTAATCAAAATATTTTCTCAGAAATTTTATGATATCGGTAACTACGGCAATACGAATTCACATATTTTAAAAATAAACATAATTTTTCATCAAGATAGACCAAAAATAATATAAAGAAATAATTAAATTATTTATATTTAATATTATTAAATAAATTTCGTGATAACATTAGCATGATGATGTTTTTTTTAACCCAAAAATGAAGCTTTTTTCATAAGATGTTTTCGCTTCGAGAAAATTTGAAAAATGAACTTACAACTGACTGTATAAACACTCAAGTTACTTGCAAGACTTTCGGCTATTTCTTCGACATTTTCGTTGATAATACATAGGTATACACTACTTGCAAGTAAAATCTTGCATGTGTAAAGGCAGGGTTACATGTGGACTCTCAAATAGTGTTAGTATCTTATAACAACTATCTTATAAGATGAGCTGTCAAAAATACACATACATACATACATATAAATTAATATTAAGACGCTATCTTTAAAATGTTTAATTTTTCTAGTGCAAATAGTGTAAATCTTGTAAAAAGTGCTTAAAAACAATATTAAATACTAAAAACAAAGAAAAAATTTTGAGATAACTATGCTTGCTTGATATAAGAAAGTTACTGCAGTTTCAGAAAACGGCTTCCCTTGAAAAATATCTTAAGGGACTTGATGCAACTCCACAATCAGACTACTATTTATGGCGTGTTAGAAGTCTCAATAGACCAGTTATCTCTAAGCCACCATTGAGTAACTTGAATGGAAGTTGGGCAAGAAATGATATTGAAAAATGAAATCTGTTTGATAATCATCTGAAAAATTTATTTACTCTTAATATATCTCACGATATAGCAGTCGAGTTATGTGAAAAATATAACATGAATTCAAGCCGACTTTGGCCAACATAAATCTTTTTATGATAACTCTTTCTTTTACTCTCTTTATGTAAATGAATTATTATACTTATGTACGTACTAATTTTGAAGTAATTTTTTATATGAAATATTCTATTTTTCTTTTTTTTAGTTAGTTATAAATAAAGTTCCGCAGAAACTGTTCATGAATCGGAGTGTTTTCTTTAAATTATAAATAATTTTTTAAATGGTGCCGAAACCCGGGAAAGTTATTGTTCTTTAAAAAAATGTTTAAAAAAAAATATTAACAGCGTTAGCGATTAAAGAATTTAAATAGCGGGCGGTTGTAATTTATAACAATAATGGATAAAAGTAGAGAAGCGTTGGAAAAAACAGAAATGTCTGAAAGGCGTACATCGAACAGAAATACTCAACCGAATTACGGTTCAGCAACTGGACTATTCATTAGCGACAACAACGCAAACAACAATTGTATTTTTTGCAAACGAAATAAGCACTCCACCAAAAACTGCAAAGCACAGTTATCTTTGGAGGAGAAACAGAAAATTTTGTTGAGAGAAGCAAGCTGTTTTAGATATCAAAAAAAACCACAACTCTAAATTTTGTAAAGCTATCTGGATTAAATGTGACTTGTAGAGGTAGGCATATTACTTCTATGTGTGAGAAGGCAAAAAATAATGTAAAAACCAGTAACGCCGACGAAGCTCGAAGCAGCGAAACAAGGCAGCAGAAGTCACAGCAGCATTAAACACATTGGAACCAGAACAAAACGTTATATATTTAAAGACAGCGAAAGGTATAATCAGCGACATAAAAAAACAACAAAAGTGTTTTGTCTAGAATCGTGATGGATAACGGTAGCCAGAGAACTTACGTCAGCGAACATTTGGCGAGAGAGCTAAACTTAAAATATTGTGGAACAGCGAAAATTAAAATAATTCCCTTTGGTAAAAAACAAGAAGATATAAAAACAGAAATATTTAAGCGCGTTAAATTAATAATAAAAAATCAATACGACGATAAAATGGTTACAATAAATGTAACAGTAGTGCCAAACATTTGCGAAGATGTTCTGCCAGAGCCAAAAATCAAAAATTAAAAATTGAATAATATATTGACAAGTTTGGCCGATGCTGTCAATTGTAAAGTGCGACTTATCGATGGAATTTATTTATTGATTGGACAGGATTATTATTGGCAATTTTACAAACAAGGTTGTGAATTAATTTCAAGAAATCTTTATGCCATTAATACATTTTTTGGTTGGACATTACAAGGTGGCGATAATGCATATTGTGTTTTTCAAATTCGAGAAGCTGCAGAAGGTTTTAAAATAGAAAAGTTCTGGGACTTAGAGTCAATAGGCATAACAAGTTGTGCAGCAAATAGCGAAAAAGCCATTATTGACGAAACAATTAATAAAATAACTTTACAAAACAATCGATATGAAGTATCGTTGCTAATAATATTATTATGCTTAATGATAATAAACAAATTGCGATGGCTCGGTTACGTACATAGTTTAACGTTAAAATTGATGAACAACCGTGAAAAATTATCTGAATATGATGCTGGTATTCGCGATCTTTTAGAAAGCGGCATTGCTGAGAAAATTCGATCTTCAACGATTAATAATAATAATAATCGTGTTTATTACATGCCGCATAGACCTGTTTACAGAGAAGATAAAGCAACAATATAAATGCGAATAGTTTTCGATGCATCATCCAGCGAACCTGGTACAGCATCCTTAAATGATCTTTTAAGTATTGGCGAAAATATGGTGTCAGACTTGTTATCAATGTTGTTAAGTTTCCGTTCCAAAAAAATTGTTATTATCTCAGATATTGAAAAAGCTTTCTTACAGATTTCCCTATCGGAAAGCGACCGAAACGTTCATATATTGCTTTGGTTTGAAGATACGCCAGACAAGTCAGATAAACTGCCAGCAGTGGCTGAATATAGGATGACAAGAGTAACCTTTGGAGTGGCAAGCAGTCCATTTCTTTTGACAGCGACAATTCAAAAACATTTGTCAAATTGTGAAGCACAATACGGAAGTATATGCAATAAATTAAAAAGGTCTTTTTATGTGGACGATATGGTTGTCAGCGAAAAGTCAGTTGAGTCGGCAATAAAAACTATGAGAGCTGCATCAGAAATTATGGCAAAGGCGAGTTTTAAGCTACGTAAATGGAATTCAAACGACGTAAAAAGGCATTTTTAATCTGATGGTTTAGAGAGACCAATATCGCAAAAAATACTTGGTGTAAATTGGTGCACTGTTAGTGACACTATTAACGTTGACTTGAAGAATTTAATCGAGGAAAAAATGCCACGGGCAACAAAACGAAATGTATTACAAACAATGGCAAGGATTTATGATCCCCTTGGTATGATTGGTCCGTTTACTGTAAGAATTAAAATCTTATTGCAAAGGATTTGGAAGGAACGTATTGATTGGGATGTGAATTTAAGTGGCGATTTATTAAATGAATTTCAAATATGGCATAACGAGTTATCATTTTTAAATGAATATGCAATACAGAGGTGTCTATCAACTGAGGCAGGTAGTGTGGAAAACCATATATTTGCAGATGCAAGTCCTTTAGCATTCGGAGCAGTTGCTTATTCTCGGCAGACAGCAGGTAACAGAGAATTTTATACAAATTTTATTTGTTCCAAAAATCGAGTACGCCCTATCAACAAAACCACAAGGAATGATGAATTATCACTGCCGAAATTGAAGCTGACAGCTGCGTTAATGTCTGCGCGATTAAAGGAATTCCTTAGATGTTCACTGGACTTTGAAATAAGCGCATTTTGGCTCTGGACAGACTCTACAATAGCGCTGAATTGGATAAATGGTAATGGCAAACGTATACCATATGTCAAAGCGAGAGTCAACGAAAAACTCAGCTTAGTAATATATATGAATGGAGATTTTTTAACAAGAGGTCTAACAGCTAAACAACTGTTGAAAAACAACGCTTGTAAAATTGGTCTAATATGGTAAGCAAAAACTTCTGAATATTGGCCAAGTGAATACAATTTGAAGTCTTCGACAAATTTGTTTTATCAGTTGAGAGCGAATTACAGATCATGCAAAGAAAAGAACCAATTCTAAATGTTGAAAAATTTAGCAAATTAAAAAAGATGCTGCGCGTCATAGCGTATGTATTTCCTTTTATAAAAAATTGTAAAAGCAAATTGCCAGAAAAACGCGTGAATTTAGAAGAGTTATCCTATAGTGAAATACAACAAGCAGAATATTATTGGCTCAAGTACTTTCAAAAAGCACACTACGAATCCGAGTATGCAGATCTAGAGAGACAGAAAAAAGTATCAGCACAGTCCAAGTTAATTTGCTTAAACCCAACTTTAATCAACGGTGTTATGCGACTTCAAGGGCGGCTATCAAACTCAGTTTTCAGTAATAATTCATGCAACCCAATAATTTTGCCTAATAATTGTCATCTAAGCGTAATGTTAATAAGCGAGGCGTATCACGCGGCAATGCATAGCGGTGTTAATTCTGTATTAGCACTCTTGAGAAAACGTTTTTGGATTGTTAAAGGACGACAACTAATAAAAAATATACTTAGCGGGTGTGTGACCTGCAAGCGACTACATGGAAAAAGCGCTTCAGAGCCAAGGACATCTTTATCAGTAGAGCGTATCAGAACAACAAGGCTCTTCGAAACAACAGGAATCGATTTCGCAGGTCCTCATAAAATTATGAGTACTAAAAGCAAACGCCAAAAATGGAACACTAGGATGATATAGGTTAAGATTAATATTTAGATTTTTAGTCGAACTTAATGAATTATTTCGGATTTTTTAAGTATTTTACATATTTTATTGCTAACAATTGTATTAGTAAATTATTCAGGCTCAAGTCCATTAAATTATTTTCCTTAGAAAGACAATGGTATTTACTAAATTTTCATAACTTCTAAGAATACAGAAAAATTTAATTGTGGCAGAATGGAATAGATGTGAATGAAATGAACTTGTGTCTGAATAACTTACAAATATAGTACTTTGCAGAAAATATTTAAAAATACTTAAAATATCCGTTTTTGATTTGGTTGAAAATTTTTTTCTTGTTAATATAGAAAGCAAACCCAAACTGCCGATTTAGTATTCACTAACTTAAATAATATTAAAATTAACCAAAAATAATTGAATATACAATTTTGGATAAATACTAAAAAAATAGTAAATATAAGAATCGACTTGAATTTGAATTAATTTTAATAAAACTTGAGTTTAAAGAAATTCTTTCATTTATCGTAGACGTTGGAGAACTCAAAAGCAACCCATACATAATACAGAATATCTAATTTCTCAGCCTTCTGCTTAGATTTTTCTAAACATATAAAAACTTCCATTATGTCATTAGAGTCCTGTTTTTGTAACACTTCTAATTGTTTCGGTTAATTCTGTTATAAGATTGATATGAGAAGATATGCGAAGAAAAAAAAAACTAAGCAAATACATATAAAAAGTACGTGAAACAAAAAAGCTGTTGACAGCATACACTTATTAAAAATGAGGATCACTGAACATCTTCTTGTTTTGTATGAAAAAATATTTTCTTAACACATACCTTTTGTATATGTGACGAAACAAATAATTAAAAACATAAAAAAAATTATGAAAACACATTAAAAAATTATGTTATAGTACAACAAAAAATTAAAATTTTTATTACATCAGTTAATCGACTGATATTAACCGGTTTAATCGTTAATCGAAAATAGCCAATTTTATATTAACCAATCCGTTAATCGGGTAGATATTAATCGGGTTACCGAATGAATACCCTAGTAAATATTCATTTATAATTTTCAGGTGATTTTTCATAAAGAAGAATTGCCCTAAAATTTGTTTTCATTATTTTGGGGTAACATTGCATTATAAAATTGGGCTACGTTGCATAATAAAAAATAGACCTTAACTTGGGGAAAATTTTTAGTTGCTTTTTGGGGGTTGCTCCATCGTGAACAGCAAGTGAAAATGTTGCTGCCATTGTGAATCTGGCCGAATACTACGAATATGCTTTTCAAAGAGAGATTTTTGAAAATAGTTTTAAAAAATTATATTAGGAAATGAGAATAAATATTTTGTACATAAACTTTATTATAAAGTGAAGCCATTTATTTTCGAAAACACTTACCTCAATAAAACAATTTCTAAATTAAAGGTAAAGGGATTTACAAAATATACATTAAAATCCCCATTTTAAAGAACTTCACATTTTTACCCGGTAAAATTTTGTAAAAAAATAAATGCAACATTTGGATAATCGTTTCTTGGCTCATTAAAAATTCCTCAGAATTACAATACACATAAATGTACTGCTTTATATCTAAATTTGCATAACAATCATTTAACTGGCAGCCATGTATTATAAAAAAGGATTTTAGTTAAGTGTATCTTACACTATCACACAAGTCTTACGAATTTTCAGGAAAATATAACCATGTAATACTAAATTGTTTTTATTTTTTAAAATTTTCAAACAATAATTTAATCAGAAGTGCATATTCATAAAAAAAGGTAGGACTTGTGTTATAGTGTAAAGTAACCATTAATAGCATAACTACATACAGTGAAGGACTAAAGTCTATATGCAACATATTTTTTTATGATTGTTGGGAATTGGAAATTTAAGCGGCATAAAATTGTATGCCAATATTTAAGGCATTAATAAAAAATTTTATTTATAACAAAAAATATTAATAGTTGATGGGTCCACTGTGAGCATCGGTCATAGCTTGTAAATGTCGAGGCATTGCATTTACTAAATCTTCTGTGACTTCCGGAGATGTTTCTTCTGTCCAACGCCATTTTTAGCCTTTCATTACTGCTAATGCCAAAATTTTCCTCTAAAACATCTCTGATATGTTATTCAGGATTTAAGTGCGATTATTGTGGCAGGGAATTAAATTAAATATAGAAGCCATTCGCAAACAATGTGAGCCGTATGCTAGCGATTATTGTCGTGATGGAAAATCCAATTATTTCCTATACCCAAGCCCCTCAATCGATGGTTTCAAATTATGTTCTAAAATGTTTTTATAAAGATATCTCTCCATTGTGCCATCAATAAAATCTAAATTTTTACATACCGATAATGCCAAGGCTCCCAAAATAACATTGCCATCGCTTCCAGTAATATTCATTTTACTCGCCTCAGTAAATAAGACTTGTTTCTTATTATTGGCTTTTAGCAATTCAAGATGGAGTTTTTGGTTTTTGGCAGATAAAACTGTTTTTTTACGTTCAACTATGATTTTAAAGCCGCTCTCATGCAAAACTCGTTGTATAATTTTGGTGTGGACACTTTTGAAAAAATTTTCAATATGTTCCGATAATTTTGGGAACTTCTTTTCGAATTCGCATTAACTTCTTTAAGAATACCTTTAACACTGATTCGTGACACCGGTCATATCTAGGATGATTTTCAGTATTTCCATTTGAATTAAATTCAAATAAAGACTTGTACTGTAGAACGACTTGATTTTACCGTTTTTGCCATTTCTACATTACTTTTTTTTCTTTACGGAGATTTATTACCAAATTTCTCACTGAAATAGATTTTTCTTGAAGATTCTCCAAATTAAAAAAAACAGTTTTTTTCAAAACGCAATATTTTAATATAATGGTAAATACTATGGTTAAATGCTTGTTATAACAAGCAAAATACAACATCAGCTAAAAGAATTGGATTCCCGCGAGTTTCGTTTTGTATTTTTCAAGTTTTTCTAGAAGTAGACACGTTGTATGTAGACTTTAGTCCTACTTATAATTTTGTTTGATGCTTTTAATTTCCGTGTTACGTTTTTATTTTAAATAATTTTTTTTAAATAATCTTATTTAACAGCGTCTCATTTTGTGATATTAAAAGATTTTTCATTATCGCTCCCAATTCCTAAAAATCGTAAAATAGTTGGTTGTATGTAGACTTTAGTCCTTCACTGTGCATGTCTTATATTTTTACAACAAACACTAATTTGCATTCTATGCTGTCGTAGTTGCGCAGTAGAAAAATTTTTTTGTACGGCTGAGTGCGCATTCTGGTTTTTTTTTTATTTATGATTATGTTCAACTCGGCAACCCTTTTTCCTTAGTGCTTTTCATCTCTCACTGGCTTTCTTGTATTCAATTCCTGTTCGTCTCCTTAGTCTAATAGGAAAACGAGTTGAGATCGGTCGCATTCTAATGTAGTGTCCAGTTTAACTTATAAAATAAATAGAAATAGTGTTTTATATTAAATAAATATAAGTGAAAATAATATTTAATGTTCTTTTTGTAAAATAACGTGTTTTATATTTGAAATTGTAAATATCGCGTTAATTTAAGCAAATGGAAAATTGGCAAACTCATTGATGGCGTTACTGTTAAGAGCGTCGTGTTTGTTTCATTTTTTATAGTTAAAATAATAATTAGCCAGATGCGTTTTTTTCGGATGTAAGGTTTTTGCTTGTGTTGATGGTTGGTGAATAAGATATTTGCTTTTGCATCAATGTGGCAGAGCGGTTTTTTTTATTTAAAATGGTTGTTGGTAACTTTAAGCGAAAATCTTGACTTTTAATTATTTCTTTTCGTTATTTTGCATACGGTTCGCTGTTATCTTTGTTTAAAAAATTAAAATAAAAAAAAAATCGGAAAAGTTAATAAAATTTAAAGTAAATTCGTTGAAATGAGTTTAATACAATTCAAATAACGCTTCAACAAAATTTCTTTATGGTATATATCTTTTGTTGTGTCTAATAATATGTAAAATTGGCAGGTCTAAATGATGAGTAATTTTTTGGTGTACTACTTTTAAAGGTAAGTGATTTTAAATTAAAAAAAACTTCAATATGGTAAATTTCACAATCTTGCATACAATTATTTTAAAATGTAATAAATACCTTATTAATATTTTATTATGCACTTTAGTTTATTAATATGGGGAATTAAAACATTTAACTTCGGGAAAATTAAGGGAAAGCTTAATTTTTGCACGAAGATTCCTTTTGTGGTACTTACCAACGTCCCAAAAATATGCGTTTATTCATGCGCAATGTGATCCACGCGGTGGATTGCGTAGTTGAGCCTTCGGTCGGGCGCAAAAATTTTTTTCTCTATGCCTTAACAAACACCATATTCGCTTACTAAAGCGTCTTAAATTCGGGATTTTATATCGGGATTTTTAAATATAGAATTTAAAAGTTAGGTATTATAAAGTTCGGGATTTTGAGATTCCGAATTCGGCAATTTGGAATGTAAAAAATTCGAAATTTGGATATTTCGGGATTTTTATACTATGCCTTTTTTTAATTATTCATTAATAATTTTCAGGTAGTAAATATTAGGGCATTCAAGTAATCGGGCTTTTGCTTTAATCGGTTACCCTCTCGGTTAATTAACTGAGGTTTTGGTTTAATCGGTTAATTTTGTTATTGATCGGTTAACCGATTAAAAAAGTTTTTTTTTTATAAATAAATCAATTTCAATATATAAAAATGCATAAGTTATTTATTATTTGGAGTTTATTAGTAAAAACAAGTTAGAGAGTTATATTCGGCTGTGCTGAATCTTTGATTCCCTCAACCGACAGGAGTGTGCTCTTTATATCTACATACATAGTATTAACTAATCTTCACAAAAGCGAACGTCAGCATTAAAATTGGTTGCAGTTTAGACCTATATTAAATTACTGACCGACAGTTTTATGCGTTTCTTGTTAGAACTTTGAACTGGTTTGAGTAAAATATCATGATTCGTAACAGATTTAGCCGAACTAAAATGATTTTTAGGAGGGTAATTTGTATTGGACCTATGGTAAATTATGGACCAATCATCCCAAAATTCTGAAGACTGATTTCTGGTATTAAAAAATTAATTAGAATAATTTTCAATATAGCAGTGTAATTAGTTTTAGCGTTAACAGTGAATTTCACAAAATTGCATGATATTTTTTCTGGCCATATGAATCTAAGCTGGAAGAAATTTTACCGCAATATCTATATCTGTTATGGTTTGAGGCGAATTTAATTATTTTCCCAAAGTGGGTTTATTTGGTTCTAGGCGCAATAAACTGTTTTCCGATAGTAAGGTGTACATATGTATATGGGGCCTAGGGTAAATTATGAACCGATCTTCACGAAATTTTACAGTGTAATTTCAGGTCCTCTAAAACTGTGACGTACCAAATTTTAGTATGATAGCAGTATTGATTACGGTTTTAGGCGTACTAAAATATTTTCCGAGAGCAGGATTTATATGGGGTCTAGGGTTAAATATTGACGGATCTTCACGAAATTAAGCAGCGTGATTTCTAGTCCTACAAAACGGTACCGTACCGAATTTAATTATGATATCATTATTTATTACGTTTTTAGGCGTACTAAACTGTTTTCCGGGAGTAGTGTTTATATGGGGCCTAGTGTAAGTTATGGACCGATCTTAAAATAAATTTACATTGTGATTTCTGGTCCTATAAAACTGTGACGTACGAAATTTTAGTATGTTAGCGTTATATATTACGTTTTAAGGCGTACTAAAATGTTTTCCGCGAGTGGGGTTTTTTGGGGCCTATGGTCAAATATGGACCGATCTTCACGAAATTTAACAGTATGATTTGCATGTCATTCTGTGCATTATTCCACCGTTTACGTTAGTTTTTGTAAAAAAATTATCAATTTTTTAGGGCGGTGGTTCCACATTTTGATTCATAGTTCTGATCCTACTGAACCGATTATGCTGGATTTCAATCCCAAACTGCTTAGAATAACTACAAGCAATTTGAAACTAAGTTTGTTCTTTTCTTTTGCGGTTTTCGAAAGTCAGCGTGTTTTCAACAGACGGACATGGCTAAATCAACTTAGAATTACTCAAGGAGCCAGAATATATATACTTTATGGGGTCTTAGATATATAATAAGAAAGTTTCACACGGAATGACAAACTTAGTATACCCTCATTCACCATTAGTGGTGGTGGAGGGTATAAAAAAACCAATTACATAACAAATATAACAATTCGTGAACCAAAACGAGCAAACAAAAGAATAATTCATAAATATGTAATATATATTTTTTAATTAATACATGTTATGTATGTATTAATTAAAACATAAGCGGTAAGAAATAATTTGGTTTATATGTTTAGGATTAAAGCGATTATCATTTTTAGTTTTAATAAAACTTGACTTTAAAGAAATTCTTTCATCTATCGTAGATGATGGAGAACTCAAAAGCAACTCATAATACAGAATATCTAATTTCTCAGTCTTCTGCCTAGATTTTTCTAAACATATAAAAACTTCCATTATGTCATTAGAGTTCTGTTTTTTTAACACTTTTAATTGTTTCGGTTAATTCTGTTATAAGATTGATATGAGAAGATATGAGAAGAAACAAATAACTAACACAGGGTCTCCACCTGAGATAATATCTGATATAATATGTGAGAAAACGTCGGCAGAATGAGAGAGCACATTTCTTCATGTTAATCTTAAAATTAAACAAGGGGAACACATATCTTATAAAATTTCATAATCGGCTGATTCTCGTACAGTAAACTTGTATCGTTTTTATTCTTCTTTTTAGTTTTTTGATTTTTTAGTTTAAAATATTGATTTTTTAAACACTTTTCACAATATTGGCACTATTTGCATTAATTAATTACACATTTTAATAATCGTGGCTTATTATTGTTTTATATGTGTGTATGCATGTGTATTTTTGACAGCTCATCTTATAAGATAATTGTTATAAGATTTCTCATAGCATTTATTATAATATTAATACTAACACTATTTGAGAGTCCACACGTAAGATAATACTCTCTGCGATTGAATTTGACGTTTGCTGATATAAAAATCTTATCTCAGGTGGAGACCCTGTGTAAGCGAATACATATAAAAAGTACGTGAAACAAAAAAGCTGTTGACAGCATACACTTATTAAAAATGAGGATCACTGAACATCTTCTTATTTGTATGAAAAAATATTTTCTTAACACATACCTTTTGTATATGTGACGAAACAAATAATTAAAAACATAAAAAAATTATGAAAACACATTAAAAAATTATGTTATAGTACTACAAAAAATTAAAAATTTTATTACATCAGTTAATCGACTGATATTAACCGGTTTAATCGTTAATCGAAAATAGCCAATTTTATATTAACCAATCCGTTAATCGGGTAGATATTAATCGGGTAACCGAATGAATACCCTAGTAAATATTCATTTTTAATTTTCAGGTGATTTTTCATAAAGAAGAATTGCCCTAAAATTTGTTTTCATTATTTTGGGGTAACATTGCATTATAAAATTGGGCTACGTTGCATAATAAAAAATAGACCTTAACTTGGGGAAAATTTTTAGTTGCTTTTTGGGGGTTGCTCCATCGTGAACAGCAAGTGAAAATGTTGCTGCCATTGTGAATCTGGCCGAATACTAAAAATATGCTTTTCAAAGAGAGATTTTTGAAAATAGTTTTAAAAAATTATTTTAGGAAATGAGAATAAATATTTTGTACATAAGCTTTATTAAAAAGGGAAGCCATTTATTTTCGAAAACACTTACCTCAATAAAACAATTTCTAAATTAAAGGTAGAGGGATTTACAAAATATACATTAAAATCCTCATTTTAAAGAACTTCACATTTTTACCCGGTAAAATTTTGTAAAAAAATTAAATGCAACAATTGGATAATCGTTTCTTGGCTCATTAAAAATTCCTCAGAATTACAATACACATAAATGTACTGCTTTATATCTAAATTTGCATAACAATCATTTAACTGGCAGCCATGTATTATAAAAAAGGATTTTAGTTAAGTGTATCTTACACTATCACACAAGTCTTACGAATTTTCAGGAAAACGCAACCATGTAGTACTAAATTGTTATTATTTTTTTAAAAATTTTTAAACAATAATTTGATCAGAAATGCATTTTCATAAAAAAAGGTAGGACTTGTGTTATAGTGTAAAGTAACCATTAATAGCATAACTACATACAGTGAAGGAATAAAGTCTACATGCAACATATTTTTTTATGATTGTTGGGAATTGGAAATTTAAGCGGAATAAAATTGTATGCCAATATTTAAGGCATTAATAAAAAATTTTATTTATAACAAAAAATATTAATAGTTGATGGGTCCACTGTGAGCATCGGTCATAGCTTGTAAATGTCGAGGCATTGCATTTACTAAATCTTCTGTGATTTTCGGAGATGTTTCTTCTGTCCAACGCCATTTTAGCCTTTCATTACTGCTAATGCCATAATTTTCCTCTAAAACATCTCTGATATGTTATTCGGGATTTAAGTGCGATTATTGTGGCAGGGAATTAAATTAAATAAAGAAGCCATTCGCAAACAATGTGCGCCGTATGCTAGCGATTATTGTCTTGATGGAAAATCCAATTATTTCCTATACCCAAGCCCCTTAACCGATGATTTCAAATTATGTTCTAAAATGTTCTTATAAAGATATCTCTCCATTGTGCCATCAATAAAAACTAAATTTTTACATACCGATAATGCCAAGGCTCCCAAAATAACATTGCCACCTCCATTTTTGGCTGTGGGTAGAATATTCGTCGTAACGTAGACTGTGTTGGCCTTTATCAAAACTTTTGAATGGCCATCGCTTCCAGTAATATTTATTTTACTCTCCTCAGTAAATAAGACTCGTTTCTTATTATTGGTGTTTAGCAATTCAAGAAGGAGTTTTTGGTTTTTGGCAGATAAAACTGGTTTTTTACGTTCAACTATGATTTTAAAGCCGCTCTCATGCAAAACTCGTTGTATAATTTTGATGTGGACACTTTTTTGAAAAAATTTTAATATGTTCCGATAATTTTGGGAACTTCTTTTCGAATTCGCATTAACTTCTTTAAGAATACCTTTAACACTGATTCGTGACACCGGTCATATCTAGGATGATTTTCAGTATTTCCATTTGAATTAATTTCAAATAAAGACTTGTACTGTAGAACGACTTGATTTTACCGTTTTTGCCATTTCTACATTACTTTTTTTTCTTTACGGAGATTTATTACCAAATTTCTCACTGAAATAGATTTTTCTTGAAGATTCTCCAAATTAAAAAAAACAGTTTTTTTCAAAACGCAATATTTTAATATAATGGTAAATACTATGGTTAAATGTTTGTTATAACAAGCAAAATACAACATCAGCTAAAAGAATTGGATTCCCGCGAGTTTCTTTTTGTATTTTTCAAGTTTTCCTAGAAGTAGACACGTTGTATGTAGACTTTAGTCCTACTTATAATTTTGTTTGATGCTTTTAATTTCCGTGTTACGTTTTTATTTTAAATAATTTTTTTTAAATAATCTTATTTAACAGCGTCTCATTTTGTGATATTAAAAGATTTTTCATTATCGCTCCCAATTCCTATAAATCGTAAAATAGTTGGTTGTATGTAGACTTTAGTCCTTCACTGTGCATGTCTTATATTTTTACAACAAACACTAATTTTCATTCTATGCTGTCGTAGTTGCGCAGTAGAAAAATTTTTTTGTACGGCTGAGTGCGCATTCTGGTTTTTTTTTTTATTTATGATTATGTTCAACTCGGCAACCCTTTTTCCTTAGTGCTTTTCATCTCTCACTGGCTTTCTTGTATTCAATTCCTGTTCGTCTCCTTAGTCTAATAGGAAAACGAGTTGAGATCGGTCGCATTCTAATGTAGTGTCCAGTTTAACTTATAAAATAAATAGAAATAGTGTTTTATATTAAATAAATATAAGTGAAAATAATATTTAATGTTCTTTTTGTAAAATAACGTGTTTTATATTTGAAATTGTAAATATCGCGTTAATTTAAGCAAATGGAAAATTGGCAAACTCATTGATGGCGTTACTGTTAAGAGCGTCGTGTTTGTTTCATTTTTTATAGTTAAAATAATAATTAGCCAGATGCGTTTTTTTCGGATGTAAGGTTTTTGCTTGTGTTGATGGTTGGTGAATAAGATATTTGCTTTTGCATCAATGTGGCAGAGCGGTTTTTTTTATTTAAAATGGTTGTTGGTAACTTTAAGCGAAAATCTTGACTTTTAATTATTTCTTTTCGTTATTTTGCATACGGTTCGCTGTTATCTTTGTTTAAAAAATTAAAATAAAAAAAAAATCGGAAAAGTTAATAAAATTTAAAGTAAATTCGTTGAAATGAGTTTAATACAATTCAAATAACGCTTCAACAAAATTTCTTTATGGTATATATCTTTTGTTGTGTCTAATAATATGTAAAATTGGCAGGTCTAAATGATTAGTAATTTTTTTGGTGTACTACTTTTAAAGGTAAGTGATTTTAAATTAAAAAAAACTTCAATATGGTAAATTTCACAATCTTGCATACAATTATTTTAAAATGTAATAAATACCTTATTAATATTTTATTATGCACTTTAGTTTATTAATATGGGGAATTAAAACATTTAACTTCGGGAAAATTAAGGGAAAGCTTAATTTTTGCACGAAGATTCCTTTTGTGGTACTTACCAACGTCCCAAAAATATGCGTTTATTCATGCGCAATGTGATCCACGCGGTGGATTGCGTAGTTGAGCCTTCGGTCGGGCGCAAAAATTTTTTTCTCTATGCCTTAACAAACACCATATTCGCTTACTAAAGCGTCTTAAATTCGGGATTTTATATCGGGATTTTTAAATATAGAATTTAAAAGTTAGGTATTATAAAGTTCGGGATTTTGAGATTCCGAATTCGGCAATTTGGAATGTAAAAAAATTCGAAATTTGGATATTTCGGGATTTTTATACTATGCCTTTTTTTAATTATTCATTAATAATTTTCAGGTAGTAAATATTAGGGCATTCAAGTAATCGGGCTTTGGCTTTAATCGGTTACCCTCTCGGTTAATTAACTGAGGTTTAATCGGTTAATTTTGTTATTGATCGGTTAACCGATTAAAAAAGTTTTTTTTATAAATAAATCAATTTAAATATATAAAAATGCATAAGTTATTTATTATTTGGAGTTTATTAGTAAAAACAAGTTAGAGAGTTATATTCGGCTGTGCTGAATCTTTGATTCCCTCAACCGACAGGAGTGTGCTCTTTATATCTACATACATAGTATTAACTAATCTTCACAAAAGCGAACGTCAGCATTAAAATTGGTTGCAGTTTAGACCTATATTAAATTACTGACCGACAGTTTTATGCGTTTCTTGTTAGAACTTTGAACTGGTTTGAGTAAAATATCATGATTCGTAACAGATTTAGCCGAACTAAAATGATTTTTAGGAGGGTAATTTGTATTGGACCTATGGTAAATTATGGACCAATCATCCCAAAATTCTGAAGACTGATTTCTGGTATTAAAAAATTAATTAGAATAATTTTCAATATAGCAGTGTAATTAGTTTTAGCGTTAACAGTGAATTTCACAAAATTGCATGATATTTTTTCTGGCCATATGAATCTAAGCTGGAAGAAATTTTACCGCAATATCTATATCTGTTATGGTTTGAGGCGAATTTAATTATTTTCCCAAAGTGGGTTTATTTGGTTCTAGGCGCAATAAACTGTTTTCCGATAGTAAGGTGTACATATGTATATGGGGCCTAGGGTAAATTATGAACCGATCTTCACGAAATTTTACAGTGTAATTTCAGGTCCTCTAAAACTGTGACGTACCAAATTTTAGTATGATAGCAGTATTGATTACGGTTTTAGGCGTACTAAAATATTTTCCGAGAGCAGGATTTATATGGGGTCTAGGGTTAAATATGGACGGATCTTCACGAAATTAAGCAGCGTGATTTCTAGTCCTACAAAACTGTACCGTACCGAATTTAATTATGATATCATTATTTATTACGGTTTTAGGCGTACTAAACTGTTTTCCGGGAGTAGTGTTTATATGGGGCCTAGTGTAAATTATGGACCGATCTTAAAATAAATTTACATTGTGATTTCTGGTCCTATAAAACTGTGACGTACGAAATTTTAGTATGTTAGCGTAATATATTACGTTTTAAGGCGTACTAAAATGTTTTCCGCGAGTGGGGTTTTTTGGGGCCTATGGTCAAATATGGACCGATCTTCACGAAATTTAACAGTATGATTTGCATGTCATTCTGTGCATTATTCCACCGTTTACGTTAGTTTTTGTAAAAAAATTATCAATTTTTTAGGGCGGTGGTTCCACATTTTGATTCATAGTTCTGATCCTACTGAACCGATTATGCTGGATTTCAATCCCAAACTGCTTAGAATAACTACAAGCAATTTGAGACTAAGTTTGTTCTTTTCTTTTGCGGTTTTCGAAAGTCAGCGTGTTTTCAACAGACGGACATGGCTAAATCAACTTAGAATTACTCAAGGAGCCAGAATATATATACTTTATGGGGTCTTAGATATATAAAAAGAAAGTTTCACACGGAATGACAAACTTAGTATACCCTCATTCACCATTAGTGGTGGTGGAGGGTATAAAAAAACCAATTACATAACAAATATAACAATTCTTGAACCAAAACGAGCAAACAAAAGAATAATTCATAAATATGTAATATATATTTTTTAATTAATACATGTTATGTATGTATTAATTAAAACATAAGCGGTAAGAAATAATTTGGTTTATATGTTTAGGATTAAAGCGATTATCTTTTTTAGTTTTAATAAAACTTGACTTTAAAGAAATTCTTTCATCTATCGTAGATGATGGAGAACTCAAAAGCAACTCATAATACAGAATATCTAATTTCTCAGTCTTCTGCCTAGATTTTTCTAAACATATAAAAACTTCCATTATGTCATTAGAGTTCTGTTTTTTTAACACTTTTAATTGTTTCGGTTAATTCTGTTATAAGATTGATATAAGAAGATATGAGAAGAAACAAATAACTAACACAGGGTCTCCACCTGAGATAATATCTGATATAATATGTGAGAAAACGTCGGCAGAATGAGAGAGTACATTTCTTCATGTTAATCTTAATATTAAACAAGGCTGATTCTCGTACAGTAAACTTGTATCGTTTTTATTCTTTTTTTTAGTTTTTTGATTTTTTAGTTTAAAATATTGATTTTTTAAACACTTTTCACAATATTGGCACTATTTGCATTAATTAATTACACATTTTAATAATCGTGGCTTATTATTGTTTTATATGTGTGTATGCATGTGTATTTTTGACAGCTCATCTTATAAGATAATTGTTATAAGATTTCTCATAGCATTTATTATAATATTAATACTAACACTATTTGAGAGTCCACACGTAAGATAATACTCTCTGCGATTGAATTTGACGTTTGCTGATATAAAAATCTTATCTCAGGTGGAGACCCTGTGTAAGCGAATACATATAAAAAGTACGTGAAACAAAAAAGCTGTTGACAGCATACACTTATTAAAAATGAGGATCACTGAACATCTTCTTATTTGTATGAAAAAATATTTTCTTAACACATACCTTTTGTATATGTGACGAAACAAATAATTAAAAACATAAAAAAATTATGAAACCACATTAAAAAATTATGTTATAGTACTACAAAAAATTAAAAATTTTATTACATGAGTTAATCGACTGATATTAACCGGTTTAATCGTTAATCGAAAATAGCCAATTTTATATTAACCAATCCGTTAATCGGGTAGATATTAATCGGGTAACCGAATGAATACCCTAGTAAATATTCATTTTTAATTTTCAGGTGATTTTTCATAAAGAAGAATTGCCCTAAAATTTGTTTTCATTATTTTGGGGTAACATTGCATTATAAAATTGGGCTACGTTGCATAATAAAAAATAGACCTTAACTTGGGGAAAATTTTTAGTTGCTTTTTGGGGGTTGCTCCATCGTGAACAGCAAGTGAAAATGTTGCTGCCATTGTGAATCTGGCCGAATACTAAAAATATGCTTTTCAAAGAGAGATTTTTGAAAATAGTTTTAAAAAATTATTTTAGGAAATGAGAATAAATATTTTGTACATAAGCTTTATTAAAAAGGGAAGCCATTTATTTTCGAAAACACTTATATACCTCAATAAAACAATTTCTAAATTAAAGGTAGATGGATTTACAAAATATACATTAAAATCCTCATTTTAAAGAACTTCACATTTTTACCCGGTAAAATTTTGTAAAAAAATTAAATGCAACAATTGGATAATCGTTTCTTGGCTCATTAAAAATTCCTCAGAATTACAATACACATAAATGTACTGCTTTATATCTAAATTTGCATAACAATCATTTAACTGGCAGCCATGTATTATAAAAAAGGATTTTAGTTAAGTGTATCTTACACTATCACACAAGTCTTACGAATTTTCAGGAAAACGCAACCATGTAGTACTAAATTGTTATTATTTTTTTAAAAATTTTTAAACAATAATTTGATCAGAAATGCATTTTCATAAAAAAAGGTAGGACTTGTGTTATAGTGTAAAGTAACCATTAATAGCATAACTACATACAGTGAAGGAATAAAGTCTACATGCAACATATTTTTTTATGATTGTTGGGAATTGGAAATTTAAGCGGAATAAAATTGTATGCCAATATTTAAGGCATTAATAAAAAATTTTATTTATAACAAAAAATATTAATAGTTGATGGGTCCACTGTGAGCATCGGTCATAGCTTGTAAATGTCGAGGCATTGCATTTACTAAATCTTCTGTGATTTTCGGAGATGTTTCTTCTGTCCAACGCCATTTTAGCCTTTCATTACTGCTAATGCCATAATTTTCCTCTAAAACATCTCTGATATGTTATTCGGGATTTAAGTGCGATTATTGTGGCAGGGAATTAAATTAAATAAAGAAGCCATTCGCAAACAATGTGCGCCGTATGCTAGCGATTATTGTCTTGATGGAAAATCCAATTATTTCCTATACCCAAGCCCCTTAACCGATGATTTCAAATTATGTTCTAAAATGTTCTTATAAAGATATCTCTCCATTGTGCCATCAATAAAAACTAAATTTTTACATACCGATAATGCCAAGGCTCCCAAAATAACATTGCCACCTCCATTTTTGGCTGTGGGTAGAATATTCGTCGTAACGTAGACTGTGTTGGCCTTTATCAAAACTTTTGAATGGCCATCGCTTCCAGTAATATTTATTTTACTCTCCTCAGTAAATAAGACTCGTTTCTTATTATTGGTGTTTAGCAATTCAAGAAGGAGTTTTTGGTTTTTGGCAGATAAAACTGGTTTTTTACGTTCAACTATGATTTTAAAGCCGCTCTCATGCAAAACTCGTTGTATAATTTTGATGTGGACACTTTTTTGAAAAAATTTTAATATGTTCCGATAATTTTGGGAACTTCTTTTCGAATTCGCATTAACTTCTTTAAGAATACCTTTAACACTGATTCGTGACACCGGTCATATCTAGGATGATTTTCAGTATTTCCATTTGAATTAATTTCAAATAAAGACTTGTACTGTAGAACGACTTGATTTTACCGTTTTTGCCATTTCTACATTACTTTTTTTTCTTTACGGAGATTTATTACCAAATTTCTCACTGAAATAGATTTTTCTTGAAGATTCTCCAAATTAAAAAAAACAGTTTTTTTCAAAACGCAATATTTTAATATAATGGTAAATACTATGGTTAAATGTTTGTTATAACAAGCAAAATACAACATCAGCTAAAAGAATTGGATTCCCGCGAGTTTCTTTTTGTATTTTTCAAGTTTTCCTAGAAGTAGACACGTTGTATGTAGACTTTAGTCCTACTTATAATTTTGTTTGATGCTTTTAATTTCCGTGTTACGTTTTTATTTTAAATAATTTTTTTTAAATAATCTTATTTAACAGCGTCTCATTTTGTGATATTAAAAGATTTTTCATTATCGCTCCCAATTCCTATAAATCGTAAAATAGTTGGTTGTATGTAGACTTTAGTCCTTCACTGTGCATGTCTTATATTTTTACAACAAACACTAATTTTCATTCTATGCTGTCGTAGTTGCGCAGTAGAAAAATTTTTTTGTACGGCTGAGTGCGCATTCTGGTTTTTTTTTTTATTTATGATTATGTTCAACTCGGCAACCCTTTTTCCTTAGTGCTTTTCATCTCTCACTGGCTTTCTTGTATTCAATTCCTGTTCGTCTCCTTAGTCTAATAGGAAAACGAGTTGAGATCGGTCGCATTCTAATGTAGTGTCCAGTTTAACTTATAAAATAAATAGAAATAGTGTTTTATATTAAATAAATATAAGTGAAAATAATATTTAATGTTCTTTTTGTAAAATAACGTGTTTTATATTTGAAATTGTAAATATCGCGTTAATTTAAGCAAATGGAAAATTGGCAAACTCATTGATGGCGTTACTGTTAAGAGCGTCGTGTTTGTTTCATTTTTTATAGTTAAAATAATAATTAGCCAGATGCGTTTTTTTCGGATGTAAGGTTTTTGCTTGTGTTGATGGTTGGTGAATAAGATATTTGCTTTTGCATCAATGTGGCAGAGCGGTTTTTTTTATTTAAAATGGTTGTTGGTAACTTTAAGCGAAAATCTTGACTTTTAATTATTTCTTTTCGTTATTTTGCATACGGTTCGCTGTTATCTTTGTTTAAAAAATTAAAATAAAAAAAAAATCGGAAAAGTTAATAAAATTTAAAGTAAATTCGTTGAAATGAGTTTAATACAATTCAAATAACGCTTCAACAAAATTTCTTTATGGTATATATCTTTTGTTGTGTCTAATAATATGTAAAATTGGCAGGTCTAAATGATTAGTAATTTTTTTGGTGTACTACTTTTAAAGGTAAGTGATTTTAAATTAAAAAAAACTTCAATATGGTAAATTTCACAATCTTGCATACAATTATTTTAAAATGTAATAAATACCTTATTAATATTTTATTATGCACTTTAGTTTATTAATATGGGGAATTAAAACATTTAACTTCGGGAAAATTAAGGGAAAGCTTAATTTTTGCACGAAGATTCCTTTTGTGGTACTTACCAACGTCCCAAAAATATGCGTTTATTCATGCGCAATGTGATCCACGCGGTGGATTGCGTAGTTGAGCCTTCGGTCGGGCGCAAAAATTTTTTTCTCTATGCCTTAACAAACACCATATTCGCTTACTAAAGCGTCTTAAATTCGGGATTTTATATCGGGATTTTTAAATATAGAATTTAAAAGTTAGGTATTATAAAGTTCGGGATTTTGAGATTCCGAATTCGGCAATTTGGAATGTAAAAAAATTCGAAATTTGGATATTTCGGGATTTTTATACTATGCCTTTTTTTAATTATTCATTAATAATTTTCAGGTAGTAAATATTAGGGCATTCAAGTAATCGGGCTTTGGCTTTAATCGGTTACCCTCTCGGTTAATTAACTGAGGTTTAATCGGTTAATTTTGTTATTGATCGGTTAACCGATTAAAAAAGTTTTTTTTATAAATAAATCAATTTAAATATATAAAAATGCATAAGTTATTTATTATTTGGAGTTTATTAGTAAAAACAAGTTAGAGAGTTATATTCGGCTGTGCTGAATCTTTGATTCCCTCAACCGACAGGAGTGTGCTCTTTATATCTACATACATAGTATTAACTAATCTTCACAAAAGCGAACGTCAGCATTAAAATTGGTTGCAGTTTAGACCTATATTAAATTACTGACCGACAGTTTTATGCGTTTCTTGTTAGAACTTTGAACTGGTTTGAGTAAAATATCATGATTCGTAACAGATTTAGCCGAACTAAAATGATTTTTAGGAGGGTAATTTGTATTGGACCTATGGTAAATTATGGACCAATCATCCCAAAATTCTGAAGACTGATTTCTGGTATTAAAAAATTAATTAGAATAATTTTCAATATAGCAGTGTAATTAGTTTTAGCGTTAACAGTGAATTTCACAAAATTGCATGATATTTTTTCTGGCCATATGAATCTAAGCTGGAAGAAATTTTACCGCAATATCTATATCTGTTATGGTTTGAGGCGAATTTAATTATTTTCCCAAAGTGGGTTTATTTGGTTCTAGGCGCAATAAACTGTTTTCCGATAGTAAGGTGTACATATGTATATGGGGCCTAGGGTAAATTATGAACCGATCTTCACGAAATTTTACAGTGTAATTTCAGGTCCTCTAAAACTGTGACGTACCAAATTTTAGTATGATAGCAGTATTGATTACGGTTTTAGGCGTACTAAAATATTTTCCGAGAGCAGGATTTATATGGGGTCTAGGGTTAAATATGGACGGATCTTCACGAAATTAAGCAGCGTGATTTCTAGTCCTACAAAACTGTACCGTACCGAATTTAATTATGATATCATTATTTATTACGGTTTTAGGCGTACTAAACTGTTTTCCGGGAGTAGTGTTTATATGGGGCCTAGTGTAAATTATGGACCGATCTTAAAATAAATTTACATTGTGATTTCTGGTCCTATAAAACTGTGACGTACGAAATTTTAGTATGTTAGCGTAATATATTACGTTTTAAGGCGTACTAAAATGTTTTCCGCGAGTGGGGTTTTTTGGGGCCTATGGTCAAATATGGACCGATCTTCACGAAATTTAACAGTATGATTTGCATGTCATTCTGTGCATTATTCCACCGTTTACGTTAGTTTTTGTAAAAAAATTATCAATTTTTTAGGGCGGTGGTTCCACATTTTGATTCATAGTTCTGATCCTACTGAACCGATTATGCTGGATTTCAATCCCAAACTGCTTAGAATAACTACAAGCAATTTGAGACTAAGTTTGTTCTTTTCTTTTGCGGTTTTCGAAAGTCAGCGTGTTTTCAACAGACGGACATGGCTAAATCAACTTAGAATTACTCAAGGAGCCAGAATATATATACTTTATGGGGTCTTAGATATATTAAAAGAAAGTTTCACACGGAATGACAAACTTAGTATACCCTCATTCACCATTAGTGGTGGTGGAGGGTATAAAAAAACCAATTACATAACAAATATAACAATTCTTGAACCAAAACGAGCAAACAAAAGAATAATTCATAAATATGTAATATATATTTTTTAATTAATACATGTTATGTATGTATTAATTAAAACATAAGCGGTAAGAAATAATTTGGTTTATATGTTTAGGATTAAAGCGATTATCTTTTTTAGTTTTAATAAAACTTGACTTTAAAGAAATTCTTTCATCTATCGTAGATGATGGAGAACTCAAAAGCAACTCATAATACAGAATATCTAATTTCTCAGTCTTCTGCCTAGATTTTTCTAAACATATAAAAACTTCCATTATGTCATTAGAGTTCTGTTTTTTTAACACTTTTAATTGTTTCGGTTAATTCTGTTATAAGATTGATATAAGAAGATATGAGAAGAAACAAATAACTAACACAGGGTCTCCACCTGAGATAATATCTGATATAATATGTGAGAAAACGTCGGCAGAATGAGAGAGTACATTTCTTCATGTTAATCTTAATATTAAACAAGGCTGATTCTCGTACAGTAAACTTGTATCGTTTTTATTCTTTTTTTTAGTTTTTTGATTTTTTAGTTTAAAATATTGATTTTTTAAACACTTTTCACAATATTGGCACTATTTGCATTAATTAATTACACATTTTAATAATCGTGGCTTATTATTGTTTTATATGTGTGTATGCATGTGTATTTTTGACAGCTCATCTTATAAGATAATTGTTATAAGATTTCTCATAGCATTTATTATAATATTAATACTAACACTATTTGAGAGTCCACACGTAAGATAATACTCTCTGCGATTGAATTTGACGTTTGCTGATATAAAAATCTTATCTCAGGTGGAGACCCTGTGTAAGCGAATACATATAAAAAGTACGTGAAACAAAAAAGCTGTTGACAGCATACACTTATTAAAAATGAGGATCACTGAACATCTTCTTATTTGTATGAAAAAATATTTTCTTAACACATACCTTTTGTATATGTGACGAAACAAATAATTAAAAACATAAAAAAATTATGAAACCACATTAAAAAATTATGTTATAGTACTACAAAAAATTAAAAATTTTATTACATGAGTTAATCGACTGATATTAACCGGTTTAATCGTTAATCGAAAATAGCCAATTTTATATTAACCAATCCGTTAATCGGGTAGATATTAATCGGGTAACCGAATGAATACCCTAGTAAATATTCATTTTTAATTTTCAGGTGATTTTTCATAAAGAAGAATTGCCCTAAAATTTGTTTTCATTATTTTGGGGTAACATTGCATTATAAAATTGGGCTACGTTGCATAATAAAAAATAGACCTTAACTTGGGGAAAATTTTTAGTTGCTTTTTGGGGGTTGCTCCATCGTGAACAGCAAGTGAAAATGTTGCTGCCATTGTGAATCTGGCCGAATACTAAAAATATGCTTTTCAAAGAGAGATTTTTGAAAATAGTTTTAAAAAATTATTTTAGGAAATGAGAATAAATATTTTGTACATAAGCTTTATTAAAAAGGGAAGCCATTTATTTTCGAAAACACTTATGTACCTCAATAAAACAATTTCTAAATTAAAGGTAGATGGATTTACAAAATATACATTAAAATCCTCATTTTAAAGAACTTCACATTTTTACCCGGTAAAATTTTGTAAAAAAATTAAATGCAACAATTGGATAATCGTTTCTTGGCTCATTAAAAATTCCTCAGAATTACAATACACATAAATGTACTGCTTTATATCTAAATTTGCATAACAATCATTTAACTGGCAGCCATGTATTATAAAAAAGGATTTTAGTTAAGTGTATCTTACACTATCACACAAGTCTTACGAATTTTCAGGAAAACGCAACCATGTAGTACTAAATTGTTATTATTTTTTTAAAAATTTTTAAACAATAATTTGATCAGAAATGCATTTTCAGTGTAAAGTAACCATTAATAGCATAACTACATACAGTGAAGGAATAAAGTCTACATGCAACATATTTTTTTATGATTGTTGGGAATTGGAAATTTAAGCGGAATAAAATTGTATGCCAATATTTAAGGCATTAATAAAAAATTTTATTTATAACAAAAAATATTAATAGTTGATGGGTCCACTGTGAGCATCGGTCATAGCTTGTAAATGTCGAGGCATTGCATTTACTAAATCTTCTGTGATTTTCGGAGATGTTTCTTCTGTCCAACGCCATTTTAGCCTTTCATTACTGCTAATGCCATAATTTTCCTCTAAAACATCTCTGATATGTTATTCAGGATTTAAGTGCGATTATTGTGGCAGGGAATTAAATTAAATAAAGAAGCCATTCGCAAGCAATGTGCGCCGTATGCTAGCGATTATTGTCTTGATGGAAAAACCAATTATTTCCTATACCCTTAACCGATGGTTTCAAATTATGTTCTAAAATGTTCTTATAAAGATATCTCTCCATTGTGCCATCAATTAAATCTAAATTTTTACATACCGATAATGCCAAGGCTCCCAAAATAACATTGCCACCTCCATTTTTGGCTGTGGGTAGAATATTCGTCGTAACGTAGACTGTGTTGGCCTTTATCAAAACTTTTGAATGGCCATCGCTTCCAGTAATATTCATTTTACTCTCCTCAGTAAATAAGACTCGTTTCTTATTATTGGTGTTTAGCAATTCAAGAAGGAGTTTTTGGTTTTTGGCAGATAAAACTGGTTTTTTACGTTCAACTATGATTTTAAAGCTGCTCTCATGCAAAACTCGTTGTATAATTTTGATGTGGACACTTTTTTGAAAAAATTTTAATATGTTCTGATAATTTTGGGAACTTCTTTTCGAATTCGCATTAACTTCTTTAAGAATACCTTTAACACTGATTCGTGACACCGGTCATATCTAGGATGATTTTCAGTATTTCCATTTGAATTAATTTTAAATAAAGACTTGTACTGTAGAACGACTTGATTTAACCGTTTTTGCCATTTCTACATAACTTTTTTTTTCTTTACGGAGATTTATTACCAAATTTCTCACTGAAATAGATTTTTCTTGAAGATTCTCCAAATTAAAAAAAACAGTTTTTTTCAAAACGCAATATTTTAATATAATGGTACCAATTTAAATACTTGTTATAACAAGCAAAATACAACATCAGCTAAAAGAATTGGATTCCCGCGAGTTTCGTTTTGTATTTTTAAGTTTTCCTAGAAGTAGACACGTTGTATGTAGACTTTAGTCCTACTTATAATTTTGTTTGATGCTTTTAATTTCCGTGTTACGTTTTTATTTTAAATAATCTTATTTAACAGCGCCTCATTTTGTGATATTAAAAGATTTTTCATAATCGCTCCCAATTCCTAAAAATCGTAAAATAGTTGGTTGTATGTAGACTTTAGTCCTTCACTGTGCATGTCTTATATTTTTACAACAAACACTAATTTGCATTCTATGCTGTCGTTGTTGCGCATTCTGGTTTTTTTTTTTATTTATAATTATGTTCAACTCGGCAACCCTTTTTCATTAGTGCTTTTCATCTCTCACTTGTTTTCTTGTATTCAATTCCTGTTCGTCTCCTTAGTCTAATAGGAAAACGAGTTGAGATCGGTCGCATTCTAATGTAGTGTCCAGTTTATCTTATAAAATAAATAGAAATAGTGTTTTATATTAAATAAATATAAGTGAAAATAATATTTAATGTTCTTTTTGTAAAATAACGTGTTTTATATTTGAAATTGTAAATATCGCGTTAATTTAAGCAAATGGAAAATTGGCAAACTCATTGATAGCGTCGTGTTTGTTTCATTTTTTATAGTTAAAATAAAAATTAGCCAGATGCGTTTTTTTCGGATGTAAGGTTTTTGCTTGTGTTGCTGGTTGGTGAATAAGATATTTGCTTTTGCATCAATGTGGCAAAGCGGTTTTTTTTATTTAAAATGGTTGTTGGTAACTTTAAGCGAAAATCTTGACTTTTAACCATTTCTTTTCGTTATTTTGCATACGGTTCGCTGTAATCTTTGTTTAAAAAACTAAAATAAAAAAAAATCGGAAAACTTAATAAAATTTGAAGTAAATTCGTTGAAATGAGTTTAATACAATTCAAATAACGCTTCAACAAAATTTTAACGAAATTTCTTTATGGTATATATCTTTTGTTGGGTCTAATAATATGTAAAATTGGCGGTGGGGTGCTTTAAATTCATGTGAGAAAAGGCCATGATGGCTTTATCTCTCATTCAATAGGGAGATAAGGCCTTTTTTCATTTGAATGGGAGATAAAGCCATCATGGCCTTAGCTCACATTAGCAATATTAGAAAAAGGCTTTATCTCTCATTTCAGTTTTGAAGAACTTTTGCATTTTACATTGATTAATAATAGATTTTCCCTTTTACGAAATCTGGCTTCGTTTTTCTGCGTGGCGGCCTGCGGCCGCGCTTACGGGTTTTCTCCTCCAGTAGGACGCGGAAGGTGGCTTCGCTGAATAAAGTTTTCCTGCGTGCGTCACAACTTTAGTGTTTCTTTTCCCGGAAACACTAAAGTAAGGTATCGGAATTTGGCTTCGCATACTAAAGTTTAAAATATGGCTTTATCTCTCATTTGCGAAAAAAAAGTATGGCTATATCTCTCATTTCGCAAAATTTTAAATATGACCTTACCTCTCAATGATTGGGCAATAAGGCCATTATGGCTTTATCTCCCATTCAATTGAGCAATAAAGTCATAATGGCCTTATCTCACATGGTTTTAAAGCACCCCCCCAAATTGGCAGGTCTAAATGATGAGTAATTTTTTTGGTGTACTACTTTTAAAGGTAAGTGATTTTAAATTAAAAAAAAAATTCAATATGGTAAATTTCACAATCTTGCATACAATCATTTTAAAATGTAATAAATACCTTATTAATATTTTATTATGCACTTTAGTTTATTAATATGGGGAATTAAAACATTTAACTTCGGGAAAATTAAGCAAAAGCTTAATTTTTGCACGAAGATTCCTTTTGTGGTACTTACCAACGTTCCAAAAATCTGCGTCTATTCATGCGCAATGTGATCCACGCGGTGGATTGCGTAGTTGAGCCTTCGGTCGGGCGCAAAAATTTTTTCTCTATGACTTAACAAACACCATATTCGCTTACTAAAGCGTCTTAAGTTCGGGTTTTTATATCGGGATTTTTAAATATAGAATTTAAAAGTTAGGTATTATAAAGTTCGGGATTTTGAGATTCCGAATTCGGCAATTTGGAATGTAAAAAAATTCGAAATTTGGATATTTCGGGATTTTTATACTATGCCTTTTTTTAATTATTCATTAATAATTTTCAGGTAGTAAATATTAGGGCATTCAAGTAATCGGGCTTTGGCTTTAATCGGTTACCCTCTCGGTTAATTAACTGAGGTTTTGGTTTAATCGGTTAATTTTGTTATTGATCGGTTAACCGATTAAAAAAGTTTTTTTTATAAATAAATCAATTTAAATATATAAAAATGCATAAGTTATTTATTATTTGGAGTTTATTAGTAAAAACAAGTTAGAGAGTTATATTCGGCTGTGCTGAATCTTTGATTCCCTCAACCGACAGGAGTGTGCTCTTTATATCTACATACATAGTATTAACTAATCTTCACAAAAGCGAACGTCAGCATTAAAATTGGTTGCAGTTTAGACCTATATTAAATTACTGACCGACAGTTTTATGCGTTTCTTGTTAGAACTTTGAACTGGTTTGAGTAAAATATCATGATTCGTAACAGATTTAGCCGAACTAAAATGATTTTTAGGAGGGTAATTTGTATTGGACCTATGGTAAATTATGGACCAATCATCCCAAAATTCTGAAGACTGATTTCTGGTATTAAAAAATTAATTAGAATAATTTTCAATATAGCAGTGTAATTAGTTTTAGCGTTAACAGTGAATTTCACAAAATTGCATGATATTTTTTCTGGCCATATGAATCTAAGCTGGAAGAAATTTTACCGCAATATCTATATCTGTTATGGTTTGAGGCGAATTTAATTATTTTCCCAAAGTGGGTTTATTTGGTTCTAGGCGCAATAAACTGTTTTCCGATAGTAAGGTGTACATATGTATATGGGGCCTAGGGTAAATTATGAACCGATCTTCACGAAATTTTACAGTGTAATTTCAGGTCCTCTAAAACTGTGACGTACCAAATTTTAGTATGATAGCAGTATTGATTACGGTTTTAGGCGTACTAAAATATTTTCCGAGAGCAGGATTTATATGGGGTCTAGGGTTAAATATGGACGGATCTTCACGAAATTAAGCAGCGTGATTTCTAGTCCTACAAAACTGTACCGTACCGAATTTAATTATGATATCATTATTTATTACGGTTTTAGGCGTACTAAACTGTTTTCCGGGAGTAGTGTTTATATGGGGCCTAGTGTAAATTATGGACCGATCTTAAAATAAATTTACATTGTGATTTCTGGTCCTATAAAACTGTGACGTACGAAATTTTAGTATGTTAGCGTAATATATTACGTTTTAAGGCGTACTAAAATGTTTTCCGCGAGTGGGGTTTTTTGGGGCCTATGGTCAAATATGGACCGATCTTCACGAAATTTAACAGTATGATTTGCATGTCATTCTGTGCATTATTCCACCGTTTACGTTAGTTTTTGTAAAAAAATTATCAATTTTTTAGGGCGGTGGTTCCACATTTTGATTCATAGTTCTGATCCTACTGAACCGATTATGCTGGATTTCAATCCCAAACTGCTTAGAATAACTACAAGCAATTTGAGACTAAGTTTGTTCTTTTCTTTTGCGGTTTTCGAAAGTCAGCGTGTTTTCAACAGACGGACATGGCTAAATCAACTTAGAATTACTCAAGGAGCCAGAATATATATACTTTATGGGGTCTTAGATATATAAAAAGAAAGTTTCACACGGAATGACAAACTTAGTATACCCTCATTCACCATTAGTGGTGGTGGAGGGTATAAAAAAACCAATTACATAACAAATATAACAATTCTTGAACCAAAACGAGCAAACAAAAGAATAATTCATAAATATGTAATATATATTTTTTAATTAATACATGTTATGTATGTATTAATTAAAACATAAGCGGTAAGAAATAATTTGGTTTATATGTTTAGGATTAAAGCGATTATCTTTTTTAGTTTTAATAAAACTTGACTTTAAAGAAATTCTTTCATCTATCGTAGATGATGGAGAACTCAAAAGCAACTCATAATACAGAATATCTAATTTCTCAGTCTTCTGCCTAGATTTTTCTAAACATATAAAAACTTCCATTATGTCATTAGAGTTCTGTTTTTTTAACACTTTTAATTGTTTCGGTTAATTCTGTTATAAGATTGATATAAGAAGATATGAGAAGAAACAAATAACTAACACAGGGTCTCCACCTGAGATAATATCTGATATAATATGTGAGAAAACGTCGGCAGAATGAGAGAGTACATTTCTTCATGTTAATCTTAATATTAAACAAGGCTGATTCTCGTACAGTAAACTTGTATCGTTTTTATTCTTTTTTTTAGTTTTTTGATTTTTTAGTTTAAAATATTGATTTTTTAAACACTTTTCACAATATTGGCACTATTTGCATTAATTAATTACACATTTTAATAATCGTGGCTTATTATTGTTTTATATGTGTGTATGCATGTGTATTTTTGACAGCTCATCTTATAAGATAATTGTTATAAGATTTCTCATAGCATTTATTATAATATTAATACTAACACTATTTGAGAGTCCACACGTAAGATAATACTCTCTGCGATTGAATTTGACGTTTGCTGATATAAAAATCTTATCTCAGGTGGAGACCCTGTGTAAGCGAATACATATAAAAAGTACGTGAAACAAAAAAGCTGTTGACAGCATACACTTATTAAAAATGAGGATCACTGAACATCTTCTTATTTGTATGAAAAAATATTTTCTTAACACATACCTTTTGTATATGTGACGAAACAAATAATTAAAAACATAAAAAAATTATGAAACCACATTAAAAAATTATGTTATAGTACTACAAAAAATTAAAAATTTTATTACATGAGTTAATCGACTGATATTAACCGGTTTAATCGTTAATCGAAAATAGCCAATTTTATATTAACCAATCCGTTAATCGGGTAGATATTAATCGGGTAACCGAATGAATACCCTAGTAAATATTCATTTTTAATTTTCAGGTGATTTTTCATAAAGAAGAATTGCCCTAAAATTTGTTTTCATTATTTTGGGGTAACATTGCATTATAAAATTGGGCTACGTTGCATAATAAAAAATAGACCTTAACTTGGGGAAAATTTTTAGTTGCTTTTTGGGGGTTGCTCCATCGTGAACAGCAAGTGAAAATGTTGCTGCCATTGTGAATCTGGCCGAATACTAAAAATATGCTTTTCAAAGAGAGATTTTTGAAAATAGTTTTAAAAAATTATTTTAGGAAATGAGAATAAATATTTTGTACATAAGCTTTATTAAAAAGGGAAGCCATTTATTTTCGAAAACACTTATGTACCTCAATAAAACAATTTCTAAATTAAAGGTAGAGGGATTTACAAAATATACATTAAAATCCTCATTTTAAAGAACTTCACATTTTTACCCGGTAAAATTTTGTAAAAAAATTAAATGCAACAATTGGATAATCGTTTCTTGGCTCATTAAAAATTCCTCAGAATTACAATACACATAAATGTACTGCTTTATATCTAAATTTGCATAACAATCATTTAACTGGCAGACATGTATTATAAAAAAGGATTTTAGTTAAGTTTATCTTACACTATCACACAAGTCTTACGAATTTTCAGGAAAACGCAACCATGTAGTACTAAATTGTTATTATTTTTTTAAAAATTTTTAAACAATAATTTGATCAGAAATGCATTTTCAGTGTAAAGTAACCATTAATAGCATAACTACATACAGTGAAGGACTAAAGTCTACATGCAACATATTTTTTTATGATTGTTGGGAATTGGAAATTTAAGCGGAATAAAATTGTATGCCAATATTTAAGGCATTAATAAAAAATTTTATTTATAACAAAAAATATTAATAGTTGATGGGTCCACTGTGAGCATCGGTCATAGCTTGTAAATGTCGAGGCATTGCATTTACTAAATCTTCTGTGATTTTCGGAGATGTTTCTTCTGTCCAACGCCATTTTAGCCTTTCATTACTGCTAATGCCATAATTTTCCTCTAAAACATCTCTGATATGTTATTCAGGATTTAAGTGCGATTATTGTGGCAGGGAATTAAATTAAATAAAGAAGCCATTCGCAAGCAATGTGCGCCGTATGCTAGCGATTATTGTCTTGATGGAAAAACCAATTATTTCCTATACCCTTAACCGATGGTTTCAAATTATGTTCTAAAATGTTCTTATAAAGATATCTCTCCATTGTGCCATCAATAAAATCTAAATTTTTACATACCGATAATGCCAAGGCTCCCAAAATAACATTGCCATCGCTTCCAGTAATATTCATTTTACTCGCCTCAGTAAATAAGACTTGTTTCTTATTATTGGCTTTTAGCAATTCAAGATGGAGTTTTTGGTTTTTGGCAGATAAAACTGTTTTTTTACGTTCAACTATGATTTTAAAGCCGCTCTCATGCAAAACTCGTTGTATAATTTTGGTGTGGACACTTTTGAAAAAATTTTCAATATGTTCCGATAATTTTGGGAACTTCTTTTCGAATTCGCATTAACTTCTTTAAGAATACCTTTAACACTGATTCGTGACACCGGTCATATCTAGGATGATTTTCAGTATTTCCATTTGAATTAATTTCAAATAAAGACTTGTACTGTAGAACGACTTGATTTTACCGTTTTTGCCATTTCTACATTACTTTTTTTTCTTTACGGAGATTTATTACCAAATTTCTCACTGAAATAGATTTTTCTTGAAGATTCTCCAAATTAAAAAAAACAGTTTTTTTCAAAACGCAATATTTTAATATAATGGTAAATACTATGGTTAAATGCTTGTTATAACAAGCAAAATACAACATCAGCTAAAAGAATTGGATTCCCGCGAGTTTCGTTTTGTATTTTTCAAGTTTTTCTAGAAGTAGACACGTTGTATGTAGACTTTAGTCCTACTTATAATTTTGTTTGATGCTTTTAATTTCCGTGTTACGTTTTTATTTTAAATAATTTTTTTTAAATAATCTTATTTAACAGCGTCTCATTTTGTGATATTAAAAGATTTTTCATTATCGCTCCCAATTCCTAAAAATCGTAAAATAGTTGGTTGTATGTAGACTTTAGTCCTTCACTGTGCATGTCTTATATTTTTACAACAAACACTAATTTGCATTCTATGCTGTCGTAGTTGCGCAGTAGAAAAATTTTTTTGTACGGCTGAGTGCGCATTCTGGTTTTTTTTTTATTTATGATTATGTTCAACTCGGCAACCCTTTTTCCTTAGTGCTTTTCATCTCTCACTGGCTTTCTTGTATTCAATTCCTGTTCGTCTCCTTAGTCTAATAGGAAAACGAGTTGAGATCGGTCGCATTCTAATGTAGTGTCCAGTTTAACTTATAAAATAAATAGAAATAGTGTTTTATATTAAATAAATATAAGTGAAAATAATATTTAATGTTCTTCTTGTAAAATAACGTGTTTTATATTTGAAATTGTAAATATCGCGTTAATTTAAGCAAATGGAAAATTGGCAAACTCATTGATGGCGTTACTGTTAAGAGCGTCGTGTTTGTTTCATTTTTTATAGTTAAAATAAAAATTAGCCAGATGCGTTTTTTTCGGATGTAAGGTTTTTGCTTGTGTTGATGGTTGGTGAATAAGATATTTGCTTTTGCATCAATGTGGCAGAGCGGTTTTTTTTATTTAAAATGGTTGTTGGTAACTTTAAGCGAAAATCTTGACTTTTAATTATTTCTTTTCGTTATTTTGCATACGGTTCGCTGTTATCTTTGTTTAAAAAATTAAAATAAAAAAAAAATCGGAAAAGTTAATAAAATTTAAAGTAAATTCGTTGAAATGAGTTTAATACAATTCAAATAACGCTTCAACAAAATTTCTTTATGGTATATATCTTTTGTTGTGTCTAATAATATGTAAAATTGGCAGGTCTAAATGATGAGTAATTTTTTGGTGTACTACTTTTAAAGGTAAGTGATTTTAAATTAAAAAAAACTTCAATATGGTAAATTTCACAATCTTGCATACAATTATTTTAAAATGTAATAAATACCTTATTAATATTTTATTATGCACTTTAGTTTATTAATATGGGGAATTAAAACATTTAACTTCGGGAAAATTAAGGGAAAGCTTAATTTTTGCACGAAGATTCCTTTTGTGGTACTTACCAACGTCCCAAAAATATGCGTTTATTCATGCGCAATGTGATCCACGCGGTGGATTGCGTAGTTGAGCCTTCGGTCGGGCGCAAAAATTTTTTTCTCTATGCCTTAACAAACACCATATTCGCTTACTAAAGCGTCTTAAATTCGGGATTTTATATCTGGATTTTTAAATATAGAATTTAAAAGTTAGGTATTATAAAGTTCGGGATTTTGAGATTCCGAATTCGGCAATTTGGAATGTAAAAAATTCGAAATTTGGATATTCCGGGATTTTTATACTATGCCTTTTTTTAATTATTCATTAATAATTTTCAGGTAGTAAATATTAGGGCATTCAAGTAATCGGGCTTTTGCTTTAATCGGTTACCCTCTCGGTTAATTAACTGAGGTTTTGGTTTAATCGGTTAATTTTGTTATTGATCGGTTAACCGATTAAAAAAGTTTTTTTTTATAAATAAATCAATTTCAATATATAAAAATGCATAAGTTATTTATTATTTGGAGTTTATTAGTAAAAACAAGTTAGAGAGTTATATTCGGCTGTGCTGAATCTTTGATTCCCTCAACCGACAGGAGTGTGCTCTTTATATCTACATACATAGTATTAACTAATCTTCACAAAAGCGAACGTCAGCATTAAAATTGGTTGCAGTTTAGACCTATATTAAATTACTGACCGACAGTTTTATGCGTTTCTTGTTAGAACTTTGAACTGGTTTGAGTAAAATATCATGATTCGTAACAGATTTAGCCGAACTAAAATGATTTTTAGGAGGGTAATTTGTATTGGACCTATGGTAAATTATGGACCAATCATCCCAAAATTCTGAAGACTGATTTCTGGTATTAAAAAATTAATTAGAATAATTTTCAATATAGCAGTGTAATTAGTTTTAGCGTTAACAGTGAATTTCACAAAATTGCATGATATTTTTTCTGGCCATATGAATCTAAGCTGGAAGAAATTTTACCGCAATATCTATATCTGTTATGGTTTTAGGCGAATTTAATTATTTTCCCAAAGTGGGTTTATTTGGTTCTAGGCGCAATAAACTGTTTTCCGATAGTAAGGTGTACATATGTATATGGGGCCTAGGGTAAATTATGAACCGATCTTCACGAAATTTTACAGTGTAATTTCAGGTCCTCTAAAACTGTGACGTACCAAATTTTAGTATGATAGCAGTATTGATTACGGTTTTAGGCGTACTAAAATATTTTCCGAGAGCAGGATTTATATGGGGTCTAGGGTTAAATATTGACGGATCTTCACGAAATTAAGCAGCGTGATTTCTAGTCCTACAAAACGGTACCGTACCGAATTTAATTATGATATCATTATTTATTACGTTTTTAGGCGTACTAAACTGTTTTCCGGGAGTAGTGTTTATATGGGGCCTAGTGTAAGTTATGGACCGATCTTAAAATAAATTTACATTGTGATTTCTGGTCCTATAAAACTGTGACGTACGAAATTTTAGTATGTTAGCGTTATATATTACGTTTTAAGGCGTACTAAAATGTTTTCCGCGAGTGGGGTTTTTTGGGGCCTATGGTCAAATATGGACCGATCTTCACGAAATTTAACAGTATGATTTGCATGTCATTCTGTGCATTATTCCACCGTTTACGTTAGTTTTTGTAAAAAAATTATCAATTTTTTAGGGCGGTGGTTCCACATTTTGATTCATAGTTCTGATCCTACTGAACCGATTATGCTGGATTTCAATCCCAAACTGCTTAGAATAACTACAAGCAATTTGAAACTAAGTTTGTTCTTTTCTTTTGCGGTTTTCGAAAGTCAGCGTGTTTTCAACAGACGGACATGGCTAAATCAACTTAGAATTACTCAAGGAGCCAGAATATATATACTTTATGGGGTCTTAGATATATAATAAGAAAGTTTCACACGGAATGACAAACTTAGTATACCCTCATTCACCATTAGTGGTGGTGGAGGGTATAAAAAAACCAATTACATAACAAATATAACAATTCGTGAACCAAAACGAGCAAACAAAAGAATAATTCATAAATATGTAATATATATTTTTTAATTAATACATGTTATGTATGTATTAATTAAAACATAAGCGGTAAGAAATAATTTGGTTTATATGTTTAGGATTAAAGCGATTATCATTTTTAGTTTTAATAAAACTTGACTTTAAAGAAATTCTTTCATCTATCGTAGATGATGGAGAACTCAAAAGCAACTCATAATACAGAATATCTAATTTCTCAGTCTTCTGCCTAGATTTTTCTAAACATATAAAAACTTCCATTATGTCATTAGAGTTCTGTTTTTTTAACACTTTTAATTGTTTCGGTTAATTCTGTTATAAGATTGATATGAGAAGATATGAGAAGAAACAAATAACTAACACAGGGTCTCCACCTGAGATAATATCTGATATAATATGTGAGAAAACGTCGGCAGAATGAGAGAGCACATTTCTTCATGTTAATCTTAAAATTAAACAAGGGGAACACATATCTTATAAAATTTCATAATCGGCTGATTCTCGTACAGTAAACTTGTATCGTTTTTATTCTTCTTTTTAGTTTTTTGATTTTTTAGTTTAAAATATTGATTTTTTAAACACTTTTCACAATATTGGCACTATTTGCATTAATTAATTACACATTTTAATAATCGTGGCTTATTATTGTTTTATATGTGTGTATGCATGTGTATTTTTGACAGCTCATCTTATAAGATAATTGTTATAAGATTTCTCATAGCATTTATTATAATATTAATACTAACACTATTTGAGAGTCCACACGTAAGATAATACTCTCTGCGATTGAATTTGACGTTTGCTGATATAAAAATCTTATCTCAGGTGGAGACCCTGTGTAAGCGAATACATATAAAAAGTACGTGAAACAAAAAAGCTGTTGACAGCATACACTTATTAAAAATGAGGATCACTGAACATCTTCTTATTTGTATGAAAAAATATTTTCTTAACACATACCTTTTGTATATGTGACGAAACAAATAATTAAAAACATAAAAAAATTATGAAAACACATTAAAAAATTATGTTATAGTACTACAAAAAATTAAAAATTTTATTACATGAGTTAATCGATATGGGACGACAAATTATGAATTGGTATGGTCTAGAAGTACCCCTTAACGTTGTGAACGGAAGTGATGCCCTTGTAAGACAGCTTGTCACTTGTAATCGTAAGAAATCTCCATTTCTGAGAGACTATGGAAAACGTGGTCAGCCGAGCGCACACTCAAGACGGCCGAGTAATTATATGAGAAAGCACTGTATGGAGGCTGAAAACAAGAACTGCACCAATGTGATTCGCCTATTACATGTGGAACCCAGCGAAGACTGGTCAACGGCGCAGAAAAATGATCCCATATTGGTGCGAATTATGAAAGCTAAGAAAGAAGGTAAAATTCCGACTCATAAAGAAATCACTTTGGAGGGTCCACTGATGGAAGCAAATGGGTGGCAAATGATTGCCTATACCGCACATGGGAAAGTACTGATGGCAAATCGGCTAAAAACCTTATTGTAGTACCGTCTTCAAAAGTATGATAAGTCGTGAAGAGATTCTGCAACGGTACTAATGATGGACATCTAAGCGTAACAAAAACCATAAAGAAGTTAAAAGAAAGATACTATTGGGTCGGTTGCAAGCAAGCCGTGATTGATTGCATAATAAAATGCCCACAGTGTGTTGCGGTCAGGGGTCCAATTAGAGAGAGTATAACATCACCACAGCGGTACAACTTTGGTGAACAATCCGTACCAGCGGATAGTAAGGGCTCTTCCCAAGAGCAGAAAAACGAGTTAAGACGGAGCCGTGTTAATTCATCAAATCACAAGATGAAAGTCAGATACGAACGAGCGGCAAATTCGGAAGGCTTTACACAAGGCCAGTTGGTTTTACTTTTTAATCCACAACGCAAGAAAGGATTATCTCCCAAGCTGCAGACTCATTTGGATGGACCATATAAGGTGATAAAGAAACTGAATGACGTGGTGTATCGAATTCAGAAATATAAGAGTCCAAGATCAAAAATGAAGGTGGTACATTTAGAACGACTAGCCTATTATGGAAACGGAGAATCTGAGCCTATTCGGGACGAACAGGCTTAAGTGGAGGGCAGTGTTACGAAATTAGATTTGTCTAAGAATTATTTATGGTTTTAGTTATAAGTTATCTTGTTAATTATAGTTTTATGTCATATAAGTTACTATTTTTATGAACGACACTGTAACTAAATTTTCTAGCAATTGTAATTGTAGACTTTAGATTTAAAATAATTCGAACATAATTTTCTAGAAACTACTAGACGGTTCTTGAACCAACTAGGAATAGTTTTGAACTATAAATACAGGCTAACTCATAAAAGTTTAGTTTAGTTTGATTGGAGACATTAAACGGTTCAAATCGATACTTACAATAGTGTTTAAAATTTTGTGAACATTATAATTAATTTCAATAAAGTTTGTTAAGTTGAATTCGCGGGTGTATTTATTTTTTTATTTGCAATTAAAAGAACTCAAAGGTTTATTATAAAGGGAATAAACCTTAACGCGTTTTATTAAGTAAAAACGTAGCAATATTTTTAATTAATACATGTTATGTATGTATTAATTAAAACATAAGCTGTAAGAAATAATTTGGTTTATATGTTTAGGATTAAAGCGATTATCTTTTTTAGTTTTAATAAAACTTGACTTTAAAGAAATTCTTTCATCTATCGTAGATGATGGAGAACTCAAAAGCAACTCATAATACAGAATATCTAATTTCTCAGTCTTCTGCCTAGATTTTTCTAAACATATAAAAACTTCCATTACGTCATTACAGTCCTGTTTTTTTAACACTTCTAATTGTTTCGGTTAATTCTGTTATAAGATTGATATGAGAAGATATGAGAAGAAACAAATAACTAAGCAAATACATATAGAAAGTACGTGAAACAAAAAGCTGTTGACAGCATACACTTATTAAAAATGAGGATCACTGAACATCTTCTTGTTTTGTATGAAAAAATATTTTCTTAACACATACCTTTTGTATATGTGACGAAACAAATAATTAAAAACATAAAAAAATTATGAAAACACATTAAAAAATTATGTTATAGTACTACAAAAAATTAAAAATTTTATTACATCAGTTAATCGACTGATATTAACCGGCTTAATCGTTAATCGAAAATAGCCAATTTATATTAACCAATCCGTTAATCGGGTAGATATTAATCGGGTAACCGAATGAATGCCCTAGTAAATATTCATTTATAATTTTCAGGTGATTTTTCATAAATTTAGGGTAACATTTCATTATAAAATTTGGCTAGGTTGCATAATAAAAAATAGACCTTAACTTGGGGAAAATTTTTAGTTGCTTTTTGGGGGTTGCTCCATCGTGAACAGCAAGTGAAAATGTTGCTGCCATTGTGAATCTGGCCGAATACTAAAAATATGCTTTTCAAAGAGAGATTTTTGAAAATAGTTTTAAAAAATTATTTTAGGAAATGAGAATAAATATTTTGTACATAAACTTTTTTAAAAAGTGAAGCCATTTATTTTCGAAAACACTTACCTCAATAAAACAATTCCCAAATTAAAGGTAAAGGGATTTACAAAAAAAAAACATTAAAATCCTCATTTTAAAGAACTTCACATTTTTACCCGGTAAAATTTTGTAAAAAAATAAATGCAACATTTGGATAATCGTTTCTTGGCTCATTAAAAATTCCTCAAAATTACAATACACATATATACTGCTTTATATCTAAATTTGCATTACAATCATTTAACTGGCAGCCATGTATTATAAAAAAGGATTTTAGTTAAGTGTATCTTACACTATCACACAAGTCTTACGAATTTTCAGGAAAACGCAACCATGTAGTACTAAATTGTTATTATTTTTTTTAAAAATTTTTAAACAATAATTTGATCAGAAATGCATTTTCATAAAAAAAGGTAGGACTTGTGTTATAGTGTAAAGTAACCATTAATAGCATAACTACATACAGTGAAGGACTAAAGTCTACATGCAACATATTTTTTTATGATTGTTGGGAATTGGAAATTTAAGCGGAATAAAATTGTTTGCCAATATTTAAGGCATGTAATATTCTTATTTCTAAGAAAATAGGTGTTGTCCATTTAAACAACAAACAAACTTATTTATAATTTCTTTACTGGTTCCAAACTTCAAAATTAGTACAACCCGTCCGGTAATCAAATACTAGACAAAGTAGTGTTCACGTTGAAGGCAGAAAGCAAAGTGATTTTATTCATTAAATTCATGCTGCTTATATACTATTTTAAAACATAGTTGTAAATAATAAGTAGTAGACTTTACACAAACATAGTTGTACAAAATTGGTATCGAGACAAAATAAACAGAACTGTATTTCATAGAATCCGTTAAATTCAAAATAAAGACATTATAAGTAGAATTAAATAATACGAATAAAAATTAATAAATAAATGAATACAACTAAATAAAATGGATAAATAAATAATTAACTGCTTCAGACTCCCCCTTTGATGCTGAAAACGTCCCGGTGAGGCATCAAAATCATTTCCTGGGTCGGCCTCTTGTTCTCATTTTTCTTACGGGTTGAATAGATTGGTTTGTCAGACCCACCACTGGCGTCAGGGCTGAGGCATGGTAGGTTCCAAGTGGAAGATTTAGGTCGTCTTGATGGGCCACTACGTACGACGTGGTACCCTTTTTCTCTATAATAACATATGGTCCATCTCGTCTTGGTACAAATTTCGCAGTAACGCCTTTGTTACTGTTGCTTAAAATATGCGTGGTTACCAGTACTTTTGCTCCGACTTCCAAGGAAGGTTGGGTTCGTCTATGAGTATTGCTGTGTTTCTTGTTGCGATCTTGTTGTTTATGAACATTTTCCTTAACTTGCCTAAAAACATTTGCCAAGTTTTGTAAATATGGGGTAATTTCCGACAAAAAGTTCTCGGACTGAATAATTGATCTCAAGTCATGTTGTACATCGTCAAGCGTCCGAAGCTCGCGACCAAATGTCAAATATGATGGCGTATACTTAGTGCTCTGACATAAGGTTGTGTTCATCGCAAACCTAATACTAGGCAATTTCTCCTGCCATGATTGGTGATTTTCCCCAACTAAAATAGCAAGTTGTGCCTTCATATCCCGGTTTTTACGTTCAACAGGATTAGCCTCAGGGTGATAAACTGGGGTTAAAATATGTTCGATATTTAGACAAAAAACGACTTTTTGCATTACAGCCGACACAAATTGTACGCCATTATCACTGATGATTTTCCGAGGGACTCCATATCGTAAGAATACTTCATTTATCAAAGTTTTGGCACAGGCTTCAGCCGTAGCTAGTTTTAAAGGAAAAAGTTCAATCCATCTACTAGCGATATCCTCTATGATATAGATCCATTGAAACCCTTCTGGTGACACAGGTAATGGCCCAAACAGATCGATGGCAATTACCTCAAACCTTTGGTTACTGGATACTGTCTGATATAGACCTGCGGGTTTTAGATTTGTAGCCTTGTATCTTTGGCATTCCATACATTCCCTAACATGCTTTTCTATATCCTTTCGAATTCCCGGCCAGTAGTATCTACCTGTAATTTTACGCATAGTCCTTTCAATGCCATAGTGACCTGCAGTTTCATCATTATGGTAGAACTTAAGGATGTTAGGCCTTTCTTCACTGGGGATCACAAGTTGAGCGTCTTCCGAATCATCATTATTGTAGCAGTAGAGGACTCCATCATTCACAATATATCCCCTTTTCGACCAATAGGCCATATCGTCATTGTTGCCCTCAAGGCATTCTATTATTATCTTCAGCTGGGGATCATTCAATTGACTTTCTCTAATTCCACTTGCATTTTTCCTTGGCATCTCAATAGCAAATGTGCAGATTTCACAGGAATTGTGATCATCGTGGTTTTGTTTACATGGTGGCCTTGAAAGAGTATCAGCAATAACATTAGTTTTACCTGGCTTATATTCAATTTGAATATTAAACGCTTGCAGTTGCAAAGCCCAGCGTGCCAGACGTCCTGTTGGCGTTTTAATCTTCATTAGCCATTTCAACGGCTGGTGATCGGTAATGAGTCTCACTGGTGTTCCTTCGATATAACCACGAAATTTATGCACAGCCCAAACAATAGCGAGAGCTTCCCGCTCAATCGTGGAATAGTTACGTTCCGCATCTGATAACAGTCTGCTGGCATATTCAATGGGATGTTCCTCTGGACCCTCCCCCTGGAGCAAAACTGCCCCTAGAGCATAACCACTAGCATCAGTCTTCAGAATAAATGGTTCATCGTCAACCGCTTGGCTCAATATTGGAGATGTTGTTAGCAATGTTTTAAGATGATCAAACGATTTCTGTTGTTCTTGGCCCCAAACCCATACAGCATTCTTCTTTGACAGTATTGTCAATGGCTTAGACACATCGGCAAAAGATGGTATAAAACGACGATACCATGAGCTTGCCTGTAAGAACGACAATAGTTCCTTAACATTCTTTGGTTCCTTCCGATTGTATAATGCTGCCACTTTTTCAGGGTCTGTCATAATCCCCTGTGGGCTAAGCACATGGCCCAGGTATTTTACACGATTGCATGCAAAACTACATTTTTTTAGATTAGCCTTAAGACCAAATTCCCCAAGCCGTTGAAAAATACTATTCAGATCCTGTAGATGTTCCTCAAAGCTTGGTGAGCAAGAAATGATGTCATCCAGGTACGCCAATAGTATTGTTTCCCCCAGTGAAGCCTTTAGACGGTCAATTAACCTTTGAAATGTTGCAGGGGCATTTCGTAATCCAAAGGGCATTCGCGTAAACTTATACATCCCAAAAGGGGTTACAAATGCAGTTTTATCCTGGTCTGAGGGATGAACTCCTATTTGCCAATAGCCACTTTGCAGATCAATTGTTGACATATAGCTCGTTACTTTTGCCTCATGAAGTATATCGTCCATTCTTGGCATGGGGTACCTATCTGGTTGTGTAATGGAATTGATTTCCCGGTAGTCGATGCACACACGGATCCCACCAGTCTTCTTAGGTACCATTACCACTGGAGCAGCCCATGGTGATTGGCATTCGACGATTACTCCAGCGTCAAGCATTTTCTTGATTTCCTCCCTAAGAGCACTTTTCATAGCCGAGGACAAGCGATAAGGAGGACTTGCAATTGGATCGTGGTCCCCGGTATGTATTCGGTGAACTGCATAAGGTGTGACACCAGTAGATTCCCCAAATATAGTATCATTTGAAACCAAGATTTTGTCCAACTCACTTCTTTGTTGTGCAGTCAGACCAATACCATCGGATTCTTTTAAGATTTTAATGTCCATTGAAAACAGCGGCGTAAAATAGTCATCGGTATCATCTATCTTGCAATTTTCAGCTGGAGAAATGTTGTGCGTCTGATCTTCAGTGGGCTCTCTTCTAAATATTGACTGTAGGTATTGAGGAGAGTAATTGCTACTCATAGGAGATTCATCCTGGGTCAGTATACTTCTTGACATTAGTCTTTCCTCTATTGCCTGGTTACGTGCGTATGGTGAATCATCCATGTTATGAAAAGTAGGTGTTTTTGGCAATGGTGTGGCGTCCCCTTTTGGCATAGATCCTGGAGTGCTGACCATTGGTGACAGCATCTTTCTTTCTTCAACAAATTTTATAAATTCCGACATCTCCTGAACAGCGCGTGTGCACGGAGATGTGCCCTCAGTGATTTGCATCGAATAAATTGTCGTCTTCAAATTTAAAAATGTAAATTTTTGTTTGGGCTGATCCTCGAAGTACCAATATTTTTGTGCCATATTAAGTACAATACCTGCCTGTTCCAAGAAATCTGTTCCTATAAGCGTCCTATTCTTCGTGGCATTTGGTAAACATATGAGCCTGATTTTGCGTGTCCTCTTTCCAATAACTACATCGCAAATTGCAGACATAACCATGGTTTTTGTAGTCGAACCGTCTGCTAGTGTAATTTCGGTATTAACTTCCCGAAAACTACATCCATTATCCACAAGTAATTTTTTTAACTCCAGGCTGGCAACGCTGGTTTTTGCCCCACTGTCAAATATGACTTCACCCTTAAGACCAAAGAATTCAACACATGCTGTGGGCAAGGAATGTCCAATAACAGTGGACGAGATTGAGTTGAATGACACGTGCTGTGGACTGTCCTTACCGTACTTATTACAGGAAGCACAGTTCGACCTGTAAACACCGGGCGCACCGCAACCATAGCAGGAAAATGAAGGTTTTCTAATTACCTCTGGCTGTTGTTGTTGTTGATGATTGTCACTTAAACCATGACTTTGTTGTGTTTGTTGATTATTCTGTCTCTCGTCACGCTTTTTCTTCTTAAAACAGGTATCTATAGAATGGCCCTTAATGCGGCAAAAACTGCATCGGTTTGTGTCCGATGCTTCCTTCCTTGCTTCGGTAGCAACCGTTGCAAGTGGTTGAGTTTCAAAGAAAAACATTTCTGCCTCACGGCTGGCAGAAATTAAATCTTCAAAGGTATTTATATTCTCACGACGTACACGCTCTCGTATATTGACAGTAAGTAGACCATAAACCATATTTAGCTGCATAACTTCAGTCGCCGGCACTTTAAGCTGTGAAAGGAGGAGTCTCTTCTTACAGATGAAGCTATCGGTTGGCTCCTTTTTTTGTTGCTTTTCACCAAACAAATTCATAAATATTCGCCAGTCGGGAACAGGGGGTGTGAATGTGGTCCTTATGAGTGTTATTGCCTGCTCAAATGTACGCACACCGTCCTTTACACCAATCCACCAAGATGCTGCATAATCTTCTAAAAGTAAAGGCATTCCACGCAAAGCGTCAGTGTCAGCAATTTTCTCAATGTCCTTATAGACACTGACTGCCGATAAAAACTCCTCAACCACAGCTGGATCCCTTTGTCCCTTAAAACGAGCGGTACAATGCGTAAATGAACCGCCTCTGTAATTGCTACCCATCGCAGCTAAAATTTGTTGAAATTGTTCGTCAGAAAACGTAGCCATATCTTCAGTGTTGTCTATGCACAAGCTGTTGTTAACGTCTGGCTTCACTTCTTTAGCCGTTGCGTTCCTCTCGTCGGCTTTGTAATGTTGTTGTGTAGTAGCTTCGGTGGCCACTAAGTTGGGCGCCAATGTAATATTCTTATTTCTAAGAAAATAGGTGTTGTCCATTTAAACAACAAACTTATTTATAATTTCTTTACTGGTTACAAACTTCAAAATTAGTACAACCCGTCCGGTAATCAAATACTAGACAAAGTAGTGTTCACGTTGAAGGCAGAAAGCAAAGTGATTTTATTCATTAAATTCATGCTGCTTATATACTATTTTAAAACATAGTTGTAAATAATAAGTAGTAGACTTTACACAAACATAGTTGTACAAAATTGGTATCGAGACAAAATAAACAGAACTGTATTTCATAGAATCCGTTAAATTCAAAATAAAGACGTTATAAGTAGAATTAAATAATACGAATAAAAATTAATAAATAAATGAATACAACTAAATAAAATGGATAAATAAATAATTAACTGCTTCAGGCATTAATAAAAAATTTTATTTATAACAAAAAATATTAATAGTTGATGATTCCACTGTGAGCATCGGTCATAGCTTGTAAATGTCGAGGCATTGCATTTACTAAATCTTCTGTGATTTTCGGAGATGTTTCTTCTGTCCAACGCCATTTTAGCCTTTCATTACTGCTAATGCCATAATTTTCCTCTAAAACATCTCTGATATGTTATTCAGGATTTAAGTGCGATTATTGTGGCAGGGAATTAAATTAAATATAGAAGCCATTCGCAAACAATGTGCGCCGTATGCTAGCGGTTATTGTCTTGATGGAAAATCCAATTATTTCCTATACCCAAGCCCCTTAACCGATGGTTTCAAATTATGTTCTAAAATGTTCTTATAAAGATATCTCTCCATTGTGCCATCAATAAAATCTAAATTTTTACATACCGATAATGCCAAGGCTCCCAAAATAACATTGCCATCTCCATTTATGGCTGTGGGTAGAATATTCGTCGTAACGTAGACTGTGTTGGCCTTTATCAAAACTTTTGAATGGCCATCGCTTCCAGTAATATTCATTTTACTCTCCTCAGTAAATAAGACTCGTTTCTTATTATTGGTGTTTAGCAATTCAAGAAGGAGTTTTTGGTTTTTGGCAGATAAAACTGGTTTTTTTACGTTCAACTATGATTTTAAAGCCGCTCTCATGCAAAACTCGTTGTATAATTTTGGTGTGGACACTTTTTTGAAAAAATTTTAATATGTTCCGATAATTTTGGGAACTTCTTTTCGAATTCGCATTAACTTCTTTAAGAATACCTTTAACACTGATTCGTGACACCGGTTATATCTAGGATGATTTTCAGTATTTCCATTTGAATTAATTTCAAATAACGACTTGTACTGTAGAACGACTTGATTTAACCGTTTTTGCCATTTCTACATAACTTTTTTTTCTTTACGGAGATTTATTACCTAATTTCTCACTGAAATAGATTTTTCTTGAAGATTCTCCAAATTAAATAAACCGTTTTTTTCAAAACGCAAAATTTTAATATAATGGTACCAATTTAAATACTTGTTATAACAAGCAAAATACAACATCAGCTAAAAGAATGGGATTCCCGCGAGTTTCGTTTTGTATTTTTCAAGTTTTCCTAGAAGTAGACACGTTGTATGTAGACTTTAGTCCTACTTATAATTTTGTTTGATGCTTTTAATTTCCGTGTTACGTTTTTATTTTAAATATTTTTTTTAAATAATCTTATTTAACAGTGCCTCATTATCGCTCCCAATTCCTAAAAATCGTAAAATAGTTGGTTGTATGTAGACTTTAGTCCTTCACTGTGCATGTCTTATATTTTAACAACAAACACTAATTTGCATTCTATGCTTTCGTAGTTGCGCAGTAGAAAAATTTTTTTGTACGGCTGAGTGCGCATTCTGGTTTTTTTTTTATTTATGATTATGTTCAACTCGGCAACCCTTTTTCCTTAGTGCTTTTCATCTCTCACTTGCTTTCTTGTATTCAATTCCTGTTCGTCTCCTTAGTCTAATAGGAAAACGAGTTGAGATCGGTCGCATTCTAATGTAGTGTCCAGTTTATCTTATAAAATAAATAGAAATAGTGTTTTATATTAAATAAATGTAAGTGAAAATAATATTTAATGTTCTTTTTGTAAAATAACGTGTTTTATATTTGAAATTGTAAATATCGCGTTAATTTAAGCAAATGGAAAATTGGCAAACTCATTGATGGCGTTACTGTTAAGAGCGTCGTGTTTGTTTCATTTTTTATAGTTAAAATAAAAATTAGCCAGATGCGTTTTTTTCGGATGTAAGGTTTTTGCTTGTGTTGCTGGTTGGTGAATAAGATATTTGCTTTTGCATCAATGTGGCAGAGCGGTTTTTTTTATTTAAAATGGTTGTTGGTAACTTTAAGCGAAAATCTTGACTTTTAACCATTTCTTTTCGTTATTTTGCATACGGTTCGCTGTTATCTTTGTTTAAAAAATTAAAATAAAAAAAAAATCGGAAAACTTAATAAAATTTAAAGTAAATTCGTTGAAATGAGTTTAATACAATTCAAATAACGCTTCAACAAAATTTCTTTATGGTATATATCTTTTGTTGTGTCTAATAATATGTAAAATTGGCAGGTCTAAATGATGAGTAATTTTTTTGGTGTACTACTTTTAAAGGTAAGTGATTTTAAATTAAAAAAAACTTCAATATGGCAAATTTCACAATCTTGCATACAATTATTTTAAAATGTAATAAATACCTTATTAATAATTTATTATGCACTTTAGTTTATTAATATGGGGAATTAAAACATTTAACTTCGGGAAAATTAAGGGAAAGCTTAATTTTTGCACGAAGATTCCTTTTGTGGTACTTACCAACGTCCCAAAAATCTGCGTCTATTCATGCGCAATGTGATCCACGCGGTGGATTGCGTAGTTGAGCCTTCGGTCGGGCGCAAAAATTTTTTTCTCTATGCCTTAACAAACACCATATTCGCTTACTAAAGCGTCTTAAGTTCGGGATTTTATATCGGGATTTTTAAATATAGAATTTAAAAGTTAGGTATTATAAAGTTATGGATTTTGAGATTCCGAATTCGGCAATTTGGAATGTAAAAAATTTGGAATTTGGATATTTCGGGATTTTTATACTATGCCTTTTTTTAATTATTCATAAATAATTTTCAGGTAGTAAATATTAGGGCATTCAAGTAATCGGGCTTTTGCTTTAATCGGTTACCCTCTCGGTTAATTAACTGAGGTTTTGGTTTAATCGGTTAATTTTGTTATTGATCGGTTAACCGATTGAAAAAGTTTTTTTTATAAATAAATCAATTTCAATATATAAAAATGCATAAGTTATTTATTATTTGGAGTTTATTAGTAAAAACAAGTTAGAGAGTTATATTCGGCTGTGCCGAATCTTTGATTCCCTCAACCGACAGGAGTGTGCTCTTTATATCTACATACATAGTATTAACTAATCTTCACAAAAGCGAACGTCAGCATTAAAATTGGTTGCAGTTTAGACCTATATTAAATTACTGACCGACAGTTTTATGGTAAATTATGGACCAATGATCCCAAAATTCTGAAGACTGATTTCTGGTATTAAAAAATTAATTAGAATAATTTTCAATACAGCAGTGTAATTAGTTTTAGCGTTAACAGTGAATTTCACAAAATTGCATGATATTTTTTCTGGCCATATGAATCTAAGCTGGAAGAAATTTTACCGCAATATCTATATCTGTTATGGTTTTAGGCGAATTTAATTATTTTCCCAAAGTGGGTTTATTTGGTTCTAGGCGCAATAAACTGTTTTCCGATAGTAAGGTGTACATATGTATATGGGGCCTAGGGTAAATTATGAACCGATCTTCACGAAATTTTACAGTGTAATTTCAGGTCCTCTAAAACTGTGACGTACCAAATTTTGATTACGGTTTTAGGCGTTCTAAAATATTTTCCGAGAGCAGGATTTATATGGGGTCTAGGGTTAAATATGGACGGATCTTCACGAAATTAAGCAGCGTGATTTCTAGTCCTACAAAACTGTACCGTACCGAATTTAATTATGATATCATTATTTATTACGGTTTTAGGCGTACTAAACTGTTTTCCGGGAGTAGTGTTTATATGGAGCCTAGTGTAACTTATGGACCGATCTTAAAATATAAAAAAACCAATTACATAACAAATATAACAATTCTTGAACCAAAACGAGCAAACAAAAGAAAAACTCATAAATATGTAATATATATTGTTACGAAATTAGATTTGTCTAAGAATTATTTATGGTTTTAGTTATAAGTTATCTTGTTAATTATAGTTTTATGTCATATAAGTTACTATTTTTAAGAACGCCACTGTAACTAAATTTTCTAGCAATTGTTATTGTAGACTTTAGATTTAAAATAATTCGAACATCATTTTCTAGAAACTACTAGACGGTTCTTGAACCAACTAGGAATAGTTTTGAACTATAAATACAGGCTAACTCATAAAAGTTTAGTTTAGTTTGATTGGAGACAATAAACGGTTCAAATCGATACTTACAATAGTGTTTAAAATTTGTGAACATTATAATTAATTTCAATAAAGTTTGTTAAGTTGAATTCGCGGGTGTATTTATTTTTTTATTTGCAATTAAAAGAACTCAAAGGTTTATTATAAAGGGAATAAACCTTAACGCGTTTTATTAAGTAAAAACGTAACAATTGGTGTCAGAAGTGGGATTGCAATAATAAAAAAAAAATTAAAAAATTGATAAACAATGAAATTCGATGAGCTTTAAGTTGAGCAGCTGAAGAAGGAGTTGGGCAAGTTGGATCTGCCGACTGCAGGAAATAAAGCTGAGCTGCGGAGAAGATTAATCGATGAATTTAAGCGACGCAATATTGACATCGCAGCTTATGAATAAGACGAAAAAGAAGAAATAGAAGTTGCTACCCGTGCAGTAACAAGCAACATGGATCTTAGCACAATGTTTGCTGCTATGATGGAGAAGATGGAAAAAATGTCGGCTGAAAATTCTAGAAAAATGGAAGAAAATTCTAGAAAATTGGAGGAAAACATGGAGAGAATGGTAAAAGAAAATTCGGCTGAAACTTCTAGAAAAATGGAAGAAACTTCTAGAAAAATGGAAGAAAAAATGGTTAAGGAAAATTCGAGCACCATTCTTGCAAAAATTCAAGAAAATTCGAGGGTGACGAACGAGAAACTCCAGGTTACTAATGAAAAACTTGAGCAGCTTCAAGAAATTTCTACTGCTATAAATGAAAGAGTAGACGATATGGAGATAGAATTCAACCAGAAAATGTTTGATGTAAAAACACAAGTCACTGATGTAATAACACAAGTCACGGATGTAAAAACACAAGTCACGGTTTTTGATGGAAAACTACATCATCTGGAAGAAAGAATTAATAGTCTTCAATACCAAGAAGGAGCGGTGCGAGTTTTTCCTGAAGTCTCGAATAGAATAAGAGCTCCAAGTTTTGACGGCAGCTCACCATTGAATGTGTTTAAGTTCCAGTTTGACACAGTTGCCAACAAAAATGCATGGAACAATGAAGAAAAAGCCATAGAGTTGATTCTGGCTTTAAAAGGAGCTGCAGCTGAAATTCTAGAAAGTGTACTAGTAAGTTGTAGAAACAATTATGATGACATTATGATAGCACTGCAACGTAAGTATGGTGGTGAACACAGAAAAGAAATATTCAGGATGGAATTACGGGGCAGAGTACAAAAGGCAAACGAAACGCTACAGGACTTCGCACTAGAGATCGAGCGTTTGGTGCAGCTTACTTATCCAGGCGAAAGTCATCCATTGTTAGATCACTTTAAGACCGAAGCATTTGTAAATTGTATACGAGATGCTGATGTAAAACTCGCGGTATGTGCATCACAGAAATCATCGTTTGCAGAAACGGTATCATTTGCCTTAGCCCAAGAAACCGCCAGGATAATTTCAAGGCCACAGGCGTATAAGGTACGAAAGCTTGATTTCTCTGCTGAGGACGAAGGAGATATTTTAAAGGAAGTGAGAAACATGACGGAGGTAGTTTTGCAAGCGTTGGGCGACAAGCAAAATAAAACCAAAAGCAAAGTAAAATGCTATAACTGTGGTAAGACTGGTCATATTCAACGAAACTGCAAGTCACCAAGAAAATAATCCCGATCTGCTTCACCGCAAATAGATAACCAAAGAGCTTGCATAGCGAAGGGAGCATCTGAAGGTGATACGATTAATTGAGTAGTGAAAACGAGCAACAAGAATATTACGACCTGTGGGTATATCAATGGTGAAATCCGCATTTTGACTATCGACACTGGTGCAGGGCATTCCATTATAAGGGCTAATTTGATAAAGGGATATGTCGAATTACTAAGCAAGAGTGGAAATAAGAATGGGCGACATGATCGTTTTTGATGAATTCATTGTTGCTGAAATTCTGGACGAGGTCATAATTGGGGCAGATTTTATGATTCGTCAAAACATAAGTCTAGATATGGGACGACAAATTATGAATTGGTATGGTCTAGAAGTACCCCTTAACGTTGGGAACGGAAGTGATGCCCTTGTAAGACAGCTTGTCACTTGTAATCGTAAGAAATCTCCATTTCTGAGAGACTATGGAAAACGTGGTCAGCCGAGCGCACACTCAAGACGGCCGAGTAATTATATGAGAAAGCACTGTATGGAGGCTGAAAACAAGAACTGCACCAATGTGATTCGCCTATTACATGTGGAACCCAGCGAAGACTGGTCAACGGCGCAGAAAAATGATCCCATATTGGTGCGAATTATGAAAGCTAAGAAAGAAGGTAAAATTCCGACTCATAAAGAAATCACTTTGGAGGGTCCACTGATGGAAGCAAATGGGTGGCAAATGATTGCCTATACCGCACATGGGAAAGTACTGATGGCAAATCGGCTAAAAACCTTATTGTAGTACCGTCTTCAAAAGTATGATAAGTCGTGAAGAGATTCTGCAACGGTACTAATGATGGACATCTAAGCGTAACAAAAACCATAAAGAAGTTAAAAGAAAGATACTATTGGGTCGGTTGCAAGCAAGCCGTGATTGATTGCATAATAAAATGCCCACAGTGTGTTGCGGTCAGGGGTCCAATTAGAGAGAGTATAACATCACCACAGCGGTACAACTTTGGTGAACAATCCGTACCAGCGGATAGTAAGGGCTCTTCCCAAGAGCAGAAAAACGAGTTAAGACGGAGCCGTGTTAATTCATCAAATCACAAGATGAAAGTCAGATACGAACGAGCGGCAAATTCGGAAGGCTTTACACAAGGCCAGTTGGTTTTACTTTTTAATCCACAACGCAAGAAAGGATTATCTCCCAAGCTGCAGACTCATTTGGATGGACCATATAAGGTGATAAAGAAACTGAATGACGTGGTGTATCGAATTCAGAAATATAAGAGTCCAAGATCAAAAATGAAGGTGGTACATTTAGAACGACTAGCCTATTATGGAAACGGAGAATCTGAGCCTATTCGGGACGAACAGGCTTAAGTGGAGGGCAGTGTTACGAAATTAGATTTGTCTAAGAATTATTTATGGTTTTAGTTATAAGTTATCTTGTTAATTATAGTTTTATGTCATATAAGTTACTATTTTTATGAACGACACTGTAACTAAATTTTCTAGCAATTGTAATTGTAGACTTTAGATTTAAAATAATTCGAACATAATTTTCTAGAAACTACTAGACGGTTCTTGAACCAACTAGGAATAGTTTTGAACTATAAATACAGGCTAACTCATAAAAGTTTAGCTTAGTTTGATTGGAGACATTAAACGGTTCAAATCGATACTTACAATAGTGTTTAAAATTTTGTGAACATTATAATTAATTTCAATAAAGTTTGTTAAGTTGAATTCGCGGGTGTATTTATTTTTTTATTTGCAATTAAAAGAACTCAAAGGTTTATTATAAAGGGAATAAACCTTAACGCGTTTTATTAAGTAAAAACGTAGCAATATTTTTAATTAATACATGTTATGTATGTATTAATTAAAACATAAGCGGTAAGAAATAATTTGGTTTATATGTTTAGGATTAAAGCGATTATCATTTTTAGTTTTAATAAAACTTGACTTTAAAGAAATTCTTTCATCTATCGTAGATGATGGAGAACTCAAAAGCAATTCATAATACAGAATATCTAATTTCTCAGTCTTCTGCCTAGATTTTTCTAAACATATAAAAACTTCCATTACGTCATTACAGTCCTGTTTTTTTAACACTTCTAATTGTTTCGGTTAATTCTGTTATAAGATTGATATGAGAAGATATGTGAAGAAACAAATAACTAAGCAAATACATATAGAAAGTACGTGAAACAAAAAGCTGTTGACAGCATACACTTATTAAAAATGAGGATCACTGAACATCATCTTGTTTTGTATGAAAAAATATTTTCTTAACACATACCTTTTGTATATGTGACGAAACAAATAATTAAAAACATAAAAAAATTATGAAAACACATTAAAAAATTATGTTATAGTACTACAAAAAATTAAAAATTTTATTACATCAGTTAATCGACTGATATTAACCGGCTTAATCGTTAATCGAAAATAGCCAATTTATATTAACCAATCCGTTAATCGGGTAGATATTAATCGGGTAACCGAATGAATGCCCTAGTAAATATTCATTTATAATTTTCAGGTGATTTTTCATAAATTTAGGGTAACATTTCATTATAAAATTTGGCTAGGTTGCATAATAAAAAATAGACCTTAACTTGGGGAAAATTTTTAGTTGCTTTTTGGGGGTTGCTCCATCGTGAACAGCAAGTGAAAATGTTGCTGCCATTGTGAATCTGGCCGAATACTAAAAATATGCTTTTCAAAGAGAGATTTTTGAAAATAGTTTTAAAAAATTATTTTAGGAAATGAGAATAAATATTTTGTACATAAGCTTTATTAAAAAGGGAAGCCATTTATTTTCGAAATCACTTACCTCAATAAAACAATTTCTAAATTAAAGGTAAAGGGATTTACAAAATATACATTAAAATCCCCATTTTAAAGAACTTCACATTTTTACCCGGTAAAATTCGGTAAAAAAAATAAATGCAACAATTGGATAACCGTTTCTTGGCTCATTAAAAATTCCTCAGAATTACAATACACATAAATGTACTGCTTTATATCTAAATTTGCATAACAATCATTTAACTGGCAGCCATGTATTATAAAAAAGGATTTTAGTTAAGTGTATCTTACACTATCACACAAGTCTTACGAATTTCAGGAAAACACAACCATGTAGTACTAAATTGTTATTATTTTTTTAAAATTTTTTAAACAATAATTTGATCAGAAATGCATTTTCATAAAAAAAGGTAGGACTTGTGTTATAGTGTAAAGTAACCATTAATAGCATAACTACATACAGTGAAGGACTAAAGTCTACATGCAACATATTTTTTTATGATTGTTGGGAATTGGAAATTTAAGCGGAATAAAATTGTATGCCAATATTTAAGGCATTAATAAAAAATTTTATTTATAACAAAATATATTAATAGTTGATGGGTCCACTGTGAGCATCGGTCAAAGCTTGTAAATGTCGAGGCATTGCATTTACTAAATCTTCTGTGATTTTCGGAGATGTTTCTTCTGTCCAACGCCATTTTAGCCTTTCATTACTGCTAATGCCATAATTTTCCTCTAAAACATCTCTGATATGTTATTCAGGATTTAAGTGCGATTATTGTGGCAGGGAATTAAATTAAATATAGAAGCCATTCGCAAACAATGTGCGCCGTATGCTAGCGATTATTGTCTTGATGGAAAATCCAATTATTTCCTATACCCAAGCCCCTCAACCGATGGTTTCAAATTATGTTTTAAAATGTTCTTATTAAGATATCTCTCCATTGTGCCATCAATAAAAACTAAATTTTTACATACCGATAATGCCAAGGCTCCCAAAATAACATTGCCACCTCCATTTTTGGCTGTGGGTAGAGTATTCGTCGTAACGTAGACTGTGGTGGCCTTTATATAAACTTTTGAATGGCCATCGCTTCCAGTAATATTCCTTTTACTCTCCTCAGTAAATAAGACTCGTTTCTTATTATTGGTTTTTAGCAATTCAAGATGGAGGTTTTGGTTTTTGGCAGATAAAACTGATTTTTTACGTTCAACTATGATTTTAAAGCCGCTCTCATGCAAAGCTCGTTGTATAAATTTGGTGTGGACACTTTTTTGAAAAAATTTTCAATATGTTCCGATAATTTTGGGAACTTCTTTTCGAATTCGCATTAACTTCTTTAAGAATACCTTTAACCAGGGCTGTGGAGTCGGAGTCGGAGTTGAAGAGTCGGAGTTGAGGTTTTTGTACCGGAGTCGGAGTCGGAGTCGCAGAACCTAAAAAAACGCGCGACTCCGACTCCATAATTTTTCGGCATAAAAAATTTAAAAAAATTTCTAATATTTTCCAATATAAAAATTCTTCGAAATTGGCGATGCAATATTTTGTAGATCAATATGAATAAGTAGATTTTAATTTATTTTATGAGAAATAGTTGATTCAAGTACTTTACTATTTAAGTATATTTAGGTATATTTTTTATACGTGCGGGAATGACAGGTATTGCCAATAATTTTAATATCAGAATTTTTTAACCATCAACGCTGAAATATTTTCAACATTATACAGAATAAGTGAGTCGGAGTCGGAGTTAGTACTTTTTTCGTGACACCGGTCATATCTAGGATAATTTTCAGTATTTCCATTTGAATTAATTTCAAATAAAGACTTGTACTGTAGAACGACTTGATTTTACCGTTTTTGCCATTTCTACATAACTTTTTTTTCTTTACGGAGATCTATTACCAAATTTCTCACTGAAATAGATTTTTCTTGAAGATTCTCCAATTCAAAAAACAGTTTTTTTCAAAACGCAATATTTTAATATAATGGTACCAATTTAAATACTTGTTAAAACAAGCAAAATACAACATCAGCTAAAAGAATGGGATTCCCGCGAGTTTCGTTTTGTATTTTTCAAGTTTTCCTAGAAGTAGACACGTTGTATGTAGACTTTAGTCCTACTTATAATTTTGTTTGATGCTTTTAATTTCCGTGTTACGTTTTTTTTTTAAATAATTTTTTTTAAATAATCTTATTTAACAGTGCCTCATTATCGCTCCCAATTCCTAAAAATCGTAAAATAGTTGGTTAAATGTAGACTTTAGTCCTTCACTGTGCATGTCTTGTATTTTTACAACAAACACTAATTTGCATTCTATGCTGTCGTAGTTGCGCAGTAGAAAAAATTTTTTTATTTATGATTATCTTCAACTCGGCAACCCTTTTTCCTTAGTGCTTTTAAATCTCTCACTTGCTTTTTTGTATTCAATTCCTGTTCGTCTCCTTAGTCTAATAGGAAAACGAGTTGAGATCGGTCGCATTCTAATGTAGTGTCCAGTTTATCTTATAAAATAAATAGAAATAGTGTTTTATATTAAATAAATGTAAGTGAAAATAATATTTAATGTTCTTTTTGTAAAATAACGTGTTTTTTATTTGAAATTGTAAATATCGCGTTAATTTAAGCAAATGAAAAATTGGCAAACTCATTGATGGCGTTATGTTAAGAGCCCCGTGTTTGTTTAATTTTTCAGAGTTAAAATAAAAATTAGCCAGTTGTGATTTTTTTCGGATATAAAGTTTTTGGATGTGTTGATGGTTGGTGAATAGGATATTTGCTTTCTGCATTAATGTGGCAGCGCGGTTTTTCTGATTTAAAATTGTTAATAGTTACTTGAGAATATGGGAAACTTTAAGCGAAAATCCTGGTTCTTAACCATGCCTTAGGGTATATTTGTCAAAAAAAAAAAAAAAAAATCTCCCTTCGGAAAGGAGTTAATTCGTTGAAATGAGCTTAATAAAATTCTAATAACGCTTCAACAAAATTTTAACGAAAGTTCTTTTTGATATCTCTTTTGTTGGGTCTAAGAATGTGTAAAATTTGGCAGGCCTTTACGATGAGTAAACTTTTTAAAGGTAAGTGATTTTCAAGTGAAAATAAATTTTAAAAACTTGTTTAATATGAATATGTTAAATTTCAAAAGATTGCATAAAATTATTTTAAATATTTTTTTAATTAGGCTTAAGTTCATTGAATTTAATTTTCATTAAATTATTTTTATGAAGACAGGAATTTTACAACATGAAATCAATTAAAATTTTTATTGATAATTTTTCATTCTTGACTGCGCTGAGATTTGAACCCAGGCTTTCACGGACAGGTTGCCCATACTAGTTTCGATTGTAACCACACAATCTCGTCAGTGGGGTTTGCCGTTTTACTCACTCGGCTATTGAGGCCGGGCGACGTCAATAGTCAAACATCAATCCTTAAACCAAATGGCATTTCACCTTGGTAGATCGAAATTTGCTTTTTGAATGAATGATTATCTATTTTAATTGATTAACATGTTCTTCCTAACTTCTGTTTTTTCGTACTTTTTTGTCAAGAATTCTTCTTGAAGTCCAACGTACATTTTTTTTGTTTTTCATGAAAAAAAAAAAAAAAAAAAAAAATGTACTTTGGATTTCAAGAAGAATTCTTGACATTTTTTTTTGTTTTTCATGAAAAAAAAAAAAAAAAATGTACTTTGGATTTCAAGAAGAATTCTTGACAAAAGGTACGAAAAAACAGAAGTTAGGAAGAACATGTAAATCAATTAAAATAGATAATCATTCATTCAAAAAGCAAATTTCGATCTACCAAGGTGAAATGCCATTTGGTTTAAGGATTGATGTTTGACTATTGACGTCGCCCGGCCTCAATAGCCGAGTGAGTAAAACGGCAAACCCCGCTGACGAGATTGTGTGGTTACAATCGAAACTAGTATGGGCAACCTGTCCGTGAAAGCCTGGGTTCAAATCTCAGCGCAGTCAAGAATGAAAAATTATCAATAAAAATTTTAATTGATTTCATGTTGTAAAATTCCTGTCTTCATAAAAATAATTTAATGAAAATTAAATTCAATGAACTTAAGCCTAATTAAAAAAATATCTAAATTTGGATTAAAAACCATTAACAGTTCAACAAAATAACCACAATACTAGTATTATTATTTAAATTGTAATGAATACCGTATTAATATTTTTAATTTGCACTTTAGTTCATTAATACGGTGAATAAAAACATTTAATTTAAGCCCGATCTTAGTTTACCAATGAAATGTTATCGGCGAGTTCTATAAAACATTTAGCGACATGCGTAGTTTATCTCTTATAGTTTACGAAATATCCGAATTCGAAAACTAAAAATTGGTATTTTTGAACTACCTTGGTCTAGTATTTTGAATATAACTTTTTAATGACAAAATAGTTTTCCACAATTTTTCAGTAGAATATTCAAAGACTTGTTGATAATTCAGAAAAAAATATTTCAAAAAATCATGATATAAAGGGCTGCATGAATAACTTCATTCATGAACATACTGAAATGTTTATTCAATGAAGTTCGTAGGTATTCAAATAAAATTCAGACCACTGAACAAACTGTTGTTTTATTCATGATACTAGCAAACACATTTCGTTTCATATGGCAAACATAAAGACTTTGTTCAATGAAACGACTTTTGCTTTACAGTTTTCCCTCTCTCTCATTTTTTTTTATATAAATACTCAATAGCAATGTTGCCACTTAGTAAATTTATTTAATTCTTTCTTTTTTGTTACCTTTACAATAATATATGTAATTTGTAAAGCATTTTTTAAATAAAATTTAAATTTTTTTCCTAACAACTTTTTTATGTACTTACAAGCAAAACCCATTGCTGAAAAATGTTTTTGAAAATAAAATGAAATTTTTTTGAAGTTAAAAAATTTACATTAAAAACAATTAATTAAAATTTGTATTATATTTGTTATTTAACTATTAATGCACTTCCTTTCCTTATCTTGTTGCTTTTACCCTTCATGGTTGTTTTTGTTTTTTTATCTTTTCTAATGTTTTTCATTTCTTTCAACTGGCAATACTGACTTTAAAATAAGTGTGTTTTTCAATGAACTTATTCGACATTTATTCAGTGGTTGTTTTGTTTTAGATTTGTTAGTATTCGTATTCTCTTGTTTAAGTAAACAAAAAAAAAAAAAACTGCATCTTACTCGTCTCTTAAATTTCGTGTGTTTATTGCTTTCATTTCTTAGTAATTCATTATACTGAATACAAACGAAGCAAATACAAAATTATAATAAAAGTTTCATGAACATCATTATTAAGTATCATGCAGATGTTTAATATAAGAGCCTCCTTAATCCGGAATATAATTTTAAATGTCCTTTTTATAAAAATTTTAAATAAAATATAACCAATTGTGAAGTTACTTGGCATTTGAAATAAAGTTGCAGAAACAATTCGAAAGCCAGAGAGGACAGAGTTAAGTGAGTGATTTTATTAAAATTTTCCACGATTTTACTTATTTATATTTAAATGTATATATTTAGATAATATAACCACTTGCAAGGGAAACTGAATTCAAATTTGAAAAGCACGCGTTTTATTATTTTTCTACTTCAAGTTGTAGCCACGACACCAATGTTTCTCAATTAACAATTTATATTAACTATAGTATTGATACTTTGTGGGTAATTACCCGAATTCAGTGTAATTTTTACTATCGTGGGTACAGCGTGAGTAATTTATTTGAAGTGTAATTTGTAATTCTTCATTCTTAATCAAACACTGATGTTTGTGACACCTTAAAATATTGGTCCTAGATCCACTTTTTTTAAGTATACCTATTGATTCAGAATCACATTCTGGATCTGTCTAACTATCTCCGTCCGTCGGCCTGGCTGTCCATGTAAGCCTTGTGTGCAAAGTACAAATCGCAGTTTTGGGGATAATTCGATGAAATTTGGTACATAGATTCTTATTGTCACAATGATCAAGCCTATTGAAAGTGGCGAGAATCGCTTTAAAACTTATTATAATTTTTATGCAAAATTAATTTAATAAACATTTTAAATAAAAGAAGAAAGTCTAAACTTGGTGCGTTTTAAAGCTCGTTTTTTCTCCATTTTGGTGCGTTTTAAAAATTCAAAGTTGACAGCGCTGGTTTCCTAATCCCCAGGTCTACACGAAAGATAAATATCTCAGCAACTTGGCAATAAAGTCGGCAGAATAATAGAGCAATATTTCATTTTGCTCAGCTTACATAGCGTTTAAATTTGGCAGTGCTGACAGTAAGAAAATAATATTAGTTGCCAAAAACACTACCTACTGTCTTCGTGACGTAGGCGTCCAGACTGTAGTTGACAGTTCACTTTGAAAAAAAATTTTTTTTTGTAACGTGACTGTCGCAGTGCAAGTTTTAGCCAAACTTGTTTTATATGAACTTAACAAATTAAAAAAAGCATTTAACAACTATTTCTTTTAATTGTTAATTTTGTTTTACTTTTGCGAACAAAACTTCAAATTACTGTCAGCAAATGCCAAATCACTGTCCAATTTTACTGTCTGCAAAATTTGCAAGACAGTAGACAAGACTGTTGGAGAAGTATACATGTATAAGTGAAAAAGTTTGCATGTATTGCAACTGTCTTGCTAGTACTGGCAAATGTAAACACCGTGTTATGTTGAAGGCATGCGAAAACGGATTTATGTTAACTCAGCATTTGAAAAAATCAAGGAAGAAGGTGCAGTGTAAAGAGTGACGCTATCTTGCAAAAATTATTTTTGTTAATGTAAATCTTTTCTTATCCGACCTTTGTAGTTAGTCAATTTTCGTTGGCAATTATTGCTAACATAAAACGTCAAATTTGGTTGTCAATTGAAAAAAAGAAGCAATAAGAAAAAATGTTGAACTAAGAGGAATACCTCTTACAATTTTCGAGAGTTCTGAAAACATGAATTAATTTGCGTCAAATTATTTAGGAGAACGTTTCCTGATGATCTGGCCTAAGCAACCAGTGAAATGCGCCTAGGAACAGCTTATCCTCCAACAATAAATTTCAGTATTTTTATCAATTATAAAAATAGGGAATTAAGCACAATAAACAAAATCTTTTAGTTTGCCTCATTTTGTATTTTCAAAACTGTAGACCAGAAATCACTGATACTTAAGTCTTTGTTAGATTTTAATATTTCATTGCGAATTCCTGTTATCAAAATATTGGTATTCTTTTGGAAACATTTGTACTAATAGTGGTACTATACCATTTTTCAATAAATAAATTTAAAACAATTTAGCTTACCATTGATTACATTTTCTGGACTAAACTTACTAAGCCAATTTAAAGATTCATTGTCAAAATCAAATTTTGTTCTTATTTTAAGTTGCATTGGTTTCCAGATATGAAAAGTTCTTCATCAGTTCCACAGTTAACATCATTCAAAGGTAGATAATTTAAGATTTAACTCAGTTGTGTTTAATTTATCAACCACATCCTTTTTCAAAATATTACGTGCGATTTGAGGAATAAAAAACGTCAATCCTTCTAAAATCATATGAATACGAGCATCTTCTACCTGCTTTTCTTTATATCGTTACTCTGAAAATTTAACAGCAGAAGCAAAAAAAACCATTAAAATGATAAATTGCCTTAAACTGTTTATAATACGTTTTTCTTATATTTTTTTACACGAGATAATATCTGATATAATATGTAAGAGAACGTCGACAGAATGAGAGAACACATTTCTTCATGTTAATCATAATCTTAAACAAGGGGAACACATATCTTACAAAATTTCATAATCGGCTGATTCTCGTACAGTAAACTTGTATTGTTTTTATTCTTTTTTTTAGTTTTTTGATTTTTTAGTTTAAAATATTGATTTTTTAAACACTTTTCACAATATTGGCACTATTTGCATTAATAAATTACACATTTCAATAATGGTGGCTTATTATTGTTTTATATGTATGTATGTATGTGTACTTTTGACAGCTCATCTTATAAGATAGTTGTTATAAGATTTCTCATAACAACTGTCTTATAACATTTATTATAATATTAATAATAACACTATTTGAGAGTCCACACGTAAGATAATACTTTCTGCGATTGAATTTGACGTTTGCTGATATAAAAATCTTATATCTAATCTCAGGTGGAGACCCTGTGTTATTTTTTTTAGATTATGAGTACCCATAAATACGGTTTCCATTCCTTAACCTAGTATTTACACATGCCACTGCCAGTTCGAAAAACTCAACACAATCATAATTTTTACTAATACACCCACATTTTTCGCAATGGCAGCTCCAGTGGCAACAAAAATTGCATGCGTGTGAAAAATTGGCACTTGCATGCCACTAAATGTCAAAACGATAAACAATGTCACCCTGTTAACAATGTGATGCAAATTTACTGGATTATTGTCGAATTGTAATTAAAATTTTAACTGTTAAATGTATTATTATCATTAATTTTGAAACGCCCATTAAAAAAAAGCAAGTTTGTTAATTATATAGCATTAATTTTGCTAAGATAATGCTAATATAAATAAATGTAAACTATTTCCCTAAAACTAAAACTGTGTGATGAAGTTGGTAACTCTTTTTTGTTTTCTGGTACTTTTTTTAATTTGAGAAATAAACAAATTATCTCAAGTTGACGCTTGGACGACATTTTGAAAATGAACTGGCAGTGGCATGTGTAAACAGAAAAGCAAATGGCATGAGATTAGAATATTTCGAACACGTTGATAATATGTATAGAACAGTGGCATGCCACTGCTTGCATGTGTAACACAGGGGGTCCACCTGAGATAATATCTAAGATTTTTATATCAGCAAACGTAAAATACAATCGCAGAGATTATTATCTGACGTGTGGACTCTCAAATAGTGTTAGTATTAATATTATAATAAATGTTATGAGACAGTTATAAGTAGAGTTTGTCAATTGTTTTCAATTCCCGCAACTAATTCCCGGGAAATTTTAAAAAAAATCTTTTTTTAAAACTTTAGTAAATCTATGTCGGACTAGTGTCTTTAGTAGTTTAATCCAACTTAATTTCACCACAATATTTAAATTTACTACAGTTTAAGGCTTATTAAGCTACTTTTTAAAAATGGGCTTTATATAGGGCCTATGATAATTATAGGTCTATCTTCACGAAATTTTATTTCTTGTCTTAGCACACTGAAGTGTAAATTAATATTATAAGGTTTTGCGGCTAAGGGCGTAGTAAAGTGTTTTCCTAGATTGTGCTTCATATGCGGCATTTCAATTAATTTTGGCTCTTACGAAAGTAGAATATGCCAAATTACACCACAAAAGCAGTATTCGTTACGCTTTTAGCCATACTTACATGATTTACGAGATTGGTCTAAACATGGAGCCGTAGATAAACTATGGCCCGACGTTCACGAAATTTGGTGGCTTATAAAACGAATTTGTGGAAATTTATTGACAAAAGGTGCATTTCGCCACAAATTTATGTAAGTTTTTGTTGAGTTTTAAGTGCTCTAGTTTCATATTTGGGTGCATAACTCTTTTCCCACTGAAGCGATTCTGCTGGAATTCAATCCAAACAGCCTAGAAGATCTAGAACCAATTTGACACCTATATGAATAAATCGGCTTAGAATTAATGAAGGACTCACAATAATATTAAAAAAAGATTCATATGGAATGACAAAGTTAGTTTACCTTCAATACACCATTGCTGATTAAGGGTTATAACATTGTAAAAAAATATGCAATTAATATATGTATGTAGTAAATAAAATGTCTCCTTCCTGCTAAATTTGTTAAACGGTAAAATTCCCAGCAAAAACTTTGCTTACAAAATAAGCAGAAAAATAATCAGAACTTGTGGAAAAGAGTACTTATTTTTCTACTAGAAAAAGTACTTATTTTTGTTCGCGATGTCCCAAAAGTAATCCTTTATAATTTGGACAATTACAGCCTAAAAAATAATACCTTTATTTTATACTTAAAAGTTTTTACCAAAGGATACAATAAATAAGTACTTTCAAATTAACTTTGAAAAAGGTTAAAACACACTAATTAAAATTGCTCTGAAATCTTATAAAATTGATGTTGAAAAATTTTATAATAATACATTTTTCGCAATGTAAGAAAATATTTAATAATGAGTGCTTTTGCTGCACAAAATCATTTATAGCTCTAACATTATAATAACAATGTGTGTATTAATATATGTTATTATATGGGCCTGTCACAGAAATAAATTTCGATCGAAAGTTTTTTTAATTCCGAGAAAGCTTCTTCAGAAAACGAAAACCGATAAATTTTCTCGGAATGAAATCACTTGTTATTTTTCGATCGAAAAATTGGTTTGCACAATATTGCCACATTTAACTTAAAAATAACAAAATTAAAATTTGTCGGAATTACGAAAATCGATCGAAATAAAAATACGAATTTAAAACAATTCCGAACAATTTCTGTGACAGGTCTGATTATGTTCTTAAAAAAAAAAAAAATATTATAATAAAGTTATTATTTTATATATTACTAATAATGCAAAAAGTGGCGAATAAATCTACATAGTAATGAATTCAGGAAGTCATTAAAAGTAGCATTGTAAGTTAAGTTTTTGCTGGGTTGTTTCAGAGTTCCTACTTCGTAATGTAGGAACTCTGTCGCCCTTCCAGAAATTTTATTCCACTAAGACTTCAATTTAATTATTTTAAGCGTAATATCCAGTAAAAATATTAGTTTCACTGGAGAAATAAGTAAATAAATAAATAAATAATTTTGTGCGGGATTCCCGGGATCCCGGGAATTTGATATTAATTTCCCGCTTTCCCGGGAATCCAAAAAGTGCGGCAATAAAAAAACTCTAGTTATAAGGAATCTCATAACAACCCTGCAAGAAAACTACCGGTCATTTTACTAGTAAAATGACCGGTAGTTTTGACCACTATATTGGATAAAGTTTCTATTAGTTTATTAAGAGTAAAATGAAAAAACTAACAGAAACTCTTGTGTACATGTGATTTTGCCTCTCTTTCTAACTAATTAATTCCACTCGACTACGGAACATATATCTGTACTGCTTACTACTATGCTTTATATTAGTTAATAATCGCGTAAATAATGGTTAACACTAACTAGTTAGTCATAACGTAAATAGAGGCTAGCACTAACTAGTTATTCATAGCGTAAAAATTGGTTAGTACTAACCTTTAAACAATAATGTTTTTGTTTTATTTTAGTTTTAAAATAGTTTTTATTAAAAAAATATAATCAAGCAGGTTTCATTAAAGTATATAATAGGTGTGGGTGCGGGACCACGTAACGTCATTTCCTTGGTTGCTCTATAACGCTCCTTTCTCACATGGGTCTGGATTTCGTTTTGGGATCTTATTTATAAAAGTTCTTTTGTAATGGAGGTAAACGTACTCATTATAAATTAATTTCTCGTAGATCATATAAAGAAATATTATTTTGTTAAAAACTTGTGACTAAAAAGCCGAATACATACATGCATACATACTTGAAAAGTCATCAGGATTTTAAATATTTGGTATAATTTGCTCCTTAATTATCACCACCAAATCTTTAACGAGTATCCCGGCCAAAGACCACTTCTTTTAAGACAACTGTTTTGTACATGACCTGTTATTTCCAGAAAATTAAACACCACGTTTTCTGGAGCCGCCATCAGTACGCCCTCCTTTACTTTAATATGCAACGTAGTTGCAAAGGAGATAATCAAATTAATTTTTTAACTTAACATGGCAAATAACGTTTGTAATATTTAATTTAAACCACAGAACTAAAATTTAAACAATTCAATTTTTTTACAAGAATCGACAGGCCACGCGTGTGAAAAAAATTATATTAAAAAATTGGCATTATTTGGGTTGTGTTATTTGTTAGAGTGGAGCAACGAATGTAAAATTGTTGCAAGTGTGTTAGTAAATTGTTTTTTTTTTTTAGTTTTGGTTATGCATTTCTTGTAGGGAACTATCTAATAAGATGAGCTGTCAAAAATACACATACATACACACATATAAAACAATAACAAGCCACCATTATTAAAATGTGTAATTTATTAATGCCAATAGTGCCAATATTGTGAAAAGTGTTTAAAAAAACAATATTTTAAGCTAAAAAACTAAAAATAGAATAAAAAAAGATACAAGATCTTATAATATACGTGTTCCCCTTGTTTGTTATTAAGATTAACATGAAGAAATGTATTCTCTCATTCTTCCGGCGTTTTCTCTGATATTATATCAGATATTATCTCAGGTGGAGACCCTGTGTAAAGGCTACGTAACATAAGCTGTGCAATAAGAAATATTGCTCTGTTTTTCTGCCAACGTTAATGCCAAATTGCTGAGATATTTATCTTCGGCGTAGACCTGGGGTAAAGTCAACTTTCAAAACGAGATAAGTAGATGAGTCGTGTAAACAGCATATTGATAAACTTGATTGAGAAGGCGAAGCAGGTGATTCAAATCGTAGTGGAAACATAGCATAACAGTCATAGTTTGACTAATATTTACCTTCCTTAAATGGATTGTTTGTGTACAAGTTTTCCATGACACAAAACTTTTTTTTTGATATTAGGTGTAATTTCATTTCAATCGATTAATTTTACTTCATTTCAAGTGTTATTTTGAATTATGCTGGTAACTCTGAAAGAAATGCAATAATATAAATTTATCGCTCAACTCGCAGCTCTAGTTAATTGACAACCAGCTGTTTAATATATTTTTATCACTGTTAATTTACCTATAAGAAAAATATATTTTTTTTACAAGAGTATTGAAAGTTTTATACAAATTTAAATTATGGAACAGCAATTAGAAAAAGTTTTAAGCGATATGTAAGTTGTTTTTATGAATTTTATGGCTACAATTGCTTATGATCTTTAATATTTTTGCAGTAATTCACAGCCAGAAACTGTAGGCTGTTTAATAACTAATCGTCAGGGTCTTTGTCTGGGAGGTAAGATTTGGTATTTTTTTTTATTATTGATTAATTAATACTATATTAATTTTTTTAGCTAAGGGAAAAATAAATCCTAAAATGTCTGGCATTGGCATGGCATTATCAGAACAGGCTTGCAAATTGGAGCCAAACTTAAATCCGCCCACAATAGTTTTATACAGCGGGAATAAGTAAGGCCTCAAATATTTCTTAGTAAACAAAATTAATTTAACCTAAATTTCTTTTAATAGACGCTGTATTATACAAAAAGATGGTGAAATTACAGGGATTATCTATAAACAAAGTTCTAATTAGTTGTAATTGAAATATATTTTGATTTTCTGGTTTGAGATAGACATAACATTATATTTGTACTATGTACGTGGCAATATGGAAAACAAACAAATGCTGTATAAGCTGCATTCTTACTCATGCTTCCATTTGTGATTAAATGTTAATTAAGAATAATAATAACTTTATTTTTTCTATGTAATCTTTATAAGATAATAATTTTGCTTTCCTAAACACGTGTAATCGTTTTTTGTTTGCTTAATTTTAAAAATATATAATAATATAAGACGCCAAAGAAATTGTACAATTTATTAATTATGTATTGAGGAAAAGGAGTAACAGAGGATATTTTAAAATTTTTGCAACGTATTCAGGTATGTGATGGAAATAGATTTTGAATACGAATCGAATAAAAAAAAATGTAAATTTTGTTGTATTGCTTCCACACTTCTTACCACTAGATCCTGATGTATCCGCTCTGTTCTCGGACAATTTTTTGCGAATACTGGCTTTCAATCAGCCCAAACCTTTTTTCAAGCAGAAGGATATTTTTCTGAAGGACCTATGGAAGTTAGTTCTAGCACAAAAATTCGAAACAAGAAGAGGCGTTGCTAAGGTTCATGAAAACAACCTTGAATTAGCTAAATGATTTTATCAGGGAGATAGGGCGGTGCGTGATCAGCTATGAAAGGTCGTAGCAAGAGAACTAACTTCCATAGGTCCTTCATAAAAACATCTTTCTGCTTGAAACAAGGTTTGGGCAGATTGATAAGCCTGCATTCGCAAAAAATTGTCCGAGAACAGAGCGGATACGTCAGCATCTGGTGGTAGTCCTAACAATAAGCAGTACATATAATCTAAAGATGATGCACTTGCAAAGCTTTGCGGTCTTTATACAGCTTTCGAGGGTTTAAAGGTGTACGATCATTCGGCGTTTCTAGAAGAAACACAAATCAGCCCATGGAATTGGAAAACTATTATGCCAATAGTTTCGAAGAAACATTTTTAGATGAAGGGGCAGAGCCCAAACGAAAAGTAAGAAGTTTGAAAGCAATATAACATAATTTATATGATTTTATGAAGACAAATGAAAAAATTTGTAAACTGACGCCTCGCAACATCCAAAAAATATAGTGGTCGCCAAAAGGCATGGCAAAAGTTCAAATTTGTTGCATAGTGTAACCGAGCTATGTGTACAAAGGTTGGATAATTTTTCTCTTACCGTTCTTTAGATATAAATAAATCTATTTTGTGCCATGCCCACTTCTCCAATCTCGCCCTCATTTTTTCGGATGTTGCCTATTGATAACTAAGATGCTTGTACCTATTTTGAAATCTTTGGCTCTTGCCGTTCTCCGGATATGCAGAAATTTATAATGCCTTTGTATAGGACGTACCACGCCCAATTTTCAAATCCCGCTCACATTTTGTCGGATGTTGTGTATTGATAACCAAGATGTTTGTTTCTTGATAAATTTTAAAAAGTAAGCATAAACTTATGCGCTACGCAAAAAGACATACAGAGAGGCAGTAAGGTAAGTAAACGAATTCTTAATAAAATATATAAAAATTGAAGAGCCACGACATTCCCTTACTATGAAGCAGGTTTGTAAGGGAGTGTATTAAAGAATAACGGTAAAAAAATCAGTGTTCAAAGCTGATCGTTACATTCACCAATTCTTATATGCGCAGAATAAAGCGCTTTCTTTGTCAAAAATGTATTGCTTAAAAGTGGAAACTCGCCATATAAAGTTCATGTCTTCCGTAAACGATATGGTAAGCGAAACTTTTACGTTTCTCCCTTAAAAACCTGCTTCGTTGGAAGCTATAATTTTTATTGGGAGTATCGCTTCTGGCTCCAAAAAGTACTCGTTTTACTTTCTGAAACCTCGTACTTCTTTAATTGAAAACGAATAAAAACATGTGGATGTGAATGGCAGAACACCAAAAATGCTGAAGTAATCCACTTTCAAATGAATTCGGATTCTAGGACACACCCGATTAAAGCACTTAAGCTAATACATAAGTAAATTTTGTATTGCATACTTCTATAAATATATACTTGGGGGGTTCACAAGGTAGTCATAAAGTTGTAAAATAATTACTAAAAGTATATATGACTGCTGTGGGCAACCGCTTAAAAATTAGATTTCTACTGTACAATTATGACGAATCAATGAACACAGCATTCAAATTTTATGTTGTTTCAAACACAACAATATTTTTTGTTTAAACAATTATAAAATATTATTTAGGACATTATGACGAAATGACTTGATAGCATACCTTGTGAATCCCAAAACTATATATCTTTGCATATTGTTTAAAAATGTTTTTAGTGACATATCATCGACTTAGAATGTAAACCTGCTAAATCCTTTTTTACATTAGGTGCGTTTGAGTACTTTTACAGTAAAATGCAGTAAATGAGTAAACTTAAAAATTTGCTCTCACAAAAAGCTGTTGTCCAAAAAAGTACGCGAACACAAAATTTGTAAAAATTCGTAAAATAAAGGCAACAGCTGATGGCAAATAATTGAAGTATTGAAAAATGTTTACACTTTTGACTACTTAACTCGTTTTCTTATCGGTACTCGATTAAATACTTTTTATAACACGAATATTTTTGGAAAATACAAACAAATTATTTTATGTAATCTTTCATATTTGTTTGATTTTTATTTTATTTGAATTTGCTAATTTGTGTCCGTCTGAATTTGATCAATAGTACAAGAATAATTTTTTTACTATTGATAACTTTAAAAACAAGAGCTGTTCTAAGTACCCGAGTACTTGACACTTTTACAACTCCACAAAATTAACATAACAAAACAAAGTTTCAAAAGTTGGTATTTAGCCATATATATTCTTCACAAGCAAGTTTAATTAATTAATATTAATTAATTTTTTGTTTTTATTTTAGTTTTATTTCAACTTTTCTTTTTTTAAACAATTTTTTCACAATTTGTATGCCTTTTGCTTGCTACTTTTGTTTGTTTACCTTTTGAAACATATGTTTTTTTGTTTTACTAAATTTTACTGCAAAAATTTCTGCAGTAAAAATTTGTAAGTACTCAGTCAAGAACTGTCACTTTACGCTCTCAATTTGTGTTCTCATTTACTGTATTTTGTGTACGCGAACGCAATTTAGTAAAATGCAGTAAAGTTCAGTAAAATATAGTAAAAACTTTTGTGTTCTCGAACGCAGCTATTATACCTATGAAAGTTTGATACCGTTCAAAAGATAAAGAGACACTGAATCTAAGAAAAACATTTACCTCAGTTTGGAACTCTATAGAATATTAGAAAATAAACCAAATATAAATATGTTTCCTTCTTAAGCTAGAAATATAGAACATTAGAAGTTTTTTGTCCGTCCCGTAAAATTTGCTAGAAGTTAGCAGGCTTACACTCTAAGGCGACGAAATGTATGTATGTATATACTCGTATTAGAGGCCTTCAACAAGACTACTTACACGTCATTTCCATTCATTAATTCTTTTCAATTCAATTGTGTTTCTGTGTTTGCACACATTTACTTGAATGGGATGAAATATTTCGAAACGTCACACCACGAAGAAAAAAATTGCATACCAATTTCGAAAAATAAAATATTAAAAATACATACATAGTGACATTGTCGATTTTTGGAATCAAAGGCGAATGTAGAACTTTATTCTGAACGTTCTATAAAATTTTGTTTCCTATGATAAAAAGATTTTTCGAAAAGAAAATTGGTACTTGGTGGAAACCAAAATTGTATCCTTTAGGTTTTGCACAAAAGATCCAATCGGTCGCAGTTCTTATTGTATTGTATACAGGCATCAGAAATTAAGAACCGAAAACTTAAAATTTAAGTTTTTCATTTGAAAAATTCAAAACTCATGCGTACAAAATAAATTTTTTTTCTATCAGTTAAAAAAAAAAAATAGGAAACACAAAAAATATTTTTATTTTTAAAGTACAATATGTATTTTGTACATGAACAGAAACAAAAAAAAAAAAAACAAAAATTTTAAAAATACACAAAAACGTTTATTTTATTAATTTTTTTTTGAAAAATATTTATCTTTGGTGTTCAAAACATGTTTTCAAGGAGTCATATTTGTGCTGTGAAACGTAGTAGATGTTTTTTTAGAAAGCTCTGAAAAATTATTTAAAAAAAAAAAATATATAAATATTTGAATTTTCTGTCAAACTAAAAATAAAAATTAAAAATTTTTTTATTTTTTTTTTTCAAATAAAAAATTGTTTGACTACAAATATTTGAAAGCATAATTGGATTTTAAGGAAATCGTAATGGAACGTGATCCATTACTTTCCCAGTCTGAAGGGCGTCCTCCTAATATTTCTAAGGGAGCTGTTTCAAAACAAAATATTGAAGCTTTAGTAACTTATAAAAATCTTTCTGGATGTCAAGAAAGGGCACAAGTTTGCAAAACAGCAAATGATGGTTTGAACAGAATTGATGTTAGTAAAAACTCCCAGCTAGGGAAGCAATTGCTGGATGCAGTGATGGAGCAGCAACCAACGTCAATCCAATTAAAGAATGATTCGCAAGAGTCAATCGGAAATAAGAACATTCTAATTTTGGAAAATATACAAATTCCTGATTTGCAAATTGAAAATGAAACTGAATACTTTATGGATCAGGAAGCCTGTTCAATTTCTGCATTGGAAGATGATTTCAAAACGGTCAAAAACAAAAAAAGAACTTATCAAGGTGACGTAAAAATTGATAAGTCAAAATGTAATTTTAAGAAGTTAGATAAGTTAGAAAATAATGTAAACCGCTCTAACAGATTCTCACTCTTAGGAGATTTAGTTTTAGAGGCTGAAGAGCCAAATGTTAATACACATTTGAAACAAAATAACTCCCAAACATCTGTAAAGACCAGGAATTCTTATTGTCCTCCAATATTTTTGGAGAATGTGAATGTAAAATCCTTGATTGACCAACTAAATTCCAAAAATGTTGAATTTAAGATTAAGAACCAGTCGAAGTATAAAAGTAAATTGTTTTTGAAAGATTCTTCTGCACATTCGGAAATGATGCAACTTCTAAAAGAAAGGGAAATATCGTCTTATACATACACTCCTACGGAGTATAAACGTCAGAAATTAATTTGTAGAGGTCTGTATTACAAATCTGATGTTAATGACATTAAGTCTGAGATAGATAGAATTGTCCCAGATACTGTTGAATCAGTTTCTAAATTTTCTACTGAGTACTCTAGGAAACAGGGTATTGAAACAGGTTTGTTTTTAGTATTTCTTAAACCTAATCATAAAGTAAGCGAGATAATCGGCTTAAAGTATATTCTGAATCAAGTTGTTTCATGGGAGCGGCCAAAGGCCAATACTAAAGTTCCACAGTGCTGGAGATGTCAAAAATGGGGACATTATTCAAGAAACTGTAGTCGTCCATTTTCTTGTGTTAAGTGCAGTGAGAAGCATGCACCAGGCGGGTGTTCTTTTGTCCCAGAAGATAATGTGTTGCCATTTTCTGTCAATTGTAATCAAAATGGACAAACTTCAAATTACAGGGGTTGTCCCGTGTATAAAAACTATGTGTCATTTAGGAAAAGATCTTATCAGGAAGCCAAGATTAGAAAATTGTCTGCATCAGATAATGTTGCTAGGGCATTGAATCCATCTAGTGCTATTGTTGAAAACAAACCGTTTGCTACCTTATTTAATGTTTTGAATGACGTTCCAACTCAGACTAAACTGAAAAAGCCTGCTTTGGTACAGGAATTTATGGAGCTTGTCAGGGCTTTATGTGGTCCGGATCCTTTGACTTTAGAGGATAAAATTAATAATTTTATGGGGAGCTACAAAACAATGACTAGGGATCAGGCCAGAAAAGAGTGCTTGAATTTAATTAAAGAAATTTAAAATGTCTATGGTCCGTAATTCTTTAAATTTGATGACATTTAATGTTGGTTCTCTTGTCCATTTTGAAAGGAGAATTGAACTGAATAGCTTACTGAATCAATAGGTGCGTTTGAGTACTTTTACAGTAAAATGCAGTAAATGAGTAAACTGAAAAAGTTTCTCTCACAAAAAGCTGACAAAGGCAACAGCTGATGGCAAATAATTGAAGTGTTGAAAAATGTTTACACTTTTGACTACTTAACTCGTTTTCTTATCGGTACCCGATTAAATACTTTTTATAACACGAACATTTTAAGAAAATCCAAACAATTTATTTCATTTTTCTTTCCCATTTTTATTTTTTTTTTTTATTTTATTTGATTTTACTAATTTGTGTCCGGCTAAATTTGTTCAAAAATACATGAATACATTTTTTGCTATTGATTACTTAAAAAATAAGTGAAGTACTAAGTACCCAAATACAAATACTTTTAACAACTCTAAAAAATAAAACAACAACAACAAAAGTTTAAAAGTTGGAATTTAGCCATATAAATGCACCACAAAGAAGTTTAATTAATTAATATTTATTAACTTTTGGTTATTGTTTAATTTTTATTCAAACTTTCCTTTTTTAAAACAATTTCTTCACAATTTGTATCGTTTTTGTTTGTTTCTTTTGCTTGTTTACCTTTTGAAACATATGTTTTTTTGATTTACTAAATTTTACTGCAAAAATTTCTGCAGTAAAAATTTGTAAGTACTCAGTCAAGAACTGCCACTTTACGCTCACAATTTGTGTTCTCATTTACTGCATTTTGTGTACTCGAACGCAATTTCGTAAAATGCAGTAAAGTTCAGTAAAAAATAGTAAAAACTTTTGTGTTCTCGAACGCAACTAATTTAATGTTGAGATTGCTTTTTTACAGGAAACGCATTTGTCTGCGGGGACAAATGTTAATTTTGATAAATATATTCTTTTAAAGAACGATAGTCAATTGGGTGTTGGAATATGTATTAGGAAATCAATTTCGTTTTCCAGGGCACTTATTCCTAACCTTTCGTTTCCAAATTTGTTCGTGGAAATTAGTGTGTCGATTAATGGCAGTTTAAGGAAATTTCTCTGCGGTTCCGTTTATTTTGATTGTAACTCTAATCGTCAACATATCTGTTGTGGCCTTTCGTCTATTTTAAACTTTTCAAACCGTTACGATGGCTTAATTTTAGGTGGCGATCTTAATGCTAAGCACATTTCTTGGGGTGATGCTATTAATAATTTTAATGGGGAAGTGCTTTCAACTTGGCTTCAAAATGAATCCATTTCTGTTACAAGAATTTGTGATTCGTATCCCACTTACCCTGGTGGTTCATCTCATTTGGATCATTTTATTGTGAGCAATGGCATAGTGGATAATTTGCATCAAAACTATAAAACATGTACTCTTTCCACTTTCTCGGATCATCTACCATTAAGTCTTTGTATAACTTTGTTGAATTTAAATTTTATTTTTAAAACTACTGACCATTTCGTTTCTTATAAAGACACAAATTGGAATTCATTTAAAATGGATATAAGTAATTCTGTGCTGAACCACTTTCCCCCGAAAAACACGAACTTGTCGAATGATGAGATAGATTATTTTATAGAGCAATTCAGTACCTCTATAAATTTTGTTGCACAAATGCATACCAGGAAAATTGAGGTTAAAAATCGAAAATATGTTGTTTCGGAAAAGGTTAGAAAGTTACTTAGGATAAAATACAATTGGCAAAGGGACTTGAAAAGAATATTTACTAGAACGTTAAACAGGAAACATCCTGAGTATTTGCTAATTTCTAAGCAAATTGATTTAATAAAAATTATAATAAGGGAGCAGATTGAAATGGAACAGGCAAATTTGTTCAATGCAAGCTAGTGAAAATTAAACCTGGTCCATGGGCTTATAAACATATTTTAAAAATTATTGGAAATGGCAATCGTCCCTTAATAAAGGAGGTTTCTGAAAATGGTGTAAAAATAGATCAGATTGATCAAAAACTGGATGTTTTTAAGAATCATTTTACATCTGTTTATCGAGCTTCGCCTCCAAATTGGGATATTTCGGGGATAAATGACACAATAAATAATACAATTTCCAATGCTCCAGATTGTATTGCATTTAATGATGAAACGACATTATTGAATAACGTAGGCGACTCTAAATTTATTAGTATCGATACCCTTTTGAACACCTCGAGATTAATAAATAACAAAAAGTCTTGTGGATTGGATAATATATCGAACTTCTTGATTGGAAAATTTCCTATTAAGGCTTTTGAATATTTAACAATAATATTGAACAATTGTTTGAATAATTGCTATTTCCCACGTGAATGGAAAATTGCGAAGATTATTCCAATCCCGAAAGAGAAAGGTAATTCTGACATTAACAGTTTTAGACCAATTTCACTACTCTCGAATCTAGGAAAGTTATTTGAAAGAATTATCCGGGTAAAAATGGAGTTAGGTTTGAATAATGCATATATTCCTCAGAATCATTTTGGGTTTAAGAAGGGTAGTTCTACCGTACATGCGCTTTTAAAATTTCATAACGACGTTGTCCAGAATTTTAAAAAGGGCCAATGCACTGTTGCAGTCTCTCTTGACATCGAAAAAGCTTTTGATAAGGCTTATCATGACGGTATTTTATACAAAATGATAAATATAGGCTTTGAGTCTTCAATAATAAAACTCTTTCAAAGCTTTTTCGATAATAGAAGATTTTACGTGCAACTTGAGAAGCATTGTTCTTCACAGGGTGAGGTTTCTTGCGGTGTTCCCCAGGGCTCTGTTTTGGCACCTCATTTGTATAATATTTTTATAAATGATTTTCCTCATGAATGAACTCTATGGCTATACTTTATGCCGACGATTCGCTGCTTTATGCTCCCGACGAGTCTCCGCTGGTTGCGGAATGAATTTTATTCTCATTGGGGAATAAAGATTAACGCTTCAAAGAGTAATGCAATTTTTTACGAAATGCTTCCGGAAAGTGCAAATACACTGTTGTTCCGGAGAGCAAAAATTTGAAACTGTTTCTGAATGGTACTGAAATTAAATTTAAGGACAGCATAAAATACCTTGGAGTCAACTTTAATTAGCTTTTGAAATTTAATAATCACGTTTCTTATAATTTAGCTAAGGCTAATCGTGTAAAAGGGGCATTTGCAAGGCTTTTTAATAGTAAATTTTTACCAATAGAAACGAAATTGCTTTTGTACAAAGTAAGTATAAGATCATTAATTCTCTATGCTTGTCCAATTTGGTTTAGTATCTCGAAAACTCCGATGAGGAAAATGGAAATTTTTGAAAGGCATGTTTTAAGAAAATGCATAGAAAGAAATTACACGTCGGTAAATTTAATGAAGAATTTTGTGCAGAGGCTCTCATACTTTGAGGGAAGTGTAATTCATGATATTTTATTAACTGAACAAGGAATTAATTGGTCAAACACCAATTATCTTTCAATAATTGGAATTTTACAGGAACAAATTAGTAGCTTTCCTGGTCCTAACTTTTTTTCACGTACTACTCCCGGCATTCACAGGGGTTAATTTTTTATATTTATTTATTTTTTTTCTGTTTTTTTATTATTTAATTTTTTATTTCTAGTTTTAAGTTATAGTTTTAAGGTTTAATTTTAAGTATATTAATAGTAGATAAAACTCTACATCCAAAAGTAAGAGCCGGGAGCAAGCACTGTTTGTATCTAAATTAATTTTGTAATATGAATTTTGTTATCAATTTTGTAATATGATTATTTCTTCTTAATATATAAGCAAGACGCATACTCAAATATATTCAATTGTAATTAAAATAATACTCTATAGTTTTAAGTTTTCTAAAAATCTAATGTTCGCAAATCTTGTATTATGAAAAAATGAAGTCTCAATAAAGTTAACTAACTAACTAACATGTTTTCAACTGTACAAAAAAAAAAAAAAAAAAAAAAAAAAAAAAATTATTTTGTTTTATTTGGTCTTCAAAGTTCAAAATAATAAAGTTCTTAAAAAAACGTTTTTGAGCAAAATATTTTTTTTTTGTTTTTAGAAACTAACAATAAAAACTCAATTTGAAGTTAAAATTGTGAATTTTAATTAAAATTATAATACGAAATTGTGTTTAAAATTGCAATTGCAAAAAATCTTTAGAGATTCTTAATTATCAAAACTAGCTGCTGTTGCATTAGCTGTACCCGCAACAAAGGTATCTGTGGAGACAGCCTTCAGTGCTTTGCTAATTATTATGACCAAAAATAGAAGGAATTTAAGTTCTGAGCATGTAGAAAATTTATTGTTGCTCAAACTCAACATCAAGTTAATTGATAAGATTACTATTTAGTTCTAGGATAATCTTTATCAGGTTATAACTACTTATTATTAATTAGCTTTATATTTTTACTATAATTTTGTACGTATGAGTTTAAATTTTGTCAATTAAAAAAATTCAATTTTAAGTTTTCGGTTCATTTTTTCTTTTCATGTACGAAATAATATTGTAGTGAAAAATTAAATTTCTTTTTTTTTGTGTTTGCTTTTATTTTTTTAAACTGATGAAAAAAAATTTATTTTGTACGCATGATTTTTAAATTTTTAAAAAGAAAAAATTAAATTTTCGGTTCGTAATTTTTTGTACAAAAGTAGAAAAAAAATATTTTTCTAAAAACCTTTTTTTTTGAGAACTTTATTATTTTGAACTTAAAGAAACAATATCAAACAAAATATTTATATCTATTTTTGGTTATTGTACAATTTAAAATATTTTTCGAACACCATATTTTTTAAAAAACATTAAAAAAACGTTTTCCGGTCCTTGATTGTATAGCACTACAACTCCCTTATCTGCAATACTAGGAACGTTTATAAATGCTGCTTTCTAATTTTTTTGCCGTTTTTGGTTATAAAAAATACCAATTTTGCTTAGAAAATTGGTATTTTTTCTCAATGTGGAGACGTGAATATTTTTTTCTTTTTTGTTACTTTTTTTCTTAAATATAAAATACGTATGAATATGTTTTTCTTGATACATTTGCAATTTATGTTTTAGAAATTTTTAACATTTTTTATTAATATGGGGGGTTTCCAATATTGCCAAAACAATCGCCATATCGCCAAAAGAATTAAAAATTCGCCACATTTGACAGCTCTGCCACTGACAGCGGAAAACAATTTAAGTTTTCCTTTTTTGTTATTTATATGTAACTGTGAAGTACAAAATTCGTTTATTGTAAAGGATATATTCATAAAATTCAATTTATTACCTTTCTAAATACTAAATTTTATATGGAAATTTTACGGGGTTAACTCTTATAAAATAAAATTATATTTTATGAAAAAGGTCTCAAATAAATAAAAACTTTTAATGTAAGTTTTTCGTTTTTTTTTTTTAATATGTAAAAGAATTAAATTTCTAGTTTTGTTTTCTTAATTTGTAATTACTTTTTTCTTATTATGTAAGTGGAAAAAACCTTTGTTTTACAATGCAACCTAAAATTAATGTTAATGTTTTTCTCATGTAATAATAGGCGTTTCTATTTTGGTTATATTTGTTCACATCTGGTAATTTTTTCAAACATTTTGGATGTCAATATTTTATTAGTCGTGGCAGCACGGTTTTTATCATTAAACTGATACTAGTAAGTATAGATATTTTTTTTCTATACTGAGTAGGTATCGAGTAAAAGTATCGATACCTTAGATGTATCGTTTCATCCCTGTCCATGATTGCCCATGGGTCCCAAAAAGGGTAGGCACTCGAAAATATGTCTAGAATACTGTGGGGCTGGGCCCGACTATAGGTATGACCAATAAATATCGATATAACAAAATATCGATATTTAAATATACTATAATCGATATATATCGCCGATAATTAAAATACCCATATATCGATACATCGATATTTATCTACGACTATCGAATTCGATATTTTTAAAATCTATTTATAATAAAATTCAACATTTTAACCGTTGCTCAACTGCTTACAACACTGTTGCTTTTAAAGAATTGCATCATATGGAGATGACAACAAAAAAATAAGCGCGGAATATATATTCTGGAAATGGTTCCTAGAATTATGCAAATAATCGCCTTAATTATGGCGTACTAGCAGCAATGGACTCATGAAAGTTGGAATGTTAATAATAATAAAAAATATTTGGTTTTTTATTATTTTTATTTGAGCATGTTCTTATACATATATTTAAAATAAAATATTACATAGTTAACTTATATAGTATGTGTCACAAGTTTCGTTAACCGGCAGTATATAATCCAACATTATATAATCCCAATTTTTTTTTTGATTTCATATGGCGAATAAATAATAATTTTTTTGTATTCTTTACTTTTTTTTTGAACTTTTTTTTTTTATTGAAGAATTAACAGCCGCTCCCTCGATTTCAAACGAAAACTTCGTTGGCATAACTTACCCTAAAAACTAAATTTTAAAATTGGTTATTGTTTTAAATAAAAGTTAAGCAAATTAAAGTTTCGTTCGAAATTGAGGGACAGGAGGTAAATTTGAAATTAAAAAAAAAACAATAAAAAGTTAGAATGGAATAACATGTAATATGTTTGTGCATATGTATTTACATAGGTATATTAAGTTTATAAATTTGGTAATCATTTCAGCTTAATACGTTCGATACATCGATATTCTTAATTATTAAATATCGATACTCTTTAAAAATATCGATACGATATATATCTACCCGACTATTCTTTCTTCCTTGCTTGTTTGGTTTTGCAATAAACTAAATTTTCTGCAACTTAACTTATGTGACATTTCCATGTATATAAAAACATGCACACTTAACACACACACGCTTTCAATGCTTTGAAGGAAAAGGACTTTAAGAATTAAGGTAAAATATATGTACTTATTTTCTTCAAAATTGTATTTAACAACAAAATATTATGAATGTCATGAGCAGGGAAACCATAAATATGCAATTGAATGTTTTTCCTTTTGCGACCAACGAATTCAGAATCGATATATTTATCTGTTTTACAGCTTTTTATGAATTTTGGCATTGATTTGTTGATGCATATTTTTGCATATTTCACCCTAAATAGCATTTTTTTTGCATAATTTAGTTAAAACAGGATTTTTAAGATTATAGCGCATAGTTTGCATTTTTGCGGCAAATTTTGGTATACATATATTAAATTTTTTTAAGATGCTTACAAGAACTTTCGCAGCAAATAATTTTTTTTTCAAAATTCTGGTTTTTCTGTTTTAAATATCTATCTGTATACCCAACGTATTGCTTCAATTTTTTATTTATTTATTTATTTATTTGTATATCGCATACAACAAGATTTAAATCTTATAATTATAGTATTCGAATTAAGTTTGTTATAAAAAGTAGATTGTGTAGATAATACATTAGTGAATGATAAATTATACAATAATTAAAAATTATAAATAACAATACAATGTTTACTAATTATTATACTATATTAGACATACAAACATAGATATTATTGGGAATAATTAAAATTAATGGTTTTTAAGTAAAATATGTAAGTAAACCTTTTTTAAAATCTCTAGCGTTGTTGTTTGCTTGGAGAGAATTAGGAAGTGAGTTCCAAAGACGGATAGAAAATACGAAAAAATGGTACTCAGAGACAAGGCTACGATGACTACATGGAATAAGTTTGTTGCCTCTATTGGATCTTGCAAATACTATGCGATTATATAAATAAGATGGTTCCTTAGTATATATGATTTTGTGCATCATGACAAGTATTTTCATATCCATAAAATTTTTAAAAGATATTTTGTAAAGTTTATTTGAAAACGACGATATGTGATCATATTTGCGTAAACCGTATACGTATCTTATAATGTTGTTATATGTTTTGCGTAGTATGTTATTACTTGCAGAGTCACAGCTAGTGAAAATTTCACTACCATATAATAATTGAGGTACTAAGTATGTTTTTGCTATCAAAATTCGAGTATCAAGAGGTGTAAGAAATTGTGTAGGCCATAATTCTCGTAACCTTAGGTATGTATTTGCAGCGGCTTTTCTGATGTGGCTTGACCAATCCAAGTTGTTGTTGAAAATGACACCAAGATTTTTAGCAGATGATACACATTCAACTTTCTGGTTATTTAGCAAGATATTAAAGTTCAAGCATTTTGACTTATGAGGATTAATTAAAAGTTTGTTGGCAGTGGCCCAATTGTAGACGTTATTCAAATCAGTATTCAATTTGTCCACATTTTCTTCAATAAGCTGTACCGTACTATCAATGTAAATTTGCACATCATCTGCATACATGTGGACCTTTGTATATTTTAGACATTGTGGTAAGTCATTTATATACATTGAGAACAATAGTGACCCCAAAATTGATCCTTGTGGAACTCCTTTAGGAACTGGGATGGAAGATGAACATCCATTATTTAAGAATACCGATTGGCTTCTATTTGATAAATACGATTTGAGTAATCTGTTTGAGGTTGAGGAAAATCGAAACAATTTTTGTAGTTTAATACTCAACATGGAGTGGTCAACAGTGTCGAAAGCTTTTGAGTGATCCAGTAGTACAAGAATATTTAACTTTCCCACATAAATGTCCATACGAATATCTTCACACAGGTTAATTAAAGCAGTAACACAACTATGCTTCGATCGGAATCCAGATTGAAGGGGTGTTAATAGACTGAAACTTTGTATATGCTCATTAATCTGTAGGTACATCAGTTTTTCCATTACTTTAGAAATATACGGGAGTATCGTTATTGGCCTGAATTCAGAGTTAGATTTAGAGATCTACATTAATTTTTTACTTTAATAGTTCATTTACACTTGTAATTTTCAAACTAGTTTATGATCGTAAGCTACTTTCAAAAACTATACCGTTTACATCAGCATTGTAGACAGTTAAGTTGTTTATCTTTGAGTCATAAGTTTCTCAAACTAGTTTATCATCATAAACAACTTATAACCTGTTTATGGCGTAGGGTAAATGCACTACAAAATTGTAAGCTAAATTTTTAAATTTTATATTTATATTAGCAAAAATGAGGGAAAAAGCAATTATATTGTAGTGTAATGTAATTTCTAATAAGTAAACAATGTAATTATTTACTTTATTTTATATATTTTTTTGTTACTCATGCAAATCTACACTACCCTAATGTATTATTGAATATTGGAAATGTAATGGAAGTGTAGTTTGCATGCAACAACTATTGTAGTACTAAACGTAGTTTTAAGATACGCTTATTTTTGTATAAAAAGAAAAATTAATTTCAATAAAGGATCATAAAAGATATGCCTTTAATCCTGGCAATTTTATTTGTGGCATATTGAACTGCCAGTAAAAACACAAAGAAAATCAGGGCATATAAAAACTGCCCCATACAACTAAGTACCAGTGGCGTTGATTAGCGCCGGTAAACCATCAAAAACCGAAACAACAAAAACAATTACGCCCCGTAACCTTTACAATATACGATGTAATACATAGAAATCTGGACCAATCTGTTAGTATACCGACCGACTCAGAATCACTATTTAATTTGTGCGCAAAGTACAAGTTGCAATTTTGTAGATAATTTTTATCAAATTTAGTAAATACATTTAATTTGTAGTAAGAACGAAGTCTATGTATGTAAATGCTGAGAATCAGTCTATAATTTCACATATTAACCATAACAACTTCTTTCCAAATTAGACTTTTTGTGTCCGTAAACCATCTAATTATGTTGGTAATTAGATAAAATTTGCGAAAAATTATTTTACTGCAAATTTAGTACTTTTCAAATCGGCTCACATTTGCGCTAAGCTCCCATCTATAAACAGCCTTAACCTCCTTTTAAATGTTAACATTAATAAACAATTTAGTGACAATCCCTAAAATCCCTTTAAGACAAAAAATCTCATATGGATGTTAATGTCTATAAAATATTTGGCACTAATAACTCTTATATGAATTTTAACCTCATAATATTACTTTGTCTTTGTGAGCCCATGACTGCCCATCGTTTTCAAATAGGGTTAAATCTCGAAAATTCGTCTGTTAATACTGCTGCATTTGGGCTTTACCGATTATAATTTTAGGGTTCTTTTTTTTTAAATGAAAATATTTTTAAATTGTCGAATATTTTTTTTTTTTCAAATGAGCAATTTTTTATTTTTTGGGGCATATTGATAAAAATTTTCAGGTCATATTTTCGAGTTTTTACTGCATATTTAATGCGCATAAAACGTAATATTTCTGGTTTCCCTGGTCATGAGTCTCAATAAAAAATATTTTTTTTTTAAAGAGATTTTTTTTGCTCTTCGTTTAAGGAGTTAAAGGGAATAAAAATGGATACCAAGCAAAATTTCTTTGTTGCTCTAGCAATTATTTGTTGCAGTTGTTGCTGTGATGTGTTGTTGCAATTGTTGGTGCTGTTTGGTTGTAATTGAAACTAACGAATATTTACATACTAATGATGCACGTTTCATACATGTTCGGGTTAAATGGAAGAATACTCAGTTCTAAGTAGAAGAAATGCCACCAGCTTCCAAATGAAAGTATTGTAGAAAAAAACTGCGAATGTGTTCAAAGAGAAAAATTTGCTAGAATAGAAGATGTCATGTTAGAAAACATTTTGTTTACAAAGCAATTTGTTGTATTTTACATACATAAATGCAATATACAAATAATTTAATATACAGATGCATGTAGATACAAGGGTGTTCAATTAATCGGCTTTTTTTTTGTTCGATTAAACGATTAATCGATATTTGGCATTTTTGACTTATTCGATTAAACGAACAACATTTTAAAATTAATCGATCAATTTAATAATTCAACATCCAGAAATTTTATAAATTGAGGGATTTTTTTTCCGATAATTTTAGAAAAAATTGGTACTTGAGTAAATAAACATTATTAATTACAGGTCTTTTAATATTTTATTAACAAAAAAACAAAACAAACGTAACAATTCATACTAATTGGTAAAACCTTCACAACGAAAAAAAAAAAATAAATATAAAACATGTGTTGAGATCATATAACTTTATATGTACAAACAATTAAACAGATCTTTTAAAAATAATATGTTTAAATGTTTTGCTTTACTTGGAAGCCAAACAATCAAGTTTTGTCTTTCCTTTTAATTTGCTATACTCTCTCACTTTTTTTACTAACGCACTCACACTTTTTAAGCTGACCACGAGATTGCTCTCAATTTTACCTTTCCATTTGTTTGAAAATTTTACGTTCAATTTAACAACTGACCGCAAATTAACTTTGGCGCTTTCTTTATAAAAAATATATTTCTTAAAAAATAAATGTGCTTTATGAAAAAAAAATTGTGTTCTAAAAAATTCTTGTGCTTTTTTACAAAATACTTTGAGTCATGCTCTTATTTTGAGTTCTTTCTTCGTCGGGGGCATTTTTAAAATGAAAGTTACTATTAAATTGAGTGCAGCCTGTGACACAGCTGTCAATTCAAACAAGTTTTGACAAGCAGTTTTTGTGAACAACTTGAAAGTGATTTATCCAACGAGTGGCTCCAGGGTTAAAAATATTTTCTTGCATTTGTTTCAATAATGAGTAAAAATTAACGGATTACTGCTTTATTTCAGTAATCAGTAAAAATTACCTGGCTACTAAAAATTTTTTCAGTAAGCAGTACGCCCATGTATGTGAATTACTTACTAAACACAGAAAAAATTATTAAATTTCTCCTATCACCAAATTTGTTCTAAATTCATAATATCAAGCAAACAAGTTGTTGATTTTGCACCTATTACCAAAATGATTATATTGATTACTAAAAATTTTAAAATTTTGAAAAAATATTTTCAATAAATGATATTTTTAATTTTAATTAAAAAAGTGATCAAAAAACTTTGAAATTTTAACAATGTGTTAATTTATTTAAATAAATACTGACAATTCCCAACAACAATTCTACATGTTTAAATTATTTTATTTTAAACGAAAAATATCAATTACGATTTTTTGTTTTTTAATTAAAATTTTAATTGAAAATTTATTTCAAAACAACTAAAATGTTAATTAAATCAAAATTAAATTTTTAAATTTTTTCAGCAATAAAAATTATTCATTCAATTATTACATTAATTAAATTAAAATATTTTTTAAACCATTTTTTTAATTGATAAAACACTTTTTTCTGTGAACATGACTATTTTTTTTTAACTCCAACGGACACACACATTTGGTTTATTTATTTGACTTAAAACTTTAAAAAATTAGAAAAACTATGTATGTATTGTTATTCGATTAATCGGCACAAATTCTTCGATTAATCCTTTAATCGAAATCAGCAATTTTAAATTAATCGAACAATTCATCGTCTAAAATTTTTCGATTAGTCGAACAAGAATTAATTGGCTGAACACCCTATTGGATACAAAATAATTTTGACACCCGTACATAACTATGTATATACATTAATATGTTTGTGTAGAAAAATGTTTGCCTTGCAGTGTCAAAAATATTAAGGAATTTCTGTAATTTCTTACCTTAAATCAAAATTTCTTAGGATCGTTATCTTAAATCTTCCTAATATATAAAAATCTCGTGTCACGAAGATGGCTCAACTGATTTTTCTGAATTTACTATATTGTATATATTTGATAAATATTGGAATAGGTCGTAAACTATATTTCATACGGCTAAATCATAATTGTGTCCCTTTCCAGAAGAAATAATTCCATTTTGTGTTTGAACTCCGAAACGGTTCAACCGATTTTTCTGATTTTTTTAATGTATATTTGATAAAGGTTGTTTTACACTATCACACAAGTCTTACATATTTTGACAAAAATACATGTCTGATGTAATTATTGTTTGAGAATTTTCAAAAAACAAAAACAACATATCATGACAGGGTTGTTTTTCCCGAAAAATATGTAAGACTTGTGTGGTAGTGTAAAGTACCTATTAGTATTAGAATAGGAAAGGGTGTCGCACAGTGTTGTGAGGCGGCCAAAAATAGTAAAATGGAGTGCTTGAAACCCGAAAATATTTTGATGCTTTTTAATAGTATACACTCTGACTAAGAAAATTAGAAAAGAATTAAATAAAAATGTTATTTTTTGCCGAAGCTATAGAGCGTCAAAGTTGCACTTTGTAAACAAGTTCAATAATCATACCCTCCACCACCACTGTGGTGAATGAGGGTATACTAAGTTTGTCATTCCGTGTGAAACTTTTCTAATACATCTTAGACCCCATAAAGTATATATATTCTGGCTCCTTGAGTAATTCTAAATCGATTTAGCCATGTCCGTATGTCTTTCACACGCTCTCTTTCGAAAAAAAAGGACAAACTTGGTCTCAAATTGCTTGTAACTATCCTAAGCAGCTTGAGATTAAAGTCCAGCAACATCGGTTCAGTAGGATCAGAACTATGAATCAAAATGTGGAACCACCACCCTAAAAAAATTGATAATTTTAATACAAAAACTAGAATAAATGGTGGAATAATGCACAAAATGACATAAAAGGCATTTGCTTTATACGACTGCAAACCAAACTGTTAAATATCGTGAAGATCGGTCCATAATTGACCATAGGCCTCATATAAACCCTTCTCGCGGAAAACAGTTTAGTACGCCTAAAACCGCAATCAATAACGCTAGCATACTTAAATTCGGTACGTCACAGTTTTATAGGACGTGAAATCACACTGTAAAATTTTTTGAAGATCGGTCCATAATTTACACTAGGCCCCATTAAAACCCTACTCCCCGAGAACAGTTTAGTACGCCTAAAACCGCAATCAATAATGCTAGCATACTTAAATTCGTTACGTCACAGTTTTATAGGACGAGAAATCACACTGTAAAATTTTTTAGAAGATCGGTCCATAATTTACACTAGGAACCATATAAACCCTACTCTCGGGGAACAGTTTAGTACGCCTAAAACGCAATTTATAACGCTAGCATACTTAAATTCGGTACGTCACAGTTTTATAGGACGAGAAATCACACTGCTACTCTTGGAAAACAGTTTATTGCGTTTAAAACCAAATAAAGCCTACTTTGGAGAAATAATAAAATTCGCCTAAAACCATCACAGATATAGATATTGCGGTAAAATTTCTCACTTAAATTCATATGGCCAGAAAAAATGTCATGCAAATTTGTGAAATTTACTGTTAACGGTAAAACTAATTACACTGCTGTATTGAAATTTATTCTAATTTATTTTTTGTAATACCAGAAATCAGTCTCCAGAATTTTGGGATGATTGGTCAATAATTGACCATAGGTCCAATACAAATTACCCTCCTAAAAATTATTTTAGTTCAGCTAAAACTTTTACGAATTATGATATTTTACTCAAGCCAGTTCAAAGTTCTAACAAGAAACGTATAAACGTTCTTATTGTCGGTCAATAATTTAATATAGGTCTAAGCCGCAACGAATTTTAATGCTGATTTTCGTTTTTGTGAAGCAAAGTAATAATATATTTGTATTTATCATATAGAGCCCACTCCTGTCGGTGGAGGGTATCAAAGAATATAGCACTGTAACTTGTTTTAATTGTTGGATTGAAGTAAAAAATTGTTCCGAGGAAGATGTTAAACAAAAATTAAAAAAATATGTAGAAATTCGATTGGGAGTTAAGTTAAAAGCTAAAGGTGTACAAAAAATAAGACGGTTGAAATCAAAGATAGCCAGCTCTTGGAGCAAAAACCATCGATCCAAACAAAAATTTGAAAATAAAAATTTTATCACTTGTTTTAATTTTTGATAAAACTTGGGCAAAACTTTAAGTGTATAAAATTCAATTAATATACAAAGTTTTATGAAGCTCGAACTTTTATCTATATTCTATGACATTTTTTCATTTTAGGATATATGGAAAGGATGCGAATCCTTGCACATAAAGTTTTGAAATTTTATATTTGGTTACCATTAACCAATTAAAATATGTGAGCCAAATTTCAACTTTTTACAACAACTCTTTCTATTTTTGGCCGCTCGTCATATAAAATGACGACACTGTGTCCCTTCCGAGAATTTTTTTCCATAATGTGTTTGAATTCCTCCGAAACGTCTCAACCGATTTTTAAGAACTTTTTTAGGTATATTTGGTAAGTATGAGAATAAGTCGTAAAATATATTTCATAGTCCATATCAAGAACATTTTTTAAAAAATACCTATGTATAGCCCCAAATTTTCACCTTTCTACCCTCATCCTCCATTTTGTAATCGCGAGTTTTGTATAAGCAATATCCAACAAATTCGGCGCTGAGGCATTGTTATATTAAAAATAATTAACTAAAAATAAATAAATATTTCTTTAAAAAAAAACCTGCTGCTACCAATAACTTCTTATGCCTACTGCTGGGTACTTTCATGAGTTCGTCTATGTAAGAAAATGCTTGACAGAATATTCGTTTGTACATTGCGTATGCAAATTTACGCATTACAATTTTTTCTAAATGAGAACAACAAGAAGAACTAAAACTAACAACTTTTTAACTTCATTTTTAATTGTGCAATTCGCAAAATATGAAAATTGTTCTACATACAAAATAAAATATAGAAAAAAGGAAAAATTAAACAAAACTTTTGAGAGTTTATTACGAAGGTTGTGTGAAAAGAATTTTTAAGTGCATCTTTTAGTTGAATTCTTTGCCGTTAGGCAAAAAGGTCTTAAGTCAGAAAACGCATTTTAAGTTTTTTATACTCATTAATTAAAGTTTTTTCTCTCTCTCGTTTGGAATCAATATCTAAAGTCTATTGCTTCTAATCGTAATCATCTGCTCTTTAGGAAAAAATCTATGAAATATACCAAATAAATAATTTTCAATTTAGAACTACGAAAAACTAAAGATTCTGACGTAAGACCTAACGTCAAATAATTATCCAGGAAACTGTTTTAGTTAGTTTTGTTATTAATTAGGCTTTATTTTTTGTGGTATATCCTTTTAAATGTTAGCTTAAAGCCTTCTTATTTATCTACAAATATGAAGTACCAAGTGCACGCTTTGAACGTACAATTAGGTATTACCAATATCGGTCGGTAGGTCTTACTTTAACTACTGTCTTAACATTTATTTATTTTTTAAACTGTCATTATGGTGTTCTTGAAACTAAATGAATGTATAAAACTGGTGTACATGTGGCAATTCTATCACATTACTGCCGGCATCATTTAAGGCCGTGATTCACTATCCTACGCAATCGTATGATTCATTCACACGAAAATCTGACGGAATTCTATCCGACCTTAAAAAAATTTCTGTAAAATCTGCTGTCAATGCCACACTATCCCACAAAAAAGATGTAAACTCAAATGACTTTACAAGAAAATGCAACTCTGATCGCATAGAACCTATCATTTTATGAACATTTTTATAAACATTTGCAAGTCGGACAGACTTGTCAAAAATATCTGTCACTCAATTCAATTTAAAGCCACACTGTCACACATTATGAGCACACACGATTTTGTTGACATATCGTGTGACTAAATAGGATAGTGAATACCAGCCTTTACGAACTAATGCTTTAATTTGAGAGATGAAACTTTATATAGTCCACTAAAATTCTGGGCGAAAATAACGGCACTCAATATCTATCGAAATTTCTATTTAAATTTGATTGTTATTTCCATCCATATTGAATGCCGTAATTTGACCAGAGTTTTGTTCGACCGGTCCGCTGCAGAAATTAAAACCAATACAAACATGAAACCCGAGTCTAATATTCTTAAGATTAAAACACATTTAATCCTTTTTAAATGCTAAGATTCTACCGATTTTTGTTGTTTGATACTACAATAATCGGAATCTTCCTTTACCTTAAAATGTTTGAAGGGCATCACCACGGTCGACCAAGATCGACTGCAAAAATTTTCCCAAAACTTTTTATTTTATTAAAATGTTTAATTTATTTGGTTTTCGGAGCATACATTTTTAAATTCAACACACAGAATGTAAATAAACTGAAATTTTACTTAAATAAACTAAACTATGTTTCGTTTTTTCCCATTTTTTTGTTGAAATATATTTTTATCTGGTTATTTTTCTATATTTACGCATATAAAGTGTTGACTTTATGTGAAAGAATGCATGTGTTTGAATTCTAATGAATAAATACATATATTATTTAAAAAAATAAAAGAAATACGTATGAAATAAAGCAAATTCTAAACCACCCACCCCCCCACAAAAAAAAAAAATATAATTTGCAAGTTTACAAAGAAATAAAAAACATGCAAGTGTAAATCTTTTATAAATAAAAATATTCATAGAGACACATAGTGGATACACGCTCAAATTCAATTTTTGACTTATATTTTGCAATTATTTGTTGTACAACTTCCGTTTCCTATTTCTTTATTTTAGTTATTGTTACAAGATTTTATGGCATAGTGATCTGTAGGATTGCAATTAGTTAAAATAAAAATGGTAAACATGATATTAGAAAGTGAGTTGAGTAGGGTATACAACCGTTAATCGGTTAACCGATTAGTAACTACCCGATTCACTGATCGGTAAGTTTAAAATTGGCTATTTTTGATTAACGATTAAACCGGTTAATTTCAGTCGATTAACCGATGTAACAAAATTTTTAATTTTTTGTAGTATGTACTTTTACATATTTTATTGTGTATTAAATTTTTTTTTTCGTCTCATATACAAAAGGTATATGTTTAGAAAATATTTTTTCATACAAACAAAGAAGGTATTCAGTGATCTTCATTTTAAATAGATGTTTGCTGGCAACAGCTTTTTGTTTCACGTACTTTTTATATGTATGTGTTTATCTATATATATATTCTCGTATCTTTTCATATCAATCTTCTAACAAAATTAACCGAAACCATTAGAAGTGTTAAAAATTTTAAATAATTAAAACAGGACTCTAATGGCATAATGGAAGATTTTATATGTTTAGAGAAATCCAGGAAGAGGACTGAAAAATTCAATATTCTGTATTAATGGTTGGTTTCGATTTCACCAATACCTACGATAAGTGAAAGAATTTTTTGCAAATCCACTTTTATCAAACCTAAAGAAAATAATCGCTTAAATCCTTAATACTTAAACCAAATTATTGTTCTATAAGATTATTTTTTAAGGTCTCCTCGAACTTTTCAGATAACTAATAAAATTAGATTACAGCTATTTTTTTAATTAACATAATTAAAAAATATGTATTACATATATATTAGAGTAACCACTCAATAAATCGTTGTTCGATTAATCGAAGACAATTTTCGCCATTATTTGATCGAATAATCAAAATAGCCAATTTAAAATAACGAATAACTCGAACAATTTATGTCAATTCATCGATTAAAATTAATTTCTTAGAAAATTCTACTTTTTTAATATAAATTTTTTTTTTTTATAGATTTCTAACTAATAAAATACATAGCAACTAAATATCATGTTGTTTTATTCTGTATTTATTCTGAACATATTTTAGTCCCTTTTTAGTTGTGGGCGGGTGTGAGACAAATCATGTAGTAAACGACTACCCACTAATTCCATACGCATGAATTTTCGCACTATAATAGCGCTTTTCATATTGAGTTTGACGTTCATTGTAAAAATTCGCCAGCATTTAAAAATATGTAAATCATGCGCTGTCAAATTATGGGTTACCTGATTTTACCCGACCTTCAATTTCGTTTTTACCTCTTACCATCCAAACGGCTGGATAAATTTGGACATTGAAGGTATTTTTAGATTCGTCTTAATAACCGAAGTGTCATTAGATAAGAAATTGAAAACAAAATCACGGATTGTTGGCGAAAAATAGTAATACGTTAAAGAAACAAATTACCCAAACCTATAGAATAGAGCTATAAAACCAAGAAAAATAAAGTTATCAGCCATGTTTGGTAAATCGAATACATATCAGTAAACTTAAAATCGAACAAACTTTAAAAACGATCCAGTTTAAAATTTTCTTCATACTTTGAGTTCTTATCTGAACCATAACTTCTCTTAATTCAGGAAAAATACGATGATTTAAAAAAAATCTCAATTGATTTCAATTTTACTTGATTTTTAGGAATAATCGGCCATGCTCTGGAAATCGAAATCGAGTAAAATTGAAATCGAAAGAAATTTTCAGCTTAATTTGTTTAAAAGTTACCATAGTTTTTCATGACTTTTAGGGTAATTCTAATAAATATAAGTGGGGCTCAAAGTATTACGAATATAAAACGGAATATTTTTATGAACCTTTAAAAGAGGATCGTTTTGAAAATTTGTTCGATTTAAATTTCACTCGAATTCGATTTCCAGAACATGGCTGAATATATTAGTTAAATGGAATTATGAATAATAAATATTTTTAATTTATTCTCATAAAAATACCGCGACAAAAACGTCTAAAATAAAATAAATTTTTAAGAGATAATTTATAAAATTTTGAAATGAAAGCCTATGTTGAATTTCTGTATTAAGTTAAGCAGGCGGGACATAATTGCAAATAATACAATGAAATAAAATTAATGGACCCCGATTGCTGCTGACCCTAATGCAGGTATCAAACTTTGGCTTTCAGACCATTTTATAGTCTCTTCAACCGAAGTAGTGTTTTCTTTGTTTATAGTTTACTTTTATTTTATTTCCTTAATCTTATTTCGGTCTCTTCAGCGCCTTAAAAACTGTAGGTTTTGCAGCAGGGTCTTTGATTTTTTAGTTATTTGTTTTAAATTTTATAGTGTATTTTATTCGGCCTTTATAATATATAAATAAAAGAACTTTTTTTTTGAGCTCGAAGTCTTTTTTAATTATTTTTATTTTATAATATTTTATTAAATTTTGCCGATATTTCGTTTTTCATTGAAAAACATCTTCTGGGCTATAATATTGAAAAAATTATTAAACAGAAATAAAAACTTAACTATTATTATGTTGTGTTAACATCGTCTAATAAGTTCACAATTATATTATAAAATAAAAATAATTAAAAAAGACCTCGAGAAAAAAAAAGTTCTTTTAGTTATTTGTTTTATTTAAAAATTTTAAAACTGTATACCTGGTATAAAAGAATTGTCATTTATTGTTTAAATATATTTCTATTTTATTGTTTTTTTCTATTTATTAATACAATAAAAGTATCAATCAAATAGAAATGTATGTTTTTTCCATTGGATAAAATTATTTGAATTATTCGAGTTATTCGAACATATCAAAACTCTTATTCGATTAATCGAGCAAAATTACAATTCAAAAATCAATTAATTCCTTACTCGAACCAAACCAAAAGTCAAATAATTGGATACTCTAATATATATGAATTATTTTCTGTGTGATCGTTTTAGTTCTAGAATTGTTATGTTATTGTTCTTTTCTACTAATAAACTCCAAATGATAAATAATTTATGGATTTTTATTCATTGAAATTACTTAATTTACACAAAAAAACTTTTTTAATCGGTTAACCGATCAATTACAAAATTAACCGATTAAACCAAAACCTCGGTGAATTAATCGAGCGATTAACCGATTAAAGCAAAAGCCCGGTTAAATGAATACACAGACTCTTCATTTTCTGGGAAATAGGGATTTATTTTTAAATTTTACAGTAATTCCCGCCTTATATAAAACGGTGAAAGAAAATTTATTTTAATTTATTTGAACAAAAAACAAATAACAATTCATGAGATCTAATAAATAAGTTTATTAATGCATTAAACGTTAGTAAAAAACGCAGTTCTTTGTATGCAAAGCCAACGACATTGACATAAAACTAAAATATTTAAACTATTTAAACAAAATAATACAAACTATTTTTTTGATAGAATTGGATTTTAGTACAGAAAAAGCATTTACAGAATCGTTTGACAGCCCATTTCTAATTTCAATCAAGAAGAAACCTGTCAATTAGAAAATACGTTCCCTTTCTACGGGTTTTTGCATTTATAATCAATGGAAACACTGTATAATCTCTGATAATTGTAGTTGCTTTGTTTAAGAAAATCATTTTCTTTGACTCGAATCAACGTTTTTTTTACTAATTGTTAAGATTTTACTTTTGTCATCATCTATTACAGATCTACAGCCGTATTCATAACGAAAATTTGGCATAAAGTTAGCACAAAGTTTATTCATAAAACACTTACCAAACTCTGGCTAACGATTTGCCAACTTGTGATAAACAGCTGTTTTATGTTGAATAATTTTGTTTGTTTTTTTTTTAATACACTGTTTTTTGTTAGTTTAGAGTCCTTTTTTTAAATATATTTTAATTTAAAAACATTTCAAATTTTTATATAAAGAGGGAAAATAAAAAATATGAAATGAAATGACAAAACCAGCGATGATTAATGCAAAACGTGTTGCATTTTTGAGTATTATAATGTGGCATCATTAATATTCAGAGTTGATTTATTAAAACTTAGCAGACGGATAAAATTTGTTATTAATAAACTCTGTGCTAACAAGCTGCTAAGCTTAATCGGCATTCTAGTTAGCAGCTCGTTGTACGTAGTGTACAAACTGTAGCTAACTTTTTGTTATGAATACGGCTGCTAGTATTTAGTACACTTTCAGACCAAAAAAATTTTTTATGCAGCTAGCTGCTCTTCAAATAAAATCATATCATTTTTTGCGCTTTTAAAAAAAAAATCTGGATCTTCAAAAACATTAAAAATTGTGCACATTGTACCATCTCTTCAGAGCATAAAACATTGCCCTACTTATCGGATTTGAATTAACATCTATTTCTTGACATAACTTTTTTTACAATTATATCAGCAGTAAAGTTACTATAATAAAAAAAAATCCCGGAAATTCCCGCCTGAATTTCCCGGGATTTTTTCCGCGAAAAAATTGCGGGATCCCGGGATCCAAATTAGTTCACCCGATTCAGCACATATCATTTATAGAACTCACGTACCTGTTTTTTTAATTTTTTGTTATAATCTAAAAATATAAAACACAAATTTGGTCTGAACATACGCAGACGGTAATCCTAGGGTTAAATGTATATCTTAAAGATTGTAGTTGTCAAAGAAAAAAAAGTATCCTGATATTAAATCTTTACCAACAATTAAACATCCAACTAAAATCCATTAATTGCATCATATTCAGAAACACATTCAAAGAAAGAACATTAACCAATAAATCTTTAAAAAATAAATAACAACTTAATTTAAAATATGCCAAAGCGTAACAAACCACTTCGCATTTCTAAATTTTGATATTCATACATTGTTGTTTTTGAAGGAGGATTTGAGTGTGAAATGTTTTAGTTTTGACGGATATTGATGAATGGCTATATGAATGTATGGACAGTTAAAAGTGCTCTAAAAGTAAAAAACAAACAAAACTTTACACCACAAATTCAAAAATTCGTTGTAGATTTTATGGCTGTTTGTATGTATCGGGTGATTCATCGTGAGGTTTGATTTATTATGTAAAATAAAACACATAAATTTGAAAGTGAACTTAAAATTTTTATTATCGGTTAAAATAACAATTTATGGTATTTACTGTTTGAAAATTATATCATGAAAATGTTGTAGTCAAACATCGGAAGGTCGAATTGGAATTGGGCGACTCGTTCGAGCATAGCGACTGGCCTTTCTCGAAAAACAAGGGTAATGTTGGCTTCCAAAGCGTCATTCGTAACTGGCTTATTTCTGAAGACAGAGTTCTCAGTTTTAAGGATTTTTTTTCGAATTGGGGATATAAATTTCGTGAAAATCTCCAGGGGATTTTTTGGGGAAAAGAACTTTATCTCCCAGCGATTCTTTGGGATAATATATTATTATAAATTCCATTTGTGCAATGGCAACACCGATTTGGTCAAGATGTGGGAACAAGTTTAAGTCTTTTTATGGCTGTTTAAAAACTTTTCAAGAGCTTGCTGAAATAGTTTTAAATATGCTTTGTGTTCCAACAAGCGTTTCTTCTGCTGAACGAATCTTTTCTATAATGAAAACAACCGAAATCAATATTTGAAACAGAATGAAGTAGGAGTTATTAGAAGCTCTTCTTAAAATAACACTTTAAAAATAATGCAGCTTTTGCTGTCACAAATTTATTCAATCACCTCAAATGAACTTTTTAAACAAACAACATGTAAAAACAAAATTGCATTGGCTGATGAATCAGAAGATTTTGATTCTATAGTTCTTAAAATAATAAATATTGACGCATAATTATGTTACAGAGATACTATACATGTGAACGTAGGTATTTAGAACTCAAAGAATAAAAACATTAGTTTTAATAATACTACACAAATGGATTTATTTAAATAAATCAATGTATGCATATTTTTCCTTTGACATAATATTATGTAATTAATTTTTAAGGAAATGTGGGGATTTTTGGGGAAAAGAAAATAGCTATTTTAGGGATTTTTGTAGATGAGAAATCGCGCAAATTGGGGTTAAGGCTTAAAATAAAACTGGGAACCCTGCCTGAAGATCTCAGGCTTTACATATCCCCAGAGAAAATAGCCCAAAGTGTGATATCACACGTAGCAAAACGTGAAATTAAGTGGTCACTGTAACGATTTCTCAAAAAGGTTATTGTTTCACGCGCTGTATTGCTCGTAGCGCCGCCTGGTTGAAACCAGAGCTCACCAGGACCATGCGCTTGAATTTCAGGAAGCACATAGTCCGTTAACATGGTGCGATAACGGTTACCATTGACGGCAACATTCCGATTTTCGACGACGAATCGATTCGTCACGGTCTTCGTGTACACTCTCAGTTTCAGCTGTTAAATTCACTTCACTGCGCGCTGGATGTTGTATAACCGATCGAGTATCTTCCACTAATAAAAACTGAGACTCAAATTTGCGAATGGTGTTGGCAATAGTGGTTTCAGTATGTCGATTATGCACACCTTAATGTCTCGAACCGCCTGAAAACATATCTCAAAGAACGCTGGTTTTCGTAATACATCTGAACAACTTGGAGACGCTGTTGTGGTGTGAGTCTTTCCATGATGGCTTGCCAAACAATGCTGAACAACCATCACAAAGCAGTTTGATATGAGTCACGCCTGATCTTTAAAAAAGCATATTGAAAATGAAACCTCACGATGAATCACCCTTTATATGAATTTTATAAATGGCTTTCTTGTATTCTCGCTCTCAATATTGCTTAACAAACATGATACGAGCAGTTTAGTGGGTCATTAGTGTGTTGGGCAGTAAAAATTGTCTGCAACAACATTTACAAATTGTTTACATATAAAAAAATATGGAAATAGAAAAAAAACATCAAAATTGTGTTAGATTCAGTGTTGTTTAAAAACATGTCTCTAAAATGTTTATTCTAAATGTGTATTTATCTATATTTACATGAGTATGAGTGTATATGGGCGTTTATATGTTATATTTAGATGAATGTATTTATATATTAACAAATGTGTATTTTGCAGGAGATTGGGTGTGAATTTTTAAATGAATTTGTTTAACAGTGTCGATGTGCGCTTGTACTACTATACAACTCTTGTAAAACTACAACTACTACAACTACTCGTAAAAAGCAACAATAAAAACAAGTATGTATGCATACTGTTTTCACACTTATTTTAAAATTGTTGTCTAACTTAAGGGATTAAAAACTTTTTATTTTGGCAATCAGAGTGACCGTTCTAAGAAAAATGTTCGCAGAAGTCTGAAAAAGCTTTCCGCTAGACAGAAGCATTAGAATATCCTTGTTATATAAATGCTTGATCTTAAGTCGATTTCCTCTTTACTTTGCTCTTTTCCTGTTATAGCCTTTCAACTATTCTTTTAAAAACTAATATATTAAATGCATCCATGCTGCAGATTTAGAAGCCAATTTATGTTCTCAAAGAAACGTTACCTTAAACTATCAACAATTGCCCTCAATTTTCATCTAAACGAATTATTCTGACAATTCCTTTTGTCTTTTAATTCACATAAGCTTAAACTAAGAGAGAACTATTTTTACTACTGTCGGACACAAAATTCGATAATAAGTATTTAGATCTCACTTCGCTAAATGACGAAGGTCATTCGACGTTTTGAAAATAGAATACCACACAAAGATGACATATTTTCATAAAAATTATATCTTAACTTGTACTGACATCTCGAAGACTTCCGGAGTCTCGCTGACTTGGCAAATAATGGAGATGGCTCCAAAGATTTTCTTTCAAAATGATAGCTGAAATAATGTCCACCAGTTAAAAAACTAGTCTTATAGAAAATACTATGAGTTGGTAAAGTAGTTCATTATACCACATTACCACCATATGATGTTTCACCTTACCTGCATATTTTTGAAGTCGTGCTAATGAGATTTGCAATATTTTCTTAAATATATATGAATATAAGTTACTGTGGGACTCTTTACATGAGCAAGTGCGCCGCACAGTGTTGTGAGGGTGGCCATAAATTGTTATACTTTAACTGTGAAAACAAAACAACTAATGAACGTATTTTGAAGAAAACATATTAGGCATACCTAAAATATTTTTAAGATATTCCCAGTAGATAAGAAGATACAGCACTTTAAAGATGAGGTTATTGAATTCAATATTTTTTGTATAAATGTTATAAATACATGCACAGAAAAAAATTAAAAATTGTCTCTAATCACCAAATTCATTCCAAATTCATTGAATCAAGCAAACAATTTGTTGATTTTGCACCGATTACCAAAATGATTATATTGATTACTAAAAATTGTAAAAATTTAAAATTTTGAAATTTTCTTTTCAATAAATGATATTTTTAATTTAAAAAAAATGATCAAAAAACTTTTCCCTTTTAAACAATGTGTTAATTGATTTCATTAAATGTATCTCAGGTTTTGACTATTCCCAGCAACAATTCTACAAGTTTAAATTATTTTATTTTAAACGAAAAAAGTCAATTAAGATTTTTTGTTATTTAATTAATATTTTAATTAAAAATTTATTTCAAAACAACTAAAATCTTAACTAAATTAAAATTAAATTTTTACTTTTCTTTCAACTAAAAAAATAATTGATTCAATTATCACAATAATTAAATTGAAATACATACTTTTTAAACAGTTTTATTAATTGATAAAAAGCTACTGATAATTTTTTCTGTGTGTGTATATAAAATAAATGTTTAACGCTTATTTAGTTGTTTTTTGCTACACAAAAATTTTATTTTAAGTGACGCAGAGTTTATACCAGTACGTATTTTTCAATGAACCATTTTATTATTTTCATTTTTACATACATACGTAAGTATGTACGGTTGCACACTTTTCTAATTAGAATTCAAGTGAAACTACAAGTAAGAAAAGAGCGTTTAAGTCCTTTGAAAATGATTCGAATAAAACAAAATTTTGATAAATATCGGAAATAGTTGACTATACCCATCTTAGTGATATTTATAAATATATGTGTTAATATGTATAAAACTTTGTTAAAAACAAATGATTTAATAAAATAAAATTTAAACCATAATCCTTATAGCCAACACGAAATAATTTCATATACATACATTCGTCTATACATACGCTAAAGATATCAAGAGATTTCCTGCAGCACTTGCAGTTTCTTTAAATACGACGACATTGTAAATAAATGTATTTATATGAAATACATCAGCAAAGAAATAAACAATTTATTTTTAGTTTTTAAAAAAGGATATTTGGTCGCTTCAAATTGCTTCGATTCCTGAGATCACAACATGCCAAACATATCAGGGCATGTTTCCGCTAAGCGTATCCTTGATCCAAATTGAGTAGGGATATAATGTAAATATAATTAAATGCATGCACAACAATTTGTCTCTCCTTTATACAATATTTTAGTTTCAGGATATATGGAAAGGACTTGAATCCTTGCTCCGACAAGCTGCAAATTTATATTGTTCTTATCTTTAATGAATATAAATAAATGTGAAAAATTTTGTCGCTGGCTAAAATAGTTGTTAATTGAGAATATTGAATCTATTTCTTCCAAAAAACTTATAAAATATATAGAGGGTCCTTAGGTCCTTATACTTGAATTCTAAATTGGGTATTTCAATTCTTATTAGTGTTGCCACAACTTGATGACCAAAAATGGCTAAATTAACGGAAAAATATGGTTAAAAAATGGCTAAAAATTTGCTAAAAAAAATAGCTAAATTTGTTTTTTTAAAATAAAAACACATTAAAACTCAATAGCAAAACAAAATAAATTCATTAAAAGTTTTTTTAACAATGAAATTGGAAATTGAGATCAATTTGTAACTTAAAAATAAACGAAAATTAAATATTTTTTTAGCATTTAAAATATTATATCGTCGATAAATTCGATGTTGTTATTGTTGATACCATAGGAATTACTTGTGCCTATTAGTTTTAAATATTTTGAAGGTAAATCATTACAATGACAACATTTACCCAAGATTTTGAGTCCATATATAAAAAATATTTTATTGTTATGGTAAAAATATTTATCTAATTGGCAAAACCGAATTAACGGTTGCTAAATGTAACCTATTTCTCAAATTACTTTTAACGATGTTTAACTCGCTAAACACCCTGTCTACTTCAGCCATAGATCATGGAAGTGAGAGCAACTTAAAAGTAATAAAGTGCTGGTTCACACTTTCCAAGTTTAGGCCTTCAAGTCTTGAGCTTTTAGAAGAGAAGGGAAAAGAGAATGCAATTTCTTTTCTTCCCTCTCCTAAAAACTAAAGACTTGAACAGTGTGAGCCAGCACTAAATTCCGAAATTTCTAAAAATTTCTTGTTGCCACCTGCACATCTCTTAGCATTTTTTGACGCTTAGAGATGTTGCTTTGTTGCTTTTTTTTTTGGTGAAAACTAGTCGTTTATAACGATTTTCTATATTTGTAAAAGTTGTGATTTACATTCAATGCGTTTTAATTGTTAAAAATGTTTATTTTACTTTTAGCAATTTTATAAATTATTATAAGAAAATCGAGCATGTTCTAGACATCGAAATGAAGTGGAATTGAAGTCGAACGATATTTTATTTCAATTATTTGCAAAATGACTGCTGTTTTTTCCAGTTTTTAAGAGTTGTTCTTGTATAGGCGATTAGTACTCAAAGTACGTGAACTTTCATTACATGCTCGTTCTCAAATTTGTTCGATTTTGAATCCACTTCATTTCGATTTATAGAACATGCCCGAACAAAAATTGAGGAAATACATTGATAAAATGAGAAAAATTGTCTTTTATTTAATTAAGAATAAAAGCAAAGACCTTGAAAGCCTGTCTATAGGTAACTATAGGAAAAATTTTTGAAGATATAATCATAAAAAGGTCGATTAAAAATAATAAGGAAAAAATTATTATTTTCAAAGAAAAAACGGAAAAAAAATTTTATGGCTACACAAGTTCGAAAATGGCTAATGGCTAAACTTATTTTGTTAAAGGGTAAACAAGGTGAAAAATGGCTAAATCTATCCACTAAATGGCTAAATTGGCAACACTGGTTCAAATATCTTATATTAAAAAATGAAAAGTGCCATTTCGGTTTAACTGGAATTCATGCATCAGTCAAAGGAGATTTTTTTCGCATCACGGTCCTAGCCGAAATGAAGAAGTGAGTGAGCCTCAAGTTTAGGGGGTAGTTTTACTTTTATAGTTAACAAAGTAGACATCCCCCTATTCATATACAAAAATTGTTCCAAAAAGTGGTCACCTTTCTGTCCTGTTTTATGTCAAAAACATTAGTCGAAGTATTTGTACGATGAGCACAAAATACTGCACATTACATCGCATTTCCTCAGCTTGTAAATGAGAACTCATACTGACACACATTCAAATACATGCGAATACAAGAATGTATACATTATTTTCAAAAGCGTAAATCAATATTTAAATTGTTAAATTTTAAAAACATTTTATGACAACAATTTAAAGGCATAACATTTCATTAATTTTACTAAATAACTCCCTATAATCTAAATATGTACATTAGACCGACTCAAGTTGTATGGAGCCGAAAAAGTGTTTTAGTTACCCCCCTGAAAATAAAGGTTGATATGTTTTATGATGATTCCCAAAATATTTTGGTTCTTGCGTTGACCATCCGTGAGCTGGACCATTTTTAAAAAAGGGCTTTTTTCAGTTTTTCGAATTTTTTTGTACTTTGCTCCAAGACGACATAAATGTTATCATCGAAAAGGGTTTTTGAAGCAGCATCTAATGGTATATAAAACTTTACCACTTGCGAACTACTTATTGAGATATTTAACTAAATACATATTTTCGTTTCGGGTTTTCATACAAATTCTACGTATTTTTTTATATTAATTTTATATTTTTTTATTGTATTTTTCACATTTTGATAAATTGAAATATGAAAAAATTTTATACCCATATTGCCTGCATATGAAAAAAACATAAAATATATCACGATCTTCGCGGTTTATGTGAATAATTACAAAAAAAACATAAATTAACATTATTTTAAAACAGATACAATTTGAAAAGCAGAACATTACTTCCACATACGAAGAATTTGTATGAAAACCCGAAACGAAAATATGTATTTAGCTTAATATCTCAATTAGTAGGTCCGCAAGTGGTCAAGTTTTATATACCATTGGAGGCTACTTCAAAAACTCTTCGATGATACCAAATTTTATTTATGTCGTCTTGGAGCAAAGTACAAAAAAATTCGAAAAACTGAAAAAACCCTTTTTTAAAAATGGTCCAGATCTCGGATGGTCAACGTTAACACCAAAATATTTTGGGAATCATCATAAAACATATCAACCTTTATTTTCAGAGGGGTAACAAAATCACTTTTTTTTTGAGTCGCTCTAATGTACATATTTTCAATTGAACAAATTCAAAATTCAGTAAATCCTTTTTTGTTTACTATATGCAATTGTAGGCTAATGTCATTACATAGTTTTTTTTTTTAAAATTTTGCCATGATTTATTTGTAAATATTTGATTTCAAAGAGAAAAATGTACATTTGTTTAATTATTTTCCGGTCTACGGGGAATTACTATTTTAGTTTTTCTATAAACGGCTTTAGTAAGTAAAATAAAAACAAAAATTGAGAAAAACGATATGAAAGCGTTGAATTTTATTTTATTTATACATACATACATAAATAGCAAATCAGGCATAAATTATAAAATTCAAATTCATTTAAATTAATTTGACATTGAATCGTAATACATTTTAAATAATTCACTATTTACAACAAAATATAAGTACATGTGCATTATCATTTGATTTTGCGTAAATTCAAACGAATAATGCTTGATATGTATTCTAAATCATTTGGGGGATTCAAACGGTATGCTATCAAGTCATATTATCATAATATCCTAATATTTTACAATGGTTTAAAAATTTGTTGTTGTGTTTCAAACAAAAAAGTCCTAAAATAATAAGACTTTTTAAACTGTGCTTATTGTTTTGTCATAACTAGACAGAAGTACACAGCCGGAAATATTAAGTGGTAATTATGGGAGGTTGCTCACAGCAGTCATATGTGTTCGTTTAATTATTTTAAAACAGATGACTTTTGGACTACCGCTCGAATCCCCCAATTATGTTGCGTAATGCCATACATATCATTACAACAGTGGGGCAGACGACTATGAAAACCAATTTTTATCAATTTGATATAGAAATAAAATTTGCTAACGATAACTTTTGTAATATTTTTCTATGTTATGGCAAAATTTTGTACTGGTACGTCCAGATTCGACCACAGGTACAATATAAACGCCTTCTCTAAATTTATTTTAAGACGAAAAAATCTCACATACAGTTGGCCACATTCAAAATTAAACACTTTAATCAATATGGGCCTGTTCAAAAATACATCACTGCGCTGCATCTGATGCGCATCTTGATTAGTTTACGATGCTCATGCAAATTAGCTTGGCATCAGCTTGTTTGTTGCGCAGTATAGTTATATTATTGAACACAATATGCATCAGCCATATTTGTGATGCGGTTTTTAAATTTATTTGTACATCATCTGCTTTTGTTATGTATTTTCAAACAGCTGACATTTGCAGTGATGCTTTAACGAACGCGCTGCGCATCAGACGCAGCGCAGTAATGCATTTCCGAACAGGCCCTATGATATGCTTTGTGTTTTAATATTAATTAGTGCAAAAAATAGCGGCTTTCACCCTTTGTATCTATAAAAATTACAACAATTCTATATTTTCTGCGATTTCTTACCACAAAGCGTGAATATCATTTTTTGTATGTATAATAAATAAATGAATTTGCTGAGAGGGAGAAAGAGAGAGAAAGAGTTTCGTCAACTGTTTTATTCTGGTAAATTTTACATACGTTTTGCTTTTTGTGTTGTTTGTTAACCACAGCGTAGTAAATAAAAGTTTACTACATTAGCGGTTTTCATCTTCTGTATTAAGAGTACAACAACAAAATTTTTTACTACCACAGCGTAAGTATCTTTTTTCGTATATATTGTAAATAAATGAATCTGCTGAGAGAGAGAGAAAGAAAGATATAGATTTTCGTCAACTGTTTTATTCTGGTAGATTTAACACACGTGTTTCATTCAGCTTTTTGTAGGAATTTTTTATCGCAGCGTAGTAAATAATAGCTTAATACATTTTGTTGTTGCGGTGTTGTAAACGTTAGAACGTTAACTACATTTAGAAGATTAACAAGTTCTACAAGGGTACTTTACCAACAAGAGTGAAAACAGCTGATGTTTAGTTTTAATTTTTATATTTATTCTTGTGAACTGATACTTTACAAGCCACAAAAACAAAACTTAAATCCATTCTTACAAAAACAACAATAAAAAAGCAAGTTTGTTTCAAAATGGGACAGCTATTATTCGTCAGCTTAAAACCGTTATATTTTGAAATCAAATTGAAAATTTATTATCGGGCATGATCTGACAATCGCAAACCGCTTAATTTTTGCGACTGTAACGCCAAAGAATTATATTGAAAGCAAAAACAAAGTCATAAATATTTTGAAATTTTGTTGTTGCTTTCTACAGAAATTCACATTGGGCTTTAAAATTTCAAACGCTGCATAGCTTGTGGCGTTGAAAATTTTAAAACGGTACATGAACATCTGTAGAAAGCAACAAAAAAATTACAAAATATTTATGACATTGTTTTTACTTTCAATGTAATTCTTTGGCGTTCCGTTGCGTTTTACATGATTAGGGCCTAAGAATTATGGCATATCGCAAGCAAAACTCACGAGTTTTAGAAAACCATAAAATAAATCTGGCGTTTTGCGTTTTAAAATCGATTGACCATATTTTTGACAGTCTTAAATTGACCATAGACGATTTAAAAAGATTTTTGAAAAATGCGTCAAACAGCAATAGAGAAACGGGAAATTTTTGTGGGACATTATAAGTTTATTCGGGAAATTAGTAGATATTTTGACAAAAAAGTATTACCGGATATAAGCATTTTAGGCTTTTATGTAGTTAAAATTACAGTTTTCTTTTTAAAATACCCGAAATTATTTTGTATAAAAACATTTGCTTATATGCATATTCCGCATTTATGCATCACAATATAATACTCATTTTAGAAATTGTATTAAAAAATCTCATATAAGCATCGCTTCAAACTTAAGTCAAATACTATAAAAATGGAGAAAAATTATCAAAACTTAATTAAGTAAATTACAAGTAAAATAAAACAAGCGAGTTTTTTAAGCGCAGTATATGCATGAAAGCAAAAAAGTTAAAATTATGAAATTCTTATAAGCGATCAATACTGTATAATTTATAGTTATAGAGGAAGAAACATGATTAAATACGAAGTTCAAATAAAAGAGCGAACATTTATGATGGATGCTCCAGATTCCTGCTAAGATTGGTTAAGCCAAATCCAAAGTTATCTACTGTAGGTTTAAAAAAAACTAAAAGAGCAAGAAGATATAGAAGTGCGTCCAGAAACGATTCGCCTTCTTCTAAAAAAACACATTTTCATGCAAGGATGTTGCGCCAAAAGCTACTTCATGAAAGCGCAGAGTTTTGGTGCAAAACAACGGTCAAAAAGAAAAAAAAAAATAATACAAAATTTTACTAGATTACAAGTTTTATTTACTGATGAAACTAACATAAATCTTTTTGGATCAGACGGAAGGGCTTTTATGTGGCGGCTCTTTGATCATGTGTGGTTGTTTGTCGGGAGCTGGAGTTGGTAAAGTGCAGATTATTGATGGATTCTTAGATGAATTACATTAACATTTTAAAACTTCATGTTTTACCAAGACAATGATCCCAAGCATACTTCATAGAAAGCTCAGAATGGGCTATTATATAACTGTTCAAAGGTCAGTGCCACTCCTGTTCATTCTCCCGAAATTTACCCTATTGAACATCTGTGGGGTGAGCGCCTAAGAAAAGACTTGCTGATATATGCGTGAGCAGTAAATTTGAATTAAAGCAAGAAATTTAGGATGAAAATTTAGCGGAAAAATCGATCCCAATTATTGCAAAAATTTTCTTGATACTAAACCCCGTCGCTTACAAGAAGTAGTACAGCGCAAGGGCAAATCGACATAATATTAGTGTAGTTTATTTTAATATTGTTTTTCGTGGTTTTTATAAGTAATGCTTCTTTTACAATATTTAGATACAATTCGGCATTAAGTACTTATATATGAAACTAATGTTCAATTTTCAGGATAGTACTTAAATATATATTCTGTTAATTGTCATATAAACTTGCTGAGTTTTATTTGAAAAGTATTTTTAAATTAAGATAAAAGTATGGTTGTAAAAAAGCGTATTTAGTAACAAGGTGGTCTCAAAAAACAGCTGACTGTAATTGCTTTACCTGTTGTTGTTGCATTGTTGTGATATTGTGGTTACCTTGCTACGTTATTACAATGGATACTTAAATTGATTTTAAATATACAACATCGCTTTTATTTAAGTGTTTAGTGAAGAAGAGAATTTTTTTTAACCCTGGATGGTAACTGTTTGTCGAACCGACGAAGCTCATTTACACTTTATCATACAAATTTTTTATGTGTATTCAAATTATGCTCTTTTTTTAACAACGCGAAAAGCTTTAAAAAACATTTAAAACACAAAAATTAGTAAAAATTTTTATCAAATTTTGAAAGATAAGAAAAACTTTTATTTTTGATGTTTTATTTAATTTTATTTTTTAATAAAATGCTAAACGAAAAAACTTTTGGTTAATTTTTTGCTATAAAAATCGTTCCGCTAAATTTTTTTTTAAATTCGTCAACTTGACATCGAGTGTTAATGTACTAAAATGAAGTGTAAGGGTTAAAAATGATTTTAAGCATAAATGTGTTTTAATATCAATCCTGAAAGTTGGCCATAAGCCTCGTAACATAATTTGTTTTGCCGAGTCCATGATTGGCCATTGGCCCAAAATAGGGTACACTCTCGATAATTTGGCGTTATATATTGTGGTGTAGGGTATCAAATGGTTGGCCTTGACCGACTTAACTTTCTACTTCTTTTAAATATAACAATGACACATCTCATTCTGCAAGCGTGGTCATAAGGGTGTTAGAACAATTTTAATATTTTTGATCAAGAACTATAATAAACACGGCTGTACTGAAATATATCATTTTTTGTTGACACTATTGGAGTAAATGAGCAATATGTACTTTAAAATATTGTCCAAAAGAAACTGAGCTTTTAGACAATATTTTCTTACAAAATTTCCAATTATTTGTAGCTCGTCCCATAGTGCAATTATACTTTGCCTGCACAACTGCCTGGTTAGTCATTTCTAAGGGAGATTACACTATTTATTCATGAGAGTGTAGATAATAACAAAAAATAAAAATAAATTAGGTATGTATGTTGATGTGATTTCAATCAAAATCATCATGAAATTAGTTGCAGAGTGAAACCAGTAAAAATTAATTGTATAAGTATGTTCTTTTTTGCTGCACTCCAATATTGCAAATGTTTGGCATCCAATACTCAAATTGTAAAATTTATTAAAATCTTTTTAATCCCAAATGGAAATTTCAATTAATGTATGTATGTAAGTATGTCTATAAAGAGTAAAAAGTGATTTGTATAAAATGCAAAACATTAAAAAGGGACAATATTTTCATTAAAAATAAACAAATTATTGAGTGCGAGGATTTTGATGGTTAAATTGAACTAGATATAAAGCATTTTTATTTTATACTATTACCTTGAATTAGCACTCAAAAGTCAAGTTAGCTCATGGAAATGCAAAGCCTTTAATTAATTAAACAAAAATATGTAACTATTTATAAAATTAATAAACTATTAAAGATTAAAAAAAAAAAAAATAAAATTGTTTTAAAAATAATTGATGCAATTCACAAAGTGCGTCATATTCGTATTACAGTATTTTTCGTTTATAATCACTACCGTTTTTAGTCACATTAAGGCTAGTTTACACGGTAATACAATGTATTACGACTTTGTAGAATCAAAATATTATGAAATTCTCTCCGTGTTTAAAATAAAAAAATAAAAATCTGTTGTAAGTATTTTTCATGTCTACACGGATGGTATATGTAAAATCAAAGTAAAGATATTAAACATCTGAATTAATAACAAAAATGCAGATGGTCACAGTTTTACAATATTTACAAAAACAACATGAAAATTTCCTGAGTTGATATTCGTTGTTTTTGTAATTGTATAAAAATGTTACCACCTTCAATATATACTTTTAAAATGTACCTCTGGTGTGATAAGAATACATAAGCTTCTAAAATGGTTTAGAAAATAAACATTTACCGATCGCTTGTCAAATTTTGCATCCGTATTCTCTCTTACTCAATACATTTTGCTTTTACATGGTAAGATTTTTCTCATTCTACATAATTTTTTGGCATGTCGTAATACATTGTATTACCGTGTAAACTAGCCTTTAGCGATATAGTCCATTTAATCTTTATTTTCTGCTGTTATAAGTAAATTTAATAGAAAGTATTTACGTTTAGCGATATAGGCACTAGTGGTCTGAAACTTTCGATAGTTTGCGATAGTTTTATAAAAGCCATCGATAACAATCGATAGTTTTCGGTAATTTTTAAAACTTACAATATTTCCTAGAAACATTTTTAAACAAAATTCAGTAAAGGTACCCATACATTTGCAATATTAAATAAATGGGTACTATATAATTAAGATGACAATATATTGAGAACAATATATTGGGTAAAATCAAAAGTCTTTTGATTTATATTGCGCAAAAAGAAATATTTCTTAGTGTCTTGACCACATTGTACAATACGCACATGTCTGCGTTGGTTTTGTTCACTTTTACATGTATTCAATAAAACATTGCGCCATATATTTGTTTTTATTTTTATTAAATAACTAGCGGGCCCGTTGCCTGCTTCGCACGGCAAAAAAACGACCAAAATGTATTCAATACTAATGAATGCTGTATGCGGTACAAAAAATGCCTGCGGCAAAAACACACTCACTTCACATACGCACCGCACACACATGCGTTATCGGATTTCAACCAAACTTCATATAAACCATATATGGGCCACTGCCTACGTAGTGTATAAGTTTGGTTGAAATCGCACGACGCGTTTATGATTAGTTCGGCGACGTACATATACGGACTTATTTTTATATATATAGATGTGAAGCAGTTCGACAATTACAACAGCAATTAAGTACTCAAATTCAGCCAGATCGGTCCATTCTTGGTTGAGATATGAGCAAAAAAGCACGACAACCTCTAATGTTTCGCATATATCCCATGTTGTTCTTGTTATTTAAATTCATTTTTCTGTATATCTGCAGAACGGCAAGACGCAGGGCCTTCAAGCTTGGTACAAATACCTTCGTTGGATTGGAGAAGTGGATGTGGCACTTCCCATACAAAGACATTGTACATATTTGTATATCTGGAGAATAAAACGAGCTAAAGTCGGCTAATATCGGTTATCAATACATAGAATCCCACAAAATATGGGCGGGATTGGAAAAGTGGGCGTGGTACCTCTCGTACAAAGACATTACTCAAAAAATGATCAAGAAAACATCAACATTTTAAATTGTACGGCTATATTATGACCTATGGACATATATTAGATAGCAGAATATATATCCCAAAAAGTCGGAAATTGTTTTACAGAAATGGAAGAGTTATGTCCAAAATAATTTTTTTTAAGCATACCCATTTTTGAGAACCATAAATCTTCCCGAGTCCAAGTTTTATAACCAAAGTAAATGGTAAATATCATCCTAAAGACGTCGGTATATAAATCGGCCAAAATCGGTACAAAAATGGTGAAGTTATTAGCAAAATACTCCAAAAAGGGGCTAATTTATTTATTTATTTTATTTATAGTAAATGTGTGTAACAAGATACATATTGTACATTATTAAATTATTTTGACATTAAAAAAGTAAAACATTAATTCAAAAACAAGAGACTTCGAAATAATACAACTTTAATAATTTATAAAATTTTTAAATAATAAATTAAATTAATTACACTAGAAATTGACACTTTTTTGAGAAAAGCTGGGCACCTGGCGTTTTAAATAATTCGGGTACGCTGAATCTAGTGGTGCAACCCGTTTATTTAAGTTAGCTGTACTTTTCGAGATATACCGTTATTTCGAAAATGGAGGAGATTGCACAACATATGTTCGCGTAACTCAAAAACGGTTTAGTTCTCATATGCGCAGTCGTGTTAGAAACATAAATTTTTTTTTGATATTAAATTTGCATGTGCCCGGCAAATAAAAAACTGAAAAAATTTCCTGACGAGCTGGCCTAAGCAACCAGTGAAATGCGTATAGAAACTAGCTTTCCCACAACAATAAATTTCAGTGTTTTTTTTATCATAAATGAAGATTGGGTGTATTAGCACATCATTAATAAATGAATTAATTAAAAAAAATTATTTTTTAGCAACATTTTAAAATTTTTGTTTTTTGAAAATTCATCAAAAATGGGAAAGTGCAGCTATGCTTCTAAATTTTTTAAGACATATACAAAACTAAGTTACAAACTAAACAAGCCATAAACGATTAAAATCTGTTAACAATTTTTAATTAATTTAAGCATTTCATAAAACACAATATTTGTATGGGAGCACCCCTAAGAAGTGGAGATAAAGGGCAAGTATGTCTCGAGAACTTCTGGGAATTTATGCCACTTTTTCTTCAATGTATTTCTAGTTTGTATTGAACATAACTGAAACCCATTTTTTAAATAGCAACTATTCGGAATATTCGAAAAGCGGTTCTTGAAAAAAGTCGAATTATCAATTTCCCTAGTGTAATTGCTCTTATTAAATTGTTCGTTCAAAAAAACTATAAAAAAATGTATCGTCGTATCGCAAATCCGAAGTATCGCCAATATATCGATATCGGCCTTCGTAACGTCCCCATTAACATTTTTTATTCTCGTTAAAATGTAAAAGTTTTAAATACAAATTTTCATAGGAATTGCTCTAACTTTTCATTATTTTTCCACGTATTACATTAAAAAAATTTTTAATTTTCCTATCAGTTACACTAACCCTGGCAATAATATTAGTCCATTTCATATTCAATTCCTTTTACGAATACATACCTAAAAAAATATATATGTAATTGTTTTTCGCATACTAAACAAAAATTTAATTATTATGTATTAGCACTTACCCATCCCTGTTTTCAATAAAAAAAACTAAATTGAACTTTTTCTACTTCCCCTCTAATTGCATAAAACCAACTTAATAATTTCACTAATCATCTTTTCTTATTGTAATAAAAGCTTTTTTATTCATTTGCCTCCACTATCTGCCTCTTTCACTCTCACACTAAAGTTTAACCAGCCGGTGTTTTAAACTCCCTTTTGCTTAATCAACTTTTCCTATTCCTTTTAGTTTCTAGAAATTTTCAAAGTGCGTGAACGTCTTAAAGAGATACTCGTTAAAATTCATAAAAAAAACCCAGTCTAGTGTTAAAAAAATACCGATTTTTATAGAAAAATAAAATTTAAACAATATTATATTAGAAAATTGAAAAATCTAAGCAAAAAGGTTAATAATTCTTTGTAAAAACAGTAAAAGTAAATTTGTTCATACAAAGCAGAGACAATGACCGCGCAGTCGCCGTTGGTTTTAAGATTCTAACAAGCGTCGCGGTTGTGGGAAGCAGAGAATGAGGTGTATTGTGTTGTGTTCTTTATTAATTTGAATGTGTTTGTGTAACGTGTATTTGAGGAAATAAAAGAAAAGTCAATAAGCAGAAGTAAAGTGTCTAAGCTTAAAGCAAGATAAGTAAAAGAGAAAAAGGCTTGTTTCGGTTTTTGTTTGTTGGTAATTTAAGAGACCACAAGTTTTAAAGAGTGAATATGAAAATAGCTTTATTTTTGAGATGAAAATAATAATAAATTATTAAAGATGGTAAATTACCACAAAATATGGCCATTTTTTTAGAATTATGTAAAAATTTAATAAAATTACAAGAAAATTAAAATGAAATTAGAAAATGTTGTAAACACACAAAAGAAGATTGAAGAAAGTTTAAAGAAATTTGAAGCAATAATTAGATAAAATATATGATTTTTTAAGGTAAGTTTTACAAAATTTAAAAGAATTAAAATTAATGTAAAAACAATTTTTTCCATAAATTTTTTCATGTTTTTGGAAATTTTGAGTAGGCGTGGCACCTCCCATACAAAGACAATAAAAAATTCTGTATATCTAGAGCACGGAAAGGCCTTAATTTTTCAAATTTGTTACAAGTATCTTGGTTATCAATACACAATATTTAACAAAATTTGGGCGGGATTGGCTTAGTGGGCGTGGCACAAAATGTCTTTAATAACATGTAAAGAATGGTATGAGACAAATTGTCCAAATTTGGATTGGAATGGTGGGCGTGGCATCTCCCATACAAACACATTATATGTTTATGTATATCTAGAGAATGACAGGAGCCAAAGTTTCCAAATTAAATACAAGCATTTTGCTTATCAATACATAACATCCGATAAAATATGGGCATTATTGGAGAATAATAAAGAAAGACAAAGTCGTGTTGTCCATACATTTGACCCATCTAGGGGCATTTAAGAATTTTATTAAACCGCAATATTTGTATGGTTGAAATTCTTAAATTTGGCCCCTGCAGTGCCTAGGATGCCCCTAGATGGGACAAATGCATGACCAACACCACTTTGTTTTTCGTTTCAATCATTTATTTCTAACATACCAATCCGCTGTCTCCATTCATTAAGGGCGCTCCCATACATAATGTTCAATACAAACTAAAAATATATTGAAGAAAAATTGCCAGAAATGCTCAGGAGTCGCCCCTAGTAGGATATAAAATATGACCGACCTCAATTAGTTTCTTGTTCTTAACATTTTCTCGGGACATACTTGCCCTTTATCTCCATTTCTTAGAGGGGCTTCCATACAAATATTGCGTTTTATGAAATGCTTAAATTAATTAAAATTGTTCGTCTTTTGTGAATAAAATCAAAAGATGTAACAGATTTTAATCGCTTATGCCTTGTTTTGTTTGCAACTTCATTTTTTTTTATGTATGTCTCGTAAAAATTAGAAGCATAGCTGCACTTTCCCATTTTTGATGTATTTAAAAAAAAAACAAAAATTTCAAAATGTTGCTAAAAAATAGTCTACTAAAAAATTGTACTTACGTTCTTACCGACATCGAGAAACGTAATAAGGCTGATTATGTTAGTTATATATACTGTTATTAAATCTTTACTTGGGTCCATTCGCTCTGCTCCATTTTGAACTAATTAACAGACGAAAGCATGGAATCGAAAATTTCTGCTTTGAGTCTGTTCAAAATTTGTTTTTAATCAATGTTTATTTCGAAAACGAATTTACAAATTTAAATTTGAGTAAATATTTTTGATATATCTGCTTATTAAATTTCCAACCTCAAACTTGAGTGATGTTTTCACAACACAGGTGATTCAACGTGTAGTAAAATTAATATGAAAAACACTCAGTTTTTTGAGTGGTTTTCATATAAATTTCACTACACGTTCAATCACTTGTATTGTGAAAACAACACATTAAACTTTTCCGCATTTGGCTTCAAACGTTTTGTTATTTACTACGTGTAATAAATTTAAATTTATAACTTAAATTTGTTGACAAAAGCCTGTGCTTTGAAAGTTATGTCTTGAAATCGGAAACAATTTCAAGATAATAAGCTTATTACGGTTCTCGATGTCGAAAATGACTCTGTAGTAGATTAAAGTAACACACAACCTGTGTTCTTTAATCTACCGACATCGGGAACCGTAATAAGGCTGAATATATGGATATTTTGTTTGGAGTTTATAAATACGGGCTTTAAAAATCTTAAAAAACATTCATTCTTGTCTCTTTTTATTTATTTTTTATACAATTTCCTGGCATAGAATTAAAAAATAGTCCAATAAAGAATTGATTCAAAATCATACAAAAGAATACTTTATTAAAGGCTCATAAAAGTGGCAAGGTCCTTAAAAAATGGGAAAAATTTGCCACTTTAGTGACATAACGGCAACGCTGTGCATATAAAATCTGCTTGTAATATGCCGCTTAAGGGTAGTTTAGTTGCCAAAAAACAAAATGTAAGCGCTATTTCTAAAAATGGTCAAAAAGTGGAACTAAATTGTTTGAAATGACACAAAAGGGTAATTTAAAAAAAGGTCAAGAGCGTCGAAAAATGGTCAAATTGATACTTAAGTATCACAAACATTCCCTATTTTACCTACTTTAACCACCTGAAAGGACGACATTCAAATGCACTTTTATAGCGACATGCCATTCATGCAAGCAAAAATTTATTATTTTGGATCGCAAACATTTTTGAAAAAAATCTGTTTATAAAAAGTATGAAGTTTTACCCTGTTTTGTCCCTTTAAAATAAAATTGTTCAATCCATCTCTGGTGGTAGTTTAAGCCAATAAATAAATAAAGTTTCAGTACCTAACAGGTATCTTTACCTATTTCAACATGTATTTGCCGTCGTGTTTTTACCTTAAGTTTTCTTTTAAAATATGGCAGCACTTACACCATAGATTTCTATACACAGCTAGATTTCTTATTGTAGAAATTACGGGCATAAATGTAGTTGATCAAAGTGAAGCTAAAATTCTCAATTTAACTTACTTTTACCCAATAAAAGACCGATTTTCTAAATGTACTGTTTTTGTGATATTCAAATGTCAGCTATAGAAATTGGTATGAAAAAAAAAATTTTGGATTTAAGATGAAAAAAAAATCGCTTCCAGTTTTTCACATTTTTGCCCATTTAATGCACACATGCGATAATATAGAAGAATATATAGTAATCAGTGCTGCCACGACTAATAAAATTTTTGCAACCAAAATTTTTTAAAAAGTAACCAAATGAAAAAAAATATAACCAAATCAGGAATGACTTTTGTTAATTGAGAAAAACATTAATATTTATTTTAAGACAAAGGTTATTAGCACTTAAAAGGGGAAATATTAATTACAAATGAAGAAAACAAAACAATGTACATATTAAAAATTAGTGAAAAACTTAAATGAAAAGTTTTTTATTTATTTGAGAACCTTTTCATAAAAAAATATTTTTACTTGTTTCATATTTCCATACAAAATTCAGTATATTGAAAGTTAATAAATTGAATTTTTTTTTGAATATGTCCTTTACAATAAACGAAATTTGAACTTTACAGTAATAAATAACAAAAAAGGAAAAAATTAAGTTGTTTTCCGCTTTTTAACTGCCAGTGGTAGGGTTGTCAAATGTGGCGATTTTAAATTCTTTTGAAGATGAAAATTTACGTTTTGCGATATAGCGATTGTTTTGGCGAAATTGGAAACTGTTGGCGATATGCGAAATGCATTTTTTGCGAATATTTTCTAATTTAGTTCTATCTAAAATATTATTAAAATGGGTATAACTTGTTTATCTTGTTTGTAAATTGTATTTTAAAATTATAATTGTTATAATGCTGTTTCACAATTGATCTACTTGAAATATTTTGTGAATCATTGTATAATATTATGACGAGTCAAAAGTTTTTCTTTTATAAATTAAAAATATTGCCAAATCATTATCTAAAAAACATTTAAAACATACACAGGCATGTTCGGACAATCGCTAAACGCTTAACATTTTCGATTCTGATCTAAAATCGCATAAAAGGTGCTCTGTAAATCGCAAGAAGTTTGGCGACTTCAAAAAGTAACTAGACTAGACAGAGAACTAGACTATTTTTAAGAAACTTTAGCAGATCGCAAGCAAAAAGCACGAGCTTAAGAACATCATAAAGTAAATCTGGCATTTCGCGATTAGATATAATATAAATTTAGAACACTTTACTTATATTCAAGTTTTACGAAACACTAAAATTACGTTTGTGTATTTTTTCAGTCATGTTCTGAAATCGATTCCCCGTGATATTATGAATTTTCTGCTTTAACTACCACTTTTCTTTACTGCTCTTAAAATAAAAAAACTATGCTGATCTAAAAAAAATTTAATTGAAAATCTCCATCGATAAAACTTCATTTGATCTCAATTTCAGAACATGGCCGTTTCTAATATAAAAATCACCTATGGCAATTTTTTCTTAAAAAAAAGTCTTATAAACACATCTGGTAGCTGTTTTGTAAGGAATTTCTTGTTTTCGATAAAGTATAAATAAACTTTCCTTCATTTAAAACAAATAATGAGAAAATCGTAGAGCTAAGTACGCATTATTCAAGTCGTAAATAATTTTCTTCGTATTGAAAAACGCGATAACCCGCCATGTAAATAAAATCGTTAAACATTTAGAAAACGTAAATTGCTAGTGTATCAAGAGAAACATATTCATACGTATTTTATATTTTAGAAAAAAAGTAACCAAAATGAAAAAAATATTCACATCTCCACATTCAGAAAAAAAATTACCAATTTTGGTTAGAAATAACCAAAACCGGCAGCTCTGATAGTAATACAAGTACATACATATGGGGAATTCCTTTTTATTTGGCATAACTATAGTTGTAGTAGATATGAATAAGGGTGCGAAATATTTTTCTATGATGCTTATTTGTCGTGTTACGGGTAAAGTGTTAGCGCTTTCCAAAAAATTTTCTTTTAAATTATTTTTTCAAGACCAAAAATTAATCAAACAAAAAACAAATTTTTTAGTGATTCTTATAGAAAATCGATTGATCTTTAAATAAAAAAAATTAATTTGAAAAAAAATTTTTTTTTTCATCTGCAAAACCGGAAATGACCAATTTAAATCAAAAATTTTCTAACTTAGTCCTATTTTTTTAAACCAAAATTAGCCTATAGTGTCATTATTATATAGTAAGAGTTTTATTGTGGGATATCTATTAGTTTAAAAGTTATACAAATTTCTTTACACTCGTACATGTGGTTATTTCAATGTTGTACCGTAAAAGACAGGAAAGAACGAGCTTAAATTTTAATTTTTCTCAAACTTTTTTTGGGAATACAAAATTTATTATTAATAGAATTTTTTTGACGTGCTAAATTCCAATGTTTTATCTTTGATAAATACACTGAAATTTATTGTTGAGGGAAAGCTAGTTTCTATGCGCATTTCACTGGTTGCATAGGCCAGATCATCACGAAACCATTTATTCTAACTTCGACCTAATTTTTTAGTTTTCTTTTTAGTGAAATAAGCCTGCGGCGTACTTATTATATTGTAAAACTTTTATTATGTGCTCCTGCTGTCAGGTTGGCAATATTTCCACCATTGAACATAAGTTTAACATTTTGATGTTTTACACAAACACATACCAAGTGTGCTCCAGAGGCATCAGCGAGAATGCATTGCTAGGTCTTAAATTAAAAAACTTTGATACGCCAATTTTAACTTTCAGATATTCCTCTTTGAACTGCTGATAAAGTTCATTAATGTTGCACATCAGAAGCTGTTTTTGTACAGGCATTCTTCTCCCATCGTCTGATTTAACAGATATAAAATCTTTTATACCGGGCATCATTCTGCTATTGTCTTCCCGTAGATAAAAGCATTTAACTAAACTTTCTGTTTCAATAGGTAATTTACGCCCACCTCGTGGGTTAGGAGATGACATGATACCGAACTCATCTACAAGTTTCTTTGCTTTTTTTCGCTTGTCGCCTGGATGTTCCAAACTCTTTAGCCGGCTTATGTTCACTACATGACTTTTGTTTATGGTTCGTATCATGTCTTCATAGAAATAGAAGTAGAAGGGTCATTCAATTTCTCCTTTAATTGTTTTTAAATTTCTTGGTCTTCTTTTTGTGTGTCTTGGATCACTGGATACTCGTTAATTATAGGTGTCTATTCGCTTCTTGTCGAACTTACATTTGGTGTTTGAAAACTTTCACTGCGATCCACAGTAACTTTCTTAGTTCGTGAAGGCTTTTCAGCTAAAAGTCGTTTCCTGCAGAGATCACATGCGTATCTTTGCTTTGTATAGTCTCACTTTTGAGCTAAATATTGAGAAATTTTCCTTGTTTTTTTTCTCCATTCAATGTTTTAATAAGCCAAAAGGATTAAAACATTTGTTACTAAATGTAGCCATTATAATTTTCTAATCAGTACAACACGCTGAAGTAGTTAAAAAGAACTGTTATGTCTTTAAAAAAATCTTTAAATACCAGATATGAGAGTCTTAATTCTTACCTATTGAAACCCCATATTTATAATTATGTTACTTATGTGCATATGATTTAAAAAAACATTTCGTTAAGCACTCAAAATTATAAAAGTTACACTCATATTTTTTATTTCTTTAAGGGCAAACGCATATTTTATTTTTTATTACCTACTTTTCACATTAATCTATTGCACGTGCACATTTAATTTGTTATTACCTACCAGTGTAGTAGGCAATAAAAGGAGAAATGTTACCAGGGGGACACTACAGGGGGGGGGGGGTTCTATCTCCTCTACTGTGGTTGCTTGCGGTCAACGGGATTCTCAGATCATTTGATTCCAAGGTTATGAAAGCCGTCGCCTATGCGGATGACATAGTTCTACTGGTTAGGGGAAAGTTTCTGTCCACGATCGGTGAAATTATGCAGGTGATGTTGGGCGAACTCTCGGCTTGGGCGAAGGATAGAGGGCTGGGGATACACCCTGTTAAGACTGAGCTGGTTCTTTTTACCAGCTCTAGGGCGCATAACCCTTCTTAACCTAACCTAACCCACCCAGTGCAGTATAGGTAGGTAGTAATGGATTTAAAAGCTAATAAAATGTATTAAAAAAAATTAAATTTAAATTGGTCATTCCAGGTTTTGATGTGTTAGGCATATTCATAAATTTGCATAACTTTTAAACTTATGAAGAGCACATAATAAAAGTTTTACAATATAATAAGTACGCCGCAGGCTTACTTCGCTAAAAACAAAATTAAAAAATTAGGTCGAAGTTAGAAAAAAAAGTTTTCTGATGATCTGGCAACCAGTGAAACGCGCATAGAAACTAGCTTTCCCTCAACAATAAATTTCAGTGTATTTATCAAAGATAAAACATTGGAATTTAGCACGTCAAAAAATTTTTTATTAATAATAAATTTTGTATTCTCAAAAAAAAGTTTGAGAAAAATTAAAATTTAAACTCGTTCTTTCCTATCTTTTATGTTACAACATTGCAATAACCAAATGTACGAGTGTAAAGAAATTTGCATAACTTTTAAACTAATAGATATCCCACAATAAAACTCTTACTATATAATAAAGACACTATAGGCTAATTTTGGTTTAAAAAAAATAGGACTAAGTTAGAAAACTTTGGATTTAAATTGGTAATTTTTTTTTTTATTTATAGATCAATCGATTTTCTATAAGAATCACTTAAAATTTTTTTGTTTGATTAATTTTTGGTTCGAAAAAATAATTAAAAAAACATTTTTTTGAAAACGTCAACACTTTACAACCCCGTAACTCGACAAATAAACATCATAGAAAAAAATATTTCGAACACTTATTTATATCTACTAGAACTATAGTTATACCAAATATAAAGAAATTTCAACAAAATTATTGGGTTGTCCGCTTTATAAATAACGCCCCATATGTATGTATGTGGTTAGTTTATTTGTAACTGTGGCCTCGAGCTTGTTAATAAATATAATGCTTAATTAAAATGCTCAACATAAAACAGAGACTGGAACTAAATACTTTAAACTTTGTTCACAAAATTAAACATGGAAATGCGCCTGAATCTCTATGTGACCAAATCAAATATGTAGCCGAAGTAAAACCATATGGGTTGAGAAATGCTGATAACTTCAGGCTAAAGAGGGCTACTACAATTTCACTTGTTTTTCTATTTAAACGCTTATTTATTGAAATATGTAATAATGACATACGATTTTTTTAATTTTTACATGAAAAATAGATTTATATTGATAAATATGAGTGATTACAGATTTTGCTTAAACGCAAATTTACTGAAATATTAGCGATTTGAGATTTTTTTAATTTCTACATGAAAAATCGATTTAGTGAAAAATATGAGCGGTTACAGACTTAAGTCATCGATATATTCAAACAACAAACACTTTCATGTGCACACATAAGTTAAGATCGTAACGGCTGCTGGTGTCGATGCTTTGTTATTGTTCAAACATTTGTTCGCACTAAGATGTCTTACATCTGCAGTAAACACCATCTTGACTGTAAATGGTGCTTTTTGTATGGATTGTCGTGAAATACGTTTTGCCCACATCAAAGAACATGATCAATTTCTGACGTTAATTCTGCCAGTTTGCAAGTGGCCACAGCATAAAAACTAGCATTGTCGAGGAGATTATATCTCCCCAATTGTAAATTTGTATCTAATTGCGATAATTGCCAACTATTGGGAGGAGAAGTAAAATCCGTAAAAGCCGAGTGGCATTCGTGGGTAATAACATCTTCCTAAATTTTAATATCTGAAATACTGTTATGTACGGAGATAGGATCTCTCTAGAACTCATTTCTTCCTTCGAACGTCGCACCCACCTAAGTCCTATGCTTAAGTAATTATAAGTATTATATATCTTGTGAATAACGGTTCTTTTATTTCAACATGGAGGAATATAGGCCACACTGGATCCCGCCGAGCTACCCCAGCAACCAGCGAAAACGTGTCGTTACAACCTTTAAGACCAAGGTCATAAAAAAACACTAATATAATTAAATTGAGCCTAATTATTCTTATATTGTTCAATATAAAATTAATTACAAAACCTTTTTGTCGTGTTTTTACATTATCTTTATAGTTTTTTTTTATTTTTTATAATAAATAAAACTCTAATAAACTTTTTTTTTTGTTATATCTTAAATCTTTTTTAATGAGGGCAGATATTTAGTTACATTTTCTACGTTCCAATGACAATTCATTATTAACACCTTAATTTAACAACAAAACAAAAAAAATATATATATATAAATTGTCTATTTAAATAAAGTTTATCACCTTTTAAACAATATTATCACCAACGCCATAATCATTCCCGCCAACGCGTCAATATCAGCAGCACCATCATCAACGCCATTACCCCAGACGGTTGATAGGCCTTCTCTATTTTTTGTGTTTCTATTTTTATACAACACTCACTGCTACAAGATGTTGTTCTTCTTATTTCTTCTTTATTCAAATTTTTTGTACCTTGAAACAAAAAAAATAAGAAAACAAAAAGGAAACAAAACATTTCTGTGGCTTTTTATGAGCTGTAATTAGGGGTTGCAATACCAAGCTGGTATTTGGAAATGAGTATTTCAAACTTAAATTTTTTTACTTGTAGCTTAACAAATACGAACGAATTATCATTTTTTCGGTTTCAAAAGTAAAGTTAAATAAAACACACATAAAATTATAATTGCCATTACGTACAAAATGCAATGGATACAGCAGTCGGCTAATGTTGTTTTTTGAAATTCTCCAACGTTAGGGGATTATCCACGTAGACACGGTCTTTGACGTTGCGACACAAAAAAGTCTAACAGCGTCGGATCGCACTATTTTGGCGGTCAATTCACGTCCCCGAAGCGCGAAATAAAGCATTATTGGAACTACCCATGCAATAATTCCAAAATCGGTCGTGTTGTCTTGCTCGTTGCAACGTCAGTCAGCTAATGTTGTTTTTTGAAATTCTCCAACGTTAGGGGATTATCCACGTAGACACGGTCTTTGACGTTGCGACACAAAAAAGTCTAACAGCGTCGAATCGCACTATTTTGGCGGTCAATTGACGTCCCCGAAGCGCGAAATAAAGCATTATTGGAACTACCCATGCAATAATTCCAAAATCGGTCGTGTTGTCTTGCTCGTTGCAACGTCAGTCGGCTAATGTTGTTTTTTGAAACTCTCCAACGTTAGGGGATTATGCACGTGGACACGGTCGTTGACGTTGCGACACAAAAAATAAAAAAATCGTCTTTTTCTGTTTAAAAAATCGGACAATTTAAATTACGAGTTTAAACAAAGTTTGTTCGATTTTTATTTAAAAGCAAGCAAACAAAAACATATTATATACATCAAATCAGTCCATAACTTTACCAAAATCGAGGTTTCGGTACGAATTTTTACTTAAATTGACTTGACTCAAAATTTTGCTTTTGCCCATTAAATTGTTTATAGAAAAGAGCAAAAATTTTAGTATAATTTTATTTACAATAGGGATGAATTTAAAAATTTAAGCTTTCTTGTTTACAAAAATGTTTTTTTTTCTGTGCTGCATAATAACAAACATCAAAAGATGCTGACAACCATGATTTACGTAGACATAAGTATTCGCCATAGTACAAGTATTTATTTCATCATGGTATACGCATTAAAGCAAGTGACACTTACCAAGTGCACTTGATTGCGAATATTTAATACGTACACATGTGTACATATATTTTTCGGAAGATATACATAAGCCAACCACGCATGACAAGAACAATTGCACATAAGCTTGCTTACATATACATTAAATCATTATAACTTTCATTAAAGCTGAGAGTTTTAATAAAGCAGAATGTAAAAAAAGTATCTCCTCATTTAGTAAAAAGAATCAAAAACGTGGCAAGAATTCCAAAGGTATCACATTTGGGTGCAGTTTGTAAAAGTAGCAAAAAAGTATCCAAGCGGTAAAAAAATTGGCAAATTGCTACTTTAGTAGCATCAACGGTAACGCTGAATTCAATACTGTTCTATATAATACCCCTCCAGACAGAGTAACTTGTATTTAGCTAGAAATATATTGGTTGGTTTTTACTTTAAACTATAAGAAATCGTGATCTACTTCGAGGTTCCCTACTCTTTTAAAGAAAAAACACAGAAAATTCAAATTTTATATTTTATAGGGATAATTATTATTATTATTTGAAAGAACAATCTTTGGCATTTATTTTTTGAAGATTATGTCTATCAAATGTTGGCCGTTGCTACGTCACAGATGGTCCATCCGTTGAGTCCAATTGGTAACTGGTGAATGACACGCGTGATGTTTTCCTCCAAGGCCTGAATCGAAGCGGGTTTGTCCGCATAAACTTTAGACTTTACATATCCCCACAGGAAAAAGTCTAACGGTGTGTTATCACACGATCTTAGTGGCCAATCGACCGGCCCAAAACGTGAAATAATGTGCTCACCGAAGTGTTCTCTCAATAAATCCATTGATTGATGCGATATATGGGAAGTGGCGCCGTCTTGCTGAAACCAACTGTCGCCGAGATCACGAGCTTTAACTTCTGGCATCAAATAGTCGGTTATCATGGCACGATAACGGTCGCCATTGACGGTTACGTTCGCACCGGCATCATTTTTAAAGAAATATGGACCGATGATTCCACCGGCCCACAAACCACACCAAACCGTTGTTTTTTCTGGATGAAGTGGCAGTTCTTGAATCTCCTCAGGTTGTTCTTCGTCCCAAATGCGGCAATTTTGTTTGTTTACATACCCATTGAGCCAGAAATGGGCCTCATCGCTGAACAAAATTTGCCTCGAAAACGTCGGATCTTCTTGGAACTTTTCAAGAGCCCATAGAGCGAAGCGATGTCGCTTGGGAAGGTCGAGCGGCTTCAGTTGTTGCACAAGCTGTATTTTGTAGGCTTTCAATTTAAGATAACGACGTAAAATGCGCCAAGTCTTTCAATACGTCAGTCCGAGTTGCTGCGAACGGCGCCGAATCGACTCTCCACGGTCTTCGTGTACACTCTCAGCTACGGCCGCTATATTTTCTTCACAGCGTGCTGGACGTTGTCTTTTCGGTCGAATATTATCCAATAATGAATGCTGGGTCTCAAAATAGGTGATCGTGTTGCGAATAGTACGCTCAGTAGGCCGATTGTGTTGACCATAAGTTGAGCGAAGTGCACGAAACACATTCCTCAAAGAACGTGAATTTTCGTAATAAAGTTGAACGATTTGTAAACGTTGTTCAGGCGTAAGTCCTTCCATTATGAAATGCCAAACAATACTAAACAAAAATAACATGACAGCATGACACGACTCACACGTGATCTGTCAAAAAAGGCTATTGAAAAAAGTATCTCTATTTGAATCACCCATTAGTTTAAAACTAATTGCATTATTTACAGTATAAGGACTAATAAAAGCAAAAGCAAATTTGACAATTCACCACAATATTTTTTTCATTATTAATTATTGTTTTATAGTGTTTGCATTTATTTTAGAATAATTCTAAGCACTTTCCCGTGGAACCAGAGAGAGAATATTGTATTATTTATTTTCCTGTTAGACCATGTTTTAATTTTGTTGAGTTATCCATTGTTTACAGAATTTTAAGAAACTAGCAGAATGCCCCGATATGGCTTTCGTCATCATTCTTCATTGAAGAATTTGATGTATTTAACTAAATAATTTTAACAAAAAAGAATACGGGAATTTTCTCTCTCTTTATTTATTTATTTTTTTAACATGAAAATAGTTTTTCAATTCTAAAACCAACCAAAAATGTAATTTTTCTTCTTGTCGCATTGTTGTTGTTTCAATAACAGATAAGTAAATTTTTTTATCTACTTTTATAGAGTTATTGTTGTGCCTACAACGAACCAGTATTAAATCGTTTTTTTAACCACCTTTTGTAGTGTTGTTGTTTCTAAAATAAACGGTGGTACGTATTAAGGTACGCAGCCTACATTTCATCATCTTTCTCATTTTTTGACGCCTAACAACAACTAGTAATAAACTAGTCCAAAACATTACTAGTAACGATTTTAGCTGCAGGGACAGAATGGATGGTCATCGTATTTATATTAAATTTTTAAATTTTATGTGTTCGTTAAATATATCTTATTCGGCATATAAGGTACTCAGTGGAACCAAATGACCTGTTCGCAGAAGAAAAAGTTTTTTCCTTACACCACATTTAATGGTTGTTTTTTTAACAAAAATTTCTTTATGAAATACTCAAATCTAAATTGTAAATAATTCGGTATTTAAAATTTAACAAAAGGGCTTGAATTTAAACAAATTGGTTATTCTCAAATTCGGTATGGCAAACCCTAGTCTTAATGTGCCTGTGTGTTAATTACAGACTATTACTATAACGGTGTTTGTTTGTGTCCCTGCACACATAGCCAAATGTGCGTGATGTAAAAACAAGAATAGGAAGAAAAAGCAGAAAAAATTAAAGTCTTATTTAATAGCATCTATTTGCAACAAAATGACAAGGTCGTTTCTTTAAATAATTACCCTCATTGTCATAAAATAAAGAATCTACATAAAATTTAACTTTTTTACTTACTCAAGGTAAAGTACACAATTTTTTCGTATTAAAACTTTTTGCTATTAAATATTTTTTTTCAACGTAGAAAATGAAAACTTCTTCCTTTCTTTTCTTTAAGGCCTAAATTATGTCTGACAATTTTTATGATCTTAACTGTTTGTGTACGTGTGTGTACGTTGACTATTTTTGGATTGTCTTTATGAGGACATTTTCTTAATTTCTTTTGTTTAAAATAAATATAAATAAACATAACAATAAAAGTAACAATAATCGCAAAAGTAATGACAAAACAACCAACAAAAAACATAAATTAAATTAGAAAAAGGATATTTAAGTTCTTATTTGCTAAAATGCAACGAATCCAATGTACATTTTTTCTGTACAAGTAAAAAGAGGTCAAAAGCAATTTTAAGATTTTAAGGTTAAGCAACATCCCTAGAGGGAAGCAAACTGACACTAAAGTAGTTCCGTGATATGTTCTTCGGTGGCAGAGACTGGTCCTAGTTCTAACACTTTGTATGAATGGGACCTCTTACTTTTACATGGGTTGTCATTGGAGGGGGTTAAGTGACAGCTAACAGTTACCATTTGACCAGTCACACATCTATTCTCAATAAACGTTTTAAGTGTTAGTTACAACAATAAGAGTCCTTGGTATTTTTCCAATAAAAAAAGTACAAGAATTAATTTTAAGAACAAATTTTTTAATGGGAATACCGAACCTGTTACAAAAACGGACCTAATAAATAAATAAAAAATCATTTATATAAAAAAATTATTACAACAAAATTAATACAAATTAAAAAAAAATCTACCTAATTGTTCCTATTGCTTCACTTGTTATTAGTTATTTCGTTTTGTTCCTAGTCTATTTTCACAAATCCCAGGACCAGCTGTGCTGGAAAAATTGACACAAATTTCCCGCAGGGATATGACAGAATTTGAATCAAAATAATATAAATATTGCATTAGAAAAATTTAATCAAAAAAATTTTATTCGTTATGGTTACCTCCAACAAAACTATTTTTAACGAAACATATTTAAACATTTTATTTTAAAATATGTTTTTATTTTAGCTAATAAGCCTTAATGTCCCATAAGTAACTTATTTTATATACATATATTAATTATTTTTATTTTAACCATATTTTGATTAAATTAGTCTTATATAAAGATGCTACAACTATATTATGGCTACCTCTAAACATGTTATGGGTTGTAAAAACAATCTTTTGTTTGCCACTAACAATTGCACGGTTTAAAATTAACATTAACCTAGACCCACATGTTATGGTTGCAAAACTACTATACTATTATTAGTGGTAAACATATTATTGTTATTATTAACTACATGTTCGAAAAACCATAAAATGGTTGCTGCTTCTTAACGGAGGCCTAAATTAACTAAACTATGGTTAATTTATGATGGTCACACAGTTTTTTTTTGTAGCGGTATCTAGAGAATATGTCGTGATTTTGCTTAGTGACATCGCTTAGTGATATGGTCAAATCCTGCGTGACGAATGCTACATGCGAACGCGTTTTCTGATTAATATATAAACATTTTTTGAACTTTAAAATGAGATAGCTTCATCTTATACATAGTGCTTAGTGTCATTACTGTTTACTATCGAATGGCAAATATTTTAATTTCTTAGCAGGTATTTGTTGCGAAATAATTGATCATAAAGTTCTATGACGCAGGCTACAAAATGTGAAAGTACCTTTAAAAGTTTAACTATTTTTGCGTATTTTTTTTTAGCGAATTTCGCATAACAAAATACACAAAACCTCATCCCCAAAAGAATAACGAACATAAGAGAATTAAAAAATAACTTATTTGCAGTCAAAAAATGTTGCCGTTTTTTATCAAATGCCGTGAACCCATTGTGATGCACGCTACGTATAGCACGTTACATTTTTTCCAGTAACATATAAAGAAACACAATTGTCCAAATAACAATTTATATTTGTTTTTATTAACATTTTTAAATACGAATTTTTATTTATAAATTCATTTATCAATGAATGTACATTTGTTTATTAAAAAATTTAATATTTTGATGGCTGGATGTCCATGTAAACCTTGTGCGCAAAAAACAAGTTGCAATTTTTGATATAACTAAATGAAATTTGGTATGTGCGTTTACATTGTCATAAGAACCATGCCTATTGAAAATGGTGACAATCACTCGATAATTTCACATTGCCTCCATACAAGCTGCTTTTCGGAAAAGAGTATTTTAATACCCTTATTTCTTTATAACTGTTGCTAATAAAAATATGGCGACTACACTTTTACGATAGCTACTATGTTATTCCAATATGTTGTGCTGATGGGTCTAGAATTTACCAAAGATGTCAGATAAACCCCCTCCCTAAAATCTCTTAGGGCTTATAAATCAGTTCAAGTTAAGCTCTCTTTTTGGTTTAAAATGTGTTTAAGCTAGCAAATCTTTAAATCAGTTAAAATATAAACCATCTCTATACGCATGAAACTGGCGTTTAAACTCCTAATACAGACCGTATGAATTTGACAACAATTACACTGTGCAAGAAATTGACACTTTTTTTCGTGACAAGCTGGGCAATAAAATTTCCTTTAAGAAAAGTAAAATCTCGTTCTAATATCCGCAGTCGTTTTAGAAACATAATTTTTTTTTTGGAAAAAAAAAATCATTTTTTTAACAAAATTTCGAAATTTTTCTTTTTTAAAAATTCATAAAAAATTGGAAAATGCAGCTATGTTTCTAATTAGAAAGAGGTTTTACTTTTCTTAAAGGAAATTTTATTGCGGAGTTTCGGTTTTTTAAGTTTTTTCAATAAGCTAAAGTGTTTTTGAGTTACGCGAACATATGTTGTGCAACCTCCTCCATTTTCGAAATAACGGTATATCTCGAAAACCAGAGCCAATCTTAAAAAACCGTTATCGTTCGACTTCCGCATTATTATTTTTTAAACTACAAATTATATATGGGGCACTCACTGTTTACAGCTGTTGAGTTTAAACATTCACTGATTTATTAGCCATAAAAGTCGAAAAAATTCATACAAATACATTGATTTATCTAATAATATAATACAACGGACTCTTATATGAACCTTATGCTGAAAACATAATTTTGTTGTAGCGGGTCAATGATTGCGCCCATAGGGTGTCATACTATACTTTCTTACTGGCTTATATATATCTATATGCTTACATTTAAAACATAAAGGCTATTTATATAAAATTTTAATTTCCAACATAACATTAAGAGATCTGATGTAGGGTATGATTTGGTTATAATTCTTGTATTCATGATCATCGAAATACATTTTTTTTATATTTCTGAAATTATACATCTAGTCCAATATTACATTAAAAAAAAAATTAAATTAGATTAATATGAAAATTTTTCGGTTGGTGGACAGTTTCTGGGATTTGCCCCTATGTCCTTTGAGCCAAAAGTAATCCTCGCCGACAAATACAATATTGCTATAAAACTTGCTTAATATTAGTGAATAGTTCCACGATTTTGAATAAATTACTAGATCTTAAAATCGTTGTTTTATTGGAAGTCTATTTAAAACAGAATGACATGAATTTTTTTTTATAAAAATAACTACTCGGTTTATAGAGGAGTACACACACAAATACTGAAATGTTTAATTATTACAAATTTAAACAATTTTATTAAAACGTTTTTCGAATTTTCTTCTTGGAGCCAAATTTCAATTTATAAAACTTTTTTGTAAAAGTCCGTCCTATTCTCTCAATATTTCACATATTCCTGAGAGAATAGGACTTCTACAAAAAAAGCTTTATAAATTTAAATTTTAGTCCAAGAAGCAAATTCGAAAAATGTTTCTATTCTAACTGCCAGGCCCACAAGAACATTTCTTTCGTTTACTTATATTGAAAATAATAATAATAAAAATCTAAAATTTGTTTTTGTTTTCAATATAAATATACGAAAGAAATGTTCTTGTCGACATTGTGGGCCAGGCAGTAAATAAAATTCTAAATAAAATTTTTAACTTACAAAAATAGGGATTTTAAATGGAAATGATGAGTTTTTATTATATTTTAGATCTAGATCTTCAAGGAAAAAACTAGATTAGTTATGTCGTTACTTAGTAAAAGAGGAAGAAGGGATTTATTTTAAACCAAACGACTTACAGCAGCAATAATTGTTTTCGAACTAAGCTCGATCAGAGAATTAACATTTTCGAAATAATTTTAAATAACTTTTAAAAGTTGTTAATATATCCTAGCTCGTTGAGAAATTGTTAGTCGATTTAGCCATGTCTGCCCGTCTGCTTGCCTGTCCATCTGTTAAAAACACACTCACTTTCGAAAAAATTAAACTGTTGGTGTCAAATTGCTTCTAGTAATCCGAAGCACTTTGGGATTGAAATCCTACCAAATCGGTTCAGTAGGATAAGCATTTTGAACCCAAATGTGAAACCACCCAAAAAAATTAATAATTGTGTTACAAAAATTAACATATAGGATGGCAATGCACGTATTGATATAAGATTTTGAACAAATCCTTTATATATGACTAGAAATCATACTGTTGAATTTGTGAAGAACGGTCCATAATTTACCGTATGCTCCATATAAAGCCTACTCGCGAAAAACAGCTTAGTACGCCTTAAACCGTAACAAATATTGCTATTGTTATCAAATTTGGTACGTCACAGTTTTATATGAAACATCACATTGGTAAATTTCGTGAAGATCGGTACACAATTTAGGTCCAATATAAAGCCTGTCCTCGGAAAACAGTTTAGCACAACTAAAACCGTAACAAAAAATACTACTCTAAACAATTCACAGTCTTATAAGACTAGAAATCACGCTATCAAATTTAATGAAGATCGGCCCATAATTTACCATAGTCCCCATATAAAGCCTACTCTAGGAAAAGAGTTTAGTACTCCTAAACCGTAACAAATATGACTAGAAATCACACTGTCGAATTTCGTGAATATCGGTCCATAATCTACTATAGACCTACTCTCGGAAAACAGTTAAGCACACCTAAAACCCTAACGAATAAGGTATTTATAGCAGATTTTATCTTTCGTAGTTTCATGAGGCTTTCAATCACAGTTGAACATATGAACACCAATCCATAGTTTAACTTATTCCCCATATAATGCCCATTCTGGAAAGTTGTTGTAATTCGCCGTAGCAGATAAAGATATTGTGGTAAAAGTTTGTCTAATGTAGCTTCATATGGCCAGAAATAATACAATGCAATTTTTTAATGATCGGTGCATAATTTACGTTATGTCCCATATTATTCAGCCTGAAAACCACTGTAAAACTGTAAAATGAAAATAACAAATTTCACTTCTATATCGAAATTTGTTCTAATCTAGGATTTTTAATACCAGAAATCACTCTACAGAATTTTGTGCAGTTAAAATTTCTGCAGTAAAAATTTGTAAATACACAGTAAAGAACTGTCACCTTACGCTCTGAATTTGTGTTCTTATCTACTGTATTTTGTTTACGCTAAGGAAATGCACTTAACTTCGGTAAAAGCAAGAAAGAAAGTTTAGTCGTTCAAGCCCGACCATAGGATACCCAACACCACAGTATACAAGAACAAATTTTTGCCAGTGGTCCTATTTTTTTTAAAAAAATGCATAGCGTATGTGTCCATATAAATATGGATCTACCTATGATTAAAATTTCATTAAAATTGCTTTGATAGTGGACACAAACCCCCTATAGCGGAAAGCAGTTTGTATGGGGGCTGTATGAAATTATACAGCCATGTCACAGAGTACAATTCCGTTCGGAATGATTCCGTTCGGAATTGAAGAAAACAAATTTGTTTATTGATAGAAAGTATATTTTGATAGTTTTTTGGTCTTTGAGATACAGAAAACTCCCATACCGTTCATGAAAACAAAAATGGTTTCATTCCGCAAAGTTTTTTCGTAATTTTCTGAAGCACCAAAATACGGAATGAATTCCGTTTCCGAACGGAATTGTACTCTGTGACATGGCTGATAGACCGATTTGCCCATTGCATTTTCATTAGTCTTGCGCCAATTAGAATTTATGTACCAAGTTTCGTCAAAGTATATTTTAATTGTACTTTGCGCACAAGGTAACATGGACAGCCAGTCTGCCAGCAAGACGGACGGTTATCGTTAGATCGGGCCTAGGAATAATATTTTAAGGTGTTACAAACATCAGTATAAATGCATAATACCCTCTCCACTATTTCTGTACGTGTATAAATAGTAAAAACTTTGGGTTTTTGAACGCACCTCTTTTGTATACAAGTTCAACAGTGCATCAATACTTAATAATTCAACAATATTTTCAACTTTCAACGTGTATTTTGTTACCATTAAGATGCCAAAGAAATTAACTAAACTTTTTTGTGCAACTTCCAGAGTCTTATTGAATTTTCTAAAGTTTTATTAAACAACAGGACGAAATTATTTTCTTAAGGGTAAGATTTAGCATAATATAAATATATATTTCGATATCGTCTTTTTTTTTAGCTAGAAGAAGTAAAAAGGGTCTGCTTTATGTAATAGAAAAAAGAGTTATTTAAGATTGTAAATTATTACAAAATGTAAATATACAGTGACGAACAAAATTATTGGCACATAAAGCACTTACAACTTCACGATTTATTTAGGAGCCTTGTTAAAGTGATTTTAACTAAACGAATATTTGTACTAGATCTAGAATCTAGTATGAATAGTTTCTTTCACTCATTATAAGGTAGTTTTTTCTATAACTTCTTCTATAGTAGGGTATTCAATTAATCGATTAATCACGCGAATAATTATTACAGGTAAAAATTGAATCGAATAATAATAGAACAATTCGATTACCAGAATAATTTTAATTTTTTCTAGTTAAGAAACTTAAAAATAAAAATATTTTTTTACATGAAAATTTTATTAAAAAATTAACAACAATATAACGAAAGGTATTCATGTAATAAAAGAGAAAAACTTTTTTAATAAAATAATAGCATCAAAATTTAAGCTAATCTTCTAAAATAATTTATAAAAAGGAGAGTACACAGTTAAATAATCTTCTTCATCTGAATCATTTCACGAAGGAAATGTTCCTGACTAAGAAACAATAAAAGGGTATTTAAGACGTACCGGCTTGTTTTTTACATAAAAGAAAAAAGTAATACATATGTATGTACTGTGTAAAATTAAATTTTCGATTAATCGAGATAAATTATTCGAATTATTCGTTAATCGAAAATAAGCAATTTTAAATTATTCGAACAGTTAATCGACCAAAATTAATCGATTATTCGAACAACGGTTAATCGTTTGAATACCCTATTCTATAGCTACTTATTTTTGAGACGTATGTGGATAAAAAATAATGACTTACTTTTAAATGTGTCATGTTGGGACGTCCCTGGTAAAATTCATTGGGGGTTTCAGTAGAATATTAAGTAGTCTTTTTACTTTTTTCTTATTACTCAAACATTATTTTCAAGGCTAAGTTTTTACTGGGGATGGAATGATGAATTTCCCACAAAATTCGCTTTATTTCTTTCAAAATTTTAATTATAGGTCATCTATTAAAAAAATGAAAAAAAAAATTACCCAGTTTTAATGGACAAAATTATTCAGACACTTCATTAAAAGCTATAAAATATTAGTTATTTGAGAATATTAATATTAAATTCCTAATCGTTTCTACTTTATAACTGCCTCCAGTCGATTTGGCATAGAACTCACAAACTTTTTCATGACATTTGTTCCAAAATTTTTCCATTCTGCGACCAGTGCCGGCTTCAGCTCATTATTTTTTGTTATTGCCCTCTTTTTCACTCGCCTATCAAACTCTATGATAAGATTGTTAATTGTATTCAGGTCTGGGGATTGTGAAGTATGTGGTAGAACATGAGAAACATTATATGCAAGGCATATACGCACAACATGAGGCTCATGCTTCGGGTCATCATCGTCTTGGGAAGTAAACAATCATGGTAAATTCAACATTTAGGCACTTTTTTGTAGGTTTTCTATAAAAATATTCATATAATCTATTTTGTCCATTTCGCAGTCAATGAACACCAGCTCGGCCACCCCTGCAGCGGACATACAGCCTCATACAATAATCTCCACCACCATGTTTTACAATTGTGGCAAGGTTTCGTTTGGCTCGTTCTGTGTTTGGCTTTCTCCATACCGCTTGGCGGCCATCAGAGTGAAAAATGTTTAATCTTCTTTCAGTTGGTCCCAAAAATCATTTGGCTTACGCAAATCCACTTTGGTATATACTAAACGTTTCTTTTGGTTAAATAACGAAATTAAAGGGGACGTCAAGCAAAACGACAATTGTAGTTCGCCTCATGTAGTGCTCTACGTACCACAATGGGATGAACGTCTCTTAAAAACTCTTGCTTAATCTCCTCAGCGATCTGTGTTGAAGATATTTTTGGATTAACTTTGACTTTTCTGATTATCTGGCTGCATTCACGGCTGTTGAAATATTTAGAACGACCTGAATGCTTAGCGCTTTCAAATATTGAGACACATCGGTTTCAGCCTGACTATTAGTGTGGAGCATCGGGGAGCCAAAAGATGAACTTATTCTATGTTACTTTCTTATTAACACTCTTCAAGTTTTAGTCGTCAAGTCATGAGTTTTGAGTAGAATGAGGCAAAATAATGATATTCTCTTTTCCCTTCTCTCCTAAAAGCTCAAGACAAGAGGGCTGAAACTTAAAGAGTGTGAACGCGGTCGATTACGGATGGCAACTGAACTGAAGTTGTGTTCCCAGCAAAGAAATCAGGCAATGCCCCTGATGTTAAAATATAAAATAAAATAAAATAAAATAAAATGTTTGTATATTTTAACATGAGCGGCGTTGTCTGATTTCTTTGCTGGCAACACAACTATAGTTCAGTTGCCATCTGTAATCGAAAATTAAGACAAAAATATCTTCTTCAAAATACAATATTTACTACATTGTCGCTCAACATTAACAATATTTTAGGTCACATTATGCTTATTTAAATCGATTTTCCACAAAATTTACTAATTTTTTTAAGAGTATTTTACTTAAGTGCAATATTACACAAAATTGCCTAATGGACATTTCAGTAGAGATTTGTTCTGTAAATTGTCGCATAAAAGACAAAAGACTTAACAACAAAAATTTTTCGACTTTGAAAAGACATTCACTTAAAGGTTCTAGAAAATCTAACCAAATAACTGGAAACAGCAACCCACAAAAACAAGCTTGCCATTGATTACATTAAGGTTTAAATTAAATTTGTTGCAAAAAAAAAAAAAAAGAAAACAAAAAAACATAGAAATATAAATAAAACTCAAACAAGACAACAAAAACACAGCACTTCTTGCAACAAACTCTCTAATGTAACAAAATTAAAATGAAAAGTTTTTGTGTTGATGTATGTTATTGCGACTAAAACATACACATTTTCACCTACAAATTTAATACATAAACACACATACTTTTCTATGGTTAGAGAAAAACTCGTACTCGTACTCAAATTTACTCGTTCTTTTTCGTGCCGTATATATAAAAACACTTAACTTGGTATAATAGATATAAAACTAAAGCTGTAGAAGTAGGAAAAATACATTTAAAACTTGTAGAAATGTGTTTTAAATGTAGAGCCGGTCACACGAACACACAAACATACATACTCTTAAGTTTACTTACACAATCATTGCATTAAAGAAAATGCGAATAGCAGAGAGTTAGAGTTAGATCCAGAGTCATACAAATTAAAACTGATGAAATTTTGACACAATCTGCCTTAGTAAGGTGTGTTTGTGTGTATGTGTGAGCTGGTAATCATATATACACATCCATACACACCCACACTCATGCTGAAACAGTTTAAACATATCAAATTGTACTAAACCGAACTGTTGTCATCACAAGTTTTTAAAGTGATATTTTTTTTAGTTAAACACATGAACACATACTTACACTTATATGTAAATACATACTACGTCTCGATGCCTGTGTGTATTGTCCAAAAAATACAGTGGATAAGAACATTTATGGTCTTATTTAAATTGAGTTTAATGATAATTTATTCAATAGTCATAAAATTTAAATATGCCCGCAATTTAGACCTACTAAAAAAAGAATTTAAAAAAATATAAGCCGATTGGAAAATATATAAATACAAATAAATATAGGCCATATAAGCTACTCGACTGATATAAGGAAATATGTATTAAAATACGCCTAAATCAAGAAAAAACCGAAATACGGAAAATTAAAAACCGCCGAGATAAGCTTAAATGGGTCTGTTTGTACACGGTCAAAATGCTTGTCATGCAGGCGAATTCACTCGTGTACGTGTGCTGGACGTAATATTCGCCGTCATATCTAAATTTTTTATTTTCCATTTATCATTGTCGGGTCGGTGTATGTATGTGCGACACATACACATTTTCACTTATACTACCACATCGCTTGATGAGAAATGCTTGACTCCTTAAGATAAGAATAAATTGGTTAGCGAGTAAAAATATACAAAATAAAAACTAAAGAATTAAAACTTAATCCCATATAAGCTTGACCAAAGAATTTATGGTGAATTTGGAAGATTATAAAGAATTTTGAAGAGACTAGAAGTAAGATGTGGTCAGGCCTCGAAATTTTGTCTTTACACGGGTACATTGTGGTGTAAGGCATTAAATGGTCGGACTTAACCGACTATACCTTCTTACTGGCTTTTATAGTCTTTAAAAACACACACAGGAAGCGCACAGGTAGCATTAAAAAGTAAAAACAGGCGTATGTATAAATCGCTGCCTAAACAAATTGGCTATCAACTTTTTACGAAAAAATGAAAATCGTCAAAATAGCAAATTATCTTTAATCTGATAGTTGTATAATCGTGTACCTTTTTCTACAACAATGTAAGTTAAAGAATTTGCATCAAACTATCCCATATTCGTATGCGCCATTATTTTTCAAAATATATTTTTGTAAAATTTGAATTTTTCACAAAATGCAATTTCATCAAAATATGGAAAATTATGCACTAACAAAAAATCGATGCCATTTTTAAGCAAATTCATAGTTTCATAAAGTTATTAAGGCTTAGCCATTATCAGGCTTAAGGGGAAAAACACGCCTCTCCCTGATTATCAATCTTAATATTATATATACTTAAATACAATCGCTGCAAAGATGTATGCAACGGATTTTATTACTGCAATATTAGTGACTTTTCAGAATCGACGTAAGACGTTGTATTTTTTTGTGTAAATCCAAAGAATACACCCTCATCCTTTACAAGGTTCCAGTAATAAGATGAAGGTGGCCGGAGTAAACTTCTTTTTTTTCCCAGGAAAGCTGCAAACGCTGCATTTTATAAGGTTACTTTAATTCGCTAGTTTCTACTAAACTACATATCGCCACCTTAAATGCAAAACAACGTATCAACAAAAAATTCGGAATTGACTTTTTTATTGATTACTATTCACTATATCACATTACATATGCTTTTAGAGTTCTAACTTAAAAAATAACCAAGTTATTAATAAAAATCAGAATAACGTATAAATCATGTGCATCATTTTCTTAAGCAAAATAACGAATCATCACACTTGCAATAGAAAAAATAGTAGAGTATTAAATTTTTTTTTAAGAACACGGTTTTTTTTAAATGTCAAGATTGGGTATTCGGTTTTATATCATGTGGTTAACTGTTTCTCACAAACCTAAATCAGTGCGCAAGGTGTACGATTTTCTGGCGCTTAGCTTTAACGCTGCAATGACACACTTAAATAACTATGACACACTATATTAACTATTTCTCCGTATTTAATAACATACATATTTTTTTACAGTGTTATACCCTTATAGCCTTACCTAAACAAGAGCGGAAGGCGGAAAGTTTTGTTCCGCGTAGCTTTTATGCTGATATGCCATACCAAAAGAAGAGGGTCAGCGTTGTGTCACAAACAGTAGTATTAATTTTCGTGCTTACAAAAACCCTCATAAAAGAATTAAGAATTTTAATTAAAACCGCTAGTTTGACCTTGAAATAGCTAATTTGCCATTATTTATTATCAAATGATTAAAACAGGGTGGTCAAAACCTCAAATATAGCAACCCTGCTTATTTTAACGCGCTGTCAAAATCGGATTTTCCAATTACAAAGCGTTGACGCCGCGCTATTTAGGGATGCTTCATACAAATTGTATGGGTATGAGGATTTTTGACAGCTAGAAAACGGGTACCGCTCCGCTGTTAATCAGCAGTGGTGTATGAAGGTGTACTAAGTTTGTCATTCCATGTCAATCTTTTTTAATATTCATCTAAGTTTCCATATGGTAAATCTATTCTGGGTGCTTCAGTAATTCTAGTAGGCAGATTGGGTTTGAATTCCAGCATAATCGCTTCAGTATAAAAAGAGTTATGCGCACAATTGTGAAACAACATCCTTAAAAAAATAGACAAAAATTAACATAAATTGGTGGTGGTATGCACTGGTTGTCATTAAATTTTAACAAATTCGTTTTATATGTCATTAAATTTACTGAAGGTGGGTCCATTAATTACCTATGTCACCATATTAAGACCGCTCTTGGAAATTATGTTACTATGGATAAAAGCGTAACGAATAATGCTTTTGTGGTGCAATTAAGCATAATCTTCTTTCATAAAACCCGAAATCACACCTCTAGATTTTGTGAAGATTGAGTCTTAATTTATTTTACTTTACTACGGCCTTAACCGCAAAACTGAATAATACTGTTGTATAATTAAACCCACTACAATTTGCTAAGACAAGAAATAAAATTTCGTGACGATATTTCTATAATTTACCATATGCCCTATATAAAGCCCATTTTAAAAAATCAGCTTCGTAAGCCTTAAATTGCAGCAAATTTTTATACTGTGGTAAAATTTTGTTGGATAAGCAAATAGGTTTACTACAGTTTTCAAAAAAAAAAAAAAAAAATTCCCGGGAATACCGCAATTAATTCCAGGGAAAGCAGGAATTGAAAACAATTGAAAATCCCGGGAACAAACTCTAGTTATAATATCTCTAATAATATGTTAAAATTTGCAAAAAATTTTTTATTATTTCATATTTCAAATGTTTGTTTAATTAAATGCAAATATACTTTCATTGATGGTATTATAAGATCGTATTTTATTTAAAATCAGTTCGATAATACGAATTTTGTTTCAGAAAATTAAAAATCAAAATAATCTAACACACATAACTTAAAAACTAACAACAATAAAAAACTTTTTCCTCAAAAATAGATCGGTTATCGCATTTTTAGCTTAGTCTGGGATCACACTATGAAAGTTTTCTTTCAGGAAGTCTGAGTTTATGGGTGAGAGGGGAAGAGAACAAGCTATTGTTTTTCCTCTCACACCATTAAGGGGTCTGTATAAAGGGATGCAAACGATACATCGATGTTTAGAAAACATCGATCTATTGGTCATACGCACCGATGTTAACATCGATGTTTTGATGGACGATACATCGCCGTCAAAACTAAAAAACATCGATATCGTCTATTTAATATTTTCATTTATTTAAATTTTTTTCATAATATTTTTATCATTTTAAATATTTATTTTTTCAATTAAATTCTTCATTTAAAAATATGAAAAAGTGTATTTCAAAGTATACCCGTACACCTAGAGAAAAAACATGCGTAAATATGGTCACCTTCAACAAAACTGTTTTTAAATAAAATTGTAAACATATTATGGTTTATTTAACCAAATTATTGTCATCGACAACCAACACACAACGAAGCACAACCATAATATGGTTGTGGCTTCTTGATGGAGGACTAATTTAACAATAATATGGTTGTCGGTAACAATAATATGGTAAAAGTAAACATAATATGTTCAAAATTTTCTTTAAAAATAGTTTTTTTGGAGGTGACCATATTTAAACATGTTTTTTCTCGGCGTGTACAAAGTACGCACATATGTATGTACATACCTGCATAATATGCATTGCATAACTACATATACATATGTGGTTCCCATGCATATTGTGAACTAAAGAAATGTTAAAACAATTTTGGAGACTGTGTAATAGGGTATAAGTTTTTAAATTTTTTGCAAATATATGTCTCCCTAGGTAAAATCGTGTAGGGCATGGAAAAATATTAAGAATTGCGTTTTTAGTTTTTTGCTATTGTTAAAAAAGTACACCCGCTAAGTTCCATGAAGTTTTTAATTAAAATGTTTTTTTTTTTACTGAAATTATATAATATTTATTTTAAAATACTTTGCATTTCATGTCATTTTGTCAAGAAAATTCCTCAAAAGTTTACTTAACTGACTTCTTTGTTGGTATCATATTAACAGCCTGTTTTTGTAAAACACAAGTGTTCTCACTTGAAGTTTTCGTATTAAAACGAAAACGTTTTAAATATGGTTTTTAAAAAACATTTAAAAGCTTTCGTATATTCATGTTTGACATAAACAGAGCTTTTTTCTATCGTTAAATAACTTTATTGCCAATGCGTTTATTTTCGTACCTTTTCATGCTTTTTGCATATAAAGATTTTGTGTTCGAGGTTAACCCTGGCTTTTGTTTATAAAAAATTTTAGCAAATTGGTAAAAACTAAAAATGTTGAATTAAAATGTTTACAAAAATTGCAATAAATAATCGCAATATATGAAGACGATTTTTTGTTACATATTAACATATAGAAATGGTGAAGGTATTTGCTTGAAAGCACAAATTTTTGAAAACATACGGAAGAACTTACATACACACATACATACATACTTATGTACTTACTTGTTTCTAGAATTTTTTGAACCTGTAAATACATATTTATGTAATTAGTAGAATTTAACCCGCTACTTTATTAACGTCTCCTTTTCTTTCGAAAGCTTATTTTATATGCCAAAGTTTATTTTTCTAGGTTTAAACTTGTTTAAATGATAGCATTTAATTCGCTACTTTGTCGGGTCCATTTTTATGATCATATTTGTGTGCCAAAGGTTATAGTTCTGCTACTAACATTTTTTATCTTATGAGATGATAATCACTCAGGACGTTGCAGCTTAATTTTGAGTCTCTTCTCTTATAACAAATTCAAAAAGTACCATACGCAGAACACAAAAGTAAAAGAAAGACATTTAATTTCTCGTATTTATCCTTTTTGATACTTTTTTCTCCCCGTTAAACTATTAACAATTTCAATATTGTAGTGGGAATGAAGAAAAATGTTCTTTTAAAAAAGTAGCAAAAAAGAAATTACGATTTAAACTTTTGAATTTCGAAAAAGTACCAAATTCGACTTTGCATTTTTTAGATAAGTTTCGAATGTGATATAACTTTTATTTCTATGTTTATTGGCTTAAAAGATAGGTGAGATGTCAAAAAAAGTACCAAAATACTCCCTAAAAGAGGAGAATTTCAAAAAAGTACCAGACACTCGTCCACTTATTTTTTTAAAGACAACCATAAGTATTACATTTAATTGTATCTCTCTAAGTTTTGGAAATATAAGGTTACCGAATTTACCCTTTTTACCCCCTAAACATTCGACTTTCTAAAAATCCCGCTTAGTGGATCTATTTGGGAAGAGTCCAGTCACCGGTACAAATTTCAAGTTTTTAGCTAAATTAGGGTTCTTTCAGTAAAATATCCCTTTTATTTTCTATTTATTTTATTTATTTTTTTAAACGAATGCGTTTTACTTATCGTCTTATTTTGGCATTTGTGTTCATTTATTGCGAAGATGTTCATTTTATAAGAACCAAACGTGTGTGGAAAAAATGAAAGCTTTTTCAGTCACTCACTTAAAATGTGTTTTAATTTTATGAAAACCTAAATCAGTTTTCGTTCGTTTTTTTTTACGAACGAACAAATATTTTCATTTTCTAAAAACAGGCTGTAAATCTTTCAATAATAATAAGAAAAAAAATTAAAACATCGATGTATCGTGTTTGTACCGATGTTTTTTATCATCGATACTTATCGTGGAAACATCGATGTTTTTAAATATCGATATTTTTCGGAACGATGTTGCATCCTATCTGTATACGGTCAAAATGCTTGTCATGCCGGCGAATTCCCTTGTGTACGTGTGCTGGACGTAATATTCGCCTTCATATCTGAATTTTTTGATTTTCCATCCAGCATCGCCGATGTCACACATACAACCACATGTTCACTAATACTTCCATAGCGCTTGATGAGAAATGCTTGACCGTGTACAGACCCCTTTAAACTCATATTTTCTGAAAGAAAACTTTCATACTGTGAACCCAGACTTATATATAAAACATTGCTTTTTTATCTCAAATATTTTCTATTTTCATATATTTTTTCAACCTCAAATATTTTCCATTTTACATAGTTTTTTTGCTTCTTCTGTAAACTTTTAAACAGTGATGTTACGTTATTTTGCAATGTAGATGGCGATATGCAATCTAAATATTTTTTCTAATTAAAAAGAGGGTGCTATATTTCAATAAAAGTTATAGTTTTCGTGGTAAAATATTTAAGTAACTTCACTAAATTTTGGTTAAGCACAAAATTTGGCTTTCTAAGAAAACCATTAATGGATTTTTCTTAGTGAAATTAGATATTTTAAAAGTCGAATTATTAAATTTTTTAAAAGTCATAGTCGAAAAATTGCTTTTTACTACCAAAATCCATATGTGCAACAGCCCAAAGCGGTACTTCTTGACTGCTCCTTAGATTAAGTTAGAATATAATCTGTAATTGTATTTTAAACATTTAATAAATAAAAAAATTAAGTAAAGAAAGCGTTAAATTAAATAATTAAAATCCCAAAAATTCCAATTGGGGTTAGTGCACTAAATATTTATTTAAATCAGCATTGCACTATCACTAGATAAAACTAAAAAAAATTCTCTTGCACTATTTTTTTTACCAGCTTTAGTGATGATTGGAAATTTTTTCACTAGCACTAAAAACATTTAGTGGTATTGCAATCTTTTTCACTATCACTAACGATGATTGAATGCATAAAATCTGCACTCAATTCCAATAGTGCAAAATGTGTAGTTGCAATCAAAAAAAGCTGCATACAGATACGTGCAAGCAATTAGGGACACCTTGTAAATTTTAAATTTCTATATACATTTATGTACAAATTAGAAACAAATATTAATAGATATACAACGGTTTCCTTCCAAAATAAATTAAGCCTGGATTTCTTTCCACCAAAAGAATAAATTGAGGCATGCATATACCCTGCAGATAATGGACTACTTACAACATGGTCCAATGTACTGTGGTATGGACCATATTAGACAAATTAACATGCAGTGCTGCCAACAACTGCATGATGTTTAGGTATGCTATACTATAGTTTACAGTATTACACATTGGTAGCCCTGATGTTGTCCATTATTAATTGTTTATTTAAAAGTGAAACAGGATAGTTTTTTAAAATTTGTGAACAAAAAATTAAAAATACCAAGTAAATATATATAATAATAGCAATAATGGATTACAGTGCACGCCATAAAAGGCGATTAGTGAAAAAGTAGTAACATGGAGTACTTTTGAAACTAACCCACTTGAGTACTCCATGGAGTAGTTTAGGGACTACTTCGGTGGGTTATATGGTCCACTCCTAGGACATCGTAATGTTAAATAGACCACCTTTTAACCATTAATTTGGAGTAGTTTTGGAGTACTCCTACTCCTTTATGGACTACTCTGCAGGGTAATTAAGGGCTCGGTTAGTTTTGTTTTATAAACGTTTTTTATCTAATACTTTTTGTAATAATTAGACAATATTTTGTATCGAAAACCTTTGTGTCAATAACTTGTCTGCATTTTCAAGGAATTGCTACAGATTCCCAAATACGTTGAGATGTTGACTGAATGCTATCCAATGCAATACAGTTAAAACCACTGCTTAACTTGTGCAGTAGTAGGTTTTGGATCATTATCCTGTTAAATAATTTATGTTAACGTCCATATTTGACTCAACATATGGGTAACTTTGGTGAAAACGTGCCAAAACCCATCCGTTTACACTATTAAGCGACGTCCGAGAGCTGTTTTGAATTTCTGAATTTCTTGGAAGATGTCATTACTCTATGAACGCAATCGCAAGAAAACGTTAAAGCTTAAACGAAGCATGCAGCTATTGAGCATCATAAGAATTAAATAGTTTATTTTGGATAAAACGATAGTTAACAGAGCCTACTTTGATGGAATAAAATATGTTTGCTGTCCAAAGTTAAAAGATCATGATGCTAGGAGATACAGCCTGAGGCATGATGCTTCCACCATCCCTAATTGTCCCTACTTGTTTGCACGTATCTGTATAAACAGACTCTCACTAAAATTTAAAAAATTTAATTTTGTATGCGCATAGTTTTTGATTCTTGTTATGGTATGCATAAGCAAAGAAAATTAAACAACATGCAATTTTGTCAATAACGGAATATCTCATGACTATAACCATGAAAAAACAAGTTTTTTGTTTGTAAATTTAGTGCAAAATTTTAACTTACACTTAAATGAGTGAAGAACAAAAAAAGTTGCAATAAACTGAGGATTGCCTTTCCTTAAATCAATTTTTTTTTTGAGGGCAAAATTTTTTAACATCACTATTCCTCATGTTTATTGCGGCTGCTAATTTTCAATTCATCACTCAACATAAATAAAATTATTGCAATAATTTTGCACTATCACTCACTGTAAGTTTAAACTGCAAAATTAGTGCACTACCCCCATCTATGAAAAAAAATGTTTAGTTAAAAAAAATGTTAAAGAACTCCGAAATACGAAAACTAGTGGAACATTTTTGAATGTATACAAAAACGCTTAAATAAATAATTATCTTAACGAAAAAAACGGCATGAATAATTAAAAATTTCAAACAAATTCAAAAAGTCAATCAGTTAAACTGAAAAACGTTAAAATCGCGGAAACTATCACCAAATATAAAAAAAATCCTAAAGAGTAAAAAAAAGATAAACAGTATAAAATTAAAAACAAAAAGTTACTTTAAGCTAAAAAAGAAACATAAGAATATAAAAAAATGGTTGATACTCTAAACACCAAAATAAAAAAAAAAATCGCTAAACTCGGAAAATCACTTAAGAAAAGCTGAAATATTTATAGCAGTCATAAAACGTAAAAATTTTAATGGCATTATAACAAAAAACGAAACGTATTGTTAAAATAGGTAAAAAATAAAAAAATATCTGAAATGAAATGTTGAAAAATATCGATAAAAATCATAAAAAATAGTAAAATTGAATGTTTAATTTGTAAAAACATTAAAATAAGGTATTAAAATCAATATTAGACTAAATAGATGCAAAATTAAATCAAACTAAAACACCTTAAATACTAAAAAAAACGCAAATGGAAACACATTAATCGAAATCACTCTCGCTTGTTTCCAATTTAAGGATAGGTAGGATATGAAAATGTGATTTGCGAAAAAAATTATAATACCTATAATGTTTTTTCTCCCCACTGTTTGCACAAATACTCACAACTGACTGTCTATAACAACGACATGATTACAACTCGTTTGGTGTGACAAAGTTTTTACCTTTAATATTACATGCCAGATTTTTGTTTTAATTTTTTTTCCAAAATGTTGCCTTTTTAAACTTTTTATGCCATACTCTGCTGCATCCAACTCACATTTATATACACACACACGCACACACACACACACACTCTAAATCCAACAACAATAATCGTGCTAACAATGTTGTTGCTACTTTTACAAGCTAAAAATAGCTGCAGATGAATGAGGAAAAAAGTGTCAAAAACATGAGTGTCTATGTTTTCATTTCAATATTAACAGTAAGAGTATGTGTTGGCATGTGTGTAATAAAAATTTACACATACACACGCAATTTATAACGCATGCAGGATACTTGCATATACATACTGTAAAAAGTGTAACTATTTGGGGTACTAGTGTTGTAATGTAGTTGTAATAGTTTTCTCACCTGTAAAAATACATCTCGAGTACACGTGAATCGCTTAGATGTGTAAGTGTAGTAGTGTTTGAGGTTAGATACCTTTTATGTTGCCTATATCCTTTGAATGTGTTTGTAGTATGTAATATGTACGTGTTAGAGATGATAATATTGGTAAAATTCTACTGGTTTTGGTCCCGATTTATAGAGTACTCTGAAGCAGTGGGTAAAAATCGGAATGTACAGCAATTGCCATCCTATTAATATAGTTAAGGATTCTTGGCGAGGAAACTAAGCTCTTAATTAACGATTAAGTAATTCATACTGAATTACCACAAATAGTGACAAATTGGAATGTCCTTAAAATTGCCTTCCCAAAGAGATCGTATAACTTTTTTCTTCACCTTATCCCGCAAAGCTCTACGCTTGTCTGCAGAGTCAGGGTCACTGGCGGGAATCGAACCGGCAACCCCCGAACTGATATACTAGCTCACTACGAATTGGTCTACAGGAGCACCCGTATATATATGTTCTTGTGTATACCCTTTAGGGCGTTGACATCTCAGAGGAAATACACGGTGTACCAAGTAAGACCTACCAATGTTAAAAACTAATAAATTTCTTATATAGCGATATAATTATTTTTTCTCTTTTTGCAGGTTATAACTGAAATCTTGGAAATTTGCAATGATTGCAAACTGTATACAACAGTACACAAAATATTACTTTTTAAGACGCAGCGAAAATATCGTCAATATTTTAATTCAAAGTCAGCTCTAACAGCTTTCATGAAAAATAATTTAGTCGGCTGTTTTAAGGAACGGGCCTCAATGATCGACCGTCCTATATGAGGTGCTCATCGACTAATTCACAGCAACATAAAAGCTGCACAGAAAAAAATAAAAATTGATTTTAATTAAAAAATTTTTGACACTTATTAAAAAAATAATTAATTTTGCACCACTAAACAAATTTATAGTATCAATTAAAAACTTGAACTCTTATTAATTGTAATAAATTTTGATTAAACAATAAAATAAACGATTAAATATTTAATTGATGTATTAAAAAAATTTTGCATGGAAATGCCAATACAGTGCATACTAGCGCTTTTACAGAAGTCACCAATTTCTTTATTTAAAAATCTGTCGCTTTTTTTAAGTTATTGATATTAACAACATTTTCTGTAGTAATGATATTTATATTAGTAAACGTTTAACCCTTAGAGTACGAAGACTAATTTTTGACATAAAGTACGGAGTGGGGTCACTAAGGTCCCCCTCAGAAAAATGGGATTATATAGTATAAAGGTTTGCGTATTAGTATAGAAAAGATTATTATAAAAGTAAAAAAGGATTATTTTATTAATTTTCAGCATTTATTTTCAAAAATCGCACCAAAAAGTATTAAATTTCAAATAATTTTCGTATTCATATATTTTATGTTTTGAGCTAAAATAAACTTAAAATTACTATTAACAAACACACACTAAGGAATTCAATTCTTTTCTCAACAATAAAAAAAATACAAAATAAAATATATATAATAATTTAACACCTATAACACAAATATAATTATCACTTGCATCAGACTTAAATCACTGGAATTGATAATATGTTTTTGACAAACGATTTTTTTTTCTTCAGTTCTATGTTCGTTGAACGCTCTTTTGGCTCCTTCGTTAGTATGAAGACATTTTTTTTTCATTGTTGGTGTAATCAGATGGTTGAATATATCATCAATATCGCTAGCAGCTCTCATATAACAAGTTACTCCTGTAGTAACATGTACAATATTGCATGCTGACCTACGTGTTTGTGGAAATGGCTTCGAAGATCAAGCCCGGCCAGACTTAGCGGTGAAACATTCTGAGTTCGAAGAAAAAGCAATACCATCTTCACTTATATCAATATCAAGGAGAATGTGTTCTGCTTGCTCCTCTACTTCTTCAATCTCGACTTCTGCTTCGCTACCTCCACTTGCATAAATATTAGGTACAAAAGTAGAGTTGTCACTGTCGCAATCTGCTCCTGCATCAATAGGATCCTCTTCACTGTCATTTAAATAATGTTCTATCTGCCGCTGGGAAAGTTTTTTCGTATGTTTTTCATTTTTGTTTCTAAAAAAACAAAGAAAATTTGTAAAGTAAAGTACGGTGTGGGGTAACTTGGGTCCCCCAAGCGAATAACTTACCTTCCAATTACGAACTGAATAATATTTTTATGCCACTTATAAGTTTTTGTATACTATTCAAAATAAAACTCGACTACCAAAAACGAAAAAGATAGAAAGAAATTATTTTCGATGTTATTAAAGGAAAACTAGCCTTGGGGGACCTAAAGTCCCCCACTCCGTACTCTAAGGGTTAAATCACATGATAAAATTTTTTAATTAAAACTGATTTAATGTTTAATTAATGGTTTAATTGAAAAAAAATTGGCGAGAATATTTTCTGTGTGTGCATCAGAGTGTTGAAAATGATCTATCTACCTTAACTTTTCGAGGTTTCGGCTCATTAAGCATTTCCAGAACAACATTGCAAACAATTTAAAAGTTGGATCCTAACAAGCACCTACACAAATTGCAAATTGTGCAAGCACTGCAACCGCAAGACCATAAACAACGACATTGGTAGGTCTTTTTTGGGGCACCCTTTAGTTTTAAAAATACCTCAAGCTAATCGAGGGCCTAAACATTGACAAATCGTTTAAAGATCACAGTCGATCACAATCTAACATACGGAGCAGTAGTTCTGAGTAGTTTACAGTTCCTGAACGGGTTGCTTATTATATTTTAAAAATTGTGGGCTGTGGCTGTTGGATAGTCACCCGTAACTAAAAGTTCGACTTACTTGCAGGGTTTTCTTCGTACTGTTGTGATCTAAAGAAGCTGCATAAGCACTGCACATAAGATAGGTATATCCGGTTACTTAGTACGTAATCTAAGCAGTTATGTGCTTAAACTGCTGCATAGTTATGGGGGCATTCGTAAGCTCTTTACTTTCTCCCTTTATTGAGAGCATCATTAGTCCATTTTCGTGAGTACCCAACTTGATATTGAAAACATGTGATTAACTTCGTTGAAATTTGTTTTTTGATATACCACTTAGGCCTGATTTTTGAGATGTGGATTAAGTTTAAATTTAACTTGAACTGAATGTGTTATTTTTTTTTATTTGGGTTGTTCTCGGTTATCCGGTTATCCGGTTATATGGTTATTAAGTTATATTCACAACAACAAAATACATTTATTTAAATTTTTTTAAATATATTTTGTTGCTGGTAATATAATTAACTACATAACCATAAAACCTGATAATCCGCCTCTCGTGAACAACCCAATTATTTCATTAATTCCAAAAACATTAAATGTTTTCTATTTATTTTATTTGTTTATTTGTACCTTTCTAACGATATAGCTTAGGGTTTCAAAACGTGCTTGTTAATTTGTAATTTACCCAAAAATATTTCCATAAACTTACTCAAATTGATATTAAATGAGTTTTAATGCAGTTCTACAACATTTTTAGAAAATATTTTTGTTTTAGTATGATGTGCTAATTACTTGTGATAAAAAAAAGTTTTTCAAGCACGTTTTTCTAATGTTTGGAATTTAAATTTAATTGGTTTTTTATTGATTAAATTTAAAATTATACAATAATTGCTTTTCGGGTTAACATTTAAAAATGTGTATAATGTTTGTTGTTGTTTGAACACAAAAAAAAAAAAAAAAAAAAATTCAAAACAACTTGTGTTTATAATAAAAGCTTATTTTAACAACTTGGAATTGGTGTTGAGATTACCGTTAAAACGTAAATTTGTTTGTTTACTATGGCAATCTGAAGGTTTACAATTGAGTTTTTGTAATCATTTTTCTTTTACAGGCTTTTGAATCCTTAAGTTAATGGACTTTGGCAGAGTTTTTCTTAGAATAAACATTGTCATTTCATATTTATTGACTTGCTACATACATTTGAAAAATAAACGGGAGTAATTTTTGTATAATACGAGTTTCAGCGTGTCCTTTTTGTCGGTGTATTGAAACGATAGGGAATTATTTCTTTTAAAAAATTATTTCTGAAAAAAAGTTTAATAAGCTCAACGATTGTTTGTTGTTATTTAATGTAGTCAGAGTTAGACGAACATAAATGGTGTTTTATTTTGAGCCCAATAGAAATTACAAGCATAGTTGGCAGGTAAAATGTGTTGAAAATCGTCAAAGTGACTTCAGCGCCACAAAAATCGTCATTGTAAAAAACCATTAACTTTGTTTAGTTTTGGAATTTTTTTAACCATTATCAGTTTGTTTTAATTGAAGTAAAGTAAAAAAAATTCTTATAAATGTATTTCTTGTCTCCCAAAATCTCTAAAAATAAACAGATATTCTTACTCCTTTTAACTAAATATGTATGCAAGTTTTGACTTCTTCTACAGGCCAATCTAAATCAGAGCGGTAAGGGTTTTTTTGAAGATGAAAAATTCAGTTTTTTAAACCCCAATAAAAGAAAATATTTAAAAAATTGGTAGTATGCACAGATACACAGATGACAGGCGCGGATCCAGGGGGGGGGGGAAAGGATATTCCCCACGAATTTCCGAATGTACAAAATTTTTGGAAATCCGATCAAGTTTTTTTTTTGTTTTTTATAGAATCTCTAATCAAATTTTCAATAATTATCCAAGTATTTATAGTTATTTATTATATATTTCCAATGAAACATCTAGTTTACTGTATTTAAATACATATTATTCTACATTCAATCCCAGCAAGTGCCATCTATTTCCGAAAAATAAACGTTTGGGTTGAATATGCGAGCGGTTGAATTATTAATAAGCCTTAGTATATTCAATATTTTTATTTGTGCTATGATAATTATTTACTATATACATTTGAATATAACCGTTTTTCGTATCATATTTTCATAATAGTAGGATTTGAATTGGAATTTTATATGCATTGCCATTCTAGCTTCCCATATATACATATGAATATATGTATTGGTTTAATAAAAGTTCACCAAAGAAGAATTATATAACTTTCAAATTTCAAGTGTATTAATAAGAAAAGTTCTTTGATATACAAAAATACATAAAAATGAGTGAAACAATGGTGAGTCCTTAATTTTTTTTTTAATATAATGAACCTATATAAGTATATATCATTACCTTCAGTCGAAAAGGATGTAGTCCAATGTATAAATTTTATAGGAGAGAGAAAAAATGTTCTAAGGTCTTTAGTTCTGAATATATTTGAAGTCTGTAAATCCAGTTTTGCTTCATTGATGACTCTTTATTGGCTTGCAAACCAACTAAAAATAATACATTTATGTTTTACGTAGCTTTTTATGATTTATCACCTTTTCTATTATATATTTTATACTTTTAATGTACATTTTAGCATGTCAATTTGCAAAAAATAAAATATACTATAAAATTATTTTATTTATTTCAATGTTGAATATTAACAAATATTAACAAATTTTTTTTTAAATTTTCACATTTCAATGGGCCCTAGCGCTTTTTCTTTAGCATTTTTGGAATTACATCTTTAGCATTTGGATATACATATCGTTGCAAAACAAGAACTAGAAAAAAATATTTGTATTTTTTCTTCAAACAATGTATTTTTGTTAACTCTATTGAACTGCATCAAAAACTTAATTTTCAAAAATTGTGGCATTAGCACATTTACGGCTGAAGGTACATATGTACGTATGTATGTGCAGCCAAAATTATTTTTGTCTTTCCATTGTTATAAGCTTTAAAATTCCTTTCTAAATAACAATAATTTAAATAAAAAAATTAGCTGTAATCAACTTAAACCAGAATAATTATATATGTGTCTTTAGATTAAAACCCAAACAGTTCGACTTAAATTCATTACTTAATTTTAAAATTAGTGAAGCATATTCCTTCTTCCAAAATTTTGTTAACAATTGCATATGTATTTTTTTGGTCGAAAAAATGGTCAAACAATTAAGTATGATGTAGTCAAACAAATTGTTTCAAATAAAAAAAAAAAAACATTAAAAATAAATAAAATTATTTTTATAGCCAAAACGTTATTTAAAAAGATTAATTTATTTTAATTTAAATTGAACTGGTCTTATATTCTATTTTACCTTATTGTTGAGTTTTTTTTAATATAATATAAACATGTCGTTTTTAATAAACTTTTAAAAACAAATTTTTTACTTGTTTCGTACCATAAAAAATTTCCCCCACCCCCCTAAGGCTCAAGCTGGATCCGCGCCTGACAGATGATGTTGCTTGTTGTATTTTGATCAGAATGTCAAACATCTGAAAGGCTACAAAAGCTTTAGGATCTTGAATGAGAGATGTGACTCGATTAGGAAGAACAGAACATTTTGTAGCGTACGACTCACACACCCAGAAATGATATCTATTTTTTTTAGGTTTTGTGTATACGAACACAACTGTTAATACCGTTCATAACTATTTTCAAGAAAGCAACGAACATTATATTGTGTACTGTTCTTCGTTTTAAAACATAACAATCGTAGTGGTTCTGTGGACATACATTGTATTTTAATGTTCTATAGTGTTTCTTTTTACATTTGATAAAGAAATGAGCAAACAAAAAATTTTAGCAACGACCACAGCACAAATAGCTTGTGTGTGAATTGTGTACATGTTTTGTTTGTGTAACATTTTTTCACTGGCTTTTTGTTTTTTCGTATATGTATTTTGTTTTTGTAAAAAAATTTTGGTTTATTTTTGAACCAGCCAAAAGTGTGCTAAGCACAACTGAAATGAACGAACATAAATGTGCTTAACTGAACACAACGAAGTTTGTGGCTTAAAACAAAAACAGAACGGAATGAAATGTTCTCATCTTTTTGTTGAGTTGGATAAGTACAGTTTTATTTCGAAGATCACAAAAAGGGAAAAGTTTTTTTTATTGATTTACTATACAATCCCTATTAGCGCTTGTGTTTTTCACAAATCTGCCGAACCGAACACTGGGGAACGGTATTGAATTTTCGAGCACTGATTAAGACCTTAAATCATTTGAGTAACAAAATCATAAATTGTTCCCAAGTATTAGCTTTTATAAAAATCTACGAAATTTGGGTGCTACACGCACTGAGAGATATCAAACACCGATTGTACTCATCAAAAATTCTGTTTCAGTGCTTCAAAGGAAATGGCTGATAATGGGATTAGTTACTAGAATCTAAAGCTCAAACTATTATATTTTCAACGGGGTCAACGAGCAAAATTAACGCCAAAGCGTTAACTATTATGTTTAAAACGAGGCCATCGAACAAAAAGAACGCCAAAGACAATAAAGCGTATTTTATATTATGAACTGGTAACAGATAAAAATTACAGCCAGCAAAATAAACGAAAGTATTAAAAAAGTTAATCAAAAATATGAAATATTAGCAAAAGCTTTTGTTAATGACCAGAAAATTTGTCATTGGATAAATCGACAAATTTAGGGCATAAATCGTTAAATCGTCAAAAGGTAATTTTTGGACCACAAAATCGTCTAAATGCCGATTAATCGTCAAATCTTACAACCGTGCTCGCAAAATGTTTAGCTGTCATTTTGCGCACACTTTTTTAACATTTACAATCACAAACAACGCTACCAAATTGCCCAAATTTATTTTGAACAAAATCAGTCATCGATTCGCGTAACTTATAGATGACTTCGTGTTTTCTTATTGGCGGATGAAACATTTTTTTCTAACGGAGTTGCCGCATATGGGGTGACATCAATTTACAACTGACTCCATTACATCCAACAAACTGCATCGTTTGGTGCAATTTACACGCTCGTAAATAATATCATCTGACCATATTTCCAGAATGTGTTTCAGCAAGAATAGCCGCTGTGCCTATTTAACCAAAATAAATTTCAAATGTGATTATATTGATTTATCAAATAAAATTTTTTTTTTATTAATTTAATTGTGTGTGTTTTTTTTAAATTAGAAGCTTTATTGGGCCTAAAAAATACCCTTTACGTTTCGTTACATCCTTATTTTATTTTTTTTTTTAAAAAGGATAACAATCCCTTTATGTTTTTTCAAAAGAAACGATACCATTGTGTACCTACGTAAAACTGTACGAAATAAATTGTTGAAGTGCAGAGTTGAAAATTAATGAAATCTATTTGTAAAAATTTTATGTTCCTGATGGAATACGATATTAAATTAAAAAAAAAATAGTTCAATCTACTAACTTGGTTTAAAGATTGATGTTTGGCTATTCACAGAAAAAAGTTTTTTATCAATTAAAAAAATGGTTTAAAATGTATCTTAAATTTAAATAATGTGCTAATTAAATCAATTATTTTTTTAGTTGAAAGAAATTAAAAATATAATTTTGATTTAATTAACATTTAAGTTGTTTTGAAATGAATTTTTTATGAAATAAATTAAAATATATTATCAAAGATGTTTGTGGGAATAATATTATTTATTAAAAGATTTTGTTTGTTGTGCTTAATTCCCTTTTTAAATAATTGATAAAAAATACTGAAATTTATTGTTGGAGGATAAGCTGTTCCTATGCGCATTTCACTGGTTGCTTAGGCCAGATCATCAGGAAACGTTCTCCTAAATAATTTTAGAAAAGCCAAAGCTATCAGCAAACAAAACTACAGAGGGAATGAGAATTACCTACAAACACTCAGAAAGTCTTGTTTGCAACGATATCAAAGCTTAAACAAAATACCAAACAATAAATTAGTGATGAGTTTTATCTTTTCTTACATCTTTTAATAAATAATAGTATTCCCACAAAAAACTTTGATAATAAATTTTAGCAAGTGCACGTGCATAAAAAACTGAACTGGCAAATTGTTTTTATTTTGATTTCTTGCGAAAACAATAAAAGCACTTTGTTTTTGTTTTTAATATGTTTTTTCTTTACCCACTTACAACTACAATTAATGTTGGGAGAATTCCAAATAATTGTAGCGGGAAATGTAAGAAAAGATAAAACTCATCACTAATTTATTGTTTGGTATTTTGTTTAAGCTTTGATATCGTTGCAAACAAGACTTTCTGAGTGTTTGTAGGTAATTCTCATTCCCTCTGTAGTTTTGTTTGCTGATAGCTTTGGCTTTTCTAAAATTATTTAGGAGAACGTTTCCTGATGATCTGGCCTAAGCAACCAGTGAAATGCGCATAGGAACAGCTTATCCTCCAACAATAAATTTCAGAATTTTTTATCAATTATTTAAAAAGGGAATTAAGCACAACAAACAAAATCTTTTAATAAATTAAAATATTAATTAAATATCAAAAAAATATTAATTGATTTTTTTCGTTTAAAATTAAATAACTTAAACTTGTAGAATTGTTGTTGGAAATTGTCAATATTTAATTAAATAAATAAATACATGTTTTGAAATGGCAGAGTTATTTTGACCATTTTTTTGATTAAAATTAAAAATATCATTTATTTTTTTTATTTTTTTTTTTTTTTTTTTTTTTCATTATTTATTTATTGAATCTTCATATATTAAATATGAACTAACAATAATTAATCAAATCTTATCCTAATATTTGCTTTATGTCCTGCCAGTGCCAAACACAAAAGATTTAGTCATCACGGTTTCTGTTTACATATATAGATGTTTATCGCTCATCTGATTGGGTGAGTGCTGCAGTGTCTCTTCTTCTTAAGCGAGTGTGGCCGCCATAATTTAAAATATTTCTAGCTAATGGATTTGGGTGCAGTTCCAGCCTTTTTAAATATTTTACTGCATATTTCGTTATCATAGTTTTTACTAATGGCACATTGAGATCCTTGTGGATATTTGAGTTTTTGACGTACCAGGGGGCGGCTGTGATTATTCGAAGAAGTTTATTTTGGCGCCTTTGAATTTTTTCGATGTTAGAAGCCGAGGCAGTGCCCCATAACTGAATACCGTAGCACCAAATTGGCTTTAAGATGGAGTTGTAGAGTAGAAGTTTGCAATCGAGACTAAGAACAGAATTTCTTCCAATAAGCCAATTAATTTGGACTGCTTTTAGTTTCATTTGAATTAATTTCGGTTCTATATGCCATTTCCACGTTAAACGCCGATCTAGATGTATACCGAGGTATTTTACATGCGAGTGTTGGGGTATTATTTGATTATTTATTTTAGTAGGGGGGCATGTTTCCCGACGCAATTTTTGCATTTTTGCTCATTGATCTTTATCCTCCATTTTTTTAACCACCTTTCTAGTTCAAATATATGATCCTGTAGATAACGAGATGCTTCTTGACAGTTTGCGTGTACGCTTAGAAAAGCTGTGTCGTCCGCAAATGTTGAGGTATGGGTGTAGCTGTTTGTTGGCAAGTCCGAAGTATAAATTAAGTATAATAGAGGGCCCAGGATGCTGCCTTGTGGGACTCCAGCGTTAATTGGCTGTGGAGAACTTAAAAATTCGCCTTCTTTAATAATAAATTGACGACCGACTAAGTAGCTTTCTAACAGCTTGTGTATATTTGCTGGTAAGTTTTGCTGCAATTTCAGTAGTAAACCTTCATGCCAGACTTTATCAAAAGCTTGAGACACATCGATGAAGAGTGCTGAGCAATATTTTTTTTCTTCAAAGGCTTTTCTTATGACATTTACTATTCGATGAGTTTGTTCAATTGTGCTGTGTTTTTTTCTAAAACCGAATTGATGATTGGGAATACATCTGTTACCATTTAAAATCGGCGTTAATTTAGACACAAGAAGTTTCTCAAAAAGTTTTGATATATTAGACAATAAGCTTATAGGTCTATAAGACTCAACTTTTGTGGGATCCTTTCCTGGTTTAGGTATCATGGTAACTAAGGATACTTTCCACTCTTGTGGGTAGTATTCAAGGCGTAAAATAGCATTAAAAATTAGTAGAATAATTTTCTTTGCTATGCTGGGTAGCTCCAAAAGCATTTTGTTACTGATCTTATCAAAACCAGGGGCTTTCTTGGGGTTTAAATCATGAATAGCCTTCTCGATTTCTCTTACTTCAAACCTTAGTGGAACAGCTGATCTAACAGCAACAGGTGGTAACTCGACCGCAGTATCGAAAGATGTATGAGGGGTAAATACGGTTTTCAAATGATTAACGAAAATATTTCCTTTTTCTATGTCATTTCGTGCCCAACGTCCACTTAAGTTTCTTAATGGTGGTTTAGTGATAACTGGTCTTTTAAGATTTCTAGCTGCACGCCATAATGAGTAATCAGATTGAGGAGTTGCATCAAGTTCCTTAAGATATTTTTCCAGAGAAGCCGTTTTTTGAGACTGCAGTAAGTTTCTTAGACTTTTTGTGCACTCTTTTAGTAAATTTTTAAGTTGAGGGGATCTGTGCAATTGCCACTCTCTTCGAACTCTCCTTTTTTCAGTCAAGAGACGCTCGACATCAGTAGAATATATTTTACTATTTTTGATATTTTTGCGGGCTATGCTAGAATGTTGAACAGCTAGTTTGAGATAATTGTCAAAATTTACAATAGAAAGATTCACATTCTCCGGTGTTCTAAGCGGAATATTTTCAGTGCAGTGGGTACTGAGATATTTTTTATATTTTAACCAATTTATTTGTGTGGCTGACGTCACTAAGTAACCAGACGGAGATACAATTCTATAAGGGTTTGATATGGTAAGAATTGTAGGTGTGTGATCAGAAGATAATTCTAAAGAAGCTTCAACGTGAATCGTTTCTGCGGGGATGTTTTTAACCACGCCAAAATCGATGACATCTGGAATTTTTTGCTGATCAGTAGGCCAATAAGTTGGTTGTCCACTCGCGACCACATTTAAATCCATTTTAGACATTGTATTATACAAAACACGACCCTTTGGTGTAAGGAGCCGTGAACCCCAGAAGGTATGTTTAGCGTTGTAATCGCCAGCGGCTAGGAAACAGGGTCCTAATGATTTAAAATATTTATAATATTGGCTTTCTGATATTGAAAATCTAGGTGGAGAGTATAATGATGAAAGTACTAAGTTTCGATTTAGCTCTTCAACACAAATATTCGTTGCTTGCAGATAATCTTCACGATGATCACACATTAAGTAGTGTTTGATTCGGGTTTTTATCAAAATAGCAGAACCTCCACAAGCTCTATCTCGAGGGTCCTTGGTATCGTATAATATATAACCATTAATTTTAAACGTATTTCTTGAGGTCAAATGAGTTATAGAAACCATCATTACATCAATTTGTTTACTTTTAAGAAAATATTCTAGTTCATTTTTATGTTGGCGAATGCCGTTTGCGTTCCAAAAACAAATTTTTAAACAATTCATGGCTTGTTAAGTACAGCTTGCAATAACATCGATTGCATTCTTAACATTTCCTGCATCATATTACCCATTGTATTCGTAAAGTTTGTTACTGTTTGTACTAGTGTTTCCATGGTTTTTTCTAGACGACTTAAATTAGAAACTGGGGTCTCATCATTATTTGGCAAATCACCTTGCATTGGCATATGGTTTGATTTTAGGACGTTAGCGTAGGATGTTCTGTTATTACTAGGCTGCGGTACCTGAATGTCATTAGTATTATTTTGATGTGTTTCCTGAATTTGAGGTGAATTAGGTTTCGTTCCAACCGAGCGCTTGACGATAGAGTATACAGGGCATCCTCTATAGTTGGCAGTGTGATTACCACCACAGTTGCTGCATTTTTTTACATTGGGGTCGTTTTTAGACTTATCGCAGAGAGCTGTACCATGCAATTCTCCACATACAACGCAAACAGGTGTTAAATGGCAGTATGCCTTAGTGTGACCAAATTCTTGGCAGTTTAAACATTGCACGGGACCGTTCCTTTTATGCGGCTCCTCTATCGTTATTTTCCTATACAGGATATATTTCAGACTGTAAATGGGATGAGTTTCGTTTTTTTTAAGCTTAACGTCGCCGGGTTCTAACTCCACTCGAAATAGTGGCTGGGGATTTTTTTCTCTATTTTTAATATTAACTACATTTTTAATTTTAAAGCCCTTCTCTTCTAAAAACGTTTTTATTTCACCTGGGTCTACGCATGAATCAATGCCCTTTATCACTACCTGAAGACCTTTACTGCTCTTCAGTTGGTATGTATAAAAGTTTTTTTTAGTGCTTCTAATTTAGTTATTACTTTACGAAAATCATCTTCACGATTAACTTGTATTTTAGTTTCATTTATACTACCACGTTTTATTGCAGCTACATAAAAAGAATTTTCACCTATTACCGAGATCAAATTCTTTATTAAATCACTTGAGTTTTGCTCTCTAAGATATATCGGGGGTGGCTTAGAAGATTTTGTAACGTTTTGTGCTTCCGAGGATTCCTCTTCCAAAATTGCAAACCGATTTTGAGAACTTATTCTATCAGCTGTACCCTCTTTTAAAACTTTTGGGACAGAAGCAACTGCAGAAGAAGTTGGGCTGCGACCCCGTTTTAGCACTGTTATGTACCTATCCATTCCAACTTGTACTTGAGGCTTTTGACTGCTTTTCACCTGTGATACTGAGTTTTCCATCATGCCTGATTTGGGGGTAATCTTTTCATCACTTGTTAAAATCGTTTCTGCCACTGAGGCACCGCTTGCAGGTTTTATATTTTTTATTGTATTCGAATCAACCGTATTATTAGACACCGAAGGTGATACAGAGTTTTGTATTGTGCCTGATTGAGGGTTAATATTTTTATCACTTATTAAAATTGTTTTTGCCGTTGAGGCAATGCTTGAAGGTTTTATATTTGTTAGTGTATCAACCGTATTATTGAAAACAGATGGTGAGAGGGATCGCGTACGAGTAATAGGTTTAGCCGTTAGGTATTTGCTATCATCGACTCTTTTTTTTATTTCTGCATTTGTTTCGTTAAACCGTATGCCGAACTTAGAAAACACGTCTATCTTCAACGAGCGCTACAGACAGAATGAAAATATCATTTATTGAAAATTTTTTTTCAAAATTTTAAAATTTTTAGTAATCAATATAATCATTTTGGTAATAGGTACAAAATGAACAACTTGTTTCCTTGATATTAAGAATTTGGTATAAATTTGGTGATTAGAGAAACTTTTTAATTTTTTCTGTGTTAATACGACAAACCCCTTTGAGAAGATTGTGTGGTAACAATTGAAACATGTCAGGGCAAAACCTGTCCGTGAAAACCTGGGTTCAATTCCCAGCTCAGCCAAGAGGGAACACTTATCAATAAATTTTAATTCATTTCATGTTGTAAAAATTTATTTCTTCATAATAATTATTTAATGAAAATTAAATTTAATGAACTTTATCCTGAATAAAATATTAAAAATTTGGATTAAAAAAAAAATAGTAATATACATACTTTATGTATACAAATATAAATTTTTTATTAAAAAGCTTCTATTAAAAAAGTTCTGTAAATAGTTTTAAATGTTTTTTTTATTTGGAAGTCTTAAAAGCAATGTTGGCAACCGATATTGATATTAATACCGATACCGTTGAAATACCTTTTAAGAATACCGGTATTGATACCGATACCGAAATTTTTTTTTTGCGTAAAATACTTTTTTTTTTATAACTTTTCCCCTAATATAAGTATAACAGTTTCGGTATTTAAAAATAATATACATTTTTTAAGGAATAGAAAAAAAATTAAAATTTTCAACAATTGAGCTGTTTTTCTCATATTCGAAAATAGAATAGAAAAGAATCATCTGTATCGTTTCCATTCCATAAGTACTTTTTTTCACTGCCTAAGCATGAATACAATCAAGTGCACAGAAAATCTTTACGAATACGAAAACCTGAAATAGTGACTTTTAAATCTCAACAAGGTCTGAAATTTAATTAAAAAGTTTTATTGGAGCTCTTTATATCGGATATCGGGTGTTTTTTCAGCTGCATGAGAACTTTCGATATCGATTACTATGGTTTGATAGCTAAAAATGCCAAACTGTGTTGACATTTATGCATAGTAAGTTTTTTCAAGTCTTCATACACAGAAAAAACTAAAAATTGTCTCCAATAACCAAATCCATACCAAATTCATAGAATCAAGCAAACAATTTGTTGATTTTGCACCTTTTACGAAAATGATTATATAGATTACTAAAAATAGTAAAAATTTAAAATTTTGAATATTTTTTTTTTAATCAATGATATCTTTAATTTTAATTAAAGAATGATCAAAAAACTTTGCAGTTTTAAACATTGTGTTAATTGATTTAATTAAAAATAGCTCAGGTTACGACAATTCCCAACAACAATTCTACAAGCTTAAATTATTTTATTTATTCAATTAAGATTTTTTGTTATTTAATTAATATTTTAATCAAAAATTTATTTCAAAATAAATAAAATGTTAAATAAATCAATATTATATTTTTAATTTTCTTTCATATTCTGTCTGTCGCGCTCGTTGAAGATAGACGTGTTTTCTAAGCTCGGCATACGGTTTATTTTTACGTGAACAAATAAAGTATACAAAAAAAAAAAAAGTAAATAAAAGAAAAGAAAAAAATACATGTATGTACATACATACATAAACATACACATTTTTTATTCTCGGTGTTGATAAACAATAACAAATAAGAAGAGCACAACTGTAAACAGTAAAAAAAAAAAAAAAAAAAAACTCTTATGAGTGCAAACAGTGCAAAAACAATTAAGCATAATGATAGAAATGCATATATCACAGTGAGTGTTAATGAAACAAATGCAGAAATAAAAAAAAGAGTCGATGATAGCAAATACCTAACGGCTAAACCTATTACTCGTACGCGATCCCTCTCACCTTCTGTTTTTAATAATACGGTTGATACACTAACAAATATAAAACCTTCAAGCATTGCCTCAATGGCAAAAACAATTTTAATAAGTGATAAAAATATTAACCCTCAATCAGGCACAATAGAAAACTCTGTATCACCTTCGGTGTCTAATAATACGGTTGATTCGAATACAATAAAAAATATAAAACCTGCAAGCGGTGCCTCAGTGGCAGAAACGATTTTAACAAGTGATGAAAAGATTACCCCCAAATCAGGCATGATGGAAAACTCAGTATCACAGGTGAAAAGCGGTCAAAAGCCTCAAGTACAAGTTGGAATGGATAGGTACATAACAGTGCTAAAACGGGGTCGCAGCCCAACTTCTTCTGCAGTTGCTTCTGTCCCAAAAGTTTTAAAAGAGGGTACAGCTGATAGAATAGGTTCTCAAAATCGGTTTGCAATTTTGGAAGAGGAATCCTCGGAAGCACAAAACGTTACAAAATCTTCTAAGCCACCCCCGATATATCTTAGAGAGCAAAACTCAAGTGATTTAATAAAGAATTTGATCTCTGTAATAGGTGAAAATTCTTTTTATGTAGCTGCAATAAAACGTGGTAGTATAAATGAAACTAAAATACAAGTTAATCGTGAAGATGATTTTCGTAAAGTAATAACAAAATTTGAAGCACTTAATAAGAATTTTTATACATATCAACTGAAGAGCAGTAAAGGTCTTCAGGTAGTGATAAAGGGCATTGATTCATGCGTAGACCCAGGTGAAATAAAAACGTTTTTAGAAGAGAAGGGCTTTAAAATTAAAAATGTAGTTAATATTAAAAATAGAGAAAAAAATCCCCAGCCACTATTTCGAGTGGAGTTAGAACCCGGCGACGTTAAGCTTAAAAAAAACGAAACTCATCCCATTTACAGTCTGAAATATATCCTGTATAGGAAAATAACGATAGAGGAGCCGCATAAAAGAAACGGTCCCGTGCAATGTTTAAACTGCCAAGAATTTGGTCACACTAAGGCATACTGCCATTTAACACCTGTTTGCGTTGTATGTGGAGAATTGCATGGTACAGCTCTCTGCGATAAGTCTAAAAACGACCCCAATGTAAAAAAATGCAGCAACTGTGGTGGTAATCACACTGCCAACTATAGAGGATGCCCTGTATACTCTATCGTCAAGCGCTCGGTTGGACCGAAACCTAATCCACCTCAAATTCAGGAAACACATCAAAATAATACTAATGACATTCAGGTACCGCAGCCTAGTAATAACAGAACATCCTACGCTAACGTCCTAAAATCAAACCATATGCCAATGCAAGGTGATTTGCCAAATAATGATGAGACCCCAGTTTCTAATTTAAGTCGTCTAGAAAAAACCATGGAAACACTAGTGCAAACAGTAACTAACTTTACGAATACAATGGGTAATATGATGCAGGAAATGTTAAGAATGCAATCGATGTTATTGCAAGCTGTACTTAACAAGCCATGAATTGTTTAAAAATTTGTTTTTGGAACGCAAACGGCATTCGCCAACATAAAAATGAACTAGAATATTTTCTTAAAAGTAAACAAATTGATGTAATGATGGTTTCTGAAACTCATTTGACCTCTAGAAATACGTTTAAAATTAATGGTTATATATTATATGATACCAAGGACCCTCGAGATAGAGCTTGTGGAGGTTCTGCTATTTTGATAAAAACCCGAATCAAACACTACTTAATGTGTGATCATCGTGAAGATTATCTGCAAGCAACGAATATTTGCGTTGAAGAGCTAAATCGAAACTTTGTACTTTCATCTTTATACTCTCCACCTAGATTTTCAATATCAGAAAGCCAATATTATAAATATTTTAAATCATTAGGACCCTGTTTCCTAGCCGCTGGCGATTACAACGCTAAACATACCTTCTGGGGTTCACGGCTCATTACACCAAAGGGTCGTGTTTTGTATAATACAATGTCTAAAATGGATTTAAATGTGGTCGCGAGTGGACAACCAACTTATTGGCCTACTGATCAGCAAAAAATTCCAGATGTCATCGATTTTGGCGTGGTTAAAAACATCCCCGCAGAAACGATTCACGTTGAAGCTTCTTTAGAATTATCTTCAGATCACACACCTACAATTCTTACCATATCAAACCCTTATAGAATTGTATCTCCGTCTGGTTACTTAGTGACGTCAGCCACACAAATAAATTGGTTAAAATATAAAAAATATCTCAGTACCCACTGCACTGAAAATATTCCGCTTAGAACACCGGAGAATGTGAATCTTTCTATTGTAAATTTTGACAATTATCTCAAACTAGCTGTTCAACATTCTAGCATAGCCCGCAAAAATATCAAAAATAGTAAAATATATTCTACTGATGTCGAGCGTCTCTTGACTGAAAAAAGGAGAGTTCGAAGAGAGTGGCAATTGCACAGATCCCCTCAACTTAAAAATTTACTAAAAGAGTGCACAAAAAGGCTAAGAAACTTACTGCAGTCTCAAAAAACGGCTTCTCTGGAAAAATATCTTAAGGAACTTGATGCAACTCCTCAATCTGATTACTCATTATGGCGTGCAGCTAGAAATCTTAAAAGACCAGTTATCACTAAACCACCATTAAGAAACTTAAATGGACGTTGGGCACGAAATGACATAGAAAAAGGAAATATTTTCGTTAATCATTTGAAAACCGTATTTACCCCTCATACATCTTTCGATACTGCGGTCGAGTTACCACCTGTTGCTGTTAGGTCAGCTGTTCCATTAAGGTTTGAAGTAAGAGAAATCGAGAAGGCTATTCATGATTTAAACCCCAAGAAAGCCCCTGGTTTTGATAAGATCAGTAACAAAATGCTTTTGGAGCTACCCAGCATAGCAAAGAAAATTATTCTACTAATTTTTAATGCTATATTACGCCTTGAATACTACCCACAAGAGTGGAAGGTATCCTTAGTTACCATGATACCTAAACCAGGAAAGGATCCCACAAAAGTTGAGTCATATAGACCTATAAGCTTATTGTCTAATATATCAAAGCTTTTTGAGAAACTTCTAGTGTCTAAATTAACGCCGATTTTAAATGGTAACAGATGTATTCCCAATCATCAATTCGGTTTTAGAAGAAAACACAGCACAATTGAACAAACACATCGAATAGTAAATGTCATAAGAAAAGCCTTTGAAGAAAAAAATTATTGCTCAGCACTCTTCATCGATGTGTCTCAAGCTTTTGATAAAGTCTGGCATGAAGGTTTACTACTGAAATTGCAGCAAAACTTACCAGCAAATATACACAAGCTGTTAGAAAGCTACTTAGTCGGTCGTCAATTTATTATTAAAGAAGGCGAATTTTTAAGTTCTCCACAGCCAATTAACGCTGGAGTCCCACAAGGCAGCATCCTGGGCCCTCTATTATACTTAATTTATACTTCGGACTTGCCAACAAACAGCTACACCCATACCTCAACATTTGCGGACGACACAGCTTTTCTAAGCGTACACGCAAACTGTCAAGAAGCATCTCGTTATCTACAGGATCATATATTTGAACTAGAAAGGTGGTTAAAAAAATGGAGGATAAAGATCAATGAGCAAAAATGCGCACATATAACATTCACATTGCGTCGGGAAACATGCCCCCCTATTAAAATAAATAATCAAATAATACCCCAACACTCGCATGTAAAATACCTCGGTATACATCTAGATCGGCGTTTAACGTGGAAATGGCATATAGAAGCGAAATTAACTCAAATGAAACTAAAAGCAATCCAAATTAATTGGCTTATTGGAAGAAATTCTGTTCTTAGTCTCGATTGCAAACTTCTACTCTACAACTCTATCTTAAAGCCAATTTGGTGCTACGGTATTCAGTTATGGGGCACTGCCTCGGCTTCTAACATCGAAAAAATTCAAAGGCGCCAAAATAAACTTCTTCGAATAATCACAGCCGCCCCCTGGTACGTCAAAAACTCAAATATCCACAAGGATCTCAATGTGCCATTAGTAACAACTATGATAACGAAATATGCAGTAAAATATTTAAAAAGGCTGGAACTGCACCCAAATCCATTAGCTAGAAATATTTTAAATTATGGCGGCCACACTCGCTTAAGAAGAAGAGACACTGCAGCACTCACCCAATCAGATGAGCGATAAACACCTATATATGTAAACAGAAACCGTGATGACTAAATCTTTTGTGTTTGGCACTGGCAGGACATAAAGCAAATATTAGGATAAGATTTGATTAATTATTGTTAGTTCATATTTAATATATGAAGATTCAATAAATAAATAATGAAAAAAAAAAAAAAAAAAAAAAAAAAAAAAAAAATTTTCTTTCTTCAATTATCACATTAATTAAATTGAAATACTTTTTAAACAATTTTTTTAAGTGATAAAAATCAAATGATAATTTTTGCTGTGTACATCGTTTAAAATTGTGGAAATTTTCTTTGAAAAAAAAAAAATAATAAATCCGGTCACAAACAGCGTTGCCGTTTTGGTTACTTTTAACCGAAATAGGCTACTTTTTTCTATCAATGAGTACTTGTGTACTTTTTTCCATTTTGGTTATTTTTTTAAACTGAAAAATAACCAATTTTTTGTTTTACTTGGGTGTTAGAGGATCAAGTTTTACATTTCTAGTTTTAATACCCTCACACTTTTTTTTTACCAATTCACTCATACTTTTTAAAATTGAAACAAATTTTGTTTTCAGTTTATTTTTCAAGTTGAGTTTTTCACTTTACGTTGAAGAAAATAGTTGATTACAATTTTTGTGAGCACCTTTTTTGATTGTCCTTATAAATTGTTTTCTTGCAGGGTTAGTACTACCATTACCCGCTCCGCTTTTCTGGCCATACATATAATGGGTGATTCAAGTAGAGATACTTTTTCCAATAGCCTTTTTTTGACAGATCACGTGTGAGTCGTATCATGCTGTCATGTAATTTTTGTTTAGTATTGTTTGGCATTTCAACTTTATTACGAAAATTCACATTCTGTGAGGAATGTGTTTCGTGCACTTCGCTCAACTTATGGTCAACATAATCGGCATACTGAGTGTACTATTCGCAACACCATCACCCATTTTGAGACCCAGCGTTCATTATTGGATAATATTTGACCGAATATATCACATACCACGTCCAGCACGCTGTGAAAAAAATATAGCGGCCGTAGCTGAGAGTGTACACGAAGACCTTGGAGAGTCGATTCGGCGCCGTTCGCAGCAACTCGGACTGACGTATGGAACGACTTGGCGAATTTTACGTCGAGATCTTAAATTGAAAGCGTACAAAATACAGCTTGCGCAACAACTGAAGCCGCTCGACCTTCCCAAGCGATATCGCTTCGCCCTATGGTCTTTTCAAAAGATCCAAGATGATTCGACGTTTTCGAGGCAAATTTTGTTCAGTGATGAGGCCCATTTTTGGTTCAATGGGTATGTAAACAAACAAAATTTTAGCATTTGGGACGAAGAGCAATCTGAAGAGATTCAAGAACTGCCACTTCATCCAGAAAAAACAACGGTTTGGTTTGGCTTATGGCCGGTGGAATCATCGGTCCATATTTCTTTTAAAATGATGCCGGTGCGAACGTAACCGTTAATGGCGACCGTTATCGTGCCATGATAACCGACTATTTGATGCCTGAAATTGAAGCTCGTGATCTCGACGACATTTCATTTCAGCAAGACGGCGCCACTTCCCACACATCGCATCAATCAATGGATTTATTGAGAGAACACTTCGGTGAGCACATTATTTCACGTTTTGGGCCGGTCGGTTGACCACCAAGATCGTATGATATCACACCGTTAGGCTTTTTCCTGTGGATATATGTAAAGTCTAAAGTTTATGCGGGCAAACTCGCTTCGATTCAGGTCTTGGAGGAAAACATCACGCGTGTCATTCGCAAGTTACCAGTCGAAATGCTCGAGTCATCGAAAATTGGACTCAACGGATGGACCATCTGCTACGTAGCAACGGCCAACATGTGATAGACATAATCTTCAAAAAATAAATGCCAAAGAATTTTCTTTCAAATAATAATAAACATTCCCCATTTAATTTGAATTTTTTGTGTTATTTTCTTTAAAAAAGTAGGGAACCTCGAAATGGATCACGCTGTATAATTGTGTATTGTAGTGATGCATTCAAATTTATATTTTTTTCATTCACTAAAGCGTTTAGTTTAATTTCTTCGACCTATTTAATATTAGTTATTCGTAATAAATTTTCCAAGTTCAAGGTCAATTTTATAAAAAATATTTATTATTTTTCCAATATTTTTCAATGGATAGATTCTTCACGGATACTTATATATACAAACATATAAAATATTTTTTAACTGAGCTGCAACTTTTTTGCATTTAGGGACTTTATTCTTACATTTTGGTTACAGATTTTTTTTTGGTCGTGACAGCACAGGTCACGAAATTCATGGATCACTTCGTCCATTTACATAATCGGCCCAGTGATGGGACTTACAAATGTACATTGTGTGCCAACATTTTAACATAAATGGGCCAAATTGACCGAAAACGGGCCAAATTCCCTTATTATTGAAATTATACTTTAAAAATTGTTCTAACAATAAAAATCAGAAAAAGATCAGGCCTAAGATCTGACTGCATTTATATTTAAATTTAAAGTTTTATTAAAAATAATTACATTTCATTAAATTAAATACATATTTGCATATTACGAGTTGTAAATTATTATTACATACCATTACTTTCATTTAGAAAAGGCGTATCTAACATATAAATTTTCTTAAGTTTGAGACATAAAACTTGATCAAAAAAGCTGAATCATAGTTTTAGAACCGTTAGAAATCTAGGACATTTCCTAGTTAACGATAAATTAATCAAGTTAACATAAATCAGGAAAACCAAATGTCATTATAAGTTTTTCCTTGTGCTACCAATGGAGGCAAAAACAATTGGGTGATTCCTGGTTCCTCTTAAGAGAGTCAGCTCAAAATTTTTCAATTTTTACTTTATGCAAGAAATCGATGTACAGTGGTCATATTTACCCACTGTAAAAATCTTACATCATTTTCTCTAGTAATTTGACAAAATATAAGAGTACATATAAAAAGAAAACCAGTTTTTTGTCTCTACTGAAAATTTATAAATTTTGAGTTAACCCCTTTTAGAGGAACCAGTGCGATATGTCTAAAAATAATTACAAGAAATATATATGACTGCCGTGGCCAACCGCTTTTAATTTAGATTTCTACTGTACAGTTATGACGAATCAATGAACACAGCATTACCATTTTTATTTTGTTTGAAACACAATAATATTTTTTTAAACAATTGTAAAATATTACTTCGGCATTATGACGATATGACTCGATAGCACTCCTTGTGAATCACCAAATTATATATATCCATTTCAGAGCATTTTATGAGTTTTATCATCGCTTTGTTAGTGCATAATTTTAACGCTTTGCAACAATTTTTTGCATTAATTTGCCGAAAGAGCATTTTTTAGTTAATAGTGAACATTCCACCTTTTGAAGCATATATGGACACTTGTTTTTTTTTTTTTTAAATGAACAAATAAATCTGATATGAATATTACCCTCATAACATAATTCTATTCTGGTTGGCTTATTACTGCCCATGGACCCCAAAGATTAAAATTAAAAAAAATTTTTCTGAACATTCTGTGGCGTAGGCTTGACTCAACATACTTTTTTAGTTGTTTCTTATATGCAAGTATTTTAAAATTGTGTCGCATATTTCCGGTTTCCCTGACAATAAACACACTCAGATTGAACTTTTTTTAATTATTAAATACTATTGCTTCTTCGTATACAATACAATTGTATTGTCACCTGAAATACAAAAGGGCTTAAAAACGAAAAAAAATATGTGAATCTAAAAACGGCCAAAGAGGAACGAAAGGGCCATAGGGCCAAGCAACATTCAATAGTGCCATAAATCCCATCAATGAATCGGCCTAGTGAACAAGCAAATCGTGCAGTTATTGATTGTTTTACTCTTCTCGATTCAAAACCAAAGAAATTTACGTTACGAAGAGAATATTGCTGCTGTAGAGCGAATTATTGAATAAGACGTCGAAATGTTGATTCTTCGTCGCTCTCAACTTATTTACCTTTGTCCTTCGACTACGTAGAAAATTTTAAGCTAGAATCTTGGCTAATGTGCCTATAAAATACAGCTCGTACAAGAACTCAAGCCAAACGATTATCATTTGCGTCGCATTTTTGCTGATTGGACTCATTCGAAACTGTCCGAAATGAGCATTTTTATCAAAGAATTGTGTTGAGTGATGAAACTAATATCTGGTTATGTGGCTCCATTAATAAGCAAAATTTCCATTTTTGCAGCGAAGACAATCCTCAAGACGTTGACGAATCACCATAACATCCATTAAAATTTACTGTTTGGTGCGGCTTATACGCTGGCGGCATTAACGGTCCTTATTTCTTTCGTAATTAGCGAGGACCCGCTGTTACGGTGAATGGTTAGCGCATTCGAGCCATAGCTGACTGAATTTTTGTTTCCAAAAATGAACCAGCTAAACATCAATGACATTTTATTCCAACAAGATGGCAAAACTTACCATACAGCGCGCTTAACAATCGATTTATGGAAAAACCAATTTGGTGACAACTTTATTTCCAGCATTGGCTCTACCTAGGCTTGCCAGATTAAAATTTGCAAATTTCTTGATATTCACCAAAAAATTTTGATTTTAAAAAGAATTCTTGACAAATAACAACTTCCTAAAATAATGCTTTGTAAAAAATGCAACTGTTAAAACCAGTTAAAAGCAACTGCTTAACGTTTTAATTATAAGTGTTGAGTGTTGATACGGGCTTCTGTTTCAAATCAGCATCTCAGTGTTGTCAAATTATTAGTATTGAATAAAGAAGACACATTTTTGATGGATTTTTAAATAAATACTCTAAAACAGTTTTGTTTAATATAAAAACCTTGACAAAACATATTTTTTCTTGATACTTGACGAGCAGTGAAAATTCTTGTACTTCAAGAAAAATCAAGACAGTCTGGCAAGCCTAACTGGTCCCCTCGTTCGTTCGATTTAATGCCTCTGGATTTCTTTTTATGGGGCTGTGTTGGCTTACGCCGACAAAACAGCAACTTTTAAAGCATTGGAAGTCAATATTCAAGCCACCATTGACGCCATACGGCCAGGCCAGATTTATTGGAAAAAGTAGTCAAAACTTGGACGGATCGAATAGACCATGTAACTCGTAGCCTCATCGGGCATATGCCGGCAATCATATTTAAAAAAAATGCGATGAAATTATCTAAAAGATTATAATAAACAACATTTCATTCCAACAATATTTATGTCTTGTTTTATCAATTTAAGTTCTCATTCAACTAAAAAAACAGCCTTTACATTTAAGATTTTGGTGCCTGTATATTTCATAATGGTCTCACGATAAAAAGAAATGTGATTTAGTTCTGTAGCTATTTAAGTCATTGCGTTTATTTATCGAAGTAACAATGAGACTTTTTACGGCAATATTTCCATGCAGTATAAGCTGTATGATTAAGGGCGCTACTGTCCGAATATGCTTTTTTGCTCATCTACCAATCTTTTATTACGACACTCTTTTTACCAACCTGTCTCAAAATATAATTATTTTTAAATTAAAAGTATCCTGTCACTTTGTATTCCCATATTTTTTGTAGTTTTTATTGTACGTTTTTGTCATAAGTCTGTGTGTTCAAATTAAAAACCCCTCAATTGTCTCTGCGGCATGATTTCAGTCTTAAAGGAACAAAAAAGAAAGAACAGGCAAAAAAAAAAAAATGTAAATTTTTTATAAAAATATTTGTTTCTGGTTAATTTTTTTTATTTATTATTAAAATCATTGGGGTTCATAAACATTTGAAAAAAGTTTATTATTTTCAGTAGGAGTGTTAAGAAGGTCGAGACTCAGCTGCTATGCTTAAGGTGTAATAATGAATAATCCTTAGAAACAATATTTAAACAGGAAGTGAAAAATACTCTCTGTTATCTTGTGTTTTATATAAAAAATTTAAATTTATTGATAACTTATATACTTACAAAGTGTACATGAAATTTTGTTTAATTTTTTTCTTATATTGTGGTTGATTTATATTTTCTCTTAACTTAGAACTATTTTTTTTTAAGAAATTAAAATTTTTAAGAAAATAAAAAGTAAAAAATTTAAATAAAAATCAAGTAAGAAAATTAAAAGAAAATTGAAGTTAAAATTTAAGCAAAAAAAGTAAAATAAAAAAATAGTTTAACAAAAAAAAAAAAAATAAAATCCTGGCACATTTGTTTGTGTTTAGCAGCAAATAAATACGCCTCATTGGATGTTGTTGTTCCTTTTTGTTAGGAAATATTTTCTTAAGAAAGTGTTTCATCTACGCTTTCACCATCGGCTTCTTGCACGGGTCCTGAGAAGATGTAACTATCACGTCCTTGAATACCAGTACCAGCAGCATCACCCAACCAAGGATATACATTGGGACATTCGCGACACGTTTCCATATAACGGGTATCGGTAACATTTTGTTCGGGAATTTTAAAGGACAAAGCACAGGTATTCCAGATGTTACAGGGCTTGGGAGCTACAGCAACACTCTTATCACATTTCCATGAGTCAATGCTGGAGACATCACGCAATTCTTTGGGATCGGTCATGTATTGCAACATTTGGGTAACGGTCAAGATATAAACGTCGGGCCTGTAAAGGAACAAATAATTTAACGACTTTAATAATATTTTTTTCAATTTACAATATAAAAATAAACAAGTGAGAAGTGATAGCCACCACCATTATTTCAAATAAAATGACGTAAAACTATAAAACGCAAAAGGAATATTCAACTATAAGAAATTACAAATATATTTTAAATTATTCGACCATCCATTATAATATTTTTAATTTCTATTTATTTAAGCTTATGGTCTGGTTTTTTTTTATAAAAAAGTTAATCTATATTTTTATTTCGAATTTTCGTACCTCCGTTGTGTTACGTCTTCAGGATTGAAAAATTTTTTAAAAACAATTACATAAAAAACAAATTAACAAAATTTCTTAAAATAAAAAATTGGCAACATTTGAAAAAAATTTTATGCTAACAAAATATTTAAACATAATCTGTTACAGTTTAAGAATTTACTTAGGGGCTTGCTAATGCTGTTTTTTGTAAAGTAATATTGTGTTTATATTTCTGATCTGATTCTCGTTTTAGTTTATTTTTTGTTGTTCCCACATATAACTTATCACATTGTCTATTATTATTTCCCCTACAAGGTATTCTATAAACTGACCTATCCAACTTTTGTATGTTTGTAAAAAATCTGCTTAATGTTTTATCTGTTTAGTATTATAGATGTTGGAGTTTTCCAGCCGTTCCAACATTTTCGGTATATACCGAATAAACACAATATTACATTACAAAAAGCAGCTTAGCAACCCACTGTATTAATTTAAATTATTATCCAGATTTTGAGAAAGTAACAATCTTAAACACAGAGAGTAATTACAAGAGACGTTATATGCTAGAAATGCTTCAAATAATAAAGGTTCCATATTTATTAGGAATAATTTATAAGACAGATACAGATAGTGTAGCCCATAGTTATATATATTTAGTTAATAAAAATAGAAACGGAAACTAAGTAAATTTTTAAACTGTAATAAATAGATTATGTTTGAAATATTTTGTCAGCATAAAAAATTTTTCAAATGTTGTCAATTTTTTTATTTTAAGAAATTTTGATAATTTGTTTTTTATGTAATTGTTTTTAAAAAATTTTTCAATCCTGAAGACGTAACACAACGGAGTTACGAAAATTCGAAATAAAAATAAAGATTAACTTTTTTATAAAATAAAAATAGACCATAGCTTAAATAAATATAAATTAAAAAGAAATTAAAAAGAAAAAATAAAAAAAAATATTTATGTGGGGTTAGATGAAATACTGCAGCGAATTGGTATTCCTGCTAAATGTGCCTGCTTCAGCATATGGCGGTTCTAATGGCAAAAGTCTTATCCAGGGTTGGGGACTTTTTATGAACGATGGGTTCTTCCCCTATGACCCGATTAGCCCTCTTTCGAATACCATAGGAGTCTGTTGTCCAAAACTTATTTTTATTAAACTTCGTTGTTAGATTTCTAATAACTAAAACCAAGATTTTATTGTAGACGTTCATAAAGACGTTCTAGGCGTAAATAAATAAGCAAATAAAGCCTTTTATTGCGATTTCTATAGTGCTTCCAACAGATAGACAGGCATACGGATGGACATGATAATAACCAGGGCTGAGGGGTCGTCAAAAATATTTTCAACTCCGACTCCGGCTCCAATCGCTAAAATTGTTTAAGTGCGACTACGACTCCAACTACGATCCCGACTCCGACTACAACTCTAACTTTGATGCTAAATATATATGAGACTGATTCTTATTTGACTTTAAATAATTTATTTTAATGCAATACTTTTTAAATAGTTAAATATAGCAAGAAAATTATTCAATAAAATATTGCATCGCCAAGTTCGAATAATTTTTATTCTGGATTTTTTAATTTTTTATGCAAAAACATTTTGGAGTCGTAGTCGCGAGTTTTCGACTCCGACTACGCCTCCGGTACAAAAACATCAACTCCGACTCCACAGCCCTGGATATAACGTCTTGGAATATTACAATGATCTAGGATATAAGTAGTTTGTAGAATCTCCAATGATTATTTCGATGTGTATCAAACAATGAAAAATAAATAACTAATGCCCCCCCATCCACACTTTTTGGTTGTGGGTATATAAAGTTTATTTTTAGATTACTTGAGACTTTATAATTTAACGCTCATTTGGGACATGGTTTTTGGCTTATTGGATAGACAAGATTCGTTACACTTTAATAAAGTTTTTTCTTCACTGTCCCAGCTCCCCTTCTCCGTTTCTTTTCATTTGCCTAAACTCATTTTCCTGAGCTAACGCTATTTGCCTTCACAGCTTTGTTTTATTTTCTTAAACACTCTACTCCAACTGTCAATACTTTTTGCACCGGAACAATGGTAAAGGCCCTGTCTTTTGTTTTTTCTCTTCGTCTTCTATCTTTTTGCGAGTATGTCCAAAAGTTTTGTTTCCATTCAAGTATTTTTTGTTTTTTTTTTTATGTTCTTATGTTGTTAGTTTTTCTGCACTAATTAAAAATTCCAACGAAAAATTGAACTTTGTTTTCTATTCTCCATATAAAGTACTTAAAGCTCTAATACAGCTTCCTCTATTGCTTAAGTTTCCTATGCTTTTTTTCTCTTCAAAGATTCTATGACAATTAAAGGACTGACTGCGTTTTAACGTTATTCAAATTCTTGTTTGTTGTTCTTAAGCATTAAAAAGGAAGTGAATGTAAGAAATAAAAAAAAAAAAAAATCAAAGAAAAGCATTGAACAGAAAAATAAAAAAAGGCTTTAACGAAGTTGAAGGAAAAACTTTAAGTTAAATAATATAAATTTATTCAAGCTTTTTTTTTTTTTTGTTTTTCTTAAAGAATATATGCTTTTAATGTGATTAGCGTTAAAAAATTAGAAGGAAGGGAATTTTTGAAATAAGTTACGAAAAATTTTACTTTATTTATTGGGAAAATAACAGAGAAAAGCCAAAGTTTTTGTAAAGCTTTATTCAAAGAAAATTAAATAACATAACTTTAAAAGAAATAATCTCAAATAACAAATGTTTTTTAAGTAATAATGTTAATATGGTAATGAGAACAAATTTTTAGAACTTTGTAATTAGAGCTTTTAAATAAAGCTCTTTCGAAAAAGCGTTTAAAAACATTTTTATCCTATTTTAATTTTACGTAATTTTATGAATATTCAAAAGTACATAAAAGTTTCGAAAGCTCAATTATAAACTTTAACTCAGATTGCCATTGTTTTTATTAAAAATCTAAAGCTTTAAAAAAATTATAAAAGTTCTTCCCGGTTTTTTTAAATTTGAATATAAACATTTTTTTTTTTACTTATTAAGCTTTTTGTAAAAATTTTGCTTTATTTAATGTCTTAGAAATAAAACTTATATATAAACCATTTCACAAGCGGCTTAAAGTAAGGAAAATCATTATGTTAAGTTTTTTGTATACAAAGTTGAGGGAAGCGCCTTAAACTAAAGTTACAATGCCTTCATTATATTTTTCAAACAAATTACTATTAATTCAAAAGCTATAAGACTTCAATACAGTTTTGATAAAAATAAATATAAAATTTTTTACACAAAATGTTTTAAGTTTTAAAGTTAATTAAATACTTAAAGACAAAGTTTATAAAAACTAACTTCTTCAATTGAAATGCTTTAAGTTAAATGTTTTTCGATTATAAAAATATTAATTATTTTAATAAAATATTAATTATTTTAATAAGATATTAATTAATAATAAAAAAAGTTGTTGTAAAAGCTTTTCATGTAAGGCTTTTTAAACTAAAATTTCAAAGCTTTTAATGAAAAATATTAGGTAAATTCTTTTAGATTAATTAACATTATTTGTGAATACCCAGTAAGAAATTCGAAGGGTTCCGGAAGCAAGAGTGTACATGATAGCTGATATATGCGCTGGCTATGACATACTACTTTGAAGCCATAGAGAAAAGAAAACCTGGGTAAAGATCTTTTTAAAGATACGCTTTAGTTAAGTCATTTTATCAAAATAACGTACGTAAGGATTTAAAATTAACCCTTTCAGGGTCAAGAAAAAAATTTGTGGCGATATAAAAATCTGAAAAGTTGTATTTAAGATAAAAAGTGAAAGAGATAAAAGTGTATCTTTTTCAGATAAAAAAAAAGAAAATATAATTAAGGGCAAAAACACTGAAAGGGTTAAAGGTTAAGTAAAATCAAAAGTTTAAGTAAACGTTTTTAAAAAAAGATTTTGATTTAAAAGTTTATGTACCAGTTTTTAAACTAAAGGCTTCTGCAACTACTAGAAGATAAAGGCGCATATTATCAACAATTGCGTACTTTTTAAGTACCTATTTAAGTTATTCACAGTTGGTTACTCTCAGCACGAAAAGTTTGCTCTTAATTATGGGTTATGCTGTATCTAAATGCCAACTAACTAAAACTTTCAGCAAACAGCTTATTGATTTCATTTTATAATTTATTTGAAAAGTAAAGCATTTCTGGCGACCAATTTGTCTAATATAAACAACAAATACTTTTACAAATTCTTTTATAAAAAGGGATTCGCCGTCTTAACACTCACCGCCATCGAAGGCGGCTGCCAGTCAATAGCCAAACATCAATCTTTAAAGATAGAATTTGTTGTTGAATGATTATCTATTTTATTAATTTATATGTTCATCCTTACTTCTGTTTTTCATACTTTTTGCGAAAAGTTCTTCTTGAAGTCCAAAGTACATTTTTCTGTTTTTTCATGTTTTTTCTTTCTTTTTCCGCTTCACCTTTTTATCAGCACAACTTGAAGGATATCGATGGCGGTGAGTGTTAATACAGCAAACCCCTTTGGATAATTGTGTGGTTACATGTCAGGGCAACCTGTCCGTGAAAACCTGGGTTCAATTCCCAGCTCAGTCAAGAATGAAAAATGATCTATAAATTTTAATTCATTTCATGTTGTAAAAATTCCTTTCTTCATAAAAATAATTTAATGAAAATTAATTTTAATGAACTTTAGCCTGAATAAAATATAAAAAATTAGGATAAAAAACCTTAAACAGTTCAATAAAATAACCACAATAATAATTGTATATTTTAAATCTCTATCTCTACATAAAGGGTGATTCATCGTAAGGTTTGATTTTCAATATGCTTTATTTTTACAGATTACGCGTGACTCATATCAAACTGGTTTGTCATTTTTGTTCTGTATCGTTTGGCATTTCATCATGGAAAGACTCACACCACAACAGCGTCTCCAAATTGTTCAGCTGTAAAATCAGCGTTCTGTGCGATTTGTTTTTCGTGCGATTCGAAGAATTGCAGTGTTCATAATCGAATGACTGAGACCACTATTGCCAACACGACTCTCCAGCTTACATTGGATGATACTCGACTAGTTAGGCCACATCCAGCATGTAGTGAAGTAAATATAGCAGCTGTAGTTGAGAATGTACACGAAGGCCGTGACGAATCGGTTCGTCGTCGTTCTCAGCGTATTTTACGTTAGTGAGCACTTAAATTCACATTTTGCTTCGGTAAATTGGCCACCTAGATCGTGTGATATCACACATTTGAACTATTTTCTCTGGGGGTATGTAAAGTCTCGGGTGTTCAGAATAAGCCAGCTACGATTGATGCTTTGAAAGCCAAAGTTACTCGTGCTATTCGCTAGATACCAGTTGCTATGCTCGAACGAGTCACCCAAAATTGGACCTTCCAACTGGACCACCCCAGACGTAGTTATGGCCAACATTAACATGATATAATTTTCAAACAGTTCACTTTAAAATTAAAGTGTTTTTTATTTTGCATATTCTTGTTCTTTAAACTTTTTAAAGAACAAGAATATATTTTTAATAGCTTCATCAGCTTTTTGATTTATTACGGTACATATCGTTCAAAATATTATCAACATTCTATTTTTTCTACATGCCAATATCCATTTGCATTTCTTTTATCAGCTGCCAGCAGTTGCTGCGCTAGCTATGAATTGTGATTACGATCTATAACTATCTATGAACTATTTTTAAGTTTCTGTTTTATTAGTTCCGACTTTGGTTATGATTACTGAAAACGCGCCATAATGAATAGGTCTATGTAAAATTGTCTTTAAATCAATAGCTTAAGTAAGTTAACGCTTTAAGAAGCTAAATAAATAATCTTACATAGAAAGCTAATATAAAGGCGTTTGAATAAAATAAATAAGCTTTTGAATAACAAAATAATGTAAAATTATTAAAAATTTAAAGGTTTAATAAGACCACATTTAGATTATGCAATTAACGCCGAGTTTTTCTCTATTCACTTTTAAAGTTGCTTCGAAAGCCTTTTCACATTTACATTTGGATTTTTTTTAAGCATTTTTTCAATTAAATGCAAACGAAACTACTGTGTTGTCAACCAGGCGTTTTCTATCATAACGAATAAAAAGATGTGGCAATCGCAACTGTTTCAATATGTAAACTTCTATTATTATACAATTACATATGTATGTATATTAGAGCGACTCAAGTTGTATTGAAGCGAAATTCGTGCAAGGCGTACCCACCTCAAAATGAACCTTGGACATTTTTAAGATGACATTTAAAATATTTCGGCTCCAGCTTTGACCTCTCGTGATCTGGACCATTTTGAAAAAGGGTCTATTTTTGCATGCTTTGTTAATTAATTACGGGTGTCAGGTTTTTTTTAATTCGTGCTAGTTCGCGTTTTGACAAAAATGCAAAGGGGTGGTAACCCTTCGTTTTAAATAGGGCAATATGGGTATCAAATTTTTTCTTTTGCCAAGTACGTCATCTTTGTATATAAATAATTTAGAAAGGCTTTTAATCACGACACAATGAAAAATTATTTAAATTTTTTTTTTAGCTTAAACCCAACGATATTGGAAACTGATAAACTTAAATTTACAATTTTCTTTTTATGCATGCAATTTTTCATACAGCATACTTTGATTTTATATTTTTGCAAAAATCTAAATTATTTACATACAAAGATGATGTATTTGGCAAAAGAAAAAATTTTATACCCATGTGTAGGATGTGTGTATGTATGTATGTATGTAATGCATGGACTCCAAAACGGCTGGGCCGATTTTGATGAAATTTTCAGGGAATTTTCAGAATATTCAGACGGGTGACACTGTGAAGTCTGATTTCTGATTTTCGGTCTGGGGGCGAAGGGGCGTAACAAAATCCATAACTTGAGAACGGCTTGACCGATTTTTTCTTTAAAATGATCGCCATGGTCCAACAACTTAGGTTTCTACGGAAACAAATTTTGCCCCGCCAACTTTTACGCCCACTTTTTTCGATTTACCTAAAATCAGAAAACGGCTACATCGAGTTGACTAATTTTTCTTTCAAATGTTCGTATTAATCAACTTTAAGTTTTCATCGAAAGAAAAATTTACCACGCCTACTTTTACGCCCACTTTTTCTATTAAGCGCATAACTGGAGAACGGCTTGACCGATTTGGACGATTTTTTCTTTAAAATGATCGCCATGGTCTAACTTAGGTTTTGCGGAAAGAAAATGTTGCCCCGCCCACTTTTACGCTCACTTTTTTCGTAAGATTCACAGCATATATATACATACATACAACCATATGTATTTTCAAATCAAATGTAAATCAAACATATGTATATGAACAACATTTTAATTTATAATATTATAATGATGAAACAGAACTGGGGATGAACGATGTTTTACATGCAGTTTGACATGAAATTTTGCCAGAGAATGCGGTTTCATGGATTTTTATTTAAAGGCCGTAAATTTCGTTTAAAGATCAATTTAAATCGTCTGGTAATACAACACTAATGTTTGCTTAGGGCCAGCAACGCGGACCGGGTCAGCCAGTGTTTTATAAAAAGTTCAGAATTTTGGTTTGTTTTTACCTCTTGATTGTAAAAAAAAAATACTGTCGAACTTTGCTTTACATGTTTTCGAAACCTTTTTTAAATTTAAAACATTTTTAAGAAGACGGTTTTTTTCTATATGACAAAAATTGACAACAATTAAAATAACAAAACAATAAAGACCGAAAATAAAACCAAACAAAAACGAATAAAACGCCTATTTATGCGTCATCGTGCAACTTTTTCAACCCCGTTTTCCTCCCTACACCTCTTAATAACACACAAAATGTTGCATGCAAAAATTGGGGCGTTAATTGTATAATGTAAATATGGTCAAGTGATTTAAAATCAAAAGCTTTAAACAACTTATGAAGACACTGTTTATCCAGAGACAAATTAACAACAACGGCTGCAGCTTGCCTTTAAAGCTGAAAAGAAAAAGATTGAATATATTTGCAAAAAAAAAAAAAAAACTAGTTAGAGTGCCATATTCGGCTGTGTCGGATCTTAGTGAGAATATTTTAGGAGTGGACTTTATATGAGACCTATGGTAAATTATGGGCCGATCTTACGAAATTTGACAAATTGTATTTTATTACAACAGCATTCTTCGTTGCGCTTTACGCGCATCAATCGGTTTTCTGAGAGTCGGCTTCATATGGGGCCTATGATAATTTACGGACCGATCTCCACGAAATTTGACACTGTGATTCCTAGTAGTTCTAGTTTCATGTGAAACTATAAAGAATCTAATTTTATAACAATAGCGTTATTCGTTATGGTTTTACGTGTACTAAAGTACTTTTAGCGAATGGACTTTACGCAAAGCTTGCTGGTATAATTTCTAAAAATAAAGGACGAAATTGTATTTATTAATAAGGGCGTTCTGCCACTATTTATGTTAGTTTTTATAACAAAATTATCAAATTTTTAGGATGGCTGTTCCACATTTTGATTCATAGCTCTTGTCCTGCTGAATGGATTTTGCTGAATTTCTATCCCAAACTGCTTAGGAGAATTTGAAGCAATTTGACAACAAAATTGTTCTCTTCTTTTGATTCGTTCGAAATAAAGTGTGATTTCAACAGATGGACAGACAGACGGACAGACAGAAAGACGAACATGGTTAAATCGACTGAAAACTTCTCAAGGACCCAGAATATACACGCAAAGAAAAAATATGGTTTATGGGGGTAAATCTAAAACCGAAAAATATTTTTAATACATATTTATGCTTATTTACTTACTGGCAACCTTAACGTAAAACTGTTATAGATATTTCACATCATTATATGATGCTAATTTAAACATTATATTTTAAACTAGTTTTTGTCGTATGTCGCAATTATTTATAAATTAATTTATAGTATTATCATTCTTTTTCTCTAAGATAACTCAAAATAATGGTCAATATTTTTGCACCATTTTCAAATAATATCAAAAGTTTTTTTTAGCATCGATATTTTATTTTGTGACACTTTACAATTTTTTTTAATGTACCTACAATTTCTTTAAACTTGGTTTTTTTTGATTGGGTATGATAAGGTACAAATAATTCGATAGGCAAATGTAAAACAAACGACACAACTGCTGCAAAATTATTTTACAAATGGCGATAACAAAATATTATTAGAGTAAAGATATTTTGTTTGCATCTTAAACATATTATGAGTACAGGTATAGAAAATTATCATGTTATGGCTATTAAATATCATTTAATAGTTGTGCGGAATAAAATTTGCTTTCCAAGTTATAGTTATTTAGTTGTTATAAAAATGATTATTTTTCAGTGAAATATAAATTAATAATTGCGATAAACATTGACATGTTTACAATAACTATAATATTGTTGATATTAATTAAAAATAAAAATAATTTGTATACGACAACAATATATTGTTACAAAAAACATAGTGTCGTTGCCGCAACCATGCCCAACCATATTTTTTCTCTGCGTGTATGTACTCTATGGGGTCTTAAATTAATATTTAAAAAGTTTCACACGGAATGACAAACTAGTTATGCCCTCCACTAGTGGTGGAGGGTATAAAAAAACAAAAACACTAAACTAGTTTTAATATCATTTTCCTTTACCAACTTTTTACAAACACTTAAAGTGAAATTTGTTTTAGAAAACCAAAAAATATGTCAATAACATTTGTAAGTTTTTTTTTCTCCACTTTGCATTTTTGTTTACCAAATAAACATTTTACTAGACGAAGTAAACAAATTAAATACTTGTCAAAAGTCTAGATATAAAAAACTAAAAAAGTTTTATTTATAATTTTCACAACTTGAAATTTTCACAACTGCACAAAATGAAATCGACTCAAAAAGAAAAAAAAATTAAAAAATTTAATGACAAAGCAAAAATGCTGTAACAAAGTCTTTCCAAGGTTTAATTTTAACCACCAAAATTAAGAAAAAACCAAAGGGGGTTTTAAGGCATGTTTATAAAATTAGTTTAATTTTTTCTTGTAGAATCCTAATTGTGTAAATTGGTAAGCAAAAAAAAAAACTCAACACAGATTGAATTTGTTTAAATTGATGACTTTTTTCAATTAATTATTTTAATAAGTTAAAATACCAACTTAAAACTGTTAACTTTATAGCGAAGTATTTTTAGCTTAAATAATTTAGTCGCTGTCGCATCGTCGTTGTTACGCTACATACACCATATAATTTTTTTTTCTTCTTAAAAGCTGTTAGAGGGTATCTCACTTGGCTTACCTCTCTTCTTTTAATACCAAATTAAAAACTTTTACACTATTGTTACTGATATTTTCATTTCATTAAGTATTACATTGGCCAGAGTTGTGTTTGGGGAAAAAAGAAAATATAAAAAATATACAAGGGAAGGTTGAAGTATTAAAATAACTAAAAAAATTTTATAGTTGCCTTTTTAATGTTTTTTGCATAGTATAATAAGTACAAGATAGGTTCATAAGGGAGAGTTGGCATTATTTACCCCTGTAGTGTCAAATTAATATATTTGATTGTTGACGTTTTGTTATTTTTTTTCCATATTTTCTTTTATTTTACGTTATATGGGTTTTAATGGTTTTTTGTAAAAAAGGTAAAAAATATTTTTAAAGTTTTGTCAAAGCGAGAGTATTGCCATTAAAATTAAGAAGTGAAGTATCTTACAATCCATTGAAAAAAGTTTTTTTTAAAAAGTTTCTAAAGAAGAAAATCAGCAAAAATCAGGTTCAATAAACGCTTAAAGCTTTTTTAACATTTCTAAATAAAAGATCTGAACAAAAAAGCGAATAAAAAAGCTGAAAAATGTCTAATTAAATTTTGAATATAGTTTTTTCTTCTCATTAAATATATTGTTACGAAATTAGATTTGTCAAAGAATTATTTATGGTTTTAGTTATAAGTTATCTTGTTAATTATAGTTTTATGTCACATAAGTTACCATTTTTATGAACGCCACTGTAACTAAATTTTCTAGCAATTGTAATTGTAGACTTTAGATTTAAAATAATTCGAACATAATTTTCTAGAAACTACTAGCGGTTCTTGAACCAACTAGGAATAGTTTTGAACTATAAATACAGGCTAACTCATAAAAGTTTAGTTTAGTTTGATTGGAGACAATAAACGGTTCAGATCGTTACTTACAATAGTGGTTAAAATTTGTGAACATTATAATTAATTTCAATAAAGTTTGTTAAGTTGAATTCGCGTGTGTATTTATTTTTATTTGCAATTGAAAGAACTCAAAGGTTTATTATAAAGGGAATAAACCTTAACGCGTTTTATAAAGTAAAAACGTAACAATATGTAATGAGAAGCTCTTATAATAATTTTTAAATGTAGTAATATTTCGAGAGTGTTGCGTTAATATAAAGCCTTTTGCCAGTAGAATTTTATAATTCTTATAATAAACTATAAATTAAAAAAAATATCCTTTTTGAAAAGCTTTTTGCAAAAACTTTTAAAAGCTAAAAGGCTTATTTATTAAATACAGTTACAGCCGTATTCATAACTAAAAGTTGGAATGAAATTAGCACAAAGTTAATTCATATTACACTAATCAAACTCTGGCTAATGATTTTCTAAACTCCTGTCACAGATTACACTTAGATATGTAAAAAGTGACGTGTGAGAAAGGCCGAAATCAGTTGCGAGGGCAGCTGTCGAAGAAAGAGACAAATAGCGTTTTTTTTGGTAGTGAAGTGGCAATGTGAAAAAACAGGCCGCTACAATCAACACAAACTGAGTGATCAAGACAAAAATAACAAAACACAATCCACGTTTAACAACAGCATTAGTTCAACAAACGTTTTATTTTGTGCAAAAAAATTTATTTAGTAATATTGTTTTGATTTATAATGTTATTTACTTACTAAAATATTATTAACTAGTGTTCCGGTAAAGTTAAAAGTCAATTTTTACAACAGCTTTGCAAATAAATCTCAACTAAATAAATTTGTGTTCATTGTATTGCGGCATAAAAGATGGTTCAAAGATAAATGAAAAAGGGCAGCTTTCTAAGAAAGAGACAAAAAATCTTCAGTCTCGTGAGATATCTGTGTGTAATCTGTGACTCTTGTTAACGAGCTGGCAAACGTTTGCAAGCGTGTAAAAACAGCTGTTTAATGTCCAAACATTTTGTTGGTTTTTTTTAATTTACTATTTGTATTTTAAGTTGCTATCTTTTTTTAATTAATTTAATTATACGTTGAGGAAAAAAAAATGTTGAAACCACCGACGATTAATGCAAAACGTGTTGCATTATTGTGTATAATGTGGCAGTATTCAAATTCAGAGTTGATTTATTAAAAGATAGTTGACGGATAAAAGTTTATTATGAATTAACTCTGTGCTAACAAGCTTCTAAGATTAATCGGCATTCTAGATAGCAGCTCGTTGTACTCAGTGTACAAACTGTGGCTAACTTTTTGTTATGAATACGGCTGTTAAGGTTTAAGCTCTTGGTTAAAGGTTTTTTTTTTTAATTTAAATAAGAATTTTTTTTCTTTATTTACACAAGCTTAAAAATCTTCAATTTAAGAACTTTTTGAAAATTTAAGAAAAAGAAAACTTTCAAAAAACAAACTTATTAACTTACAAGTTCATTTTTTTACTACAAATATTCAAATTATATCTGAAAGCTTTTACAAAAAAAAAAAAAAAAAAAAAAAAAAACGCGCATCTTACAAAAAATTAATAGAGCTTATTAATTAACAAAAAAAAAAAAAAAAAAAACACTTAAACGAGTTGTAAAAGCTAAATATCGATTTTTTAATTATAACTTTTATATTTTTAGCTTTGAACTGCTGACGATTAAATGTAAATATTTAAGCTTTTAATTTAGAAATACCCTTTTGTGCAACAATCTGGAACCTTAATAATATTTTCTTAAAGACAACTTCAAAATGCATAAATCACTTTATTAAATAAGAAGCTTTTAAGTAAAATAAGGGAGAAAACTATAAAATAAAAATTTTTCGATATACAATTTGAAAGTTTAAAATAACATTTATATTTACTGACCACCTGCTTTGGCTTACAATTTTAGAGTAAAAATTAAATGTAGATGAGCAAATTGCAGCAACACGCTGAGTATACAGAAAGATATTTAAAACCGAGAAACCGAGACATGAAAAAAAAATTTTTTTTTTATTTGTTGCGAAAGCTCTTGTATTGCATCTGTAGAATTTAACATGTGCCTCAAAAAGGCAAACTATGCGCTATAAACTTAAAAAATGCTGCAAAAATTATCTTTTAACTAAATTAAGCAAAAAAAAAAAAAAAAAAAAAAAAATGCTGTAAAGGGTAAAATATGCACTAACAAATCGATGCCAAAATTCATAAAAAGCTCTAAAACGGATAACTATATTGTTTCTGCAATTGCATATTTATGGTTTCCCTGTTAATCAACTTGTTTTTTTTTAACATGTTGCTGCAATATTTATCATTACTTTTTTTAAAGTTAATCTTAGGGAAATTAACCTAAAAAGCTTTTTCGTAGATTCTTTTGAAATATTTTTAAAAATAATGTTTGGTCTTGGCATTCTTCTCTTTTACTTATTATAAAAATATGTATAAAACATTTTTAACATTCTACCATGTCCATAATACAATTGTTTTAAATCTCATATACACAACAGTTTTGAAGTTTTTTATTTTATTTTTTCACAATTTTTTCAACACTTTTTCCCACCTCCAAATCAGCTTATACAACTCGTACTCATTTCATTAAAATTATTTTTATTTTTTTTTTCTCTGCAAAGCATTCATTATTTTAACCAATTTTGTTGGTAAGATGATGGTGATGAGAATGACGGCGGCGATGATGATGATGACGATGATAAAGGAAAAGTACGAGAAAACGAGAATCCGTGTAGAAAAATAGCGATAATATCTGAGAATAACTTTATTACGGAAGTTTGCTTGGCAAACACCATTTTAACATGGCGGCTTTTGGTCGCCATATCCGTTGTAATCTGTTTGTATGAATGTATATTTTACTACTACCTTTCAGTATCTACGATATTTAACTACAAGCTTTTTTTTACTTTATTTTTATACTTGCAGGTGGTTTCATTTTGTTTAATTCCGTTTTTCATTTGTTATTTTTTTTAAATTTGTAAGTTTAAATTTTTTTTGTAAGAAAAAAAAAAAATCAAACTTTTCTCATTAAAACGTGCGAGTTGGAAAATTTTTCTCAGTTAAAATTTTTTTTGTTGCTCTGCTTTTTGTTTTGTTTTTTAAATTACACTGGTCAGTTGTTTACACAATTAAGATAACTGAATATTTTCCCTAAGTTTAGTTTTGTTAACTAAAGGCATGTTTACATGGTAATACAAAGTATTACGACTTTGTCGAATCAAAATATTATGAAATTATCTTCGTGCTTATGAAAACAGAACAAAAATCTGTTGTAAAGCTGGAGGTCCACACCACGCGTTATACCCCGTTTCGCTGTCTACGCAGCTGTCAAAAAACTAAAATCTAAGTAGTTATATGTAAAAAAAAGCGTAGAATGCATTGAGGCGTTGAATGCTAAAATTTTACTTTCTACTTTTGTAAACGTCACAAGCAGCGATCGACAAAATGAGCTGATTTTGACAAATGAAATTTTATTTTTAATTGTGGTGATGCCGCATAAAATGCGTTGCATGTAACTTGAAACGTAGAACGCAAGAAAGTTATAAAAATCATGCAATGCGTGGAGGCGAAAACGGGTGGTATGGACCTCCAGCTTAAGTATTTTTATATTTACACGGATGGTATAAGTAAAATTAAAGCAAACATATTAAACTGCTGATGGTTACAGTTCTATAATATTTACAAAAACAACATGAACATTTGCTGAGTTGATTTTGGTTGTTTTTGTAATTGTATAAAAATGTAAGCACCTTCAATATATACTGGTACGGTTGCAATGTTTATTTGAAACTACACTTCTGGTGTTATGAGAATACACATGTTTCTAAAATGGTTTAGAAAATAAACATTTACCAACCGCTTGTAAAATTTTTTATCCGTATTCTCTTCTTCTCAATACATTTTGCTTTTACATAAAAAGGTTTTTTTATTCTACATGATTTTTTGACATGTCGTAATACATGTATTACCATGTAAACATGCCTTAAGGTATGTTCAGACCTAACAAATATTTGACGAAAAAATCCAAAAAAAGCATGACCAGTAATTTGATCAAACTTTGGCTTTATTTTTAACAATTTCTTTTGATTTACTAAACTTCGCTTGTAAGAAGATAATTGATTAATGTAATTTAGAAACGGTTAAATAATGTTGGATCTACCCAAACGTTTTGCAAAAGTAAATAACTTTTTAATAAAACTATTGGTTACATGCAGGACGTCAAATAATTAGTAGCTTTAAACAACACAGAAAAAAAATTAAAACTGACTTCAATTAATAAATTTGTGATATAAATTAAAAAATTAATTAAATTTGCACCAGTTAACAAATTTATAGTACCAATTAAACGTTTAATTCACTTGATTTAACGTTTAATTCACCTGATTATACGATTAACACACTTGATAACATTTTTAATCAAGACGGATTTTATTTTTGATTAATGCCTTAATTGTCAACAAAACTTTGGAGAATTTTTACTGTGAAGAACGTGTACACAGTTTTATGTTTGTTAAGCAACAAAACTTTTTTTAATTCTATAATTTAAATTTTTAAAATACTTACAGTTCCAAGGCCCAATCCAAGAATTTGTGTAAACCATTTTCCAAGGGTTTAGTTTGGAACCAGTTGGTGTGGAAGGGCATCATGTAGGGAGCCTTGTTTTGTTCATAGTATCTCGAGAAATCTTCTTGTAACCATTCGAATACTTCATTTTCATCCAAATTATGCAAAACACATTGATCCAAGTAGGGACAGTGACCACCCTCGAAACCTTCTACATAGTGAGTGTTGAGAGGAACTTCCCAAACGCCGGGGAAAGTTTTTGAGGGACATGTACCACTTTTGCATTCGTGTGAGATTTTGTGGTCCAAAGTGTATGGCCAGACGGGTACAGGTACTGGGGGCACGGTAATAGAACTGTCGTAAATGTAACCGAAATCTTCCAAGACCTAAAATACAAGAGGCAGAATAATATGAAATAACAATCAAAGTTTTAAAAAAATCCTTATACACTAATTTGTTATTTTTCTACCAATCACTTTTCATTTTCCAAAACCAACTTTATCTACATTTTTGTCTGCTTTTTTAAATATTTCAAACCAATTTTTTTAACTTAAATATGATTATTATCCTTTTGACTTCAAGTACATTTATTGGTTGCCATATAATAAATTTGGTTTTATTAAAATTGCATCCAAAGTTTATTTTTGTTTCAGTGGAGGCTGTTGATTTAAATTTTTGTTTTGTTTATTAACTCAAATATATACATACAGACAGCTACAGCATACTCCTGCATTATGTACAGACACTTCACATGGCCTCTTTGCATGAAACTGGTGACAATAATGAGGATGTTAATCAGTGTTCAAACTTGTTTAAATAAAACCGGACAAATATATTTATACAGGTGAAAACTGTTTTCCAGATACAGTAAAATCTTAATTATCTTAAATCTAATTAAAATTGTGCGATTTTAAGCCAAATTGAAAAATAATAGTTAAAGCTTTTCGGAAGTTGTCCATATATCCTTAAATTGCATTATTTTTGCCTTTTAATTGAATTTAGACATTAGGTTCTACCGAATCTTACATAACGTTGCTGAAATTTGGCGCTATAATGCCAAATTGAGATCACTTTTACTACAAAGTAAAGAAAGTTTAAATCCATTTAGATAAAGATATGTGAAAGTTATCCATATATCCTTTGTTATACGCTTATGAGAAGCGAAGTTGATTTAAGGAGTCCGTCTTTCCGTGTGTCCGTATAAATAGGTTTTCCGAAGACTCTAGATAAGATGAAAGTAGGTAGTTATATATTTATATCACACATAGTTCGGAATTGTTTTCTCTTGAATTCAACCTGATAGGTCCATAAATGGCTGGGATATGAGCAAAAAACCACAACTACCACTAATTTTAAACACAAAAATATTTCTGTATATCTGGAGAACGGCAAGAGCCAAAATTTCTAAATCAGGCACAAGAATCTTGGTTATCAATACATTACATCCGAAAAAATATGGGCGGGATTTGATAAGACGGCGTGGCAAAAAATAGATTTATTTATATCAAAAAAAAAAAAAAGGGTATTTATTAAACTTTCTGTTCTTATCGTACCACGTTATTATTATTATTATTTCCTCCAAGTTCCTAGATGGAACATAGGGCCACAAATTTTGTTTCCAATCATTTCTTCTTAATGCTAACAATTTTATTTCACTCCACGTTATATGCGCCTTCCTAAGTTCATCTTGAACTTGTCGTCTCCATGTTTGAGTGGGCCTGCCTCTGCGTCGGCTTCCCTGAGGGTTCCATTGAAGGGCTTCTTTGGCAATATTTCCTTCAGGCTTCCTCAATGTGTGACCTATCCAACGCCACTTTCTGCTTTTAATTTCGTTATACATTGGCTTTTGATTGCACCTTGCGTATAGATGTTGGTTCGATATTATGTTTGGCCAATGGATTCGCAGGATTCTCCTAAGACATCTGTTTACGAATGCCTGGATTCTGCTAATTACTCTTGCAGATGTATTCCATGTTTCGCACCCATAGAGCAATATAGATTTTACATTGGAGTTGAATATATCGTACCACGTTGAAGGGTATTAAAGATCCGGCATATCCGAGTATAGCACTCTAACATGTTCACATTAGTTTCGTCTTTTAATTAGATTTAGACATTCTGCCGAATCTTTGACAGCATGATTGAAACTTGCAGCTTAAATTAACCAAACTGAAATCACTATCAATAAAATACAGGAATTCGTCTATATCTATACTAGTCTATATTTATATCTATATTAAGATAATCCAGTGAACTCTTCTTTATCTAAGCTTATTACAAAAAGAGCTTACAAAATCAAAATTTGTAACACATATTTTTTAGATTTTAAAAATTGCTTGTAAAATCTATAAAACTGGAAAACGAAACAGAAATGTTGTGCTTATTGATCATAAAAAATCTTATTGCATTTGGATTAAGACTATGAAAGTTGTACATATATCCTTTTTATTGCATTACTATTGAAAATCTATTTAGTTAAAAATTTGTTTTTGAAAAAAGTGATTTCTTGATGCATTGATATTTTAAGCAAGAAAAACACTTTAAAACTTATTTTGAATGCAAATTTTTTATAACAATTTTTTTTTAAAAACTTTTTAAAAAATATTCAAAAGGTAATAATAAAAAATCTTAGGAATAAGTATACAATGTTGTGCTCAGAATACATACACAACTTTATTAAATTGGGTTCAAAACCAGGACTTTTTATATCCTTTTTTGAATTATTTTGCTTTTGATTCCTTTTTTTATAAACGGAACTTTTTCCTATACAATAGAATTTTGTTTCTATTAGGAGAAAATTAAATAATCTTTTTATCAGAATAACAATTTTGAGCTATTTTTTTATTTTAGTTTTTAAATTTTTTATAGAATCTGTTAACCTAAATAAATTTAATAGAAATTGGGAATACAAACGATCAATATCTTAAATAATACTCTTGCAAAATTTTATTAAATTCGGATAAAAACTAAGAACATTGTCCTTATATCCTTTTTTTTTTCATATATTTCATGCAATTTATTTGTAAAATAGCTGTATTTTAATTTTGTTTTATTTACTTTATGATTTCTCTTACAGGCAAATAAAGTGCAATTTTTTTAATCGACATTCGGTAATAAATTTTTACTTTTTTATAATATTAGTAAAAGTTAATTAATTATGTTAAAATTTTGGTAATAAATGGACAATACTGTTCTTACTCTTTATATTAAAGTTTATAGTTCATTGGCAAGACCTAAAGAAATTTATTATATATCCTTTTTTAATTGAACTTTATTCAAATGCTTGTAAAATTTTTTTTTCGATTTCTAATCAATATTGTTTAATATATCGTCGGCTTAATATGCAAACCAGCTAAATCCACTTTTTAATTAAATTGAGATATTGATGCCGTGTGGTAGAGATAGATTCGCCTCGTCGATCAGCATGTAGTTTTTCTTCAATTTGAGTCTTGAAGTGTGTAAAAAGGTTTGATAAGAAAAACTTCTCGCAAGCTGCAAATATGAAATATAAGAAGTTTTTTGTCTCTCCTGTAAAATGTACTGAGGAGGAGTTAGCAGGTTTGCATATTAATCGTCGGCTTAATGTAATTAAACTTTAAAAATTGATTTTATAATAATTATTTTGAAAATATTCATTCTTTTCAAATTGTACGTAAAAAAGATATCACAAAATTACTCTCAAGGAAGATGCAAATATCCTTGAGAGTTATAAAAAATACTTACTATGAAAAGAAAAATATCCTTTTAAAAGCGATAAAATCCTTATAATGGAAAATGTTTCACTAAATAAATGACACTTCAGATGACATATATTTAACAGCTGATAGCCTGATCAGACCGGTGGTCTTGAAACCTTTAGTTGCTACTGTGTAGATATTTGCTTCAATATTTTCCAAGTGTAATTATATTGTTAAAACGATATTTTACTGCCTAACCATGATTTAAGCCTTAAAATTCTCTTTCTATCAATATAATCCTTACCCAACTTCATTTATTGACAAGGCAAATGGTCAGTTTGCAAATGATTTTCCTTCATTTTGTTTTTCTGTTTGCATATAAATTGTTAAATATTTATTCTTATGGACACACACTATTTTCAGGTTATTTTCTCATCGTTATTTTCTCCTTGTGTCGTTTAATGTATTTTTAATTATTGATAAAAGTATTACTTGCTACTGCAATACAGGTTGTTGTATCGAACGTGTGACAAATGTGTGAAAATAATACGCAAATTAATTCCAGATTTTAAATGAATCAATTGGTTTTTCAGAAAGTTGTTAACACCGCCTGACATATCTTATTTTATTGCATACTAGTTACCAAGGATGTTGAATGGGGTTTCAAATTTTGTACCAACTTTCAAAAAAAAATGTACTTGTTGGATCTTCACGGTACCATTTATTTTTTTAATTTATTTATATACAAATTCAATAGTACAAAAAAAAAAAAAAAAACATATAAAAAAAACTTAACGTTAGCATAAATTATATGAATTAAATAAGGTACATAAAAGTCTTATAAATATCGATGACTTACTTTTAGAGCTTGTTCCCGGGATTTCCCGGGATTTTCTATTGTTTTCTATTCCCGCCTTCCCGGGAATTAATTGCGGGATTCCCGGGAAATTTTGAAGAACATCGTTTTCTTAAACTTTAGTAAATCTATGTCGGACTAGTGTCTTTAGTAGATTAATCCAACTTAATATCACCACAATATTTACATTTGCTACAGTTAAAGGCTTATTAATCGTTTAAGAATGGGCTTTATATAGGGTCAATGACAAATTATAGACCTACTTTCACGAAATTTTATTTCTTGTGTTATCAAACTGAAGTATAAATTTTACAATAATACTATGTATAAGTTTATGCGGTTAAGGGCGTAGTAAAGTGTTTTCCAAGATTGTGCTTTATATGCGGCATTTCAAGTAATTTTGAGTCTTATGAAAGTAGATTATGCTAAATTGCACCACAAAAGCATTATTGGTTACGCTTTAATCCATACTTACATGATTAACGAGATTTATCTAAACATGGAGCCGTAGGTAAATTATGGACCGATATTCACGAAATTTGGTACCACAAATTAATGTTAGTTTTTGTTGATATTTTAGGGAGGTAGTTCCACATTTGGGTGCATAACTTTTTTCCTACTGAAGCGATTCTGTACGAATTCAATCCCAAATAGCCTAGATGATCTAGAAACAATTTGACACCCCTATGGCTAAATCTGCTAAGTACGAATGAAGAACCCACAACACAAATCCTTTATCGGAACTTAGTTGAATATTTAAAAAATATTCACATCGAATGACAAACTCAATATACCTTCATACACCACTGCTGATTAAGGATTATAAAAGTAAAAAAATATGTTATTAAATATATGTAGTAAATAAAATTTATCCTTTCTGCTGAATTTGTTAAACCGTAAAATTATTTCCGAATTCCTACTTCGTAATGTTGTGGTTTCAGTTCCTAATCGCCCTTCCGAAAATTGTATACCACTAAGACTTCAAAACTTTCATTCTAATTATGCAAATGCTATTGGCATTAAAATTACCCCTTAAGTGTCCTAAAATTACTTTAATCTTGAATTATTTACGTTTTTGGTATATAAAAGATACTAGACTTAATTATTTTAAGCGTAATAGCCAGTAAGAAATATTAGTTTCATTAGAGAAATAAGTAAATAAATAAACAAAAAAAATTGGGCGGGAATCCCGGGATCCCGGGAATTCCATTTTTATTTCCCGCTTTCCCGGGAATCTAAAAAGTGCGGGAATAAAAAAACTCTACTTACTTACTCCACCTCGTATCTTAAAAAAATACGGTTTGGACTTTTTTATATACAACGATTGTTTTTTTTGTGTTCTATTACTGCAACAAGTTATTATTTCAATACTTTGTCTCAATTCTGTAAATATTAATAAATTATTGAAATAATAAGTTTTCGCAGTAATAGAACACAAAAAAACAATCGTTTTATATAAAAAAGTTTTAACCGTATTTTTTTAAGATACGAGGTGGAGAAAGTAAGGCATTGATATATGAGATCAAAATCGGGCACTTATTTGTTTAGTTAATAAACTATTTGGAATTTTTACATCATAGCGCATGAATTTGTCGATCTTAAGCAATCCTTTGTTTGTATGAGACTTGAAAATGTTGGCACATGCAGTCTGTTTCTTTCCTTAGTTTTAATTATTGCAGACGAATGTGGAATGGACAAAAATTCCAGCACCGACCCTAGAAATGTCAGGAAATATTTGGAATGTAAGAAAGAAAAATTGACTGTTTATTGTTGTGTCTTTGTTGAAGCTTTGACATTCTTACATGTAAGACCGGAGTGTTTTAAAATTCTTATTCACTTTATGGTCTTACTTGTATAATATTTTAAGCTTTTCTAAAGTATTTGGAAAAAGTTTCCTGACGAGCTGGCCTAAGCAACCAGCGATATGCGCATAGAAACTAGCTTTCCAACAACAATAAATTTCAGTGTTTTTAATCATAAATTGGGATTATTAGCACATCATTAATAAATTAATTAATTAATAATGGACATTCAGCTCATTTAGTAAATTTGTTACTGCCGACCAAAAGCTACAAATGTTTTCAGTTTTTAACGACTGCAGTTGCTCGACATCAGTTAAACCTCTAAATTGATTATTGATTGAATCAAAATTTACAATTTCATTCGGGAACATTTTTACTAGAAGAGATACAATACTACTTGTTTTACCTGAAATAACATTTTCAGGAGTAAATTTATGGAACCACATTAAAACTTCGTTATTTAAGTTGACTTTGATTCTCAAAACTTCGCAAAATTTTATATAAAATTGTGTTGCATTTTCTTTCATTTCTTTAACAATGAAAATATTGTTATTATTTGTAGAAATATATAAATCCACTTCTGTTCCGCAATAAATTTCTTCAAAGGACATGTGAGTTTTGTAAAGGTCTACGATAGATATATCACATTCATCCAAAACATTTTTATTCATGATATTACGTTACGGCGGAATAAAAAAGTTAGCCTTTGTTAATGCATTCGAGAATCTTCTGATTGCATTTCTAAATTAACCATATTAATAGTTTTAAGTGCATATTGCATAAATAAAAAATGCAATTTAAAAAAGGATTTTTAAATCCAGATGAAAGAAAAAATAGTTTAAAAAATAAATGCAATGAAATGGACGCAATAATTTGTTTGCTATACTAAAAATTAAAAAAGGGGGAACTATGACAAATTTTTAAATTGTACCAAATGAGTCACGGTAGTACCACGGTACTTTACAAGGTTAAAATGTACCAAAAAAAGTACAATTGTACCAACTTTAACATCCCTGCTAGTTACTGCTAGGCTGCTAAGTGTTATGTACAAAGTAGCAACTAGATATTATTTTCACTGCCTTCACGAAGAGAAGTAATAAATTTAAATTTCGTTTTATTGCTTGTAATTCTAATATGACGAAAAGCAACAAAATATTGCATGATAGTTAAATGTAATATACAATTGGAAGGCGATTTGCATACGAAAGAATTTTATTTGGGCTGGAAAACGATCTTTATGCAAACAAATCCTTTAGTAATATCTGTTTCATACGAATATATTCTGTGGGGGAATTTACGCGGTGTCTTTTCAGACATGTCTGTTTTGTTCATTCTCTCTTGAATATTCTTCCAAAAACCTTTTGTCTTTTCACGATGTCTTTCCAAACATGTCTGTTTTTATGTCGAATTTTCTAATATCCATATACACACATACAAATTAAAAAACATGAAAATTAATAAAAACAAACATGAAAACTCGTTTCGTGTCTGTTTCACAACTCCTCTTTCTTCTCCAACCCGATCGCCAGCAAACAAAACACACGTGTTTGTTTTACATGTCTAAAAACACACCGTGTTAACTCCCTCTTTGACAACCCCTCTTTCTTCTCTAATCCGATCGCCCACAAGCAAAACAAACGTGTTTGTTAGACATGCCTCAAAAGACACCGTGTAAACTCCCTCATAAAAACAAACATGAAATCTCGTTTCATGTCTGCCCTACGGGAAAGGGAACTAACACAAAACTTATCACGTGACAAGTCACTTTAACATGGCGATGTCCTACAAGGGGGTTGATTGGCACCTTTTTGACACTTTGTAACATGTCACTGAAATAACCTTCCGATTTCGGTTAAAATAATGCCTGTCGCAGATATTGTCCCAAATGAGACATGTCAATATGATAGATCCCCTTCATATAAAGTAAAAGAATTTGAGAGAATCAGCCACTATCCGGACAAAATCCAGTCACATGAATAGAGCTTTGTGCCAATTACCTTTCCTTTGGACTAATTACACTCTAAACACATTATCACCAGTTAAATGATATGTCTTGTTTTCACCTATCACAATTCGTTCCTTTTAATTATAAAATTTTGTTCACTGGTCACGGGATAAGTGCTTTAAGAGCAATTGACACAAATTTGCCGCAAGGTGTTTAAGAACCCCTCTTTCTTCTCTAACCCGATCGCCGGCAAACAAAACAAACGTGTTTGTTAGGCATGCCTGAAAAGACACCGTGTAAACTCCCTCTTTGACAACCCCTCTTTCTTTTCTAAACCGATCGCCCACAAACAAAACAAACGTGTCTGTTAGACATGGCTGAAAAGACAACGTGTAAACTCCCTCATAAAAACAAACATGAAATCTCGTTTCGTGTCTGTTTAACAACCCCTCTTTATTCTCTAACTCCATCGCTTACAAACAAAACAAACGTATTTGTTTGACATGTCTGAAAATACACCGTGTTAACTCCCTCTTTAAAAGAGTTAATTCATTGCCATTTCTTCTTTTTTGTTTGTGTGAACTAGCCTGTCGTTGGTTAAAATATTGCTTATAAGAAAAAGCAAAAAAAATTCTTCTTTAAACACATTAATTAAATACAAATGTATTACACGTACATTAAATTTTTCAAATAGTGCCAGTGCATACGGAATTATTGCTGGCTTTCATTGAAAAACAATTTAAATTAAATTAAGAACAAAATAATTGTGGGACAGAGATTTTTTTTCAAATAAATTGTAATCTGGGAAAGCGGATTGAGAATTTAAAACCACAATTCTCCCACCTATAAATTAACTGTAATTGCAAAAGTAATTGGGACCCTTAAGATATGATTTAATTAATGTATATTATTTATTTACTCAAATCTTACATTTGTCCATTAATTTTAATATTAACAAATGAAAATTTTTTCTTTTAATTTAATTCAATTAGTTTTTTAGTCAAATTAGGTAAATTACAATTTCAAATAATTCAGATACAAATATATTTGATATTGTAAATAACACCCTTCATTAAGTTCTGATTATGTTCTATTTAAATCAAAGTCAAAACTAATTGCAGATATAAGGTAATTATACTAAATACTAAAAAAAATTGCAATTACATGTACATGAAGTAGAAATTAATATGCATGTGAGTTTAGTATAAAAAATACAATTACATTTATTTGAAAAAACTTTAAACTTGTAATCACAAATTACTTTTAATTTGGAGTTAAGTTTTTTTTACATAATTTCTGGATTTTAATCACATTAATTGCAATTGTAATGATAACTGCCATTTTATTATTTTTTTATTTATATAAAAATTAATATAAAAATTCGACGTTAATGAAATATTTAAATTGCCACTCAATAACATTTTCATTTACAAATAAGAGTTATAAAAAGCAATGATTATTAAATTAAAATTATATATTAATTGTTATTAAATTACTTGTAACTTGTAGCTAAGATTTTTCCAAAATAATTACTTATAAGTTCGTGATTTTAATCACATTACTTGTAATTGTAATGGTAGCTGAAATGTAATTTATAATTTTTATTATATTTAACTCAAATTGGAAATTACATAATATATTGGAAATCCAATTACATTTTGATTACAAATAAAAGTAATTAAATGCCATGATTCTTTAATTACGATTGCTTTTAATTTCTTAATTGCATAGATTTGAATCGCATTACTTTTAATTGTAATGTCAATTGAAATGAAATTGATAATTTCTGTGGTTTTTTACTTAAATTTTAAATTACATGGAATATTTGGAATAACCATTTAATTACATTTTAAGTAACAATAGAGAGCAATTAAGTGTAATGGTTCTTCAATTAGAATTATATTAAATTGTAATTTGTAGTTAAGATGTCTTAATGATAATTGCATATAATTCCTTGATTTCAATCGCATTAATGGAAATTGTAGTGGTAGTAAAAACTTTTTATTTTTTTTTTTACAAAAATTCTAAATTACCTGAAATATTTTCAATTACCATTCTATTAAAATTACCGCAACGATTATGAGTAATTAAATGGTATGGCACTTCAAGTACAATTATAATTAATTGTAATTGGATTTGGTTCCTTTGGTTTTAGTTTCATTAATTGTAACTTTATAAACTTTAATTACACATTATACTTAATTGTAATGGTTATTAAAATATACATAATTCCTTTCTTGTCTCATTCTTTTTTTTAATGTAATTCTCACATTTGTCTCTATTACTCGCTACCTCTAAATATGAACGAAGTTGAGATTTTTCAGATCCTATTAAATTATTGACACAAATCGAGAAGTCAATTACACTTTTTTAAATTATTTAGAATGCATTGATAATATTGTCTTACTTTTATTTGTAAATAACTAATTTTCACATTGCATCAAAATGTAATGGCAATTGAGACCGTCCAGTTCCGATTCTATGTTATTTATTTTATACTTCCACTTATCTCTCGCTCTCTCTCTCCCCCTCTCTTACCCATAATGAAAATTGTTATTACTTATTTTTGAATATGTAAATTTTTGTAAATGTCAAAAAAGAAATATGAGCGACGACAGTTTTTTATAAAGACATGTGAATATATTATCTATCTTTATTGTATCTATCTATTTGTAATGATAATTAAGTTGCATTTTTGAATGACACCAGGGCAAATGTGTAATGTTACATAAAATTTATTTCATATCTAACTACAAACATTCATCTATAACTATATTAAACTTTTTGCATACAATGCATCTATTGAAACCCACTCAACATATTTTTCATACAATGTGGAATTGTGTTAGTGACAAAAACACCAACGACTTTGTATAATAAATGTTTAAAGTAAAAAGTGTGTAAAGATGAGTGGGCAGGGGAGGCAAACCTTATAGAAAAGGTGGTAGTAAAATAGAGAAAGGTTTAACGATAATTTTTTTTATCATTTTGCAAAGTGGGTGCTTTTCAAACAAATCTTAAAGTTTATTTAATTTAAGTAAAAGTAAAGAAATTGCTTTTCCAACAAACACGGAGGCTTGATATCAAATTGAAAATGATTTAAAATCAAACCTTTTCTCAAACGACAAACGTTTGATAATGATTTGAAAATCGTTTGAAACTCATATCATTCTCAACAAAAGGGGGGAATTATTTTCAAAATGAGAAATGCATTCATTTTTAACATGCTTTCAAAGGTTAATCTCAAATGTTTTTCAATTGTGGATTTTAATACAATGTGGAACATAAATGAAAAATATTTTTTTTTAATTTCAATTCATTATTTATTTATAAAAAACTGTGAGCTTTACATTCGGCACCATTGGTAAAATTTGAAATAGTGTTCCATCCTTTCTCTAATTCTTGCAAAGCCGAAATACTTGGCTAATTTTTGTTTCAAGGATTGTCAAGACGTAGCACCGCGAGCGTACAACAAATTTATAATTTCTTCACTTTCCCTTTTTATTTACATTCTTACACTTTGTAATTAATTTTTTTCTCACAAATATATTTTAAAATTTTTTGTAACAAATTAAGCGTTTTTAAACGCGAATTCACTTAACGTAATAAGTAACTATTCTTTAATTGTGCAGCACATTTAACTTTAATTAAATGTTTTACATTTATTTTTCGCTTCAGTGCTGGCAAGTATTTTCTTTTTTTTTTTTTGGTTTGCGAATAACACTTGATAAAATATTGTTTGTCAAATGTTTATATTCAAATCATTATCAATTTGAATTCAAATGTTAAAAGCAAACAGTTGAAAATGGTTTGAAAATTGTGTTTGATGTCAAATGATCAAGTTATTCATATCAAATGTTTGACTTCGTGTTTGTTGGGTTGTTGCAAAGACGTTTCTATTAGGGGATTTATCTTTCGGACTTGATATTTCCTTCTGCTTAAAAGTTCAGCTTTAAAAAAAAATTTTAAATGGTTTGTTCTTCTCTGTTTTATAATATGATGACATACGAAATATATGGTGTATAACAACATGATAACACAGGCCAACAACTTTTGTGCTTATGAACTAGAGTATAGTTTTCTAAAGCCTTGAGCTGCGATGAATTCGAATCTGCGATATCTTCACTTAAAGTTTAAAAAAGCCTATTTTTCGCCATATTCTAGACGTTATAACTATGCGATTTAATCTTTATTTTTAAAATCTACTCGTAATATCGTCTGAAATTCATACCAATCAAGTTTAAAATAAATTTTTATTCGTTTTTTATGGTATTTTGCCAATTTCTTTTATTTTTTTATGGTTTTTTTGTGTGTTAATTTTGACTTGCTTTTTGTATTTTTTTTCAAGATTTTTTAACATTCACAAACAAAAATATGTATAAAAAAAATTAAAAAGTCTTAAAAAAAAAAAATTATAAAAACATTTTCATTTTAATTCGAATATGTATTCCAAGCCAAATTAATATTTATAAAGCTTTCATACTTTAATAGTCTTATTCCTTCAATATTTTTCAGGAATATTTGCAATGAACTGAAATTCTCAGATTTTGTTTGTTAAAATATAAAAAAATAAAAATAAAATGTTTAAAAAATACGAAATTGGAAATCAGTTAAACAAAATGTTGGAAAATAACATAAAAAAGTTTCTAAAAATGACGAAAATTCGCCAAAATTTTTTTATATCAAACAAGCCTAATACTATAAGGAATGGCAAAAACTTGAAAATTCACAAAACTTGCACACAACTCCGGCATGAAAGCAAAGTCTAATATTTATTAAAAATCGTTAAAGCTCTAAAGAATCAGAAAACTTGGAGGAAAAAATCGCTTCTGTCGCAAACATGGTTGAAATTCGCGAAAAGTTGCATATATGGAAACAAACCCTTAACTTTATATAAAATCGCTTAATCGTTAAAAAAACAAAATGTCGGAAAATAACATAAAAAGGGTAATGATGAAGAACAATTTTTTGTCAGGTGCTAAAACAGGGCATTCAATTTTTTCTAGAGTTGGCAAGACATTTTATACAGGCACCTTTTCAGAAGGTAATATTTTTTATGTAAAAAAACATCATAAGCCAATATTATAAAAAAATAAAAAAAAAATGCGAAAATGTCATGAGCATAAATAATTCTGAGTACAAATGCGAATTCAGCGCAACCCAAAACTTTTTGAAAAGTATAAGTTAGTTCCAGCGTTTCTACTTTTTCCAAATTTTGCAGACCTGTGTAATTGAAAATGAACTCATGATTTTCCAGTTAACATTAAAAACCAGTTTCCCAAACAAAATTAAGTTAATAATAAATTTCTTACTTTAAATACTTAAATTATTGGCTAAAGATATTTAATAATTGAATTTTTAAAATTGTTAGAAAATGTTTGCTGGTATATATTTGCAAATAATGTAAAACATGATGAGTTTAAAAATATGTGTCCGCTGTCTTTCCAAAAACAACGACAAAATGTCAACATTTGCATTAAATAACGCGCAATGAAATTTTTGTATAATTTTCCACCTGAGCAAAAAAAAAAAAAAAAAAAAAATAAAACCCAACAAATTCATTTGTTGATGAAAATGATGGCATAAATTTGAGCAAAAAAATTTTTTTTAACTATTTGTTGTTTGAATATTTCCGCAGTGCATCAGAGACGAAAATATGCTGGAAGGATGTTGATTATTTAACATTTTCATTTACTATCTCACCTTATATTGTGTATTGCGGCCTGGTTTCAAAAATGGAGCACGCATACCGACAACATCATTAACTGAGACATTGGCAAAATGACGTAAAATTTCACGCATTCCAATCATTTCACCAACCCATTCCTCGTAACCCTTGTCCTGAAGACCTTGTTGTTGTGAAATACTTTCTGTGGCAATCTCATGGCCGGCATAACCAAGATGTTGGATCTGTTGGTAGTTGCTGTAAAAAAAACACGAAAACAAATGATGAAAGAAAAACCAAAATTAATTATAAAAAAGAATAAAATTAAGAAATGTATTAAGATAATTGTTTTTATAAAGGAGAGAAACAACAACAACAAAAAAAAAAAAAGAAATAACAATATGTATGTAAATCGTTGAAGAACATTTTAATTGTTTTGTATTATAAGAAATAAATTATTTTTCGTGGTTTTTGAAAAAACATTAATTGCCATATGAAAGTGATGTTAAGCTTTTAGCTTATTCAAAGAGTAAAGCAACCTTTTTAATACTTTCTCGAAACAAATTTACTAGTGAAATTATTCACGTTATTTTAACATTAGCTATCAACAAATTTTTACATCTCTATAAATAAAATCCTTCAAAATTATTTGATGCTGTTGAAACTTTCAAAATAAATGTAGAATATTGTCAACATTATAATAGTGAAATTTTTTAAAATTAGCTTTTAAAGTTTGGAATGTGCACAAATATCCTTTTTAAACCGTCCGCTGGTGGTGAATAAGGGTATACTAAGTTTAACTTTCCGTGTGAAATCGTTTTAATATTTATCTAAGACCGCATAAAGTATATAGGAGAAGTCGCTGAACAAAACTTGCCTTTTTGTATTTATTTTAAGTTCTATTGAAAAAAAATTTTATTTCCATAATTTTTGTCCTCTTCTAATAGAAAAATTTGATCTTAAAATAAATTATGTAGAACAAAATTGCTTGTTTAGGTCCAGGACTAATATTTTACGGTGCTACCGACATCACCACAAACGCATAATACACTCTCCACTAGAGATGGGGAAATAGAAAAAATATATCAATATATATCGTATCGATATTTTTTAATAGTATCGATATTTATTAATTAAAAATATCGATATATTGATGTATCGAACGTATTAAGGTAAAATTATTACCAAATTCAAAAACTTAATATACCTATGTCAATACATATTTACATATGTACAAACATATTACATGTATATTTACTGCCTGTCCCTCGATTTCGAACGAAACTTTCATTCGCTTAACTTTTTTTTTAAACAAAAACCAATTTTAAAATCTAGCTTATGCGAATGAAGCTTTTGTTTGAAATCGAGGGTCCGGCAGTTAATTCTCCAAAAAAAAAAAGAATACAAAAACATTTTTATTTATTCGCAATATGAAATCTAAAAAAAAACAAGTTAGAGTGCTATATTCGGCTGTGCCGAATCTTTGATACCCTCCACCGACAGGAGTGAGCTCTATATGATAAATACATATATATTATTAACTAAACTTCACAAAAACGAGCGTCAGCATTAAAATTAGTTGCGGTTTAGACATGAATTAAATTATTGACCGACAATAAGAAAATTTTATGCGTTTCTTGTTAGGACTTTGAACATGCTTGAGTAAAATATCATTATTCGTAAAAGTTTTAGCCGAACTAAAATAATTTTTAGAAGGGTAATTTATATTGGACCTATGGTAAATTATGGCCCAATCATCGCAAAATTCTGAAAACTGATTTCTAGTATTACAAAATATAAATTAGAATAAATTTCAATACAGCAGTGTAATTAGTTTTAGCGTTAACAGAAAATTTCGCAAATTTGCATGATATTTTTTCTGGCCATATGAATTTAAGTAAGACATTTTACCGCAATATCTATATCTGTGATGGTTTAAGGCGAATTTTATTATTTTCCCAAAGTGAGCTTCATTTGGTTTTAGGCGCAATAAACTGTTTGCCGAGAGTAGGGTTTATATGTGGCCTAGGGTAAATTATGGACCAACCTTCACGAAATTTGGCAATGTGATTTCTCGGCGTTTAAAACTTAGACGTACCGAATTTAAGTATGCTAGCGTTATTTATTGCGGTTTTAGGCGTACTAAACTGTTTTCGGCAGTAGGGTTTATATGGGGCCTAGTGTAAATTATGGACCGATCTTCAAAAAATTTTACAGTGTGATTTCTGGTCCTATAAAACTGTGACGTACCAAATTTAAGTATGCTAGCGTTATTTATTGCGGTTTGAGGCGTACTTAACTGTTTTCCGGAAGTAGGGTTTATATGGGACCTAGTGTAAATTATGGACCGATGTTTAAATAATTTTACAGTGTGATTTCTGGTCCTATAAAACTGTGACGTACCAAATTTAAGTATGCTATCGTTATTAATTGCGGTTTTAGGCGTACTAAACTGTTTTCCGGAGGTAGGGTTTATATGGGGCCTAGTATAAATTATGGACCGATCTTCAAAAAATTTTACAGTGTGATTTCTGGTCCTATAAAACTGTGACGTACCAAATTTAAGTATGCTAGCGTTATTTATTGCGGTTTTAGGCGTACTAAACTGTTTTCCGGGAGTAGGGTTTATTTGGGGACTAGTGTAAATTATGGACCGATCTTCAAAAAATTTTACAGTGTGATTTCTGGTCCTATAAAACTATGACGTACCAAATTTAAGTATCCTAGCGTTATTAATTGCGGTTTTAGGCGTACTAAACTGTTTTCCGGGAGTAGGGTTTATATGGGGACTAGTGTAAATTATGGACCGATCTTCAAAAAATTTTACAGTGTGATTTCTGGTCCTATAAAACTATGACGTACCAAATTTAAGTATCCTAGCGTTATTAATTGCGGTTTTAGGCGTACTAAACTGTTTTCCGGAGGTAGGGTTTATATGGGGCCTAGTGTAAATTATGGACCGATCTTCAAAAAATTTTACAGTGTGATTTCTGGTCCTATAAAACTATGACGTACCAAATTTAAGTATCCTAGAGTTATTAATTGCGGTTTTAGGCGTACTAAACTGTTTTCCGGGAGTAGGGTTTATATGGGGACTAGTGTAAATTATGGACCGATCTTCAAAAAATTTTACAGTGTGATTTCTGGTCCTATAAAACTGTGACGTACCAAATTTAAGTATGCTAGCGTTATTTATTGCGGTTTTAGGCGTACTAAGGGGTTTTCCTCGAAATGGGTTTATATGGGGCCTATGGTAAATTATGAACCGATCGTCACGAAATTTACCAGTATGATTTGCAGTCGTACAAACCAAATTCGAGCAAAATTTTATGTCATTCCGTGCATGAATAAACCATTTATTTTAGTTTTTGTGTCAAAATTATCAATATTTTCAGGATGGTGGTTCCACATTTTGATTCATAGTTCTGATCCTACTGAACCGATGTTGCTGGATTTCAATCCCAAACTGCTTAGGATAACTACAAGCAATTTGAGACCAAGTTTGTTTTTTTCTTTTGCGTTTTTCAAAAGTGAGCGTGTTTTCAACAGACGGACAGACGGACAGACAGACGGACATGGCTAAATCAACTTAGAATTACTCCAGGATCCAGAATATATATACTTTATGGGGTCTTAGATGTATAATAAAAAAGTTTCACACGGAATGACAAACTTAGTATACCCTCATTCACCACAGTGGTGGTGGAGGGTATAAAAAATTAATTGGGATTATAAAATACTGGATTATATACTGCCGGTAAACGAAACTTGTGACATATACTACGGAGATCGATTATTCGACTTTTTTCAATAACCGGTTTTCGAATATTACGAATAGTTGCTAATTTAAAAAAACCGGTTTTCGGTTAAACATTTTTAAACTAACCGGTTAACCGGTTTCAATTCGAATACATAAAAACAATTACAAAATACATAGATATGACTTAAGGTATGGTCAGACCTAACAAATATTTGACGATAAAATCCAAAAAAAACGAGACCAGTAAAATGATCAAACTTTAACCGCATTTTTAATAATTTATATTTATTTACTAATCTGTTTTTGTAAGACGATGTTTGATCTAGCCAAACGTTTTACAGGAGCAAATAAAATATTATAGGAATTTAATAAATTTATTATTTGAGATATTCTCCTAAATTTATTTTAAATGAGTTTTAATTTGTTGGTGGTTGAGCCATCTCTATATGAATCAGTAGACTTCAACCATATTTTTGAAAAGTTGCAAACAAAACCTCTTAGCCTGGATTATATATATCAAACAATTTTGTTTCAGCATTATATAAACGATTAGTAAGATGAAAATGCTTTTTGTATGAAATATTTGTCAATTCGTCGACCACTATTTGAAACCTTCCATGACATTGTTTGATTTCTCAATTTTGTTTTTTAGTTCTTAGTGTTTAAATAAATAAAACTGATGAATTATTTCCATATCGTTGATTCCGCCGGAATCTTGTAGTTTTTAGCACAAAGAAATGCTGGAACTATTTAAGAGTTTTTAGTACCTTAAGGGGCATTTCGTCCTCGGCAACACAACGGGTTTATATTTCACCTAATGATTCATTTTTGGCAGCGTATTTTAGTAAAGTATTATTTGTCGACTCTTTAGACGTACTTCGAACGGGGTTAAGTTTTATTTGGAGCACATTAATATCGACCATATGGACTAATTAAAGGATCGTGACGTGGAAAACCCTTCGCCACTTATCACTTTAGGCCACTTCAAGAGGCCAACTTTGTCTGCTTAATCGCGTTCGAAATATCTCTAGAGATAACATCTATATAAAAATATTTTTAATATTTAGAAAACGGTCGCACAAATTAAATACTATTTCCTTTTTAACTGCACACTAGGTTGTCCCAAAAAAAATAAAAATTTGGATTTTCTCGGAAGATCTTTCCTAATTTGGATACTCATAAGGTAAAGTATTTTTGAGAATTTTATCAGATTTTTCGGAAGTGCTTTAGAGGTCGCGCAAACTGATTTTGTACCAAAAATCTAGCGTTTTTGACTTTTATTGAATTATTAATGAAAATGGCTAAAAAATCGGTATTTTTTCGGCTTCTGAGTCAATATTCTTAAAGAAAATTTTCCGATCTTTAATTTTATGTGCATAAATAATAAGTTTCGTCAGGGATTTTCCACATTTTGATACATTATATATCAGTTTTTCGTAAATTTTCAGCAAATATGAAAAAAATGCTTTATAACTTTTAAAATTTGTATTAAGACTAAAAAAACTAATGATGCAGTTTAAAAGATTATGAAGTTTTAAATAAATTAGCAAAAAAAAAAAATGAATTTTCTCTCACCGTTCTCGAGTTATACCCGAGTTTTAAAGCTTTGTACACATTGTATGAAATGTATAATACTATAAGGTGTGAACTAGGTTTGCATTGCTTTAAACTTTAAATAATTGGATTTAGAAAATGTTTTACAAATAAAATAATAGTTACTTACCAGTCATACATAACAATTATAATAAAAACAAAGAAAAATAGAATTGTTATAATTGTTATAGTTTTTTTAAAAATCGATATATTGTTATATAGATATTTATTGCCCATCCCTACTCTCCACTATTGTGGGGAGCATATAATATAAAAAAAGAACGTTTTGGTTTGCATAGCAAAACGTTCTATGCGTACCAAAACGTTCTTTTTTACATTTTTTTTTTGACAAAACGTACTTTTTTTTACTTTATTTTAATAAAACATGATTTTTTCAAATTAAAAGTCGTTAAATTTTATACATCCTTATTGTTGCAACATTTTGGGGTGAAAAAAATAATCTTCGATTTCCCAACATTTTGAAATAATCAAAAACGCAAGTTTTGTTCTGCAGCACCTCATATATTCTGGGACTTGAGAAATTTTAAGTTGATTTAGCCATGTCCATCTGTCCGTCTATTGAAAAAAACGCTCACTTTTGAAAGACTAAACATAAAAGAATAATATATTTAATAATAATTACTCGTTCTAGTTCTTCTTAACAGATTGGGATTAAAATCCAGCACAATTGGTTCAGTAGGAAAATAGCTTGGAACCCAAATGTGGAACAACCTCCCAAAAAGTTATACTTTTGTTACAGTAATTTTATATATAAATACGGGAACAATTTTTTGTAGTTCATTTTTTTGATCTTATCGTCCACCGATTTAATGATGAAACATACATATATCGATTTAAATGTATTTGTGTGTAGATATGCCCAATATATATTTATTTTCTACATTTTTAGAATTAAAGAGTTTTAAAGCGTTTTAATTTATTTTTCACACACACGTACACACATCACACATCACGTCACAAGGATCTCAATGTGCCATTAGTAAAAACTATTATTACGTAAAATATTTAAAAAGGCTTGAGTCGCACCCAAATCCACTAGCTCGAAATATTTTAAATGACAGCGGCCACTCTAGATTAAGGAGAAGAGATACTGCAGGACTCATCCGACGAGAAGACCGCTAAAAATTTACATATGTGAATAGAAACCGTGAAGAGAAAAATTTACGTCTAGCATTGGCAGGACAAAAATGAAGTATAAGTATAAGATTTGATTAATTATTGTTAGTTCATATTTAATACATGAAGATTCAATAAATAAATAATGAAAAAAAAAAAAAAAAAAAAAAAAAAACGTACACAAATGTATTAACGGTGGTTGAAAAATTAAATGCTTTTTGTTGTTTTAAAATGTTTTCGTTTTTTTTGTACTTGCAAACAGACATGCACACACATGGGTGAAAAGAGTGCATTTTGTTGTTTTCTAAAAATGTGTACGTTTATGTTGTATAACGCACTGGGGTCTAATAACAGCAATGAGCGACATTTTTTATTTCGGTACATGACACTAGACATCGAATGAAATGTATCGTAATTTAATAAGCATATCACCGTCATTAATGTATTGATTAACAATCAGCCTATTGAGATTGTTCAAAAAGTGAAAAACTTAGGGATAGTTTTTAATAACAACTTGACTTGGTCAAGTCATATCGATGCATTAGTGGCACAGATTTACCAAAAGTTAAGATCGCTTTAGGCTACACAATAATTTACACCGCTCACCGTAAGAGAGCTCCTGGCTAAATCGTATTTAATGCCAGGACTTCTGTATGGCTGTGAACTATTCGGCAAGTGTGACTCTACTAGCAAAAGAAAACTTAATGTACTTTACAATAACATTATTAGATACGTTTATAGATTGCAAAGGCATGAAAGAGTTTCATCATTCTCATAATGCCTCTATGGTGTATCATTTGAAAACTTAATAAATATAAAAATGCTCACATGTTTGCATAAAATCATTAACAGCTAGTTTATTTAATATGATTCATTTCACAAGATCCTCGAGAGGCAAAAAGGTTGATAATACCTGTGCATCGATGCCTTATATCGGAATGGTAATTTTTCATCAATGCTGCACGTCTTTGGAATTCTCTTCCTCCTATCATACAGCAAGTGAGCAACGCAACACAATTCAGAAAAGTATTTTTAATTTCTTTAATAAATAGACTACAGTAGCCCGTTTCTGTATTTCTCGCAAAGTAAAATTTCCCGCATGAAACAAGTGAATTATGACAAAAACAGTGCAATATGAAACAAAAAATGGTTTTTCTCACATAAGTGTTTCTGTATCTTTACTTTGGGAGAATTATTTGTCATTTAAAAAATTTTCCAGCATTTATTGGAAGGATGTGAGAAAAAGTGTTTCTGTATCAATATTTTCCTAAAAGTTTCTCACAAGAACTGTCAAAATAAGTCCCATTTGAAATTGATGCGAGAAAAATAAAATTCCAAAAAACGGAGCACAAATTATGTACATGTGTACGTACACAAGAATGTATATTATATTTTTTTTTATTTGAAGAGAAAGAATTTAAATGATGAAAACAAATAAAACACAATTGTTATATTTTGTTATTTTAATTTTTTAAGCCCTTTATTGTTTTCGATTTATGCAGGCCTGCCAGATAAATTTCTGAAAAAATCAAAAATCGTCTATTTTGTTTTAAAAAATCAGACAATTTAAAATTAATTTTGACAAATTTGGTTCGATTTTGACTATAACAATAAAAAAAATAGTTAAAGTTCATGGGTAAAATACATATTTTATACATACATACAACCTTAAGCTTGAGGTCTATTTAAATACAATTATTTATTTTATTTTTTCTTTAATCCGATTTAAAATTACAGATTGTTTTTTTTTCCTAAAAAAATCACGCAAAGGGGTGACAAAATATCATATTGGAATAAAACTAACACTTTTGGCCAAAAAAAAAAGTCAAAAATTTTATAGTGCATTGACTGAAAAATGGGTTAATAGATAAATGTTTTTATCACATAAACAAATGTATTAAATAATCTAAGGAAATAAAAATTAAACAGTTTTCCTTCGAAATATTAATTTTGCCGATACATTTTTTAAGCTGTCTTTTTTTTAAGATATCGTTTTTTTGTGGTGCCTAATGCACAAACATATTAAACTATTTAAAATTATTTTATTTCGAAGAGAAAAACAGCAAATCGGCACTTTGCCAATTTTGGAACAAAAAATCGTCAAAACGACGATAAATCGTCAAATCTGGCAGCCGTATTTTTATTATATCTATTTTTTTCGTTGACGTTTCGCTTGCATTTGACACTTAATTACTGGAAGTATACCAGTTAAAACAGAATCTGTGTTGGCTGTTCTCGCATTCAAATACAGAAACACTTTTTTCTCACAAATCGAGAAACTATGGAATTTTTTGTTTCACACCTAATGTGAGAAATTTTGCGACGCGAGAAATACAGAAACGAACTACAGATCATCTAAATTTCCTATTTTTTTAACTAAATTAAAATTTAATATTTAATTTAAATGTGTTTTTTTCTTCTTTTATATTATTGTAAAGCCAATTTGTCTTCATTTTATACTCTGTAATTTAAATTTATTTTTCTTTTTTTTAATTTAAATTAATTTAAATTTATTTTTCTTTTTTTTAATTTAAATTAATTTAAATTTATTTTTCTTTTTATCAAATTTTTGAGGCTTTATTTCTATTAATATTAACACTTTTGCTCTATAATTATAAGATCCGATCTTGTTGAGCAGGATTTTCGATAAATAAATAAATAAAATAAATAAGTAAATAGCATTCGATATCGAGAAACCAAGGACATTACATCTCTCGAGTTTTCATTCGATACGTCAGTGTCTATCGTATGCAGAAAAATACGATAGTTTACTCGATATCGAATGCGGTGCTTAGACCCCAGTCTCTTAAGTAACCCTGACTTTACACATGCAAGTAATTACTTGCAAATAGTGTATATGCATTATCAACGAAAATGACGAAGAAATAGCGGAAAGTCTTGCAAGTAGCTTGAGCGTTTTCACATTCAGTTGCAAGTTTATTTTTCAAATGTTCTCGAAGCTAAAATTTATTATAAAAAAAGCTTAATTTTTGGTTTTGAAAACGTTATCACGAAATTAATTTAATTATTTCTTCTTTATTATGTTCATTTTTAAAATATGTGAATCCAATATTGCCGTAGTTACCGATATCATAAAATTTCTGAGAAAATATTATGAATAACAATTTTTATTTTCAAAACGCTTGTAATTTATGTTTAAAAATACCATGAAGATGTGTTGCTGTATAGTAGTGTTTTGGTTTTTTTTTTATTTTTATAAATACACAGAAAATCAGCTTTAACCATAATTTTTATTTAACTATGTACTAGTAAACTTATACAAAAGGCATCAACGGTAACACTGTTTCTTTATTTGTCATTTTACTTGCTGCACGTGTAAAAAACTTACTTGCAAGCAAATTCTTTTGCAAGTTGGGCTGCAAGTACGAAAAATGTGATGGTGTTAGTAAAAATGTGTGAGTGTATTGAGTTTTTCGAACTTGCACTTGCATGTGTATATCCCGGGTAAATGTCAAGTGGTCGAATTTCGGTCATCGTGCGAAACTAGTTAACATAAATTGCTGACAGAATGCACTGAACCTCATTTACTTTTACACGAATTTGTTCTATATATGTAACTGGAAATCATACTAAAGTTTTTTGTAAAGATTAGTCCATGACTTGCCACAGATCCTATACAGACCTTCGGAAAACAATTAAGTACGCATCAAACCGTAACTAACGAATAATGACATTGGAGAAAAATATATTCTGTCATAGTTTCATTAAGAATAAAGTCTGTCTAATTTAGTGAAGATCGGTCCACCAGATTTTGTGATGAACATAAGTCAAGAACTCTTCTTAAAGTCGAAAGAACATTTTCTGGTTTTTTATATTTTTGTTCGTTGTCTTTCCTTTTTCGTTGACCGGCAATTATAAACATAGAGCTTATGCCTTAGCTGTTTAACAATAATTAGTATTGTGGCTATTTTATTGAACTGCTTATGGTTTTTAATCCAAATTTTTATATTTTAATCAGGCTTAAATTCATCCAATATATTTTTATTTATTCAATTATTTTTAATGAAGTAAGGAATTTACAACATGAAATTAATTAAAATTTTTTAATAATTTTTCGTTCTTGACTGAAGCTTCGATAGTAGCCACACTACTTTCCTTGACCTTACCTAAATTAATGAGCAGTGAAATGTGAAATAAGCTGACCAAATTTAATTTTATTTCGGCTTTTAGTACAATAGTTGTTCATATCTACAACTATTTTAAGTCCTTTTTTAATAATGGTCTCCTAATATTATAAAATTTGAATTGTGGAAATAGTTTAAGCAGCTTGAATTTTTTTTTTATAAAAAAAAGTTTGTATAAATATTAAAATTTTTTTTAACAATTTTAATTTAAATTTTTTTTAATTTTCAACATGAATAAACAATATTGTAAGCAATCAACATTCTAAATTTCTTTTAACTTTTTAGCACTATTCAAAAGGCTATAATTTTTTCAGCAATTTGTAAATATTTTAAAGCTCTAAGATTCTGTCATACGATTACACTTTAAAACCCCTTATTTTTTAATAAATTTTATCACTTTATAAAAAATCACTTTTTCGATTAAAACATTTTCCCAAATTCTTTTAATTCCTTTAGTTTATTTCGTTTTCATGTTTTACTTCTTTTAATTGGTGTTGATTTTATCACAAAATCATACTCGTATAAGCAAAAAATAGCTATCCTTGCTATAATTTCTATGATTTCATAAAGAATTTATGTGTGTGTTGTTATGTATGAATATATGAAATAATTTTTTGGAAAAATGTTGACATGTTAACTGACAATGACAAGTCATCCCAACAAAAAAAAAAAAAAAAAAGGCGAAAAGAAACTAAAATTTACTGCAAATACTAGAAAACAATAAGGCCAGATCGGGCAAGGAAATAAAACTGAAATGAAATCATAAAGCCAGACAGCAAAACAATGGCTTTACAACAATAAATACCCAAAAAAAAATACAAAAAAAAAAAATTGAAAATAAATGGAAAAAAAACAAGTGACCAGGAAGTCATGACGATGATGATGAAAAAATGTTAAAGTAAGAAAAACTAAGAAATGTTAGCAGTAAAAAAAAAAAACAATCAGGCAAATAATAGCAATAGCAACATCAACAAGAACTATAGCAACAAAACCAGAAAATACCAAAATAAAAAAAAAAAAATGATGACAATGATGAAATGATTATACTGGCTGAAAACTAAAAACACAATTAAACAGGGTGTAGCTAAAGATAATTTAAAGATTTGTAATCACAAAAATTTTATCCTTTAAGAAAACAACACTTAAAAATACATCTTTTAATTGCTTCAATACAATTTGCATACGAATTATTGGCAATTTGGAAATATTCTCCGATTTTTATACACATTTATTTCGCTAGTAACACTTTTATATACCATACCCTGTTTCAATGGCACCTCCATGAAAACAATAGCAATCAGGGCGCAAAAAAGCCAGCACACATAAGAACCTCTCGGAACATACACAATTATAATACTTAACTCCAACACACAGCACAAAAGTAGAAATATGTACAAAACCCATTTACATATGTCCAAATATGTGTGCGTGTTTTAGTTAACTGTGGAATGCAACTTTAGGCTTTAACCCATCAAACACACGGTCTTAGATTTCAAATCTAAATCACTTTCAAATAACAAACGTTAAAAAAAAATTAAAAACAGATTAAGAAAAAAGTATTCTACAGAAGTATCTATCCTGCAACGTTAAGCACAAACTCTTTTTAGCAAATCAATTTCAAATGTGTTTCATATATGTATACAACAAATATTCGTATGTAAACATATATAAATACATATATATTTAATATATTTTATTCGTCAAACTTCTTGTAGTTACCCTAAGCAGTTTGGCTTAAAATCGAGCATAATCAGTTCAGAAGAATCAGAGCTATGAATCAAAATGTGGAACCGCCACCCTTAAAAATTTATAATTTTGTTAAAAAACTAACATAAATGGTGGAATAATGCACTGAATGAATGATATAAAATTTTGCACCAATTCCTTTTATATGACTGGAAAACATAGTGTAAAATTTCATGAAGATCGGTCCATAATGTACCATATGCCCCATATAAAGCCTACTCTCGAGAAGCAGTTTATTACGCATTAAACCGCAATAAATAATGCTATAGTAATAAAATTTCGTCACAGTTTTATAGGCCAAGAAATCACACTGCCAAATTTCATAAAGATCGGTCCATAATTTACCCTAGGCCCCATATAAACCCTGCTCCCGGAAAACAGTTTAGTAAGCCTTAAACCGTAATAAATAACGCTATCATAATAAAACTTAGTACGTCACGATTATATAGGACTAGACATCACACTGGTAAATTTCGTGAAGATCGGTCCATTATTTTCGCTAGGCCCCATATAAACCCCTCTCTCGAAAAACAGTTTAGTACGCCTAGAAATCACACTGTCAAATTTCGTGAAGATCAGTCCATATAACTCGTTTACTATAGGCCCCATATAACCCCTACTCCCGGGAGAGATTTTATTACTCCTTAAAAACAGTTTAGTACGCCTTAAATCGTAATTAATAATGCTATCATAATAAAATTGAATACTTCACAGTTTTCTACCACTAGAAATAATACTAAAACACTCTGTGAAGATCGGTCCATAATTTATCATATGAAATATATAAAGCCCACTCTAGGAAATTAACTAAATACGCCAACAAACGTAGCAGATATAGATATTGCGGTAAAATTTGTTCCAACTTAGCTTCATATGGCCCATAATTTATCTTTGATCCCTTATAAGGCAGCCTTCTGAAATTCACTGTAAACGCTTAAACTAATTTCAATGCTGTTTTGAAATTTATTCTAATTTTATTTTTTAATACCAGAAATCACTCTACAGAATTTTGGGATGATTGACACATAATTAACCATGGGTCCAATATAAATTCCCCTCCTGAAAATCATTTTAGTTCGGCTGAAACTGTAACGAATCATGATATTTTACTCAATCTAGTTTAAATTTCTAAAAATGAAATCATAAAACTTTTCGATTGTCGGTTACCAATTTAATAAAGGTCTAAACCCCAAACGCCCGTTATTATAAAGATTAAAAAATAATATAAATATTATAAAATGTCGGTGAAGGTATCAAAGATTTGGCACAGCCGATTATAGCACTCTAATTTGTTTTAAATATACACAGAAAAAAGTGTTTTATCAATTAAAAAAATGGCTTAAAAAGTATTTAAATTTAATTAATGTGATCATTAAATCAATTATTTTTTTTGTTGAAAGAAAATTAAAAATTTAATTTTGATTTAATTTACATTTTAGTTTTTTTGAAATAAATTTTCAATTAAAATTTTAATTTAATAACAAAAACTTAATTGACTTCTTTCGTTTAAAATAAAATAATTTAAACATGTAGAATTGTTGTTGGGAATTGTGAATATTTAAATAAATAAATAACCACATTGTTTGAAATGGCAAAGTTTTTTGATCACTTTTTTAATTAAAATTAAAAATATCATTTATTGAAAATTTTTTTTTAAAAATTATAAAATTTTTAGTAATCAATATAATCATTTTGGTAAAAGGTGCAAAATCAACATATTCTTTGCTTGATATTATGAATTTGGTAAAAATTTGGTGATTGGAGAAAACTAATAATTTTTTCTGTGTAAGTTAGTCATTGCGTTTGAATTTTTAGACCCTCAATCCATATGAATAGCGGATCTTATTTAATGATGCCCGTCTGTCTGTTCCCCTGTTTATATATCTGTGGCTCTGTTGAAATGGGGTTTTTGAGGACCGATGGAGACTAGGTTGTTGTATATATATGTCACACGTAATTTGTTTCAGTTTGCTATTGAAATTTAGCTTGGTCGGTCCATTAATGCAAAATACAACTGCCTCTAATTTCTACCCATAAATATTAAATTTTTACCAATCTTAAAGTCTTCTTATAATCTTTGAACCATACTTTTTGACTTTTACCTTTAATAAAGTAATAATTATATTAATATTAATAAATATTTGGCTTTATTAAATCCTATTAATAAAAAAAAGCAATAATTATTACTTAACTCAACTCTAGTTATTCTTCCCTAGATGGAAGCGAACTAACACTTAAGGAGTCCCGTGATATGTTCTTCGGTGGCAGAGACTGGTCCTAGTTCTAACACTTTGTATGAATGGGACCTCTTACTTTTACATGGGTTGTCATTGGAGGGGGTTAAGTGACAGCTAACAGCCACCATTTGATCAGTCACACATCTATTCTCAATAAACGTGTTTAGTGTTAGTTTCTACAATGCTAGTCTTTGGTATTCTTCCAACAAAAAAATCTTAGAATTAATTTTGAGAAAGTGAAAGGCAGACACACGAAGTTTGTAGGCGAGAGAGGAAAAAAGTAAAATGAGTCACGCATACAGCTTCGACCCCTTACCAACAAACTTCGTTTGTCTGCCTTTCACTTGCCACATTGTTAAAGGGGACAAAACAATTATTAATAGGTTCAAAGAAATGTATCGCACCAACGTTGAATACTGAACCTGTTACAAAAACAGTTCTAATACATGAATAAAAAATCATTTATATAAAAAAAAATATTTAAACAAAAATAATACAAAATTAAAAAATCTACACAGATCAACTAATTATATTAAAATTTTAACAAAGTTTTGTCAATATTTCGACAACATCTGTTTTCAAATGTTGTCGAATTTAAACTAAAAAAAATACCATTATTGTCAAAAAGATAATACCCTGTTATCATAATTATTCGCAGTTTATCGAAAAACGGAAAATGCAAATTTTTAAAAGTGGATTCAAATTAATGAAAAAAAATAAAACATGAACACTGAAAAAAATCGGATAAAATGTGACGAACAAATTAAAAATTTCGACGAAAAAACTAATAAGATTCTTTTTCGATGAGGACGATAAGGAATTAAAAAAATCCTGCAATCTATAAATGGAAGGTTCATTTATATCTGGGATTATCTAAAAGGTAATTTAAAATATACATTAATGTATATGGAATTTGTAGTTAGTTTTACAATTCTTTTATTTAAGATGCTAATGTGACATATGAAGCTTGCGGTGTACACCACACTTAGGTCTCCGCGCTGAATTCAGAGAAAATCTATTTTCAAGACACATAAAATTTAGGTATGTATGGATTAGGGATGCCAATCGGGACTGATTTTTAAAAATCCCGGGATTCGGGATTTTGAAATCCCGATCCCGAAATCACGGGATTTTGTTGATCCCGGGATTTTTCGGGATAAATGTGTTGCCTTAAAATGCTACTTTTTTTAATAAACAACAATTTTTAAATATTCAAAAGGTTTTATATACTTAACATAAATTTTTAAAAATAAAAACAACAAAACAATTTATTTTATACATACAAATGTTTATAACTCTGGCCTCACCCATGATCAAACTGATCAGATTCTGAAAAAAAAGCTTAAAAAAATATACATACGTATCTCTTAGTTTTTCTAGATCAATTCATTTCGGTTTTTTGACAGCAATTCCATTTTTAATGTGAATTAAGTTGTGACGACATTAATACACTGCAAAGTGTAGTCCCTCATCGATCTCGATAGCAGAGTTTAAAACTGTAAAACTATGTCGACTGCAGTGCAGTACACCTCCAGGGTGAGGGCGAGATTCATTATCAAACATTTAAGTACGTTTGAAATTTATTTTAAAACAAAATGTTTATATAAATGTTTCTTAAAACAGATTTCGAGCTTAACTAATTTTTTTATGAATACGTCAGATAGTGTTTTTTTATAAAAAAAAATTCTTTTATTTGCCGTATGTTTTTTAAGAAATTTTTTTATTATTATTGGACCGGAAGGAATGTGAGCTATTTCATCAATATTACGTCTTAATTGTTATAATTATATCAACTTTTATTCTTTAGTTTCTGAATAAAACTTTAATTGGATCGTTAATAATTTTAATTTTTTGCTTGATATATAACAATTATTTTTCTTGATTTCTATATTTTGCATAAAAATAATCATTTTTATTTTGGTTTAATGTCTTAAGCCAAAGCTGAACTTGCTAAACGTAATTGTAAAAAAGGCTTGAGATGTGAGTCTGCAAATTTAGTTTCTACTTAAAATAATGGTTTTTATTAAGCAAAATACAAAAATCCAGAAATAGTCGTCATATATCAAGCAAAAATTGAAAATTTTAAATACTCGCTGTGTTCCAAAAACAAAAATTAAACTCAAAAATAAGAATTATTTGCAATAAAAAATATAACTCAAATATAATTTTTAATAATTTTTTTGTATAAAGTATAAAAATTCAATAAAAACGAACCGTTTTGTACACAAAAGTTGATATGTTAAAAATCCCGGGACTCATAAAAATAAATCCCGGGATTCGGGATTTCTCAATCCCGAATAATCCCGGGATTTCGGGATTCGGGATTTCCCGTTTGGCATCCCTAGTATGGATATTGCACTGCAATTTTATTTTATTTAAGAATCATTTGTAATTTCTAATGTTGTTTTTGCTTCGGTTAAGAATAATACGTTGTCGAAATGACACCAATATGGTGACAATATATTAAAAATTTGTTGTCAGAATGAGACGACATGGTGACAAGTACACAGAAAAACGTTTTTTTTTTATCAATTAAAAGAATGATCTAAAAAATATTTAAATAAAATTAATGTGAAAATATAATCAAGTATTTTGTTAGTTGAAAGAAAATTTAAAACTTTAATTGTGATTTAATTAAAATTTTAGTTGTTTTGAAATAAAATTTTAATTACAATATTATTTAAATAACAAAAAATCTTAATTGACTTTTTACGTTTAAAATAAAATAATTTAAACTTTAGAATTGTTGTTGGGATTTGTCAATATTTAATTTAATGAATAAACACATTTGGGGTAATCACAAGGTGTGCTATCATGGTTTATTGTCATAATGTTCTAACATTTTACAATGGTTTAAAAATATTTTTGTTGGTTTGTAAACAAAAAGTGTCTTAAATAAATAGAACGTTGCTTGCTATGTTTATTGTGCTGTCGTAATTAATAGCACATTAAATTATGAGGGGTTGCTCACAACAGTCGTATTTTTTCATGTTATTATTTTAAGACATATGACTTTATGACACCTTGTGAATCCCCCAATTATTTGAAATGGCAAGGTTTTTTGATCATTTTTTTTAATTAAAATTAAAAATATCATCTATTGAAAAAAGAAATTCGCAACTTTAAATTTTTAAAATTTTTAATAAGCAATATAATCATTTTGGTAATATGTGCAAAATCCACAAATTGTTTGCTTGATACTCGTATTATGAATTTGGTATACATTTGGTGATTAGAGACAATTTTTAATTTTTTCTTGTTCTTACTTAATATACCAGTTAAGTGATCAGTTCTCCTTTCACATGTCATTAGTTATTTATTATTGTTCTTGTTCTATTTTCACAAATCCCAAGACAAGTTCTGTTGGAACAATTGACAAAATTTCCCGTAGAGCTATATTTAAGAATGATGCTGAAAGTTTATTTGATATTAAATAGAGAGAATGCTATTTGTTGAAAGTATTTTTCTCTTTATATCAACAACAAATAAAGTTAAAAAGTTTCAAGTCAAACATATTCTCAGGTGAAAAAAATGATTTGAAAATAAAGTTTGATATAAAAATCCTAATTCAATTTGAAACTATGAACACACTTAAAATATTAATTTCATCTCTTTATTTTAATATGATCCTCATTGGAAAATGATTTAAAAACTTTATATTGACAAAAGAAAATACAATTTGTCGAACTTTGTTGTTAAATTAATATTAAATTGATTAATCAATTGTTTTAAGTATCAGGCTTACACATGATTTGAGTATGAGGTTTGATAGCAAGCTGTAACTGTTATAAGATAAAATTTTCTTTGAAGAAAATATTTAAGAACAATATTTGATCTTTAGGTGTGAGAGCAGCTTAAAAATTTGTTCTGAGTTTAAGAATAATTTTTTTTGAGGCTTGAAAACGATTTGTTAATAACGTTTTCCAACATGTTTTAGGCACGTCAAACTATTTTTCTTAATAATTATCAAACCTAATTCTAATGTAAAATCAGTTTATGGTTAAAACACATTCCGAAATAATAAATTTTTAATATCTTTATGTTTGTTGGGAATGTAACTGATTTGTTTACGTGTCAGAGTGTGAGTTCTGTGCGTGCATGTTTATACAAGGAGCAAACAAATATTTCCAAATAAAAACACAAGAATATTTTTTGGTTTAGTTTTTAGTAAAAGTTTATTGTAAGTTGAATGCATCTAAGTTCTTCTCTTCATCATGTTAGTCCTAAGGGGACTTCGGACCACTGAAACAAGAACCCACAAAACAGCAAACGTTAAAAGAGAAAACAAAAAAAAAAAATCAAAAAAAACTCTAGTAAGTATTTGACATTTAGGAGAATTGTTGTTTCCAAACATTAAACAAACGAAACACACACAATAACTCTCTTATTCACTTAAATTTTCAAAAATTTCCCAAAAAACTTGTAAACTCCTACATGTATACAAAGGAGCTTCATCATAACTATTCTGACTAGTTGAGGTCTAAGGCCTTCCTCATATTGACCTCAAACTATGATAATAAAAGGTTAAGTATTTAATGGATGTTTTTGTGAGACTTTTTTCTAAAAACATTTATGTGTAAATGATTATAGTTTTTAAAAGCTTTTTTTTGTGTTCTTCATGAATAGAAAAAGAGCCTGGTATTATTGTCTGTGAGTTTTTGAAGGATGAAATGCAATTTCTTGTTGGAACAAATTAAATTCTTAATATTTTTTCTCTTATTAGAACTAATGTAAAGGAATTGTTGTATAATTTTAAGGTTCATTTAATAAAATATTAATTTAAAATAGTTTTGAAAATGATGTATGTTAAGTAACTATTGTGTTTAATTGGAATTAATTTAATATTCGAAAAATTATGTTGATTTAAATGGAAAAATTTTATTTGCTTTATTTGGGTTTAAAAATACAGAAGCAATTTTTTTTAGAAAACAATATTTAACAAGATATTCTGCCATGTTCTGGAAAACGAATTCTAGTAATATTGAAATCAAAAGTAAATTTCAGTTTAATTTTTTTTTTCAAAATGACCGTAGTTTTTTATGATTTTAAGAGTTATTCTTATAAATATAATTGATACTCAAAGTATCACGTAATTAAAACGGAATATTTTAATGAACCTTAGAACTGGATCGTTTTAAAAATCTGTTCGATTTCAATTTCATTCGTATTCGATTTCCAAGACATATATTTTAAGCTATTGAAAAAAACGAATTTTAAGTTAAGTATATCCAAAAAATACTCCAGCACAGAATAAATTATTAAATTTCTCCAATCACCAAATTTATTCCAAATTCATAATATCAAGCAAACAAGTTGTTGACTGTGCACCCATTACCAAAATGATTATATTGATTTTAAAATTTTGAAAAAATATATTCAATAAATGATATTTTTAATTTTAATTAAAAAAGTGATCAAAAAACTTTGCCATTTCAAACAATATGTTAATTTATTTAAATAAATATTGACAATTCCCAACAACAATTCTACATGTTTAAATTATTTTATTTTAAACGAAAAAATTCAATTAAGATTTTTTGTTATTTAATTTAAATGTTAATTGAAAATTTATTTCAAAACATTTAAAATGTTAATTAAATCAGAAATTTTTTAAATCACATTTTTAATTTTCTTTCAACAAAAAAAAAATTATTGATTCAATTATCACATTAATTAAATTTAAATACTTTTTAAACCATTTTTTTAATAAATATTTTTTAAATTATTAGGGGAAAAACTTTAATATGCTTCATATTCTAAAATAAAATTTTTCAATAAAGATATTTCAATACCTTAAATTTCAGTATTGGCTTAAATAAACAAATTTTTATACCCTTCTGCACAGGTGGAAAATGGTATACATATATAAGTTTGTCATTCTGTTTGTTAATTTGGGTTTTCCGAAGACCCCAGACATGATGGGGAATTCGTTGTTATATCTTTCTGTCACATCTACTCCTTATAAATTTCAGCCTGATCAGACCATAAATGGCTGAGATATTATTATTATTATTTATATATTATTAAATTTCGTGTTGTTGTATATCTTGTTTTTGTTGTTTTTATATCTTGTATGAGTTGTTTTTTTTTATTTGTATGCCTTTTTTGCGTTTTTTATATATACATCAGGGATTTCCATTTCTTTGCACAATTGTGTACACCACTACTAACACATATTTTTATACTCTTCAATTCAGTCGTCGATGTGACTTCGACAAGTGTACATGGCTAACGGATGCTATATTATTTTGTTTCAGCTTACATTAAAAAAATATTGTGCGGTCAAAAGTGCTTTTGGTAACATCCAATGCCTTGCGTGCAATATTTATTTTTTATGAATTTTTAAAACATAAAAATCTTTAATTTTTTTACAATTGCTTGATAAGATATTTAAAACTGATTAAGAGTCAAAAAGCTTCCGAATAAAAAAAAAGTGCAGTTTTAAAATCAGCGACATTGAATTTTTAAAGAATTGCTACAAATTTTTTATCAACACAAAAAATTTTTAATTTTGTACCTTTGTGTTATACAACTTATAAAATATATTACTAACATTTTATTTCGGCTGTAAATGAATGCATTCTCTCAATTTTTTTACTCTCTGGTACTCACTACCACACAACCAAAAATTTTTTGGAAATCCCTGATATAAATACATACATGCACAGCGAAATTGATTTAACGAGTGAGAGAACGGAAAGAGCAAAAGTTTCCAAATTAGGTACAAATTTGCAAAATTGTAGGCGGTATTGGAGAAGTGGGCGTGGAATAAAATAAAAAAATTTAGATCTTAAAAACGGTATTTATATAAAATTCGGTTCTATTGCACTATGGTAAAGGGTATATAAGATTCGGCATAGCCAAATATAGCACTCTTACTTTTTTGCACGGCATATTTTTGCATACTTTTGCATGGGGTTTCTTTTGCTTGACTATTAGAAAAAATAAGTTTTAAAGAGAAAATCTTCTAATACATAATACCAAATTTTTTATTTGCTAAATTTTTTGATACTTATTGAGATCTGGGGCGATTATGACATGTTTTTGTCTTTAGGATATATTTTTGATACATAGCAAAGTAATACGCGAGTTATGTAATAAATAATATATACTATTTAAAAAGAACTTAAATTAAAAGTAAATGCTATTACTACGTTTATACGCACCACATATCTATTCCAAAATAAAAATATTGCAAGTAGACAAAATTGCCGCATAAACAGTGAATTTTTATTTGCGAATAAGTAACTCATGAAAACAATTCCTGATTAAGGAAATTATTTGCAAATACGATTTTAAACATTGCCACACGTTTAACCGTTCAAAATTTTTATTTCGATGTGGCACATAAAAATAAAATTAATTCAAAATCGTGTATATAAATTGTACAAAAACACATTAATTTTTGTTTGTTTTATTTTTAATTTAAAAAATAAATACTTTATATACATACATACATATATGCATGTTTCTGGGGATGCCAAGCGGGGCTGGTCTTCGCAAATCCCGGTATTCGGGATTTCAAAAAATCAAATCTCGGGATCCTGAAAGTTTGGGGTCCAGAGATTTTTCGGGATTCGGGATTTTTGAATGTAAAAACATAAATGCTTATTATAAATATTAAAAAAAAGTCTTTAAAATCGGCTTACAAACAAAAGTTTTATAATTAATTTAATATTACAAGGTTGTTTTATGATTATATTGATTACTATAATTTGTAAAAATTGAAAATTGTGCTTTTTTTTATTAATGGTTATTTAATTAAAAATATGATAAAAAAACACGTACGATTTTCAACAATATATTAATTGATTAAATTAAAGAATAATTAACGTAAAATCTATATTTAATTCAATTACTAATCAGTTGATTAAAACTAAATAAATTCATAATTTATATGGAGCAAAATAGTAATTGATTTATTTGAAAGATTCTATCAAATTTTTATTAACTGAATTACGATGACTAATTGAAATTTGAATTCAAAATTAATTAACAAAATCAATTTTTTTAATTAACCATAAAAATCTTATTTTAACAAAAACAAATTTTTATACCCTCCACCACTTGTGGTAAGGATTATGTAGTGTATAAATTACACTTAATTTAATAAAATCGCTCCATAAATTACCTTAGGTCCTATACCCACTCTCGGAAAGCACGTTAATAAGCCTAAACATGTAAAGTGTAAAGTTTAAATTTAGCATTTGATGCACGAGTGGAATTAATTAAATAATAAAACCACACGGAACTTTTGGTTTTTCTTTTTGTTTTGTGCATTTCAAAAGACATTTATTTTTTTGATTAATTTTCTTCTTTAATTATTTTTAGCACTTCTCACATTAACATTTCTTAATAATTGCTGGACACGCTTAAAAAGAATAATAAAATTTTACTTTCTCCTTTCGTTTTCAATGACATCACCCAGAGAAAAAATATGTTTAAATTTGATTACCTCCAACAAAACTATTTTTAAAGAGAATTGCAAACATATTATGTTTAAATTTAACCACATTATTGTCACCGACAAACATATTATTGTTAAATTAGTCCTACATCAAGAAGGCACAACCATATTATGGTTGTCTCCGAACATCTTTTGGTTAGTAATAACTAAAGTATGTTTTACATTTATAATAGCATGGTTGATTTTCAAACAAAGCATGTTGCTCTTAGAAAAGAGGAAAATACTATTGTTAATTTAAAAACAAAATTTTTGTCATATTTAACCATAACATGCTTAGAGGCAACCATACTATGGTTGTGGCTTCTTGATAGAGGACTAATTTAACAATTATATGTTTGTTGGTGACAATAATATGGTTAAATTTAAACATAATATGGTTAAAATTTTGTCTAAAAATAGTTTTGTTGGAGGTGACCATATCTAAACATATTTTTTCTCTGCGTGCAGTAACGGGTTTAATAAAATAAAGAAATGATTTCTTTTTCTATAAAAAAGGTAAAACAAAAAAATTAAGTTAATGATTTCGGGATTGACTAAGTCCCGTAAATACCCGGATTGAAAAATTCAAATCCCGAGATTTCGGGATTGGCATCACTAATGGTTTGCAATAAAAGCGCTACCGAAACATTGAATTTCCTATCCGACATCACTTGAAAAAAAGAATTTTCCGTATGCAAATAACGTATAAACAGTAAGCTAGTTAATTTTTATTTGCGAATAGGATACGTATAAATGTAAGAAAAGGTAGACTCCCTGTTTTATTGTTGGTATTTTGCTTTAGCTTTAATATCGTTGCAAATAGAACTTGTTTAATGTGTTTGTAATTCTCACTCCCTCTGAAGTTTTATTTACTATCTTGGCTTTACTAAAAGTTTTTTTAAAAAATGTATACTGATGATCTGGCCTAAGTAACCAGTTAAATGCGCATTGGAACAGCTTATCCTTTAACAATTAATTTCAGTGTATTTATCAAGAATAAAAATAGAAAATTAAGCTCAAAAAACAAAATCTTTCAATGATATTTTAGAAAATAATATAAAAGGAAACGAAAAAGGGTATTAAGGTGGCACTAATTTTCAAGATATTTACTAACGTAACTCGCGTTAAAAGAATAAATTCAATAAGTTGTTGCAGGCATTTATTTTCTATTTATTTAACCACAATACTAATATTATTAAATATGAAATTTATTAAATATGAAATATGAAAAGTGGCAAATAATGCGAAAATAAATGTCAAAATCACAAAATTTATTCAACAGCATTCGCAAAGTACAAAAATGTTATTGAAAAACAAGTAAGAAAGTATCGTCGGTCAAGTCCGCCCATATGATATCCTACACCACAGTATATAAAAACAAATTTTGCGAGTGTTCCCTATTTGGGACCCATGGGCAATCATGGGCCCGCCATAACAAAATTATGTAATCGAGTTAGAAATTCATATAAAAGATCTTTGTGCAGAATATTATTTATATATCTTCATCTATATGCAATTTGTTTGCCTTTTGTTAATAAGGAAGTTATGACATTAATGGCCAATTTCACCAATAATAACTGTCAAAACGTACCGTTAAATGAAAGTTAAAGTGATAGATAGTTTTAACTGAACTTGGCGAAATTGGCCGTTAAAGTTTAATTTCTGGAGTAGTATTTGCATAGGAACTATGATCAAATACGGACCGTTTCCCCTAAAATTTTGTAAGAGGATTTTGATTGCTATGAAATAAGTGTGGACCAAATTCAATCTAAATACCAACATAATAAGATGGTTTATGATCACAAAGAACCTATTCCGGAAATAAACTTGTATAGGGGCTATGTGAGATGATGGACCTAGTCCTTGTGCCTATTATCTCCAAAATTGCGACCTGTACTTTGCGCACGAGGTTTACATGAACAGTCATAATCAAGCAAACAATTTGTTTATTTTGCACCGATTACGAAAATGATTATAGTGGTTACTAAAAATTTTAAAAACTTAAAGTTGCGATTTTGTTTTTTTAATAAATGTTATTTTTAATTTTTATTAAAAAATGATCAACAAATTTTGCCACATCAAACAATGTGTTAACTGATTGAATTAAATTTAGCTCAGGTTTTGACAATTTAAATTATATTTTAAACGGAAAAATCAATAAAGTTTTTTTGTTACTTAATAAATATTTTAATCAAAATTTTTTTTATAGCGACTGTTAAAGAATAAAGAATTTTTAATCAAACTTTGTTTAATTTGTTTTAATTAATAAATAAAATTGCTCTGACTCAGGAAGACCGTTATGGACTACTGTAACTAGCAAATCTGAGGGCGAATACTGGCTGGCGACTTTTCTGCCTTTTTCGAACCAGAAATAATTTATTTAAATACCCCAAACCCCTTTAATAAAGTGAAGCCACTTTATTACAGCTATTAATTTTTTTTTCAACTAAAAAATAATTGATTGAATTATCACAATTATTAATATGAAATTCAAATAAATAAAAATTAATCCAACTCGAGGCCAGTGTTTTTTTGTAAATAAATAAATATTCCTTTTTATTTAGTTCCGATATTTCGATTTTCGTTGAAGATCATTATCAGGGATTGTTTCAGTGAGTTTTTATTAATACAAAAACTTAAAAATGTATTTGGGGGATTCACAAGGTGTGCTATCAAGTCATATCGTCATAATGTCCTAAATAATATTCTACAATTGTTAAAAAAAAAAAAAATTTTTGTGTTTCAAACAACATAAAAAAATATTTTTTTTTTAAACAATTGTAAAATATTATTTAGGACATTATGACGATATGACTTGATAGTACACCTTGTGAATCCCCCCATTGTGTACGTATCAACATCTAAAATAACATTCCGTGGTGATGATCTTCCCTGATGATGATCTTCAACGAAGATCAAAATATCGGAACTAAATAAAAAGGAATATTTATTTACAAAAAAACACTGGCCTCGTGCTTGATTAATTTTTATTTATTTAAAATTGGAAAGGTCGAATAATAACATATTTTATTAACAAATTTTATTAATATGAAATTCCTTTCAAACAATTCTTTTAACTGATAAAAAACTACTGAACATTTTTTCTGTGAATGATGTGACAATTGAAATTTTTTGTCGGATTGGAAAAGTTGCAATATTTTGCATTTGCACTTTTGCAAGAACATTTGCATCAAACACTGAACTCCGCTACTATCACTTAAATTAAAAAAATTTTATTTTGCATATGCATGGGTTTTTGATTTTTCTGATGTTGTGCAACATCAACAAAATGATTGCAATAGTTTTGTACAATCACTAAGTGTGAGTTGAGACTGCAAAATTAGTGCACTATCCCTATCTATGATAATGATAGACTAGCTCACTACCACCGGGGTATCAGTTCTGCAAGGAATTAGATATATTTTGTCTATTTCTATTGCTAAATATTCTATTTTTATAAAGTTTATTGAATGTTTTTCTCTATGTGGCAAATTTTTTTTAAAAACATGATGCAGTCACTTAAATTTGTTTTAATTAAATGTTAAACTGCAAATTTTTAGTAAAGGTAAAATGGCATACAATATTTTTTCGAACATATTTTTGCATATATATAACTTAGATTAGTTTAAGTAGAATATGTTTTTTTAAAAGAAAATATGTTTAATTAATAAGAAAAATTCTTAATTGTGCTCTAATTTACCAACACTAATTTCAATAACATCCCAGTAAAAACTTCGCCTACAAAATAATGTTTTGAGTAATCAGAATAAAGTAAAAAGATTACTTACAATTCTACTGAACGAACCAAAGAATTTTATAAGGGATGTCCCACAATGAAGTAAAGAAGTAGTTAAAGCTGTAGTTATAGAAGAAAACTACTAAATAAGGAGTGAAAGAAGCTATTTATTCATTTTGAAAAAGGAAGCGAAGTTTTTACTGGGATTTTTAAGAAAAATTAAAATATAATCTTTGACCTCTAAAATAAACCGCTCAGTTTTAGATGCTTTTAATAAGGTAATTTAATAAGAATAAGAAACTAGAGACTTCTAACAATTTTTAGCTAATTTCCTTTATTATTTCACTAAACAATTTATATTTTATTATGCCATATATGTGTGCATTATTTGAAATTTAGTTTTGTCGTTAAGGCCAAAAGTTGAAATTCATTTAAGTATTTTGGGACATTAAGTTTCTTTTATTTTTTTTGCATTTAATTATATTGAAAATGTTATTTTCTTAAATTTAACTTTTTAAATTAACTCGCTTTGGCTATTATCTTTTAAAACTCCCTATGGCTTAAACTTTAGTTAAACTTGGTATCATTTAACACCGTCCCACATAAATACGGATCCACAACAATAAACAGGAATACGTAAACATATTCTAAAATGTGCCCTGTAGGTCTAGGAATTGAACGTAAAAAGTGTTTTAACTAACTCTTTTTATATGTTTTTTTTTTTAAATGATGCATAAAGAGTTTTTTTAGACGAGAAAAAGGATAACTAAAGCTGAATACAGTTACTTCATTTTCTTCTGTTACTTTTATTGTCTACTAGAAGTCGATAAATTCGTCCATTGTTTTAAAGAGGATCATAAAGTGAGATAAAATTTAGTAAATAATAAAGTATGTATAAATATACTATTCATTTATTTTATACATACTTTATTATTTACTAAATTTTGCCAACTAGTGCTGCCATATTGGTATTTTTTGAACAACTGCAATTTTTTTCATTAAATCAATTGAATCATTTATTTCGAAAAGGTCACAGGTACAAAAATACAAAGTGCTTAGAAGAAACAAAAAACTAATATCTTTTAAACCAATTTAAAGCACAGTTTTTTGCTAATAATGTAAGACTCTGTTTCTGTTCTAATAGTAAAAAAAAATTATTTTAAATATTATTTGAAGGTGAAATTAGTCACTACAATTTCCGGAGATGAGTCCTTGTCGAAAATTCTTTTTTAATTATCGTGGTTTTTGTAGCAAATTGGGATCTTTAGTTTGAAACACACAAATATTCAATTAATTTATAACGTTTAAAAATATATTTGCTTTATAAGATAAGATCAACCTCTTTGTCGATTCACTTGAGAACTCCAAAATTTTAATAAAAGTAAACAAAATTTTCAACGAAAGCTTTTTATTACAAAGGAACAATAATAACGTTTCGGTACATTTTAATCTGTTTATTAAGATTAAAAATTAGCAAAAACATACATTCATAGAATAAAAGCGAAAATATTTTATCAATATAAACATATGAAATGAAAGATTACATGTCGATTGGCCATTGCAGAATATCTTCATTAAAAATCCTGGAAATCGGCAATATGGATATCATTATCCTCCGAGCAGCTGCATTCACACATTTTCAAAATAAAATGAAGATAAACAAAAATTGTGTTGTTATTTTAATTTTTCTCCTGAATCGGTGTTGACTATTCAGATATTTTTATAATTGCAAAATCAAAAATAATTATTTATAACAAATCTTACTAAATAAATATGTAGATGAGCCCTTTTCGAAATTCATTTTAAAAAGCCACCTACTTTTCACCGCTATGGAAGGGGTACATAACCATTCATTCTCACAGTATATCGGTCTACATGTGTAGAGAGTTGGTCGGGTAGGAGCAGATTATTTAGTGGATTTGCTATTTTCACTGATGGCTCGAAGATAAGAGGCACGGTTGCGGGGGTCTACATTGAGGATCTGGACAATAGAATGTCATATAGGCCTCCTGACGACTGCAGTGTTTTTCAGGCGGAGGTTCTGGCCGTGGAACTGATGAGGGACAACGTGGACAGCCAGGCGGCCCTTATTGCCGTAAGAGGCTATTAAGTGAACACCAGCACAAGCTAGTTGATGGTTGTAGGAGGGCTCTGGAGGGAGCCTTCCGAATCGATTCTGGGCGCGACCAATCGGGCCTGCGGGAACCGAAAGGACTGCCGGGTATCACTGACGCCGTGGCCGGTGCTTAGGAAGTCCGATTCGGAGTCGCTGCTGGGCAGAAGTAGGGTCTGCGTCAGGACCATGATAGGAATTATCACGGGCCACTGCATGATAGGCAGGATGGCGATGAGGATAGGATCCGACGTGTCGGATATGTGCGGATTGTGTGAGGATCCGGAAGAGTTATACACTGTTGAGCCCATTCTGTGCCACTGTCCCAGGCTACAGGGCAGCAGGCTGAGGTGGCTGGGCACCAGATTCGTAATGGGGATGGCTTGGCTACGCGGCAGGAGACTGGGAGCTAGCCGCACATTGGGCGGACTTGTGAAATAAATAGCTTTCGCTATTTATATCACCTACTCTCTAGCTATATATATCTAAACAAGGCATCACAATGGACAATATTGATATCTGGGTGGAGGTGTGAAGGTGTGACTTTACACCAGCCTTTCTACCTACCTATCTATAAATTCCAAAAATTTTTACCTGAGCCCTTTTCGAAATTAATGATTCATTTCCATACAAAATAACAATTTCGTATCTTTTTATTGTGTTCTGTTTTGTTTTATTTACCATTTTTCGTAAAGAAGATGGTAACATCATCACAATAACTTTGAGAAGATTTGTGACTATCAGACTTGTGTGGTTCAGTCTGCAAGTTTTGCATAAGTGTTAATATGGGAGTAATAAATGTTTGTTCGGGCCAGGGATGGACGTCTTAATATTAAAAAAAAAAAAAAAAATACATTAAAGAATTTTCGTACTTGGTTTCAATTAGATTTCAAGATCAGAATTACAATTTTTATAACAAATTATTTGGAATATTTACATCATAATAATTGAAATTTATAAGTTCAATTAGTCCTTTGTTTGGATTAAGTCGCAAAGAATTGCGGTTTTTATTCTGTTTTTCTCTTTGGTTTTGATAATATTTTGGTAAGAAAAGAATCTTTCCGCATTTGCAGATGATTGTGGAATTGATAATATTAATTCATTTGCATAATTTTTTATTTCTGAAACTGTTGGCTAGAAATTACTGATAGTTTAATCTTTGTTCGATTTTAATATTTCAATGTTAGCAAGATCTCTAAATTGCAAATTCATATTATCAAAATGTTGGTTTTCTTTTGGAAATATTTTTACTTACAGTACTAAACTATTAGTACTTTCATTGTTTCCATTTTCTGAATTTAATACATTTTAAACATTAATTTCCAAAGTAGAATGTTGTTGTTAAAACTTCGCAAATATGCCTGAAATTCCTTAATTAGCCATTCGAGTACCATTGTATTTTTCAAGTTTCAATAGTACCAAAAAAGTACCAATTTTGCCAACTCTGACACATACAGATGCTTAGGAGGGCAGCATATGCCTATCAGAAATGGAAGAATATGTAACTACTTTACTTCAACCATTTCAAGAAATCTATCATAACACTGGCCTGCAGCAAAAAGCGACTTTAAATTAAAATATGTGGACTGTAAAGATTTTAATGCGCCTAATTAAAATTTGGTTTCAGTTTTTTTCTATCAGATCTGGCTCAGATTTTCTTTTTATGGGCATGACTAATATTTCGCCCGAAATAGGGCGGTTATGCATTTCTTCATTACTTGAGAACGATTTCTCAGATTTTGATTAAACCAAAAAAAAAAAAAAAATCTGAGGCCGGGATAGAAAAAAAACGGAATTGAATTAAGCGGGTTAAATCTCTATTGTCTACATATTTTTGTTTAAAGGCGAGAACATTTTTTGTTTTATTGCAGACCAGGGGGCAAATTATGGCAGTCGTGATCGAATACTTTTGCAATTCGAAAGCAATTTTATTTCGAATTCTTTCAGTCGAATCGAAATTATTTCTTCATTATTGTGAAAACTCAAGTTAATGCTTTACAACACAAAAATAATTTTGATTCGTTCAGTATTAACTGAAAGAATTAGAAATAAAATTGCTTTCAAATCGAAAAAGTATTCGATCACGACTGCCATAATTTGGCCCCAGTGTAAAGTGAAAAGGTAATCTGCTGTAATTTCATCGTTTCGGTCTCATTTTTCGATAATAGTATTACCTTTTTCCATATACTTAAGAAGGTTGGCACCACTCTGTTTGCCGCTCTTTGGCCAAGAAAAATATTGTTTCTACAAATTAAGAATGTGCTCATTACTGGAATACAGTGTTGGCAAAACTTAATGACCAAAATTATCTAAATTTACTGGAAAAAATGGCTAAAAATTGGCAAAAAAAATTTTTTATATAAAAATGCATTAAAATTCAATAACAAAACAATAACAGGTCATTAAATATTTTTTACAAAGAAAATGTAAATTAAAATCAATTTGTTACGTAAGCATACGCGTAATTTAAATATTTTAGCATTTAAAAAATTGTACATCTCATTGGAATCACTTGTGCCTTTTAGTTTTAAATATTTTGAGGGTAAATCATCATCATGACAACATTTCGTCGGCTGATTACTTAATTGTCGTATGTGTTTTTCGATAGTTTCGAGCAAATACGACAAACTCAACACTCCATATCTCGAAAACGTATGAGATATCCAAAAACTGATTACGTCAAATGAAAGATCAGGTCGGAAAACCTAAGGAATCGAGCCTTACTCAAAACCGCAAAAAATCCACATACGACATTTAAATTATCAACCGACGATTTATCTAACCTTTTGAGTCCAAATCTACAATAATAAATAAAAAAAAAAATAAAAAAATATTTAAAAAATTTTTCAATTGTTAAATCTTCTCAAATTTCTTTTAATAATGTTTGCTTGGCTAAATACCCTCTAAATTTCGGCATTATACCATGCAAGTGAGAGCAACTTTATAGTAAATTCTGAAGTTTCTAAAAGTTTTTTGTTGCCGCCTGCATCTTTACAATTAAATACTTTCGACCAGAAAGAAATAGTGTTGTTTGTGTTGATCCATTTTTTAAATTTAATATTGGAATGAATACTGTTCCTGTATTTTGAAATATATTTCATCATCATCGTTTATAGCGATTTTCAACATATATAAAAGTTGTGATTTAAATTAAATCCGTTGTAATTGTTAAAAATGGTTATATTACTTTTATCAATTTTATAAATTTTTATAAGACAATTTAAATTATTTTATTGACGGAAAACGGCGAAAAAAATTTATGGCTAAACAAGCTGAAAAATGGCTAGTGGCTAAACTAAATTTTTAATTGCTAAACAAGGTGAAAAATGGCTAAATCTAGCTACTAAACGGCTAATTTGGCATCACTGCTGGAATAGATGCAATTAGAAAGAATTGAAAACTACTTTCTATAATACTACTAAATTATGCAGCCCTGATTTGTATGTGAAACAAAAGCTCTTGTTGTTTTATTGTGTATATTTTTATTTGCTGTGGTTTATTTCTACAATTTTTCCAATTGTTTAGTCTCATGATATTTTTGTGAAAATGTGCTTTTTACTGAATGGTTTTTCTGTGGCTTTAAAGAACTTCTAATTGGCAGTGCTGCTTCAGAGATTTGAAAATGACACTTTGTTATTTTGATTTTGTTTCTTTTCGCTTGTATTTAAATCAATGCCTGTATCTGTCAGTACATTTCGTACAGTTTATGATAAAACAGGTTAAAATTAAGTACGGAATTGTTAAATGAAAAATTTTATAATATGACGCGTTGAGAAAAAAAATTCTAGTTTCAGACATTTTAAATCCGCTTTCTTTAACCTTAAATACCTACCATTTTGTAATTCCCATCACCTTAACATTGTAATTTTTTTTGTTTCGTTTTCTTTTCACCACTTCCTAATCTCTCTAGCCATTGCAAAAATCCTTCAAAACAACCTGTTTTACATTAATTGAAAAATGTGTTTATTTCTATGCTGTTTCCTTTTCTAACTGCAGCTGTTGGTTCTTGCCCTTGTAACGAATCCAACTTAATTTGCTTTGAAAAGTTTTTTTGTTAACACTACTTATGTAGTTGGTTTGCAACACTATTGTGTATTTGGCTTTCAATACGAGCACTATGTGGCTTTTGGCTGGTACAACATTTCAAACAACAAGTTTTCAATACTTATTTTTACGAGAGTCTTAACAACAATCACTTTTGGAGTCTTAATGACATTTTGAATCCTTTAAATCCTTAACATTGTTGCAGACATACTCCAGGGGATTTTGAAGCTTGAAATATTCATTTGGGGATTTAAAAAGAATAGGCTGGGGAAATTTAATGGGAAGTGTTAAACAGGGTGAATTAATGAAAGTGCAGTAAAATGCCCTTTTTTTAATTACTTATCAGGGAACTTGATTACCAGGGAAACCCGAAATATGCTCTAAAAAATCAAAAATTGCTATTACTCAACAGCTTAAAAACATTTGCATTGAAAAAAACATTCCTAAAATGATAACCAGTAAAGCCCAAACGCCAGACGAATTTCCGAATTATCGAAATGAAGGGCAGTCATGGGTTTACAAAAAACAAAGTTATGTTATGAGCAGTGTGGCCACGTCTAAAAAACTTTTACAGCTAAATCTTGCATTAGATATGGCCAACAAATGCTAAAAATGATTTTAAAAATGCTAAAAATAATGCTAAAATTTAAGTTAGAATTTTTTACCAGTATGAAATTTTATTCGAAACTAAATACACTTTAGTGATTTATTTTTGAACGAAATTGAAATAAATGGTTATATTTAAGTAAATGGCTAGTTTAAGGTAAAGCATGTGATACATTTAAATATGTAGCACAGGTAGATAAGATTAAATGGTTAATTTAGGGGGCCTGCAAACCGCTGATTACTCAACAAAATTGCTATTACTCAACAGCTTAAAAACATTTGCATTGAAAAAAACATTCCTAAAATGATAACCAGTAAAGCCCAAACGCCAGACGAATTTCCGAATTATCGAAATGAAGGGCAGTCATGGGTTTAAATGGCTAGTTTAAGGTAAAGCATGTGATACATTTAAATATGTAGCACAGGTAGATAAGATTAAATGGTTAATTTAGGGGGCCTGCAAACCGCTGATATATGCAAAATTGTAACGATTTATTTCTATGATGTACAACATTCTTAGATCATTTTATTTTTTTATAGTGTAAGAAAAGTTGAAGCTTGAAAATAATTATTTTTCAGCAGTTTAGAGCAAACTATTTTTTTCAAACCTTTACACTTTTAAATTGTTATCTAAATACAAAGTGAAATTTCTTTGTACTTTTATATGATAATATCAAAGGGCATTTCTAATATGTATTCCCTGAATATTGTTTTTTTTATAACAAGACATGTAAGATGTTTCTTAACAAAAGAATTATTCATTTTCATACGAAATTTCATTTTGGGTACAACTATTTTTAGTCAAAATTTATTATAATTTATAAGTTTTTTTTTAGTAAAATCAATAAAACTATTCGTCCAAATTTTTAAAATAAATAATGGTTAAATAAGCTAAAAACATTTCCCAAAAATACTAAATAAAATTCCAGGTGCTAAATGAAAATTTTGCAGCTAAATACAAAATTTTAATGCTAAATTTAGCTGCAAAAATGGTCAAACTGGTTATGAGATTAAACTCCATATGAGAGCTATTTGTGGCGAATATTATCTAGATATTTACATCCATTTGAGAGTTTTTGTCTTGAAGGGATTTCAGGTACGGTCGATTCAACACAAATATCATACACTATAAGAGTATAATTAAACAAAAAAAATTTGACCCCAGATTATTTCGGGTTCCGAAATATGACGTCATAAAAGTTGTAAAAAATGTTAAAAAATCACAAAAGTCTCCTTACATAAGGGGATAGAACTTTTGAACTATGCAAGATAATTTAGTTTTTTTGGTATCGTTTTAAAGGTCAAAGTGCACCCTTTAAATTCATATGCATATTGTATTTTTTTAAGAAAAGGTCAAAGGTCATTTTTCGGGGTCTTGAGTTTAAAGGGGAATATCTGAAATAATAAATCAAAAAATTTTGTGAATTTGTGCTATCATAAGGAAGATTTTCGACGCGATGCTGAATGGCACTTTTTCGCTACTAGCCATGAGACCAGAACGTGATCCTAAGTATGTTTTGTGTTTATGCAAGACTTACCTTTTATGTTGGATTTTTAATATGACATTAAGGCTTATTATTCTAAATGTATTTCCCATGCGAGTTATTTATATTTAGTCAATTCACAAGGTATCCTAACATGTCATATTGTCAAAATGTCCTAATATTTCACAATGGTTTACAAATATTGTTGTACGGCTCAGCCGCTCAGCGCTGGACTTTTCTGATTAATTACGACAGCACAATAAACACAGCAAGCAACGTTCTATTTATTTAAGACACTTTTTGTTTACAAACCAACAACAATATTTTTAAACCATTTTGAAATTTTAGGACATTTTGACAATGTTAGGATACCTTGTGAATTGACTAATTGTGTTATTGAAGAAGACATTTTAATTTTCATTTTTTGTTTTATTACAAAATATTGAACAAAACATTAAAATAATTCAATTCATTTTTTTAAAATAATACTGTTTAAAGCTTTCAGTTGAAATTTGTAATGTTAATTTGAAATGTAGGACCAAAATAGCAAGTATTGAACAAAACAATAATATAATTCAGGTAATTTTTTTGTATTAAAGTTATTATATATAATACTATTTAAAGCTTTAAATTGATAATTTGTGTTTTAAATTTTTAAAATTTATTACAAAAATTGTTTTTAAACCTTTTAAAGGTTGAGTTAAATATAACATTTATTCAGACAGTAAAACATAAATAACTAAGGAACATTTTCAATTAAAAATTCGCAATCATTTGAAAAATCTTTACGCTTAACTTATTTTTTCCTTCAGGAATAAAACAATGATATTTTTGTGTACCTGGAATTGTGCGTAGCACAAAAAAACCGTGACTAGGGCCTTTTCCATGGCTAGTAGCGAAAAAGTGCCATTCAGCATCGCATCCAAAATCTTCATTATGATAGCACAAATTCACAAAATTTTTTGATTTATTAAAAAAAAAAAAAAAAACTGCAAAAACAATCGAAACAGAAAGTGTGCACATACATACTTCAGCTTGTACAAAACAAACAATCAATTGAATATGAACACAAAACCTACTCAGGATCACGTTTTGGTCTAAAACTCTGACACCAATCGAGTCTCCACCTTTAAATTTTCTGCAAATGTAGAAGAAGGTCTAATACTTGATATATATATTTTTAAGAATTTAAAAAAATTTACTTTTTCAGATATGGACCTTTAAACTCAACATCCCAAAAAATGACCTTTGACCTTTTCTTAAAAATACACAATATGCATATAATTTTAAAGGGTGCACTTTCACCTTTAAAACGATACCAAAAAAACTAAATTATCATGCATTGTTCAGAAGTTCTATCCCCTTTTGTAAGGAGACTTTTGTAATTTTTTAACATTTTTCACATCTTTTATGACGTCACATTTCGGAAGCCGAAAGAATCTGGGGTCTGAAAATTTATGTTTTGTTAAAGTCCAATAACATACAACAGTTGTGCTAAATTTCATTGAAATCAGAGGTGTTGTATCCGAACGGCATGATGGTTTGACATGGTTTTACTCTATAAGAACAGGCTCAAATAAAAAAAACAAAATATTTTTTTATTATTAACATTCGAACTTTCATGAGTCTATTGCTGCTAATACGCCATAATTAAGGCGATTCTTTGCATAATTCTAGGAACCCTTTCCAGAATATTTTTTCCGCGCTTGTTTTTTTGTTGGCATCTTTTAAAAAAATCGAGACAAAACTGAACTGTGTAGTCTATGAAAATGTCCAATGGAAAAGCGCCGTTATTTTCTTAATATTAGTTAAAAAACATATGATGCAATTCTTAACAGTATTGTAAGCAGTTGATCAACGGTTAAAATGTTAAATTTTATTATAAAGATATCTTAAAAATATCGAATACGATAGTCGTAGATAAATGTCGATGTATCGATATATGGGTATTTTTAATATCGGCGATATATATCGGTTATAGTATATTTAAATATCGATATTTTGATATATCGATATTTATTGCCCATCCCTACTTTGGACAAATGTGAACCGATTCGAAAAGAATTAAATTTGCAGTAAAATAATTTTTCGGCGAATTTAGTCTTAACATACGAATAATTAGATGGTTTACGGACACAAAAATTCTAATTTGGAAAGAAGTTTTTTTTGGTTAATATGTGATATTATAGACGGATTTTCACCATTTATATAGATTTTGTCCTTACCCTGCCTTTACACATGCAAGTAATTACTTGCAAGTAGTGTATATGTATAATCAACGAAATTGTCGAAGAAATTGCCGAAATTCTTGCAAGTAGCTTGAGTGTTTACTAGAGGTCTGCTTTGAATAATTCGCTTGTTTGCCTTTACTCAAAGTGCACAACATTTATTCAAATAAAAAACAATCAAAGAGATAAGGAGAGAGTAAACCATATACAAAAATAAGAGAGAATGAATTGAATAAAATACTTGTTTACTGTAAATGAATTTGAGATTTATTCATAAATAAGAAAATATTGCAATGACCCGTTATAGAGAACAAATTTACAGAAAACATTCAAATAATTTTTGAATAAATGAATGTGTGAATATATATTTGAATACATTGACATAATAGTTGTGTGAGCTAAAGGTAAGTTAAGAATTTAATCTATATTTTCTTGCTTTTAAAGCAAAATGAATTTATGAATTTATTATTAAGTACTTATTATATTTTCATTCCTCGTAACAAGTACAAAAATTTCTGTGAAAATTAGAGTTCAAAACATATGTATATGTATTTAATGTGTAAGAAAATGAATTTAAAATATAAACCAAAAATTTATTTAATGTGTAAAAAAAAAATTTTTTTTTTTTAATTAACAAAAATGTATTTAAGTAATAATTCATGAAAAAAATCTAATTTTATTTTTATTTCGGCTTCTTTTATTTATAAGAGTTAAGCTTAACTACCATTATCCACCTAACACATACAAAGTGTTTGTACAGTAAAAAATTCAAATAAGAAGTAAAAATTCAAATAATTTTACATTCACAATATATTTGAATATTCAACTTATTTTACTTGAGTTGACTGAATTGAATGAGTAAGTAAATTGCTTCTCTTCAGTTGAATTTGTTTGTGTTAGTTTTGACTATGGTTATTCTCTCATTTCTTTTGTTATCATTGGGTGCTCAACAGAGCGAATTTAAAACATGCGTGGTGGAAAACTCACTGTAGTTAAAAAACAAATGAGTGCGTTGAAATTGCTTTTTAATCATTCTTGCAGACCTCTAGTGTTTACACAGTCAGTTGTAAGTTTATTTTTCAAATGTTCTCGAACCTAAAACATCTTATGAAAATTTTTGGGTTAAAAGAAACCTTATCATGTTAATGTTATCACGAAATTTATTTAATAATATTAAATATAAATAATTTAATTATTTCTTTATTTTATTTTTGGTCCATCTTGATGAAAAAATTATGTTTATATATAAAATATGTGAATTCAGTATTGCCGTAGTTACCGATATCATAAAATTTCTGAGAAAATATTTTGATTACCAATTTTTTTTAAATACTTGCAATTTATGTTTTAAAATACCATGAAGATATGTTGCTTTGTAGAAGTGTTTTTTTATTTTGTTTTTATTTTTAAAAACACACAGAAAATCCACTATAAACATAATTTTTATATTACTAAGTACTAGTAAATTGATACCAAAGGCATCCACGGTAACACTTTTTCTTTATTTAAATTCAAATTTACTTGCAAGCAAATTCTCTTGCAAGTTGGGCTGCAAGTACGAATAATGTGATGGTGTTAGTAAAAATGTGTGAGTGTATGAGTTTTTCGAACTTGCACTTGCATGTGTAAATGCCGGGTTAGTACAATCAAAATGAACTTTCCAGATTTGAAAAAAAGTATCTACAAAATTGCAACTTGGACTTTGTGCGCACAAAGTTGACATGGACAGACAACCGACAGACATCGCCAAAAACGTATATAATTGCTTCTTCCTTAATTTTTGCTTATCTTTTATGACAACCTGCTTACAATTTTGGAGTAAAAATTAAAAGAAGATGGCGAAATTGAAGAAACACGTTGGGTATACAGATACATATTTGACCCAGAAAAATCAGAACTTTGAAAAAAATGTATTTGCTGTGAAAGCTCTTGTAAGCATTTAAAAAAATTTAACATGTATCAAAATATGCCTCAAAAAGGCAAAATATGCGCTAGACACTTATAAAATGGTGCAAAACTGCTCTTTTAACTAAATTATGCAAAAAATGCTGTACAGGGTAAAATATGCACTAACAAATCGATGACAAAATTCATAAAAAGCTCTTAAATGGATAAATATATTTTTTCTGCCTGCATTGGTCGCAGAAGGAAAAACATGCAAGTGCATATTTATGGTTTCCCTGTTGAGTACCCTTAAAGTGATTTTATTAGGTATTTTAAATAAGTTTGAGTTTGAGTTAATTTATTTATCAATGAATATTCCCACTTTGGACTTATTTTTGCTTATGATTAGACTTAAAAACAATATCAAACAAATAGAGGGCATGTTCGTTAATGCATCACTGCGTCAGAAGGGCAAACTTGTTTATATGCTGATAATAAAATAATAATAAGTTTTTTTATGGTCTGACTATTATTTTTGTAGAGTATTTGACAATTTTTTGGTCCATATCTACTTCACTGATATATATATATATTTTAAAAACACTTGTGCAGCGCATTAATGCACTTACAATCATGCCCAGAATGGCACTCATCTGATAAACCCTTCTCTATGGTATCTTTTGATCCATTGGTTTATTAAGAGAACAATTGTCAGTTATTTAATCAAACGTCAAATTTTGTTTACATTTATTTATGTGAATTATTGGCTTAGACTGAACGTATTGAATTCGAGGTACTATGAAATTTTTTAGAACCAACATATGCAAAGTACATACAAACTCACATATACAAACATATATCAGAACTAACAAAATCTCTGCTGGTACCTTTTGTGATACTTTGTATGCTCTCTAAAGCTAATTACTTGTTTGCTGGTATATTTCTTTTGTCCTTGGTTGGTATTACAATATAAATTACACGTATTTACATTGGAAAAGGTAATTTAAAATGAATTTTCTAAGGAAAAGGTGCAATGTGGAAAATAAATTGTTAAAAATCAAAATGAGCTTCAACTAAGATTTATAACTGTTTTATGTAACACGATAAACGACATTTCTTACACTCAAAGAAATAATCACAATCTTTTACTTGACAGTTATATTGAAACTATTTCAACAGAAGTCATTTTCTTCTGAACAAAACAATTTCTTATAAATTAATTTTTCAATAAAAGTCCTAATCCAATTTATTATTTATTTGAAACTTTTGACGGCGGCAGTGTACCCACAAACGCCTTTTAGGCTTGCCAGATTCAAATTTGCAAAATTCTTGACATTCAATAAAAAAAAAAATTTTTAATTTTAAAAAGAATTCTTGACAATTAAAACCTTCCTAAAATAATCTTTTATAAAAAAAACACAATTGTTAAAACCAGCTAAAAGCAAAAAATACAAGCAAATGAATTCACTATTTGTACCAAAAATTTCTGCATGCTTATCTCTTGAGTCAGCTGTTTAACGTTTTTAAAAAGACTGTACTAGTTGAAAAATTTAACAAGCGGCGGGTTAAACGAATTTTCATCAATAATATGTTTTTGCAATCGATATAAAAATTAATAAATTGTAGAAAAATGAGAAAAATGCTTTGGTACGTTTAACCATAATATTCAAAATTAATTATTTTTAAAATAATATCTAACCTAAAAAAACTGGTTTCACTACTCGAATCAGAAAAATCCGCCGGGTGCTCCGCTTGTTACAAAAAAGTTTCCGATTCAAGCAGTGTTATTAGTGTTGAGCATAGTTTTGTCAAATTATTGGGTTTGAATAAATAAAACAAAACGATAAAATATTTAATGGCATTTTGCACAGCTTTATTTAAGAAAATTGTAAACAAATTTTAAAACTTAACACGTATTTTTTGGTTGGGCTATAAAAAAATGTTGACAAGACATATTTTTTTTTGATTCTTGCAGAGCACTGAAAATTCTTGTAAGTCAAGAAAAATCAAGACCGCCTGAAAAGCCTAGTTCTAGTTCATATTAGTATTATATTGAATTAAGTAGTATTTTGTCATAAATGTTGCCTCTATTCTGCCTTTTGCCCTTCTTTTTGTTCTTTTCTTTATTTAAAAAAAGTAATAATTCAGGCAGTACGTTTTATCTTAATATTGCCCAACAAAACGTAAAATATGTTGCATTTGTCCTCCTTAATATTATCAAAGTGTTGGAAATGCAGGATTATTAAAACAGCTGTTCGCGTTATTCTTTAAAAAAAATATTATTTTGAATTTCATTTGTGCCATTTGTATTTTTTGATTCAAAATTTCTTAAAACCTACATAAAAAAATAACGTAAATGACAATGAGATTGTTATTTTGTTAATGCTGAAATTGTAATACGTAATGAGGGTGTGAGCAAGTAACCCTCAATAAGTGGTACACAATATGATGGCAACATTTTGTGTCAAAAGAAAAATGCAATTAAGATTTTTATGTTCTGGTTTTAATAAAAAGAATTATTTCAGACTTTTTTAATAGTGTAGTCGACATATTTTTCTTTTATAATGTGCCCCTGACTGTCTTTGTAACATTTCGGGGACAAACTAAATGAAGTAACAAAGTGAGATAATTTTTATTATTTACTGCTAATGAAAACCCCAGTAGTCTGATGGTGTACTACCATTTATATCTAAAAACTTGTTTCTCTACTCTCCCCAGGTAATCTTAAAAGGACCACAAAAAATCTCTTGTAAAACGAAAAGCAATCTTTAAACATTTTTCTTTATTTTCAAAGAAGATCTTAGCTGTGGTTATATGACTGCATTGTAGTGCAAACTAAAGTCGTATGGCTGTTTTACAGATCGAAAATAATAAAGTTAAGATTTTTAACTAATAAAGCATTTGTAAAGCAAATCATTATCAAATGCCAAAATTAGGGTTTTTTAAATATATATTTCAAGCCCAAATTCCGATTTTCTAATACCGCCCTATTATTGCAAACCCTTATCCATATAACACATTTAATAACCAGTTCATATCAAAATTTCTAGTGCCTAGTTTCTTATTATACCCTTCACCACAGGTGGAAAGGGACTATCCGTAATTTCTACAATATTAATTTTTGACCCTATAAATTATATATATACATATATCTGGGTCCTTTTGAGTAGAGAAGTTGAGTTAACGATCCGCCCTATCCGTGTGTCCGTTGAATGGGGGTTTCCGAAGACTTCAGATATGATGCTATAGAAATTCAGCCAGTTCGGTCTTCAATTGGCTGAGACATGAAGAAAAAACCATGACTGCCTCAAAGTTTACCCTCGTTGTGTTTTTTCTCTGTATATCTGGAGGACGGCAAGAGCCAAAGCTTCCAAATTAGGCATAAGCATCTTCGTTTTCCGTACACAACTTTCGGCAAAATTTAGGCGAGATTGTAGCAGTGGGCGTTGGTTTATATCTTAAGATCGATGTTAATGTAATTTTCTGTTCTTGTCGCATCATTGTTAATGGTATATACGATTCGGCATAGACAGACATAGCACTTACATGTTTCTTTCTTACAAGTTTTTTTTAATTCTGTTTGATAATGCGCGTTAGTGGGTGCCCCGGTAGGCTAGTTGGTACTAAACTAGTCTATCAGCGCCGGGGTTGCGGGTTCGTTTCCCGCCAGAGACTCTGGTCTCCTACAGACAAGCGTAGAGATTCGCGGGATTAGCATAGGGTATTTTCGGCAACCCCGAATTGAGCACTCTTACTGTTTTTTTATGTTATTTAATATTTGATTTATTTAAATTTAATTATGCCTACACAAATATAATTTTTTTTTAAGTTTGTTCCTTTTAAATTGAATATTGATTGAATTAAATTTGCAGCAATTGCTGCTTAACTCTTGCAAGGTAATTTGGAGTGTAGACAGTTAATAGTTTTTAGAAGACAAGTTTAGCGAATTAAACCACTGTCTCGTTAATAAATATTACAAATCTGCTTTTGAGCTAAAGTCTTTTAATAAGCCAGCCTTTTATGTTAAAATCTGTACTTAATCCAAATTTCGATATTTTAATCAGGCTTAAGTTCATTGAATTTAATTTTCATTAAATTATTTTTATGAAAAAAGGAATTTTACAACATGAAATGAATTAAAATTTATTGATAATTTTTCATTTTTGACTGAGCTGGGAATTGAATCCAGGTTGCCCTGACTAGTTTCAATTGTAACCACACAATCTCTTCAGATGGGTTTTCCGTTTAGCGCTCACCGACATTGACGATAGATGACGGCATTAGTCAAATATCAATCTTTAAACCAAATGATATTTTACCTTTGTAGATCGAAATTTGCTTTGAATGAATGATTACCTATTTTAATTGATAAATAACCACAATACTTAATAATATTTTCTTTCAGTGTTTAACTTAAATTCGTATCACCTTTTTGCCATTTTGACTGCATGTGTGTTTGTTAAATTGTAAAATTTGAAAAAAAACTTACTTTAACAACTTACAATTTAGTGCAACATCTAACGCACTAACATGTCGTATTTCAAATTAAAAAAAAGCAGCATAAAAAAAGTAGAACAAAATAAATACAAAAACTTTTGTGATTAAAACTTTTTTTATTTTCTTTAATTAGGCTCTAATACCCTTTTTTGCTGTTCTATTTTAAATTGTGTTTGCTTACAAAACAACATTGTTAAAGGGTTTCTATTATTTGTTTCTTTTTCTTACTAAAATAACAAAAAATCCGAATATTTTCATATCGTTTTCACACTTCCGGTATTAAAGTTGGGTGAAAAAAACATACAAAAAATTTTCAGCAATTTGACAAGGGAGTGATGATAATGATGATTTTTCAGAAAGGTTGGTAACGATTTTTGTTATTATGTATTTTGTTTTTTTTTTATTTTTATTTTTATTTTGATAACTCTTTAACTTTATATTTCCTTAACTTGTTTTCATAGATTGTGATTTGAATGTTTGAGAAATAGGATTACAGCAGCAAAATGCTTTGTAAAACGGAAGTATGCGTAGATGAATGATTTTCCGTATATGTGTGTGTGTATTTGTGTTAAAAAATATTTTTGGGATAAAAGTTTTACAGAAAAAAACTCCTAACGATGTTATACATTTTTAACCCTTAGTATGCGGGTGAGGGCCTAGAAATTTCAATTTGTTAGAAAACCCTATCTGAAAGCTTTTTAACACTAAATCAGTTGGATTTTACTTAGCTTAAAGCATATAAATATTTTATAAAGCAATTATTTAGAATATTGTTTCTGTTTCTAAAATATAATGACATATTTCAAAAGCTCATAGTAAAAGCTTTGGTTTTTTAAAATAAATTCTTTTTTTTAACTTTTTAAAGCTTTCGAAAATTCATTTTGAACAACAGTTAATTTTGCCGCATAATGCACGTTATGTTTTAATAAGTGAATCATTTTTTTTAGTTACTTTTTTTCAGAATGAGCTTTCAAAAACATGGGAAATTTATGATGGAAATACTCAGCACAGAACAACCAACCAAAGTTGATAAATAATTTTTAAAAGCCAGCATTCGATTATTCAGACATAAATATCATATCGAATAATGAGCGATGAGGTCCATTTTCACATCAATGATAACTTCAGTAAAAATCCAAGAATAATTGTTAAACATCAGATGCACCCATTTAAATGAACGGTGTCTTATTAAAAGCTACTCAATTTTTTTTAAGCTTTTGAATTTTATTCTTAAAAACAGTCCTAATCATGTTAAACACCACGCAACGCCAAAGAATAAAATTGAAAGCACAAACAATGTCATAAATATTTTGTAATTTTATTGTTGCTTCCTACAGAAATTCACATTGCGTTTTAAAATTTCAAACGCTCCACTGCTTGTGGCGTTAAAAATTGTAAAACGGTACATGAATTTCTGTAGAAGGCAACAACAAAATTAAAATATTTATGACATTGTCCGTGCTTTCAATGTTATCTTTGGCGTTGCGTGGGGTTTTACATGATTAGGGTCTTAATTTATTGTTAAACGTTAGTATAAGTTATAGTAAAAGCTCGAGTTAAAAGCTTTCGTATTTTTTCTTAACAAATCTTCAGAATTTATAAACAAAATTCTATTTATATGCAGTAAATTAAGAAAGCTTTTAAATAAAAAGTAGACATTAGTTAGCTGACAACTTTTAAAAATTCTATTTTATGTTAAAATTTTTTTAAATAGTTTGCAATATCAAAGACTCCTCAAGAGTTTCTTTTAAGGTTTATATATTTTAAGGACTTTAGATATTTGAACAACTTTAATTAAAAACTTTTTTAAAAAAGCTTTCTATTAATAAGATGTTTAATTAATTTTTAAATAGTTTCCCAAAAGAACTAATTCAGACTTAAGGTTAAAGAAAACACAAATACATTTATTTGTACCGGAAAATGTTTAACAAAATCTAAAAACATTTTAAACTTTTGTAATGACCCTTTATATATTTATGTATCTGTGTTATAAAGCTACTTAAAACGTCTGTTATTTTTGCTACGCAATCCTCTATCGCTCACTTTCATTGCTACTTTACCTTGCATTCGCCGTTACCTTAAGCTTTATAAAAAAAATTCTGACATTCGTCCAATCATAATGATGTTTGGACTCCACAAAGTGTAATATTGCACAGTGGGGTTTACAAATGTTAAAAACAAATAACTTAAGCTAAGTATTAAAAAATGACATGTTCTGATTTAGGAAATTTAGGAAAAGAAGATCATGTCCCTAATAAAACGTATAGAACACAGAGAAAATTTTCGCCAATTTTTTTTCAATTAAAATGTTAATCAAAAATAAAACCACTATTAATTAACAAAAATCAAGTGAATTAGACGTTCACTTATATGTATCAACCGACAATTTTACTGCAGAAAATGTTGTTTATATCAAAATACTATTAATCTGTTTGCTGGTGCAAATTTAATTAATTGTTAAATTAATATCACACATTTTATAATGGAAATCAAGTTGAATTATTTTCTGTGAACTTTAAAATCTAGAACATTTAAAAAGAGATTGTCATTAGCTTTTTCGTAACACTGATGTCAGAGTGATATCTAGAAGCGAAGATGGCGATAATACATCAATGCTAGAAGGTGTCAAACTGAACGCAATATAAAACAAAGCGCTTTCTTTTGTTTATATTAATTTTTTAGTGTTTTTAATTGGTTTTGTATGAACAATTCTAATAACGCATTTTGCATGTCAATTAATATTTTCAATATATTTTTTGTAAAGAAGGAATACAGGTATCGATTTCCATTACTTCAAAACTTTCTTATTTAATACGCAAGTTTCTTTTATTTTCTTAATTTTTTTTATTTAATTTAACACACAAAACTTTACAAAACTATCACAAATTCACAAAGAAAACGAATGCAAAAACCGTTTCTTAAATGCGCAAAAAGGAAAAGAGCGATGATAGAAAAATAAAAGTAGAATAGAAGAAATTACATCGTGCTAGAAACCATAATAAACACAACCTGCTTTGTATCATAAACTCGCATTAAGATTAGCTCTCACTCTGACATATTTTGAGCAAATACATAAGAAAGACAAAGCACGGATTTATAGCGCCGTGTAGCGCCATCTTATATTATAGATTCTAGCGGCCACTCTGACATACTCCTTATCGTCGTTTTCCACAAAGCGATTGTCTTTCTCAACGAGAAACAGAAGATTAATGCCCTAATCATGTACAACGCAGCGCAACGCTAAACAATAACATTGAAAGCACAAACAATGTCATAAATATTTTGTAATTTTGTTGTTGCTTTCAACAGAAATTCATGTACCGTTTTAAAATTTTCAACGACACAAGCAATGGAGCGTTTGAAATTTTAAGACGCAATGTGAATTTCTGTAGAAAGCAACAACAAAATTACAAAATATTTATGACATTGTTTGTGCTTTCAATGTTATTCTTTGGCGTTGCGTTAGTTCTGTGGCGTTGCGCTGCGTTGTACATGATTAGGGCCTAAATAAATTTGGTTTTCTCAATGCCTCATTTGCTTCTACTCGTGTCGCAAAGCTAACCGTTTCTCATCTGCCAATTATTTATTTGCCGTACATTAAAATGCAATCAACTGACTGCTGTTCATAGTTTTGTTAATACCTGGTCCCAACTTTCATATCTATTTGGAGAGGTATTTCCAATTGAAAATAATGTTTTTTTGCCGGTATATTGAGAAAAACAAAATCGTCAACGGACAGTTTATCAGTCTTATAAGTATATGTGGAGATTTAGTAACTGGCAATTTGTCGATACATTGAGAAAAAGGCCATTAGTCTTTAAGAAAAGAATAACAAAATCGTTAACTATTACAACAGGAACTTATTTAACTTTTCCTTTCTTGGAGTAATGATATGACTCTTTATTTTTGTACTCTAAAGCTTCATTCACCGTGGAAGCAACCATTTCGTTTTTTCTTCTATCTTTGCTTTTGCAAAACGTTTGGCTAGAACAAACATCATTTAACAGTTTCTATAATACATTATACAATTATCTTCTTACAAATAAAGTTAAGTAAATCAATAGAAATTGTTCAAAATAAAGCTAAAGTTTAATCAATTTTCTGGACACGCTTTTTTTTTTGGATTTTTTCGTCAAATGTTTGCTCGGTCTGAGTCTACCTCTACTGCAGCAACAATTTGTATGCAATTGTAAATAATAATTTTACATACTAGCTATATATAACTATCAGTTATTACTCCCAAAAACATATTACTAACTGGAAGTTAAGGTTAGTGAAACACCAAATTCAGCTAAAAAACCAATTTACATTATACGATTTTTGTCGTTGCGATTCTTACCTTATGGGCGAGAGGGGAGAGAGGAATAAAAATGGGTACACAAGCGAGTGTACTCTTCGATTCCTTTTGTTCATTCATTTGTAGAGTCAAAATATATGTATACACAAGAAGATATAAAGGCAAAAATCGTACAATGTAAACATAAGACCGACTTCAAAGAAGAAACGACAATAATCGCAACGACAAAAATCGTATAATATAAATTGGTCTTTAGTTTCGAATGAAAATTTGAACAACATGTTTTAAAAAATAATAATCAATATGTAGGCTGTATTGTTCTTAATAGAAAATGTGTGGGGTTGTAAACAAATTGTTGCGTTATTGTGAAAGCCAAGTGCAAATGTTGCTGCCATTGTGAACAAAGATTAAATGTGTAGAAATAATGAGGGGAGATAAGCCGTTCTTCATTCCTACATTGCCTTAAAAATTTTCTCCTGTTCATCTATTTCGGAACGAAGACATCACTCCGTTCACTTCCATTTAAAACATAAACAAATGATGAATTATTGTGTTTATTTTACATGTTAGTTAAGCTAACGAAGTCTTTAATCGAAATCGACGAACAGCCCTTAGCATTTTTACGAAGAAAAAAGTCATATTTTTTTTAATCAACACAAATTGAATATACGAATTTTTTAAGTTTACTAACAAATTAGAAAAGGAAATCGAAAATGTTAAACTTTTTTTTTTGATTTATGTTCATGAATGTTGGTAAGACTTGTTTAAGGTATCCAATATTTTGAAATGTTGTTGTTGTGCTTAATTCCCTTTTTTTAATAATTGATAAAAAACATATTGAAATTTATTGTTGGAGGATAAGCTGTTCCTATGCGCATTTCACTGGTTGCTTGGGCCAGATCATCAGGAAACGTTCTCCTAAATAATTTTAGAAAAGCCAAAGCTATCAGCAAACAAGACTACAGAGAGAATGCGAATTACCTACATACACCCAAAAAGGCTTATTTGCAACGATATCAAAGCTTAAACAAAATACCAACAATAAAACAGTATTTTCGTACATTCCCCACTACAATTAGTTGGAATTATCTCAACATTAATTGTAGTTGTAAGAGGCTAAAGAAAAAACAAAAACAAATTGCTTTTATTGTTTTCGCAAGAAGTCAAAATAAAAAGAATTTGCCTGTTCAGTTTTTTTATGCAGGTGCACTTGCAAAAATTTTTATTATCAAAGTTTTTGGGAATACAATTATTTATTAAAAGATTTTGTTTGTTGTGCCTTTCTTTAATAATTGATAAAAAAATACTGACCTTTTGAACACAATAAACGGTAATGTTTCATAGTAAGTATAAGGGAGGTGAAAAACGATTTTAAGGATAAACATATTTTGAGTTTAAGCTGTTTTAAAAAGACATGAAAAATTTATAATAAAACTGGCCAACAATTCTGGTGTTTTTAAACAAAATGTAAATACTCGTAAATTGCTAAGCAATTATAATTTGAGTTATTTCTTTTCTAAATGAACTACCTGTTTTTCAAAATAAAACAAAATTTTTAACAAAAATTTCCATTTTAATTTGAAAAAAGTCAGTAAAGCTGCGGTCACACCTGGCAAATATTTGACGAACAAAACGTGACCAACTAAAATATAATTCGAATATTTATTTGTATTATAATAGCATATCTTACAAAAAAAATATTTAAATAGTTTTTTGCTATGTCTAGCACTATAATTGTTTTTTTTTTAATATTTAGACCATGTTAAATTTCACTTACTATTTACAAAAGTAGGGGTTGCGCTTATTTGGTCAAATATTTAATTAAGCTTAAGTCAATTAAATATAAATCGAATGAATTTGTTCTTCGAATTATTTAAAAGCAGTTCAGGGTGATATTATTTACAGAGTCTATATAACGGTTGGTTAAATTTTAAGGGCCGATGTTGAATGTGAACCACAACTAAACGTCAAGTTTTTTTCTGCATTTCATTTGACATTTCTCAATTTCAGACTAACTCAATTTGAACCATGGAAAGATACACAATTGAGCAACGCATTAAAGTTATTCAGGCTTATTATGAAAATGGGCGTTCAAATCAAAATGCATATCGTCAAAATCATCTTCAGGGATGAGGCACAATTTCACCTCAGTGGATTCGTCAATAAGCCGAATTGCCGCATTTGGGCGATTTATAATCCAAGAGTTATTGTCGAAAAACCAATGCACCCACAAAGAGTGACTGTTTGGTGCGGTTTATGGGCTGGCGTCATCATCGGGCCGTACTTTTTCCAAAATGAGGCTCGTCAGGCAGTTACTGTAAATGGTGTTTGCTATCGTGAGATTATAACGAACTTCTTATGGCCCGAATTGGAAGATATGGATGTGGACGATATGCGGTTTAAGAGGACGGTGCCCGTTGCTACACATTTAACGAAACAATGTCTATTTTGCGCGACAAATTCAATGGCCGTGTTATCTCACGTGGTGGCGATGCCAATTGGCCGCCAAGATCATGTGATTTGACACCGTTGGACTTCTTTCTTTGGGGTTATTTCAAAGAAAAGGTGTACATCGATAAGCCAGCAACAATTCAAGATCTAAAGGATGAAATAATAATTTAAACTTTACGCATGTGAACTTTTAACGTGAAGTTCTTAAAGTGTTCATTAACTCAAATTAAGCATAAGACAACTTAAACACTTTTTCCTTTTGCCAAAGAATTATTTGATATTTTTAAACAAAATGTACAAATTTTCGCATTTGTGCATTTTTGTAATGCAACGAAATTTAGTTACCCTTTTTCGATGACGTCAATGAATTCAAAGAAATTAATCGAACTTTTTTATGATTTTTTTTATGTTTAAAGTCTTTATAAAGTATCAGAAATCATATTCTAAAATACAAAACTTTTTCTAAGTGCTCAATAACTTGAAAAATTAAAGGCCCAACTATAATATGCATGAGGTCGCTAATGTCAACTTAAGCAACTGTGCAAATATATAAAAAACATATGTGGTCAACTATAATGAAACATTTCGTTAAGGTTCGCCAAATGTCATTTGCTTAAGCTAAGTGCCAAACTGAACGCACATTCCATACGGAATCAGCTGTTTGTGCATTGTTGAGATAATGAAATAAATTGAAATGGATAAAGAAAAATAAGAATAAAGAAAAATAGGAATTTTTTAATGAAATAATTTTTTCAAGCTCGAGGTCTGCTTTATTATTTAAATCCTTTATTTGTCAATATTTCGATGTCATCTTCGGGAATAACGAGTCACAAAAATACACAACAATTATCTTGTAGGTCTATTATTGCACTGACATCCAAACGATGTCGCAACATAAAAAATAAATTATTTAAATAATAAAGCAGACCTCGAGCTTGAAAAAATTATTTATTTTATAAATTATAAAACACAGGTCGAATAACTAAAAACTTAAAAAAGAAGAAAAAAAAGAATTTCACATATTTAAATTTAGTATCCATTTTTTATAAATAAGTATTTACAACAATCACCAATTTTTGTCTCTTTAAAACGTTGCTTGCAAATTAAAAACATAAAATAAACAAATACAGGGCTGTATTTTTGTAGTTTTTAATTTTAAGTACTCGCAAGACAACACAATATTGCACAAAAATGCAACATAGATCTTAAGCCTATATAAGTATATTATGGCTACCTAAAAGTCTTTTTAATTTGCTTATGCATTTGACAGACTTTTCGTAGATTTTTTACAGTACCTTAAGCTAATTTATGCATATTATGGTTGGGCCTAAAACAATATCCCATAATGAGTTAGTAACAAAAAATATAACAATTTTGTTATATTTTCCTACACCACACTCCACTGTCGTATCACCCTACTAAAACATTTCACCACTTGTATAATGATTTTATTAATTTAACATATTTTGTAGTTTGTTGTTGCTTCTGCTAAAGTTTTTATTGTTGTTTGATTTTGTTAGAGGTAAACATATTGTGACGTGTTTTGCCAGTTTAAATTATTCAGAAAATATAAAGAAGAGAGATAAAGAGAGAGAGCAAAAACTAATTTAATTCAAAAATTTTTTCTAACATTTTGATTTCATTTAACATGCTGGTTGTCAGGTTGGTGTTGCAGTTGTTAACAAATTTCCGGCCACTAGTAACGTATGCGAATGTATGTAATGAGTGTGTAGTCGTGCGATCTGGTGTGTATAAGTTAGAACATGTATTTGTGGTTGTGTATTTTATATACACATACATACATATTCTCATCATTTTAAACTTAGTCTTTTAACTTTTTTAACTTGTTTTAATACAGAACACCAAGCAAAATTCTAATGGTTTTGTATTTTTGGTTGTTGTTGTACGTCTAACAACTATTTATGTATGTATATGTTTGTTGTTATGCTGCTGATTTTGGGTTTAAAAAATTTTAGAAATAAAACTCTAATTAGATTTCTAAAAGTAAATTATAAACTTTTTTCATGTTCTCACTTTCCCACAATGACTTTTTCTTGTTTCTTAGCCTAAAGTGACCATATTTGGTGAGAATGTGTGCGACTGTTTAATGCTTAAAATACTAAGTGAGTGATGGACTTGCTTACGATGTGCGATGTATATAAGGTGAGCAATTTCTGAGAAAACTTAGCAAATTAGATTTTGAAAAAGTAAGACACACGCTTCTTAAGTTGTCTTAAAAAAAAACAGGAGATATTGAACAATTTTTTTTTATATTTAAAAAGTGCGCACTTTTTTCATTGGTAAAAAGGTTTTTTTTAACTTGTTCGAAAAAATTCTTACCTTTTGTTTAAAAAAAATTCTTTAATTGTTTAATTAATTTATTTGCTCTTTTAAGTCCTTTTAAACTTTTGCAAAATTACAAAAAATTTAAAAGTTATTAAGGTTTTAGCAACTTAACACTATAATTAATGTTAATTATACGCCGTAGTACACAAAATTGAGTGTTTTTTTTAAATTACTGTGAAAGGAAGAATTTAAAAAAGTTTTTAGGATTTCGAATGAAAATTTTTTCTTAGTAAATATGTAGATACTTACAATTAAAAAGAGAAAAGAAGATGATATTTAAATTTTATTCAAATGCTTTAAACTAGAGTTTCATAATGACTTTCTTATTTAAGGAAGTTGTCATGTCATGAATTTTAATTTTTGTAGGCGAAAAGCTTAGACTGTAAGCGGAAGTCTTTCTCTACCCTTTTGCCTTCAAAACTTCAAAGTCACACTTGTTTCCGAAAGCAAAAAGGCAATAATGGTTATCTAATTAAAGTATGTCCGAACTTTCTTTTTTAGAATTTAAGACCAAAATCGTTAAAATTTCAAATATTTTTGTGGAGTGAGACGTTCACTTTAAAAATAACCTTATTTTCTATTCTCCTTTTGATGCTGAAAGAGAAAATCTACTAAAGAAGAGTGCTGTTTTAAGATTAATTTTTTTGAATAATTTTCAATAAAGTACCAGGTTATTGAATTTAGTATAACAACAAATTGCTGGTCGGGAAGCAGTTGTAAAAAGTTGGAAAATAAGGAATTATTCTATGGAGTATTGCTTCTGATCATATCCGATTTAATGCCAAGAAATAAAACACTTTTGCAGTCTTAACATCTTTAACTTTAACAGTGTAAAGAAATTGTTTAAACTCATACATCGTTGAATAACCAGCGGGGTTTTGTTTTAATTTCAGACCAAACAATTAAAAGCCTTGTAATTTTAGAAATTATAATCGAAATCTAATCTAACGCTACAAGTTCACTGCTCGAGTCTGGCACTGCGTAAACGTAACTTTCGACTCACACTAATCAAGTTAACTGTGCAATTTCTTACTTTAAATTAATAAGCAAAGTAGAAACCATGTGCAAATATATACTGTGCTTTCTTATTGCTTGCTGTGGCACTAAGAAATATTTTTTTTCTCTTTTCATTTTTCCATTAACTTTTTCATTAATTTTGCGATTCGACTTTCAAAGCCAATCCCATGATGCCACACGTTAACGTTCGCATAACAACAATTTTTAGAATTTGTTTTGGATTAAATGAAATTTTCTACGCGAACGTTAACGTGTGACATCGTGGGTGTGGCTTTAATTTTTGCTTTAATATGATAAAAGGCTAAGACGAACTGCCGAGGATCTGGAAGACCTGTTAAAGTAGCTTAATATATGGCTTATGTATATTCCCTCACTCTCTAAATAAACACGAAGTATCCCAGTAAAAATGTGCTTCAAAAGGAGCAGGTTTTATATAAGAATTCATACCTCATATCGCTTCAAACCTGCTGATGGGATGCCTGATTTTTGTATGGAGTGTTTCCGGTTTGGAGGACTATTTTCTGCTGACAATAACCGCTTCTTTTAACATAATAAAACATGCAAATAAATATTAACATATTTATTATTGTTTTGCTTTTACATGTTGAAATATCTTTTTTCAAGCATTTTCGTCAACCATAAAATATGTTTACTTTGTTATCGCCTTAAAACCTTCCTCGTTATCAACACTAAAATAAATGTTTTTTTTTTGTATATTTTATTCATTATCATTTACTGCTGTATAAGAGCTCTTTTATTGAAGTGCTCAATGCGCTTTTTCTCTTAAGTGCTTCAAAAAATACAAATTTTTTTAAAGGGATGTGTTTGCTTTGAAAATAAAGGATTTTATAAAATTAATTGTAACATTAAAGAATTTTTAAGTTATTTCTTTTAGGCGGCTTCCAATCGATTGAATCTGTTGCCGCTTAAAATTTAAATGTCAATAGATTTGGAATTTATTTACTAAGAGCAGGCATTTTCTTTATCTTATCATTAAGTTGCTAAGCTTCGATACTTCCGAAATCTTGATTTAATACGTTGCAGGACCGTGATCACAGCCGTAGATGAATTTAACAAAAGAGCCGCTTGAAACGTTTACAATTTTAAAGACACCCAAGAGATTTTAGTTCAGACTAAAATTCTACGTCGCAGATGGTCCATCCGTTGAGTCCAATTTTCGATGACTCGTTCGAGCATTTCGACTGGTAACTGGCGAATGACACGCGTTATGTTCTCCTCCAAGGCCTGAATCGAAGCGGACTTGTCCGCATAAACTTTAGACTTTACATACCCCCACAGGAAGAAGTCTAACGGTGTGATATCACACGATCTTGGTGGCCAATCGACCGGCCCAAAACGTGAAATTATGTGCTCACCGAAGTGTTCTCTCAATAAATCCATTGATTGATGCGATGTGTGGGAAGTGGCGCCGTCTTGCTGAAACCAAATATCGCCGAGATCACGAGCTTCAATTTCAGGCATCAAATAGTCAGTTATCGTGGCACGATAACGGTCGCCATTAACGGTTACGTTCGCACCGGTATCATTTTAAAAGAAATATGGACCGATGATTCCACCGGCCATAAGCCACACCAAACCGTTGTTTTTTCTGGATGAAGTGGCAGTTCTTGAATCTCTTTAGGTTGCTCTTCGTACCAAATGCGGCAATTTTGTTTGGCCTACTCTCTGAACAAAGTTTGCCTCGAAAACGTCGGATCTTCTTGGAACTTTTTAAGAGCCTAAAAAGCGAAGCGATGTCGCTTGGGAAGGCGTAAGTCTTTCCATTTTGAAATGCCAAACAATACTAAACAAAAATAACATGACAGCATGACACGACTCACACGTGATCTGTCAAAAAAAGTTGTATCAACCAAATTTTCTAGAATGAACATATTCATTTTTTTAAATACGTTTTGGTAAATTTTTTTTAAGCAGTTCAATGTTGATTATATGTCGCCGCCAAGGTTCCGAATATAAGCGGTCATTGCGTCTAAATCTATTTACCGCAGATTTTTGTAATATCAAGCGCGGATCCAAAGGGGGTCATATAGAAGGCTCACACGATCACAGGGTTGATAAGGGTCACGCCTCTCTTACCACCCTGTGCTAGATAAGCACTGGTATTCTCCTCATGAATTGGGCTTGAGGGGTTTTCCGACTAAATTTCCAATATGTGCTTTCTGCCCCCCTGAACATGATCGTCCCTAATTTAGATTTCGGTATAGAAAAAGTCATTTCGCTACTTTAAAAATCTGTGTAAAAACTTCAAAATTCCTTTAATTTCTCTTGGCCCATTTTTAGTTCCTTAATCGTTTTTTCGTTAATTTCCTTACTATCTGAGCTCTAATTGCTTACACTTCAAAATTTTATATTTACTTAGTTCTTTTGAACAAAATCATCTATTTTAAAAATGTAAAACAACTTTTTTTAATTAGTAATACTCTTATTCAAAAACTTGTGTTTTTCTTTTGTCTATGATTGTTTTACTATTTGTGACTTGAGTTGTTTAGAATGCGGTTTCTTTTGGAAAACTTATTGAAAACTTTAATGGAAATATCTAAAACTACAAACAATGCTCAGCAATAGAAATATAAATCAAATTTGTTTTAAAATCTCGCAACAACTTTTGGATTAACAGCTGGCTTTCCCAGCAAATATTTTCGCTTAAGATTTTAAGGCATTAGCTTGTATAAAATCTGGTGAAGAAATTTTTTTTTCTGTTGCCACCAAATTCTGAATATTCAGCATAAGCTAAAATAAGATTACTAAAGCACTCTGGGAACTAAATTTCAGTGAAATTGAATACATTCTAAGTATCCTTTGCTTAAAGTTCATCAAAATATTTCCTTATTTATACCGCATCATGTGAGGTCTTGACCAGAGTAACGAAAAGCACAATGAGGAATAATAAAAAAAAAATCAAATTATGACAACCAAACAGATTTTTTTTTTTAAGAAGGTAAGTTAAACATTTTTGCTGTAAAATTACTTGCAAAATATTCAATGGCCATTTTTAATTTATATTTTTTTAAACTAAATATTTGTTTTCGATATTAAACAATTAATGCACAGAAAAAATTAAAAATTGTCTCTTATTAACAACTTCATAGAATCAAGCAATTTGTTAATATTGCACCTATAACCAAAATGATTATATTGATTACTAAAAATTGTGAATATTTTTTTTCAATAAATGATATCTTAAATTTGAATTAAAAAAATTATCAAAAAACTTTGCCGTTTTAAACAATGTGTCAATTGATTTAATTAAATATAGCTCAGGTTTTGATAATTCCCAACAACAATTCTACAAGCTTGAGTTATTTTATTTTAAACGAAAAAATCAATTGAGATTTTTTGATATTTAAATAATTTTTTATTTAAAAATTTATTTCAAAACAACTTAAATATTTAATCCAAATTATATTTTTAATATTCTTTCAAATAAAAAAATAATTGGTTCAATTATCACATTAATTAAATTGAAATACTTTTTAAACAATTTTTTTTAATTGATTAAAAACAACGGATAATTTTTTCTGTGTAAACAACACAAAAACGTTGTCGCTTACTTAACGCACACAGCTGACTTAACGATAACAAGTGTTTAAAATGTTACAGAACGGAAAAATGAATTATTTGCTTGTTAACTTTTTTAACAGTGACAACTATTATCAAATTTTTTACGGAATCGCGCTATAGAACTTCTTTCGAAATCGAGAAAAGCAGCGTTAATTTTTAAAAAACTGAATTTAAAATTTCACGTGATTTTGATTTCCAGGGGCTTATTTAGAAGTGCAATGCGACTTGAAAATATATAAATGCGTACAATTGCTGCTCTGTGTTACGATGTTCGCATTTAAAATGCGAAAAAGTGGCAAGTAATGGAAATAAATGTCATAATCGCAAAATTTATTCAACGGCAAAGAGCATTCGCAAAGAACAAAAATGTTAATGAAAAACAAGTAGGAAAATATGGTCGGCCAAGCCCGACCATATGATACCCTACACCACAGTTTGAAGAAAAAATTTTTGCAAGTGTTCATATTTTGGACCTTGTTCTGAAAAATGCATAGCTTATGTGGCTATATGAATAAGGATCTATCTATGTTTTATATTTCATTAAAATTGGTTTGATAGTGGATACAGACTCTTTTTCGGAAAGCAGCTTGTGAAATTCCTATGTGAAATTGACTTGCCCCATTTTCAATAGGCTTGGTCCTTGTGCCAATTAGAACCTATGCAGCTAATTGCATCAACTTATCTTCAAAATTGCAATCTGTACTTTGCGCACAAGGTTACATGGACAGTCAGCCGGAAAGTGGTTCTGAGTCGATCGGTATACTTTAAGGTGGGTCCAGGACACATTTAATACCCTCTCCACTGTTGTGGCGTAGCTATAATAATATTTTATTTATTTATTCTTAAAATTACACAATAAATTTTGTTCCATACTCCATTGGGGTTCAGCAATCAAACCCATTAAGGTAAACGCAGGTGTTCGTCAAGGCTGGGTTTTGTCTCCACTACTGTTTAACATAGAAGCTATGAACCACTGTATGGATATGCATCAGGGTCTTTCGTGGGTCCTTCATGATAGGTTAGAAGATATTGATTATGTAGATGACGTCTGTCTTCTATCCAACCGCTTCTCTAGCATGCAATCGAAGATTCAAGCCTTTGCTACACGTGCGGCCAAAGCAGGCTTACAAATAAATATCAACAAAACTAAATCAATGCGCATAAATTCTTCGTGCAATACGAACTTCCAGCTTTCGGTCAAATCCATTGACGATGTTGAAATCTTCTGTTATCTGGGGAGTTCAATTTAAAAAAGAGGGGGCAGCAAAGAATATATACCGAATAGACTTTGTAAGGCAAAGCAAGCGTATGGCACGCTTAATAAATTCTGGAGATCCCAGAATATTTCAATTCACACCAAAATCAAGGTTTTTAATAGCAACGTGAAATCTGTGCTTCTGTATGGCTGTGAAACTATAAATATTTCCAGAAGTGAAATGAGTTGTATGCAGGCTTTTATAAACCGCTACCTCAGGCGTTTACAATGGAAATTCTGGCCTGTCACGACATCTTATCTGGATTTGTGGAATTTAACCAATCAACTTCCTTTAAGTATAAATATCCGATTGGATAAATTTAGTTGGCTAGGACTACAGTATCCAATTATTTGACTTTTAGTTTTGTTTGTGTAAGGAATTAATCGATTTTCGAATTTTAATTTTGCTCGATTAATCGAATAAGAGTTTAAATACGTTCGAGTACCTCGAATAATTTTAATAATTTTATCCAATGGGAAAATCGTATATCTATTTGATTTGATACTTTTATTATATTAATAAACGGAAAAAACAGTAAAATAAAAATATAGTTAAACAATAAACAATAAAATAACAATTTATGTATACTACGCACACAGTTCTAAAACTTTTAAATAAAATAAATAATTAAAAAATCAAAAATCCTGCTGCAAAACATATTGTTTTTAAGGCGCTAAAGAGACCGAGACAGGATTCAGGAAAAAAATAAAACTATAAACAAAGTAAACACTAGTTCGATTGAACAGACTATAAAATGATCTGAAAGCATTTGGTTCAGCAGCAATTGGGGTCCATTAATTTTATTTCAGAGAATTTGCAGTTATGCCCCGCCTGGCATACTTAATACGGGAATTCATCTCATATTTTTATAAATTATTTATTTTATTTTAGACTTTTTATTGCGTCATTTTTATGAGAGGTGCAGCATATTTAAACAAATTTATTATTCGTAATTCAATTTTACTAATTTCATGAAAATCAAGTCAAATTAAAATCAATGGAGATTCTCAGATAATTTTTTTATACACCGTATTATTCTTGATTTTAAGAGAAGTTCTGGTTAGGATAAGAACTCATGAATAGACTTTTTAAACTGGATTGTTTTCAAAGTTTGTTCTATTTCAATTCTACTTACTGAACATCGATTTACCGAACATGGCTGATAACTTTATTTTTCTTCATTTTAAAGTTCTAATCTATAGGTTTGGTAATTTCTTTCTTTAACGAATTACTATATTGCTGCAACAATCCGTGATTTTGTTTTCAACTACCTATCGAAGGACACTGTAGGTTTTAAAACGAATTTAACAACACCTTAAATATCAAAATTCATCTAGCTGTTTGGTATGGCAATAAGGACATTGAAGGTCTGATAAAAACAGGTAACCCATAATCTGACAGACAGATTTTGTTTCAATGAACGTCAAACTCAATATGCAAAAGCGATAGTTTAGTACGAAACTTCTTACGTATGGGATTTGTAGGTTATCGTTTATTGCATGATTTGTCTCACACACACCAACATCTAAAAAGGGACTGAAATATGTTCAGAAGTGCGAGTAACACAATAGATACAAAATATAAGAACATGTTTTTTAGTTGTTATGTTTTTTTATTAGTTAGAAATCTAAAAAAAATATTTTTATATCAAAAAAGTAGAGTTTTTAAGAAATTAATTTTAATAGATTAATGGACATAAATTGTTCGATTTATTCGTTATTTGAAATTGGCTGTTTTAATTATTCCGTCAAATAATGACGAAAATTTTCCTCGATTAATCGAACAACGATCAATTGAGTGGATACTCTAGCTAGGACACACAATGAGAAAGCCAGCAAATGATGTAACTCGACAGACCGTTGAATATAATCCCCAAGGATCCAGGAGACCTGGTTGACCTATGAATATTTGGAGACGCCCAACTAGTTGCAAGAGCATGGTTTGTCCTGGAGTGAGATGAAAATGATGTCCACTGATAGAATTCAATGAAGAACATTTGTTGCGGCATTTTTTTTTTATAAAATTTAAGTAAATATTCAACATTTTTTATTTTTTCGAATTTATTCTATGAGTTAAATTTCAGTTATGTATTTTATAAAGCTTTTTGTAATAGTTCTATTCCTTAAATTTTTAAGGAATGACTTTTATACACTGCCAGACTATTATCTTGTATCTTCTTGTTACATTTTACCTTAGCTTTCCATTAGATAGCAGTGAAGTATATTTTATGTACAGAAAAATTTACAATTATTAGACACCAGCAGAATGTAATGCATTTTCTGGCCCGCTACGGCATTCGTCAGCATTCTTTGTGCCACACTGGATAGTAATACTTTATAAATTGAATGTATTTAACTCAACTATTTTAACAAATAGATATTGGAAATAAATTCGAAAAATAAAAAATGTTGAATATAATAAAGTTGCTTATAAAAAGAAATAATTCCCAATATCTATTTAAGTAAATATTTATATTTTGTAAACTTTCAATAAAACGTATATTTGTTATTCTTTAACCAGTGTTGTCCTGATTTAAAATAAAATTCGAATGAGATTACGAAAGTCTTATAGAATATCAAAGTTCTTTCGCATCGCCATTTCCTAAATCTATTTTTGTAGTAAATCTTTCTTAACATAAATTGTATATATAACGCTTTGCTAAAAAGGCCAGTTTTAAGATTAAAATTTGAAATTGAAATCAGCTACCGATTAGAGAAATTAATGTTTCTGAACTGCTTTCAAAATTAAATTAAAATTGTTGAAATTTCGTTACTAAAAATATTTGTTGTCTATATTTTTACCTCATTTGATAAGAGTGGATTTTCACTACGATTTTTTTGCTTGGGTAAAAGAGCATAACCTTGAATTCTGTAGCCGAAGAGTATACAAATGCGTAACTAAACCACAAGACATGCTTCGCGTACAAAAGCCCAAAGTCATGCCTGTTCTGCCTAAATAAAAAATTCAAATACAAAATTCGGCTTTAGCGAAATTTTTTGCTGCGTTTCTTTTTATTTATTTTTTGTTTATTAAAAATACAAGTAATTTGGAAAATACTTAAATATTCTTCCTTTTTGAATATGCAATTACATTATTGTCAGATATAAACTCAAAATATATTTGGTTTTACACTTTTCCTCTTACTCTATAAAAAAAAATATTGCTGCTAAGAATTAAAATAAAACCAAAACATAATTTTGAATTTAAAAACACAAAACCGCTTGTAAGCCACAAAAAGAAATGAAAAACTTTTTTCATATTATTCCGTATTGTTTTGTATTTCTGTAAAGATCATGTTCTTAATATTTGGTGGTTGTAAAGGTGGTTGAAGGTGGTTTTCGTTAAAATAAGAAAAGTAAACCAAATTAACAACATTTTATATATTTGTAAAACTTTCTGCTATTGTTTTTGAACACAAAACAAAACAAAAAAAGAAAATTCATTTGTGTTTTAAAATAAAAATATACACGCTTAACATGAAAACAAACTGTGTATTACACTATAGAATACTCTCTGTCCCTCTCTCTTGCTCTTTCCTTTTTTCGTCCTGTTACTAAACAGATAATTTAAATGGAAAAAATACTGAAATCCAATCATAAAACAAAAGCGAAGCATTTATGTGTAAAATTGTATGGAAACGTTGTTTTTTTCGTTTTGTTTCGTTCATGGCTCCTACGATAGATAAATATTTTAAATAAAAATAGGAAATAGAACACGAAAAAAATCTGTTGAATAGAAAAGATTTTGTAATTGGATTACAATGATCACACACAAACACACACGTTAATAATATTGTGGCTGGCTGTATTGTATTGTTTGAGCTTTATACAAAGCTTATAAACAATTATTATCGCTTTGGAAATATCTAAGTGTAAAATTAACTATACAAATGGTAGCATATTTTCAGGGGCGAAAGCGAAAAATTATAAAGGCCTTAAAATGCGAATTGGATGATATTTGCTTTTTATTTTTATGTCACTTAATGATCTATCTACAATATGTCATTAGTCAATAAAAAAAATTCTTTTTTGTATTTTATTGCAATAATATGCCCACCGTAAGTATAATACAGTAATTAGGTGGGCGTATAATTCAGCCTATGTGCAGTGTTATTTTTATTTCGTTTTTGTTGATACAAATTTTGCTTGATTACAGTTTTTTCGTACTGGATTTGCTATATCGACAAATGGAATTACTTATAATTATATATACACCACCATATTCAAAGGGGGTGTTTTGCGTTTGTACTGATCCGTGTAACACTTACAAAAACACTGTGCACGAAATTGACACTTTTTTTTTCGTGACAAGCTGGGCACCTATCGTTTTAACATAATTCGGGTACGCTGAATCCAGTGGTGCCCGCGGTTTTTTAAAGATTGGCTTTGGTTTTCGAGATATACCGTTATTTCGAAAATGGAGGAGGTTGCACAACATATGTTCGCGTAACTCAAAAACGCTTTAGCTTATTGAAAAAACAAAAATTTCGAAATTTTGTTAAAAAAATTATTGTTTTTTCCAAAAAAAAAATTATGTTTCTAAAACGACTGCGGATATTAGAAAGAAGTTTTACCTTTCTTAAAGGAAATTTTATTGCGGAATTTCGGTTTTTTAAGTTTTTTCAATAAGTTAAAGCGTTTTTGAGTTACGCGAACATATGTTGTGCAACCTCCTCCATTTTCGAAATAACGGTATATCTCGAAAACCAGAGCCAATCTTAAAAAACCGCGGGCATTATGTTAAAACGCTATGTGCCCGGCTTGTCTGTTTTTTCAACTAGCATAATGAAATTGGTCCTAGATTCACCTCTTAGTATACCAATCGACTTAGAAATAGAATCTTTTTGAATCGATCTATGTCCATCCGCCGACTGGATGGCTGATTGTCTGTCCATGTAATTGTCTGTTTATGTAATTTGTTATATACGTGTGATTAATAACAAGGACGAAGCCTGTTGGAATTGGGGAGAATCGGTTCATAATTTTATATAGACCTCATGGGAACTTCTTAACGCAATAGAGTTTCTGTTTTCATAAAACATCTTCTTATATTTTTATTTAGATTTAATTCAGCCCAAAATTTAATTGCAGTCAAAATTTTCGTACTAAATTTTATTGGAATCGTTCTACAGTTGACCAAAGCTGCCACACAAATATCAATTAGAGAATAATTTTTATGCCAAAACTGTTGGTATTGATATGAAATTTTGAGACAATATTTTTTATAATATAATAAATTTAAGTCTCGGAAAAATTTTGTCTTGTAGTAGGACCAGCATTTACCACAGGTCCCAACTAAACCCCATTCCTGAAATCACTTTAAGACAAAACAAAATCTCAAGTAGATATTGATATCTAGATCGTATTTGACGCAAAGAACAATGTTTGCCCATGAGTCTCAAAAAGGATACGCTCACTAAAATTTTTCTGTAAAAACTGTAGCGTATGGTATCAAATATCGGGCTTGGCCGACTATACTTTCTCACTTGGTTTCCTATTTTTTTAAATGCTGGTAGTTGATGTAGAACTTACACCACTTTGTAACTGAATGGTGTTTTTTTTTGATGTATTGAACTTCCGGTAGGGATACCTGTAAAACTAACGGGTGATTTTTTATGAATTAAGTTTTTCTGGCTGGCAGCACTGGTTGGTAATTGTGTCAAACTACATCTGTGAAAGTGAACAGTGTTCAGTATTCTCAGCCATTTCATCATGGATATACTCACAAACGAGCCATGACTACAAATGTTCAGCGATGAGGCTAATTTTTTGCTAAATGGATACGAAAACAAGCAAATCTGCCGCATCTGGGGTGAAGAACAGTCACATGCCGTACAAGAGTTACCGATGCATCCCGAAAAAATAACAGTTTTGTGTGGTTTATGGGCTGGTGGCATCATCGGTCCATTTTTCTTCAAAGACAACCGTGGAAGAAACGTTACCGTCAAAGGCGAACGATATCGAGCCATGATACGTGACTTTTTTTTTTTGCCACAATTGGCTGAGTTGGACTTGGTTGATATGTGGTTTCAACAAGACGGTGCCACATGCCACAGGGTCGTGAAACAATGGACATATTGAAGGATGAATTTGGTGAGCAGCTTATATCTCGAAATGGCCCTGTGAGTTGGCCGCCAAGATCATGTGATTTGACGCCTCTTGACTATTTCTTGTGGGGTTATGTGAAGTCGTTGGTCTATGTGGACAAGCCAAATACGATTGAAGCCTAAGAGTATAACATAACACGTGTTATTCATGGAATACAGGCCGATACGCTCGAAAAAGTGGAGCAAAATTTAACCATACGAATGGACCATTTGAACCGGAGCCGCGGGCAACATTTATATGAAGTTATTTTTAAAAAGTAAATGGCAAAGACCAATTAATCGATTCCAATAAAAATTTTGAATATATGTTGCAAATTTGAGTGCTTTAAAAAAAACACTACGGTTAAAAAATCATTAGCTGTCATACTTAGTATATTTTGGCAATTTAGGATTGTAGAAATTTATTTCCAAAGTTGTACCAGATTTGTATCGTCAAATAATCTTCAGCGAAGGGGCTTATTTCTATCTTAACGGGTATTTAACCTCTTGAGACCCTGGGAAATCAACACCTTGTGGTAAGTTTTTTTTTACTTGTTCAACCTTCTTTGTGGTTTAGCTTCACTATGTATTAAAAGATGGCATTGTTTTCAAGTTGAATCTTTAAAATTTGTAATTCAATTTAACGGTTAATATTTTTTTCTAGTAGGCTATGAGTTCAAACAATTTTTTTTTCACACATTGACAGGTTGTATTTAATTCTATTGTAGTTTTGTGAAGAACACTAATTGGTTAAACGTTTAAAACGGTTAGTTTTTATTTCAACATAGATTTTTATGAAAAAAACACAGTGTTTTCCTGTTACACATATGTGTACCTTAGAATTCAAAAATTGGTGTAAGAAAAAATTAATTGTTCTTAGCTAAGAAATGGATGACCATATTTTTTTTGTCGATATTTTAAATGAATGCTATTTGGATTTTTCTTGAGATGATAGTGATAAGGATTACTTGCCTCCAGAAGTCGTAAGAGCTCTGCAGACGCCTGAAGAATTTGTTGGTGAAGAGAATGAGACAGTTAATAGTGTAAATTCCAAGGCAGTAGGTCCGAAACCATCCCGTATGTCTTGACGCATCAAAGATATGATAAACTGCGGCCCAGACATTTCTGATGACTTGCTAATTTCACAGGGTAGTTCACACATGAACATATTGAACTCGTACTTTGAGTATTTGAGCCTTGAATTTTAAGAGTTGCGGGGATTTAAAAGTAATCAACGTTAACGCTGATGAAAAAATACGTTTTTCTGGTACAACGATACCCAAAAGCAAAGCTATATTGGAATAGAGATTTTAATGTACCGATTATTAGAGATACTTTGATTCGCAACAGGTTTTTTGAAATCAGAAACTATTTACGTTTTTCTTATCATAACCGTGCAAACTCCGATGATAAACTTTGGAAAATAAGACCAATACTAGATCCAATTTTGAGGAAATGTCTCAGTTTGCCGCGTTCAAATCATATGTCGATTGAAGAGCAAATTATCCCATTTTCAGAACGTTGTAAGTACCATAAATTTCTTCCAGCTAAGCCTAATCCACTTGGACTTAAAAATTTTGTATTGACAGCACATTACCTCAAGATGTAATGAAAAATCTGGGACTAGGGGCGGGATTTGTCGATAAGATTTGCCGTACAATATCAAATAGTTGTGTTTTGTATACCGATACATTCTTCACAAGATTAAAGCTGGCTGACCATCTAATTGAAAAGAAAAACGAAATTTTCTTGACCGGAACTGTTATGACGAATAGAATTGGGGAATCAGTACAAAAGTAGAAATCAGGAAAACAGTTAATAAGAACCGAATGGGATGAGCAAATTCGAACGGATGGCAAAGAGTGTGTAGTTAAATGGATGGACACGAAAGCAGTGACGCTTTTATCCACTTGCTCGGGAAGCGTTCCTGCTGATAGCTGCAAGCGTTGGTGTAAAAAAGAACATAAAAAAATTGAAATTACTCGTCCAGCTAGAGTGGGTAACTATAATACATGCATGGGTAGCATTGATTTGTGTGACAGACTAATATCATACTATCGAAGTTGCCTGCGTACAAGAGAGTGGACTGTAAGAGCTTTTGTCACTTTTTGGACTTGGTTGTGGTTAATTGTTGGGTAATGTACAGTCGCTGTTGTGTACGACAAACGTACAAGCGTAGGATAAACTTCGCTTACTTCAATATAGATTAAATCTGACCAAAGCTATAATAAAGTTCGATAGTGGGAAAGTTTTCGAAGATTTTTCAGATGATGGCTCAAAATTACTCGCTTCTACAAGCGCTGCTGCTACAACCCGTCTGAATTCTAAGAGCAGCTCAAGAAAATGTTCAAATGAGCCACCTGCAAAGAAACACGGTGAAGTGGTGCCACATCCACAACCATAAATTCGCCTTGACAATTTATGTCATCTACCTAAATTTGCAGATAGCAAGTTGGCATCTAAATGCCGCCATCCGAAGTGCTCATCACGCTGCCATACCATTTGCTCAAAATGTAATATTTATTTATGTAATTTAAAAAAAATAATGGTTTTGAGGAATATCACACTGTTATTTATATTTTAAGACCTGAGGTGCACATACGTGCACCCTTAATTTCTAAGACTTCAAATAAAAAAAAAAATATACAGTTGGGAGCAAATAAGGCTCCCCAAAATGTGTAAAAAAATATATAAGAAGTGTAAAAATCAAATGGGTTAATGTTCGGGTCTCAAGAGGATAAACAAGCAGAATTGTAATTTTTGAAGAGAGCACATGAGAGCATGAGACTCTTAAAAAAATTTAAAATTTCCTAAAAATTTACTTTACATGCCGAAGGCGTTATTGGCTCATTTGTCCATATATCGGAAACCTGTGCCAACATTACCATAAATGGCAAACACTTCAGGCAAATGATTCGGGATTTTTTCATTCCTCATGTCATTGCAAATCACTTGGGGGAGAATTGACGGCACGCAACATGCCATATAGCGCGTGAAACTTTTCCTTTTGTTGAGCCAAACGTTTGGTGACCGATTTATCTCAAGAAATGGACCTCTGAATTGGCCACATCGTTCGTATGATTTGACGTTTTGTGGGGGTCCATCAAATCTCTAGTCTTGGCTGATAAACCAGCAACGATTGAATAGCTAACTTTAGACGCACTCTTGACGAAATAAGGCCCAGTATGCTTGAAAAAGTGGTGCCAAATTGAGCTGATAGAATGGCGTTTAAAAGGCTCATGGCCAATTTCACTAAGTCTATTTAAATATCAATTCATATTTATTCATATTGTATTTCTTTTAACATGAAAAAGAGGGTAAAAAATTTTTAATACTCCCAGTTATTAGTTTTTTTTGTCATTTGCTGCATGTTTTGTTACCCACACATTTAAGCCCATACATCACCGTAAAATGTCCCATTGAACTTGTCATTGGCACTACTAAATTAGTCAAATAGTATTCAGAAACCACCTTTTGAACCTAATTACAGCAATAAAGTAGCCTGGGTTTGTTTTTATTGAGATATTTGAAAAAAAAAAACATATCGAGCTTTTGCTGCAATAGAGTCATAACTCAAAAAAACCTGATTTTTGGGCTAATGTATTTAATTCTTGAATTCCGCTTACTAGCTAATAATGTTGAGTTAATTGTCATATCGTTTCTTCATACTGTTATAAATATTCTTCAATTTCATATAAATATCTTATATATTCAACTCTTGAGAGAAGAATTAAATTTTTAAGGTGCTAGAAAAATCAAATTTGAGTTGTGACTCTATTGCAGCAAAGGCTCGGTTTGTGTTATTAAAAGGCCTTTCAAACGGCACCAATACTTTATGTGGTCCCTCCTGTCCTCTTAAAAGTAATAGCTATTTTATGCTGTTGTATGCGCGTGCTTAAAAATCAATAGATAATTTTAATTAAAATTTGACTAATAAACCAAAGTAATAAAGTAATACAAAATGCGGGAAATGCACACAAATTATGCTGTAATGCGAGTATATATTTCGCGAAAAAAAACCTGTGGTATAAATCAAGAAATCGTATGGTCTTAAAAAATAATTTGAATTTTGAAATATTATTTATAAAATAAATAAAAGTAATTTAAAGTTCATACAAAAGAGAATTGTATGAACGAAAGGTAAAAATACGCTAAACAAAACTTTTGTTTACTATGGCGTATGATTAATATAAATTATGAAAGCTAAATGGAAAAATCTCAATAGCTTTCGCAGTAAACAAGTTTCTTTTAAATAAAAAAGTTGTCTTAGAAAGTCAATTGCTTTTGAAATCGATATTTAGAGCATCAGAAGTGTAAAAACCCCATCAAATCGGCTCTTAAGAATTTTATTAGAAATTAGTTAAATAATGAACAGTTTTAAAATTTTATTACTTTATTAAGATATTTCTGCTAATTTTACTAAAAATACTTAGCTTCCTTTTTCTTTGCTTGTTTCATCGTAAGTTAAATATTAAATTTTTCAGCACAAAATTTGTTATTTGTTTCCTAAAGATCTGGATGTTCAACGTTAAATTGAACGATCTTTTTTGTTAAAATTTCTTTTGAAATATAAATTTCAAATATCCTTTTATGATTCTTTGTTTTGTTTTTTTTATTAACGTTTTCAAAATAAATTAAATGATAAATATGAAGGCAATTTGTTATACTTGAAAATAATTCATAAGAAATCTGCAATACAAAGTCATTTTTCTTGCAGTAAATTTAATGGTTTTCAGTTTTTTGAAGAAGAGGAAGTACGCCACAAGCAATAAGAAAATAATTAAAAAAAATCTAATGTGCTATTTTTACAACACAAGTGATTGAACGAGTAGGAAAATTTACCACTCAGAATTTTGAGTGTTTTTTATATAAATTTTACTACGAGTTCAATCAGTTGGGTTGTGAAAACAGCACATAAAATTTATTTTTTAAACTTTTTTGAACACTTGTCCAATTCACAACCTCGTAGTATTGTCGTATTGGTTTCATTATCATCTAATTACACAATATTGTATATTTGTTGTTAGTAATTCTCATACAAAAGTGTATGTACGAATATAATTAAATTTGCCTATAAATTAATATTTATTACCATTTCACATCAAATTTAAATTTCGATACCTGGTTTTATTTCATGTTATCGAATAATGTAAATGTCAACTTTAATTAAAGAAGAAGAAAACAAAAATCTTATATTTTTAAACGTTAGGCTAGAGTTTTTTCCCGGAATTTTCAATTGTTTTCAAGTTCCTCTTTCACGGGAATTGGTTGCGGGAGTCCCGAGAAATTTTGAAGAATAACTTTTTTTTATGAATTTTAGAAAATCTATGTGGGACTCGTGTCTTAAGTTGTTTTTTCCAACTTAATTTCGCCACAATATATAAATTTTCTGTAGCTTTTTTAGCTGATTTTGAAGAATGGGCTTTATATAGACCAATGGTAAATTAAAAATATGGAGCAAACTGTGGGGGGCTAAAATTTACAACAATATTTTTAAGTTTTGCGGTCTTAGGCGTAATTAAGTTTTTCCTTGAGTATGTTCTACATGCGACGTATGATCAATTAAGACTCGATCTTCACAAAATCTTATGCTATGATTTCGAATCTTACACTCAAATCAATCGGGAGCGGTATCAATAGTATGGTGAGTACGGATTTTCTTGAATCAAGTAAAGAAAGATTGATTCAAGTACGGATTATTCAATTGCGAAGTACTCAACTTATCCATATTCAATCCCGAATTCGTACTTTTATTAATCCGAAAATTAGATTGATTTAAGTAAAACTGAGATTGAATCAATCGCATTTTGAGATTATAAAGTTGATCTAGTCCCGAATTCGTACTTAAAATAATCCGAAAATGAGATTGATTTAAGTAAAACTGAGATTAAATCAATCTCAAAATGTGCTTGATTCAAGTGTTATAAAGTTGATTTAATCCCGTAGTCGTACTTAAAATAAACCAAAAGTGAAATTAGAAGAAGGATATTCTTATGGTTGATTTACTTACCCATTTCACACCTTACAGAGTTCCAATTATAAAACACCAGCATCATGCCCGATATGATTTTTACTTTAAAAACTTAATGTACATATTTAACTTAAAATATACACTAAATGAGAACTCTTGCTTTCAATTTAACTTTTTAAAGTTTAAAAGAAAAATTGATTAAAATTTAAACATGAAAATAATGTGTTTTTTCTTGCTCTGTTGTTTTTTTTGTTTCTAAACAGAACAAGCAAATCGTTATTTAGTTACTTGTGTGGTGTTGTAGTAGTGGCTACAACAAATTTTGATAAGTTATATGAGATTAAAACGCTCATTTAATTATTTTACTCTCAGAGTGATACTGCCAACGAAAAGTTCAATTTTGTTTGTACTTGATTTAAGAATTTTATACTTACTTTAAGAAATTCCGGGATTTATTTTCGAAAGTTATCCCATTTAAGATTGTTTTGAGTACGTTTTAGTGTTATTCGTACTTGAATTGTTACGTACGACTCGTATTTAAAGTAAGTATAAAAGGCTTAATTTATCCCGAGTGTTTTTCTTTCTGTGTATGTAAGTAGATTATGCAAAATTTCGCCACAAAAGCATTATTCGTAACGCTTTTGTCAATACTAACATGATTTCCGAGAGTGGTCTTAATATGGGACCGTAGGAAAATAAGGGATCAACCTTGGCGAAACTTAGTGACGAGTTTGCTTAAATTAACTGACAATCGCTGCATTCTGACGCCAATTTATGTTAATTTTTGTAATTTATTAGGGAGGTTGTTCCACATTTGCGAGCAAAGCTCTTTCCCTACTGAACCGACTCTGCTGGAATTCAATTCCAAACTGCCTAGGAGAACTAGAAACAATTTAACAACCAAATGGCCCAATTAACTTAGAATTTTTAAGGAACCAGAACGTATATTAATACTTCGTAATGTTTAGTAATTGAACTTTCGGTCTTATGTTGATCCTATCTACAGAATGAATTCTGAATTTTTTTCAACGTATATTTATTCTTCTGATCATATTGGCACCAAAAAAAAAACCTCTCAAGTGTCTTTAAATAACTTTTATTTTAAATTTTTTCTTTTTGCTATATACTAGGTACTAGATTTAATAATTTAAAGCCAATTGGCCAGTTTTCATAAATAAGTGAAAAAATGCTGGGCGGCAATCACGGGATCCCGGGAAAATGATTTTTATTTCCCGCTTTTCCGGGAATCCAAAAATTGCGAGAAAAAACTCTAAATAGGACAGAGCTTGTGAATTTTTGATGTTGTATATATGCCAGGTCTGGAAATTTTCGGCTTGCTTGGTAAATTTTTTAAAAATCTTTTCAGAATATATTTATCTCAGATATATATTTATCTCAATGATAAATATATATTTGATTTATTTCAATTTACTTTTTAAGCCATTTAAATTTAAATTGATTATCAAATAGTATACCATTTCATATCAAAATAAAATTCCCATTCCTGGCTTAATTTCATGGTATGGCAAATTTTATTAAAAAATAAGATAAAAACCAAGAGTAAAGTAAACAATAACAAAACAAAATAATTGGCTTAATTTAGTCTAATTTTCTAAATTTGTTTTTATTATTATTTAGTAAAATTAAATTTGTTAATCTTATTAAAAAGTTAAGTTTAAGTGAATTGACAATGTACATTCAATTTATGATTTTCATTTTTGACATTAATAGCTGCTTTGCACTATCACACATGTCTTGCCGATTTGGAAAAATATACAACCCTGTTATAATGAGTTGTTATTTTTTTGAACATTTTAAAATAATAATTAGATCAGAGATGCTTTTTCGTAAAAATACGTTAGACTTGTCTGATAGTGTAAAACGGCCTTAAATGCCGTTATTCATTATCCTACATAATCGTACGATTTATTCACACGCAAATATGACGGAATTCTATTCGATATAAAAAATATATCTACAAAATCTGCTGTCAATGCCACACTATCCCACAAAAAAAAAAAAAAAAAAAAAAAAAAAAAAAAAAAACTCAAATGACTCAGCTACTTTGCAACAAAATGCAACATTGATCGCATAGAATCTATCATTTTATGAACATTTTCATAAACATTTGCAAGTCGGACAGAAAATCTGTCACTTAATTCATTTTTAAGCCACACTGTCATTCATTATGAGCACACACTTTTTTTTTGACATATCGTGGGGCTAAATAGGATAGTGAATACCGGCTTTAAGTGATACGAAAAATCGTAATTTTTTAAAAGATAAGCTATAAGGCAGAGCTTGTAAATTGGACAATTATAAATTCGAATTATACATAGAATTGGTTTTTATATTATACGTACAAATAAGTCCTTTGCATTTAATCAAAGTCAAATTATATCAAATTGTTATAGTCATTTGTTAAGTTTTTTTAACAAATTTTAAAAAAAATTTTTTTATCAAATTGTTATAGTCATTTGTTAAGTTTTTTTAACATTAAAAAAAACATGAAACCATTTTTTTTAGTAAAAATAGCTGAAAACATGGTAATGGCTGATTTGATTTTTTATGGTTAAACTTGGTGAAAGTTGGCAATACTGCTTACCAACTTTAGTGCAAAGTCATAATACCCCTCTCAAAAATGGTAGTGGAGGGTATAAAAGCAATTAAATTTAAAAAGTAACGTCAACTGTGACTGCTTCTGTAAGTTTGTTGGTAGTGAGCTAGTCAATCATTTTGAGGGTTGCAGCACATAACAGTAAGGAAAACCAGATTCCAGTGTAATGGGATGAAAGCCTCCTTTTCTATTTCTTGGTAAATTAAGTTTACATATCTGTGTTCAAAAGCAATAATCGCCTAAGTCGAAATAGTTTTTGAGAAAAGACACTTTATATTTATGCTTGCATTTCTGAAACCATAAACTGCATTAGAAAAAAAGTAATTCATAATCAAAGATTCTTATTCACACAATGCTAAGATAAAAACATTATTGAATTTATTTCAGAAATATTTAATGAAAACAAATATAAACTGAATTGCTTCTTAAGTCGACTTAGGCGGTAATCATTTGTGACCACAGATATGTTAATTTTGCAACATGTAATAAATAAATAAATTTAAATCAACTGCTTCCAGTTGGGGTTACTTCCCTTGTTGTTGCAAATACTAAATATTACTATAAACAATAGGGTCATAGTGCAGTAAATCGGAAAAACTAAACAATTAAAAAAAAAACTCAAAAAATGCCATTAAATCATAGTTTTGTAGTGGAAACAATGAAATATATTAACTTCCACAAAAGATAAAGCAATTTTTTTTGCTTAAATATTTTGCACTTAAAAATGTATTTAATCATATTTTTCTCTATTGTTTTTACATTTGACTTTAAAAAATGCTTTAGTTTGCAATGGAAATGCTAAATAATTTTATTGCTGAATAAATTTTATGAAAAAGAACTAAATATTTTTTTTTTAGTTTTTATGCAAGAATGTTGGAAGAACTATTTATATCAGTTATAATTTTTTTTACTTTGCTGAATAGTTTGGTAACATTGTGGTTAAATAAACTTTTACCCCCATATTCATAAAAAATATTTTAGGTTGAAACAAATTTTCTATGATAATTTGTTTAATAAACCTTTTATTAATCAAAAAAAAATTTTATGAATATGAGAGTTAGTGTTTGCTTTTTTTTATTAAAGTGAAGATATTTTTTTTTATAAATAAAAATAATTGTTTACTGTGACGCATGAGTGATGTTCATCTTTTAAAGTTATACAAGACGTATAAGTAATATTTGTTATTAAAATACGAATACTTATAGTATTCTTTAAAGTTTAAACCAGAGGTATCACAAAGAGAGGCAGTTAAAAATGTGTGTGTAGTGGTGAGTGTATTTTGGGTGCACTGAAAGAAATTTGTAGATATATACATATGTAGAATAATTTTTTTTTGGTATTAAACAAATTTTTTGTTATATAAATGCAGGTTTGCACTTGCTTTTTTTTTTATTTCTGATTGTAAACAAGGCATTCTGCTTTATTCAAAATTTCAATGAAAATTAAAACTTTTTCCCCAATCTATTTTCCACATTTAAATAAGCACATACAAAATTAAAAAAAAATATTAGAAGCGTCAAACTGAGAGAAAAATAAAACTACTCAGTCGAGACATTAACTATGAATTTTGTTTTTGTTTTAAAAAAACAAAAACATGCAAGCTTTTAAACTGCTTGCGGAAGGAAGTTATACTTTTTTACAATCTTTGATGTGAGTTTCGGTAACATTCCAGTTGTGTATGTAAAAATCCCGAAAAGTGCTCGGCCCCTGGGGGCAAAGCGTGATGATTTAAGCTATATTTGGTTTAAACTATATTTTTTTTTATTAAAAAAAAAAAACGAAACATAAACTTACTACCTGTTAACTAATTTCTAACGTTAACGTTCGTATAGAATTTAATATGAAATATATTCTTAAAACTTAGTATTTTTTATAGAAATTTTCTATGTGAACGTTTTAGTTAATCAATTAAAAAATGTATATAAATATATATATATATATATATACAGATGTCGAACGGCCTTTAATTGGAAGAGCACGAACAGAGTGAAAATGGCACATATCTCCCCAACTTAAGAATTTATTAAAATAGTACACAAAAGGGCTAATGAAGTAACAGACGCACACAGGGGCTAAAGGCAGTGATTTCACGGATTAATTAAAAAAAAAGGTGAAGTACCGTGAAAACTACTCGGCTAAAGTGCACAAAATTCTGCACCAGTAGGTAAAAACATAAATGTCAAATATGTTACCGTGCTTTTGTACTGACGCGTTGAAATTAAACTTTGTAACATAATTTTTAAAAATCTTGGTAGAAAAGCTAAATTTTTTTTCGTTAATAAATACGATTCACCGAAAGTGAATTCAAAAAGTAATTAATATAACCATGCACCCATCCAGCTCAGGTATTTATTCAAATGTGTAGCTTAAATTTGTAAAAAAAATTATGTATGGAAGGGCTTTTATTTTTTAAGTTTATAAGGGAAATGCAATGAAAAATTAATTTTTCTAATTTAAGTGGACATAAAGTTATTAATTAGGCTTAATTAAGTAGAGAGTTTAACCTTTTTTAAAGGTTGAATAAATCAGCTTTGTTTTAGAAAAAATTCGGGTGCACCTTAGAAGTTATGTACGAATTAGTAGCAACACGCGTTGTGTTACCAACAAAAAGCGCTTCACGACTTCTGCTATAATTTTTTATTAGAAATGTGTATATGTCGTGATTCTTTACACGTGAGTCGTACATGAGTCACGCGTGAGCGTGATTAAATTTATATATTATATATAATAATTTATATATTTTACATGTTGTTTTGTATATTTCAATGCAATAGGTTTACATGTCGCAGGAACAAGCTCGAGCGTTTTAGCCGCCAAACAATAGTTATGTATATATGAGTAAATATTATAATGAGTAAATCAATTACCAAACGTTTGCCAAACGTTTTTTCTCCGGATGTTTCAATATTGTTCTTACTCTTTTCTTTTCCAGCTGTGTACGTTTATATTAATGTACAATTTGCGCTCACGAGCAAAAACAATACAAAACAAAATGCCCCCAGTGTGAGCCGTCTCAAAAAACCGTGTCTCTGAAAATACATCTTACGGAACTTGATGCATATCTACAAGCAGACTACTCATTATGGCGTGTAACTAGAAATCTTAAAAGACCTGTTATATCTTAGCGCCCAGTAAGAAACTTTAACTTGGACTAACTTGGAACTTGGTCAAGAAATTATATCGAAAAAGATAATCTGTTAAACATTTGCGAAACGTATCTACATCTAATTAATATCCCGATATAACAAAGACGATTATTCATTATAATGTTAGTGCTACTTTAGGCCTGATATACTGTCCTCTAGAAAGAAAGATTTCCTTAGTTACCATGATACCAAAGACAAGAATAGACAACACAAAAGCAAAGTTTTATAGGCCTATTAGCGTATTATCAAAGCTAATTGCGGAACTATCTGTGTAGGAGTGCGGCTAAAACAGTGGAAGATAAAGGTCCATGAGCAAAAATGAATACATAACTATACCATTCACTTGCCGCCGGAAATCGTGCCCCTATTAAAATCAATATTCCTTAAATACCTCATTACTCGCATGTAATATATCTCAGTATAAATTTAAATCGGCGTTTAACGTGGAAATGTCATAAAGAGGCAAAATTAACTCAAATGAAATCAATTAAATTAGTTGGCTTGTTATAAAAAGAATTGTCCATTGTTTGGATTGTAAACTTCTACTTTACAACTCTTTCTTTAAGCCAATCTGGTGCTACGGTATTCAATTATGGGGCACTACATCGGTCTTTAATATCGTAAGAATTCAAGGGCTCCAAAATAAACTCGAATAATTACCACTGCTCCCTTAAAAACTCTAATATTCAATATTCATGGCTCTCAAAAAATTTATCTTTCTAAAATGTATTAAACTAAGCCGTTTTTGAGGTACGCGGGTATATATTGTGCAACCTCCTCTATTTTCGAAAAAAGGGCAAAAACAACAGCTAACTTAAAAAAACAGTTAGCCCTACTGGATTCAGCGTTCTCAAATTAGGGTTACCAGCCGTGAGCACCGCTTGTTAGTTTTTTCAACTAGCACAGTGTTATTTTTAGCATATCTTTTATGTATGACGATTCATTATATCAATTAATATGAAAAAATACTTATTGAATAGAAGTATTTGTGAGGAAATCCTTGTTTTTTTACTTGAATTATAATTCACTAAAATATTAGCATTTTTCTTTGTAATATTATTCTCATTTTTCTTTACAACTCACCTGTATTCATGTGACATAAAGAATGTACCACGTATAATACATCCGTTGGGATTTTTACGTTTTCCATTGAAGATTTTATTATAATGATCATAATTATTCAAGTTGACAGCACCGTCAAATGTCAACATAATTATTTGAGGAATCTAAAAATAACAAATAAAGAAGAATAAATAAATTAGAGAGATATTTTTTTTTCTATTACATTGAAAATAAACAGAAATTTGTTAAAATATATATTAGGGTATGCAAACGATTAACCGCGGTTCGATTAATTTTGGTCGATTAACTGTTCGAATAATTCAAAATTGCTTATTTTCGAGTAACGAATAATTCGAATAATTTATGTCAATTAATCGATTAATCGAAAATGTATTTTTTCACAGTACATATCGCTCATTTCGTGCAAGACCGTCACAACTCAAAATTTGGCATTTTCGAGTTAGAAATGCAGAAATGTTCTCCTCTTAAATCTCTACAAATTGATCTAAGAACGGAGAGAATTATCGAAAAAATAACGGTAATACAGATGCTTTTGACGCTATGACCTCTTGTAACAAACTTGAGCAATTAACATCAACAAGGTCACATTTCAGTTTTTTTGTTGACATTCCTCTTGTACATGTGGTTTTCTTTGTAGCAAAAAAGAAACATTTGATTTTATAACTGTATACAAAATAAATAATAATAGGTTGGAATCTTAAAAAGGCTCTCCTGTAAAGTTTCAAATTTTGAGTTGTGACGGTCTTGCACGAAATGAGCGATATGTATTAGTTTTCTTTTCTTTTATGTAAAAAACGTACCGGTTTTTAATTTTATTGTTTATTAACTCAGGAACATTTCCCTCGAGTGAAGGAGACTATTTTTTGAGACGAATGAAAACAACCTTCTACCAGACCTGAGCAAGACTATTAAAAGTATTAAAATTGTTTAGAAATCAAAAAGTGATTCAAGTGGTATAGTGGAATAATATAATTTTTAGAAAAGACAAGAAAAAGAACACAGAAATTGGATATGCCTTATACCGCTTTACTTTTATTCCCTCCAACGTAAACAATAAGTTGATTGATCTCTTCTGAATCAAGTTTCATCAAAACAAAAGAAAGAAATTGTTTGAAACAGAAACATTTAAACTTTATACTCTTTTTTTTTAAAGATTATTTTAGAAGATTATATTAAATTTTAATGTTATTTTCTCTTATATTCTCTTTTATTACCTGAAGTTTTTTGTTATATTGTTGTTACTTTTTTAATAAAATTTTCATGTTAAAAAATATAATTTTTGGTTTTATTTTTTAACTTCTCAATTAGGCAAAATTAAAATTATTCGATTAACCGAATAATTTCAAATAGTTGGATTATTATTCGATTAAATTTTTAGCTCGAATAATTATTCGCGAGATTAATTAATTAATACAAAACATCGATCAATTGAATACCCTAATATCTATGTTAAAGTATTCTTAAGGATATTTTGAAAATTCCATTTCAATTGACCTAATTTGCAAAAGGATACATTGATATTTTTGATAGAAGATTAATATGAAAGAGAACTAGAGTTTTGTTAGTTTTGAAATTTGTTTTTCTTTTTCAAGTTTCTAATGACCCTTCAAATGTTTAGTTGTAACATACAAGACTTTTAGAAAAATTAAGCAAATGCTGACGTTGTGACTCAATAGTAAAGGACTTATTTCAAGATAATGAATGAAAAGGCTGTAGTATTTTTTTTTAATAAATTAACAACCCTTAAGTCAAATACATCTTTAATTAATTAATTTATTAATTTTATTGCAGGTAAAAAACAATTTAATAAACTTTTATCAAGGTAAGTTTTTCAGGCTATTTCCATAAAAAATATTCTTTATATATATTTGCATACTCCCAACGAGGTGGCGAAAATGGATTAATTTTTAGTAAAAAGTTGCTAAAAAATTGCTAAACAAAATTTTTAAACAAAAAAAAAAAAAAAAAAAAAATATTAATAAAAAAAACATACAAAATGATGTTCTTCACTGAAAATGCACATAAGAGATTTTTTTGTTTGGATTCATAAATTTTTAGTAACAATTGACTTAATATAAAACAAGTTAGAGCGTTTTGCCGAATTTTTGATACGCCGACATTTCGAATATTTCATGATTAGATTCTAAATGATATCTCTATATTATTAAATAACAACGAGAAAAAGACAAAAAGGAAAACTTAAAAAAAGTACTCAAGTTTTCAAGACAAAGTATTGATACAAAGTACGGAAAAAACAGAAGTATGGAAAAACATGTAAATAAAGTTTAATGTTGATAATAAATTGCAGCAAATTTTAATCTACCAATACCATTGATTAAATATCGATGTTTGACTATAGACTGGCAGGCACATCAATGGCGCAAACGGTACAGCGGAAAAGAATTCTGATAATTAGAATGTAGTTATTCTCGAAACATGTAAATTCGACCCGAATTCAATCCCGTGATCAGTCAAGAATAAAATTATCAGAAAAAATTTCAATTCATTTCATTTTGTAAATTCCTTCCTTCAATAAAAATAATTTAATGAAAATAAAACTTGATGAACTTAAGCCAAATTAAAATGTCAAAAACTTCAATTATTAATTAATCTTTATAAAAACGGACGTCACACTGAAAAAATTATCAGTAGTTTTTTTTTCAATTAAAAAAACTGTTTAAAAAGTATTTCAATTTGACATATGTCATAATTGAATCAATTATTTTTTTAGTTGAAATAAAAATTAAAAATTTTATTTTAATATAATTAACATTTTATTTATTTTTAAATAAATTTTTAATTAAAATATTTATAATAATTAGTATTGTGGTTATTTTATTGAACTGTTAATGAATGTTAATCCAAATTTTTGATATTTTAATCAGGCTAAAGGTCATTTAATTTTATTTTCGTTAAATTATTTTTATGAAGAAAGGAATTTTACAACATAAAATGAATTAAAAATTATTGATAATTTTTCATTCTTGACTGAAAAAAAACATGAAAAACAGAAAAGAATGTACTTTGGACTTCAAGAAGAATTCTTGACAAAAAGTACGAAAGACAGAAGAAAGGAAGAACATGTAAATCAATTAAAATAGATAATCAGGGTTAATATACCATTTGGCTTAAAGACCGATGTTTGACTATTGGCTGCCAACCGTCGTCGATAGCGGTGAGCATTAAACGGCAAATTCAATCAACTTTAGCCTGATTAAAATATCAAAAATTAAGATATTAATTAAATAATAAAACATTTTAATTGACTGTTTTCGGTTGAAATAATATAGTTTAAACTTGTAGAATTTTTGTTGGAAATTGTCAAAACCTGAGCTATATTTAATGAAATCAAGTAACACATTGTTTAAAACGGCAAAGTCTTTTGACCATTTTTTTTAATTAAAATTAATTTTTTTTATTTGCTTGATTCTATGAATTTTGTAATCAGAGACATTTTGTAATTTTTTCTGTGCAGTATTAAAATTGGTTGAGGTTTAGAGCTATATTAAATTATTGACCGACAATTAGAAAGTTTTGTGCTTTTTCTTTAAGAAGTTTGAACCAGCTTCAGTAAAATATCATTATTCGTAACAGTTTTATCCGAACTAAAATGATTTTCAGGAGAGGAATTTATATTGGACCCATTGTAAAATATTAACCAATCATCCGAAAATTCTGTAGAAGGACTTCTGGTATTAAGAAACATAAATTGGAATAAATTTCAATACAACAGTGAATTAAGTTTTAGCGTTTACAGTGAATTTGAGAATGCCACTTACTATGGGATCTAAGGTAAATTATGGGCCGTATAACGCAAAATTGCATTACATTTCTTCTTTCTTCTGGCTATATGAAGCCAAGCTGGAACAAATTTTACCTCAATATCTATATCTGCTACGGTTTTAGGAGTATTTAATTAATTTCGCAGAGGGGGCTTTAAATGGGGCCTAGGGTAAATTATGGACCGATCTTCACGAAATTTGACAGTGTGATTTCTAGTCCTATAAAACTGAGACACCAAATTTTATTATAATATCATTATTTATTACGGTTTTAGGCGTACTAAACTATTTTCCGTGGGGCCCATGGCAAATTATGGACCGATCGTCACAGTGTGATTTCTAGTCCTTTAAAACTGTGACGAATCAAATTTTATTACGATCGCACTATTTATTACTATATAAGGCGTACTAAAGTGTTTTCCGGTAGTTGGCTTTATATGATGCCCATGGTAAATTATTGACCGATATTTACGAAATTTTACAGTACGATTTCCAATTGCATAAAACGAATTTGTGCAAAATAATTATAATAGATCATTCCGCGCATTGTTCCACCATTAATGTTATTTTTTGTAACAAAATTATCAATTTTGCAGGGTGGTGGTTCCATATTTTGATTCATAGCTCTGATCCTGCTGAACCGATTTTGATGGATTTCAATCCCAAACTGCTTAGGATAACAACTAGGGTGTTCAGTTCGATTAATCGAATAATTTTAAACGATTAATAGTTCGATTAATTTAAAATTACTGATTTCGATTAAAGGATTAATAGAAGAATTTATGCCGATTAATCGAATAACAATACATATATGGTTTTCCTGTCAAATGTTTAATTTTCTAAAGTTTTAAGTCAAATAAATAAACCAAATATATGTGTCCGTTGGAATTAAAAAAAAATAGTCATGTTTAGTGAGTAATTCACATACATGGGCGTACTGCTTACTGAAACAATTTTCAGTAACCAGTTAATTTTTACTGATTACTGAAATAATGCAGTAATACGTTAATTTTTAGTTATTATTGAAACAAATGCAAAAAAATATTTTTAACCCTGGAGCCACACGTTCAATAATTGGTCACAAAAACTGCTTGTCAAAACTTGTTTGAATTGACAGCTGTGTCACAGGCTGCACTCAATTTGATAGTAAATTTCATTTTAAAAATGCCCCCGACGAAGAAACAACTCAAAATAATAGCATGACTCAAAGTATTTTGTAAAAAAAGCACATGAATTTTTTAGAACACAATTTTTTTTAATAAAGCACATTTTTTATTTAAGAAATATATTTTTAATAAAGAAAGAGCCAAACAAAATTAATTTGTGCTCAGTTGCTTAATTGAATTTAAAATTGGCAAACAAATGGAAAGGTAAAATTAAGAGCAATCTCGTGGTCAATTTAAAAACTGTGAGTGCGTTAGTAAAAAAGTAAGAGAGTATAGCAAATTAAAAAGAAAGACAAAACTTGATTTTGTGGCTTCCAAGTAGAGATGAGTGATCCCGTGATTTTTGAAAGAACATCGTGTTTAGTGAACGTGATTTAAAAATCACTGCTCCTTAAAACAGTGATTGTGATCACGGTTTGTCAGTTTTTAGTTCTTTTGTAGTAAGTGCGTCCAAGCTATATGTACAATGCGCGAGCTTTTGCAAGAGCTTTTGTTAGTACTTTGCAAAGAAACAACAACAAATTGTAAGAGCTTTCCAAGCTGTTTACTTACATATACATACATACTTGAACAAATATACATTGTCTTAAAAAAATACTAATAAGATAGAAGAGAGAATGAAGGGAACAGCAACATTATTCGCCATTGCATTCAAAAAACGCTATTACCCGCACAAACAGTAAAATATCATAAATTTTTGTATGTAACAAAAAACAAAAAGAACGACTTAGCAAGTACATGTGACTTGATAAATTTGGTCACAACTCTGATTCGTGATTTTTCAGTAACAGTGATTAAATCACAGGTACAGAAATATCGCTCATCTTTACATGCAAGTAAAGCAAAACATTTAAACATTTTATTTTTAAAAGATTATTTTTAAAGATCTGTTTAATTGTTTGTACATTTAAAATTATGTGATCTCAACAGATATTATTTTTTTTCGTTGTAACGGTTTTATCAATTAGTATGAATTGTTACGTTTGTTTTGTTTTTGTGTTAATAAAATATTAATATACTTGTAATTAATAATGTTTATTTACTCAAGTACCAATTTTTCTTAAATTATCGAAAAAAATTTCTTAATTTATAAATATTTTGGATTTTAAATAATTCGATTAATCGATCCATTTTAAAATTTTATTCGTTTTATCGAATAAGTCAAAAATGCCAAATATCGATTAATCGGTTAATCGAACAAAAAAAGCCGATTATTTGAACACGCTAGTAACTACAAGCAATTTGAGACCATCAATCTTTTCTTTTGACAGATAGACGGACATGGCTAAGTCGACTTTGAATCACTCCAGGATCCAGAATATACATATATACCTAAGGGGTCTTAGATGTATAATAAAGAAGTTTCACATGGAATGAGAAACTAAGTTCACCCTCATTCACCACTAGTTGGGGTGGAGGGTATAATTACTTCGTAGCCTGCATTACATGCAATGGCTGTAAAAGAAAAATAGACAGAATTAGCAAATGTCTGGTGGGCTTTCTATATTGGGCAAAATTTACCTACAAATACTACATGCGTTCTATTTTTTTTTTTACAGAAAAAGTTAATACAACAAAAAAAACAAAAAAGATTGCTTAATTAACCCGAAATACCAAATGCATTTCATTTTTATATGTAGTACAGGAGTTTAAACTAGCAAAATAAACTAAAAAACACTTTTATGCTCGTATGGAATTTTAAAAGTGTACTGTTCCGTTCAGTTTTGTGTCCTTTACTTGAAAGCTTATTCGTCATAGACGACGTAAAAGGAAAAGTTCAAAATAGTAAGATTAAAATATTTTTTTAAAAACTTAACAAAGATTTTATTTAATTGAAATATTGATCTTCAAACGTCTACCAAGTTAAAAAACAACAACATGTGTATATTCTAATAAAAGTGAAAACGGATAAATATATTGACACACTACCTCCATGTAAACTAATGTAATTTAAGTGTGCGCTATTAATATCGCCTTGATGTTGAACATAGTTTTCAATTAATACGGATTTATGTGACAATCGAAGATTATTTCAATTAAAAAACGTGAAAAAAACATAATTATATTTTGCAAAAAACATTTGCTTGAAAACCATTTTTTTTAGAAATTATTAGTTTGTGTTTTTTTTGTCGTTTGTATATTTTTGTATTCTTTTCAGATTTTAAACATTTTTGTCCATATTTAAACTTGCTTTAGTGATTAGGTAGAATTTTCTTCTGTTGCTTAACAGAATGCACGTATAAGGGATAACGTCATAATGACAGTTGCCCATATAATCCTGAACTCGTCTGTTGAAAATTCTTTGATTAAACTTTACTTTACTTCTCTATAAATTATTTAAATACTTAAATATTTAGTTATTCATCTATAGCTCGAGTGTTTATGAACCGATTTTGCTTGTTTTTACTACTAAATATTATTCTAATAAGTTAATTTAAGGTAAAAGTGGAAAAATATGGTTCATAGATTAGATTTAAAAGTAAAGTTTAATAAGTAAAAATTAAAGGCATTCGGGGTAGTTTGCTTATATATCAGTCATTTATGGACCGATCTGCCTGATTATGAATAGTAAACTTTAACGACGTATATGTGATATAAATACATAAGAACCTAGTCCCTAAAATATCTAGGGTCTTCCCAAAACCGACTTTAACAGAAAAAGTGATGGAAGGACAGACGGTTATCATTAAATCAATACTGCTTCTTATAAGGATTCTTAATGTATAATATTTAAAGGTCTAAGATCAATACAGTAGAAAATGAAACAACATGACAGACTTGTATAAAAAACGAACTTAGTATATACCCTTTCCAACTGTAGTGAAGGGTTTATAAAAAAACCGTGATCGAGTCACGACATTCGAAATTGATGGCAATCACAATCAAATTAAAAGTCTCTGGTATATTTAAATGCCAAACAATATTATCTTATTTAAAATTAAAAATATGAAGTAATACAAACACTAAAAGTGTATGCCGATAAAACAACTTATCTCAGCACGGGTGATTTACATGCATAAGTATTTTTTTTAAAAGCAAATATCGGACTATAAACATACCTGCTTTTTAACATTCTTAAGCAAAATTGTGGTTTTTCCATAAAATTTGGTGATTTTAAATGGAAAATATCTGCATATGCAAACAATATGAGTCTTGAAATATGGAATATGTTATTGGATTTCTATAGCTTTTTGATCCATTTTTTTTACTATTTAAAAGCATATCTCTATCTCATTTCACTGCCCTGGCACTTACTTCCTTTTACTAAATTTTTACTCTATTTTTTGTTTGCTTTCAACTTTATCCCTTAAACTGAACCAAAAAAAAAAAAAAGGATAACAATAATTCCAGTAATAATATTTGTGCTCATCACTTAAATGATCCATTACAAAAGTGTCATTGAATCAATATGAAAATTACATTTGAAAAAAGGCTCGTAGAATCTCCTCCATAAAGAAGTAGACAAATAAATTTTAATAAATTCCATTTAAAAAGTAAAAAAAGAAAAAAATTTAAAAAAAAAGTTAGAAAAATTGCATTTCAATATGTTTGAATGAATATGAAGAACTAAAATAAGCCAGCCATACAATTTGAATAAGGCAAATGGAGAAAACAAAAATGCAAATAAAAATAATATTTGCATTTCTATTACGAGAATAAGGAAAAATAGTTTAGCTGTTTTCTTTTCTTTTTATACACTCCACCAAATAAACTGGGCCGTGTATTTACGCCATGAATGAATAGTGTCAGTAAAGAAAAAAAAAAAAAAAAAATCCTGTCAATGGATTCTCAATAACATTTCATCACCATCATTTTGGTGAATTAGAATGAATGAAAACAAGTAAGAAAGTATAGGCGGGTCAGGTCTAATCATGTCACAGGCTACACCATTTGAAAGTGTTTTTCTGGGCATTTTTAATTTCCGGGAAAAATTTCAAATTCCAGGATCATTTCATTTCAGCTTAAGAGAAAAACTTAAATAAAATTTTATAGTTTTTGAAAAATTTCCAAGATATAAATGTCTTTGTTCATTTTAAATCCTTAAACTTCAAACTAGGCTTTCTAATTTCCCGATCGTTTTCCTTTTCTGGGAGCCAACAACAGAGTATTTAATGTTGTATGTAAATTCTGGGTAATAAGTGGCAATTTTAGGCAATACAACTTGCTTAAGGGTACTTAACATTATTGCACAAGTCTTACGTATTTTGGGAAAACCCTGTCATGATGAGTTGTTTTTGTTTTCTTTTTAATTTTTAAACATTTATTAGATCAGGGAAGCATTTTCGTCCAAATACTTAATTCTTTTGTGATAGTGTGAACGACATTTAATTAGTAAAAAAATAATCGCTTGTATTGTTTAGAAAATATTGTTTAGACATAAGAGTTCGAAAGAAGTCACTCAGCCTACCTTTTGAACCAAAATGTTAAGCATCGTTTTCTAATTATCGCATTGAATCACAAAACTTTTTCAGAAAACAGATAGAGCCAAAAATAACTAAAATTTATTTTAAGAAACATTCTAGCAAATAACTGTCAGCGTTCGCTTGAAGTCAGAAGATTTTACATTCTTGTTTAACATTTAAAATATTCTTTCGGACAATAAGTCGAACGTTATGTCCTCGCCCTAAATTAGTTTAAATAGTTCTTAGAACTTTTTCAAAATAATACGATTTTTGGGAAATCCTAAGAGATGAATTCTAATAGGATCATACATGGAAGTTAATATTACCTTTGGACCGATGTGAGCCAACAATAAATTAAAACGTCAGGGTTTAAAAAACTACAGGCGAAACCGAAACTTATCGAACAAAAAAAAAAAAAAAAAAAAAAAAAAAAACCAAAATTTGTGTACAACTTAAAAGCGACTGTTAACATTTAATGAATCAGAAGTAAAAGCAACAGTTTGTTTTGGCCAATGGCAAATGAAATGAAGAAGTGAAAGAAATGGCAGTTTTTCAACTTTGACTGCAGTTTTTTTAAATGCTGGAAATCGTAAAAATTCAAATAAAATATAATTTCGCAAAAAAATTGTTTAGACGCTGTAATTTTAAGGGTACTTATAGACGACGCGTCGCGACGTTTAAAGCTATGATCGGGAATGGGAACTGTGGTCACTAAACTTATTATAACAGAATTTGTTGAAATTGTTTATATTAATTTATAAGTTCCCTATAGGAAAGGGAACTAACACCAAACTTGTCACGTGACAGTTCTATAGTGGTAGGGACCGATTTTAGTTCTAACACTTTTTATGAAGAGGACTTGTCACTTTAACATGGCGATGTCCTAGTAGGGGGTTAATTGGCATATTTTCAACACTTTGTTACAGGTCACAGAAATAACCTAAATGGACACATTAAATTTCGGTTAATATAATTATACCTGTATAGAAAACATGACAACAATTTCATAATTTTTCAATGAATTTAATGAAAATCATTTTAATTTTTGGTGACCATTTTTATATAACCCAAGACAGGACAGGTCTGGTTGCCTTCACTATGTGACGCATCACAAAGAGCCAAAAATATATAATTTACCACCTCCTAGGCCAACACCATGATAATCCCCTTCATATAAAGAAATTGAACCAGAAATAATCAGCCACTACCCGTACAAAATCTAGTCACATGAATAGTTTTCACGATTCGTTCCTTTTTATGATAATATATATTTAATTTTTTTTTTTTGTGGAAGAAATATTCTTAGTATATCTATGGTGATATTTATATCAAAGTAGATTTTGCCACAATTATGGAGTGGGTACCTTCGCAAAAATAGAAAAATTATAGTAATCGGAAATCCGATTCTAATAATTTTAGAACTTTTTTTTTTTGCAAAAATAGAAAACATTATAGCAATAAGGAATATAATAATTTCTCTTACACTTTGTGCTCATAATATGTAAAGGCAGCCAGATGACCAGGCAGGTGCATACATCTTTTAGATGTTTCAGAAAGTGATTCAAAGTCAATCGGTATCTCTGTTTTATGAACGGTATTTCTATGAACTTAGAACAAAAGTATAATAACCTTTCCACCTAAGTGTAGGGTGTTCAAAAAAAAAAAAATGGAAAAAACATTAAGGTGGCGATACTATTCTTATTGTAAGTGGGTTTCTTTCAATCACATTTCCATTATCAGTATTATGGGCATTTTTATCTTTTTTCTTTTGCGCTTTAAGTAAATGAGGGCTAAAATAACGAGTAAAATGTTTTTTAAGTAACACCCTACAATAGGTGCAAAATGGGCACCATAATAAAAAAGTAATTTAGGAAATTTTTGAAAAAGCAAGTTAAGCATTTCTAAAAATCTTGCCGTCTTGTAATACACAAAAAGTTCGCAAGAAAGTTCCAAAATGTTACCTTCGCAAATTTTTGAGAATTCTTCAAATTATCTTTAATTCAACTTTCCTCAAGTTTCTATATTTTCTATATTAATGCATCTCTTTCATCTCAGTCCATTTCACTTTATTTTTTGTCTATTTTTTGTGTACTCGTTATAATAACTTTTAAGTGCAGTTGAATGATTTTGATTTTAACATTTGCGCCTTTTTATTTTCATCTGTTTTTTCTTCTCTCTCTCTATACTTTTCATGGCTTTTAATAAAAACTTATAAAAAAATTGGAAAAATCTTTTTTTTATATTCTGACACTTTCCATGGATTTGTAGTTGATGTTTTTCGGTTTGTTGTTATTGAGCCGCAGTAACAATTCGAGTGTATGAATAATAAAGTTGAATGAATTGGTTTTCTCTCTTTTTGCTCTACCTTTGGTGTTTTTTTTCCTTTTCAAATAAATTTAAAACAAAAATAAAAAATAAAAAATGGTATAAAAATATCTTTAAGCCTGCTACCGTAAAAGTGCATTAATCTTTTGTTTGTTTCCTTTTAAATAATTTTTTTTTGTGTTCTGTGGTTTTATTCATAAAATTAAAATGAGAGTAATCTGTGATATTGGGGTCATTTAAAGACGATTTTTTTTTTGGTTGGCACTTGTTTTTGTTGTTTCTTAAAAGTGCAACATAATTGATATTGTTGCCATTAAGAATAGTAAAAGGAAATGGAAAAACTAAACTTTGTTAATGGCTTAAGACAGATTAAAGGATTAAATGTTTTAAAGAATTTCATCAAGTTATGATATAATTATATTTTGCTTTTCAAAGTGTTCTTTAATTAAATTGCACATTGGGTATACCAGTAGAAATATACTTTTTATGTAGGCGGTAGTTATTCTGGCTGAGTAGACTATTGCCCATGGCCTAATTAGTAGGTCTGCGCGAAACTACAACAATGCAACAATAGAATAAACCACATGAATTTAGTTTGTGTAAATTATATTAAAAATTACAAGACCCAGTGCATTTGTTTTTGTAAAAAACGGACAAGGTGTCAAAAACAATTGCTACAAAAATAATTGCACGATAAAAACACAACTCTAAAACAAATCAGCAGGCGTTTCAATCAAGCAAGCCTACTGCTTGGGCCATGCTATTGTCTAATTAAAAAGAAAACTGTCAATTTGAGTAAACAATAGAATACTTGTCAACTGTTGTAGACTTCTGCCTACTTTGGTACATTACTGCCTAGTTCGATAGACATCTTTCTACTTAAGTAGACATATTTCTATATTAGAAGACTACTACCTCTTTAGGTAGATTTCTGCCTATCCCTTAGTCTAGATCAAAGATAAATATCTCAGTAATTTGACAATACTGTCGACAGAAGAACATAACAATATTTTTTATTGATCAGCTTTTATTAAGAGTATGGGAAAATGTTTTACTCATAATTTGAAAAAAATCGAGGAAGAAGTTGCAGTGTAAAAAGCGAGATAGTAAAATTTTTACGAATAAAATAACATAAACTAATTATTTTTCCAAAATTTAAGAACAATATTCTTGCCCAAATAGTTCAACATAATTGAATTTATAGTTATTATAGTTTACAGCTAAATACCGTCAATATGCCTTATTTTCTAGATTTTGCTGGTAAAGTGTTCATTTACTTTTTTATTTTTTTGAGTAATTTTGTAAATTTTAAATTTCGTCTTTCGTTGTAAGTTTCTGCTAGTAAAGTAAATGAAGACACCTATACATGTTGTGATGGTTGATAGATTATTTTGTGTACGACTGGTACAAAATTTCAAATGGCTTTAACTATAACCCTGCCCACGGACGATGCAACATAGGTGGAAACATTTGTTGCTACTCCAGTTGCAGTTTTTTACTACATTCCATGAAACTGGAAACAAAACATTGTGTGTAATTTGGGTATACTATAAAAACAAGGAAAAAAAAACATATACATATGTATACGGTTTTTATTTGCTATGTTTATATAACTATCGTCCTTAAGGTCCCATAAATCTGAAAAATTTTTACAGACAAGTATAAAACTTCTCACATTGTCATTACTTGCAAGGGCACTAGCCACAATTACTATTCTGAATATAAAGAGTAAACAGTAAACATTGCCACACACGAGAATGTAGTGTGTTTCGAAACATTAAATATCAAACATTGTATTAATGGTAAACAATAACACGAATTTCAACCGGAAACATTTCAACCCAATGGAACATTAAGTGACACATGCCTATGTTTCTACTAATGTGGCTATATTACGATGTGGCAATACCCTCAAAGTTCTTAAGTATTTGATGAATCAATTACTTTTATTTTATGAATGAATACCATGAATGAATAACCTGAATGGTGGCGTAAGGCAAAGGGTGAAAGAAAAGGAAAAAAAAGTGGCGTGATCTTTATTAGTTATACATACTTGATTAACTAATTCTTTCTATTACCTCGGCCATTCTGGTAAAAACCTTTAAAGGGAACAGTTCTAAAAAGTAAATTAAACTTAACCCAGTTACAAGGTTCCGTGCTTACAATAGTTTACTAGGGAATAAAAACAGTGAATGTGTACTTCTAAAAGGCAAAATCGATACGTTTAGTGGAATCCCCCAAGTTTTTACTTTGTGAGAAGGAAAATCCGAGCGTGTGTAAAATTTTTGTAACTAACCTTCCACACCGCACATCCACGTGGTGGTTGCATATTTTCACCAAGATTATATCGTAAGGATTGCGTAATTACATACATACCCATAAAGCGTAGCACCACTTAGATTACCCGTAAGTAATTTTATTAAAAAAACGTGTAATAGTATAACTCCATAAGATAATAAATCGGTTGTAGGAATCTTGTTCCGAAACGGAACCACCTTATTCCGGTGGATATCACCGAGGACGTTTTCGCACTCCCGGCTGATCAAGAAGCGTTATTTATCCCGTTTGTCTACTCCAGGATTTGATCTGCAAACCTAAGGTCCCCAAGAGTCTATGTACCACATTGCCTTTGAACAAGTTCTTACTCCAGAATTGACCTTTACTGAGATAAAATCGTTAGAACCCTGCTACTATAAAGAAAATTATCGATTGGGGGGGAAATATCCTAATTGAATAATTGACGCACTAATCCTGCACAACATACATAATTTGAACTTCTAAATCCCTACTTAACTAATTCCTACCTAATCTATAAAGCACCTGATTCCTACCTACCTGATTCCCAATTCAAACAATATCTAATTCAATCCTTATTTTTACTATAACTTATACAAACCTAATTTATTTAATACCTCGTCATATAACAACAACTAAATAGTAAACCCCCTATAAATCTAACAACTGACCATACGAAAATAAATAAATTTCTTTTTTTTCTTATTTTCAACACTATGTACATAGGTATACATACATCTATGTATGTTTATATAAATATGTAGGTATATATAAACTTATCTACGTATATATATTGATGTACAAATATGTAAAACTTATGTATATAGTAAACTACCCAACGATTTACTGAAACATCTAACTCTAATAATATAAATTCTAATCTAAATTCATTACTTTTAACATAACTCCTAACAAAACTATATGCAAAAATTAATCCGTATTTGAGAACCCTAATAATATTACTATGAATAAAACAAACATACAACAACATCCCATATATCCACGAAATCAACAGGCCTGCTGACTACGTTGGACATAAACAACAACAACAACATCCAAAATAAGTAAGTTTACAACAATGAAATTTTTTTTACTACTACATACTTTAAAATAATTAATGAAATTAAGAAAATGATGAATGAATAAGAAAAAAAAAACAAAAATATCTCTCATTCATCAAGTAATAATATTCTTCCAATCGCTTCCAAACTCTATTGAATTTTTGCATTTTGTTTTGATTCTTAATATTTAAACCTTTTGGCAATGAAATCAAGTTGCTCTTTTATTAATACTTTATACATATTTAAATTTTTTTTGCTAACCAGAGATAGGGTATCCCATTACTAACCTCTCAATAATTATTATCGACTATGTCACTACTACTTTTAAATAAATATTTCAATAAATGAATTCTAAATAGAAAAATGTGGTGCTAAAATAATTTTATAGTTGATGAAATGTAGAGGGGTAGGGTAAAAGGTAAATTTATTGAACGGGCTGAAGAATTATAATAGTCATCAGCAAGGCTGGGTGGGATAAATGACTAGGGGAAAACTTACACCATTTCCCTCCGTCGCTAGCAAACTTGGTCAAAAAGTCTAGTATGCTTTAGTTTCAATTTTAAGCTTACACTTACTGCAAGTATACACCTAATTTTTGTTTGTTTTTGCACACAATTTCAACTTAAATTGTGTAACGTGAATTCATCCCTTAGTGGTATCACAGCCCATGCCCATTTCCCTGAGCTAAGACCGAAGCATAGTTAGGTGTGCAAACCCGTGATAACCTGGGATGAGTTGATTGTTCGTTACAAGCTGTTGACAGCAAATACTTATTTCAAATGAAGAGCACTGGACTTCTGCTTTGTTTGTATGAACCACCGTTGCCATTTGTCAAGATTTCCCTTTTTTTGCAAGTTTTTTGAGATGCCAAAAAATTTTAATTTATTTAAAGTTTTTTCAAGTTTTTTATAAATATATAAAGTTTTTCAAGTTTATTAAATGAATATTAAATGAAAATACTCAAGCTCGAGGTCTGTTGTATGTAAAATGTTCTTTATTTGCTTCCAATATTTCGATATTCTTTGAATATCATCATCAGGGAATGGATAATGAAAATTTACATAAACTACAAAAAAAAAGGAGTAATAGCTCTTCACGTTTCAGCATCAAAAAAAGTTTTTCAAGTTTTTTGGATAAAAATATTAAATGATGTTTTTAGACAATTGAACGATTTTATATTTTCTGACTCCTTTATTAGTGCAACAGTGTTTAATTGTGTATACTCCCTGTAAGTACAACAAGGTCGTTTTTATACATTGGCAGTTTGTAGTTAACTTTGTAGAGCGGAATATATTAAAAAACATGGAAAAAAGCATGGGATGACGCCATAATGGTATTGTCTTCAAAAATTTGGCACTTTTGAAAAAAAAAAGTTTTTTCTTGCGAAAACAAGTCTTTTTTTTGCTGAGATAACAAGATTTTTGTTAAAAATATATGGTAACGCTGGTATGAACAAATATTTTCTAAACAAATATCTATTGTATATGAGACGAAACAAATAAAAAAAAAAACACAAACAAATATGTTATAATACTACAATAATTTTAAAAATTTTGTTACATCGGTTAATCGGTTAATCGACTTAAATTAACCGCTTTAATAGTTAATCGTAAATAGCCAATTTTAAATTATCCGATCAGTTAATCAAGTAGTAATTAATCGATTAACCGATTAACGATTAACCGAATGAATACCCTACTAGCTACTTTAGTACACTGTCATCTTTTTTAATATACAGCCTTCGATTTTATTTTTGAATTTACACTCCTGCTTCATATTAAATTTTTTTTATTAATATCAAATATCTTTATTCCTAATCATAATCTAACGTAAATGCATAGATGTGTTAAAAACACAAAAATGCTTTTGACATGTTATTTAAAATTCAAGTTTTTGTTTTAAACATGACATTTGAAATTAATTTCATATATTTCAACATGTCATATTTTGTAATCTGCAAATTGTAGAGATTTTGTAATTGTTATTTGTAAATTTGATAATAGTTTTATATACAATCGATAACATCATTATAATTGAAGTAACAAGATATACACAACTACATTAACATGAATTTAAATATTTAAGTGAATTTAAATATATCGCTAATTTACTTCAAAAATGACATAACTCAAAAAAAGTTTAATGTTTTTGATTTGCTTGCACACTACTAAGAAAAAATTATAACACATTCCCAGCAAAAACTTCCATTGCAAAGTAATGAGTTAAAAAGCTAATAAAACAACTCTTTACGACTTAAACATTGGCAGTTTAACTCATTATTTTAACACGGTGATGTCATTGAAGGCAAGTACTTACCACCTTCCCTTACAAATAGGGAGTTAAGTAAGTCATTACCACGTTCGCTTACAAATTGTCAAACAAATTGTGTTTTTAATTTAATATACATTCTAATGCCAAATTTGACTACCCTGCATTAAGGACATATTTATCCCTAAAAACAAGGAAAGTTACAATTTAAATACCATCGTTTATAATACAAGATCGATATCATATATTATAATTTAAATCACATAGAGGATATCGTTATATATACGTTTGGTTGATTGGGTAGTGTAGTTTTTATTCAAATTTTTAATTTTAAAATATTAAAATCATTTAAATATGTATTTACATTTTTGATAATCAAATCTATTACAAATTTTTCTTAATTTATAACAAATGAAAAAAAAAAACAAATTGTAAGAACAAATATGTTTTTAAAATCAATTTGAATTAGGTTTGTGCAAATAAAACCTTAAATGCATTTCGTTATGAATTAATTATAAATTTCGTTAATCAACTAATAAACAAGTGATGTATCAGATTATATGTCAGTCATTACTAAACTACTTCTATGTAATGCAGATGGTATGAGGTAGTCATTGAAAAGTAAGTTGTTAAGTAATTGCAAATCATTATCAAGTTTTTGCTGGGTTCTTTTCAAACGGGGAAAGTATAAAAATTATAAAGATGAATTTTATACACAACATAAAGTCAAACAAAGCGAACAATTCTGCATCACTAGCTCTAAAATTAAAATTTTTGAGTTATGCCACTATTGAAGTAAATAAGCGATATGTATGTAAATACATATGCATGCATGTATGAGCTGATATACATATGTAAATAAATTTTCAACTAATTATGTGTTTGTAAATCAACGAAGCGTAACTTTCAAACATTGAAAAACATTTTCAGAACATTTACTTAATAACTTTCAATTACACAGATACTTGATTAATTTTGGCAATATAACGTAATACGAAGTAGTGTTAAAGGTTAGAGCAAAGATTTTTAACTAGAAATTGTAATTTAAACTTAAATGCCACACAGTTTAGTAGTGGGAAGTTTATTTCGAAATAAGAACTTCATGTGCAAATAAAGGTCGAATGTCATATATATTGATTGCAAGTTATTATTAACTATTTTCTAAAATTTCTCTTTATTAAAAACAATTGCACGGGTGATTCATCGTGAGGTTTGATTTATAATGTAAAATAAAACACATAAATTTTAAAGTGAACTTAAAAGTTTTATTATCGGTTACAATTTATGGCATTTACTGTTTGAAAATTATATCATGGAAATGTTGGCCATGACTACGTTTAAGGTAATCCCTTCGGAAGGTCTAATTTCAGGTGGCTTGTTTGAGCATTGCGACTGCAATCTGGCGAATAACGCGAGTAATATTGGCATCCAAATCGTCAAAACGTAGCTGGCTTTTTCCTTTGGGCATCAGACTTTACATATCCCCAGATTAAATAGTCCAAAAGTGTGATATCGCACGATCTAGGTGAACAATTTACCGAAGCAAAACGTGAAATTAAGTGCTCACCAAAATGATTTCTCAACAATGTCGTTGTTCCACACGCTGTATGGTAGCGTCTTCTGGTTGAAATCAGAGGTCACCGAGACCATGCGCTTGAATGTCAGGAAGCACATAGTGCGTTAACATGGTTCGATAACGGTTACTATTGACGGTAACATTCTGATTTTCGACGACGAATCGATTCGTCGCGGTATTTGCGTACACTCTCAGCTACAGCTGCTATATTCACTTCACTAGGTGCTGGATGTGGTCTAACCGATTGATTATCATCCACTTATACAAAATAGGACTCAAATTTGCGAATGGTGTTGGCAAGAGTGGTTTCAGTATGCGCACCTTAAGTTCCTCGAATCGCACGAAAAACATCTCGCATAGAACTCTGGTTTTCGTAATACAGCTGAACAGTTTGAAGACGCTGTTGTGGTGTGAGTTTTTCCATGATGACTTGCCAAACGATACTGAACAAAAATGACAAATCAGTTTGATATAAGTCACACGTGATCTGTAAAAAATGCATATTTAAAATCAAACCTAACGATGAATCACCCTTTACATATCTGTAAATATGTTTCCCTATTTTAAGAGTTATGCATTTCATTACGTAATAATAACACTCATGTTGATTCATTTAGCTCAAAAATGTGTATACCAGATTAACCACTCATTTGCGGTTAATTTAAATTTAAAATATAAGTTATTACTTGTTATTGAATAAATATATTAGTTTGCTAACAGGCGCACCAACACACAGACTTAAAAACATGTGCTTTAAATTTGATAGAAACTTTATAATTTGAACATAAAATTGTTTTACAATTATAAAATATTTTGCTGACTGAAAAATCAACAGTTTTGCGTTGAAAAATTCTTTTCTGTCTGTTCAAAGCCGGCACCGCCGCACATTTGCTCCTCCGGTAATTAAACCACATCGTATACTAATTTTTGAATGGCTGTCATTAGTGTAATTTAAAAACCATAATTTCCCTAAAAACAGCTTTAAACAATAATTTGCATTATTAAAGAGGTGAGTTGAGGCGGCATAAAAAGGGGGAGGTAATGTTAAGTTTAGTTAATTTTATGCGTAAATGTTCATTAGGGACACAACTTTTTTAAAATAACATTTAGGTTAGAATAAATTAAAAGGTTTTTGTAGTTAATTTCCCATACACCTAAGAAGATTACTGCCATTCGTATACACTGAAGTATTGCCGGATATACAAGTATCTCGTGACGTACCCCATCCGCTTTATCAGAAGATATCTTACTAATTTAGTAAAGAGATAACTTGCTTTTAGAGCAGGGTATTGGCTACAAGAGAAGAGGTCTGGCTTCTTAAGTAGACTACTGGCCAGCGTTACCGTTGGATATTTGCAAAGACTACCAAAAATGGGGATATTTACAAAAAAGTGGCACCAAAAAAGGGATTTAAGAAAATAAGGCGGCTTGTCTTTTAAAATCCGAATATGTACACCAAATTATGCCTTTTTCACGTATTTTGTTCAATTTATTTAAAATATCATATAAAATGTTATTAATGTTAAAAAAATCTCAGAAAACATTATTTAAGTTTCGAGCAAAATTTTTTTCAATGAGATATAATTGACTTAAGCGTACTGAACACAAATCCATTTACAGTTTGGTTCTATAACGTCAGTTTTTTATGGGCCAGACCAATATTTCGCCCGAAATAAGGCGGTTATGCTAATACATTTTATCATAACTTGATATCACCCTTAAAATCAATTTGTCCGATTTTAGCAAAACAATTACATATGATTAGGAATAAAATGTCCTTTGATACAAATACATTTTTTATATTTTCAGCTTTTCGGAGTGGCGATACATTTTTTGTAAAATTAGTATTATTTTTGTTTTCAAAAATTCATAAAAAGATTATAGGGATACAAATTTTACATTTTTTATCATTTATCTCAAAGACATTACGAATAAAAACCGCATATATCATGAAAATTGAAGGACAAAAGATAATATTTTTTTTACAGAAATAAGTCGATTATGCTAATATATTTCATCATGACTTAAGAACGATTTGTCCGAATTGGATACAATTACCAGTGAATTGGAATTAAATTCGCTTTTAGCTATCTCACAGTGGGTACGATGGTACCCAAAGTGACGATTAATTCATGGAAGCCGTAGTTTTAAAATATTATATTTTTTTATTGATGAGTTATTATTATTAGCACATAAAAACCCAGCATTTTAGAAAAAAAAGTTAAAAAATTTTTTTTTAACCCGTTAAGCGCTTAAAAGACCTTAGTTCACAATTTATAATGTAACTTTGGTATGAAAAGCGATTAAATAATGAATAAAATGGGAAATTAAAGCATACTTAATGTGCTAATAAAAAATTTAAATAATAATTTTATTATATGTATTCATATAAGTATAAAATTAATTTAAATTCCAATTTTTGTTTTTCACAAAATTTTATACGCAGATACTTTTTTATAGTTTTTTTTTTTTTGAAAATTTTTGAATTTTCAATGGTTTTTTTAGCGTAACAAGAAAAAACACATTTAAAAGCAGAACATAAAATCAAAACAGGATAATAAAATGTTTCATTCAATTCTTTAGCTTGGGGTTCTTTGCGTTTAATACCTTCTTGACCTTTTTTCAAGACGCATGCAAATGTGGACACTAATCCCACTTAATGCGTTATATACTAATATGCATTGTACGCGTTTGCTGTGTAACTTGTCAATAAAATTTTACCCTGATTCTACTTTTTTGACAGATGCTTAAACGCATCAACGTATTGAACGCGTAGTGTGGACATCCATTTTGCACCATAGTAGTGAAAAATTCTTTCAGTGCTTAAACTTATATGTATTTGTTGTACAAAAAACGGGCAAACTGTTTATGTTTTTAGATTTTTTAGCTTATTTTAAACGGTGTAAAAAAAAAAAAAAATATTTTTTCTGAAAATTTTGGGTTACTTCGAAGAGGCTACAAAATCCATAAGCAAGACCGCTACAAGTCTGGTTTGAACGGATTGATGATCTCCGCAAAACTCGAGAATATCTTCACAGAAAAAAGTGTTTTATCAATTAAAAAAATGGTTTGAAAAGTATTTAAATTTAATTAATGTGATAATTGCATCAATTATTTTTTTGTTGAAAGAAAATTAAAAATTTAATTTTGATTTAATTAACATTTTAGTTGTTTTGAATTAAATTTTCAATTAAAATTTTAATTAAATAACAAAAAATCTTAATTGACTTTTTTCGTTTAAAATAAAATAATTAAAACATGAAGAATTGTTGTTGGGAATTGTCAATATTTATTTAAATAAATTAACACATTGTTTGAAATGGCAAAGTTTTTTGATCACTTTTTTAATTAAAATTAAAAATATCATTTATTGAACATATTTTTTCAAAATTTTAATATTTTTAGTAATCAATATAATCATTTTGGTAATAGGTGCAAAACCAACAACTTGTTTGCTTGATATTATGAATTTAGAACAAATTTGGTGATTGGAGAAATTTATAAATTTTTTCTGTGTTGTATTGTAACCAAAAATCTTATTAACTTAAATTTTAAATATTTATAATCTCTGTTTTTTCTATGCGACAATTGTTATTGTTTTTTCATTAGTTTTTTAAAACAAACGTTAGTTTAATTGTTTTGATTTTTTATCATGATGATGCCATTTCTGTATCGAATTATTGGAGTTATAAAATCAATGTTAAACATTTTTTATATAAAAGTGGATAACCTCAAGCTCCATAAAGTATACAACAATTTATTTAAAATGTCTTTAGTGTAAAAAGCCGTCGTGAAATAAAACCTATTTGATTTTGAGAAGGTCTTTTCTAATGCTCTCACATTTAGACACTTATTTTCCTAATAGGAAACAGAAAAAGAAAACCAAAATAAAATGTATCTCTATTTTAATATTAACAATCTCTTACGCTATAATTTTGTATAATGAAAAAAATATTCTACTTGAGCTACTCGGTATAGCCGAGTATCGGTATCGGTAAAAAGGAGTATCGTTGCATCCCTAAAATGCAGTGTTATATAAAAATCAACTTTTGCGACTTTTTCCTTACGAAAATTTTAGGAAAATTAAATTTGGCGATCTTCGGTGCATAATTGGCGTAGAAGGTCAACAAATCTGACAAGCCAAATTTATACAGACATAATTATAAATAAATTATTTGCAATAACTGCATAAGCTAACCACCCATGACAAGAAAAAAGATTTCGGTTATATATAATATAACTGACATTAAAGCTGGAAGTTTCAATTAAACGGAAAGTACAAAAAAGTATCTCTTCATTTAGTAAAATGTCTCAAAAATGTGGCAAGAATTACAACAAGTATCACATTTGAAAGCATTTTGAAGAAGTAGCAAATTAGTATTCAAGCAGTCGAAAAAGTGGAAAAGGGCTACTTCAGTAGCACCACCGGTAACACTGCTACTGGCTACTTGATAGATTAGTGTTTTAGTTACCAGTTAAATACTTCAGAAACTGTCTATATTCTCGAGTATCCTTCTATATTGAAAATCTATTTGAGCAGACTACTTCAATATCTTCTGGCTAATTTTGGCTATTGGTAGTTAATTAGTTACATGAGTGAATAGTAGCTTACAATTTCTGTTTTGTTTAGTATCAAAAGATTAATTTTTATTTTAAAGCTAAAATTATACGAGTACTAACTGGCAGCATAACAAACCCGTTTCTTCGGAGCCATCCCTATTAAAACCCTCAAATGATTTTTAATTAATTATTGATTTTGCAGAAAAAAACATTTCAGCAGGTTGTTATAAAACTAGTGAATTGTAAATTTAACTTTTAATTTTTCATATTCATATTTAACAAAAAAAAAAAATTTAACATTATTGGTTGTTGTAGGTTGGAACTAAATAATTCTCTAACGAGAATTTTAATAATTAATTTTTAAGAGCTTTAAATAATTTTAAATTAGAAAGTAAAAATTAATATGTAACAATTTTTTTTTGAAAATATTTTACAAATTTAAAAGACTGAAGTTTTTGATATTTTAATGAGGCTTAAGTGCATCAAATTTAATTTTCATTAAATTATTTTTATTGAAGGAAGGCATTTACTAGGGATGTAACGATACGCCTTTTTGCCGATACGATACCGATACAGATACGAATATAAAATTCAAGGTAAAACTAACAAAACTCAAGTAGAGAAATTCCTTTATTATACAAAATTACAGTGTAGGAGATTATTAGCATTTAAAATTGATTTTAATAAGATTTTAAAAACAACGGAATTCATGGCAAAATTAATTAATTTTTTAAACAAAAAAAAAAAAAAAAAAAAAAAAAAAAAAAAAAAAAAGAAACACAGTTTAAGAGATTATAAGTATTCAAATTAATATTAATAAGATTTTTGTTAAAAATAACAAAGTATTCTCAACTTTTGCGGAGATAATTTCGCAACTCCGTTTGAAGCAGACCTGCAGTAAAAAATTGTCTCTCAGCTGTGACTGAACTCATTTGACAACTTAAGTATTTCTGCGTCATGGCCTTAAGTTTTAAGTATTGAGATTCAATAGCGGCAGCACAGAAAAAATTATTAAATTTCTTCAATCACCAAATGAATTCCAAATTCATAATATCAATCAAACCAGTTGTTGACTTTGCACCTATTACCAAAATGATTATATTGATTACTTAAAATTTTGAAAAAATATTTTCAATAAATGATATTTTTAATTTTAATTAAAAAAAAGTGATCAAAAAACTTTGCCATTTCAAACAATGTGTTAATTTATTTAAATAAATATTGACAATTCCCAACAACAATTCTAAATGTTAAAATTATTTTACTTTAAACGAAAAAAGTCAATTAAGATTTTTTGTTATTTAATTAAACTTTTAATTGAAAATTTATTTCAAAACAACTAAAATGTTAATTAAATTAAAAATTAAATTTTTAATTTTCTTTCAACAAAAAAATAATGGATTCAATTATCACATTACGTCAGCTTAGAGTGCAAAGGTGCTAAGTCCACTTTTTATACAAATTTACATTTTGATGCAGAACGAAAGATAAATGAAAAATACATCATACTAAACAAAAAAAAGTACAGTTATTTCGCTTATGATTGTTTGTAAACACTGATGTGCAAAAGTGCTAAGTCCACACCTGCCATATCGCACGTGCTAAGTCCCGTTAAAAAAAAACCTACTTGTTCTTTTTAATCAAATTTTTCAATCGCAGTAATGAAACTAATTTTTATTGCTTAATAAACATTCACGTGAAAGAAAACTTCTGTTTCTTATGGAATGAAGCTGAAGGCGGAGTAACTGCTGAGGAATTTGCAAGCATATGGGTTTTTTTTATTGAAGAAAAAATTATCCGTGAAAATGACCCTAAAAAAATTATTTTTTACAGCGATGGGTGTAATTATCAAAATCGTAATTGCTTAATGAGTAACGCCCTGTTAAATACAGCAATCAAACATAATGTTACTATAGAACAAAAAATTCTTGAAACCGGGCATACCCAAATGGAGGCAGATAGCGTTCATTCTACAATTGAGCGTGCTATAAAAAATAGAAATATTGATGTTCCTGCGGAATATATTGGAATATGTAAAGGAGCCCGAAAAAACCCCGAACCATATGATGTTACCTATTTGGATCATTCCTTTTTTAAAACATTTAAAAACGTTAAATTTATCAAAAATATTCGACCTGGTCGTGGAAAAGGCGATGCAAAAGTAACGGATATTCGTGGTATTAAATATACACCGAATGGTGAAATATATTTTAAGCTCAGATTTCCTGATCCATGGGAAGTACTACCCCAAAGAATAGATGGTAATGTAGTGGCGTTGGACTGGTCAAATTTTCAACAGCTTTACCAGGAAAGAAGAAAAATAACAGCTAAAAAATATGAAGACCTGCAATATTTAAAAACTACTTTGCCGAAAGATCACCACAAATTCTACGACGATTTACCTCACGAATGATTAATTAATAATTAATTAATTAATTAATAATTAATGTGATATTTTTTTATTTAACAGCAATGAAATAAGACTGTCTTTAATGTTTTTTGTTACAATAAAAGAAAAAAAAAATTATAAAATTGTTTTTTTTTTTCATAAATATTTAACAAATGATTTTAAGAAAATGTGCTAAGTCCAATGCACAAACATAAAACAAGTTACAGAAAATGAGCTAAGTCCCGAAAATGCTTGAAAATCAGCAGCGTGTGTTATTTTTCAATTGCTCCTTTTTGATAATTAAAAAATGAACCAACACCGATAAAATTACGTTTAAAGTTTTATAGAATATTTCCATAGATTCATTTAGGAAAGTTTTATGTCTCTCCTGTAAAGTCTTAAAATGTGGACTTAGCACCTTTGCACTCTAAGCTGACGATTAATTAAATTTAAATACTTTTTAAACCATTTTTTTAATTGATAAAACACTTTTTTCTGTGAGTAAATAAACGAATCTGCGTCTCTAGAGAAAATTAGAAGATCTAAGGTACATCTAGACTTCTTATTTAGCTGAGGCACAGCGTAAGATCGATAGGGGATCATTCTTAACCAAATATTCTTTTAAGATTTTCGCAAACGCTCCAAAGGTCAGTTCCTATGGACTTATCAGAACTTTTAGTAGGTGTAAGGGTGACCGTGTCTTCAACACTTTCGGAATGTAGAGTCATATTGAGTAGCTCAATAAGACGTTTCGATCTTTTGTCTTTGCAATTTTCTTGCTTTGTATTGAAGGTAAAGACTTGCAGATAAACAATAGACTTCATTATTCTCTAAGCCCCTAAGCTTTCTTTCAGAGCTAATGCTACGTAAATCACAAGTTTTTGGGCATCTCCACTATTCTGCATCTCAGTTTGTTCATTTATTATACTTTTTAATAAAGTTCGAGGACTGTTAACTAGCGAAATAGCGTCAGCAAATGTAGCGGCGGTTCTGTTTATAGAATTTGTGGTCTCTTTGATGTAACGCAAAATTTGTAGCGAAATTATTTTTATTTGAACAAAAATCATTGAAAATAAGCATAAAATTCTCAGAAAGTACAATTACATTCACGATTTATCACTGGGAGAACGTTTTACCATTATGGTGCAAACCAAAACGGCTGATGCTGCACGTCCACACCAAGCGTCCAATGCGTTTATGCATCAGTCTAAAAAGTCGTAGTGTAAAATTGTTTTGACAAGTTAGACAGCAAACGCGTGAAATGCATATACGTAGAGCATGAAGTCGGATTTCTTTATGCTTTAGCATACGTCTCAAAAAAAAGAAAACGCTTGGTGGGGACAGACGTAGAGCTTAAGAATTAAAAGAAACAATTTATAATGCTGTTTGATTTTTTGCTTTTATTAGTTGTTATTCAAAAAACAAGAATTGAATATTAAATTGTTTGTTCAAAAAAACTATAAAAATAGTATCGGCTTAAAATATCGAAAGTAAAATACCGATGTATCGGTAAACGTGAAGTATCGCCGATATATCGGTATCGGTACCGGTATTTGTTATATCCCTAGAATTTAAAGCGTGAAATGATTTAAAATTTCTTTATAATGAGAATATCAAAAAATTCAACTAAAACCAACAGTTCAATAAAAAATCTCAATTGAATTTAAAATATTTTTCTAAATTAAAAGATTTTATTTGTTGTGTTTAATTCCCTATTTTGATTCTTGATAAAGCAACTGACAATAAATTTTCAGTTGACAATAAATTTTCAGTTGTTTTATCAAGAATCAATATAGGGAATTAAGCACAACAAATAAAATCTTTTAATAAATAATTGTATTCCCAAAAACAGCTTTGATAATAAATTTTTCTTAATTCTTTGGTCTAATATTGTAGTAAAGTTTTTAAAAGTAATTTTTTTTTTTTTTTTTTTAATTCCTTTTGAATTTTAGGGAACTACTCTGGGTATCTTTGCAAAGTTAAAAAATTATATTTCCGTTTGAATATACCATAAGTCTCAAAACTTAAGCAACAAAATATTGAACATAAAGGCAAATAAAATATTTTTAGTATAATTTTAAATTTTTTCCCAAGCAAGAGAAAACTTTATGGTTTTTAGTTAGTAATTCTTAAAGAAATAAACAAAAATAAAACAGAATACAAAACAAATACTATGGAAATGCTATAGAAAACTAGAAAGATAACACAAGGAAGAAAACTGTCACTGCAAATATTAACAGGATGTTAAGTGACACAAACATAATTTTATAACAAACAAAGACTAGCAAACAAAATTTTAGCCAAGCTGGCAAACTAACGAGAATGTAACTATATGTATTTGGTTTAGAATAAAATAAAATTTAATTTTTTCACTTTACTAAATTTTAGTTATTCCAAAATAAAATATCCGTTCTCGTTTGTGGAGCAAAAATATAAAAAATAGCAACAATAAATAAATTTCCTATTGCAAAAGATTTTTGCTTAAAACTCACAAATAAATAAAGCGAATCTATAAAATACAAATGGAAATAACTGTTTAATAGATAGAAAGAAAAAAAAGAGGGACTGAAAAGATATTTTTATACATATGGTGGCAGTAAGAAGTTGCAGCTGCAGTTGCTAGTTAACAATATCGTTATTGTTTGAAAAAGAGTTATTTGAAATGATTAAAACATTAATGTTTAACTGAGTTTACTTCTTTATACTAAAGTGTGTCACGATCTACTTGAGTATTCTACGGCTCTTTTGAGTTCACTACTCTCTACTTGAATAAACTACTGAAGACTTGGACGCACTACTGTCTTACTAAAAAAAACTACTTTCCAATTGCATAATTCATTAACCAATAGGGATGTAGGGATCATCTAAAGGATATTTCACTTTTTGGTATTACATTCTCCCGGACAAATCAGGAGCATTCAACTGTGGCTGTAGTTTATATCCAATACCCCTGAAAGAAAAACTTAAACAAGGAAGGTTGATTTTTCACCCTTGTGTGAATTTCGTTCTGTGGAGTTTCTCTAGGTGCTGCTGCTATTTAACAGAATCTGCTGGATAAATTAAGCATTGGAGGTTAGATAGCTCAGGCTCCTAAACAAGGAGCTGGTGTATAATTATTGTCAAACTATGCACTCAAATTGCGACCTGTGTGTAAATGTTATCCTAGCATGCACAGAGGCATTCGATAAATGCTTTAAATGAATCACCTAGTAGTTAGGATCCACCATGAGATAAGGCCAGATGGCAGCAGCTCATAATAATTACAATCACAACTGCATAATTTAATAGACCACCATTGACTTCATTAGACTACTGTCAAAATTATGAGACTACTATCATTTTTATTAGACCACTGTCTACTCAAATAGTTTTCTGTATACTTCAGTAGACAACTGTGCACATGATAAGACTATTATGTACTTGAGAAGACTACTGCCTACTAGATAAGATTGCTACTATATATGTGAGTAGATACTAGCTACTTACGTATACTTCTAGCTAGTTAAGTAGCCTTTCGTTTTCTTGAAAAAAACTGCCGCCTACTTGAGTAGAAAGCTGCCTACTTTAATAGCTTACTGTGTACTTGAGTATATTACTTTTAACTTAAGTACATAGTCCGCTGTAAAATGAAATAAACTACTACCTACTAGATTAGAATACTGTCTAAAGGATTAGACTACTGTGTACTTATTAAGAATACTTACTGGCTTCTTAGGAAGACTTTTGCTTTCTTTAATGGACTACTGTCTTCTTGCGCAAACTAATGTTTACTTCAGTAAAATACCATTTACTTTAATAGTTTACTGTGTACGTCAGTGGCCCTGCGGGAAATTTGTGTCAATTGCTCTTAAGGCACTTATCCCGTGACCAGTGAAAAAATTTTATAATTAAAAGGAACGAATTGTGATAGGTGAAAACAAGACATATCACTTAACTGGTGATAATGTGTGTAGAGTGTAGTTAGTCCAGAGGAAAGGTAATTGGCACAAAACTATTTATATGACTGGATTTTGTGCGGGTAGTGGCTGATTCTCTCTAGTTCTATTACTTTATATAAAGAGGATCTATCATATTGACATGGCTCATTTGGGACAATATCTGCGACAGGCATTATTTGAACCGAAATTGGAAGGTTATTTTAGTGACATGTTACAATGTATCAAAAAGTTGCCAATTAACTCCCTCGTAGAACATCGCCATGTAAAAGTGACTTGTCACGTGACAAGCTTAGTGTTAGGTTAGGTTAGAAAGGCTGGTGTGAAGCAAACTTCACACCCTCACCCAGAGACCAATATGGTCCATTGTGATGCCTTTATTTAGTGAAACAAAGGAAGAAAGAAGAGAAATTTATCTAGTGTGACAGAGTAGGAGAAGTAAATGGTGAAAGCACAGGGAAGGAAGATAGTGGAAGATAAGAAATCGGACAGAACAAGCAAAATACAACCCTCCCAAACAGGAAAAACTGCCCTACATGTCTCCCAGCCTCCTGCCGCGCAGCCAGGTCATTCCCATTACGAATCCCGTCAGACTCTCGAGCCCGCAGCCCGAGACATCTTCCAATTCGTGCAGGAATCTGCTACCTAGCCACCTCAGCCTGCTGTTATGTAGCCTGGGACAGTGGCACAGAAAGTGCTCAACTGTCTCCAATTCCTCTGGGTTCTCACACTGCCTACATATATCCGATAAGCCAGACCCCATTCTCACCGCCATTCTGCCTATCGTACAGTGGCCCGTGATAATACCTATCATGGTCCTGACGCAGGCCCTACTCTTACCTAGCAGCGCGTCCGAATTTGACCTACATAGCATCGGCCACAGCGTGCGCGATACTCGGCAGTCCGTTCGGCCCCGCCAAGCCCGATTAGTCCTGTTCAGAATCCATTCCCTAGTTCTCCCAAAGTAGAATCCCATTGAAGGCCTGACCACTTGCAAACTGTCAGGATCTTCCATTTCCGAGCCCAGTCTTGCCAACTCATCAGCTATCTCATTGCCGGTGATGTTGCAGTGACCCGGTACCCAGCAGAGCCTCACAACATAATTCCTTAAGATTACTCCTAGAGCCCTCCTGCAATCGTCCACTAGCCTGGAGTTCACAGCCCATCAAGGCCCTAAGAGCCGCCTGGCTGTGCACATATATAGTTACCTCCGAGCCCTTGGCAATGTTAGCTCCTACCAATTCCACGGCCCTGAGAACACCCAGAACCTCCGCCTGAAATACACTGCAGTCGTCGGGAAGTCTATATGACTTTCTGATGTCCAGATCCTCAATGTAGACCCTCGCTCCCGTGCCCTTCATCAAGTTTAGTGTTAGTTCCCTTTCCTATAGGGGGACTTGTGTCTACATAAGTTTATAGTCCACTGCGTAATGAGGCAAACTGCGGCCTTCGTAAGTAGACTACCGGCTACTTACGTAGACTTCTGTCATCTTAAGTATACTTTTGTCTTCTCCTGAAAACTACTACCCATTTATGTAAACAATTGTCAACTTATGTAGAATAGTAACTGTCTACTTGTGCAGATTACTAGCTATTTAAGTAGACTACTGCCTGTTTGGGAAAGCAACTTAATACATTGTCAAACTATTCATGGCTTGCTATGAATATTTATAAGACCTACACCCAGAGATAAACTATGTTTAAATATGGTCACCTCCAACAAAACTATTTTTAAAGAAACTTGCAAACACATTATGCTTAAATTTAACCAAATTATTATCACCGACAACAATATTATGGTTAAATGTGTCCTCCATCAAGAAGGCACAAAAATATTATGGTTGCCTCCGAACATGCTTTGGTCAATTATAACTAAAATATGTTTAACACTTATAATAGCATGGTTGATTTTCAACCATAGCTTGTTGCTCTTGGAGAAGAGAAAAATACTATTGTTAATTTAAAAACAAATTATTGTCATATTTAACCATAACATGTTTAGAGGCAACCATAATATGGTTGTAGTTTCTTGATGGAGATCACATTTAACCATAATATGGTTGTCGGTGATAATAATATGGTTACATTTAAACATAATATGTTTAAAATTCTCTTTAAAAATAGTTTTGTTGGAGGTGACCATATTTGAACATGTTTTTTCTCTGCGTGTACATTGCTTATTTTTACACTTAAAACGAATTAACTGTTTAAAGTGTCTGCCTTTTAATACCTGCATGTTGACATTTTGTTCCTCTTTTCTAACGTTTTAATATATTGCTTTCTTTCCCTTCAAAAAACACTATATCTCCCTTTCTAGAACGCATTTGCAAAAGCATGTGCTAAATCTTGCTACACACATCCAATAATATTTACTATTGTATTTTATTTTAAGGGGGAAAAAATTATTTCAGTTTAATATTTACACAACTTTACCTTATCGGCTTCTAAGCCACCGGGAATTTGTGTGCCATCTTTGGAACAGTAGCAGTATGGCAGTTGACATTCTTCGGTATTACATTTTTGTGCTTTATCAGCAGGTGCTTCGGTTATTGTAGCTGGTGCTGGAGAGAAAAATACAAAGAAAAATGTTATAAATAAATACAAATTTTTTTCATAGAAAATATTCAAAGTAAAAGGAAGTAAAGAAGAATAAGAAGTTGGGTTTGAAATATGTTTTTAAGTAGGAAGTATTTTTTTATATTAATCTGTTACAATTTCCTTTTTTTAAATAAATGAATTTAGGTAAATTTAAGTTTTAAAAAATAAATTAACTATCTTGGGTTTAATGCATTAATGCTTTACCTAAAAAAGTTTTAAATATTATATTTCAATATATTTTAAGCTTTAGGTCACTATTTTATAAAAAACAATTTAAATATTATTTATTTTTCGATATTTCGATTTCCGTTGGAAATCTTCTTCAGGAAATTTTTAAAATAATATAAAATTAAAAAATTATTTTTGACAATGGAAAATTAACAAATGGATAAATCTCTGCAATGTTTTGACAATGCCGTTCCATGGGCTGAATTATAATTTCTAGATTAGCAGGACATAAACATGACCAAAAATATAGAAATTATAATTCAGCCCATGGAACGGCATTGTCAAAACATTGCAGAGATTTTAATCATTATCCTGATTTTGAAAACACATCTATTTTGAACATAGACAATTTTAAGAAACGTAGATATATGCTAGAAATGTTACTGATTAATAATGTTCCATTTGAGAAAAGGATTAATTTTAAAAAATATACTGAGGGATTAGCTCAGATTTATAGACATTTATTGAATTAAAATAAATAGGTTGATGGAAGGGAAAATTATAAATAGGTATTTGTTTTTGATTATTTATAAAATTTAGTTCAGATGGCACAGCATAGACTGAAAATATATATTAGATAAAAATAAATATATTGACGGAAAGGAAATTAAAAAAGCTTTTAGGTTTTGAATATTTTTAAAAATTTTGTTTGGTTTCCTCTTTTTATTTTGAATTTGTAATTGAAATTTTAAATTTATTTTTCCATTTGTTATTTTTCCATTTATTGTCAAAAATAATTTTTTAATTTTATATTATTTTAAAAATTTCCTGAAGAAGATTTCCAACGGAAATGGAAATATCGAAAAATAAATAATATTTAAATTGTTTTTTATAAAAGAGTGACCTAAAGCTTAAAATATATTAAAATATAATATTTAATTGAAAAAAGGTCGAAATAATAGGAATATAATTACTAAAAAAGTTTTTCATAAAAATAAATCTAAAGCATCCTTGAGGCACTAGAGGGTTTGGAAGTAACGCATGTTTACATATTAATATCTGCCCTACTGTAGTATTCTTGAATCCTCCGTTCATCTAGATCTAAAAAAGAATACATTAGATGCCCTTAAGACTGTCATATCGCGATTTGTTTATTCCTTCCTAAAAAATATCAGCTGTTATATCGAGGCATGTTTGGCGAATATATATTAAGCGACAAAAAGTAAATTTTACAGGAGAAAGGTTTTAATTTTTTTTTCTTAAGCAGTGCAATACTTTATTTGGACTTAGATGGGCTTTTTCTGCGCAACGGTACAAATTCAAAGGCTATGAATTTGTTTGTCAATGTAACGAGTACTTATAAACTATTTGCAAGAAAAAACAAAGTTTCGATAAATTATTTTTATAAAAAAATTTAAATTTTAGGCAAACAATTTCTAAGTTTCAATTTTGTATGCAAAATGTTATATATAAATATTTCAAAACAAATCTACGTCATATTTTTGATACAAAAAGTGCATCTCATCAATAGAAATAGGGGCACAAATACAAATACACATTCAAATAAAAATAACTCACAAAAACATACAAAAAAAAAAACGAATTAAATTAAATTAAATTTGTTTAAAGAATTAAAAGTGTCAGTTTTTAGAAAGTGTATAAACATGTGTGTCATTTACACTAAACACAAACATACAAATGACAATAAAAAGTGACAGGAAGAAGGAGAAGGTAACAATAAAAACACTTTAAACAAAGTTGTTTCATTCCTAATCGAATTTTTGTCTTTTGAAAAGATTTGCATGACTTTGCACTCGAAAACTGTTTTTTCTTTTTATGTATATGTGTTAAGTGATATGTTTTATAAGGGACGCGATTTTTATGCATTTTTTATTGGAAAACGTGCGAATCAAAAATTTTTCATTATTATATAAGTGTTACAGCCTTTTCTCGTAAAAGTTTAGGGCAGACATTCCATCATTCTGTAACCGCTTGTAGAGGTTGCGAAAAGAGTGAGCGGTTAAATACGGATATTTCCATTGTAATCTAACGTGATATTTCTACGCCAAAAAGTAGAAAAAAAAAAAATAAATGAAAAAGTCAGATTTAAAAAAAAGGTTTTTATATATTTGCACCGTGACTTTACAAAAATACAGAAGTGGGTTTTGACTTCCTTTAAAAAATTGCATTAAGCCTGGTACTCTGTTCAACATTTCACGTAAAATGCTGTCAAAACTTATATGAAAAAACTTGTGCAAAATTTCTATGAAATAATGTTGATAGAATTGGACTCTGTTGAATTTGTGAAAAAGTTGCGAAATGTTTCTGGCAACATTTTTTTACAACTGCGAAATAATATAAGCTGCACTTATTTTACGTGGAATTTTAAGTAAATAGAATAAGATTTAATATAATATTAAATGAAAAAGAAAAAACATAACTAACACAACCGGTAACAGTTTTTCATCATTATTAACTTTTTTTTTTTATTAAAAAATACTTTTCAGTAAAATACATGTGGGTTTTGTTCACATACGCAAAACAATGTTGCATACTTTGAAAGATTAAAAACGTTAAACTGTGCAACCTCGCGAGATAGATAACATTGATACATGTCAAATTTTTCGTATGAAGTAATAGATATTGCTGAACATTTTTCACAAATTTGAACAGAATACTAGGCTTTACACTGAGAATCGGGAAGGTTTTTTTGTATTTAAAAGTCTTATACAGTTTTCTTATTTCTTAACCAAAAAAAAAAAAACGCATCAAATGAAAATTTAAGTAACGTAACGTCGCACAGTGGTATTATTTTCGCAAAAAGTCTATTTTTTTACAGTTATTTTTTATAAATCTAATGATGCAATTCTGTAGAGAAATGTTTCATTAGTAGAAAACCATGATTTGTTTTCGAAAAAAATAAAATTTTGTAAAAAAAAGAGTGTGGTAAAGTTATCTAAATATTATACAACGAAAACTGATGAAATTTTACTACATTTCAGTTGTTTATACAATAAATATGGTTCAACTACCAATAGTTTTAGAGCATTTTTATTAAAATATATTATTTTAAATTTAATGAGAAAGGAAAAATATTTTAATTACATATATAGTTTAAGAGATCTGAGCAAATCAAAATGACTCCAAAACATTTACCATTTGCAGTTTTCATTAGAAAAAAAATAAGTTAGCTCGGTCTACCTCCGTGTTAGTACTACTACGAAATGAAAGTTTGGAATATTTTCTTTCATTTTATGTAAAAATATTGTGCGACTTTTTGCGAACGCTGAACAAACTTATAAATTTTGTGATAAAACTCACGTATTTTTTATGAATATTTGCAATAAATTGCAATGCATATTTACAGTAAAAGGTTTTGTATACTTTTAGGCTTTTAGTTTTACTTTTTAATAATTGATTGACAGCAATTTCGAAAAAATGCATAACAAAAAAAAGAAAAACAAAATCATATGATTATTTGAAATAATAATATTTGCCAAAAAAAAGTGTAAGAAAATTATTAAGCGTATCTAATTTTTAAAATGAATTCATTTTGTGTTTCATATAGTGAATTGTGCCAGGAACTTATAAATTGCAATATTAATTTGGATTTATTAAGTGGGCGGTGGGTAGGGCGTGGCCAATTTTGATGAAACTTTATATTTTTCTTAATTAAGCTAACCAAAGGCTCTGTGCCAAATTTCAACATTCTACGAGCACTCCTTATATTTTTGCCAAATATTGTATGAACAAATCCCTCTGTGCGTCGTAAAACACGACGTCAGATACTAATGGCTAATAAAAAAACGAGCAAAGATTTTTAAATTTGTTAACTTGGAAAACAAATCTATATTTTAGTTCAAATTGTTCTTAAAAAGTTTTTTACAATCAACATTTTACCGTTAATTATTATTTGTTTGCTCATTTGCATTGATTTAAGAATAAGTTGTTGCTGCAGCAAAAGTTTTGCGGTAAGAGTGCAATTACAAAATTACTCTTAGAATAGTAAATTGTAAAAAGAAGATGCCTTAGAAATAAAACAAAAGGCCTTACCAGAATGTGCATAATGTGGCCTAAGCAACTGTGAGAATATATGTAAATAATATGTGTCAAACCATATTGAACGTAAGGAAACTTTCTGCTTAGTTTTATGACACTGTCATTTGCTTAAGCAGAGTGCGAAACTGATCGCACATTCCGGACATAATCAAATGTTTTTTGTTTGGTTTTTGTTTTTTTGAACGCATTTTAGAGGCTTTCGTTAATTTTTGACAGAAGCTTAAGGTTGTAAAGCACATTCTGGTCGGGCCTTAAACTGGTAAAAACGTGATCCTTAATTTTATCGCTCGATATCCCGTCATCGCAATTTGAAATTTTTAATTTAATTTATTTGGAATATTTATCAATAATACAACAATACAAAAAAGAAAAATAACCATTGTTTAATTTTTAACTTTTCGGTCTAGGTGACCCTTTCGGTGGAAATGCCCATATGCTAAAATATATAGAAACCAATGTATGCCATTTTTTTAAAAGAAGATGATTTGGATAAATCAGATCTGGGGATCTCAATTACATTAAAATCCAATTACATTAAACTTTTCATTGAGCTATTTCCAATGTACATTAAATGTAATTGAAGTCATTGTGGAAATTTTTATTAAAATTACAAATAATTATTATAATAAAAAAAAAAAAAATCAAAGTCAATAATAAAAATATATGTTTTTGTAGTTAGAAACGTTTTTTTTTTAATTGAAGTTTTTGATATTTTATTAAGGCTTAAGTTCATCAAATTAAATTTTCATTAAATTATTTTTATTGAAGGAAGGAATTTACAACTTAAGCGTAATTAAAATATCAAAAACTTCAATTAAAAAACGAACAGTTAAATTAAAAATAACAATTGTCCTCTTAATTTTATCTACCAAAAGTACATGGAATTTTTTTTTTAAATTTTCTTAATTAAAATTATTTAAAAATATGGAAAAAATTTATTTGTTATTATAAAGGGTTTTTATTTACTTTTAAATATTGCATATAAATACTGCCCCTACTTATTTTATAAGTGTGTATGTGCTTGTGTAATCGTGTTAGTGTATTTGTGAACATGTTGACATTTTAAGAAAATCAAAATGCATCTTACACTTCAGTAATTTCAATCAATTGAATCAAATGTATTTTTTTAACTTTTTCGATTTTTCTTTGTTATTGTTGTTTCTTTGTTGTTGTCTTTTAGTCTCATTGTTGTTAAGTGAACAAAAACAAAAAATAACACAAACATACTTCTGTTGAATAATGTATGAAATTGTATCGTTGTATTATTTTTAGAACTAGGACATGGACAGAGTTCAAATACATACAAATGTGTATTGCCCATATACAAGTGCATAATCGTTTACACTAACAGTAGGATGAACAAGAAAATTTCGAATTTAGGAGGTAAAAAATTATAATTGAAATCAATTTTTAATGATCTTCGGATAAAAAAAAAAAAATTTTAAAATGATGTCTACATACTTATAAATCCAAGTTTTTAAACCTTGAGGAACAGATACTCATTTATCCTAAATGATTAACTTTTATTTTAGTGCATATATTCTACTGTCATACTGTCAATATATAGAAGTGTTATTAATGTATAACCATACCAAGTCTGGATACTTTTTGTAATGGTGTTAGTAGAAATTGTAACTCAACAAACAGCTGATTGTATTTCAATTTTAGATAAACTTCATTTACAACTACAAACTACACTTAGGGAAATTATTAAGTAATCTTTATGAAAAATTAAGAAAAAGGTAGTTGAAGTTCATAAAATAGCTGCCAAAATGCATAATCTAATTTATTATTATTTATAGGATTTATCTATAACGTGCTAAATTCTCAATTTTTATTTTTGATAAAAACACTGAAATTTATGGTTGAGGGAAAGCGAGTTTCTATGCGCTTTTCGCTGGTTGCTTAGGCCAACTCGTCAGGAAACTTTTTCCAAAGACTTTAGAAAAGCTAAAAATATTATACAAATAAGACTATAAAGTGAATAACAATTTTAAATACTCATGACTTACTTGTAACAATATCAAAGCTTCAGCAAAGCCACACCAAAAACAGTGAGTTTATCTTTTTTTTAACATTCCCCTACAATTGGCTGGTTTTTCCCCACTTGAATTTTTATTAAAAATTAAAAAAAAAAAAAAAAAAAAATTGTTGAATAAACCAACTTTCCATTTCAAAGTTTCCTGACGAGCTGGCCTAAGCCACCGGCGAAATGCGCCCTCAAAAATAAACTTCAGTGTTTTTATCAAAAATAAAAATTGGGTGTTTAGCACGTTATAGATAAATCTTATGAATAGTCAACACTGTCAACACTAAAATAATAATTTCGATTCGTTCAGTAGAAATAAAATTAATTTCGAATCGAAAAAGTATCCGATCACGACTGCAGAATTACTTCCCCGATTTTTTCGTCTACCAATATTATTGATAAGTCACATGAATGGGATATCTAAATTTTGTTATGAATTTGTCATTCACGGATATGAACAATAAAAATAAACAGCGTTTTTTATTCTTTATATTCATGAATGAAAATAAGCAGCAAGATTTTAAAACATTCATACATACACATGCATTCCTGTCGTTCATTTAAGAAGCATATGGCCTCAACAAACACATTGACAAACTCACAAACAAACCCAACTTTTGCATATCCATGTATGTACGGGTCTCCCAACTCTTCGGTTATCCTCAGGATTTCTGCCGTTGGCATTTCGCATGATGTCGACATTGTAGAGTGTGGCCACATCAGTTCTACCTTCGTTTCTAAGTGTCTGTTGCAACTGGTAGTTGATTCATTTCGGTACATTGCCTGACTTCGTGATTAGATTTGGTAAAAAGATACGAATTATACTCTTTCACAGCCATAGAGGAGGATTGATTTCACGTTTGTATTAAATATTTTAGGTTTAACTCGCCGATAGAGAATTCGCGAACTACAAACGGATTTTAGCATATTAAAGGTTTGGCTTTTACGACACGGTTTTCAATGCCGTCTTCAGAGCCACCAGACTTTGTTATAAAGAGAGTAAACATCATACAGTTCGATATTTGAACTACTGAATTTATCTAGCATTGTTTTTCTTAACACGTTACGTTTTAGTTTTTCTAGAATTTATCCTTGAACCAGCTGCTCTGTGATCTCTACAAGTTTCTGCCACTGGTCTATCATATCGTTTAAGCTATACGTCATAATTCATATATCGTCTACGTAATCTAGGTCGCTTAAGCTTCCATTCAGATAACATATAATATTATTATCATCCGGGATTGTCTTAGTCAGGTTATCGTGAATAATGTTGAAGAGAAGTGGTGATAAGACACAATATCGACGCACTCCAATACCTACCGAAATTTGTTTGCTTAATTTTCTTCCATGCTGGATATGGCACCTGGCGTTGTCATATCGGCCTTTAATCAGGGAAATAAGTTTCGCTGGAACACCTTTGCATATTAACGCACTCCATATACGTTATATGATCTAGAACGTATTTTAGTGTATTAAATACTTTTCTAAAATTGACAAAACAGCGATATAGAGACAATTGGCATACTCACTCATAAATGATCGATGAGTGAACTTTTCAGTAGTACGTAACCTACACTACCATAATGTATATTATGCGCATGTCCTGATGCTTATAAAGCATGGAAATACTGGTTCTAGGCCCGTCTATTGTACTGATCGACTCAGAAGCATTTTTATAATCGATTTAACGATGTCCGTTCGTCTATTCCGCTAACTAGCTGGCTATCAATTAATGTAAGCCTTGTGAGCAATGTAGAGCTGAATGCGGTTTATGTAAGCATGTTAACTAATTTTGCTAAGATTGGTTATCTTCTTCTTTTTTGACCATTCGTCATACGAATATTGGCGACCAATGCAACTGTTATACATTTTATTAGATGGTAGATGTTAACTAAAAATATCAGAAGGTTCTCAGGATTTCGGCGAACACTCCGCCGCACTCAGAGGGTATCCCACATCTTGGAATCCAGTCTATTTCAGATTATTTGATATCCACGTAATTTCCCTTCGTCCTCCAGAATGCTTTCATTCTATTAAAAAATGTTTACTTTGGATTTCTCATATAATATCTAAGGCAGGCGGGTCTCCGCCTCTCTATTCCGATGCATTCTTCTCAGCACCTCGTTACTTCATAGAAAATCGTTACATGTTTTTTTAGTGTACGCCGATAAGTCCACATTTCGAAGGATTCTAACTTTTTTATATGTGTTGGCTAAATGGTTTAGTAGTACTGACCATACATATGATTTATATCGTGTCTGGTAAGATCTTTTTTATATTTGAAAAATAAATTTCTTGCCATTTCTATCCGTCTTCGTATTTCTCGCTTGACAATAAGATTAATATAATTTAATTGTACACGCAGAGGAAAAATATGGTTCGGCATGGTTACGGCAACTTCACTATGTTTATTATAACAATATATTGTTGTCGTACATAAAAAAAATTTATTTTTATTTTTTTATAAATTCACTAAAAATAATTATTTTTCTAACAACTAAATAATTATTATTTTGAAAACATATTATATTATTCACAACCATTTAATGATATTTAATAAACATTACATAATAACTTGCTATGCGATAAGCTAGTTTCTATTCTGTATACATTTTTTAGTTGTAATAATAATGGAAATAAATGTCACATTAACGTTTTTATTAAATTATTTATAGTTGAAAAATTTAGTCAAAGGAGATTTTTTCGGGCTAGTTTCTATGCGCATTTCACTGGTTGCATAGTCCAGATCATCAAGAAACATTTTATTTGCTAATATCTTTGGCTTTTTAAAATTTTTTCTGGGAAAATGTTACCTGATAATCTGGCCTATTCAACCAGTGAAATGCGCATAGAAACTAGCTTATCCTTCGACAATAAATATCAGTGTATTTATCAAGAATAAAAACAGGGAATTACGCACAACAAACAAAATCTTATTAATGAAAAATTAGGTATTCCGTAGAAAAACTTTGATAAAAAAGTTTATTTTTAAAATTAATATAAAAGTTGGAAAACATTTAAAAAAAATTAAAAATAAAGTGGTGGAGTAGGGATGGTGTAATCAATTGAGATGCCGGCGGATTACAGGTATAACATTTCAAAACATGTTCCTCCAACGAATAATGTTCTTAATTTTTTTTTTTTTTTTGAAAAATAGAATCTGGGAATTATTTCTGTTTTATATGTTACTTTATTATATTCAAAATTTTTTATTTTTCGAATTTATTCTATAAGCTAAATTTCAGTTATGTATTTTTATAAAGCTCTTTTGCATAGACAGCGAACTCGTTTTATTCGCACGAAATCTTTTTTCCCTAATATCCACTAAAACGTTTTACCTAGTAAAAAAGTTATTAAAAAGACTTCGTGCGATGCTGAGTCAGTCTCCATATTCTCAAGCTATTTTTTAATACTCTTGAACGTAAGGGATCAGTAGAATTTTTCTCCGATTTTCTACAATTAAAATCGAATGTGTAGTAATAACGGGTGAATCTAGCTGCTATTCAGTTCTTAAATCCAAGTTTACTCAACAATTGAAATGTCCTCATGCAATACTCCCCACTGAAGAAATTTCTTATTTACAACATCAGCTTATCGCCGAATTTTAAAATGTTGTCTCTGGTACTGTCAGCTTCATTATCGTTCACAAGACGAAAATTTCTTTTGTTTCCTCGGTATCTTTACTTGGAAATTGATTTCGAACCATTTCCGTGCCAACATCTCCATTGTTATTTGTTATCACATCAAGTCGACGGTTACATCACTTCGACGTTAATTTGGTATTTTATAAGAAAGTTGTGTCGACGTCGACAAGTTATCGCAAATCTGACAAAAAAAAATCTTATCTCCAATTTTTTTTCTATTTTTGTTTTTCATCATTAAAGTTAATTTTTTAACGCTATTTGCCGACATTTTGTTTTTTATGCGATTAAGCGATTTCAAATTAATCTTAGAGTTTGTTTCCGATTTTGAATTTTTCGCGAATTTTTGGCAGGACTTTGCTCTCTTGCCGCTGTTAGCAAATTTTCACTATTTTTGCAAACTTTTCCAAATTTTCGCGTTTAATTTACTATTAAAATTTGTGCCCATAACTTCTTTTAAATTTGCATTTTTTTATTTTATCATATTAATAAATAAGCTTTCATTCTACTTAAAATTTCTTTAACTTTCATTTGAGTCGTCGCAAAATTTCCTGTCGTCTAAAACAGAGACAATTCTACTTGACGTCGACTTAAAAGCGCCCTAGAAAATATCAACTGACTGTCAATAGTAATCGATTATTGTCAATAACGACTTAGAAAATATAATTACTGTTCCGATGCCGTCGCCTCATGCCGACGTCGACTTTCATAACAGGGGTGAATATCTGTGCACCCATAAATTTTTATTAATCGTTGTCACAATTGTACTTAAATGAGAATAGTTTCTGAATATTCAATTTTCTAAAATTTTAAGGGTCTTTATTATAACTTGGCGTTAGCTGTTATCGGACAGATAACAGACGCAGTTTTACAGATAACACACTACGACCTGTCAACTTAATTATATTTTTAGCTAATGCCAAATTGTAATAATGGCTCTAAGAGAAATTATGCTCTTTTTGCATACTTTTGTGTATATTATTTTATCATATTTAAAATTTTCTTTGCATATTATAAAAAAACTTGTGTTTATCAAGAATAAAAATAGGGAATTAGGCGCAGCAAACGAAATCTTTTAATGAAAAATTATATATTCCCAAGAACAACTTTGATAAAAATTTGTATATTAAAAATTTGGGAAATAAAGGTTTAAGATTTCCTCATTTCTGTGAGTGTATTTTACCCACTACTACATAGAAACTATGTAATACGAATGTTTCAAAAATAAGTATTAAAATTGTTGTTAGTTTATATTCCTGTTCTTGTTGTAAGTATCAGAAAGTTATTTGATGTAATGCGTAAATGGCAAACACCTGTTTGCTGACGCTCTTCACTCAGCTTCCATCTTTAGTCACAAAATATAATCAAAATCTGATGGAATTACATTTGTACTTTAGATTCTCTACTTGAACACTTTTCATGAAAATTTGATTTAATAGAATACATTTTGTTGTACAATGATTATAAGAGTCAATTGCAATGGCGTATATAAATGTGTGTATGTGTATGTATGAAGAGTAAGAGAGAAAGAAAGAGTAAGAGTTTAAGTGTAAATGGATTTTTATTTCCTGTTTATTTTATTTATGGGATAATTTTTTATATTGTATTTGTCTTATTTTCTTTCATTTTTATTATAGATTTTTGTGATAAATGACTGTTTATGCTAATGATACTAATTCACGGCATTTTTTGCAATTGTTGATGTTCTTTTTAGAGTTTTATGTGTACATGTGAATGTTTATTGGAAATTTATTCATTGTTTATTGAATGACAATAAAATACGTTTTATTCTGTATACATTTTTTTAGTTGTAATAAAAATTGAAATAAATGTCACATTAACGTTTATATTAAATTATTTATAGTTGTTAAATGTATTCAAAGGAGCTTTTTTCGGGCGCATCAAAGGTGATGCTTAAAGAAACAAAGTAAAGTTTGAAAGAGTTTCAAAAAGACATGACTTTTTTAATAAATAAAATTTGTAAAATGGTTTTGCTGTAGGATTCCTAATTTGTTGGCTTTGTGTACTAGATATTTAGTCAGAAAAAGATCTGTTTTTGCTTCGTTTGGGATCAAATTCATAGATTTACTTTTGTTCTAACGTTTCTATACACCGCTATGAAACTGAGACAGTCGTTTTATGTACATTTTCATTTTCATTTTCATTTTCATTCATTCATTACATGTTTGATTTTAGACCATCTGATGTTCATCTAAAAGTTTTATACTACAGTTCGAATAATTATTATTACTGCTTAATTTTGTTTAAACGTTGATAAAATCGCTCTTATTTGTATAAAATTTATTTTTTTTTCATCTGTAAAATTTTTGGCGAGTAATGGCTATCACGTAAGGAAACTACTCGCCAATATACTAACAAAGTGTGTCTGAAAAATTTTTGTGAGAAAGTTTCCGCTTTAAACTGTCAAATGAACTCACGAATAAAAGCGGGGTGAGAAAACATTTAAACACTAAAAAATATATTAAAAATGCAAAATGCAATGCATAATAACACGAAAGAGCTTATTATTTTGTTCCTTTTTCAGTTTAAATATTTTGCTTTTAGAATTTTTGAAAAATATACGAATGTTTTCAAAGCTATTTTGTAAACCATAAACATTCAAGTTGCACTTTATATAATTTGGTATATCCGACGATTTCACTTCCGCCGCCGTCGTTGAAAATTTTTAAATTTTAGTAAACTTTGGTCGCCGTCAACGACATGTGTGATGGGCGTTCTCAACGTATGCTATTTCACATCGGCCTCAATGAAATATTTTGACATTTTTTCGACATGAGTTACAGACACACTTTTTTCTTACTTTTCGGGAAACGATGGAATATTTTGTTTTACATCTTATCGATGCGAGAAGTTCTCACAAAAGTTACAGAACATGGGTACAGGAAATTTATTTCTGTTCAATAAATATATTCTGTGAATATCAGCCAAATCGTACAATAAAGTAAAAAAAATTTTAATATCACACAGCACCAGCTTTCGGGATTAAACTTAAGAGAAACCTGGTTTCAGACTAAACTTATTTATTTTTTCAATTTTGGTGTCAATCGGTTCTGGAATTTTATAAACACGTATCCGGAACAAACATTTTTCTATATTTTAGCTCCCCCAGACCATCGATAATATACTTATCTAAGTCTTTGTATGGGAGGTACCACGCCCACTTTTTCAATCCCACCTAGATTTTGCCAGCTGTTGTGTATTGATAACCAAGATATTCGTACTAAATTTAAAAAGTTAAGCTCTTGTCGTTGTACAGATAAACATAAATCTATAATGACTTTGTATGGGAGCTGCCACGCCCACTTTTCCAATACCGCCCAGATTGTATCAAATATTCTGGATTGGTAACCAAGATATTCGTACTAAATTTGGAAACTTAATCTCTTGTCGTTTTAAAGATATACATACATAAATCAGTAATATCTTTGTATGGCAGGTGCGCCGATCACGAAAAAATATATAACCTATATTACCTCCCAGACCATTAGTAATATACTGTAAAAGTTTTATAACGATCGGTTCAGCGGTTACGGAAATTACCTCCTACAAACAAACAAACATTACCTCTTTTTAATATAAGTATAGATTTATACCAGTTCTTTTTTTTTTAAGTTTTCTTGAATACATTTTTAGGACATTGATAAACTGACAGTTAGCACCATTTAGGGCATTATTATAACTTAAAAATAGTAATTTTTAGGATGCTATCTGACAGATAAATGGCGTTTGGTTATTACAAGTTAACATTAACCTTTAAAGTTACTGATAAGCTAACAGCAGATTTATCCTCATGATGACTTTACAAGTGAACTTTGAGTATTTGAAGCTGCCATATTTTCTGCTGAAGATATGGTAACTTCAATGACAGTTTTATGTCAAATTAAATTATTTAAATTAAAAAAAAAACAAAATTTAACACAAAAACAAAACAATTTACCAATAAAAACAGAAATAAACCACAAAAATTGACTTTGGTCGGTATCTACTGCAATGATGCCACAGTATATAAATTACAGTTTTATTTTTATCAGACAATTGAAGCACAGCCGCGAATAACGTTGTAAGTTGCAAACTAAATATTTTTCAGGAGAGCAAAAAAACGTTTTTAGAAGGCAGGATTATTAATTTTTTTTTTAGATTATCATAAATAATGACAATAAAAACTTTTATGCAAAATATCAAGTAAATCGAATTTTAAATAACATGCTTAATTACAGTTTATATTCTTTTTTTTAGTAGAAAAACGTTTCATATCCACAATCGCGATGTCATTTAAAACGTTTTTCCACTACGCAAGCGGCTTTTAGAACGTTATTCCACCTTGAAAAACCAGTTCGTTTGTATGATTTTGTTAGTAACTTGCAACGTTCTTCCACTGGCTGACTCTTTGTATCGCATTTTGATGGCGTTAAGTTGCATAATTTAGGGTGAATTGACGTTTAAACTATGTAAGAGACTAATGTTAACGCTAATCTGCAAAAAAACTGTTTATGCAAAAAGTGGCTTTTACAACGTTATTCGCGGCTTTGCTTCAATTGTAATAATGCAGAAAACTTAATACTCAATTTATCGTTCACAATATCTATTGTTCACGTTAAATAGCAGGAACTTTATCATTAGGTTGTAATAATGGTCTTAATGCTAGAAAGTTGCCGGACACAAAATTTCCCAAAAAAAACTCTGATTTAAAATAAACAAAAAAAAGTTTATCAAACTTGATCTGCAGCCAACTAAAGGTCAACCATAACAACAATGCGAAGAACAACATACAGCGTTTTGCGCAGGTCTGTTTTCAGTGAAAGCTTTCACACAATTTTTTGTTCTTGTGTTTCGGGTTGATAACGGATGTGATAATTTTGAGCCCAAATTTTTTAAAATATTAGACGTTTTTTTTTTAAATCTTTTTAAAAAATACTTCAATTTGTGCACTAAGTTTTATTATAACCAAACACAAATCCTGATAATTTAATGCATATCTTTTTATTTTATTATTTATACTTTCCTTTGCAGAGATTGATGTGTTTTGCTAAGGCGTTATTGTAAAGAGAACAGTTCGACTGAAATTCTGTAAGTCTAAACTGAACGGATAAAAGTTTTATTATATTTTCAACCAAACAAATCATGGGGCCAAATAACGGCATTCGATAACGATCGAAATTTCCATTTAAATTGTATTGTAATTTCGATGGATACCGAGTGCCGTAATTAGGTCCCAGGTCTTGATGCCTTAAATTTTTAAGAATTTTCAAACTTTATTATTTATTTTCTATTGCTTTAAATTGAATTTTTTTTTAAACGAATTCTGCATTTGCTTGTTCGTCTCTTAATTTTTGACTTATTTATTTATCATCTCAAACTGATTGAAATTGTACACATCCATAAAAAATGTGCCGCATTTATCCATTCGTTTTTCTTTGCATACACATGTGAACTTATTTTATTTGTTTAAATTAACCCTTTTTGTGCCGATGAGGTCAACATTTGTAACATTTTTCTAAAAAAAACAGAACCTTTATTTATATATAAACTGTTTTTTCTCATAAATAAATGATACGATTTACGCCTAAAAAATATATCTACTGAAAAGAATCTACGGAGTTGAAGTACCCACAAAAACTCGCGACTCCGGCTCTAAAATTTTTCGGCATAAAATATTTAAAAAAACATTTCTAATATTTTTCAAAATAAAAAAAAAAAAAAAAAAATAAAAGGGTCTGCTATAAAAATTTTTAAGTCAGAAAATAAGAACCAGTCTACTTCAAATAACTATATTAAAATATCGACTTGAAATTTTTACAGAATCATTTTCATGCTTGATTTAGCCATTTAAAAGGTACTGCATTAAAAAAGAGTTGAAAGTCAAATAAGGGCCAGTCTAATATACATTTAGCATCAAGGTTAGAGTAGGAGTTGGAGTCAGAGTCGGAGTCGGACTTAAAAAATTTCAGTGGTTGGAATCGAAGTCGGAATTAGAACAATTTTTTGACGACTCCACAGCCTTGCTTATAGCAAAGGACAAACGAACCTCCCCTAAAATCTCATGGGTTAATAACCAAAACTAACACCCAAATTTAAACAAATTTGCCGAAAACACTCAAACAAATTTTCTGTTTACAAATTTATTTTTAGAAAATTTGATGTATTTGCAATAGCGAAAGAACTAGAGTAGAAACTGTATGGAAAAGAGTAAAACAAAATTGTTTCAAAATTTCGTTCGTGTGGAGTTTCAACAACAAAATTAGCAGTTTTCTTACTAACACAGTTATGTTTATTGACAACTTAGTTGGATTTTTTCTCTCCCTCTTTCCATTATAGTCACATTCTATGGTATTTGTCTTGTTAGATAAGTGGTGGGGAGTTTTTCTTTTTTTTTTTCATTTTTAAAAGGGGTGTGATATTTTCTATTTTTGATTTGTGTGAAAATAAACATTTTTCGATTGAAGTGTTTAAAATGGAGACTAGAAAATGTTATTGTATATTGATGATATTTCTATCCCCACTGTTGATGTCGTTGTCAATGATGATGGTAATCATCAATTTTAAAACGACTTTCCCCTCTTCGATTTTGTTTTTTAAACACAACACACAACATCAGAAAATCCTTTTAGAAATATTCTACTTGTTAAGACAAATTCCAATACAAATATTAAATAGTTGTGCGAATGTGTGTGTGAGAATACAAGCACTTAATGTTAATTTTCTTTACAATTTTCTTTTTTTTTTTGTGTGAAATACAATACGAGGGGTGAGACAATAAGAGCGGAGGAATGAACGATTTTATTGCAATAAAAAAAATTGAATCGATTTTTTAAATTTTTGCATAGAAATTAATTTTAAGTCACTTCTCATATATTACTAATACATAAGAAAGTATTTTTTATGCAATTTATTTATGTTAAACTGCCTTTTGCACTTGGCATTAAAAAGTGCATATTGGACATTTAGAAATTTTCAAATTACTTTTTTTACCGAATATAAAGGTATGACCTAACAAATATTTGACAAAAAAAATTCAAAAAAGATGATCAAACTTTAGCTTTATTTTTAACAATTTTTATTGACTTCCTTTTCCTTATTTGTAAGAAGATAATTGTATAATTTAATTAAGCAACTGTTAAATGATATTTGATCCAGCAAACGTTTTGCAAAAGCAAACAAATTTTTAATTAAACTAGTGGTTACGTGTGGAACTTCAAATATTTAATAGATGTGAATATTCCTTAAGTATTAAGAACATTTTCTAAAAATTTACGAGCTTGAAAAGTTTTTACGACTATCACCAATTTATTTTAGAAAACGGTTATTTTTCCTCATTTAAATTTTGAAATACCGGAAACAATATGGAAACAAAATTGAAATGTTTCAACTATCTAGATTATTTTTTTTGGTAGTATTCTATTATCGGGAAAATTGTTTTTAGGAAATTTGTAGGTTATGTTAGATAGAAATGGCAGTCAGTACAAAAGATCGGACAAAAGATTACAGATACCAATAATGACACCTTCCTTTTAGTCATCAGTTATAGAGACACTATACACCTGTCATCCATGCGGTCAATAAGTATCGCGGAGAGCAGAGGTACCCTAACGCCTTCGAAATTCAATGGAAACCATCAGGTAATGCCAAGTCTAGCAAGCTTATCCGCCTTAATTATTCCCTGTGCCCTGAGACCCATATGCTTTTGATGTCATAAAGCTCAGCCATCTCGTTCAGAGATGAGCTGAAGTCAAGAGCGCTTCATAGGGTTCTCCAATACAAGCACGCAATATAGAAGGAGTGGATGGACTAGGGTCACTTATATCGAGTGGGCTATCCTTAAAGTTAATCCCAACTATTTGCCAATTTTCATTTTGCAAGAATACAAAGCGATAATTTCTTTCTAACACGTTTTATAAGATTCTGTTTCAAACTCAATATTTCGTCCGGAATGATTCCAAGATATTTTGCAAAATGTATAAGGAAAATTTGTATTATTGAGAATTTTTTTAACTATCGCGAATTTTATTAATGAATTAAAGAATATCGAAATTTTTTCAAAATTCCACTATTGAAAACATTTTTTTTTGACAAATATCTGCAAGAAGAACTCTTTGCTATATCCATCTATTAAAGATCGAGTAATTTTTCCTACTAACGAGAAATTACTTAACCAGCGATGAACATTTACCATCATTGAGAAAATGTTAACTACTTTCTAAAAATCTAGTCTTTATTCTTTTAAGTGCTTAATATTGAGAATTTTTTTTTGGAAATATCCTGTGGGCTAATTTTGGCAGTCGTGATCTAATACTTTTTCGATTCGAAAGCATTATATTTCTAATTCTTTCAGTCGATACTGAACGAATCGAAATTATTTTTTCAATGTTGTACAGCATTAATTGAGTTTTCACAACACTGAAAATATAATTTCTATTCATTTAGTATTGACAGAAAGAATTAGAAATAAAATTGCTTTCGAATCGAAAAAGTATTAGATCACGACTGCCAAAATTAGCCCACAGGATATTTCCAAAAAAAAATTCTCAATATTAAGCAGCCCCCTATTATTAGAAAAAGTTTCCAGAAAATTGTAAACCACGAAAAAAATTTCAAGAAAATATATATTACATAGGAATTTTTAAAGACAAATTTTCAAAAATTTTATTGTCGACTAATTGTTTTTTTTTTCTTAAATTTGCTAGGAATTAACAAAAAAAAAAAAAAAAATTCTTTGCTTAATTTTATATTTTTTTTTTCAAGTTAAGCTTTGAAATTTACGACCATCGAGAAAGTTTTGGACTATTTTCTTAAAAAAAATCTAAAATGTATTTTGATAATTTTTTAGAAAATTTGTTGACTACGAAAGTTTTTTTTACCAAAAAATTATTTGAATTAAACAAAATTTTATAAAAAATAGCAGTTTACTTTATATTGAACTTATTTGTAATAGATATTTATATTTTCCTTTGATTTTCCTTAAGCTTTAAAGGTTTTTTTTAAATCTTTATAAATTTACTTTATATATAAAAATTTTAATTAGATTTACATTTTTAGAAGACTTTAGAATAAAAATTATTACATTTTTTTACTTCACATAATATTTTTGTTCATTTCTTAAAATTGTTGTTCAAATTTAATTCTGGTATTAAATGAATATCGACCAAGAAATTAATTGGCTTAAGGTTAGAATGTATGTGAATGTATCTGGAAACATAAATTCATATATTTGCCTTGTAGATTTATATGTAAACAGTATCTTAAATCTTTGAGTACAATGCAGGATTCTAAGAATTTTTATGGCTTTTGTCTTTATGCATAAAAAAAATTTAAAAGTAAATAAAATCTTTAAAATATTTACAAACATAAATTTATTTATATACACCCTGTAGTTCTGAGCAAAAATGTTTAAGATTAATTTCTATCAATTGCTATTGATTAATGAGAAGCTCTGAATGCCAAGCTTCTATTTGGTCTTTACTGCCTATTACTGAGTAATCTATTAAAAAGTCAATTGATTTCTTTGAGCATAACAAAAGTGCAACAACACCAATTTCGGGTCAATTTCAAAAGCAAATAAAGAAAAGACTGCAGCACTAATAGGTAGATCGATCCATATTAGAATGTCTGTAGGTATCTAAAGAAGTTTATGTATTATTGCTTATTTTCATTAACTGTCTTAAGTCTTGTATACAACGTATGTGAAAGTTTTGAATATTAAATAATTCTTAGAATGCTTTACAACAAATGCTTTTGTTATCTTCCAGTGTTTGTTATTTTCAAGAAAATTAGCAAGAGTTTTCAAAAGATACAATAATTATTGTTTGTCTTTTATTGCAACATTTTACTTTTAAGTTATTTTCCTCAAAATTATTTATATGTAGAAAATTTACTCAATAGAAATACTTTTGTAAAGGAAAGTATTTTTTTTTTATCTGTATGTTGAGGTTGCTGGAAAAGATAATTAAAATGTTGATATTTTTTGTTGTTGCTTAAATCTTAACAATCAACAAATTGTTTAAAATTTAAATGTAGAAATAACAAAAGTAACATGAAGATTATTTTGTAAATAAGAGAAATAAATTGCTCTTTAAAATATAAAATTTTATTTTAAAGTATTCTAACTTAAAAATACTAAATACAAGAAGAGATTATGTTGAAAAATATACGATTTTAGTAAAAATCAACAAATTGAAAAAGAAAAATGAAAAAAGTATTTAATTTTTTAATAACGAAGAATTTAAAGTATTCGCATATTTTTTAAATAGTTTTGTACTATTACAAATTTTTTGTTCGAACATTTTCGATTGTTAAGAAATTTTGCTAAATAATTTTTATAAAAAAATTCTCTAAGTCTGGCTCCAAGAACGTCTCCTGAGAAATAATAAAACTCACCAAAAAAAGGCGATCTGTTAGACTTCAATAACTGGAGAGGAATTACGCTTCTTAAGACAGTCTACAAAATTATGGTGGTTATCATCAACAACAGGCTGCATATGCGGCGAGTAAGCTAATTTTCGCGCACACAGCAATTGCCGGCGATCAAGCAAATACACTTCGAGTCATAATCGAAAAACAATAGAATGGCGATCACCTCTATACCTAGTGTTTATAGACTTAAAAAAGCCTTTGACTTGGTAAAACGAAGTGCCTTGTGAGCTAAAGGAGCCCGCATAGAAATAATAAATCTCATACACAGAAAAATTTTAAATTTTCTGTAATCATCATATTTATAGAATCAAGCAAACAATTTGTAGATTTTGCACCTATTGAAGAAATGGTTATATTGACTACTTAAATTTGTAAATATTGAAAATTGTGATTTTTTTCCCATTAAATGATATTTTTAATTTTAATTAAAAAACATTATCAAAAATCTTTGGCATTTCAAACAATGTGTTAATTGATTTCATTAAATGTAGCTCAGGTTTTGACTATTCCCAGCAACAATTCTACAAGTTTAAATTATTTTATTTTAAGCGAAAAAATCTATTGAGATTTTTTGTTAATTAATTAATATTTTAATTAAAAATTTATTTCAAAACAACTAAAATTTTAATTAAATCAAAATTATATTTTTATTTTTTTTGCAACTGAAAAAATAATTGATTCAATCATCACAATAATTAAATTAAAATACTTTCTAAACAATTTTTTTAATTGATAAAAAACTATTGAAATTTTTTTTTCTGTGTAAAGGCAGGTACTTCACAACGGAAAATATAGCGAAACTTTTTTCACAAACGTCGGTGTGAAGGAAGCTTGTTCTTTATCGTCCCCATTATATGCATAAGTTCATCAAAACGTCATGACCGAAATCTGTAAAAAGATAAGGGGTATAGTCTGGCTGTTTTACCGCCAACAGAAAACCTAGATTTTGTGGATAATATTTTTCTAATTTCCCACAAACACAGTGATATGCTGAGCAACATCAATGACCTGATCGCTCGGTGCAAACTTTTTGGCTTAGAAGTCAATATTCAAAAATCAAATTCCATGCATAACAACACAATTAACAACATCAAACTACATCTATATTGACAACTTTGAAATACAGTATGTTGAAAACTTCTGCTACTAAGGTTTTGTCATGGCAGCACAAGTCACCACAAATCTCTGTGCACACCAGGATATGGATATTATATGCATGCGTTAAAACAGTGTTAAGGTAGAAGTTCATAACACGCCTTAAATTAGTCGACGAGTATCGTGCGTTTAAAAACTTTAACGCGTGAAAAATGGCAAGTTACCCAACGTGCGTTATAAAAGCCTCTTCTTTCATCTGTTTTTTATTTGCTCAACACTTTTTTTATAGAGCTCCAAGCTTCAGCTTTTTTTTTTATACGATACTGTAGGTTTTATAAGCTCTTCAATAAGTCTTTCCTCCATGATTAACAAATTTGTAAAATTATTATTTTTTTTTGTCAGCCGATTACTTATCAAAAATACATAACGCGTTAAAAAGTTCAAAGTCAAACAAGATTCTGCCGTACGCGTCAAAAAGTTTTTTTGTGCAACTTGTTCTTCAATTAAAAAAATGGTTTAAAAAGTAATTAAATTTATTAATATGATAATTTTTATCAATTAAAAAAATGGCTTAAAAGTAATTAAATTTAATTAATGTGATAATTGAATCAATAAATTTTTTTATTTGAAAGAAAATTAAAAATTTTATTATCAAAGTTGTTTTTGGGAATACTATTATTTATTAAAAGTTTTTGTTTGTTGTGCTCAATTCCCTTTTTAAATAATTGATAAAAAATGCTGAAATTTATTGTTGGAGGATAAGCTGTTCCTATGCGCATTTCACTGGTTGCTTAGGCCAGATCATCAGGAAACGTTCTCCTAAATAATTTTTGAAAAGCCAAAGCTATCAGCAAACAAGACTACGGAGGGAATGAGAATTACCTATATTGCTGATAGCTTTGGCTTTTCTAAAATTATTTAGGAGAACGTTTCCTGATGATCTGGCCCAAGCAACCAGTGAAATGCGCATAGGAACAGCTTATCCTCCAACAATAAATTTCAGTGTTTTTTTTTTATCAATTATTAAAATAAGGGAATTAAGCACCACAAACAAAATCTTTTAATAAATAATTGTATTCCCAAAAACAACTACGATCATAAAATTAAAAATATTATTTATTGAAAAAAAAAAAATATATTCACAATCTTACAATTCTTAGTAATAAATATAATCATTTTGGTAATAGGTGCAAAATCAACAACTTGTTTGCTTGATATTATGAATTTGGTTTAAATTTGGTGATTAGGGAATATTATTAATTTTTTCTGTGTATGAAAAAATACTAGTTTAACTTTTTTTGACAGAAGTCTACAGATCGCGCGACCACTAACGTGTGTTTTTTACTTCTACCTTTACTGTTGAAAGGTGGCTGCAAATCCAAAAAAACAAAGTTTTCGTTTTATATTGCGAATTTGTTGGCCTAATAGAATAACTAATACCGAACTATGGAGGGGAACGGATAAATCTTCCAGTGGAAAACAAATAATGAGGAGGAAGTGAAGGTGGATTGGTCACATACTTCGTAAATCACCCGAATATATCACAAGTTTGGCACTAGAATGGACCGCAAAGCGGAGCCCAAGACGTGGACGACCGAAAAACACATGGCGGGAAACCATTTTAATAAAAATTTAAATCAGAATATGTCATTTAGTGAAATTAAAACTATATGTCATAATAGAGTTAGAAGGAAAAACCTTGTAGCGACCTCTTGTTCGCCAGTGGAATGAGTTAGGGAAAGAAATATTTAAAAATATCCGAAACACGTTTCAAATATTAAAAACTTTAATATAAAACTTTTATACGTATCGTCACCTTAAATGCAAACGTAAGTAAACGCAAAAATTCGAAATTTAGTTTTTGATTGATTTTTGTGCGAATAATGGCGACTTTATTAAAGAAATTCAAATGCCTAGAACACCTTGTTTGTATTGATTTTGTAAAGTTTTTTGCTTCTCTTGTAAAAAAAAATATTTAAATGAAGTTACGTCCAATTGCATTTAAGGTGACGATATATTCAAACAAAATTTTCTATAAAAACGATTGAATATTAGAAATTTTAGAATATTTAGAAATTTCGAATAACGAGTTTTCGAATATGGAATAATTTTGTGAAAAATGATTGAATATCAGGAATATGCATAACTTCTTTATATCAAAATATTTTTAATGTTTCTTACTACTGAAGAACTTCCCTACGCAGAAAAAATTATAAAATTATTAAAAAATTGTTAAATAATAACCAAATTTATTCCAAATTCATAATATCAAGCAAACATGTTGTTGAATATGCACTTATTGCCAAAATGATAATATTGATTACTAACAATTTTAAAATTTTTAAAAAATATTTTCAATAAATCATATTTTTAATTTTAATTAAAAAAGTGATCAAAAAACTTTGAAATTTTAAACGATGTTTTAATTTATTTAAATAAATATTGACAATTCCCAACAACAATTCTACATGTTTAAATTATTTTATTTTAAACAACAAAAGTCAATTAAGATTTTTTATTATTGAATTAAAATTTTAATTGAAAATTTATTTCAAAACAAATTAAATGTTAATTAAATCAACTTAAAATTTTTCATTTTCTGTCAACTAAAAAATAATTCATTCAATTATCACATTAATTTAATTTACTGCCAGGCCCACAATATCGAACAAGAACATTTCTTTCGCATTTTTAAATTGGAAACAATAAAAAAAACTAAAATTTGTTTTTGTTTTCAATATATATATATACGAAAGAAATGTTCTTGTCGACATTGTGGGCCTGGCAGTTCAATACTTGTAAAATCATTTTTTTAATTGATAAAACACTTTTTTCTGTGTATTAAATCTTTAAATATTAAATTTTTTCTTTTTTAGAAAATTTTATTGATTTTCCTTTGTAGTATTGATTACCTCTGCTTTCTTTTTGGATTTTTATTTTTTATATTTAAATATCATAAACTTTTTTATAAATTGAAGTTTTCTTACAAAATAAAAAGTCTTATATATATAATTTTAAAAATTTAAAGTCTTTTCATCTTTTATATCCTTTTAAGTTTGTATAAAATCCTTCGTACTGCAAACACAGTTGATCATTTTGTAATGCACTTTTGTGACAGTTGAATGCTACAAACTTGACAAATTATATAGAATTTTATACGAAAACTTGTTCTTTGCTTCGTTAAAGTTATTAAAGTCTTTTTCTGTGGTTTATTGAGAATTGAGAGAGGACTAAGTTGAATGTGTGGAAGTAGTTTTTCCTCAACATGCGTTTTTAGTTTTTGTTTTTTAACTTTGTAACAAATATTTGCTTAAAAAAGTTTGTCTTTTTGAAATTTAAGTTAAATCATTTAAAGTTTAAATTTAAGTTGTTGAGCTATTGAGCAAAGCAAAGAAATCAAGTGAATGAATTAAAGTACGTCTTTGTTAAGAAAGTTTGTGGCATGCAAAATGAAATTGTTGATGAGAATAATTAAATTTATACCTTAAAGTCCGCAATAAAGCCGGGTACTCTGTTCAAATTTGTGAAAATTGTTGGCAACATTTGTTATTTCATACGAAACATTTTACGTGCATAAATGTTTCATACATCGCAAGATAGCACAATTTGACGTTTTGATTCTTTCAAAGTATGAGACATCGCTTTGCGTATGTAAATTAAACCCATATGTTTTTCTTTATTGCCGTTTGGAAACACTTTATTTTGCTAGAGTATATCCTTATATTAACAAATTTAATGAAAAGCATTCAGCCCTATCGAGAACAAACATTTTGCGGAAAAAAACTGTCCACTTTTTATTCACGTTGGATGATATACTGTTATCGGTTGTGTGAAATAAAATTTTGCTTTTAGATAAATTAAACATATATTTAAAATTGTATTACAAAACCAATTTTAACTATACAAAACTGATAAGGTGTTGGTTACATTTCCGCGTGAAATGAGAGCAACTGATATTATGGCTGACCTGCAAAACATCAATTGCTTTGTATTAGAACAGAGTTTAATGCCTCATAACGCCGCAGTACAAAATATATGCAATGCAAACCCTTTCAAAACATCACAGTTAAGTATTAGTAACTCAGCAAAAAGCCATCAGTGCAGTGTTGTAGATGTTTGTATTTTAACTAAATTAATAAAATAAACAAGGTCTACAAGGATTCTACTATCAAGGGTGAAACCCGATATTATTATAAAGTGTTTACCAGTCTACCACTCATTTTTGTTTATCAATTCATTACATCCAACAAAATGTGGGCGGGATAAAAAAAGTGTACGTAAATTTCGCTAATTTAATATATTGAAAAATTTTATTTCAGTATATAAAAATTTCCTAGAAAACTATTGACTTTCGAGCAATTTTTCTAGAAAATTTTTATATACTGAGAAATTTTTTAAGGACAAAAAACATTTTTTTATTTAAAATTTTTCAATATATTAAATTAGCGAAATTTACGTACACTTTTTTTATCCCGCCCACATTTTGTTGGATGTAATGAATTGATAAACAAAAATGAGTGGTAGACTGGTAAACACTTTATAATAATATCGGGTTTCACCCTTGATAGTAGAATCCTTGTAGACCTTGTTTATTTTATTAATTTAGTTAAAATACAAACATCTACAACACTGCAACAACAAAATGTATTAGCCTAAAATTTACTACGCTGAGGTTGAAAAATCCAAAAATAAAACTGTAGTAAACACGTGTGTGAATTTGCCAGAATAAGACAGTTGCCGAAACTCTATCTGCCTCTTTTTCTCACTCAGCATTTTCATTATTTTACAATACATACAATAAAGATACTCACGCCTTCTAGTATAAAATCGTATTTAATAAAGCAGAGTTGTACACTTAATACAAAGCAGGAAAACCGCTAATATTATAAATCGGGTGCAAAATTAAAAACCGGTATAACTCAGGATCGGTAAGAGTAAATTCAAAAATTTAAACTGCATTGTTAGTTTTTTCTCTTTTCATAAAAATTTTAAAAGTTATAAAGCATAATATACAAAATTTATGGAAAAATTGTAATCTAAATGAGCAAATTCATTGCAAAAACTTATAGTTTTTGCACACTAAAACGAAGCTTGGAGATTTTTCTTTTAAACTGTTTTCTCAAAGGTGAAAAAAATCGTGGTTTTTGACAAAGTTATGAAGAAAACAAAAAAAAAGTCAGGCTAATCCGTTTTTTGGCAAAAACTTGTCTTGTTCGACCTCTAAACCTCTTTCGAAAAATCTGAAAAAAATTTCAAAAAAATTTGACCCAATACGCTTTCAAATTATGCTTGAACCACAAATTTTTTTGGGCACACTAATGTACAGACATATACATACATACTAACTTTCAACCTGTGGTAAAGGGTATAGAAATTGTTAAATGAAAAAATTTAATTCTGAGGAACTTTATAGCATTGAAAATTAAATTGATGCTGAAAAAATCAAATTGATACCTTTAGCCTGGTATGTACTCTATTCAACATTTCACGGCAAATGCGTTCCAAACACATTTGAACAAAACTTGTACGGAATATTTATGAAATAATCTAGATATAGTTGTACTCAGCTCGTTTTTTGAAAAAGTTACGAAATGCTTGTGGCAACATTTTGTTACAATTACGCAATAGGCTGACTTCCAAAACGTACTAATACAAATTTTGTATACAGTTTTACTACTGTATTTTAACCATGTACATGTACAAAGTACCGAAACAATGCAACTATGTATTTTGTTTATTTAAGCGTTTTGAAATGTAAGTGATGCAATGCACAATATTAGTTCCAATTTACATTATACGATTTTTGTCGTTGCGATTATTGTCGTTTCTTCTTTGAAGTCGGTCTAGTGTTTACATTGTACGATTTTTGTCGTTACAACTTCTTGTGTATACATATATTTTTACACAGAGAATGAATGAACAAAACGAATCGAAGAGTACACTCGCTTGTGTACCCCTTTTAATGCCTCTCTCCCCTCTCACCTATAAGGTAAGAATCGCAACGACAAAAATCGTATAATGTAAATTGTGACTTAGCTGCGTTCGAGAACACAAAAGTTTTTACTATTTTTTACTGAACTTTACTGCATTTTACTAAATTGCGTTCGCGTACACAAAATACAGTAAATGAGAACACAAATTGAGAGCGTAAAGTGACAGTTCTTGACTGAGTACTTACAAATTTTTACTGCAGAAATTTTTGCAGTAAAATTTAGTAAAACAAAAAAACATATGTTTCAAAAGGTAAACAAACAAAAGTAGCAAACAAAAGGCATACAAATTGTGAAAAAACTGTTTAAAAAAAGAAAAGTTGAAATAAAACTAAAATAAAAATAAAAAAATAAATTAATATTAATTAATTAAACTTGTTTGTGAAGAATATATATGGCTAAATACCAACTTTTGAAACTTTGTTTTGTTATGTTAATTTTTTGGAGTTGTAAAAGTGTCAAGTACCCGGGTACTTAGAACAGCCCTTGTTTTTAAAGTTATCAATAGAAAAAAATAATATTCGTGCACAATTGATCAAATTTAGCCGGACACAAATTAGCAAATTCAAATAAAATAAAAAACAAACAAATATGAAAGATTACATTAAATAATTTGTTTGTATTTTCCAAAAATATTCGTGTTATAAAAAGTATTTAATCGAGTACCGATAAGAAAACGAGTTATGTAGTCAAAAGTGTAAACATTTTTCAAACACTTCAATTATTTGCCATCAGCTGTTGCCTTTATTTTACGAATTTTTACAAATTTTGCGTTCGCGTACGTTTTTGGACAACAGCCTTTTGTGAGAGCAAATTTTTATGTTTACTCATTTACTGCATTTTACTGTAAAAGTACTCAAACGCACCTATTATAAATAATCAAATCAAATGTTAAATGTCACAAAGCATCAATTTTAAAACCGATGCCCTGATTACTTTTTGCTGAGTTACTAATACTTAACTGTGATGTTTTGAAAGGGTTTGCATTTCATATATTTTGTACTGCGGCGTTATGAGGCATTAAACTCTGTTCTAATACAAAGCAATTGATGTTTTGCAGGTCAGCCATAATATCAGTTGCTCTCATTTCACGCGGAAATGTAACCAACACCTTATCAGTTTTGTATAATTAAAATTGGGTTTGTAATACAATTTTAAATATATGTTTAATTTATCTAAAAGCAAAATTTTATTTCTCACAACCGATAACAGTATATCATCCAACGTGAATAAAAAGTGGACAGTTTTTTTCCGCAAAATGTTTGTTCTCGATAGGGCTGAATGCTTTTCATTAAATTTGTTAATATAAGGATATACTCTAGCAAAATAAATTGTTTCCAAACGGCAATAAAGAAAAACATATGGGTTTAATTTACATACGCAAAGCGATGTCTCATACTTTGAAAGAATCAAAACGTCAAATTGTGCTATCTTGCGATGTATGAAACATTTATGCACGTAAAATGTTTCGTATGAAATAACAAATGTTGCCAACAATTTTCACAAATTTGAACAGAGTACCCGGCTTTATTGCGGACTTTAAGGTATAAATTTAATTATTCTCATCAACAATTTCATTTTGCATGCCACAAACTTTCTTAACAAAGACGTACTTTAATTCATTCACTTGATTTCTTTGCTTTGCTCAATAGCTCAACAACTTAAATTTAAACTTTAAATGATTTAACTTAAATTTCAAAAAGACAAACTTTTTTAAGCAAATATTTGTTACAAAGTTAAAAAACAAAAACTAAAAACGCATGTTGAGGAAAAACTACTTCCACACATTCAACTTAGTCCTCTCTCAATTCTCAATAAACCACAGAAAAAGACTTTAATAACTTTAACGAAGCAAAGAACAAGTTTTCGTATAAAATTCAATATAATTTGTCAAGTTTTCGATTATCGAAAATTTCTTTAAAACGTATCAAAAATTTTCTGTGTAACTGAAACATTTTCCAAATAAATTTTTGGATTTTCGATAATAAAAAATATTCTAGATAATTAATAATTTTCTTTCCATATTCCTCGGCAATAAAACATTTTAAAAACATTTGTCGATAGTTAAAATTTTTCAATAAGTTTTAATATAAGAATTTATCGATATTTGAATATTTTCTGAATATAGTTCTCGATAATATAACATTTTCTAAATAAATTTTAGCGCTATTAGCAAATTCTCTAAAACAAGTTCTCTATAAAAGAAACTTTTCTAGATAATACATAATTTTCTATAAAATTTCTATAAAAATTTTTCATATATAAAAAACTTCTAGAAAAATTCTCGATAATCCAAATTTTCTTATACAAAATTAATCAATATTTTCGATAATTCAAACGATAAACGAAAATGCTAAAAGAACTTTTGAAACATTTGTTAAAAAGTTTCTTAAAGGGTGTGTGTGAAACGGTAGGAAAGTTGTGTGCTGAATTAAAATTGTCAAAAATGTCTACGCTAATGTCAAAATTTATACAAGCCCCCAGGGCTTGAAGGTGACAATAGAAAATTGTGTTTTCTCTGCATGTTAGATGCATTTTTTTCCCTAGAAGCGCCGGTTTTTCCATTTTTCAATAAAACGTCAGACTTTGTAGTTTATATTAAAAATTGCCTCTTTTCAAGTTGCTTTTCACTTGTTTTGTTTCCCTTACCCAATCAAAATTAACAGAAACCCAAATATAAAAATTTATTAAACTTTTAGCTTTCAAATTATCCCTTTTGATTTGTAAATTTCTCTGAAGTACTGCATGAAATATGTTTATAGGAAACTCATTTCTACTATTTTTTTTTTTGATTTTATATTTTCTGCTGATTTGTTACATTTTTTTTTCTTGCCTTGATGCTCATATTTAGTATTTTTCAAAAAATTTGGTTTTTATCTTTTTACTACGTTCAAGAGAAAAGAAAAAAAAATAATAATTGATGAAGCAGCACCAGCAGTATGTTTGTGTAGGTATTTGTAGTGGTATTAGTGTATACTTCCGGTTTTGTCTGTTGGGTTAAAATATGCTCTATTTCCTGTTTTATTTATGCTTGAACACTTTTATTTCTCTAAAATGAAGCGCATATAGACAGAAGGGATTAAATGATGATAAAGATTCTAACAATATTTTTTCTATTTCTTTTTGACAAAAGTTTCTTTAGGATGAAGAAAAGGAATGTATATCTTTAACTCATTTTACATATACAAGGATAAGGAATGCATATGCACTTAAGTGTGGCAAGGTAAAGAGTAGAAATCGTTTGGTAAGAAATTTGTACGTCTATTTATGTATCACTTAGTTTGAAAATTATTAAAGCGTTTTTAGTTTTTCCCTTTTTTTTTGTATATGTATCTATTGGCTACATAAATAGTTGCTGCTTTTGCTGGTTTTTCTTCTTTTTTACTTTCCAAATCCTTCTTGTGCATTGTATATTAAGGCATGTCCCATAAATGAATTATGCGACATTTGTTAGAAATTGCTTTCTAATCTCTAACATCCTTTTGCTTTTCACATATAAATATACTGCTAAAAGGACATTGTAAGTTAGTGTATAATATTATACAAAAACATATGAAACTAAATGCTTTTATATGTATGGGTGTGTGAGTGATTTAGTTATTGTAGTTGGTAAGATCTAGTCTAAATGTATGAGTAGTATTTGTGTCTTTTTAGTTTACAAACGACATTCATATGAATTTAAAATGTAGTTTAATGCATTTGTTGGTGTATTTGGATTGGTGTCTCTATTTACTTGTGTATTAGTTTAGGTTTTTGTATTTGTATTAGTCTATTTGTAAAATGCATTAGTTAGCCTTGCAGTTCAATTTGTCTTTAAAATGCCTTTTATATCTTAGATTGCACAGTGGACTCAGATAACAGATATACTAAATGTTAAACTTTCAAATTATTGAAACAATTTGTATGCAATATATCGTAATCTGTCACAAAATCTTTCGAGTATTGCATTTAGACACCTTCTTTAGTAGAGGATAGTTCTAGAATATTTAAGTTGGCAAGATTTTTTGCAGACCTAACATATTTTTTTCTAAAATAATGTTGATGCAAACTTGGTAAACATCAAAAAATGTAGAGATTTCTTTGTTTTAAATTTCCACAATGAAATTTGATGGTTGGTTGGCTAACGTTTTGAAACTACACAACTCGTCAAGAGTTGGAGCCCCAGATCAAGCGTGACACAAGGGCAATACTGAGGTGGCTTGAGCCAACACGTTGCGTTAAGATATTTCACCAAATTGCCGAGTTTCACCCACAATATTTCAGACAGCCGTTGTAGAAGGTAATTCCAAAATAATCCATGTCGTGTTGAATTGAACACTGGGCAATCACATAGAAGATGAAACACTGTCTCCTCAGTTCCAAGTGGTCTGCCGCTGCGACAGCATTCATTAAAAAGGGAGACCGAGTTTCATAGCGTCCTTTTTGATGGTCCATTGAACATTGAATATTACGACTGAAGTTAAGAAGTCGGACTGTACGACTTATCTATCACTAGCCATTTCCAGATAGTGTCTGAAGATTTTGCTTCTTATAGTTCCCAGGTAATTTGAAACAAATTATAATATTATTAAAATTTTTTTCAAACAAATAAAAAAAATTAAATTACTTAGAAGTAGTCTATCAAAAAATCTCCTTTGAGCATTAAAGTCCTTCTTTCTTAAAAAATCGTTTACAGAAAAGGCAGCTTTGTCACGAAAAGTACATTTACCGCTAAATGGGGGTCTTCAAGAAGCCTTCTGCTCAAAAAGTAATTTTTTATAAAAAAGTTTTTACATAAAACATTTAAGTGCCATTTTGAATCAAACGTTTTTTTTTTTAATTAAATTCTTTTTTCTAAATGTTTCCTTCTCCATAAAAAGACGTACACATTTTCAAAAAATACCCTTTCTCTCAATAAATCCTTTAAATAAAGTTTCTTTTTCATTAAAAGCCTTTTCACGAATAGTTCTCTGTTTCACAGAAAAAATTCTCCAACATTTTAAACCAATTAAAGCATTAATCAAAAATAAAATCAGTTTTATTTAAAAACTTAGTCAAGTAAATTAAACGTCGAATTAAGTGAATTAAACGTGTAATTGATACTTTTTGTTTGTTTACTGGTGATAATTTAATTAAATTTAATTAATATCACAAACTTTTTAATCGAAATCAATTTGTAATTTTTTTCTGTGTTGTTACAAAAATATTTTTTTTTTTTACATAAAGGACATTTTTGCCTTAAAATTTGTATTTTTATACCCACTATTATTATGCTTTTGAGCTGATGTGTAACACCTTAAAATATTGGGCCTAGATCGACCTTTTAGTATACCAATCGACTCAAAATCATTTTTTGAGTCAATTTAAGGATGTCCGTCTGTCCGGCATGTTGGCTGGTTATATAAACTTTGTGCGTAAACTACACGTGGCATTTTTGTAAATAATTTGACGAAATTTTGTACACAAATTTTAGTTGTAATAAGGAATAAGTTTATTGAAAATGGTAAGATTAGGTCTATAATATCACATAGCCCCTATTCAATCTTCTTTCTGGAAAAGAGTGCATAAACCATCTTACTATGCCGGTATTTAAACTGAATTTGGGCCAAAATTGTTTTATTGTTCTTAATCATCCTACCAAAATTTATTAATATCGGTCCATATTTGACCATACTCCCAAGTCAGTACTATTCCCTAAAATGCCTTTCAATGCCATAATTTTCCTATAAATGTTAGTATTGACATAAAAATTGGCAACGATAACTTTTACGATAGCTATCATTCCATGATAAATGTTTTTTCGTAGTTTCACCATTCACCAAAGGTCCCATATAAGCCCCCTCTCCAAAATTGTCTTGAGAGGAAGAAATCTCATATTAATGAAGATATCTTAATAAAATTCAGCACATAATATCATTGATTGCCAATGGTTCGCAAATACGGTGCACTCTCGAATATGTTTCTCTAAATTACGTTTACTTTGTTACTTGTTCTTCTCGGTCCTTCGCTTTTGATTACAAATCCATAGATTTTTTTTAGGTATTAGTAAACAAAAAAAAAAAAAAGACAAAAAAAAAATGCATCGTCTATATCTGATATCTATATAAACCGATTACAAATATTCCTTTTCTATGTGTTTTGGTTAATGTGGTCTACCACTGTTTTATGTGGCTGTTTTTGTATTTCAGTGTAACAATATCCTTGACTACATGTTCACACTCACACAAATACAATTCAAACAACCTGTTTGTAAAACAAACCAGTGAAAAATGTTTTTCTTCTTAAACAAAATAAAACTCCAATGTATGTAAGAATAGAGGTTCCTTTAATAATAAATATAACATGGTTTTCATATCTGCCAAGCTATAAGTGAATGTGATACAGGAGTATTAGGGTGTTCAAATGTTTTTGTTTTAGAACTCAAATATAATGTTTTTCTGTTATAAATGACCAAAAAAAAAAAAAGATTTCGAGAATTTCTTAAGAAAAACTTTTCATTTAAAGTATAGAAAAACTTTTATTTTTGGACGATCCTAATACGTCTGCTTGTTTGAATAAAATGGCTGGAAGTTATATTGAATTATATTTCATTTTAAATATCTCTTCGTTTATTTGTTGAGTTATATATTTTTCTACTAATTGTTATCAACTACAAGTTATAATAAAATTGATTTTAAGGGACAAGTTTGAGTGCTATATTCGGCTGTGCCGAATCTTTCATACCCTCCGCCGACAGGAGTGGACTCTATATGATATCTACATATATATTATTAACTAATCTTCATAAAAACTACCGTCAGCATTAAAATTTGTTGCGGCCTAGACCTATATTAAATTATTGACCGACAATCAGAAAGTCTTAGCTTTTCGTTTTAGAAATTTGAACTAGCTTGGGTAAAATATCAAGATTCGTAACAGTTTTAGCCGAACTCAAATGTTTATCAGGAGGGTAATTTGTATTGAACCTATGGTAAATTATGGAAAAATCATCCCAAAATTCTATAGACTGATTCCTGGTATTAAAATAAAAAAAATTAGAATAAATTTCAATACAGCAGTGACATGAGTTTTAGCGTTTACAGTTAATTTCAGAAGGTTGCTTAACCGTGAAATTGGCAGTGTATCTTTAATACAACCAACAAAGCTGGAGTTATTTCCACAATTATTAAAAAAAACTAAAAAAAAATTTTCGATTATCACTAAGAACACCTTTATCTTTTTTCCTGGATTAATTTCTTATAAAAAGTGAGAAGTTTTTGAAAAATATAGAGCCGTAGGTTCAATATTTCAAAATTCGTACTTTTGGAAATGAAGCTAAGGTTTACCCGCTTTTATTTGCATTATTTTTTTTCACGAATTTACTCCAAAAAAATATATGTTGATAAAAATAGTTTTTATTTTACTATACAGAATAACATGTTCAATACCGCCTGACTTATACTCTCGTCAAAAATCGTTGACGCATTCCACACAAATAAGGAATGTTGGTTGTTATTGTCTCATGTACACTCCCTACAAGAAATGCATAACCAAAACTAAAAAAAAATTACTAACACAAATGCAACAATTTTACATTCGTTGCTCCACTCTAACACATAAGTTAGAGTAGAACAACTACCACTTCCTAAATAATGCCAATTTTTTAATATAATTTTGTCATACGCTTGGCCTATCAATTCTTGTAAAAAAAATTTGAATTGTTTAAATTAAATATTACAAAAGTTATTTGCCATGTTAAGTTAAAAAATTAATTTGCTTATCTCCATTGCAACTACGTTGCATATTAAAGTGAAGGAGGGCGTACTGATGGCGGCTCCAGAAAACGTGGTTGTAGATTTTCTGGAAATAACAGAGGTCATGTACGAAGCAGTCGTGTTAAAAGAAGTGGTCTACCAACAGGTAGCGGTCATTCGGGTGGTTGCTTTGGTCGGGATACTCGTTAAAGATTTGGTGGTGACAATAAAGAGCAAATTATAATAAATATTTAAAATCCTGATAACTTTTAAAGTATGTATGCATACGGTTTTTTAGTCACAAGTTGTTAACAAAATAATATTTCTTTATATGATCTACGAGAAATTAATTGGTAGTGAGTACGTTAACCTCCATTACAAAAGTCCTTTTATAAATAAGATCCCAAAACGAAATCCAGACCCATGTAAGAAAGGAACGTTATGGAGTAGCCACAGAAATGACGTAACGAGATCCCACACCCACACGTATTATATATTTTAATGAAGCCAGCTTGATTATATTTCTTATTTCTTTAATAAAAATTTTATTTTAAAATAAAAAAAGTTCATTATTTTATAAAGATTAGTACGAACCAACATTTACGCTATGAATAACTAGTTTGTGCTTACCAATATTTACGTTATTACTAACTAGTTAGCGTTAACCATTATCTAGGTTATCATTGACTAATAAAAAGCAGCAAAGTAACCAGTACAGATGTATGTTCCGTAGTCGAGTGGAATTAAATAGTTAGAGAGAGAGAAGCAAAATCACATGTACTCAAGAGTTTTGGTCAGTTTTTCATTTTGCTCTTAATAAACTAATAGAAACTTTAACCAATATATTCGTCAGAACTACCGGCAATCTAACTAGTAAAATGACCGGTAGTCTTCTTGTATGGCTAATTGTATTGAAAAGAGAAAATTGTTGCTGGTGCACAAGCTACTTGTGTATTATATTCTTGTTTAGTCATTTATTTTTTTATTTATTACGATAACATGTAGTTTAGGTTAGGTTAGGTTCAATGGGCAGCCGATACGAGGTTGGCTCACTTGGGTCCTTAAAGCGGTCCCTTTGTGATACCTTTAGCCAGCGACAAGAGTCAACCGGTATTTACCAGGCTATTCTCCAGATGTCACCGTATTACGAACCACCCCGACTCCCTGCAGAACAGAGAGATCAATTTCAGTCTCATATAGGACATATCGTCCAAACATGACAATTCCGGTCTCCCGAAATGCCTAAGCCTAATATCCCCGAGACCGGGACATTGGCAGAGGAGGTGAAGCACCGATAACATGTAATATGAAGCCTCTTTTTGCTCGATACGTAAATTTGTTTTATGTTTATTATAATTACAAATACAAATATGGATGCGTTTAGACGTCTTGGTTGATCCAAAATGATAAATCGGGAATTATGGAAAATGCTTTGCAGCAGTGCAGAATTTCCTTGTGACGATGCCATTGAAATTCAAAAATAGTGTCCACTACAAATAAAAATGTTGTCCTTATTGATAATGACTCTAAAACGGACGAAGAATTCGAAATTAGCGTCGATATAAATGCTTCAGTTCATGACTCGTTTATTGCATTGATGATCGACGATAATCTGATCTTAAGCCCAATACATTCTCCTGTACCTGCACGTTCAGAACTTGCTAAATCTAGTACCATTCCTGCTCCTGACCACGTACAAGTTTGTACTTCCAACTCCCTAGCAATAAATTTAAGAAGGTATTCCTCCACCCAATCACCTGTTGCCAGAAATAATTCATTAACTTACAAGAGTCGCCAGCTAATCAGTGCAAAATTAACTCACTCACAGGACTACTCATCAAGTCTAACTTCATTTGATTTACTTTCCTCAAAATTTCAAAATGTATCCTTCGAGCCAAAATCTTCTGCATTTGAAAAAAATATATGTGCAATTCGTCAGAAGTTCATTAACAGTTCAATTAAATTTTTTTTTTTTTTTTTATTTTTTTTTTTTTTAAATTACCTATGCTAATCCCGCGAAGCTATACGCTTTTCTGCAGGAGACCAGAGTCTCTGTCAGGAATCGAACCCGCAACCCCGGCGCTGATAGACTAGCTCACTACCAGCTAGCCTACCGGGGCGATAGCTCTCTGCCTGAAGTTACCAAATCATTGGTTACTCTAGTTTGGCGTTACTTATTTCCTGAGAGATTGAAAAGTTATATATTGGAGGAAAGTTTGCGATATGCTGAAAGATTTACCTTCAGTGTTTTAGAATTGCGAAAACTAATTGGTTTTTTACATTATAGGCCATTTTTTACTCGAGAGACTATTGGTCAAATAATAATTATATGTTAATGGACGTTTTAATTAACTTTTAGATATAGGAGTTATTTTCAATTAAGAATAAAAAATTCAATTTGTTCAAATAAAAAAATAGAAAAAATAAAATCCGAATTTTATTGTTTTTTAATTTAACTAAATGAATTTTACATTTTTAAATTTTTTTCCTATTAAAAATAAACTTCACTTATAATAGTCTTTCATTATTGGCATTTCTCTTTGTGTGTGGAGTACGCAGTGTATCTCATAAGATACAACCAGTTTTTCCTTTATAAAACCATAAAAAAAAAAAAAAAAAACGAAGTTATTAATTTTGTGCTTATTTACGAATAATATATTTTTTTCATAAAGATTCAAGACCGTGTACATTTAAGGCTTGATATGGGATCTAACGTAAATTATGGACCGTATATCACTAAATTGCATGATATTTTTCTGGCCATACGAATCTTAGTTGGAAGCAATATCTATATCTGCTGTGGTTTTAGGCGAACTTAATTATTTTCACAAAGTGGGCTTAATATGCTGCTTATGGTAAAGTATGGACCGACCATCACGAAATATTTGTGTGATTTATAGTCCTTTAAAACTGTGAAGCATTAAATGTTATTTTGATAGTATTATATATTACTATTTAAGCGTACTAAATTGTTTTCCGGGAGTAGGCTTTATATGGGGCCTATGGTAAATTATGGACCGCTATTTACGAAATTCAACAGTATGATTTGCAGTTGTAAAAAACGGATTTGTGCATTATCTCATAGGATTCCGTTCATTATTCCACTATTTATGTTAGTTTTTGTAACAAAATTATAAATTTTTTTGGGTGGTAGTTCCACATTTTGATTCATAGCTCTGATCCTACTGAGCCGATGTGGCTGGATTTCAATTCCAAGTTTGTTCTTTTCTTTTGCGTTTTTTGAAATTGAGTGTGTTTTCAACAGACGGAATGACCGACAGACAAACGGACATGTCTAAACCGAATTAGAATATATATACTTTATGGGGTCTTAGATGTATAATAAAACATTTTCACACGGAATGACAAACTTAGTGTTGGCGAAGCCACCCAAGCTCCGAGTACCAAAAAAGATTGTTAACACCAAACTAAGCTTTAGAACGATCAATTACAATTACTTTTATTTTCACAAATCTTTATAAATGGCGTTGAAATTCCTAGATAAAAATAACACAAAATCAAATTATACAAATATGGTTACTTAAATTCAAAATTACAAACTTTTTTAGTTTGGCTTCGGAGCAAGCTTCTTAAGTTTCTTTTCTTATTAATATAGGTTAAACATACAATATGCAGTAAAATTGTGGATACAAATTGAAATTGAAACTACAGAAAAAATATGTCTTCTTAAGCAATAATTACTTTCCCGCTTGGAAAATCAATCTTTGACATTTTACTATTTTGACAATATGAGTGTTGCCACTTCAACAAAAGTTTAATAACGAGGTGCGGCTTGGCAGTGGCGGTAACACTTAGTATACCCTCAATTACCACTAGTGGTGGTGGAGGGTATAAAAATCTGGAAAATAAAAAACTTACTTGTTGCTAAAGGACCACATTTGGCTTCATCTTTAAATGTGCAGTATTTCTGAAGATCATCAAAATAAAGACCAGAAGGACAGCGATTTAGATAAGGGTAACCATCAACACACTGAAAAAGATAAAAAATAAAATAAGTGCATTGCAGTTTATTTTGTTGGTGTAGGGTAAAATTATATTATACCATTTTGCAAATGCTACGATTTTAACAAACTGGGCACCCTATTACTCTTTTGTATTTTGCGAAATAATTAATTATATGTAAAATAAATAACATAACGTTGTAGTTTTTATTGGCTGAAAAATGTTTTTGTGAATTTTTTTATTGATATTGAATTAATTATAATCGAACGGTTATTTTTCGACTGGGCTCAGACGGTTATTTTAGTTTTGCTCAAGCCGGTTATTTTAAAATGTCAATTTTTCGAATATCGAATAAACCGGCTATTTTGGTATATTAAACCGCTTATTTTAATAATTTGTAATTTATATACGTTTTCCCTACTCTTGTCGTAAATGTACCCCAAATTTAAATATTTTTCTAATTGAATAGTTGGCAAACTTAAACTTTTTATGAAAAATGTCAAAACAAAATGTAACAAAAGTCAAAAAACATTATGAACAATGTTAATACAAATCACTTATAAAAGCGTGAGTTCTTGTAAAAAAAAATTCAAAATACTACAAAAACCTGTTCAGTTAAAAAGCTAATAGTAATTTGTGCGAGAGTGTTATTTATAAAAAATAAAACAGGTTAGTAAAGGGTTTATGAAACCAATTTTGTATGAAAGTAGGTGCCTGAAGTGCCCTTAAATGATAAGTTGCAAAGGTTCTTCCACGTCACGACTTATAAATTAATTAGTCTACATGCTTGACATAAATGTTCTCCGTTCGAAGTAGTTCTAAAGAGACGATAAATAATACTTTACTAAAATACGCTGTACAAAGTGAATCATTGGGCGAAATATTAGCCCGTTGTGTTGCCGAGGACGGAATGGCCCTTAAGGCTCTAAAAACTCTTAAGTAGTTCTAGCATATCTTCCTGCTTAAAACTACAACATTCCGGCGAAATCTACGATATGGAAAAAATTCATTAGTTTTATTTATTAAAACACCCAGAACTTAAAATCTAAATAAAAGAAATCAAACAATGTCAAGGAAGTTTTAAATTGTGGTCGACGAATTGACAAATATTTCATACAAAAAGCATATTCATATCACAACGCAGCAAAAACTTACATTGCAAAGTAATGAGTTAAAAAGCTAATATAACTACTCTGCACCACTTATACATTGGCATTTAAACTCATTATTTTAACACGGTGATGTCATTGAAGGCAAGTACTTACCACCATCGCTTACAAATAGGAAGTTAAATAAGTCATTACCACATTCGCTTACAAACAGGGAGTTAAATAAGTCATTACCACATTCGCTTACAAACAGGGAGTTAAATAAGTCATTACCACATTCGCTTACAAATAGACACTTCACATTGTTAACAAAAATTGTGTTTTTAATTTCATTTCCTTTCTAATGCAAAATTTTACTACCCCGTATCAACGACATATTCATACGCAATAAGCCAGAGAACGATATGATATTTTCATGGAAAAATGATATCATAAGGAAAGGTACAATTTAAATTATATCGTCTATGATACAAGATCGATAACATATATTGTAATTTATATCACCTAGACGATATCGTTATAATATCGTTTGGTTGATTGATTAGTGTAGTTTTTATTCAAAATTTTAATTTTAAAATACATACCAAAATCAATTAAGCATTTAAATTTTTCATATTCAAATTCATATTCATTTATAACATATAAAAAAAACACAAACTATAAGAACAAATATGCATTTAAAATCAATTTGTATTACATTTGAATAAATAAAACCTTAAATGTATTTTATTATGAATTAATTATTAATTTCGTTAATCAACTCATAAACAAGCACTTGTGTATCAGATTATATGCCAACCATTACTAAACTACTTCTAAGTAATACAATAAGTTTTTCAGTAATTTCAAGTCATTACCTAGATTTTGCTGGGATACTATTCGTTTCTATAATACTGAAACAAAATAATTTGAAAAATATAATCCTGGCTAAGCGGCTTTGTTTACAACTCATCAAAAATAAGGTTGAAGTCTACTGATTCATAAAGACATGCTTAACCACCAACAAATTAAAACTCATTTAAAATAAATTTGGGAGAATATTTCAAAGAATAAATTTATTAAATTCCTATAACTTTTTATTTGCTTTTGAAAAACGTTTGTCTAGATCAAACATCATTTAACAGTTTCTAAATTACATTATACAATTATCTTCTTACAGATAAGGTTTCGACACACTTTTCGTAAATTCTATCGTCAAATATTAAGTCATATGTTTATGTTTTTTGTTCTTATTCGAATTTACGTTTTATTACAAAAACTTATTTGATTTTTGTGTTTTTATGTATTGGTTTTTATCGGTATTTCGGGCTCTTGCTTTGAATTAAGCGTACTCGAATTAGTTTTAATATTAGGGGGTCCAGCTTGTTATAAATTGCCACTAGCACAGTGCATTCAATACGGTTAAGAAAAACAATTTTCATTAAAAGATTTTATTTGCTGTGCTTAATTACCTATTTTTATTCTTGAAAAAAAACTGAAATTTATTGTTGGAGGATAAGCTGTTTCTATGCGCCTTATTTCACTGGTTGCTTAGGTCAGATCATCAGGAAACGTTTTTTTAAACAATTTTAGAAAAGACAAAAGTATCAGTAAATAAGACTACAGAGGGATTGAGAATTACGAACACTCAAAAAGGTTTATTCGCAACGATATCAAAGCTTAAACAAAATACCAAACAATAAAACAGTGATGAGTTTTTCTTTTCTTACATTCCCTACTACAATTAGTTAGAATTCTCCCATCATTAATTGTAGTTGTAAGTGGGTTAAGAAAAAACAAAAACAAATTACTTTATTGTTTTCGCAAGAAAACCAAAACAAAGCAATTTGCCAGTTCAGTTTTTTATGCACGTGCACTTGCAAATTTATTATCAAAATTGGTTTTGGGAATACAAAAATTTTCTGGAAAAAAAATCGGAATAAAAAAAATTTATTTCGGAGAAAAAAACGAAAAATTATATTTATTTGCCTCATTTAAATTGAACAATGATTTCAAAAATATAAAAACATCGTTTTACGAAAAATACTATGATTGAATTCAGCGTACTTTAGATGGTAGGGTGCTTATTTTTCTTAAAAAGTGTGAAATTCATGTACATTATTATTATTTAAATAGATATTGGGAATTATTTCTTCCTCATAAGCAACTTTATTATATTCAACATTTTTTATTTTTTCGAATTTATTCTATGAGTTAAATTTCAGTTATGTATTTTATAAAGCTTTTTGTAATAGTTCTATTCCTTAAATTTTTTAGAAATGACTTTATACTCATAGAATAAATGCGAAAAAATAAAAAATGTTGAATATTATTTAAATATTTACATACATCGAGTGTGACCATTTTGGCATTTTTACAGCTAAATTTAGCATTAAAAATTTTTTATTTAGCTGCAAAATTTTCATTTAGCACTTGGCATTTTATTAAGCATTTTTATAATAAAGGGTCCGCCATCTAACGTTTTTTTTTCAACAAGTGCTTATTTCGTGAATGGTAATACTTAGCTCATGTCTGATTTGACAGATAATTAGTTTTATCCTTCCGCTGAACGAATATGCTTGTGTATACGCTTGAACAACGCTGGGAAATATTGCGACATTACTTTGAAAATCATGGTAATGTTGCAGAATGTGTGCGAAAATTGCGTACGGATTTTGGAAGAAGAGAAGCACCGTTAGCTCCGTATGTTCGTTATCTTGTGAAAAAAGTGTAAGAAACCAAAGCGTGAAAAGCCAAAAACAGTGCGTACACCCGAGAATATTGCTGCTGTGGCAGAAAGTCAATTCACCCTCGTTCTCAACAATTGAACATTTCGGAGACATCGTTGAGACGAATTTTGCATAAAGACCTTGGTATGACGCCATTTGAATGAAATTATTTTCCATTATTAATCGGAAGGATTGTTCTTTCAAATAAAAAAAGAAATTTGAGAAAATATTCAGTAGTTTCTTTTATAGCATTTCCAAAAAATAAAAGTTATTTGGGGACACTTTATATTTTTAGCTTTTTTTTTAGCATTACTTAAAAAATTTTGACAAATAATTTTATTGATTTTATTAATTTTTTTTTTTAATAATATTATTCCCAAAAACAACTTTGATAATTTATTGATTTTATTTAAATTTTTTTGTAAATTATAATAAATTTTAACTAAAAATAGTTGTATTCAAAATTAAATTAAGTATAAAAATTAATAATTCTTATGTTAAGAAAGGAAATATTAGAAATGCCCTCATTCTGTTGTTAGTAAATATGATTCGCCCTTTAATATGACGATATTAAAGTACAACCAGATTTCACATTGTACTCGAATTTAGCAAAAAAATTTTTTCTTTAAACCGCTGAAAAAATAATAGTTTTAAACTTCAACTTTTCTTAAACTATAAGAAAAAATTGATCTTAAAAATTTTGTATAGCATAGAAACAAAATCGTTTAAATTTTGCATGTATCAGCGGGCCCCCTAAATTAAAATTTAATCTCAACTGCCTGTGCTACAGATTCTTTACCAAAATCTCCCCACTTGTTTATATATAACCATTTATTTAAATTTCGTTAAAAAATAAGTCATGAAAATGTATTTAGTTTCGATTAAAATCTCATACTGGTAATACATTTTTAATAAAAAGCCTTAAAAAATTTTAACATTTTTTAAAATAATTTTTATCATTTTTTGGTCGTGTTTAATGCTAGATTTAGCTGTAAAAATTTTTAAGATCTGGTCACACTGCATACATCAAATGTAAAGTATACGTTATTGAAATTTATATTTCTATTAATTTGATAATGTTAAAAGTTGGGCTGAGATTCTCATGGATTAAGAAATCGAAAATATAAGCTTAAAATATGTACCCAAATATCCAAAATATGCACACAAAGAATAAAAAACATGCACTAAAAACTTAAAAATTTCTTTAAAAAATAGTTTTTTTTTATATTGTTAAATAAAAAAAATCAGTCTATTGTCATTAAAAAATCTATTCTTCCTTCTACATTGTTAATTTTACTTTCTGCAATATTAATTAATTTGACTTGAGTATTCGGTCAACTAAATCCCTCCATAGTTGGAAAAAACAATTCGCACAGAATCAACAAGTGGGTATTAACTCAAATTTTTTTTTAATTTAAAAAATTCTATATGGAATGCTTTTAAAGGATTATTTTTGATTTAATTATTTTTGTTAAATCTTTGAAGAAAAATAACCCCAAAATGCTTAAAATTTGCATTTATTAAAAATAAGGATGCTTAATATCACTATCACTCACCTGATAAAAACGACGACAAGTAACAGGATCTGCGTAATTACCATTTGCAACCTGTGAAGGACATTGAAAATCTTCCTTTTGAGCTATAAAATAAGAAAACAAATTTTATTATAAATTATTTCTATTCAGTTTATTTTTTTTTTAAATGCTGGTAATTAAAAATAAAATTGTTTAACATTGTTCACTTACAATTAAAATTCTTTTACTTAAAATATTTTTATTTAACTACAGAGTTTCGAACGTTCAAATACAACTTTTTTTTTAGAATTTGTGTTATAAAAGGAACTTTCAAAGCAAAATATTATTTATTTTTTTCTCCGAAAGGGGTAAAAGTAAAGAATTTTTTTTATACATTTTATTAAATCTATGCGTGCATATGGATGTGTGCTCAAAAGCCAACTTCTATAGTATAAAGTTTTGGCTTTTTTTGTTGCCTTTTTATATGAATAATTTTGTAGCCTTGAGAATATGAAAAACTAAGTCTGTTTGCTTTTGTTTCCTAAACTACATTTATTCGTATATTCATTCACTTATTCAGACATAAAGATATTCTATATGAATGTAATATTAGTTACTTTTTAACTACAAGTTGCATTTGCTAAAGAAAAAAATGCTACATTTAGTCATTTATGTTACAACTAAATACAGTTTTTATAGAGTAATACAATGTAAAATGATATTAAAGCACTGAGAGAAAATATTCTGAGCATACTTTGTGCTATTAAGTATTTGTATATGATTTAGGTTATGTGGGCGATATGTCTATCCCTTCTATTGAATTATAAATTATTCTGGTATCAGTGGCTAATTGATTAGACTATTTCATAAAAAATGCCTTAGCAAAATCTTTCGAGCCGTCGTGTTACAGAAATCTGTTACTCAAAACATTTAGATTTTTTTCGTTACTTCCCCAGTGCACTAACTTTTAATTGGCAGCAAGTTTTGTGCTTCACTATTCACATTTTAGGACGAAAAATTCTCCTAAAATTTAAGCACACACTTTTACCAACTCCTTTACCATTCGAGCTTCTGCGCCACTAAGTAAAAACAAGGTTCTTAAAGAGCTGGCAACACTTCAAACCAGAAGTTGTGTTCATTTTGGTCAGTGGCTAATCACACTGCTTCAGTGACGCCCAAGGGAAAATTATTAAAAGTTTTAAAAATGCTGCATTAAAAACCTTAATGCCTGCATGTTAATCACTTTATAATATTATCTGTAGGGCAACACGAAGATGTTGCAGTTAGGAATTTTTTTGGGCCATGTCATGAAGGAGTTTCGAATATACAAAGAGAGCGTTAAGAAATGTATGCATGATCATAAATTTTGGATTGTACCTAGCAGACATTCATATAGACGCAATCAATGATGATTCGGCTTCAATTTCGTACTTACACGTCACCCAGTGTCCATTTTACAAAAAGAAAAACCCCTGGCTCAAAAACAAGAGTGTTTTTAAGGCATAACTGACGATTAAATACAGCTTTAAACTACCTGCAACCCTGTTGTCTAAGCTGTCACCAAATAATTCTCAGCTAGTGAACTGGTTTCCTATGAGCCCTACAATATAAATAACTACCAAGTCATCGCCATTCGTTGAGGAATTTTAAGTTTAACACTATACAAAAAGATTGTTTCTCAATACATGTCGGGAAGGACCTCTCAGAAAACAATGATGCCATGGTGGCCGACCTCATGGTAGTCTTAGAACACGGTGAGAAAAAAAAGTTTACCAACCGTAACCGTGGGTAAGTGCCACAAACACACACAGGTAGCAATTTGAATGTATAAATCGGAAAAATTATATACTCTTCATTTAGATTTGCAATCTCAGCCGCAGTTTTGCAAACGGCATATGTTGAGCAACAACAGCACCAAGGGAGATCCGTCAGTAACCGCACTTCCCCCCGACGTGGAAAATCAGCCTGTGAAGCTGACTTTTTGTGATCTCCTCCCCGCGAATTTACCCAGTAACAACTTCGCTTACTTTTTCAAATTAATAGCTTCTTTCACTCATTATTTAGTAGCTTTCCTCTATAACTACTAATATTTTTGATATTTCTGATAGATAAAAAATAATGACCTACTTTTGAATGCGTTTATTTTGGGACATCCCTTGTAAAATTCATTGGTTCTTTCCGTAGAATTGTAAGTAGTATTTTTACTTTTTTCTGAATACTCAACACATTATCTTGTAAGCGAAGTTTTAACTGGGTGCGTCCAAACCACAACCACCATGGGATCCCCGAAGGGACCTCAACCAACAATCAGTCTGGAAGAGAGGTTCCAGGGGCTACTAAATACAGTGGCCCTTAAGATAGCTCTTAAGATAACTATCAATGTTGAACTCTGCCGAATACCAAGTATTCACTGCGCTTGTTTTTATCCTACTCCCTACATACCCCCAGGGGAAATGAGAGCATATTTGGAAATATGAAGTATTTTCAAGGATATCAGTTCAAAGGTCACTTATCGCCCATTCCAGACACAGAGTAAATACAGCCGCAAAAAAATACTGTTTATCAAGCACAACTGAGAATAGAATGAAGCTGTCGCCTAGACCGTTCAATCCCCAATTTATGTCCAGCCTTATGGACAAGGTCCTCATGAAACCTACAATATTTAAAACTATACTTAGCATAATAGATAAATGGCTCATGCAATCCAAGTAGAAACATTTCTTGACCTAGATCTTCTTGCTGGACATTCCAACTGAAAATATTATTATTTTTAAGCTTTTAAAACAATAGCAACATCCAACATATTTAAAGGCAAACAATTATGGCATTACAAAGCTCATCATTGACAGTGCTATATTTTTAACTCGGTGCAAGGACATGCATTAAATCCTATTTAAAATATTTCGTTGATATTCGTGCCTTCTTCCTCTCGTATTCAATATAAATATTTTTTCTCATGTAATCTGTTTCCGTAAAATACTTTCAAATAAAGTTACCTCTAAATGTAACTTGAAGGCAAAAAATAAAAAAATATATTAAACTTTTAGAATTAGAAATAATAAAACCAGTAGACTACAAGCATGTAGTTATAAAAAAAGAAAAACTAGTAAAATACGAGTACCTAAAATAATTCTATACATCTCTAAAATTTTTGTTAATAAAAAGTAAACTTATGTTTTATGACCTCTAGGCTTGCAATGAACAAAAATTTAAACTTTTTTTTATTCATATGCAGTTTAAAGAAATGTTTTTGTATTAAAATTAAACTCTATATTTGCCTAAATGTTTTTGATTTTTTTGCTTCTTTTGGAATCATTCAACATGATAATTTAATTATTTAAAATATATTAATAGAAACTAAATTGTTAATTAAAATTTAAAGTTTGTAATTGTACATACTTTTTTGTTTATTTAGAAATTCAAACGAAAAAAAATTGTAATTGTAATGTATAAAAAAAAAACATTTAAAATAATAAATAATTTAAATTAATATTTATGTGGCACCCAATTTAAGAATATTTAAAATTATAATTGTAATGTATTAAAAAAAACATTTAAAATAATTTAAATTAATATTTATGTGGCACCCAGTTTAAGAATATTTAAATTTTTTTTAATATAATCCGGAAGCAAGAGACAATAACAAAAACGTTGCAACATTTAGAACAGTGGTGAGCAAAGCACATACAGGATGGACACAATGAGCTATATGGTTTGAATTCTTTTTTTTTAGCATTTGATGAAGAGGACTTAAGCCTATAGTACACGGCATGTAAAAAGACACATGCGCATGTGGTTCTGACGTAATTTTGACGTCAATGCAAAGCCACAATAAACATTGCGTGTTGTGTGATGACGTCAAAATTACGTCAGAACCACATGCGCATGTGTATTTTTACATGACGTGTAATATAGGCTTTAGGAAAGTAATTATGAATAACTATACAACGAACCCCCTTATTTTGCAAAATACTTCACCAAGGTTAAAAAAAAAAATTTTTAATACAAATTTTTAAAAATTCCAAAAATTTTTTATGAAAAATTTCTTATTGCAAGGTGAAGTGACTTACAAAATAACCCCCTGAATTTTATTTTTCAAACCAACAATCCTTTGTGTTGACGCAGTGTGCATATCGTTGACAGTTTAATATGCGCATTTCACCCACAGCGTTAGCCAAAAACCATTTGATTGGAAATGTTCGTGAACACAGGTCTGCAATTGAACGTTTACTTGAGAGCGTACAGCATAGTCGCTTAACATCAACCAGCAGACGTTCGACACAACTTGGACTATCACGGCGGTCGCTGCAGTGTATTTTGAGTACATTAGCACTAACTGCAGTTGCCTCAATAGGTTTGGTAAGGGACATATTCGGCGAATGCAATATTTCGCGCACAAGCGATTTTAACTAGTTGCCACACTCACCGAATTTAACAGCTTCTGAGTGATTTCTTTGGGGATAATTAAAAGAGTATTTCGTCTCCTTAAATGCAAAAGAGCGTAACAACAATAAAATTCGAAGAATAGTTTTTAACTGATTTTTGTTCATTTTATTAAGCAAAAAATTTTAAATCATTGTTATCAAAAATGGCGACTTTATTAGGGAAATTTTGAACGCCAAGTACACCTTGTTGTTATGGATTTTGTAAAGTTTTTTGCTTCTGCTGTAAAAAAATAAAAAGTGTTGTTACGCCATTTTACATTTTAGGTGACGGTATGTAAGCAAGCCAAGAACCATTCCCCAACTAAAAGCCAACATTCGAAATGAAATCATGACGATCACACCGGAAATTTTGCGAAAAGTTTTGGAAAAAAGTCCGTATGTGCGAAGAAGAAAATGGACATCACTAACAGTGTATCATTTTTGAAAGATAATTAAAAAAAAAATCCTTAATAATATACTGTATGTCGATTGAAATTACAATACAATTTTAATAGGAATTACGATTGATATCGAATGCCGTATTCTGATCCCAGGTCTGTTTCTTTAATTGTTTGAAAAATGTTATTGGAATGATCACTTCTGGTTTAGCAGTGCGACAACCAAAGACAGTTATTAACAAATCTTTTCAATTAAAGAATTTCCCACTTCAGGACATTTGCAGTTATGAATAACCTCTAGACTAGTTTTGAATTTAAAAAAAATAAAAATATTAAAAAAATTGAGTAATTGGAATTCAAAATCATTACTTCCGGTTTTAAAGTACATATAAGAACCTTAATACATATAACGTACTTTAAAACCGGAAGTAAGTTTTAAATTTATGGATGAAGCATTTTCAAACTTTTACAATATAATCCCTTTCGGGGTTAAAAAGGTTCCAGACTAAACTAATTTATTGTCCAAGTTTGGTGTTAATCAGTCCAGCTGTTGTTGAGTTTTAGTAACACGTACGTGAAAGAAACGTTTTTAGATTTAAAGATAGATAAGGAAGGACTCCTTAGGCTAATTTGTTAAAGAAAAATAAAAAAAATGGGTCGAAGCTTGCAAAATTTTAATTTGTATTTTTGCAAATGAAAAACTATTTTTTTATTATTATTATTATTATTTTTCCTTCCTATAAGAACCTTAATCTTATTTTTTGCTTTTTTTGTTCCTATTTGTAAATATTGCAAATTTTTTCACTATCACTAATCGAGGATTGAATGCAAAAATCTGCACTCAATTCAAATAGTGCAAAAAAATAGTGATATGCCTAAGAAAGGAAATTCAACAAAATGTCAATAATTTGTCAATTACGGAATATCTCATGACTTTAATCATGAAAAACAAGTTTTGTGTTTGTAAATTTAGTGCAAAATTTTAAGTTGCACTCAAGTGAGTGAAGAGCAAAAAAGTTGCAATAAACTGATGTTTGCTTTTTCAAACTATTTTTTTTTGAGTGCACAATTTTTTAGCCTCACTATCACTCATGTTTAGTGAGGCTGCTAATTTTCAATTCATCACTCAACATCAACAAAATGATTGCAATAATTTTGCACTATCACTAACTGTGAGTTGAAAATGCAAAATCAGTGGACTACCCCCATCTATGGTCCGTATTTGTTTTGATTTGTGATTTCCTAATAATCGTACAGGTGTAAGGATACAATTTTTTTAAATGATTTTTGGAGCACTGAATTTACAATTTTATAAAAATTAGAAAAAAATCAAAAAAAGCATGACCAGCAAATTGATCAAATTGATTTATTTTTACCAAATTCTATTTTTAACTAACTTTATTTGTAAGAAGGTAATTGTATAATCTTGTTAAGAAACTGTTTAATGATGTTTGAACTATACAAACGTTCCGCAAAAGTACATATTTTTTTAAATAAAACTAGTGGTTACGTGTAGGACGTCAAGTATTTAACAGATGTGAAAAGGCCGTTTGCTTTCTGTACTACCAAGTGACAGTAATAAATCAAAGATAGCTAATTTAGACTCAAGGGGGAAAATGAAATTTTCATTAAAATTTTTAAATATGGTGACGTTACTCCCAAAGTTTTTGATGCCCATCGTAAACAAGTTATCTATTTATTGCTCTGAAATATTAAATTGTAGTAAAGGAGAGTTGCATCAATTTACCTTAAAATCAGCGTAGAAAAAAATGGGGGCAAGCGATCACCCAAAAAAATTTAACAAGTTGTAATGCTGCCGTATCAACAATTGGATTAGTATTTTGTCACAAATCGAAAAAGATTGCCATTTTAATAATTTCAAATATCTGTCCTTCTTTTCCCTACATCCTTTATTTTAGAAAAAAATCCCTAAGAATATCCCTAAGAATAGGGATTTTTCCCTACGTATAACAGCACTGATTATATCTTCCTTTGGCTAGCTCAATACAAGAACTAAGGGCGACTATTCGCTATTTAATTGACGATATATGGTATAAACGCAACTTGGACGAATGACGAACTTCGTATAGCACGACGAATTCGGCCGCAAGTATTCGTTGCGTAAATTTTGTAAATAAAACACAATTAATAAATAAATAAATTTTTATTATTTGTTTGTTAACATCAAAAAAAATTAACAAAAAATAGCTTAAAACAACATTTGGCGTATTCACAAAACCCCTTGTATGTAGTTTAATACAACATGCAATCGCTACAACGATACAAGGGGTTTTGTGAATACGGCAATTGTATATATATATTGTATATATATATATCTATATATATAAAATAGAATGTGTGTATGTATGTATGTATGTAACGTATGGACTCCAAAACGGCTGGGCCGATTTTGATGAAATTTTCAGGGAATCTTCAGAATCTTCAGGCGGGTGACACTGTGAAGTCTGATTTTTGATTTTTGGTCTGGGGGCGGAGGGGCGTGGCAAAATCCATAACTTGAGAACGGCTTGACCGATTTAGACGATTTTTTCTTAGGTTTTTACGGAAAGAAAATTTTGCCCCGCCCACTTTTACGCCCACTTTTTTCGATTTACCTAAAATCAGAAAACGGCACCATCGAGTTGACTAATTTTTCTTTCAAATGTTCGTATTAATCAACTTTAAGTTTTCATCGAAAGAAAAATTTACCACGCCTACTTTTACGCCCACTTTTTCTATTAAGCGCATAACTGGAGAACGACTTGACCGATTTGGACGATTTTTTCTTTAAAATGATCGCCATGGTCCAACTTAGGTTTTTACGGAAAGAAAATTTTGCCCCGCCCACTTTTACGCCCACTTTTTTCGATTTACCTAAAATCAGAAAACGGCTCCATCGAGTTGACTAATTTTTCTTTCAAATGTTCGTATTAATCAACTTTAAGTTTTCATCGAAATAAAAATTTACCACGCCTACTTTTACGCCCACTTTTTCTATTAAGCGCACAACTGGAGAACGACTTGACCGATTTGGAGGATTTTTTCTTTAAAATGATCGCCATGGTCTTACTTAGGTTTTGAGGAAAGAAAATGTTGCCCCGCCCACTTTTACGCTCACTTTTTTCGTAAGATTCACAGCATATATATACATACATACAACCATATGTATTTTCAAATCAAATGTAAATCAAACATATGTATATGAACAACATTTTAATTTATAATATTGCTTAGGGCAATAATAAAAAAAATTACTAATCAAATTTATATGGTATGAATACAAATAAAATAAAACCATCTTTAAGGAAAAATTAACATTACTAAGAAATTCTTATTAAATGTGATCACCCTGTCCCAATGTATTTATCGATCTTCTGTATAGAAATAAAGCACCAGTTAGCTGAGAGTAACAGTAACGTTGCAATTCAGCTGCTTTATTTCGCTGCATGAAAAGCAATTGGAACGATTATAGTTAGCAGTAAGGTGTATCTAACCGTAACGTCTAAAACTGTTGAAAATAGATTTTTCTTACTTTTTTACTGTTCGGTTACAATACTGTTACTGTCAGCTAACTGGGGCTTAAACCTATCGCAGAGTTCGTTACGCACGACGAATTTCGGTCTAATCAATGATTGTGTCTATTTTCATATACGAAATATTTTTTTCTACAAATATTTTTTTTTTCTACAAATATTTTTTTTTCTACAAATATTTTTTTTTTCTACAAATATTTTTTTTTTTCTTTTTCTCTTTTTTAATAAAAATGAATAATAATCATAAACAGACTTTTAATCATTTTCATCAAATTGATGGAAGCTATCTAAGTTATCCCAAGTCACTAATTTACATGAACATTCGTTCATTACGGTTAAACTTTACATCTTTTCTTACAACAATAAACAATATAATAGCAAAAATAAAATTCATAATCCTCGTAGAAACAAACATAACTGATAATGAAAACCAATTTTATAAGATAAACGGCTTTAATTGTGTATTCTTAAACAGAGACGGCAGAGGTGGAGGCATTGCTGTATATGTCAAAGAAAACTTACCATTTACACAAATTTCTTTAAAAACTAATTTTTCTGAAGCAATACAACTGGATGTTAACATAAACAATACAACTGTGTCCCTTCTCTCCATTTACCGCCCCCCACATCTAAAAGTTACGAAATTTATAGAAGAGCTTGATTTTATCATAAACAAAATAAATAAGAGACAAGAGATCATACTAGTAGGAGATATGAATTTGGACATATTAAAAAAAAACATTACAACAACAACATATCTTAATATGACAGTCTCTAATGGTATGAACTGCATGGTTAATGAAGTAACTCGCGAAGATGTACACAAGAATACCCGATCATGTATTGATCATGTGTTTATAAAAAACAACCAAGCTAAATCAAATGCATATGCAGCTATAATAACTACAACTATATCTGACCACTTCTCCCTTTTTTGTTCTGTTGATGAAGAAAGAAACAATCAGAGTGGGCAAACCGTCGTTTATCAGGGGCCACAATTAAACAATTATAAAGTGAATAAACAAATACGAGAAACAAACTGGTATGAAATAGTTAATCAAATAACAGATACAAATAACACTTTCAATGTAATCCAAGGAAAATTTTGTGAAATATATAAAAAATCTAAAAGAAAAAATCAAAATACTCCAAAAAAAAGATCATTAAATCCGTGGATAACTGAAGAACTAGTTCAATACTGTGATATGCGGGATAAACTTTTTAAAAAATGGCGAAATAACCGTAATAACAAACAATATGAATACGAATACAAAAAATTTAGAAATTTAATAAACAAAAAAATCAATTACGAAAAAAACAATTACTACAGAAGTAAATTCATTGAAAATAGAAATGATATGCGTGGAACATGGCAACTAATAAATGAAATTATTGGTAAAAAATCAAGTAACATCGATGAAACAATAATGAAAAATTTTAAAAATGTTAATATAAACACAATTTTAAATAACTTTGCTATAAACTTTAGTGATAATGTGAGAAAAATAATACATATTTGTGACATAAAAACAATAAACAATACTGAAACAACTCTCCAAAACTCAATTTATTTCCAATATACCAACGAGGAAGAAATTTTCAATATTATAAAAAACTTAAATGATAAAAAAGGTGCTGGAATAGATGGTATTAGACCAAAAGACCTTAAAAATAACGCGAGCTTCGTAACACCATTCTTAACAAAACTAATAAACTTAGGTTTGGAAAATGGAATCGTACCGAATCTACTCAAAACATCAATAATTAGGCCAATATACAAGAACGGTGTAAAGTCTGACTATAATAACTACAGGCCAATATCAATTTTACCAGTTATTGAAAAAATACTAGAAGAAGTAATAGTAAGAAGGCTTACAGACTATTTAGTCAAATTTAAAATCATCGATAAAAATCAGTTCGGCTTCCAAAAAGATAAGAACATTAACAAACTACTAGGAAATTTTTCCAATTACATCAACTGCTGCCTAAGCAATCATATGCACTGTCTAGTTTTATATATTGATTTTAGTAAGGCATTTGACACTTTGTCGCATAAAAAACTAATACATACTTTACAAAGAATTGGAATAAGAGGAAACGCTCTAAAGTGGTTTACAAATTATCTAGAATGTAGATCATATCGTGTAAAAATCAATAACCAATTTAGTGATAAAGTAGCGTGTGACTTTGGGGTGCCCCAGGGCTCAAAACTCGGTCCAATTCTGTATCTAATTTATGCAAATGATTTGATGAGGTCCTTACAGGGAAGCACTACATTCGCGTACGCAGATGATACTGCCATAGTTGTTAGTGACAAAAACATTCATATTGGCACGGAATTAATGCAAAATCAACTGGATATAGCTACAAAATGGTGTCATGACTACGGTCTTATTATCAATGCAACGAAGACAAAAGTAATGCACATTAAACCGCCACATCTTCAATCTTCATTCATAGAATTAACATTCCACAATATAGAATGTTTACACAGTAAAGTCAATAACACTATAAACTTTAATGAAACTTGCACAACACATATCGAAATGGTTAATTCGTATAAATACTTAGGTGTTTATGTCGATAGCAACTTTAAATGGAAAACACACGTTGAAAACCTGCAGAAAAAACTGCGGAAATCTTCATATATGCTGTTCCATTTAAGTAACTACGCAACATATAGTGTACTAAGACAGGCTTACCTCTCACTAGCTGAATCGTATATAAGGCACGGAATAGCAGCATGGGGTAGTGCTACATACTGTAGGCTTTTACAAGCAACACAGGATCAGTTATTAAAAATCCTATATAAGAAACAAAGCTACTCTAACAACAATAACATAACCAACATCCACAATAATACCCTCAGCAACAACCCTATTACAACTCACAATAGCAACAACCACACAAGAAACAACAACTTTAACAACACAACTCGTAACAACAATAGCGATCACATCAACAATGCGCTCAACAACAATACAACAATATCAATTTACAGCAACGTTAGCCAAATACACAGCAATACACTCAACAACAACACAACAAATGTCACCAGCATAAGCAATAACAACGCTAACAGAAGAAACACTTCAACAACTAACAACAATAATACCAACAAAAACACTAAACAAAAGCTTAACAAGAATAAAAACAGCAAAATCAATAATATAGCTAGAGACCTACACTTACTCAATATTAGAAGCATATACTATACAACTCTAACCAGCGAATTCTACAACGACACCAGATTTCTTCAAGTTGTTGATCATTCATATAATACAAGACATCGATCACAAGGTAAATTCAAGGTGCCAAGTTTTCTCAACGATTACGGTAAAAACACTTTATTAGTAACCCTACCAACAATATTTAATAAATTACCTGTAGAAATCATAAACACGAAAAATAAATTTAAAAGAAAAAAACTTATAAAACAATTTTTCATAAGTTCACAATGAATTAAAATTTTAATATAAAAGTAAAATGCAATGAATTTTAAAAAATATATTTATATAATATACATAGTTTAATAGTTTTTTTTATTTCCTGCAGACAAGCCGTATGGCTTTGCGGGGTAGTATAAGAAAATTTTTGTAAAATTTTTATAAATCAATAAAATTGAATTGGAAAAAAAAAAAAAAAAAAAAAAAAAAAAAAAAAAAAAAAAAAGAATAATTCGTCATTCGTCCCAGTTGTGTTTCTAGCAAAAAGCACCTGATCATCTGTAGAAATGGACGTTTGAAAGTTCGGAAAAAGTGTTAAATCGATAATCTTAACACTGGGAATTATCAGAGAATAATAATTTGTTACACTTGCTTTGAATTTGGTTTAGCATTTTTAACATTTTCAAGTCAATTTGTTTAATATTTTATTCAGAGTAATACTTTTATGTACCTAAAAGAAAGAGTACTTAATAATATTTTGTAAAGGCCTTTTTAAAAAAGTTTTCTTAGTCGCCGTCCATATGATGAAACATTTGAGATTGATTGAAAAAGTGGAAAGACAAAAAGTGTACTTTGTGTCATGTAAATACTTGTAGCTTTTGTGAGTTCGTTATTGATATAAAGAAGAAACAGAAATATAAAAAAAGAAAATTAAAATTTTACTGTTTATAAACGAGTGCAGTTTCTAAAAAGAATTGAAAAAATTTTTTGCAGCAAATATTGCATAATATGAACAAAGACTTACTACTTTATTAATTAAAATTTTAGTTTTATGCAAAAATTAAAAAAAAACTAAATGCAAATATGGCTAATTGATTTTAATATTGTGAAATAACACATACGCTTAATCTTAAAGGGTTTCTCAATAAGACCATGATATAAAATGTACTTTGGAGACGCTTTCAGTCCTTAAAAAAAAGCAATAAGTTCACTTCTCAAGATCACTGGAACTCGTAAACGTAGAATAAGGTCAGATAAAACCATTCAGTAACGCATTAAAGGTCAGAAATTTTCACTACTTCGATGATTTAACTATATGCACCGATCAACGTTGCCAGATGATAAAAAAAATAAAAATGTTTGTTCTTGTTTAAATACGAAAAAATTGTTATGCTGAATTGAAGCTTTGTCATACTTTTATCCCAAATTACAAATTAATTGTATTATAATTGTTATTTGATAATTATGAAATGTTTTTATATTTAATTTTTTGTTTTTATTTCAATAAAGAAAATTAGTTTTAAAGTAAAATTTTTTCCTATCCTGCCAATATTTTAGGTTTTAATCATAATCAAATAATTTGTTCAGGCATGTGCGAATAATTTTGTGTTTGTGTCTCTTGATTATTTTGTTCAAAAAAATCCTCTTAATTCAATATGTCTACTGAAAGAACCACAAATTAAAGGAATTCAATCTTCAAAACTATTTAGGAAACTATTTGAAAAGGGCAAACATAGTTTAAAATACGTAACTAGCAGGGCGAATTCATTTTTCAGGTGGCGTTGAAGCACGCTGTGATACTTTATTTCTTAGTTTATGAGAGGAATGTCAAAAGTTGCTTCTGATTTTGACATATGGACTAACGAAAGCAACAAATAAAATACAGTAGCGGAGTTCAGTGTTAAATGCAAATGGTCTTCGGAAAGGGCAAATATCATAGCTTTTTTGTTAAATTCAACAACAAAATATACAGAGTTTCCGTTAGATTTCATAAAAGAGCTACAATATTTTGCATTTGCTCTTTTGCTAGACCTTATACAACAAACACTGAACACAGCTAGTAATGTGTTTTTGCTGTTGTACTTATTGTAGTATCGCCACCACTGTTTACATGAATAACTAGTATATAATATGAGAGTGTTGAAATTTTGAATATCGTTGTATATTAAAAATAATTTTTTAATGTTTCACTCAAAGTGAACTCATATCCGGTGGACGCATTACTACAACAAGTACAACAATAAAAAAAATTGTATTTTTATTTTTGCTCTAAGGTTGTTTAAGGCGACAAGTATTTAGCAGTGTGCTTGTCAAATTTCCCACTGCAAATTGCATACATGTCCTTTAAATGTAAATAATATTTGCTTCGGTAAATTTCAGCTCGCATATGCAGTGCAAAATTTTTCAATTGGAGCGTGTTTGATTTTGCACTGACTTGGCTTTTTTGCAAGTTATTTGTTTGTGGCGGCAATGCTTGTGTAATTTAACAATTTTATTTCTTCTTTTTTTTTAGTAATAATTTAAAAATTCATAAACAATTTGTATTTTTTTGCCAACGAAGTCTCAACAAAGCCGATGAGACCTCACCATAATTGTAAAATTGTAATTTTGAATTAATAAAAATAAAAAAATAAAGAAAATATATGTGACGCGACATGACGAAAGGGACCTTATCTTTCCAGGGGTCAGTTTTTGATACCAATGGATAAAGGACAAAATTCTGAACAAAATGACATCAACATCATGAATCTCAAAAATTGACGAAGTTACAGCATTTTGAAGTTTTTCTTTCAAAAACGGTACTTTCGAGATAATTCAGGTTAAAGTTTGACTATGTTTTTGAACGTGTTGTTTAGGATTTTGGCTGCCCTATGAAGTGCCCATGTGTTTATTTTGATTTCGTTTGGGAATTTTACCCACCAATTTTTAATAATTTTGGCATTTTTATATTTATCCATTTTATTTTTATGTAAAAATACGCTAAATACACTTTTGTAGCAACTCAATTTACTTTGAACGGCAATATTTTGTTGTTGGTTAAAAGTTCTAAAGTGTCAAACACAGCTCATTGAACAAGAGAAAATGACAGATAATGTGATGTAGATACACGGCGAGATATGTAGGTAGCGTTAGGTGTCAAAAACCCAAAACATGAAATTTAGACTTTAATTCACGTTTTGGCCTGTACTGAAAATTTTACTCTGGCAAGATAAGGTCCCTTTCGTCATGTCGCGCCACATATATTAGCATATACTCAATCTTCAAAAAAAAAAAAATATTTTAAATTAACTGAAATCAGTATATAATTTGGTGCTGTGAAATATTTTAGGTTATGTCAAATGAAACCGAAACGAACGTGTAAAAGCCTTCTGTATTTGCTAATTCTGACAGAAATGCGCAATTATATGTTACATCACATTTCGCCTAATAGTACCTTAAGCTATGTTTTTAATTCAACCTATAATATGAATTCGCCTTGGTTGCACTTCTAAATCAGAAAGTTGCCTTGAACGCGAATTTCAGATTGTCAACGATTTATTTGATAATTCTACATTTCTCTTACTTATTTTCTTTATGCGATATAATTGAACTTGATTTTAAGGCAACAAGTTACTTATCACAGTTTTTGTCTCTCTAATGGATTTACAAGATATCTATGATATTGTAATATGTGGTATATAAGGCCAATTTTTACCTATGCCACCTCTGCACGCAGAAAAAAAATATGTTTAAAAATGGTCACCTCCAACAAAACTATTTTTAAAGAAAATTTTTAAACATATTATGTTTAATTTAACCATATTATTGTTACTGACAACCATATTTTTGTTAAATTGGTCCTCCATCAAGAAGCCACAACCATATTATGGTTGTCTTTAAACATGTTTTGGTTAAATATGACAATAATTTGTTTTTAAATTAACAATAGTATTTTCCTCTTTTCCAAGAGCAACATTCTATGGTTGAAAACCAACAATGCTATTATAAGTGTTAAACATGTTTTAGTTATTATTAACCAAACCGTCTTTGGAGGCAAACATAATATGGTTGCGCCTTCTTGATGGGGGACCCATATAACCATAGTATTGTTGTCGGTGACAATAATATGGTTAAATTAAACATAATTTGTTTAAAAATTTTCTTTTAAAATAGTTTTGTTGGAGGTGACCATTTTTAAACATATTTTTTCTTTGGGTGTGGGTGGTGAACAAAAGGGAAACAATTCATAGCTAAGGCTTAACTCGATAAGGTATATATATTGCCATGTCTGTGTTTCGATCAGGGGGGTTATGATAACATGTGCCACTTTGTAAAAGAGCAGGCATGCAGGAGTACTATCAGGATACCGCACATCATTGAGTTTAAGGCAGGTGATTAAGTATGTAGGTCATATCGCTCATTTGCTGCAATGTCGTCATAAATCAAATAATGAAATTTTGGAGTTAGTGATATAGTATTGTTCGCTGTATCTTTTTTTATATTGTGTATAAAATTCATCTTAATATCTTTTATAGTTTTCCTGTTTGAAGGGAAAGACCGCATTTAGTTTATGAAAATAACGTCGAGTTTTTTCTCAATTCTCTTTTAAAGATTCTTCCAAGCTCTCTTCACATTTAGTTAAATATTTTTCAACCAATTTTCTATTATATATAAACAAAACAACTGTGTTGTCAAGCAGGCATTCTCTATCATTACTAAGCATTTACAAATTTATACAGATACGAATAAAAAGATGTGGCAATCGCCATTTTTTATATATAAACTTCTATTATTATACAAATACATCTGTATGTATGTGTATAAAATTGAGATTTAAAACAATCTCTTTAATTAATTTTTAGTAATAATTGAAAAATGTACTTCCTGAATAACGTACTTTTTTGAAAACGGTACTTTTTGAAAATCAAGATATTTTAGAGATATTTACTATTTTAAAAGTATGTTCTTCTTTAAAAGATTTCATTTAACACACATATTTGAGAAGCACCAAGCCAATTACAAGAAGCTTAAATTTTATATTTTATAAAATGTATAAAAATTTGGTTTGTTTTTACCTCTTGATTGTAAAATTTACGGAAAAAAAATACAGTCGAACTTTTTTTAATTTTAAACATTTCAATGAAGACGGCGTTTTTTCTTCATGATAAAAATTGACAACATTTAGAATAACAAAAAAATTAGAACCGAAAATAAAATAAAACAAAAACGAATAAAATGCCTATCAATGCGTCACTGTGCAACTTTTTAACCCTATTTTCATCCCTACACCTCTTACTGTCAAACAAAATGTTCCGCGAAAAGATGCGGCGTTATTATGGTAATGTAAATATGGTCAAAGTATCGTTATTTTTTCTAAGTGGTGCAAGCACAAAAACTTGAAACACGTTTATTTGACAATGTTTTTTTTTTTTTGAGTTATGACGACGTTGCAGCAAATGAGCGGGATTTGAAAATTGTTGAGAATGATTCTTCTATTGAAATTAGACTGGGCAGCATAGTCTGGTATTGGGTAGAAATTTCAATGTCCCGATACCTGATGGTAAAAAATGGGCAAGCCAATATTGGTGACAAGAGCTTGCTAATCAAGTGTACATTTCATTCCATTAAATCCCTGCCATTTTCTATTTATAATGTCAACACATGCATAATTTGTTTAAATTCTATTTGTGTGTTTACAGATTAAATAATTTAATTAAATACATATAAACATTTGAAGTGGAAGATAGTTAAAATAAATTAACAATAGTTCTTAAAAAAACAATGAATTATTAAAGAAAATAATCAAGTTTTAAGCAAAATGTATGCAATTATATTAATTAGTCGTCTCTATATTTTCTTCTAAGAAATCACTTGAAAATGTTTATAGCAAAACATTTAACATTTCATTTGAAACCGACCCACAGTGCTCTGTCCCATAAGCAAAACTAAAGATTAATAAAGTGCATAGAATAATTATATAAAATACATTTTTATAAAGCTAAGAAAGTACTTTAAATAGATTTATAAGTAGAATTCATAATTTGCACTTTTTTATTGCAGTGGAGGGCACAAAAGTTAAACCATTTTTATACTAAACTGTTAAATAAAAAATAGTCCTTTTAAAAAAAATTGCCAAAAATTAATTTTTCAATGTATTCCTTTTAGAGTTAGTATAAAAACAAAAATTTCAGATAGTGCATAGAAAATATTCCTAGAAAATATTGAATGAATAAGACTATTAAAGTATGAAAGCTTTATAAATTGTTAATTGACTTAGATTACACATTCGAATTAATATGAAAATTTTTACTAATAACTTTTTTCTGATGTGCGAAAGAATTCTTTCTTTTGAACAAGTACATTTAAAACAAAAACAAATTCTAAAAACTTTGTTTTGGTTTTAACTGTAGTTGTAAGAGCGAAAGAGTTCTTTCGCACATCGGAAATAGGCAGTAATTATTTTGTTTCTATTAACCAGAAAAAAATTAAAAAAATTTGAATAATCAGCCCAATTATGAATAAAAATTCCCCGTGAGTTTTTTCCCTTTTCCCATTTTACAGTAGAATTTAAATACGAAAAATGGGAGAAGAAAAAAAACTCCCGGGGAATTTTTATTTATAATTTTATTACATTAGCTTTTTTTTGGCCAGCCTAATTTTATACAAAAACTTATGATACTATAGCTACGGTCACACTTGGCAAATATATCTTATATATTATTTTCTTTAATTCTAATATTTATTTTGATTAAAAAAAACCAGTTGTTTTCTATGTCTAGCAGTACAATTAGTTTTATTTTGTGATATTAAGACTATTTGAAATATATATACTAACTATAAATACTATACTAACTATAAACAAAAAAAGTGAAAATAAAAAAGACAATGTACTTAAAAGAAGACACACAAAACATTAATGCCAGTTACTGTGTTGCAATATCTAATCTGTGATATAATTTTTTAAGTTTGTGTTTAACTTAATATTTCATGTTTAATGTGTTTTTGTTTTGTCTACAACAAATTATTGTTCAATGTAATAAAAAATTAATTTCTCTTATTGTAAGTCATAATTAATTGTTGAAAAATGTTTGTTGTAATATTATTGTTAAATATATTTTCTTAAATTTAAATAGACGAATCCCTTGATAAAGTGAACATAACATTAAATGCATATAGAACTTTAGGCCGTATTTTCTGAAATAAAATCTAATTTAATAAACAATTACATTGACCAAAAAAACAAAAATAATATGTAATTTTTTATTTCTGATATCCCATACAACGTTAGGAGGTCTTTAAGGATTTCTGCCGGAAAATGGAAATTTTTTTATTTTTAAGACATTTAGAAAACTGATTAATTTCGCAGATCTCTATGAAAAAGATTTTTACATAATTTCATATGAAACGTGTAGATGTTTAAATGTACCGCATCACATTTATTAGATAACACGGTACATTTTTTATTCGATGTACACCTCTCTTTCAACCTTAGAATGCGGATTAAAATGTAGGTTAAATTAATATGAGTTATATCTTGTTTGAAACGTCCAACAGTGGCTAATTGGCTTCAATCTAATAATAAATGCGTAAGTTATAGTGGATCAAAGCTAATATTTTAGAAAACTTTTATCGTTTTTCACAGACACCGATCACTTTTTTTTTACCAAAAAAAAAAAAAAAAAAAAAATACAAAAAAACTAAGAGTGCTAAGTATATTAGGCTGTGCCGAATCTAACATACCCTTCACCATGGTGTGAGAAGAAAAAAAAGTTATATAAATAAGCAAACTTAATTATATAATAAGAAAATAAAAAAGAGTGCTTTTTTGGTTTAAGTGTTTTGGTTACAACTCAGATTTATCTTCCATTTCTGGGAAAAAAATTTCCGACGTTTGGAAAATATATTCTGCTAAAAATCCGAGGTCTTGGTTTTAGCGGTTATTAATCGGTTAATTTTATTTTTGATCGGTTAACCGATTAATAAAGTTTTTCTTATAAATTAAGTAATTTCAATGAATAAAAATGCATAAATTATTTATTATTTTGGGTTTATTAATAAAAATACAATAAAATAACAAACAACACAATTCTTGAACTAAAACGATCAAACAAAAAAATAGTGCATAAATATGTAATATATATTTTTTAATTAATACATAAATATTATGAAGTAATTAAAAAATAAACTGTACGATAATTTTATTAGTTATTTCAGTAGTTTAAGGAAACCTTAAAAAATAATCTTTTAGAAAAATAATTTGGTTTAAATATTAAGGATTTAAACGATTATTTTCTTAATTTTGGTAAAACTTGGCTTGGAAAAAATTCTTTCACTTCTCGTTGATGTTGGAGAAATCGTTTTGTTTACTTCAGTTGTATTATTTTGACACAACGTAAATGTAATTTACAGTGTTGTATCCGTTTTCAAAATAAGATCCCCTTGAATGAATTCGCCTTGTACATACCTTTTGTATATCAGACAAAACAAATAATTAAAAACTCAAAAAATATGTTATAATACTACAAAAAATTAAAATTTTTTTACGTCGGTTAATCGACTAAAATTAACCGGTTTAATCGTTATTCGAAAATGGCCAGTTTTTAAATTAACTGATCAGTTAATCAGGTAGTACTTTATCGTTTAACCGATTAACGGTTAACCGAATGAACACCCTACCAGATATACAGAAAAAAATAAAAAACAACAAAAACAAGGGATTTATGGGAAAAATTAAATGTAGTTGTGGTTTTTTGCACATTGATGGACCGGCCTGGCTGATTTTCAATAACAAAATTATAATTAGCATATCTAACATAAATATATACTAACCAAGTCGTCATCAGATCTGTGGTCTTCGGAAGAGCCATTTCAACAGACGGAGTGACAGATAGACTGCCGGATAGAGTACGGACACTTAGTCACCAAAAATTAAGTCAAAAAAAAAAAAAAACAGAACAAAGGAAAAAAAAGTAACACCATGTAAGGGTTGTATTAGGTGTTTCGGTGTAGAAAATGTTTTCCCTATAGCACTTTAGTTTATTTACAGCTCAAGTGTGTTCTGAGCTACTTGGTAGGCTGCTACCAGTGATTCACCAGGAGCCTGAATATGAGAGTCAAAAACTGTCTACAATTGCCAGATTGATTCTGCCTTTATTTGCCATTAATTTTCCTATTTATACAATTTTGTTGACATACTCTTACTTTACTATTATGCAATTTTTAACATACTTAGAAAATATCTTATTACTAAAATTTTATTTGTTTGATATAGTTGGCAAATTTTAAATTAGTTCAATTCTCATATTTATTTGTTTAATTTTTAAATTAGGTCAGTTCTCATATTTATTTGTTTCTTTTTTTTTTTTTTTTTTTTTTTTTTTTTTTTTTTTTTATTTTAGCTCAATGTATTTTATTTCATTTGTTTGCTTTTTGTTATATTTGTTGTTACCTTTTTTTCCTTTGTTCTTTTTTTTTTTTGACTTAATTTTTAGTGACTAAGTGTCCGTACTTTACACCTTTCCCTTTTAGAAAAAAAAAATTTTTATTACTCATAAGAAAGAAACATTTTTGGAGAACAATGTTTATGTTATGATAGGCTAGTTTGAAGTTGTATTTCTAAAAAGTTTCAATCTATTATTATGAACTTCTTGTATTTTTCCATTTAATTCTATTACACTAGCGGTATTCACACCGAACTTGTTAATTTGTTACTCGGTAGTTTGTTAATTTGTTAAAGTTACCAACTGTGAACGACCCCGTTTTAAAACTTTGTTAGTCTGGTAACTTTCATAGTAAAACAACTGATTTATTGTTCTGACACAATTTATTATTCTGGAAAAAATAAAACATGCCACGAGAAAGTGTAAAAAAAGTTACCAACTAACAACTATTTTATCAGGGGTGCCGTGTCGTTAATTTGTTAAATGTTAATCCGGTAGCGCGTTAAATATACAAAAACAAAATGCGTGTAAAAAAGTAACTTTTAACGACTAACAAACTAACAAGCTCGGTGTGAATACCGCTACTATTTACATTTCGGGTTTCTCTTATCGTACATGGTCCTATATATGGACTCTCGTTCTTTCTTCTGTTACCTACTTTTAATAATACTAGATCTCCTACTCTAAAATTTTTATAATTACAATGTTTATCTACCCTTGCTTTCTGTGTTGCTTTGTTTTGTCCAAGCATTCTGCTGGCTGTTAGATTGGCGTGTCGCAATTTTGTTTTAAGTTCCGTCAAGTAGTCGTCAAAATTATAGAATACTTGTTCTGCGTGTATCTCATTTGGTAGTGTGTCTAATTTACCAAAGACTAGCTCGAATGGTGAGTAACCTGTAGTGGTGTGAGGGGTGGTGTTGTAAGCAAAGGCGTAGTAAGGTAAAAATTCGTCCCAGTTGTAGTTGTCAGTAAAAGCTAACATGTATTCGTTTAGTACTCTATGGTTTCTTTCTATAGATCCTAAAGTTTCGTGGTGGTATGCTGTTGATTTCGAATGAGTTATCTTGAGTAACTTACAAATTCTGGTCATCAAGTCATTCACGAATTCTGTACCTCGGTCTGTCTTTAACGTGTTGAAAATGCCGTACTTAAGAATGATTTTTTCTACTATCGCTTTGGCTATTACACTTGCTTCTTTTGTTTCTATTGGAATTGTCTCAATGTATTTAGTTAGTTCGCACTGTGCAGTCAGTATGTATCTATATTCGTTGGAAATGCGCAGTGGGTCTACTGTATCTACCTGAACTGTATGGAATGTTGTTGTTGGTGTGCTAGTGATTGTTAAGGGATCTTTATCGTGCTTAGTTATTTTATTTTTAGCACAGTTTAGGCATTGTTTAACATAATCCTTTATCATTTTATTCATGTGTTTCCATAAATACTTCTGTTTTATTCTAATAATGGTTCTTTTTACTCCTGCGTGACCTCCCTGTGGTGAGTCATGGTATTCTTTTATAATTTTCATCTGTTCTTCCTTATCTTGCACCTTTATCGGTGGATTATATAATAAAATTTGTGTAGGTGTTTGCCGACCTCTCCATTTATTTTGCATGCTATTATATGTTTCAATGAGCTCCTTTTCATCTATATATTCAAATATCATATCGTCTTTTGCTGACGAAATTTTTCCGACGCTACTATCAGATAACAATGTTCTGAGTTTCTGCAAGATTTTACCTAAGTCCAAATATGCATTATCACTGCACTGTGTTATTACAGTAACGTTTCTTTTATCATCAATTGTAACTTTTGGCAAACTTTGGCGCGCTTTAAATTTTTCTCTCTTTATAATTTCAAATTTCAATCTAGTATACCTTTAATATCAGAAAAAGAAATACTATTCCACATGTAGAGTTGATCAGGCTCTGTGTCATAAATTCTTTCTGTATCCCTGTCTCTAGACTTTCCTCTATCTTCCTCTGCATTCGTTATATCCATTACCATGCTCCTTGTCACTATATCTATATTTTTAGGCAACATTTTCAGAACTTCCTTAAAGTGGCAGGATCGCCTGGCTCCTCTCTTCTCTCTTCTCATAAGGAGCCAGACTATATACACTTTATATGATCTAAGATCAATACTGTAGAAGTTACAATCGGAATAAAAAAATTATATATATAACCTTTTACCTTCGGTGAAGGGTCTAAAAACACTTTTGCATTAATCTTTATGTGCTCGGTAGTCTACATTCGTAGCATTTTTGCAGAAAAAGTTGAATAAAAAAGAATTTCCAAAACAACAGGGTACGAAACTTTTAGTAAACTTTCCTAAAAATCAATTCTAAGCAGTTTTGGCCATAACACGTTAGAAAAATAATTTACAGATCCCCCCAGAACCTTCTGGCCACCAGACACCATATAAAAAGTATAGAAATTTACATCACTCTTTTACTCCATTCAAATTTTTTGAATGCGTCATACCGACCATGTCATTTAGTATTTTTTTTCCTCCCTGCTTTTTTGTGCACGTGTGCTTGCATATTTGACTTTATTGCATATTTCGCAATAATTGTTGTTGTAGCGATTCATATTCAATATTTATATTGTAGCGATCAGTTGACGAACAACTATTTACACATCGCGGAAGAACTAGATTTACGCGGTACATCCCATCTAATCATGTAAAGTATGGCAGAAAAGACTGGTTCGCAAGCGATGCAAACTCATTATATCTTCTCAAGAGCTAGATTTATTCAGGAAAAAGGTTAAATGCAAGTCGTTCGGCATACAAAATGCGTCGATGCGGTACACAAAATGGTTTCTGCATATTCAACTAATTGCAAACCTTTGCGCTGGCCATGGGCAATGCGCTCTAGCCGCAATTGATCTGAAAATCCAAGGGAATTAGACCATGCTCCAACACGCCTGGTTATTGAAATGGCACTTTGTAGTTCTTGTGTTTCTGGCACTAGTTAAAACCACTTGCCTGATATTTCTAACGACACACAGCCCATGCACCCTGTTCGTTGTCTATATTGTGGTAATGGTGTACATTTTCACCTTAGCGTTGTACCTTAAAATCATATATTTTTTAATAAAGATTTACCCAAATATAACACACTGCGTACTTGCATTTTTTCCATATGTTGGCATAGTTTTCCATACAAATACATAATTGCTACAAACATAACGTAAGTTTACAATTTCAAGCACATAAAGGTTAAATTAAATATTGCAAAATTTTGTATTTTCTAAAAGTTCTTGTTTTCTTAAAGTATTTGTTTCTGAAAATTCTCATTTCGACAAAAATCCTTTTTTTTACAAAAAAAAAGTCGCGTTCTTCCTAAATAGTTCTCTTCTTCACAAAAAGTCCTGTTTACAAAAAGTCCATTTTTAATTAAAAAAAGTCCCCTTTTCTTACAGTTAAATTTTTTTTTAGAATTTTGCACAAATTTTTTTGTACCAAAAAGTCAATAATACTCTTTTAAAGTGTTAAAAAAATTTCTCCTCCAATGCCCATCCATAATTTTGATTTTTGTAAATAAATCTTGTTGGTGTGTACGGTTTTGGTTAAATTGCAGATACGCTGGCAGTTAATGAATGTTTGGGCAATTTATTAAACAAAAATAATTTTTTATTTAAAACGCAGAAACCTTCACATATTTTAGCCCAGTTTTACCCAGTGATTCATGCCTTTACGCAATCGACAGTGTGAATAAGTTATTTTGCATTAAGTGTTTAAAATGCTGAAGAAAAACGAAAAAATGAAATGACATAAATTTCAGTAAATGTACGAAAAATAAATACAACAATCTCTTGCATAATTTCACGCATTCTTTGGTGTAAAACAAGCAGAAAAAAAACGAAAGCAAATTTCCACTTTTTTTTTTGTTAAAAATATTTTTATGAGGTTTAATCGCCTGCTGGTCTGGCGCGAAATGAGACTGGCCTGTTTTTTTAACGCATTTACCAAAGAATCAGAGAAACGTTTCCTTTTTTTGCTGATTTTTTTTTTTTCGATGATTTCGAATAAAAGTTGCTGGCGAGCCTGTAATTTTTTTTGTGGGAATTTTGCATGCCGCATTTCTTGTTTATTGTTAAACTTTAGCACAGTTTCCCTACATTCGTATCAATATTTATTTACCCAACAAAATTATGTGCACTTTTTGTGCACATCCTGGCGTGTGTCCTTTGGTTAAAATACGCGATAAACCAATTACATTTTTATGCCTTTGTTTTTTTGTTTAAATATTTATTTGTATGGAAATTTGTGTGAATGTGCTTTCTTCTTTTTGTTTTCTTTTAAATAAAAAGATTTTTATGTTATTTTTGCTCTGACCAAAATTATCCAGTATTTCTGGGAATTTTCTGTGAAGTTCTTTTTTTTAATACCTTCTTCTGGTTTTAATTTTATTGATACTACTTTGGTATTGTAATTACAATAATGAATTGCAAATGAGAAGTTATGAAAATAATTTTTGTTCAAAATCTTCTTTTTTTTTTGCTGCAGTTTTCAATAATGGATTAAAATTTTTAATCAACTTATACCCAAAAAGGCTGCAAGGAATCTTAATTTGTAAAAAGATAAGTAAAGTGATTTGTGAGAGATGATAATTGATTATAATAGTAAAAAAATGGAATTTTGAAACTAATTTCTTAGAGTAGGTGTATTCGCAAAGGCTGTGATAGTTGTACAAATATTTTTAAAATTTAAATGATTTTATATTCAATTGTACAAGATTTGTAGCAGGGTTGGGCCAATCGTACTTTGCTTTAAACCTTTCCATTCTTACAAGTACAAATTCTTTTTTGGTATCTGGGACTTTCCACCGTAAAGGGTTTCTTCTGCCCAATCATCGTAAAATTAAACGATTTCAACAAACTGCTTTATGTTAAATTTGCTCCAAATAGAATCTGGAAATTTAGGTCTCATGGTGAGTCAAATATATTATAAATTTTCATATTAATTCGATGGTGTATTCTAAGTCAAATTACAATTTATAAAGCTTTCATACTTTAATAGCCTATTTCCGATCTGCGAAAGAATTCTTTCTTTCGTATAACTACATTGAAAACAAAAACAAATTTTTAGACTTTGTTTTTGTTTTCAATGTAGTTATTCGAACGAAAGAATTCGTTGGCACATCGGAAATAGGCTATAATAGTCCTATTCCTTCTATATTTTCCAGGAATATTTTTCTATGCACTTTCAGAATTTTCGTTTGTACATACAAACAAAATTATTTGAAAAATATTCATGGAAAATATTGAAGAAATAAGGTCCGTTTTTATAACTTACCGATAGCTAAAGGTAGAATTTTATCGGCCGTAGCAGATTTTTTCATTGTTTAATTATTTTGCTTTCAACAATTTTGAAAAATTATACGAATGTTTTTAAAGAAATTTTGTAATCAACAAACCTTAAAGTCGCACTCTACATTTTTTGGTGTAGTCGACGGCGGTATTTTTCGTCGCCGTCGTTGAAAATGTTTGACTGGCGTTCCCAACATCTGCAATTTCATATCGGCTTCGAGTGGAATATTATGGCATTTATTACGTAACGCCGTAATCTCTTTTGACAGTTTTATACATGAGTTACAGACACAGTTTTTTCTCACTTTTCGAGAAACGATGGAATATTTGTTTCACATGTTTTCTATGCGAAATGTTCTCACCAAAGTTACTGAACATGGGTACAGGATTTTAATAGCAAACGAAAATCGAAAAGGCGTCCAGTCCACTACAGTGTTTTATAGTCAAAGACCACGGTAATTAAAAAAAAATTAGAAAACTGTATTTTCTGAAGACTTTAAAAAAATATATAAAATATTGATTTCATTTTTTTCCTTTTATTTAAATATTGATTTTATTTATAAATAATATTTTAAATATTAAGCTATAGGTTTCTGACATATGATTAATTTTAACACTTTGGCTAAATTATTTTATTTAGCCATTTTTTTTTAAATGTGTACACATTTTAAAATATTTCTACGCCTTTAGTTTCCTACTTATGAAGAGCATTTCATTAGCCGTCCCAGATCCCTTAATAGGTTTTTATGGTACTTTAAAGGATGATGGGTGGCCAGTGTTGCCAATTTAGCCATTTCGTGGGTATATGGAGCCATTTTGCACTTTGCTTAGCCATTAAAAAATTAGTTAAGCCATTTTTTGCCATTTTACGACTTTTTTTCTGTTTTTTTTTTTTGAAAATAATAATTCTAATTTTCTTAGAAAAATTTATAAAATTGATAAAAGTAAAATAAATATCTTAAACAATTACATCTTAAACAATTAATTTAAATCACAACTTTTACAAATGTGGAAAATCGCTATAAGCGCTCAGGTTTCACAAAAAAGCAACATCTCTTGGCGTCAAAAACTGCAACAGTGTATTGTGTGCAGGTGGCAACCAAATTTTTTTTGAAATTTCGAGTAAAAATCGTAAAAGTAATTTGATAAATAGGTTTTATTTAGCAACCGTTAAATTGGTTGTATCAATTAGGTAAATATTTTTACCATAAAGCCTGGTACTCTGTTCAGTATTTCGTGCGAAATGTTGTTAAACTCAATATAAAAAAATTTCTGTGAAATACAAACGAAAAAATGTTGATAGAGTTGTACTCTATTTATATTACGAAAAACGTTTGAAATGTTTCTAGCTACATTTTTATTTGCAGTGCGAAACAAGTGCAGCTCATACCATTTCGCACATACTTTTAACAACAGCTTATAATTTTTTATTTTGTATTTGCAAAGTGGTTTTAATAACAAGCGTTTCACAAAAAATTTAGAAACACGCTTAAAATTATTAAAATAAATTAAATTTTTTTGTTTTTTGATTTGGGAAATTATAAAAATACTATTATTTTACATTTTTTAATGACAAATAAAAAAGTTATAATTTGTGTTTACCTTTACAAAACAATGTTGTATACTTCGAACGAATAAAAACGTTAAGTTTTGAAAAATCGCGAGATAGATAATATTAATACAAATCAAAATTTTCGTGTGAAATAATCAATGTTGCTCAAAATTTTTCGCAACTTCGAACAGAGTACTAGGCTTAACATTAAAATATTTTTTATCTTTTTTTATTTTGGACTCAAAAGGTTTTGTAAATGTTGTCATGATTATGACTTACCTTCGCAATATTTAAAACTTATATGTACAAGTGATTCCTATGAGATGAACAATAGCGACATAGAATTTATCGACGATTTAATTTATTTAATGCTAAAAAATATTTAATTTTCGTTTATTTTTAAGTTACAAATTGACAATTTTATTGTAAAAAACTTTTAAAGAATTATTTTGGTTTTGTTATTGAATTTTAATGTGTTTTTGTTGTAAAAAAAATGTTTAGCCATTTTTAGGCATCATTTTAGTCACCAAGTTTTGGCAACACTGTGAGTGGCACATGTTTTCCATCTGGCTGGACCGTCACAAATTGGTTATAAGTTAACATTTTCTTGTTGCTGGCAGTAAATTTATTTATTTACTGATTCATTTAGTCATTACTCATAATCGTTATATCATTGTAACGCATAATCGTTATATCATTGTAAGAATTTTCTGCATCCTGCCGAGCTAAAGATTTTGACGTTACAACAGAAGCTGATAAGTCCTGATCTTGATTCTGATTGTGTGTAGTAGATATTTCTATGATATTATTTTCCTTAAAAAAGTCAAGACACATGCGCTCCAGCCTTTCTATTTTTCTCTCAATAAACCATGTTAAATTCGTACATTGTGGTTAGCTTTAAGCAGAGATGGAAAACCGAAATTTTAAAATAAAAATAAATCCGTACAAAAAAAAAATACTTTTGGAAAACATTTATAAAATTTCAAAGTAGCAAATCTAACCTTAACTTCCATATACGACTAACTTTAGGAATATCAGTTTTTTTCTTCTTAGCCCATACATTGTATGTAAACGAATTCCAAAATTTCATTAGATCCATATTGTTAAAGTCCCAACTATAATATGCTTAATTTGGCTTAGACAATTGCGCGAGTACAAGTAAATAATATGTGTCAACCCATAATGAACTTAAGGAAACTTTTTGTTAAGTTTAATGAATCTGTCTTTTGCTTAAACAAAGTACGAAACAGATCGCACTTTCCGTGCGGAATCAAATGTTTTTTTAATTCAGTTTTTTTAATTGCATTTGAAAGGCTTTTTATCAAATTTTGACAGAAGCTTAAGCAAGCTTATGCATATTATAGTTGGGCCTTAAGTCTTAACAGAAAAGAAAAAATATAATAAAAATTCTGGGCTTTTTTTATTTGTCAAGAACAGTGCCAAACAACAGATATAAAAGGTTTTAATATTAAGCAAATCAAATTGTGTCAGTCTTCTTCCCCTTAATTTATATGGCAAATCTTGTGGAAAAGTTTGCTTTTTTAAAAATATACTTTTAATGTGATGGTGATATTTCAGTATTTTGTTTCTTCAACAAAAATTAATGAAACAAGTACAATAGTACTAACAGTCCCATCCCTGACGTTAATTGAATTATTGCACTAACTTCTAACTGGTTCCTTCTCGGAAATAATAAAAATTCTTCGGATCTTGACATTAGCAAAAGTCAGCAAACTAATTCCTGTATTTAAAAAAAATGTTAGGAAGTCAAGGCTTACAATTTTTATGCTCTACAACGATTAAAATAATATCGAAAATTAAGTAAGAAAACGCGTTGAATTTCGCTAATTCTTTAAAAGCAATTTTCATTAGCACGTTTACTTTTAGTTAGCAAAGTTTTTATTATATGAATTGCTTAAATCCTAAACTTAATTAATTATTTAATAATTAAATTTTGGTTTGGTTTTTTTTCATATTTTTTTTTCACTTGACAAATTAATCCACACTTGTTTATACATTCCCATTTTGCGGGCAAGGCATTAATAATTTATTTCAATTTTTCAACATGTTTTTTTTATAAAATATTCCAGAATTTTTTTTATTTATAAAAATACGAGTGCATTTGAATAATTGTTGTTGGAGTTTTTTTTTTTTTAACAAAATAATAAATTTTAATTAACGTATGTAATTGCACAAAAATTGTTATTGTTAAATGAACGAGACCATCTATTAGTCTTGTAAAAATGTAAAATAAAGACAGTGAAGATTAAGAAAAATGAACACAAAGGGAAATCAATTGTAATCGATTGTAAAAATTGAGCGTAAAATTTGGTCAGATCAAATACGATTTTAAATAAAGCGATTGAAATTTTCTTTTATAAGGAGAACATAATTAAAGCCTTTTTACACTGATCCACATCGAACATCTATCATCAATTCGCGGAGATGTTAAAGTCTTTCCATAATGAATAAAAATCAAAATCTTTCAACATTTTTACTTGGCGTCCACACGATAAAGTTTTGCCTTTTAATTCCTTTCAGTTTTCAATATACTCACACTTTTTTTACTTACCCACTCACACATTTTAAATCGAACTGCTTTCGAATTTACCTTTACATTTACTTGGGAACTTGGGAAGCTTATGTTCAATTTAAATGGCTGATCACAAATTAGTCTTTCTGTTTCCTTTTTAAAATATATTTCTTCAAAAATAAATATGATTTGTTTAAAAAAATTGTGTTTTAAAATATTCTTTTGAACAAAAGTTATGTAATTTTGACCGCCTTCTCGTGAAATTACCCACTGTGCATCGGTGGCATTTTGAAAACGAACTTTTGTTTTTGTTTCATATATTGTATATTTATTGAATCTTCATAAATTATATGACCTAAAAATAACTGATCAGATCCTAATCTTAATCTAATTATTATCTTTGCGTCCTGCCAATGTCAGGCGATCTTTTTCCTTCTCTTTCACATCGCTGTTTACCGCTCTTCTGATCGGATAAGTGCTGCAGTATCTCTTCTCCTTAAGTGAGTGTGGCCGCCATCATTTCAAATATTTCTAGCTTAAGGTTTGGGTGCGATTCAAGCCTGTTGAAGTATTTAATTGAATACTTTGTGATCATAGATTTTACTGATGGTACATGAAGATGTTTGTACATGTTCGAGTTTTTTTTACATGCCAGGGAGCGAACGTAACGATTCGAAGAATTTTGTTTTCCCCATAACTGGTTACCATAACACCATATTGGTCTTAAGACACAGTTGTACAGTAGGAGCTTACAATCTAGACTAAGGGTCGAATTTCTTCCAATAAGACAATTTATTTGAAATGCTTTTAGTTTCATTTGAGTTAACTTTGCCTCTACATGGCACTTTCATGTTAAAAGAAATTGACTATTAATTTTTATGCAGACTGTTCCACGGCTGGCAATTCAAACTAGTTTTGACAAACAGCTTATGTGAACAATTTGAAAATGATTTATTGAACGTGTGGCTTTTATTCCGTTTTATATATTTCGATTATTTAAGTGTTATAGCTAGAAAAGTGTCAATAAAAGTTACTGTGGCATCACTAACAAAATGAAGTTTGTTTTGAAAGCAGCGATACCATTTGTCATGTTTTTCCTTTTTCGCAATGATTTTTTATTTTATCTGTTAACATATTTGTTTCAAAGTCTCAATTTACACTATGGACATTTCTTGAAGGACAGACGAAGTTTTTGGGCAAGGGGGCGACGATGTATGCTTGCTCTTTTCCTCTCTCGTCAACAAACTTCGTCTGTCCGGCAAGAAATGTCCATAGTGTAAATTGCGACTTTGAAACAAATATATTTAAAGATAAATTTTTTTGTGTTTAAATTTTGGCACTTTTGTAGAGAAATTTTTGTTTTCAAAAACGTAAAAAAAGATAAACACACTGTTTACTGTTGTGGCTTTGTTGAATCGTTGATATTGTTACAAGTAAGACCTGAGTGCTTAAAATTCTCATTCACTTTATAGTCTTATTTGTATAATACTTTTAGCTTTTCTGAAGTATTTGGAAAAAGTTTCCTGACGAGCTGGCCTAAGCAACCAGCGAAATGCGCATAGATAAATTTCCGTGTTTTTATCAAAAATTTAAATTGGGAATTAAGCACTTTATAAATAAATCTTATTAATAATAAATTTCGTGTTCCCGAAAACACCTTTTGATAACATTTTTGTTTGATGGTAGATGTTAGATGTGAATAATGTAAACCAGTGTTTCACATTTTCTACATCTGTTATGTATTTCACCTTAATGTTTGTTTGTGTAAAACGCCTTTCAATAATACAGATAATATAAAGAAGCCGTTAAAGTCTAAACTGGTGATGGGCACATTTTCAAATTTTTGGCATCAAAACTTTGTTAGCACTACGGCGACACACACGATGCAATAATAAGTTGGGTGCATTGAGTCAGCTGATTGTGATGTTTTTTATCCCGTTCATAAGAACATAAGTTACTTAATAATTTGTTTGTTTGCCTTTCCTTCAATGTGAATTGAATATTTTGTAATTTTTAACTTCCAAAAACATAAAAAATCCTGTAATTTTTGTAAGGTTGTAGTTGCTGTGGAACTGAATGTCAATGTGAAAATAATGGGCTTTATACGTGATTTAATAAGTTTTCTCTGTTCTATCTTTTTCTATTTGCAAATTAAAAAAACCAAAACATCATACATGTTTTCCCTAGGCAAATGCTTTGTTGTACATACTCTTACCAAAGCAAATATTGTAGTTTTTGTTCCTAGTATCATAACTTTCGTACTATGCGCTTTGATCACTACTAGTCTTAGCCCATAAGTTAGAGAACCAACTTCGGAACTTTCCTAATTTAGGTTAAGTACAAGGCGAATTCACGGAAGCGGCAATAGTACAACACACCAAACAAACAGAAAAAACCTGGGCAATGGAGTCGTCAAAAATAGTTCTAACTCCGACTCTGACTTCAACTACTGAAATTTTGTAAAATGCGACTCCAAATACGACTCCAACTATAGCTTTGATGCTAAATATATACGAGACTGATCCCTATTTGACTTCAAACTATTTTTTTAATGCAACACTTTTTAAATGGTTAAATATAGCAAGAAAATGATTAAGTAAATCAATTTTTTTTGGAAAAATAGTGGTCAACCATTTCTAACAAAACATTGTAAAACCAATTCACCTGTTGTGAATTTGCCTTGGTTAAGTACTTACGAGCTGAATAAGTTATTTGCTAAACTATAAACTTTTCGGAGCTTATTCAAAACAATTTCGAGGGCTAATCAAAAAAAATTTCTTTCGTGCCTCCTTTTCCTAGTATTTGCTGTACTTGTTTAAAGATTTTTTTTATAAATATTACCTTTTATATCATTTTAAACTTTACCACAACACAATTTTTTGTAATATTTTTTGTTTTTGTTAATTGTTACAAATATAGGTTGTATTAATTTTATACTTTTGTATTGGTTTTTGTATAAAACAGTTTTTCTTTTCAAAAAAATTAACTCTGAATGGTAAACAACAATAAGAACAGCAACAACTATAATAATAAATAAATACTACAACAATAACAGCAACTACAATAGCATCAACAACATATTGTAATAAAAATAAAAAATATTTTAATTTTTACGTGTTCAAAAATATGTAAAAAAAAGTACAAGATCGCGTACAAAGTGCAAATAAAGTATCAATGTACAATTTATTTTGTGTAAAAGTATCGAATTGAGTGGAGTTCATTAAAACAAAAAAAAAAAAAAAAAAAAAAAAAAAAAAAAAAATTAAAAAAGGCTATAGAATAAAAATACATCTGCAGACAAAAGCATTTCATACTTAGAGAAAAAAGGTTTGATGTAGACTTAATAACTAGAAAATATTTTCAATGATATCTTATAAACCACAATCTGTTTTAATTATGGCGACAAATGCTGTCAAAACGGAGTCAGAAAGACTTTGAAGGATTCTAAGGTACACTGCTAAATCCATATGACTGCTCTGGGTGGGAAATCGATTGGCGCTTCATTGTCATAATCTTTTAAAGGCAATCAGGACGACTTTGTTTGTCTGCTTTTCGTGCATTTTGCATTTAATTTTGGCATTGGCCAATGGCTTAGCGTCGTCATAAATCTCTAGGTTAAGTTAGGTAGAAAGGCTGGTGCGAATTCCATGTCCACACCCTCACCCAGAGACCAACATGGTCCATTGTGAAGCATTATTTAGTAATAGAACACTAAGAAGACAGAACGAAGAAATTAAAGAATGAAAGCATAGAAAATAGTGGACGATAATATCCGACCAAAAGAAAAACAATGCTAACTTAACACAATAGCCCCACAAATATCCAGTCCCAAGCCGCCTGTTATACTGGCAGGTCATTTCCATTACGAATCCCGTCAGATTCTCGAGTCCACAGCCCGAGACATCTCCGAATTCGCCTATGAACCTACTACCCAGTCATCTTAGATGGTTATTCTGAAGTCTAGCACACAGCATATGCTCAACTATCTCAGTATCCCTTGGGTCCTCGAACAATCTTAAAAAAAAACCCGACAAGTCAGAGCCCATTACAATCGCCATCCTGCATATCATACAGTGGCCCGTGTTAAAACCTATCCTAGTCCTGAAGAAGGCTTTGTTCCTGCCTAGTTGCGAGATTTTTCAATATTAATAATATGCAATCGTTTTTAACCTCACATTTTTAACGTGTTTGTGACCAGCGTTGCCGTTTTGGCAATTTTGTCCAATGTGTACTTGTGTCCTTTAGTTACTTTTTTCAACACAAAAATAACCAATTTTTTATTTTGTAACAAGAATTACCCGTTCCTCTTTTTTATCCCTTAAAAATTGTGTGTGATATTTGTGAATTCAAAACTAATGCTTTTTTTCATTACTTGAAAATTATTTTCTTTGAAACTTAACCATATATGCTTTGAAGTGTAGAAGGCCATTATCGGCTACCTTTAATGCTTAATATGTCTAACTGAAACACTTTTATATACAAACGATAAGGTCAAAGGCTCTTCTGATCCCTACTTTTTTTCCTCTACTTGAAAATTATTTTCTTTGAAACTTAACCATATATGCTTTGAAGTGTAGAAGGCCATTATCGGCTACTTTTAATGCTTCATATGTCTAACTGAAACACTTTTCTATACAAACGATAAGGTCAAAGGCTCTTCTGATCCCTACCGTTTATTATGATCCTATTTCCATCGGGTCAAGAGCATCTATATATAAAAAATCTACCACATAAGTCAGCTCAATTTTGCACTGTGATGACATACAGCCTGGCCCCCAATGTCGACCGCTATCGTTTGCTTGCATTTTCAATGAGAAACATCTGATTTGCGGCCCACTAATAATTTTCAGCAAGACAAGTCGATCGACAAAGCAAGCGACCGATAACGTAACAGTTTTCATACAAATTTGCGGCCCACTAAGAAATATGATTCGACCACAAATGTCATAATCAGTCACTTGTGTTGTAGCTGTCGACATAGGCATTTTGTTAAAATATTTAACAAAATTTTCTTTCCACACAAACACTAAATATTTTTTTTATTATTACATGTATTTTTTTTAAAACACCACCACTTATAAAATTATAAAGGTTTTTAAAATATTTTTTATAAAATTCTAGTCTATATTTGTTGTTTACCGCTTTGTTTGTTTTTTTGTTTTCTCCTTTGTTTTCTATTCTGATTTGTTTGTAGCCAGAGTTCTATTTTTTGGCTTTTTTTATATGTTTTGTCGACTTTTAAATTCAAACACGCGTTTTATTTATGGAATTGATGATGTGGGAATGTAGTCATTTGAGAATAAATAAATGAATTACGTTAGACTCGTAAAACCTGTCGCTTAAGAGAATGACAATGAGTAACTCGTTGTCGCTCGCTTAAGTTGTCGATCGACATCGGGGGCCTGGCTGATAATAACACAGCGAGACTTAAAAAGTTTTACTTGTGAGACCTCTTTATATAAAAAAGATGAAGGCTCTAGCCCATAAAGTTTTTAAAATGTAGTGTTGTATAGCAGGTGCTACGGGCACTAAAAATTTCGAAAAATTATATAGCTAATGTTTATTCCAGGCCATCGGTAATATACTGTCAAAAATTAATAAAAATTGGTCATGCGGCTTATGAGCCTACAAGATACAAGCAAACACAAGTTCTTCTTTAGACATATTTTTCAACTTAAGTGCGAATAAAATAGTACTTTTGATAGAAAATAATTTTGGTTACATTTTTTTTATTCCTATGCTAATCCCACGAAGCTCTGCGCTTGTCTGCAGGAGACCAGAGTCTCTGGCGGGAATCGAACCTGCAACCCCGGGGCACCCTTTTTTGCTCTTGGTTACATTATTTTTACATTTTGGTTACAAAGTTTTTTTTGGTTGTGGCAACGCTGGTTATGACTTGTCAAACTACCATGAAAAACTCAGATGAATTACTAAAATACTAGTGGAGCACCATTTAAAACTCAGTTCTGACTGCTAATTGATGCCATAATACGCGGTAGAGGATTCTGAAAGTTTTCGCCTTCCCATACGAAGGGCAGGCCGACCATGATCTTTTTATTCAAATTTTAGTTAACAGAATAAACCTTTAATTAGTTCACGCATTTTCTCTAGGTGTATATTTATAAAAACATATAACAAATTATTTTGTGATTTTGTTTTTCTGTTAATTTATATGCTTGTAGTATAGCAATGGCACTGTTCCATAAAACTCATTTCAATAAATTTTTTTTTGTTAAAATAAAAATTTAATAAAATTATGAAAATGTTGTGCTGTTGGAAATGAATAAATACCCTACCGAGTTGGGGACAATTTTAAAACTGACGGGGCGATAGTAAAGACAACTTTATGTAGGTGAGATTTGTTAAGGTTAATTTGAGTTTACTTTAGCGAATCCTGAGAGTTTTAAAACTCCAACTTACAATCCAAGTTTTTAATATGTATTTTAATTAGGCTAAAGTTCATTAAATGTAATTTTCCTTAAATTGTTTTTATGAAGAAAGGAATTTTACAACATGAAATTAAATTCAACATTTTTTTTTTATTTTTCGAATTTATTCTATGAGCTAATTTCAGTTATGTATTTTATAAAGCTTTTTGTAATAGTTCTATTCCTTAAATTTTCAAGAATGATACAAGATAATAGTCTGGTAGTGTATAAAGTAATTCCTGAAAATTTAAGGAATAGAACTATTACAAAAAGCTTTATAAAATACATAACTGAAATTTAGCTCATAGAATAAATTCAAAAAAAAAAAAAAAAAAAATGTTGAATGTAATAAAGTAGCTTATGAAAAGAAATAATTCCCAGACTCAACATGAAATTAATTAAAATTTATTGATAATTTTTCATTCTTGACTAAAGCTGGGATTGAGCCACGGACAGGTTGATCTGACATGTTTCGATAGTAGCCACACTATCTCTTCAGAGATCTTTACCACTTAACACTCACCGCCGTTTGATGACGGCTGGCAGTTAATAGTCAAATATCGATCTTTAAACCAAATGGTTTTTTTCTTCTTTTACTTGGTAGATCGAAATAATTTGTTGTGAATGATTATCTATTTAATTGACTTGCATGTTCTTCCATTACTTCTGTTTCTCATACTTTTTCTCAAGAATTCTTCTTAAAATCCAAAGTACTTTTTTGTGTTTTTATGTTTTTTCTTTGTTGTCTTTCTTTTTCCGGTTGAACTTTTTATCAGCACAACTTGAAGGACAAATGTGTATTACTTCAACTTTTATTTACAATAGCATACATTTAATGAGATCGTGTATTTTTTTAAGGCGTATATATTAAAATTGGCAGCACTGTCTTCTATCTTAGCTCGTTTGACACTTCTCGGTTGTTTGCAAGTAAGTTTGGTTTGGCAATGCACCATAAAGAGAATCACGATAGAACAACGTTTGCAATTTGTGTAAATTTATTTTGAAAATCATGGTAAAACATTTCGAATTCAAATTATTAAGGCCGTATGTTTCCCAAAGGAATAAATATACAAAGAAAAGTGATTTTTTTTATCTGCGTGCAAACTGTTACAGCCGTACCTTCCCCAAAAGGAGTAAAACTAATAAATATATAAAGAAAAGTTTGTTTTCCTTGCGTGCAAATTTTCAATAGATTAGCAAACCCTTTAATTACCATGCACCACATGTTTCCATTTTGAACGGCAACATTTTAGTTTTCAGCTTATGTACGTATTCCCTATATAACAGCCATTAGATATTTTCAGGATTTTTTAACGAATTTTCTTAACGATGGTTTTGAAAAAGTTTTCACATCTCAAAAACATGAGCAGCTAGAATTTTGATTCAACCAGATTTTGAAACTGTGGGCATGGCACGTATGAACAATTCCCGCCTTTAATTACTTTTCATAATTTATATATTGATTCTTAATATGTTTATTATGAACTAACAATGCCTGACGATACTACTCCTGATTACGGTTCCCGTTCAGATAGGTATTTACCGTTCTTCTAATTTTTAATTTAAAAATTAATAATTATTAAATGCTTATGCATTTTTCTATAAGTATAGTTGTATATTCGAGGCGAATGGTATGCGTAAAAAGGTAATACATATTAGGGACTTAAAGCCTAAGGGGTTTAGAAAAAGTTAAGTAAAATATTCTAATAATTCAACATACCGACTTTTATAAAATTACAACAGTAATGTTTTCTAATATGTCCATAGTAAGATTCTAATAAATATCGAGTGCTAAATAGTGACAGTTTGTAAAAAAGTAGTTTTTCCGGGATTGGGAATTTAGGGCATTTCTTAATCAAAAATGGGGATGCTTTTAAGTCCACTGTTTTAAAATCTTTTCGATCTCCATGACTTCAAAATTTCATTGTGATATCTCTATCCATGTCAGATTCATGGAATGCCAAACATTAAAGTTTTTATTTCTATAGAGTTAATGAATGAAACGGCTTTCAATATGAGTAAAAGATGGTATTTTTAAGGTTTGACATTCTATAAATCTGAGATGAATAAAGTATACCCTTGAGAAGTATTGACTTGGCAATTTATGTCTACGATTTTTCCTGCAGTCCTTGAAGGCATCAACAAATCTTGTTTTGAGAGAGATGTGTGTAGCACATAAAAATGGACCATTTTAGTGTACCAATTGACTCAAAATCACTTTCTGAATCAATCTTAGGATGCAAGTCCGTCCTTTGGACTAACTGGCTGTAATGCACAATTTCAAATAGTCCCCATAGAGCCAATTTAACATAACCTCCATACTACTCAGCAAACACATTTTATTTATACCATTAAATTGTTTGTATTTATACTCTTATAAAAGTTTCTAGTTAATAAAATGTGACGAATTTAGATAACTGCATTGCTTTGAACAAGTGAATTTTAGGTTAGAAAACATGAGCTCGCAGAGATAAGAAGACAACAATGATGAGTATTTTAAAGTATTTTTTTAAAGTTCAGGCCATAATAATTTATTCTACTTTTTCCAGAACTCTATGAGAATCATTTTCCCTGGAGCATAAAATTCGTATTTTCAGTTCCATATCAAAGTTATTCATATCAGCATTATGATGTCTCTTAATGACCCTCTTCCTTTTTCCACCCAAATATTTGATAGCATAAAACCCATTGCAAGTTACCAAATGCCTTTTTAATTATAAAATATTTTTCGCAAACGCATATCATTATGAATTGGTAATGTTTGCTAGTCAACATTTGTTGTCTCATTGAAGACTAAATGAAAGAATATGTGTGAAGTGGTATCACCACAATTGTGCTATGAATTGGATTCCTATAATCAACATAAAAAACTTTTATTTATAACATAATTCTGTTTTGTTGGGTCCATGAATGCCCATAGGTCCCAAATAGGGTAAATAATGTGGTGTAGGACATAAAATGAACGGGCTTGACCGACGTTACCACTTTATTACTTGTTTTCATTTTCTATTTAGATTATCCGAATAATTTTTTACTACAATTCACCAGCATTCGGCAGACTTAAAGGATTTATATCTGCGACATAGCCATGCTTTACAAAATTGTATTCTTAAATTTTTTCCAATTATTTAATTAAATTACAACCCTGCTATATTAAACTTAAATCAAGCAAATACCTCAGCAAGTCTCTAGTTTCACAGCCATCTATAAAGTTGAATTTACTTTATGAAAGTATTCTTTCAGAAAGTCTGAGTTTATTTGAAGGATAGCAAGTTCTCTTCCCCTCTCAAAAATAAACTAACACTTTCTGAAAGAAAACTTTCATAGTGTAAACCCAGACTAACCAATTTGTTTCTGTTGTGTGAATTGCGTTTTTAAAAAACTCAGGATATTAGTATTTTTCCTCCTTTACCATTTTTATAGCACAACCACCTTTTTATTGCGTAAAAATATCATTTTTATGTCTCCTACTAGTTGAAACTCTTTTTTACATATTTTACAATATGTTGTTGAAAAGGTTGTTTTTAATACTTGTATATACATAACAAATCAAATATTGATATTAATATAAATAAATATTTACAAAAAAAATTCATTGTAAAAAAATTACAAATAAACTAAATAAAAAATTAATAACTTTTTTGCAAATTTGTTTTTTGTCTTTCTTTTGTTTTATCGAAAAATAACTAAAAAAAATTAAAAATGAAAGAGCAAAAAATAAAAGAATTGCATGTTCATTTTTAATATTTAATCAAAATTTATATTTCATTAATTTAAATATTTTGTTCCTGTATGTGCAATATTTATGTGTGTGGGTGTGCATACGTTTACTATGAATTTGTATTGTTGTTATTTTTTATTTATTTATAACAATGTTGAGCTGAATTTAAATAAATAAATACATTTACAAATATTAATAATATTTATTTGTATTTATCATAAATGTATACTCATAACTGTGGTTTTCTTGAAAACAAGCACAAGTCTTAAGTTTTCATTTTTGTCGAAAGGTAAAAACCCCTTAATTAGCATTAATAAGTTTGACTTGAAGTTTTGCTTTTTTTTAACAGCCGGGCTAAAATCCTTTTAGGTTTATTTATCAGTTTTAAGAATACACATTTCAGAATGTAAAATTGTGAAGGCTCGACCAGTACTGTTAACTGTACCGTAATTACTCTATTGAAGGGTAATTTTGCGCCCCAAAAGGTAGCAATGTAATTTCATTAAAAATACTGTAATTTAAAATTTTTATATATCACCAACTTCAGTGCACAGTGTACTACACAAAAGTTCGATGTAAAGTTTTTAATTGATTTTAGTTCGTTTTATTAAACAACATGTTAACGCAAATTTTTAGAATCTTGCGATCAAAAACATAAACTTTATTTAAGAAACTCAAACGTCAAGAATACTTTATTACTAGGGAATTCAATTATTCGACGTTTTGTATTAATCGATTAATCGCGCTATTAATTAATCGAGGTAAAAATTTAGTCGAATTATAATCGAACAATTTAATATTATTCGGTTAATCGAATAAGTTTAATTTTGTCTAGTTTAGAAGTTTAAAAATAACACCAAAAATTATATTTCTTTAACATAACAATTTTATTAAAAAGTAACAAAAATTTAACAAAATGTACTTTGTGTAATAAAAGTGGAAAACTTTAAAAAAAATAGCATCAAAATTTCAGCTTATCTTCTAAAATAATCATTTAAGTAGGGATACAGTTTAATTTATAAAAAATAAAAAAGGTTTTCATGCAAAATCCGTATCATTAACCCTTTTTGAACCTGTTTTATTTTTTATAAATAACGGCGTAAATGTTTTTGTTTCAAACGATTTATTTCTTTTGTTTTAATGAAACTTGATTAAAAAAATATTCTTTCACTTATTGTAGATGTTGGAGAGATTGAAAGTGAAGCGTTCTAAGAAATATCCAATTTATCTGTTCTTTTTCTTATCTTTTCAAAAAATTGGTAGATTTCCATTTTTGATTTTTTTTAAATTTTGATACTTTTAATATTCTTGTTTAGGTCTGGAAGAATGTTGCTTTAATTCGTCACAAAAAAATCATTTTCTTCAGCTGAATTATTGTGGTAAAAGTCTGAACTAAACATTCCTAAAAATAAATTGTTCCCATACTCTTTGGTTTGTAGCAGGGATGTTAAATAAGGTTTTAAATTTGGTACCAACTTCCAAAAAAAAAATGTACTTTTTGGACCTTCACGGTCCCATTTTTTTTTAAATCTATTTAAGCAACAAAAAAGTACATAAAAATTCATTTGTACACAAAAAAACAAAACTTAACATTAACATACATTATCTCCCAGGCCCACAATGTCGACAAGAACATACATAAAAGTCATATAAATATATGAGATCAAAACCAGGCAGTTATTTGTTTAGTTAATAAACTATTTGGAATTTTTACATCATAGCAGCATGAATAAGATGATCTTAACTAATCCTTTGTTTGTATGAGACTTGATAATGTTGGCACATGTAGTCTGTTTCTTTCCTTAGTTTTCATTATGATTCGACAAGAAAAAAACTCTTTCCACATTTGCAGACGAATGTGGAATGGATAAACTGCAAGCAACGACTCTAGAAATACCAGGAAATATATGGAAATTTATCTCATTTTGTAAATTAGCTACTGTCGACCAAAAACCACAAATGTTTTCAGTTTTTAACGACTGCAGTTGCTCGACATTAGCGTTAGCTCTACATTTGTTATTGATTGAATCAAAATTTGCAATTTCACTCGGGAACATTTTTGCTAGAAGAGGTACAATACTACTTGTTTTACCTGAAATAACATTTTCAGGAGTAAATTTATGGAACCACATTAAAACTTCGTTATTAAAGTTGACTTTGGTTCTCGAAACTTCGCAAAATTTTATATAAAATTGTTTTGCATTTTCTTTCATTTCTTTAACAATGAAAATATGGATATTATTTGTAGAAATATTTAAACCCACTTCTGTTCCGCAATAAATGACTTCAAAGGGAATGTGATTTTTGTAAAGGTCTACGATAGATATATCACATTCATCCAACATATATTTATTCATGAAATTACGTTCTATTTGGCAGAACAAAAGTTAGCCTTTGAAAAATACATGCATTCGAGCATCTTCTGATTGCATTTCAAAATTAACTGTTAATAGTTTTAAGTGCATATTGCATAAATAAAAAATGCAATTTAAAAGAAGGATGTTTTTTAAATCCTGATGAAAGAAAAAATAGTTTAAAAAATAAATGTAATGAAAAGGACTAAATAATTTGTTTGCTATACTAAAAATTCAAAAAGGGGGAACTATGACAAATTTTTAAATTGTACCAAATGAGTCACGGTAGTACCACGGTACTTTAGAAGGTCAAAATGTACCAAAAAAAATACAATTGTACCAACTTTAACATCCCTGGTTTGTAGTATACTTTTAAAAATTGTTACTCGAAGGAAATCTTCCTGAGGTTAGAACCAATAAAAGGGTATTTAAAACGTACCAGCCTGTTATTTTAAATAAAAAAATCTAATACTGTGATCATTTTTGATTAATCAATTAATCGGCATAAATTATTCGAATTAGCAATTTAAAATTATTCGAACGGTTAATCGTCCAAAATTAATCGATTAATCGAACAACGGTTAATCGTTTGAATGCCTTATTTATTACTATTGAGACTTATATGTGCAAAGTATAAAAAGAAGTTAAGTTAGTTGAATTAACTAAATATTCAGTGTAACCTCGATAAACGCAACTGCTAGATAACACAAAGGAACAAGGTTTTTGTTGATTAAGAACTGAATGTTGTTTGTAAGGTTATTTGGGACGCTGAATTCAAATCTGCACTCAGTTTTTTCTATCAGCTCGACTTTTCGAGATATACCGTTATTTCCAAAATGAAGAAACTTCCACTAAATATATCGCAATAATTTGAAAACGGTGCACCATATTCACTTAAAAAAAATTAAATTTCGCTAACAATATTATCTTTAAGCCGTGCATACATTGTTTTTTAATTTGCCCAGTAGTTTCAGAGATATCGTTGAAGTTTTAAAAATAGAACAATTTAAAAAAAAAAATTTTTTATTTAAAAGTGCATAAAAACAAGTTTTGGTATAAAAACAGTCAGCTTAACATATTTCGAATGAAATGTGCTTTATTTCATTGTAATCAGTGCACAACTTTTGATTTGATTCACAATTTACTGAGACAATTAAATTCGTAAAAATCGCGATTTCCATACAAAACATAACATTTTTTTTAATGTGTGTGTGTTTGCTGTTGTTTATGGACGTTTTTTCCTTCACTTCACTTGACTGTGAATAAAAGTTTAACGCGTTCATCGATTTTTATGATCTATATCTCATTTTATTGACAGGTTATGTGACTTTATGTGAAAGTAATAAGACTTTGACTTTCTTTATGTTATGCATTTTTCATGATTCTTAAAAATAAAAAATTTTAATTTTTTGGATTACTCAGTATTTTGAACTTTTAATTTTTGTAAAAGTCAAGAATTCGATTAGTACCTGTAACTTAAAAATGCGAGCTGATATAGAAAAACGAAGGTTAAATTTGAAATCAACGACCTCGAATTAGTAAAAAATTGCACCAAACTTCCAATCAACACAAAAAGTTCAATTTTGTTCCGCTGTGTAATCGTAACACCCAAATTCTTAACACTAGTGACTCTGTTAACGTAGCTTTTCAAAAAAACAAAACCACAATTAACGCAACTTTAAAAACAAAGTTTTATTTTTTTTCTCTTTTGTTTTGTTTTTTATTTTTTTTATGAATGAATTCAAAACTACAAACGTTAGGTTGCTCCAAAATTTTCACAAATAGATACGATACAAAAGCAATAGGCATTTTGTTTTTGATCTAGTTTTACATGCAGTAAAATGTTGTTTTAGGACCAAGACCTTAAAAAATTGTATATCCAAATGCTATCGATACCAAATGCTTTAACGATTGTTTAGCGAATGAAAAAATAGTTCTTGTAAAACATTAATCTTTTTCTAGATTAAAACTGTTTTGTGTTTTATTTTGGTTTTATTTGCTTGACCATATTAACATTATGCAATTAATGCCGCAACTTTTGCATGCAACATTTTGCTTGTTAGTGAGAGAAGTAGGGAAGAAAACGGGGTTGAAAAGGTTGCACGACGACGCAAGGATAGGCCTTTTATTCGTTTTTGTTTTGTTTTATTTTTGCTTTTAAATGTTTTGTTATTCTAAATATTGTCAACTTTTGTGCTGAAGAAAAAACGCCGAAAAGAAGTCCTTTAATGAAAAAAATAACGCCAATTCTTAGAATTTGGCTTGAATATCAAAATCTTTAACTATATTTGAAGATCTTAAATGAAATTATCCGTTTCCATATCTATCAAGTCAACATTTATTTTTTCAGCTTAAATTATGAATGTCGGAACCAATTCAATAAAAATCAATACAAATGTATGGCAAATCGGCTTCGGCTTGCGTCGCGTTTATCCGGTCCCAATTAGCGACGCAAACTGGGGTATTGGTGTACCTTTTTTCGGCGGCATGAAATAACCCCCCAAAATATAACGCCCCAAAAAAAATATGAAATAACCCCCCAAAGTGTGGGGCGTTATTTCATATGCAATAAAACCCCAATTTCAAAAATGAAATAAACCCCCAATGAAATGAAATAACTCCCAAAATCAAAATGAAATAAGTCCCCAATATTTAGGGACTTATTTCATATGAAATAGTTCCCCAATTCCAGAAATGAAATAAGACCCCAATATAATACATATTGTTCAGTTTTGGTTGGGCGCAAAGACTTTTTCCTCTATGGTATAACAAACACCGGCTTCGCTAACTAAAGCTTTTCTGCATAGCCGGCCTTCGGCCGGGCGCAAGGATTTTCTCCTCTATAGTATTCCAAACACCGGCTTCGCTAACTAAAGCTTTAATGCATAGCCGGCCTTCGGCCGGGCGCAAGGATTTTCTCCTCTATAGTATTCCAAACGCCGGCTTCGCTTACTAAAGCTTTTCTGCATAGCCGGCCTTCGGCCGGTCGCAACGATTTTCTCCTCTATAGTATTCCAAACACCGGCTTCGCTAAATAAAGCTTTTCTGCATAGCCGGCCTTCGGCCGGGCGCAAGGATTTTTCCCCTATATTGTATTCCAAACACCGGCTTCGCTAACTAAAGCTTTTCTGCTAACCCGGTCTTCGGTCGGGCACAAGGCATTAGTTAGCGAAGCCGGTGTTTGGAATACTATAGAGGAGAAAATCCTTGCGCCCGGCCGAAGGCCGGCTATGCAGAAAAGCTTTAGTTAGCGAAGCCGGTGTTTGAAATACCATAGAGGATAAAATCATTGCGCCCGGCCAAAGGCCGGCTATGCAGAAAAGCTTAAATTAGCGATTCGGGATTTTCGAATTCGAAATTATAAAGTTCGGGACTTAGAGATTCCGATTTCTGAAATTCAGGACTTAAAAATAATCCCAATTTTTTTAGGATTCTGAAATTATAGTTTTTGATACTTAGTCCCTTTTTTATGTTTGGTAAACGTATGCAGTGAATATAACAAAACACAATTTGTCATCATTATGACTTTTAAAATATGTAATTTAAAAATTTAATAAGTCCCCAAAATATTTTTAGGGACTTATTTCATTTCAGATTTTTGGGGAGTTATTTCATATGAAACAATCCCCCAATTGAAAAAATGAAATAACACCCCAAAAAAAAGAAAAAACCCCCCAAAAATCGTTTTTGTTGTTCTCTGTACAAATTTTTGGGGGGTTATTTCATATTTTTTTTGGGGCGTTATATTTTGGGGGGTTATTTCATGCCGCCCCTTTTTTCTTTAAAAAAAAGTACGTTATTTAAGAAGTACATTTTTTAATTATAACTTTCTGCCTATTTCCGATGTGCGTATCGTTTGTACAAGTACATTCAAAACCAAAACAAAGTTTTACAAATTTGTGTTTGTTTTAAATGTATTTGTTCGAAAGAATGAATTTTTCGCACATCGGAAATAGGCTATAAATATTATTTATAGGTATTATTTTCAATCTGATACAATATAAATAATTATATATGTATTTGTATAATAATAGAATATAACATATGAAAAAAGTTGCGATTGTCACGTTTTTCTATTTGTGTCTGTAAAAATTTTTAATCGTTTAGTACTGATAGAAAACGCTTAGTTTATAACACAGTTGTTTTGTTAACATTTGATTGAAAAAATTTAAATGTAAATGTGAAAAGATTTTCGTAGCAACTTTAAAAGAGAATAGAGAAAAAAACTCGGCGTTAATTGCATAATCTAAATGCGGTCCTTGCAAAGATATCATGAGTTTTTTTAAATATACCTTTTACATAGTGTGACAAAAACTCTTTAATCGAATCGTAACAATCTCATTTAAAGCAACAGCTTAAATTTCTATTGGTTGCGTTAACAGAGGTTGCACTGTATATAAACCTATTGTGTTCAAAATGCTTTTATTTATAAAAAATACAATTAGTTTGGCTTAAAATGTATTTACAAACAAAAATAGTAAATTTTTTTTAAAATTTTGAAATTTAAATAAATTGTTTATGTAAACTGCTATAAATGTTTAAATAAAAGCAATTGACTAGGCCAATTTCTTCTTAAAAACGGAAATTTTTAGAGGGCTGTACGAAAGGAAAAAATAAAAGTTAACATCAACGGTGCGCTATGCGTTTTAAACGTCAGAACATACACACACACGATTCGCTGATACCACCAGGGCCCAGAGGAATATTTTACCCGAAAAGCTGTCCAAAATTATAAAAAATCATACAATAGGTTCCATTTGAAGCCTTCTCTCGGAAAACAGTTTTGCAAGCCTAAAACCGTAATGGCTAATGCTATTTTAGTAAAATTTGGTATGTTATAGATTTATTTATCTAGAAATGAGGATCAGTCCATATTTAACCAAAGGCCTAATATAACGCCTACTATTAAAATATGCCTAAAATCCTAGCAAATATGTATATTGGGGTTAAATTTGGTAGGTACTAGTTTTTTTGTCTAGAAATCACACTGAAAAATTTCGTGAAGGTTAGGTTAGGTTCCATGGGCAGCCATCGAGAGACAGCTCACTTGGGTTCTTTAGCGGTCCCTTTGTGATACCCAGCGCCAATGCCCATCCTGAAGAGCAGTTATTCAGATGGCGTCACTGCAAGGTTGAGCCAGTTCGTCTTCCTAATGAAGAGAAGAAGATATATCCTCCAAACAGGAAAACACCGGTTCTCCCAGGTATTTTTCCCTGATGCCCCGTAGCCCAGGGCATTGACAGAGAAAGTGAAGCACAGTTTCCTCTTCCTCCTCATCATGAAAACTTCTACAGTAGTCATTGAATACCAGACCCATTCTTCTAGCATGAGTCCCAACAGGCCAGTGTCGAGTTATGACCGACACCACGGTCCTGATTTGGTTCCTATTGAACCTAAGTAGAGATTTGGTTCTCCGTTCATCATATCCAGGCCAAAGTGCCCTGGATGTGGAGCAGGTGGACTCACGGGTCCATTCCTCTTGCGCAATTCTATAGTTCTCGCGCCGAATGAGTGACTTACAGTGAGCTATTGGAAGGCCAATGAATTGATCAATGAATGTTTCATCCATACGACCACCTTCCTTGGCCAACTCATCTGCTATCTGGTTACCCGGGCAGTTTGAATGCCCTGGTATCCATATAAGCGTTAACTCTGAATGTTCAGCAATCTCCTTCCTTGAACCATCAGTGTATACCCCCAGGGCTGTTTCATGGAAGGTGCCCATAACCGACAGCGCACTTTCGTGCGCTATATGTGTCGCATACCTCGCGCCAAAGAAATGCTCCGGGGTGCAGTAGTCTACTCCTTCAGGGACAATAGAGTATCCCATTATACTGGAGTGTCCATAGTCACGGTTCGACCAGCCGTGTGCCGCGTTCAACCGTATCGCCGAACAAGGAGCCATATGTCTGGCCGTGATGTCCACCGGCAGCCAGTTTAGCATAGTAAACAGCGCCCTGGTGGGAGTGGAGCGCATTGATCCTGTGATCATCAATGCGACCAGTCTGTGAACCTTCTCAAGCATCGCACGGTACCTGCCCTTGTTCAGCGCAGTCCACCATATGACAACAACGTAATACAGAGTCGGCAAAATTTCGTGAAGATCGGTCCTTAATTTACCATAAATCCCATATAACGCAGGCTTCTGAAGATCACTTTAAAATGTATAAAACGCTTAAGCAAATTACAATCCTGTATTGAAATTTGGTCTAATTAAGGTTTTTTAATACCAGAAATCACTTTACGGAATATTTTGATGATTGATATTTAATTTACAATGGGTCAAATATACACAGAGGAAATGATTGGTATTTTTTTTTTTTAATTATACCATTAATCAAAAATAAAATCAGTTTTAATTATCAACAACATTACTGCAGCATGTGTTGTTAATACGAAAAAATATTTTATTAACACTATTTAATTGTTTACTTGTGCAAATTTAATTAATTTTTTAATTAATATAACAAATTTTTTAATTGAAACCAATTTTTATTATTTTCTGTGTTAATTCCCCGGATGCAAATCCTTTTACTACGGATTAAACTGTAACGAATCATGATATTTTAATTAAATTATTTAAAATTAACTAGAAATATTTTAGTTTAACAAAAGTCCAAGACGCAACCAATAGCAAAACTGCGTCAATTTTTATAGAGATTGGTTAATAATTTATAGATGCCATATAAAGCTCACTGCTGAATTCTAACTGTCGCACACTGGGTAATTTGAGCCACTTTTCAGCCCAAAATTAATTTCAGCCAAAGTTTCGGACCGATATGCTTGAAATTTAGAATTTAAGGGTCAGAAGAGATACTGCAGGTTTTGATTATTGTAATGGTTGAATTTTTATGTTTGACACCATATGAAAAAAGTAAAAACTTAATATCTCGAATTCTAACGGACAAATTTTTTTGAAATTTGCACGATGAAAATACGAAAGGGGGCTAACAAAATAGCGTATAAGCCATGCAGACAAAATTAGTTTTGGTTTTGCTTGAAAAAGTCGTTAGTTTTTCCGTGAGCCTTCTGCCACCTCAACGAAAAATTTTTACAAAAAGTGTGTACATTTTGCTTAAACGGAGCTAAATTGTAAACAGCATCAGTTTTTTTTCTATTTTTTTTACAAATCCAAACATTAGAAATTTCTCTATATTTAAAGCTGAGGCTTTCTGAAATAAAATGATATAAATCAAAAATCTAAACGTAAAATAGCAAAACATAAAATTAATAAATCTTTTATTAACACTTTTCATTAATGAAATACGCGGCAGTCCACGGTCAACATTACTAAAAGCTTAGGCGAGGTTTATATTTATGGAAGAAATAATTTATTTGAGGTGCATAGAAAAAATTAAAAATGTTCTCTAATCACCAAATTCATAGAATTAAGCAAACATGTTGTTGATTTTACTCTTATTACCAAAATGATTATATTGATTATTGAAAATTGTAAAATTGTGAATATTTTTTTCAATAAATAATATTTTTAATTTTAATTGAAAAAATGATCAGAAAAATATATAAGAAGAAATAAAACTTTAAAAAGGGTCGAAAAAACTAGAATAGCGGCCTGTTCATCTATTTCCGAGCAAAGATTTCGTTCGCTTAACTTACATTTAAAACAAAAATAAAATATAATTTTTATTTTATATGTAAATTAAGCGAACAAAGTTTTCATTCGAAATCGATAAAGAGGCCACAAGATTCAAAATTAAAATTAATGAGTATAAGATTTAATCAGAAATAATAACGTAAGTGATTTGTGTGTTGTTTGCTTATTCAACAACTTATGATATTTTTAAAAAAGCTTTAAAGTGATTTTAAGTTTTATCAAAACCCCAATTTTTAAATGTTTAAGAAAATAAAAACGTCTTTAATTTGCTGTATGCCTTTTTATTTTATTTTCAAGAACATATTAATTCCTCAACAAGAATATATTTGTTGACATATAATATAAAGAAATACTATTTTCTCTTTAACTTAAAAATTAACAAAATGTAGACATACGTTGTTTTTCATTAAAACAATACAAAGTAGACATACAAACGTATGTACGTTTTATTGTACATACCAACAAATATACTCAAATTAAATATTTAAATATAATAGTTTTTGTATAGTTATTTAAATAATGTGTAATTTGTTTGGTAGAATATACACAAATATAAACAATCAATTAATTGTTTTATTAAACTCGTTAATCAATTTGATGTTTTATAAAAGAATAATTAATTACATACGCTCGGGGAAAAATTGAATTGAAATTTTTGGTAAGTTTTCTAATTGAAGTCAATTTTAAAATAAAGCAAGTAAGAGTGTATATATTCGGCTTTGTCGAATCTTTAAAACCCTTTACCTTATCTACGGCAGTGTATTGGACCACTAACACACATTATCAAACAGAATAAAAAATAAAATTTATATGTAATTTTCACTTTTTATTTACAAAAAACGACTTTTTCCTGTTTTACAAAAAAAAAAAAATTGGCAAAAATTCATTTCTTAATATATTCTTTTCAAACTTAGCGGTTTTGTTTAGCACTCAACGCACAAAAAAGGAAAATAATATTTGATAAGCAATATTAATGAGAAACAGTTTTGTATTATCCTAAACTTAAAGATTTTTTTTATTGGAACTCCCCGAAATTGCTTATGTTTTTTTTAGAGTATAAGCACTTCTTTTTTCAGAGTACCTAAATTTTTATTTAAGATTTTAGTACTTTTTGGAGTATTTAAAAGAATCTGCAAAAATTACAAATAGATAAGTTTATGGTGCAGCCAAAATAAGAAAAACTTAAATTATAAATCTTTTCTTTCTTCGTTTCTACACTCAAAAGAGAAAATCAATTCATCCGTACTCAAATCAATCCGAAGCGGTATCAATAGTACGGTGAGTACGGATTTTCTTGAATTAAGTACAGAAAGCTTGATACAAGTACGGATTATTCAGTCGTGAAAGACTCAACTTATCCATATTCAATCCCGAATTCGTACTTAAAATAATCCTAAAATGAAATTGATTTAAGTAAAACTGAGATTGAATCTTTTTAAAAATGCGCTTGATTTACGTATTTTAAAGTTTCCCGAATTCGTACTTGAAATAAACCAAAAGTGAAATTAGAAACAGAATATTATTATGATTGATTTACTAACCCGTTTCACACCTTACAGAGTTCCAATTACAAAACACCAGCATCATGCCCGATATGATTTTTACCTTAAAAACTTAATGTACATATTTAACTAAAAATATTAACTAAATGAGAACTCTTGCTTTAAATTTTTAAGCATGAACACAATGTGTTTTCTTCTTGTTTCGCTGTTTTTGTTGTTTCTACACACAACATGCAAATCGTTTTTAACTACTTGTATGGTATTGTTGTAGTGGCTACAAGAAATTTTGATAAGTTATATGAGATTAAAACGCTCACCTTGTAATTTTACTCTCAGAGTGGCACTTTCAACGAAAAGTTCAATATTTTTTGTACTTGGTTTATGAATTTTATACTTACATTTAGGGTTGTTGTGAGTGCGTTTAAGTATTATTCGTACTTGAACTTTTGAACTCGTACTTAAAGTAAGTGTAATAAGATTAATTTATTCCGAGTGTTTTTCTTTCTGTGTATAAAAAATTAACTCAACTTTACAGTACTAAGTATTTTTTTTTTAAAAAAAGGGGAAAAAATGAAAAAAATTTTAGGTAATCAATATTTTTTTTTTGGGTCCACCCTAATATTTTACAAAGTTTGACGATGCTAAAAATATATATAAACAAAAAATGAGTAATATTTAATTTTTGATTTTATACAACGTTAGAAGGTCTATCGACCGTCAAGAAAAAAATTTAAGATTTTCTGCCGGAAAATGGAAATTTTTTATTTTTTACACTCTCAGAAAACAGATTAGTCACACAGGACTACGATGATACAGTTTTTAAAATAATCTTATAAAATATGTAGATGTTGGTCTATATGTTACAAATATAAACTTCGTTTAATTATACTCTTTTACATATACCACATAACGGTACATTTGAGTTTTTCGATTTATGCCCAGCAAAAACTTGGTAATCACTTGCAATTACTGAACAACTTACTTTTCAATGAGAACTTCATACCATCTGCATTACATAGAAGTAGTGTAGTAATGACTGACATATAATCTGATACATAATCAGTTGCTTATTAGCTGATTAACGAAATTTATAATTAATTCATAATAAAATGCATTTGAGGTTTCATTTATTCAAATCTAATACAAATTGTTGATTTTGCACCTATAGGTAATATATTACCAAAATGATTATATCGATTGCTAAAAATTGTAAAAATGGAAAATTGTGAATATTTTTTTTAATAAATGATATTTTTAATATTAATTAAAAAAATTATCAAAAAACTGGGCCATTTCAAACATTATGTTAATTTATTTGTTTTATTTAAACGAATAAGTCAATTAATATTTTTTGATATTTAATTAATATTTTAATTAAAAATTTATTTAAAAATAACTTAAATATTAATTAAATCAAAAGTATATTATTAATTTTCTTTCAACTAAAAAAATAATTGATTCAATTAATTAAATTTAAATAGTTTTTGAACCATTTTTTTAGTGATAACAACTTTTTTCTGTGTATGAAAAACTTAAAATAGTAAAATTTTGCATTAGAAAGTAAATTAAATATAAAAGCTCAATTTGTATGACAAATTCAGTTTTGTTGATACCAATGTTAAGTACCTATTTGCAAGCGTACGTGGTAATGACTTATTTAACTCCCTATTTGTAAGCGAATGGGATAATGACTTATTCAACTCCCTATTTGTAAGCGAGGGTGGTAAGTACTTGCCTCCAATGACATCACCGTGTTAAAATAATGAGTTAAAATGCCAATGTATAAGTAGTGAAGAGTAGTTATAATAGCTTTTTAACTCATTACTTTTCAATGTAAGTTTTTGCTGGGTGCTTCTCTTTCAGCCGCAATCCAGAGTCAAATGCTGGTTAAATTTAAATTAATAATATCTTGTTTTAAAGAGTGCTAAATTACGCGTCGAAAAGTGACTAATTGGATAAAAAATACCTGAGTGTTAGTGGATCAAAGCTAATATTTTATGAAAATTTTGTTGTTTATCACAAATTATTGTCGCTCCGAAAGATATTTTGTACCACAGTAAATAAGAAAATTCATACTTTTATAATTTTATTGTATAGTCCATTGGATTACAAAAATTATAAGCCATATTGGAATCATACTGAAATCGGTCAGAAGTTCAAAATTCGATAATAAGAACACAAAAGCAAAATAGCCTTTAACTTGAATTTGACTTGGTACCACCATCATATTTTCGCATTTTCATTGAAATGTATGCACCGAACGATACCAAACCTACAACAGATCTATAACCCATTATTTTGGAATAACTTATTCATTTTTAGTGCATTCTAATCAGAAATGCAGCTAAAGCGTAGTTTTTTAAGAAAAGGATATATGGAAGGTAGGCATGTCCTTGCACCAAATGTAAAAACATTTGCAACAACGCAAGAATGTGCCATTTTACAGACAGATATTAGTTTTTGCTATATTCTAATATATGTATGTATATTGTGTATCGGAGGTAGGCATATCCTTGCAGTGATTGTTCTTAAACTTAAAATTTTCTTAACTTGACATTAGTAATAACTGTACTAAATTTTGTCATGCTGCGATAAGAACTCTAGTTTTGCCGATTCACTATATGGGGTCAGAGCACTGATGGGCTGACTTTGTATTAGAACAGAGTATAATGTTTCATAACGCCGCAGTACAAAATAAACACAATGCAAGCCCTTTCAAAACATCACTGTTTAGTATAAGTAACGCAGCAAAAAAGCAATTAGGGCATCGGTTTTAAAATTGATGCTTTGTGACATTTAACATTTAATTCGCAAACAATACAATAATATTTAATATTGTGCATTGCATCACTTACATTTCAAAATGTTTCAATAAGCAAAACACATAGTTGCATTGTTTCGGTACTCTGTACATGTACATGGTCAAAATACTGTAGTAAAACTGTATACAAACTTTGTATTAGTACGTTTTGGAAGTCAGCCATGTTGTCTATTGATAACCAAGCTGCTTGTACCTCATTTGTTAACTTTGGATGTTGCCTTTCACTACATATACTTAAAAAAAATAACAGCAGTAATGGATTTCTAGGTAAAATAAGAGGCAGTTGTAAGTTTTTGCTTATATCTCAGCCTTTTCTGCACCTATAAGGCTGAATTACAAAAGCAAACAATTTCGAATTTTATGTGATATAATATCTGATGGGGACTAGGTATTTCGGAAAATCCATTTGAACGGACAGACGGAAAGATGGTCAGACGGATTTTGTTAAATCAATTTCGCTACTTATTAGGCCCCAGAATATATATATACTTTATAGGGTATATGTAAGGAATTTATGTGTTGTTTCCAGGTGACAGGCTATTGAATATGTAGTAAACTTTACATGAAAAGTACTCAAAACACTGAGTGATTTTTTTACAAATTTTACTCACAATCAATTGCCTGTCACCTGGAAACAGCATATTAATTAAAATTTCTTCTTCTTACAAAATTTTTTGGAACTTTTGATTCATTAAAGTTCATGTTTTAATTCAACACATTATTATAAATTTTATTCCATGTGTTATTCTTAATGTATGTATCAATGTCACGTTAAATTAATTCAATATTTTTTTTTATTTTTTTGTAATTTATACAATTTTTTTGTGCTTATTTTTAAATAATCATTTTGATTAATTAATTATGTAATACTTTAATCATAAAGCAGAAAATAAAAGCGGAATTTTTAAAACCATTAACAACGTCATCCTCATTGATAAGAGCAAAAGTAATACATGAATTAAGCCAAAAAGCTGTGGCAGCAGCAGAATTCAAAAATCCATGCCAAAGAAAGTGGCTTAAACTACAAACAACTTTTAACAAAAAAATAAAACATAAAATAAATAAATAATAAAAGTAACCAGTTTTATTGTATTTTTTACGATCAACTTTAAAATGTAAATATGGGAGGGGAATTTGGGTACAGAAAAAAAATTTACACAGAAAAAACAGAGAAACAAATAAAATGAAAATAAAAGTGCAATATTGATAGTGAATACACACGCATATGAACTTAAAAACACATACTCACACTTATACACAATCACATCAGGAATTTTGTTATTTACTTGACGATTGCATAAATTGTTTTCTTGTTGGCAGATACTTTTAAAAAAATATTCATTTTAAAATTAAATGTTTTATATTTAAACCTTGTCAGTTTTCGGTTATTTTGTTAACCACAAGTTGTGTTTTAAATTATTTTTTTGCGCAAAAATTTCTTCACTTACTAGTTTCAGACATTGACCATGAAGTTGGTGATTTAAGCTGGATGTCTGGTTTTCTGTGTTTCTGTTGCATTTAAATTTTTGAACATTTAATCTTTAATTTGTTTAAGCACAAGGCCAAGTAAATAAGGCTTAATATAAATGTATTATAAATTAAACTTTTTAATACTGTTGGAAAATTTTTCAGGGAAATGAATTAACACAGTGCTCATAAAAATTATTTTATGTTAAGCGGGTTTAGAAAAAAAAGCTTAAGATTGATTTTAATGACAAGGAAATGAGCTCTTAAGAGGCACAAACTGTCTCTCTTATGTTGTTTTCTTTTCTACAAAAAAGAATGACATTTTATTTAAAAAAATGAAATTTGGTGTTTTTTTTTTTTTTTAATCTTTAGCTCTCTTAAAGAGTGGCATGTTTTATTCAAAAAAAAAATCACCCTTAATAATGGCATAAGGCATTGATTGCACTTTACGCCCCGCATAAATCGACAGTGTTCATAATGCCCTGTAAAACAGGTCACTTCTATTTACATATAGGGCTACCATACGAAGTTGGGAAAAATTGCTTCGAATCAGGACAGTCAAAAGTTAAGCTTTCAAAGTTACATTGTTAATAGTAGGTTGTCAGTTAAATAAACTCTAAGTGGATTCAGTGTTATAAAATTGTTCTCATAAAAAGTCCTTACATAAAAAAAAATCTTTTAAACTTGGTGTCGATAAATCGGCAATCTGGCAACGGTATTTTCACGTTAACGTTTTTTATGAAAAAAACTAACGAACATATTTGAGCATTTTTTAAACATTTTTAAAGGAAAGAGTTAAAATATCAATATTACCGCATCCATTTTATATATGCAGAAATGACAATAAATCAATTATTGGATTCATCCTCGTCATCTGATGAGTATGAAATGTTATTTGTATTTAAATTTTCACCTTAGCGTCCACTAGTTTTGCCAACGTTACTTAAAATCTAATTTTTACCTACATTGAACTTTTTTTTCAGTATTTATTTATCGAATCTTCATACATTAAATATAAAGTAACAATAATTAATCAAATCTTAGCCTAATATTTACTTTATGTCCTGCCAGTGCCAGACAAAAATGATTTCGTCATCACGGTTTCTGTTCACATATGTAGGTGTTTATCGCTCATCTGATTGGGTGAGTGCAGCTGTGTCTCTTCTTCTTAAGCGAGTGTGGCCGCCATAATTTAAAATATTTCTAGCTAATGGATTTGGGTGCAATTCCAGCCTTTTTAATTATTTTACTGCATATTTCGTTAACATAGTTTTTACTAATGGCACATTGAGATCCTTGTGGATATTTGAGTTTTTGACGTTCCAGGGAGCGGCTGTGATTATTCGAAGAAGTTTATTTTGGCGCCTTTGAATTTTTTCGATGTAAGAAGCCGAGGCAGTGCCCCGTAACTGAATACCGTAGCACCAAATTGGCTTTAAGATAGAGTTGTAAAGTAGAAGTTTGCAATAGAGACTAAGAATAGAAATTCTTCCAATAAGCCAATTAATTTGAATTGCTTTTAGTTTTATTTGTGTTAATTTAGCTTCTATATGCCATTTCTAAGTTAAACGCCGATCTATATGTATACCGAAGTATTTTACATGCGAGTGTTGGGGTAATATTTGATTATTTATTTTAATAGGAGGGCATGTTTCCCGACGCAATGTGAATGTTATATGTGCGCATTTTTGCTCATTGATCTTTATCCTCCATTTTGTTAACCACCTTTCTAGTTCAAATATATGATCCTGTAAGTAACGAGCTGCTTCTTGACAGTTTGCGTGTACGCTTCGAAAAGCTGTATCGTCCGCAAATGTTGAAGTTCGGGTGTAGCTGTTTGTTGGCAAGCCCGAAGTATAAATTAAGTATAATAGGGGGCCCATGATGCTGCCTTGTGGGACTCCAGCGTTAATTGGTAGTGGAGAACTTAAAAATTCGCCTTCTTCAATAATAAATTGACGACCGCCTAAGTAGCTTTCTAACAGCTCGTGTATGTTTGCTGCAATTTCAGGAGTAAACTTCATGCCAGACTTTATCAAAAGCTTGAGACAAATCGATGAAGAGTGCTGAGCAATATTTTTTTCTTCAAAGGCTTTTCTTATAACATTTACTATTTGATGAGTTTGTTCAATTGTGCTGTTCTTTCTTCTAAAACCGAATTGATGGTTTGGAATACATCTATTATCATTTAAAATCGGCGTTAATTTTGACACTAGTAGTTTTTCAAATTGCTTTGAGATATAAGATAATAAGCTAGTAGGTCTGTATGACTCAACTTTTGTGTGATCCTTTCCTGGCTTTGGTATCATGTTTACTAAGGAAACCTTCCATTCTTGAGGGTAGTATTGAAGGGGTAAAATAGCATTAAAAATAATAAGAATAATATTCTTTGCTTTACTTGGTAGCTCCAAAAGCATTTTATTGCTGATCTTATCAATACCGGGTGCCTTCTTGTTGTTTTAATCACAAATAGCCTTTTCGATTTCTCTAAACTAGACATTGAACTTTCGGCATTCATTTTGTTGTTGATACAATAAACAAATTGTAAATAATTTTTTTTTTTTTTAATTTTATAGAACAAACTTTTTGTCAGCAAATAATAAATAGCATTAATACAGGGTTCGCAAGACACCACCTTTTAACAAGGTGGTATTTTTTTTTTTTTTATGAAAAGAAAATACCATGAGAGTAAAAATTGTTTCCATTTTATAGCCTTCAGCACTGGTGTAAAGGGAATATATAACTCATTCCATTCCATTTGGAATTTCTACAATATTGATCGAAACAAGTATATATATTCTTGATCCATATAAGTAGCAGTGTCCTTTTAAAATAAAGTTATATAATATACGGTATTTTCTAAGTATTTTGTTCTTGTCTGATTTTTTATTGTTTAATTATTTTGCTTGTAAAATTTTTCAAAAATATACGAATGTTTTCAAAGCTATTTTGTTAACAAAAACCATTAAAGTTGCACTTTATATTATTTGGTATAGCCGGCGATAGTATATTTCCCGCCGTCGTTGAATATTTTTCAATTATAGTAAATTTTGGTCGCCGTCAACGATATGTGTGATTGGCGTCCTCATCGTCTGCGATTTCACATCGGCTTTGTGTAGAATATTTTGGTATTTATAACATAACGACGCAATCTCTTTTGATAGTTTTTGACGTAAGTTATAGACAGCCCTTTTTCTCACTTTTTGATAAATGATGGAATATTTTGTTTCACATCTTTTCGAAGCGAGAAGTTCTCAAGGAAGTTACATAACATGGGAACTGTTTAATGTATTGTTGGCAACGTCAGATCCGCTCATCTCTTGCATTCGATGTCAATGGAAAGTAGAACGTGGGGACTTAGATGACTAAGCAAAAGGGCTGCTGCAGGACAGCGGTAAAACAGAACCAAATAAGGAATATTTGAAGCAATTTTCCAACTGAATAAATAGTCGATATAATTAACATTTATTGGTATTTAAGAAAAAAAAAAAAAAAATTTATTGTCCATATTTTTATTCATATAAAAAAGAAAATAAACATTAAACAATGTATACTTATTTATTTTTTAATCTAAAAAGTATTCTAGTGGAACTGGTTCTAGTTGAGCCTGTTGTAGAGTTGATAATGTAGAAACCTATTCACAAAATCATCCTAGGTATTGTTACTTGCTTATGGATTTTTTTAAAGGTATAGTGTTATATACTACGAGAGAATGTATATATGTATATCAAGGACCAGAAAACGTTTTTTTTTATGTTTTTTTTTTTATTTTATCATTGGTGTTCGAAAAATATTTTAAATTGTACAATAACCAAAAATAGATAAAAATAATTTGTTTGATATTGTTTCTTTAAGTTCAAAATAATAAAGTTCTCAAAAAAAAGGTTTTTAGAAAAATATTTTTTTTCTTCTTTTGTACAAAAAATTACGAACCGAAAATTTAATTTTTTCTTTTTAAAAATTTAAAAATCATGCGTACAAAAAAATTTTTTTTCATCAGTTTAAAACAATTAAAGCAAACACAAAAAAAAGATATTTATTTTTTCAGTACAATATTATTTTGTACATGAAAAGAAAAAAATGAACCGAAAAATTAAAATTGAATTTTTTTAATTGACAAAATTTAAACGTATACGTACAAAATTATAGTAAAAAATATAAAGCTAATTAATATAAGAACTAAATAGTAATCTTATCAATTAGTTTGATGTTGAGTTTGAGCAACAATAAATTTTCTACATGCTCAGAACTTAAATTCCTTCTATTTTTGGTCACAATAATTGGCAAAGCACTGAAGGCTGTCTCCACAGATACCTGTGTTTTATTTATTTATTTATTTATTTATTTAAGTCTATGGATATATGTAAATCCTTACAGACTAGAATTTAATTACAAATAATATTATCTATTAGGTAAAGTATTCAAAAACAAAATAATACTACGTTTAATGACATTAACATTCAAAGAAAAGTCAATAAAATTATACATTTCATTAAAATCCTTGCATATTCTCAGAAAAGGATCAGAATTAGCGTAGTTTGTGCGGAAAGTCTGAAGATACAATGGTATGAAATTGCGAGTTGATCGTTGAGGAACGTTGACATTAACATTATTAAGCAGGAATTCAGAACAAACATTACCATTAAGCAAATTAACTAAGAACGTAATGTTAAGCATTTTTCTTCGGCTTACCAGTGAAGGTAGTTTAACTTGTTCAAGTCTTTCGAAGTAGGATGGAAGAACTTCAGAAGGGTTCCAAGTTGAATTTCCTAAGCAGAACAATAAAAATTGTTTTTGGACAGATTCTATTCGATTTATGTGAACATTATAATCAGGATCCCAGATAATAGAACCATATTCGATGATTGGTCTTACCAAAGATATGTATAACTGCTTTGTAATTTTGGGATCAGTGAACTCCTTAGCCCAACGCTTTATAAAAGCAAGTACTCCACGAGCTCTGTTTATCATTGTCGTAATGTGTTTTATAAAGTCTAATTTTGAGTCAAGTAAAACACCAAGATCCAAAATATCTTTAACTAATTCAAGTTGGCTATCACCCAAAGTATAGTTACCCAAAGAATTCCATTTTCTACAAAAACGCATATGTTTGCATTTTGTTAAATTAAGATTCATGAGGTTGATGTTACACCACTTATAGAAATTATCCAAATCATGTTGAAGGTTGAGCATTTCAGAAGTTTTTTTGTAGCTTAAAAAGATTTTTACATCGTCGGCATACATTAATACATCACAATTGTTTATTGCACTCGGCAGATCATTTATAAAAAGTGAGAATAAGATTGGACCAAGGTGGCTACCTTGCGGTACTCCAGAATTGACGATGATGCTCCTTGATGTTGTATTATTAAAGCAAACACTTTGTTTCCTAGAAATAAGATATGACTCAAGCCACCGAAGACTGTTATTAGTGAAGCCCATTAAAGAAAGTTTACTAAGAAGAAGACTATGGTTGACTTTATCAAAAGCTTTACTAAAGTCTGTGTATATAACGTCCGTTAGTTGCCCATTATTAAATCCATTATTAACAATAGTGGTGAGTTGTAGGAGATTTGTCATTGCTGAGCGTCCTTTTCTAAAGCCATGTTGGAAAGGAGATAGTAATGACGATGCTTGATGAAAGAGGCTATCAGTCATGCACTTTTCAAAGAGTTTAGGAATAGCACTTAGTTTGGCTATACCTCTATAATTTGCTATATTTGTTTTATTTCCAGCCTTAAATAGCGGAATTATATAAGATTCTTTCCAAAATGTTGGAAAGTAGCCATATCTAATTGATAAGTTAAATATTATTGATAAGGGTGTGGCAAAAGCATTAGCGCAGTTGGTTAGAATACAGCTTGGAACACCATCAGGTCCACTGTAAAAGGATGATTTAACGCTTTTCAAACTGGCAACTATTTGGGAGGTTGTAATGGGAGAAAATGATATTGCTTGGTGTTCATCAATCACGTAAGGGTAATTGTTATATTTGTTGTATTGGGCATCAGAATATGTAGTTCCAAAAAAGTCAGCAAACAGGTTACTTATTATTAAATCATTACTGGATTCATGATTTAAATACTTCATGATAGATGGATATCCCGTAGATTTCCGTTTAGAATTAACGAATTTGTAAAATGACTTAGGATCATGTTTAAATTTAACTTTCATTTCATTTAAGTAATTTTTATACAGTTTCATGTTTAGTAAATTATATTCAGAACGGGATACAGAATATTTACCATAATCACAAGATGATCCGGAATCTTTATATTTTTTGAAACGTTTGTTTTTTATATTTTTTAGTCTGGACAGCTGTCTTGAGCTCCATGGAGGACCTGACTGTTTAAATACAGTAATTTTTGGAACACATTCATCTAAATATTCAAAAATAGTTTTATAGAAAGTATCAATCATAGTATCGATGGATGAGGGTGTACCATTTGGAATCGATAACTTGTCAAGCCAATTTGTACTGTTTAGAAAATTATTTAAATCGTTATAACTTGTTCTTTTGAAGCAGTTGACTTTTTCATTTTTCATCATTATTTTACGTTCAACAAATGGAATATTACAAGAAAGTTCAATGGTTGGATGAAAGCGATCTTCAGGTCTTGATATTGGAACAGCTCGAGTTAATGAACAGTCAGCAGGTTCATTCACAAACACCAAATCTAACAGTTTTCCGTATTCATTGTACACACCATTAAATTGGAAAAGGCACAAGTCATATAGATTATTAAAAAAAAACATCGATCCAATCATAGGAATTTGTAGGAGTATAATAAAAAGAATCTGGTAAAAGTTTCCAAGAAACTGTGGGCAAGTTAAAGTCACCAAAAACGAAAATTAGATCATCTGACTGGGCAGACGATATAACTGATTTAATGTTCTCATAATGTTGATTGTAAATTAGACCATCAGAATTCGGTTGAATATATGAACAGGTTATGTATATATGTTTGTATTTTAGTTTTAAACGAACAGCAACAAATTCTATATTGTGAGAAGTATTAGGCATAATTTCCTCTGACGAAAATAGACAAGAAACAGCAATTAAAACGCCACCACCAATTGTAGTAGTTAATCTATCGAGTCGGTATACGTTGTATCCATTACAAAAAATTTCGGTATTTAAAGTTTTTTTATTTAACCAGGTTTCAGTGAAGACTATAATATGATGGTCAAAATCGAAGCTTTCGATGAACAGATTGGAAAGCTTAGTATTAAGACCACGAACGTTTTGATATATAATAAGGAGTTGATCATCAGGAGCTTCACTTAGTTTTTTGATTGTGTTAATTGTTGTTTAGGCAAATAAGCAACATTAACTGGACGTCGCACAGTGGCGCCCGTAGAGCAAGCGAGGTTGCAAAAATCAAAATTTTCATGAGTGCCGACGAAGTTTTGAATAAACCCATGTTATAGGAAACTTTTCAACGATTTCAAATATGCCACTCTTAATAATATCACATTTTTAGTTTAGAAGATATAACCGTTCAAAGTTGACCGACTTTCGGTTTTCAAAAAAACACACAATTTTTAGTCAATTTGTTGCGATTTCAGGTGTAATATCACGAAAAATAGGTAACGAATCGCCTTATTTTTTGTTTGTATTGATTGATGTATTTATTAAATGTATAATGATAAAAAAAAATTAACTGTTTGCTTTGTGTTTCTCCTGGTAAATCACTATTTAAAAACTATCCGTTTTTTCACTATTTTTCAACTTTGACGGAAAATAAAAAAAAACTATATTTTTCTATATTTGCCATACGTGCAAAACCTGTTCTTTGATTATTTCTTTACATAATTCAAAAGGTTTTATCTGCCCGTACGTGCCCGTTTGGCTTCTAGAGGTAAAAAAGTTCAAAAAGACATGGTTGCAGAAATTGTATGGCGTCCATCCCTTATATGTTTTGACTGACAGTAGTTTGATCTAATAGTTTGAAAAAAACTACTCATTGAAATTAGCAGGTACGTACCTCACATAAACAATACTTTGGCGTACAAATGGTCAGGAACAATATTGACTTATGGTCCCTACAGGTAGGCACAAATCTTATTTGGACACGTGCATAATATCACAATTGCATTATTCAGCATAAATCCATATGTATGCAGGGAACAGGTAAATTTTTAGGCATGGTAGCATAAGCCTATATATTGCAAAATAAGCATAATGCCTGGATTAGTCTACGCCTGAAAGTTGGCGCAACAATTACTGAAACCATTTAACAATTTAAGTACTGAAAACATGGCGTTGTACAATTTAAAATTATTTGAACTGTTTAGAAAGTCAACCACACCAAAGTTTTTCACGGAAGTGAAAATTCTTCCTGAGAAGTTGACATTGATCAGCAAATGAGGCTGCGATGGATCATCCGGACAAAGCGTTTATAAGCAAAGGATATCTCCCGATGACGCTACAATATCGGACGGAAATATGTTTATGGCATCTGTTGTTCCTTTGCGGCTAAAATCGGATGATTCCCTACACTGGAAAAATCCACGTCCGTCATCAGTGCATTATTGCCGACCAATAATGTTTCAGTTTGCAAGGGAATCGGCAGAACTCATAAGGACTACGGTGAAGGACATTAAAGAACAAATAAGCAAGATTAAGCCTACAAAGCTGCAAATTGGAGAAGGAAAATATATTGAATGCAATTACGAGTTCCACCTGACCATGGTTGACGGAAAAGTCGTAAACGAACTGACAGGAACAACCTCAACAATGTCATGCCCGATTTGCAAAAAGAGTCAGAAGAACTTTTTTCAATTCAATTCAATTTATTTCATATATAATATGTTACATCTCAATTTTATATAATTAGTTGTAAAGAGTTTAAGATTAGTATCTTTTTCTGCTTAATTATAATATATTTCAATTAGTTATCATATACATATATATAGACAGAATTATATTGGAGGTAAAAATTTAGCAAAAACCTATCTAAACCCCTTTTTTCGTATTATTTTTATATTTTTTTTATCGATTTTATATTATTATTTGTCAGAAGAACTTTGGTAATTTAAACGATTCTACAAATGAGGAGAATTACGAATATGGAATGTCACCATTGCACGCAAGGATAAGGTGTATGGAATTCTTGCTAAAACTGGCATATACCCTACCACAAGAGGAGGAAAACTTCGATGAAAATACATCAATAAAGGATAAGGAAAAGATCAGAAAGAAGCAAATACAGGATGGTTTTTTTGAAACAAGTTGGACTAAAAGTAGACTGTCCCAAGCTCGGATACGGTAACTCTAACGATGGAAACACTTCTAGGAGATTTTTTGAAAATGATGAGGCAGTAACTAGAATCATTGGAATTGACAATCAAATCGTGAAAAGATTGGGAACGATCTTGGATGTTTTAAACTGCAAAGAAAATGTCAATTCTACAAAATATGGAGAATATGCGTCGAAAACTGCATCTCTTTTAGCAGAAATGTATCCACATAAAATATTGGCGCATGGCAAAGATATAATTGAGTACCAGTCTTTGCAAATTGGAGAGCTTTCTGAAGAAGCACAGGAGTCTCTTAACAAATTTTATAAAAAAATATAGATTGCAGAACACATTCAAAGCATCAAGGGTAAGGCAAAATAAGGACCTCTTCAACATGTTGGCAGCATCTTCCGATCCACTTATTTCTTCCCTGCGGCATGTGAAGTCACGAATAGAGTTACAAAATAATTATAGTTTAGAAATTGTTAGTCTTTTAGATATACCGTCTCTTACGAATTGTGATGAATATTTTACAGAAAATTGAAAAAATAAATTTAAAAAAATAAATAATTTTTTTTTTTAATTTGTTGGGTAATAATTTAAAACATAAAACCCTTAAGAAAAAAAATAAAAACAATCTAAAAATGTAAAAATAATTTTTTTTAGTTACCATAAAATTGATTTTTCTACTAATTTTAACTTTGATAACCCATAAGTAGGCCCCTACAAAGCGTAGCACCCTTTCCAAACGCTCATTTCATAGGCTGAACAGTTATCTATCATATGCTGTTTAAACTGTTCAATTATCTTATTCGGTTCAAAAGATATGATTTTTGCAACGAAAAAACTCAAATGGCGCCACTGTGCGTCGGTTTACATTTTGCTCATATTCTCGAACCAAAACGTGTTGCGGGTACAGCTAATGCAACAGCAGCTAGTTTTGATAATTAAGAATCTCTAAAGATTCTTTGCAATTGCAATTTTAAACACAATTTTATATTATAATTTTAATTAAAATTCACAATTTTAACTTCAAATTGAGTTTTTATTGTTAGTTTCTAAAAACAAAAAAAAACAAACATTTTTCTCAAAAACTTTTTTTTAAGAACTTTATTATTTTGAACTTTGAAGAACAAATAAAACAAAATAATTTTTATTTTTTTTCTTGTACAGTTGAAAACATGTTTTGACCATCAATGAATAAATATTTTTCAAAAAAAAAAAAAAAAAAAAAAATAATAAAACGTTTTTGTGTATTTTAAAATTTTTGTATCTTTTTATTGTACTTTAAAAATAAATATCATTTTTTGTGTTTCCTATTTTTTTTTAACGGATAGAAAAAAAAATTTATTTTGTACGCATGAGTTTTGAATTTTTCAAATGAAAAACTTAAATTTTAAGTTTTCGGTTCTTAATTTCTGATGCCTGATATATATATATAAAGTCAATACATATGAATACTTATTTGTTCTTTCGCTGATCAAAATATATTTTCTCCAGAAAAATATTAAAAAAGGAAAGAAAAAAACATGAAAAACAAAAAATGTTCTTTGGATTTCAAGAAGAAATTCTTGACAAAAAGTACAAAAAACAAGATGTAAGGAAGAACATGTAGATCAATTAAATAAAAAAATAGGTAATCATTCATTGAAAAGCAAATTTTGATCTACCAAGGTAAAATACCATTTGGTTTAAAGATTGATATTTGACTAATGACTTCATCCGTCGTCAATGGCGGTGAGAGTGTTTACAATCGAAACTAGTATGGGTAACCTGTCCGTGAAAACGTGGGCTTAATTCCCAGCTCAGTCAAGAATGAAAAATTATTAATAAATTTTAATTAATTTCATGTTGTAAAATTCCTTTCTTCATAAAAATAATTTAATGAATATTAAATTCAATGAACTTAAGCCTGATTAAAATATCAAAATTTAGATAAAAAACCATTAACAGTTAAATAAAATAACCACAATACTAATTATATATAAAAATGTTTATACTTTTCGAAAGAAAACATTATGATTGTGCTTGTAGAAGCAACTTTAAGTCAATCTCACATTTTTTACTCCCACATGCCTTATCTCAAATCGTATTTTTCAAAAAAAAAAAAAAATTAATTTAAGTAAAAAACTCTAAAAATTCAACACAGCGATATTTAATATGCCCATTATTTTCTAGAAAACTCTGATCAATATCGAGTGGTAAATAGCATTGCCTTTCTGAAAAAAAATTTTAAGCCGATTTTTCGGGATTAGGAATTGGGGTATTTCTTAATAAAATATGGGCATGTTTGTCAGTCCACTGTTTTAATAATTTCTTAATCTACATATTTATTCATACATTTATTACATTTATTCATGTTAGTTTTATAGAATGTCAAACATTAAAATTATCAAAAGTTCAATTTTGACCTTAAATTTCTCAACAACTACCGAACCGATTTTAACAAAATTAAAACTGTAAGAATGTTCAAGAAGTCTTCTCTTCAGCAAAAAATGCAAAATTATCTCTCGGTTCAAAAGTTACAGATTTTTGACCGATGAAAAACGATTTTCAGCCACTGTACACCGCATCGCTTGAAGGAGAAAAGGTTTCAAAACTTTTATTTTTTAAGCTTAATATTGCTCTACTTTGATTATTAATTTAACATAATATGAACAAACAATAATTTTGCAGCGGATTAATATATTTAAATCGTTTCGATTTTTTCCAAAACGTGAAAAAATAAAAATTTTAAGTTTATATAATAAATACGAAAAAAAAATGTGCAAAGTTTAAAAATTTGTTAAGAACAAAAAAATTATTTATAACGTTAAGACCCTTTATATTGAGGCAAAAAGAATGCAATCGTTACTATCCTTAAATACATAGTGACAATAGTTGCAAGAAAGAATTAAGTTGAATTTTACTCAGATACCAACAATAATTAAAATGGATTGATTATATTTTTTATATTACAATTATACGAACTGTAGAAACTCTTTGCTGCATGTAAAAACCAGTTTCTTGTTAACGTATTTTTGTTGTCAGTCAGTATTGTGGATAGATGATGGGTGCGCCATATTTTTATTAATTTTTTGTAGTCATATTAATAATGACGATGTATGTGATGATGCCAATAGTTATTTTGTTTTTTGTTTAATGTTTTGTTAAAGTTTCTTTTGTCTCTTGCCAATATCCGCATTTATTTTATTGCCCTGGAGACAGAGTTTAGTGACACAATAATTAAAACGTAATATAAAATATCTGATGCAGCTTTTGTAATAGATAAAAAAAAAGTTAATGTGGCCTGAACCAAATGTTGCAATATTCAAATCCTGAATTTATTAATATTTGGTCAAAAAATAATAATTATGTATTTTAAACCCTCATTGCATTTTTTATATGTACTAAATCTGTATTTTACATTTTCTTCCATTATTATCATTTTTCCAGCAATTACTTGCAAAAGGTATAAAATCAATCTAAGTTTTACTATTTCTCTAAATGTATAATTATGACAAGAAAACTCCTTGCTCATAAACCGCAAGAAATATCACTTAAATGCCAAACACAAGCGAATACTACTTATGTTTGATGTATATAGAGACATTAAAAATATTTAATGTCAAAAAAATTCCGGCAAAATGTCAAAAGATATTAAAATATTTATTAGGAATTTACGGAAGAACTATAAAAGCAGACGAAAAAAAAGTAAGCGAATGTAAAAAAAATCCCACATAAAACAAATAGACGATAATGAATACGAACTTTACTGACATACTTGACATATAGTTATGAAAACTGTAACACCATGGGTTTGGGTACTCTATAAACATGGAATGTACTTTTTCATTTATACAAAATAGTATCAACATGATACTAAATAATAAATTTTATGTATAAAGTAGGGTATTCATATAATCAGGCTTTTGCGTTAATCGGTTAATAGCTCGATTAATTCACCGAGGTTTTGGTTTAACCGGTTAATAATCGGTTAATTTTGTTATTGATCGGTTAACCGATTAATAATTTTTTTTTATAAATTAAGTAATTTAAATAAATAAAATTGCATAAATTATTTATTATCTAGAGTTTATTAGTAAAAAAAAATTACATAACAAACATAACAATTCTTGAACTAAAACGAGCAAACAAAAAAAAAGTAATTCATAAATATGTAATAAATATTTTTAAGTACTACATATTATGTATTAATCAAAAAATAAACTGTGAGATCATTTTATTAGTTATTTCAATAGATTAATGAGACCTTAAAAATAATATTTTAGAAAAATAATTTGTTTAAATGTTTAGGCTTTCATTGTTTATTTTCTTTAGTATTGACAAAACTTGACGTGGAAAAAATTCTTCCACTTATCATAGATGTTGGAGAAATCAAAAGCAGCCCATAATACAGAATATCTAATTTCTCAGTCCTTTTTCTGGATTTCTCTAAACGTTTAAAATCTTCCATTTTGCCATTAGTGTCCTGTTTACATTTTTAAAAATGTTTAACACTTCTAATTGTTTCGGTTAATTCTGTTAAAAGTTTGATATGAGAAGATATGAGAAGAAACAAATTACTGAACACATACATATAAAAAGTACGCGAAACAAAAAGTTGTTGTTGTTATTTAAAATGCAGATCACTGAACACCTTCTTTGTTTATATGAAAAAAAATTTTCTAAACACATTCGTTTTGAATATGAGACGAAAGAAATAATTAAAAACACGAAAAAAATATATTATTATACAGCAAAAAATTTAAAATTTTGTTAAGTCGGTTAATCGGTTAATCGACTGAAATTAACCGACTTAATCGATCAGTTAATCGGGTAGTAATTAACCGGTTAACCGATTAACGGTTACCCGAATGAATAACCTAGTATAAAGTGAAATGTATCATGACCGGAAACCGGAGGGACTATTGAAATGTATTTTTACAAGAGGGATGTCCTCTCAAATTAACTCAATACTTTCCACCAAAATGGGATGCCCACTTTAGGAAGTTGTCCGTTAATGGAGATTACACTGCATTCACTTTTAACTCTGGAAAAATCAAATAAGAAAATATATTTGCTGAAATTCAAGATTTTGAGAGGGATTAAACTTTGATATAGTTGCAAAATTTGGTAGCTCTATTATCACTTTTACTCATTGTTAAGTTAATCTTAACAATTTATACAGATATAAGGCTCTTCGGATGTTGTGGGTTGATAAAGAGGATTTATGTACCTAATTTGGAAACTTTGGCTGTTGCTGTTCTCCAGATATACGTTAAAAACAACAACAGCAAATCATTTATGAACCGATGAGGCTGAATTTCAATAGGAAAACAATTCCAGACCACATGTCACATATATATAACCCCATCATATCTGGGGACTTCAGAAAACCCATTTCAATGCACAGACGGACAGACGAATATCGTGATTTGAGATTCTCTTCTTATAAGGATTAAGAATATATATACTTTATAGGTCAAGGATCAATATCGTAGAAATTCCAAGCGGAATGACAAAGTTATATATACGCTTTTACTTTTATGTATGTATGTATGTACATATATGCCAATATTTTTCAAGTGACGTAAAGTGTTTGAAATATTCTGGTCTTAAAATTCCCTCTTAAGATATGTAAGGATACATCCTAAAGATATTTCTAATTTTAGTTCAAATAAGTCAAAATAAATTACTCAAGATGATTTACAATCTTCCTTGGCATTATTCGACTCAACGATTGCACTCCATAAACGGTATCGAAATGGTCAATGATAGAATTTTGAAGCTCACTCATAATTATGATATCAGATGTCAATTTTCTGAATATTTACACATTACCGAATTGTCAGTTAGTACGTAGTTTTAAGTTTTATCTTAACATTAAAAACTTTTTTTTTTTTTTTTTTTTATTTAAATAGGTTTTTGTCACTTTTTTCCTAAACATATAAAAAATATTGTAAATTATAATATTATTATATCCTTTGTAATTAATTTTCTAAGTAGAAAAGGCTAATTATCGCCTGAACTCTTTAAATTTGTATTATTACTTTGTAAATATATATCCATGTTATGTAAATAAATAAATTGAATTGAAATTCTAATTTTAGTGTTTCATCCTCCGGAAAGAAGGGTGCTACCAATAGCAGTTATACTGCAAAACAAAATTGGCACAACTTTCTTCCTAAGAGGATATTCACGGGAACCAGTTCTTTGCTTTTGTTTGGCTCTGCAGGATCAAACCGAAATTTGCCACATTAATATTTTAAAGGTGATCACTACACATAGTGGCTTTGGTAAACGCCCTCTTTTCCACCAGTATTGAGAGCACCGTACTGTTAGGCCGATACGGCAGATACTCAATTTAAGACCAACACATCTCTTAGTAATTTTACCGCAAGTTCCTTTCACACATATTCCACACGAATATAATCTACATACTGTAAATGACAGTCAAACAGACAGACATACATACGTTCATTCAGATAGGCTAATAGGAAAAAAAAAACACAAAATATGATTGTTAAATAAAACCGAAACTGATACACTAATGATAAGAGCAAAAGTCAAAAATAGAGTATAATCAAAAACTGACATACACCCCCATACACTTGTCAGTGCACTTATTTATATTCACATTTACATATACATCCATAGATTCATATATACATGAGTATATATATATATATACGTATAACTGCAATATTACTCAATTCATAACAGACATAGAGGCACGATTCGTTTGTTCATAATTTTTTTTTTACTATTTTGGTGCATTAATAAATACAACTACAGCTTCTGCATCCATTACCTCAGACGTTGTTGCGGCTGCTTTCAAAAGTGCTGGTGTTGGTATTTGGAGTGGCAAGATGAAAAAAAAAACAAATAAGATAGGATGCAAATTATTTATATTTATACAGAGTTGTTGCTAATTTTTTTATGAATAGAGAAGAAAGAAAATAGAAACTAAAAAAACTAGTCATACCAGACAACTCAAATCAACACCACTTCTGTTTTTAAATTTTTTTATATTTTTATTATTCGTATTTGAGAGTATAAATTTTATATTATGATTTGCAACTTAAAGCAGACAAAAAAAAAAAAAAACCTTTAAACAGTTACAGGTGTGGCGACATAATTAGCAATTTGTTGTTATAATCCTTATAAGAGACAAGACTAACTTAAATCGTCTGCCTTTAAACATTTTTGTGATTTTTTTTTTCTCAAACATACGAGGGTAACTATTTAAATTGTACGACTTGGCTAAAAGCTGCTGGTTATTATTATTTCCGTTATATTATATACGAATCCTTTAGAGTCTATAAGAATCGAGGCTCTGTCAATCGAAGACGGGCGAAATTACCCCACCAATTTAGGGATAACTTAATTTCGCTAAAAAAAAATGGCATGTCTGGAAACGATTCTGGCATCCCCAGCTCCAGAATTCGATGATGTAGCCTAAACAGCTGCACATCTTTAAATTCAATGATTAACGAAACAACAACATATTGTTACCAAAAGCTGTTGGTTGGAACAAGGGACGCCAGTCCCGAATCCCGGGATTTTAATTTTTTAATCCCGGAGTTGTTGGGACTTAGTCAATCCCGAAAGCGTTACCTTAATTTTTTTGCTTTAGCTTTTTTTATAAAAAAAAATTCACCATGACATTCTTCCTTCAGAGGATAGGGAATACAATATTGATCTTTTATTTTTGTATGATTAACTCTGGTCATACAGTCAATGAAAACGGAAGAAAAATGTTAAACGTTGTTAGTCTTTTTAAGCGTGTCCAACAATTATAAAGAAATTTTAATGTGAGAAGTGTTAAAAATATTAAAAGAAAATTAATTAACGAATGGAATTTCTGTTGAAATGCACAAAACAAAAAGAAAAACCAAAAGTTACGTATGGTTTTATTTTCTAATTGATTCCACTGGTGCTCCAAATACAAAATTTAAGCTTTACTCTTTACAGGCTTAGACTTATTAAAGGCTTTTTTGAGAGTGGCCCTGGGACCTACGGTAATTTATGGAGAGATTTCGCGAAATTTGGTAGTGTAATTTATACACTAAATAATTCTTACCACTAGTGGTGTTGGTTAACTAAAAAAATTGATTTGCTAATTAATTTTGAATTCAAATTTCAATTATTCATAATAATTCATTTAATAAAAATAAATCAATTACTAGTTTTCTCTAATCAATTACTATATTATATATTTCTTATTTAGTTTGAAACAACTGAGGGAATTCAATAAAATATATTTTTAATTGAATTAATAAACACATTGTTGGAAATCGTGCGTTGTTTTTTTTATCATATTTTAAATTTAATTAATAATTAATTAACTGCCTGGCCCACAATGTCGACAAGAACATTTCATTCGTATACTTATATTGAAAACAAAAACTTATTTTAGTTTTTTAATATTGTTTTCAATATGCGAAAGAATTATTCTTGTCGACATTGTGGGCCTGGCAGTAAGAAAAATTATCTCAATTTTCAATTTTTATAAATTTTATTAATATATAAAAAATCATTATATAATATTAATTGAATTATAAAACTTTTGTTTATAAACCTCTTATAAATATTTTTTGTTAATAAATATCCGGCTATTGCTTTTACTTTTGATTCATTGAATATAAACAGTCGCTGTCAAACCAACTCAAAAAGCGAAAATGTGTACACAAATACCTTTTTTGTTCGACGGTTTTTGGTTTCGGCAGTAGTTTTTTAAGTAGTTTTTTCTATAAAAAAAAATTTCCCATATATATCCGACGAAAAATTCCGATTCCGAAAATTCTACCATTCACAAAATGCCGAACTTTTGCTAGGAACACAACTGGGGCGAACGACGAATTTTTGGCCGCGAATATTCGTCGCCAAAAATAAAAGACGTTTGAGTATATGAAAATGCACACAATCAGGGCGCCGGCGAAAATTCGCCAGACGCGGCGAACTTTAAATAGATTTAATTCTATTTCAGACGCCGGCGAACGACGAACAAATCAGTACTAGGTGACCATGTTTGGTTTTAGTTAAGAAGTAGTTTAGTAAATAAAGCTACTTGTTACTTTAATAATTGTTTTTTTTTTATTGTATAACACATAAAATAAGTATACAAAGTATTTTGCTATAAAAATAATTTTGGGTTGTGTTTTTGATTATGTTTTTATTTGTAAGCATTATTTTTTTGAATATGGTCACACTATTTCTCTCTCTTTACACAAACAGCATTCAACTCTCTCAATTATAAAAGCTGCTTTTTATTCGTCGGTATTGTGCTTCATACGACGAATTTACTCAGCGAATTTTTACGGAAAAGTTCGTCGTGTTGGGCGAAATTCGTCGTTCGTCTCAGTTGTGTTCCTAGCATTTGTTTTATTTATTTTTTTCATATACAAAGTCAACTGATAAAAACATATTTTTGTTTTTTTTTTATTAGTTATTAAATATTTTGAATTTTTCGTATTGGAATTTATTACTTTCAAATTTTGCTAAATGTTTTCATTATTTTGGTCAAGGCGAATTGAAAAATCAGGCGAATCATTCGCATTCGTACATGTTTCTATATTAAACAACAAATTTTAAAAGAATTTTTAAAATTTGCTTTTAATTGTTAAATTTCTTTAAAAAATCTTTTATACTAAGGAATTTAATGCATTTTTAAAAGCTAAATACAGTCACTCAATGAAGTTAGGGCATAACATGACCCAAATGGCATTTGTCAATACCTGAACATCCGCTTAACTAGAAAACCTTTTTTTGTATTTTTTTTATGAGGTAACCGTTTCGCATTTAATTTAACGCAAAATTATATCTCATATTGCATCATATTAAAGATAAAACGCTTTAAAAACTAAAGAACAAGGAAATCCACGTTAAAAAAGTTTAAGCACATACTGTATGTATGAAATGTTTGCTTTTATAGGCGAATTCAGTTTTCAGTTGGCGTTGAAAGCACAGCTGTGCAAGACTGTCAAATTTGGCGATTTTTCGCCAAACGTGGCGATTTATAAAACTCTTTGGCGATGAAATTTTGTGTTTGGCGACATGGCGATTTTTTTTTGGTGAAATTGAAAAAAAGTTGGCGATTATTTTGGCGATTTCTAAAACTCATTTCACCCTTTTTTTCTTACTTATATCAAAATAATTTATGACTACGTATTATGCGATTTCAACTCAGAATCTGAAATGTTAAGCTTTTTGCGATTATCAAGGCATGCCCGATTTATTTTAAAACGTTCAAAATACTTTAATATTATCACACTACTAATATAATGCCAAATATTTAAATTTGAATAAAAAGGTAAAATATACCTGTACTCCTATTTGGCGATTTTTAGCGAATTTTTTTTTATTAAAAATCTAAAGAAATAAATTTTTGGCGATTTTCGGTAACTACTTGGCGATGAAGGTGAGAAAAATCTGACAACCCTGCAGCTGTGCTATTTTGTTTCTTATAGAGAGGAATGTCAAAAGTTGCTTGTGTTTTAGCCATATCGGGCAACGAAAGCAACAAATAAAATACAATGTTGTGTTTTCGGGGTTGCACTTGTTGTAGTATCGCCACCACTGTTAAATGAATTCACGTTGTGTTAATTCTTTTTTATGTACAAGCTAATTGCACAATAGCCGAGCTTAAAATGCAACAAATTATTCTCGATATTGTATTTCTGGCGAATACTGCAAAATGAGCAATCAATCAGAAATTTCCATAGACGTCCGCAAAATTATATAAATCTCCACGCGCAAGGAAAATCATATAGCCCTATAGTAGTGCTAGAAACATTGTAAGACATCTAAGCAGATGCAAATGTAGTATATAGATCTCTTTTGAAAGTCATGGTAAGCCAAAACTTTATTGAGTGACTGTATATATATATATATATATATATGTATCAGAGAACCGAAACTTTCACTCATTAGTAGGCCTCCCATATTTTCCAACTTATGGGGATTTTGCCGATTTTTTGCCTTAAAATTAGCAAAGTACCGATTTGTCGATTTCTGCTTCAAAAATGCCGATTTTTTTATAAACACTTAAACCATGGTAACTTTGCTTGTTAACGTGTAATTTATTAATTTTGGGTTACTTTGGAGCACTTGTCATAACCTATACAACCAGATGGAAAGTTTTTTAAAACTGTATTAACTAATTTTATAAAAACCAATAAAAAAAATAAAATTTTATTGATCAACGCAAAGAATTTTTTGAACTTTGATGAGGAGCATTTGGGCTTATTGACTAATGAGTTGCAATCAAAATCAAAACCCAACAAAAGCAAAATAAACAAAATTGGTTATAACTGTATTAATTTTTATAAAGAATTTTCAAATCAAATATTAAAAGGTTTGGATTTTGAACAAAAATCTTATAAATCTTTAAATATGATTAACCCTAGCAAAAAATTATGAAAAAGGAAAATATTTCTTTTATGGAAATTCTGAACGAGTTCCCAGCTTTATTTCTGAAAAAGAAATTTTAGACTCTGAATTTAGAGAGTTAAAATTTTTAAACTTTTAAGAAGATTTAAAAGGAATTGAAGTAAATTTGCAAACTTTTTGTCAAAAAATTTCAGACTTAAAACGTGGGGATTCTACGGATGCATTTCCAGTGCTGTCAAAGTTTGTACAACAAATTATGCCCCTTCAACATTCTTCCGCAAATGTGGAAAGAATTTTTAGACAAGTCAACCTTAATAAAATCAAATTTCGATGTTCCCTGGAAAATGAATCCTTTCAAGGAATTCTTTTTTCTACAGATTACTTAAAATTTAATAATGCAAACCGCTTTAATGTTGATATTTATATGCATTTAATTTAACTATTAAACTCATATCGTCGCTGTTTTTTCTGAAATTTTTTTGGAAAATTGAGTTAAGTACAAAAAATAAAAATATTTGTCTTTTTCTTTATTTAACGCATAACAAAAGATGTTATACTACATAACAAAATAAACTCAATTTCATTCGTATTTTGGCTAGGATATGACTAAATTTAAGACAAAATACATTAAAAGTGCTCTCCTGTAAAATTTGTTAAATCTTAGTTAGGTCGGTTAGTTAAAAAAGCAACAATTTGAATCTAATGCACAAATTTTTTTTTAAATTAACTACAATTTATTTATAAAAATATTCTTTTTATTAATTTTTATGTTTTATGTTATATGTAAGTTAATGCTGAATTATTCTGTTTTGTTATTTTTGTGTTAATAAAAAATATGTTTTATTGTTCTGAAAATTTTTTTTGCCGATTTTCTTTAATTGAAGTACCTATAATGTCGATTTTTTTTGAAAATATGCCGATTTTTATCAAAATTTTCTGGCACCACTGGTCATTTGTCAGGCATGAGCAAGTGTGAACGTTTGGAAAATTTTGCCGCTTGTTCATACTTATGATGTTGAGCAATAAATAAATTTTGCATTTATCGCTTAGGAATGAGAAAACAAAAAATTTTCAAATGTGAATTTTTCACAGGGATAAAATTTGATGTCGGACCCAAATATGAGCTTGCTTAAGTTACTGTCAAAAATTAACAAAAAGCCTTTTAAATGCATTTGAATAACAACAACAAAATCAAAAACATTTGATTCCGTACGAAATATGCGATCAGTTTCGCAATTTGTTTAGGCAAATGACAGTTTCGTAAAACTTAACAAAGAACTTCTTTAAGTTCAATATGGTTTGACACATATGAAAAACATTTATTCGCAAAGTTGCTTACTCCAGCTTATGTATATTATAATTGGGCATTTATTTATTATGAGAGCGGAAAAGAACCAGTAAAGAAGCCTTATAAAAGGCTTTTCTGCAGGCATAAGGCCTCCCAGCCGCATTTTAACTTAATTTCTAATTTACACGATGTCTCATTGGAGACCAAGACCTTGACTTCTCGCATCTGCTTTGAAGGCTTCTAGAAGCCCTTCTAAAAATAATTAAGAATTAAACTTTATCTCAGTATGATTGTTGTTGCTAATAAAACACAGTAACTGCTACACATTCCCAATCTTAACTACTTACAAAACGATTTATACAAGCCGAATCCTAGAATGGAAATTTGATTTTGTAAAATATTTAATAAAAAGTATTCTAAAAGTCCCTTTCCAACACCTAGAGAAAAAACATTTTTATTACTACTACCTCCAATAAAACTATTTTTAACGAACCTTTTTAAACATGTTATGATTAGTTTAATCATATTATAGTCATCGGCAACCATATTATGGTTAAATACACTTTTTTTAATTTTGAGAAATTTGTAAAAATACTTTTTTCACGTTCAAAAACTTGTCCTGCTAATTGCAAATTAGCACAAAGCATTTCAAGGTTTAAGCAGACTATTCCAGCAACAGTTCCCTTTCCATCCACAATGAATTTGAAACAATTAAGTTATTTTTTTATTCTATTAATAACTTCTACCTTTTCGCTCATAATTGCTAGTAAAAAATATTAACACAATTCCAATTCCAGTAGCAGTAGCAACCAACAGCAATGAAATAAATGTGTTGTAAAAATCCAATAAAACAAATTAATAAGTAAAAGGAAATATTGAAAAAAAAAATACAAATTACAAAATTTAAAATTTTTTGCAACGTGTACACTCACAAAATACTACCCGTATTGTATTAAAATTAAAATATGCGAAACTTTTTAAAAACAAGGCAAAACAGTATTTTCTTAAAAATTTCATAACTTACCAGTTGTTATTGACCCCACCACTAAAAGTGTGATAAATATTTTTATTCTATTTGACATAATGACTATAGTTTTGGTATAATTCTCACAAATTCAAGTTTTTTTTTATTTTTTATTGGGTTTCCTTTTTTTTAATTTCTTTTCGTAAATAATAAAAACATTCAACTTATTTTATTTGAAACCATAAAAAAGTTGAATTTCCTTATTAAAGTGGGTTGTTGTTGTGTGTGTTTTTTTTAAATATTTGATTCCGAACACTTTTCTTAAAATATAAATCAGTCTTATTTTGTTAAGCTGAGAGTTTAAAGCGCAAACCACGTCTTGAACGTCGTAATAAAAACCGTCAACTGATTGTGGTTCCACTTGAAGAAATTGCAAGAAGGTGAAAATCATGATTTTTAAAATACCAAAAGCAAAAATCACAAACAACAAATTGTTAAAAAAATATTTATAAATGATTTTAATTAAATCTACCTTGGAGTAGCCAATTGTGAATTTTTTGAGTTGTTTATTAGAGTTTCTCTCATGTCGTTGAGTTTCTCTTTTTCATAGTTTAAGATTTTCTTTGGGGCATAATGCGGCGTTAAGAGAGTCTTCTCTAAAAATTCACTTTCAATTTGAGTTGATACTTTTGTATCTCCATAATGAAATAAGAAAAAAAAGTTACTAAAAGAAGTTAATTTTAAGACGGTTAATTATTGATTATTTGTTTGTTTGTCTGATTGGGCATGTGTCCGATTGTCTGTAGTTGTGGCGTTTTTTTTCAACATTTTTTATTGTTCAAATTAAAGCGCATGTGTAGCTGTTTTGCTTGAAGCACTTGTTTTAAACTGGACACGTCTTGTTTAATATTTTGTATGTCGTTAAACAGTATTGCCATGTCATTTGTAGGGAAGTCTGCTATATTTCTTTTAAAAATACAAACTTATTTGCATTGAGTTTTCATTATGATTTTTTGCTTGGCGCAATAGGCATGACTTTTGATATTTCGCACGGTGTGCCAGTCGCAATACCTCTGGGAACTATCAGAAGCAAATTCTTCAGACACCATCTGCATATGGCTAACGATGGATGGAAGAAACTTAATGGGTGCAGGGCTATCAATGTAACGTGGCCCACATACGACATGATTCGCTCTGAGAGACTTCTTAGCTTTAGTCCGAGGGACATTTTGAGACTGATATACGTACTGGTAACTGAACGACCGGAAGCACACTAGAAGACTCGGTCTTCCTTTTAATCAATGCTGGCGCAGTGACAGAGAACTTGGAACTGAGGAGACAATACTTCATCTCCTATGTGATTGCCAAGTGAATTATTTGGGAATTTCCTTCTACGAGGACTCTTTGAGATATCGCGGGTGAAACTCGGCAATTTGGTGAAATATCTCAACGCAACGGGCTGGCTCTAGCCACTTCAGTATTGCCTTTCTGCCACGCTTAATTCGGGGCTTCTACACTCATTTAAAATGTATCTTCATATACATGATGCCATTACATCAGAATTGTGACATCATTGTTATTACAAATGGCACGAATGCAGCAAAAAGTGACATCAATTCAATGACACCCGTCATCCTAAAATTTTATCATATTTTATGCGTCATCTATGCTATGACTACAGTGACATCAATTTTATGTCCCATTTTGTGTATTATTAACATAATTTTCATATTTTAATAGTAAAATAAGAAGCAAAAATTCCCATATTTTAACTTAGTTAAATACATCGAATTTTCAAAGTAGAATGATTACGAAAACCATATCGGGCATGCGGCTGGTGTCTTATAATTGAGAGTTCTTCTGTAAATAAAATGCTGTATACAACAAAAGTGAAACAAACATGTGTAACGTGTAAGCAAATAATAATATTCTCGCATTTTGACTTAAGTCAATCCCAATGACTCTATTTAATGGCAGTTTGTCATTTAATTGCGCCTAGTGAGTCCTCTCTTCGATGTTACCGAGTCATCACACTGATGACATGTTTTATAAAACTGACTCCGGTTCGTCATATCTGTGATGCCAATGTGTCATGAAATTGATGACATAATTGGAATTTTTGTCCCTGACGACAATTTTGCCAACTAATGTTAAGGCTGACATCACAATGATGAAAAGTATCATCGGGTCAAAAACGAAGACAATTGTCGTAGTACTGATGATATCTTAATACATAAGCGTTATGACGCCTTTTCTATAAGTGTACTCTTGTCGACTTGCGTGGTACCAAAACGGAGTTTTTTTGATTCTTCTTCCAGCATGCCTAACTTTCGGGAGTGCTACCACGTTAACCAACCAACCAGGCATGACTTTAGCCTTTTTAAGCCTAATAGCGTAGAGTCTTTCTTCAAAAATTAAAATTGACGATCATGCCAGTTATCCCCAGACTTGAAGAAAAAAAATTTTTTTTTACTGATGTAATTTCTAACATATACCTTTGAGAATCTTAATATAAGCAAAAAAAAATTTTACAAAAATATTTAAACATGAGACTTAAAAATGCAAGATACAATTCTTTCCAATGCTGAATTTTTATCACGACGTTTTCGCTTTGGGGTACAGGCATGACTTTGAATTTCTTAAGGCGTAGATTGTAAAAAAGCTTATGTACCCCTCTGTCATTCTGCACCTATCGTTCACAAACACTCCAAGCCATACCTGTCCCTCAAAAAATAAGAAAATGCTGTCTTAATGTGGTTTTACTCGATATGTATTTAGCAGTGTACTTGTAAAATTTCCCACTGCAAAATGCATACATGTCGTGTAAACGAAAAAAAATTTGCTTCTGAAAATGTCAGATCGAAATAGCAGTGTAAAATTTTTCAATAGAGCGTGTTCTATTTTGATCTGACAAGCCATCTGACATCAGCTGTTTTGCAAGTCAATTGTTTGTGGCGGCATGTATAATTATTTATTTATTTATTTACAAATTTTATTATAAAAAACAACATTTTTAATAAACTGAAATACAATTTAAAGTGAATAAAAATATAAATATGTAAATAATTAGCTGTTATGAACGATTTCAAGTTATGTCAGATAAAATCAAAAACGAACATGGGAAAACAAAAATTATAAACTTTCTGTGTTTCTCAATTTTGACAGACATGTTCAATTACATATGGATTTTACATCTGACAAATCGACTGCAAAATAGATATCGTGTAAAACCACCTTTAGTGATAAAAATCTTTTGGTATTCAAGATATCCCTAAAAACCGCCAAATAGGAAATATTCGTCCATGTTCTAAAAATCGAATTCATGTGAAATTTTAATCTTTGGAGATTCTCCGCTTAATTTTTTTAAAAATGGCTTATTCTGATTTTAAAAGTACTTTTGGTAAAGACGAAATTGAAAGTATATGTATATAAAATGTAAACTTTTTAAACACGATCGTTGTCAAAAATTTTTTTTTTCATATTATTCGAATTCGATTTCTAAAACATGGCTAATTTATAAAAAAGCCAAAATAGTGATTTAACTTGTAGTAAGATTTATATGAAAAGCACTCAGTTTTTTGATTATTTTTCATATAAATTTCCTTAACCTCAAAACTTAACAAGTGAAACCCATCATATTAAACTTTACTGCGTTAAGAAAGTATAGGATTTTTTTCTGCTTGAGAACTTTCGATATCTATAACTATGATTTGACATTGTGTTGAAGTGACATTGTGTTCAGTAAGGTTTGGCAAATTATCATGAATGTAAAAAAATAAATCTGTTGGCGAAGTTAATAAAGCACTTCGTCTATTTTACGAAGCTCATTTCTGGTTAAATGGCTACGTCAATGAGCAAAACCGCCTTTTATGGAGCGAAGACAGTCCTCAAGCCGTTAAAGAATCACGATTACATCCATTACAATTGACCATTCAAATCATATTTTAAAAATAAATGCCATTAAATTATCTACAAGATTATAATAAAAAAATTTTATTCCACCAATATTTCTCTCTAGTATTATAATTTTAATTTCTCATGCAGGTTAAAAAAAACACCGTATACTATTGTGACAAAATTAAATTTTTATGTTGATTATGAAAAATAGACAAAGTAAATGCTTTCAACAAGCTGATTCGCCTTTATAATTTCGAGGTAGTGGACGGATTTATATACCTCGGATCGCCCGTGAATAAAAACAACAATCCCAGTCTTGACTTTAGGCGGAGAACTGTGGTTGCAAGTAGATGTTATTTTATGCTCAGCAAGCATTTTAATGTTAAGTCCCGCTCTCGTGATAGATGGCTTGGTATATGGTGCAGAATCCTGGGTCTTATCACAAGCAGACGAAACTTGTGTATATGATTCCATGATGAACCAGCTCGAAAAGTTTTTAATACTCGGCTGAAATTTCGCTGGAAGGATAAGGTGATTGAACCCATGATGAAGATTGGCATTATCAACTGGAGAGATAGAGCAAAGGGCCGATTCGGTTGGATAAATATGTTCTCATCTTTAGCAAGGTACCCAAGTCAGTAAGAGAAGTTACTTGACCGATTTGGTCCATTTTAAATAACAACCCAGCAAAAACTTACATTGCAAATTATTGAGTTAAAAACCTAATACAACTACTCTTCACTACTTATACATTGGCATTTTAATTCATTATTTTAATACGGTGATGTCATTGGAGGCAAGTACTTACCACCATTGCTTGCAAAAAGGGAGTTAAATAAGTCATTACCACATTCGCTTACAAACAGGGAGTTAAATAAGTCATTACCACGTTTGCTTACAAATAAACACTTCAAATTGTTATCAACAAATCTGAATATGTCAAACAAATTGTGTCTTTAATTAATTTTGCTTGCTAATGTAAAATTTAACTACCCTGCATCAAGGACATATTCATACCCAATAAACCAGAGAACGATATAATTGGAAAAACGATATGATTTTTTCATGGGAAAACAATATTATAAGGAAAGGTACAATTTAAATACTATCGGTTATGATATAAGATCGATATCATATATTATAATTTATATCACCTAGACGATATCGTTATAATATCGTTTGGTTGATTGATTAGTGTAGTTTTTATTCAAAATTTTAATTTTAAAATACATACCAAAATCAATTAAGTATTTAAATTTTTCATATTCAAATTCATATTCATTTATAACAAATAAAAAAAGCAAATTGTTAGAACAGATACACGTGTATTTAAAATCAATTTGTATTAGATTTAAATAAATCAAACCTTAAATGTATATTATTATGAATTAATTATAAATTTCGTTAATCAATTCGTAAACAAGTGCTTATATATCAGATTATATGTCAACCATTACTTAACTACTTCTATGTAATGCAGATGGTATGAAGTAGTCATTGAAAAGTAAGTTGTGAAGTAATTTCAAGTCATTACCTAGTTTTTGCTTGGAACTCTCTCAATCACAAAAAATATTATAGGTTTGAAAAGGATTTGTTAAAACAGAAATATTTCTCGTATGAAAATTTCGTTTATGTATGGTCCATGTCAAGAATGGTAGAAATAAAGATTACGACATTAGGCGGCATAAAAATGTTTTACTGCGCATGTAGTAACTCTGACGTCACACAACCTGTGTTCTCATTGGCTAAAATTTTTTAACTTTTAAACTGATATATTTATGTGTGAACATAACAGTGGGACAATTTATAATTTTACTAATTAAATTTTTTTAATTAAAAGAATTTTTTTTTAAAGTTATTTTTTCATCGTTTTATTTATTACATTAATATATACATAAATAATGTACATTAGCTCTATTTTTACTACATAAATTATAGCAGACGAAAAAGGGAAAATACTTTTTTATCAAGAATTTCAGTTTCTAGTTTTATTTAGCTTCCTCTTTCGCTTGTTGGAATTTAAAGCAATCTCGGCATTTAGTAACCTCATTTGAAAATACATCTTTCGTCTAAAAAAAAGTTTTTTCATGTCTACACATCCTTCAATATCCTTTCCTTCCAACAAATGATTTTGCAAATATTTTGCTTTTTATTGCAATTTTTCCCCTTTTATTGCAAGAAGATAGCATCACATGAATTCAACGTTTCCATTAATGCACTTGATGGCTTACTTAACCCACCTTCACTAAGGTGGTTAACCCATGAGTAATTTAGGTTATTTAATATTTTGGTGCACGACAATTGCTAAATCTTATTCAAAATAATTTAGTAATGAACTGCAAAAATTTAATTTTAGTTAACTTACCCAAGTTTTAAGTTTCTTTCAAAATCTTCTTGTGTGAAATGTATAGCACAAATTTTTTCTTTATTCAAAATTTCTTATTTCACTCGCTTGCAAAACATTAACCTTAGCTTAGTTTGGGCTGCATCGTTTGGAAAATTGTAAAATGATACAGCTATAGTCAAAAATATTTACATATTATTAAAAATCATATATTTCTATCTTTTTACATTGAGTTCCATTAAATTACTGGTACACCAAAATTGCAAGTAATTAATATCATTCTGCAGAAGTGTTTGCTGATCTATATAGTTAAATGTGATAAACATTTTTACATCGTCTGCATACATCAGTGTGTTGGAATTTTTCACAACAGAAGGAAGATCATTTATAAATAGAGTAAATAATAGCGGCCCAAGATGACTGCGCTGTGGCACTCCAGATAAAACATCTATGTAGTTTGAATACGTGTCACGGAACTTTACACATTGCTTTCTATTAGTTAAATAAGACTCAATCCATTTCATTAGCAAAGTGCTAAATCCTAATCGATTAAGCTTATGAATGAGTAAGTTATGATTTACTTTGTCAAACGCTTTACAAAAATCAATGTAAATTACGTCGGTTTGTTTGCCAGCTATAAATCCTTCGGAAACTAAAGTTGTAAATTCTCGAAGTTTTGTGATTGTTGATCATGATTTAGAGAATCCATGTTGGAATGTTTGGTCGCTATTTGGGATGCGAGTGGGTTATGTATAAAAAAAATAATTTTACGTCAAGACGATGATTTTTAAATTTTTTAGCATATGACGACTTGACTTACAAATTATTTTTTTTTATATATAACCCACTCGTATCCCAAATAGCGACCATAACTAGCTTAAAGGAAAAGACCTAAGCTTTCTTTTGAGCAAAACAAAAAAAAAAAAAAAAATACCCTTTTCAAAAAAAATACAACAATAGTTTTAAATTTAAAAAATAAATTTTTTAAAAATTTTAAAAAAAACAAAAAAATATTTTTCGAAAGCTTGCAGAAATAGCTATCTAATTTGTTTGGGACAAATTTTGCTAAAACCAATAGATAATAAGTTACATGGATGAGAAATAACACTCTAACTCAGAAACTTTTTGACCGATCTTGTTGAAAATTTGTGTCTAAACTGCTATCCAATAAGACTAACCTTGGTGCAAATTTCATCCAAATCGGAAGACATCGATTTCAAAAGTTGGGTCACTTGACATGAAATCCCCTAGAGGTATAATAAACGATTGCTTTCAAATAGTTGGAAAATATCCAAGTTTAAGTGATTTATTAAAAATATATTTTAACGGAGTGCTCAATATGTGGTGGTAATGCTTTAAAATACTACTAGGAACTAAATCAGGGCCTGCAACATACGACAGTTTTAAATTTTTTATATTCTTTGTGACAGTTAGATGATCTATTACGGATATATTAAAGTTCATGGATTCAGGAATAGAGTATGGATACTGATCATTCGAACTAAATGAAGATGATGAGTAAGTTGACGCAAAAAACTCAGCAAACAAATTACTTAACTTGTAATCATCTGAAGATTCAACGTCACCAAACTTACTAATTGTAGGAAAGTCAGCTGCTCGTCGTTTAGAGTTAACAAATTTATAAAACGATTTAGGGCCATTTTTTAAGTTAGTTTTTACTTTATTTAAATAGGTATTATAAGCTATTTGGTTAGCGATAGTGTAATCAGATCATGCTAAGGAATATTTGGAATAATTTATTGTTTATTTTAAGTCTTGTAAGATATTTTCTGTTTGCGACTTTAACTGCATAAACGGGCCTTGGTCATTAATAATAATGCACAGGTACTCAAATGAGTTCATGGATTCTATTAGACAGCCGTTTATAGTTAGATTTAGGGAAGGAGTGGTGTTCATAAACATAATTTTCGTTTTCTTCACATTTATTGCCATACCAGCTCTATTTGCATACTGATTGATGGCATTTAGGTTTTCAAGCATGTGTGAATTGTTAGGCAGATGTCACTTACTTCATCCAATATTTTATTGAACAGCAGCGGCGAGAAGACACAGCCCTACCTCACGCCAGTTTGTATTTTAAATCTTTCACTCAGTTGTACTTCGTGCAATTATCTGCAGTTTGCGTTAGTATATATCTTTAAATCTTAAGTTCCAAAACAAAATTGTTAAAACTTTTGAGCACTCGATTTAGGGAAAACAAAACAGCAACAATCTTGTTAAAAAAAATTTGCGTCATTTGCAAGAACTTTTGATAAACTACATTTACGAGTATTTAAAGAAATCTGCAACAAAGGCAAATGACCCAAAAAGACAGAAGCTTTTTATTCTGCATAGCAATTAAATACTAGGGTATTCAAACGATTAACCGTTGTTCGATTAATCAATTCATTTTGTTCGATTAACTATTCGAATAATTTAAAATTGCTTATTTTCGATTAGCGAATCGATTAGTTCGAATAATTTATGTCGATTAATCGATTAATTGGTTGTTTCACAGTACATATGCATTAGTTTTTTCTTTTGTGAAAAAACACAAACCGGTACGTTTTAAATGTCCTTTTATTGTTTAACTCAGGGAACATTTCCTTCGAGTATTGAGTCATATGAAGAAGATTATTTTTTTGTGAAGCATGAAACAACCTTCTACGAGACCGAATTAAAAGTATTAAAATTGTTAAGAAATCAAAAAGGTATAATCAAGTGGTATAATGGAATAATATCATTTTTAGAAAATTCAAGAAAAATAGCAGAGAAATTGGTTATGCGCTATAACGCTTTACTTTTAATCTCTCCAACGTCAACAATAAGTAAAATGAATATTTTCTAAATTAAGTTTCATCAAAACAAAAGAAAGATATCGTTCGAAACATAAACATTTAAACTGTATACTTTTTTTTTAAAGAGTATTTTAAAAGATTAGCATAAATTTTAATACTAATTGTTCTATTATTATTTGATTAAATTTTTACCTCGAATAATTATTCGCGCGATTAATCGATTAATTTAAAACATCGATTAATTGAATACCCTATTAAATATATACATACATAAACTTAGAAAATTTTTCATTCAGAAAACTTAAGTTTTTGATGGTGAAAACTTTTACTCTTACTTGTATGGGAGTTTAAATTTCCCCATTTGGGGATTTAAAAAAGACATCAAATCAAAGAGATAACAAATAATTTTGTTTTTATTTTTATTGTATGCTAATTAGGAGTGATTTGTCTAAAACAAGTTTCTCGTCACACCAAATCCGCTAATAAAAAGAGAGAACAGCTCTAAATGGTATGAGAGTAAGTACCAGTTGCAGAAATAACTTATCGTATGAATGTGGGGTCAAAACGAGTACCATTATTTTTTCTTAACGCTTTTTTTATTTCTTTTTTGTTTTCTTTATGCGAGTATTTTTAATAATGGTCAATGTTAATTTTTATTAAACGCGGTATTTTATGTTTATTCTTTTTCCGTAATTTCGTTGTTGTTGTTGCTGTTGATATTTTGATCATGTGTATTATATAAGTCCAAACATGTTTCTTGGGTTAGGTGATCACGACTACAACAACAACAATATTATATTTGTTGTTTATAAAATCTAAGGAAATAAAAAATTCTATGCACACGTGCAGCTGAATGTGTCTTGGGTGAATAAATATTTTAAACCAAAAAAAAAAAAAAATATATATAATTTCACATTCAGCACCGGACTTATTAGAATTTATTTAGTACGTTGACATTTTTCTGGTGCTTTTTTAATAATTTGTTTTATTTTTAAGATTTTTATTATGAAATAATTTTTTTGGTTGTTAATGATGTTTTCAACGAAGATGGTAATTTTCGGAAAAGTTCTGGGAATAATTCGTTAAATAAATTTTTTTATATTCTTTGAAGCTTTTTTAAAAATCTTGTTTTGTTTTAATTTTGTATAACACAAATTTGCAGCAAGTTTTTTTTAAGAAATGTAAGATAATTAATTGAAAATATAAACAAGTAATTATGTATAGTCGACCGAGCCCGACAATATATTACCTCATATCAGAGAATGAAGAGAAAAATTTTTGAGAGTGTACTCTATATGGGACCCAAACGGCAACCATTTTCTCAGGTTAGGAAGATGTAAAAGTTCCTTGTGCGGAATATTATTTAAATATCTTCATCTATATGAGATTTGTTTATCTTTAAGTGATCTTAAGAAGGGGCTTATTTGGGGCTCATGATAAAGTTTGGATCTACCAGCACTTCATATTGTCGTGGCATTGTGGCGATCGTAGAAGTGGTTGTCGCCAATATTATATCAATACCAACATTTATAAGGTAGTTATGATATTAAAAGCTATTTTCGGGAGTAGTATTTGTATAGGAGCTGTGGTCAAATATTTACTGATTTCAATACAATTTGGTAAGATAATTTTAATTGCAATAAAATAAGTTTGGACCAAATGCAATCTAAATACCAATATAAAAAATGGTTAATGGGCACAAGAATTCTATTACGAAATGAAGCTTGTAGAGGGGCTATGTCAAATTATCGACCGATTCTTATAATTTTCAACAGGTTTGGTCCTTGTAACAATTAGAAACTATGTAACAAAGTCCGTCAAGTTATCTTCAAATTTGCGACCTGTACTTTGCTCACCATGTTACATGGACATCCAGCTAGCCGGACGGACGGACGGCCATATTAGATCGATTCTATAAGCTTTTGTGAGTCTAGCGGTATACTCAAAGGTGGGTCTAGCCTATTATTTTAAGGTGTTTCAAACATCAGCACAAACGCATAATATCTTCTCCACTGTTGTTGTGTGGGTATAAAAATGCTAATAACTATAACTTTCAAATAAAATTTTTTCTTAATAATTTTTAAAATTTCTTTAATATGGCGATTTATATGACGTTAATTATTGAAAAAAGCGTTGATTATCATTACCTAAATGGCCATTGATTTTGAAAAATAATAATCGCAAATTTTCGGAAAAGTTTTTTTAAAAATGTCAGTTGTGTGACGTTTTAAATATAATTTTTTACTTTTGACCGATTTTCAAGCACTTAATTCCATATTTCGCCAATGTCCACCAAAATGTAAACTTCACATAAATACATTCGTTGGCAAACTGTTTATTTTAAGTAATTCGGTTGGTTAACGTTCTCAATGTCATTAGCCTGATGAATCATGCTTTTAATTGGAACCCCGAAAAGCTGCCCTATAATTTTGACCATTAAAGCGGAAAATAAAATAGTAAAAACGGCACAATTTTTGTTTAACATACGAAAAGTATAATTTTTTCTTTTACAGCTTGCAATAAAAGTTTTCTTTCGTGTATATTTTGTAGGGCAGTGCTTTGATATTAGAGGGCGTATCAAGAAATCTGGTGTATCTTATTTTTTTTAAAACTTGGCAGCACAATCTTTTGCGAAAGCTAATGTTGCAGTTTTTGGCTGCTTTTTTTTATCAAATTTATTTTGAAAATATAGTTCAACTCGATATGTAAGAAAATATAAATTCACTGTTTATTGTTGTGGCTTTGTTGCAGCTTTGATATTGCTACAGGTAAGACCTGAGTGTTCAAAATTCTTATTCACTTTATAGTCTTATTTGTATAATATTTTTAGCTTTTCTAAAGGCTTTGGAAAAAGTTACCGGATGAGCTGGCCTAAGCAACCAGCGAAATGCGCATAGAAACTCTCATTCCCTCAAATTTCAGTGTTTTTATCAAAAATAAAAATTGGGAATTTAGCACGTCATTAATAAATGAATTAATAATAAAATAACTTTTGAAGATAATTTTAATTTAATTTAAAAATCAAGAAAAGCTCTGAATATGGGTATGTCAAAAAACATAATCGTTGCATTTGGGGCGCTGTTTATCTTCAAGCCATTGTCGAACCACCATTTTCAAAATCAGGATAATGGTTTAAACTTGCACAATGGGTTGATAAAGCTGTTTTTTGTGATGAAATATTCATATTTATCAACCCATTATGCAAGTATAAACCATTATCCTGATTTTGAAAATATATCCGTTTTAAACACGGAAACTAATTATAAACGTAGATTTATGTTAGAAATGTTGCAAATTGTAAAGGTACCAAAAATATTCAGAATTAATTTTAAGTTAGATACTGAAAATGTAGCCCAAAATTATAGACATTTAATTTATAAAAATAGAAACGGAAATTAAAAATTTATTTAAACTGTAATATATTATGTTTGAATTGTAAATCTTTTTGTATTGTTAAATGTGTTTAAATTTGTTAAATTTATTAAAAATTGTTAATTTTGTCAAATATTCAAGAAAAAAATCCCTGAAGAAGGCACAAAAGGGGGTGCAGAAATATTGGATTTAATAAATTTAATATTAAAAACCATGAATAGTTCAACAAAAATAACCACAATACTAATTATTGTTAAAGCTAAGGCACAAGCTCTATGTGTTCATTTGTCCTTCAAGTTGTGCTGAAAAATGTCAACAAGAAAAAAGAAAGACAAAAACATGATAAACAAAAAAATGTACTTTGGACTTCAAGAAGAATTCTTGACAAAAGTACGAAAAAACAGAAGTAAGGAAAACATGTGAGATCAATTAAAAATGGATAATCATTCAAAAAGCAAATTTCGATCTACCAAAGGTTAAAATACAATTTGGTTTAAGGATTGATGTTTGACTACTGACGTCAGCAGTCATCGATGGCTGCGAGTGTAAGACGGCAAATCCCTCTGAGGAGACCTAGTGGTTGAGGTCGAAACATGTCAGGGTAACCAGCCGCCTGGGCTCGAATCACACGCCAGCCAGCCTGGCTTCGAATCCCAGGTCAGTCAAGAATGAAAATTATCAATAACAATTTTAATTAATTTCCCATGTTGTAAAATTCCTTTCTTCATAAAAATAATTTAATGAAAATTAAATTTAATGAACTTAAGCCTAATTAAAATAGTAAAAATTTGGATTAAAAACCATGAATAGTTCAACAAAAATAACCACAATACTAATTATTTAATATTTTTTTATAAACAAAAGGAAAATACCTCAAGCTTAAATGAAAGAATTATCAAAAATATTTAGTTTATATAAAAAACATAAATTTGCTATTTATTCAAGGAATATTTCAAAACTTTTGGATTGAAAAGTGTAAATTACTAATTTTTCTCCTGGCAACACTGGTAGGAATGTGTGAAAAACGTGTGTATAGTAATTTCCAAAATTGTGGAATGGGCTGAACATCAATGTATTAGACCCACTGAATTCTCTGTTAAATTATCCTTCTTCCTTAATTGCACAAGTTTGTAAACTTTTTCCCAATCAAAATTTTTTTAATATTTTAATTAGTTCATATATTTTAAATCCATTTAAAATCTTGTTGCATTGGTAACCTGTAAAATGATTAAAATTTTATTTTCTATACCAATTAAAAGTTTTTTTCCTTCTGCATTATTTTATTTTCTTAGAAGTTTCTTTCATTTCTTTTGGTTTTTTCTTTAATTTATCTGCATTTTATACGCCTTGGATTCCCCAATTGTCGAGAGTTTGTTTGCAGCACATTTGCACACACACTCAAAAACTATTTAATAAAGTTTGTTATTAAATTTATATGAAAGTTTGCTAAAGTTTATTTTTAAGACAAAAGCAAAATATAAACAATGACAAACGAATAAACTCCAACCAGAAATGCTAAAAAGTTGACAAGAATATATTGAAGTAATAATTTGTCATATGTACACACTTTTTATGTTTTTAACAAATATTTTGTATTTTTGCATTAGAGAGACATATTCTTATTTTTTGACAGAAAATATGCAAATGTGCATTCACTCATGTTTGTCTTAATTGTACAGAAGTCATCTTGAATGTAATCAATTCATCCAGCAAAGCAACTAACCAACCCAACCAACTAATAGTTATCATCTATCAAATTAGAGAGCGGATGTTGTCAAAGGAAGCAGGTCTTGAAAGGAATGAAAAGTTTTTAACAATAATCTACTTCGAAATATATTCCAATATTATGCAGGAATAGAACATAAAATAATATGTCTTAAATACAAATTGCGCATAGTTTTTTCGACATTTTCGTGTAATTGATAATAATACGTGGTAAGTCTGTTCCCGTTAAACTAAATGCAACATTTTTATCAAAACACTGTGAATAACAGATTTTTGTAAAGTAACTGGGTTACTTAAACTTTCATATATGAAAATTTGTTGAAAAATTTTGTTAGCTTTAGAAAATAATAAAAAAGAAGTTTTGGGTTTGAATCCTAACTGTATTGTCTATTTACGTAACTGATTTTTGTGCTTACATTTCAGGTCTTGTTACTCATTCGTAAATGTTGAAGACACGTAAACGTCGCGGTTGACTGCAATGTTTGGTAGTTAAGGCTTTGTTACGTTAACGTTGCGGCCGAATGAAATGGTGAGCAGTTACCAAAAATAAGTAAACGTGTTAAAAAAAAGAGAACAATAAAATTTACCACAATTTATATAGTTTATAAATTTTAGCTTTTGTTATTTGTGAATTTTATATAAAAAAGTGGTCTTATTACATAAAACATAAAATTCTTTAACAGTTTATACAAAAAAACGGAGAACATTCTTATTTTATCAGGTTCATCCGAAACTCAACGTCACGTTTAAGTAAGAGTAAACGAAACATAAATTTGGACAAGCAACCCATAATACAGAATATCTATTTTCTCAGTCGTTTTCCTGAATTTCTCTTAATATATAAATTCTTCCATTATGCAATTGGCCTGTTTAAATTTTTATAAATTTTTAATACTTCAATCGTTTCGGTTAATTCTGTTAAAAGATTGATATCAGAAGAAACAAATAACAAAACACCTTACATATAAAAAGTACTCGAAACAAAAAGCTCTTGACAGCAAACACTTATTTAAAATGAAGATCACTGAACACCTTTTATAAAGGAGACAAAAAAAATAATTAAAAACACAAAAAATATGTTATAATATTAAAAGATTTTGTTTGTTGTGCTTAATTCCCTTTTTAAATAATTGATAAAAATACTGAAATTTATTGTTGGAGGATGTTATAATACTACAAAAAATTAAAAATTTTGTTACATCGGTTAATCGACTGAAATTAACCGGTTTAATCGTTAATCGAAAATAGCCAATTTCAAATTAACCGATCAGTTAATCGGGTAGTAATTAATCCGTTAACCGATTAACAGTTAACCGAAAGAATACCCTAGTGGTTTATTTGATTTTTCTTATATCGGATTCTAGATATGTATTTTCTGGAGTAACTTACGGAATTACAAACTGAATATGCCTGTATTCGTCAGTCGTGGTGGTGAAAACTAAAATTAAGACTAGAAACATAGTTCGTGTTGATTGTCTTTTTATAGCCATATTAACTCATTCCTTTAAATCCCTCTCCTAATTCTTTACGAACTCGTAGGTTTAGTTCAAAACAAATGGTGGAATATGGCAGAAACTCGTATGTATTTTAGTTGTTGTATTTATAACTAAAAAAAACAAATTAAAAACATTTGTCCTCTTGTTATCCTATAATAAAGTTTCAAAAGAAGAATAACTAAAAATAAACTTTCAAAGTTTCATTTCTCCTCTGCCTTGCAGTAGAATTCTCTGTTAAAACTAGAGAAGAATTTATTCTTGTGTACTAAATAACTAGTTTAACTTGCTAGTACGAGTGCAACATAATAGTTTAAAATTACGAAAAATGTATTTTAACACAAAATTTGTTTTAGGTAGGTCAATTTTATTTACACGAATACCCTACATTTCCCAAAGAAAAAACAAAAATAATAAAAATTTCAAGTTTGTCAAAGTGTTGAAAGCACTTTAGAAGTAGTGCAAGAGCAGGTGCGGCTCCAGGTTGGGGGGGGGAGGGTAGAACCCCCCAAATGATAAAAAGATGTTATCTATCATAAGTATCATTAATAAACGATTTGCCAATAATAAAACTTTTTTATTTTTAAATCCAAATATGTGCCATCTTAATGCGAAGAATAAATAAACGTTTGACTTGAAAGTGCGTTTGGCTGAAGTTCTTTTTGAATATATATCTATTAACTTGAATCGAATTAAGTCAGATTCGCAGTCATCTGGTGTTGAAGTCACTTTATAAAGGTTTGTTTGGAATAAACTGGTTTAAGCTGGGATTGGAAAATAGCTAAATACTTTTGAGGAGATATTGGAAGGTTTATACTTAATAGGAAAATGACATTAAACCGTTTTTCAATTTGGTAGCTTATAATGTTCTAACAATAAGCTTTTCAGTGGTTTTTTTTTTCTTTATGGATTTTTTTCCCCTATACAGTATCTAAAATTTACTTTTGACATTTTTAGGCCATCAAATAGCAAATAATTTAATTTTGTATGAAAATCCGTTTTTCAAACCCTTTTTTAACCTGTTTTGCTTTCATAACTTAGGCCGTAAAACTTTAAATGAATGTAAGTAAAAATATAAAAGTGAAAGTGACATAAAATAAAAAACTCAGAAAATCAGGTATGTGACAGAAAACGGAAAATTTCATTTTCTGTATTGATTTCGGATACATTTTTGTCTTATATCCTGCCTATATTCTTTTTAATTTTATGTTATATAAGTTAATACCATTTGTACACTTGCATACATTTAGGAGGAAGGCATGGAAGATATTGAAAATGTGATACATTTACTAGCAATCAAAAATGTCAGAAATGTATCTGAAAAAAAATTATTTTTCTCTATACTTTTTTTTCTAGAAAAGTTCCAAATTTAAAAAGGATAAACAAAAATGTATTTGTATTTCATTCTGTTTAAAGCCTTGTACACAATAGGCAGCATCATTTTCACTGGTGTTCAACAAGTTTTTTCGTAACCACACACATTTTCAGTTAGGAAACCGTTTGCAAATTATGTCACAACAATTTTAAGAATTTATTAATATTTTTTAAAACATTTTGTTGAAATTTTCATTCAAAACTAAATAAAATTATTATAAATGTCATATACATTTTCATCCAAATTGTTGCTGAAGTAGAAGTAGTCTCAACTTATTAAAAAAAAAACTTAAGTTACATTTTTGTTCGAAAAAGGAAAGGAAAATATATGAAATACTTTGGGAGGAAATAAGATAGAAGAAAAAATAAAATTGTTGCTAGCATTGTGCTCGAGGCTTAATAATATAAAAAAATTAAACATTAAAAGGCTTGCAAAAGAGTAAAAACTTGACAAATGGTAGCACGATTTCAAAACAAATGTCATTTTGTCAGTGCTGCCACAATAATAATACAATGGAATACAATGAGATAGGAACATCTTGTAAAGATGTTGATTATTAGCTCTTAGCAGGCCTCCCACTCTAACCACTAAAATTTTAAAAGTCCGACTCCGACTCCTACTCTCCCCTTGATGCTGAGTGCATATTAGACTAGTCCTTATTTGACTTTAAACTCTATTTTTAATGCAGTACCTTTAAAATGGTTAAATATAGCAAGAAATCGATTCTGTAAAAATTTCAAATCTATATTTTAGTTCTAGCACGTGCCGCATCGAGCTTAAATATAGTTATTTACATACATACATATGTCAAGTAGAAACATTTAAGTGTCAGAGTCGCGAGTTTTTGTGGTACTGCTCTTTGTATTTCTTATGGGAAATTTGCAAAATCTTGGCAAATTGATGGTATATGTTAGATGTTGACAAGTGTGAAAAGGCTATAAGGAGGTCCCAACCAAAACGCAATAATTCCACTATAATAGTTATTTGGATGAATGAATAATTTTAATTAAAGTCAGCAGGGTGTATTTATTTTTTTAGGCATTTGCTGTGATATAAAAGTGTTCTTCTATTAATAAAAATCATAAATAAATTAGTTTATCTGCCAGTTAGTTTTAAAAATGTTTAAAAAAGAAATTTGGAATTTTTGTTTTTGATACGATTCATAGTAACTAAAGTCGTTTTGTATGAACCCAATGGAAATGTTGCCTTTTAAAATGAACTACATTCAGAACAATGACTTTTTCATCTCAATAATATTGGAATTTTACCTGTTTAATTTGAATTTGATAAGTTTTATAGAAAAAAAGCCCTAATTGTTTTTTCAATACTTGTCACTAGTACTCCGAAGCAGTTTTTTGCACAGATGTGGCATTGTTTCATTTTGATCTGAACTATTATAATTTATATTAGTTGTTATATTGTTATATAAAACTTTCAAAATATCAATTATTAAGTTGTTATAATTGACATTTGGAAAGTTTTATAACAATGGCTATAAAGTTGAATTATGAACAGTGTTCATTAAAAAAAAAGAATTAAAAAGTGTAAAAGCTGAGTTTTGTAATGAACCTCCTCAGTTAATTGTACTGTATTTTGAACAAGGAACGTATGTCAATTGTTCTACATTCTTGTGTAAGTTTGTAAAAAAAAAAAAAAAAAATTCAACTGTGGGAAAAATTTTCAATTTATTTTTGCATGCAACTAGAAAAACATTTAAACATGTTGCATATTTTACCCACACTTTTATTTGAAGTGTTAAAACTGCCCTATTTTGCAACTGATCTACTTACTACTTTGTACAATCAAGATTTTATCTTCTTTTTAATGATTAATACTGCTTATAATTTCGAGAAAAAATTACTTTTACAAAAAATAACAGAAAAAAATTACATATTAAAACGCAAATACGAGTAAATATTTTTATGTATACATGTATATTTATAATTAAACATATACTAATATGGCTAGCAGTCGACAGAATCGACTGCAATCTAGAAATAAAGTCATTGTTTAGTGTATGCCAGCCAGCGGACCAAACGGACTTAGTCGATTCGTACACTTAAAGGAGGGTCCAGAACCAAAGTCTTTATCAGTTACACACATCAGTACCATCGCATAATATTCCTTCCATCTATGATACTGTGGGTACCAATAAGATATGTTTTATATCTTCAAGACCAAAGGTAGAGAGGATATTATGCGTTTGTGCTGAGCAAACACATATTTGTTTATTGATAGAAAGTATATTTTGATAGTTTTTTGGCTTTAAATATACAAAAGACTCCCATTCCGTTAATGAAAACAAAAATGGTTACATTCCGCAAAGTTTTATCGTAATTTTCTGAAGCACCAAAATGCGGAATGAATTTCGTTTCCGAACGGAATTAAACTCTGTGACATGGCTGATTATTTTGGGCCCATTAACTTTTTATATAGATTTTTATACAAAATTTTACCTTAAAATATCTTATTGCAACCTTAATCATCTTACCAAATCTTTTTGGAATCGGTCTATATTTGAACATAGCTCCCATACAAATACCACTACCGAAACTGCTTTTAATGCCATAACTTCCTTAGAAATGTTGGTATTAATATAAAATTTGGCAACGATAACTTCTATAATAGCTACTATATGAATTTTGAACTGGTGCGTCTAGATTTAACCATGGGACCCATATAAACCTCCTACCTAAAATTTCACATCGAAAAAGTTGGACAGAGTGTTATGCGTTTGTGCAGAATAAAAAATTGTGCCTGTTGTAAATAGTGAGAATGGGAAAATAATTTTACAGAGCCCTTAAACAAAATTCTTTCCGGAATAAAGTTTTTGAATTCGGCCCACATATATTATATTGCATTGCTTGTAAGAAATGAGTTTGATATCTAAATAAAAAATTGCCTGTTTTTAAAATAAAACAACAATTTTCGCTTGTCTATATCATTTTTGTTTCTTTCAGTTTGGATCGTTTTAATTTAGGGTCAATTATTTGTCGCTTCTTACTTGTGTGTTATAATTCCTTAATTCTTGTCCATATTGTAGTGGTCTTTACTTTATGTATCGTTGCTGCTATTTTCCTATCAACAAAGTCAACAAACTGTAAATTCTTTTGACAATGAAATCGTTAAACTTTCCTGACATTTTCTCATTTAATAGATGTGAACGTGTGGTATTATTAGATTTGTGAAAATTTATCAGCTTAGAACGAATAATCGCTTAAAAATTAACAAAGTTGAAAAAATTTCAACTTTTCGCTTTTTATATTTGTACAATAAGATAATTAAAAGCAACTCCATTTAACATTGAAAATGTAAGGCTTTACATTTTGACAAATTTGTATAACTTAGTGCGAATATTTTTTTCAAGATAAGCGACATTTTAGAAATACAACATCTTTGGTCTTTGGACTTCACAGAACATCGCGATTCCATCGATGGCAAGGAATCAGTTTTAATTAAAAATTGTATCAAGTGAATTAAACGCTTAATTAAGTGAATTAAACGTTTAATCAAGTAAACTAAACGTTTAATCAAGTGAATTAAACGTTTAATTTTAATTTAATTCACTTAATAAAATGTTTAATCAAAACTGATTTTATTTTTGATTAATGCTTTAATTGGGGAAAAATTTTTTTCTGTGCAAGAGTGCAACACAATCTCTTTACTGCACGTAACCTTCAGTTATCACCAAAGAATTCATCGGCAACACTCTTTCACCACCTGGACGAAGGAGGTAAAACTCATCCTAGGCATCATGGTAGTGTACAATTCCACCTGAAAATTTTGGGTGTCACTTTTGAGAGCCGCTTTACCTTTTCAGCACACGCAACGGCAACCACGGCAGCTCTCGAAGCATAGATAAAGAAACCTTGCGTGCTAACTACATGAGATTGGTCGGTCAGGGGTAAACAACGATACTCCGGTGTGGTCACCTTCGTTGAGTGAGAAATATTCGAAGCGGTCAAAACGTAGCCTTAACGACCGTCATCATTGCTGTCTTCAAGAGAAGACAACGATTCTATCGGTCAAGAAACACCACGTCATGTTGACGCTACACTTTCTTTTGGGAGAAGTCAAACAAGTTTTGGTTTTAACCAGTTGGTTGCTCCAACGAGGCATGTCAGACAAGACCTACAATTTTGACATGTTGGCCAAGCCGTTTGAGTAGTTTATTTGGCTTTTACTTTTGAAAGTTTAATTATGTCCCTGTTTACATTTTGTGATTTTTGTTGTTTCTTTCTTAATGTATTTTTTATGTATGTTTACAAATCTGAGCCGGAACTAAAATAAATGTTGTATTAAATAAAGAAACACAACAAATCGCAAGACTAGTGTACCCTTCTTTATTCCACTCTCTTTCATCTAGCCAACAAAGTAACGATATTCGTTAATAATATAATATTGTATTTGTGTCTGAACGTACGTTTAGTTAAAAAAAAAATTAGGTAAATTATATACATTTCGTTCGGCTATGTTTATGAGCAGTTTTTTAAAAAAATTATGGCAACGCTGCGTGCAGGCACAACTAAGAAAGATAAAAGACCTATTGAAATTGTGTCCCAATTAAAGCATTAATTAAAAATAAAATTAGTTTTAATTAAAAGTTTTATCAAGTGAATTATACTTTTAATCAAGTGAGTTAAACGTTTAATCATTCACTTGATAAAATTTTTAATTAAAACTGATGTTATCTTTGATTAATGCTCTAATTGGGGCAACAATTTTTTCTGTGCAAGAGTGCAACACGATAAATTTAGATATACATATCTGCAAGATACTCCCGAGGAAGCTTTTAAAAGCGGAATAAATCATTATTTCAAATTTTTATGATAACGAAGATGTAGCGATGATAAAAACCTATGTACTAACTTGCCACAAATCTTTTAACAATTTGGTATTTAAAATGTTTTTCTGTGAAGCTAAAGAGGTTTTAAAGTCTATTCCCCATATTAATAAAAAAATATATTTGATTAATAAAAGGTTTGCTATAAACCAAAAATATTTTTTATGAATATGAGGGATAATCTTCAGTGTTAATCCAATATTTACAATTGAAAAGTTACTTTTTACCTTTTTTTAAGCCTGGTTCGTTCATAAACTTGTCGATATGAGTATTTTTTCAATTTAACATCCCCCTTCCCTAGATATCGAAAAAGTTTTTATTTTCATATACAGGAATGTCGCCATGACAGGAACGGTAGGAAAAGAGGCTATGAAACTTCGCTAAAATAATGTATAAAACTCATTAAATCTATTGGAGACGTGACGTAACAAAAAGTGTACTTTTCTTTGAAAGTGCCCACATTGAGCTCCAAGAAAAAGATGCAACAAATAAACAAAAGAAACTTTATCAATTTCGTTACTTTTTTTAAAACACCTTAAATCAATCAAATCAGCCTTAATAAATACTTATAACTCAAAATTACAACATGAAAATTTTAATTTAAGACGATTCTTTTTAAAGGCTGCAAAAGAAAAAAAAACCATATCTTAAGAAAGAAATAAAACACCTCCTTCAAAGTTTCATGATTTTTAAAGAACAGTTTGAGGTGTTATATAAAAAAAATCAGCCAAATAAAAAGTTAGGGTTTTGACTAAGTCCATTTTTAAAATTTTATATTTGCAGATATTACATTAGTCAAAAAAAAAAAAAAAAAAAAAAAAAAAAAAAAAAAATGTTTTTTAATATATTGTTTGTAGCCTCAAGTATTCTCTTTATAATGACATGCAAATCATCTTCGTATGTACAGTAGTTTTTGAGATATTGAAAAAATAAACTCAACACATTCGGCTTATTCGGCGAAATTATGACATTTTGAATATGACATAACTTTTGCGCAAAAAATTTTTAAATTTTTTCGTTTATATATGTTCCTTAGAGGATGAAAGGAACCTTCTCACCAAATTTCATTCAAATCGAAAGGGGTCGGGTCCCTCTCTTGGTCGATTTAATAAATAAATATGAAAACAAACACTTTATTGAACGCAAAGAAACATTTTAATATTCAAGGATTCCGATGTTTCTCTCTTGCAGAAAAATGGGTTAGTTATTTTTTTTTTTGTGAATTTTAAGATTATAAAAATTTTTGGCAACCTAAAAAATCGCAAAAAAAACCAGAAATAAAATTCGTTAATATATACAACTCTATATAAACAATCACTTTTTTGCCTTAATTTGATTACTTAACACAACTTTCAGGTCTCCATTTTGGAAATTGCGACCCAATTTTTAAAATACGTATGTAACACAGTGCAATTCAAAGGTTTCGTTTGAACCATTTTCTGCCAAAAAAAAAGGAATAAGGAAAAATTGACGATGCAGAAGGGCACTATTTAAGAGGTTTTCACTTATAGTTGCACACAGTGTTAAAGAGGGGGAAAAAAATCGCTGGCTCACACCTTTAAGCTGTTTCAATTTTAACGTTCCTGCCTGCCTGCCAGTTCGTCCATTCATTCAAACATACAAACCATTCAACCAACCACTCATTTGAATATCGATGCGGCCAACCCAATTATCTGTCTATATATTTGTTTATACACGAAGAGAAAAAACATGTTTAAATATGGTCACCTCCAACAAAACTATTTAGAAAAAAATTTTTAGCATATTATGTTTCATTTAACCATATTATTGTCACCGACAGCTATATTATTGTTAAATTAGTCCTCCATCAAGAAGCCACAACCATATTATGGTTGCCTAAAAACCTGTTATGTTTAAATATGACAATAATTTGTTTTTTTAAATTACCAATAGTTTTTTCCTCTTTTCCAAGGTTAACATGCTATGGTTGAAAACCAACCATGCTATTATAGTGTTCAACATATTTTAGTTATTATTAAACAAAACATGTTCGGAGGCAACCATAATATGGTTGTGCCTTCTTGATGTTGGGGACACATTTAACCACGGTATGGTTGTCGGTGACAATAATATGGTTTGTTGCAGGTGACCATATTTAAACATGTTTTTCTCTGGGTGTACTCTTTTGATAAGAGTTGGTTGGATGTTTGATGGAGAGGAATACATTTTTGCCTGTGTGAGTGAATTTGGTTTATGACAATGTTTTATCAAGTTTTTTTTTGTTTTTATTTTATTTTGTCATTCAAATTGGTGTGATATTCATACCCAACAAGTTACTACTGCGTTACGATGCTTTAACAACAACAGCCATTAAATTTGTTGTTTTATTTTTAAGCAAATCTTTTTAATATTTCAATCACCGGCAAAGTAAACGAAGATGAAATACATTTTTCCGTTTGCGTTTTATTTTTATTAGGATTTTTATTGGATATTAAAATGGGGAAAAAATTAAGAAGTAAAAACAAACTTTCACTGCCCTTTGATGGTTTGGCATTTTTAGGTAACACGATATGGGAGCTCTTCGTAGGTGGTTGGTTTGTTGGTTCATAAAAAGTCTGTTTTGTTTTGTGTCTCTAGTAAATTTTTACACAAGATCTGTGGTTTGGTTGCAAAGTGTTGACGATTTGTTGGTTTGGCTGAATATTTTTGGTTGCTTGAATTAATTAAATTTTATTAATTTACATTTTGATTACTTTACTATAAACTCAAAGCAAATAAGTTTAAATTTGCGTATGTATGTGTTTGGTTGTAAAATCGACGTAATATTTAATTATATTTATTTTGAGTTTGTTCAAATTTATTTAAATTTATTGTTGGAATAAGATAAATATTCATAATAAATTTTTGTTGAAAGATACAATTTTTATTGTTGCTTAAGCAATATAAGAAAATTAAATTGAAATGGGATGTTATTTTAAATACAAATATTGGTGAAAAAGGGTTTTTTAATTATGGCTTTCTTTGGCTGGAAGTCTAATTAATTTCGCAATTTTGTAATAAATTGTATCTTCTTGTTTCTTCTTAAGTTATGGTTATTAATTTTATATTAGATCTTAAATATGAACTGAATTTGATGGATTTTTTTCTTATTTTTATACTATTTAAAATGTGTAAGATTTTATTGTTTGAAATTCTTGTTACAAAAACAATTACAAACAAAGAAGAGAGAATAGTCGGTCAAGCCCGACCATATTATAATCTACACCACAGTTCTTAAAATCAAATTGTTGAGTGGGACTCAATGGGCAAATTATTTTCTAGGTTAAGATTCGTGTAAAAGTTCTTTGTGCCAAATATTATTTAGATATCTTCATCTCTATGAGATTTGTGTGTCGTTAAGGGATTAAAGGATGGAGGTTTATATGGGGTATATGGTCAAGGACAACATTTTGTGATGACATAGTAGCTATCGGAAAAGTTATTGTCGCCAATTATTAAATCAAAACCAACATTTATAAGGAAGTTTGGCATTAAACGCTATTCTCGGGAGTAGTTTTTGTATGGGAGATGTGGTCAAATACGGACCAATTCCAACAAAATTTGGGAAGATGATTTAGATTGTAATCGAATAAATTTGCGCCATATTTGATCGAAATACCAACATTATAAGATGGTTTATGGGCACAAAGATTATATTCCAGAATGAAACTTATATGGGGGCTATGTAAAGTTATGGACTGACACTCACCATTTTCAAAATTGTGCCAATTAGAACCCATGTACCAAATTGTATCAATTGATCTCCTAAATTACAACCGCACAAGGTAACATGGTAAGCCTGCCAGCCGGACGGATGGCCATCGAAAGATCGTGATTCTGAGTCAATCGGTGTACTTTAAGTTGGGTCTGGGACTTAAATGTGCAAACATCATCATAAATGCATAATACCCTCTTCACTATTATGGTGTGGATATCATTATATTCTAACTAACCGAGCAATAGTAGACCTGTTGCACTAAAACTGAAAAATCGAACCCGCAACATCTCTCACACTCATAGACTAGCTCGCTACCAATTCACTTATTTAAATAAAATACATAAAACTTTCGATTTTATATTTATATTTTTTTCATTTTCTATAATTCAAAATTGATTTTATATCTTTATAAAATCTTTGTTCAAAATGTTCGAGTTCATAAATTTGCCCTACAATTTTGTCCTGTAAACTTGCGCTGTTCAATTATGCATTTATCTTTACATACCAAAAGTCGTTTTCAATGAAAAATTCAAGTGTTAATATATCACAGATTTCTTTCTTTAGAAATTTTTAAAAACGAATTTCACTTTTTAACCACAAATTTCAACCTTTTTTTTCGTATTTTTTTTTACAAAACTGACATTATTTGTTTAAAACGACATAAAAATTAAAAAGGGTCTTCATGAATCTCGCAAGTTTGCCCATTTGCACAAATGGCAATTTAAATCGATATTATGAAAACACTTAATATTTTAAAATTTTCAAAACAGTTTTATTGAATTTGAGCAATGATTTAAAAACTCATAGATTTCTCCAAATAAAGAGATTTAAGTAATATTACTATCAATTTGAAATTATAATCGATTTTTCGCCGTTATTCTTTGGGTAATACAAACGTCTAAATGACTAACATTTTATCGTCTTTGCAAATTTTCTGCTTGTTTTTTATTTTACCAATTATTTCAAAATATTGTGGATATTAAAAATTATTTCAAAAAGGACTTAAATCTTTTCGATATAGATATATCTAAATTATGTTTGAAGATATATCTAAATTATGTTTGAATATTTCGGCGGTTAGGCCTCCAATAGGATTCTACTTTGGGAAGATTAGGGAATGGATTCTGGACGCGACCAATAGGGCCTGGGGGAACCGAACGGACTACCGGGTATCACGGACGCTGTGGCCGGTGCTTAGGAAGTCCGACTCGGAGTTGTTGCTGGGCAGAAGCAGGGTCTGCGTGAGGACCATAATAGGAATCATCACGGGTCATTGCATGATAGGCAGGATGGCGATGAGGTTGGGATCCGACGTGTCGGATATGTGCGGGTTGTGTGAGGACCCGGAGGAGCTGGAGACGCTGTCCCAGGCTACAGTGCAGCAGTCTGAGGTGGCTGGGCAGCAGATTCCTAGGCGAATTAGGGGACGTACCGGGCTGTGGGCTCGAGAGTCTAATAGGATTCGTAAAGGGGATGGCCTGGCTGAGCAGCAGGAGACTGGGAGCTAACCGCACATACGGCGGATTGGTGTTGTGTTGAGTGAGGCTTTTCTCTCGGGTTTGGTCAGATCTTCCTTTTCTTATCTATTCTTATCTTTTCTAATGCTTTTGCTGTTTCTCTTCACCTTCTTTTTCAGCTATTTATCTATAAACAAGGCATCACAATAGACCATATTGGTCTCTGGGAGAGGGTGTGAAGGAGACTTCACACCAGCCTTTCTACCTACCTAACTACCTTTAGACAGTTAAATGAAATAAATACACATTTGAATTTATATGAAATTTTATAATAAATGTTACTCACCATGAGAACCAAATTCCCAGGTTTTATTTGTTAAAACAAATTTTATTTTTGAATTTAAAATAAATATTTCTTAAATTAAAAAATTACGGGCAAATATCGGCATTCGATATCGATCGAAATTTCCATTTAAATTGTTTTGTATTTTCGGTTAATACCGAATGCCGTTATTTACGCCCTTATTTTAACACGTAAGTTAAAAATCTTGTTTAAATTTTTCAGAATTTAAATTAGGAACACAAAAATGTTTAAATCTAAATTATAAATATCTGAAAAAAAATTAAATCTTTACAAAGAAAATCATCTTCAGCGACGAGGCACACTTTTAATGAGAATCCACGAGTGATTGTGGAAAAGCCGATGCATCCACAAAGGTTGACTTTTTGGTATGGTTTATGGACTAGCGGCGTCATCGAGCCGTACATCTTCGAAAATTAGGTCAGCCATGCAATTATCGCGAGATGATAACAGACTTCTTGGGGGGGGGGTCCCCCGGTAGGCTAGCTGGTAGTGAGCTAAACTATCAGAACCGGGGTTGCGGGTTCGATTCCAGCCAGAGACTCTGTTTGGTGCCACTTGCCACACAGCCAAAGAAAAAATTGCTCTCTTAGGCGAGAAATTCAATGGCCGTGTTAACTCACGTCGTGGGGATGTTAATTGGCCGCCATGATCATGTGATTTGACAGCGTTCCACTTCTTTCTTTGGGGATATTTAAAAGAAAAAGTGTACGTCAATAAGCAAAGAACAATTCAAGAGCTAAAGGGTGAGATAATTCGGTACATTAGCAACATTGAACCTCAATTGTGTCTCAGAGTCATTGAAAATATGGACCATCGGATAGAGGCCACCGAAGCCGTGGCGAACATTTGAGCGACATTTTCTTTCACACGGAATTGTCATATTTCCTTCATTATGAAAAATGTTAAGATAATTCTCTGAAAACTTATTGTTTTATTTATACAATTAACATCGTGGGTTATGGTTGGACCACATTTCATTATTATTTATATGAATATTAACGCACTCACTGACTCATCAACGCCCAACCAAACCGGCAAAAATGTACCAAAAACTTCATCTTATAAACTTTTTGTACTTTTTGAATTTACTATATTATGGAAACTAGAAACATAAAAACCAGCATGCTGGGTCCAGAATGAATGAAAAACTCTGAAAGGTTTTGGTTAATTTGATATATTTTTGAACTTACAAAATTAAATCAATAAATATACACTCAAAAAAAAAATTAACTAAAACTTAGAAAATTTTAATTAAGTTTCGTAACTTATCTAAAAAATACAAATATGAATTTGGTAGGTTTTTGAAATTCGAGAGTTTAAGTGCTGAAAATCGTTCCTATTTTTGGTACTTTTTTTACAAAACATTTTTCTCCATTCATTGACATATACGTATTAAATTATGGGCCTCCACTACAAAGTTGAAATTTTTGATATTTCAATGGGGAGAAATAAAGTATCAAAAAGGATTTTTTAATTTAATTAAATTTCTTTCTTTTTTTACTTTTCCATTCTACATGTGGTACTTTTTTAATTTTCTATAATATTAAACTAAAAAACATAAAATTATAGGTGCAGGGCCCTGAATTAATGAAAACCTATAAAACGAGAAATGTTGGTACTGTTTTGTTAAAACCTATAAACATAAACTTTGGGATAAGAAAGAAGGTACGTTTATGAAGGATATAACATATTATATAATGCAAACCTTAACCAATTTCTTTTTACATTTATCGGAAATTAATTAATTAAAGTGGTCACGAAAACCCCATTTTCGCTTTTAACTATTTAACATTTTCGATTTTATTATCATTCATTTTTATTAACCTCATTTTGAGGAGGAATCCAGAGAACCGCATTTTAATACAACAATAGCAATGAAAGTAAAATGTTTTCAACCTGTTTGTTATCAGTAGGACAAGTATTAAAATCAAAACTAACTAACTTGGCTATGACGTCAAGTACTTATACCACAAAGCGAACTCGTACATACACATTAACACACATACAAACAACCTTAAGTACATTAATAAACCAAGATTATTATCAGTCACATCATCATTAAAAATATAAAATCAGGCCAAGAAAAAAGAAAAAATTTATTCTTGGATGCAAATTAACTTAAATGGAATAAAGTGGTTGCTAAAAGTATATTAACTTGTTTATGTTAATCCCGCGAAGCTCTTCGCTTGTCTGCAGGACACCAGAGTCTCCGGCGGGAATCGAACCCGCAACACCCATAGACTAGCTCACTACCAACTAGCCTACCGAGGCACCCTAACTGGAATTGTTTTCCCCGGAATTTCTATCGCAAGAATATCCGGAAATTTTTATTGTCTTAAATTCCTGCATTTGATAGTATTAAAAGTCTGAGACTGCCTATTTGTAAGTAAAATATTGTTCCTAGACCCACGTTTCATTATACCAATCGACTCAAAATCACTTTTTGAGTAGATCTAATGATGTCCATCCGTCCTGTTGACTGGTAGTCCATATCGTCACCTAAAATGCAAAACAACGTATCATCAAAAAAAATTGGAAATAAGCTTTTTTATTGATTACGATTCAATACATCACATTACAAACGGTTAGTAAATGTTGAACATCTACCTTAAAACATAAGCAAGTTATTAACAAAATTCAAAATGACGTATCATCAAGTGCATGACATAACGTATCATCACACTTAATAAAAAAAATAAAAATTATCAAAGAATAAATTTTTTTTAAGATCACAGTTAGGATTGATTTTTTTAGAGCCAAAGTTCGCTATTCTGTTTCACATTTTATGGTAAAATGTTAGCTCGGTGTTAGTGGAATTAGTGATCAAACTGAAAATTATTGCAGAACTCAAAATAAAAAAGTGCTGCAAAAATAATAAAAATGTGGTCTATAATCGAAAATCGAATTAAAGGCAAAATATATGAAGGGATATCAAAAGGAAGTATTTGCAACAGAAGGACAAGAGGAAATGAAAGCTGTATGTACTTTAAAGTATAATGAACTCAAAATGTTCAGGGTTTTTTTCCCTTCTTATTTTACAAAATTTTAAAATTTTTCACAAAATTAACATTAATTGACAAATTTAAAAAAAAAAAAATTGTTAATTGAAAACAAAAAAAAAATATTTCTCTAGTCAAACTTGATCTATTACAGTATAAATAAATTTAGAAAAAAATGATTTATATTGTTAAATATCAAGTTTGATTTGAAAAAAAATTTTTTTGTGTTCAAAAAAAAAAATTTTAAGTTGTCATTTATTATTAATTTTGTTAAAAAAAAATTGTTAATATTTTGTTAAATAAGAAAGAAAGAAAAAACCCTAAAGAATTAAAGTTTTTTTATAAAAAAGACCTCAGGCTCGAAAATTTTATTATACTTGAAATAATAAAGGACGAGTTAAATACATATTATATAAGGATGTATATAAATAAATATATCTAAATGATATTCAGCGCCAATAACTTTTACATGAATCTTAAACTCATCACATAATATTGTTCTGGCAGTTCCATGATTGTCTATGGGTCCCAAATATAAGTTCAATCTCGAAATATTTTAAAAACCGTGGTACAGTGTCTGACATGAGCGACTTTTGTTTTTGATTACTTGATGTTTAATTAAAACTAACTGCCAATTTCACGATGTCGAAATAACGCTTTCTTTCGCATTCGTTCGCATTTTGTGAAATAGGAAGTAAGAAAATAAGAAGAAAATTACTTCTTTTCATTTTTGTATCTAGACAAAAATACTTAACTGATATTTAACTAACAATCGCAATTGATTTTGAATAATTTATACAATTTATTTCATAAATATAACGAGTATAAGAAAAGGTATTTGTATAACATCAAATGAAACGGGAGTTAATTTAAATTATAAAATTTCTGGTAATTTTTTTCGAATAGAATAGTTTTCTTTTTTTCTTATTATTATTAAGTTTTCTGTCAGAACTATAAAATGGTTTTGAAAACATTTACACTGCATGCAATTTTTCGTGTCAAAACTATTTCCTAATGAAATCTCTTTTAACTTTAACGACAAATTTTTTTCCCTCCTTTCCGCTAGAAAAAAGCTCTGCTACTAAGAAAATCTTATTTAAAACGATTGAATTTGATGTTATATTTTTCGAGTGTATTGTATACATGTGAGTAAATTATTAAATTAAACTAAGTCCTACAGAAAAATCACAAAAAAGTAGCAAAATATTAAGTAGCATTTTTATGATGCTTCGTCGTGGACTGGTACTAAGTGATATCTTCTTTAAAGCATTTCAACAAATATATTATCTGTAAACAAGCGCAATTGCATAAATAAAATACTCATTTAACACATTGATTTGTAATAAAAACAAGTTAGAGTGCTATATTCGGCTGTGCCGAATCTTTGATACCCTCCACCGACAGGAGTGGGCTCTATATGATAAATACATATATATCATTAACTTAGCTTCACAAAAACGAACGTCAGCATTAAAATTGTTTGCGGTTTAGACCTGAATTAAATTATTTACCGACAATAAAAAAATTTTATGTGTTTCTTGATAGAACTTTGAACTGGCTTGAGTAAAAAATCATGATTCGTAAAAGTTTTAGCCGAACTAAAATAATTTTTAGGAGCGTTATTTGTATTGGACGTATGGCAAATTATGGACCAATCATCCCAAAATTCTGAAGAATGATTTCTGGTACTACAAAAAATAAATTAGAATAAATTTCAATACAGCAGTGTAATTAGTTTTAGCGTTAACAGTAAATTCCACAAATTTGCATGATATTTTTTCTGCCATATGAATTTAAGTAAAAAATTTCACCGCAATATTTATATCTGTGATGGTTTTAGGTGAATTTAATTATTTTCCCAAAGTGGGATTTATTTGGTTTTAGGCGCAATAAACTGTTTTCCGAGAGTAGGGTTTATATGGGGCCTAGGGTAAATTATGGACAAATCTTCACGAAATTTGGCAGTGTGATTACTCGTCCTATAAGACTGTGACGTACCGAACTTCAATTTGATAGCATTATTTATTACGGTTTTGGCGTACTAAACGGTTTTCCGGGAGTAGGGTTAATATGGGGCCTAGTGTAAATTATAGACCGATCTTCAAAAAATTTTAAAGTGTGATTTGCGGTATTTATAATACCGCAAACTTAATTATGCTAGCGTTATTTATTGCGGTTTTAGGCGTACTAAACTGTTTTCCGCGAGAAGGGTTTATATGGGGCCTATGGTCAATTATGGATCTCTCTTCACGAAATTTAACAGTATGATTTGCAGTCGTATAAAGCGAAATCGTGCAAAATTTTATGCCATTCCGTGCATTATTCCACCATGTATGTAAGTTTTTGTATCAAAATTATCAATTTATTTTGGGTAGTGGTTTCACATTTTGATTCATAGTTCTGATCCTACTAAACTGATGTTGCTGGATTTCAATCCCAAGCTGCTTAGGATAACTACAAGCAATTTGAGACCAAGTTTGTTCTTTTCTTTTGCGTTTTTCGAAAGTGAGCGTGTTTTCAACAGACGGACTGACGGACAGACAGACGGACATCAACTTAGAATTACTCAAGGAGCCAGAATATATATACCTTATGGGGTCTTAGATGTATTATAAAAAAGTTTCACACGGAATGACAAACTTAGTATACCCTCATTACAAAAACTTGTAGTTTATTGCTGTTCATCGCATTCATTGAGAATCATCATCAAATCATTATTTTCAACTTTAAAAACAGCAACCGCTTTAGTCTAATAATTAAGTTTTTCTATTAAATATCACAACTTGTTTTTTTACAACAACAAATTGACAAAATACTACATATAGAAATTAATGAGTTCGTTACAGTAAAGGCCAATTTTTTAAGTACGCTACAGAGCCAAAAACAAAAAAAAAATAAAAAATTATCTTAATTCGGGTACGGACACACCACAAAAACCATGTATGAAAGTATAGTCGGTCAAAGCCGGCCATTTATACCCTGCCATTTACACCCTGCACTGCAATTTGTACCGACAATTTTTCTAGAGGGTAATCAGGGAGCCGGCAAAACAAAATTATATTTTGAGTTTAAGATTCATATCAGAGTTCTTTGTACCAAATATTATCTACATTCAAATGAGATTGGTTCGTCTTAAAGCGATATTAGAGAGGAGTTTATACAAAAAAAAAAAATGGTAAATTTGGGACCTTCCACTAAATCAGTTGGCCATGATATAGTAGCTATCATAAAAGCTATCGTTGTTCAGTTCCATATCAATACCAAAATTCAAAAGGAAGTTATGGCATTTAAAGCTATGATCGAGAATAGTATTTGTATAGGAGCTAAGGTCAAATATAAACCAATTTAAAAAAGTAAGTAAGACTTTTTACGTTGCAATAAGATTTTTTTGGAACAAATTTCACCTTAATACCAACATAATAAGGCTGTATTCCGAAAAGAAACTTGTATGGGGGCCATGTGATATTTTCACCGATTCTTACCATTATACATAGACTTCGTGCTTATGACAATTGAAACTTATGTACCGTTAATCGGTTAACCGATTAATTGCTACCCGATTAACTAATCGGTTAATTTAAAATTGGCTATTTTCGATTAAACCGGTTAATTTCAGTCGATTAACCGATGTAACAAAATTTTTAATTTTTTGTAGTATTAAAACATTTTTTGTGTTTTTAATTATTTGTTTCGTCCCATATACAAAAGGTTTGTGTTTAGTAAATATTTTTTCATACAAACAAAGAAGGTGTTCGGTGATCTTCATTTATAATAAGTGTTTGCTGTCAACAGCTTTTTGTTTCATGTATTCTTTTATCAATCATTTAACAGAATTAACCGAAACAATTAGAAGTGTTAAAAATTTTGAAAAATTAAAAGGGCATAATGCAATTTTTATATGTTTAGAGAAATCCAGGAAGAGGACTGAGAAATAAGATATTCTGTATTATCGATTACCTTCGATTTCTCCAACATCTGCGATAAAAGAAAGAATTTTTTCCAAGTCAAGTTTTATCAAAACGAATAAAAAGAATCACTCAAATCCCTAACATTTAAACCAAATTATATATTATCTTTGGATTTTAGTAGTAAACGGACAAAAAAAATTACTAAAGGTTCAGCTATAAGCACTTCTCCCTCTTTTTCTCCAGATTTAGATGTCCTTAAACTATTCAAATAACTAATAGCATGATCACACAATCTATTTTTAATTAATACATAATATGTAATGAATTATTTTTTGCTTTCTCGTTTTAGTTGAAGAATTGTTATGTTTGTTATGTTATTGTTTTTTTTTTATACTAAAAAACTCCAAATAATAAATAATGTATGCATTTTTATTTTTTAAATGACTTAGTTTTTATTAATCGGTTAACCGATCAATAACAAAATTAACCGATTATTAACCGATTAAACCAAAACCTCGGTTAATTAATCGAGCGATTAACCGATTAAAGCAAAAGCCCGATTAAATAAATACCCTAATATATACCAAATTTAATCAAATCATCTTCAAAATTGCGACAGCCAGCAGAAAGTGATTCTGAGGCGAGTTCAAAATATAAACTTTATTAAATGCTTTTAAGAATTTTTAAATTTGGAATATGATTAAGCTAGACCAACTACAAATAAAGATTATTAGTAGTGCAGTGCATAGAAATCAAGCAATATAAAACTCTCAATTTAGAAACACAATAAACATCAGGCATGACATTGATAATTTTTAAATTGTACCAACAACCTTTAAAAGTTGTACTTTTTTTGACCATAATTGTACATAACCTTTAAATCACCCTCAAAAAACTTTCGTTAATTACCATTGTGTGTGATTTTTCACACGTTTGCTAAGCCTAAGTATTTTGCATTTTCTTTTGCAATCAAAGCCATGATTAACGTTGCATTTATTATTTTATATTTCGTTTTATTTTACATTAATTAATCTTTAACACATTTTTTGCAAACATTGCGCTTATGGCAAAAACAGCACATCGTTTGGTGAATACAGTTTTTATACTTTGACTTCGCGCTATAAAAAATAGTTTTTTGTGGTTTTGAAGGAGTTTCAAAAGATTGTGATCAGCTTTGCAGAGCTCCAAATCCATCCGTTAGGTTCATCAACTAAATCGGTTTGTCTGATAGTAGAAAGAAAATATAACTCTGATTGACTTTTTGGCAAGTCCTTTCGTATTGCCATCTAGGGCTTTGCGAGAGAAATTCCAAGCTCGCTAAGAAAAACTCGACGTACAATTGACTTATTTCTTTTCCAATTCAGGTTTATATTTTTTATAATATAATGAAGCATTTTAACTAAAATGTTGAATCATATTTAGGAAAACAGCCGCTGGCCTCAATTTGTTCTTCTTTTTAAACTATAGCAAGATAACAACTGTATCCACGTCACCTATAGAATAAAGTTTTTACCTTAAGATCAAAAAAGCAAAACAACGAATATTTGGAGTTATTATAGAATTTATGAGTTTTGCAACTTTTTCACACCAAATTCTACGTCACTTGAATGATGCATTGTACTTTGCAGTTAAACGCAGTTATCCTTTTTCCCGACATATGACACATGAGTTGCGTTTTCGGTGAATAAAAAAGTTGACTAGTAAGCCGGAATCTTTTTGCATTCTAATAGTTTTGTTCGTTAGCTTACCACTGTTCGCCTCGGGACAACAACTTTTGTCCAAGTTGGTAGGATGGGAAAAAGTTATCCATTATTATGACCAGGGTGTGGAGTCGGAGTTGAGGTTTTTGTACTGGAGTCCGACTCGAGTCGTTGTACCCACAATAACTCGCAACTCCGACTTCAAATTTTTTTGGCATAGAAAACTAAAAACTTTTTTTAATATATTCCAAAATAAAAATTTTTCGAAATTCGTGATGCAATATTTCAAATGTTGATTTGAAATTTTTGAAGAATCATTTTCTTGATATATTTAACAATTTAAAAGGTTCTGCATTAAAAGCAAGTTAGAGTGCTGTATTCGGCTATGCCGAATCTTTGATACCCTCCACCAACAGTAAGAATATATGGGAGCTATAAATTATTAAATTATCTTTATAAAAAAGGACGTCAGTATAAAAATTGGTTCCGGTTTAAACCAATTGGACGACAATCAGACAGTGTTATGCTTTTGTTTCTAGCAATTTGAACTAACTTGAATAAAATATCATGATTCGTAACAGTTGATGCCGAATTAAAATGATTTTCAGCAAGGGAATTTATATTAGGCCCATGGTAAATTACACTGGTTTACAGCCAAAAAATACCAAGAACGCCACACGCCTAGATAAGTTAATTGGGACCTCCTGAACACGAAAAACGGTTGGGCTCCACAAGGGTTTGAGTGGGACCATACACCGAAAAACACAAATGTACCGTTATCTAAAAAACGGTACTTTGAAAAATTTTTTTTAGCGTTTTTCGTGTTCAGGAGGTCCCAATTAACTTATCTAGGCATGTGGCGTTCTTGGTATTTTTCCAAATTAAAAATTTGTAAAGCAGTGTTATGGAGTAATCATCACGAAATCCTGTTACAAAAAATCTAAATGGAACAAATTTTAATACAGTTACACAAATGAACTCAAGTTTTCAAGACAAAGTCTTGACAATTATTACGGAAAAAAACCGTAGTAAGGAAAAAACATGTAAATAAAATTGAAAATTTCGATCTACCAACAACATTTGGTTAAATACTGATGTTTGACTATAGACTGGCAGGCTCCGCAGCATCGTGCTCTGCCCCATATAGTAAATCGGCAAAACTATAGTTCTTATCACAGAACAACAAAATTAACTATACTGATACTTATTGTCTAAGTTGAGAAAAAATTTTGGTTTGAGAAAAATCGCTGCAAGGATATGCCTACCTCCCATACATCCATAATTAAAAAATATAATTTTTAGCCACAATTTATATAAGAATGTAGCAACAACTATTATCTGTCTGGGCAAGGACATACCAACCTCCAATATATCCTTTATATCCTTTTTTTTAAACTATGCACTAAAAATTAATTAGTTATTCTACAATAATACGTTTTAGATCTGTTGTAAATTTGGTTGCATTCGGTGCATAAGTAAAATTTAAGTTAAATGATATTGCTTTTGTTTCCTTATTATCATCCGATTTCAATCCAATATGGCTTATAATTTTTGTAATCAAATGGACTATGCAATAAAATTATAAAACTATGGATCTTGTTATTTACTGTGGTAAATAAAGTGACAATAATTTGTGATAAACAATAATATTTTTATAAAATTTTAGCTTTGATCCACTATAACTCAGCTATTTTTTTTTATCCAAATAGGCACTATTCACATCCTTAAATGCAAGATATAATTTATTTTTTTAATTGAACCAGCATTTGAGTCTGGTTGGCGGCTAAAAGAGAAGTTTAAATCGAAAAACACTCATGCATCGTTATGTGATATATGTGACGTGGTATATTTAAACAAAGTGTATATTTGCAACATATACATCAACACCTACATATTTTTAAGAAATTACGCAAAAAACTTTTACATCGCAGTCCTGTGTAATTAATCTGTTTTCTGAGCCTGTAAAAAAATACAAAATTGCCAGTTTCCGGCAAAATATCTGAAATAACGTTGTATATTAATCAAAAAATAAAAAAATTACACATTTTTTATTTATATATCTTTTTAGTATCGTAAAATTTTTTAAAATATTAGGGTGACCCAAAAAAAAAATATTGATTACCTTAAGTACATTAAACTTGAGTTCATTTTTTGTAGTAACGAAGAAAAAAAAGATTTATAATTTAATTTATTCTAATCTTGACTGTACCATAAAGTTGCCCCTTTGTAGTTTTTTTTTTGTATCTTAGGAAATATGACTCAAGAAATTAACGCAATTTTTACATTTCCGGCAGAAAATCTTAGGACTTCTTTGTAGAAATCCAAAAATTATTAAAATCTTAAAAAAAATTAAGGTACTCTAAAAAAATTGTTAATTATACCCTACCAAACTTAAGCAATTGCGGGGAGTTCCAATAAAAAAATCTCAAAATTTACGATAATACAAAAATTGTTCTAAGCAATATTGTTTACCAACAATAATTTCCTCTTTTTGTGCGTTTAGTGGTAAACAAAACTACTAAGTTTGAAAAGAATATAGTAAGATGTAAATTTTTGGCAATCTTTTTAGTAAAATAAGTAAAAGTCGTTTTTTTATCTAACAGTTTAGCTCAAAAATTGTTTGACTTTGGTGCCCTCCACTGTAAATAAAAAGTGAAAATTATGAATTATAGTTGTAATTCTGTGTGTAAAGGAGCCACAGAGAACGTTAAACAATCTTTGACTTGGGTGCAGAACTGCAGGGCACTAAAGATGGGGGATGATCTTTAGTCAAGATTGTAATTATAATCACTCATATGAGTGATCTAAATTGTAGGAATGTTGGTTAAAAAGAAATAAAATGAGAAATTAGAATATTTCTTTTTATCGAGTACTTTTGAGAAAATGTTGTATTTTACCTTTTGTTAGGGGGTTTTCCAACGTAGCCACAAAATGATAAGTTGAGACACTTGGGTAGATAAGTTTTCCAGCACGGGTTTTATTTTAAGTTTAAGGGTTAGATTTAGGTTAAGTTATTATAAATATTTTAGATTTAAGTGTAGTGTTTGAAAATCCAACTTGTTGGCTCTGTTGCTAGGGGATAAGTAATGGATACATAAAATTATTTTTAGAACTTAACATGTCTTCGGTTCGCAGATAGCGGAAAAGGTTTGGAATAATTCCGTAAGTACTAAAAAGGGTTTACAAATTCATTTACCCTTTACAAATACAACTTGTTAAAATACAGTGGTTTTTAAACTGAAATACGATTTACATTAATTAGAGTTTACAATTCATAGTTAATAATTAAATTCAGTTAAAATTCAAATAGTTTTCCATTGATATTACATTATGATTTCTTTTCTGTTTTAAATGCAATAGTTTAATTTATGTATATGGGGGATTTCATGTCAAGTGACCCAACTTTTGAAATCGATGTCTTCCGATTTGGATGACATTTGCACCAAGGTTAGTCTTATTGGATAGTAGTTTAGACACAAATTTTTAACAAGATCGGTCAAAAACTTTCTGAGTTAGAGGGGGTCAAAATTTGACATTTTGGCGAAACCGGTGTTCTTTCTCATCCATGTAACTTATTATCTATTGGTGTTAGCAAAACTTGTCCCAAACAAATTAGATAGCTATTTCTTTTGTTTATTTTTTGTTTTTTTTTTAAATTTTTTTTTTTAAATTTAAAACTTATTTTATATTTTTTTTGAAAAGGATATTTTTTTTTTTTGCTCAAAGGAAAGCTTATTCCTTTCCTTTAAGGTAGACATCGATTTCAAAAGTTGGGTCACTTGACATAAAATCCCCCATATACATAAGTTTACAGTTTTTATATTAATTTTAATTCATTTTTTACATATTTTGACTTCTACTTTTGATTCAAATTTATTGTTCAAATCTGAGTTTGAACACTAGTTACAAATCGAATAATTTTCTCTAATCACCAAAATTATACCAAATTCATAATATCAGGCAAACAATTTATTGATTTTGCACCAATTACCAAAATGATTATATTGATTACTAAAAATTGTAAAATTGTGAATTTTTTTTCAATAAATGATATTTTTAAATTTAATTAAAAAAACAATCAAAAAACTTTACCATCTCAAACAATTTGTTAATTTATTTAATTAAATATTGACAATTCCCAACAACAATTTAACATGTTTAAATTATTTTATTTTAAACGAAAAAAGTCATTTAAGATATTTTGTTATTTAATAAATATTTTAATTAAAAATTTATTTCAAAACAACTAAATTGTTAATTAAATCAAAATCAAATTTATAATTTTCTTTCAACTAAAAGAATTATTTGATTCAATTATAACATTTATTAAATTTAAATACTTTTTAAACCATTTTTTTAATTGATAAAATACTTTTTTCTGTGTGCGCAGTGGCGCAAACGGTAGAACGACAAATAATTCTGATGATGAGAATGTGGTTATTCTCGAAACATGTAAATTCGACCCGAGTTCAATCCCGTCTTCAATCAAAAATAAATTATCAAAAACATTTTAATTCTTAAAAATGTTTTCTCCTATAGTTACCTATATACAGGCTTTCAAGGTCTTTGTTTTTATTCTTAATTAAATAAAAGACAATTTATCGCATTTTATCAATATATTTCCTACGTTTCGTTGGGATTTTCCAACTTCCTCAGGGATTGATTTTTATTGTTGGTCTGGCAACATTAAATAAATACAAAAGAAAAACATATTCTAGTTACATGAATACAACAAATCGTCAAAAATAATCAAAACATATAAAAAACCAACTTACAAATTATCTCATTTCTCTCCGTCTACATTATTCTTAAATTTATATCACAGTTTTGTATTTGTAAACACAAAACTTAAATAAATAAATTAAAACAATTGTCAGGAAAAATTTAATATTATAGTTTACTTGTTTTTATCACAGACTTATAGCAACTAAATTAATGCTATGGTGTAATTTGCATTAGTTTTATCACGGTCTTCTTTAGTGTTTACTGCAATTCTTGATTTTTGTTGTATCCTCAAGCATTCATGTTGTAAATTCCTTCCTTCAATAAAAATAATTTAATGAAAATTAAATTTGATGAACTTAAGCCTAATTAAAATATCAAAAACTTAAAAGTTTCCTGACGAGCTGGCCTAAGCAACTAGCGAAATGCGCATAGAAACTATCTCTTCCACAACAATAAATTTCAGTGTTTTTAATCATAAATGAAGATTGGGAATATAAGCACATCATTAATAAATGAATTAATTAATAATAAATATTTCATTCTCGAAAATAACGTTTGTTAAATTATTTTAATTAATTACACGTAGAGAAAAAACATGTTTAAATATGGTCACCTCCAACAAAACTATTTTTAAAGAAAATTGTAAAAATATTATGGTTAAATTTAACCATATTATTGTCACTGACAACCATATTATTGTTGAATCAGTCCTCCATCAAGAAGCGACAACCATATTATGATTGCCTCTAAACATGTTATGGTTAAATATGACAATATTTTGTTTGGAAATTAACAATATTATTTTCCTTTTTTCCAAGAGCAACATGCTATTGTTGAAAACCAACCATGCTATAATAAGTGTTAAACATATTTTAGTTATTATTAACCAAAACATGTTCGGAGGCAACCATAATAAGGTTGTCGCTTCTTGCTTGAGGACTAATTTAACAATAATATGGTTGTCAGTGACAATAATATGGTTAAATTTAATCATAATATTTTTTAAATTTTCTTTCATAATAGCTTTGTTGGAGGTGACCATATTTAAACATGTTTTTTCTCTGGGTGTACATTTAAATTAGATCAACTAATAATGCATTTGTAGGGTATAAAGAACTTGTTTCAGAATATTAATAATAAAACATTTTTTAGAATAATGCATTTTTCATGAGCTGCCATTGAAATTGACATCAAGATGTGGCTTGTACCTGCATTTGATTGGTTTGGTCTTAAACTTTAACGTGACAAAAATATTAACGTGTTTTCAATTCTTCTCGGCTGCTATTTGGCAATAAATACTAATAACTTGTTTTAAAAATTTTTAATTATTTTTTTTACTTATTTATTTATTTATTTTATTGTTGAATCGAAATATGTTTAAAAATGTTGTATGCCAACAACAAATTTTTCAAAAGTAATTAATTATAAAAATAAAAAATGAATTCAATTAAATAAATTAATTTGTAATACTCTATGCAATAACTCTATATCATTTATATCTTAATATTATATGAATCTTAATGAACTGTTATCAGAAATTCGTTTAAACCCATTGTATTTTCCACTAAACACTCTAATTTTAATTCCTTTAAAATAATTAGCTTATTATCCAAACCGCAATAATCACTTAATCAAAAATTTTAATTAATTTCAATCGCATCCACATTCATGTTTAACACTTCATTGATTTTTCTGAGCATATTGAAACAAGAATATTGGCAAACATTTTAATAATAATGTGTTTTAAAATTGTATTTTCGTTTTTAAAGTGAACTCTTATCATTTATACACGCACAAATGATTAAATGCCACAAAATAGTTTAAGCTTCCGCTTGTGATAAATATAATTCAGTAGACTTAAGAGTCAATAGACACAAATTATACAAATACAGCCACCATACATATATAATGAAATAGATGCCCTGCAGGAACCTGTTATTAAGTGTCACCAAGTCGCCAATTTTGTCGATTATTTTGGTTACTATTTGGTGAAACTGTCAACAAAGCGCACGAACTTTTTTCTGCGTTTGAGAAAAAAAGCGAAATATTTTGACATGTCTAAAGCAAGAATTAGTGAAAAGAATGCAACAGTTTCTATTGAAGATCCGGATTTTTGTTTATGAAATAGTTATAAGTTCTTTTTATTAATTCAACATGTCGAAAAATTGACTTCAATAGTGGGATGATATCGATCTTCAGGCAATATTATATGATCTGAACGGGTAATAATGCAATCACCTCTAAACATCAAAACACCAAATCAGGCAGTTTACCAAAGTCGTTGGTAATAAATACATCATTCATTTGATAAAGACATAAGCCAAGAATTTCATTCAAGAAGTCTTCATGACAATTTTTATTTTTGACAGGGATTAAATAAGGCGTATCAGACGTATGCATCCATGATATTGAGGGCAAGTTGAAATCACCAAAAGCCTCAAAAGACTCATCATTATAAACATTTAGCATAACAGAATTAAAGGCTGGAACATGTTTTAAATAAATAGAACTTTCAGAATACGGAGGAATGTATGAACCGGTGAAGTAAATTTTTTTATATTTTATTGAAACAATTATTTTTTTAGTTGAAAGAAAATTAAAAATTTAATTAACATTTAAGTTGTTTTACAATAAATTTTCAATTAAAATTTTAATTAAATGACAAAAAATCTTAATTGACCTTTTTCGTTTAAAAAAAATAATTTAAACACGTAGAATAACGTTGTAAAAGCCACTTTTTGCAAAAACTATTTTTTTGCCGATTACCATTAACATTACTCTCTTACACTGTTTAAACATCAAATAACCTAAAATTATGCACCTTAACGCCGTCAAATTGCGATACAAAGAGTCAGCCAGTGGAAGAACGTTGTAAGTTACTAACAAAATGATACAAACGAACTGGTTTTGCAAAGTGGAATAACGTTTTAAAAGCCGCTTTTGAAGTGGAAAAACGTTTTAAATGACATCGCGATTGAGGATATGAAACGTTTTTTCACTAAAAAAATAAATTTTAAACTAAATTTGCATTTAATATAAAATTTCTTGATATTTTGCATACAAGTTTTTATTATCAATATTTTTGATAATCTACCAAAAAAATTTAAAAATAAATAATCCTGCCTGTTAAAAACGTTTTTTTTTTGCTCTCCTGAAAAATTTTGTAATTTTGTAACTTACAACGTTATTCGCGGTGTGCTTCAATTGTTGTTAAGAATTGTCAATATTTTATTAATTAAATTAACACATTGTTTGAAATGGTATAGTTTTTTGATCATTTTTTTAATTAAAATTAAAAATATAATTTATCGAAAAAAAAATATTCACAATTTTAAAATTTTTAGTAATCAATATAATCATTTTGGTAATAGGTGCAAAATCAACAAATTGTTTGCTTGATATTATGAATTTGGTGTTTGGAGAAAATTATAAATTTTTTCTGTGTATACAGGTATTTGGAATTTAGCAGAAAGAAATGTGGCAAAAATATTCAAAAATGTTGACAAGAGCTATTTTAATGTACTGGTGTATCTCAGATTCCAATGTCCCCTTATAATCCCAAAAGAACTATATAGTAAATAGTTCTTAGGTCAGTAGTAGATTTTCAATGATAAGCACATGTTGAATGTCTATAGATCGAAGCATTGACTGGTCTACAGTTTGTCAGTAGTACTGGTGACAAAGTCAATAGTGAATCGGTAGAGTTTCACTATTATTTTCTTCAGGCTGTGAATAAATACTTGCATAAATGTTTGTAAGCTTAGCTGTATAATTATTATTGTTTTTTTTTTTCTTAATTTCCCAGTTGGCTTATTAATCAGCAATGATTTCTGCACGACACGCAAGGGAAAACTAGTGGAAATCGTTGATGACATTTTCAAACAAGTGTCGCGTAAATCGTGCACGACGCAAAGAAAGCCTATCACTTAGCCTGTCGTTGACGACCACATGACGACATTGTCGTTGATACAAATGAAAGACATGGTGTCTGAGTGCGACCGAGAAGTTAAAATTACCAGAGAATTCTTACAATCGCCTTGTCACAAATTTTAAAGCTATTTTTACACTCCCCTCTTTCTGGTACATCTGCCACAACGGTTTTATTTTGTATTGAAAGTTAAACCGACTTTCTTATTCACAAGGCCGACCTGGCTTATTTTATATAGAGATTAGTAGCATACTCAACCTCTTTAACTACTTTGCCTTATTGTATCAGTTTTGTGAAGATCGTAAGTCTTTCTTTCTTGTCCGGAATTGAAAGACATGGAGTCTTATCTACTAATTTCCATTCATGTGCTACAAAAGTTAATAAAGAAATCGAAAAGTTAATAAAGAATCTGAAAATTGTAAAAACAATTACATTCCAAAAATTATTTGTTATACCCAATATATTTAAAATTGTTCATAGACATGAACATTTTGGGTAAATGAACGCAGTTAATGCCATATGTACATCAAACATGCGTACTCTTGAGGTTAATAACTATAAAGATAATGATAATCAACATAAGGATGACGATGAGCTATGAACAACAATTGATTTGCTCTTGCTACTCATGTAGAAAAAATATTAAAACAAAATCTCACCCTCAATTTTATTGGAAATATTGAACTGTAATATTTCAGATTCTCACTTATATTTGTGCAAAACTTTATGTTTTAAAAAAGGGGCAAAAAAAAAATTATAAAAATTCAAATACGGGATATATATTTACCTAGCGAGAAAAATATGGAGTATGGATGCATTGTAGAAGGCCTCTGTACTCCTTCTTTTGGATGTACAACGCCTGCTCGCTCAATTCCAAACGGGAAGGCCTTCCGCTCTCGCTTCTTTCGGCAGAGATTCTGAAAGGCATTCAAATTAATAGCTCTTAGAAGGCTTTCCAGAGAATAGTAATTTTATAAAGGGATCTGAATTCTTTAGCTCGGCAAGAAAAAAAACATAAAATCGTTCTCCCTCTCTTCACCCTTCTCATAGAAGGGAGTGTGGAATGTGTATCTTATCTTTTATACGGAACAGCCGACGCCTTCTATGAGACATTCTTTAGCAGTTAGATCAGAATGGTAATTGAATAAAAAAAAAAAATGTCCAAGCCTTCAATAAGGCCTAAAGTAAGAAGGTCTTCCGAGTTTTCCATCTGGGAAGTTTTATAATTTTGCGCGTTAACACTATCACATTTGATTACAAGAGAATATCATACTGGTTATAAATGTGAAAATTTAGTTTCTTCACATTTTTGTAGTTGTAGTAACTTTGACCTAATTACAATGTGAACCACAAAAACCACAACAAAATACCGCTTTTATGCTCTAAAAAAGCCACATATTAAAATATCAAACTTTTTTTTCCAAATTAACGATAATGCTTCCATTTCTGGCTGCTGCAGATCCTCCTTCTTCTTCTTCTGCACTCATGTTTTAATATAAAGGATAATGATGATAATAATAATAATGATAAGGTCTAAGGGATAAATGTATGGGGTTTAAAATATAAATTAGGGTTTCTTATATCACGAATTTTTTCCATTCCCGATAAGGCAGAAAATTAGTTTTTCATTCTTGGGTATTCCCGGGAAATTCTTTGTAAATGAATGATATAAAGAGCATATAAAATTTAATCAATTGTTGATGATCAATGGAATTTTTAGTGCAATAGTACGTGCTTAATGAGAACAAACTTTGGGTGCCCCGGTAGGCTAGTTGGTAGTGAGCTACAATCATGGAATAATGCATCTTCATATTGATGATGTCCTAACATCAGAATTGTGACATCAACGTTAATACAAATGGCAGCAATGAGGCAAAAAGTGTCATCAATCCAACGACGATCTTCATCACAAAATATTGTCATAGAAGAATTACGAAAGCCATACCGGATATGCTGCTGGTTTCTTATCATTAAGAGTTCATCTATAAGCAAAGGGCGGAATACAACATAAGTGAAACAAACATGTGTAACGGGTACGTAAATAATAATAATATTCTCTGAATTTGACTTAAGTCAATTACAATGACTCAATTTTATGACAGTTTGTCTTTGAATCGAACCTAATGATTCCTTTCTCCGATGTTACTAAGTTTAAAATACTTGAGATCGACTATAAATTTCATCGCATTAAAAAATATTTCAGAAAATAAGTCTTGATAAAAATCACTTGAATTTATTTTGTGAAATATTTAAGCTGACACCTTCCAGCCGTTGATTAAAATTAAAAGATTTGAAAGTCCTGTTTCATAATGTCAAATAATGTTTAACATTAAAGATTCTGTCAGACAATAAGCCGAACAATATGTCCTCGACCCAAGTTCGTTGTAATAGATTTTTAGCTTTTTTTCAAAAAGTATACGTTTTCCTACTTGGATCCTGATTATGCTGATAATCTACATACATTTTATGACATCTGTTGTCAATGAACGTGTTTAGTGTAAGTTACTACAATGAATATCATTTCAATAAAATGTAGCATTAATTCAATATAACAAGAGTCCTAGAACTAAATTTAAGAACCAAATTATAGAAAATCCCAAAAAATGTGTTCCACCACCGTTGAATACTTTACTGTAATTCATTACTTTTTCTACGTTTTGGTTCTTCATATACCAGTTAAATGATTGTTTCTGCTTTCACTGTGCATGAGTTCTTTCTGTTTGTGCTTGTTCTATTTCTACAAATCCCAGAAACAGAATGTTAGAACAATTGACATAAATTTCCCGTAGGGTAACTAGACTTCGTCTTAATAAACGAAGAAAAAGATAAGCTTCTCAAATTGCGATAAGATGCGTTATCAAATCCTTCGGCAGTAACTGCCTGTTTCTGATGTGCAAAAGAATTCTTTTTTGGTACAAAAACATTTTAAGCAAAAACAAAATTTATAGAATTTATTTGTGTTTTAAATGTAGTTTTTCGAAAGAAAGAATTCTTTCGCGCATCGGAAATAGGCTATAAGATACCCTGCAGCCACACGTTCAATAAATCACTTTCAAGTTGTTCACACAAGCTCATGTGAATTGACAGCCGTTGCACAGGCTGCGTAGAAATTGGTAGTCGATTTCATTTTCAAAATGCCCCCGATGAAGAAACAACTCAAAATGGCAGCTTTTATCAAAGTTTTTTTTATCTTGCAAATTATTGTTCAACTTGAGGCAAAAATTCAAAGCACATAATTAAATCGTTGGAAATAACTTAAAATGCTTTCTCATTTCTTTCTTATTTTTCTTTGTTTACAAAATGTATGACATTTAATGAAATTATGGCAGCATTAATGACCCTTCAAGAAATGAATAACCAAAACTAAAAAAAAACACTTGCATCAATTTTACGTTGAATTAATAAGTTAGAGAGAGAGAGAGACATAAAGAGTTAGAGAGAGAGGCAAAATCACATGTACACAAGGGTCGGTTAGTTTTTCATTTTGCTCTAATTAAACTAATAGAAACTATAGCCAATATATCGATAAGCACTACTGGTCATCTTACTAGAAAAATGACCGGCAGTGTTCTTGTACGGGAGGAAATAAGTGTCTATATGTGAGAGCAAAAAATAACCCTGTCAAATTAAATAACGGGTGGTTAAATTTAAGGGCCGAAGTTGAATGTGAACCACACCTAAACGTCAAGTTTTTTTCTACATTTCATTTGACATTTCTTAATATCAGACTAACTCAATTTGAACCATGGAAAGATACACAATCGAGGAACGCGTTAAAGTTATTCAGGCTTATTATGAAAATGGTCATACAAATCAAAATGCATATCGTGAAAATCATCTTCAGTGATGAGGCACATTTTCACTAGCCGCATTGCCGCATTTGGCCGAATGATAATCCAAGAGTGATTGTCGAAATACCAATGCACCCACAAAGAGTGACTGTTTGGTGCGGTTTATGGGCTGGCGGCATCATCGGGCCGTATTTTTTCCCAAAATGAGGCCGGTCAGGCAGTTACTGTGAATGGTGTTCGCTATCGTGAGATGATAATGAACATTTTATGACCCGAATTGGAAGATATGGATGTGGACGATATGTGGTTTCAACAGGACGGTGCCACTTGCCACACAGCTAAAGAAACAATGGCTCTTTTGCGCGACAAATTCAATGGCCGTGTTATCTCACGTGGTGGCGATATCAGTTGGCCGCCAAGATCATGTGATTTTATACCGTTGGACTTATTTCTTTGGGGCTATGTGAAAGAAAAGGTGTACATTGATAAGCCAGCAACAATTCAAGAGCTAAAGGATGCGATAATTCGGCACATTAACGGCCTAGAACTTCAATTATGCCTCAGCGTTATCGAAAATTTGGACCATCGGATGGAGGTGTGCGAAGTCGCGGCGGCAATTTGGCCGATATTTTGTTCCACACATAATTGAATAATAAAAAGAAATTTTAATAATATCCTAAATAAATTGTGTTTATTTCAAAATCAACATCGGCCCTTAAAATTTTACCACCCTTTATATTCTAGTTTATGACGGCATTCTGCGTCAAATTTGTATGTCAAATTGTATAAAAAATGTGGTGTCGACGCAGTTTTGTTTGAACATTTAGTTTTACCAAAACTTAAAATCAACTCGAAAACTTTAATAGAAAATTCACAAAATTCTGGTCTAAAAATTGCGGGAATTTTCTAAATATTAAAAGGATTTTTTTAAACCCAAAAGAAACCCTCATACAAATGCTTGTTAATAAATAAATGTCTGTATATGTGTGTACACGTGTGTTTTTGTCATTTGGTTGGAGTGCTGTGGATATGAGCGTATTCTAAATTTTCTATTTATATTGGTTGTGAAGGTAAACAGGAGATTTCCAGTTATTGTAGTTAAGGGAATATTATACTCCTACATGTAGATGCCATACACATAAGTATGTACATATTAACAGTCACTTGCAATGTATCCAGCATTTGTATAACAACTAAGTGAACGACAAGTTTGGTACTTGAATGTACAAACGATTAGGGGCATATAAATAGCAAAGGAAAACGAATCATATTTTTTATTGAAAAAACTAAAAATTCAAAAAACATTAATTACAAATTACTTAAGAAATATGTATTAGTTATAAACAATGCTGCCGTTTTTGGTTATTTCTAACCAAAATTGGTTTTTTTTTTCTCAATGTGGAGATGTGAATTTTTTTTTCAATTTGGTTACTTTTTTCGAAAATAATAATACGTATGAATATGTTTTTCTTGATACACTTGCATTTTACGTTTTTTGAACTTTTAACGTTTTTATTTACATGGGGGGTTATCGCGTATTTCGATTCGAAGGAAATTATTTACGACTTTTAATGTGTACCTTACACTGCGATTTTCTCATTATTTGTTTCAAATGAACGAAAGTAATCGCGTATTTTGATTCGAAGGAAACTACACAAAAGTAGTTTTATAGCCTATTTCCGATGTGCGAAAGAATTCTTTCTTTCGTATAAATTTGTTTTTGTTTTCAATATATTTATACGAAAGAAAGAATTCTTTCGCACATCGGAAATAGGCTATTAGTGTTTTTAAAAACTTGAATAGAAGTAAAACGTTCTAAATTTTAAAGATTTTTCAAAAATAAATTTATATATAATCTATAATTTAGATATTTTTTAATTAGGCTTAAGTTCATTGAATTTAATTTTCATTAAGTTATTTTTATGAAGACAGGAATTTTAGAACATAAAATTAATTAAAATTTATTGATAATTTTTCATTCTTGACTGCGCTGAGATTTGAACCCAGGCTTTCACGGACAGGTTGCCCATACTAGTTTCGATTGTAACCACACAATCTCGTCAGTGAGGTTTGCCGTTTTACTCACTCGGCTATTGAAGCCGGATGACGTCAATAGTCAAACATCAATCTTTAAACCAAATGGTATTTCACCTTGGTAGATCGAAATTTGCTTTTGAATGAATGATTATCTATTTTAATTGATTTACATGTTCTTCCTAACTTCTGTTTTTTCGTACCTTTTGTCAAGAATTCTTCTTGAAATCCAAAGTACATTTTTTTGTTTTTTTTTTTACTAATATTTATAATCTATAATTTTAGAATTTATGGAATTTAGTCTAAGAAATTTTATATTTGACATTTTATAACCTGTCGTTTTAATTAGATAAGTATTTGGCAGTATTTTTAATTTATAAAAAAAGCCTTTCACAACAACCGCCATATCGTCAAACATGAATTTCCGTCGCCAAAAGGATTAAAAAATCGCTATATTTGACAGCCCTTGACACTTAAAAACCGGAAAACAATTTAATTTTTGCTTTTTTTTGTTATTTATGTATATGTAAATGCGAATTACAAATTAGTCTAAAAAATTTAATTTATTAACTTTCAATATACTAAATTTCGTATGGAAATTTGACGGGTTTAACTCTTATAAAATAAAATTATTTTTTATGAAAAAGGTCTCAAATAAATAAAAACTTTTAATTTAAGTTTCTCGTTATTTTTTTTTAATATTTGCAAGAATTACATTTCATGTCTTGTTTTCATAATTTGTAATTAATATTTTCCTATTAATTTTAATATTTTTTCAGTTAACAAAAGGCATTTCAAATTTGGTTATATAATTTCACATTTGGTACCTTTTTCATAAATTTTGGTTGTAAAAATTTTATTAGTCGTGGCAGTTTTTATCCTTAACTCTAGACATTGTCCAGACTTGCAATTTTTGGTGCAGCAACTCTTGAGTTTATTGGTGAGAGGGCTAAGAAGATTGGGAAGGGATACTTAGTTTCATGTACTCTGCAATTCTATTTTGTTTTGTAGTTATCACACTTCTTAATTTGAAGTTGGCTGAAAGTGTATTTGTGTTTGTATAAATAAATTGTATTTATATAAAAAGCAGAAGAGGAAAGGCAAGATAAAAATACAAAAACTGCAAAACTATATTTTCATAGTCTGGACACTAATGAAATTTCAAAGCGGAAATTTAAAAATTGCAACAACAAAACTTGCAAGTCTGGACGATGACTAAGCTGTCTTGAAAGTTGAACGTTTAGTACAGGCACTTGCAAAACTTATTTCATCCTTTAGGGGTCAGTACACGGTCAACTCCCAGTCAGCATTTTTTGAAATTATTGATCATATTCGAGTCTTTTTTGACTCCTCTGTGCGATTGAAATAATCATTTGTGCGCTCGTTTCATAGTCTAAAATGACTGTTCATTCGGGAGAAAATGGTTTTATGATATTTTCGAGAGTTTGTGAAAGTAAAAGCAAACAAATGCAAACCTTTTCCCAGTCATTGTTCAGCCATATTATTAACCATTCGGGAGTCTTTTTCGAATCGCGTTTTTGCTGTAGCAATGCAAGCATTTGTGTGTTGGAGATTGTTTATTTTGTTTTAATTCATTCTTTAATATACATATGTGATTCATCAACAAACTTTACATAGACCAATATGATTAGACTTTTATATTTTCACCTACATTACAGCAAGAGCTTACTGACATAAATAACCACAAATTTAAAAGACTCACTCGCTTAAAAATCTTTTAAAAAAATTGTCCCGTTATAAACAGTAACATCACCAAAAGAAAAAATTTTTCATCGTTTGTCTGCGCTTAAAATGACTGCTCGGTCAAAATGCTTGTCATGCAGGCGAATTCGCGAGTGTAAGTGTGATGAATATCTAAATTTTTTGATTTTCCATCCAGCATTGTCGGTGTCACACATACAAACACATTTACACTAACGCTACCATAGCGCTTGATGAGAAATGCTTGACCGTTGTACCACTGTACTTTAGAGGGTCAATATTTACCAAAAACGTACAACTGTACCTACTGTAACATCCCTGGTGTACAGATCCCTTTATAACATTGATCTGCGTTGCCTATCTTAAGGCTTGTAATAAAACGAAAATGCAACACTGCAATCCAACCTTTTCTTTTATTATCACCATATCAAAAAGTAATCATTCCTACTTCATTTCTCGAACAACTCGGTGGTAATTTGTAGTAAAATAAGCGGGAGTGTGTGAAAGTTGTGATTTTAGTGCAAAAATCTCATAAAATAAGTGGATTATTGTTGAATCTTTTAAAGATTTAATATAATTAGTGTGTGTAATAAATTAGAAATACATGTGTTATTATTAAATTTGTAGTGTTTAAATTGTAATGGATTATTGGAAAGAAACGGCCAAGTTGGCAAAAAGTAAAAAACAACCAACAGCAAAATGGGGGATGTTGCGAAAGTAAGTTAAAGTTCTTTTTACAATATTAAAAATCAAAAAGTGCTAAAAACTAATCATTATACGAATTATGTATTGCTTTTATGGCGTGAACTATTTGTTAGAAAATTTTTTTCCTAAAAAAAAATTAATTAAAAGCTGCTTATTATTTAAGGGATGCCAAGTCTTTTAGAAGGTTTGTTCGTTAAGGGATAATTAATTATGATTCCAAATTAAATATTTAAATAATATTAACTGTCTTTTAAGGTTGTTTCTTAATAACTTTCGTATTTTTTAAAGAAAATTTTATATACAAATATCATTAATTTTTTTTAATACAAAATAATTAGTTTTTAAACTTTTAAATCGAAATAGGGCTGAAATGCAGTTTACCGGTCACACGAAAAAAATATATGCCACCCTATTCAGAATTAACAAAAAAAAAACCACAATTAAAATCTAATGGGGCTGAGGTCCTTTCGGCCCCCTAGACCTAAAAAAACCGCCCCACCTACACATACCATTGTGGGTACTGAAATTAATGGTAATTTAGCAATAAAAATGAAAATGTCAAAAATTAGGGCGGGAATGACTTCTGGGGCCCTCTGGTGCAGAAATAGTGCCCCCACGCCCCACTAATATGCATGTGTGGGTACTCAAATTAAAAGTTATTTGCTCACGATTGGAAGTATGCATTTTGGTTTTGCGTTCGATCATTATTTTCCCATCTATGTAGTTTAGTTTAAGAATCGTCCAGATGCGAACAAGCTTTAGTTAGCGAAGCCGGTGGTTGTTATAGCACAGAAGAAATTCCTTGCGCCCGGCCGAAGTTCGGCTATTCAGAGAAGCTTTAGTTACACAAAAATGTTTGGCTGCAGCGCTATTGCCATTCGTATTTACAATCGTGAGCTAATTACCTTTAATTTGAGTACCCGCGGATAGATATATGTAAGTAGGGGTGAGCCCACTTTTTTGCCCCAGAGGCCCCTAAATTTTAATTATTTTCGTTTTCTTACACAATTACATTTAATTTAAATACCCACACTTACCACCCCTTGCGCGACCTGTTTTTTTGTGGATCCAGGAGGGCACATGGGTCTCAGACCTCTTAACTTTTAATTTTGTGGTTTTTCTTTTTTTAATTCCAGAGGGGGTTCAATTTTTTTTCGCGTGGCCCGTTAACTGCATTTTTTCGCGAAATAGGTATAATCTTGAAATTTTTCTTGCATAATTTGTAAATTTTTTTTATCACAGAAGAAAATTACTATCAAAATTAATAAAAAAAATGTTTAATAAAATAGTTAATTTGTTGTTCACTTTTAAATTCTCTTATAGCTACCATAATTTTCGAAGTAAGGTTATATTAAACAATTGCAATTTAATTTTTTAAGACCTGCTATCAAAATAATTACGAAAATAAAAAATGTGTATATGAAAAATTTACATACATATAGTTTAAAACTCTTGAATCCTTTATAAAGGTTATCTTAAAATAAACAGAAGATATTAATTAGCCACCATTAATTGTCTTTTTGTCAAACTTGAAGAAAAAACGATTTGAAAGATGACAGTTTAGGATTAAAAAAATAATGCTAAACGATTAAGGGCAATTATTACAACTTGCCGATAGTTAAAGGTAGGCTTTTGTACCACATATAAAAAGTCATTCACTATTACAATTTAGCTTTGAGCTAAAGTGAGCAATATGTATGTGAAAGGCAAGTTCATAATACCGGTTATGGTAAAGTGAAGTTGAAATAAAAAAAAAAGCCTACCTTTAACTAACGGCAAGTGGTAATAATGGCCCTTTTTCCCTAAATACATTTCTTAATCGGAAAGAGTGACGAGAGTAATTGTCGTAAAGTAATTACCTGCACAATGTGTCATTATTTTGTGCGAATTTGAAATTGCGAGTGGTCTAGAATTAACTGTTACTGGTTATTGCAACATGAAAAAAAGTTTTCGCTGTCAAAATTTGCTAATATAATTTTGACCATGTGGCCTACCTGCTAAACCTACTAGAAAGCAACAACAACATTACAAAATATTTATGGCATTGTTTTTGCTTTCAATGTAATTCTTTGGCGTTGTGTTGCGTTTTACATGATTAGGGCCTTAATATTTATCACTGTCAGTAATAAAAAGATATCATTATAATAGACTTATCTCCAATTTTCTTATAACTTTACAACAGTATTGCCAATACGTGGGTAATTACCCAAATTTGGTGCAGATTTTGCTGTCACAGGCAGGGCGTGGGTAATTTTCTTTAGATATAAATCAGGTGTAATTTAAAATTCTTTTGTTTAAAAACACTGACTTTCCGTTTATAAACTTATTTATTTCTTTAAGGTTTTTAATTTTTTATGTTAATGATACCGGTTTTTTCATTTGTACTTAAAAATTTAGAGAATTTTTAATATCAGAATTTTTTGAATTTTTATTGCTGATCCAAAAAATGCACAGTCTTCTCAAGCAAAAGCAGTGACTTTTTAATAAACGATTTCCATAGATTTGCAAAATTTCGATAGTGAATGGCGTCAGCAGGTACACTTAAAATTCGACAAACATGAACCTCATATTAATTTTGAATCCAAATCTGATTAAAGAAAGATATAAAACAATATGCTTCAGATTAAAAACATTTATAAAACTGATTTGATAAACAGAATGCCGTGTAAAAGCACCACAAGAATGTTATTTGATAAAGAAGGTATAAAATCGGAATGAACCCTTTCCTAGATATATCCAATATAATGTAGAAGTAGAACTTTGAAGTTTTTTATTTATTTATTTGAGGTGGTTATTTTGTAAAACACTTCACTTAGCTTTAAAAATGTTTTCATACATTTTGAAAATTCCAAAAAAATTTTATATTAATCATTTGTCATTGCAATGTTAACGGACTTAGAAAATAAGCCCCAAGTTTTAATGTTTTTATTTTCGCTAATTTCTTTTAAGTTACTTTATGAATCTAAACAGTCTGACTTTTATTCATCTCCTTTTATTTAATTTTTCTATTTTGTAAAAGTTTTTTAATAAATACATACATATGTTTAACGTTAATGATCTCAGTCGTAATTTTTCTGTAAAGGGCTGTTTCGGTTTATCACCAGTACAATATTGAAATTTCACTAGTGGTAACACAGCTTAAGATTTTTTATTAAAATATATTTTAAAGCCTATCTTAAGGATGCTAAAGAGACAACATTTCACCACCTGATAAATGAATTCGCCTTGAAGCACCTTTTATAATTGAGAAAGTTGATTGCTGCTTGTGCAAAGAGAGATAAATAAAATAGTATGACCATAATAAAAAAACTAGTGTTTAAATATTAAAACATAATCAAAAACTATTTTTATAGCCAAATACTTTGTATATTTATTTAAAATGTTATACAATACAGACCCCTTTATAACATTGATTTGCGTTGCCTATCTTAAGGCTTGTAATAAAACGAAAATGCAACACTGCAATCCAACCTTTTCTTTTATTATCACCATATCAAAAAGTTATCATTCCTACTTCATTTCTCGAACAACTCGGTGGTAATTTGTAGTAAAATAAGCGGGAGTGTGTGAAAGTTGTGATTTTAGTGCAAAAATCTCATAAAATAAGTGGATTATTGTTGAATCTTTTAAAGATTTAATATAATTAGTGTGTGTAATAAATTAGAAATACATGTGTTATTATTAAATTTGTAGTGTTTAAATTGTAATGGATTATTGGAAAGAAACGGCCAAGTTGGCAAAAAGTAAAAAACAACCAACAGCAAAATGGGGGATGTTGCCAAAGTAAGTTAAAGTTCTTTTTACAATATTAAAAATCAAAAAGTGCTAAAAACTAATCATTATACGAATTATGTATTGCTTTTTTGGCGTGAACTATTTGTTAGAAAATTTTTTTCCTAAAAAAAAATTAATTAAAAGCTGCTTATTATTTAAGGGATGCCAAGTCTTTTAGAAGGTTTGTTCTTTAAGGGATAATTAATTATGAGTCCAAATTAAATATTTAAATAATATTAACTGTCTTTTAAGGTTATTTCTTAATAACTTTCGTATTTTTTAAAGAAAATTTTATATACAAATATCATTAATTTTTTTTAATACAAAATAATTAGTTTTTAAACTTTTAAATCGAAATTGGGCTGAAATGCAGTTTACCGGTCACACGAAAAAAATATATGCCACCCTATTCAGAATTAACAAAAAAAAAACCACAATTAAAATCTAATGGGGCTGAGGTCCTTTCGGCCCCCTAGACCTAAAAAAACCGCCCCACCTACACATACCACTGTGGGTACTGAAATTAATGGTAATTTAGCAAGAAAAATGAAAATGTCAAAAATTAGGGCGGGAATGACTTCTGGGGCCCTCTGGTGCAGAAATAGTGCCCCCAGGCCCCACTAATATGCATGTGTGGGTACTCAAATTAAAAGTAATTTGCTCACGATTGGAAGTATGCATTTTGGTTTTGCGATCGATCATTATTTTCCCGTCTAGTTTAGTTTAAGCATCGTTCAGATGCGAACAAGCTTTAGATAGCGAAGCCGGTGGTTGTTATAGCACAGAAGAAATTCCTTGCGCCCGGCCGAAGTTCGGCTATTCAGAGAAGCTTTAGTTACACAAAAATGTTTGGCTGCAGCGCTATTGCCATTTGTATTTACAATCGTGAGCTAATTACCTTTAATTTGAGTACCCGCGGATAGATATATGTAAGTAGGGGTGAGCCCACTTTTTTGCCCCAGAGGCCCCTAAATTTTAATTATTTTCGTTTTCTTACACAATTACATTTAATTTAAATACCCACACTTACCACCCCTTGCGCGACCTGTTTTTTTGTGGATCCAGGAGGGCACATGGGTCTCAGACCTCTTAACTTTTAATTTTGTGGTTTTTCTTTTTTTAATTCCAGAGGGGTTCAATTTTTTTTCGCGTGGCCCGTTAACTGCATTTTTTCGCGAAATAGGTATAATCTTGAAATTTTTCTTGCATAATTTGTAAATTTTTTTTATCACAGAAGAAAATTACTATCAAAATTAATAAAAAAAATGTTTACTATTTAATTAGGCTTAAGTTCATTAAATTTAATTTTCATTAAATTATTTTTATGAAGAAAGGAATTTTTACAACATGGAAGATTAATTAAAATTGTTATTGATAATTTTCATTCTTGACTGACCTGGGATTCGAAGCCAGGCTGGCTGGCGTGTGATTCGAACTCAGGCGGCTGGTTACCCTGACATGTTTCGACCTCAACCACTAGGTCTTCTCAAAGGGATTTGCCGTCTTACACTCGCAGCCATCGATGACTGCTGACGTCAGTAGTCAAACATCAATCCTTAAACCAAATTGTATTTTAACAATGTCCTTCAAGTTGTGCTGAAAAATGTCAACAAGAAAAAAGAAAGACAAAAAACATGATAAACAAAAATGTACTTTGGACTTCAAGAAGAATTCTTGACAAAAAGTACGGAAAAAACAGAAGTAAAGGAAAAACATGTGAGATCAATTAAAAATGGATAATCATTCAATAAGCAAATTTCGATCTACCAAAGGTTAAAATACAATTTGGTTTAAGGATTGATGTTTGACTACTGACGTCAGCAGTCATCGATGGCTGCGAGTGTAAGACGGCAAATCCCTTTGAGAAGACCTAGTGGTTGAGGTCGAAACATGTCAGGGTAACCAGCCGCCTGGGTTCGAATCACACGCCAGCCAGCCTGGCTTCGAATCCCAGGTCAGTCAAGAATGAAAATTATCAATAACAATTTTAATTAATCTTCCATGTTGTAAAAATTCCTTTCTTCATAAAAATAATTTAATGAAAATTAAATTTAATGAACTTAAGCCTAATTAAATAGTAAAAATTTGGATTAAAAACCATGAATAGTTCAACAAAATAACCACAATACTAATTATTAATAAAAAAAATGTTTAATAAAATAGTTAATTTGTTGTTCACTTTTAAATTCTCTTATAGCTACCATAATTTTCGAAGTAAGGTTATATTAAACAATTGCAATTTAATTTTTTAAGACCTGCTATCAAAATAATTACGAAAATAAAAAATGTGTATATGAAAAATTTACATACATATAGTTTAAAACTCTTGAATCCTTTATAAAGGTTATCTTAAAATAAACAGAAGATATTAATTAGCCACCATTAATTGTCTTTTTGTCAAACTTGAAGAAAAAACGATTTGAAAGATGACAGTTTAGGATTAAAAAAATAATGCTAAACGATTAAGGGCAATTATTACAACTTGCCGATAGTTAAAGGTAGGCTTTTGTACCACATATAAAAAGTCATTCACTATTACAATTTAGCTTTGAGCTAAAGTGAGCAATATGTATGTGAAAGGCAAGTTCATAATACCGGTTATGGTAAAGTCAAGTTGAAATAAAAAAAAAGCCTACCTTTAACTAACGGCAAGTGGTAATAATGGCCCTTTTTCCCTAAATACATTTCTTAATCGAAAAGAGTGACGAGAGTTATTGTCGTAAAGTAATTACCTGCACAATGTGTCATTATTTTGTGCGAATTTGAAATTGCGAGTGGTCTAGAATTAACTGTTACTGGTTATTGCAACATGAAAAAAAGTTTTCGCTGTCAAAATTTGCTAATATAATTTTGACCATGTGGCCTACCTGCTAAACCTACTAGAAAGCAACAACAACATTACAAAATATTTATGGCATTGTTTTTGCTTTCAATGTAATTCTTTGGCGTTGTGTTGCGTTTTACATGATTAGGGCCTTAATATTTATCACTGTCAGTAATAAAAAGATATCATTATAATAGACTTATCTCCAATTTTCTCATAACTTTATTTATTTGGTGCAGAGTTTGCTGTCACGGGCAGGGCGTGGGTAATTTTCTTTAGATATAAATTAGGTGTAATTTAAAATTCTTTTGTTTAAAAACACTGACTTTCTGTTTATAAACTTATTTATTTCTTTAAGGTTTTTAATTTTTTATGTTAATGATACCGGGTTTTTCATTTGTACTTAAAAATTTAGAGAATTTTTAATATCAGAATTTTTTGAATTTTTATTGCTGATCCAAAAAATGCACAGTCTTCTCAAGCAAAAGCAGTGTCTTTTTAATAAACGATTTCCATAGATTTGCAAAATTTCGAAAGTGAATAGCGTCAGCAGGTACACTTAAAATTCGACAAACATGAACCTCATATTAATTTTGAATCCAAATCTGATTAAAGAAAGATATAAAAAAATATGCTTCAGATTAAAAACATTTATAAAACTGATTTGAAAAAACAGAATGCCGTGTAAAAGCACCACAAGAATGTTATTTGATACAGAAGGTATAAAATCGGAATGAACCCTTTCCTAGATATATCCAATATAATGTAAAAGTAGAACTTTGAAGTTTTTTATTTATTTATTTGAGATGGTTATTTTGTAAAACACTTCACTTAGCTTTAAAAATGTTTTCATACAACATTTAGAAAATTCCAAAAAATTTTATATTAATTATTTGTCATTGCAATGTTAACGGATTTAGAAAATAAGCCCCAAGTTTTAATGTTTAAACAGTCTGACTTTTGTTGATCTCCTTTTATTTAATTTTTCTATTTTGTAAAAATTTTTTAATAAATACATAAATATGTTTAACGTTAATTTGATCTCAGTCGTAATTTTTCTGTAAAGGGCCGTTTCGGTTTATCACCAGTACAATATTGAAATTTTACTAGTGGTAACACTGCTTAAGATTTTTTATTAAAATATATTTTAAAGCCTATCTTAAGGATGCTAAAAAGACAACATTTCACCACCTGACAAATGAATTCGCCTTGAAGCACCATTTATAATAGAGAAAATTGATTGCTGCTTGTACAAAGAGAGAGAAATAAAATAGTGTGACCATAATAAAAAAACTAGTGTTTAAATATTAAAACATAATCAAAAACTATTTTTATAGCAAAATACTTGGTATATTTATTTAAAATGTTATACAATAACAATAAAAAAAACAATTATTAAAGTAAAAAGTAACTTTAGTTACTAAAATACTTCTTAACTAAAACCAAATATGGTCACCTAGTACTGATTTGTTTGTCGTTCGCCGGCGTATGAAATAGAAATAAATCTATTGCAAAGACGCCGCGTATGACGAATTTCGCCGGACGCTATTATTGTGTGTATATTCATATACACCAATGTTTTATTTTTGGCGACAAATATTCGCCGCCAAAAATTCGTCGTTCGTCCCAGTTGTGTTCCTAGCATTAAAGCTTCTTTTAACCCTCTGCGACTGACGTGACTTTGTAATAACATTTCCAATGCGTGGTAGTACACTAGACGCCATTTTGATGGCTTATATTTTCCAAGTTCTGTTTTGTAAACCTTCTGAAATTAATTAGTATTGTGGTTATTTTGTTGAACTATTCATGGTTTTTAATCCAAATTTTTACTATTTTTAATTAGGCTTAAGTTCATTAAATTTAATTTTCATTAAATTATTTTTATGAAGAAAGGAATTTTTACAACATGGAAGATTAATTAAAATTGTTATTGATAATTTTCATTCTTGACTGACCTGGGATTCGAAGCCAGGCTGGCTGGCGTGTGATTCGAACCCAGGCGGCTGGTTACCCTGACATGTTTCGACCTCAACCACTAGGTCTTCTCAAAGGGATTTGCCGTCTTACACTCGCAGCCATCGAAGACTGCTGACGTCAGTAGTCAAACATCAATCCTTAAACCAAATTGTATTTTAACCTTTGGTAGATCGAAATTTGCTTATTGAATGATTATCCATTTTTAATTGATCTCACATGTTTTCCTTACTTCTGTTTTTTCCGTACTTTTGTCAAGAATTCTTCTTGAAGTCCAAAGTACATTTTTTGTTTATCATGTTTTTTGTCTTTCTTTTTTCTTGTTGACATTTTTCAGCACAACTTGAAGGACAAATGAACACATAGAGCTTGTGCCTTAGCTTTAACAATAATTAGTATTGTGGTTATTTTGTTGAACTATTCATGGTTTTTAATCCAAATTTTTACCATTTTTAATTAGGCTTAAGTTCATTAAATTTAATTTTCATTAAATTATTTTTATGAAGAAAGGAATTTTTACAACATGGAAATTATTCTGAAATTATTTTTATTTTAGATTAATGTTATAGCTTGTTTTTAGCTGTAATTTATTTTTGAGAACAAACCGACAATTTGGACCAAAATGGCCCTAACTTACATCTATACAAAAACCAAAATAAAAAAATTTCCTATACCTATGTGTTTTTTTTACAAGTTTTGCACTAGGTTGAGCACATCTGAGCTAACTAGTATAGAAAAAAACATTTTAATGGTTAAATAAAAATACACAATATCTGCTCTTCACGGCTTTTAAAAGTTCCAAATTATGTTCTCTTAGAACAATAAAGAATTATTTTGTATTAGAGCGATGTATCAAAATAAAAATAATAAGAGATATAAAATATTGCAACAATTTTATTGACGTGTTGTTTAAAAACGTTTTACACTATCACACAAGTCTTACGTATTTCGACAAAAAAGTATCTCTGATCTTATTTTTGTTTGAAAACTTTCATAAAACAATAAAAATTTATCACGACAGGGTTATATTTTTTCAAAATACGTAAGACTTGTGTGATAGTGACACTACAAAAATATAACAATAATATTGATGTGGTTGTTTCTCAGACACGTACACAAAAAACATTATTAATAGTTTTTTATGAATTACAAAAATTGTTTAAAAAGGATTTCAATTTAATTAATGTGATAATTGAATCTATTTTTTTTTATAAGTTGAAAGAAAATTATAAATATAATTTTGATTTAATTAACATTTTGGTTGTTTTGAAAAAAAATTTTCAATTAAAATATTTATTAAATAACAAAAAATCTTAATTAATTTTATAATTTAAACATGTAGAATTCTTGTTAGGAATTGTCAAAACTTGAGCTATATTTAATGAAATCAATAAACGCATCGTTTGAAACGTTTTTTGATCCTTTTTTTAATTAATATTAAAAATATAACTTATTAAAAAAAAAATATTCACAATTTAAAATTTTTACAATTTTTAGTAATCTATATAACATGGTACAACTACACAAGGTAGACTCGTTGCTACAACAAGTACAACAAGACAAAAACAACAGGCAATTTGTTTTTGTGTTTTCTACCGAGACTTCAAAAAAAGAGCAACACTGTGCCTTCAGAAGCACAAAATAAAAACACAAATAAAAAAAACAAAACAATACGTGATGGAAAATAATAAAAGTTTTTTATAATTTTTCTTGAAATATGTAAAATGTTTAATTTGCCGTAAAAAACCGAAAATACAGCACTTAATCTGAATTTTTTTTTTAAAAGAAAACAAGTTTTTTATTGCATTTTATGAACGTTTATTAATTGATGTTAATTTAAAGAAAAATTCATTATTAAAAAGCATTTTTAATGCGTTTTTTTAAACAATTTTTGAGTCCTTTCTCTAAATATGATTCTTTTATCAATTATACATCTAAATCGTACAAGGGGCACACTATTTTCAGCTTTTGTACTTCTTCCTTCAGACGAACAAATCTTTCCTCAGGTCCTTTAACCTTATTGATATGTATATCATTAATTTTTGAACCATAACGCAATATAAATACTTCAGAGTCCATCGAAGACTCTTTTTTATGCAATTTTGGGTAAAACATATCCAGGATTCAAGGTTTTGAGCATTTTCATCATCATCCACTGAACCGTGCCATATAGTCACTTCTTCGGCCACACATGCACATTCTTCCGACCATTCCAAAACTTGTTTTTCACAATCTTCAAGGTAAAGAGTTTGGTGAGCGCAGCCCAATGATATAACCCCATCGGCTGATATGGAACTATTTATTTCGAAATCTGGATATTTGTTGGATATCACAGATTGTAATTTGGGTATTTGAGACTTGGCCCCCAATAAAACCATACTATCCAATTTTTTAATTTCTGAATGGCCTTTTAACGCCTTTTCCGCGCATTCACCATCCGTTAGGGAATCTATTAGAAGTTGAGTGGAAGGTAAAGTTGAAAGATTATGTTTACAGTTAGCAGCAGCAGAACGGATCTTGGTAAATGTACGATGACTTTCATATGGATCCAATTTATATTTTCTTTGGAATTATTCATAAATAAAATTCACCAACTCCTATGGAGGTGGGGTCAAAGCATTCTTCCTTTGTGTATAGACTATGCATCCTCCTAGTTCTGATTCAAAATTTGTACTTTAAATAGTTTACTCTTTAACAACCTCTTTGTCTTTAGCATCAGCGTCGGGCTTCATGGTTTTCAATAAAAACATATGCTTCTCTTAATCATATTCACAAGATATCGTTTTTCTGGCCTATACCAATGATTCTTTTGTTTCGTTCACCCATTTTTTATAATATTTTTGTATTTTACTTTTTTTTTTTAATATAAAAATGTATGTAAACACAAATATAATTTTTTTGACATTTGGGATTTAACTGGGGTAAACAGCTGACAAACATCTGGAGCAGCGCGTCTACCTTGTGTACTTGTACCATGTTATATAATCATTTGGGTAATAGGTGCAAAATCAGCAAATTGTTTGCTTGATTCTATGAATTTAGTGATTAGAGACAATTTTTCATTTGTTTTCTGTGTACCTTAATATTGACGTGGTTGTCTTGAAGACACTTTTTAAATAATATTTTTTATTTTTATGAAAAAATGATCTTAAAACTTTGCCGTTTCAAGCAATAAGTTAATTGATTTAATTAAACAAATTCCCAACAACAATTCTAAAAGTTTAAATTATTTTATTTTAATCGATAATTATCAATTAAAATTTTTTGTTATTATTTTTAATTATTATATTCAACAATTTTTTTTTCGAATTTATTCTATGAGCTAAATTTCAGTTATGTATTTTATAAAGCTTTTTTTTTAAAATGTAGTTCTATTCCTTAAATATTTAGGAATGACTTTATACACTACCAGACTATTATCTTGTATCTTCCTGTTACATTTTACCTTAGCTGACGAAGCCCGTAGCGGGCAATAAATGCATTACATTCTGCTGGTGTCTAATAATTGTAAATTTTTCTGTACATACAATACACTTCATTGCTATCCAAAGGATAGCAAAGGTAAAATGTAACAGGAAGATATATTAAACTTAATCAATAAACACATTGTTTGAATCGGCAAAGTTTTTAAGTTAATTAAAATTAAAAATATCATTTTTTGGAAAAAAATATTCAAAAATCATTTTGGTAATAGGTGCAAAATCAACAAATAGTTTGCTTGATTCTATGAATTTGGTATAAATTTGGTGATAGAGACAATTTAAAATTTTTTCTGAATAGGTTTCGATTGCAATCACATACCTCAAAACTCTTTTATTTAACACACAAGTTTCTTTTATTTTGTTTAGTTTATTTTTTTTTTTGATTAAATTAAACACAAACTATTTTACCAAATGATCACGAAGAAGTGGAATGCCAAAAACCTTTTTAATGCACAAAAAGAAAAAAAGATGACAGGAAAACCAAAACAAAAGAGAAGAAACTACAACGTGCTAGAAACTATTAAACAACCTGCTTTGTAGCACAAGCTCGCTTAAGATTCGCTCTCACTCTGACATATTTTGTGCAAATACTTTGAAATAAGCTGTGGTTTCTAGTGCCATCTTATATTTTAGCTTCTAGCGACCCCTCTGACATCAGCCTAACTTTGCGCAATTTTATTATTTAAACTTTTGATCCCTAAATTAAAGCGGATTATTTCTATGTTGTGCTATTTCCTTATCCTTCATTGTGCACTAAATTAGTTTATATTTGTATCTAAACTAACTAGCAGATATTTGGCATCCAAATGCATAATGTGTCTCCTATTTTAGCAAAATGAGTTTCAATTCCAAAGAGACATGTCGGTTTTTCATTCTTTTTTTTTTAGTTATTTTTGTTTCAATAGTTTAGGTACTAAAAATGCATTTATATTAGGTTTTCAACGAAAATATATTAACGTTATTTGTTGGTGGCACAGTCAGCACGAATGATGTTTAAAAGTTTAAACACGTAAAGAAATAAGTTCAAGAAGTGTGTTCCATAAGAATTATTGAAATAATTCCTTAAATAGCATAGTTTTTGTTTATTGATAAAAATAGTTTTGCTTTGTTCTTCTTATTTCATTAACAATTTTCAAGGTCTATTAAATATCATTATTTCATATTTTTTAAAGGCAACTAAAATATTTTTTTTAAACTATTTTATTCGTATTGTTGTTAAACTGGACAAAAAACGATTGATCCACTGTGCGCTCCTTTAACTAATGATAATTTGTGTGTGTGTGTGTGTACTTTTAACATTATTATCTTTATTTTTATACTCGTAGTACCATTTTCGTGCTCTTTTTGCCAGTTTGTTACAAAATGTAAATGTTTCCGTTCACAAACTATTTCTACAAATAGACGACGAATTGTTTGCAAATGCTCGAGGTGTTCACTTGTTTTTGTATTTGTTTGGTGCTGCAGTACCTTTTTTACTCCTCCAACATTTTGTGTGCATGGGTGTATTTGTTCGAAACATGTTCTAACAAACAATAAAGTTGTAAGGCTGATCGTTGAAGTATAAGGCGTTCCCCAGTAAACATTTTTAAATAAATCTTTTAAAAATTTTTCTTATTTAGAGTTACTTCGTTACCCTTATTTTACCCTTTATTGGCCACACTGAATGTTATTTATAAACGCTCCCTGCATGTTAAAATAGTTTACAGAGAACTATTACCATTACGGCTTTGTCTATGTAAATGGTCGCACTGTTAGTCTTCTGTCGGTTTGTACAAATTGTAAGCTAGCATTTACACATGCCACTGCCAGTTCGAAAAACTCAACACAATCACAATTTTTTACTAATACACCCACATTTTACGCAATGGCAGCTCCAGTAGCAACAAAAATTACATGCGAGTGGAAAATTGGCACTTGCATGCCACTAAATGTCAAAACGATTTGTATATCATAGAAATAAAATCGTTTAAATTTTGCAGGTTCAGGGGTTTGCGTTTAAATTTGATTTTAACTCAAATATCAACTACCTGTGCTACATATTTATATGTATCTGATCGTTTACCAAAATCTACCCACTTGTTTAAATATATTTACTTATTTCAATTTCGTTACAAAAATAAGTCACTAAAATGTATTTATTTTCGAATAAAATTTTATACTGGTAACAAATTTTTGACAAAAATCTTAAAAAAATGTAAGCAATATTATTGTTAGCTTTATGTTTTCATTTAGCCATGTCTAATGCCACACTGGGCTGAAGTTATGAAAAAGTTGGAATTTTTCCTATTATTTTTTCTCGTTGTCCGAAACAATAATTAGTAGGTAGTATCATCTTCTGCAGACTCTGATAAATCTTAAGTCTGAGCTTAATTGGTGAAGTTCCTCTACATATATGTTTGCTGGATCATTGTGAATAGTTCCCTTGGTGTGAGTTTCTCTCGCTCACACACATTTTATGGCATGCATTTGTTTACTGTGTGTGTGTGTTTTATTTTCCCAAAAATACCATAGAGAATTTTTGTGGTTTCGACAAATACAACAACACCAACATTACAAAAAGGCATATAGTTTTTTAGGTTTTTATTCTTTTTAAGTTTTTATGTTTTAACTTTTAACACAAAAATTTTCCAATTAACTTATGAGTTGTAAGTAGTTACAGTTTTTTTTTATTATTAATTTGGTTTGTACAGAGAAGATGAATTAGTTTTGGAAAAATAAATTTTAGTTTTTTGCCGAAAAATCTGAAAAAATATGCTAGAATATTAACTTTGGTGAAATTTTTGAGGTAGTGGCGAGTTAAGAAAAGGACGAAAAGAAAAGCAGGCAGTTCCAAATACAAAAAAAAAATACTTGCTAATAAACCACATTAACAGAAATATTTGCATTTAGGTTTTTGTGGTTGAACTATTTGTGTAAATGTGTGTTAAATAAATTTAAGTAGAAAGCTAATAAAATTAAAGAACAAAAGAAAACACTTTTAAATTGTTTTTTCTTTAATTAGCATATGTTATTGCCATTTAATTACAAGGATAATTACTTTACTATTAGCTATTTTTAATAAGTTTGTTATTATACCAAATTTGTTATTTATAAAATAAAAGAAATCAAAACTTTTTAAAACATATTTTTTAATTTATTCTTTGCAACATAAAATCATCAGAGCGTATGATTATTTGTTAACATTTCATCCACAAACATTTTAGTTCATTTGACATTTTGGTTAAGTTCATTTGTGAAAGCTGTGCTCATTTTTAGTTTGTCTTTTCATACATTCATTCATTTATCTCAGGAATGGAAAACTAAGATTTTAAAATTGCTCAGTATCGCTACCAAAGGAGTACATTTTGCAGAAATAAAGCACGAAAATTTTGGATGCCCAAATAATTAACAGAAAAATAAAATCATGACCAGTGTTGCCATAACTGTTTGATGAAAATATGCCAACGACTAAAACAAATCTGCTAAATCATAAAACAATGAAAATATGCTTAGCATCTGCTTAGATTAAAGCATACAATATTTAAAATTTTTAATTTGCTTAAAATATGCTAAATTTAAAAAAAAATATGCTAAAAATCTGCTACATTTTTATAAAAAAAATGATAAAAATATGCAAAATTTTTATAAAAAAATATGCTAAAAATCTGCTAAATTTTTATAAAAAAAATATGCTAAAAATCTGCTAAATTTTTATAAAAAAAATATGCTAAAAATCTGCAAAATAAAAAGGAATTTTAATATATATTTCATAATAAACATTTTTTATTTTTTCGAATTTATTCTATGAGTTAAATTTCAGTTATGTATTTTATAAAGCTTTTTGTAATAGCTCTATTCCTTAAATTTTTTAGAAATGACTTTATACACTACCAGGCTATTATATTGTATATTCTGGTAGTGTATAAAGTCATTTCTAAAAAATTTAAGGAATAGAGCTATTTCAAAAAGCTTTATAAAATACATAACTGAAATTTAACTCATAGAATAAATTCGAAAAAATAAAAAATGTTGAATATAATAAAGTTGCTTATGAAAAGAAATAATTCCCAATATCTATTTCATAATAAATTTAATTCTTTTTTTTAAAAAATGTGATAAAAAACTCTGTTATTCTAAAAGTAAAAATATGCCAAAAATATGCTTTGGTACAAAGAAATATGCTAAAAAGCAGCTAGCATATATTTTTTTTAAAAATAATTATGCAATTTCCCCAATTCAATCTGCCAGAAATTATGCTAAAATCTAGCTGAAATTATTCTGAATTGGTTATACTAATCATTACAAGTTTCTTAAATCAAGAGCGGTGTTCGGAATTTAATGCAGTTGGTCTTGCGAAAGACCAAATGAAAACTATCGTAGTTCATTTGTTAAATCCAAAGAGTTAGAGTTTGACTTAAAATGCAAAGAGTTAGACATCATTAAAGAGCTACGATATTTCGAATTTGTCATTTCTGAAGACCATTTACACCAAACACTGAAGTCCGCTAATAGTCTTAGCATACAAATTTTAAAAAAATTATGCGTTTTTTGGCTATTCCTCGAGAAGAGTATTTTATCAGTTGTCCTTGCTCCTTTAAGGGTCTAGTGGCTGACCATAACTGTGCTGGGTGCACGCAGAAAAAAATGTGATTGAAGGTCACTATATTCTAATACTATGGTTGGATTTGAAGAAAGTGTATGATTGCAGGTTGGCATATGTAACCATAATACGGTTCAAATAAACAATCATTTTCCCGAAATCAACCATATTATGGTCAAAACAATCCATAATTTTTTCGATATTAACCATAGCTTGTTCAAAATTAGCCATATTTTGATCAATATATGGTATAAAGTTAATTTAAAACATAATCTGGTCAAAATTTGCCAGAATTTGGACAAACGTAACCATATAAGTTCAGAATTAACAAAAATCTTCTCTAGGTTAACCATATTATGGTTATTTACTTGAGCCATTTTTTCAATTTGCTTATTAAGTGTCAAGTTGTTTTACTTCGTTTTTTATTCCTGTTACGTGTTACGTTCTACCTTTTTAAGCAATCCCATTTTAATTACTTTCCAGCATTTCACGGCCTTCATTCTCTTTGACTGGTTCATACTACTACTACTACGTCAATTTATGCATGTTAATCAATAATTAAAATAAAGTGATTGAAAGTTTTAAAGGAACCAGCATTTAACTATTGTAAAGAGTAAAACTACCATAGCCTTGTTGCTTTGAAACATATTATTTTAACAAATAGAATCTGGGAATTTTTAAGTTCTCATGTTGAGTATCATTTTTATTATAAATTTTTATACTAATTCCAATTACAATTTATAAAGCTTTCTTACTTTAATAGTCTTATTCCTTCAGGTATATTTTCTATACATTATAAGAATTTTTGTTTGTATATTTCTGTTACATTCTGCTGGTATCTATTAGTTGTAAAAAATTTCTGTTCAATTTACTTCATTGCTATCCAAAGGATAGCTAAAGTTAGCCTTATAACAGAAATATGCAAATAAAAATTCTGATAGTGCATTGAAAATATTTCTCGAAAATATTGAAATAAGAAAGCTTGATAAATTGTAATTTGACTTGGAATACACATTCGAGTTAATATAAATATTCATATTGGTGGCTATTCTGGAAAACGCGTCGAGGGAGTAAAAATTTACATGAAAACAAAAACAAATATACAAAAAATTGTTTTTGTTTATGATAAAAAGGAGACAGAAATGCGTTAAAACTCTCGCGTTAATTTAATTTTAAAATTGTATAGATAACAAAAACAGTTTTCCAATTTTTTTTTTGTTTTAATGTGAATGTTCACAATTCGACGCGTTTTCAAGAACAGCCACCATTGTTTTAATTTTCAAGGAAGGTTAACCCTTTATTTTTAAATAGGAACAAAATATTATTTATCGTTAAAAAGTAATGTTAAAAGCAACAATAGTTGGCTTGTTACCATAATATGGGGACCATAATATGTTTATTTAACCATACTTCAACCATGGGTTTTCTCTGCATGTGGCATACGACTACCATTCGGCAGAAGAGTCTCTTTTAGTAATATTATTTAAGATGTCTACTAGTCTTTGGTTTTTGCCAAGGCGAATTCAACTAGAGGTGGTGTCGAAACGCTATCTGATTTTGACAGTTCAAAACAATTTGGTTTGATTTGTTAGTGTTTTGTTAGGAATGGTTGAAATTTCAAACCGTAAACACTAACAATGAAATGCAAAAAACCCTTTATGTTGTTTCGGTTGCTTTTGGATTTTTGTAGTTTCGCTCCACCTGTAGTCGAATTCGCCTTGGATTATGCTTAATCTGCTTTCGGCGACAGTCGTTGCTTTATTCCAAGGATTAAACTGCGGGATCAGTGAATTAGCTGTAAAGCCAAAAAAATTTAACTAATGTACGCTCCAAGTTCAGACAGGCAAGCTAATGGGCCCTTCTCTTGATGATTATTGTGAACAGAAATTATTGTGATTTGATCCTCCTAACCAAAGAAAAAAAAATCATTTCTCCCGGCTTCTTTCTAGCACCTGTATTGACAAGAAATTTTTGCTACAAGCCCATTAACTAGATCATGTATTTCGGTTTAATGCATCAGTACTATTTTTTTAATCCAATAAATTCTTAATAATCTTAAGTATAAACACTGGAACAATTTTTTTGTAGTTGATTTTCAAGTATCGTCCACCGATTTTAATGAATTATACATCGTCTTAGAGGTATTAATAAATTTTTTCCCTAAAAAGTGTTTTATTTAAATTTGCCTGAAAACGCACATACATACAAAAATTTTGGTTTTTGAAAATAAAAAAAAAAATTTCGTTCAGAAACTTATATTTTTTTTTATTGTTGTTTCAATATACACATTAGCTTTGTTTCTTTACTTTTTGGGTAAAGTTCGTGAAAATGAGAGCAAGCATAAATTTCTCTCACAATGATACAAAATTACACAAAAGTACGGGAACAGAAAAACCACTTTAATCACAAAATAAAAAGTCAAAGTGTTTTGACAGTCTTAACAAACCAATAAAAGGTTGCGCCACTTTTGAAAAATTGTATATTATCTGTCGAAATAAACTACTATTAACAAAAATAGAACAATACAAACACTTTTGCAACAACTTACATTATTTTTCTTGATATTTTAATATAAAACCTTTTTATTTAATAACACTATTTTATTCCACAACACTTTCCAAAATTTGTTCATTAGTATTTTTTCCATACGTTTTTTTGTTTTGTTTATGTTTTACAGCTGTTTAACAATCTACACGAAGAAAAAGTTTGGGCTGTTTCGTGCAATAAGAAGAATAATTTTATACTCTTAAACTCGCTCTCTTTTACACAAATTCAAAGTACGGGAACGCTTTTCGTGCAAATTGGGATCCCGAGGGATTCCAAAGTAGATTAAAGAAACAGAGCTATTGTTTTCTTTTTTATTTTATTTTTATGAACCCAATAAGCAGTTAAATTTTATAAATTCAAGTGCTTTAAATATTGCTGGAATTCAGCTTTATATTAATATGTTTTTAATTAATATTTAGCTCACAGCATCCAGGGTTTGAAAACGGATCTTTGGCTTATCACCAGGTTATTATAATTGAAAATTCAAACAATTAGAATTTTCGCGATTTTCGCGTTTTATGTGAATAATTACAAAAAAAAAAAAAAAAAAAATAAATTAACATTATTTTAAAACCGATTCAATTTGAACAGCAGAACATTATTTCCACATACGTAGAATTTGTATGAAAACCCGAAACGAAAATATGTATTTAGCTTAATATCTCAATTAGTAGGTCGCAAGTGGTCAAGTTTTATATACCATTGGATGCTGCTTCAATAACTCTTTTCGATGATAGCAAATTTTATTTATGTCGTCTTGGAGCAAAGTACAAAAAAATTCGAAAAACTGAAAAAGACCTTTTTTAAAAATGGTCTAGCTCGGATGGTCAACGCTAGAACCAAAATATTTTGGGAATCATCATAAAACATATCAACCCTTATTTTCAGGGGGGTATCTAAAACACTTTTTTCCAACTTGAGTCGGTCTAATAATGTACATATTTATGTGGTTTTAAGAAAAAATTTAAAAGTAAATCTAATAGTACCATTAGCGTTATTGTCGTTGATTTTATATTATTCTAGCACTAAAAAAATTATACCATCGTATAGCACTTTTAAATTCTTTTCCAATAATATCACATTTGTATGCAGATGGTTTATAGTTAGAGTTTGTTTGTTTGGGACGAGAAATCCCGGGATTTTCAGTTGTTTTCCATTCCCGGGAAATTTTGAAGAAACTCTTTTTTTAAAACTTTAGTAAATTTATGTCAGACTTGTGTCTTTAGTTGTTTTATCCAACTTAATTTCACCACAATATTTAAATTTTCTACAGTTTAAGGCTTTTTTTAATCTAATTTTTGAGAATTGGCTTTATATTGGGCCTATGATAAATTATAGACCTATCACCACGAAATTTTATTTCTTGTCCTAGCAAACTGAAGTGTAAATTTTATAACATAAGTATAAAGCTTTGCGGTTTAGGGCGTAGTAAATTGTTTTCCTAGATTGTGTTTCATATTCGGCATTTCAAATGATTTTGAGTCTTATAAAAGTAGAAAGTAGAAATTTGTGTGCATTTCGCCACAAATTTATGTTAGTTTCAGTTGAATTTTTAGGGAGGTAGTTTCACATTTGGAACTGAAGCGATTCTGCTGCAATTCAATCCCAAACAGCCTAGAAGATCTAGAAACAATTTGACACCCAATTGGAAAAATCGGCTTAGAATTAATAAAGGACTAATAATAAAAATACTTTATGGGACCTTAATATCACATGGAATGAAAAACTTAGTATACCTTCATACACCACTGTTGATTAAGGGCTATAAAATTGTAAAAAAATATGTTATTAAATATATATAGTAAATAAAATTTCTCCTTTCTGCTGAATTTGTTAAACGGTAAAATTGTTTCAGAATTTCTATTTCGTAATGTTGAGTTTTTAGTTCCTAAACACCCTTAATTTTTATTCGCGTAAGACTAATACTTTCATTCTAATTATGCAAAAAAGCTCTGAACTTGACAATGTTTATACGTATATTGATTTCTATTATCCTATTGGCATCAATATAACCTCTTAAGTGTCTTAAAAAAAATTGTAATCTTAAATTTTTTTCGTTCTTCTTATATAATTGATACTAGATTTAATTCTTTTAAGCTTAATAGCCAATAAGATATATTAGTTTCATTAGAGAAATAAGTAAATAAATAAATACAATATTTTGGGCGGGAATCCCGGGATCCCGGGAATTGGATTTTTATTTCCCGCTTTCCCGGGAATCTAAAAAGTGCGGGAATAAAAAAACTCTATTTATAGTAAAATGTGAATAAATCACCAAAATCTTTACTTAATATAAATTAATATAAATTTTTTTTTGATTAAATTTCAATTGGAATTGTAGGCTTGATTTCCATTGGTTTTATAGGAGATTTATACATTCCTTCAATACTTGAACTTATGTTTAATTATTATGTGTTCGAGGCTGAAATTTTACTGTAATTCAACGCTTGAATAACACTGTATTTCCATTGTTATGTTCGACTGGATTTCGAGTATCCATTTTGCTGGAATATGCTATTGAATGCATTGTAATTCAATAGTATAATTCAAGGCTTGAAAATGGAAAACCGGAATGGATTTACACTTGATTTATTCTTGAAATCCATCAAAAAAATAGTTTCAAAAATTTTTGTATGAACTGGAATTTGACTAGAAAATTGGGCATAAATTAAAGCTGAATTCCAACAATATTTAAAGTACTTGAATTTCAAAAATTTGGGTGCTTATTTGACCCTTTATACTCAAAACTTTATCACAAATACATTGAAAAAATAAATAGTAAAAGAAAGTAAAATAGTAAATAAATGCTATAGTAATAACGAATAAAAGGAAATATGAAAAGACATGTGCTATTTTCTTAAATTTAGGTAGCCCTTTTAAATAAGAATTGCATATCCCATACGTGCATAAAAGTATTTTTTTTTACTGTAATGTCAAGGTGGTCGAATTTTGGCCTAAAAATCTAAAAAAGGCTAAATAAATATCTAAATATTTGCCCGTTAATTTGTCTGTTTTAAAGTCCTGCCCTTTGACGAACACCAGACTACCTACACGAGCTTCACCCTGATTTTATCGTTTAATGTTCTCCTCTATTATCTTATAACTTAAAAAAAGTAAAAGTCTTTAAATATTGCGTTTAATTCCTTAACAATAGAAATACTTGTTAAAAAGGAAACGGTAATTTTTATGGGGGTAAAATAAAATTAAATAAAAAGGTACAATAGTACTATAGTTGCCATCCCTGATCTATCTGTAATTCTCCCTATTTCTAAGTTGGCATTGTGTGGATTATTAATGATTTTCAATTGAAATGCAAATCTGCCACTAAAAATAAAAATGATGATGATGATGATTGTTGCAATTGCAAAATGGAAAATAAAAAGAAAATAGCTAAACATTTTTTCGTTTTACTAGTTAATATGTTTCATACATATGTCGCTCGTTTGCTGCAAAGACGTCATAAGTCAAAAATCGAAAATTTTTTACTTAACATCGCTAATGCATAGTAAATCAGGTGTCATATGAAGTGGTAATTATTTCAGTTCATATTCAAGAATTTAATTACCTTTTTTTATTATTATGTTATGTAGTGTGGAGATTTAAGACTTTAAAGTCAGTTTCTGTAAAACTACTATTTTTGAGTTATGACGATGTTACATCAAATGATGATTATTGTGGGATAGTTAGTATTCGGGAAATACTTGTAGCATGTCATGACTTTTAGAAACAACAGAATAGAGGTTACAAATGAAATTCTTTTAAATATAGGGCAGTACACTCAACTAAGATTATTTTTTACAACAAACAAATATTTAACCGGTCTTGGAGTTTGCAAAACTATCGATATTATTTAGCTAAACCCAAAAAGTTCTCTAAAATTGTCATGTTTGGTCTAGAAGGCTTATAGCTTAATTGTTGATAACCTTATAAAGAAGAGGTGGTCTTAAATGCAATTGCATCTTTTTACTCTAAGATAAAATAATAAATTTTGTAGCCTTCGATCCAGATCATATTTTTTTTCTAAAAAATAATATAAATTTTTTGTGTACCGCTGATGCATTTTTTTTTATGTAATATATTGTTTAGAAATGCATATTACTTCGCTCCCTATTTATAATTCCCAGTTGTCTATACAATGGATTCTGCAATTTCTGCTTAAAACATTTGTTACAGTGTAAATTCATTGTAAATGCAACGAATATGCGTTCACATAAATTATGTTAGCATTTGTTTGTTTTGCGTTCATGCAACAAAAAAAAAAAAAAAAAAAAAAACAGAAAAAAGAAAATCTAAAATGCAACGGTCAGAAACTTCCAGTGAAACATTTACCAAGTTGAAACGCACAACAGTTCTGCGTCAAAGTCGTAAAATCTACATAAATACTTATACGAGGGAAGCAAAAAAGTATTAGTCGCAAGAAAAAATTAATTCGTTTTAAAGGCATTGAAATAACATTTATCAAACCTAATTAAATATTTTAAAAAATTTATCATATACCATCTTTTCTTCTAAAACGTTACTAGATTATATTCACATGTTTATGTAAAACGGAACCTGTGATTGATTTTAACAGGATGTAATTAACCATTGTAGTCCTTAATATTGACTGTGCTAATAAAGTCCTTCAGATCTTTTTCTATTATTACCTAAAGGTATAAACTTGAGGTTATACCTTTAGGTTTGAAACGATGTAACTCCTAAAGATTGTTGCTGTGATATCAGGTTTTGATCCATTAATACCTACATTCGAACTTATTTTTTATTATTATATGGGAAGCGCTGTCGTCTAAAAAGGACCGCCTCGCTTATCCCTGGTTTATAGCAGCTGCGAAAAAGTTCAATGGCTGCTAAAAATAAATACCATTTTCTAGATATTGTAAGTTGTTCCGAACGCTTTTTAAAGTAAAGATATATTCCCTTTGGGGTTTTGCATATGCCTTTTGAAAAATACAAACCCTTGGATATTGCAGCCGTTAACTGAAAATTATCTGGGACTTTAAATTATCAGATCACGAGTTGGCTGTTTTTTTAATACCGAAAATGAAGAAAGAATATTTTTATTTATCCATAACCTTGGAAAGAGAATGTCCATTTAATGAATTCTTTTGTGCGCCGTTGCACTATCCCTGGGGACTGTATGGATATATTTTAGAGATATTTCACATCAGGGTGTTATATTTTTTTTAATACCATAGAGCACTATGCAGAGCTGTAAAAAGTGACGTGTGAAAAGGCCCAAACCAGTTGCGATGTCAGCTTTCGAAGAAAAAGACAGAAAGCGTGTTTTTGGTAGTGAAGTGGTAATGTGTAAAAACAAGCCGCTACAATCAACACAAATGGCAAGAAGAATTACACAGGGTCTCCACCTGAGATAAAATATAACATTTTTATATCAGCAAACGCCAAATTCAATCAGTATTATCTTACTTGCGGACTCTCAAATATAGTTAGTATTAATATTATAATAAATGTTATGAGACAGTTATTATAAGAAATCTTATAAGATGAGCTTTCAAAAATACACATTCATACATACATATAAAACAGTGCTTAAAAAACAATATTAAACACTAAAAACAAAGAAGAAACTAGAAAAGAATTAAAATCGACAAAAGTTTACTGTACGAAAATCAGTCAATTATGAAATCTTATAAGATACGAGTACATGTTTCCCTTGTTTAAGATTAAGATTAACATGAAGAAATGAGCTCTCTCATTCTGCCGACGTTCTCTCACATATTATATCAGATATTATCTCAGGTGAAGACCCCATGTAAGTTCAACAAATGTCAAATTTTTTTTTTTTTTGTAGTGTTATTTACTTACTAAAATATTATTTACTCGTGTTGTGGTAAACTTAAAAGTCAATTTATTCAACAGTTTTGCAAATAAAGCTCAATGAAATAAATTTGTGGTCATTGTGTTGCGGCATAAAAGATGGTGAAGAAAGAGACAAAAAAAAAATCTTCCGTTTTGTGACAAGGCAGGGTGAAATTGGCACGTTACCATTTCTGGTTCCGGGTAAGGATCTTTCGAGAATAAAATAATGGCTGTAGTGTATACACAAATTCGCGGAAAAGGAGATTTTTTTTTTAAATGTCAGCTATAAGGGCTAATGATACTAATTGTGGGGAAGTTCGGCCTGTTGACGAATCTTCCTAGTCGTTGTTGCTAATTAACAGAAACTACCGAATTTCAGCAGTCGCGGTTAAATAGCCCCAGCTCCTAAGCAAGCTACGCTGTATTTGTCAAATATATTCGCTTAAAATTTACACCTATGTGTGTAAACATGGGGGAGTTGGGTGAAGCATTAAGGCCACCCGGTATTTAAAGCACCGTGGGGTTAACAGGCAGGTCCCTGAACTAAGACCCATCTGTGTGTTGCCTCCAGGGACATCTGGAGGATCAAATACTTTTTGGTGTTACACTGTCCGGAGATATAGGGGCAGTTAATACTTAAAGCTTTCGTGGAGCCTGAAATAGCCATATTTTCTACGATCACGGCCTTGATATCTTTTTGCTTCTGCTTATGTGATATTCCTTGCTTTAAAACCAATTCCAATGCTTTTAAACGGCAGAAAAAAACGCTGACTAATTTAAAAAAAATGTATTTTTTTTTGAAAACGTTCGAACAATTTATATTAAAAATGCCATTGAGAGCTATTACACTGTACAACAAAATGAGATTTTTTTTAAAAATAACAAAGTTCTGCCAACTGATTCTTATAATGGGGTCTAAAAAAAAGATTTACGTGAATCGGCGTTTTAAAAGTTTACATCCGAAACTAATTTTACGGTCTATTTGAAGTTGCACCCTTGTGTAGTAATCGTGTAATACATAGGTTTTTGGTTTATAGTGTCTTCAGAAGATTTATTCGGAACATTACAAGCAACATTTTGTTGGCATACATTAACCCTCGGACCACATTTAAAACAGGGATGTACGTAGTTGAAAATATTTATCATGAAATTCTACTATAGATCTCCGAACACACTTAAGTCCACAATGCAACTTTAATACTAGAAATAACAAAATTTAAAAGGTATTCCATTTAAGTATGGCACTGTTTTGCCAAACACAGCAGGTGGAGTTAGCAGGCTCACCTGGATCTAGCCACCATATGGGCATACCAAATTGCATTGAATTTTGTTGCCCTAAAGCAGAAATTCAAAAGTACATCTACAGTGCTAAGAAGTACATAAGAACAAAAACGAATTATTATAATAATTATTATAAGTATTTTGCTAAGAGACAAAAGATGTTTAATCAAAAGGCAATTCGCTTTTAGTAGAAAAATTATCAATTTAGAGAAACTTTTTGCATAGCCAATACTTTTGTACCTCTCCTCGTTACTGTGTATTTTAAGAGAGAACATGAAGCGAACAAAATAATTGAAAAAGAAATGAAACGTACATGAATTCAGACCTGGATGGATGTTGCAGTAAATAAATTACTATAGAAGAAGTATCCAACACCCAGCAACAAAGTGCAAATTATAATGTTTGCAATGAAACATAAATTTTTGTAAATCTTAAATCGAGCATTTGTAAAGTTTTGATACTTCTTTATGATTTCTAAATAAGTCTTTTGTACAATTTTTAATATCTTTTGTTACCGCGTATTTCGATTCGAAAGACTTAATTTAAGAATAAGAACAATTTGAAATGTGAATTTTAATTTTCGCACACGTTCGAAAGTAGGGCAGAGTTGTATTTATGAACAAATGGGATACTTGATAAAAACTAATTGTTCGAAACAGAGAGTTGCTGTTTTGAAAGGCATTTTTGGTTTTTGATAAAGTATAAAAAACTTTCGTTCGTTTAAAGCAAATGGTACGAAAATCGTTATACCCAGTACAAATTATTCGAACTCGTAAATCTTTTCTTTCGAATCGAAGTAGGCGGGAACTCCTTAGTTATGTTGGAAAGTTACCGGTTACGAATAATAAAAAAAAAAAAAATATTTCTGCGAAATTATTTTTAGTAAAGAACTGTGTGAACATTTTATTTAAAACATATACCTTAAAGTGCAACTCTAAAATTAAGCAACCATTAATATTTGTAATAGCTGTTCACATATCATGTTCACTGTCATGCCATCGCTATTTCCATCAACTTTATTTATGTTACTGAGGGTCGAGCAATCGTTTCAATTGTTTGAAATGTTTTTCTCAGAAGAACCAACAACCGAACAAGCAAACGAATACAACAATTCAATTGATAAATAACTTTGCCCAAGTCAAATTGACAAAGATGATGATGTAGATATGACTGGCGTTATTGAACAGAGTCATAAAACTGTAACAGAATTACAAACGAGTACATTTATATGTCAAAAAAAGTTGTAAAAGCACTTACCAGTACAAAGGCTTTGATGGTTACTAATGGCAGTTTCATTTTTTTTTTGCTTCTACGAATTTTGTTGCTCTTCAAGAGATTGTTTTTGTCCACATTTGTTTCATTTTGTGATTTTGCCTTTTTTTTTTGACCAAAAATCCTTTGAAATTCTATTAACGTCAGCTGTTCTTCCGAGTGTTATTTGTGAGCAAAACTTGAACTCACAATCCAGCATCAATTCATCATAATCAATGTAACGTGAACTTTTAAAATGCCTTTCATTTTGTGATATTGTGTATGATGGAGATATATAGAGAAAAAGAGAGAGGGAGAAAGTGCGAGTAAAATGCATTATTTTGCATATTGAGTGTGTTTGTTAAAGTGTTTATAACTGTGTGCATTAATGTTTTATGATGTGGATGTGTGTTAGTAGCTGCAAATATTTATATGTGAATTTTCTCTTGGAAAGAAGCTTTATTTAGCTTTGAATATTTATCCGGAAACTTTATAAATTGAGATGGGTAGAATCAATCATAGGATTTGAGTTAGGTAATATTGAGAGTAGCTTTAAGATAGTTTTAATGCTTAGAAAAAACTAAATAATAATAGAAAGAAATTGTTAAATATAATTACATATAGACAAGTAAAGAAAATCTAAGTTACGTATCAAGTCTTATCACCTGACAAAGTTTGACGTTTTAGGAATAAAATTTATTTTAAATAACGTTTTACGATCTGAAGGTTAATTGTAGGAATATGGATGGATGCCTTTTTGAATGGATATGCTGTAAAGATTTTCTGAAATTTATATGCAAATGTTTTTTAATTTCTTTGAACATTATGCGCTTTCTAACACAAAAAAAAACAGAGCGAACTATCGATTTAGAGACGATGATTGGTTGTATAAAAACCTATTGAATTAAATAGGCGAAACTTATTTACTGCTAGTGGACATTTGTTATAATGTCTACTTAAAATGTGAAAAACATATCTTTGAATTCTAAGTATCATCATGATTACCGCAAAATTACGATCTAGAGAAAGTAGGGGTTTGACAGCAACTGATTAATCAACTGGAACTTTGGCTTTCGAAACGAAGGAAGTAAATCGATGAGTGCCACACAGCCCATTGTCTATTACATATAATTTATAATAAGGGCGCCTCTATTATTATGTCCTGATTGTAGATTATGTTTCATATAACGGAACGAACAAGAAACTAATAAGAGGTTTTATATGCATCAGGGTTTTCAGGTGGTGGAGCTTCGACCACTTGACATTTACATTTAAACAAATCTTTATACGTACGTATTTAAGTGCGACATTTTCTTCAAATTAGGGCTTCTAAACTTTAAGAAAAATAAGGAATGACTTTTTTTATTCGTTAGTTTTATTTTATTTGTGCACATGTATGTTTGCCAGTATAAAACAACAACATGAAACAAATATATATATATATATTTTTTTTATTAACAAACGACGTTTTACCGATTTTAATAACGGAATTTTTAGAAACAGCTTATCATTTTTGTAATTTTTTATTTTGTATTTGTAAAGTGGTTTTTTATAACAAGCGTTTCACAAAGAAAAATGTATAAAAGTGCTAAAATTAATAACAAAATTACATTTGTTTTTGATTTGGGAAATTATAAAAATTATATTGTTTTACTTTTGTTTACCTTCGCAAACCAATGTTGTATACTTGCGATAAGTTTTGTAAAATCGCGAAATGGATAATATTGTACATGCCAAAATTTTCGTGTGAAATAACCCAGTAAAAAATGTGCTCCAAAAGGAGCAGGTTTTATGTATGAATTCATATCTCAAAACGCTTCAAACCTGCTGATGGGATGCCTGATTTTCGTATGGGGTGTTCCCGGTTTGAAGGACTATTTTCTGCTGAAAATAAGCGCTTCTTTTAACAAAGTAAAACATGCAAATAAAGCACTCCTAAAATGCTTTTTTAAGGGCTAACTAAATTAACATATTCCTTAATTTTTTGCTTATACTGGTTTAAATGCCTTTTTTCAAGCATTTTTGTAAACGATAATATATTTTTATTTCTTTTTTTCGCTTTAAAACCTTTTTCGTTGTCAACACTAATATATCAGTTTTTTTTTTTTGTATATTTTATCCGTTATCATTTACTGCTGTATAAGAGCTCTCTTATTGAAGCGCTCGATTATGCGCTTTTTCTCTTAAGTGCTTCAAAAAAGACAAATTTTTTTTACTGGGAAGCAATGTTGCTCAACATTTTCCGCAAGTTCGGACAGAGTACTAGGCTTATGATAAAATGTAAAAATGTTTACAACTTTTGGCCCACAGCTGCCAAATTGTGCGAAATTCAGTAAAGTAGTCTTCTGAAAAAATAATCCTTAAGGGCTCTGGAGACTTTCAAATAAACCCGTCAATCAGTGCATATGTGTTAGTGTCGTTTATTTGAGGCTTTTTTGGAGACGTACAAATAAACCCGTCAATCAACATTTGTAATTTTGATTTCATAGGGTTCGTTTCAAATAATGTCAAAAAAACGAAAAACCAAATAAGTATTTATATTTTTTTTTCTTCCGTACATAACAACATACACAAAGCAAATAAAATTTTTTTGTCAATCACAACTGGAGACTATCAAATAATCAGCCATCAAATAAAAAAATCAAAACTTTTTGATTTTCATCAAGCATTGCCGACAACGCGTATGTGTCCCCGAAAAAGAACGACTGCACGCACACAACTATGTGATTGATGTATTTATTTGATAGTCTCCCGGGCGTTTTATAATAAAGTTCATAATTCCTCAATGCGCTCTAGTACTGTAAAAGGTTTTCTTCACATTTTTCAGCTAAATTTTACATCAAAAATTCGGGAAATGTATGAAAAATGGAGCAAACGATAAAAACAAATGAATTAATCAATATCCATTTTTTTTATACATATCCCGAATTTTCGAGAAGGACTTTGAATTTTTTGTGTTGCGCTGTCTAGTTGAGTTTACAACAAAAAATCGAATTTACTAGGAATTTGAAAGTTATTTAATTGTGCAGCAAAATTACACATATTTTGTAAATGTTAGCTGAATTTTTGGGGTTTAGCTTACAGCAAAAGGACAAATACGAATGGTAATTTAAAAATAAAATAATGGAACTAATATCTTCCATTAGACAAATTAAAATTTTTAAATCGCGGGCGATTGTAGTTTGGAATAAATTAATGTCAGATCAAAATACTCGCAAGAGGTTTTCTATAAAAAAAAATTATTTTCAAAATTTTTTTTTTGAGTCAACGGTATTTTTGCACAATTTTCCAACTTATTTAAATTTAATATTCTTTATTTATTTTCGAAGAGTCAAACTGACTCTTTTATTGGAATTGATCGTTAAGGAATAAAATTTGTAAATATTTCCCCTTTAAAAGGATAAATCATGTGGGTCTACACTAGGGATGCCAAACGGGAATTGCCGAATCCATAAATCCCGGGATTTATTTTTGTGAGTCCCGGGATTTTTAACATGTCAACTTTGATGAACAAAAATGTTCGTTTTTATACTATATACAAAAAAATTATTAAAAATTATATTTGAGTTATATTTTTTATTGCAAATAATTCTTATTTTTGAGTTTCATTTTTGTTTTTGGCACACAGCGAGTATTTAAAGTATAATTCAGAAACAAAAGAATAATAGTTGATATAATTATAACAATTAAGTCGTAATATTGATGAAATAGCTCATATTCCTTCCGGTCCAATAATAGAAAAAAAATTTGCTTAAAAAACATACGGTAAATATTATTTATTAATTTAATTTTTATTTATTTCATATTTATTATAATTAAAATTATTATAATTATATAAACACTTTCTGACGTATTCATAAAAAAAATAATTAAATTTGAAATCTGTTTTAAGAAACATTTGTATAAGCATTTTGTTTTAAAATAATTTTCAAACGTACTTAAATTATTGATTATGAATCTCGTCCTCACCCTGGAGATGTACTGCACTGCAGTCGACATAATTTTACAGTTTTTAACTCAGCTTTCGATCTCGACGAGGGATTACAATTTGCCGTGTAATTATATCGTCACAACTTAATTCGCATTAAAAATTTAATTGCTGTCAAAAAACCGAAATGAATTGATCTAGAAAAACTAAGAGATACGTATATTTATTTAAGCTTTATTCAGAATCTGATCAGTTTGATCATGTGTGAGGCCAGTGTTATAAGCATATGTATAAACTAATTTGTTTTGTTGTTTTCTTTTTTTTAAATTTATGTTACGTATATAAAATCTTTTGAATATTCAAAAAGTGTTGTTTATTTAAAAAAAAGTCGTATCTTTAAGAAACACATTGATCCTGAATCCCGGGATATTTAAAAATCAGTCCTGATTGGCATCCCTAGTCCACACGATTTTCATTTGTTACAGAGCGCTGATTTTCGTAATACAGATGAACAATTTGGAGACGCTGTTGTGGTGTGAGTCTTTCCATGATGACTTGCCCAACGATACTGAACAAAAATCAGTTTGCTATGAGTCACGCGTGATTTGTAAAAAAGTTTATTGAAAATTAAACCTCCCTATGAATCACTCTTTATTTTCGAAATCTTTAATGTCTTTATAAAATTATTTCATAATATCCGTGATCACGGGAAACTTAGAAATGTTTTCCGCTTTCTTGAGAAGAGCAAAAGTTCGGGAAAAAGCTTAAGCCTCCGAACAAGTTTGACATCTATATATAGATCAACACAGGACTAAAATGAGGTCATAAATAATCATTGTCATCATTTGAAGATGATACTTTCTACTTAAAGAAAGTAAACTAAAACAATTTCTGAAGAATTTTAGGTTTATTTATTTGATTTTTTTTCCATTTATTTTTCATTATTTTTAATTTTTTCATTATTTTATTTCATAATATTATTTTTATTTAATTGAATCAATGTATGTTTTAACTTGTCAGATTCTAATACTGTAATTTATAAGATATTGTCTTGTTGCATTAGAAAATCATATTAAATAAATAAATACAAATACAAATACAAATACAAATACAAATAAAAGGACCCATTCTTTTAGGTAACAAAATTGTTTACTACTTAAAAGAATAAAAAAGAATTCACTTATTTTTTTTCTAGTATTCAATAATTTATAAATACTTCACACTTTACAAACCCTTAACCACTATGTTAATCTTTGCAAACCCCAGAATAACGAGGTTAAATTGATACTTCAGCTGGAATGTACAATTATGATTTTTCTTGTTTTTTTTTGTACTTCTACAGCTTGTACGTCATTATCGTAAGTAAAACTCTTTTCATTTTACATTTTTCTACTTATTATTCTTCATCCAGTTAATGCGCTGAGGTGCGTTTATTGTGAGGTGTTCGCTGTGTATTTACATAAATTAACGGATATGGGTACTTGTGATGGCGCGTGTTAAATGTAACACACACCTGAAAACATGCTATTTCCGCTTCCGCCCGGAACAATGAAACTCTCAGGTACATCACTTAAGCTCAAACGAAAGCAAAACAGAACAGGAAGCAAATGTTGAAGAAGGGGTTGTTAAAGCAAAAAAAAAAAACGATTGAGATAACGGATAAGAAGATTGCTAAGTTGCGGCAAAATGTTAATATTTCAACGTCACCACAGAACGTGGTCAATAAAAGGAGACGATGAGAATGTTTTTGGCAAATCTTAATTATCTTGTAAAAATATTGGCAATTTTTTCGATTCTGAAGGAATCATTTTGGAATACATAAGTGTCGTTAGTAGTGTAAAATGTTTATATTGAACTACTTATAGGGCTATTCCAATATTCAAAATGTCGATGTTCACTCGATTTTCACCACTATCTTTTTTTGTTTTAAGTTAAAACAATCAATATTTATTGATATTGTATAATTTTCGTATTGAGCAACCATCGAGCGGCTGCAGAGAATACTTAGAAATGCATTTTCATATTAAAATAATAATTGCAAATAGTTTAAAGTTGAGTATCTAACTATTTCCGTGCATTTAAAACACACTGTTACACGTAGACACCAGCTATAAATTTCAAACAAAATTATGTATAATTAGTACCGTATAAATGGTACATAACTATTTAATTGAGAATATAGTGAGAACAAAATCTGAATGTAGATGCAACATTATAATGCTGTATAATTTAGCTTAATAAGCAGCAAAATCATTTTAAATGTATAAAAGTATGTATAAAATTGAAAGTAGGTTAGTTGTCTTCAGGATATTCATAGAAAATTTATTATGTAAACCTTTATTAAATTAAAAATATTATTATGAATACAGGCATAATTGTTAAATTAAAAAAAATCTAGAATATTCTATGTTTAGATATAATTCTCTCTAAAGCATTTACTAAAAATTTCAAATATTGATTTTTTTATATGCAACACCTCGAAACAATATTTGATAAATATAGTACACAGAAAAAAATGTTTTATCAATTAAAAAAATGGTTTAGAAAAGTATTTAAATTTAATCAATGTGATAATTTAATCAATTATTCTTTTAGTTGAAAGAAAATTTAAAATTTAATTTTGATTTAATTAACATTTTAGTTGTTTTGAAATAAATTTTCAATTAAAATTTTAATTAAATAACAAAAAATCTTAATTGACTTGTTTCGTTTAAAATAATATAATTTAAACATGTAGAATTGTTGTTGGGAATTGTCAATATTTATTTAAATAAATTAACACATTGTTTGAAATGGCAAAGTTTTTTGATCACTTTTTTTTTTTTAAATTAAATATATCATTTATTGAATATATTTCTAAAATTTTAAAATTTTTAGTAATCAAAAAAATCATTTTGGTAATAGGTGCAAAATCAACAACTTATTTGCTTGATATTATGAATTTAGAAAAAATTTGGTGATTGGAGAAATTTAATAATTTTTTCTGTATATTAATGCTCAGGTTCGTTGTAAAATTTTATAGGGATGGGTTAAAAAGAAAATCGAAAATACAAAATAAAGGCTAGGAAAATAAAACTTGGTATATTCGGTAAACATTTACAAATAAGAGATGAATTAGGGCTTTGTAACAAAAGCGGCGAATAAAAAAATTGGATATGTAACAAAACCTTTGAGGTATTAAAACAGGGCCTCATGGATAGAAAGCAAAAAATACTTACATACAGGGTAGGCCAAAAGTCACCATGGTTTGAAATATAACTGCAAAATCAAGACGTTGCCGATGATCTGCAGAATCGTTTTGAAAATTTCTTCGATTTTAATTTAATGCGAATTCGCTTTCACTTATAAGGTCAATTATATTCTGTACAGTTCTTATGGAACAGTCTGATCATCCACTGTTCTTAAGCGACAAACTTCCACCAAAAAGTGTCGTTTGTAATAATGATTTATTTTACGATAAAAACATGTAGTATATACATATAACACTTTCTAATGTTACCTATAATTACTTAAAGTGTAACATGTTGAACAATTTCAATAGAACAAATTAAGCTGCTTTTATTTACAACTATAACACTTTTATCATTAATGTACCAATAAAAAATTTTCCTTTTTTGCGAAGCACTAATGATATATTTTAAAAAGTAAGCACAAACTTATGCGCTACGCAATAAGACATACAGAGATGCAGTAAGGTAAGTGAACCAATTCTTAATAAATTTAAAAAAATATGTATAAAATTTGAAGAGCCACGACATTCCCTTACTACGAAGCAGGTTTGTATGGGAGCATATTAAAGAATAACAGTAAAAAAATCAGTGTGAAAAGCTGATCGCTACATTCACAAATTTTTATATGCGTTGAATAAAGCGCTTTCTGTGTCAAAAATGTATTGATTCAATGTGTGAACAAGCCATATAAAATAAATGTCTTCCGTAATCGATATGGTAAGCGAAACTTTTACTTTTGTCCCTTACAAACGTGCTTCGTGCTTTTTGGGGTACTTCATGAGCGATTTTTAAAGCTATTTGAACGTTTTCTGCACTCTATTATGGTTTGGCAACAAACATTGACATCACTATCTGCTTGGAAAAAATTAAAACGATAATTAAAATCATAGAATTTTTTCATTTTAATATCTAAAAATACCCAGGCAGAAAAAGACAATCAGCACGAAACTGTGCCGACGTTGATGGGGGTACTATTAGCATCAATACAACGTACTGTTTACCAAATGTACTCACAATATTAAAATGATAACGCCAAACGTGCCTCTTCCCACTCTTGTTTTTAGTGTTGCCACAATACTCTAAATTTAAATTTAAAATATTGGATTCACGAATTTACAACGTAGTCACAACCGTCTTCCGACTATTCTTTTCAATATTGTCACAAAACCGTAAATTTAAATTTACAATATTGGATCAATAAACATACAAGGTAAATATTAATATCAATTTAATGATGAAATAATAACTATACTCTTTTATATAAATAATTAATTGTAATGTGCATATGGATGTAACTACATAAATTCGTTAAATCAACAAACAATATTTTGCAGAAAATTTGTTTATTTTTTCTTACCTAAAATATTTTTTTGTTTCAAAATTAATACGGCACTAAATAGTAAATTAAGACTTTAGGGCATGTTCTGGAAATCGTAATCACGTGAAACTGAATTCACTCCCGTGTTCGAAGTTCCAAAATATATTTCCTTTTCTATATCTCATACTTTGAGATCCACTTTACCCTACTTAAACAACTTTTTAAATAAGGAATCGCTACGTCCATTATTACAAAGTTTTAATTGAAAATCTTCATCGATATCAATTTGACCTGATTTCGATTTCCAGAACATGGCCGTATATTTTTGTTTATACAGGTTTGTAGCGGTATAGAATTATTGTAAACTCGATATTAAGAAATTAGAGTTTAGTTCTTGTAAATAGCGTATTGTAGCGATATAGTTTTATTGTTAATACGATATTACGAAACTAAAGTCGTATATTTTTATTAAGTGTGTTGTACTGGTGTAGAGTATTTGTAAAAACAGTATTTAAAAGCTAAGGTTGTAATTTTGTATTTACAGTGTTGTGATGATACAATATTTTTGGAAGAGTCAACATTTTGTATTTACAGGGTCATGCCGGTACATTAAATGTAGAAGAGTCGTAATTTCTGCCTAGGTATTTATATTTTTTTAAACAAACTTTTCACAAAACTATGAGCGGTATTTATTATGACAAACAAAATAAAACTTTGGTTGTAATTGCAAATAAAGTAGTAAGTAACAAAGTTGTACAACATGGCAGAATGAACACTTTGAGTAAAAATGAGGGTAAAATATTATGCAACATGTTTTGCATGTTTTTCATCAACATATTCACAAAAGAACTTGAAAATGATTTCATTTCTAGCCTATTGTGTATAGTGTTTCATATACTTTTTTTAAATATACTTTTATTTTTGTTAATTATTTTAAAATGGAAGTTATTTTAATTGCGCTAAAGTCTATATCCAATTTGTCACTTAAAAAGAAATGAAAAAATTATTTGAACACGTCAAGGCTTAAATTACTACAAGAACCAAAATATATATTTTAAATTGACTGTATTTAATATTTAAGTTTTTTTTTTTGCTTATTTTTTATATTTAAACGACTACTGACATGAAAATACTTTTTTTCTGCTTTTGTGAGTAAGTTTTTGTGTTAATGCACATTTATACAACGATTTTTTTGTAAATATTTTTAATAATATTAAAATTTATTTCCAGTTGTACAAATTAAAAAATAAAATCATTGCACATGAACTGCGTGTATACGTGACTCAAGGGTTGAAATCCATTACAAAATAATTTTATAAGGATATTTATATTACGTTTAAATATTAAGGGTGCCCAAATGTAAAATTGTTTAAACATATTATGGGTAACTTAAACCATATAACTGTCACGCTCAACCATGTTATGATTTCGTTAGTTCTCTATCAAGAAGCTACAACCATATTATGGTTGCCTTCGAACATGTTGTGGTTAAGAATAACAAAACATAATATGTAGTCAAAGTTGTTTTTGGGAATAAAAAATTTTTAATTAAAAGATTTTGTTTGTAGTGCTTAATCCCCTATTTTTATTCTTAATAAAAATAATGAAATTTATTGTTGGAGGATAAGCTGTTTCTCCGAGTATTTTACCTAATCCTTCAACAATAAATTTCAGTATTTTTATCAAGAATAAAAATAGGAAAAAAGCACAATCTTTTAATGAAATAATATGTTTGCAACTTTTTTTTTTTTTTTATTCCTACGCTAATCCCGCGAAGCTCTCCGCTTGTCTGCAGGAGGCCAGGGTCTCTGGCGGTAATCGAACCCGCAACCCCGGTACTGATAGACTAGCTCACTACCAGCTACCCTATCGGGGCACTGATAATAGTATAGTGGTTTTTCAGCCATAGGCTGCTGATCAGGGAAAAAGAGGATACATGTTGCTGTTAATTTACAACTATTCAATTATTATCGTGATAAGTTGTTTAATATAAAGACTCGTTGTTTTATCATATAAACCTTAACTGAAATTTTGGGATACCCTTTAGTTGGCTGCTATCGTTTTCTGAAAAAAAATTGTTGCATTAAAAACGTTAAAGTGTATGTTTTGTTTAATATTTTTTTAAAAGATAATTTCCAATTTAATAACATTATTACACTCTGATGGAAAAACAGGTTGAATTTCAATTTTATTAATTTATTTATTTAACAAAAAACACACAAACACTCTCAATTCGGCAACAAAAACTTTCATAATCTTCTTCTACGAGTTTGTGTGCGTGAAAGCAAATTAATGTTTGTATAAATTTGTGTTCTCTGTTACCCTGCAAGCATTTAGAAGATATCCTTTACTTTTCGACAAGTGTAAGAAAATTATGCACATAAAAAAAAAGAAAAATAACACTGCATTTGATTTAGTCGTCCTAGTCACTTTTGAATAAATATAAAATGGGAACTCGCGTTAAAAAAGCATTGCGTTCAGTGTTGCCACGACCAAAAAAATTTTTAACCAAAATTTAAAAATAAATTAACCAAATGCAGTAAAAAGTAACCAAAATTTATATGCATAAAAAAAACTAGTTTATTTGCATTTCAGTTCAAAAATATAATATTTGAGTAGGTTTATAGATATCTAAACCTCTGAATCGATTTTTATAAAATTTTGACAGTACTGATACAGTTACTGATGGTCTAAAAGGTACAATATGCTTTATAATTTTTCGAATTTTTTGGTGTAATTGTCACCTCCTAAACAATGCGAACGGTTATTTCCCTCTATTTGCAAAACTGTATGAAGTTGGAGCTTTTAAACTTTTGAAGAATAAACAGACTAAAAATCCATGTACACGCAAAGAAAAAACATGGTTGTGGTAAACATATTCTAAGAGCAATATTATATATAAGATTCATGATTGTAGTCAACATATTACGATTATTATAGAATCATATTATGAACAAATATATTCGTAATATTACATCATAATATTTTTCCCTTAATCCTAATTGGTTTTTATTACATCAAGGTTTTATATTGCCTCGGTAGGAGTAGAGAAAAGGATACCCCATATAGTGGTTATTATTAACAGTATATATAGCTTATATGGCTTAATTGCTAATCGGTTACAAACAAAAAAATTTAATGAAAAATAGTATAAATGTATTGATGCAAACATAATTCTATATGTCCAGAAATGCGGAGGGATTAATGGTATAACTACCCCAGCCGCCAAATATTCGAGTGTTGCTTTAAAGTTTTTTTACACCTCCTGTAGGCTGCACGTAAGAAAACAACAAAAAAACAACTGCTAAGACAATAAAGGGCTGCATGAATAACTTCATTCATGAACATACTGAAATGTTTCTTCAATGAAGTTCGTATTAAAATAAAATTCAGACCACTAAACAAACTGTTGTTTTATTCATGCTACTAACAAACACATTTCGTTTCATATGGCAAACACAAAGACTTTGTTCAATGAAACGAATTTTGTTTTACAGTTTTCACTCTCTCTCATTTTTTATATAAATACTCAATAGCAATGTTGCCACTTAGTAAATTTATGTAATTTTTTCTTTTTTGTTAACTTTACAACAATATATGTAATTTTTAAAGCATTTTTTTAATTAAATTTAAATTTTTTTCCTAACAATTTTTTTATGTACTTCCAAGCAAAACACATTGCTGAAAAATGTTTTTGAAAATAAAATGAAATTTTTTTGAAGTTTAAAAATTTACATTAAAAACAACTAATTTACATTGAAAACAAAGTCAAATTTGTATTATGTTTATTATTTTGATATTATTGTACTTCCTTATCTTGTTGCTTTTACTCTTCATGGTTATTTTTGTTTTTTTTCATCTTTCCTAATGTTTTTCATTTCCTTCGACTGGCAATACTGACTTTAATATAAATGTGATTTTCCATGAACTTATTCGACATTTATTCAGTGGTTCTTTTGTTTCAGAGTTGTTAGTATTCATATTCTCTTGTTTAAGTAAAAAAACTGCATCTTATTAGTCTCTTAAATTTCGTGTGTTTGTTGCTTTCATTTCGTAGTTATTCATTTTAATGAATACAAACGAAGCAAATACAAAATTATGATAAAAGTTTAATGAACATCATTATTAAGTTTCATGCAGATGTTTATAAGACAATCGAACGTAAATTTAAACACTCAACTTGAAAAAGAAACTGAAAGCAAATTCGTTTAAATTCTAAAATGTATGAATGAATTGGTAAAAACGTTTGATGAGGGTATTTAAACTAGAAGCGCAAAACCTGATCGTCTAAGCCGTAAATAAAATAAAAAATTGGTTATTTTTCAGTTGAAAAAAAGTAACCAAAATGGATAAAAAGTACACAAGTACACATTTTATTTATTTATTTTTTTTTATTATTTTATTGCGTTAGAGAGAAAGAGAGAGAGAGAGAGAGAGAGAGAGAGCGATAGAAAAAGAGAGCGAAAGCAAGCTTTAAGGCCACGTCAGATCAGTGATGTTAACTTTTATTTTTTCACTACCTTACTGTCCTCTAGAAATGACCCTTTTTAAGAAGAATTTACTCGGGTATTCATTTAATCGGGCTTTTTCTTAAATCGGTTAATCGCTCGATTAATTAACCGAGGTTTTTTTTAATTTTGTTTTTAATCGGTTAACCGATTAATACAGTTTTTTATAAATTAAGTAATTTCAAAAAATTAGTACGCATAAATTATTTATTATTTGGAGTTTATTAGTAAAAAAAACCAATAACATAATAAGCATGATAATTCTAGAAGTAAAACGATCAAAAAAAAAAAAATAATTCATAAATATGTAATACATATTTTTATACATATTTATATTTATATTATTAGTTATTTCAATAGATTAAGGCGGTAGAAATTAATATGGTGTAAATGATAAGGATTTAAGCGATTATTCTCTTTAGTTTTGATAAAATTAGACTCGGAAAAATTCTTTCAATGAAAGCAGCCCATAATACAGAATATCTTATTTCTTAGTCCTATTCCTGGATTTCTCTAAATAAATAAAATCCATTTAAAATGTTATTAGTTTTTTATTAAAAATGCCATTAGTTTTTATTTTTTCTACTTTTTAACTCTTCTAAATGCTTCAGTTAATTCTGTAAAAAGATTAATATGAGAAGTAATAAATAACTAAACACATACATTTAAAAAGTACGTTAAACTAACAGCTGTTGACAGCAAACACTTATTAAAAATGATGATCACACCTTCTACGTTTGTATGAAAAAATATTTTCTAAACACATACCTTTAGTATATGAGACGAAACAAATAATTAAAAATACTAAAAAAATATACATATTATAATACTACAAATTAAAAAAATTAAAAATTTTCTTACAACGGTTAATCGGTTAATCGACTGAAATTAATCGGTTTAATCGTTAATCGAAAATAGCAATTTTTAAATTAACCGATCAGTTAATCGGGAAGTAATTAATCGGTTAACCGATTAGCGGTTAATCAAATGAATAACCTAGAAATGACCTTACACAAAGACTTATAATCAAAACCGTATTCATAAACTTTTTAAATTTTAAATATGTTTTTAGCAAATTTCGATCTACCAAGGTGAAATACCATTTGGTTTAAAGATTGATGTTTGACTATTGACGTCATCCGGCTGCAATAGCCGAGTGAGTAAGACGGCAAACCCCACTGAAGAGATTGTGTGGTTACAATCGAAACTAGTCTGGCAACCTGTCCGTGAACGCCTGTGTTCAAATCTCAGCGCAGTCAAGAATGAAAAATTATCAATAAAAATTTTAATTAATTTCATGTTGTAAAATTCCTGTCTTCATAAAAATAATTTAATGAAAATTAAATTCAATGAACTTAAGCCTAATTAAAAATATCTAAATTTGGATTAAAAACCATTAACAGTTCAATAAAATAACCACAATACTAATTATTTTAGAAAATCTTGAATGAAAATTTTTGTTTTAAGATACATTTTTAACCATAATTATTGTATTTATTATTTATATGAGGGTAAAATCACCATATATGTATATAAAGTTGAAACGTTACTGACTGACTGAATTATCATCGAACAGCCTAATTAATTGACAGTTATATCTAATATTTAATTATAACTGAATTATTTAATTATAACTGAAAATTAAAAGATTTTGTTTGTTGTGCTTAATTCCCTTTTTTAATAATTGATAAAAATTACGGAAATTTATTGTTGGAGGATAAGCTGTTCCTATGCGCATTTCACTGGTTGCTTAGGCCAGATCATTAGGAAACGTTCTCCTAAATAATTTTAGAAAAGCTAAAGCTATCAGCAAACAAGACTACAGAGGGAATGAGAATTACCTACAAACACTCAAAAAGTCTTTTGAAAATAATTATAAAAATAAGTAGAAATACATACATGCAGATATATTTTTTCTATTTTGCTTAAAACCAATAAGTTTTTGGCTAACTATTAAAATTATATAGTCAGGGTATCACACGACTTAATTTCGTGGCTAACTATTTACGTTATAATGCCATGGTATGAAACCAATTTTGGAGCCCCAACCACAAGTCCGTGTTCGACATAAACCTTCCTATAGGAAGGCGCGAGCTTCCAGAAGCCATTAACCAATGCGAGGTGTCAATACAAAACACACGAAAAGTAGACAAACAAGAACGACCTGATTATCATTTTAAAAATATAACAACGAGCGCAAGCTGCTTCTCCACTCAGATCAGTTTTACGAGTGTACATGTAAATATGAAGTGGCAAACATAAACGGTGTATAATCATTTTTATATTGTTACACTCAAAATAGAAATCAAACTCCTTCTGAACCATAATTAAGCCAAAGAAAACGGTGTCAAGTACGGTAAATATGGATTTTCTTAAATTATGTGCAGAATGTTTGATTTAAGTACTTATTATTTAAATGCCAAATCTTTAACTCTAGCCATATTTAATCGCTGATCCGTACTTAAGATAATGCGAAAAACTATAGGTAATTTTATTTTATGTTTAAAAAGCATATGTTTGTATACCAAAAACCTTAATTTCTTAAAATTACCGTATTTTAAATTAAATTACCTTGATTCCTTATGGGGCTCAAAGCTACAGTAAAAAAGGGTAATTACTGTACGGTAAACATGACTGTGTCAGATAAAACTTTTGCTTCGTGTTGCGTTACAGATTCGCTTTGACATCTAAGATGAAATATACAAACTTATACGGAACATGACATGTCACATAAAATACTTTTAACGCAGAGTTAAGCGAAAAATTAGGCAAATCATCTAGTTAAATTTGCTTCTTTCTTTTTGCCAAATTCAATTCCAATAAATCTTCTAATAAAATGTTAAACTTTTAATTTTATAACAAACAATTAGATGTTTACCAACCGCTTTTAAAGGTAACCAAACAATGCCTGAGTGTTGTCAACGTTTTTTTGTGTCATACGCCTTTTGCTTTACGCTATTCTTTCGAAGTTAGAATCGTCACGCAACGCGACGAAGATGTATTTGATACGGCCCTTAGTTTTCCAAAATGGTTTTAAAAACTTATGAGGAAACTCTTCTTTTGGAAGACACATTTTCGGCACTTCAGACCTTATACCCAGCAATAGCTTTACTTAAAAAATAAGCAGAAAATTAATGAGAACATGACGAAAACATAACTTATATTTCTACTAGAAAAAGTTCTTTTTTTCTACTATAAAAATAAATTATTTTTGTTCGCGATGTCCTTAAAGTAATCTTTAATAATTTGTTCAATTACAACCTATAAAATAATTCCTTTCTTCTATATTTAAAAGTTTTTTTTAAAAATATGTAGTTATAAAAAGAGGCAAAATATAAGAAGTTACAAATTAACTTTCAAAAAGGTTAAAACACACTAATTAAAATTGCTCTTAAAGTGAAATCTTATGGAAAGTGTACACAATACTAAATTTTTGGAAATATAAGAAAATATAATAATTAGTATTGTGGTTATTTTATGGAACTGTTAATGGTTTTTAATACAAATTTAGATATTTTTGATTAGGCTTAAGTTCATTGAATTTAATTTTCATTAAATTATTTTTATGAAGACAGGAATTTTACAACATGAAATCAATTAAAATTTTTATTGATAATTTTTATTCTTGACTGCGCTGAGATTTGAACCCAGGCATTCACGGACAGGTTGCCCAGACTAGTTTCGATTGTAACCACACAATCTCTTCTAAATTTGGATTAAAAACCATTAACAGTTCAATAAAATAACCACAATACTTATTATTGCTAACAGCTAAGGCACGAGCTATGTTTACATTTGTCCTTCAAGTTGTGCTGAAAAAGGTCAACAAGAAAAAAAGAAAGACAAAAACATCAAAAAACAAAAATGTACTTTGGACTTTAAGAAGAATTCTTGACAAAAAAGTACGAAAAAACAGAAGTTAGGAAGAACATGTAAATCAATTAAAATAGATAATCATTCATTCAAAAAGCAAATTTCGATCTACCAAAGTGAAATACCATTTGGTTTAAGGATTGATGTTTAACTATTGACGTCATCCGGCTTCAATAGCCGAGTGAGTATAACGGCAAACCCCACTGGCGAGATTGTGTGGTTACAATCGAAACTAGTCTGGGCAACCTGTCCGTGAAAGCCTGGGTTCAAATCTCAGCGCAGTCAAGAATGAAAAATTATCAATAAAATTTTATTTAATTTCATGTTGTAAAATTCCTGTCTTCATAAAAATAATTTAATGAAAATTAAATTCAAAGTACTTAAGCCTAATCAAAAATATCTAAATAAGAATATATTTTAAAAAAGAGTGTGTTGACTGCACAAAATCATTTATAGCTGTAACACTGTAATAACAATGTGTGTAATAATGTACGTAAATATTACGAGTATGTTGTTTCAAAAACATCGCTTACATTAGATCGATATCTCTACTAGTGTTCTAATAACAAATATATATTGTGGGGGTAATTTTGGATCATATATATATGCATTTTATTGATTTTTGGATTTTTCATGCATTTCACATCGAAATTATTCTTAAAATTTTATATTATTACCGGACAAATATTATTGGAATATATTGTAAATAGATTTAAATATTAATTTAAAATCATATTATTACACAGAAAAAATTATTAAATTTCTCCAATCACCAAATTTGTTCTAAATTTATAATATCAAGCAAACAAGTTGTTGATTTTGCAACTATTACCAAAATGATTATATTGATTATTTTTAATTTTAATTAAAAAAGTGATCAAAAAACTTTGCCATTTCAAACAATGTGTTAATTTATTTAAATAAATATTGACAACTCCCAACAACAATTCTACATGTTTAAATTATTTTATTTTAAACGAAAAAAGTCAATAAAGATTTTTTGTTATTTAATTAAAATTTTAATTGAAAATTTATTTCAAAACAACTAAAATGTTAATTAAATCAAAATTATATTTTTAATTTGCTTTCAAAAAAAAAAAAAAAAAAATAATTGATTCAATTATCACATTAATTAAATTTTAATACTTTTTAAAATATTTTTTTAATTGATAAAACACTTTTTTCTGTGTATAACTTATATAAATCATTATATAAAATTATTTTTTTGTAATGTATTATTATGACTTATTTAAGATATAATAATAAAGTTACTATTTATTATATAATTAATAATGCAAAAAGTGGCAAATAAAGGTACACAGTATTGAGTTCAGGAAGTCATTAAAATAAGGATTGTAAGTCAAGTTTTTGCTTAATAATTTTCGTCACTTCACAGGGACTCTTAAATTAACGTTAAGTATTTTCTAAAAGTCGCCTAGGAGTTTTATTCGTAACCCAGAAAGAAAGCTTTCACAGTCAACTGACAGAAGATTGGAGTTATGTTTCATAGAATAATTGTCGAACATTTTAACGGAATGGTGAATTGCTTTCGAACTTCAATATAAGAAAATGCTTGCAGGGTACATATACTTGTATCTGCGTGGGTATGAGAGTGCTTGTGCAAAATAATGCATAAGTATAGTCTGATTTTCATTTCATATCAGCTGTCCTTTTGTCTGCGAGCTATTTTTGGTTTTTGCAATTTATCTTGTAGTTTTTTTTTCAATATTTTGTTCATTGAACTGTCTGTTTATTGTTAAAAAAAATTTCACCGTAAATTAACAACGCAATGTCCTTTCGATTTAAATTTTTGGTAAGATTATTGAATTTTTTTGTTGTAGTTTTTTGTATTGGTTGTTTAAAATTCAGATTTCTGTTTAAAGAAAATACAAAGAAATTTATTATTTATATAAATTTTTTTTACATTTTTAAATAAATATTTAAATTTCATATTTGTTGCAAGCGGAAGCTGTTAAAATTCTATGAAAAATATTATTTGTAAGATAAATGACTGAAAATACCTAACAGCCTTGAGACTTGAATACCATCACATTAAAAAATTGTTAGCCATTGAAGTGACAGTGGGACAGAGCAAATAATTTTATTTAAATTTATTTCTATTTATAAATTAATAAAAATGTTTGCCATCTAAAAAACAAATTAACCGAGGACTGATAATTTCAAATTCACTGACCTTTTGTTATGTTTAGTTTATCAAAATTTATAAAATTTAAATTGTTTTTTTAACGAAAGTTTTTATTGCTAAATTAAGATTTTCTAGAAATATTAAAAATTATTGAATATTTTTGGATATATGATTTTGTTTAAAACAAGTTAGTAAAGAAATTAAAGAGTTACGTCAGCCAGGCCCGACCATTTAATACAGAAAATTTTTCGAGAGTAGCCCCTTATCAGGGAGCGATAAGCTATCATGTTGGGATTCATTAAGAGCCCTTTGTTAAGAAGTTTCTTTAGATATCTACATCTATAACTATAAGACTTTTTCGTCATAAAGTTATTACATGGAGGAAATTTATATGAAATCCATGAAAAATTTTGCCATGACAGCAGCTATTAAAAAAGCTTTCGTAGCTAAATAAAATATAAATACCATCAACTTTAAGGAAGTTATAGCATTAAAAGTATTTTGGGGATTCGTATTGCAATAGGAGCTTAGAACAAATATGAACCGAATATAATAAAATTTGTTAAGATGGTTAAGATTGCAATAAAATATGTTTGGACCAAATTTAATATAAATAGCAATATGAAAAGATCACAGACTCTATTACGGAGAGAAGAGTATAGGGAGGCTATAACAAACTATGCACTGATTTTCACCATTTTCAGTAGGTTTCGTCCTTATGAACATGTATTTCAAATTTAATCAAAGTATCTTCAAAATTGCGACCTGTACTTTGCGCGCATCGACAGTCAACCAGACGTACGGGTGGACGGACACCATAAAATCGACTCTGATAAGGATTCTGAGTTTCAGAATTTCTGAAAAAAAAACAAAATATAAAATGTAAACAAATCATACTTCCTTATGGGCCACCCTGATACGTTTCGTTATGCAATGATCCGTCTTTATTGTAAATTAGCTTTCCACTTTCGTTGCCCCACTGTCGCAAATATATTTAAGTCCCTTTTGCGTAGTTAAGTTATGTAAACAAATATTTACATTCACTTCAAATACGTTTTTATTTTCCTTAAGTGTTTTTAGTCTTTTTGTAATTTTTTTTTCTTTTGTTACAACATTTTAAGAATTTTCAAAAGTCCATGAATTTTGTCTCAGTTATTTTCATTTAATTTTTGTTGTATTTTACATATTTTCTTAATAAAACAACTTTTAGTTTTCTTTTTAAGAGAATAATAAACTAAAAAAAAGCAAAGAAAAAAACTCAAGTCTAAAAATTCTCCATTTGTGTTGTTTGTTTGGCCAATAAAATGTTACTGTTTTTAGTCGCATTTATGTTTTAGCGTTAATGTTGTTGTTTTATCGCCCAGATTTACCGCTCCTTTTATTTTCCATTAACATTTGTTGATATTTTCTGATATTTTTTATTTTATTTTTATTTCTTACAGACATATTTGAAAAAGCTGGCAACTGTTTGTCGTAGTTATTTATTCATCGCTCTTTTTGATTTAAATTGGGGTTTTGGTAAGTGGAATGTAACAAAAAAAAAAAAATGTTTTTATTATGTCTTGTTGTTATAAGTATCAAATGATTTGTGCAGGAAAATAATTTGTCATATTTCTTTAAAACTAAAAAAAATGTAAAATGCTCTTTCTTGCTTGCTAATGTTGTCAATAACAATTGTATCATTTTCTAGTGACAATTCCACAAGAAAGGGAAATGAGTGATACTGGTCAACAGTGAAGCGTTTAGGGTTGGTCAGAGTTTTTTTTTAAGGCATTACGAAATATTTTGTGATTTTGCTAAGATAACAAAACGGATTTGATAATTTTTAACTGGCAAAACATTAAGCAGTAAAATGTTAGAGCAAAATTATTGAAGCAAAATTATCATTTACGAAACTTCCTAAAATATTTTTTAAACATTTTATTAAAAAAAGAAAGGGAATTTTATAGCTACAGAATCCAAAAATCAAAGGTTTATTGTTGTTCAACTTATCTTCAAGTTCTTTTTTTATTTCGAACATGAAGGTGCACGAAAAAATGTGGTTGGAGGTAACCATATTATAAGTGTAACATACTATGGTTGGTTTTTAACCATAAGGGTGGGTCGGTTTAGCAATCGATATTGTACCATCGATTTTTCGATTGCTTTTGGTATGAGGAAAAAAAGTTCCATTACGACATATCAAAAAAATCATTTTCGAGGAGCCCAAATTTAGGTTTTGGATGAGTTTTTGACGAACAATTTTTACGCGTTAAATTTTTAAGGGTATTCATTCGATTAACCGTTAATCGGTTAACTGATTAATTACTACCCGATTTACGGATCGGTTAATTTAAAATTGCCTATTTTCGATTAACGATTAAACCGGTCTATTTCAGTCGATTAACCGATGCAACAAAATTTTAATTTTTTTATAGTATTATAACATATTTTTTGTGATTTTAATTATTGAGACGAAACACTCATATACAAGAGGCATCTGTTTGCAAATTAGTTTTTCATACAAACAAAACAGGTGTTCAGTGATCTCCATGTTAAATAAGTTTTTGCAATCAATAGCTTGTATATGTTTGTTTAAAGTTATTTTTTCTTCTCATATCTTCCAATATCAATCTTTTAACAGAATTAACCGAAACAATTAGAAGTGTTAAAAATTTAAAAAAATTAAAACAGTAGCTCGTTTCTGTATTTCTCGCATCGCAAAATTTCTCACATTAAGTGTGAAACAAAAAATTCCATCGTTTCTCGATTTGTGAGAAAAAAGTGTTTCTGTATTTAAATGCGAGAACAGACAACACAGATTCTGTTTTAACTGGAATACTTCCAGTAATTAAGTGTCAAATGCCAGCGAAACGTCAACGAAAGAAATATATATAATAAAAATTAGGCTGCCAGATTTAAAGATTTATCGATATTTTGACGATTTTTTTTTGTTCCAAAATTGGCAAAGTGACAATTTGCTGATTTTTTTCTAGTGACGATTCAGTCTTCGAAATAAAACAATTTTAAATAGTTTTATATGTTTGCGTATTAGGCACCACAGAAAACTGATATCTTTAAAAACAAGGCAGATTAAAAAATGTATCGGCAAAAGCAAAATTTCGAACGAAAACTATTTAATTTTTATTTGCTTGGATTATTAAATACATTTGTTTATGTGATCAAAAGATTAAACTATTACCCCATTTTTCAGTCAATGCACTTTAGGAAATTTTTGCCTTTTATTTTGTCCAAAAGTGTTTATTTTATTTCAATGTGATATTTTGTCACTCCTTTGTGTGATTTCTGCAGGGAAAAATAACAATCTGAAATTTTAAACTGTTATCGGATTAAGGAAAAATAAAATAAATAATTTTATTTAAATAGACCTCAAGCTTATGTATGTATAAAATATGTATTTTACCCATGAACTTAAAGTTTTTTTTTTTTTTTTTTTTTATTATGGGTTTACTGATAAAAATTTGTGATTATGTGATAAAAATAGAACAAAATTAATTTTAAATTGTCCCAACAAAATAGACGATTTTTTTATTTTTCTTAGGTTATTAACGTTTTTTTCACAAATTTATCTGGCAGCCCTACATAAAACAAACACAATGAAAGGCTAAACAAATTAAAATAACAAAATATAACAGTTGTGTTTTATATACTTATTTTTATCATTTAAATTCTTGCTTTTCAAATAAAAAAAAATAATACACATTCTTGTGTACATACATACATAATTTGGGCTCCATTTTTAAAAATTTTTTTTTCTGGCATCAATTTCAAATATGACTTATTTTGACAGTTCTTGTGAGAAACTTTTTGCAAAATATTGTTACAGAAACACTTGTTCTCACATCCTTATGTGAGATAAACCATTTTTTGTTTCATATTGCACTGTTTTTGTCATAATTCACTTGTTTCATGCGGGAAATTTTATGATGCGAGAAATACAGAAACGGGCTACAGGACTCTAATGACATAATGGAAGATTTTATATCTTAAGAGAAATCCAGAAAAAGGACTGAGAAATTAGATATTCTGTATTATGGGTTGCTTTGAATTTCTCCAACATCTACGATAAGTGAAAAAATTCTTCCAAGTAAAGTTTTATCAAAACTTAAGAAATTGCTTAATTCCAAAAATGTAATTCAAATTGAAAAAACTAATAAAATGATCTCCCAGTTTATATTTTAATTAATAAATAATATGTATTAATTAAAATTATATATTTTATACAACATTTTTTTTATTTTTCGAATTTATTCACTGAGTTAAATTCCAGTTATGTATTTTATAAAGCTTTTTGTAATAGTTCTATTCCTTAAAATTTTTAATTTATTCTATGAGTTAAATTTCAGTTATGTATTTTTTTATAAAGGCCGTAGCGGGCCAGAAAATGCATTATATTCTGCTGGTGTCTAATAATTGTAAATTTTTCTGTACGTACAATATACTTCATTGCTATACAAAGGATAGCTAAGGTAAAATGTAACAAGAAGATACAAGATAATAGTCTGGCAGTGTATAAAAGTCATTCCTAAAAATTTAAGGAATATAACTATTACAAAAAGCTTTATAAAATACATAACTGAAATTTAACTCATAGAATAAATTCGAAAAATAAAAAAAATGTTGAATATAATAAAGTTGCTTATGAAAAGAAATAATTCCCAATATCTATTTATATATTTTATATGGTGGCATGTCATAACGTCCAGTGTCATAGTGTCCATGGACGTTATGACACCCCAAAAAGTGTCATAGTGTCCATGGACATTATGACACTTTCAAAAGTGTCATAACGTCCGCGGACACTATGACACTTTGGAAATGGACATTATGACACTTTCAAAAGTGTCATTAGGTCCATTATTACTAAATAAGTTATATACAAAAAAATTATCTGCATACACGCAGAGAGAAACATGTTTCATTATGGTCCCAACCAACAAAACTATTTTTAAAGAAACTAGTTTAACCATAATATGGTTGTCGGTGACAATGATTTTTTTAGATGAAACATAATATAGTAAAAAAATTTTTAAAAATGGTTTTCCTGCTTTTTCTCTGGGAGTAAATATTAAATATATAACGAAAACACTTTTGGGCGCAAGGATTTCCTCCTCTATAGTATAACAAATACCGGCTTCGCTAACTAAAGATTCTCTGCACAGCCGGCCTTCGGCCGGGCGCAAGGATTTTTTTCTCTATGGTATAACAAATACCGGCTTCGCTAACTAAAGCTTCTCTGTATAGTCGGCTTTCGTTCGGAAACAAGGCAGATTTTAGAAGCTTTATTTAGCGAAGCCGGTGTTTGTTATACCATAGAGGAGAAAATCCTTGCGCCCGGCCGAAGGCCGGCTGTGCAGAGAAGCTTTAGTTAGCGAAGCCGGTATTTGTTATACCATAGAGAAGAAAATCCTTGCGCCCGGCCGAAGGCCGGCTATGATCCCAAATTTGTTTACATTCTTGCTTGTTGTGGACATTATGACACCTTGCAAAGTGTCATAACGTCCGCGGACGCTATGACATTTCTTCGATGGACGTTATGACACTTTTGAAAGTGTCATAATGTCCACGGACACTATGACACTTTCAAAAGTGTCATAACGTCCATGGACACTATGACACTGGACGTTATGACATGCCACCTTTTATATTTATTAATAATTTTTTTGTTTTCTCGTTTTAGACAAAAATTGTTGATATTATTGTTTTTACGAATAAGCTCAAAATAATAAATAATTTATGTATTTTTGTTTATTGAAATCGATTAATTTAAAACAAAATTAAACGATTATTAACCGATTTAACCAAAACCTCGGTTAATTAATCGAGCGTTTAACCGTTTAAAGTAAAAATTCACAGATTTCAAATTTGCTACATATATCCTATCCAAGGTAAAATTATTCTCTTATTTCATATTTTTTTTTTCGAAAGAAATCAATTTTTCGACCAAAACTCGTTCAAAAAAATTTTTTTTTTGATAACTGACATCACCTTCGCCTTTTACGCGAGAATTTCTTTAGATATGAGCTATTTCATACAGGACATAAAATTCAAAAAACTTGGTTTGGAGCCTTAAAAATAACAAAACCAAAGAGTAAAAAAATAGAAAAAAGTTCTTTCGACAAAAACTCGCCTAAAAAAAATAAAAAAAAAATTTTTTTTCGAAAAAATTATATCGCCATCATTTTAAGCGTACAATTTTACCTAAAATATGATATATTTAACAAATTTGAAATCGGCCAATTTTTGCTTAACATCAGACAAATCGCTCCCGAGGTCAGGGTTTTTCTACAACCAAGATTGTGTTGAATTTATAAAACTTTTTCTTAAAACTCTAATTCGTTCGCTATACAAGTTTGCTATTAAAATAAAACGCAACCTTCATTTGTATTTTATTTTTAAGTTTTTTTTTAACACTTTTGTCCTCTTCGTAAAACTTTGCCTGTTTCCTAAAGTTGGAACAAATTGCCCAAAATTTAAGCCTAAATTAGCTTATTAATCTTTTACAACAAACGGAATAAATTTGTCACAGATATAAACTTTTACACCTCAAATACTTTCTGGCGTATGAGTATTGAAATATTGTTACACATATCAATCATACCACATGTTGTAAAACAACAAAATATCTATATGTAATTACTGTGACCATCCTTTCTGTATTAGACAGAACTGTACTTTATTTAAGTGTTTGGTTTTGTGTAAATTTTTTTCCAGTCAAGGTTTTAGTTCGGATCCCGGCAGAGAATTTGTTCTGTTTTACTTCAACCGGCTTACGTTATTTTCGTTCGGTTAAGTTAGAATAAAATTTATAATTGTATTTGTAACATTAACAGCCGTATTCATAAACATTTTAAACAGCATTTCAAACCTGTTTTAAGCTAAATTCGTTTAAATTGTATTCATAAGCGAATATTACCTTAAAACCCCAATTTTAAGCCTTTTGTAAATCAACGAATTTTAAAATATGTTCGACCCTTGTTTAAACCTATTTTAAAATGACATTTTTGCTTTGTGTTGATTGTCATTTTGAATATATAATTTTTTTTTATAATATTATTTTAATTGCTAAATATATAAATAATTAATTAGTCGAGTCTGATAAATTATTTTATATAAATAATTATAATAATTTATCAGACTCGACTTATTACTGGAAGTTTGTACAAATTTCCTTTATTCGAAACCTGCCAAACAGCGTAACTTGGAAAATTACAAATGATCTTTTATAGTGCTTAATTTATTTCTAAGAAACATTTTAGAATACTATTTTGGAGACTTAAACAAATTGTAGGTGATCTGCGTTTAAAATTTTTAAACGTCTTCATTGTGTCTTCTCTTTTTGAAACTCTCATAATTTTAAAACATATTGCAGTTTTTATATCCTTCCCGAATGTAAAAGGGTACCTTGTGAAAACTTTGCCTACAAAATAATGTGTTGAGTAATGAGGAAAAAGTAAAAGAGTTTGCGAAGACCCCAGATATGATGGGGCCTTCGTTGAAATATATTCATGTCGCATATGTTCCGTTACATTTTTCTATTGAAGTTCAGCCTGATCGCTTCACAAATGGCTGAGATATGAGCAAAAACTACAACTTCTTCAAATTTTACGCATTAATTCGTTGTTGTTTTCTGTTTTTTATATACCTGGAGGACGGCAAGAGCCAAAATGTTTAAATTAGGTACAAACATCGTGGTTAACAATACGCGATATCCGACAAGATGTGGGCCCGTACAGGGACATGATAGATTTATGTATATCTAAAGAACGGCAAGGGCCAACGCTTCCATATTAGGCACAACCATCTAGTTAACAAGTAGGCGTGGCAAAAAAATAGATTTATTTATATCTAACATATGGTCAAAGAAAACTTGACCATATTTTGTAAACATAGCGGGGTTATCCATACTTATTATCTCTTAAAATATGGGCGAGATTGGATAAGTAGGCGGGATGACACCCGTCCAAAGCCATTATAGATTTCTATATAAATAACTGGAGAACGAAAAGAGCCAAAGTTTCCAAATAAGGTACAAGTAAACTGGTTATCCATTCACATAATCCGACAAAATATGAGCTGTATTGAAGAAGTGGGCGTGGCAATTAATATATTTATTTATATCTAAAGAAAGGTACTAAAATAATTTGCTGTTCTTATCGCACCATGGTAAAGGGTATATTGGATTCGGCGAAGTCAAATATGGCACTCTTACTTGGTGTTTATTTAAATCCAAAACGAACAATGCTACAGCATATTATAGTTACTTTAACCATATAATTCTTACTAACCACCATATAACGGTAAAATTAGTCCTCCAATAAAGAGCCAGAATTATATTTTGCTTGCCTCCGAACATGTTATGGTTAATAATAACAATTATTTGTTTATCTGTAATAAATGTATGGTTTAATATTAACAATTATATTTTTTTCCAAGATTAACATAGTATGGTTGATAAGCAACCAAACTATTATAAGTGGTAAACGTAACATTGTTATTATTAACCATTGCATGTTCGGAAGCAACCATATTCTTGTGGCTTCTTGATGGAGGACTAATTTCATCAAAAAATGGATACCGTTGCCAATAATATGGCTTAAATATCCATTATGTGTTTAAAAATTGTTCGCTAAAAAATATGTTTTCACTGCTTGAACATGCAGTTTCCTCCTCAAGCAAAGTCAATACATATCATTTTCTGCACCTCAAATTGAATGCTCTTATTTAAGGTCCCTCTGCCGAGTAGTTGGTATTAGGGATGCCAATTGGGACTGATTTTTGAAAACCCCGGGATTCGGGATTTTGGAAATCCCGATTCCGAAGTCCCGGGATTTTCGGGATTCGGGATCAATGTGTTTCTTTAAGATACGACTTTTTTTAAAATAAACAACACTTTTTGAATATTCAAAAGATTTTATATACATAACATAAATTTAAAAAAAAAAGAAAACCACAAAACAATTTATTTTATACATACATATGTTTATAACACTGGCCTCACACATGATCAAACTGATCAGATTCTGAAAAATGCTTAAATAAATATACGTTTTTTAGATTTTTTAGACCAATTCAATTTGGTTTGTTGACAGCAATTCAATTTTTAATTTGAATTAAGTTGTGACGACATTAATACTCGGCAAAGTGTAGTCCCTCATCGAGATCGATAGCTGAGTTAAAAACTGTAACACTATGTCGACTGCAGTGCAGTACACCTCCAGGTTGAGGGCGAGATTCATAATCAATAATTTAAGTACGTTTGAAATTTATTTTAAAACAAAATGCTTATACAAATGTTTCTTAAAACAGATTTCGAGCTTAACTAATTTTTTTATGAATACGTCAGATAGTGTTTTTTTATAAAAAAAAAAATTCTTTTATTTGCCGTATGTTTTTTAAGCAAAATTTTTATTATTATTGGTTCGGAAGGAATATGCGCTATTTCATAAATATAACGACTTAATTGTTATAATTATATCAAATTTTATTCTTAAGTTTTTTAATGTACTTTAATTGGATCGTGAATAAGTTGATATTAAGTTGTGATATTATGTCTTAAGCCAAAGCTGAACTTGCTAAACGTAATTGTAAAAAAGGCTTGAGATGTGAATCTGCAAATTTCGTTTCTACTTAAAATGATGGTTTTTATTAAGCAAAATGCAAAAATCCAGAAATAGTCGTCACATAACAAGCAAAAAATTAAAATTTTAAATACTCGCTGTGTTCCAAAAACCAAAATTAAACTCAAAAATAAGAATTATTTGCAATAAAAAATAAACTTAAATATAATTATTAAAAAATATTTTTGTATAGAGTATAAAAATTCAAAAAAAACGAACATTTTTTTACATAAAAGTTGATATGTTAAAAATCACGGGACTCATAAAAATAAATCCCGGGATTCGGGATTTCCTGTTTGGCATCCCTAATTGGTATAGAGTTCACAACTCAGTAGCTCAAATCAATTTAAAAACTGACCAAAAATTTTGTTTTTAAATTTTACTTCCTGTGTTTAGAAAATGAAAACCAAATTTTGTGTGATAAATTATATTGAAACAACAATAAAATACAAAAAATCGTTTTTGTCTTCCAAATTATTTCTCACAAGAAATTTTGTTCTTATTTTCTAAAAACAGGCAGTAAATAAGTTTGAAGAGGTGTATTGTATTAAAAAACAAAAGATAAACTAGGAGCCTCTTATCGTATAAGCTCTTTATTCTATATTTTAGTTTTAAAGACTATGGCCACCTTAAATATAAATCTTTTTTTTTTTTTTGCCTTTAAGATTAACAGTAATCTTATGTTGGTTGTATTTGGTATTTATTAAGAAATACTTTAACAAACAATGACAAATCATCTTGGGCCACTTAATATTCTTATAACAAAAGTTTGTAATTTTAAATAGACCAAATATATGTTAGATAGAAGTTGCTTCTCAAACTTTATATTAGGCATTTTATTAAGTTAAGTTCGAGAGGGAATTTGTTTGAGTTCCTTTGCCATCTAACTAAACAGCTTGAATAAATTTGTGTAAGTGCTTAAATGATTTTAGGGGGTACCTGCAACTCTTTGATTGATTTGATTGATGATCTGCGATAAGAAAACGACCAAAGTCACTTCTGATTTATTGCTTCGAAATAGTTGTGATTTGTTTTCGGAGATGTTGTCGATGTTGTCGTCATTCTTGTCCTTAACGTCATCAATACAACAACTACATGAAAAAAAGTTGGAAATGTGTGTGTGTATATGTTTTTGTTTTATTTGATTTTTGTTCGAAATACAAGTAAATCTTCCACGTGTCTTTTTTTATAGTCGTTTGTGTATGTGTGTTTTTAGTCTACTTTACCTTGTCAAGATTGTGAGAAATAAAAAATTCAACAGAAAAATGTGTCATTCACGTGGTCATTATTTATGTATGTTTTTTTTTTAGCTTTTTTCTAAACTTTTTTATTGTGCTACCAAAGATATTAAGTTTTCTTATCTATATCTTCCCCCTTTTTCGATTTTTAAGAAAACAAAATGAAAAAGTTTTATTTAAATGATTTTATGTACAAAACAAGGTTAAAATTATCATCAATCTCGACAAGCCATTTTATTGAAACTTATTCTTTAAATGCGCATAATTTCAGATTAGTTTAAAGGATTAAACTATTTTACTAAACATTTTGCGATATGTTCATGGTCAACCATGATTCGGTTGCAAAGGGGCATATTTAATCAACCTATTAATATAAAAGCAGTAAAAAATTAGCAGTTCCTTCACCACGTAAACCAAGTGCTACCAGAGAGATAGGAAAATGTCTTAGCTAAAGATGCCTTATAATTTGAATAAAGAAACAGAAAATGTTAGAAAAAGTTTAAACATCATACATCTGGTCAACTACCCAGCTAGCATAGGCTGTTTGTTAGACGATTATGTTTAATATAGAACTCATAAAAGAATCTTGTAATGATTATCTGGCGAGTAACAATAACAAAAAGATTTAATTTTTTTTATTTATTACCTTTTTACTTTTAAACTTGGAATGAACCTTTTGCGACTCTCTGTATGAGTCATATTACAACTACTGAGCTATCTAGAGCGATTTTGAAACATAAAAGTTATATTGTCAATACAATTTCAATAAAAAAGACTGACCTAAGGATCTGCCAAATAAGATTTTCCAACATAATGGTATTAAATTCGCAATCTTTAGGTTTGTTTTATATAAATTGTATGAAAATTAACATGAAAACATGAAAAAGACGCTTGATGATCTTATTTAGGTAGCTCAGTTATTCGGCTGAGCATTTCACGGGTTGTAACATAATCCCTACATGAGTCTCGTGCGATTCTTGATGTGCTTTCTGAAAGACTCATTAGCTAATCTCTACAGACAACACAAACGATACCCCCTACGATTAATAAAGGCGGCATTCGCTGTGTTGTAAAAGTATCTCACAGAGGAATTAGCTTGTGTAACAGTTTCTCCCAAGCGAGTAATCTTCCACGATTAAAAACTTATCTCGTCGACGATCCAAAACGTTCTTCATAAGATTCCAGGTAGTATCTTAGCCGATTGAAGATGCTAGCTGGGCTATTAAAAAATCCAGGTTTTGTTGTTTTTAAGATAATAAGTTCTAGAATTTCCTTGTAATTAAAACAAAATTTTTTATTACAATTTTCCCAACGTTTCGTCGGTATATGCCGACATCTTCAGGGCTCGGCTATTTACTAAATACAAACATTTATTAGACAAAAAACATTTTCCGTCGTTACATTACTATTTACTACCGTATTCATTCGGTTAACCGATTAATTACTACCCGATCGATTAATTTAAAATTGGCTTTTCTCGATTAAACCGGTTAATTTCAGTCGATTAACCAATTAACCGATTTACCGAAGTAACAAAATTTTTAATTTTTTTTAGTATTATAACATATTTCTTTTTGTGTTTTAAATTATTTGTTTCGTCTCATATACAAAAGGGATGTGTTTAGAAAATATTTTTTCATGCAAACAAAGAATGTGATCTTAATATTAAATAAGTTTTGCTGTCAACAGCTTTTGAAAGAATTTTTCCAAGTCCAGTTTTATCAAAACTAAAGCAAAGAATCGCTTAAAGCCTAAACATTTAAACCAAATTATTTGCTTAAAAGATTATTTTATAAGATCTCTTTAAGCTATTAAAATAACTAATGAAATGATGTTAAGGTATGTTTAGACCTAGCAAATATTTGACGAAAAAATCCGAAAAAATGTGACCAGTAAATTGATCAAACTTAAGATTTACTTTTAACAATTTTTATTGATTTACTAAACTTTATTTGTAGGAAGATGATTGCTTAATGCCATTTTGGAACTGTTAAATTATGTTTGATCAATCAAATGTTTTTCAATAGTAAACGCTTTTTTAATAAAAGTAGTAGTTACGTGTAGGACGTCAAATATTTAACAGCTTTACAGTTTATTTTTTAATTAATACATAATACGTGTTAATAAAAAAGTGTGTATTACATATTTTTAAACTATTTTTTTGTTTGCTCGTTTGAGTTCAAGAGTTGTTATGTTATAGGCAATTTACACTACAACGAAATCTAGTACTTTCGAGATTTCGAGCCAAATCTAGTTGTTTTTGTCTAGATTTCCCGTACAAAACAAAATCTACTCCGTGACTAGATTTTGACGAAATCTATTCGAAATCTAGTAGTACTTAGTGATGCAACTATGTTTTTACCCTTATAGCACAAAAAACTACTTCCCTGCACAAGAAAAAAATGACATTTTAACAAAGAACAAAACAAAAACAATAAAAGCTGCTTGTTAGAATTGTTAAAAAAATTAAAAAAGATCGTAAAATAGTAAAAAAATGCAAATGACAAATAATATTGATAAAATAAATGAAGTTGATTATAAAGAAAATGTAATTAAAATTTTTAAATGCCTATTTCTTTATATGTAAGTATGTGTTACCCAAAAAACTTTCAGTCGGCGGTGTTTGTTGTGAAAACCAAATCTCGCTAACGTCAAACAAGTATAATGTAAACGAACTTGATTTGGAGGAAGATTTCAAATGAAATCTACTAGATTTCGATGTAATGTAAATGCCCTATTATTGCATTTTTGAACTCCAAACAATAATTCATTTATGAATTTTTATTTATTGAAATTACTTAATTTATAAAAAAAACTTTATTAATCGGTTAACCGATCAATAACAAAACTAATTGATTTAATCAAAACCTCGGTTAATTAATCAAGCAATTAACCGATTAAAGCAAAAGCCCGAATAAATGAATACACCACTATTTACCACAAAACATAAACAAATATAAACACAACATGAAATTGATTTTTTTTAATCACTTTACTAATTTAAATTATCCCAAAATTTCTATTAACTTCAAAAATATGATATGAGGATTGACACTCATATTTAAAGAATTTTTATTTTTATTGTTAATACGACACGTTTCCGCCAGTTGCTGGGGTAGGCTCAGCGAAATCCAGATTTTTGCAAAAAAAAAACAAAAAAAAAAAAACAAATTATTTTTCAACATAATCTCCTTTTAGCTCAATACAGTTAGTCCAACGTTTCTCCAACTGTTGTAACCCTTCAAATAAATATGATTTTCGGGGTCCATAAAACAGCCATTTGTTTGATCAATAATTTCATCGTTGAAGCTATACTTCTTTTCACCGAGCCATTTCTGTAGGTTTAGAAATAGGAAATAGTCACTGGGGGCTAAATCCTGAGAATACGGCGGATGAGGTATCAATTCGTAGCCCAATTCATGGCATTTACCAATTCATGGAATTTGAAGTTGCCACACGATTACGTTTATGGTCAATTGAGGGCAAACGCGGCACCCATTTTGCAGTCCGAATTTTTAAACCCAACTGATCATATAAAATCGAAACCGCACTGCCATATGAAATGCCTATGACATCGACCATCTCCCGCACTTTTACTCTTCAATCGGCACACTCCATATCGTGGATTTTTTCGACATTTTCGAGTGTATTGACCGTCACTAAAAATAATGTTAATTTTTAAGAAAATCCACGAGGTTGTATGTTTTGAACAGCCGCTAAACGCAGAGTAAATGACGGAACTAGGTCAAAATTTTACAGTATTATATTAACAGGTGGCACTTGATGGGAGCAGTATTGCATTTCATATAACTACGAGAGAAGTTCGCAAAGTCACGGAGTTATTTATCCGCCCTCGTATATATGTATGTATATATTTGGAAATAAACAGCCATGTCACAGAGAACAATTCCGTTCGGAAGCGGAATATATTTGGTATTTAATGCTTCAGAAAATTACGAAAAAAAACTTTGCGGAATGAAACCATTTTTGTTTTCATGAACGGAATGGGAGCTTTCTGTATCTCAAAGGCCAAAAAACTATCAATATACACTTTCTATCAGTAAACAAATATGTTTTCTTCGGTTCCGAACGGCTGATATATATACATTAGAACGACTCAAAAATGATTTTGTTACCCTTAGCGTTGACCATCCGTGAGCAGGACCATTTTTTAAATATGTATTTTTTCAGTTTTTCGAATTTCTACAGTCTACATATGGGCATTTCCATGAGAATGTCAACCACGACTCAAAAAATAAATAGCCTTGAAACTATTTTTCGAATATGGTAGAAAGTAAAAAAACACTCAAACTTAACTATGCAAATGGGTTTACAGCTTTTTACAACTTTTAAAGAGCAAAAAATAAAAGTTAAAACTGACTATCGCTTTGATTCATTTTTAGTAACTGCAATCAACAATTTTCCCTTTTCTGCCGATTAAATACAGATACTGGTAACATTGGTATTATACCTTAAAATTAATGTTACAACAACAATGAACAAAATTCACGAGGAGAGACCAAATATATAGTTTGATTAGCGGTATATTTTTTGGTTTGCTTTGGGTGCTATTCAAATGTCACGTACGTGGTGCGAAAACATAATTTGTCTATGTCATTGGTATTTGATCAGTCGTACGTGTTTCAAAATAAAAGTTCAAAGCAAGATATATGTTGCAAAAAAATATTGACCGGATGTTTTTTTTAAATAGGTATAATAAAAATTTTATAAGCTGTTAAACGTCGTCACGTACGATATTGTATTACTATAAATTCAACTAATGGCGATTTCTTTTCTGAGAAATATGTTGCATAAATGGTACATGCTCTATCTCTTTTGTGTAGAGCATGTACCATTTATGCAACATTTTTCTCAGAAAAGAAATCGCCATAAATGTATCATCTTATTATGTTGGTATTAGGTTGAAATTTGATCAAAAATTATTTTTTTGCAGTCTTAATGATCTAAACAAATATTATTGGTATCGGTCCATAGCACTCATTCAAATACTACTCCAGAAAATAGCTTTTAATGTTGTAACTTTCTAATAAATGCTGGTATTGACATAAAAATTGGCGACAATAACTTTTACGACAAGTACTATGTCTTGATAAAATGTTGTGCTGGTAGGTCCAAAATTCACTATAGGTCCCATATAAACCCCCTTCCTAAAATCGCTGAAAGGCAAGCAAATCTCATAAAGATGAAGATATCTAAATAATATTCGGCACAAATAACCTTTATAAAACTCTTTACCTCATAGCATAATTCTGTTCTGGCGACCATGATTGGCGATGGGTCAAAAATAGGGTACACTCTCAAAAATTTGTTTTTAAAATATTATGGTGTAGGGTATCATATGGTCGGGCTTGGCCGCCTATACTTTCTGACTTGTTTGTTTTAAGTTTTTGTATGCATATATATCCCAAAAATATATTTCATATCTTGTAAATACTATAAGAGAAAAATCTGTCACGTACGGTATGTCACGTACGATATTACATTTGGTTCATTATAAAACCACCCAGAAAAATGTTTTTCTTTCCAATTACGGATTATAACGGAAAAATATATGGTTTAAAATTGATCTGGCAACGCTATGCCTGAGTAAACGTGTTTTTATATCGGCTGTCATTTTTTTTACTGAATTTACACTTAATTTCAACTAATAATAGTTGCTTAAATGTGTTGATTATTTATTCAAGTTCTTTTTTTATTAATTTTATTAAATTGATTTAATTTAAGCCGTGGTTCGTGTATTTTTACCTTCTGTAATTAATTAATTGCTGCTGCTGCTGTTTTGTTGCTGTCTTTTACTAGCACATTTCTTTTGGCTGTATACCTTGGGTGCCATTTTTTTCAAATTTGTTGCTGCTGTTACTCAGTTAAGATGCCGGTTACTAAAAGTCTTAAATGTGGCGTCTGTGATGTTGCTGTGGGTAAATCTAAGGGCAGTATAATGTGCTCTAGATGTAAGCTGTGGCTTCACCTTCCCTGTGCCAAAGTATCGGAGAAACACTTGGCTTTATTTTGTGAAAAGCCTGATTCTTTTTCGTTTACATGCGCTGCTTGCCTTAGCAATCATTCTTCTGATGATGATTTTTCGCTTAAGGATGAAGTTAGAACTCTTAATAATAACTTCAACGAGTTTATTAAAACTTGTCAGGTGGACCGTGACTCCTTCAAGGAATCCATTACTCAGATACTTGCTGATTTCAGGAGTGAAATTTCCTCATGTATTAAGGATATGAAATCTGATATAATAGGATGCAGTAAGTTAATTAACAATATTGATGCTGAAACCACGACGAAAATTTCTGCCTTAGAAGTTGAGAATGATCGTCTCCATCGCCGTCTTAATCGTGCCGATATTATTCTAAGTGGAATTCCATCTGGCTTGGATGATCTTATGCCGTCTGTTACGTCTCTTTGTTCTTTTTATGGTTTTACCATTACTTACCATGATGTTAATCACGTTTGCTACATTTTTAATGGAAAACGAGTTCTTATCAGATTCAATAATATCTCTTTGCGTGACGGAATCATGAGGGAGTACTTTAAAACTAGATCTCTTAAGCTTTCCGATGTTGTTGGGGGTGATATTGGCAGTCGTATTTACCTAAATGAGCACCTTTCGCCCTTGGGCTCACAGCTTCATGTTCTTTGCCTTAAATTGAAGAGACTTAAAAGAATTTCCAAATTTAAAATACTATATACGGACAAGGTGAAGGCCAAAACTATTTTGTCGGATGGGAAGGAAGTAATCTATGATGTTGGCGAATGTGCAGCTCTTCTGAATGGCAATGCTTCTCATATTTTATAGTAAATTTTATTTAATTTATACAAAGTTGAGTATTTAGATGTATTTTAACGGATTTATCGGTGTCTCTGAAGTTTTTGATTGCCTTATTTGGCTTGTTTTATACCTCTCATAATTCGTTAAGGTGCATTTATTTACTTGATTGTTTGTTTACTTAAATTCTTTAAATATTTAATTTTTGCTGAGTGTATATTGATCTCATTTTTATTGTGCTTTGATAGCTGATTTATTTAATGAATTATTAATGTTTTTATTGATTTTGTATTATTTTAATTTTAGTGTTCATTGGTTCCCCACCCCAGTTTTTGCAATTTTTAGTTATGTCGTTGAATAATGACAACATTGGTCCTGTTATTAATAGCGGATCTTCTATTAGATCATCTCTTTCTAAGTATTCTGGTATGTTGAAGGTGGCTCATATGAATTGTCAAAGTATTAAACCATGCACTAAAACCTCTAAATTTGATGAGTTCAAGGATATTGTTGGTGGGAGTTTTGATTTGATTGCTATTTCTGAAACCTGGCTAAAACCATACGTTACTAATCGTTCTCTCGGGATATCTGGCTATTCGCTGATTAGGAATGATAGAGTACATAGGCGTGGTGGTGGTGTATGTATTTACGTATCCAAATCTATTAAATATAAAGTTATTTGTGGTATTTCTGAGACTGAGTCTTGTGAATCTGTATTTATTGAGGTCTTTCATGAGAGTTCTAAAACCTTATTTGGCTGTGTTTACTTGCCTAGTGGTGACCTTGCATCCTTTGAGAACTCCTGTACGGACCTGCTTCTGAGATACTCTAATATTATTATTGTTGGTGATTTCAACTGTAATCTTTTTAATACTGATAGAGCTAATGATGTGAGATCTCTCTGTGCTAGATGTAACTTGACGGTTTTTCATAATTCTAAACCAACTCATTTTAATGTTTCTAACCGTTCTACATCTTTATTGGATTTCTGGTTACTGAGTGATTCATCCACTATGAAGTTTTCTAATCAGGTTCAATGCCCTGGCATTTCACACCATGCTTTAATTTTTGCTGTGTTTGGTTTGGATTCGGGTAATCATGTGCAATATATTGAGTACAGAGATTATAATCAGATTGATTGGGATGGTATGTTGTTATTTCTATCGCAATTTGACACCTTGACATTTTTTCATTCCAATGATATTGATCATCTATGTAGGTCTTTGTCTTTCCTCATGGAATCTTTGTTTAACTTTGTTCCTTTAGTTCGCAGGAAGATTTCAAGGGGCACTGATTCTTGGATGAATTCTAGTGCTATAATTTTGGCTAAGTCGTTAAGGGATTTGGCTTACTCTGCCTTTAGGGGTTCCAATTCTGATGAGGACTGGAGAGTATATTGCCGGTATCGTAATCGTGCGAAAAACGTGATTCGGAAGGTTAGGAGAAAATATTTTGCAAAATTGTTTTCTGGTATTGATTCTAGTGCCATGTGGAAAGTTCTTAGGGGTAGTGGATTTACCAGTGATAATGAACTTGCACTTCAATTGAATGCTGAAGACATTAACACCCACTTTGTCAATTCTTCTTTTGCCAACTCTGATGACTTGGATTTTGGGATGTTTGTGGATGACGGTTTATTTTCATTTAGATGTATTACTGAGGATGAACTCTTTTTGGCTTTGTGTAAAGTTAGAGCTAGATCTGTTGGTACTGACGGCATCCCTATAACCTTTCTGAAATTAATTTACCCTTATATATCCCATCTTTTAATGTTACTTATTAACTCAATTTTGATGTCATCGGTTTTTCCAATGGATTGGAAGAAGGCTCGCGTGGTTCCGATTCCAAAAGCTAGAGTGGTGCGTAACATAGATGACCTGAGACCAATTTCGATTTTACCTGCCATATCTAAGGTGGTTGAACATATTATTAAGAATCAAATTCTCTCTTTTGTTCGTAGTAATCTTGCTTCTTCACAGTATGCTTTCCGTTGCGGCTATAATACTACCTCATTGTTATTGAGTTTAACGGATGATATTCGTAGTAACTTTAATAAGGACTACCTGTCGTTACTTGTTTCACTTGATCTGACCAAAGCGTTCAATTCTATAAATTTCAACACTATGATTAGGAAGTTGAGACATAGTTTTAATTTTTCTAAGACTGCTTGTATGTTAATTTACTCTTATCTGTGTGGGAGATATCAGTTTGTGGACTGTGATGGAACATTTTCTGATATGCTTCCTTTGTTATCGGGTGTACCACAAGGTTCGGTTTTGGGACCCTTGCTCTTCATAATGTATGTTAATGATCTTCCTTTTAGTATTGACTCGGGGGTATGTAGGAGTTTCCTTTTTGCGGATGACGTTTTCTTATTATTTAGCTCTCATAGAGATAATACTGACGTTTTGGAATCGAACGTAAATGACAGCTTGTTGCTCTTTTCTCGATGGTCATCTAGAAATTCATTTTTTCTTAATTATTCTAAAACTAAGGCAATAATCTTCGGAAATACGGACTCTGAGTTGAATATTTTAATTGATAATCGGAGGGTTGAATTTGTGAATAGCCTTAAATGCTTAGGCATATTTCTTGATAGAAGCCTTACGTTTGAGAGTCATGTTAACTATTCTTAAAGTAGAGTTTTAGGGATACTACGGAGGATTTACTCTAATAATGTGCATTTGCCTTGTAGGGTTAGATATAGACTGGCCTATGCGTTGTTGATGCCGTTTATTTTTTATGGACTTGAAGTTGTCTCTGGTACGTTAGCTTATATTTCTGCTAAATTGAATCGCTTGGTAAATATTATTGTGCGTTATGTTTATAGTGTCCATCGGCGAGTGCACATATCGGAGTACGTTAGGACATTTCTTGGCTGTAGTTTCAGGGAATTCATAAAGTTTCGTTGTTTATTGCTTTTCCATAGAACGATTAGGTTGGGTGTTCCGCGCCGTCTTTGCTCTGAATTTTCTTTTTCACGATCAACCAGGAATCCTCAAATTATTATTCCTAGAATAAGATGTAGTTGGTTTGAGAGATCGTTTATTGTTAGGGTGGCAAGAAGCTGGAACTTTTTGCCTGTCGAGCTTCGTATTTTTTCACATTCTAACAATGCATTTCGTTTGAAACTGCTAATTCACTTTTCCTCTGTTTATTAATTCTTTTGGATTTTTTTTGTATATAGTTGGTATGGTGAAGTTTTCTTTATATATATATATACATATGTTATATATATATATATATGTATGCCTAACGCATATATTGACTGCAAAAAAAAACATCATTTTTTTTTACGTTTTTCCGTTAATTTTTAAATATACATCATAGATTTAGCGGTCTTTTATCTTAAATTTTATACAAAATAAAAATATTTAACTTTTGGTATATTACGTATATTTTGACTGCATTTATTTACTATAGGCATTGATTGGATGCATGCATTCAAAATGTACAATTAATATGTGAAAATTTTTGTTGCCAGATGTTTCCCTTTTTTTACTGATTTTGTTTGAAGTTTGAAAGCAAGGCGAATTGACTATTAGGTGGTGGCGATGAGACAGCTGATTTTTTTTTTGTCAAAAGTTGTATATGCTTTTTAATATTATGCGTTTAATCTAAATTTTTATTTGCATTTTATTATTAATAAATAAGGATATAATTAATGAAACTATTAACTTAATAATATTAAGTATAGAGGGAGAAATCTTAACTATTTTTATTAAATTATGACTCCCAGTACAATATTGAAATTTTTGATATTTCAAAAGGGAGAAAGAAGTACCAAAAAGAGGAAATACGGGAAACTCAATTTCTTTTTTCGCTTTTTGGTTCTACAACTGGTACTTTTTCGTTCTACAACTTGTACTTTTTTAATTATAGCTAATATTGGAATTAGAAACTTAAAATTAAACATTCAATGTCCTCAGTGGATGAAAAACTATAAGAGGGAGATTTTTGGTACTTTTTCGTTTTCCATATATTAAAAAAACAGGTACTTTTGCTACATCTATTTATCTTTCATCGCTAAGCCTAAACGATAAATCGCAACTATTTTTGGTACTTTTTTTTATAAAACATTTTTCTTCATTCATCGGGGAGAAAAAATACCAAAAAGAGTAAATACGGAAAATTAGATTTCTTTATTAAATTTTTTGATTCTACAACTGGTACTTTTTTTAATTATCTTTAATATTGGACCCAGAAACATAAAATTCAACATGTAATGTCCTGAGTGACAAGATTCTATGAGGGAACTTTTAAGTACTTTTTTGTCCTTTAACTAGTACTTTTTGAATTTCCGTTTGTATTGGTCCTAGAAACATAAAATTAACATCCAAGGTTCTAAGTGAATGAGAATTGTAACGGGTGGCATTTTGGTACTTTTTCGTTCTACAACTTGTACATTTTTATTATAGTTAATATTGAAATTAGAAACTTAAAATTAAACATTCAATGTCCTCAGTGGATGAGAATCTATAAGAGGGAGATTTTTGGTACTTTTTCGTTCCCTATATATTAAAAAACAGGTACTTTTTCTACATCTATTTATCTTTCATCGCTAAGCCTAAACGCTAAATCGCAACTATTTTTGGTCCTTTTTTTTACAAAACATTTTTCCTCATTCATTAATATATAGGTATTATATTATGGGATCAACGGGGAGAAAAATAGTACCAAAAAGAGTAAATACGGAAAATTAGATTTCTTTATGCAATTTTTTGATTCTACAACTGGTACGTTTTTTTAATTATCTTTAATATTGGACCAAGAAACATAAAATTCAACATGCAAGGTCCTGAATGAATGAGAATCTGTAAGCCGAATATTTTTGGTACTTTTTTGTTCTGTATCTGGTACTTTAATTAACTTTCGTTAGTATTGGAACTAGAAACATAAAATGAATCATGCAATGTCCTGAGCGGATGAGAATCTTTAAAAGGGTAGTTTTGGTAGTTTTTTTTTTTCAACTGGTACTTTTTGAACTGGTCCTTGAAATATAAAATTAGGCCCTGACTGAATGAGAATCTGTAAGAGCGATATTTTGGTACTTTTTGGTTCTCTAACTGGTACTTTTTTAATTAAACTTGTTCCTTTTCTGCATCTATTTACTTTTCATCGCACAGCCTAAACGATTAGCCTCTAATCGATCCCATAGGATAGAATTTTTGGAAATTCGAATGGTTAGGGGGATAGCAGTTTAAAATTGTACATTTTCAAAACAAATCAAAGGATACACTTATTTTCAAAAACAGGATTAAAAAATTAAAATCCAAAATTCTTAAACAAAAAAACGTTGAATATATTTTTTCCTGTAAAAATCCAATTTGAACCGCTATTTATTTATTCATGATAACATGGCCAATATAAAAATTTTACATACCATTTAAAAATACATACCATTAAAAAATAAGATTTAAAACTACATGAAAGAAACTAAAAAAGGACTCATTTGATTGAAATGAAATTTACCAGGAAATTACGTTAATAAAACAATTTTATTTAACCATCCGATTTAATTTAACATTTCCGATCAGATATGATGTATATCTAAATGTATTATGCCTGCAATATAATTGCTGAATTTTACGTATTGTACAATTATATCGCCAATTTGTCAAATAAATTAAGGTTTCAGATCGTAAAACCACAATTATAAAGTTACAAGAAAATCCCTATGAAAAAAATGCATAAGAACAAGATATCAATTATCCTTACCTTGAATTGTTTATTAAAGGAACAATATTAAAGTTTTTTTTTTTGTTAGTTATATATATATTTTACACCAAATTTCTAAATGCTTTTTATTATTCTTTATAAAAGTAAAATTATTATATTAGCACATTTAAACGAAACCTTGTTAAAATTATAATGTTTTAATTAACTGCTTAAGGTCTGCATCTGTCTAAGCAACGTGGATACAAACAAACCTCACGAATATGATAACGGTTAAGCAACCAACACATTAAATGTTCCAAACCCTAACCGCCTTCAGTATACCAATAGTAAGGCTTAGGGTCTATACTTTCCCGTTCATAACCCTTAAGTTGTTCCTGATTATTGTAGATCCTTATCGAACCTCCGACAATTTCACCTACGTTTGACAATAAAACATCAACACTCTCGGTAAGTTCACGGTCTTCTGGATATAAGGACATATAAAAGTTTAGTATGGTCACATACATAAATAAATAAATTATTAATTTAACTTTATTGTTTTATTAAAATAATTTTTTCAATATGTCGCAAAACATAAACAAAATTATAAATTATATTTTGACGTTGGTTGTAGAGTTGCATTTACCCTTTTTAATTCGCCTTGGCGAAGATCTTAATCAAGGCGAATTCATTAATCGCATTGTTCAGCGTTGCCATAACCATGATTTTATTATCTATTTGATAATTTTTTGACCAATATTTCTATTTATTATTAATTTATTTATCTTTATAAAAACAGACATTTGCATTAAAATTGGTTGCGGTTTAGACCTATATTAAATTATTATTAATGCTTTTTTATAGCAATTTTAAATAGATTGAGTAAAATATCATGATTCTCAACAGTTTACGCCGAACTTAAATTTTCAGGAGGGGAATTTAGTTTAAGCGTTTTGCGGTGAATTTTAGAGGGCTGCTAAAATAGGGTCTAAGGTTTATTATGAACTGTATATCACAAAATGTCATCACATTTTTTCTGGCCATATGAAGCTAAGTTGGAAGAAAGTTTACCGCAAAACCTATATCTGCTACGGCTTTAGGCGTATTTAATTTTGTTACCAGAGTGGGCTTTATATGGGGCCTATAGTTAATTATGGACCGACCTACACGAAATTTTTTAGTGTGATTTCAGTGATATAAAACTGTAAAATATAAAATTTTATTCTGATAGCATTATTTTTGCGGTTTTAAGCGTAGTAAACTGTTTTCCGGGAATAGGGTATATATGAGACCAAGGGTAAATTATGTACCTATCTTCACGAAATTTCAGTGTTATTTCTAGTTCTATAAAACTGTGATGTACCAATTTTTGTTATGATAGCATTATTTATTGCGGTTTTAGGCGTACTAAACAGTTTTCCGGAAGTGGGGTTTATATGGGGTAGGGTGAATTATGGACCGATCTTTACGAAATTTCACAGTGTCATTTTTATTCATTATCATTCCGCGCATTTTTCCACCATTTATGTTAGTTTTTGTAACAAAATTATTAATTTTTTTTAGGTGGTGGTTCCACATTTTGATTAATAGCTTTGACCCTACTGAACCGATATTGCTGAATTTCAATACCAAACTGCTTAGGATAACTACAAGCAATTAGCTATTTTTTTTTCTTTTGAGTTTTTCGAAAGTGTGCGTGTTTTCAACAGACGGACATGGGTAAATCAACGTAGAATTACTCAAGGACCCAGAATATATCGTCATCTTAAAGACCTTATAACATATCTGCAAAAGTTTCAAATTTATGGATTTTTATTTCCTATATCATAATGTATGTGTGCAAAATTTTTCCATCCCTCAAATGTTCGAATTTCGAAAAAGTACCAAATTAGTATTCGTATTTTTTTGATAAGTTTCGAATGTGGTATAACTTTGTTTCTATGTTTATTGGTTCAAAAGATAGATGGGGTGTCAAAAAAGTACTAAAATTCAGATTTTACCCGTTTACTCCCTTATAGGGCCGAATTTCAAAAAAGTACCAGACACCTACCTGTCCGCTTATTTTTCTAAAGGACAACGATAAGTATTACATTTTTTTGTATCTCTTTTAGTTTTGGAGATATACAGGTATGTGATGGAAAACGATTTTGAAAACAAAACGATTTGAAAACGATAATATCGTTTCCAGTATCTTTAAAAATTAATTTCTAATACATTTTCCTCAGTTTTCCTGTATATACCTATTCTTTTAAATTCTTTATTAAATATATTAATTGAACTGTATTTTGAACAAAAAATAAAGACTTTACTTCAGATATGTATTTTAAAATCGGTCGAAATTCATCACACCTGCTGAAAACGATCGTTTTTCATCACATACCTGATAAAGTTACCGAATTTTCCCGTTATTACCGCCTTAACATTCGAATTTTGAAAAATCCCGTCTTAGTGGATCGATTTGGGGAGTGATCAATCGCTAGTCCAAATTTAAAGTTTCTAGGGTCAGCGGTTTGGGCTGGGCGATAACGAATGAGTCAGTCATATACGCAACTCTTTTATATATCGCACTTGTTCCTCAAAATCATAACAACTCAAAATTCATGAATTTTCAGTAGAGACAAAAAACTGTTTGCTTTTTATATGTAGTCTTATACTACAAAGGGGGAAACAATTGTATTTTTTTTTTTTTGGCAAAATACTAGAGAAATTGATCTAAAATGACCACTGTTCATCCATTTCTTGCAAAAAGTGAAAATTGAAAAATTTTGAGTTATGCTTTAGAGGAACAAGTGCGATATATAGAAGTTAGATAATTTGGATATAATAATTTTTGTTTTTAAATAAAAACTTTTAAGAAAACCAAAAAAAAGCAAAGAAATTCTTCATTTTTATTTTAATACAAAGATTTAAAACAAATGTTGATGTTAAAATATTTAATTAAAAAAGGTACACATGAATGTATGTATAAATGTGAATAATCAGGGGTGTCATGGAAATTGAAAACGTAAAACGAAAGAAATTTCTGTTGTTTTTCAATAAGATTTGTGTAATAAAAAATTTTTATGACAATTATTATACAAACAGAATTTTTTAACAAAAATTGTAAAAATCAGATTAAAAGTTTAATAAAAAGAACTGCCAAATTCTTTCGTTTTCGACTTCCATGATACCCCTGTATATTCCGTCCCTTAATATTAAAAGGATAGCATGATCCATGGGTATCAAGCGATCACCAGTGTTTTATATTTCCAATATTTTATGGTCCTCGGGAAAAAAGTTTAAAATCAAAAACTGAAAAATTTTCAATCCGAGTTTTATTAAAAGGTTTAGGAATGGGAACAGCTCCGTTTTCAATCTAGTATAAGGAAATAGTTCATATTAAAAAATCATTTTTCAAAATATCTATGAAGACAAAACTCACCAAATATCTTAATACAACTTGTGCTGTTGTATTTTTACATTTACTGCCAATTGCTTTAACTTTTCTTAGCTGGTTCCGGTCTACCCAAAGGACAATAGGCGGTCACTACACTGCGGTTTTTTGCATAAGGCAATCAAGGGTTTTGATTTAAGCCTAGATTGCATTCAATTTGATTGTGTATGGGCTTAATCTTACAATTGGCCACCAAACGTGTTAATTTTTCGGAATTTAAATTAGAAATACCAATACTTTTAACCAAACCCTTCTCCACCAAAGCTTTCATGGCTTTCCAAGTGTCCATTTAATCAACATCACTTTCATAGAGTTCAAATAAACAAAGTTGAAATACCCTAATTCAACTTCTCCATTGGCATTGGTAGGCATCATCGCCTATGTGGACATACAAGTATTGCCAGTGCATTAAATTAAAGTCAACAAAATCGAGGCCAAAGTTGGCAAAACTTTTGTGACAGGCGTATTTAACACGTTCGGGTTCATGAAAGTGACACCACAACTAAAAAATTAATTATTTTATATTTTAACTTTTATAATTTTTATTCTGCAGTCACAAAAAAAATGTATGTATCTATCAAGGTATTTGTTCAACTACAGTTTAAATTCGCCTTGGTTGAAGAGTTGCATTTACCCTTTTTAAATTCGCCTTGGCGAAGATCTTAATCAAGGCGAATTCAGTAATCGCATTTTTCAGCGTAGCCAGAATCATGATTTTATTATCTATTTGATATTTTGTTGACCAATGTTTGTTCTATAATATTTCAATAATTTTATTTCAAAAAGGGTGGTTTTTAGAGATTAATAGCTAAATTCACCTATTATTTAAAAAATTTAGCTATTTTTTATTGTTTGTTTTATAATATTTCAATAATTTTATTTTAAAAAGGGTGGTTTTTAGCGATTAAGAGCTAAATTCACCTATTATTTAAAAAATTTTGCTATTTTTTATTGTTTGTTTTATAATATTTCAATAATATTATTTCAAAAAGGGTGGTTTTTAGCGATTAATAGCTAAATTCACCTATTATTTAAAAAATTTAACCATTTTTTATTTTTTGTTTTATAATATTTCAATAATTTTATTTTAAAAAAAGGGTTTTTAGCGATTTATAGCTAAATTCACCTATTATTTAAAAAATTTAGCTATTTTTTATTGTTTGTTTTATAATATTTCAATAATTTTATTTAAAAAAGGGTGGTTTTTAGCGATTAATAGCTAAATTATTTAAAAAATTTAGCTATTTTTTATTGTTTGTTTTATAATATTTCAATAATTTTATTTAAAAAAGGGTGGTTTTTAGCTATTAATCGCTAAATTATTTAAAAAATTTAGCTATTTTTTATTGTTTGTTTTATAATATTTCAATAATTTTATTTCAAAAAGGGTGGTTTTTAGCGATTAATAGCTAAATTCACCTACTATTTAAAAAATTTAGCTATTTTTATTGTTTGTTTTATAATATTTCAATAATTTTATTTTAAAATGGGTGGTTTTTAGCGATTAATAGCTACATTCACCTATTATTTAAAAAATTGAGCTATTTTTTAGTGTTTGATCTATAATATTTCAATAATTTTATTTTAAAAAAAGGGTTTTTAGCGATTTATAGCTAAATTCACCTATTATTTAAAAAATTTAGCTATTTTTTATTGTTTGTTTTATAATATTTCAATAATTTTATTTAAAAAAGGGTGGTTTTTAGCGATTAATAGCTAAATTATTTAAAAAATTTAGCTATTTTTATTGTTTGTTTTATAATATTTCAATAATTTTATTTTAAAAAGGGTGGTTTTTAGCGATTAATAGCTACATTCACCTATTATTTAAAAAATTGAGCTATTTTTTAGTGTTTGATCTATAATATTTCAATAATTTTATTTTAAAAAGGGTGGCTTTTAGCGATTAATAACTAAATTCACCTATTAAAAAATATTTCAATAATTTTATTTAAAAAAGGGTGGTTTTTAGCGATTAATAGCTAAATTATTTAAAAAATTTAGCTATTTTTATTGTTTGTTTTATAATATTTCAATAATTTTATTTTAAAAAGGGTGGTTTTTAGCGATTAATAGCTACATTCACCTATTATTTAAAAAATTGAGCTATTTTTTAGTGTTTGATCTATAATATTTCAATAATTTTATTTTAAAAAGGGTGGCTTTTAGCGATTAATAACTAAATTCACCTATTAAAAAAAAAATTTAGCTATTTTTTATTGTTTGTTTTATAATATTTCAATAATTTTATTTAAAAAAGGGTGGTTTTTAGCGATTAATAGCTAAATTATTTAAAAAATTTAGCTATTTTTTATTGTTTGTTTTATAATATTTCAATAATTTTATTTTAAAAAGGGTGGTTTTTAGCGATTAATAGCTAAATTATTTAAAAAATTTAGCTATTTTTATTGTTTGTTTTATAATATTTCAATAATTTTATTTTAAAAAGGGTGGTTTTTAGCGATTAATAGCTACATTCACCTATTATTTAAAAAATTGAGCTATTTTTTAGTGTTTGATCTATAATATTTCAATAATTTTATTTTAAAAAGGGTGGCTTTTAGCGATTAATAACTAAATTCACCTATTAAAAAAAAAAATTTAGCTATTTTTTATTGTTTGTTTTATAATATTCCAATAATTTTATTTCAAAAAGGGTGGTTTTTAGCGATTAATAGATAAATTCACCTATTATTTAAAAAATTTAGCGATTTTTTATTGTTTTTTCATTATCTTTCAATAATTTTATTTAAAAAGGGTGGTTTTAGCGATTTATAGCTAAATACAATTATTATTTAAAAAATTTAGCGATTTTCATTATACTTCAATACTTTTATTCAAAAAAGGGTGATTTTTTGGCGATTTATAGCTAAATTCAATTATTATTTAAAAAATTCAGCGATTTTTTATTGTTTTTTCATTATATTTCAATAATTTTATTAAAAAAGGGTGGTTTTTGGTGATTTATAGCTAAATTCATTTAATATTTAAAAAGTTTGGCGATTTTTTATTGTTTTTTCATTATATTTCAATAATTTTATTTAAAAAAGGGTGGTTTTAGCGATTTATAGCTAAATTTAATTATTATTTAAAAAATTTAGCGATTTTTTATTGTTTTTTCATTATCTTTCAATAATTTTATTTAAAAAAGGGTGGTTTTTGGCAATTTATTTCAATTATTATTTAAAAAATTTATCGAATTTTTATTGTTTTTTCATTATCTTTGAATAATTTTATTTAAAAAAGGGTGGTTTTAGCGATTTATTTCAATTATTATTTAAAAAATGTAGCAATTTTTTATTGTTTTTTCATTATCTTTCAATAATTTTTTTTAAAAAAGGGTGGTTTTAGCGATTTATAGCTAAATTCAATTATTATTTAAAATTTTTAGCGATTTTCATTATCTTTCAATAATTTCATTTAAAAAAGGGTGGTTTTAGCGATTTATAGCTAAATTTAATTAATATTTAAAAAATTCAGCGATTTTTTATTGTTTTTTCATTATATTTCAATAATTTTTTTTAAAAAAGGGTGGTTTTTGGCGATTTATTGCTAAATTAATTTGTTATTTAAAAACTTTAGCGATTTTTTATTGTTTTTTCATTATCTTTCAATAATTTTATTTAAAAAAGGGTGGTTTTAGCGATTTATAGCTAAATTCAATTAATATTTAAAAAATTTATCGATTTTTTATTGTTTTTTCATTATATTTCAATAATTTTATTTAAAAAAGGGTGGTTTTTGGCGATTTATAGCTAAATTCATTTATTATTTAAAAAAATTAGCAATTTATTGAAATATAATGAAAAAACAATAAAAAATCGCTCAATTTTTTAAATAATAATTGAATTTAGCTATAAATCGCTAAAACCATCTTTTTTTAAATATAATTATTGAAAGATAATGAAACAAAAATTAAAAATCGATAAATTTTTTAAATAATAATTGAAATAAATCGCCAAAAACCACCCTTTTTAAATAAAATTATTGAAATATAATGAAAAAACAATAAAAAATCGATAAATTTTTTAAATATTAATTGAATTTAGCTATAAATCGCTAAAACCACCCTTTTTTAAATAAAATTATTGAAAGATAATGAAAAAACAATAAAAAATCGCTAAATTTTTTAAATAATAATTGAATTTAGCTATAAATCGCTGAAACCAACCTTTTTTAAATAAAATTATTGAAAGATAATGAAAAAACAATAAAAAATCGATAAATTTTTTAAATAAAATTATTGAAATATAATGAAAAAACAATAAAAAATCGATAAATTTTTTAAATATTAATTGAATATAGCTATAAATAGCTAAAACCACCCTTTTTTAAATAAAATTATTGAAAGATAATGAAAAAACAATAAAAAATCGGTAAATTTTTTAAATAATAATTGAATTTAGCTATAAATCACCAAAAACCACCCTTTTTTAAATAAAATTATTGAAATATAATGAAAAAACAATAAAAAATCGCTGAATTTTTAAATAATAATTGAAATAAATCGTCAAAAACCACCCTTTTTTAAATAAAATTATTGAAATATAATAAAAAAACAATAAAAAATCGATAAATTTTTTAAATATTAATTGAATTTAGCTATAAATCGCTAAAACCACCCTTTTTTAAATAAAACTATTGAAAGATAATGAAAAAACAATAAAAAATCGCTAAAGTTTTTAAATAACAAATTACTGTAGCAATAAATCGCTGAAACCAACCTTTTTTAAATAAAATTATTGAAAGATAATGAAAAAACAATAAAAAATCGATAAATTTTTTAAATAATAATTGAATTTAGCTATAAATCACCAAAAACCACCCTTTTTTAAATAAAATTATTGAAATATAATGAAAAAACAATAAAAAATCGCTGAATTTTTAAATAATAATTGAAATAAATCGTCAAAAACCACCCTTTTTTAAATAAAATTATTGAAATATAATGAAAAAACAATAAAAAAATCGATAAATTTTTTAAATATTAATTGAATTTAGCTATAAATCGCTAAAACCACCCTTTTTTAAATAAAATTATTGAAAGATAATGAAAAAACAATAAAAAATTGCTAAATTTTTTAAATAATAATTGAAATAAATCGCTAAAACCACCCTTTTTTAAATAAAATTATTGAAAGATAATGAAAAAACAATAAAAAATCGATAAATTTTTTAAATCATAATTGAAATAAATCGCCAAAACCCACCCTTTTTTAAATAAAATTATTGAAATATAATGAAAAAACAATAAAAAATCGCTGAATTTTTAAATAATAATTGAAATAAATCGTCAAAAACCACCCTTTTTAAATAAAATTATTGAAATATAATGAAAAAACAATAAAAAATCGCTAAATTTTTTAAATATTAATTGAATATAGCTATAAATAGCTAAAACCACCCTTTTTTAAATAAAATTTTTGAAATATAATGAAAAAACAATAAAAAATCGCTGAATTTTTAAATAATAATTGAAATAAATCACCAAAAACCACCCTTTTTTAAATAAAATTATTGAAATATAATGAAAAAACAATAAAAAATCGCTGAATTTTTAAATAATAATTGAAATAAATCGTCAAAAACCACCCTTTTTTAAATAAAATTATTGAAATATAATGAAAAAACAATAAAAAAATCGATAAATTTTTTAAATATTAATTGAATTTAGCTATAAATCTCTAAAACCACCCTTTTTTAAATAAAATTATTGAAAGATAATGAAAAAACAATAAAAAATTGCTTAATTTTTTAAATAATAATTGAAATAAATCGCTAAAACCACCCTTTTTTAAATAAAATTATTGAAAGATAATGAAAAAACAATAAAAAATCGATAAATTTTTTAAATCATAATTGAAATAAATCGCCAAAAACCACCCTTTTTTAAATAAAATTATTGAAAGATAATGAAAAAAACAATAAAAAATCGCTAAATTTTTTAAATAATAATTAAATTTAGCTATAAATCGCTAAAATCACCCTTTTTTTAAGTAAAATTATTGAAAGATAATGAAAAAACAATAAAAATCGATAAATTTTTTAAATAATAATTGAAATAAATCGCCAAAAACCACCCTTTTTTAAATAAAATTATTGAAATATAATGAAAAAAACAATAAAAAATCGCAAAATTTTTTAAATAATAATTAAATTTAGCTATAAATCGCTAAAACCACCCTTTTTTAAATAAAATTATTGAAAGATAATAAAAAACAATAAAAAATCGCTAAATTTTTTAAATAATAGGTGAATTTATCTATTAATCGCTAAAAACCACCCTTTTAAAAATAAAATTATTGAAATATTATAAAACAAACAATAAAAAATAGCTAAATTTTTTAAATAATAGGTGAATTTAGCTATTAATCTCTAAAAACCACCCTTTTTGAAATAAAATTATTGGAATATTCTAAAACAAACAATAAAAAATAGCTAATTTTTTTTTTAATAGGTGAATTTAGCTATTAATCGCTAAAAACCACCCTTTTTTAAATAAAATTATTGAAATATTATAAAACAAACAATAAAAAATAGCAAAATTTTTTTAATAATAGGTGAATTTAGCTATTAATCGCTAAAAACCACCCATTTTAAAATAAAATTATTGAAATATTATAAAACAAACAATAAAAAATAGCTAAATTTTTTAAATAATAGGTGAATTTAGCTATAAATCGCTAAAAACCACTCTTTTTTTTAAATAAAATTATTGAAATATTATAAAACAAAAAATAAAAAATGGTTAAATTTTTTAAATAATATGTGAATTTAGCTATTAATCGCTAAAAACCACCCTTTTTGAAATAATATTATTGAAATATTATAAAACAAACAATAAAAAATAGCAAAATTTTTTAAATAATAGGTGAATTTAGCTCTTAATCGCTAAAAACCACCCTTTTTAAAATAAAATTATTGAAATATTATAAAACAAACAATAAAAAATAGCTAAATTTTTTAAATAATAGGTGAATTTATCTATTAATCGCTAAAAACCACCCTTTTTAAAATAAAATGATTGAAATATTATAAAACAAACAATAAAAAATAGCTAAATTTTTTAAATAATAGGTGAATTTAGCTATTAATCTCTAAAAACCACCCTTTTTGAAATAAAATTATTGAAATATTATAAAACAAACAATAAAAAATAGCTAAATTTTTTAAATAATAGGTGAATTTATCTATTAATCGCTAAAAACCAACCTTTTTAAAATAAAATGATTGAAATATTATAAAACAAACAATAAAAAATAGCTAAATTTTTTAAATAATAGGTGAATTTAGCTATTAATCTCTAAAAACCACCCTTTTTGAAATAAAATTATTGAAATATTATAAAACAAACAATAAAAAATAGCTAAATTTTTTAAATAATAGGTGAATTTATCTATTAATCGCTAAAAACCACCCTTTTTAAAATAAAATGATTGAAATATTATAAAACAAACAATAAAAAATAGCTAAATTTTTTAAATAATAGGTGAATTTAGCTATTAATCTCTAAAAACCACCCTTTTTGAAATAAAATTATTGAAATATTATAAAACAAACAATAAAAAATAGCTAAATTTTTTAAATAATAGGTGAATTTATCTATTAATCGCTAAAAACCACCCTTTTTAAAATAAAATGATTGAAATATTATAAAACAAACAATAAAAAATAGCTAAATTTTTTAAATAATAGGTGAATTTAGCTATTAATCTCTAAAAACCACCCTTTTTGAAATAAAATTATTGAAATATTATAAAACAAACAATAAAAAATAGCTAAATTTTTTAAATAATAGGTGAATTTATCTATTAATCGCTAAAAACCACCCTTTTTAAAATAAAATGATTGAAATATTATAAAACAAACAATAAAAAATAGCTAAATTTTTTAAATAATAGGTGAATTTAGCTATTAATCTCTAAAAACCACCCTTTTTGAAATAAAATTATTGAAATATTATAAAACAAACAATAAAAAATAGCAAAATTTTTTAAATAATAGGTGAATTTAGCTCTTAATCGCTAAAAACCACCCTTTTTAAAATAAAATTATTGAAATATTATAAAACAAACAATAAAAAATAGCTAAATTTTTTAAATAATAGGTGAATTTAGCTATTAATCTCTAAAAACCACCCTTTTTGAAATAAAATTATTGAAATATTATAGAACAAACATTGGTCAACAAAATATCAAATAGATAATAAAATCATGATTCTGGCTACGCTGAAAAATGCGATTACTGAATTCGCCTTGATTAAGATCTTCGCCAAGGCGAATTTAAAAAGGGTAAATGCAACTCTTCAACCAAGGCGAATTTAAACTGTAGTTGAACAAATACCTTGATAGATACATACATTTTTTTTGTGACTGCAGAATAAAAATTATAAAAGTTAAAATATAAAATAATTAATTTTTTAGTTGTGGTGTCACTTTCATGAACCCGAACGTGTTAAATACGCCTGTCACAAAAGTTTTGCCAACTTTGGCCTCGATTTTGTTGACTTTAATTTAATGCACTGGCAATACTTGTATGTCCACATAGGCGATGATGCCTACCAATGCCAATGGAGAAGTTGAATTAGGGTATTTCAACTTTGTTTATTTGAACTCTATGAAAGTGATGTTGATTAAATGGACACTTGGAAAGCCATGAAAGCTTTGGTGGAGAAGGGTTTGGTTAAAAGTATTGGTATTTCTAATTTAAATTCCGAAAAATTAACACGTTTGGTGGCCAATTGTAAGATTAAGCCCATACACAATCAAATTGAATGCAATCTAGGCTTAAATCAAAACCCTTGATTGCCTTATGCAAAAAACCGCAGTGTAGTGACCGCCTATTGTCCTTTGGGTAGACCGGAACCAGCTAAGAAAAGTTAAAGCAATTGGCAGTAAATGTAAAAATACAACAGCACAAGTTGTATTAAGATATTTGGTGAGTTTTGTCTTCATAGATATTTTGAAAAATGATTTTTTAATATGAACTATTTCCTTATACTAGATTGAAAACGGAGCTGTTCCCATTCCTAAACCTTTTAATAAAACTCGGATTGAAAATTTTTCAGTTTTTGATTTTAAACTTTTTTCCCGAGGACCATAAAATATTGGAAATATAAAACACTGGTGATCGCTTGATACCCATGGATCATGCTATCCTTTTAATATTAAGGGACGGAATATACAGGGGTATCATGGAAGTCGAAAACGAAAGAATTTGGCAGTTCTTTTTATTAAACTTTTAATCTGATTTTTACAATTTTTGTTAAAAAATTCTGTTTGTATAATAATTGTCATAAAAATTTTTTATTACACAAATCTTATTGAAAAACAACAGAAATTTCTTTCGTTTTACGTTTTCAATTTCCATGACACCCCTGATTATTCACATTTATACATACATTCATGTGTACCTTTTTTAATTAAATATTTTAACATCAACATTTGTTTTAAATCTTTGTATTAAAATAAAAATGAAGAATTTCTTTGCTTTTTTTTGGTTTTCTTAAAAGTTTTTATTTAAAAACAAAAATTATTATATCCAAATTATCTAACTTCTATATATCGCACTTGTTCCTCTAAAGCATAACTCAAAATTTTTCAATTTTCACTTTTTGCAAGAAATGGATGAACAGTGGTCATTTTAGATCAATTTTAGATCAATTTCTCTAGTATTTTGCCAAAAAAAAAAAAAAATACAATTGTTTCCCCCTTTGTAGTATAAGACTACATATAAAAAGCAAACAGTTTTTTGTCTCTACTGAAAATTCATGAATTTTGAGTTGTTATGATTTTGAGGAACAAGTGCGATATATAAAAGAGTTGCGTATATGACTGACTCATTCGTTATCGCCCAGCCCAAACCGCTGACCCTAGAAACTTTAAATTTGGACTAGCGATTGATCACTCCCCAAATCGATCCACTAAGACGGGATTTTTCAAAATTCGAATGTTAAGGCGGTAAAAACGGGAAAATTCGGTAACTTTATCAGGTATGTGATGAAAAACGATCGTTGTCAAAATGATCGTTTTCAGCAGGTGTGATGAATTTCGACCGATTTTAAAATCCATATCTGAAGTAAAGTCTTTATTTTTTGTTCAAAATACAGTTCAATTAATATATTTAATAAAGAATTTAAAAGAATAGGTATATACAGGAAAACGGAGGAAAATGTATTAGAAATTAATTTTTAAAGATACTGGAAACGATATTATCGTTTTCAAATCGTTTTGTTTTCAAAATCGTTTTCCATCACATACCTGTATATCTCCAAAACTAAAAGAGATACAAAAAAATGTAATACTTATCGTTGTCCTTTAGAAAAATAAGCGGACAGGTAGGTGTCTGGTACTTTTTTGAAATTCGGCCCTATAAGGGAGTAAACGGGTAAAATCTGAATTTTAGTACTTTTTTGACACCCCATCTATCTTTTGAACCAATAAACATAGAAACAAAGTTATACCACATTCGAAACTTATCAAAAAAATACGAATACTAATTTGGTACTTTTTCGAAATTCGAACATTTGAGGGATGGAAAAATTTTGCACACATACATTATGATATAGGAAATAAAAATCCATAAATTTGAAACTTTTGCAGATATGTTATAAGGTCTTTAAGATGACGATATATTCTGGGTCCTTGAGTAATTCTACGTTGATTTACCCATGTCCGTCTGTTGAAAACACGCTCACTTTCGAAAAACTCAAAAGAAAAAAAAATAGCTAATTGCTTGTAGTTATCCTAAGCAGTTTGGTATTGAAATTCAGCAATATCGGTTCAGTAGGGTCAAAGCTATTAATCAAAATGTGGAACCACCACCTAAAAAAAATTAATAATTTTGTTACAAAAACTAACATAAATGGTGGAAAAATGCGCGGAATGATAATGAATAAAAATGACACTGTGAAATTTCGTAAAGATCGGTCCATAATTCACCCTACCCCATATAAACCCCACTTCCGGAAAACTGTTTAGTACGCCTAAAACCGCAATAAATAATGCTATCATAACAAAAATTGGTACATCACAGTTTTATAGAACTAGAAATAACACTGAAATTTCGTGAAGATAGGTACATAATTTACCCTTGGTCTCATATATACCCTATTCCCGGAAAACAGTTTACTACGCTTAAAACCGCAAAAATAATGCTATCAGAATAAAATTTTATATTTTACAGTTTTATATCACTGAAATCACACTAAAAAATTTCGTGTAGGTCGGTCCATAATTAATTATAGGCCCCATATAAAGCCCACTCTGGTAACAAAATTAAATACGCCTAAAGCCGTAGCAGATATAGGTTTTGCGGTAAACTTTCTTCCAACTTAGCTTCATATGGCCAGAAAAAATGTGATGACATTTTGTGATATACAGTTCATAATAAACCTTAGACCCTATTTTAGCAGCCCTCTAAAATTCACCGCAAAACGCTTAAACTAAATTCCCCTCCTGAAAATTTAAGTTCGGCGTAAACTGTTGAGAATCATGATATTTTACTCAATCTATTTAAAATTGCTATAAAAAAGCATTAATAATAATTTAATATAGGTCTAAACCGCAACCAATTTTAATGCAAATGTCTGTTTTTATAAAGATAAATAAAATAATAATAAATAGAAATATTGGTCAAAAAATTATCAAATAGATAATAAAATCATGGTTATGGCAACGCTGAACAATGCGACTAATGAATTCGCCTTGATTAAGATCTTCGCCAAGGCGAATTAAAAAGGGTAAATTCAACTCTACAACCAACGTCAAAATATAATTTATAATTTTGTTTATGTTTTGCGACATATTGAAAAAATTATTTTAATAAAACAATAAAGTTAAATTAATAATTTATTTATTTATGTATGTGACCATACTAAACTTTTATATCTCCTTATATCCAGAAGACCGTGAACTTACCGAGAGTGTTGATGTTTTATTGCCAAACGTAGGTGAAATTGTCGGAGGTTCGATAAGGATCTACAATAATGAGGAACAACTTAAGGGTTATGAACGGGAAAGTATAGACCCTAAGCCTTACTATTGGTATACTGAAGGCGGTTAGGGTTTGGAACATTTAATGTGTTGGTTGCTTAACCGTTATCATATTCGTGAGGTTTGTTTGTATCCACGTTGCTTAGACAGATGCAGACCTTAAGCAGTTAATTAAAACATTATAATTTTAACAAGGTTTCGTTTCAAATGAATCCTTTTTTAGTTTCTTTCAGGTAGTTTTAAATCTTAGGTATTTTTTAATGGTATGTAAAATTGTTATATGGGCCACGAAAGCTTTATATTATTACATGTTATCATGAATAAATAGTGGTTCAATTTGGATTTTTACAGAAAAAATATATTCAAAGTTTTTTTATTTAAGAATTTTGTTTTTGAATTTTTAAAATAAGTGTTTTGACAATGCATAATTTTAAGCTGCAATCCCCATACAGGGAATGTACCTTGATTTACCCCCTAACCATTCGAAATTCCAAAAATTCTATCCAATGCGATTAGGCGAGAGACCAAGCGTTTAGGCTGTGCAATGAAAAATAAATAAATGCAGAAAAGAAACAAGTTTAATTAAAAAAGTACCAGTTAGAGAACGAAAAAGTACCAAACTATAGCTTTTACGGATTCTCATTCACTATGGACCTTGCATGTCTAAATTTATATTTCTAGGACCAGTTCAAAAAGTAACAAAAAACTACCCTTTTAAAGATTCTCATCGGCTCAGGACATTGCATGATTAATTTTATGTTTCTAGTTCCAATACTAAAGAAAATTAATTAAAGTACCAGATAAAGAAAGAAAAAGTACCAAAAATATTCGCCTTACAGATTCTCATTCATTCAGGACCTTGCATGTTTTATTTAATGCTTCTAGGTCCAATACTAACGGAAATTCAAAAAGTACTAGTTAAAGGACAAAAAAGTACTTAAAAGTTTCCTCATATCATGTTTCACTCAGGACATTGCATGTTGACTTTTATGTTTAAAAGTACCAGTTGTAGAATCAACAAATTGAATAAAGCAATATAATTTTCCGTATTTACTCTTTTTGGTACTTTTTTTCTCCCCGTTGAACTTATAATTTAATACCTATATGTCAATAATGAAGAAACATGTTTTGTAAAAAAAGTACCAAAAATAGTTGCGATTTGGCGTTTTGGCTTAGCGATGAAAGATAAATAGATGTAGAAAAAGTACCTGTTTATTAAAAGATAGAGAACTAAAAAGTACCAAAAAGCTCCCTCTTATAGATTCTCATCCACTGAGGACATTGAATGTTTGATTTTATGTTTCTAAGTCCAATATTAACTATAATTAAAAAAGTACAAGTTTTAGAACGAAAAAGTACCAAAAAGCCCCCTGTTACAATTCTCATTCATTTAGGACCTTGCATTTTTTATTTAATGCTTCTAGGTCCAATACTAACGGAAATTCAAAAAGTACTAGTTAAAGGACAAAAAAGTACCAAAAAGTTCGCTTATAAGAGTTTTATCACTCAGGACATTGCAAGTTCAATTTTATGTTTCTAAGTCCGATATTAACATTAATTAAAAAAAGGACCAGTTGTAGAACCAAAAAGCGTAAAAAAGAAATTGAGTTTCCCGTATTTCCCCTTTTTGGTACTTTTTTCTTCCTTTTGAAATATCAAAAATTGTAATATTGTATTGGGAGTCCATAATTTAATAAGTATATGTATGCCTAAAGTATACTTCGACTTCATTTTTTATATTTATTGAAAAGTTTGACTGCAATTGCATACTTTGACTGCGGCAGTCTATCTTCTGCATGTTTTACGTATAGTTCAACTGCATGTTAAATCGTATAAAAAAATCAGCTGTCTCTTCGCCACCACCTAATAGTCAATTCGCCTTGCTTTGAAAGCAAAAATTTCTATACGATGGTGGCATCACTGTAATAAAAATTTAGATTTTTAATTAAAAAATTAAAAGGTTTTGAGACAATATATCTAAAAAATAATGCTTTTTAATTAATTAATTTACGTCAAGCAACCAACAAATCGTAAAATTAATAATTGTAAAAAAGTGCAGCCGAACTAACATGCAGTTGAACTATACGCAAAACATGTAGAAGTTCGACTGCAGCAGCGAAAGTATGCAATTGCAGTCAAACTATGCGATGACTATAAAATATGCAGTCGAAGTATGCGTTATACATACATATATATATATATGCACAGCTGATACTTTGCATACACGTTATATATGCACCTCATACTATGAGGACTTTTGCATACTATGAAGCCTGTCCTCAAAATTTTATATTCCTTGCGGCTAATGTAAGGACATCGTAGATTGAGGACATTTTTAACGGAGATTTTTTTTTTTGGTTGAATTTATTCCGCTGTGCATATATATTGATCTAATATGATAAAAAGTTCGATATATGCGCTTTAAATGTATTAATTTAACATTTTTATCTAAATTTAGATCTGTATTGTTGCCATCGTTCTTTACAAAAATGTTATTTTTTGAAGCTGTGAAATCTTTGTACATGTGCGACTTTGAAGTTAGCAGTTTGGCTTCATATTATACAGTATATTGATACTGCCTATGCTTCTTGCAAGAGTGAAAGAATCAAATATATTCTTATACTCGTGCATGTCCAAAACAAATTTATATTAGGTGGCAGCGAATTTGACAGTTCAAACCGATAGTATGTCTTGGTTTTACAATGCTTTATTAGAAATGTTTGACATTTCAAACAGTAGGCGCTAACAATCCAATACAAAAAAACTGTTGTTTTTGTTGTAGTATTTTCTGCCTACATGTGTATAAACACATCTTGAATACGACATTTGCAATTTGATTTAATTTTTTGTTTGTTTAATGAAACTTAGTATTAATGTTTTTAAAAATTATACTTTTGAAGCCGTATTTATAAAAAATATTTCTGGTTTATACAACGAATTCTGAATGAAAATTTGTTTAATAAAACTCTTATAAATTATAAATATTTTTGGAATAAAAAAAAGTTGCATTTTACCAGCGTTGCCATTATGAAAAACTTTTCCTTTTTTTGGCAGGTTAATTTAAGAAGTTTTAAAATAATATAAAGTTTTTATAAATGTACTGCCGTATTCATAAAAATTACAGTGGATTTGAGTTATATTGTAAGAAAGATTTGTATGAAAATTTTGCCTTAAAACACATTTCATATTATTTTATTTTTTACGAATATGTAATTTAATTTGCTGTATATTAGATGAAAATATTAAGTGTTGATTTTTTGCTACTAACAGATCTTTGTTATTGCAAGGTTGTTTAATTTTGTGTACCCGTTTAATACTACATACCTTATTTGAGGGTTACACGATCAGGTTTTGTGTTTCAAGTGTTAATACACTCACACTGGTTTACCTTTTTAAAAATTGACCCGAACTTGCTTTTAAAATTCTATTTCAAGTTGAGTGTTTCAATTTACATTCAAGAACACAGCTGATTACAAGTTTAGTGAGCAAATTTATCGTGTGTCTCTATAAATTGTTTTTTGGATGGCATCCTGAAGGTAAATTTCTTTCAATTTTTGTAAATTTTATTAAAGTATCTGAAGATGGTAAATTGGACTTTAGAGTTAATTGTTCAAAGTTTTATGCTGCATTTTTTAATGTTCTGTAAAAATGTTCGATTTTAATAACGAGCTTCTAAAACCCATTGAAGCTTTTGCACCTTTTACGGCCTTTTTCACAATCTATGATCAAATGTTAATTGAAACATTTTGAATTGAATTGAAATATATTTTTTTATTTCATTTTCTTATATCCTTTATGTGATTTTTTTGACCGCTTAAAATTGGCAAACGTCTAGGCCAAATTGGATATTTTTTTTTGTGTGGTTGTTTCTAATAGCTACGCAAAGGCTTAGGAATAAAGAAAAGTCGACAAAACTGGGTAAAATATCCAACTTTTGGATACTTTCTGTAAACACGTTTTTTTCAAAACACTTTTGCTTAAAATTTAAACGTATATTCTTTACGATTAAGGCAGCAAACAAATAAGCACAGATTACCCACAGATATGTCACGAGACGGAAGATTTGTTGTCTCTTTCTTAGAAAGCTGCCCTTTTTCATTTCTTTTTGAGCCATAATTTATGCCGCAATACAATGAACAAAAATTTATTTAGTTGAGATTTATTTGCAAAACTGTTCTAAAAATTAACTTTTAAGCATATCGCAAGACTAGTTAATAATATTTAAGTAAGTAAATAACATTATAAAACAAAAAAATAATACTAAATACATTTTTTGGCACAAAATATAACATTTGTTGAACTAATGCTTTTGTTAAACGTGGTTTGTGTTTTGTTATTTTTGTTTTGGTCGAGCAATTTGTGTTGATTTTAGCGGCCTGTTTTTACACATTGCCACTTCACTACAAAAAAACGCTTTTTGTCTGTTTCTTCGAAAGCTGCCATCGCACCTGATTTATGCCTTTTTCACACGTCACTTTTTACATATACATATGTGTGTAATCTGTGCAAATAAGTACGTCGTAAGAACGTAGGATGTACGAGCGTACATTTCTTAAAACGCAATCTATTTACTCACAATTCCGTCGAAAAACGTGCTTAGTTTTCTTTTGAAAATAATCTTAGAAAAATCCAAATTTATTAAAATTTTTGTTTAATTTTTCCTTAATTTATTTTGTTTTTTTCAGTTTGAAAACACAAAAATAATGTAATTTAAATTTTAAATTTTTCTTTTTCTACGGCAATTCGGTCGCAACCGTCGTATTAAGTAGAATAAAGGCCTCATTACTCTTACGTAAAAGTTGCGGATACGTAAATGTTGCGGACGACTTCAAAGGTTGGTAGTTATTAAAAATACATAAACGTGTCATATGGTGTTGAAGTGTGTTCAAAATAACAAATAATATAGTAATGATGATAGTTATTTAATAGAAATTCCTTTTTTTGCAACAAAAAGATAATTTTTTCTTCATCCATGTATATATGTATGTAAATTGTAAATTCTTTTTGTTCTGAGTATGCACTTAGTATTGCTTATTGCAAACGTTCTTGTATGAAAGCGCCAATACGTAAAGATATCGGCGCTCTAGTAAAAAAAAGTAGAAGACATTATACATGTATATAAATATACAGCATTAAAAAGTGCTTTGAAAATAAAAATTTTTGATATCGTTTTTTTGCGCCCAAGGATCTAGTTTAGGAGTTATGGACCTTAAAATGTTTTAAGTCGTAATGCAAATATATTTAAGTACAAACTTGATACAAATATGTGTATCAGTAAAAACGCTTCTAAATACCGCATTTATCTATTAGGGTGAGTCGAATATTCGGATTCTCATTTGCGACCTATTTGCATTTGCTAAAATGTTTGCGAATATTTAAGCCGAATATCTAATGATTTAATGAGTTTAGCTGCCATTCGGATGTTATGGCCTATTGAAAATTTTAGCTAAAACTTGATTTTTTCGAAGAACATGCAACTTTTTCAGAAATCAATTACAGGTTAGTTCTCATAATTACTGCTATAGACTAGGAGCAAAAAGTGTGTAACAAGCAAACGCGAAAAAACTGCAGCAAATGCCATAAAATTGCTAAAATGTCGAAAAATTTTAATTTGAATTAATATTTTTTTTCAACATTTTTGGGCCACAGCAGCCAAACTATGGACAATTAATAGAAGTAAATCAGAAAAAATAATCTTTCCATATTTTTTTTTTATCTTTTTTAGCTGCATTAACATCGAAGATTCAAAATATTTGTGAAAAATTAATATTAATAAATTTACGCTTTTACGTTTTGCTACATATGTATTTCATAAATTTTCGATATAAAATACAGCTGGAAAATGTGGAAAATGCATTCCGCAGTAGTTATATATAATCTGAGGAATTGTGTATTAGATTAAAATCATATTTTTTTTCTGAATATTACTTGACTGAATTTCCCACGATTTGGCAGCTACGGGCCAAAAATGGTGCAAAAAGATAAAAAATTAAAGTTTTTCGACCTTTTAGCAATGTGTGGCATTAAATGCATTTTGTTGTACTTTTTTTCTAATAATCTATAGCTACAATTGTGGCTTCACGAGATATAGACATGAACAAAATAACATAAAAACTAGCAAAACTCAGAGAGGGTTTCATACTTCGAGAAATTCCACACGAGAAAGAGATTGAACTCGATGACTCAAAAAATTTGAGCTATGAGCCAAAAATGGTGAAAAATGTTTAAAAATTTAATATTTGAGCAATTTTAATGCACTAAACGCAGTTTTTCGGGTTAGTTTGTTTTAAGCTTTCCGTCATCCAGTTTATAGCTTAGATTGTGGCGAAGACAAGAAAACAATATTCTTATTGGTTTCCGAGATGAAGAATATGTAAGGAGTGTATAAGAAAACCCTTGATACTTTTTTTATTAATAATAAAATATAAGAAGAATAAAGAAGAAAAAGTGCTTAAAATAGTAAAAAGTAAAATTAAACAACGTTGCAATAATAAAGGACAGATACAATATAAGATCGCATTATTATTCAATATACTAAAAATTTTGGATTATATATATATAAAAATCTTTATAAAAATTGTAAACATTTTAAAATCTTTCAAAAATATGGAAAATATGACAAATGGTAACGCTGACAAGTGTAACTCTGTGTGTTTCTTTCTACACTGCTGCCAATTTAGCTATTTTCTCGTTCAATCCTGCGATTTTTGATCAAATTTTACAAATAAAACTTTTTAGCGTTTTATCGCTAAAGTTTTTAATAGATCAAAAGTTTTATTTCTAAATAGGTCATTTTTACCGATTTATCGCTAAATTTGCTTATTATTTAAAAATAATAATTTGTTTATTAAATATTATATTGTATTTTATTCGACCTTTATAATATATAAATAAGAGAACTTATCTTGAGCTCGAAGTCTTTTTAATTATTATTATTTATACGGGCTAATAAAATGGTACGCATTATCAACCCGCATGGCTTATAAAAAGTATATTATTTATTCGCTCCTTTTATATAAAATAATTAGTGGTGCGGCGAATATTCGGATTCGTATTTGCGAACTACTCGCTGATTATTGCTGTTTGCATTATATTCGCTAAAATGTATGCGAGAATTTCAAACGGATATATAAGGATGACAATATCAATAACATCTCAAAACTTTTTAATAAAATAAATTGTAACAAACGTCAAAAATACATATCAAAAAGATTTATCAAGCTGATTTTGTGCATTTGTCTTAACTACTCTTATATCCCAGTCCATATTATGAAGCATTTGCTGCAAAACATTTGAGTTTGATGATAAAAGGAGAAAGACGAATGGAAAAGTGTACTTTATTTCATGAACAAGCAATTTTTGTGAGTTTGTTATAAATTTTAATATTTTTTTGTGCATCCTTTCAGCCAGTATTGTGAAAGAGCTAAGTTAAATTTTATGTAATTCATCCTGAAGAGATATTAACCCCATTGCAAATTTGTAAAGTTATATCGACAGGAAAATGCCCACCACACTATAAATTGCAATGAGCACAAAAAAAAGCTCTTCAGGAAGAATTACATAAAATGTAACCTAGCTTTTGCAAAATACTGGTTAAAAGTATGCCGAATATATTGAAAATAGTTAAAATATAAAGGGAAAAACAAAAAATATTGATATATATAAAAGGCAAAAAAATTCTTTAAACTTTAAAGTAGTCACGGAGTTTGACTTTGGCCTTGAAATACGCATTATTTTATGTTTTTGTTTTATAGCCATCTTAATAGAACTAATATTTTACAGAATTTTCCATAATTTCTTTTTCTCAATCGGTTTTGTTTAATATTATTTTAAAAATTTACTTACGGTGTTAAGGTGTTAGTTTGCTGCGCTATAACTATCCCCCACAAGTCTTTCAGAAAATAAACTACATCGATATCGATTCAGATTTTTATGCCCTATCGATTGCCACTAGCTAGAAATATGCACGCGGAACAGTTTCCAGTTATTAGTGAAAAACTAAATTATATTTGTGCATAGTGAAAATTTAAAAAGTTTGATGCGCTATTACTTTCCTCCCAAGTCTTTGAGAAAATCAGCTATATTGATATCGGTTGAGATTTGTATGCCCTATCAATTGACACTAGCCAGATTTTTGCGAGCGGAATCGTATTCGAAATATTAGTGGAACACTTAATTTACATATGTGCATAGTTTGAAAATTGACAAATTAACTCAATCGACAAAAAATATTTTCAAATAGAAAATCAGGCCAAAAAAATGTTTAATTTTATCAAATTCACTTATTTTGCATACTGGGACCTAATTCTGGCAGTCATGATCGAGCACTTTCTCGTTACGAAAGCAATTTAATATCTTATTCTTTCAGTCAATACTCAACGAATCGAAATTATTTTTTCAGTTGTAAAGCATATAATTGAGTTTCACAACACTGAAAAAATAATTTCGATTCGTTTAGTATCGACTGAAAGAATTAGAAATAAAATTGCTTTCGAATCGAGAAAGTCCTCAGCATGACTGTCAGAACAAGGCCCCTGGTTTAAATTAAATTTAAGAAGAATTCAATTAACTGAACTTACAAATCCTTAGTTTTAATGTATTTATTTTAAAACGTTGAAAATACTGCAATTTAAACACGCTACTAGAATACGGCTAAATATAGACAATTTTAATAAAGGTAAAATTACTCTTGTATACTTTTTTATATAAATACGAGTACATAGTAGTTATTTCGCAAATTTGTTTTACCAAAAGTTTTAAAAAATAAAATTTTAACATTTTTGGCGATTTTCGATTCACTATTTTGCGATGAAGATTAAGAAAAATCTGATAGCCCTGATCCTATGTAGTTACGCTTATATAGTTGGTCACTTACACTAATGGTTTTTTATATCACTTGACCTTAATAGCTTTAAGTAAATATTAAGTGTTGTAAAAGTAAGAGTGAAAGAAGCAAATATATTCTTATACTCGTGCATGTCCAAAACAAATTTATATTAGGTGGCAGCGAATTTGACAGTTCAAACCGATAGTATGTCTTGGTTTTACAATGCTTTATTAGAAATGTTTGACATTTCAAACTGTAGGCGCTAACAATCCAATACAAAAAAACTGTTGTTTTTGTTGTAGTATTTTCTGCCTACATGTGTATAAACACATCTTGAATACGACATTTGCAATTTGATTTAATTTTTTGTTTGTTTAATGAAACTTAGTATTAATGTTTTTAAAAGTTATACTTTTGAAGCCATATTTATAAAAAATATTTCTGGTTTATAAAACGAATTCTAAATGAAAATTTGTTTAATTAAACTCTTATAAATTAAAAATATTTTGGAATAAAAAAAGTTGCATTTTACCAGCGTTGCCATTATGAAAAACTTTTCCTTTCTTTGGCAGGTTAATTTAAGAAGTTTTAAAATAATATAAAGTTTTTATAAATGTACTGCCGTATTCATAAAAATTACAGTGGATTTGAGTTATATTGTAAGAAAGATTTGTATGAAAATTTTGCCTTAAAACACATTTCATATTATTTTATTTTTTACGAATATGTAATTTAATTTGCTGTATATTAGATGAAAATATTAAGTGTTGATTTTTTGCTACTAACAGATCTTTGTTATTGCAAGGTTGTTTAATTTTGTGTACCCCTTTAATACTACATACCTTATTTGAGGGTTACACGATCAGGTTTTGTGTTTCAAGTGTTAATACACTCACACTGGTTTACCTTTTTAAAAATTGACCCGAACTTGCTTTTAAAATTCTATTTCAAGTTGAGTGTTTCATTACATTCAAGAAAACAGCTGATTACAAGTTTAGTGAGCAAATTTATTGTGTGTCTTTCTAAATTGTTTGCCATCTTGAAAGTAAATTTCTTAAAAATTGTGTCCAGCCTACGTCAATTTTTGTAAATTTTGACAAACAGTAATGTAAGAAACTAACAAGAAAATCTTGAACGTGTTAAAGATCCCCAAAATATTTTATTTAGGTGCTAAAGTATATGAAGATGCTGAATTGGACTTTAGAGTTAATTGTTCAAAGTTTTATGCTGCATTTTTTAATGTTCTGTAAAAATGTTCGATTTTAATAACGAGCTTCTAAAACCTATTGAAGCTTTAACACCTTTTCACAATCTATGATCAAATATTAATTGAAACATTAACCGTAAGTTAGCAAAATTTGCTTTTCACTAGTTAACGAAAAAGTTGTTAAATATAACCGAAGAAAATATCCCGGCTAAGTTTTTGTTAAAATAAAAATCAAAAGAAAATAGAAAAATAGCAATACAAATTTTCATTTAAACAAAATTTTTTAGGTAGTGTAAAAACGAGAATTAAAAATGTTCTTAAAAATTGGAACTCTTATTATTTCTCGGTATATCTTGAAAAATATTAAAAAGCTTGTGAAATTATTGTATGTTTAACGCAAGTATTTGTTGCCAATATGTACCTTTTATTTCGGACATGATTCGTTTCAAAAACACACACAAATATGACCATTGATCCAAAAATCATTAAGCTATGTAATTATTATTACTCCTTATAATAATTAAGAATTAAAGGTCCTTATAATGAAATAAGATCAAATTTGTATCATTATTATTTTCTTTTACAAAAAATGTTGGGCTATTGAATTTTTCCACAGACGTACATACATACATATCAATACATATCTTTTGATCAAATATGTTCATATGTTCGCTTTTATTGCGTAGAGTAAAGCTCCTTTATCTGAAAACAAAACTTTATTTATGATATTAAAATTTATAAAAAAACATATACAATTGAAAATCAATTTTTTTGTTTTTCATAACACGATTTTTCGTAAACAAGCGGTGATGGTATTGCCACACATGCTATCTAAAGTTTTTATTATGTAACCGAAAGGTGGTGAAACCGAAACTCTTAACCGTTTGTTAAGAAGTGTTTGTTAACCTAACGTACATCTTGTTAAATAAATATAATTATATATTGTGAAAAGGGCCGTTAGTATAGCAAAGTAATCCAGTTCAGTGTTTCTCAATTATGTGATATTGTGCCCAATTAAGTAGATTTGAAGAATATTCAAGAAGTAAATAATGAGTGGATTGACCTACGCCCTTAACATTTTTAGGAACATAAATTTAAACAGAAATAATGTTAGAAAAAAACTCAAAATTTCAACTTTCTGCGGTATTTTAAAAACAAAATTCTTTTAAAAACAAAAAATGGGTCTGTAGATACAAAGTTCAAGCAATTCAAAGAATAATAAGATAATGTACAAAAAGTAAATAAAAGAAAATGTATAATATCACGATATTTTTACAGATGGTAGATTATATTTTTATATTTATAGTTTTGCCAAAAAGTGAAAAGATAAAAATTTGGGATTAAAGATCGGCTAATATGAATTTTATTTTACGTTTTTATTTTTTAAATAAATAGTTTCTTATAAACTAATTTTTTTTTTAAGAAAATATATTTTTTTATTTAATTTTCTTATATCCTTTTATGTGATTTTTTTGACCGCTTAAAATTGGAAAACGTCTAGGCCAAATTGGATAATTTTCTCTGTGTGGTTGTTTGTAATAGCTAAGCAAAGGCTTAGGAATAAAGAAAAGTCGACAAAACTGGGTAAAATATCCAACTTTTGGATACTTTCTGTAAACACGTTTTTTTCAAAACAATTTTGCTTAAAATTTAAACGTATGTTCTTTACGATAAAAGGCCCAACCATAATGTGCTTAAGTTGGCTTCAGCAAATGTGCGAATACATGTAAATCATATGAAGCAAACCATATTGAACTTAAGGAGACGTTTTGTTAAGTTTTATGAAATTGTCAATTGCTTAAGCAAAGTGCGAAACTGATCGCACATTCCGTACGGAATCAAATGTTTTTTTATTTTGTTTTTGTTTTTTTAAATACATTTGAGAGACTTTTTGTAAATTTTTGACAGTAGGTTAAGCAAGGCTATGCATATTATGGTTGGGCCTAAAGGCAGCAAAGAAATAAGTACGTCGTAAGAACCTAGGATGTACGAGCGTACATTTCTTAAAACGCAATCTATTTACTCACAATTCCGTCGTAAACGTGCTTAATTTTCTTTTGTAAATATTCTTAGAAAAATCTTAATTTATTAAAATTTTTGTTTATTTTTTCCTTAAATATTCAATTTGAAAACACAAAAATGATGTAATTTAAATTTTTGCTTTTTCTATGGCCATACGGTCGCAACCGTCGTATAAAATAGAATGAAGGCCTTATTACTCTTATGTTTCGGATACGTAAATGTTGCGGTCGACTTCAAAGGCTGGTAGTTGTAAAAAATACATAAACGTGTCATATGGTGTTGAAGTAAAAATAAACCCAAAATAATCCATTGCCATTCCAACTTCTTTCCATGCAGTTTTCTTCTTTTCCGGCTTCTTAGAGTCATGATGATAGTTATTTAATAGAAAGAAATTTCTTTTTTTTTTTGCAACAAAGAGATAATTTTTTCTTCATTCATGTATATATGTATGTAAATTCTTTTTGTTCTGAGTATGCACTTAGTATTGCTTGTTGCAAACGTTCTTGTATGAAAGCGCCAATACGTAAAGATATCGGCGCTCTAGTAAAAAAAAGTAGAAGACATTATACATGTATATAAATATACAGCATTAAAAAGTGCTTTGAAAATAAACATTTTTGAAATCGTTTTTTTGCGCCCAAGGATCTACTTTAGGAGTTATGGACCTTAAAATGTTTTAAGTCTTTATGCATATATATTTAAGTACAAACTTGATACAAATATGTGTATCAGTAAAAAGCGCTTCTAAATACCGCATATATCTATTAGGGTGAGTCGAATATTCGGATTCTCATTTGCGACCTATGCGTTGATTTTTTCTATTTGCATTCGCTAAAATGTTTGCGAATATTTAAACCGAATATCTAATGATATAATGAGTTTAGCTGCCGTTCGGATTTTATGGCCTATTGAAAATTTTAGCTAAAACTCGATTTTTTCGAAGAACATGCAACTTTTTCAGAAACCAATTACAGGTTAGTTCTCATAATTACTGCTATAGACTAGGAGCAAAAAGTGTGTAACAAGCAAACGCGAAAAAACTGCAGCAAATGCCATAAAATTGCTAAAATATCGAAAAATTTTAAATTGAATTAATATATTTTTTCAACATTTTTGGCCCACAGTAGCCAAACTATGGACAGCAATATTCAGAAAAAATAATCCAAATTTTGTTTACCTTTTTCAGCTGCATTAACATCGAAAATTCAAAATATGTGTGAAAAATTTATATTAATTAATATACGCTTTTACCTTTTGCTACATATTTATTTCATAAATTTCCGATATAAAATACAGCTAGAATATGAGAAAAAATGCATTTCGCAGTGGTTATATATAATCTGAGGAATTATGAATTAGATTAAGATCATATATATTTTTTCTGAATATTACTTGACTGAATTTCCCACGATTTGGCAGCTACGGGCCAAAAATGGTGCAAAAAGATAAGAAATTAAAGTTTTTCGACATTTTAGCAATGTGTGGCATTATGTGCATTTTGTTCTGATTAATTTGTTCTACTTTTTTTCTAATAGTCTACAGCTACAATTGCGGCGAAGATAATTGCTTCCCGAGATATAGACATAAACAAAATAACATAAAAACTAGCAAAACGCAGAAAGGGTTTCATACTTCGAGAAATTCCATACGAGAAAGAGTTTGAACTCGATGACTCAAAAAATTTGAGCTATGAGCCAAAAAGGTTGAAAAATTTATAAAAGTTAAATACTTTGGCAATTTTAATGCACTTAACGCAGTTTTTTCCTTTATCCAGTTTATAGCTTAGATTGTGGTGAAGACAGGAAAACAATATTCTTATTGGTTTCCGAGATTAAGAGTATGTAAGAGGGTGCCCCGGTAGGCTAGCTGGTAGTGAGCTAGTCTATCAGTACCAGGTTGTGGGTTCGATTCCCGCCAGAGACTCTGGTATCCTGCAGACAAGCAAAAAAAGCTTCGCGGGATTTAGTATAGGAATAATAATAATAATAAATAATAAGTGTATAAGAAACCCCTTGATACATATTTTATTATTAATAAAATATAAGCAGAAGAAAAAGTGCTTAAAATATTAAAAAGTTAAACTGCAACGTGTTTCAGAAGGTCCTTATCAAAATCGAACTTTTAAACAGAACATTACATAGTTCAACATGAAACTTTGAACAGTGAACTCTGTTGATTTCATAATCTTCATATACTTCAGCACATCAAATCATATATTTTGGACGTTGCAATAATAAAGGACAGATACAATATAAGATCGCTTTATTATATAAATACATCACTAAATGTTTTCATCCAATATACTTAAAATTTTAGATTATATATCTATAAAAATTGTAAACATTTTCACATCTTTCAAAAAATGGAAAACATGACAATGGTAACGCTGACAAGTGTAACTCTGTGTTTCTTTCAACACTGCTGCCAATTTAGCTATTTTCTCGTTCAATTCCGCGATTTTTAATCAAATTTTACAAATAAAACTTTTCAGCGTTTTATCGCTAAAGTTTTTAATAGATCAATAATTTTATCTCAAAATAGGTTGTTTTTACTGATTTATCGCTAAATTTGTTTATTATTTAAAATTAACAATTTGTTTATTATTTAAAAAATTTAGCTATTTTTATTTTGTTTCAGTGATATTCTTTGCAACAAAGTTGGTAGACATGAAATAAATCAAATACATTTTGTCAAAAATTATTTAAAAAACGTGTTTACAAAAAGTCCCAATAGTAAGAATTATTACCCTCTTTCGCTTCTTAAATGTACGTCATTGCTTTCATACCTTCCTATTAATGAATATGGGTTTAAAGTTTATGCACAGTTTTCTAAAACAAATCGTATGAATGAAAAGAACCAAAAGATATAGTTTTTACCCAGTTTTGCTACTTACTACGTGTACATTATTTTTTTGTTGCCTTTACTAATTAAAAACATGTTTAAAGTTTGCAAAACAAAAATGTCTAATATATAACCTATTTGATAAAAAGTGATAAACGTACGAATTTTTATCTTGTTGCCTGCCATTATGTTATGGAACATACATAGTTTTCAAGTTTGTGTAGAATTATTTTAAAAGAAGCGTGTTAATAAAATGGTACGCATTATCAACCCGCATGGCTTATAAAAATTATATTATTTATTCGCTCCTTTTGTATAAAATAGTAAGTGGTGCGGCGAATATTCGGATTCGTATTTGCGAGCTATTCGCTGAATATTGTTGTTTGCATTACATTCGCTAAAATGTATGCGAGAATTTCAAACGGATATATAAGGATGACAATATCAATAACATCTGAAAACTTTTTAATAAAATAAATTGTAACAAACATCAAAAATACATATCAAAAAGATTACTTAAGCTGATTTTGTGTACTATTCTTAACTACTCTTATATCCCATTCCACATTGTGAAGCATTTGCTGCAAAACATCTGAGTTTGATGATGAAAGGAGAAAGACGAATGGAAAAGTGTACTTTGTTTCGTTTACAATAAATTTTTGTGAGTTTGTTATTAAAAGAAAGAGACAAGGCATAGAAAATGAATGAATATCTTAAAATAATAATTATATTATATTCAACATTTTTCATTTTTTCGAATTTATTCTATGAGTTAAATTTCAGTTATGTATTTTATAAAGCTTTTTGTAATAGCTCTATTCCTTAAATTTTTTTAGAAATTACTTTATACACTACCAGACTATTATATTGTATTTTCTTGTTACATTTTACCTTAGCTTTCCGTTGGATAGCAATGAAGTATATTTATGTACAGAAAAATTTACAATTATTAGACACCAGCAGAATGTAATGCATTTTCTAGCCCGCTACGGCCTTCGTCAGCATTCTTTGTGTCACACTGGATAGTGATACTTTATAAATTGAATGTATTTAACTCAACTATTTAAACAAATAGATATTGGGAATTATTTCTTTTTCATAAGCAACTTTATTATATTCAACATTTTTCATTTTTTCGAATTTATTCTATGAGTTAAATTTCAGTTATGTATTTTATAAAGCTTTTTGTAATAGCTCTATTCCTTAAATTTTTTTAGAAATTACTTTATACACTACCAATAATAATAATTATATTGTATGGACACGAATGCAGTTTCAAAAGAGAACTGAAGAAAGTTTCTGCAGCAAGTGTTTCATAAAAGGATGAGGACTACTAGCTTTTACCCGCAACTTCGTTCACGTGAAAATTAATGCAACATTTAAAGAAAGTGTTTTATCCAAAAAAAAAAAAAAAAAAAAATTAATACAGACATTTGATTTAGTTTTCTATACTTATTTTATCTTAAAATATTTCTATAAACAAAAACTGTCTCAAAAGTGCGCACGTTCGCCCTATTTTGACCTCAAATTTACTTTATTTGCTTTCCACCTTTATGTTTAAGAACAAATGTCTCCAGTTCAAAAAAATATATTTCAGAATGAACGTTTAAGCAAAAAGTACCAAAATTATGAATTTTTACCAAGTTCTGCCCTGGAATATACTTTATTTGTTTACTGTCTTTATAGTTAAGAACATAGGTTTTAATTTTAAGCAATATTATTTTGCAAAAGATGTGTTTAAAAAAAGTACCCAAGGGTACGACTTTTTACCCTATTTTGTGGATTTTTCTTTTTTTCAAAAGCTTCGCGTAGCAATTGCAAACAAACCCGCAGAAAGAAGTATCCCATTTATCCAATCGTTTTCAAATTTCAAACTGTCGAACAAACCACGATTTTTTTCTATATAGGTATATAGAAAACTTGGGCTTTAAGAATGCACAAAAATATTTTTTACTTATAACATAATTATCCATGGAACCGAATTTTTATTCCAGAGTCTTTTATAAAAACTATTATAGACCCTCATTTATTAAATGGTATATTGTAAATGCAGTTTTTTTTTATTTTGCCTTGTGTGTTAATGAAATTTCATTATTAAATTTATAAAATTTTATTCCCGAAATGATATTTTTTATTCAATCAAAGAAAAAATTTATATGAAATTGATTCAGACACCTGTCGTTTTTTGTTTTTAATGACCAACGATAAGTATTAATTTTTTTATCTCTTTTAGTTTATAAGATATGATAAGGTAAGCGAATTTACATGTTTTTACCCTTTTTTATCCCGTTAACATTCGAATTTCGAAAAATGTCGTCTTAGTGGATCGATTTGGCGAGAGAACAACGTCCGTTCCAAATTTGATGTTTTGAGCTTCAGTCGATTAGGTTGTGCGATAATGAATCATTCAGTTAGTCAATAACGTTTCAGTTTTATATGTATAGATATATCAAAATAATTAAACGTTACTATTAAAAAGCAATAAAAAAAAAATTAGCTTTATTTTTGGCTTTATTATTATTTATTATAAATTTTTTGATCTCTTTTTAAAAATTTTAAACAAATTTCTCCTTAAATTTTCTCTTATAAAGGAAAGTGAGGAGTAATAGGAGGCAGCTCTGAAAAGAAGGCAGTGTGTTTAATTTTCGAGTTTCTCCTAGAATTTGCGCAAACTTAGAAAAATGAGAAGTGGAAGGAGGTAAAATATAAAATTTTTAACGTTTTCCTTAAAATTAGCTTATACTTAGAAAAAATGTAAAGAGAATAGTATGCAATACATTAAATAGTCCGATTTTACGTGTTTTACTAGGTATTTTTCTTTACTCCTGTAAATTTCGAATCGATTGAAAAAAAAATCGGCCATATCGTTCCAGCCGTTCTCAGGTGATGCATAGATATGAAAATAATAAACATCTGATAGAAAATACAATTTTAAAATAAAAAAAGAATAAGCACTGAACTATTATTATTTTTGTATCCTTACTATTAATTTTTGGTATCTTTTTGAAAAGTTTTGTATAGAATTTATGAAATTAAAAAAAAAATTATTATCTGGTATATATGAATACAAACAAATTTGCTTAGTTGTTTTACTTTTGTTATGTTTAATTCTTTTTTTTTTTCTAAAAACAATTAACTTAAAAACACTTATTTTATATTTTAAATATAAAAATATTATACGTTTTAAGCAAAATTTATTCAATCAACATTTTAAATAAAAAAGAAAGTCTAAACTTGGTGCGTTTTTACTCCATTTTGGTGCGTATTGAAATTTGAACGTTGACAACGCTGATAAATATATTCTGGTAGTGTTGCCAATGATTGCTTTAATATACACGTCTGGTGTGATGAGAATACATAAAGTCCGTGTCAAATAAAACTTTTACTTCGCGTTGCGTTACAGATTCGCTTTGACATCTAAGATGAAATAAACATACATATACGAAACATGTAATATAAAGAACTTCTAACGCAGCGTTAAGCGAAAAGTTAGGCTACTGTCATCTTTTTGCACGCTTTGACAATTAGCTAGTATAATTTTCGTTTATTTTTATTTATTTTTCGTCCAATTTGATTCCAATAAATCGTCCAATAACATTCTTAACTTTTATTTTTATAACAGGTAAAAAAAAAAACAATGCGTGAGTGTTTTCAAAGTCTTTATTGTGTCATACACATTTTGCATTGCGCTTTTCTTATTGATCTTATTGCTAATTTACAGACGAAAGAGAGAGACAGCGAATCGTTTCTTTCCTCGTCTCTCTCGCCTTTAAAGTAGCAAGCTGATCAATAATACTTGCAACGTGTGGATTGGGCATTAGAAACGTCACGCAAAGCGACGAAGTTGTATCGGACACGGCCTTAAGTTTCTAAACGCACAAGAACAAAACAAACTTTTTGTTTTTTGGCAAACTATTTCCAGAGTTGATAATAAAGTAGTATTTAGTATCACTTGCGTTTTGTTTTGCATAAATAATATAAATGCATAGGTTTGCGCTTATAAAATAAAAACGAATAAGCATACTCATATATAGGTGGTATCAATAGGGCATAAAAACCTGAATCGATATCCATATAGCTTATTTTCTTAAAGACTTGGGGGGGTGGGGAGTTAGAGCGCATCAAACTTTTTAAATGTTCAAACTATGCACACATGTAAATTTAGGTTTTTACTAATAACCCAGAAACAGAATATTTAAGCCAAATATTTTTATGAATACGGCAGCTGTTGCTTGAGACAAGATAGTTTTTATTTAATATTTTTCTATCGTTAGGCAAAAAGCTCTCCATTCAAAAAAAAAAAAATTTTAAGTTTTTGATTTGTAAATTTGTTTTGTAAACCTTTATTAAATTAAAAAACATTTTTATTAACACAGGCATAATTTTTTTAAATGTATTCTTTTGCGTTAAGAATTTTTAGAGTTGCTTTAATGATATAATTTTTATGTGATTTGAGTATTTCTTTTGTTTACTTAAAATTTACTGCCTGTTTCTGATGTGTGAAAGAATTATTAATTTTGTTTTTATTTTAAATGTAGTTGTGCGAAGGAAAAAGTTCTTTCGCTTAGCAGAAATAAGATATTAATTTTGAATATTACTTATAATGAAATTTATCTATTTTAAATAGTAACAAACTACATATATATTTATGGATTTTTTTAATTTTAAACTTTTTTGGGTATAAACGGTTAATTTCTCGAAAGTGATAACATCATATTCTGATTCCTACAATATTTGTATATAGGAGATCATGTTCCAATAATTGTCACCATGATGTTTCTATCATGATGCTCTATCGATTGGTACTACCTACATGAACGCACGCGAAATCGTTTCTATTTTATGAACAACAAAACTAAATAATTTTTTTTTTTTTTGGAAATTTAACAAGTTTGATCACTTATATCGGCAAGTCTACGTTTTTATAGTATGTATAATCAATTATAGTCGGTTAATTTTTTTTTAAAAATTATTGTGTATCTTATAAATAACTTAATTTTACTAATGTTAAGTTCTTGGTTTGTTTTTTAACTTCAAGTTTTTATCACTTTCGTTAAAAAATAATGTCTTAAAAATATTTTGCAAAACTCCCTAGATATCCCACTAATAGAAAAAAAACTTTTATTTTAATCGCTGGATTTGACAGCATATTAATAGATTAGCAACCCTGCTTGAATTGTACATTTTTTGTTTACAAAGTTTATTGGACAGACAAATATTATAAATATATATGCATACGTTTATAATTAAAAATTTCTAACGCTATAACTTTTCCCCTCTAGTCTTTTATATATAAATAAACTGTAACGATATCAGATTTTTATGCTCTATCGATTGATACTAGCTAGATACTATGTGCACGCGGAATAGTTTTCGAGTTATTAGTATAAACCCAGATTTATTAGTGAAAAACTTAATTTTTATACAGTTACTCCAAGCGAAACTCGTATACTTTTAGTACATTTTTTTCGGTCTTATAATATTTAATAAAAATGCGATTGAGAAGAAGAAATTACAAACAAAACAAAATTTTTAGTTCTATTAAGATTGATATAAAACAAAAACATAAAATTATGCGTATTTCAACGCTAAAGTCAAACTCCTGCACTACTTCAAAGTTTAAAGAATGTTTAAACTTTTATAAATTTTAATATTTTTTGTGCATCCTTTTAGCCAGTATTGTGAAAGAGCTAAGTAAAATTTTATGTAATTCATTGCAAATTTGTAAAGTTATATCGACAGGAAAATGCCCACCTATGTAAAAACGACGATGTAAAAAAGCTCTTCAGGAGGAATTACATAAAATTTAACCTAGCTTTTGGAAAATACTGGTTAAAAGTATGCTGAATATATTGAAAATAGTAAAAAAAGGGAACCGAAATTTATATATATGCATAGATTGACAATTTAAAAAGTTTGCTGCGCTATAACTTTTCCCCCAAGTCTTTCAGAAAATCAGCTATAGCGACGTCGATTCAGATTATTATGCCCTATCGATTGACACTAGCTTGATTTGTGCGCGCGGAATCGTTTCCGGGGTATTAGTGGAAAGCTAAATTTTCATATGTGCATAGTTTGAAAATTTAAAAATTAACTAAATCGAAAAAATATTACAAAATATCCACTTATTTTCAAATAGAAAATCAGGCCAAAAAAAATTTTTTTTATCAAATTCACTTATTTTGCATACTGGGACCTAATTCTGGCAGTCGTGATCGAGTACTTTCTCGACTCGAAAGCAATTTTATATCTAATTCTTTCAATCAATACTTAGCGAATGGAAATTATTTTTTCAGTTGTAAAACATATATTTGAGTTTCACAACACTAAAAAAATAATTTCGATTCGTACAGTATCGACTGAAAGAATTAGAAATAAAAATGCTTTCGAATCGAGAAAGTCCTCAGCATGACTGTCAGAACAAGGCCTCTGGTTTCCATTAAATTTTTGAAGAATTCAATTTACTGAACTTACAAATCCTTAGTTTTAATATATTTATTTTAAAACGTCAAAAATACTACAATTTAAACAATCTACTAGAATACGGCTAAATTTAGACAATTTTAATAAAGGTAAAATTACTCTTGTATACTTTTTTATATAAATACGAGTACATAGTAGTTATTTGACAAATATTTTTTACCAAAAGTTTTAAAAAATTTAATTTTGGACATTTTTGACGATTTTCGATACACTATTTTGCGATGAAGATTAAAAAAATCTGACAACCCTAATCATATGTAGTAGTTACGTTTATATAGTTGGTCACTCACACTAATGGTTTTTGATATCACTTGACCTTAATAGCTTTAAGTAAATATTAAGTGTCGTAAAAGTTTACAATTAAGAATTGTTTTAGCGTGTTTTCTTGCAAAAAATCACTATAATGTTCAAAGTTAGCGTTGAAATAAGGGATTTTTTGCGTTGGTAACACTAATAAAATAATGTGCGAACTTCAAAGTTGGTGGCAAAAAAAACAGAACGGCGTATTAATATTCTAAAATATATGTAAGACATGGCAACAATAATTGTCTTATACGCAGCATGTACTATGAGTACATGGGCTAAAACATTACGCTACGTATATAGCTGTCCTCAATTGTTGCGATATATACTTAATTGGACATTTGTGGCTTTTAACCCGGCCATGTTACATACTATGATTTTAGACAGTAAAAGTATTCCGGAATTGATCAAAAAAAGGTATAAAAACCTTGATTTTTTCGTGTCCTTATATAATCCGCTGTGCATATATATATATATATATTTCTATATATATATATATATATATATATGTGGATATTTTCTTGGTTTCTTATTATATTTAACTTTCCGGCAATTTTCAGATATGTTCTTTCATTTTTGGCCTTTTGCGATGCTATTATAACATTGACTAATTTTGTTTTGTTTTGTTACTTTCATTCCTTGGGCTGGGGAGCCAATTACTAAAATTACTAAAATTACTAAACTTATTATACTTATCTTTTTGAATATAGTAGTGTTTGTATAAGTTTTATTTTTCATATTATTCAGGTTTTTTTCTGCATTGTAATGTAAATTTATTGGCCTAATTAGGCTTGTTATATTACTGGTTGAAAATAAATAAATAAATAAATAAATAATGCAAAAAATTTAAAAAAGGAAAAATACATCCCACAATTCGCAGATTTTCGGATTTTTTTACATTCACCCCAAAATCACTTCCGTTTTATGTCACGTACGATATACACCTATTTTGCTAGGTATTTTGGACAACAAGGTTTCGAATGTAATAATTTTTTTTTTCATATATAGTACCCTCTAAAAGAAAGATAAAGATTAATAAGTTTTCCAGTTACTACTATTTGCGCAAAAACTCCATCGCTCCGAAGGCGTACAAATGTCACGTACGATGACATGGAAATGCCCATATGTAGAAGTAATGTTCTGCTTTTCAAATTGAATCTGTTTTGAAATAATGTTAATTTTTTTTTTTTTTTGTAATTATTCACTCATCATCCGAGGAAGAAGAAAACACAAAAGTGCATACAATGGAACTTCCATCATATATCACCAGGTTATTTTAATTGAAAAATTAAAAAATGTTGATACCCATATTGCCCATATATGAAAAAGATCAAATATATCGCGATTTTCGCGTTTTATGTGAATAATTACATAAAAAAAAAATTAACATTATTTCAAAACATATTCAATTTGAAAAGCAGAATATTATTTCCACATACGTAGAACTTGTATGAAAACGCGAAACGAAAATATGTATTTAGGTAAATATCTCAATTAGTAGGTCGCAATTGGTCAAGTTTTATATACCATTGGATGCTGGTATCATCGAAAAGAGTTTTTGAAGTCTTTTCGATGATACCAAATCTTATTTATGTCGTCTTCGAGCAAAGTACAAAAAATTCGAAAAACTGAAAAAACCTCTTTTAAAAATGGTCCAGCTCACGGATGGTCAACCCTAGGACCAAAATATTTTGGGAATCATCATAAAACATATCAAGCTTTATTTTCAGAGGAAAACACTTTTTTCAGCTCCATACAAGATGAGTCGGTCTAATATGCATATAAAACAAAAGAAATAACTCAAATTCTGTGGCGATCAAAACGAAACCCATTGACTTTGTTCGTTACATCATTTTCAAATATAAATACTTGAAAATCAAATCATTGTCTATATTAGAACCAAACAATTAGCCAACCTTAAATGCATTAACAAACATCACACTGTTAAACCTTTTCACTACATGAAAAACGTCTGAGCAATTCGAAAATTTATTGAATTTTAAATAAGGCCAAAATTTTGCAACAATAAAAAAAACTAACGTTCTAAGGTCATCGGTAAAACATCTTGAAGTTTAAAGGTTTTCTACCTCCTCTTTAAAACAGAGAGAAAATCGAATGCACGAACGACAAAATTGGGTGAAACAGCCAGCAATCGAGAATGAAAAAATCCAAACAATGTGCTTATTTTTTCACATCTTTTTTTTCATACATAAATAAAAACATTGTAGCTGTTTTAAATAGATGAGATGCTGCAAAAATTTCTCTCTCTCTCTCACTTATTTGCAGAAGGACTTTTTCTCTTCATAAATTTAAAACTGTTTTCTTTGAGTGTTCTCTTTAATTTGCGCTAATTATTGCTGAATCTGCAAACGCAACATTTGATTTGGTGTTGCTTTGCGTTTGTATATGTACGTCTATAAATGTGCGTTTTGTGTACATTTGTTAGTGTTTGCAGAAAGTTTTTAAGTTTTGTGTTTATAAAAACCTTTTTTTCCGTAAACCGCCATAATTTTAATACTTTTGTATGGTGATGCTTTTTATGGTTTCTTTTTGTGGTTCATGTTAATTTGTAAAATTTTAATGTTTTCGCATTTTACATATAAATGGAATAAAAAAGCAATTTTTTCTTTTGAAAGTTTAAAATTCTTAAATGTTTTTTTGTTAATTTTATTTTATAGTAAAAAAGGAACTAAAACTATTTAATGATTTTTAAAAAGCAGAAATTATACATACGTGCAATGTTTCATTTTAATGAATCATTGGCTTCTTTAAATCTAAGAGAAAATAATTTAAGGGCATCAAATCGCATGATATTGATTGCCAATTGACTGAGAAATTTCGTGAAATATTGTAAGGATTTGGAAAGTGTTTTTATTTTTGTTTGGTAAGGCTTTTGTTTGTCTCGCTTTATAAAAAGGTGTTTTCAGTAGTATTGGCAAAACTTAGTAACCAAAAACTTTTTTTTAATTAAAACCACATAATATTAACAACAAAACGAAAATAATTCATTTAAATATATTTTAGAATAAATAAATAAGAAATCAACTTGTTATAAAAAATATATGTATACAAATAAAATATTTTGATATTTAAGAAAAAAAAAAAAAATAACGTCAATAAGTTTGATGCCATTAATGTTATTTTTCTGCCAATTTTCTGTGACTAAATAAGCTTTAATTGAAAATTAAATTCAATAAACTTAAGCCTGATTAAAATATCGCAATTTGGATTAAAAACCATTAACAGTTCACAAAAATAACCACAATACTAATTATTATTAAAAAATAATTAATATGGTAATTGAATAGAGCCAAACAATTAATTGATTTATTTGTAAGATTAATTAACAAAATCAATTTTTTTAGTTAACCATAAAAATCTTACTTTAACAAATACACATTTTTTACCCACCACCACTGGTGGCAGGAATTATCTAGTGTATAAATTACACTAAATTTCGTGAAATCGGTCAATGAATATCGTTAGGTCACATGCCCCCTCTCGGTAAACACTTTAATAAAGCTAAACCTGTAAAGAGCAAAGTTTAAATTTTGGATTTGGTGCACCAGTGGTATAAATAAGAAAATAGAACCACACGGAACTTTTGGTTTTTCTTTTTGTTTTGTGCATTGCTTTATTTGATTAATTTTCTGCTTAAATTATTTTTAGCACTTCTCACATTAAAATTTTAATAATTGTTGGACACGTTAAAAAAGAATAACAAAGTTTAACTTTTTCTTTCGTTTTCAATGACAGTATTATCGGAGTTTTTTTTTTTTATTATTATTATTTCATTTATTTTCCAAAAAAATTCATTACAATGTTAGTGCCTCAGCGCCTTGAAGGTATTTTAGAGGCGAGTTGGCAAGAATATAGTGCATAACTTATGAAATAATTTCTAGTTAACAATAACTTTATAATAACAAACAGGATATAAATATTTAAACCAAAAGAAGCAAAAAAAAAAAAAAACAAAAAAAATAATATTTTAACATTCAATATGAATTAGAATTACATTAAAAGTTCCTCTATATTTTGAAGCAAAAAATTTTTTAAACTAGTTTTGAATAAAGAATTGCTATTTATATTTTTCAAATTTGATGGTAAACCATTGTATTCACGACTACCCATGTACTCAATACGTTGCTTCGTAGTTTTCAGCCTACACCATGCTACTGCCAAGTTCATATTATTCCTTGTATTTAGTGAGTGCTGATAACTCGAAAAATATATGGTATGATGACCAACGCTGTTTAAACACTTAAAAACATACATTAGTAATTGCATTTTGTAGGTGCCATTAATAGGTAATACAGTTTTAAAAACGTCGGTGTATAATGATTAAGTTGAATGTGTGATTGGAAGATTAGCTACCACTTTTAATGCTTAATTTTGCATACGTTGCAACATTTTTAATTCAGAACTTCTCTCATGTCCATATAAAATGGCTAAATAATTAAAATGACTTTGAACTAGTGCATTATAAATTAATAATTTCGTGTTTTTATCAAATTTGTTCTTAAATTTGTATAAAAAACCAACCAAAAAATCAAATAAATATAAAACATCAATATTGAATTCCCTATCCAGGTAGAATGTCATGATGAATTTTTTTTTTTTAAAAAAATAGTAAAACAAAAAATTAAGTTAACAATTTCGGGATTGAGTAAATCTCAAAAATCCCGTGAAAAAATATTTAAACCACGGGATTTTCGGGATCGGGCTTGGCATCCCTAGTTATGACAACTTCGCTTTTACCTAAAGTAAAGAAAGCTTCATCATAATTCGAAGATAAAGTAAAATTGTTTTTTTTCCTAATTGCAACAGGTACAGTGTCGTATGATTAATATGCAATTAATTTAATACGTATACGCCTTTAACAGACAAACCAAAATCCTGGACTGTTTTTTAATCTTTGCTTATTTCTAAGCTTCTTTTGACAAAAATTCAAAATAATAATAGTTGTTTTAATGACTTATTCAAATAATGAAAATAAAGTATGTGTAAAAATGGAGACTTGGGAATCATAAATTCGTTTTAGTTATTAAAAGTAAAGGTTAACAACCAGGGCTCCGTTGAAGATTTCTGCAAAGTGCATTTTAACTAATTCCATAAATTATAGGTAAAGTTTTGCTTTATCGCTTCACCTAGAGAACTTTATTTTATATATACAAATTTACGTTTGTATGCCTTTTTCTCAAAATTTTCTTCAAACAAACTTCTGTCTTTCAAAATCTTTATTCTTTCAGACCAAAACTAAAATGTAAACAAGCGTGTGTGAGCACTTGCTTAACTAAGCTTTCTTTTAGTTTGGATTTGAGTTTACTTTTTTTGCATATTTTTAATTTTTATTTTAAGAAAAAAAAAAAAAAAATAATATTATAAATTAATGATTTTTCCTTGTGACCCAGTTTTATGTCAAACATTTTGGCAGTAATGTTGTGGTTGTTGCTCTTGAGTGTAATTCTATTTTCTTATTAAGTGTGTGTTTGTCTGCGTTGCACAGAATACCGCCTTAGTGTCTTTGCTGCTGCTGTTACTGCTGTTTACAAAGCTGTGTATTTAAAGCTTTTGTTAATATTGAAAGGATTTGTTGTTGTTATTTTTTTTTTTAGTTTTATTGCTGCAGTTGATTTTGTGTGTTTAACAATTCTAAGTTAAAGAGAGAAAACCAAAAAAAAATTAATTCTTATGGGGTTTTCTAGTTAAATATTTAAAATAAATGCACACACATACAGAAAAACTACAGACACATTGACATATTTGTGCTTAACGTTATAATGTATCTCCCACCCACATCTACGAGAGCAGTCGGAGAAGTTCGTTTAATTTTCTAATTCGAAATTATGTATCAGATTAATGTTTTTTTTTTTTTTTTTTTTTAAACATTTATTAATTTTCTAATTTTACATTATGCAGCATTTTTTGTTGTCTTACAGCTTATTATTTAATTGAATCCCATTTAATGTTATATGAAATTATGTCATCGACAAAAGTTGTAAGTTAATGAATAGAGCATACAAAACTTGATTCTGTTCTTTTTCTCAACATATATTTATTAAATCGTCATATATTAAAAATTAACTAACAATAATTAATCAAATCTTATCCTTATACTTTATTTTATATCCTGCCAGTGCCAGACTCATCAGGGTTTCTGTTCACATATGTGGGTGATTATCGCTTTTCTGGTTGGGTGAGTGCTGCAGTGTCTCTTCTCCTTAAGCGAGTGTGGCCGCCATAATTTAAAATATTTTGAGCTAGAGGATTTGGGTGCAATTCAAGACGTTTTAAATATTTTTCTGCATATTTCGTAATCATAGTTTTTGCTAAATGTACATTGGGATCCTTATGTATATTTAAGTTTTTAAAACAATGTAGACTTAGTAGACTTCTCGCATTCTACCCTTAAAAATTTCGTATGATTTTGTGCATGTAACTTTCTTCAAACGTATAACTACACAGACTTTACTATTTTAATAGATTCGTTGGATTGGAAAAGTCGTAGTAAGTGTGCTGTTCACCTCCAGCTTTACTTAAGCCTGCGATACACGACAATATTTTTTACGTCTGACTTTTTAGCATTTTAGCTCTCGTGTAAACCTGCTTGTCTGCCAAAATGGTTGTTTTACAAAAGATTTATAATATTCTGTGACAAGCGCAAATGTTAATTGCCTCTGACATAGTCCCAGTTTATTTTGTATACATTTCGCACGGTGTTTGAAGTTACAAAATTCGTTGTCGGCCTCAAAATCGCGGGTTGCCTTCACAAAAGGCTCGTGCTATAAAATCATGTCATGAATCGCAGACTTTAGAGTTAGCGCTATCTCCGGGTACAAAATATAAAAGAATTGCTAGTTTTGACAGCCGTATGACGATTTCATCTCTTTTGGAAAACAAAGCCTTAAAAATTACCATTTAGATTTATGTTCGTAAAGTTTTTATACACAATTAGAAATATTGTAGTGGAATGCACTTTATGAAATGTTTCCTATTTTTGAGCAAAATAAATTTTAGCCAAATGACTGGGCCAAATTAAATGAATTTTAAGATTCGGTCTTTGGAAATCTTAGTCCCTCTTAAAGTCCAACCCATTTGACATATTTCTTTGTTTTATTAAACACGCTCTCACATTCTTGGAAATAAAATTTTTGGTCACGAGCTAATATTTTAAAACATTTTTTCACATTCATTCACACATACTAAAGTGAAAAGAGATGAATTAAAAAAAAAACAAGATTCTCCACCTATTACTGAGATTTGGACCAAAATAGACTTCCTGGTGAAAATGCGTTTTTTGGAAAAGCCAGCAGATACCTGCAGCTTAAATTTATTATTATTATGGGGTTTTATCTAGCATTTTTCCATGTAAGTCTAAAGACAATTCTAATTGTTTATACCATCAGTTCATCTTAAGGTCACGGTCATTTTTCCAATTAAATCGATCCCTATTTTTATTTTTGATAAAAACACTGAAATTTCTTGTTGAGGTAAAGTGAGTTTCTATGCGCATTTGTCTGGTTGCTTAGGCCAGCTCGTCAGGTAACTTTTTCCAAAGACTTTAGAAAAGCTAAAAATATTATACAAATAAGACTATAAAGAGAATAAGAATTTTGAACACTCAGGTCTTACCTGTAACAATATCAAAGTTTTAACAGAATAACAACAATTGGCTGGTTTTTTCCGACTCAAATTGTAGTTCTTAGTCGGTAAACAGAAAGAACAAAAAAAAAAAAAAATTCAAAAAAAAAATAAATAAAAAATTGATTAAAGCAACTTGCCACTTCAGTTTTTTTCGCGGGCACACGCAAATTTGTTTATGAAAACTTTTACTGCACTCAATTTTTCTTTGATTAAGTAACAGAAAATCAATATTGTCGAAAATTTTAAAAACTTTTGCTTACCTTGTTAAATATTTTATATTAAAGCAAAAAAAAAAAATTAACTTGGCAATAATTTTAATATTATATTTTGACCAAAAGGGAGAAAAATTTCTTATAGTGCAATGTAACAATGTGTTGAAAATATTAAGACAATATGTTAAGCTACTTTAAGCACTTTCGCTCCAGCCTTCCCTTAAATTACGGTATTTTTCAATTTAACAAGCAATAATGAATAGTTGTTGTGTTTTGTCATCTCCTTATTCTTCATTTTCTGAATTTCTGTTGTTTGTTGTTGTCTTTGTTGTTGTTTTTCGTTTTTTCTTCTTTTTAATGTTGTTCTTGTTGAAATATAAAGAATTTCGAATTAGGCCATGACGTTGTTAATATTTACCAAATGTTAATTGTGTTGATTTTTTGACTTGTGTATAATTAACAATAGATTTTTTGGGGATTTTATATTCTTTTTGTAAATTGTAGTTTTTTTTTCTAAGTTCATACATGTCGTTTTTGTCTTCTTTCAATTTTGTTCTTATGTGTAAAAATGCTTGCATTGAAAATTTCTTTAGTAAAAATCTAAATTAATTGGGGTTTTTTTTTTTTTTTTTTTTTTTTTTTGAAAATAAATGGAGTCAACCATGCATACATACACAAATAGAAACGTAAATTTTTGTAATTTGAATACATGGTAAATATTTGTAAGGATACCAATTGTGAATTTCGTATAATATTTTTAGAATTTATGATTTTTTCTAATTTTGGCTGACGAGAGAATTTGTTAAGAGATTTTAATATTTAAAGTGTATTTTGTGTAAGTTACATTTTTGCTATGAAATAATTTATGCTTGTTAACTGGGTTAAGTAACTATTGTATGATAATGTATGTAAAGGTTTAAATGTTGATATATAAAGCAGACAAATTGAATAAAACAATGAAAATATGGTACAAATAATTTAAGGATTTTTTTTGAAACAGTAAACTAAATGTTGCTATTGAAAGACTTACTGCAAAAATAAGCGCTATGATATTTTTTATGCAATGATATAAAGAATCGTTTTTTGAGGTGTATTTTTCTGGCAGCGATTAATGCGATCGTTTGATTTTCCATGCATTTTGTTACTAAATTGTATGGGCGGGGACAAAAAAAAAATAAATTGTCATGGATTTTACACACAAAAAAAAAAAAATTATCGGTAGTTTTTTTTATCAATTAAAAAAAGTTCTTTTAAAAGTATTTCAATTTAATTAATGTGATAGATAATTGAATCAATAATTTTTTTAGTTGAAAGAAAATTGAAAATATTATTTTGATTTAATAAACATTTTAGTTGTTTTGAAATAAATTTTGAATTAAAATATTAATTAAATAACAAAAAGTCTTAATTGATTTTTTCGCTTAAACTTGAAGAATTGTTGTTGGGAACTGTTAAAATCTGAGCTATATTTAATTAAATCAATTAACACATTGTTTGAAACGGAAAAGTTTTTGATCATTTTTTTAATTCAAATTAAAAATATCATTTATTGAAAAAAAAAAAATCAAAATGTTAAAATTTTTACAATATAATCATTTTGGTAAAAGGTGCAAAATCAACAACTTGCTTGCTTGATTCTATTAATTTAAATGAATTTGATGATTAAAGAAAATTTTTAGGCCTTGACATGCCATGTCAAAGAATTACATTGAAAGCACAAACAATATCATAAATATTTTGTAATTTTGTTGTTGCTTTCTACAGAAATTCACATTGCATTCTAAAAATTCAAACGTTACGTAGCTTGTGGCGTTGAAAATTTTAAAACGGTACATGTATTTCTGTAGGAAGCAACAATAAAATTACAAAATATTTACGACATTGTTTGTGCTTTCAATGTAATTCTTTGGCGTTGCGATGCGTTTTACATGATTAGGGCCTTAATTTTTTTTGTGTTGCAATGTAAATATTTACAATTTTTTTTTGCATAGAAAAGAGATTGGTTTCTATGTTTATGGGTCCAATGGAAATATATGGACAAACCACTGTTAATTTTGTTGCAACCTAAGTAACAAGAAGTCAAAACTTCTTAAGTTTTAAAAAATGTGTCTTAAAAATGCCTAAATAATGGAGTTACATCCCTGGGCGAAAAGAAACTGTGCCTTGATAGGTGGTTATTTAGCGTTTTTTTTATTAAAATTGTATGAGCTACACCCAGAAAAAAACTATGTTTAATTATGGTCACCTCCAACAAAACTATTTTTAAAGGAAATTGTAAACATATTATGGTTAAATTTAACCATATTATTATCACCGACAACCATACTATACTAAATGCGTCCTCCATCAAGAAGGTACAACCATATTATGGTTGCCTCCGAACATGTTTTGGTCAATAATAACTAAAATATGTTTAACACTTATAATAGCATGGTTGGTTTTCAACTATAGCATGTTGCTCTTGGAGAAGAGGAAAATACTATTGTTAATTTGAAAACAAATTATTGTCATATTTAACCAAAACATTTTTAGAGGCAACCATAATATGGTTGTGGCTGCTTGATGGAGGACACATTTAACCATAATTTGGTTGTCGATGATAATAATATGGTTAAATTTAACCATAATATGTTTAAAATTTTGTCTAAAAATAGTTTTGTTGGAGGTGAACATATTTAAACATGTTTTTTCTCTGCGTGTAGAGAATGTTTGAATGTTTAAACGGTTGCAGCTCTTATATATCGCACTTGACCATAAAGAGGGTATCAACTCAAAATGAAAAATTTTCAGTAGAAGAAAAACTATTTTTAAATTAACATTAACGGCTTATGAAAAATAATTTTCAAACCAAGCGTTTCATTACAAACTAGTAAGAAATGATAGTCGTCAAGCCCGACTATATGATACCCAACACAGTGTATAAAATTTAGAATAAAATACTTTCTAAAAAAGCGTTTGTTGTATCGAAATGTTGGGATAATAAAATAAATGTTTAACATTTTTATATAAAAAAAACCTCAAACTCAATAGATTATTAACAACTTACTTAAAAAGATCACAAAATCGAGGAAATCACAGAAATCCGATTTGGACTTTGACCTTTCATCAGCTTTGAAACCACCACTATAACATTTATACATAAACTAAAATTGGTACAGAACGTTTTAAATAATAATAAAATCAAGTATATTTCCATAATACTCCCATGAATATAAAAGTTATCTGTAGCTACTGTCAGAAACTAAATTTGAAATAAATGCCTAAAATTAGGAGTTTAAGGAAAACAACATTTTTTCCGAAAATTTGTGGTATGAAATTTTGTTTGTTTTCATTGACAATATAAAATTAAAGAAAAAATGCAACACTGCAATTACTCAGTTGGATCACCCTGACTTTCTGTGATATCTTGCAAAAGGCGCACCATTGGCAGCACCAAATAATTCATTTCGAAAATCGTTATTTCTGACCAGACCTTTTGTAGAACACTTTTATCGCTTTCTTGCTAGTAATTGCTTCGTTTTTTAATTTTCGCTTCATTATATCCCAAACATGCTCTATAGGTTTTAAGACAGGGGATTGCATAACAAAGCAGCTACTCCTTCACTAAAAGTGCAGTATGCTTCGGATCGTTATCTTGATGGGAGATCCAATGAGTTTGTCGAACGAAGCTTGCAAATAATGTTATAATATCTAATATGCTCTTATCTTTGTGTTAATCCGTTACTCTTTCAACGAAAGCTAAATTACCACAATTGGCTGTTCCATAGCGCACCCAATCATTACGCTTCCAACGTTATTCTTTACAGACTCTTGATCGCCCATCGCTTCCGAGCAAACAAATTAAGTTACATTCATCTCTAAAAATAATAGTTTGCCAAAATTCCATATATTTGTTTTTATCCTTTTTCACTTTTTTTTGCGGAACTCTGATATTATATTCACAGAAAAAATTAAAAATAGTCTCTTATCACCAAATTTATAGAATCAAACAAACTATTTGTTGATTTTGCACCTGTTACCAAAATGATTATATTGATTATTTAAAATGGTAAAAATTAGAAATTTTGAATATTATAATTAAAAAAAATATCAAAAAACTTTGCCATTTAAAACAATGTGTTAATTGATTTAATTAAATATAGCTAAAGTTTTAACAATTACCAACAATAAATCTATGAGTTTAAATTGTTTTATTTTAAACGAAAAAATTAATTAAGATTTTTTGTTATTTAATAATTATTTTAATTAAAAATTTATTTCAAAAAAACTAAAATGTTAATTAAATCAAAATATTATTTTTTCAACAAAAAAAAAATAAATAATTGTTTAAATTATCACAATTATAAAATTGAAACACTACTCAAACAATTGTTTAATTGATTAAAAAATTATTAATTTTCCTGTGCCCGTTCTCACGTAACGCTCTTTTATATCATCCGCTATTTTGGTTGTGCTTACATTGGGATTTTTCTTCACTTCTCGTGGGGCATGGCTAGCATCTCGATTATAAAGTGTTTTTGAGTGGCCGCCTCTAGACATATTTTCAATTGAAGGTCTTTGTTTATAATTTCTGCCGATGTTGTGGACGCTGGAAAATAGTTCAACATTCAACAATTGTTGAAAAATAGTAAATTCAACAATTGATGATGCTACCCATGCCCCACGAGAAGTGAAGAAAAATCCCAATGTAAGCACAACCAAAATAGCGGATGATATAAAAGAGCGATAAATTTTCCAATTATGCAACAAAAAAAAAAAAAAAAAAAAAGAACAAAAAAAACCTAATAACAACAGTTGGACGATGAACAAAAAATTTGACAGCAAAAACAAAAAAAAAAATACGGGAACATAAGGCTCAAAATCTCTAATGCTGTAAATTTCAAGATTGATTTTATGCCGGAAAAAATTTCAAGCTATGATGACGGCTCTTAGTTTATATTATTGCAAAATGTGTATCTAAATAAACTTTGACAGGGCAGTGCACACAATTCTACACTTTTTGCATAATATTGCTTTTTGGTGAATATCTTTCTGAAAACCATCAATTGGGGAACGTTTTTCTAAGTTTGATTAAATGAACAAAAACAAAACAAAGTACATAACTTAAGCATCGTTTAATAACATGGGCTTATTATGAATCTATTTTATATAAACATAAGTAATGTAAGAAAAGATAAACTCATCACTGATTTATTGTTTGGTATTTTGTTTAAGCTTTGATATCGTTGCAAAAAAGACTTTTTGAGTGTTTGTAGGCAATTCTCATTCCCTCTGTAGTCTTGTTTGCTGATGGCTTTGGCTTTTCTTAAATTATTTAGGAGAACGTTTCCTGATGATCTGGCCTAAGCAACCAGTGAAATGCGCATAGGAACAGCTTATCCTCCAACAATAAATTTTAGTATTTTTTTTTATCAATTATTAAAAAAAGGAAATTAAGCACAGCAAACAAAATCTTTTAATAAATAATAGTATTCCCAAAAAACAACTTTGATAACATAAGTAAAAACAATACATACAAAAATCTTCCACAAGCAAAATACGCCACAAAATTAAAGAAGATGCTATTTTCGTGCATAAGATTTAGGAAATTTCAAAAATTCAAAACTCTTATAATGGAATTTACGTTACATGAACAGAATGAAAGTTCTGTAATATAACAAACTATGTCTTTTCTAAAATTTATTATTTATGCTCCCGAAAATGGTCAATCGTTCCCGGAATGACAAAACTGTTACACTTTGTTGCTTTTGAGCCATAAAAGGAAGAAATGGTATTTCAACTTTTGTCCTCGTCATTTTTACGTCTTTTAAAAATTATCGTTATGTATACATTTTAATTAAATTTTTTTTAGCTTATTATTATCAATGAAGAGAAATAAAGCTGCCTAACACAAATTTTCGGATAAATTTAAGTTTTGATTAAACTCCAAATTTTTAGTGTGTAGTTAAACTTTCGTCTCTGACTGTAATTTTATATCGATACCAAAACTTTCAAGACATTAATTAATTAAACGATTGATGTTCGGTATCGGTATTTTAACGCGTTTAAAAATTTAATAAAAATGTTTTATGGTGTTGTAGAGTAAAAAAAATAATGGTGGTTCTTACTCCTTTTAAAATGAAACATGCAAAAAACGTTACCATCTACACAGAAATAAGTGTTTTATCAATTAAAAAAATAGTTTAAAAAGTATTTAAATTTAATTAATGGGATAATTGAATTTATTAAAAATTTAATTTTGATTTAATTAACATTGTTGTTGTTTTGAAATAATCTTTCAATTAAAATTTTAATTAAATAACAAAAAATCTTAATTGACTTTTTTCGCTAAGAATAAAATTTTTTAAGCATGTAGAATTGTTGTTGGGAATTATCAATTTTTATTTAAATACTTATACATTAACACATTGTTTGAAATGGCAAAGTTTTTTGATCACTTTTTTAATTAAAATTATTTTCAATAAATGAAATTAAAATTAAAATTTTTAGTAATCAATATAATCATTTTGGTAATAGGTACAAAATCAGCAACTTGTTTGGTTGATATTATGAATATGGAATAAATTTGGTGATTGGAGAAATTGAATAATTTTTTCTGTGTATGGAAAGGAAAGTTGCACAGAACCACGGCTACCTTATATGGGGGATTCTATTTGATTCGATGTTTATTAAAATAATGTTTTTCAAGTCGAGGGCGCCACGCAGCTCGTCTTACTACTAAAACATATTAAAACACCTATGCTCTGTCAAAGCGTTCCAATAAAATCTAAATTTAAAACTTCTCAAACTATACACGCAAAGAAAAAACATGGTTGATACAATCACAATCGCAAACTATCATTAATGCTTGTGGTTATGATTGTGTCAAACACGTCTTAAGGAACAATATATGTTCAGAAAAATTGTTTTTAGCTAATTATTGTCTCAAACATATTATTATGTTCAGAAGAAGAAGGCAAACGATCTTTCAAACCATGTTTCTATATTTTCCAACACCATGGAAAATGTCTTCTTTGACATGTTATATGGTTCTCACAATAACAACAATAAAAAATTTAATTTAAAAAAATTAATGTTTTATTACAAAAATGCAGCATATATTAATAAATAAAATATAGTATATATTAAAAATTAAATTAAATACATACAATTTTATAAATGTGTGTGTGTTTAAATTTATAAATTTTATATTATATTTTGTGGTACAAATTTTCACAAAAAATAAGAGATCTATGTAGCCTTAATTCGGCATGCAATAACACTTTTCAAATTAAACTTACCTTTTATTTCTTTTATGAAATATACCATATCAATATGCTGTTGAACAGTTATTAAAAAAGACGGTGCTAATGACAACATTTTGTGTCAAAATTTATATGCCGGTTTTAGTATTGTAGGTTCTTTGGCTGCAAAAAAGACAACGTAATTGCTTATTTATATATTTTTATAATTATATATAAATAAGTGACATTTTTCTCCCCGAAAAATGTTTTAATTATTTTGTAAACATTAATGTTTCCTGATTAACTAACGTTCGCGGAAGGAGAAAATTTCATTTTCTTTATAAGTACACACTGTTTGTTTCGACAATAAATGTTTGCTCATTAGGAGAATGTGTTTTAAAGCAAACAAAATTATGGTTATAAAAATATCTTTTGTGTGCAACGATATTATGATTTTAATTGTATAGTTGAAAATATATATATTATAGTAGCAAACATATTAAATAATATAAAATGTTTAGCTAGATCAGAGTAACTTTTTAGGTGTAAAAGACCATATAATATTATTATAGCGAATTTAAAAATGTTAAGGACAAAAAACAATTTTTAAGGTTATATTATGACTATAAATAATTTATTAGGGTAAACATATTAGGTAAATATGAATAAAAATGGTCATAGTGACCATTCCATAATCATGTTTTTTCTCTGCGTGTAAAGTTTAAGTTACCTACATTATCCTCAATACCAGCAAATTCTTTTTTCGAACCTATTTTTCAAAAATATCTTTGTTGGTTCTTTCTGCTTTTCTTTTTTAATATTGCATCAAAATGTTTTTACTTTTAATTATGTTTTGAAAACTTAAGCTACTAAAAAATCAAATCTCCCTAAAACATCAAAATGCTTAAGCAAAATCAAAAACAATTTTCAATTATAAAATATAATTAAGCCTTCTAAAATGTTTCTTTTGTTTTTCTAAAATTTAAATATTTTGATCAAGCTTAAAAACAAAATACAATTTCTAACTAAAACTTAAATTATTCATTGCAATTTCTCTTTAAAACTTTGTACATTCAACAAATTATGTGTATAAAATCCAACAAAATTGACCTAGAAATTTGAGAAAAAAAACCGAACAACCCCCTTTTTTTTAAATGGAAATGAAAACAGAAACATAAAACTAAATAGAAGATATCAAAACAGATTTTTAAATAACTGAAATAATAAACAAAAAATTAAAAAAAAAAAGAAAAATAATCACAGGCCAAAAGAAGAATTCGAAATACGAAGAGTTGTGTCTTTTAGATTGCTCCTGAACTAAAATGATAAAGAAGAATAAAAAAATTAACAAATTGGGAAAACAAACAAGACAGTTTTTAACAGTTAACAAGATTTATTAATAAGAAAAATTTGTTTAATTTCTTCAAAGGAACCATTACCTTAAATATGTCTCTGTCAGCAACTAACAAGAGGCCTGTTAAAATAAGTAAATAATTGTGTAAAACAATTAAAAATACTTTTTAGGGAAATGTTTAAAATTCAATTATTTTTAGAAATTTTTTTAAAATATTAGGTTGCAAAAGCCTTAAAATAAAAATCTTTTGAAACGAGCTTTGAACAATTAAAAAAAAAAAATTCTAAAGCTCGTGTGCGTGTGCTTGTCGTAATGTCTAAATTTGCTTGATTTTCCACCCAGCATTGTTAAGCATTTTGATCGTTTATAGACCCCTTTAAGGAAGGGCTTAAATAAACTAAAAAGCTTTTCCACATTTTGCAAAAAAAAAAAAAAAAAAAAAAAAATGAATATATATCGTTACCTAAAACGCAAAAGTCCCTAACTAACGAAAAATTAAAAATCGACTTTTTCATTGATTCTGATGTATTGCATCAACACAACAAATTTGGGAATCTTTCGACCAAAATTAGCGACTTTATTAACAAAACACAAAAAGCCCTATCTACAAAATATTATACGATAAACGCTAATAGACATAACTAACAGTTTGCATTATATGCAACATTGTTATTTGTCAAAGCAACTGGTAGGTTTAACAAGAAAAATAGAAGAAAGAATAATTATAAACAGTTTGAGGCAATTTATCAATTTACCATTTTAAATAGTTTTTTGCTTCTCCTGTAAAATTTTCAAAGTGTTAGATATTGCCTTTTGCATTTTAGGTAACGATATATTTAATTTTTCATTAGTTTTTTTTCTATTTATCCAAATAGAAAACGCCACTAAGGCTTTGTAAAGACAACGTTGGCAATTACAACTAAGCGTAATAACTATAAAATTATATATATAATTTAATATATCGTCGGTCACAGGTTGACAACTCTTAACATGTTTTTTTGTACTTTTCAGGAGACAAAAAACAACGTTATTACTCCGTTACTAAACCGTGTTGGAAGTAAATAAAAAAAACCAAAATTAGTAGGAGATATTTATTGTAAGATGGTGTAAAGAAAACAAAGGTATTGAAATAATTTCAGATTAAAAAAAATTGAAATAAATAATACGAGTTGACAATTTCAAAAAATTTTAAAGTGAGTTAAGAGTTGTCAACCTGTGACCGACGATATGTATATAACAGATTTTATATAAAATAATAAACTTAGAAAGTATTTATAAAAGACAATTATTATATTAAAAGCATTCCAATATTGTGTAAAAGGTAATATTTCAGTTGATTTTTAAACGAAGACATTGACAAACGATTCTTAAAAATTTGAGGCAAATTTTTATATTCCAAACCACCGTTATACTCAATTCTCTGTTTGGTGGTTTCCGACCGGCATCTTGCGAGCCTTAAATTTTCACTGTTTCTTGTATTCACCATTATTTGATTTATGGAAAAACTTATCGTATGATGTCCAATTCTATGAATTCCTTTAAAAATATATATTAACAACTGCAGTTTGTAAATATCAAAAATTGGTAATACTTTTTTAGTAACGTTTTTATAAAGCGACAAAGCCGCATACAATTGGGGAAGATTGAATACAGCCTTTAATGATTTGTTTTGAATAATTTGTAAAGATTTTAAATCATCAATTCTAACATAATTTAATTTAACGAAGGGCTTGAAATATTTTTTTTCATCTAGTTTATGCTTTAGTTTGAATAGTATTCCTAGTGCAGCATATATTTTTGAACGAACGTGTTGAATATAATTTTGCCATGATAAATTATTTTGAAGAATAACTCAGAAAAACTTTATGGAGTCCACTTCAACAATATCCTTTCCACCCATAAATACTGCTTATTCTTCCACATTTCAATTATGTCGTGGTCTAAAACATACGAGTTTTGTTTTACTAGGGCTTATTACTAATTTATTTATTCTTGTAAACTCCGAAATTAGTGCTGCATCCCGTTCAGAAAATGTTTTGAAGGTTAGATTTTCCTAATAAGGGTAAATTAGACATAAGTCATCTGCATACCTAAAAATTCTTTCACTTAGAACTAAGTTATTAATATCATTAAGATGAAAGTTAAACAATAAAGGACCATTACGCTTCTCTCAGAAACTTTATACTCTATATTTTCTATTGAGCTTTTGCAATTGTTAATCTGCTCATACTACCGGAGATTTTCCAAATGTCTTATGAAAAGACACAATTCTCCACCTCTTACATCATAAAATTTTAATTTTTGAATTTTTATTGAGTGACTTACAAGTTCAAAGGCTTTGGAAAGATCATAAAAGATTGCTCCAACTCCATTGAATCATTTATACAACCATCACATATATAATTAACCACGTTTAACACGGCTTTCCAAGTACCACAACCCTTATGGAACCCATATTGTTTTGAATATATACAGTTTTCATCATCCAAAAATGTTAATAATTGACTGGGCAAAATGGTTTCAAAAATATAGTCTATAATAGATAAAACTGCAAATTCAATTGCGTTACCATGAATTTCCTTAGGAATCGGAATAATCTTGTGGGCCTTAAGTGCATCACGATAAATCGATTAAGTAATTGAAGAATTTGAAATTTTACCTAATAAAGGGGTTAGAACTTCTCTAGATTCACATATACTTTTGCTGGGCTTAGTGCCTTGATTATCTAATGTGATCTTTAACTTGTTTTGCATAAGGGGGTAAGCATTTCAAAAGGTTAAATATATATGTCATTGTAAATAAACAAAACTTTATATGAAGTAGTTTTAAAATTTTTTTGTTTAATTTAAACGTTTTTTTTTTTCAGAAAAGCTCCGTAATTTTAAGTAAAAGCTAACAAATTTTTTTTGGACAAATACATAATGACATTACCCAGCGGTCCTTTTGAATGCCTCTATACTTAATTCTAAAACATTTGAATTCGGATGATATCCTTCCTCTAGAAATATGCCTTCAAGAAGGTATAAATTTCCATTTCAAAATATTCATTACACATTCGCTACTCCCTTCTTTAAGAAGGGAAAAACGAAGTTGTTCAGTTTTTTTTTTGTTTTTAGTGACATTTGTTTTCCTGCTGTGGGAAGGGAAAGAAGTTGTTAAATTTTTATATTTTTTTTTGGTCTCCAACATTCTTAAAAAAAATTTTAAATTTTTTCTTATGCGGGATTTTGTTCTAAAAAAAGCTTTAAGTAGAGAACATAATTGCAAGAGTTAATCATTTTTTAAATTTTCTCATAGATAATTGATTTTTATTTAAAAAATACGAATGAGCGAATTTTTTTCATTAAAAATATATTCAATTTCTGTGGAAAGAATCAATAAAATTATTAAATATTTTTCACTTTGTAGTTACTTTCAATGTAATTTTTGGGGTTTAGTTGCTTTTTACACAATTAGCGTCTTAATTTTTTAATAACGGCAAGCCGATATATGTACATATACGGAGTTATGAAGGGTGGGTTTTTAAAACCCCATGAAATTGCAAAAAAATAAAAATAAAAAAACATTAATCTAAATCCAAGCAATTAAATTTATTGAAAATATCAATTCATAGCATTAACATTTAAAAATTATTTTGGGCAGCGCATTTTATTATTATTATTATTATTTTACGAAGCGCATTTTGGACGTCCAATTTTTTAAACATCACACAACATGTCAGTTGTTGCTGATTTATCAGCACAAACAAGTTAATGTAGCCATACAGACAATAATTGGGAGGTGTCAAGCCGCACGACCTTGCAAGCCAATTGACCAAATTTTGATTTCAAAAGGTCAATAATTGCGGTCGCCGTATTGTATGTAGCGCCATCCTGTTGATACCACGTCTCGCTCGGATCAATGTCATATCTATATTCAGATAAAAAATTATTTATCTTGGTGAGCTAACGATCTCCATTTACACTAACGCGAGCTTCAGCTTATGTTTTAAAGAAAAAAAGTCCGATGATGCCACCACTGTGTAAACCGCACCAAACGTTGAATTTTTCTAGATGAAATGTAGTCTGTAGGGTATGTTTTGGATTGTTTGCTTTCCATATGCGGCAATTTTGTTTATTGAGCTAATGAGCCTCATCGCTGAATACAATAAAAATCGCGAAATCGCCTATATGTACGGTGATCATATTTTTAAGAGCAAAATACAGAACTGAAATTTCAAGTTAGTTAAAGCCCACAAAAATATGAAGTTGTGAAAATGGATCATTGAGAGGCCCAGCAATAAATGGCACACATAAAGACGTTTACCAAATATGTATCTCTTTTATATTATTTTGACGTCTTTATAGTCTCCGAAATAATTTTTTGTTTTGTGAACTCTGTCAAATCAACATGTCCATAAGTTGAATTTTACATTCAGTCAAGAATGAAAAATTATCAACAAATTTTAATTAATTTCATGTTGTAAAATTCCTTTCTTAATTAAAATAATTTAATGAAAATAAAATTTGGTTAAGTAAAGCCTGATTTAAATATAAAAATTTGGATTGCAAAGGGAAAAGCAAATTAATTTTTTTTTGTATTTGTTTTAGCTATTTCGTAAAATACATTATAAATACAGAACATTGAATAAAATACAAAACGATCTTAGGTTTTTTTACTAATAAATTATTCACCCAGTACAGTACAGTACAGAGCTATAAAATACTTGAGGAACAACTATAATATGCTTAATTTGGCTTGCGCATATGTGCGAATGCATGTCATTTTTATAGAGTGACACAAGTTTAAATCATAATAAAACAAGAAAATATATTTTTAAGAAAGACAAGACAAGAATATATATTTTTATTGGAAAGACCATTTTATGAAATAAATGTTTAAATATGATTTCTGCAATGTGGCAACCACGGCTGGCGCGTAGAATGCGCAATCTGGAACACCAATTTTCAACCACTTTTCGAATAGAACAATTAGTTTGATTAAAAATTTCAACAATTTGCACGCGTTGCTCTGGTGTAAATCGATTCATAATGAAATTTCAAAACAAACTAAACAAAAAGCAACTTTCAGCTGTTAAATAGGTGCTCAAATAAAGCAGTGATGCCAACACAAAGTTGTGACACTCTTAAAAAATAAACTTTATATCATTTGTCTCAAACCATATTGAACTTTAGGAAACTTTTTGTTAAGTTTAATGAATCTGTCATTTGCTTATGCAAAGTGCGTAACTGATCGCACCTTCTATACGAAATCAAAAGGTTTTTGATTTTGGTTTTTTAAATGATTTTTAAAGACTTTTCGTTAATTTTTAACAAAATCTTAAGCGAGCTTATGCATATTATAGTTGGGTCAATACAGTACTGTTCAGTATAATATAGAAAGGATGGTATTCATATATTGCACGAATCGATCAATGCTTTTTGACCTTAATTTAGATAATTTAATAGGAGTGTTGTTCAAGCAAGAATCTGATTAGGCATTTAAAAAATTGAGCGCAGAATGACAGTTCGTTTGACAGGCAACCATTTGGTAAGTTCTATCTATCGACTTAAAAATCACCCTTTATAAAAATTTTAGGAATTTAAAATTATTATATTGCTACAGTTCTTTAGCATTAGCAAAAGAATTTAAATTTTATTTGATTATTATTACTAGTGCTGAGTGTTGATAGATATAAATACAAAATGGAGCAGTACCAGTTAATTGTTACCTACTAGTCACCATCCAATCATCTGCTTCTCCTTTATTTTAAGCTTATTTTTTCAATTTCCAATAGTAAACTTTAAGTAGAAAGAAAGTAGTAGCTAAGGCTACGGCTACTTAGAAATAATTTCTTTTTGATACTTTTTTATAAGCAAAAATTACTAATCCACACGCCTATTGAAATTAAAAAAAGATTGTTATGTGTTTTTTTCGAATTCAGCCTTTTAAGTAAAAAGTATTGTCTGTATTAGAACTTCTGAAAAAACAGCGCATAAGCTAAATTAAAAAAATTAATATTGGCTGCCACACTAGTTTCCGGCTACTCTGCTAATAATCATAATAATAACAAAAACTGGAAAAAATAAATATAAACACAAACCATATTGAAATAAAAGAGATTAAATACAAATTCCATACATACGTCACTGACCTAACCTACTATGAACAGAATTAAATATAGAACAGGCTAAATATGGAAAAAATACAACAACATGAACAAAATCGGGAAAATATTAAATCCTATACAAAAATTTCATAAACTTTTTTAAGGGAAAAAGAGGAAACAAAACAAAAGCAATACTCCATCAAAATTTACTGTTTACAAAAAGATATATATAATTTAAAGATAATGAGAGAGACCAGCAGAGAAATACCGTTAGTTGTTTTTATAAAAACACGTGCTGGAAAGAGCACCAGAGAAAATTTCCCTTTTCTGATGGAGCGCAAAAAAATGGATGCTGTTTTTTTTATGGTTTTATTGGAGGATATTATAGATTACAGTTATGAGTAAGAGAGTTTTCAAGAGATGCTCTTGTGATAGCAAACATAACAGAGTAAATTAGTTAATGTACATATATGGGTATATGTGTGTGCAATTGTTGTGTGTAAAAGAAATTCTTTGATTTTATGTGAGTTATGCTGCTTTTGAGGATGCTGTTATTGTGGATTGTATTCTTTTGTTTGTACTTCATACATCTGTAAAATCATCTGTTTGTTGGGGTGTGTGATTGTTGAATTTTTCTTGTCTACATTATAGAAAAAGTGTTACGATTCTGTGAAAGACGAAGTAGAGTTTAGTCTTCGCGTGAATTTTACACGTATCGGTTGCAAATACGGGAAATTTTGCACAAGTTTTAAATTCGTTTGATATACTATAAGTGAAGTGTGTAAAAGTTTTTAAAGAAAAGAGAAACATCCTTTATTCGTTAAAGCCTTTAAATTTGCTAAAAATCTTAGTTTTCCGTTGTGTGTTTTATGAAAAAGAAACTCCGGGTGTGAATTTAAAATCAAAATTATTGTGCTTCGATTTCTTTAATAAAAAAAGAAATATTATTTTAAAAACCATTGAAATTAAAAAAAGAAGATACATAACAAATGCTTTATAAATTATAAATTATTTTAATCCCTTTGTAATTAAATCATTATTTTTACATAAAAACCAACTTAATGTAAAAAAGTTAAATCGAATGAATCGAATAAAGAAACGAGTCGCGGTTAAGATTTAAATCAAAATATATATTAAATAAAATTCTTTATTTCTCAAAAAAAATTAAGATTTCCAAAAAAATATACAAGAATTAAGAAAACTGTATAAAATTAAAAATAAAATATATATTAAGTGCACAAAAAAAAAGGAGTAAACCATAAATTTCTAGCAATTATAGTATTTATAACTAAAAAGAAGTAATTTTTCTGAAATTTAAAGAAATAAATTTTAAATGGTTTTTAAACAGAAAAATAAAGTGAATTGTAGTTTTTAGAATTAATTTTGAATTTAAAAGAAGTAGAGAAATTTATGCGATAAATAAACAAAAAAGGTGAGCTTCCTGTTCCTTTTCTAATAAAATGTGTGTTCAGAAAAAAATACTTTCGCTTAGTTTTATTGATTTTTGGCCACTTGTGCTGCCGCTATTGCTACCGAAGGAGACGTTTGTTTGCATTTTTCTACATAAACAAAATTAAATGCATTTCTTTGAAAATATTATTTTAACCCATATATTTTGCTGCCAATAGAAACTTTTTTCTTATCTATTTTTTCTTTCAAATTTTATAGAATATTCTATCTTTTAATAAATCACTTAAATACAACTCGAGTGCATTTGATGAGTTCAATGCCGCAATTTATTTTTCTTTTATACTTTAACTATTTTATAACTAATATAATGATGACCGTATTTTCTTTTTTACTATAAAGGAAAAATATGGCCTGCTTTTCTTTGTTGTTTGTTCGTGTCTAAACATGTTTCAAAGAGTTATATCTTTTTACGCGCGCGGTTTTCTACATGGCCCCCAGTCTTTTTCATTCAATACTAGACATGATGTTCTCAGGACTTGATAAATATTTTTTTTCATTTTCCTCTACCGTTCTTTACAAAGTGAAAAATTATAAAAAATTAAAAAAAAATTACTAAAAGAATCTAGAAAAACCTGATAAATTGCCAACATATGGTTTTCTAGACTTGTGTGTCAAATTTGACGTATGAGAGCAAATGAAATTTTTTTTCTGCTTAAAAAAGAAGACTTTTATATGTAAGTTTTTGTGAGTTGTAATTGCCATGTTTAGTTTAAAGTTTGTCCTGGTTTTCTAAGTTTTTGCAGTCGCTGTTTTTTTTAGTTCAGTTCATATTTGTCTAGTTTTTTGTTAATTTATCAAAATATTATGATATTGCAAAAAAAAACTGACAAATGAAACTGTAAACAGACAGTTTTAATTCATAAGCAACTTGTTACTCTTTATACCCACACTAGAATATTGGAGAGGGTATTAAGCATTTTGGCTGATGTCTTTAATACCCTAGAATATTACTCCGAGACCCACCTTTTAGTAAATCCAGCTTTTAGTAAAAGCAGGCTGGCTGTTCAATGGAATTATCGAATTACTTCCTTAGCAAAAGGTTAATAGTTTCTGACACTAGGGTGGTGCATTAGGGTGGTACGAACAGAGCTCTGGTGGATAAATACTAGAACGAGATACTTGAGGTCAATAGCCCCCTAAAGGCAAAACATTGGTCTTCTAGAGACAAAACATTGATATATCATACTTTAAGATCGGACTGTAAATACCTAAGATATAGCGAAAATGAAAAAGGCAACCCCTACATTATTCAAAAAAAAAAAAAAAATATTTTTCGAAACCTCTTTGCAAAAATACTTTATATTAGAGGTGGTACGGCGCACTTTTTTTTCTTGTAAGGTGGTACGTTTTACTGTCCATGTAACCGTGTGCCCAAAGTACATGTCGCAATTCTGAAGATAATTTGACGCAATTTGATACATAAGTTCTAACTGACAGAAGGACCAAGCCTATTGAAAATGTTGACAGAGGGTCTTTAATTTGATGTAGCCCCTATACAAACTTCTTACCGGAATAGAGTCTTTGTGTCATTTCGGTTAAATTAAGTCAACAACTTATTTCATTGCAATCTAAATCACTTAACCAAATTTTATTGGAATCGGTTCATGTTTGACCTCAGCTACCAAACATAAACAGCTCCCGAAAGTAGCTTTTAATGTCATAACTTTTTAATTTAGTTATTGACATAAAATTTGGCGATAGTCGTGTCAACATATTGTGTTAAAGGAGCAGATAGGTTCTTTAATATCTCCTTTGTATATACTGAATGACATTAAATATCATACAAATGAAGATATCGAAATAATATTCCGCTCAAAGAACGTTTACATGAATCTTATCCTCATAACATAAATTTCTTTTGGCCGTTCCATGATTGCCCATGGGTCCCAAATAGGGCCCACTCTCAAAAATTTGTCTCTTAATTCTGTCGTGTAGGGTATTATGATCGGGCTTGACCGACTATACTTTCTCACTTTTTGTGTTTATACTTGAGAAGTGAAATCAACAAAAAACATTGAAATGTCTTGAAAATAAAAATATTTAAAGAGTTTCTAAACGAAATTTTGTAAAACAAAAACAATAACAATTTTGATCCAAAAGTATAATTAAATTTTTTATTTTTTTCCGCTATAAATTCTAATTATTTTCATTTACATTGTGGAAAACGAGTTTTAATTTGAATTTATTTGAAGCATTTTCTGTAACTAATTAGCAGAGTGAAGTTGTGAAGTTTGTGTTAATCCCTTAGGATTTTTGTAATTATAAAAATGGCCTCTGGGGAGCTTTTTTGAATTTTATAACACTTCATATTTAAATCTTTATTAAGTTATTTATCAAATAGGTGACTAATAAAGCTTTCGTAAACTTAATAAACATTTTCCTGTGGTTAATATCAATAAAGGGAAAATAAAAAAAATTATTAGATTAATTCATTTTATAATGCAAAAAGTCAACCATTTTAAAACTTTAGAATTTTGAGACAGTTGGTAAAAAAAACCGCGCAAATTGTTAACTGAATACATTGTTGTCTTTTTATCTCTACACGGAAACACCAGAAGCTATGGATTGAACCAATAAAAATTTGCATGATCTCGTCCAAGCCAAAAATTACTTATTCTAAATATGTATATGTGTAATTTGGTTAAGCAAAGTGTTTCTTTACTTTAGAAAATTTTACTTAATACGAACGAAATATGGGACAACCCCAGAAACTGTCCACCAACCGAAAATTTTTCATATTAATCTAATAAAATTTTTTTTTTTTTTAATGTAATATTGGACTAGATGTATAATTTCAGAAATATGAAAAAAATGTATTTCGATGATCATAAATACAAGAATTATAACCAAATCATACCCTACATCAGATCTCTTAATGTTATGTTGGAAATTACAATTTTTTTAGGTGTTCATAAAAATACTTTAGTGTTAATAAAGATGGTCCGATTGTAAAATATATTTTTATTCACTCAATTCTCTTAAATTTTGGTATAAAATTATTTTGTTTACTATTTTAGAAATGTTAAGTGTTTCATCAATTAAAAAAATGGTTTAAAAAGTATTTTAATTTAATTCATGTGATAATTGAATCAATAAATTTTTTGGCTGAAAAAATTTAAAAATTTAATTTTGATTTAATTAACATTTTAGTTGTTTTGAAATAAATTTTCAATTAAAATTTTAATTAAATAACAAAAAATCTTAATTGACTTTTTTTCGTTTAAAATAAAATAATTTAAACATGTAGAATTGTTGTTGGGAATTGTCAATATTTATTTAATTAAATTAACACATTGTTTAAAATTTCAAAGTTTTTTGATTACTTTTTTAATTAAAATTAAAAATAATCAATATAATCATTTTGGTAATAGTTGCAAAATCAACAACTTGTTTGCTTGATATTATGAATTTAGAACAAATTTGGTGATAGGAGAAATTTAATAATTTTTTCTGTGTATGAAATGTCAGGTTCAAGAATTGTGACGTGCGTCGCGCAAAATAAGCTTTTTGTTATATTGTGAGTAGAATGAATTTTTTTTTTCAAGTCGTCTATATTTTTATATCAATTTCATTACCTCCTTTGAAGCCAATAAAACATTTAAATTCTACAATAAGAAAATAAAAAAAAATTTGCGTATTAAATTCTGCAGCGTACTTCACGATTTGAGTTCTTCCAAAAATTGTATTAAAAACCGATTCAATAGTTATTTTCTTTTCATATATCTTCGCTTCTTATTATTTTTCTTCAGAGTTAGAGCTGTTGGGAATCGAAATATTTGTCAGGTTTTTGTCAAAATTTTATATAAATAACATTTATGTTTTAAATGTAAGCATATAGATATATAAAAGTCTGTAAGAAAGTATAGTCGGTCAAGCCAGAGCATATGATACTTAACCCATAGGCAATCATTGACCCGCTACAACTAAATTATGTTTTTAGCTTAAGATTCATATAAGAGTCCGTTGTATTATATTATTTAGATAAATAAATGTATCAGTATGCATTTTTTCGACTTTTATGTCTAATAAATCAGTGAATGTTTTTTAAAAGAGCTTAAAATCAACAGCTATAAACACTGCCCCATTTGTAGCGGGAAATGTAAGAAAAGATAAAACTCATCACTGATTTATTTTTTGGTATTTTGTTTAAGCTTTGATATCGTTGCAAACAAGACTTTTTGAGTGTTTGTAGGTAATTCTCATTCCCTCTGTAGTTTTGTTTGCTGATGGCTTTGGCTTTTCTAAAATTATTTAGGAGAACGTTTCCTGATGATCTAGCCTAAGCAACCAGTGAAATCCGCATAGGAACAGCTTATGCTCCAACAATAAATTTCAGTATTGTTTTGATCAATTATTTAAAAAGGGAATTAAGCACAACAAACCAAATCTTTTAATAAATAATAGTATTCCCACAAACAACTTTGATAATATAAAATTCTTTAATAAACAAATATACATTCATTTATAAACAAAAAATTTGTATTAAAAAATGTTAATAAAAGCAAATATAAATTTTTATTTGTTAAACTAAATACAATCGTGTTTCTTTATAATTATAAATCTTATTTTACAGATCCTTAGGTCGGTTTGTTTTATTGAAATTGTATTGGCAATAGAATTTTCATATTTCAAAAACGCTCTTATTTAGGAAGCTCAGTAATTCTTATATGACTCTTACAGAGAGTCTCAAAAGGCTTATTCCAAGATTAAAAGACGAGCGTGTCAAAAATTTAAAAAAAAAAATTAAAAATAAAAAAAAATTAGATGTTCTTGTTTTTGTAACTCGTCAGATAATCATCAGAAGACTCTTTTAGGAGTTGTATATTGAACATAATCGTCTAACAAACAGCCTATGCTAGCTGGGAAGTTACTGGAAAAAATGTAACGTGAATTGCGTAGTATGCGTCACAGTGGGTTCACGGCATTTGATAAAAAACGGAAGCATTTTTGACTGCAAATAAGTTATTTTTTAATTCTCTTATGTTCATTATTCTTTTAGGGTTAGGATTTTGTGTATTTTATTATGTGAAATTCGCTAAAAAATACGCAAAAACAGTTCAACATTTAAAGGTATTTCCACTTTTTGTAGCGTCGTCACAACACTTTATGATCATTTATTTCGCAACAAATACCTGCTAAGAAATTAAGATATATGCCATTCGATAGTACACAGTAATGTCATTAAGCAGTATGTATATGATGAAGCTATCTCTTTTGAAAGATCAAAAAATGTTTATATATTAATCAGAAAACGAATACAAATGTAACATTCTTCACGCACGATTTACCCATATGTTAAAATCAAGAAATTATTATGGATTTTCTTTTTTGAGGAAACGAAATTAACTACTTTAGAAAAAACTTCTTTCCGTGAACTCTTCCTTATATTTTACTTACAAAACCTTTTTAATAAATTTTTTACTGTAAAGTGGCATAAATGTCAAAACTAGTAATAAATAAAGATATTATAAATATATTAGTAGATTTAAGTGAAACAAACTTCAGTGCATAGGTAATATAAGCGAATTTTCGAAATTTGTGTACCAACAAACCTTTTAATAACTCAGGGTTATAAATTCTATTTTTCACTTCCTTTTTAATTCACATCTTTCAGCATTTTAAAAATTTCTAAGGAACCCCAGTCCATAAAAACTCTTAACAATATGATCAGAATGCAGGGTTGAACCCCTGCCAAAATATATTTTTTATATTGGTTTTCCTAAACTAAGTAAATCTGTTAGAGCTTACGAACTTCTTTAATTTCTGAAATTAATAATAAAATCTACCAAATAATGCCAATTTTAAGCATTTAGACCTACTTATAATGTGTCTGAGCAACATGTTTATAGGTAAAAGGCTTGAGTTTTGGCATAAATGAAATTTTAAGCAAATATTTTATCGCAATCAATTAAAACCACTACAAGCTGTTGTGCAAAATTTTGCAAAAATTTAAATTTTAGCAACATTTTCTTAAAGAACTTAAAAATCCTTGATTTATGTGTCGACTACGAATATCAACTGAATTGAAGTTGAGTTGCCAGCAGTGAAATCAGGCAACGGCGCACATGTTAAAATACAAAATAAAAAAAATTTTGTTAACATGAGCGGCGTTGCCTTATTTCGCTGTTGGCAACCCAACTTCAGTTGCGCTGCCATCCGTAATCGACCCATTAAATTTTATTTAAAACTCCTTGGATTTCTTGTGCTTAACTAAAAAAACTCAAGCGCCTCTGTAAACTTTACAGTTTCCTCTAAAGCGGCAAATTTACTGCTCGAACGACACTATTACACTTCAAAACAAAAAAAAAAAAATTCTTTTTAATATAAAAAAAAAACATTTATAATTTTGTTTTAGGAGTGCTTTTATTTTTGGTGTAATTTCACAGATATCAAAAAATAAATAAAATTGAGAAGCTATCAACATATGATATATTTTTAATATCCAATAATTTTTATTCTGCAAGTGATTTTATTATTTTCGTCAAAAATGGAAAAGTTAATACGCATGTACTTTTTTCGTCTGTGTACCGTATTTATTCAGTTTTAAAAACAAAAAGCCGTGCCCTGTTTAAATTTTAAAGAAAACACTTCAAATTTAATATTCATTTTTATCATTTAATTTTTTTTTTAGAATAATCCAAAGTAAATACTCGAAAAATTAAATTTTCCATCCCTGATTTTTTCTAGTGCTTCTACAAAAATACAACTCTGATAACAAAAAAATCTTCTCGGTTAGAGAAACTTGAAAAATTGGTGAGAGCCTTAAGACCGTCAAATTGATTTACGTATTATTTAACATTTCATAAAAAAATTTTACATTGTTCTACATTTTGAATTTATTTGAAAAAAGTGTTTCATCAATTAAAAAATGGTTTAAATGGTGATGATTGTATCACTTATTTTGTTTTGTTGAAAGAAAATTAAAAATTTAATTTTGATTTAATTAACATTTTAGTTGTTTTGAAATAAATTTTCAATTAAAATTTGTATTTAATAACAAAAAATCTTAATTGACTTTTTTCGTTTAAAGAAAAATGACTTAAACATGTAGAATTGTTGTTGGGAATTGTCAATTTTTATTTAAATAAATTAACACATTGTTTGAAATGGCAAAGTTTTTTGATCACTTTTTTAATTAAAATTAAAAAAATCATTTATTGAAAATATTTTTTCAAAATTTTAAAATTTTTAGTAATCAATATAATCATTTTGGTAATAGGTGCAAAATCAACAAATTCTTTGCTTGATATTATGAATTTGATAAAAATTTTATGATTGGAGAAATTTAATAATTTTTTCTGTGTATGACATGTCGTAATAATCAGTATTATAGTGTAAAATCTGCCGTGAGATTTTTAAACCAAAACTGTGTATTTTAAAATTGGAATCTTTAGTTTCGGGCACATAAACCCAACCCAAATGTGAACTTTTTTTGGGGTAAAACTCATTAAAAATTTTGCGGTGATTTTTCAAATTTGGGATCATATTTCATTTTACTTTAAGGGCAAAGTTTATTTTTTTTGGGGGGTAATTTGTCATTAAAAAATGGGGTCATATTATACTAGTCGGCATAAGTTTTTTGACGAAATAAAAATCGTGCATTTTTACGTTTGATTTTTAAACGGCTTTGTTAAAAATAAAACGTAAAAATGCACGGTAGTGTATGCCGACTTGTGTATTATAAAATATAGCCCCAAATTTGGGGTAAAATTTTCCGTTTGGTTTTGGGGCCATATTTCGCAGCGCCACTCAAACTATTGAACAATTTTCAAACTCTCGTCAGAAAAAAATAAAAATTCTTTTCAATAAAAAATTTTTTAATATTAATTAAAAAATAAATTGAACATACAGCAGTAAACAAATTAAAAGTACCAATTGAACGCTTAATTCATTTGATTAAACGTTAAATTAACTTGAATAAACATTTTATTGAATCAATTAAATTTTTAATTAAAATTTATGAAGAATTTTTTCTGCGAACGCTGTCACAAAAAAATAATAAAAAAAAGTGTAGACTACGAATTTACGTGTGCGAACGTATAGAAGAAAAAAACAAATGCTTAAAGTGCGGGTATAAAAATACTGTCAAAAATTAACAAGGGAATGAAAAATACACGAAGCAATGAGAGTGATAACAAAAAAATTTACACATTCTTAATTTTTTAATTTGAGCTTAGGTATGTGTATACGAAATATTCTGTATGTTACGCTGCCTTTACAGTAATTCTTGTAATTAATTGAAAGTTCCATATCGCACTTTTTCAACAATACTGTACTAACTCGCTATTTTTAGAAAAATCAACACGTAATATCCATATCTAACAGCTGTAAAAATATCGTGCTGTTTTTTAAACTTTTTGTTAATGAAAAGGTTGCTTTAAAAATTATTTTTCTTAGGCATTTAATGCAAAATTAAAAATTGTTTTGCTTCTACTGAAATTTTTTTACATTTTGAGTTGATACAGTATTGTTGAACAAGTGCGATATACGTTTTATCAACAAAAATGTCAAAACATATAATAGAATTTCATGAACGTTTTATAAAAGTTAACATGAGGTGAAATTTCATTTTCAAAATGTCATCAAAGCAAAAACTTCTATCAAAAATTGCTCTTCTTTTTGAGTTTATGTTATGTTTCAGAGTTGCCAAGATAAAAACTCAAATTAATCTTTAGAGATTCATTAAAATTAATGTTTTATTTTATTTATTTTCATGATATATATAACTGTATGGTCCCGGTGCTGTTGGGATTTTCTAAATAAAAATAAAACATTAAATACTGGAATATTTTTTGAGGAAAAAAATTTTATCAGGAAACTTATTTTTCCTTAATAAATATATTTTATGAATTTCAGCCAAATCGTACCATTAATAAAAAAATTTTATTATCACGATAACAGCGCCACATATCGCGATTAAACTTAAGAGAAACCTAACTCCCGACTAAGATAATTTATTGTCCAGATTTGGTGACAATCGGTCTAGCGGTTCTTGAGTTTTAAAAGCACATACACGGCACAAACGTTTATATATATATATAGAAGATAATTAATATAATAGTGTTCTTAATATTTAGTTGCAAAGAATATATTAAAATTTTATATATACGACCAAAAGAAGTTGCTTTTGTAGCTGCTTTTTAACACAACCCTAAAATTTCCAGTGAAAACTTAGTTTATAGACAGTTGCTTTCTTAAAATGGTCAGAAAACGCTTTCTTAAAATTTTCATTGAACGCTATCTGAAAGTTAATAAATATAGATGTTTTAGTGAAGAAGTGTGAGTGTACTCCAACTTTCCAGAAATGACGTTCATGTGTAAATGCTAGGTAAATTTCTCTCAGAATATTGTAACAACAGTTCTTTGCAAAAACAGTTCTTTACATACGACCGCTACATACGACACACAATAGGCAAACATGTTTTACTGTATTGAAAAGGTTTGAAAAAAATCAAGTACTGTCTGGAGTGTATTTATTTTAATAATTGTACCCTAACAACACCATTTAAATTGCGTAATGAATAGTCGACAAAACATTTCTTTTGGTTATTTATATTGAAAACAATAATAAAAAACTAACATTCGTTTTTGTTTTTGATGTAAATACCCGAAAGAAATGTTCTTGCAGACATTGTGGATCGCAGTTAATTTTTTTTGTGTGTTTGATTTTTAAATACAATAAGCGGGAAAAGAAAGAGTACGGATGACTTCTAAAATGCATCTCTACTCCTTCTTTCGGATGTACAAGGCCTGCTCGCTCCATTCCATACTCATCTTTTTTTACACACGTTGTCATTGCGGTGTAGTCGATCCGTTCTCGCTTCTTTCGTCAGAAATTTTGAAAGGAGCTCAAATTAATGGCCCTTAGAAGGCGTTCCAGACGGTAATTTTTTAAAGTCTTTCGCTTTTGCTTTGGCAAATTAAGAAAATAAAAACAAAAAATCGTACTGCTTTTCTTCTCCCTTCTCATTGAATGGAATGTGCATCTTATCTTTTATACGGAATAGCCGATGCCTTCTATGATCAGATCAGAATGGTAATTGAATGAAAAAAAATATGTAAGCAGACCTTCAATAAGGCCTGAAGTAAGAAGATCTTCTGAGTTTTATTGCTGGGGATTTACATGGGTCTTGTTAGTATTTTTGAAAGAAAGTTTCGCAGTTTGAACAATGTTTTGATTTTCAAGTAATTTTCAAGTATCATAAAAATAATTGACATATGAGAAGGGGCTGGATTTTAAATCATTCTCAATTTGGGAAAATGAGAAATTAAATATCGTAAAATTTTTTTTGTTTTTATACCAAGTCATTTCAAGAAATTTAAGAATAAGCTTGAGTTCAAGTTTTTCTTTAATTTGAGAAAATGATAATATGTTTATAATTTTTTTTATAAATAATTTAAAATTTCAAGCTTTTTTTGAGTAATTTTTATTTCTAAATGGATCAATCTCCCTTATCGTCGTTGGCGAATTTAAAATACGTTTGCGACTGTTTGGTAATAGATTAAAGAGAACGTGAACTTATTCGAGGCGTCCTTTAAATTCGCCAACCACAATAAGGGTGATTTAAAATTTTAAAAATAATTCCTAATTATACCCATTGTGGTTCTTCTGCAATGTTTATATGTAATTATTTATTCTCGTTTGAATTATTTATCGATATTCCTTCGCTCATCAAGCCTTTAAAGCTAAATTGTTCGTGACCTTAATACTTCCTTCTTTCATTAAGTTCTCGTTACATAATATTTTAATTGCAAAATTATGTTTTAAACGAATATATATCCTCTTTTTACCAACAATGAAAAGTTTTTTTTTTCAACTTTTACGAAATTAACTTTCTAAATTCCATAACTTTTGGAATATTTTCCTCTTATTCTTTTCGTATTTTGTTAATTTTCTATTCACGTAGTATTCAAAGCAAAATGACCTTATTTGGAGATATTAAATAACCTTTTTTCATTATGGTTTTTTTGTGTTGCTATTCCTTTTGCAAAAGAACAGAAATAAACTTTTTATCATAAAAATTTCGGTCAAAATATTTGACATTAACATACAGAAAAATTCTACACATTTTTAAACTTTTAGGAATAAAATTTCTTTTACTAAATAATGTATGTTAAGCCCTTTAGATAAATGAAATTAAATAAAAAGTTAAAAAAATATTTTCCGTTAATGTTGTTTCTATTTTTATTTTTCTTATTTTTTTTTTTTAATAAATTATGCTAAACCTTGGCCTAAATTTATTTTTCAAAATCCTTTAAGTTTATTGATCTCCTTTTAAAACCTTTTGTAAAGTAAAACAAAAAAGTTGGTTCGCAAACCCTTCCAAAAAAAAAAAAAAATTACAAAGCCAAAGGAAATGGTATTATCCTTTTGTAAAAATTATTCAAATTATATCATTTTATACCTTAATTTTGTTTATTTGTTACGAAACATGAATAAAAATATGTTTTTTTTTTTCTTTTTACGGTTTAATGGGTTCATTTTTATTAATAAAATGTTTATTGTCCTTTTTGTGTCAGGCTGGAGAGCCTTCGTACTATACATGAAAGCACCTGAGATTTTTTTGTTTTAGCATCCTGTTGTGTTTCTTTGTCATTTCGCTAGTGTGTCTGTGTATCCGAGACTTTTTTGCCCTTTTAGTGGGTTTTCTTTCTGTCATAAAATGATTGATAACGTTAAACAGATAAATTCATTCATTATTGCATTTCAATTTCATTTCATATAAAAAAACAACTTAATATTTATTTTAACAGTAATTTGTTAACCAGCTCTCTGTGTTTCACTCTTTTAACATTATGGTAAAAAGTTTTCAATACTGAAATAAAAATAAGAAAAAGAAAATTTAAAAATAAAAAGGCTGTCAAAAGGAATTGTAAATACTTGTTAAGGATAATGAAAACCAATCAACTCTCTTTTGCAAATGACACAAGATGTTCACTTTAAGTGATTAATTTGTATTAATATATTTATCTGTACACATGAAGTTGTTAAAGGGATAAGGAAAACATAAAAGATAGAAATAAAAATGAGGGCATTTCATTTTCTAAACAACGAAAATTGTTTGAAAGTAATTAAAATTGTTTTAAAAAAATATATTTAATAAAACCTAAGAAATAATGGAAGACACTATAACAGTGGTGGGCAACGAACTCATTATAAACCTGACGTTTGTATGAGTTAAGCTTTCGAGAAATAAGAACAACGCTACAGAAAATCGAAATCCAATTGATAGTTTTGTAAGTTTTGGAAGAAACAAAGAAAACAGAGAGTGCTCGTAGCAGAGATAACAGAGCGAGTTTATAAATTGAAGTAACTGTATATCATAGCTCTGTTTCTTTACTCTACTTTGGGATCCCTCGGGATCCCAATTTGCACGAAAAGCGTTCCCGTACTTTTAATTTGTGTAAAAGAGAGCGAGTTTGAGAGAATTAAATTCTTCTTCTTCTTGCACGAAACAGCCCAAACTTTTTCTTCGTGTAAATTGGTAAACAGCTGTAAAACATAAACAAAACAAAAAAACGTATGGAAAAAATGCTAATGAACAAAATTTTGGAAAGTGTTGTGGAATAAAATAGTGTTATTAAATAAAAAAGTTTTATATTAAAATATCAAGAAAAATAATGTAAGTTATTGTAAAAGTGTTTGTATTGTTCTATTTTTGGTAATATATAGTTTATTTCTACAGATAATATACAATTTTTCAAAAGTGGCGCAAACTTTTATTGGTTTGTTATGACTGTCAAAACACTTTGACTTTTTATTTTGTGCTAAAAATGGTTTTTTCTGTTCCCGTACTTTTGTGTAATTTTGTATCTTTGTGAGAGATATTTATGCTAACTCTCATTTTCACGAACTTTACCCAAAAAGTAAAGAAACAAAGCTAATTTGAACTTTAGGGCAAAATAAATGGCACAAGCAGTTTGACATCAACGTCAATATATTTTGGCGAAAAACATGAACCATAATGTTTTCATATGTTTGTTTAAACGTTTGTGTGGTTTATTTGGCTCAGAAATTTCTTGCTCTAAAGGACCTTTTATTAAAACATGTTGTTATTCGCTGGACCTCATTTTGATTGCCGCTTGCTATAAAGCCTAAAAAAACACGAAACAAATCAATGTCTGATGTTTGGGTATACGGAGTCTATTTTATTCAAAGATACATTATACACAAAGTTGCAATGACTTTAAAGATCTAGTGATTTGATCTGGTTCTTTGTCATAATTACACCGGCTATTGCCCGATATCATTGCAAAAAATATGATCGCATTTATTAAGATTTACGATTAGTTCTGTTACTCAGACAAATTAGTTTATACACCAGTTGGCAAAAAAGTACTAAATTACAAATTGCATAGTACTAAAAAAGTACAATTGCTTAAACTTCACTGGCCTTGCACGTCGTGCCTACAGAGTTTTGATTATTTAAGCACAGATCTCAAGGCAAAAAATGGAGTTGGTAAGGAGTTTTGTAAAGGAGAGAACCACAATTCCTCCTTTACAAACCTGCTTAAAAGAGGCATATGCTATTTATATGGCAAAATCCGATTTGGAAGCACAAAGCAATTTGATAACTGATTGAGTAGTAAAATTATGTAATTCAAGCATCGCTTGTCTTACCCCCCGTTGCCACAAGCAAGTGCAAGTGAAAAAACTCAAAACGCTCACAATTTTGCACTAACACCATCGCATTTTTAGTACTTGCAGCTTAACTTGCAAGAGAATTTGCTTGCAAGTAAATTTTTGACACTTGCAGCAAGTAAAATTACAAATATAGAAACAGTGTTACCGTGGATGCATTTTGTGTCAATTTACTAGTATTAGGTAAAATAAAAATTATGTTTCTAGCTGATTTTCTGTGTATTTATAAAATATAAAAAACATGTATATGAAGAATATTTAGAAATAGCAAAGAGGATAATTTTGAAGGGAAGTTTTAACATTAATATCACCTTTTTTTAAAAAAAATATATATTTATTACCAAATAATGTGTCTACATGTAACGTTAAATATTGACTACTTGACAACACTTTGTTAACAATTGAGAAATTGAAGTTTTGCTAGAAGTTTAGTTGTTGACGACATTTTAAAAATGAACTTGCTGTGTAGCCACTAGGGTATTCATTTAACGGGCTTTTACTATAATTAGTTAATCGATCGCTTAATTAACCCAGGTTTTGGTTAAATCGATTAATAATCGGTTAATTCTGTTATTAATCGGTTAACCGATTAAGAAAGTTTTTTTTATAAATTAAGTTATTTCAATAAATAAAAATTCATAAATGATTATTTGGAGTTTATTAGTAAAAAAAGCAATAACATAACAAACATAACGATTTTTGAACTAAAACGAGCAAAAAAAAAAATAACTCATACATATGTCATACATATATTTTTATTAACATGTATTATGTATTAACTAATAAATAAACTGTAAGTTCATTTTATTAGTTATATCAATATTTTAAGATCTCATTAAATAATCTTTTAAACAAATAATTTGGTTTAAATGTTTTGGATTTAAGCGGTTCTTTTCTTTAGTTTTGATAAAACTTGACTTGGAAAAAATTTTTTCATCGTAGATGTTGGAGAAATCAAACGCAATCCATAATACGGAATATATAATTTCTCAGTCATTTTCCTGGATTTCTTTAAACATATAAAATCTTCCATTATGCCATTGGAGTCCTGTTTAAGTTTTTTTTTTAAATTCTTAAAACTTCTAATTGTTTCGGTAAATTTCCTTTAAAGATCGATATGGGTAGAAACCAAAAACTAACGCATACATATAAAAAGTACGTCAAACAAAAAGCTGTTGACACCAAAATCGTATTTAAAATTAAGATCACCTTCATTATTTGTATAAAAAAATATTTTCTAAACACATACCTTTTGTAAATGAGACGAAACAAATAATTAAAAAGACAAAAAGAAATATGTTATAATACTACAAAAAATTAAAAATTTTGTTACATCGGTTAATCGACTGAAATTAACCGGTTTAATCGTTAATCGAGAAAATACAATTTTAAATTAACCGATCAGTTAATCGGGTAGTAATTAATCGGTTAACCGATTAACGGTTAACCGAATGAATACCCTAGTAGCCACTCAAAAAATTATTGTGTTTTTTTTGACATTTCTCCTGATTTTCGTCTGTAATATGAATACACCACTGGCAACTTAGGGTTAAATAGAATTTTGGAAATAAGCGTAAACACATTTTAAAATCGTTGCAATACAATCTGCTTCCATGTAAGGGATTAACAGAAGCTTTTTGAACTTTGTTTGTGAATTTTTTCTTCGAAATAATTATTTACTTACCACCTGCCTACTTATAATGGATAATATTAGATTAATATATCACTTTTATTTACTTAAATTAAAAATTCGCTTTAATGGTTTTCGCTTCTGTGCTGCTTCTAAGTAGCTTTGCTTGCTTCCGGAAACCTTAAAAATTTTTATTGTGATAATTATCTATAAAATAATACTTTTTTCCATGCGTTCATAATAAATAACATTTGTCATATTTGCAATAGGTTACGAAGTTGATAAAAGAAAACATACACAACGCGCAAAATCTCTTAAAGATTTATGGCCTTATTTATAAAAAATAAAACAGGTTAATAAAAGGTTTATGAAACGAAATTTGTATGAAAATTTTATTAATAAACCTTTTATTAGCCTGTTTAATTTTTTATAAAGAAGGCCGTTAAAATTCTTCTAGCAGAACAACATGAGCTATGTGACCTGGGTGTTTTCCGTGAATTTGATGATGTCCAATGCCTTTAATAATTTTTTTTTCAATTGACTTTTGTTCTCGGTGTTTAACGTTATATGGAATATTAAGGAGATTTTACCACCTAATGTCGAATAACTCAAGAACTAGCCGTTCGACTTAATTAAATAAAATACCAACAATTTGGGACTAAACATATCTTTGAATTAAAACATTTATGAACTTAACTTGTACACTAAAATAATTATGCTTCATACATCCAATGAATAAATGTCATTAAATTTGTTTTTAATCGAATAAAAAATTTCATTGCGGGAATTAAATTTTAGAAGTTTAATGAAACAATTTCATTAACATTACGAAATTGAGTTTCGTAATTTCGTTAAAATAACACTATGCTAGTTGAAAAAACAGACAAGCCGGGCACATGGCGTTTTAACAAAATTCGGGTACGCTGAAATTAGTGGTGCCCGCTGCTTTTTAAGATTGGCTCTGGTTTTCGAGATATCCCGTTATTTCAAAAATGGAGGAGGTTGCACAACATATGTTCGCGTAACTCAAAAACGCTTTAGCTAATTGAAAAAACATAAAAAACCGAAATTCCGACATACTTGCCCCTTATCTTCACTTCTTAGGGGGGCTCCCATACAAATATTGCGTTTTATGAAATTCTCAAATTAATTTAAGTTTGTCGACTTTTTTGAATAAAATTAAAAGTTACAAACAGATTTGAATCATTTAAGGCTTGTTTTGTTTGGAATTTTTTATATGTCTGCAAAAAACTAGAAGCATAGCTAGATTTTCCAATTTTTTATGAATTTTTAAAAAACAAAAATTTCGAAATTTTGTTAAAAAAATTATTTTTTTTCCCAAAAAAAAAATTATGTTTCTAAAACGACTGCGGATATTAGAAAGAAGTTTTACTTTTCTTAAATGGAATTTTATTGCGGAATTTCGATTTTTTAAGTTTTTTCAGTTACGCGAACATATGTTGCGCAACCTCCTCCATTTTTGAAATAACGGTATATCTTGAAAACCAGAGCCAATCTTAAAAAACCGCGGGCACCACTGGATTCAGCGTACCCGAATTATGTTAAAACGCCAGGTGCCCAGCTTGTCACGAAAAAAAAGTGTCAATTTCTTGCACAGTGTAATTAATTGGATTAGTGACAAATTAATATCTCTGTTAAAAGAAAATTCCAACTAGTTGCTATAAATGTATTGTTATAATAAATTTTTTTAATATTAAAATGAACTACATTCTTATTAAATGTTCAAATATTTTTTATTGAATATAAAAAAGGAAACTTTTTTTGTAACTTAAATGATTGAACGTGTAGTAAAATTAATATAAAAGCACTCGTTTTTTTGAGTGTTTTTCATATAAATTTTACTACACGTTCAATCACTTGTATTGCGAAAACATCGCATTAAACAATGAAAACAAAAACAAAATCAAGTTCACTTACTACAAAATACTTACAACTAAAAATATTTTCTTCTTAGAACTGTTTTTTAATTTTTAATTAAATTTTGGACAATAGACGTAAAAATTTGTGACAATAATAGTAAATTTTAATGTTTCATAATGTCAATGAAAAATAATACATAACGATAAGGAAATTCTGATTTTAACTTAATGTTTATAATAGCTCCAAAAACTAACAACGATAGAGAAATAACAAGAACAAAAAATTCTCACATTATTTTTCCTTTAATTGTTAATTAAGATACACAAAATTTACTTAGTTCTACAAACCAGTAAAATGGAAAGAATGCTGATGAAGGTATACGCGGGCTGGAAAATGAATTAAATACAATTTACTTAAAGGTTTGCGGAAGAAAGTAGAACAGAACATGATGTAACAGGAATATAAAAACGAAAATAAAATTAATATAACTTGATGGTTTGCATTACATTATTAACTTATCTTTTCTTACATTATAAACACACTGTTTTATTGTTGGTATTTTGTTTGAGCTTTGATATCATTGCAAACAAGACGTTTTGAGTGTAGGTTATTCTCATTCCCTCTAAAGACTTGGTTGCTGATAGCGTTGGCCTTTCTAAAATTATTTAGGAGAACGTTTCCTGATGATCTGGCCTAAGCAACCAGTGAAATGCGCATAGGAACAGCTTATCCTCCAACAATAAATTTCAGTATTTTTTTTATCAATTAAAAAAAAGGAATTAAGCACAATAAATAAAATCTTTTAATGAAAAAAATTATGTATTCCCAAAAACAACTTTTTTAATAATTGTTAAAAATTTTTATTATTTTTTGCTATTAATTTAATAAAGAACTATTAGCCATATTATGATTAAAAATTCCACTGAAGTATTTTTCCTTTTCCCATATTACAATTGAACTTAAATACGAATACTGGGAGATGGGAAAAAACTCCCGGGGAATCTTTATTCATAATTGGGCTTAATTTGTTGTATTGTGGAAACATAAGGATGTTCACACAATTTGTATAAAAGATCGACCCTTAATGAATTATTGGGTATACAACAAAATAAAAATATTAAAATGCCAAAATCTCGAAAACTCCAGTCAAAAATTTTATTGGCCCCAAATTTAATAAGATCCATTATCACAACCTTTGCCCAAAATTTTCGACTGCCACAGTGTTAATTAGGTTAAAATGTTCAGACATAGAAAGAATGAAAAACACATTTAAAAAATTGTGCAACATTTAAACAGTGTTGACTAGTTTGTCTAGTTGTGGCAAATTTTACAAAAATTGTGTATATACAAACAACGTCTCTTAAGATTTGGACTAAATTTTAGCATCTGACATCAACGTTTTTTTTACAAAATCAAACAAATTTTTTTTTTTAATTTGATAAAAACTTTGACAATTTTTAGCATATCAAATAAGTATTTATTTATTAAATTTAACAACATATATGTTATCTTTAATAAAGTTTTTGTAAATTTTTAAAAAAAAATTTTTATTTAACTGCCAATAACACAAACTTTCCTTTTTAGTATTTAATTTTATTTGCAAGAATCATAAAGTTCTGGGAAAAACTGTAAGCATTTTAAACTGAAGTAAAATGTTTACAACTTAAATCATTAGCGCCCAATTTTTAATTTAAGGATTCTTAGCAATTTTCGAAAAATATAATTTTATTTATTCAATTATTTGTACATGTTCCCAAATGGGATCATTGGGCGCTAATGGGTTAATAATAAATTTTACATTGCTTGTGCAAATATTGCACAAAAGCAAAGCAACTTTTATTTATATCTGCAGTTTCAGCAAAAATGTATCAAAACTTTCGAATTTTGGTTTTCCAGATTTATGCTAAGAACACAACTGGAACGAACGACGAATTTTTGGCCGCGTATATTCGTCGCCAAAAATAAAACATATTGGTGTTTATGAAAATACACACAATAATAGCGTCCGGCGAAATTCGTCATACGCAGCGTGTTTGCAATAGATTTATTACTATTTCATACGCCGCACAGTGGCGCCATTTGAGTTTTTTCGTTGCAAAAATCATATCTTTTGAACAGAATAAGATAATTGAACAGTTTAAACAGCATATGATAGATAACTGTTCAGCCTATGAAATGACCGTTTGGAAAGGGTGCTACGCTTTGTAGGGGTCTACTTATGGGTTATCAAAGTTAAAATTAGTAGAAAAATCAATTTTATGGTAACTAAAAAAAATTATTTTTACATTTTTAGATTGTTTTTATTTTTTTTCTTAAGGGTTTTATGTTTTAAATTATTACCCAACAAATTAAAAAAAAATTTATTTTTTTTTTAAATTTATTTTTTAAATTTTCTGTAAAATATTCATCACAATTCGTAAGAGAAGGTATATCTAAAAGACTAACCATTTCTAAACTATAATTATTTTGTAACTCTATTTGTGACTTCACATGCCGCAGGGAAGAAATAAGTGGATCGGAAGATGCTGCCAACATGTTGAAGAGGTCCTTATTTGCCTTACCCTTGATGCTTTGAATGTGTTGTGCAATATATATATTTTATAAAATTTGTTAAGAGACTCCTGTGCTTCTTCAGAAAGCTCTCCAATTGGCAAAGACTGGTACTCAATTATATCTTTGCCATGCGCCAATATTTTATGGACGGTCGGGGTCAACTTCTTCTGTGGATACATTTCTGCTAAAAGAGATGCAGTTTTCGACGCATATTCTCCATATTTTGTAGAATTGACATTTTCTTTGCAGTTTAAAACATCCAAGATCGTTCCCAATCTTTTCACGATTTGATTGTCAATTCCAATGATTCTAGTTACTGCCTCATCATTTTCAAAAAATCTCCTAGAAGTGTTTCCATCGTTAGAGTTACCGTATCCGTGCTTGGGACAGTCTACTTTTAGTCCAACTTGTTTCAAAAAAACCATCCTGTATTTGCTTCTTTCTGATCTTTTCCTTATCCTTTATTGATGTATTTTCATCGAAGTTTTCCTCCTCTTGTGGTAGGGTATATGCCAGTTTTAGCAAGAATTCCATACACCTTATCCTTGCGTGCAATGGTGACATTCCATATTCGTAATTCTCCTCATTTGTAGAATCGTTTAAATTACCAAAGTTCTTCTGACAAATAATAATATAAAATCGATAAAAAAAATATAAAAATAATACGAAAAAAGGGGTTTAGATAGGTTTTTGCTAAATTTTTACCTCCAATATAATTCTGTCTATGATAACTAATTGAAATATATTATAATTAAGCAGAAAAAGATACTAATCTTAAACTCTTTACAACTAATTATATAAAATTGAGATGTAACATATTATATATGAAATAAATTGAATTGAATTGAAAAAAGTTCTTCTGACTCTTTTTGCAAATCGGGCATGACATTGTTGAGGTTGTTCCTGTCAGTTCGTTTACGACTTTTCCGTCAACCATGGTCAGGTGGAACTCGTAATTGCATTCAATATATTTTCCTTCTCCAATTTGCAGCTTTGTAGGCTTAATCTTGCTTATTTGTTCTTCAATGTCCTTCACCGTAGTCCTTATGAGTTCTGCCGATTCCCTTGCAAACTGAAACATTATTGGTCGGCAATAATGCACTGATGACGGACGTGGATTTTTCCAGTGTAGGGAATCATCCGATTTTAGCCGCAAAGGAACAACAGATGCCATAAACATATTTCCGTCCGATATTGTAGCGTCATCGAAAGATATCCTTTGCTTATAAACGCTTTGTCCGGATGATCCATCGCAGCCCCATTTGCTGATCAATGTCAACTTCTCAGGAAGAATTTTCACTTCCGTGAAAAACTTTGGTGTGGTTGACTTTCTAAACAGTTCAAATAATTTTAAATTGTTCAACGCCATGTTTTCAGTACTTAAATTGTTTAATGGTTTCAGTAATTGTTGCGCCAACTTTCAGGCGTAGACTAATCCAGGCATTATGCTTATTTTGCAATATATAGGCTTATGCTACCATGCCTAAAAATTTACCTGTTCCCTGCATACATATGGATTTAGGCTAAATAATGCAATTTTGATATTATGCACGTGTCCAAATAAGATTTGTGCCTACCTGTAGGGACCATAAGTCAATATTGTTCCTGACCATTTGTACGCCAAAGTATTGTTTATGTGAGGTACGTACCTGCTAATTTCAATGAGTAGTTTTTTCAAACTATTAGATCAAACTACTGTCAGTCAAAACATATAAGGGATGGACGCCATACAATTTCTGCAACCATGTCTTTTTAAACTTTTTTACCTCTAGAAGCCAAACGGGCACGTACGGGCAGATAAAAATTTTGAATTATGTAAAGAACTAATCAAAGAACAGGTTTTTCAAATATGGCAAATATAGAAAAATATAGTTTTTTTTTATTTTCCGTCAAAGTTGAAAAATAGTGAAAAAACGGATAGTTTTTAAATAGTGATTTACCGGGAGAAACACAGAGCAAACAGTTAATTTTTTTTTTATCATTATACATTTAATAAATACATCAATCAATACAAACAAAAAATAAGGCGATTCGTTACCTATTTTTCGTGATATTACACCTGAAATCGCAACAAATTGACTAAAAATTGTGTGTTTTTTTGAAAACCGAAAGTCGGTCAACTTTGAACGGTTATATCTTCTAAACTAAAAATGTGATATTATTAAGAGTGGCATATTTGAAATCGTTGAAAAGTTTCCTATAACATGGGTTTATTCAAAACTTCGTCGGCACTCATGAAAATTTTGATTTTTGCAACCTCGCTTGCTCTACGGGCGCCACTGTGCGCCGGCGAACGACGAACAAATCAGCACTAGGTGACCTTATTTGATTTTAGTTCAGAAGTATTTTAGTAAATAAAGTTACTTTTTTCTTAATAATTGTTTTTTATTTATTGTATAACATTAAAAATACAAAGTATTTTGCTATAAAAATAGTTTTTAGCTGTGTTTTTGATTATGTTTTAATTTTTAATCATTATTTTTTTTAATATAGTCACACTATTTCTCTCTCTTTGTACAAACAGCAATCAACTTTTTCAATTATAAAAGCTGCTTGTTATTATTCGTTGTTGTGCTTCATACGACGAATTTACTCAGCGAATTTTTACTGAAAAATTCGTCGTGTTGGGAGAAATTCGTCGTTCGTCCCAGTTGTGTTCCTAGCAATATGCAATTGTAATAAAGGGTTATACTAATCTTACGAAAGTATGAGCAATTTGAAATGCTCAAATGCAGTTTATATAATTTGCATATTTTATTTACAAAGTTTTTTTTGGAAATTATTTCAAATTCCCAAAATAATAAAAATAGTTAATACTTAAAACAAATACTTGGGTATAATTCCCCACAGCGTTTTACATTTCTGCTTTAATTAATTTTTCAAGGATTTAAAGTCAATATTTATGCAAATTTTATAAAACAACAAATTAAATTTATTAAATATCCTTTATCTATAAACTTTATGTAACTAATATTTTATTAAAATTACACACAAGAATGCTTCCGAATTATATCCATAAAAAATTAAACAAATTATTAAAAAAAAATTTAATTATGCACTGAAGCACTTTAAACAATATGTTTTTCTAGTAATTTTAAAAAACTTTTTTTATTTTTATAAACTTAAAAAAAAAAACATAAAATATTAAAAGAATTAATTATTTATTATGTTTCAAGTGCAACCTAAATGTTTGTTAAAGTGAAATAATTTTGTAAATTTATGACTGTTTATTATATAAAAAAATTATAAAGGTTTAATAGTTAACAGGAACGGAGCTCTTTTTTTTTTTGCAAACATTTGATTTTGTTTTGCTGATTTGATACTTTATAGGAAAGTTCGAAAAATTTGTTATTTTTATAATTAATAGAAAATGTTGGTGAAAATTCGTCTTTTATAAAAACAATTTTTATATTTTTAATCCAAAATTTTAATATTTTATTCAGGCTAAAGTTCATTAAATGATTTTAATGAAGAAAGGAATTTAGCAATATGAAATGAATTAAAATTTATTGAAAATATGTCATTTTTGAGCTGGAAATTGAACCCAGGTTTTCAAGAACAGGTTGCCCTGACATGTTTCGATTGTAACCACACAATCTTCTCAGAGGGGTTTACCGTTTCAATACTCAACGCCATCGATTTGGAAAAATTTGGATTAAAAACAGTTCAATAAAATAACCACAATACTAATCATTTATTATATTTTTATAGAAATTTTTTGGAAGTTTTATACGAAATTTTACCAAAATTTCATATTTTTATGGGAAAGATTTTTAAAAATCTCTTATTTGATAAAAGTGCTATTTTTAATTCAAAAATGTTGCTTTATTCGAGGATGTGTCTATTAGTGCATAACTTTTTTCTAATGAAATATAGAATTTTGGATACAAATTATTTACTTTTTTAACGTAAGCTCCTTTTAGCTCTAAATGCTTTGTCCGATGTTTCTCCAATTTTTATTATCCCCACGAACAAATAAAAGAATTGGGCAAAGTCATCAAAAAATGTGTTTGTTTGTGAGGTAATTTTGTCTTTAGAGTTATATCTCTTTCCGCCGAGCCACTTGTTTGTCTCTTTGGGAATTAAAAATAGTCTCTCGGGCTAAATACGGCACAACTGGGCGGATGAGGGAGCCAGTTGCAGACAAATCCATGGATTTTTGCCATGGAAAACTTCATAAGTACACAAAATTTATTGTTATATTTTTTTCTGAAATCACGAGGTAGTCTGATATCAATGGCTGTCTAACACAAACTTAATTACGCTGCTTATTAAAATTTTGACCGAAGTCAGCTGAAAAGCGGCTGTTAACAGGAACAGTTAAGAGAAGGAAAATTAAAAAAAAATATTTTTCTTAAAAATTTTTTTGCAATAAATTCTATAAAATAGGAAATTTTTTAAAAGTTCCCTATTTTAAAGGAAATATTACCATAACAAAATAAAAAATTTTTTATGGAAATAATCGCCAAAAAGAATTTTTTTTATTTCAATGGAAAATATTGGCGCCGCGAAATAAGTCCAAGGTGCATAAGTCCCAAAGAAAAAAAAAAGAAATAAGGCCCAACAATTTTTCATACAAATTTAGGAGTAATTTCCTTATTTAATTTTTTTTTTTGGAGAATGTTTAATTATTTTTGCCCAAATGAAATAAGTCTCAAAAAGTTTCACATGGGAGTTTTTCATTTTATTTTGTTTTTGGGGCTATATAATTTGCTATGGGAGTTATTTCATTTTTCGTGGGAGTTATTTCATTTTCAATTATTTAAAACTTTCTTACATCTTTTAACATTTTCCATTTGTATTTGCTCGTTTTTTTTTTTTGGTAAATTACCTGATATGCAAATATTAATGTAGAAAACACAAAGTACTTTTGAACAGGAATTTTTATTTGGGTTAGGGTCGTTTACACGAAACTTAAAATCTCGCATTCGAAAATCCCCAATTTCAAAATCCCAAATGTTAAATTCCAGAATCTCTAACTAAAACTTATCTGCATAGCCGATATATGGCCGGGCCCAAGGATTTTTTCCTCTATGGTATAGCAAACAGCGGCTTCGCTTCTCAAGACCAGACTTATAAGCTTTAACAAGCGAAGCCAGTGTTTGATATATTAAAGAGGAGAACCATCCTTGTGCACTCCTGAAAGACGGTTATGCAGAGAAGTTTTAGAAAGCGAAGCCGGTGTTTGTTATACCATAAAAGGGAAAGAAGTATTTTCTGGATTTTAAAATTTGAAATTTTGAAATTCGTGATTTTTGAACTCGGGATTTTAAGTTTTGGGTATATGACCCCAGCCCAAATAAGAATGTGTGTATGCTTAAAACAACATTGTAGGAATTTTTAATAAATAAAAATTTAAAAATAAATTTTTTTTCATTATTTTTTTTTGGGCCTTTTTACCATTTTTGGATATAATATCCATTGTGTGTGGGAGTTCTTTAATTTTTTTCGGTCTTATTTCATTCCTTTTCGATGGACTGCGTTTGGGAGTTGCTTAATTAATTGTTTTTGAAGTTATGTATTTCATTATGAAATTTCGCCCAAATGTTGGGATTTGTTTAATTTTTGATATGGGATTTTTTTTTTTATTTATTTTTTTTAATTTCTTTTTTCCAGCTTGGGACTAATTTCATTCATTTTGGGCTTTACTTCATTGGGAGTTATTGCACTGGGACTTATTTTTTTTTATTGAAAATTTTGCAAACATTTTTCCATTTTTATAGGAAATGTTGTCAAAAATTCAAATTCTAATCAAAGAACAGGTTGACAATATTTTAATAATTTTTATTACTTTTCTTCTTCTATTTACCTTGAGTTAACCTTTTTAATTTAACACAATGAAATATTAAAAATTTGCAATTTTATAACAAATTTCGTTAAGCTATTAAAGAAGCCGCTCCTGACATTAACTATCCATACAAAAGTACAATTTAAATGAAAAGACTGTATAACAAAAAAATAATAAAACAAAAACAACCTGATATTTTAATAAAGTGCAAAGCACAACCTCATTAAGAGTACAGAATTAATTAAAAAATTATAAATTACTTTTTTTTCTTCTACTTTGGGGCGAAAAACATAAAAAATATAAAAGCACATGCTAACCCACACACATAAACACACAGACTTACAAACAAACATATACATATAATACACTTATACAATATAATAACACCAACTTGACCCTAATAAACAATTATATAAAAAATATAATAATAAAATTACAAACAACAAAAACAACAACATTTAAAAATATTAGTGAATTAGTGAATTAGTGAAAAATGAAAAGACAATCAGCAATTTAATTTATTTAATTAAATCAACATTAAATACAAATTCAACTTGATTAAATAGAAAAAACATTCTGGGTTGTGAATTTGGATTAGGGGTTGAAAATAGCAGGGGGAGAAAACAACAAGTGGTAAAAAGAGGTGGTCTGTCTGCATTCAAATTACTGGGTTCATGAATGTAATCTTTCCTTTACACATACATAAAGTGAGTTTTCAACCGGTAGCAGGATTTGTGGCTCGTTAGAATGACCAGCTCTTGTTTGTCTTGTTCAAACATGATACTTATGAATTTTTGTTAATGTTACTTTCACATGATATAAATTCCCTTACAAAAAAAAATGAATTTTTCTCTAAAACATAAAAACATTAGATATGCTCAGATGAAAAGGTAATATTATTTAATTAATCTTGAAAAAAAAACAAAAAAAAAACCTAAAAAACTCTCAAAACTATTCGAATCGTCCCCAGTAAAAGCTCAGATACCAAACCAAACATTTTTATTCTCTTTCCAAATAAAATACCACATTTAAGGATTAATCTGACCAATAGTGCATTAGCTTTTAATACAAATGTATCTTCAGGTAAATTGTGTACTCTTTTTAAGCTCCTTGCTTTAAAAACAAAATAAGGCTCTTTGTATGTGTTAATTAAACTCTTTTATACAAAAAAAACTTGTTTAAAGGTCTCGAATCAGTTTAAGAATTTAAAAAAGCCATTAGTATCACTGTTTTTTTTTCACTTTCTCTCTTTATCCATATTTGTGTGACAAATTTTAGAAGTGTGTCTGCATGTGAGCTTGCATTTGGTTTGAAGGGTAAACCGTCTTTGCGGAAACGGAAGTGCAAATGGAATTATTTGTAAAACACATACAAAACACTAGAAATAAACGTAACAAAACTCACAAACTTATGCAAAAGTAAAGAATGAAACAAAAACCAAATGCTAAGTATGAATAAGAAAAAAAAATTAAGGGAACCACAGTAGTGTAAGAATAGCAAGTGTTTTTCAACATTGTGCAAATGAAATAGGTGTGGGCTTGTGTGTTTTCATAGAACGAGTCGCGGATAGAATTAAGGTGACCTTTTTTGAGGTTAAACTATTACAATTTTTGTAAAAAAAAAAATGTTACTGCCTGTTCTTGAAGTTAAATAAAAAAAAAACTCAAATTTGTTTATATGTAGTTATTTTTTTTTAAGAGAATATAACACCAAGAGTTTTAGAAATAGTCAGATTTAACTTTTATTTCTTATACCTATAAATAGAATTTTAACACACAGTAACTTCTATAAAAACTCTCTCCAAATGTTAACTGTTGTATTCCTGGTCCTCATTTGTCTTTCCGAAGCTTGGAAATCGACTGGATCAGAGTCACAGCACGATTTTTGGCAAGTGTAATCGATAATTCGATATTTACATGAATATTTTTTAGACACTTAAGCTTCGTTCACAATAGGCAGCAACATTTATCCTGGTGTTCATAATAGAGCAACAATTTTTTTCGTAACCACACATACTTTCAGTTAAGAAACCGTTTGCAAATTTTTCACAGAGCAAAATTACGTATTTATTATTATTTTTTAAAACATCTTATTAAAAATTTTATTCAAAACTAAATAAAATTTTTGTAAACGTCATCAACAATTTCACACAAATTGTTGCTGAAGTAGAAGTAGACTCAACTTTTTAAAAAAAAAATTAGTTAAATTTTTGTTCGAAAAATGACAGGAAAATATATGAAAGACATTGGGAAGAAATTAGATAGAAGAAAAAACGAAATTGTTTCTAGCATTGTGTACGAGATTTTAAGCATAAATAGAAAATTTGAGCTATAAAAGACATTTTCTCATAAATAGACAATTTGCTAAACTTTGCTTTTTGCATCAAAATTTGCAGTATTTTGTTTATTACAGAAAAAATTTACTTTTTAAAAGAAATGTACTTTTTTACGAAGTTTTGCCAAAATTGTTTTTGTATAATATATTTCGAAAATTGACTTTTTATAGGAAATTTTACCAAAATTTACTATTCATAGGAAATGTTGGCTAAATTTAGTTTTTATAGGATATTTTGACAAAATTTACATTTTATAGGATATTTTGCAAAAATTTACTTGTTATAGGATCTTTGGCCAAAATTTACTTTATATAGGATATTTTGCCATAATTTACTTTTTATAGTATATTTTTCTAATATTTACTTTTTATAGTAAATTTTGGCTAATATTTACTTTTTATAGGAAATTTTGGCTAAATTTACTTTTTATGGGATATTTTACCAAAATTTACTTTTTATAGTATATTTTGCCAAAATTTACTTTTTATAGGATATTTTACCAAAATTTACTTTTTATAGTATATTTTGCCAAAATTTACTTTTTATAGGATATTTTGCCAAAATTTTCTTTTTATAGGCTATTTTGCCAAAATTTACTTTTTATAGTATATTTTGCCAAAATTTAGTTTTTATAGGATATTTTGCCAAAATTTACTTTTTATAGTATATTTTGCCAAAATTTACTTTTTATAGGATATTTTGCAATAATTTACTTTTTATAGTATATATTTCGAAAATTTACTTTTTATAGGAAATTTTACCAAAATTTACTATTCATAGGAAATTTTGCCAAAATTTACCTTTTATAGGTTATTTTGCCAAAATTGACTTTTAATAGGATATTTTGCCAAAATTTACTTTTTAAAGGATATTTTGCCAAAATTTACTTTTTAAAGGATATTTTGCCAAAATTTACTTTTTATAGGATATTTTGCCAAAACTTACTTTTTATAGGATAATTTGGCAAAATTTACTTTTTGTGGGAAAGTACACCAAAATTTTCTCTTTATGGGAAATTTACTTTTTGAAGGAAGTTTTGCCAAAATTTACTTTTAATAGGAATTATTGCCAAAATTCACTTTTCACAGGAAATTTTGCCACAAGTAACTTTTTATATAACATTTTGTCAACATTTACTTTATGTTGGAAATATGTATGGTCAAAATTGACTTTTCATAGGATTTTCAAAATTTCCTTTTTTTTAGGAAATTTTTGCCAAAATTACTTTTTTTATTTCCATATTAATTATACAATTTTTTTAAATTTCATATAATATTATGCGTAAAGATGCCAGACGGGCTTGATAGTCAAGCATTTTCAATGCGTGTCAAGGAATCTAGAAAATTATTCCATTAAATTGTCAAGGAAAAAATAAATAATGCTCTTGTAATTTATATTTAGCCTGCAATTAAAATGCATTTTTGTTAAAATATGGAAAAAAGAATTGTCGAAAAGTGATATGGGGATGTGTATCTTAAGGAATATTAGATTTACAGCTGTAAAAAGAAGAATGTACAAATGAATGACTGTCAGAGTTTTATTTGATTTTCACTCATAAAATAATGCAATAGTTTTACACCTCAATATTGACTTAAGGAAACAATTTTGGACTTTCGAGCAAAATCTAGAGGTTTTTGAAAAGATTTCCCATTTCCGATCTACTTAAAATATAGTGCTATTTAGTGATGCAACTATGGTTTTTTTCATATACTACTAAAAGATAATTTACTGTACAAGAAAAAGTAAAACCAAAACAATAATGGCGGCATTTTAAAACTGTTAAAAAAATTTTAAGATTATAGTAAAAAATTAAACAGTTAAATAATTTTCGTAAAAAAATGATGTTGATTTTAAATTAAAGCAAATGCAAATTGTTAAATGCTTATTTCTTTATATGTGTGTACGTGATACAAAAAAAACTTTCAGTCAGTTGTTTTTATTATGAAAACAAAATCTCGCTAATATCAAAAATTACAATGTAAACGTACTAGCTTTTGAAGAAGATTTCAAATCGAATCTATTATATTTCGTTGTTACGTAAACGGGCTATTACATAGCAATGACTATACTAATGAATGGTCAAAATCGTTAGACTTGTGATTGTTTCTATGGATGTAAGGCTTTTTTTTAATATTAGATCAGTTATAAAAAATTTAATTAAATGTTATTTTATTAGGTGCTTTTGTTAGCATAAATTGTAAACCTACTAACGTTATTGAATTCTTAAGCGTGTTACTTGAAAAACCTTTTATAAGTATAGTGTACAATATGCCTAATCTTATATTCCCTTCGTCATAATATTGAAAAGCCATTTGTTCCCTACCTTATTTGTTTCGACTAGGTTCATTTTCTATATTAAATACTTTTTATAAATACGAAATGTCTTACCAAAATTTAGAAATCCTACCTCATATAGTGTTGGCGTTAATGAACCAAAACCACGATTTCTGGAAGAAAGATGCATTTTTTGTCTATAACTACGACATTTGCGAACCGATTTTGTAATTTGCACTACCAGTATTGTACATAGTGTGTTTCAGGTGAAAGTTATATAAAACGTTATAAAAGTTGTATAAAAACCTTAATTAATTATAACAAGACTTTAACAGGTTAATATTTATGGCGAAAAAATTAGCTATTTATTGATTATTAAAGGATATTCGTAATTTTTTCTGCATTCTCAGGTATATGCAGACCGATCTGACTAAATTTCAATCGCAAACTATTCCGGACTAAACGCGATATAAATATATAATAACCTGGTCGGCATCCACCCAGGTATGTCCTCAGAAATCTAATTTTAACATAACGACGGACGGATAGAAGGACATCGTTAAATCAAAACCTCTACTTATAGAAATCTAGAATATAGGCCTGAGCTAAATATTGCAAAACCTACAAACTGATTAAGATACTTACAGTGAGCTACATCCAAAAACACTTTAACACTTTAATCATTATCATTAACTTTGTGTTAATAATATCACTGTGCTAGTTGGCAAGCGGTTACCTGGCACTTAACCCTAATTCCGGTACGTTGAATCCAATGGTGCTTACCGATTTTTAAGATTAGCTTTTGTTTTCGAAATATACCGCTATTTGGAAAATGGAGTACGTTGCACAACATATATAAGCGTAACACAAAAACAGTTAAGATTATTGAATAAACTTGGCAACTTCGTTTTTTTATACGCCTAGAAAAATTAAAAGAGTATCTTCATTTTCCAATTTTTTATTATTTTTGAAGAAACAAAAAAAAAATTATGTTTCTAAAATGACAGCGAAGATTAGAAAAAAGTTTAGCCTTTCTTAAAGGTAATTTTGTTGCAGAATTTCGGTTTTCTTAGTATATTCAATAAGCTAAATCATTTTTGAGTTACGGGAATATATGTTGTGCCACCTCCTCCATTTTCGAAATAACGTTCAATTTTGAGTGTGACTCACTGTATGTATTTTAACAAGTTAGAGTGCTATATTCGGCTGTGCCGAATCTTCCATACCCTCCACCGACAGGAGTGGGCTCTATATGATAAATACACATATATTATTAACTAATCTTCACAAAAACGAACGTCAGCATTACAATTAGATGCGGTTTAGGCCTATATTAAATTATTGACCGACAATAAGAAAGTTTTAGGCGTTTCTTGTTAGAACTTTGAACTGGCTTGAGTAAAATATCATGATTCGTAAAAGTTTTAGCCGAACTAAAAAATTTTTTAGGAGGGACATTTGTATTTGATGTATGGTAAATTCTGGACCAATCATCCTAAAATTCTGAAGACTGATTGCTGGTATTACAAAAAATAAAATAGAATAAATTTCAATACAGCAGTGTAATTAGGTTAAGCGTTAACAGTGAATTTCACAAAATTGCATGATACTTTTTTTGGCCGTATGAATCTAAATTGGAAGAAATTTTACCTCAATATCTATATCTGTTACGGTTTTAGGCGAATTTAATTATTTTCCCAAAGTGGGCTTTATTTGGTTTTAGGCGCAATAAACTGTCTTCCGAGAGTGGGGCTTACATGGGGCCTATGGTCAATTATGGACCGATCTTCACGAAATTGTATTATTTGCAGTCGTATAAAGCAAATTCGTGCAAAATTTTATATCATTCCCTGCATTATTCCACGATTTATGTTAGTTTTTGTATCAAAATTATGAATTTTTTTAGAGTAGTGGTTCCACATTTTAATTCATAGTTCTGATCCTACTGAACCGATGTTACGGGATTTCAATCCCAAAATGCTTAGGATAACTACAAGCAATTTGAGACCAAGTTTGTTCTTTTCTTTTGCGTTTTTCGAAAGTGAGCGTGTTTGCAACAGACGGACTGACGGACAGACAGACGGACATCGACTTAGAATTACTCAAGGAGCCAGAATATATATACTTTATGAGGTCGTAGATAGTATAATGAAAAAGTTTCACACGGAGTGACAAACTTAGTATACCCTCATTCACCACTAGTGGTGGTGGAGGGTATAAAAACGAATTTATATATTTATACCCTTTCCACCTTTGGTGAAGGGTATAATTCGTATAAGTTTTTTATTTATTTAACCGTTTTTAAAAGTGTCAAGAAAAATCAAGCTATTTCTTTTGAATGTCGAGCTGATAACCGATTTCGTTCTAGAAAGCCTAATGCGCGTATAAGTGTTAATATTCTTTTTATTAATATTAATCATACCGCATGTTGGCTTAAGCTTAAGATTGCACGTTACTTTAATCGAAATATTTTAATATTTTTGTAGAAAATTTAAATTTTTTTTTTATTAATTTGACTTCAATTATCCGTTTTCAACATTTGGTAATGATGTTTATTAGCTTGTAGTATAAAAACCCATTAACATAAAAATTTATTTCAAAAACCAGTCTGAGTATTTAACCAGCTTTAATAAAAAGACAAAAAAAAAAAAAAAAAACACTAGAGCCAAGCTGGTCTCTTCAATTTTAAAGCCACATGAGACAAATAAAATAATGAACAATGTCATACTCATGCGAAATGGAGACAATTGCAAATTGTTACTGTGTGTGAGTGTGACTGTATATTTAAGTGCTTAAGAAATGGTGTAGTTGTATCGTTTCTGAAGCTGCATGTTCATGCCGTGTTCTTTTTATTATATTCACAATTCATGTCTGCTTAAAATCCCACTTATCATACTCGTACATGAAAATATTCCATTTGAACAATTATAAAATGAAATGTCGGATTAAAAAGAAGTGCTATTTTCCTTCTCTTTTTTAATAATTGTGGCACTTGGTAGTTCCCGCTGAGTCTGAGAATAAAAAGGAAGTGGAAAGCATTTGCACTTTGACAATTCGTATACTACAGGTGCAATTGAATTTGTATTGTAAGCATTTTAAATATTTCTTGAATATCAACTTTAAAAATTCCAACAAAAAATTTTAATTAAATACATCGTGAGCTTATATTCAAATAGTGCTTTCTGCAATTTTTCGAAAATGTGTTTTTTTTTATAGAAACGAGTTCACTGACTGAAGGGTCATCTGTCATTATAATCTGAAGAAAATATTTTTTCCCAAAACGTTTTTTTTTTTCATAAATCTTGTATTGTGCTATCTAACACAAACGTTTTTTTTTTTTTGGTAAAAAAAGTGCTTTCTACATAAAAAATATTTATGTATATAATAAATTGATAGCATTCCAGGGCTGGGAATTTTATCTAGATTTTAAAAATAAAATAATTTTAAGGTTCGTTGAAGACATTTGGCGAAAAAAATGTGTTTATGAGTTTTTGTCAATAATATGCAATAAAATCTTTATTAGCTAATATTATTTAATTAAATTTTACTACTAAATATATTTTTTAATGCTTAATAATAAAACCGCCTAAAATTTAAAAAATTTTACTTACAAAAAGAATCCCACAATTCCAAAAAAACAGCCGAAATTCCCCAAAAATTATTTTTTTTTTGGAAATATAATGGCTGCCAAGCAAGGGGCTCAGATTCCTATTGCACAATTATTAGAAATTCATTAAGTCATACAAGCTGTGCTGAAAATTTTGGATTCTTGCTTTGCGATTGGAGAAAATGTGTCAAAAATTGGAAATTTATAAAAAATAGCTATGTTTCGAAAGAGCCCTGCGATTAAAATTTGTGTGTGTGAGTGATAAAAATTTTTTGCATAGCAATATTATACATGAAGAAGAATTTCAAAAAAGTATAAATAATATATATATTGCTATACATATTTTCTCTAAATAAAAAAGATAACAGAATTTTAATTTCAAATACATAAAACTTTTTAATTAAAAAAGATTTTTTCACAATTTGCAGAATGTAGAATATCAATTTATTTGCTGGTAATTCACAAAGAGATATTTGAATAAAATTATGATAAATTTCCGGGTTATATTTGCAAAATGCTACCCAAGGTAGGTCAAAAACAGGAAGTTTTAGTTCTCAAAGTCGGATATTTCCTAAACCTTAAGAGATTAATTATGAAGAACTCGACACGCGCATCTCACTTAAAAATTATTTTTAACAACAAGCTAAAATTAAGATGAAAGGATCGTTATTAGTTTTTGTAATACCCGGGTTGCCCCACTTTGGGAACCAATTGCGCCTCTACTAATAAGTCTATAGACCTCAAATCCAAAACCTTAACTTGACTACAACTCTTGAACTGTAACCTCATTCCAATCGGACCAACCGTTTATAAAATATAGAATTATTTCCATTTTTTCCAATTTTCCAGTGGTCATATAAAAAGAATCGAATCCCTTACCATCTGGCCCACGTCCTTTTCAACTGAGGAAATGGAAGCATTTGAAAACATTGACGCCTGTTATTTTGCAAGAATATCATTAGCTTTATGAGAATTTAAAATGTGCGAATAAAGTTTAATTATTTATTGCTTTCAATATGACTTAATTTCGAGTTTTATTTACATTTATATTTTACTTTTCCATAATATATTATATATTGTTTTGTTAAAAAAGACTTATTATTTTAGTAAAAATTTGTGTTAATTAAATCAAAGTCTCAAATAGTTTTCATTAGAGCTCATTTTTATTTTTGTTCTGCTTATTTCGATGTTCAAATCGATAAAATTTTAATTTGTAAATAGTGCTATCAGACATATAAGGGCGAGTTGTTTTAAAATAACATTGTAAAATAAATAACATTGTAAAATAGTTATTACTCTTACAGTTATCGAAAAAATTATTTTTTTTGCTCTCCTGTAAAATTGTGAATTTGCAGATAGCACTATTTGAATATGAGCTCACGATATAAAATCTACTAAATTTCAACCCGAACTATTTAATGAATATTATGCTTTCGAATAACATAACTGTTCGTTCCACTTATAAATATAAAATAAAACTTTCTCCTTTCCTTTTGTTTGAATGCTCATATATTATAATTGTTTATTTTCTTATATCAAGATTTTTTTCAATGAGTTAATTAACAAGTAAAGCCATTGAAATTTTTTGTGATATAATTTCATATTAATTGCTTGAAAATTAAACAAAACATGCATTGCAGCTCATAAAGAGAATCACAATTCTGCCATCATTTGCTGTTAGCTGAAACTTTAAATAAAAAGAAAATTAATTTTTGTGGTTGTTTTAAACACCCAGAGTAAAAACATGTATAAATATGGCCACCTCTAACAAAACCAGTTTTAAAGAAAATTTTAAACATGTGTTATGCAGTTCATGCACTCTTGGGGGTATATGCGGGGTTTCTCACAAATTTTTATTAGGCTTATAACAAAGTTGGTATTGTTTAATTAAAATTGATGTTCGAGTTAATTAAAAGTGCGAATTATAGATATTTACGAATAATGAAAAATCGTCGCAATCGCGACTATTAAAAATTGCGACTAAATACAAACCGTAGTTTTTAGTCAAAAAATAGTAAATATTTAAATGAATTTCAGGTTGAAGTTGTTCAACACAACCTTTACAAATATTTTCTTATTTCCAAATTCTTAACAGATTTTTCATGGCTTTTAAATATACACAATACAATATTTAAAATAACCTAAAACTATGCAACATTTTTTACTTCTTAATACGCCTTAATATATGCTATCAAAGTAAACACAATTGAAATTGCTTTAAAACAAAATATGCCAGCAGTTATTTGAAAAAATTTGTGGTCAAAATTGTTAAAAAATCATAAAAATTTCAAGAAAAGCTTAGCCCAAACAAACCAAAAATTAACCATAAAATATAAACCAAAAAATTTGAATGGGTTAAATCTTGTTTTTAATGCTAAAAATAAAAGCACCTACAACCTCAGACAACCTAAAAAACCCCTTAAACATAAACAATTCTAGCAAACAAACAAACAAACAAAAAAAAAAAAAAAAAAAAAAAAGGAAAAAAATATAAGGAAAAAACAAATATGTGTTTGTTTATGACACAAAAAAGGCGGCTGATTACTTTTAAATTATTTTTGTGGCATAATTTTGCGGATAGCCAACAACATGCATATTAAAAACTTCACTAAATAAAAACTCACATACACTCGTTATGACAACAAATACAATTACAACAAAAACAAAAAACACTTACACTTCTACAATAACTGTACAAAACGAACAGGGAAAAAACTTTATTACGGTAAGCCTGAAAGTATACACAAGAAAACAGCAACAACAACAAATGTATTTAATAATTTATAAAGCATAATAAAAATAGTACATACACACTAACACCCCATACAATGACTTACCGTGTTTTTGTGTTTTGTTGTGTAAAAAGGATCTCTATAAGTCAGTTTTGTATGCGATACTTAAAACAATACAGAGGGAAAAGTAAAAACAACTAAAAGTGAAGATATGACGTATGGTTAATGGTTTTTTTAAGAACTTTAACAAGCAAACAACAAATAACAACAAGAACAATAATAAAATAATACTAACCCATACATATGTACGTATGTAAGATATAAACGTATGCACATAGAAAATATTGTCTTCCTGAGATTTCCTGCACAAACTCTGCTTTGCGAGGATAGACTTAAATTATTTTTATTCTTGAGCTTTATAAATTGGAAAAATTTCGATTGCAGAGTTTTTCTAAATTTTCTGTGAATAGCAAATTCTTACAAAAATTTCTTTGACCAAATTACATTTAAATACACAGACAAAATTAAAAATTATCTCTAATCACCAATTTAATACCAAATTCATAGAATCAAGCAAACAATTTGTTGATTTTGCACTTTTTACCAAAATGATTATATTGATTACTAAAAATAGTAAAAATTTAAAATTAAAATTTATTTATTTATTTATAAAATTAACTTATAATTACAAAATATAAGCTTACTGTAAGAATAAAAGCCATATCTACTGAGGCTTTCAGCTCATTTATATTAAAATTATATAGTAAATCTATGTTAGATAAACTTATATATATTAAATTTTTTTATGTATTTTATTGTTGTTTTGATGTTATGAACACTTGGGTTTGATAACAAATCTAGAGGTTCATTATTCTTAAAAGTTTGTTGTCTGGCTTTATGGTATTTAGGGCAGCAGCTTAGTAGGTTTTCTGGAGACGTAGGGTATGTAATATCGCATTTGCAAATGGGAATATTTTGTAACTAAAGAAGAGAGCCATGAGTCAATCGGGTATGATCCAGGCGGAGTCTTACAAATTTTACCATTTCGATTCGGTTCAGTCTGTTCTCCTTTATATCGTTATATCCATAGAGATGAGTTCTGTTACGGTTAATATTCCTATAACAATTAGATGCCCCTAGATGTCATCTTCTTTCAGGAAGTGGTCTTTAATATACTTAGAGATGTCCGTGTAGTTTAAGTTCTCGGTAAAAATTAGATGTGAATTGAGAGCGTCCTTGGCGGTTTGATCCGTGAATTCAATCCCTTTAATTCCACAGTATCCTGGAGACCATATAAGAATAATCCGACCCCTTTCTCGAATAAGAATATTTCTAATATATGTTATATAAGCGTTATGATTAAAGGTGTTCATAATAGTAGTAATACTAAAAGTAATACTAAAGTAGTAATACTAAAGATGATCTTTCTTTGATCCGTCAGTAAATAGAAATCGGCGTTAAGGCATTTTTCTTGGATGTCTTGGAACAAAGTTTGGAATTGGATTGGATTGTGTTGGTTCTTGTTGAATTTATGAAGACTAGTATTTACGCTATCTGTGCTAAGTAACCAGGGTGGATACTGTCTACAGCTAGTCAAGCTAGGTTTCAAGTCAAGTTGCAGACTATTGCATTTTTCTTTTATTTTGTACATAATAGAAGCAATTTTGGGATGTTTTTTTGGATATTTTTATTTTTGACATAAGCGATCGTAATAATTTGTTAGGGTTATCGCAAAAGATACCTGCCATTTTAGAATCAGCTATTTTATGTTGGGATTCGAGGGATAGAATGTTTGCCTCAATCATCATATTTTTACATGGTGTTGTACGAAAGGAACCGAGGGAGTTTCTGATGGCCTCGTTCAATATTGTGGTATTTTTTCTTAGTTTAGATTTTGGAGAAAAACCGTAAAATGGTAAAGAGTATTATATTTTTGAAATAATTAAGGCATTAGTAGTTGTTATTAGATTGAGTGGACTGCAGTTATATTAATATGTTTATATATTTGCACTTGCCAGTGGATAATTAAAATTAAAAATATCATTTTATATAATCAAAAAACTTTGCCATTTCAAAAAATGTGTTAATTAATTTAATTAAATATGGCACAGGTTTTGACAATTTCCAACAAAAATTTTACAAGCTTAAATTATTTTATTTTAAACGAAAAAATCATTTAAGATTTTTTGTAATTAAATTAATTTTTAAATTTTTAATTTTTAATACTTTGTTAATTGATAAGCTCGAGGCCACAGTTGTTTTTTAATAAATTTTAATCTTTATTTTTCTTTATATTTTCAATATTTCCCCATCCTTTGGATGGTATTGAAAATTAAAAGGTCGAATAAGGATAGAAATATTTTTAATTTTTATTTTAAAATAACTAAAAAGGTTAATTAAATCAAAATAATATTTTTAATTTTCTTTCAATTAAAAAATTAATTGATTCAATTATCACATTAATTAAATTGAAATACTTTTTAAAAATTTTTTTTATTGATAAAAAAAATACTGAAAATGTTTTCTGTGTTGATAAAATTAAATATATAAAGCTTTTTCTAAAGTAAATTTTCCAAAAAGATAAAAAAGATTTAACAATATGTTATATAAAAATTAAAATTACACATAAAATAACAAAATTTTATAGGAACAGCAATTTGAAGTTAAATTATATAAAAATGGCATATCTATATATAAATCGACATATGCAAACAGTAAAGAACACTTTCCTCCTCTGTTTGTCAAGCCATTTGAACAAAAAATAAGTAAATTCGGTAACCTCATGTCTTTAAAACTAAAAGAGATAAAAAAATGAGTACTTATCGTTGATCATTAGAAAAATTAGAGGACAGGCGTCTGGTACTATTTGAAATTCGGGCCTTTTGGGGAGTAAACGGGTACAGCCCTGTATTTTGGAACTTCTTTGTCACCCCATTTAACTTTTAAACTAATAAACGTAGAAATAACCCCCATATTCATAAAAAATATTTTTGATTAATAAATGTTTATTATACAAATTTTCATTGAAAATTCCTTTCACAAGCCTGCTATAAACATAAAATATTTTTTATGAATATGGGGGCAAGACTATAGCAAATTCGATACTTATCTAAAAAATATAACAACAAACTTACTTTGTATTCGACATTTGAATGTTTAATGGGTGTATTGACATATACTTATTAATTTATCGTCTCCCACTTCAATATTTTGGTATTTTTTTGTACTTCACAGGAAATAATTTTTCTTTCTTTTACTGTTCCGTGTTGCAATGTTTAAATTTGCTATAATATTGAACTTAGAAACATAAAATTATAGGAATGAATGTACTTATGTTCTTATGAAAAAATGTTGGCACTATTTTGCTCTTCAACTGTACCTTTTTGAATTTTTTTTTTAAAACATAAATTTAAACACGCATGGTTCTGATTAAATATGAATCTGTTAAGAAGTGCTTTTTGGTACCTTTTCATTACACAACTGGTACTTTTTGAAGTTTAATTAATACTAAGCCCAGTAACATAAAATTCAACATGCCGAGTCAAGAGTGATTGAGAAACTGTAGCTAAGAGGAGAGTTTTTGGTCCTGTTTGGTTTTTCAACTTGTTCTGATTGTTTTTATATTATTGAAATAACATAACGGACACGTGTGGCAGAGAACATATGGACTGGAGGTTGGTCCCTCGCCAAAACGATCAGCTAAGAGGAATAAAAAACAAATGCTCGAAACATGTAAATTTATTGTGTATGTTTTCTTCATATTTGCATAAATAATCATGGTCGATTTTCAACCAGTGGGCAAACACTAGTTTTAGTTGAAAAGATAATTCTGTTAAAACTTCCTCCTTTTAAAACCAAATTCTATAAAAAAGACTTTTTATAAATAGTAAAAAGCAAATTTGTATACAACTTGCTATTCATTCATATTCATTTATAGCAATATTTTGCATTTGCTCTTTCGCAAGACCACAGACAACAAACACTGAACTTCGACATTAACTGTATACTTTTTCATATGCAATATTCATTTTTTTATCTCGATTGAGTGAGATGAGATGAGGTAATAGTCGTTGCACAAATTTCTTCCCTCTAGTTCGAGTCTACTATATATAAAAAAGTCTTCCAGAAATAGCCCATTTTAGCAAAATAACATATACATCCATGTCACAGAGTACAATTCCGTTCGGAAACGAAATGCATTTCGTATTTTGGTGCTTCAGAAAATTACGAAAAAAATTTTGCGGAATGAAACTATTTTTTTAATGAATGGAATGGGAGTTTTCTGTATCTTAAGGGCCAAATAACTCTCAAAATATGCTTTCTATCAATAAACAAATATGTTTTCTTCGGTTCCGAACGGAATTGTACTAAGTGACATGGCTCATAAATAGCTAATTTGATTAACATTTTTTTAGCCAAATTGTATAAAATTTTCCCATAAATAGACAATTTTCTTAAAGTTAGCGAATTCGGTCAAAATTTCCTTTAAATAGCAAAGATAGTATATTTTTAGAGAATTTTTCAAAATTAAGCAAAACTAAATTAATATCAAGCATACTTTTAAAACCAACCTCTAACCTGCATACATACGTACATACACACATAAACAAGCCAAACGCGTGTATAAAATCCTTAAAAACTTTTGTTGTAAGCAAAATATGAAAAAGGGGTTCACAAGAGGATTTCTTTTATAATATATGTATTTTTTTTTTTAATAAACATATGAAATGCTTGTAACATATGTTAGTGGGCATGGGTTTGTTTTTGTACGTCAGGTTTGTTAAATATTTTGAATAACATTTTTTAATTCTGTAATGGTCACAAAACAACAAGAAAGTAATAACATTGTAATATGCTACTTTTACGCCTGACTACCACAAATTCCCTTTCGGTTGTTGCTTTCCCTTTTTCCTTTTAACCGGCTTTGACAACATAATTTAAACACAAAAAAAAAAAAAAAAACAATTTCAGCATACGTTTGCTATTTTTGCTGTTGTTTTCTTAAAATTCGTTTTTGTGATGGGGAAGATTCAGTGAAAGTTGTTGCTAGCACTACAAATGTTGTGTGTGATGTTGTTGTCGCTTTATGTATCTCAATTTTTTTATATGAGTTTTAAGTGTGTGAATCTTACCTTTTTACTTGTCTCTAGCAACATCAGGTTAAAAACTAACTGTAAGGATTTTCTTATGTTCCATTTTTTTTTTGCTTTTTAATTTTTTTCATATTTATAATGTAATACTTTGTTTTTAATTCTTAAAACAAAAAAAAAGAAAAAAAAACAAAAAAAAATTACAAATGACTTATAAGGGGTTTTAAAGTTGTAAGCAGAACAGAGGCGGTGATGGAAGTTGAAAAAAGAAGGAGGAATGCAATAGAACCAAACACGTCACAGAGTCAGATATTCTTTTTAAAAAACTTTCAATAATTTCGAAGCTCTTACACATCATTGGGGCTCTAATCCAAAATGAGTTTTTGTTTTACCTCTCTGTTTTATTTCCATCGTATCCTTAAGGGACGAATATGTTTCCTTTTTTGTTTGGCATTTTATGATGGGTTTAGTTTACAAAAACATATATTTGGTTCAAACCTAAAGAATATAATGATGCTGTAGAAGTCTAAGCCAAGGCTAAAGATGGTTCAACAACAACAAATTTCTTAAAAAGGAATTATAATTTTAAATGAGTTTTAGTAAGAACCCACAAAACAACACATGTTTAAATAAGTATTTTTGGGTATAAGTTATAGTGTAGCAAAATAATCTATGAAACAAACTGTTGCATGCATGATTGAATAAATTACATAACATTATCTTTAATTCTGAAGATAAATTGCGTTAAGTATCACTTTGAAATGTTTAAAATTAAAAAAATAAAAAATGATGAACCCTTAATTTACATAAATAAACTAATATGCTTTACATGATAAGCCTGAAAGTAGGCCCTTATTTTATGAATTTATAACAAGCCTAACTGACCTCTATATAAGCAGTGGCATTAAACAAAATTAAACAGGCCACTAAACATGAAAGATATGAGAAAGATATTTAGAAAGAGTAAATGTGCCATTTTAACTATTAATTAAACTTTTATGAAAACTAACATTTTATGGTCAGACAGACAACTTTAAAGCCATATAAATTGCTTTAGAACCTTAATTTTATTTTAGACGAATAATAGCAATTCATTAATTAAATGTCTAGTTTTTGACTGCAGGTGTTTTACAAGTAAATATTATATTTTTTTTATTTGTAAGTTGATGTTTAAAAATTCACATTGATTCCAATTACAAATTTTTCATAACCAAAATGTCAGAAATGATTTGAAAAAAATAATAGAAACTTCATCATTTATTTGCTAGCACAACCATCAATTTAAGCATAAATTATGAAATATATTATATGAAATATGATGAATTTTTGACAGAATCTTGAATAAATGCGTTCTATTTACATAAATTCGAAAAAGGATTTGTATATAAAAAAATTCTTTGGAAAACTTCCTACAATTAAAATTTTTTTAAAAAATTTTCTACTAAATTTAAAAAAATTTCAAAACTTCCTAAAACTTTTTATGCAGTAAAAATTTTTTCGTAATAAATCGAATGAATTTAAAATTTTTGGCAAAATTTCCTATAAACCGTACATTTTGGTAAAATTTCTTATAAATAGTAAATTTTGCGAGAAGTTCCTATAAATAGAACATTTTGGTAAACCTTCCCTCAAATCGTAAATTATTGCTAAATTTCCTATAATTTGGCGAAACTTCCTATAAATAGAACATTTTATAAATAAATTATTGCAAAATTTTCTATCAATTGTAAATTTTGGAAAAACCTTCTATATACAGTAAATTTCGACAAAATGTCGATTTCCTATAAATAGGAAATATTTACAAATTTCTTATAAAAAATAAATTTTTACAATATATACTATAAAATGTATTTTTTTAAAAAATTTCCTATAAAAAGTTAGTTTAAAAAAATTTCCTATAAAAAGTAAATTTTTAAAAATTTCCAATAAAAAGTAAATTTTTAAAAATTTTTTATAAAATGTATATTTTTAATGATTTTCTAAAAAAATTCAAGCTGTGAAAATTTTCTAACAAATGTAAATCTTTGAAAATGTTCTATAAAACGTAGATTTGAAAAAATTTCTATAAAAGTAAATTTTGACAAAATTTCTATAAAAGTAATTTTTGACAAAATTTCTATAAAAGTAAGTTTTGACAAAATTTCAATAACCGTAAATTTTGACAAAATTTCTATAAAAATAAATTTTGACAAAATTTCTATAAAAGTAAATTTTAACAAAATTTCTGTAAAAAGTAAATTTAAACAAAATTTCTATAGAAAGTAAATTTTGACAAAATTTCCATAAAAAGTAAATTTTGACAAAATTTCCATAAAAAGTAAATTTTAAAAAATTTCCATAAAAAGTAAATTTAAACAAAATTTCTATAAAAAGTAAATTTTGACAAAATTTCTATAAAAAGGAAATTTTCCAATAAATTGCTAATTATTAAAAAATATCCAATAAACGTAAATTTCGGGATACAAATATAATAAAATTTCGCAAAACTTCCTTTCCTTTAAAAATAAAAATTGTGTGAGCTTTTTATATATAATTTCGCATAATTTTGTAGTTTATAGGAAATTTTGTTAAAATAAATATAACTTATTTTATTAAAATTATAATATAAATAATTATTATGTATGTTTTTTCGACCTTTTTGTTTTAACTTCAATAAGTAAACGAATAATTAAGCTCAAGGCCTTAGTTTTTTTAATAAATTTTATTTATTTATTTTAATATTCAATATTTCGTAACCCTACGGGAAACATCTTCAGGATAAAAATATAGAAATTTTTTATTAAAAACGAGTGACAATAGACGTAAATTAAACGACTGCCCGCTAATCCGCTAATAATTATTGAGTACAATAAAGATCGGATTAGCGGGCAGTCGTTTAATTTACGTCTATTGTTACTCGTTTTTAATAAAAAATTTCTATATTTTTATCCTGAAGATGTTTCCCGTAGGGTTACGAAATATTGAATATTAAAATAAATAAATAAAATTTATTAAAAAAACTAAGGCCTTGAGCTTAATTATTCGTTTACTTATTGAAATTATAATATAACTAATTTTTGATACTTTATTTAATTAAATTTTTGTCTTATTTTGAAAGTTGTATTCATTTGTAAATACAATAAAATGAATGGCTATTATAAACATAATTTGCTTAGACTTCTTTTTTGTATCTATAATATAACTGACACACAAATTTCCCCTTTTAACGAGTGTACGAATATGAATCTGTAGACAATTATAGTTTGTAGGACAATAGATTTGGTGATGCCTTAATTTTAATAATTACATGACTTTTTGACTTAAAGCGCTTTATTGTACTTGTTCATTAGCATAAAAACCCTCCAATTTATGTTTTCTAATTGCGTATCAGTATTTTAAAATACTCGTGCATTAGCTAATGTAAATATATGCGTGTAGTTATAATATTTTTTAACCAGCAAACAATTTATGTGATACATAATTCAAATTTTTTTTTTTCTTTTTTTCAGATCTGCACATCTTGAATAACATTTTAAGAAGTAAGTTAAATTAATTTAAAAGTGCAATACATAACGGAAGATTTCGGAACTTTTCTAAAGGCTATAGAACATATCTTTCAAAAACTAAGTTACCAATATCTTTCTTTAACCCTAGAAAGGTAATCATATCAAGTCATACATTAAGGATAATCATACGTAACACTGATGCACTATATATTTTTTTTAATTATTAAGAACAAACTAATGTGAATTTTTTTTTAACTATACAAAGGGTGGTTAAATTTTAAGGGCCGATGTTGATTTTGAATAAAACACAAATTATTTAGGAAATTATTGTAATTTCTCTTTATTATGATAATATTGGTATGGTTCAATTATGTATGGAACAAAATATCGGACAAATGGCCGCCGCGACCTCGGCGGCACACCTCCATCCCATGATCCAAATTTTTGATGACGCTGAGGCATAATTGAGGTTCTATGCCGTTAATGTGCCGAGTTATCTCATCCTTTAGCTCTTGAATTGTTGTTGACCATCGACGTTCACCTTTTCTTTCAAATAACCCCAAAGAAAGAAGTCCAACGGTGTCAAATCACATGATCTTGGCAGCCAGTTGACATCGCCACCACGTGAGATAACACGGGCATTGAATTTGTCGCGCAAAAGGGCCATTGTTTCGTTAGCTGTGCGGCAAGTGGCACCGTCCTATTGAAACCACATATCGACCACGTCCATATCTTCCAATTCGGGCCATAAAAAGTTCGTTATCATCTCACGATAGCGAACCCCATTCACAGTAAATGCCTGACCGGCCTCATGTTGGAAATAATACGGCCCGATTGTGCCGCCAGCCCATAAACCGCACCAAACAGTCACTCCTTGTCGGTGCATTGGTTTTTCGATAATCACTCTTGGATTACCATTCGCCCAAATTCGGCAATACTGCTTATTGACGAATCCACTGAGGTGAAAATCTGCCTGATCACTGAGTATGATTTGCTTCGAAAATTGACGATATGCATTTCGATTTGAACGCCCATTTTCATAATGAGACTGAATAACTTTAACGCGTTGCTTGATTGTGTATATTTCCATGGTTCAAATTGAGTTAGTCTGATATTAAGAAATGTCAAATGAAATGCAGAAAAAAACTTGACGTTTAGGTGTGGATCACATTCAACATCGGCCCTTTAAATTTAACCACCCATTATTAAATAAAAAGACCGAAATTTAAAACATATTTATATATGAAATGTCTGAAGTGTACAGCAACGTTTTCTTGCTAATTAAACAGAAATAGCAGTATTTCGAAAGTGCATGGCTAAGCAGATTATCTTTGTATGGTTCAGAAAAGTTAAGTTATCGAAAAAAGATAAGTTATCGATAACTTTTCTAAAGAAAATAAGTTATCGATTACTTTTATTGCACAAAAGATCATATATTTTTTTTTTATTATAATAAATTAGTGAGTGTTTAAACGCTGGTTTTTGTACTTAACTTAAATTTATATGTAGTTTAAACTGAGCAGTTGTAAATCAGTGTCCCGTGTATTACATGTAGTTAAAAAAGTGACATGTAACAGCACTACGATAAATGTTTTAAAATTTATTTTTATCGATTACGTTTCCTTAGAACAGCTGATATATTGGTAACTTTACTTCAGAAAGGTAAGGCTATCAATAACTTTTCTAATGGAGAGTTAATTTATAGACAACATTATTTAAGAAAGTTATCGATAATATTCTTTAAAAAAATTGAGCTTACGAAAGCTTTTCTTAAAAATTATTAAGTTAGATATGTTATCGATACCATTTATTTAGATCAGGGATCGTTAAAAAAGTATTAACTCCGACTCGGACTCCAAACGCTGCAATTTTTTAAGTGCGACTCCGATTCCCGACTCCAACTCCTACTCTACCTTAATGTTTAATGTATATGAAACTGGTCCTTATTTGACTTTAAACTCTTTTTATACCCTGCACCACTAGTGGTGAATGAGGGTATACTAAGTTTGTCGTTCCGTGTGAAACTTTTTTGTTATGCATATAAGTGAAATATATTCTGGTTTCTTGAGTAATTCTTAGTCGATTTAGCCATGTCCGTCCGTCCGCTCGTCTGTCACGCTCACTTTCGAAAAACTCAAACTTCTTCCAGTTATTCTGAGCAGTTTGGGATTGAAATACAGTAAAATCCGATTAGTTGGATCAGAGAAACTAATTAAAATGTAGAATCCTTTAAAATCGACAATTTTGTTACAAAAACTTAATAAAAGGTGGCATAATGCACGGCATGATAGAAGATTTTGCACAAATTTGTTCTTTATGACTAGAAATGATACTGTTCATCTAAAACCGTAATAAAAATTGCTATCATATTAAAACGTTCTACGTCATAGTTTTATAGGACTAGAAATCACAATGTCAAATTTCGTAAAGATCGATCCATAATTTACCAAAGGCCCCATATAAAGCCTACTCTCGGAAAATAATTTAGTATGTTAAAAAACTTAATAACTGTGGTAACATTTGGTCCAAATTTGGTCCAAATTTTGTTCATATGGCCAGAAATAATATCACGCAATTTCCTGATTATCGGTCCATATTTACCTTAGATCCCATATTAAGCATCCTTCTGAAAAGCACTTTAAACGCTAAAACTAATTTATCTTCTGTATTGAAATTTTTTCCATTTAGATTTTTAATAACAGAAATCACTCTACAGGATTTCGTGATGATTAGTCCATTATTTACCATGGCTCTAATATAAAGTCCCCTCCTAAAAATCATTTTAGTTCGGCATAAACTATTACGGATCATGATATTTTAACAAAGTTAGTTCAAATTGCTATTAATAAAAGCATAACACTGTCTGATTGTCGCCCAATTAGTTTGAACAGGAACTGACGTCCAGTTTTATAAAGATTAATTAATAATTTATAGCTCTCATATATTCTAAATATCGGTGTAGGGTAGCAAAGATTCGGCGCAGCCGAATATAGCACTCTAACTTGTTTTTAATGCAGTAGTTTTAAATGGTTAAATATAGCAAGAAAGTTATTCTGTAAAAATTTACAATCAATATTTAAAATATTGCATCGCCCATTTCGAAGAATTTTTATTTTGGAAAATATTTTAAAATTTTTTATGCCGAAAGTTTTTGGAGTTGGAGTTTTTGTACCGACTAGGGAACAAAAACATTAACTCCGACTCCACAGCCCTGATTTAGATAACTAACATTTAATTATTTTTCTGCATTTAAGTGGAGATATCGATCATTTTCGTTACGAAAAATTAAGCTATCAATATATTTTCATCAGAGAAGTTCAGTTATCGAAAACTCTTCTTATGAAAATGTAATTTATAGACAACCTTTATGACAAAAATCTAAGTTATCGATAATATTCTTTAAAAAAGTAAAGTTACCGATACCATTTCCTAAAAAATTTAAGTTATCGAAAACTTAATTTATCGAAACAGTTTACTTAGATAATTTGAGTTGTTGATAAATTATCTTAAGATAAGAAAACTTATCGATCAGTTTTGGTTAGTTAATTTATGTTATGGATTGCAAAGAGGTTTATTTTTTTGGTTGTAAAGTTAAGTTATCGGGAATTTTTCAATAAAACATTTCATTTACTTTTTTGATTTTCTTTTAAAAATGTCTATTGGTTTACCTTTCGTTTTCGACTATAAATGCAAAATTTTGTGTATATTTAACGTATTGTTTTATTCCTAAAAAGCAGCTATTTTAGGTTAAGTGCAACAAAATAAACTGTCTATTATTTCTGAATACATACACAAATAATCACATACATATATTGTTTTAATTGAATGTGTGTTTGACATTAAAACGTGAATAATGTCATGGCATGACTTTATGAAACAATGTTTGCTTATTTAAGTAAATCTTTCTGTTTGTAATTCGAATAGTTGTTTAACAAATCATAAAGTTTTTATAATTATTCGTCTTATAATTAAATTTAAAACTTTTGCAAAACTTTAAAGCGACCAATTTCACATAAACTGATACTTAGTTCTCTACTTTCTTATGAACCTCAATGCCTCTTCTTACATTTTTAAATTACTTCAATAGCGTTCAATCAAATTAAGACTTCCTCTCAATCGCTTTTACTTTAAGACTTAAATTATCATAAAAATAAAATTAAAAAAAGATACTCCGGTACGAGTATACATACTAGTGATGTTACGAATATTCGTGTTGCCGAATAGATGCTTATTTTATGACATTCGTATTCGTCAAATTCAAGCGAATATTTCGCGATTGTTTTGCAAAATAAAAATAAAGTTAAACAAAGATAAATGTGAAAATTTATCGATATAGGTGGCGGCAGCATCTGTGAAAATTGCTTCTGCCAAACGACACTAAATTACTACGTAAAAGCGCAAAAACAGTGAGAACTGTGTAGAATAATTGGCTTTATTTGTAGCCTTACAGGCCAGTTCTGAAAATCACATTATTTCAAATCAAGTGATTTAAGAAATCACATGTGCTTTTAAAATCACACTTGTGATATTGTAGTATTCCGTTTTTGTGTTGATTGGTATGTTATTAAATTGTCAAAAGAACACCGCAAAACACAAAAACGTTGTCATTTTCAGTGCACCGCAAAACACACATGTGATTTTAAAAGCACTGATTTGAAATCACGTGATTTTCAAAACAGGCCTGTTTATCTACTTTAGTGAACACTTGTGCTACACAAAAGTCCTTTTAAAAATGTCCAGTAGTGGCATTTAGATGCGAAGTTGATAATTTGATCTTATGGTGCTTTCTTTTCTACAAAGAATGTGACATTTTATTTAAAAAAAATGCAATTTGGTGTTCGTTTATTAAAAATGCTTCGCTCTCTAAAAGGGTGGCTTGTTTGATTCTAAAAAATGCACCTTTACTAATGGCATAAGGCATTGCACTTTACGCCCCGTATAAATTGACAGTGTTGATAATGCCCTGTAAAACGAGGGTTTCCAGACGAAGTTGGGAAAAAATCGCCTCTAATCAGGACAGTAAAAATTTAAAATTTCAATAGTTATTTTTTCTATTATTTAATAGTTAAAACATAAGAAAGCATTACATTGTTAATGATAGGTTGTCAGTGATATAGAATTTATTTTGATTCGGTGTTATAAAATAGTTTTTGAAACAAAAACGTCAAATTAAGAAATCTTAAAAACTTGGTGTTAATAAATCAGCAATCTGGCAAAGGTATTTTCTTGTTTACATATTTTATAAAAACCACACAAAAGAAATTGGAATTTCGTCATTCATTTTGTTCATGTATTTATTTATCTAATATCAATCTATTAACAGATTTTGGTTTATGTATATTTTGAAAAACAAACTTTTTGTCAGCTGGTAAAAACAGGGGGCTCCAATTTTGCGTTTTGTTCTCGTCAAATAAAAAACTGCATTAATGCAGGGTCGTCAAGACATTTTATACATGTACCTTTTAACAAGGTGGTATTTTTTTGTAGAAAAGAAAACACCATTAATAATGTTAAATATATTTAGTAGCTTTTTTTTCAATTAAATTGGGAATATCAAGTGGCGCTAAATTTCAAATGACATATTCGAATTCATATTCTTCAAATATTGGCGCAGATATTCGAATTTGTATTCGGGAATATTAAAAATGTATATTCGCAACATCAATAATACATCCACCTACAAATTTTAAGATTTACGTTGCCGTATCTTTTGAAAGTATACAATTTTACTAAGTAGACATTTAACTGAAAGTGTGTGTATGTGTGTGTATGTGTATAAATTTATGTTCATACAAATTGTAGCAGACATTCCAACAACCACTTAATTTATATTAATAACAATAATAATCATTACAATTTATGCGAACACACTCACACAGATACGCATTTATCGGAATACATACATACATATACGTACATTGATAAATATAAACGGATGAATGGATGAACATCATTTAATAATCCAGCACTTAACGTCAGACAACAAAAGACGTTTCATTATAAAACAAACATTGTATTACAGGCAGACGCACTTTTCTTTCTGTTTGTCTGTCTGTCTGTTATGTCAGTCATGTCATGATTAAGCGTTTGGTTATGTGTATTTGTCTCGTCATCATTATTATAATTATGAAGAGCAAATCATCAATAAAATGCTACATAAAGTTAAGATTCAATAAATTTAATGTTTGTGTCACTTCCATGCAAACACACTGACTCACACATATAATACCCTTATGTTGTATAAAATTTTGAGTACAAGAGCAATCAAATTAATTTATCGCTGCAACATCTTTCCTTTAGTTTTCTGTTTTTGTGGGTTAAAAAAAAAACAGAACAATACTTTTTGTGCACAAATTTTACACGCGAGGTAAGTTGGAATGCGTTCACACTAGGGTCTACTGTCATCTTTGAATTTATTTTTGCGATGTTTGTGAAAATTACGATTTTTCGAAGTTCAACTTGGTAATTTGTTAAAATTTGGTGCAAGTATTAATAAAATAAGCGATTTTTATTTAACGGGTTTCTACGCCATCCAGTTTTTGGATATCTTGTGTTTTTTTCTTATTTTATTTTATTTATTTATTACCCGCTACACCTGGTGTGCTTAGCTACCCACTAGAGATCTGCATTTGTGCGATTAAACGCCACATGAATTCACATACCAGACTGGCCAGTAGTGTGTTGTGTGTGATTTTAGAAGCATACACAATTTATTGTGTGTAAGAAATAACGATGTGTGCAAAGCGTTTCATTATTTATGTGAGTGATGTGAGAGAAATATTTAATACAGGTATAAATAACAAATATGCTCTTTTACACGAGTAAATACACTTGTGTGGCGATGTACATATTGTGTTTTATCAACACAACATGTGTTTTGTGTTTTCGAAATTTTTTTACCGTATCGAAAACAAAATATTAGTTAAAAGATATTGCATTAAATGTGATACCAACTTTTTAGAAGCAAAATGTAGTTTTAAATATATTTTTAAACAAATGAAATTTTTGTTAATTTTTTTGTTTTAATTTTTTTTTAAGTCAAGAGAACTTATAACTTATTTTTAAACGTTAATAGATTATTTTTTTTTATAACGAGATTTCTTTCTTAGCTTTGATAATTTTTTCAGGTTTTAAGTTGAACAATTTTACATTTTTTTGACATTATTTAATTTTTTATCGATAATTTTAGTAAAATTTTTGACGGTTTGCATAATAATAATTTTTTTATTTATCATTTTATTACTGTTATTGTTTTTGCATATAAAAAATATATTTTTTACAACCATTTTATTTTCTTACTTTTTTTGTTAAAATTTTAACTTTCCTCTTCACTATGCACATTGTTTCCACCGATTTATTTCTTCTGATTTCAATATCAACTGAAGGTAAATCCCAACTTGAGAAAAAGCATAACCCGTACATACGCCCGTACAAAAGCAAAGAACGATAGGGAAAATTATCAAATAGGGGAAAAACCAATTTTAACAAAACAAGAAAGACAACAAACACACGAATGATTAGTGTGATTTTTAACTTAACTGAGGTTTTTTTTATTGTATGATGTAAGAATTTGAGTTCATCAAACAATAAACAATGTTAGTATATGTGGCTCACTTTTTCATGAAAGGTGTTGTGTTGACCTCTCATTTAAAATAATTGAGCGTGAATGACTAGCTCTTATTTTTTACACATTTGATTTCAATATCAAATACACACACAACAATCATTTGGCTAGCAAATACATTTGTGCAGACCTCTACTACCCACTCATAGCCCTCTAATTTTCTGTCGATAATCTTCCGGAAGTGAAACAATTAGTTGCAAAAATTTCATCGCAATAGGATATCGCAATCAAGTGTTGGGTCATAGTTTATTGCTAGACGTGTAAATATTTTTTCCGTTAGTGTTATAAACTTAAAGCTGTCCTTGCTTGACTTGTTCCTGAATGTTGTTCTTCATTTCCTATTTCGCATTATTGTTGTGTGGACTTTTCACAAAAATTAGAAACTCGATATCTAATTTGTTCGTTATCTGCTGCACGTTCCTCTTGAGTTTTTTGTGCCCGTAATTTACTTACACGATTCGTTCCTCGCGTACGGCGACTAATATTTTGACTCGATCATAAAATACAAAATGGTTTCAGGGAATTATCTTAGTATTTTCTATATGGAAGAATACCTGTATTAAATGGTCCACATTTTCATTGACTTTGAGACAAAATTGAGGTTCAATGTAGTTTATGTGCCGAATTATCTCATCCTTTAGCTCTTGAATTGTTCTTGGCTTATTGATGTACACTTTTTCTTTTAAATATTCCCAAAAGAAAGAAGTCCAACGGTGGCATATACTATGATCATGGTGACCAAAGAACATGGCCAATGAATTTCTATCGCAAAAGAGCCAATGTTTCGTTGGCTGTGTGGCAAGTGGCACCATCATGTAAGAACCATATATCGTTCAGGTCCGTAGCCTCAATTTCTGAACACAAGAAGTCCGTTATCATCTCGCGATAGCAAACAGCATTCACGGTAACTGCTTGGCCGACCTCATTCTCGAAGGAGTACGGCCCTATGACGTCGATAGCCCATAAACCTCACCAAACAGTCACTGTTTGTGGATGCATCGGCTTTTCAACAATCACTCGTGGATTTTCACTTCCTCAAATGTGGCAATTCTGCTTGTTAACAAATCCACTGAGGTCGATTATGCTGACCAAATAAAAAATGTAACACAAAATGCACGAAATTCATTTTGATTTAAACGCCCATTTTCATTAAAGCCGTCTCCAATCTTAACGCGCTGCCCAATTGACAAAGAATTGTCAAGTTAATTTGGGCAAAAACCTTGATGTTAAGGTGTGACTCATAATAACCATGGTGCATAATGGTTGGACCACGCCTTATTTTCCTTTCCACCCTTTTTTTTTATTAATTACGTACATATTTGAAATACTACATTTGAATTAATATTTTTTTTTGAACTGTTTATACACACTGCTGCTCGTTAAGGATTTTGATTTTGCATATTATTTTTTAGATAATTATCTTGTAAGAGCTTACTTCTTCTTCCCGCCCATAGTTCGCAGGCTGGTGCTTGCCTGCCCCTTAAGCTTAACAACGCAAATTATTTTCAAAATAACGTACTGCAAATCAAAGACTTCCTATTGAAGTTTTCCTGATATTGGAACTGTTTTCATATGAGACACCCTTGTCACCGCCTTTATCTCTTAATTTTTCTGCCTATTTCCTTCGGGGGTGTACAAGAAATAAGTTGACTTTTCAAAACTCATACATACACAGAAAAAATTATCAGTAGTTGTTTATCAATCAAAAATTTTATTAATGTGATAATTGAATCAATTATTTTTTAGTTCAAATAAAATTAAAAATATAATTTTGATTTGATTAAGATTTTAGTTGTTTCGGAATAAATTTTTAATTAAAATATTAATTAAATAACATAAAATCTTAATTGATTTTTTTGTTTAAAATAAAATAATTTTTGATAAAAACACAGCACGTCATAGAGAAATCTTATTAATTAATATATTAATTTTTGATAAAATAATTTAAACTTTTAGAATTGTTGTTGGAAATTGTAAAAACCTGAGCTATATTTAATTAAAACATTTTAATAAAAGATTGTTAGAAACGGTAAAGTTTTTTGATCATTTTTTTTAAATTAAAATTAAAAATTACATTTATTGAAAAAAAAAATATATTCACAATTTTTAATTTTTACAATTTTAAGTAATTTATATAATCACTTTTGTAATAGGTGCACAATTAAAAAATTGTTTGCTTCTAAGCATTTGGTATGAATTTGGTGGAAAAAGGTAATTTTTAATTGTTTCTGTGTATATACAAAAATACCATTAAAAGCAAAGGATTTTTTTTCAAATGCTATAAGGATTTTATTCTATTTTATTTTTTATACCCTCTACAATATGTTGCCAAGAAGGTATACTAAGTTTGTATATCCGTGTGAAACTTTTTTATTAATTCATATAAGACTCCGTACAATATTTATGTATATTCTGAGTCCTAAGTCGATTAAGCCCTGCTCGTCTGTTGAAAACACCCTCACCTTCGAAAAACTCAAAAGAAAAGAACAAAATTATTGTCAACTTGTTTCGAGTTATCCAAAGCCGTTTCGGATTGAAATCCAGCAAAATTGATTAAGTAGGCTAAAATAAATGAATCCAAATATTGAATCACCATGATAATTTTGTTACAAAAAATAAAAACAATAGTGGAGGAATGTACATATTGATATAAGATTTTGCAAAAATTCGTTCTGTATGACTGGAAATCATACAACAATTGCGTGAAGATCGGTCCATAATTTATCATAGGCCCTATATAAAGCCCACTCTCGGAAATCACTTCAGTACGTGTAAAACCGTAACGAATAACGCTATAACAATAACTTTTGGTCTTTCGCTGTCTAATATAAGCAGAAGTCACACTGTCAACTTAAGTGAAGATTGGTCCATAATTTACAATGGGCCCCATATAAAGCCCACTCTAGAAAAATACGCCTTAAACCGTAACGAATAATGCTTTTGTGATAAATTTTAGTCTTTCACAGTTTTATATGACTAGAAATAACACTATCAACTTTCATGAAGATCGGACCATAATTTACAATAGATTCTATATAAAATCCACACCAGAAATATTCCAGAAAGATTCGGCACAGTGGAATAAAACACTCTAACTTGTTTCTTATTGAACAGATTTTCAATTAAATTATTGATTTTATCTCTTCCATTTTAAGTTGTTTTTATTCAATTTTGTTATGTGAGTTTAGTTTTAGATTTTAGCGAAGTTTATATTAAATTATTAATTTATTTTAGTTTATAATTTATCCATTTTCGGAGATTTTTCCGATTTTGCGTCCATGTGTCCTAATATAATTTGTTTTTGTGTTTTATTTAAGCATTATTTTCTTTTTAGTTTTATTTAATACCGGTTTCTGATTTTGTGACCGGAAATGTTACAAATATTTATCATTTGCTATAGGAATTTTAATTTCAAATATGGACTTAGTCCCTTTATTTAAAAGTATATGCACTATGACTTTAATTCAGTTTCGTCTAGTGGGAACGAATCACAATACTTGAACAATTAAATAAAATATTTTCTTTAACAATTTTGTCTTGTTAGCGCACATGAGTGAATGAATGCAACAATCATTTTATGACAATTGGTGATAATGTCAATGTCACTTGTTATTTTTATGTACGTAAAAGTATCATTGTTGTCATTATTTTTTATTATGAATTGTTGCAACATAAACCTTTTTTCATTGTAAAAGAATAAAATACAAATGAACATCATCATGTTTTTGTTTTAAACATTCAATGTAGTCAACGTTAATCCCTCATGGTCATTTCACTGAAAATCAACAGGAAAATGCAGTTACTGCAGTTGCAGTTGTTGCAATAAAATAAAAGACAAATAAACTGAAGGAGAGCAGGGAATAGTATACAAGAGAAACTTTGTAACAAAATATTACAAATTTGTTATAATAAAAAAGACGCAGGGGGGGCAATAGTTAAATGTGTATATTATTTTATTCACAGGACACTAGCGACGCTGGAATTAAAAAAAATAATTATTGTTATCGTTGAAGTCCATTTTTATCCCTAAGGAGATGGAAAGTAATTACCTATAAAGCAAAGCAAAAGACTTTTTTTTAATATATCGTTCACATTCAAGTGCAAAATAGACCAGAAAAGCTGTTTGATCTTAGATATGAAAGACCTATTGTTGGACACAAACATCTTGCAGTTGTTGGAAAACCACTTTTGTAGTTTATTTGACCCTTAAGAAACGTTACACATACATTTTTGAATTAATATATGCGACTGTTAATTAAAAACGATTACTGTATAGCACTGGATATCATTATGATTTGTCTTCATAAAAAGGTTATAGAAAGCTACTTCACATAAATTTTAAAATCTTTCCCCTAAAAAAAAAATTCATAGTCTAACTTGTTTCCTCAAGCACATAAGTCATTATACACTTATAATATGTTCAGAACCTATAACATCGTCGGGGCATCTGGTAAATAGAGCTCTGCTAACCCGTAATCTATTGGCTACGTACCAATTTTAAGCCGTAATTTTACGGCATCTACATCCTCCAAAGTAGCCACGCCAAGACGTAGGGCATCCTTAAGATGATTACGCACCCAAAAAATAAATAATGTCAATATAATCACAGATAACTTATTCAGTGTAGTTGCAGATGGTTCTAAAATATTATGATCAACACCTTTCAAGTCTACTGCATCCAGTTTAAATCAATCAATAGGTCAGCATGTGTACGCCTATAATGGTTGTTTACAATCATGTACATATGTGTTTGTTCTGACCATTTATACGCTTAAGCTTAACAATTACATGTTGCTCTTTGTATTATAGCTGTAGAGCCACATATATGGTCAAATATGGACACATATGGAATTATTAGGAAGATGTATGTTGCGATAAAATATTTTTGGTCCAAATCTAATTAAAACGCCAACAAAATAAGATAGTTTGTGGGCACAAATAGTACTCCAAAAATTATATTATACGTGAGCCATGTAAAATTTAGGCCCGATTTTCAAAGCTCCTTTGAATTGCCGACCTTCGGTAGGGGACAGATTTCCTGGGACCACATTTCGTATCTCATATATTATATAAATTTTAGAGTTATAATTCATTATATTTTCTCTTTTTTTAGTGCTTAAAAAATGAAATACGTCCCTAAATATGGTGTTGTTTTTTGTCAATAAACATTTAGGGACTTAGTTCCCTTTTGTTTTGGGGGCTTAGTTCATTTGGGTCTTAGGTAGTTCGTATTACCGCACAAGGGGTATTTTGCCAATGTAGCCGGATATTACTGTTTTTTTAGCTAAAGTTGTTTCTTAAATGTTATTGAGTGCCCTAGATCGATGAAACTTGACAGCAACACGTGTTTTGGTAAAGTTAAAAAATAAATCAAATCGGACCAAGGTGAAAAAAGTTCCCCCTAGAAGAACTAATCCTACCTCTGAAAAATGTAATTTCTCTTAAAGTTTTCCCATTTGTTTAGCAACTGAAACTTTTAACGTCGGCGAAACTTAAAAAACTTAAAATTGGGCCCAGGAGATCGTAAAATAAAAATAATATTTTCAAAAATGAAATAAATATTTTAAGAAATGGATTACGAACTCCTCAATACAATAAAAATGAAATTTTAGAGCTTTTATGGGCAGGGGCAGGTATCCCTCCAATTCCACCCCCCGTAAAGACATTCCCATGCCATCCATTTTACTCTAGAAGCTTCAAAAGGGTATTGATAACAATTGTGTGCAATAACCATAATAAATAGTAAAAAATAAGTACCTGGTATCCAGATTTGATTTTTTTTTAATTTTAAAATTTAATAACGTCATTTTCAACACAGCGGTGGTTAAAAACCGTTATAGGTGTAGGTGAAAATGGCTGTTTCGTACATTCCTTTTTTTTATATAAAATCACAGCTTAAATAAAAAACATCTAAGTGCAATTATTAAAAACTTAAACTTTTTATGAGTGACAAAAAGATTTCTTACTCATACATGCCTATTAGAGATGAGCGATCTGTTTACTGGCATATGCATAAATACTTGAACAAATAAACTTTCGCTTTTAAAAAAATACTAATAAGGTAGAAGAGATAACGAAAGGAAAAGCAACGTTATTCGTTATTGCATTCAAAAACGCTATTACCCCCACAAACAGTGAAATATCATAAATATGTATATGTAACAAAAAACAAAAAGAACGACTTAGCAAGTCCCTGTTACTTGACAAATTTGGTCACAACTGTGATTCGTGATTTTCGTGATAACAGTGATTAACCTCCGATTTCACGATCTCGAAAGAACGCTTTCTTTCGCACAAATACATATGAAACAAAAACCAATTTTTGAGAATTTGTTTTTGTTTTAGTGCCTATGCAGATGAGCAAATACAGAAATAAGGCGAAATTTGAAAAAACTCACCGAAAAAAATGGTGCAAAAATTTTATTTTTTAGCCTAAAAGTAAAAAATTGCAAATTTTTTAGTGATGTATACAATTTTTATAATCGCGGCTTTCTTCACTTTCAAAAAACTTTTCATTTTTTTTTTACACAAAAAAAAATAATTGATCAAAATGATCGTTTTTTAAGTTCGAACCAATTTTTTTATCAACAGGTTAAAAATCAACGTAAAATCTTTATTCGTTCAGCCGCAAAAAAAAAGGTATTGTAAACCTTTCAAAACCGTAAATAGTCATTGAAAACGCATGTAAACTCAACTTGTCCCAAAAAGACAAATCTCATGCAAAAGAATTTTGTTCTCTGTCGAGCGGCGTATTTCAATTTCTACATTTCTTAAATTTTATTTTTGGCCTAATGTCCGGCCCGATTGGCAAAACAGCGCTGTATGCACCGTTACAGATAAACACGAACGCATTATAATCTCTTCACTATTGTGGGTGCGTTTCAGGTATCTTAATTTGGCTTTATTCGTTTCTACCATCAAAAGATAGACAGAGCATGTTCTAGAAACCGAAATGAAGTGGAATTGAAATCGAACGAGATTTTGATTTCAGTTATTTAGAAAATGACAGCAGTTTTTTTTTGTTTTTTTGTTTTTAAGAGTTGTTCTTGTACAGAAAATTGGTACTCAAAGTATGAAGTATTTTAAATGGAATTTTCAAAATTTGTTAGATTTTAAATCCACTTCATTTCGATTTATCGAATATGCCCGATTGTGTTGCCCCAGAAGCTACATATCTAGCGCTAGAAAGGTAAAGAAGAGTCAGTCCTATTAGCAAGTCTAGTTCTTGTGTTGCAGGTCGCGGGGAAAAACATGACCTTCCATTTAATAAAGGCCGAGAAATTTTAAAACGCGTGGAGTGATTTTTAAAAGAAGTAAAGACTTTGGCTTATTTTTGAGAATACCTTTACACAAAACTCCCTTTAAAGCGCGTTACAATAAAATTTTTGTCATAGCAACAGTGTTACCACTAACAAAATTCAAAACTGTCCTTGAGATGACGCAAAATTACCCAATTTAAATGAAATTACACCTGATATCAAATTTACGTTTAATTAAATAAAAAACTTTAAGAAATTAGAAAGCACATACATAGTCGGTCAATTCCGAACATTTGACACCCTACAACAGTATTTACAGAAAAAATTTTAAGAGTGTGATTCCTTGTTAGGTACCATATGCAATTATGCACCTATTAAAATAAAATTATTATATGAGGATAAGACTAATACTATAAGAATTCTTAACGCCGAACATTATCGAGGTAACTACATACATCTTTTTGATATTATTTTGTCTTAAAGTGATTTAAGGGAGGGGTTTATATATGACCTACGTTTAATGCTTTACCTACCAGCACAAAATTTTGCAATGGCATAGTAGCAATTTTTTTTTTTATCAATACATCCCAATATTTATAAGGCAGCTATGATTTAACAAGTCCATGGTCATATATGGACTGATTCCAAATTAATTTCGTAAGATAATTTAGGTGGAAACTAAATATATTTGGGCCAAATTTTGTTATGTAGGTATTTGACTACATAATAAAATGGTCTTTAGGCACACAGACTCTATTAGGCAAAAAGTTAGTATGGGGGTTATGTAAAATTATGGACCGGAAATAATCTTAAAAATTGCGACCTGTACCTTGAGCAGTTCTTCATGGCGACTCGGATACTGATTCTACTGATTATTCACTTAAATAATAAAAATATTAGTCATACTTATTATAAAAATTAAAATTTAAATTCATATAGCAATTAAAAATAATTTAACAAAAATAACATTAAAAACCTCAAATAAATTAGTAAACATTTAAAATAACAACTTCTACATTCATATACATATCTAGGGAAGGCTCAACATGTTCATTGCCGTTTCTTTGTATACTTTATTTAGTAAATAAAATAACTATAATGGTTTCAGATGACAGTCTGTTTCTCAAATCAAAAATTCATTACTTTTTGTAATATTGGAAACGTATTTTCCCTCCTTTTTTAGTTTAAATATCTTCTTTTTTCCAATAAACTTGGAGTTCTAAATCACTATGAAGCTTATATTTATCGAAATCGAATTGTCCATCTGGGGCCAATCACTGTCAATCTTTTACTTCATAATCTTTTTTTTTTTAACAGTGTCTTGGGTTGAATATCTTAGGGGTATACATTTTATTACTAAAATTAAATCCTTTAATTTTGTGTTTTAAAATGAATGAATTTTTATCTACACCTGTTGATCTACACTTCTAAGATATTACCCATGCTCTACCCACCAGAGTAAAAATTACCCCAAATTCTAGTAATTACCCACAGTGTGGTAACACTGCATAGAAATCAAATATTGTTATTTAAGATTTGTAAACAGTTAAACGTTCTTTAATTAAAATGACTTTTTCTCTCAACGATTAATTCTCCAACAATTGCTTTATAACGTGCTAAATATTTTCCTGCCATTAAAGTCACATTTTCTATAGATTCTGTCTCTATTGTTATAATAAAAAATTAATAAATGATTTTATTTGTAATTGTGTATGAAAAGACAAATACAGAAATATAAATACTTCAATATTTGTTAAATTACCCAGAAGCGAAAAAAGGCAAGGCCTTAACATTTGTAAACCTTTAACCCTTCATGCTTAACGTTAGTCGTTTCGACTAACATTTTAACTTTTTCTCTGAGTTGACTAATGACGAACAGTAAATAATTTATTTATAAATAAAATAAAAAACAAAACAAATATAAATGGTTTTTGTTTTTACATTCATAATAATACATTAATAAGCTTCACTTCAATAAGATTCACTTTTTTTTTGCTAATTTAAGGCACCTACACGCAGAAAAAACAAGGTTGAAATCGTTTTGAAGAGATCACATTATGGTCTCTGGAATGTCCAAAAACATAATACTGTTGTATTCGCACGATTAATACAAATTTTGTTTTTATTTAACTAAAACGTAAATCTTCTGTGAAACTTCAAATGTGGTTGATATTGTAAAATATAACCCAGCTAACAACTGGGTGATAATTTTTTGTAATGATCTCCAAAATGGGTCTTTTTCAGATAACTGTTGATGACAAAAAACGGATTTATCACTTGAGCGATTGAAAAAGGATTCTCATATGATTCATTCTGTCTGTCGCGGTCGTTGAAGATAGACGTGTTTTCTAAACTCGGCATACGGTTTATTTTTTTTGAACAAATAAAGTATAAAAAAAGTAAATACAAGAAAAAGAAAAAAAAAAAAAAAAAATTACATGTATGTACATACATACATAAACACACATTTTTTTCATTATCGGTGTTGATAAACAATAACAAATAAGAAGAGCACAACTGTAAACAGTAAAAGAAAAAAAAAACTCTTATGAGTGCAAACCGTAGAAATGCATATATCACAGTGAGTGTTAGCGAAAAAAATACAGAAATAAAAAAAAGAATCGATGATAGCAAATACCTAACGGCTAAACCTATTACTCGTACGCGATCCCTCTCGCCGTCTGTATTTAATAACACGGTTGATACAATAACAAATACAAAACCTGCTAGCGTTGCCTCAACAGCAAAAACAATTTTAATAAGTGATGTAAATATTAACCCCCAATCAGGCATAATAGAAAACTCAGTATCACCTTCGGTGTCTAATAATACGGTTGATATTAATACAATAAAAAATATAAAACCTGCAAGCGGTGCCTCAGCGGCAAAAACGATTTTAATAAGTGATGAAAATATTACCCTCAAATCAGGCATGATGGAAAACTCAGCTCCACAAGTAAAAAGTGGTCAAAAGCCTCAAGTACAAGTTGGTATGGACAGGTACATAACAGTGCTTAAACGGGGTCGCAGCCCTACCTCTGCAGCAGTTGCTTCGGCCTCAAAAGTACCATCTTTTGATAAAATAAATTCTCAAAATCGATTTGCAATTCTGGAGGATGAATCCTCTGAAGCACCAAACGTCATAAAATCGTCCAAGCCTCCCCCGATATATCTTAGGGAGCAAAACTCAAATGAGCTCATAAAGAGTTTTATATCGGTGATAGGTGAAAATTCGTTTTACGTAGCTGCTATCAAGCGTGGTAGTATAAACGAGACAAAAATACAAGTCAATAATGAGAATGATTTTCGCAAAATTATAAACAAATTTGAAGTACTTAAAAAAAACTTTTATACATACCAACTGAAAAGCAGTAAAGGTCTCCAGGTAGTGATTAAGGGAATTGACTCATGTGTGGACCCAGAAGAGGTAAAAACATTCCTCGAAGAAAAAGGCTTCAAAATAAAACATGTAGTAAATATAAAAAATAGAGAAAAAAACCCCCAACCACTTTTTCGAGTGGAGTTTGAACCCGGCGACGTAAAGCTTAAAAAAAATGAAACGCACCCTATTTACAATTTGAAATATATTCTCTATAGAAGAGTAACTATAGAAGAGCCACACAAAAGAAATGGTCCCGTTCAGTGTTTAAACTGTCAAGAATATGGTCATACTAAGGCATATTGCTATTTACCCCCTGTTTGCGTAGTATGTGGTGAATTACATGGTACAGATCTTTGCGATAAGTCTAAAACCGACCCCAACGTAAAAAAATGTAGCAACTGTGGCGGTAATCACACTGCCAATTATAGAGGATGCCCTGTATATACCATCGTCAAGCAGTCAGTTGGACCGAAAACTAATCCCCCTCAAATGCAGGTAACAAATCAAGTAAGCACTGGTGACATTCAGGCCCCGCAGCCTAGTAATAACAGAACCTCTTATGCTAACGTCGTAAAATCAAACCATGCGCCAACGCAAGGTGCTGCGCCAAGTAATGATGAAACTCCAGTTTAAAATTTAAGTCGTCTGGAAAAAACCATGGAAACATTAGTGCAAACAGTAACTAATTTTACGAACACAATGGGTAATATGATGCAGGAAATTCTTAGAATGCAATCGATGTTATTGCAATCTGTACTTAACAGGCCATGAACTGTTTAAAAATCTGTTTTTGGAACGCGAACGGCATCCGCCAACATAAAAATGAATTAGAATACTTTCTTAAAAATAAACAAATTGATGTCATGATGGTTTCTGAAACTCATTTGACCTCAAGAAATACGTTTAACATCAATGGTTATATACTATATGATACCAAGGACCCTCGAGATAGAGCTTGTGGTGGTTCTGCCATTTTGATAAAAAATCGAGTCAAACACTACCTAATGTGTGATCATCGTGAGGATTATCTCCAAGCAACGAACATTTGTGTTGAAGAGCTGAATCGTAGCATTGTAATCTCATCTTTATACTCTCCACCTAGATTTTCAATATCAGAAAGCCAATATTGTGAATATTATAAATCACTAGGACCCTGTTTCCTGGCCGCTGGCGATTATAACGCTAAACATACCTTCTGGGGGTCACGACTAATAACACCAAAGGGTCGTGTTTTGTTTAATACAATCTCTAAAATGAATTTAAATGTTGTCGCGAGCGGCCAACCAACATATTGGCCTGCTGACCCGCAAAAAATTCCAGATGTCATCGATTTTGGCGTGGTTAAAAACATCCCCACAGAAACGATTCACGTTGAAGCTTCCCTAGAATTATCTTCCGACCACACACCTACAATTGTTACTATAATGAACCCCAATAGAATTGTATCTCCGACTGGTTACCTAGCGACGTCAGCCACACAAATAAATTGGTTAAAATATAAAAAATATCTCAGTGCCCATTGCACAGAAAATATTCCGCTCAGTACACCGGAGTATGTAGATCGCTCTATTGATAATTTTGACAGTTTTCTGAAACTAGCTGTTCAACATTCCAATATTGCCCCCAAAAAAACAAAAACTATTAAAATATATTCCACAGATGTCGAGCGTCTCTTGTCTGAAAAAAGGAGGGCACGAAGAGAGTGGCAATTGCACAGATCTCCTCAACTTAAGAACTTGCTAAAAGAGTGTACAAAAAGATTAAGAAAGTTATTGCAGACTCAGAAAACGGCTTCTCTGGAAAAATATCTTAAGGAACTTGATGCAACTCCACAATCGGACTACTCATTATGGCGTGCAGCTAGAAACCTCAAAAGGCCAGTTGTCTCTAAACCACCATTAAGAAACTTGAATGGAAGTTGGGCAAGAAATGATGTTGAAAAAGGAAATCTGTTTGTAAGTCACTTGAAAAACGTATTTACACCTAATATATCTCACAATATTGCGGTCGATTTACCACCTGTTGCTGCTAGAGCAGCTATTCCCCTAAGATTTGAGATGAGAGAAATCGAAAAGGTTATATGTGACTTAAACACTAAGAAGGCACCTGGCATTGATAAGATCAGCAATAAAATGCTATTAGAGCTACCTCGCGTAGCAAAGAAAATTATTCTTTTTATTTTTAATGCTATTTTACGCCTTGAATACTTTCCTCAAAAATGGAAGGTTTCCTTAGTTACCATGATACCAAAGCCAGGTAAAGATCATACGAAAGTTGAGTCTTATAGGCCTATTAGCTTATTGTCAAATATGTCAAAGCTATTTGAGAAATTATTAGTTTCAAAATTAACACCGATTTTAAGTGAAAATAGATGTATTCCAAACCATCAATTCGGATTTAGAAGAAAACACAGCACAATTGAACAAACTCATCGAATAGTAAATGTCATAAGAAAAACATTTGAAGAAAAAAAATATTGCTCAGCACTCTTCATCGATGTTTCGCAAGCTTTTGACAAAGTCTGGCATGAAGGCTTATTACACAAATTGAAGCAAAATTTACCAGCAAACACACACAAACTGTTAGAAAGCTACTTAGTCGGTCGTCAATTTATTATTAAAGAAGGAAATTTCTTAAGTTCACCTCAGCCGATTGGCGCTGGAGTCCCACAGGGCAGCATCCTGGGCCCTCTATTATACTTAATTTATACTTCGGACATGCCAACAAACAACTACACCCAAACTTCAACATTTGCAGACGACACAGCTTTTCTAAGCGTCCACGAAAACCGTTATGAAGCATCTCGTTACCTACAGCATCATATATTTCAACTAGAAATATGGCTAAGACAATGGAGGATAATGGTCAATGAGCAAAAATGCGTACATATAACATTCACCCTGCGCCGGGAATCTTGCCCCCCTATTACAATCAATAATCAAACTATTCCTCAACATTCGCATGTAAAATATCTCGGTATACATCTGGATCGGCGATTAACGTGGAAATGCCATATAGAGGCAAAATTAACTCAAATGAAACTAAAAGCCATCCAAATTCATTGGCTTATTGGAAGAAATTCTGTTCTTAGACTCGATTGCAAGCTTCTACTTTACAACTCTATCTTAAAGCCTATCTGGTGCTACGGTATTCAACTATGGGGCACTGCCTCGGCCTCTAATATCGAAAAAATTCAAAGGCGCCAAAATAAACTTCTTCGTATAATCACAGCCGCCCCCTGGTATGTTAAAAACTCAAACATTCATAAGGATCTCAACGTGCCATTAGTAAAAACTATGATTACAAAATATGCAGTAAAATATTTAAAAAGACTTGAACAACACCCAAATCCTTTAGCTCGAAATATTTTAAATCATGGCGGCCACACTCGCTTAAGGAGAAGAGACACTGCAGCACTTACTCAACTAGATGAGAGATAAACACCTATATAAGTGAACAGAACCCGTGATGAAGAAAATTTTTGTCTGGCACTGGCAGGACATAAATAAAGTATTAGGTTAAGATTTGATAAATTATTGTTAGTTCATATTAAATATATAAAGATTCAATAAATAAATAACGAAAAAAAAAAAAAAAAAAAAAAATATGATTCATTGAGATGCTCAAATAATGACTGCTAAATGTTTTGAATTTTAAATCTGATTAATCACTAGAGCGATTGAAAAAGGATTCACATATGATTCATTGATATGCTGAAAAAGAAATCAGAAAATTGCATCACAAATAATTCCTTGAGGTGATTCACCGGTAGCGTACCATTTTCACACAGCGAAAGTATCACATATAATCGAAAAATGATTATATGCGGTTATATTGCTCTTGAAGCTGATTCCTAAGAGATTCAATTATGATAAAAAAATGCTATCTGGGAATGATAAATAGTCAATTTACACTACAAAAAATCTAGTAGATAAGAGATTTTGAGCCAAATCTAATTGTTTTTGACTTGATTTCCCATATGAAACAAAATCTAGTCCGTCACTGGATTTTGCCAAAATCTAGGATTACTTATGGTGTTTTCTTTTCTACATAAAAATACCACCTTGTTAAAAGGCACATGTATAAAATGTCTTGCCAACCCTGCATTAATGTAATTTTTTATTTGACGAGAACAAAACACAAAATTGGACCGCCCTGTTTTTAACAGCTGACAAAAAGTTTGTTCTTCAAAATATAAAAAAAATTTACATAAACCAAACTGATATTAAATAAATGAACAAAATTAATGACGGAATTCCAATATGTAAACAAGAAAATAATTTTGCCAGATTGCTGATTTATTAACACCAAGTTTTTCAGATTTCTTGATTTGACGTTTTTTTTTCAAAAACAATTTTATAACACCGAATCCACTTAAATTTTATATCACTGACAACCTTTCATTAACAATGTAATGCTTTCTTATGTTTTTACTATTAAATAATAGAAAAAATAACTATTAAAATTAGATGCGATTTTTTCCCAACTTCGTCTGGTAACTGGGGTATTCATTCGGTTAACCGATTAACTGATATATGGCTAGAAATCATACATATCGTGAAAATTGCTCCATAAAAAATTGCTCTCGGTAAACACTTTAGTACGTGTAAAACCGTAACGAATAGCGCGATTGTAATAATTTCTGTTCCATCATGGTTTCATATGACTAGAAATCACACTGTAAAATTTGGTGAAGATCGGTCTATAATTTACCGTAGGCCTTATACAAACCTAATTCTCGGAAAAACGTATATTACGGGCAAAACCGTAGCGAATAATGATGTAATAAAATTCGGTCTGCTACAGTTTTATAAATCCCGAAATCACACTGTCAACTTTCGCGAAGATCGGTTCATAAGGCCTACTCTCGAAAAACACTTTAGTGCCCGTAAAACCGTTACGAATTATGTTATTGCAATAGATTTTGGTTTGTCATAGTTTCATATGACTATAAATCTCACCGCCATATTTCTGAAAGATCGGTCCATAATTTTCCATAGAAAAAATTACATTGAAAGCACAAACAGTGTCATAAATATTTTGTAATTTTGTTTTTGCTTTCTACAGAAATTCACATTGCATTTTAAAATTTCAAACGGTGCATATGTTGTGGCGTTGAAATCCTTGAAGCGGTACATGAATTTCTGTAGAAAACAACAACAAAATTAAAAAATATTTCTGACACTGTTTGTGCTTTCAATGTAATTCTTTGGCGTTGCGTTTTACTTGATAAGGACCTTATTTAAAAGGTCATTGGTAGGACTTTCAGACGATATATCAGGTTTTATAAATAACGATGAACTCGCGTAAAAACAACGTCTCGATTATGGCAAAAAATAGGGTTTGTTTTTTAATTTTAAGCTAAGAGATTTTGAAATTTTGATGTGTTTGAGAAATTCTAAGCCAAGATTCGATCGAATTTACCAACTCAAACCCTAAGAAAGGGTTTCTCTACTCCCAGGTGTTCGTCTTTTTTAAAATTTAACGCGCATGTGTAATACATGAAGTTCACCAAAGGGCATAAACCAGCAAAAATGAAAATCTGCTGAAAAATGTCGTCGCGGGATGAACAATGAATTGCAATAAATTCACTTAACTTGCAGTTGAAGAATAGTTAAGTTACGGCTTAACTCAAAAATCACATTAAAAAATTTCTTTAATAAACACCAAATAAAATCTGGGAATTTAGGTTTCATGGTGAGTAACATTTATTATAAATTTTCATATTAATACGAATGTGTATTCTAAGTCAATTATAATTTATAAAGCCTTCATACTTTAATAGTCTTTTTCCTTCAATATTTTCCAGGAATATTTTCTATGCACTATCAATATTTTTATTTGTAAATTTCTGTTATTCTCGGAAAATGTTGAAGGAATAAGACTTTAAAGTATGAAGGCTTTATAAATTATAATTGACTTAGAATACACATTCGAATTAATAGAAAAATTTTTAAACAAACAACTGTAATATGGTTACCTTTGCCCAAATTGCTGTTAATTTTCCCCAAATTATGGTTAATTTGGCTAAATGATGGTCATATTTTGATCATATTTAACTATAATATGGTTTTTTACAATTGCCAGTATTGTAAATAATAAAGCGTGTCTGTGAAGAAAAATTATCAGATTTCCAATACAGCGCGGCTGGCCAGATTTCTATCTCGCACAAGAGAAAACAGTAGCCCGTAGGGTTTTTAGAGAGCTTTTTTCGTAGGTCACGTTGTAATGTTATGTGACTTCTACCAAATTCGGGGATTTAAATCTTTAAGCTTGCGGGTTAGAGAGTTACTTTTGCTAGGATCCTGTGATTCACTTTTTTTTTTGGTTTTCGTTGTGTGCCTGGTACAGTTTCCAAAATGTACCATTTAAGCTTCGCAAGGCTTTGACGAAGGCCATGTTATTGCTTCGCTTAGCCGCCGCTGGATGTGGTTGTCAGTATATTGATATTTATTTCTGACTGAGTGATGTTCTTGTTTTCAAACATACAAGAAGAGAATACATTTTTTGTTTGTTTTGTAAATGTGAAAATGTATTCTTTAATATATTGGCTTCCATTTTTAATTGTTTGTACAATTAATTTCATTGTCCTTTTAAATGAAGCATATAATGGTTAAATTAATTATATTCACTCATATATTCATGTATTTGCTTGATGTTAATGGAAATTTTTTTTAGCTTGTTGTTATTAACCCTAGATGGTAACTGTTCGTCGAATCGACGAAACTCATTTACAGTTTATCATATTTCTTTTTTATGTGTATTCAAATAAATTACGCTCTTATTTTCAACAACTTTAGCTGAAGACGTAAACTTTAAAAAAATTATAAATTTTAAAACACAAAAATCAGTAAAAATTCGTATCAAATTTTAAAAGAGAAAAAAAACTTTTGTATTTTATGCTTTATTTAATTTAATTTTTTAATAAAATGCTTAACTAAATTTTTTTTTTTGATTTTTACTTTAAAAATCGTTGCGCTGAATTTTTTTTTTAAAGTTTGTCGATTTTTCGATACTCTTCGTGTTTAATGTACTAAAATGAAGAGTTACCTTTCAGGGTTAAAAATGTTGTTAGCATTTCAATTCAATTCGATATGGTGTTTTTTTTAACTTCTATATCAATTAAACGACTATTGTGTTGAGAAATTTTTTATACAGCAAATGTAAAGTTAAGGAAATTGTAATTTATTTAATTTCAATAAACAAAAGGAAGTTGACATGTTTTCAAATTAAAAAAAAAAAAAATTATGTTTCTCCAAATTTTATAAACAATTTTGTTAAATTAATTTATTTCTCTCACCTTTTATATTATATAAAAGGTTCTTTTATAACTTAATTATAGCACCCTTGTTATAACTTTTACCCAAAAACTTAAAACTATTTCTCTTTAAAACTTCAAGTCCCTTATTTCTAAATTAAATTCCCCGCGGTTGCTGTCAAAAGTCGAAAAGTTTATTTAATTTTTCTGTTGTGTTGCTTTAAATGACAACGAAAACATTTCAACATTAAATTAATTTATTGTTGGCATAAACTTAAACGTAAAAGATGTATTAACTGACAAAAAAAAAAAAAAAATTCCCAAAAAACAAGAAGAAGAAGAAGAGCAAGATAAAGAAGATTTAATAATTAATGATGATGCCGAAAATGTATAAAATTGTATCTCAAGCTGTTTTTCTAACTAAATAAGCCAGCCAAGTGTCGTCTTGAAAGTGACAAATAATATTTTCACACACACACACAGACCACCATCACTAGTTGTACTACTAAAGCAGAAACTACTTCTACTACGACACAACAACTTTAAGGAAATTAAATTACAAACACACATTTTACAAGCTTTCACTCCCTTTCCCCCTTTATTGTTACAGGGAACGTGAACATCTAATAAAGAGTTTGTATTTATTTTAAGCTGCGTTACAGTGCGTGGGAAAATTGTGATTGCATTTTTAAAAATAAAATGGTGCTTTTTTTGCAAAAGTTTTTTTTAAAAAAAATTTCTTGTAAGGAAAAAATGTACTCTTTACTTACACAAGTGTTTGCCCAGTGGTCGAAATTCAACTATAAATATTTATGCAAACATAAAGAAAAAACTTATAAGTATATATATGAATTTACATGTTTCGAGCATTTGCTTTTCTCCGCCTTAGTGGATCGACTTGGCGAGAGACTAACCTCAGGTCAATTTGTTATCTTCCACTCAAATACTTTAATGCTTAATTTAATATTGTACGTTCAATAATATAAAAAAAATCACAAAGTACCAATGGAAAAACAAAAAGTACCAAAAAGTCTGCTTTTATTGTTTCTGAATCCCACTGGAAATGTTCAATTGTATGTTTCTAGGTTCAGTGTTAATAAAAATTCAAAAATTACCATTCAAAGCATGAAACAGTACCAAAAAGATCCCTCTTACAGACGTCATTATCTCAGGAAATGGCCAAGTTTTATTTTATGTTTCTAGGTGTAATACTAAAGGAAATTCTGAAAGTACCAGTTAAAAAAAATAAGGTATCTTATAGATTTTTATCCACTCAGGACATTGCATGTTTGATTTTATGTTTTTAGGTCCAAAATTTACGAAAATGCAAAAAGTACTAGTTGAAGAACAAAACAACGACCAACAAGTTTACTCTTATAGATTCTGATTCACTCAGGACATCGCATGTGTGCATGTTTTCATTTTAAAACGTATCAGTTGAAGAATAAAAAGTACCAACATTTTTTATCTTATTGGTTCTTATGCACTCAGGGCCCTGCTTTTATAATTTTATGTTTCTAAGTTCAATATTATAAAAAATCAAAAATTACCACAAATTAAAATGGGACTTTAATTTTGAACAGTTTTTTTAACGTCGCTTTTCTAAAATAATTTAAAAAACGGGCAATTTTTTTCTTATATAAGCCGGATTTTTTGTTTTTAATATTTTTGTGTTAACATAGTACTTTTTAGAAATATGTAATGAATTTTTTTTATTTTTGGAAAAAAGACGATTTTGTAGAAAAGTTTCCTATTTTTAAAAAGCTTAAAAGCTCCCTTTTATATCAACTGCTTAAAAGATCCAATTTCACAAAACAAGAATGTTTATTTTTTTAATGTATTTTTATTTTAAATTATGTTTACCTTTTCATAAAAAGCACTATAGTTTTCTTTTTTCTTAAAAAGCTATTTTTTGATAGCATTCCATTGGGAAGAGCTTTCTAATTTGCTTGCTCACAGTTTTTTCGGAACGGTTAATTTAGTAGTCCACGAATTTTTCTAAAAAATATGTTTTTAAAGCTTTATTCGTAATAAATTGTCAAAAAGCTTTTGTGTGACTCACGTTTTTTTTTTAAGAAAAGCATTCTGCTTAAAAGTCTTTTATGTGGCACTTGCTATAGAAAAAAAATTTATTATTAAAAAAAATTTTCAATGTTACAAAAGCTTTTCTTTCCATATTTTTTGCAAAAATCTTTGCTTAAAAAAGCTTTTTTGGCAAAAAAATTTCTTTGCATTTTTACTTGGTAAAACTTTTTTGTGAAAAAGTTTTCTTTATATTTTAACAAAAAGGGTTTGGTACCCAAATTTTTGTGGTAGAAACCTTGTGGGTAAGAAAGAACTTTTTTAGAAAAAGAAATTCTCGAAAATATTTTTGGAAAAGGCATTTCCTTAAAGTTTTTTGTAATAGAGTTTTTTCCGACAGAAACTCCATTTTACGTTTTTGTTAAGAAAATTTTTTGGAAAAAAGCTTTCTAGGGGAAAATTCTTTTTCTGTTGAAATAACTTTATATTCTTAAAACTTCTCTAAAAAAACTTTTAGCTAAGGAACCTTTTTTTAGAAAAAAGTTTTTTGTTTACAAAACTTTTTGTTTTTGCTTTGGAGATGGCAAACATGCGTTGTTAACACATATTTGAAGTTGTAAACAAATAGAACTTTTCCCCTGCACTGTATCTACAAGCATCTAAAACGCAAACATTTCAGAAGTCTTACTCTGAAACAGTATAAACTGAAAATAATCTTAACACACACATAAACAAAATTTCCTTACAACATTTTTAAGAGTCTTAAGGATTCAAGCCATGAAATTATGTTGATACAAAATACTGAAATTAATGAAAACAAAAACTCCTTCCTTTCCATAAAGAAATTGGATGATTACGGAAAAATATCAAGAAGGGCTACTGTATGGTTGATACGGTTTTAGAGACATGAACACATTTTATTCTTTGCTCCATTCCCCTTCAGATCATCATCAATGGCCATAATAAGAAATGTTCACTTTGTCATTTTGATAGACATTTAAAGGAAAAATGGCACAAGATGAATAAATAAAAGTGATGGAAAGGCACTCCCAGCCAAAACGCCAAAGCGGCATAATTATTCATTTTTGCAGTACGAGAGAGAGAGAGAGATAGAGAGCTTTAGCGAATGAATGATTATTTTACTGTTTCAGATAAATCATACCGAAACGGAACGCAACGAGAAATCAGCTTAAATGTACTCTAATTAGGCAACTAATGTTCATAAAACTTCCTGTTGTACTCACAGAGCTGCTTCTGGCTGGTTGGTTGATAAGTTTCAATTTCTATGCAAAGTTTATGGGTTTTTTTTTATTGTTTTTATACCCTCCACTAATACGAGTGGGTATATTCAGTTTGTCATTCTGTTGGTGACACCAAGTTATATCTATATAAGACCCCATTAGGAATAAATATATTCTTGCTTACTAAGTAAATCTAAGTCGATTTTGTAATGTCCGTCTGCCAATCTCTTGAAAACACGATCATTTCCAAAAGGCTCTACAGAAGATAAAATGATTTTGGTGTCAAATATTTTCTAATTCTCCTAAGGAATTTGGAATTGAAATCGGCAGAAGAAGAGTTTTCGAGTCAGATGTGGCTTCCTAAAAAAATTATATTTATATTCTGTTTACATCTTATCGACTTTTTAAAACTAACATTAATATCTTCATTATATGCATTTAAAAAGTTCTCTCATGAATAAATTTTTTAGACACCCACCTGTAGGATTTATTATAAAACTCAGCATAAATTCATATTTAATAAACAATTATTATACATATTACTAATTTTTTTTAAGATTGGTCCAAAAATATTCATCCCATATAAAGACCACTCTCAAAAAGGATTTTAATACGCGTAAATTCGAAACGAAAAGTGATTAGAAACGGACTACAAATTGTGGCGTCAGATTTTATGAGGATTTTAATTTATCCCATATAAAGTCAACTCTCAAAAATTGCAATTTTTGGGTATTAAGTATTCGACACAGCCGAGTATAGCATTGCCATTTCTTGTTGATTTATTTACATGTGCAAGAGTATTTAATATTAAAGGTATTTGTGAGTCTGGATACAGTTTTTGTATGTGTGAATGAGTGATAGCATTCAATGAAATAGAATCCTTGTATTTGAAATAATTCTTGGCTTGGTGTTTTGTTTTTCCACTATTTCAAACCATTCACTCTGAAAACAAAACACCGGACCTTAATGCTTTTTCTATTGAATTGAATCTGCTTCCCCCCCTCGGTCCAACCAGCTAAACATTATTGGCATTTAATTACGTTTTTCGGTCTAGTGAGTAGATGAGTGGGTAACATCTACATTTAAACGTTAGAAGCGACCCACGGACCAACTAGTTGGTTGATTGTTTTTATTGATGTGACGAGTGAAATACAAAAATAACAACAAGTGCGTAGTACAAATAAATAAAGTTCAATTTAATTAAGTGTCAATTTGAAATGAAACACGAGTTAGGGAGGAAAAACGAATCTGTTGTGCCAATAAGTCATTGAAGTTTTTGCTGATTTTTTCTTTATTTTTATGGTTCGAAAATAACACACACGTTTCTGGTTGAGTTTTATTTGAATGTTCATTGTTTTCATTTGATCTCGTAACACATTACGATATTTTGGTATTGAATTTGAAATATTTAATTAGATTTTGCAAAAAAAAAAAAATAGATTACATAAAGATGGAGCAGACTAAAAGTATTTATATCTTAAAGTGTTAAGCAGTTAAAAATTCAGCTTATTTGTGTTATTTTTAAGGAAATACATTCGGAATTCTTAAATCTGCCCAAGGGAACTTCTCAGCTTTTTTAAAGAAGTTAATTCTCTAGAGCAGTGGTGGGTTATACACATGGCATTCAGTTAACATTTGTGTGTGTAAAACAGCGAATGTATTATATATATTATAATATATTATAATATATTCGCTGTTTTACACACACATTCATGTATACATAGTCGACTTGCTCTGTCAAAATAACAACAAAGCAACAGCAGAACGAAAACAGGTTTATGTTAATGTAATTATGGTGAAAACAAAGAGAATAGGTATACTCTTATAGCTGACGAGTGCCGTCGCACAGTGCTCTGTCCCATATGTAAAACTAAAGATTAATGAAGTGCTAAGAATATTTTTGGAATATATATATGGGGGATTTCATGTCAAGTGACCCAACTTTTGAAATCGATGTCTTCCGATTTGGATGAAATTTGCACCAAGGTTAGTCTTATTGGATAGTAGTTTAGACACAAATTTTCAACAAGATTGGTCAAAAAGTTTCTGAGTTAGAGGGGGTCAAAATTTGACATTTTGGCCAAACCGGTGTTCTTTCTCTTCCATGTAACTTATTATCTATTGGTGTTAGCAAAATTTGTCCCAAACAAATTAGATAGCTATTTCTTCAAGCTATCGAAAAATTTTTTTTTGTATTTTTTAAAATTTTTTTTTTTAAATTTAAAACTTTTTTTTTATTTTTTTTGGAAACAGTATTTTTTTTTTTTTTTTTGCTCAAAAGAAAGCTTCTGCATTTTTCTTTAAGGTAGTTTTGGTCGCTTAGTGGGATGCGAGTGGGATATGTATAAAAAAAAATAATTTGTAATTGAAGACGTCAAATGCTAAAAAAAAATAAAAATCCTCGTCTTGAGTTAGAAATTATTTTTTTTATACATATCCCACTCGCATCCCACTAAGCGACCAAAACTACCTTAAAGAAAAATGCAGAAGCTTTCTTTTGAGCAAAAAAAAAAAAAAAAATACTGTTTCCAAAAAAAATAAAAAAAAAGTTTTAAATTTAAAAAAAAAAATTTTAAAAAATTTTAAAAAATACAAAAAAAAATTTTTCGATAGCTTGAAGAAATAGCTATCTAATTTGTTTGGGACAAATTTTGCTAACACCAATAGATAATAAGTTACATGGAAGAGAAAGAACACCGGTTTGGCCAAAATGTCAAATTTTGACCCCCTCTAACTCAGAAACTTTTTGACCAATCTTGTTGAAAATTTGTGTCTACACTACTATCCAATAAGACTAACCTTGGTGCAAATTTCATCCAAATCGGAAGACATCGATTTCAAAAGTTGGGTCACTTGACATGAAATCCCCCATATTTTTAAGGCTAACAAATTAACTTAAATCGATTTGTAAGTAGAATTCAATATTTTCACTTTTTATTTACAATTGGGGGCACCATAGACGAACAATAGTTGAATTAAACTGTTAAATAAAAAAAACGACTTTTACCTATTTTACTCAAAAATTGCCAAATATTCATTTCTTAATATATTCTATTCAGACTTAGTAGTTTTGTTTTCCACTACGCACAAAAAAGGGAAATTCTTTTTTGTAAACAATATTAATGATAAACATTTTTGTATTAATGTAAAATTTGAGATTTTTTATTGGAACTCCCCGAAATTGCTTAAGTTTGGTAGAGTATTATTGACTATTTTTTCAGAGCACCTAAATTTTTATTTAAGATTTTATTACTTTTTTGAGTGCTTTAACAGAATCTGCGAATAAGTGCTAGAATATTCTGCCAGGAATATAAAAATTGCGTTTATTTCTTGAGTCTCCAGCAAAAACTTTACATACCTGGTAAGTTAGCAACTAATGTTGAAGAGATATAAACACTACTTATTTTTCGGCTGAATAACTACTTATTTTTGTTCGAGATGTCCACAGAATTCAGTAGTTACAATACACTTACTAGAAGTCACAAAATATCTAGTTATTATTTAACTACCAGTAAGTTGAATTGTAAGTACTTACGATATACTTACTAGAAGCCAAAAAATAACTAGTTTTTATTTAATTGGCGCTAGTTAATAGACCTAATAAATAGTTATGGAGCTAGTTACCAGTAAGTAAATATTCAGTACTGAAAACAAGACAACCAATAAGTAGTTATTTAGCTGATTATTAGTAAGCAAATATTCATAACTGAAAATAAAAGTGAAAACTACTTACTGAGGTCATTACTAGCAAGTACTTATTGGGGATTTTTAGAATAATGACAATTGTAATGATATCTACTTACCAGGTAACGTATGAAATTACTACGACCTCCCAGCAAAAACTTTACTTACCTGGTAAGTTAGCAAGTAATATTGGAGACATAGGAACACTACTTATTTTTCGGCTGAATAACTATTTATTTTTGTACGAGTTGTCCACAGAATTCAGTAGTTACAATACTCTTACTAGAAGTCACAAAATATCTAGTTATAATTTAACTACCAGTAAGTTGAATTGTAAGTACTTACAATATACTTACTAGAAGCCAAAAAATAACTATTTTTTATTTAATTGGCGCTAGTTTAGAGACCTTATAAGTAGTTATGGAGCTAGTTACCAGTAAGTAAATATTCAGTATTGAAAACAAGACAACTAATAAGTAGTTGTTTAGCTGATTATAAGTAAGCAAATATTCATAACTCAAAATAATAGTAGTAAAAAGTACTTACTGAGGTCATTACTAGCAAGTACTTATTGTGGTTTTCAGAATAATGACAATTGTAATGACAACTACTTACCAGGTAACGTATGAAATAACTACGACCTATTACCAAAATTCAAAAAGTTTTTCCTGGGCTATTACCAAAATTCAAAAATTTTTTCCTGGGTCATATTTTCTAAGTTACCAAAAAAATTGAAAGAGGAAAGTTTATGGTACAGCCAAAATTAGAAACTATTAAGTTATAAATCTCTTCTTTTCGTTCCTATAAAAAATTAACTAAATTTTTATGTACTTAGTATTGGAGTTTTAAAAAACAAGGAAAAAATTAAAACAATTTTAAGTAATCAAATTTTTTTTTTGAGTGAGCCCTAATATTTTACAAATTTTGACGATACTAAAAATTTATATAAATAAAAAAATTAGTGATTTTTGATTTAGATACAACGTTAGGATATCTATCGACCGTTAAGAAAAAGCTTTTTGATATAAATTGTGGCTAAAAATCAAATTTTTTTTAATTCAGGATGTGTGGGAAAAAGGCATATCCTTGCAGCGATTTTTGTCAAACCTTAAATTTTTCTTAAATTAGACATTAAGTATCTGTATACTTAATTTTTTGTTCTGCGATAAGAACTCTAGTTTTGCCGATTCACTATATGGGGCACTGTGCGTCGGGTCTGAAGGAAAAAAAGTCATCCAATAAATTTCGAATACCTTCAGATACCTAAATATATGTTTCCTTTTAATCCGGATGGAGCGTAGAGACAAATGTGGTTTCAGTAATCGATTGAATTTCGGACATGATGAGTGATTGACCTAAGTTGCCTAGTATTGTGGCGAGGCTGCTGCCATTTCTTATCAGTTTTTGTTTTTTGTCTTATACGAACCTAAGACTGTTCTGGGTCGTTAACCATTTCTGGATATGGACAGATGATGTGGTTATACCGCCATCGGTCGGTTTGGGGTTTTACTGTGGATAGTGTTGTCCCGTTATAGTTTTCAAGAAAAACGCATTTAAAGTTTTTCATATAAAAATCATAAGGAACTCCATTTTTATTGGAAAATAGAAATGATCACAGATTTTCATTATTTAAGCTCTAGTTCCTATAGTTTTCAAGAAAAACGCTATTAACGTTTTTCATATAAAAATCATAAGGAACTCCATTTTTATTGGAAAATAGAAATGATCACAGATTTTCATTATTTAAGCTCTAGTTCCTATAGTTTTCAAGAAAAACGCTATTAACGTTTTTCATATAAAAATCATAAGGAACTCCATTTTTATTGGAAAATAGAAATGATCACAGATTTTCATTATTTAAGCTCTAGTTCTTATAGTTTTCAAGAAAAACGCTTTTAAAGTTTTTCATATAAAAATCATAAGGAAATCAATATTTTATTAAAATTTTTCCTTTAAGCCTACGCGTAAAAAAGATTTTGTAGGTAAATTGTTAATAAGCTATAGTCAATAACGCCATATGGTCTTTTTTCACATCACATTGAGAAATGAGGCCATATGGCAAATTTTCCGGTGATAGAGGAGTAAATCTTTGCGCGTAAAAGAAGGGCTAGCTGTGCTATCTGTTGCTCGATTTTTAAAACCAAAACTACAATTACTCGGGATACTAAAATATATGATTTTGGATTTCGGGACCTTGGAATTCGGGATTTTGAATTCCTCGGCTTCGCTTACTAAAGCTTCCTTCGGCTGGGCGCAAGGACTTTCTCCTCTATGGTAGAACAAGCACAGGCTTCGTGAACTAAAGCTTTTCTCCAAAGCCTATCTTCGCTTCGGTTGGATCGGTTCAGCTCGCAGCCCTCCATATATGCATATATGAACAATAAATTTTATAATGACTGAGTGTAATTTGAAGTAAAAGAAATCAAACTGAAAATGTCTTTGTAAATGTAATGACCAATGAAGGTCAAGGGTTCTCAAAAATGTCCATGACAGTACTCACAGAAAATTATTCGTCCAATTTGGACTGCGGTATGAATGACGAAAATTCTGATTTCCCTATAAAAAAAATAGATGTTTATACTCTGAAGGTGATAGAACTGGCATGAACATTCACTAGTGTCCATAGACTCATAATGTTATATCCGCGAAATTAAAGAGCCCTATATATGAGAAAAAATAAAACTTTTATATAATTTGAGTAAAAGATTAATAACATTTCCTTCAAGTTTGTTTATGATTGTAAGCAGTTACTTATTGTTGGTGGTCAAAAAACCGCAACCTCTATGTGCCCCTCTTTTTTATGCCTTGTCACATTGAAGGACTTGAGACAAATTAAGGAAGAACATTATAATTACAAACAACAAAAGGAAAAAGAGAAAAGTAATACGAAAAATCAAACAGGAGGTATAAGGGATCCAAACGACGACATGTGTGATGATGATGAAGAGTAATGAGTGTATGAAACGAAGAACGTAAGGGGATTTGAAGGCTGACTATAAATTTCACCACACGAATTCACTCGTGTACGCGTGAAAAAAGAATTAAACAAAAAAAAAAAAAAAAAAAAAAAAAAATTTAAATATACAAAAAGAAATTAAAAAAAGTCATAAATGGGAAAATCTGAGAGTGACACCTTAAATGCGCTTATGATCTGTAAAAAACACAAATTCTTATTGTCATATCTCAAAAAAATTAGCGGCTACTATTTTCAATGAAGCGTAATGTGTATTGTGCATGGTGCGCAGTGTTAGCTAAATGGTTTTAATTGTTTATATGTATCTTGTTTTATTGACTTATGAAATGTTACAAATACAATGACAAATTATATTCTAACTTGATTTACCGAGCAATAGTAACGTAGACCTACAGCCCGCTGTTGTAAAACAGGCCAGAGTCTCTGGCGGAAATCGACCCGGAACCCTCACACTGATAGGCTAGCTCACCACCAATGCCCTTATCGTTTTTGTTAATGCGATTTTAATTACTTTTTTTATGATCAGATTATAATTGGGGAATTTTTTTTATAAGCTTTGAAAAATAATATGCCATAATAGTAGCTACTTTTTGCTTCACACGTACGAACACTTTTCAACATATTCTCCATACATTTTCGGGTGCAGTGGAAGTGATTTAATTACGAATTTTGTGTTTTTTTTTTTATTTTGGAACGGTTTTTGACATGTTAGCGTACACTCTTTTCTTTCAAATAATTTTAAAGAAAATTGTGAGCAGCTGTAATGAGTCATTGCTACTGCTGCATCTTGATGAAACCACAAGGTTGGCATGTTTTTCACTGTTGACTTTTTCTTTGTTCCTCAAAATTCTTTAAAAACAAATTCCTAAAATAAATTACAATTTCGATAAAATAAATATTTCTTAATGTTTAAATATTAAAAGATATTAAACGTAATATCTCATAGACCTCTTAATTTTTCAACGATGAAAAATATAAACTGCACACAGAGAAAACATTTTTCGCTGTGGTCCTCCACTGAAACTATTTTTAACGAAAAATTTTTAACATATTATGGCTACTTTAGCCATATTATTGTTAGCGACAACTGAATTTGAGTTAATTACTCCTCCATCAAGAAGCTACAAATATATTATGGTGAACATGTTATAGTTGAAGCTAAAAAAATATGTTTACCACTTATGATAGTTTAGTGGTTTATCAGCCATAGCATGTTGCTCTTGGAAAAGAATAAAATGATTTAAGACCCTACAATGTTCGTAGGCAACCAGAATATGGTTGTGTCTTCTTGATGAAGGAATAATTAATTCAAAATATGATTGCCAATAATATAGTTAAAGCAACCATAATATCTTCAAAAATTTCCCATTAGAAATAGTGTTACTGGAAGTGACTTTATCGAAAAATGTGTTTTCTCTCCGTGTAGTTTTTTTTTAGTTTTCTCTACGTGTAGACAAAATAAAAATAGAACTTAAATAGAATTTCCCTTCGCTTAGTTAATTCTTATTTAAAATCACTTGCAGCACAATTTAAATGCATCCTGTTGCTGCTGCTAATGTTGTGCGTGTTGCAACATGTACATTTTTGCTTTCCGTTTAATTACTTTTGTTAACCATCCCGAACGTAAAGTGTTCGGTTGTGATTATTTGGTGACTGTGTGTGTGTGTGTGCGTGTGTTTGTGAAATACATGGAAGACATGTGCAAATGCATGTCTACATTTATAATTGACTTCATTAAATTGTTTTCGTTTTTTATTTAAGCATTTCCTTTTCTCTACATACTCTTTCTGGTTATTGTCGACCATAAAATCATTTTATGGAGAACCATTGAATTCGATAGCATAAAATTACCAGATGCATTTTCCTGGTAAAATAAAGACTGGTGAAATGTTTAAGAATTTAAATAGATTTTAAATTATTTTCAAAAGAGATAATAAGAAATGGAAGCAAGTTAATTAGAATACAGATTCATCTTTTAAAAGTATCCAAATCTTAAGAGTAAATAAAACTCATTATCTGTGTATTAAAATGTTAATTAATCCACAAAATGTCTTGGGACTAATACCCATATGGGAGCAGGATAAAAACCTTTTTTACAAAATATTTATACATTATTATAAAATTGTTCCAGAAATTGTTTTAAAATTGACAATTGCTCTAACATTACCATATTATTTCTCTCAAAAATGTCTCCCATAAATCATACATTGCGGTAATCAGATAAGCGATTAATCGTCTATAATCATATTAAAGTGCTACAGGGTATCACCAAAGTCAAGCTTAATTAACAATACATGCTGCTTTTTAATAATAAATTTAATCCTTAACCAAGGAACATATTTTAAAACATTCTCATAATTTACAATCTTTCACTCATCCTAATATGTATATAACTCTTCAATGAGTCACCTTATTTCTGTTCAAAGCAGCTTTAAATAATTCCATTTTTTAATTTATTTATTTTTCACTTTTTTTTTATCTATTCCCTTTTTGCAAAGGTGAATTTGAAAAAAAAACACTCACATAATCCAAACAGGAACTCATGGCAACCACACGCTCCTACAATAAATCTAAGTTGAGTAATTTTTATGCGTTTCTTGTTGCGTTTTAACATTTTTCATGGATATAATTTCTTTCCTCTAGATTCTTAGATTCCTGGCGACAAATTCACACACACTCATTTGAAATTTACTAAACTTGTATAGTGAAAATGAATTGCGTTCATAACGTGGCTTTGCTTTAAACATCTTGTAAACAGATTGAAATTTATTACGGATAAATCTAGGCTTTTGCACCTGCCAGCCAGGAAATTTCTATTAGTGTATGTGTGGGAAAAATGTCTTTGTTAGTTCCTGGTTAAAAGTGTGTTCACAGGGGTGTAAATATGTTGTTGTATTAGTTTATGTGCAAGATGCGTGTATACTGCCATCTTCTTAGAACTAAAGTGTAGGACAAAAATGGTTGGTCTAGGCAAATTTTTTCTAAAAAGTTTTGTTGCTTGACAGCTTTATGCAATATTTGTTAAATATTATAAATTCTTAATTAAAAAAAAAAAAAAAATATATAAAAATTATTTTCTTCATTTTGGGAATCAACAGTTATGAAAATAAAAATGTAAATCCTTCTATAGTGATCTTCACTGTGCTGTTTCAAGTGCAAACGTAATCAATTATCATTAATACTTAACAATTTTTAATCGCCTACTGACTGGATATATATTAACTACAATTCGCTGAAAAAATATAAAAATTTATATATTTCAAAAAATTCAGCAACAGTCAGAAACTTTCGTAACAAAAATCTAATAACTTTTTGTATAAACCGTGTTTTTAAGCCAGATAGGGCTTGAAATTCTAAAAAATTAACACAAAAAATTAAATATTTATCAAACAAGTTTTTTATTCGAAATATTAATTCATGGCATTAACATTTGAAAAAGACCTCGTTTTTAACAAAGCGCATTCTGGAAATCAAATTCTAGACCACTTATGTCACGAAAAAAACCAACAACGTTGGCCTCCATGGCGTCTATTTTAGCGTGTGTATTTGCATTAAACCAGTGACTTTACGTACAGAAAATAATCGAGAGGTATCAAATCGGACAAATTGACAAGTACATTTCGCAAAATGAACTTATCGCAAAATTCTTATTTCAATAAGTCAATGGTTGTGTTACCGCATTATTCTACTCGCCTGGATCAATTTTATCGACATTTTCAAACAAAAAAATTACTTACCATGGTTCTGTAATGATCTCCATTGACCTTAACACGAGCACCTGCTTCAGTTTTAAAGAAGTAATGTCCGATTATGCCACAAGCGTGTAAAGTGCATCCAACCGTTCATTTTTCAAGATGTAATGGAGTCTAATGGACCTGTTGTGAATTGGTCTCACCCCACATGCTGAAATTTTGTTTATTAAGCTAAAGATGAACCTCATCACCATGTGCGCCAAAAAAAATCACGAAGTAGTTTATAAGTTACGCTAATCGATGACTGATTTTCGAAGTAAATTTAAATAATTTGAAAGCGTTGTTCAAGCGTAAATCTATTCACAATGATTTTCCAACTCTCTTTTTAAGAGTTTAATCTGTATTTTTATATTTTTGTTGAAAAATAAGTCTTAACTGTGGAGTTGAGATCGTTTTTTAAGATTACCATAGACGCTGAAAGAGCGTTGCAGTATAAATCTATTGGTAAGGTCTCCGTTGCCTCTAATATGGAAACTTTTTGAGTTTACATTTTCTGGATAACTGTTATTTACGGTCCTGCTAATGTTGTATTATTTAATTAAGCACTGGTACGATGTCTACATGCCTGTAGAGAAGCAATTATATTTACTAGTTTCGCCCGGTGGCCAAAATTCGACCACTTGACATTTTCTTTCGAAAATGTCAAAAACGTACACATTTTAAGAAAGCAACAAAATGCACACTTTTCATGCATTTGTGTGCGTGTGTGTTTGCAAGTACAAAAAAAAAACGAAAACATTTTTAAAAAAACAACAAACAAAAAGCATTGGATTTTTTAACCACTGTTAATACCAGGGCTGTGGAGTTGTCATTAAAAAGTACTAACTCCGACTCCAACTCCAAACGCTGAAATTTTTTAAGTGCGACTCCGACTCACGACGCCGACTCCTACTCTTACCTTGATGCTTAATGTATCTGGTCCTTATTTGACTTTAAAGTAATTTTATACCCTCCACCACTAGTGGTGAATGAGGGTATACTGAGTTTGCCATTCCGTGTGAAACTTTTTTATTATGCATCTAAGACCCCATAAAGTATAAAATATTCTGGTTTCTTGAGTAATTCTAAGTCGATTTAGCTATGTCCGTCTGTCTGTCCGTCTATCCGTCTTTGAAAATACACTCACTTTCGAAAAACTCAAAAGATAAGAACAATGTTTGTGTCAAAATGCTTCTACTTAACCTAAGCACTTTGGGATTGCAATCCAGCACAACCCGATCAGTAGGATTAGCGTTATGAATCAAACTTTAGAAACTAACATAGAAGGTGGCATAATGCTTTCGCACAATCTCGTTCTATATGACTAGAAATCATAATGTACCTCTAAAACCGTAATACATCCTACTACCGAAAAATAGCTTAGTACGCCTAAAACCGTAATAAATAACGCTATCATAATAAAATTTGGCACGGCACTGTTTTATAGGACTATAAATCAAATGAAATTTTCTGATTATCGGTCCATATTTACCACAGATTACTAACAGATATGTAAAAAGTGACGTGTGAAAAAGGCCCAAATCAGTTGCGAGAGCATCTTTCGAAGAAAGAGACAAAAAGCGTTTTTTGGTAGTGAATTGGCAATGTGTACTAAGAGGCCGCTACAATCGACATAAACTGCGTGACCACAACAAAAATAACAAAGCAAAAACCACGCTTAACAAAAGCATTGGTTCAACAAACGTTTTATTTTGTGAAAACAAATGTATTTAGTAATATAGTTTTGTTTTATAATGCTATTTACTTACTTAATTATTATTTACTAGTGTTGCGGTAAACTTAAAAGTTAATTTATACAACAGTTTTTCAAATAAATCTCAACTAAATAAATTTGTGTTCATTGTATTTCGACATAAAAGATGGTGCAAAGAGAAATGAAAAAAGGACAGCTTTCTAACAAAGAGACAAAAAAAAAACGCAAAATCTTCCGTCTCGTGACATATCTGTGTAATAATCTGTGATATTTACCTTTGATGCCATATTAAGCAGCCTTCTGAAAAGCACTTTAAATACTAAAACAAATTTCACTTCTGTATTGAAATTTGTTCCATTTAGATGTTTAATAACAGAAATTACTCTACAGGATTTCGTGATGATTAGTCCATAACTAACCATGGGTGTAATATAAATTCCCCACCTGAAAATCATTTAAGTTCGGTATAAACTGTTACAAATCATGATATTTTATTCATGTTAGTTCAAATTGCTAGAAACAAAAGTTTTTAATGCAGTACTTTCAAATGGTTAAATATAGCAAGAAAATTATACTGCAAAAATTTCGAATTGAATTTTAAATATTGCATCGCCCATTTCGAACAATTTTTATTTTGGAAAATATTAGAAAATTTTTTATGCCGAAAGTTTTTGGAGTCGGAGTCGCGAGTTTTTGTATGTACTATGACTCCGACTTCGGTACAAAAACCTCAACTCCGGCTCCGACTCCACAGCCCTGGTTAATACATGTGTGTACGTGTGTTTGCAAATTAAATTAAAATGCTTTTAAACACTTTAATTCTTAAAATTTGGAAAATTAATTTATATTGTCTACACAGAAATACCTTTAAAATTATATATGTTTCATTAAAATCGCGGTACGATAAGGTACTTAAAAATCAACTAAAAAAATTGTTCCCGTATTTATATACATATAAGAAGATGCCACATGTTTACAATGCAGTTAAAATGTTTCCAGAACGACAAAAGCCCTTCTGACACTGTATTAGCAACACATTTTAAGCTTGAACTGTCAGGTTAAAGTTGAACAATTTTACATTTATTGTTTTGCCTTAACTTAATTTTTTATCGATAACTTTAGATATTGGGAATTATTTCTTTTTCATAAGCAACTTTTTATTATATTCAACATTTTTTATTTTTCGAACTTATTCTATGAGCTAAATTTCAGTTATGTATTTTATAAAGCTTTTTTTGTTATAGTTCTATTCCTTAAATTTTTAGGAATGACTTTATACACAGTTTGCAATTGCTGCCCTCCTAAGTGTAGTAAGTTATTTCGCTTCAGTACAATCGACGTGATTTCTTCCGCTTCTACAAAAATCTGAAAAGAGCGCAGCCACTTTTCCCACTCAATCCAAACCAATGATTTTTCTATTGCATCGCATAAAAATAGTTTAATTATCTCTGCTATAATGCTTCTGAAAAACAGCAACAACGTTCAGCTCCTGACTTTCGCCAGATTCTCATATTCTCTTATACGGCAAATAGCCCTTGACCCTTTAGTCAAATAACAACAATTTATTATCAGTCTGCATTTTCAAGCACGACTTCTGACATTTGCCAGATAATATACATATGTATGTATTTAGAAAAACACACGTATTACAAACCTTTTCTTTTTGTAAATTACCAAACTTGCACAATTTATATATTCATCTATTAATTATCTTCGTCGCCAATGTAACAACCCCATATATTAATAAACACGTCGGTTCAGTATATATCTCCAAACAAAACTATTTATTCGTTATATCTATGTTATAATTCTATATTGACATTTCGTCATGGCCTATTAACCCCAAAATTATTTATTAAATATACAGTTGTTTCACGTATTTTCAGTCTGGTGGCCGGAACAGGTTTGCCACATCCCTCCAATGTTTTTGAAAGGAATCCTTAGGTCATTCTGGCTAGCCAAAACATTTTTCTCAGCCATCATACTCGGTTGCTTATCAATCCGTGATGACTGCTGTATAGATGGCGATGAACACTGTGCCCTGATAGGAATAGAAACTTCTTCTGCTTCTGCTGAACTTACCTCAAAATAAAACACATAAGTGAAGTTTAACTCATAGAATAAATTCGAGAAATAAAAAATTTTGAATATCAATAACTTTAGTAAAATTTTTGATAGTTTGCTATTTATCTTAATACAGCTGAACTTTTGCACTTGGTTAATTTTTCTATAGCATGGAATTTGCACTGTTCACTAAAACTTGAATAATGCATTAAAAATGTAGTGTCATAAGGGCTAAAATATACATTTGGTATGATGTCTTAGGTCCTAGGATAATAAGTCTGCCAACTATCGTTGCCTAGAAACAACGCTCACCGTATATTTTCCTGCAGTGGTATGGAACCTTGCAAATCTTTGATTCCTACCTTTTTCCAGGGGTGGCGGCTGGCTACCCTTGGCCATGATGTTATCTTCTTTTCCAGGGGCAGGGGGCTTCTTAGATGGATTATTTGAAAAAAGTTTGAAACCACTTGATTTTTTTTTAATGCTCGAAAACCATGATGCTAATTTTTCGTCCTCTGCCAGGGATCGAACCTAGAGTGTATGGTTTTACAGGCAAGCACTTTAACCTTTGCACCGCGGCGCCACACAACATAACACACAACTGAAAAATAATGCTCTTCCGTTTGCAATTGTTCTTGTTAAGACGGCCAAGGTAAAAAAAATAATAAATTAATGCATTAATTAATTTTCTTCATTTCTGAATTGTTTTTTTTTTTTTTTTTTTTGAAAATTTACAATGGTATTCTATTCAAACATATTATTGAAACTTGGAATTATTCTCAGCTGCAGTATGTACATTAGGGCTATAACCATTTGCATTTTTTTTGCAAATATCAAAAAGGACCTATCATAGTGAGATAGTGCATAAAAAAATATGAAGAAATGTGCCTTCCTTTTTTCGCGAGCGTTCAAAAAGGTTCGGCACCGATCGCGATGAAGTTTTAGCTTATAATTTTTTTCAGTTTTACAGGAAATTCATAGTTCTAACGTCGAAAGCCATGCTGGTCTTTGCATTTCGTGTTTTTTTTTATGAAATGGCGATTCCTTGCATTCCAAAAAAAAGAAACCAAAAAAACGGTACAAGGGTATCCTTCCCTTAAAAATGTATATTACAATTTATGCGACAAAAATAAAACGTAAAAATACATATATTTTTATTAATATTAACTTCTTAGATGTTCAAGACATTTTTCCGTTCTGTAAATCAACACGAACTCTCAATTTGAAGTTTATAATGTACCTCAATAATGTATAAGTTATTTAATTAAGCTTGTTTTAATTTTTTTACTTTGTAATAAAAATTAAAAAAAAAAAAAATGTTTGGTGTTTTAGAAATTGCATTCGGTGCCGAAGGTTTTTGGACCGAAATGACCCCTGATATCGATTTTTAATATCAGTATAACATTGCCCATACCGTAATGATAGGTTCTTATTTTGGTTATACCCCTAATGTAGATGTACTTTAAAAAAATTTTTTTGTAAGAACTTCAATCTTAATTTTTCCAAAATTGAATAATTTGAAATTGGAACCACAAATTTTAAAGTGTTAAACTATTGTGGTCCCAATTATTAAGTAAAATGTTCAGGGTTAATAACAAGTTTTTCGGTCTTTTTATTATTTCCGGGAAGTGCTATAAAATGTTTCTTTTAATTTTGTAAATTTCCGGAAATATTTTGTAACTAAAAATATGAGAAAGTAGAAAAGAGTTTCGCTTCTGGTATGAAATAATAATTTTTTTTTAAAAGAAATTGAAATGTATAGAATTTATACAAACATGTGATTTATAGAACAGTCTCCTATATTAATGTTTGCTCTACAGTTTGTGGCATCGGCGTCAATTTTGTTGAATTTGTTCCTTGTGGCTTTAAAGATTTAAGAGGTTAATTGTAATAGATATAAATAGAAGAGGTTTCTTAAGACTTTCGAGACATTTAAAAAAATATTTTGAAATAATGACGTCCACTGCTAAATTTTGTTAAACATTTTCTAAAGCCTGCCACATATTTTGATGATTAAGTCAAATATCCCGTCATCGCCCAAAAATTGCTGATATTTATTTAAAATATTAGTAATCAGTATCCTCAAATGTTATAAAACCTTAAACTTAGAAATTTTATACAAAGAAATTCCATAAATCTCCGGCCTTAAAATTTCCAAAAAATATCAAAATGGTTTTTTTCTCGGAAATTTCTAGGACTTTTTTCAAATTAGAAACCTACGTCGGACCCTTAAAGCAAAGAATCTATTTTGTATTTTCGTCAAGAAACTATAACAAGTTTTAAAATCTTTCTGGAGTTAATTTTCTAAAACTATTGATTTTTTTTTTACTAAATTCAAAATTAATTAAATAAATCGCAAATAAAACTATTATTTTGCCCTCGACTGTAAGTCTATAGCCGTGGTAAAAGTATCAGTATAATAGGAATGTATAACGTAGTATTGCGTTTTTGTTTTGCAAGTTAAAGAAGGGTACACTTAAGACTATTTTAACTTTTTAATTTTAATGTACAAGAGTCTTAAGACAAGTTACTGGTCCACTTCGGATTGAATTGGCTAGAAAATGCATTTAGTTTAAAGCTTTTACAATTTTACCAATTTTACAATTTAAATTCCAAATGTGACAGAAAATGAAAGTTTTTAAAGAAGTTACAAAAAACTTCAAGTCGAATATATGTTCGCTATATGTGTGCGATATTTAATCCAAATCCTATTATCTTGTAGAAACAGTAGATAAACATATTGAAACTTTCTCCAAATTATCCCACCGTAGTGAGAAAACATGAATAAATACAGGAGTTACATTAATGTCTAACAAATAGCTGTCTCAAAAACTTTATTCATTTAATTTTTAAAATAATGTAGTAAAATATCATTCACAAATATTCAACAAAAAAAAAAATTATTTTTTGAAATTCTATTAAATTTTTTTTAAATTTGTCAAAAAAAAAGTAGAATATGTGTCATTTCGAGGGTTACGTGTTTCTCGTCCGCCCTTCTTAAAATAATTCTTGGGGTCGCTGATGCTACCAAACATAATGTTATACATTATTCCAATATCTACTCCTTGTAATGTTGTGTAAGTTAACAAAAGCTGACTGACTTTATGGGGAAACCATTAAATAGCATATTCACAACACGAAACACGTATACCAAGAAGCTTTATTTACTTAATATGCGACAAATACCGCTGCTGGCGATCGCTCTACCTATAATACTTACATCATTATGAATATAAACACATACATATGAAGCATTATACATACATTTAACTTATACAATACAAAAGTATCTATAACTGTATATGTGTGTGTTTTTGTATTACAACTTCTTACCATCCATATTGTATTTTCACACGGTAATATCTTGAAGCTTCCAGGTATTTATTATGTTTTATATATTTTTGGTCTGGTATTCATGCTCCAGAGCAGCAGCCACTATTCCATACAGCCAACGAACCTCAACTCAGCTATTTGTATTTTAGTTTGTAATGTCCTTTGATTTTTTTTTTGAGACTGTTGCATGCCTTTAAGGTTCAATGTGGAATTTTTTTTTATTTCAAATAAATAGATTTACATTTCCTACATTCTCTTACATAAATGAGCGTGTATGTGTGTGTGTGTAAAAGCATGAAATTCAGTTGCTGTGTATACGATTTTCCTGATTTTAAATTTTAATGCTTGTCAGTTTTATGGCATAAAATGTGCTGTAATGTATTTCGAGTAACAACATTGTTATATTTTCTTAATAAATTACATGTCATTCTGGTGTTTTTTCTTCAGCTCTACTTTTCTCTTGCTGCTTAACATGTTACAACAAGTTGTTATCTGTTTATGAGGTTTTTATACACTACACCATAGTAGGCGGCGATGGTATTATGTGTATGGGCTAACGTTTGTACTATACCGATCGCTGCATTTTAACTTTCTGAGTCCGTCCGTCCAGATGGTTGGCTCTCTGGGCGTTTATGTAAACGCAGTGTACAAAATGAAAAATTTTCTCTTCGAATAAAATTGTGGAAATAGGTCTGTACTTTTTGTGTATAAGGGCCTATTTAACCAATTCTTTTTAAATATCAATTCATGTTTAAATAAAGGTGTGTTTATTAACTTTACTAGCAGAATCTTGCAACGAGAGAGTAAATTTAAAATTTACCAAGTTTTTCTCAAAATTACTGAAAAAAATAAAAAAGTAAATTAACGATTTACCAGCAAAACCTTGCAATTAATGTACATTGACAATATTCAGCTGGAAGATACGAGGTTATTTTTTAATAAATTTAATTGATTTCAACTATTTGCGCAAGAATATTGATCTTAAATATAAGAAAAATAAATATCACATTTGATTGAACAATTTTTGTTTAAAAGTTATGAAAATTATTTTTGTTTTGAAAACAAAAACATGAAACAGGTGGATGAATAATTCTTGGTAGTAAAAATTTTGCTAACAGAAATTTTCAATAAATTTTTTGTCTCTCAAATTATGCTCTTTTTACACACAGAAAAAAGTGTTTTGTCAATTAAAAAAATTGTTTAAAAAGCATTTAAGTTTAATTAATGTGATAATTTAATCAATTATTTTTTTAGTTGAAAGAAAATTTAAAATTTTAGTAGTTTTCAAATAAATTTTCAATTAAAATTTTAATTAAATAACAAAAAATCTTAATTGACTTTTTTCGTTTAAAATAAAATAATTTAAACATGTAGAATTTTTGTTGGGAATTGTCAATAGTTAATTAAATAAATTAACACATTGTTTGAAATGGCAAAGTTTTTTGATCACATTTTTAATTAAAATTAAAAATATCATTTATTGCAAATTTTTTTTCAAAATTTTACAATTTTTATTAATCAATATAATCATTTTGGTAATAGGTGCAAAATCAGCAAATTGGTTGCTTGATATTATGAATTTGGTGATTTTAGAAAATTAATAATTTTTTCTGTGAACTCACTACTTGCAAGTTTTTCGAGTACGTGAACATTTACTTGTAACAATTATTGAAAATAAGCAATAATTATCTGTAAATGAAAACGCCTCATGAAAAACGAATTTAAACATAAGTTCATAAATAAATAGAATTGGTGAAATAACCCCAAAGCCTTATAATTTTTAGTGCATTTTTAAAACCTTTCTCGTCTTGTTGTAAAGAGGGTTTACCAAGTTTGTCATTATGTGTAAAACTTTTATCTAATTCGTCTTAGAACACATATGGCATTTATGGGCAAAATCCAGAAATAGTCAACCAAACAAAAATATTTGAAATCAGTCCAACTTAAATTTTTTTTGAATAAAATATTGGACAGGATGTATTATTTTATAAATAAAATAAAATTTAAGTTTTAATAATAGAACACTTAATAACCATTTGATAACATCCTACATTTAGCAATTTCTAAGTCGTGAAAACGGGCCTTAAACTTTCAAACTTACTTCCATTTTGGTAGTGTGCATTACAAAACTTTGTGGTCAATTATTTTTTAACAAATACCCGTTAAGAAATTATGTTTTACGCCATTTGAGAGTATAAATAAATCCCACTTAATACCATTTAAAGGTTAAAGCTATTTCATTCGAAAAGCCATCAAATTTTTATATTTTAATCCGAAAAGGCGTACGAGCTTAGCGTTTATCAAGCATGATTTGACCTTATATTCTGGTTCCGATTTAGTCTGTCCGTCCGTCTGTTAAAATCACTCTCACTTTCGAACGACTAAAATTGGAAAGAACGAAATTGGTGACAATTTGTTTCTAGTCCTCCTAAGCAGTTTGGGTTTAAAGTCCAGCACAATCGGTGCAATAGGAAAAGAGTTATGAATCTAAATATGGACCAACCACTCTAAAAAACTGATATTTCAGTTAAAAAAAACTAACATGAGTTGGTGGCGGAATGCTTCGATTTTTATAAAATTTTTATATGACAGAAAATCGTATCGCAAAATTTCGTTATGTCCGGTAAGCCCCATATAAAGCCAACTCTCAAAAAACGGTTTAGTACCCCTAAAACTGTAACGAATAATGATAGTGCTGTAAAATTAAGTATATCATAGTTTCATTAAACTAGAAATCATACTGCTAAATTTTGTAAAGATTGGTCGATCATTTTTCATAGGCCACGTATAAAGCCTAATCTGGGAAATACTTCAACAAAGCTCAAAGCAGTATTAAATAAAGGTGTTGTGGTAAAATTTGGTCCAATTTAGCTTTAGATATCATACACATACCTTCAATTTGGTGATTAGCGGTCCATCATTTACAATATGTCAATTGTAAAACCCCCTCCTGAATGCTCCTTTAATTCGCCTTGAAACCGAAACATATCAAACAAAACTATATGATGGTCGACCCGAAATTTATCTACATAGGTCTTAAACTGGAACAAATTATAGTATTGTGACGTCAGTTTTTATAAAGATTGGTTAATAACACTATGCAAAAAGCCTAAATTCCCTTAATAAAAACTATATTTTTTGATCCGCTATAGTCACCTAACTACAAAAATCATCATTATTTTAAATTCAATGGTAAGGTTTTCTTTAAAAAACTTTTTTAAAAATTGGAGATTTTTGAAGGGGCTGCTTCATAAAAAATAAATTAAAAACGTCAAAACAAGGTACTTTCAGTTAATCAGGAATAAAACAGCAATTTCTCCACGAACTTTTATGAAATAAAATCAATCTAATTTCTTTTATATGCCGCTTCATAAAAAAATAATTAATGTAATGGGTTAATAGAAATATTGTGTAATAAAAAGGTAAGATCTTGTGATTTTTAGCTCTTCACAAATTTGCGATAAAAAATGTCAAGCAAAACGTAAAACAGAAATTTATCCATGTATTTTCATGACAAAAAATTTATTAGATTTATGATTAAGTACTAAAACTGGGAAGAATTTGTTGATTTCAATTTTTTATGATATTTTGAGTTCAAAAATTTTATAATTATACAAAAAAAAAAAAAATGTTTTTTCCTCTTGTGCCTTAATTACTCCAAACCTAATGGCTTAATTAAAAAAAAAAAATGATATCAAAAGTCTTAAATCTGGTGTCATTTACAATTTTTTGAAGGATTGCATAACAAAATCGATTACGTCGTTCCAAAGTAACGACAAGATGTATGAAACAATCCTTTAAAAATCTAAAATTTAGAATTTTTTTTTTTCATTATTGAATCTTCATATATTCAATATGAACTAACAAAAATTATTGAAATCTTATCCTTAAACATTATTTTATGTCCTGCCATTGCCAGACAAAAATTTTCGTTATCAGTTTCTTTTCACATATAAAGGTGCATCTGATTGGGTTACAGTGTCTTTGCTCCTTAAGCGCGTGTGGTCGTCATAATTTAAAATATTTCGAGCTTGTGGATTTGGGTGCAGTTCAAGCCTTTTTAAATATTTAACTGTATATTTCGTAATCGTAGTTTTTACTAACGGCACATTGAGATCCTTGTGGATATAATTACTTTTAATAGCCAGGGAGAGGCTGTGATTATTCGAAGAAGTTTATTTTGGCGCCTTTGAATTTTTTCGATATTAGAGGCCGAGGCAGTGCCCCATAGCTGAATATCGTAGCACCAGATTGTTTTTAAGATAGAGTTTTAAAGTAGAAGTTTGCAATCGAGTCTAAGAACAGAGTCTCTTCCAATTAGCCAATTAATTTGAATTGATTTTAGTTAAATTTGAGTTAATTTTGCTTCTATATGCCTTTTCCACGCTCTATCTACTTGCGAGTGTTAAGGTATTATTTGATTATTGATTTTACTAGGGGGGGCATGATTCACGACGCAAAGTGAAATGTTATATCAACGCATTTTTGCTCGTTGACCTTTATCCTCCACTGTTTTGACCACTTTTCCAGTTCAAATATATGATCCTGCAAGTAACAAGATACTTCATGACAGTTTTCATGTACGCTTAGAAAAGCTGTATCACCGCAAATGTCGGAGTTTGGATGTAAGTATAATCTGTCATGTCCGAAGTATAATCTAAGTATAATAGAGGGCCCATGATGCTGCGTTGACTCCAGCGTCAATTGGCTGGGGAGAACTTAAAAAATCGCATTCTTTAATAATAAATTTACGACCGACTAATTATCTTTCTTATATCTTTCGTGTGTTTGCTGGGGCGGCATGAAATAACCCCCCAAAATATAACGCCCCAAAAAAAATATGAAATAACCCCCCAAAAATTTGTACAGAGAACAACAAAAACGATTTTTGGGGGTTTTTTTCTTTTTTTTTGGGGTGTTATTTCATTTTTTCAATTGGGGGATTATTTCATATGAAATAACTCCCCAAAAATCTGAAATGAAATAAGTCCCTTAAAATATTTTGGGGACTTATTTAATTTTTAAATTACATATTTTAAAAGTCATAATGATGACAAATTGTGTTTTGTTATATTCACTGCATACGTTTACCAAACATAAAAAAGGGACTAAGTATCAAAAACTATAATTTCAGAATCCTAAAAAAATTGGGATTATTTTTAAGTCCTGAATTTCAGAAATCGGAATCTCTAAGTCCCGAACTTTATAATTTCGAATTCGAAAATCCCGAATCGCTAATTTAAGCTTTTCTGCATAGCCGGCCTTCGGCCGGGCGCAATGATTTTATCCTCTATGGTATTTCAAACACCGGCTTCGCTAACTAAAGCTTTTCTGCATAGCCGGCCTTCGGCCGGGCGCAAGGATTTTCTCCTCTATAGTATTCCAAACACCGGCTTCGCTAACTAATGCCTTGTGCCCGACCGAAGACCGGGTTAGCAGAAAAGCTTTAGTTAGCGAAGCCGGTGTTTGGAATACAATATAGGGGAAAAATCCTTGCGCCCGGCCGAAGGCCGGCTATGCAGAAAAGCTTTATTTAGCGAAGCCGGTGTTTGGAATACTATAGAGGAGAAAATCCTTGCGACCGGCCGAAGGCCGGCTATGCAGAAAAGCTTTAGTAAGCGAAGCCGGTGTTTGGAATACTATAGAGGAGAAAATCCTTGCGCCCGGCCGAAGGCCGGCTATGCATTAAAGCTTTAGTTAGCGAAGCCGGTGTTTGGAATACTATAGATGAGAAAATCCTTGCGCCCGGCCGAAGGCCGGCTATGCAGAAAAGCTTTAGTTAGCGAAGCCGGTGTTTGTTATACCATAGAGGAAAAAGTATTTGCGCCCAACCAAAACTGAACAATATGTATTATATTGGGGTCTTATTTCATTTCTGGAATTGGGAAACTATTTCATATGAAATAAGTCCCTAAATATTGGGGACTTATTTCATTTTGATTTTGGGAGTTATTTCATTTCATTGGGGGTTTATTTCATTTTTGAAATTGGGGTTTTATTGCATATGAAATAACGCCCCACACTTTGGGGGGTTATTTCATATTTTTTTTGGGGCGTTATATTTTGGGGGGTTATTTCATGCCGCCGTTTGCTGGTAAGTTTTGCTGAAAAAAATATTTTAAAAAAAACTTCCCATAGAATTTGAAATAATGATAAGTTTTGCAGTTAGGTGACTAAAACTCAAAAAAATATAAGGGTTATTTAAGGGGAAAAAATGTTTTTCCAATTGTTCCATAGTGTAATTTACAGATCCCATAAAAATCCAACTCTCTAAAAATGTTACCTCTCGGTGGGGGGTATCTAGTAAAATCTAGTTACCAAATTTCATAGGAATTGGTGTATGGTGGTGCCATACAAGTACAAATCCCGAAAATTACATTCACTCCCAAATATTTTTTTTTTTTATTAATTTTGCTATTGAGATTAAATTTATCATCAATAAATCTAATAATAACCACGATGAATATCATAAATCGCATTAACAGCAAAGTTAACTGAAATAGACTTTAGTCTTTAGATTAAAATTTACATAAATAGACTTAATATTAATCTAAACTTCACAGTAAAACTTTTAATTAAGAATGACCATAATTTTCTAAAGGTCCCAAGTAAGAACCTGCAAGTCGTGTAGGGCTTCATATGGTTGTGCTTGCCCAACTATACTTTCTTACTTGTAGTTTTTGTTTTGTTTTGTAATTTAAATATGGTTTGATGTTACATATTTGGAGGAAAGAAAATATATGAAACATATACTGCCTATGGTTAAGAAACTATTTTTAATGGACATTACGTATATTTGCTTGCTGATGGTGGTTGTCACAAGGTGCTGAAATGCCATACAGAGAGAATTCCTCTGATACAATAATTAATTTAAAGGTAGACTGTTGAATTGAAACTTTTTTTTTTTAAGTAAATAACTTTTCAACCGCTTATCTCCCAAGGCGAATGAAAAAGAGTAAAAAAATAATAAAATATATAGGTTTTTCTTTAAGAATTGCAATTAAAAATATATTGAGATATTTTGTGCAGTTGAGTTACTATAACCCTGGAGTTTAGTTATTTGTGAATATAAACAAATAATAAACTTAATGATTGCATACTTACGATGAGTTCTTTTGTGTCGACCAACGTTCCCTTGGTTCAGATTCGAGCATTTGGACACCCTCGGTAAAGGGTGGAGCCTACCTTCTCCCGATCTATGGGCTACGGCACCCGTTTGCAACGATACTTTACACTAAGCAGATGGTTCTCCCCGTGATTTGAGTTTAACAATGCCTTAAATATGTATATGTAGATTATATTAGGGTATTCATTCGGTTAACCGTTAATCGGTAAACTGATTAATTACTACACGATTAACTGATCGGTTAATTTAAAATTGGCTATTTTCGATTAAGGATTAGACCTGTTAATTGCACGCGATTAACCGAGGTAGCGAAATTTTTAATTTTTTTTTTAGTAATATAACAAATTTGTTTGTGTTTTTAATTATTTGTTTCGTCGCATATACAAAAGGAATGTGTTTAGAAAATATTTTTTCATAGAAAAGAAGGTGTTTTGTGATCTTCATTTTAAATATGTGTTTGCTGTCAACAGCTTATTGTTTCACGTACTTTTTATATGTATCGGGAATGTTCTGGAAATTGAAATTACGTGGAATAGAAATCGAACCTATTTTGGAAACTCTACCGTGTTCAAAGTTCATAAAAATATGTCCTGTTCTATATCTCATACTTTGAGGACCAACTTCTGATACCTTAACTACTTTTGAAATCAGAAATCGCTAGGTTTATTATAACAAAAATTCAATTGAAAATCTATATCGATTTAAATTTCACGTGATTTCGATTTTCAGAACATGGCCCTATGAGTTTAGTAATTTGTTTCTTTTCATATTATCTCATATCAATCTTTTAATAAAATTAACCGAAACAATTAGAAGAGTTAAAAATTATAAAAAATTAAAACAGGACGCTTATGCCATAATGGAAGATTTTAAACGTTTAGAGAAATCCAGGAAAAGGACTGTGTAATTTTATATTTCTCCAACATCAACGAGAACTAAAAGAAGTTGTTCAAGTCAAGTTTTATCAAAACTAAAAGAAAAGAATCGATTAAATCCTAAACATTTTTCTAAAAGATTTTTTTAAGGTCTCCTTAAACTATTGAAATTACTGATAAAATTATCTTACATTTAATTTCATATTTATGTATTAATTAAAAAAAAGTATGACATATATATGAATTATTTTTTTGTTTGCTTATAATCGAGCGATTAAATGATTAAAACAAAAGCCCGATTAAATCAATACCCTAATATGTATGTCCATTAGAATGGGTCAATTTGTATGTATTAAACAAAGTCAATAAGCGGTTGTCAAAATCGTAATCTACGACGAATTCTAAGAAGGTTTACCCAAGAAACCATGGGTCTGTAATCAAAATCGGGCTTCCCATTTTTAAAGACAAACTTTTCTTTTCGTATTTAATTTATTGTTTTTAATGTGTTAAAATTTAGATTAAAAAAAACTAATGTGCTGTTTTCACAACACAAGTAATTTTACTACACGTTCATTCACTTGTGTTGTGAAAACAGCACATTAGAATCGAATATTTTCGAAATTATCCAAAAATTGGAATCCTTTTTATTTTAAGTTCTGTTACCTGTCCGCCCATAAAAATTAAAACAAACAATACGATGTTTTTTAAAATATCAAAATTATATTACTTGCACCTATCCCAAAAGCATATTTAGATGCTTCACGAAAGGCTGGTTATCTAGTTATATGGTTATTTGGTTATATTGCACTGCAATATTGAATGTGGAGAAGGTCATACGTCTCTTACGAATATATTTGTAACTCATTCCTTGATAATGATATCCGATGGATATCGAAATATTGGAGAAGATTAGTGAATAAATAATAAATATTTTTTACAAACAATTGGCCTCGAGCTCGAAAAAACTTTTCATTTTTGAATAATTTTATATCTAAATAATATCTAAAGGGGAAAAACCTAATACACTTTTTATTTAAAAATTATTTATTTTAATTTTAATTGGTCGTGTTCGTACCTTACAGTTATTTTTACCTATGGCCTAGTACTCTGTTCAACATTTCACGTGAAATGCTGTCAAAACTCATATGAAAAAAACTTGTGCGGAATTTCTATGAAAAAATGTTGATAGAGTTGTACTCTGTTTAATTTGTAAAAACGTTGCGAAATGTTTCTGGCAACATTTTTTTTACAACTGCGAAATAATATAAGCTGCATGTATTTCACTTATGAGAACTGCAAAACTTAAATAACACAACCGGTAACAGTTTTTCATCAATATTTACTTTCATCTTTACTTAATTTTTTATTTAAAAAAATACTTTTTAGTAAAATAAATGTGGATTTTGTTAACATATCCAAAACAATGTCGCATACTTTGAAAGATTAAAAACGTTAAATTGTGCAAACTCTCGAAATAGGTAACATTGATACATGTCAAATTTTTCGCATGAAATAATAGTTGCTGCTGAACATTTTTCAAAAAAATAATAACTTGAAAATCTTTAAAAGCTCTTTCTTTGTACAAATTTTTTCTGAGGACAACTGCAGGCTCGAGGAAACTAATGATATGAAAAGAATAAATATGAAAAAAATTTGCAAAAAATACTATGATTTTCCAACGAATTTTTAAGCAGATTTTCCACAAAAAACATTTTGGAAAAAGGGTACTAGTTTTTAGTAATGTGAAAAGTCATATAAATTGGGACTGTTTTAGCTATTTTCTTTTTTAAATACAATAGAAAATTTTAAATGAAATATATTTTGTTTGCCCATTTTTTTCCAGATATCTCGTTTTAATTAATATTCTTTTTCGGCTTTTGACAAATGTCAATACTCATCCAACTTCAACACTGCTTTATCAATTAAAAAAATGCTTTAAAAAGTATTTACATTTAATTAATGTGATAATTGAATCAATTATTTTTTTAGTTGAAAGAAAATTAAAAATTTAATTTTGATATTATTAATATTCAAGTTGTTTTGAAATAAGTTTTTAATTAAAATATTAATTAAATATCCAAAAATATTAATTGACTTTTTCGTTTAAAATAAAATAATTTAAACTTCTAGAATTGTTGTTGGGAATTTTCAATATTAAATTTAATAAATTAACATATTGTTTGAAATGGCAAAGTTTTTTGATAATTTTTTTTAATTAAAATTAAAAATATAATTAATGGAAAAAAAATATTCACAATTTTACAATTTTTAGTAATCAATTTAATCATTTTGGTAATAAGTGCAAAATCAACAACTTATTTGCTTGATACTATGAATTTGGTATCAATTTGGTGATTAGAGACAATTTTTCATTTGTTCTGTGAAATTTATATCGTTATTTGTTTGCTTGAACTCTGGAAGTTTTAAAAACAAGAAATTTTGACAATGAAATAGTATCTATTAGACCGACCCCAAGTCTCAAGTTCCCGAAAAATTCAAGAAGAGTTCACAGAAATAGCTTAAACCAAAAAAATCGAAGAAAAATGAGATGAAGATAATGAGGACGTTGAAATATGCCCACTATTGAAAAAGAAATGGATTAATTTTAATGGTATAAAAGTCTTATTGGGAACGGGTTTTTTAAATAAGTTAGCAAGTATATTCATTTATTATTTATTCATTTACAAATATTTCTAGTAATAAGCCTACTCTCATGAAACCAAATAGCTTGGCTGCAGTAGAATGCGTTGCTTTTCTTCTTGAGCCACTCACTGATCTATTTGCATATCATAATATTTTTTTTATTTTGCCTCTAGCTAATATTTTAACTATTGTTTTTTATTTTGGGTTTACAATTATGTTAACCGTGTATGGCCGGTAACGTGGATATTTCAACAGGAAAATTATCTAAAACCTACTGCTGCACAAGCAGTGGGGTTCAAATACTACACTTTATTGCATTGCCCATTATGCAGCTTTCATCCCAACCCAATTGCGAATTTGTGGCAAACCGAGAAAACAAATTTAACTCAGTAAAGATAAGCAACTTCAGCGATTTGTATTAGGAAACCTAAAAGGTTTGAAGAAGCCCATGTATGGTATGTGAGAAATTAGTAACCTTAATTCCTAGTAGATGTAAATCGGTATTGACGGCGAGGGTTTCGATTCTAAATATTAGCTAACTATTTAATAAATACAGGGTGGGGCAAAAGTCACGAAGAGTGTGAACACAATCATAATCCTGGAATCTCATGGCTTTAATTGTTGCACCTTGTATGGAAAAATATGAAAATGTCTCTTTAATATTCAGCATGAAGACCTCCGAGACATTTTCAGATCAGCAGAGCGCATTCGAGTTTATGTTTCAGGATTCTCCCCAACACTCTCCTGAATGCGTTGAATATTGGCTTTACTAATTACAGAACATGGTCCTCCGCTTCGTGGAAGATCCCTCAATGAGCCTTGTTCCTGAAAACGTGCCACTAAGCGTCGAATCACTGATTCGTAGGGGGAGTTCCGCACATTAAAATGACGACGATAGGCTCGTTGAGTTTGAATTATTAATCGATGATGTTTTAAATAAAGTTCTATGATTTGGTTCGCTACATAACGTTGTAACCTTTCATAATTAATCTCTCAGATTTATTTTACAAGTCCTAAAAAGAAAAATAAAAATTAAATTAGAAAAGTTCTAAATTTTTCAAATTCCTTCGAGATTTTTGCCCCACCCTGTATATAATAACACAACGGTTATAAAACAGAACAAACCTTGTCCATAATTAAATGAACGTCTCATTTTAAACTTTTGGCATAAACAAATTCAGGCTTGTTTTATTTCGAAAGGCCACTAATGTATTTTAATTCAGATATTCATAACAAAGTACAAACTTTTTTTTATATAAAGAAAGAAATGAGATTGTTTTGCATTTTTATGCGATAAATTTTAAATCGGCAAGGTGTCCCTTATTGTTTGCACGTAGCTGTATATAATCATCAGATAATTAATCATCAGCCTGGGTATCTGGGCGAATTTTGTAGATAATTAAATGAAACTTAAAATGTTTACTTATAATCTAATAATATTGTTACGTTTTTACTTTATAAATCGCGTTAAGATTTATTCCCTTTATAATAAACCATTGAGTTCTTTTAATTGCAAATCAAAATAAATACACATGAATTCAACTTAACAAACTTTATTGAAATTAATTATATGGGGTATTCACAAGGTGTGCTATCATGGTTTATTGTCATAATGTTCTAACATTTTACAATGGTTTAAAAATATTGTTGTTGGTTTGTAAACAAAAAGTGTCTTAAATAAATAGAACGTTGCTTGCTATGTTTATTGTGCTGTCGTAATTAATAGCACATTAAATTATGAGGGGTTGCTCACAACAGTCGTATTTTTTCATGTTATTATTTTAAGATATATGACTTTATGACACCTTGTGAATCCCCCAATAATGTTCACAAAATTTAACCACTTTTGTAAGTAGCGATCTGAACCGTTTAATGTCTCCAATCAAACTAAACTAAACTAAAATTTTATGAGTTAGCCTGTATTAATAGTTCAAAACTATTCCTAGTTGATTCAAAAACCATCTAGTAGTTTGTAGAATATTGTGTTCGAATTATTTTAAAATAACTGTTATACATCTAAATCTAAAGTCTACAATTACAATTGCTAGAGAAATTAAGTTACAGTGGCGTTCATGAAAATAGTAACTAATATGACATAAAACTATAATTTACAAGATAACTTATAACTAAAACCATAAATAATTCTTAGACAAATCTAATTTCGTAACAATATGTAGGTCCATTATTTGGCCCAGTCACCTTACAAATGTTTTCTCGAAACAGGATTATGTCTCTGTTTCTATAAATTTCAGATGAATCACACTACAAAAAGTAAATAAATAAGTCCATAACTGGAAAAAACCCATCGTCGAACAAATACTTTAATTATAATAAGTGTTAGATACAAGTTGGTTAGTAACTTCTTAAAAATCAATAGAAATAATTTCTATACAAACCTTAATCTCATAACGAAGTTGTATCTTAGAAGGTCTTTAATTGTCTATACACGGAAAAAATTATTTACCAAATCACCAGAAACTATTGATTGAACCAAAAAAAATTTGGTTGATCTCGTCCAAGCCAAAAAATACTTATTCTAAATATGTTTATATGTTTATAAACTTCTTTCCGTGTAGATTCCCTAAAAGTACACTTTCCAAAAAAAAAATATCTTTGCATGAAAAAATCATAATTATTTGAATTTAAATAATATTTGAGAAAAATCAATGTTATTTGGTGGATTAAGAGCTGAAGCGAAAAACTAGAAATTAAAAAGTAATTTATACAGAGCCACAAACCGTGGCCGTGGCCTTAGAAATTTGGTTTAGAGTAACATTTTTGTTTAAATATATTTTATCTAATATTGTTTTCATTTAAAATTCATAATCTCTTCACGAATTTGCTACATATTATTAGGCCTTTTTCCAAGAATTGAACAAAAAATATTCTTATATTAACTTTTTTATTTAAAAACAAAACTTCTCTTGAAAACTTTATGCAAATTTTTGCTTTCAAAAAAATATGAACCAACAAAAACAAAAAAAAAAAAAAAACATCAAACGTAAAAAAGGTTAATGTGAAATCATCATCATTAATTTTAAACTCAGCACAAATATTTTGCAACAGCTGTTTGATTTTTTTTCTTCTTCTGAATAAATGTATATGTTTGTATATTTTTGAATAATAACGAAGAAGTGAATACACATTGAGTTGGCAAAGTTAAAAATTGAAAAGAAAAAACTGATTCAAAGAATGGAATTTGAAAACATTTTTCCCTAAAATCAATAAAACTAGAAACAGAAGGGAGTGAGTGTTTGTAGGTGTATCAATATTTTTCGCTTAAATAGAGGAATGAAAACAATATAAAAATAGCAAGCGATTACCATTTAAGAGCGCACAGGTGCATGCCAAACAATGATTGTTTATACAAAATTGGTATTTTGCAAGCATATAAAGCCATAAGAGCACTTTACGACCAAAAATAGCTAAAACAAATTTCATTGCAATAATGTTAAAATATTGATCCAAAAATTGATGAAACTAGTTTCTTTCAGAGTTCTTAAGAAACTGTACACTAACGTAGTGCTATTTTTGAAAACTTCTTTTTGTGTTTGTAAGTTTGTACACAAACAAAATACGGTACACAGCGATTGTGAGCTGAAGAACACAAATACTAAGATTACGTATCGATCTTGTTTTATCGTATATGAAGTGTTCTTAAAGCGTAAGCCTTTTGTATTTCTTAGTGAATGCATAGTAAACTTTAAATGCATGAGACTCCTGGATTAGTGCAGTGTCTTCCAGACTGAGATCCTAGCGATCTGGAGGGCGACGGAGGTGATACTGGGTCACATCGAAGGGTTGTCTGCGGTGATAATCTACGTCGATAGTTAGGCTGCGCTAAGAGCATTGTCAAATTATACGGTGCGATCGTGCCTAGTTACACGGTTAGGAATGCTCTGAGGGAGCTCATGTTGGCATTCATAATATGGCTATGTTGGGTACCAGGGAACTGCAAGTTGGATGGCAACGAGGTGGCGGACGAACTCGCGAGAGGGCGTTCGATCTGGACTTAGAGGTAAGAGATAGAGGGGTAAAACCCCCCTTGTGTCACTTCTATGGGAATATAGGGTCTAGATTTCACGACGAACTGTAGTGTATCGATGGATGAAATCCAGCCAATCTACTGGGGTTTGTCAGGTAAATAGGACGGCTGTTTCTGTTGTGGGGACTTGTCCTACACAGTATCTGTCTATCGACTTTTTCTTTTTTCTTCTTTACTTCTCTCTTTCCTCTTTTTTTTCTCTACTGAAGGGATTCACAATTGACCTCGTTGGTATCCGAGTGGAGATGCGCCTTTGGGCGCATTACCCTTCTTAACCTAACCTAACCTAAACTTAACTTTAAATGTTCGCGTTATGCTGACCAAATGTTTACTGCATTTGGGTTTTTCATGAATGATATTGCAAGAAAAAGACGGGGCATGACAACACAGAACGCGTAGGCATAAACAATACTACACGTACGCTAAAACCAGATCGGTTCGGTATCTAAGTATTTGTGTTCGTCATCCAACAATCGTTGTGTACCGTATTTTGTTTGTGTACAAATCAACAACATTTTTATTTTGTATTTTTGTACAGAATGTGTGTACTGTTCATGGCATTTATTAACTGTGTTTTTAAACTTCAACTCAATGTTAGTTAGGCGCATATGAAGGTTTACATAAAGTTTTCTGAAAATATACCCGATAGAATTTGTTTGTTTTTTCACCAATGCTACCGGCATATGTTTTGAAGAAAAATGTAAATTTTTGTGGACGAACTTAGCAGTTAATGGTATTTTATTGAAAATTATTGGTTTGTGCCCTTTTCTAAATTTATATCTAAAAATATATATTTTTATGCTGCATACGAATACTTACTGCTGTGTATTGAGTTAATGATATTTTATTTTGGTTTTGATCTAACGACTTTTTTTCTTACGGCAATGAAGCAAAGCAAGAGTGAAATTAATTTTCATGTTGTAATTTTCTTGCGCCAATGAAATGAAGTTTAACTGAAGTTTACGAAATCTAGTAATTACGACATTTCGAGCCAAATAGAGGTGCTTTTGACTTGATTTGACATACAAACTAAATCCTATTCGTGACTAGATTTTAAGGAAATCTACTACAAATCTAGTAGTACTTAGTACTGCAACTATGATTTTTTCCAGTACTAAAAAATACTTCCCTGTATAAGAAATACATGATATTAAAAACAAAATAAGAACAAAAATCTAAGAAAATAGTAAAAAATATAGAACTGATAAATAATATTGATAAAATGAATGAAATTTTTTATAAATTTTTTTTTATATGTATGTATGTATTCCACAAAAAATTTTCAGTCAGCTGTTTTTTATGAGACTAAAATCTCCCTGTTGACAAAAAAGTACCATATAAAGGCGCTAGATATTAAGAAAGATTTTAAATCAAAGCTGGTTGCTTTCGTTGTAATGTAAACGGGCTGTAAACATATAAAATTTTCAAATCCTGCATTTACATCCAAAAAAAAAAAAAAATTAAAATTGGTGCTCTCATTTTTTAAGAGTTAGGCCACTGTTGCCATAATCGTGCAACTAGTAACAGCTCCAATATAAATAATCATATTTTGAAAATTGTTTTTATCTCTTATAAATGAAGAACGGTTATGAAATTTGTACACATTTTGGTAACACTCTTAAAATTTCTTTAACAAATTTCTCGTTTTCTTTTCTCAATTTATTTTGCAAAATAACTTTTTAAAAGTGATGAAAGTTTTTAAATATTTTCAGAAAACTGTTATTAATAGCATATTAAGTTAACATTTTTAAATACATATTTATTTTTGATGTTGCAATCAAGGCGAATACATTACAGGTGATCCTAAAAGCCCTGCTGATAACTTTTTTTCTTTAGCTTTTTAATTGTTGGATGTCAAAATTTTGTTTATTATCTTTGTTTTGGTTTTGTTTTGTTTCGGTTTTTGACATTGTACAATGATTTTACAAAATCAAATTGCTTGTGGCTTTTGTACGAGTTGTACTTGTTGTACTATCGAGATTACCTGGAATGAATTCGCCTTGATTGCAATTAATGTTTTTCATATGGGATTTTCCGTGTCCCCGCACATTTTTCGGGAATGAAAGCAAGGAAATTTAAACGTGTATTCCCCGGATTATTTTTATTTAATTATGGTTACTTAACTTTAGTGCTAATTTTATTGTAAATACGGTATGTTAATTATGTTAAAAAAAACTAGATGTAAATTCAAATCCGATAAGTAAAATGTGTGATGCTCTGAAATTGCGAATTGGTAAAAGAAAGGAGTTTATTTTATGAAAACAAAGAGATGATGATTTTTAATGCAGAAATTAGTTAATAAAACGCTGATTCAATTAAATTAATATAATTTTCTTTAAAAAATTAATTACAGGTTTGTAAAGAAAGCAGTGAAAAAACTGAAAGTGCCCAGCGATTATATTGTGCTCTTTTGACTAAAAGGCCAACATACGCAAGTGACCATTTTTTCTCATATACAGGACCCTACTTAAATAAAAGGCTTGTTCTGTTCTAAAATCCTGTTTTAAATGAAATGTTTTGCAATAGTTTTTTGCCTAATTTAACTTTTTTGATCTGATATCAATGCTGTTGGCTTTGCATTTAAATATATGAGCATTTCCTCCGAATCATCGCGAATCATCGTGTTATATTGTTTATAATTATATGTCTATGTTTTTATAATAGAATGATTTCATAGCATATCTCAGCTGTTTTACTTGATGAAATAGGGAGAACATCTTATATTTTCTTTTTAAGCTACTTCTAAGGACATTTTTATATTTAATTACTTAACATGCAAAAATTATGTTATGTTTGCACTATTTCTTCAAAATCTCTCTATTACAAATTAAAAAAGTTGGATTGACGGTTAATTAACGGTTAAAACATATGGAAAACGTACGGTTCGCGAACGGTACCTAAGCCAATCAAACAAAAACCAATAGAGATATTTTATTCAGCAAATACTGGATAGAGGCCTACATTAATTCACTTTAAAAATAAATTAATCACAATTGTCATTTTTAATTGAACTGTTGGATTTTGGTATTTTAATAATGCTTAAGTTCATTTTTATTGAAGGAAGGAATTTACAACATGAAATGAATTAAAATTTTTTTGATAATTCTTGACTGAACACGGGATTGAACTCGGTCGAATTTACATGTTTCGATAATAACCACATTACCAACATAAGAATTCTTTGCATTCTACCGTTCTACAGCCAGTCTGTAGTCAACAGACGCGGATCCAGCTTGAGCCTTAGGGGGGGGAGTTTTTTTCTTGAGACAAAACAAGTAAAAAATTTGTTAAATAAAATATAAAATCAGTTCAATATAAATTAAAATAAATTAATATTTTTAAATAACGTTTTGGCTATAAAAATAATTTTATTTATTTTTAATGTTTTTTTTATTTAAAACAATTTATTTGACTACATCATACTAAATTGTTTGACCAAATTTTCAACCAAAAAAAAAAAAAAAAACATATGCAATTGTTAACAAAATTTTGGAAGAAGGAATATGCTTCACTAATTTTAAAATTAAGTAATGAATTTAAGTCGAACTGTTTGGGTTTTAATCTAAAGATACATATATAATTATTCTGGTTTAAGTTGATTACAGCTTATTTTTTAATTTAAATTATTTTTATTTAGAAAGGAATTTTTAAGCTTATAACAATGGAAAGACAAAATAAATTTTGGCTGCACATACATACGTACATATGTACCTTCAGCCGTAAATGTGCTAATGCCACAATTTTTGAAAATTAAGTTTTTGATGCAGTTCAATAGAGTTAACAAAAATACATCGCTTGCAGAAAAAATACAAATATTTTTTTCTAGTTCTTGTTTTGCAACGATATGTTAGAGTTCTAAGTCCAAAAATAGCTAAAGAAAAAGCGCTAGGGCCCATTGAAATGTGAAAATTTAAAAAAAAATTTGTTAATATTTGTTAATAGTCAACATTGAAATAAATAAAATAATTTTATAGTTAATTTTATTTTTTGCAAATTGACATACTAAAATGAACATTAAAAGAATAAAATATATAATAGAAAAGGTGATAAGTCACAAAAAGCAATGTAAAACATAAACGTATTATTTAAAGTTGGTTTGCAAGCCAATAAAGAGTCGGCAATGAAGCAAAACTGGATTCACAGACTTAAAATATATTCAGAACTAAAGACCTTAGAAAGTTTTTTCTCTCTCCTATAAAATTTATACATTGGACTACATCCTTTTCGACTGAAGGTAATGATATATACTTATATAGGTTCATTATATTAAAAAAAAAAATTAAGGACTCACCATTGTTTCACTCATTTTTATGTATTTTGGTATATCAAAGAACTTTTCTTATTAATGCACTTGAAATTTGAAAGTTATATAATTCTTCTTTGGTGAACTTTTATTAAACCAATACATATATTCATATGTATATATGGGAAGCAAAAGGGCAATGCATATAAAATTCCAATTCAAATCCTACTATTATGAAAATATGATACGAAAAACGGTTATATTCAAATGTATATAGTAAATAATTATCATAACACAAATGAAAATATTGCATATACTAAGGCTTATTAATAATTCAACCGCTCGCATTTTCGACCCAAACGTTTACTTTTCGGAAATAGATGGCGCTTGCTGGGATTGAATGTAGAATAATATGTATTTAAATACAGTAAACTAGATGTTTCATTGGAAATATATAATAAAAAACTATTAGGATAAATACTTGGATACTTAAAGAAAATTTGATTAGAGATTTTATAAAAAACAAAAAAAACAAAAACTTGATCGGATTTCCAAAAATTTTGTACATTCGGAAATTCGTGTATTATCGAAATAAGCACCCCCCTGAATCCGCGCCTGTTAGTCAAACATAGATGGTAGATCAAAATTTGCTGTAATATATTATCCATTTTTAATTTTTATTTACATGTTTTTTGTCTTACTTCTTGTTTTTTCGTACTTTTTGTCAAGACTTTGTCTTGAAAACTTGATAGTACATTTGTTTTTTATGTTTTTTTTTTTTCTTTTTGTCTTTATCTAGTTGACCTTTCCTTGTGCAACTTGAACTTTAATTCATTTCATGTTGTAAGTTCCTTCACTTCTGAATCATCTTTGAATATTCCGTCCTATTTTACAGATTTTTACATTTCACTACTCTCAGCCAAAGTTGACTTCTATTTTGCGTACGTGCGTGACCAGATATTTATAACTATCATTATGAAAACTTAAACTCGATGAAATCCAACTATTGCACTAAACATAGAACTACCAAAATGCTATCGAATCGCAAAAAAAAAAATGCTAGGAAAAGTTGTGTTGTCTATATTTTTTGTGAATGCGATAATACTATATAAAGAACTGAAATTTTTACTTTACTACAGTGTAATGCATTTATTAATTTATTGAATAGACCTCATGAATTGCTCTTTGTTTTTGTTCAAAAATGTTTAATTAAATAATATTTTACATAGTTTTGTATTAGACGGGCATTCCCAAGAAATTAAAAAAAACAATCCCGCTTTTCCGGGAAAGGAAAAACATCCAAGAAGATAAAAATTCAAGTTGCAATTTTTGAAAAAAAAAAAAAAAAATGTATGTATGTACCTACTCGTATATTGAAATACTTTTCATTATATACCGATAAAAAATACCTTCGAAGGGTTTTCGACGCATTTCGGTTCTGCATACTACATAGAAAGACACGTTCGATATTGCTAATATGGGTATATAACACGATATCGATGTTATATTTCGAATGAAAGCTATTGCATTGCCGATACAAATGGAGCAGCTTTTATCTCCATAAAATAAATGATAGTCAGAGAAGGTTGAAGTGGCTCTTAGTGCAAAATGTATTTTTATTCCCACCAGATGCAGAACATTTTTATACATAGGAAAAAAATAAAAATTGATTTCAAATAAAAAATTTGTGATATTCATTGAAAAATTGATTAAATTTGCACCAGTAAACAAATTAATAGTATCAATTAAACGTTTAATTCACTTGATTAACCGTTTAATTCACTTGATTAAATTTTTAATTAAAACTGATTTAATTTTTGATTAATGCTTTAGTTGGTAGAAAATTTGCGTGAAATTTTTCTGTGTAGGGAAATATATATTTTGCTTTGGAGCTATTTAACCTTAAATTATTTCCCCCAGTGTTATTGCATAAGAGTTATGGGGAACAACAGTCTTTTGGCGTCATTATCGCTGCTGACCGGAAATGTATCTTGTACCAAAATCAGTTAGTAGTATGGACTAGCTATCAATAAAGTCCTTTCGGATGTCACGTAATGGCTGTGGTTTAAATTTAAATAACAGGGAGGAACATTTTTAGAATTTCAGGATAGTGGTCATTTTTCTTCCTCAAAAATATTTCTCCAGTCACTATTCGGGATCATTCAGGGTATGTATAGAATTTTGAAGAAGTGGTTACTCTCCTCTTGGTGTTACAATCGCGGAGGATATTTCTAGGTGCAGCCAATACCTATTCCACTTACAAACAGTTCACTCTGTGTTTTAAGCACAATGGGGAAAGGACGTTAATGCATGTACTAATTTTTATCCTGACACAATAATTTGCCACAATCCAGTTGTAAAATAGTCTTTCGTGGTACCATTTAAACGGAATTTTTGGTAACCCAAACCGGAGTTCCATGAGTCCGAACTTCAACTTATATTGCACCCAGAATATGATGAATATTTGTCAAGTAACTCTCTGCTATCTCCTCTTTTAATTTTGTTGTGATCATTATCAAAATCAACATCTGTAAGGTGTCGAAAGGTTAAGTTATTTAAAAATTATCTTGTAATATCTTAAATATATAATATATAAATATATAATTTTTAAATATATAATTTTTTAAATTAAAAATTATTCCTTCTACCTTTTTTTTATACAAAAATAAAAAGTTTTTTCGAGCTCGAGGCCAATTGTTTGTAAAAAATATTTATTATTTATTCTCTAATCTTCTCCAATATTTCGATATCCATCGGATATTATTTTCAAGGAATGAGTTACAAATATATTCGTAAGAGACGTATGATCTTCTCCACATACAATATCGTGCTCGAAAAAACTTTTTATTTTTGTATATAATTTTCTTCAAATTAATTTCTGTCCAGTCAAACCCTACCAGAATTTATGCAGTACCTTTTGAAAAATTCAAAAAGCCCTTATGAGGAGTAATTTAAGTCGCTGCTTAGATCATAAAAAACCTTTGATTATAAAGTATTTGACTATCTTCAGAACCTGCAAGTCATCAAAGATGTAATATTTTTTGGTTTATCGAAACAGCTTCTTTCGAAGCCATTTGTAAACGATCGAACATAATCACAGAAAACGTAATCAGGGAGAGGGATGTTCACTATGGGTAACGTGGTGATTTTTTTTTTGCAATAGAATAAAGATCTATGTTGTTAAAATAAATCATTCTTAAAATCATTTCGATTTTTCCTTCGTTTTCGAAAGGTTTTTCTAATAAACGGAAAAATACTATCTAAGCAACTTAACTCCTTACTTCACAACATTTTCATGGCATTATCGCTCACAAAACAATCTACTAATGCTATTTAAAAATTATCAATATTTTGTGCTTGGAACTCTGCATTTAAAATTGGGTTCTTTTTTTTAATTTAGCAAAAGGTATTTCTATCGGTGTATGTCTGCTTTTTTTGTAACATATATATTTTATTAAAAAAACTTTCGATAAAAAACTTGCTGCAAGTAATACAATTTTCTAAGAAATGGGATAATTGATGCACAAAAGAAGCACAATGCAAATGAAAATATTCCATGTGTTTCTTTGTTTCTTTTTTTTTTTGTAATAAATTTGCATGGTGTATCAGGGTTGGCAAACCTGGAACTTATTTGGTACAATACAATATTTAAAGGTACAATGGCACACCAATTACTTATTAAATATTGTAAGGGCAGGGGCCATTCAGCCGTAGTATCTAAAACATGTGATGTTGGGTAACGGAACTTGCCATAAATCCTAGTAAAACTGACCTAACCTCTGAACCATCATTATAATATTAAATGTATATCACCGGTAGCTAAAAATCTCGGCATTATTTTAATCAATAGGCTTTACCTGTTTGGTACAGTCAAGCTCAAAACGTACAATTTTAAAAGAAAGTTTGTGCAATTTAAAGACTTCCTTCCAGTGCCATCCCTGCCCTGTATTTGTTTTTGCTCGTATCCGTATATTTGCTGATATGATCCAATGCAATGTCTTTCTGTTTTTTGTTTTGCTTCTTGTTTTAAAATGAAAATTTGTTTAAAAAAATGTTTTGATTTTAAAAGGAAACTATTTTGCAATTTACATTTTCTTGTCATGTCACAAGTTGTTATCGTTTTTTACTACATTTGTTTTAAGGAAGAATATCGTCATTATTATGAGTATTAAAGGGAAAATATCTTAAAGTTGTATTTGTTCCATATGCTTATTTATATACAGACTTAAAGAATAGTGTTTCGCAACAAAAACATCTTAAGTCCGTTCACGAAAATTTAAAAATTTAATCCCAAATTTTCATAGAATATTAAATTACAAATGACATTTTTAAAATTACTTAAGTCTTAAAATATTTTTTTTTCAAGTTAAGTCAGTTCCTCTGCAAACAAAATGATTTTAATTTAATGGTAAAACTTTGAAAACTTAAATCAATAAATTTCGAATATTTGTTTAAATTTAGTTTTTTGAATTTATTCCTTTAAATAACTATCTCCTTCTCTGATATTATGCATTTTGTTTCATGTAAATGTGTTAAAATAAAATCATACAACGACACATCTTGTGTACACTTTTATTTTTACATTTACAAAAAAAAGTAACAAAAAAAAAAAAAGGAAAATATGTGAAATTTTACTACATTTTTGTAGCTGTTGTCATCAACAACAAACATTACATGGGGGCGCCATGTTTTCAAAAATAGATTTTGGAGTAAATAATGGCAATGTATTAAAAAAAAACTAATACAATTCTGAAGTCTCTGAAGAAGGAACTGCACGAACAGAAGACAAAGATATTATATGAGAATCCCCCAAAGAGAAGTGCAAATGTGAGAGATGTTTGAAAGTTTTTCCCAAGTTGAATGTGGGCCAAAAGGTTACATATTCATTTTTATATTAGAGACTTTTTAAAGTTGGCATGTATATTTTTTAAAAATCAATTTTTGTAATAAAAGTGACTTTTTGTGATAAAAGTGACTTGATGTGATAAAAGTGATTTTTTGCGATAAAAGTAACTTTTTGTGATAAAAGTGATTTTTTGCGATAATTGATGCACACTTTTTGTGATAAAAGTGACTTTTTGTGAAAAAGTGGCTTTTTTGATAAAAGTGGCTTTTTGTGAAAAAAGTGCCTTTTTGTGAAAGAAGTGACTTTTTGTGAAAGAAGTGACTTTTTGTGAAAAAAGTGGCTTTTTGTAAATAAGTGACTTTTTGTGAAAAAAGTGGCTTTTTGTAAATAAGTGACTTTTTGTGAAAAAGTGATTTTTTGCGATAAAAGTGACTTTTTGTGAAAAAGTGGCTTTTTTGATAAAAGTGACTTTTTGTGAAAAAGTGGCTTTTTTGATAAAAGTGACTTTTTGTGATAAAATTGACTTATATTAAAACATTAACTTATTGCGAAAAAAGTGACTTTTACTGAAAAATTAATTTTTGTGAAAAAAGTGGCTTTTTATGAAAAAAGTGGCTTTTTGTAAAAAAAGTGGCTTTTTATGAAAAAAGTGGCTTTTTGTAAAAAAAGTGGCTTTTTATGAAAAAAGTGGCTTTTTATGAAAAAAGTGGCTTTTTGTGAAAAAGTGACTTGTTGTGAAAGAAGTGCCTTTTTGTAAAGTGACTATTTGTGATAAATATTGCATTTTGTGTTAAAAGTATATGTGACTATATGGCGTACTTTTGAGCGAAAAGAACCTTTGGTTCAAAAATACGTTTTTAACAAAAAGTATCAACTCTGTACAAAAAGTACTTTATTGTTCATAAAGTATATTTTGAAGAGAAAAAAATTTATGTACATATTATACATATGAAGTATATTTTTCTAAAATGATCTTTCTTTAAAAAATAAATCTAGAAGTTTTTTTTTTTTTGTTTTTTGTTTTTTATTGATTAAGTTTTTATATTAACTCCATAGTTGTATTCATTATCGAATACTATTCGAAGTTTAGTTTAAAATTTATATTGTTTATGCCGCTTAAATCTTTTTCGAGTAAAACATATTTTTACATTCAGCAATTATTGAACTTTCCAAACATTTCTCCCCAGCAACCACTCTAATCATGGCTAGAATCCTCTTAAAGTAAAATTTCCCCCTGCTTATAAATTGTTAACTTATAAACTTTTCTTATGAATATTCATTAGATTCTGAATGAATTGATTATTTATGCCTTCGAAATGTAAATGCTTTTTCTACAAAAAAAAAATGTTTTTGTTGTGCGACAACAAGTCAATATTTTCATTAAAACTTTTGTTTTTTAGACTTTTTTGACATCCAATACAACGGTTAAAATGAAAGTTTTATTGGATGCTTGAATATGTGTATGTTGTGGGAGAACTAATAGCAAACATTCAAAAGCACATACACATAGCAATATTATACATACTTAAGTACTACAAATATATTTAAGTGCCACACAGAAAGTACTTTTGGTAGAATTTTGCATATGAAAACACCCGCCAGTTACCAGCCAACAACGTAAAATTCCTTTATTAAAATTTTTTTATAATAAAACAACGTTTTATACATTTATAGAGAAAAAGAGGAAACGACACTCTTACAGGCAGACAACAAACACCATGATTTTTATACACACACACACACACACTTCCATACACATACAAGAAAAAAAAACATATTCAACAAATATTTACGAATACACATGACATCCCGGCAAGCATTTGAAAATTTTTCGAAAAATCAAAATGACAAGGGCTACTTCTGGACGATTTAAGGAAGTTTTTACACATTTTACAAAAACATAATACATTGCATTCCTATTTTCATCATCTGATTTGGGTTTCTTCGGCACTTCTGGACGATAAATAAATAAAGCAAAAGTAGAAATTTTTTAACAAAAAATAAATTGTATCGAAAAGAGCGTTCGTTTTATTTATTAAAAAAATTTATTTCTATTCGATTTAAAATGCTTGCAGGGATAAGTGAAGAATTACTGTGATTGGAAATGTTGGGAAGTGTATTTGAAATATCTAAAAACAGACGAATATTAAACTTTCAAACGTTTTTCTATTTTATGTTCTTTTTTTTTATTATTATTATTTTGCATACGCAAGCAAAAATCAACGACATTAGAATGTCACATTAAAGTCAAACATCTATAAAGACCATAAAGAAAATAAAAACAGACAACTCGACTAATATTCAGATAAATGAACAGACTGTTCGAGAAAGAGGCGAAGACTTACACCGACATGAGAGCAATCATGCAACATTTTTTCATAACAAATTTTTTACTTTCGATGAAGTTGTTTCTGTTACTGTAATGAACTCGTGCATTGATGCATGTTGCCTACATGAGAGTATGTAAAAGATATTTATTGGAGTATTAAAGAAAAATATTAAAATTTATCAGGTTTAACATGCTTAAATGTATAGATTATCAAATATCTCTTGGACAGGAAAGAAAATATCTAATATCGTGCTCAAGGCTTTGGAGCAATGATGTCAGAAGTGCAGATTTCTGCATACTGCAGATTATATAGCCCGAAATTAACTAAATGCAGATTTGACGATTTTTGGCTTAAAAAAGGAGATTTTGTAGCTCAGTGGAAACATCTTCTTTTATCAAACAGTCATGGAAGAAAACAGAAAAACTCGTATTTGTTAAGTGTTGATATTCCGGTATTTAGGGAGATTTTTGCACTTATAGTACAGAAAATTATAAGCAAAGATTGCGTAAAAAAAATATATATATATAACGGATGTCACATTACTCAAACCAATTTTGCACAAGAAAAGTTTAAAAGGAAGATATAAAGAATAACATAAATATTGGGTGTCCAAATTTTAGGTAGCAATGGTCCATAGAATTCGCTACAGGGAGATGATTCGATGCTTTTTGTGGCGTAAATTGATGATTTAGACGTAGAGAATATGTGGTTTTAACAGGATGGTGCCGCACATAGAGAAGGCAGATGTGAATTGGCCACAAATACGTGCGATTTGACACCTTTACACTATTTTTGGTGGAGGTTTTCTAAAGCGAAAGTGTACAGCAATAATCCCACAACAGGGGCATCCTTGGCCGACATAATGTTTCATTTTGAACGGGAACGCATTTGGAACGAACTGAAATAAAAATATTTTTAATATCTCAACAAAAAAAAACTTAAAACTTTAAATGATACCTCAATTTTTGGACACACTTGTTGAACCGTTTGAAAATTGATTCATTAGTAGGAATTTTATTCACAAAAGTTTTCTAAAAAATTTGCATTGTCTTGACATATAATTATCGCCGGACTTATGTCATCTGATCTAACACGAAATAGTATGCATATGTACGTATATATTCATATGTTTTTATATATAAATATCTTAAATAATTGCAATATTTGATCTCTTGTAAATTTCCAATAAGACTTTTGAAAGTTGAAATAACATGTCAAGCAATTAAATTTTAATTTGTTATTTAAAATTACAAAGATGTGATAAATCATTACTCAGCCTGAGTAGTTAAATTTGGATAGATATTTTATATGTAAAAATATGCAAAAAATTATCAGCAATGCTCTGAAAATCGCATTCGATTTTCAAATTTGAGAGTTCAAAAAATATTTCCTTTTTTATACCTCATACTTTGAGGAACAATTATATTTACCAGACCTACTTTTTAATCAGGAAAGTTGCATTTAAAAAAAAACAAATTAATTTAATTTCTCCATCGATTTCAAATTCCAGAACATGGCCTTATATTTTGACTCTTATATCGTTTTCGTAAAAATACCAATTTAAATGCAATACATGTTTCAAGATTTATTGAAGATTTTTAAAATCTTGATGCAGATTTTTTGATAAAAAATTATTGTTTTTTGCAGATTTTACCTGTAAAAGTTCTGGCAACACTGCTCTGCAGTCGGCGTCCTAGTTGAAGAGTCGAAGTTGAGGTTTTTGTACCAGAGTCGGAGTCAAACTCCGCTTCCAAAACTTTTCGGCATAACAAATTAAAAAAATTTTCAAAAATTTTCCAAAATACAAATTCTTTGAAATTGGCGATGCAATAGTTGAACTATTGATACAAAATTTTTATATAATAATTTTCCTGCTATATTTAACCATTTAAAACGTACTGCATTAATAAAAAGAGTTTAAAGGACTAGATTCATATACATTTAGCATCAATGTAAGAGACGGAGTCGGAGTTGTAGTCGGAGTCGGACTTAATAAATGCGGTTGGAGTCGGAGTCGGAGTCGGAGTTAGAATTTTTTTTTGACGTTTCCACAGACCTGATGGTAATTAAATCAAGAAATTGTTGAACCCAAAATTTTAACGTAATTCAAAATTATTTAATTTATAAAATTACTATACAAATATTTTAAAGAAAATTACTCATTTACAGCTCTGCCATGTCACATAAGTACTCTGAAGTAAATATTCCTTTTTTTTATTTATTTTGGTTTTTATTTTGTTTCGATTTCTGCAGAATTTGTTCTTAATTATTTTGCTGTAACGATGACATAAACAGTTGTAGTACACTTTATTTTTGAAAATGGAGTACAATGAACTTTAGTGCAAAAGACACCCACTTTGAAAAATTTATAAAATTAAATGCACTTAATGATTCTATCTGTTTCCGTAAAGCAGACTGTTCCGTTAATGAACAAGCAATTTTTCGTAGAAAAAATATTTATGAAAAAAGTTTATTTTTTGTGATCAAAGTATCTTTTTGTAAAAAAGGTTTTTTATCTTAAAAATATATTTTAGGTAAACAAAGTATAAGTTTTTTCACAAAAAGATATTTTTCCACAAAAATATATGTTTATTTTTTCCACAAATAAGATACTTTTCATGTTTCTTGCAAAAGTATCTTTTTGTAAAAAATTATTTTTAAAGCAAAAAATATCTTCCTTGAAAAAAATATACTTTTCTGTAAACAATATTTTGTAAAAACAGTATCTCTTTCTGAAAAAGTTGCTTATATGTAAAAAAACGTTCCTTTTTTATAAACAGAATCTCTTAAAATTTTGCTAAAACAAAAAAAAAAAAAAAAAAAAAAAATCCTTTATAAAGAACCTATTTCTTGCAAAATAGTCTTTTCGTGAAAAATTTTTCCTTTAAGTGAAAATAGCTTTTCTTTTTTTTTTTTACTTCCAAACTATTGTTTTTGTAAACTGCGTTATTGTTCTATTACTATTTTAATTTATCATTTTCTTATTACTCTTTTATTGCCACAAAAAAAAAATTGTTTGTGAAACTATTTTTTTAAGGCTTAACAATTAATTTAAATTTTTTTACTTACAGTTTCCCTAAAAAGTTTTTTCCATTTTCTGTTTTTGTTTTTGCAGTAGTTTTTTCCATTCACTTGTTCTTTTACTGCGTCTGGTAATTGAAAATGCTTTTAAGTTTCATACACTTGCCAAAGTTGTGCAGGAAAAAATCGACTAATAGATTGAAAATTTAATCTTTTCTTATTGTTGTTTTTTCTTAAATAACAATAACTTTTTGTTCATTTTCCGGTGGCAGTTGTTTGCAAACAAGCCTCGTAAATTGTCATTTAATCATTTAGAATTTGGTGGAAACAAAAATTTTTTTTTCTTTGGTCTTTGCTAACAAATTTGTATGTATTAGTAAATGTAAAAGACAGTATTAAGATTCACGTTGAAAGTTTCTGGGTGTAATTTGCTATTTAGTTTAAAGAAATTTGTAGGGGTTTTCTTTTTATATGAATAATTGCAGAAGTATTTGAATTTGAAATTTCTAGTCTGGTCAATTTTTAAGGTTTAACAAATTAAGCAGTTTGGACTTCATAAATGAAAATAGAGAAGATGTTTATAGTTCATAACGTATTTGCAGGGTGGTGCAGATTTTTTTAATTATAATTTTTCATTGTGATTACAATTTGATAGTGAGTTATGAAGCCAGTTTTGTGTTAAATGGCTTCGCCAAGAAACAAAACTGCAGGATTAAGGCGAAGAATCCAAGAGCAGTCCAACAGTTTGGTGCGGTATATATTCCAAAAGGATAATTGGTCCATATGTTTAGAAAATAGCTTTGCTGTTACCATTTCTGTTAATGGTGTTGTATATCGGACGATATTCGAAAATTGTGTTATGTTACTTTAGGAAACCCATCTAACAAGATGAAGCCACAGCACATACTTTAGCTGTCTCAATGGCTTTATTTATATATTTGAAAAAAAAAGTGCATTTTAACAAGCCAAGAACCATCCTTCAACAAAAAACATATCGATTACACCCGAAATTTTGCGAAAAGTTATGGATAATATGTATGTTAAAAACATGCAAGAAGTCATAGTCGGTCAAGCCCGACCATATGATACCCTACACCACAGTAGGGATAGGTTAGGTTCAATTGGCAGCCGACACGAGAACGGCTCACTTTTGTCCTTATCGCTGTCCCTTTGTGATACCCTTAGCCAGTGACAAAAGCCAGCCAGTATTCACCAGACTATTACACAGAAGTCACTGCAGCCTCAAACCACCCCGACACCCTGCAGAACAGAGAGATCGATTTCAGTCCTATATTAGACACATCGTCCAGATGTGTCTACCAAAATGCCTAAACCTAATATCCCCGAGACCGGAGAGCAGTGCCAGAGAAAGTGAAACAGGAGGAGACGGTCCTCATCATGACCACTTCTACAGTAGTCATTATAATCAAGACCCATTATCCCTGCATGAGTACCTATTATCCAGTAAACCGTAATGACCGATATCACCGTCTTTATCTGGTCCCTACTGAAACCACGTAGCACACGTCTTCTCGCCGCGTCATAGCCAGGGCATAAAATCCTGGTCATCAAATAGGTATACTCCCCCTGCCATCTCTCCTGAGCCCTTCTATACGACTCACGTCTGATGAGAGTCTTGCAGCGAGCCATTGAACTGCCGACCAGACGGTATATTAGAATACATTTTTGCGAGTGTACTCTATTTGGGTTCCATGGGCAATCATGGACCCGCCAGAAGAAAATTATGTAATTGAGGTTAAGATTCATATAAAAGTTCTTTGTGACGAATATTATTAAGATACCTTCATCTATATGAACTTTGTTTGCCTTTAAGTATTGTGAGGAAGAGGGTTTATATGGGACCTTTGGTTAATTTTGGACCCACTATCACAACATTTGATATAGTAGCTATTGTAAAAGTATGTAAATATTAACATTTATAACGAACTTATGGCAATCAAAGCTTTTTTCGGGAGTATAATTTGTATGGGAGCTATGGTCAAATATTGGCAGATTCGAATAGAATTTGGTAAGATGATTATGATTGCAAGTATATAAGGTACAAAGACTGTGTTCAGGAAATAAGCTTGTATATTGGCTAAGGGAAATTATAGATCGATTGTCACCATTTTTAATAGGATTGGTCCTTGTGGCAGTTAAAACCTACGTACCAAGACGGATAGGCCTGCCAGACGGTCTGGATTTTTCTTGACTTACCAAATTTTCAGTGCTCTTTAAAAATCAAGAAAAAATATGTTTTGTCAAGATTTTTTAAGGCCCAACCAAAAAAACACTTTAGTTAACAGTTTTCCTTAAACAACGAAGTGTAAATAGCAACTAAATATTTTATCGGTTTGTTTAAGTGTATTTGTTAAAAAATCTATCAAAAATGCGTTTCCTGTACTTAAGTACAGGGCTCCCATACAAAATTTTTCATACAGACTAGAAATATATTGAAGAAAAAGCCCCATAACTGCCAAGCAGTCGAGCCTAGGGGGATACAATTTATGTCCGACCTCCATTAGTTTTTATACCCTCCACCACTACTAGTGGTGAATGAGGGTATAATTACCCCTGGACCCCATATAAATCCTACTCCCGCTAAACAGCTTAGTACCCCTAAAACCGTAATAAATAATGCTATCATAATTAAGTTTGGAACATCACAGTTTGGAACCATTATATAACGAAAGAAGCAAAGTAACGGCAAGAAAATATGAAGATCTGCAATTTTTAAAACTAACTTCACCCAAGGACCGTTTACCGTTTTTTTGATGATCTACCTCATCTATGTTTTGTTTTTCTAAATATTCTGTACCTATTTTTTTTAACATAAGAAGCTTCCTCTTAAAATAAATACACTATTGAATTCAACATAATCGAATAATTTTAAGCATTTGGATGTTCCCTTTATCGCAAAAATATACCTTCTTATTATTATTTATTTCTTTTTCTTTAAACTAATAATTCTTATTCTTATTTATTGTTAACCAATAAATATTTTGTTTATCAACAACAATAAAATAACTACATTCTGGTAAATACCAAATACATTAACTTTTTTTTATTAGTTTTATTGAGCTTTTTTAGTTACAGCGAACACCGCTGTAACGAATTATGCTTCATAAGGAGCAATTCCTTAAATTAAATTCCAGAAATAAAAGAAAACATATATAAGGAAAATATGCTAAGTCCCTACTAAAATAATGAAATTTCAAAGAGCAATTGTACCAAGTCTAAAAAAACCTATAAGTCCGCAAATGATTTATTTTAAAATCCTACGACTACTGGTAATTTAAGAGGATGGACTAAAGAAAAGAACGGCATTTAAGGTGTTATGATATTTGCTATTTTTTGTATTTTTTCTATATTGGAGAACAGTGCAAATATATTTGCATAGGAAAACTGACTAAGTGTAAAGAGTTTGATTATACCATAAAAAATCTTGAATGTCAAAAAAATATACGTGTGTTATCGATAAATAATCTTAGACTGTCAAAAAAATATAAAAATTTGTAACTTAAAATTGACATTTCCAGATTAAAGTTAGCACTGCTGCTAACTTTTTTTAGCTTTTGATCGAAAGTAGCGGGCTTTAACTTTTTTTTGCGATTTATAGCTTTTTTTGACGGTTTTTGTGGGAACAAAACGTGGGCAATATTGTTTGTTTTGTTTACATATTGTATTTCTTGTTCTTTCTCGCATTTGTTGTTTCATTCAGTCAATCCTAAAAAAATCCAATACAAAAAATAGCAAGTATCATAACACCTTTACAGATTTTAAAAAAGTCTACTAAAAAAAATTAAACAGTTTTCTTGTCTCTCCTCAATAATTTGAAAAAATGGACTTAGCACTTTTTCCGACTAAGGTAACGATATACGTATCGAAAGCATGAAGTAGGATTACTTTCTACTTTAGTATGCGTCTCGAAAAAAGGAAAAAAACCAAGTGGTGTGGACCGTTCACCAGCTTAAGAATTAAAAGATACAATTTATTATTCTGTTTGATTTTTTTCTATTAGTTGTTATGCAAAAAATAAGCATTGAAAATTAAATTGTTTGCTCAAAAAAACTATAAAAAAAGTATTGGCGTATCGACAATAAAATTTCACCGATACCGATATATCGGCCAACGTTTTTTATCGCCGATATATCGATATTCTTTACATCACTAACTTAAACCTTTAAAGATGATGCACTTTAAAAATTAGAAAAGCAAAAAAAAAAACTTGTATCGTTACAGAAACCCCTCAAAACATCCTTTTATGAAACAGAATTTTCTGATCAAAACAAACCTAAACAATAACAAAATACATCTTTTGTATTTACACAACTAAAGATAGAAAACAAATAATAAAAAAAGAATTGGAAAATCGAAACAAACAGAAAATGAGATGATGATTGTAGAATTTTTAAGTATTTCAGAGATTGTTTACATTTTTAGAAACCCAACAACTTAACTCGACATAGACAACTATTTCAACAAAAGCTAAAATACAAACTTTTCTAAATTAAAATTTAATTTTCGAGAATATAAATGTGGCATGTAGAAGGTACAAAAGAGATAGAAAAATATTAAATGGAATTGTAAAACAAACATTAATAACTTCAATTTTTAAAGACGCAAAGAAAAAATACAAAATAAAAGAAAATAATTTCAGTCGTAGCATGAAAATTCTAGGGAAAATATTATTTTCCATTTAAAAGAGATTTTAAACAAAGAACACGACTGTAAGTTCATACACTCAAAATACTTGGGGCCATTATTACAACTTGGCGTTAGTAAAAGATGGGATTTTGTCCCACGTATAATGTGTGCGATATGTTAAAGTAAAGTGCAAACAATTAATAAATGTTTATACGTCCGTTAATATCCCACCTTTAACTAATGTCAAGTTGCAATAATGGCCCTTAACGAATTTTATATACATAAGTTTAACGAAATTATTCCCAAAGTATAATTTTTAGAGAAAAATACTAACAGCCCAATTATGAATAAAAACTCTCCGCGAGTTTTACCCGGGAGAAAACTCCCGTGGAATTTTTATTCATAATTGGGTTGTTACTTAAAAAAAATTTAATTTTTTGGAAACAAATATAATTTTTAAAAAATTATGGTTTTATGAAAGAAAATATATTTTCTAAAAAGAAAAAAAAAAAATGATTTTTAAGAAAAAAGGTTGCTTTTTATTAAAAAAATTATTTTTTAAAAAAATGTATAATTTTCTAAAAAACAGTATCATAGAAAAATAAGTAAATATAATGAATATTTAAGTAATAAATGCATCTTTCTTGGTGAACAATTTCATATTTTTCCGATAAAGTAACTTCTTGCAAAATTAGTATCTTTTGTTAAAAAAAATTAACTTCTAGACAATTCAAAATAAAACATATACGTTCAATAATTTTTTGAGTGTATTTTAGAAAAAACTCTTAAACACACATTATTTGTATTGTGCACGTATGAGAGCGTTACAAAGTAACATCTGTAGGTTAAAAGCCAGCAGCAAAATAGATTCTTCGAAACACGATATGTTTAGATAACAAGGAAGAAGAAGAAGAAGAAAAAAAACCTACACTTTTCTTGATTCTCTATTTTACTTAGAACATAAGCTAAACCATTTTTACATTAAAAAAAAGTATTTTTTTTAGGAAAATAAACGTTTTGTTGTCCTCGATGTGTTTGTTTTTCTAGAAATAATTACGTTTTCTCTATATATCAGTTACGTTATTTATAAAGTCAGAGGGCAAATTACGCCATTCACTATCAATTTGAATTTCCTTTTAAATTCTGTTTCAATTTCCATTGATATCGAATGCAGTAAATTGCCCCAGATATTTTAAATGTCTTGATTTTTGAGTTGAAAAACAAGAGAACCATTCAAACTTGGTAATTATTTACAAATTTAATTTTGCTTTTGAAGTTTTTTTTGTGTTCAAAAGGTAACTTTTTCTTCCATAAAACATTTGTTCATATTTTATTCTTTTGAAAAACATCAAGATTTTTAAAAAAAAAAATATTCATGGCAAAAAATATTTTTAAGACTTACCGATACGCATCCGATACCGATACTCAAAATAAAATATCGCCGATATCGATGCGATACTGATACGCATATTGATTTTCAATTCAAGTTTAAATTAATAAAACTCAAGTAGAGTAATTTTTTTAATATACAAAATTATAATAAAGGAGGATATTAATATTTAAATAATAAGAATTGAAAAACAAAGAATGAAATTTGAATTTATAACACAGAAAAAATTATTAAATTTCTCCAATCACCAAATTAATACCAAATTCATAATATCAAGCAAACAATTTGTTGAATTTGCACCTATTACCAAAATGATTATATTGATTACTAAAAATTGTAAAATTGTGAATATTTTTTTTTTTCAATAAATTATATTTTTAATTTTAATTAAAAAAAATTATCAAAAAACTTTGCCATTTCAAACAATGTGTAAATTTATTTAATTTAATATGGACAATTTCCAACAAAAATTCTACAAGTTTTAATTATTTTATTTTAAACGAAAAAAGTCAATTAAGATTTTTTGTTATTGAATTAAAATTTTAATTGAAAATTTATTTCAAAACAACTAAAATGTTAATTAAATCGAATTTGAATTTTCAATTCTCTTTCAACAAAAAATCACTATCAAATTCATTAAATTTAAATACTTTTTAAACCATTTTTTGATTGATAAAACACTTTTTTCTGAGAATAAAATTAACAAAAACTACAAAATCGTTTTTACAAAATTAACACCGTATTAATTTAATTACACTGTGCAAGAAATTGACACTTTTTTTCGTGACAAGCTGGGCACCTGGCGTTTTAACATAATTCGGGTACGCTGAATCCAGTGGTGCCCGCGGTTTTTTAAGATTGGCTCTGGTTTTCGAGATATACCGTTATTTCGAAAATGGAGGAGGTTGCACAACATATGTTCGCGTAACTCAAAAACGCTTTAGCTTTTTGAAAAAAACTTAAAAAACCGAAATTCTTTAAGAAAAGTAAAACCCCTTTCTAATATCCGCAGTCGTTTTAGAAACATAATTTATTTTAACAAAATTTCGGAATTTTTGTTTTTTAAAAATTCATAAAAAATTGGAAAATGCAGCTATGCTTCTAATTTTTTGCAGACGTATAAAAAACGAAATTCAAAACAAAACAAGCCATAAATGATTAAAATCTGCTTGCAACTTTTGATTTTATTCACAAAAGTCGACAAATTTTAATTTCGAAATAAACCGCGGGCACCACTGGATTCAGCGTACCCGAATTATGTTAAAACGCTATGTGCCCGGCTTGTCTGTTTTTTCAACTAGCATGTTGTTATTAATATTTTAAATTGACATTATTAAGAATTTTGTTTAAAAAGCAAAGTATTCTCAACTTTTTTGGAGATAGATGATTTCGCAAGTCCGTTTGAATGAGACCTGCATTGAAAAATAGTCTCTCTGATGCGACAGAACTAATTTGAAAACTTGAGAATGTCTGCGCTATCTTTTTTTTTGTTAGTTGGGTATAAGAAGTCATTGTGGCCGTGAACAAGTGGATCTGCGTCTCTAGAAATATAAGAAGATCTAAGGGCATCTTTCGACTTCTTCTTTAGCAGAATCACAGCAAAGGATGCAAAGAGGCTCATTCTCCTCGGATTCTCTTATAAATTCTCCACAAACGACCCAAAGGCCAGTTCTTTAGACTTATCAGAACTTGTACCACCTGTAGGGGGTTTTAACACTTTTGGAGAGACATGTTATGCAGCTCAGTAAGACGTTTTTTTTACATGATTGGAGTCAATCGTCTTTGAAATATTCGATCATTATATCGAGGGTCAAGAATTGTAGATATATAATAGGTATCATTATTTTCTAAAGCCTTAAATCTTCTAGTTAGAGCTAATGCTTTGTTAGCCGGTAAATTTTGAGGCTCAAACTATTTTCCATCTTCGTTGATTAATTTATTATATAAAACATTTTCATTGTTCTGTTTGAAATATATACTCTGCTTTTAATTTGTTACATATTTCTCTTAGTTGCTATGTATAAAATAAGCATAGAAAGTTAAATTGTTTGTTCAAAAATACTCCAAAAAATATAAGTATCGTTGCACTGTGGCTGAAAATTTAATAACGTCGGCTAAAAGTTTAATTTTGTATCATTGTCGATTTCAAAAATGTTAATGCCATTCGATAAGAAACATATTAGAACTAATTTCAGTTAAATCCGAATTTCAGAGAAGTAGCACTTGTTAGAGTCATAAGAGGTTAAAGAGATTTTAGTACCATCAGAAAGCTGAAAGTGTCCTCTTTAACCCCATATATTCTTGTGCAACGGTTTGTAACTGTCTGTTGAAAACTTTTTTCATTTTAATGAAATTACTCGCAACATTTTTTTTTGCTCTTTTTATTTAAGCTGTTCATATGACTGAAATATAAGTGTACCAAGCCAAGTTGTGCTAGGTATTTTATATTATATAATTACCAATGTCTGTGGGATTTTAAGCGTATCATAGTTAAGCCCTTTTTGTGTTTTATTCTACCTTATTATGCTACCAAGGAACACAGTATGACGCAAGCCATATATAAAAGCCAGTATTGTATTCGAATAAAAACTCAGTTGTTATAATATATCTAAGCAATAAAAAACAATCGAATTTTGAAATATCTATTAATATCGAGCGCTTCAGCTATAAAGAATTATCCGAAGAGTATTTTAAAAATAAAAAGGAGGAAGATGTTTTAAGTTACATTCGAGGAAAACTAAGTTTATATTAGATTGATTTCGTCAAAAACTTTCATTTGGTTCATACTAAATGCTAAAAAAAACATTTACATTTTTCAATAACTACTAAACTGTTTAGACAAAATATAAAGTGTCAAAAGTTCAAGAAGTCTTCTCTCCAGCAAAAAATTGCAAAATTATCTCTATCGTTTCAAAAATTACAGATATTTAGCCTAAGAAAAACGATTTTCCGCCACTGTGCGACAGTAACGTATCGCCGATATCGATACATCGGAAAATCTGAAGTATAGTATTCGTTACATTCCTAATTTAAACTGTATCTTTATACCCTTCCCTCAAAACAAAGGGATATACATATATGTAAGTTTGTCATTCCGTTTGTAATTTTTACAATATTAATCTTAGACCCTATAAGATATATAAATTCTGGGTCGTTATGAGTAGCCAAGTTTTTTTAACGATGTCCGTCTGTCTTTTGAAATGGGTTTTCCGAAGACGCCAGATACGATAGGAACTTGGTTGTTATATATTTCTGCCAAATCTGCTCCGTTAAATTTTACTATTGAAATTCAGCCAGATCAGTTCAAGAATGGCTGGGTTATGAGCAACAAACCACGACTGCCTCTAATGTAATAAATCCTTTGTTGCTGTTTTTTTTTTTTTATGTAAAACTGGAGATCGGCAAGAGCCAAAGTTTCCAAATTAGGTGCAAACATCTTGGTTATCAATAGACAACATCCGAGAAAATGTGGGCGGGATTGAAGAAGTGGGCGCGGCAAAAAAAGATTTATTTATATCTAAAGAATGGTATTTATATAAATTTCTGTGTTTATCGCACATCGGTGAAGGGTATATAAGACTTATATAGAACATTTACTTGTTTTGGTTCAAATATTTTTTGGTTTTCAAAATATTTATCTATTTGTAAAAAATTGATCTTTCTTTTTTTCTAAAAGTATCTTAAGGCGAAAAAGGTTAATTTTTTAGGTAAATTTTTTGGAAAAAAGTATTTGTTTTTGAAAAAAAAAGTATTTGTTTTTTGGAGAAATGTAATTTTTCCCAAAAATTATATTTTTTGGGAAAAAGTACCCGGCTTATTGTAAAAAAAGTTACTTCTTTTCGTAAGAAATGAGCATTTTTGTATAAACAGTATTTTTTTTTTTTTTTGAAGTATCTTTCTTGCATAAAATCTGTTTTTTTTTTTTTGAAAAAAAAATATTTTTTTGTAAAAAGTGTATAAGCAGTTATTTTTTTAAAAAAAGTTATTTTTAAAAAAAAAAACGTAGAAAAGATTCTTTTTTTAAAAAAATTCATTTTGTATTAAAAATTTATTTTGTATAAATTTTTTTTTTTTAAAAAAGTTCTTATAGTAATAATATGTATGCAAAAAGGTAAATTGTATTAAAAAGTGAACATATTATTTAATAAAAAGAAGTTTATTATGAAAAAAAATTATTGTTAAATAAAAACAGTTTTTGTTGTCAATTTTTTTTTCTACTTTCTGAATAAATTTATTTTTTATTTAAAATAATTTTTACAGCTAATTTAGCAATTAAGGGGCTTGATTTAGCCTTTTTTATCTCTTTTAGTCATGAAAAAAGCAATTTAGGCATTAGCCATTTTTGATCTATTCAAAACTTTTTTAGGCCAAAAATTTTTATAAATGCAGCATTAGTTTTGTTGTACAGTTAAATTTTTTTTAATTAGCTAACGCAAATCACTTTAATAATAAAAAAACGAAATCTATGAACAGGCAGTTAAATATTTTCTTATGTTTAGTTGATTGTTACCACAAATTTATAAAACGAACAAAATAAACTCTAAAGTTTTTTTTATTAATAGCAATGCATTTTATAAAATAAAATCCGTGCGCAGACATTTTATATAAAGTAATGTTAACTAAAAATGTAGCCATTTTTAGAAGTAAACAGTTGGCGTTACTGCTTGGGGGGTCACACGATCAATTTCGCTTCAAATTTCGTTTTAATTTTCAATATACTTTAGAGCCAACTAAACCATACAAACGTTTTTACAAACATACGAAAAATGTATAGAACATGTTTGTGTGAACAGCAAATATTTTTTACATTCCAAAATCATCTTGTTGTTGTTGTCAAACTGATTGTGGCGTTTATTTGGCCCGTACACATTTTCACTAATACATCCATATACATAAGTGGTTTTTATGAGATAAAAAAAACGACACCGAATTTATCGACGATCTAAATTTGCCCATATCACAACTCTACTCAGTTCAGTTGAAATTTAAGCGATGAGTTGTAATTTTTTGTTGTTTTCTTTCTGTATAAGCCGTTTTTGGTCATACACAACACTAGGCGTTTAAACTGACAACTTGTTAAAAAAAAGGTCCAAAGAAAGAAGAAACGTAAATTTTTATTTCATTTGTCTCATTCTATTCCTTTTCTATAAATCTCATATTAGATTTATTAAAATCTCAGCTCTTAAATCTTTTTTTTACTCTTTACGTATTTAACTTACATGTGTGATTTCACATTTTTTATAGTCTTACTAAACATTAACTTTCAGATCTCGAATAATAGAACAAGTGTTACGTTTTGTATCGACTATAAAAAATAAATAATAAAATACGTCTATCTGGGATTTTATGTACAACCGAAGAATATGTTTTCTCACATTTTACTACCTGACCCTTAATTTTATGCGAAATTAAAATACAAAAACAATTTATCGCCATAGAAATGTATAAGGGTTTAATAGTATATATGGGTTGTTAGTGGACTGGGCGAGTTGGGTAAAATGAAACCAAAATCTACATTGGCAAAACAATCGAAAGTCAACTTTTTGAGTAGAAAAAAATCTCATCAATAACATCTTTTGTAATAACAAATTTACAAAGTAGTGGAAAAAACATAAAATTTGAAAAAAAAACCTTTTTGTATTTCCAATTTTCATTTACCAATACGCACTTTGCATAAAATAGAAAAAAAAAATTAAAAAGTGTTTGTGTGACACTGATGTGCTCCTACTTAAACTGTCAATAGAAAACAGAAATGTTATATAAAATCAAGTACTAGAAGGGTGAAACCTAACAAAATGCCCTACTCTTATAAAGAGTTCTCTATAGAGTTTGCTAAAAACCGTAAAAATGTGAAACAGCGGTTTCGGTTTTAAAATGATTAAAATCAGTCGGTTTCGGTTCGGTTTTCTTACAAATCTTGCATATTGCTGTGTTTAATTGGCGCTCTGATAACATGAAATGTTTCAAAACTCCAGATTTTAGTTCAGACATTTCTGAAATAAAATAAGTAAAATAATAATAATTTATATAGCTGCGATTTCCATGCAAATGTTTTTTGTCGGTGATCTAAGAACGATGTCGACCAATTATCTTTCCGAATCATTAAATTTACATTAAAATGGCATCGATTTGTTTTTGAATATTTTGGCTTTCAATGCATATTTTTTGCATATTTTTTAATTTTTGCGTTATTTTTTTTTTAATTTCCTAGATACTATAAAAAAAAAATTCTGATACACAAAAAAAAATCTTCAAAAAAAAAAAAAAAAAAATTTAACCTATAAGGGTAATTCCATGTCAAATCGACCAAGAGTGGGACCCGACCCCTTTCGATTTGAATGAGATTTGGTGAGAAGGTTCCATTCATACTATAAATAACATATATCAACGGAAACATGTCAAGTTATTTATAAATAAATTGTTTTGGAGCTCTGCTTAAAATATATTATTTTTTCAAGATTTTAACAAAAGATCCTTCTGTTTTTAACCGATGCAACACCTTCTCAGTACTGTTTTTAATTTTAAGAATTTTTGAAACAATTTCTATTGTTGCCGGCTGTAATGTATAAACTTTTTATAAGAAGTACGAGTGTTATATATAATTTTCAATTTCTTTAAGCATAAATATATTTTTAAAGTAAAAGCTGAATACAAGACTATATTTTTGAAAAAGACTTCATTAATTTTGAAAAATAATTTCATTAAAAGATATATTTGTTGGAAGACATTTTTACAGTAGGCACTTTTCCTAAAGGAAAAATCTCTCCTAAAGAAATTGATGTTTAAAAGGGGAATCTTTTATAATGGACTCTCCCTCTTAAATCAGTCTTTTATCTCTAAGGAAAGCATCTTAAAAAAATCTCTTAAAGATACTTTTACTTAAAGGATAAAAAAAAAAAATTTTTTTTTAAATTAAATTTTTCTTAAAAAAAAAAATTTTTAAGTACAATTTTTTACTTAGTGAAAAATTTTATCCTTAAAACAGATTTATTTTCTTAGAGCAAACATCATTTTTAAAATTAGAATTCTTTTCTAACAAAAATTCTCTTCTAAAATCAGAATTCTTTTCTAAGAAAACATTTTTTTCTCAAAAATATAAAGTTTTAGTAGCGATATAGCGGCGATACTTCCAACTAGCCGGTTTATCGGTGTCATTGATACTTTACCATCGATACGACGGTACTTGTTAAATTAAATTTTCATTGATTATTTTTTGCAAAACAAAAGAGAAAATGTTAGTGAGAATAAAACAAAATTTTACTAAAAATTTGGAGCTACTTCGAAGAGTCTACAAAATCCGTCTCCATTACCACTTCTACATTGTTTGACGTTTATCCGCTAGTTAACTGTCCTTAAACATTATTAGAAAATGTATACAATAAATGAATCAACAGAGATGGAGAATAGTTCAGAGTCCCATAATATCTGAATGAAGGATTTTATGGTTTAGAGAATAGTGCTTAGTTTATAATTCTTGACTCTCGATACAAAGATCGAATATTTCAAAGACAATCGACTTTAGTCGTATCGAAAAAACATCTTATTCAGCTACTTAACATGACTCTGCATTCCGAAAATGTTTAAGACGCTGTCTCTCCTACACCTAGTAAAAGTTCAGATAAATCTTTGGAGCGTTTGTATAAAAATTAAAAGTGGATAAGCCTCCATCCGACCTTAACTGTGGGTCTGATAATATCTCTAGAGACGCAGATGCGCTTGTTTACTGTTGCAATGAAATTTTATTCCCGAGCTTGAAGAAAATGGAGCAGGAATTCTTAAGTTTTCAAGTTAGTTCTGTCGCATATGAGAGACTATTTTCCACTGAAGGTCTAGTTCAAACGGATGTGCTTAATCGCCTTTTTCGTCCGAAAATACTTTTTTTTTATAAATAAATCTTAAATATACCAATTTTAAACATTTTTAATCTCTTACACTTAATTTTGTTTAATAAAATAATAACAATACTTGAGTTTTGTTAATTTTAACTTGCATTAAAATTCAATATGCGTATCGTTAGTGGTATGGGCGATATTCCTTTTTGAGTATCGGTTTCGGCAAAAAGGCATGTCATTACATCCATAATTCTTACTTGGGGACAAATGACTTCCTAAATAAGGAAATTTTTCTTAAACAAATTCACTTCCAAAAATTTTTTTTTTAGAAAAAGTATAGAAAAATTTTTTTCATTAGAAGAAAAAAGTTTACATTTAAAGGGGCTTATCTCATCTCTCTCTTAAAGTGAAATGTTTTCCTAGAGAAAATCGGATTTTAAATTACACATTTCTTTCTTAATAAAATAATCTCGTTTTTAAAAGAATTTATTTTTTTTTTTTTGTTTTAAATTATAACAAAAATTATTTTCGGTGCTTCGTTATTTCTTTATTTTTTAAAAAAAGCAATACTTTAGATATCTAAAAGTGTGGTTCTTCAGTACATATAGTTATACCATATCGGTCATGACCCATTTTTTTTTTTTTGCATTTTACTTAAATTAATATAAAGTGCTTAATACGTACCACTTTAAGTACCTGTGTAGGGTACAAAATAAAAACTCTTTAATAAGAAAAGTGATGAATAAGTCAATACAACGATGGTCTTTACCTCGCATTCATGTCCTAGAAAATAAAAGCAATGATTTAAAAGGATTGTATACAAGTAAACACACCAATGCACATAAACATGACTGCTGAAGGAATGAATGCATGAATATGTATGAGTGAAAAGTAGAGGTAAATAAAATTCGCAAACAAATAGGACTGACTTCATGGAGAAATGGAATAAAATGAACATAAAACCGAATGCCAATAGACTCATTGGAGTAGTTTATATGTGTATGAAATGTATAAAGAGAAATATTTATACGTATGCGAATATGAATGTGACTACATGTAGTCACTCTATAAAAGACTTGAAATGAAAGTCAAGCAAAAAGGAATAAAAATAAGAAAGAGTTGTTTACAAAACACTACCAGTAGTAAACAGAAGACAACACAGCACAAGGTCCTTGTCGAAGCTGTGCAGTAGAAGCAGCACCCCAAGTAGCTGTTTTATTAGGACAAGCAGCAAAAAAATAAGAAGAAGAAGAAGAATAAGAAAAAAAATTATATATTGTATATGTGATGCTTGTTATTCCAAACATTTTTAGAATTTAAATGAGTTTAAGAATTTTTTTTTAGCTTAACATGTTGTTGTATTAAAAAACAACTTCGATTTAAAAACATCTACAACACATTTTTTTGACAAATCCTTAGCCAAACGGTGCAAAGTCATTCAATGATGTGATTGAGAAAAAAAATCTAGAAATACTTAATGCGAACATAATACATTTTATTAAGATTTATGACAGGGATTTAGGTTGAAGTTTAAAGTCGAAAATTGTGGAAAATACAAATTTTGTTTTAAAATCAGATTTAGTAAAAGTTCAATTTAGTTATTTTCTAAAACACTTCACCACATTTATTTTCATTGAAATTTAAAAAATTATACAACATAATTCTTGATGCAAGGTGAAGGAAGGGATATTACAATATAAGCCCCTCATAATCATTTTTTTAATTTTTTCATACAAAATTGAAATATCTTTTTATTTGAAACTCTTTAATAATTCATTTAAGCTTTCAGTACTACAATTCGAATAATTTTCGTATTTATGGTTCTTTTTTTGCAATATTTTTGCTGCTAAATTTAACTAAAATTATATAATTTTTTTTTAAATGCAAAATTTATTCATACTTAAAACAAATTATTTTCATTACCAACGTCAAAACCCGAACACAGTGGGACAGGAAATAAAAATATAATAAGTTGAGCAGGTAAATTTTATATCGGACTAAAAGTGGGGCTTCTTTAACTTATTTTTCAGGTGAAATTAAGCTTCGTAAACCTTTTTCTACATTCGAATAATCAAACTTTATCTCCATACAATACTTTCCTTTTACTAGGATAAGTAGGACTTATAAGAGAACTCTGATCAACTCTCCACAAATTTTTGTAGTCATCTTTTTATTAATATAAAATATAATTTAATTTTGATGTCGATTATTATACGAGAAGTACTTTCCTAAGAGTTATTTTCAGGAGAGGAATGAAATTAAATTATTGTTGCAAAAATAAGTTTAATTATGCACAGTAAAATAGGAATAAAAAAATTTTATATTTTGGCTGCTGCTTTGGGAATTTCATTAGGAAAATATAAGAAGCATTCGAATTAAAAAAAAAAAACATTGAATCGAATTAGAAATGATGTAATACACTTAGAGAAAACTCTTCATTAATGTAACGATTTTTTACATTCCTGCAATGAATTTTGTCATTATTTGTGTGCCGTTTCGTTTCATTCGTTCATTAAGTTCAAAATTGCCATAAATTATTATATTTTATATATATAATTCAATGCCATAAATTCTACAATATGTAACGCAGGTTTTCTTTACTGAAATGTCATCGTAAACACAATGAACTTATTTAGTTCATAAGATGTAACTTGTCATTAGTAACATGGAATATTTTTATTTATTAAAAAAACATCGTTTCATTAATACAATTGTATGTTTCATTGTTTTGCGTTCATACAATTAAAAAAAGTCATAAATGCAATGTAATTCTACATTTCTTCGCAATGGTTTCTAAATTATTGTTATTTGTATCAGAAATTTATTCACTATGCGTTTTGAGTTGTTATTTTAAATCGTTTGCCTTTCACTTCTGATTCATATCAAGTTATAATCCTAATTCGTTTTTTTATTGGTATAACATCATGGTATGCATCACTTTCATAAGCTTATATTTAATTGAGAGTGAAGTAAAATGTAAGTAATTAGTTCTACAGCCCACAGTGACAGCCGTCAGCATTTTTTTCGTGCTATGTGTATTTAAATTAACAACTAATGGAAAAAGAATGTGAGAATTATTTGCACTTGTATTTTCTCATTCATTGTTTATTTTTGACCCTTAAATGATAAATTACGTTATATAAATGACAGAGTCATATGTGGATGAAGATAAATATATCGAACTAAATATGTTTCGACGTAACATCTTACGTCTTCACTTATTTAAAATACATTTTTCGTAGTTGTGACAATATTCCAAACATGTGTCTGACAAACTATAAAATATGTTATCGTATTTGTGACATATGTATATAAAACATCAAATTATTAAATATCTTCGAATTTGTTACATATCCAATGAAATTTTAAAGAACTTAAGAATTGTATTACAAATACAGATACTCTAAGATATTTTTTAAAATTGTACAGACGGGAAGACCTTATAAGATGGGACATACCTCGTTTTAAAGCTAATTACGCCCACAAGTGTAATCTATTTCGCTTTTAGAGAAAAACCCTCTGGGCTATTTTACTAGTACATCTTAAAAAAATTTTTTAAAATACACCCAGAGAAAAAATATGTTTAAATATGGCCACCTCCAACCAAACTATTTTTAAATAAAATTGTCACCGACAACCATATTATGGTTAAATTAGTCCTCCATCAAAATATCATGGTTGATTTTTAACCATAGAATGTTGCTCTTGGAAAAGAGGAAAATACTATTGTTAATTTAAAAACAAAGTATTGCCATATTTAACCATAACATGTTTAGAGGCAACCATAATATGGTTTCGGCTTCTTGATGGAGGACTAATTTAACAATAATATGGTTGTCGGTGACAATAATATGGTTAAATTAACCATTATATGTTTACAAATTTCTTTAAAAATAGTTTTGTTGGAGGTGAACATATTTAAACATATTTTTTCTCTGCGTGTAGCTGGTAATGTCTTCCCGTTTGTACACAATTTCCAAAAATTTCCTAGAGTATCCTGTAATTGCAATACAATTTTTAAGTTCTTTAAAATTTCATTAAATATGTAACAAATCCGAATATATTGAATAATTTGATATTTTAAATATGCCATAATTACGATAACATATTTAATAGTTTATCAAAAACATATTTGGAAAAATGTCCCAAATACGAAAAACGTATTTTGAATATATGAAGACGTAAGATGTTACGTCGAAACATATTTACTTCGACATATTTATCTTCACCCATATCGAAGTCATTGTATTCACGACACAAATTGTTACATTTTCTACAAATGATAAGAGTTTGAAAAGTCCCGTTAGGTTATGTTAATGAAAATTGTGTTAATGTAATGATACATTTCGTTACATTATTTAAAAAATTATTATAGTTAATTTTTTTTAATTCTCTTTCTTTTTTCTCTCTATTTTTGTTGTTAAAGATTTTCAAACTGTATGAAACTATGAAACTAGTCTTAAAGACGATAAAAACGTACGTTGAATGAATGAATTGCATGATTTCCAATTTAGTTCTTATACTCGTCCACTTGCTCCGTTTTTTTAGTTTGTATTTATGGTGCTGTCGCAAAAATCATAATGAAAATTTTCGTAAATAGTAGGAAACGTTTTATTACAGAAACGTAATTGTAAGAAAAACTTTTAAAACATGTAACGAAAAATAACATAAAATGTGTGATGCGTCATAGCATTATTACATATTACGTTTATAAAAAATCAGAAATTAAGCTAAAAAACCACAAAAAACGCGATTTATTAATTCCTCTTTATATAACTTACTATTAAAATCAATAAACAATACAAATGTATGTATTTTTTTTATTGATTTCTAAAAGAAATAGAAAAATAAAATGTTCTTTGTCAACGTAAAACTTCATTCAGGCTACGTAGAAATATCAGCAAAATTTGGAGGGTGATGTATTTTCTACAATTACTCAGTGAATGATAATATTTTTTTTTTATATAAACAATTATAAATAACTTCCGTAATGGAAACGTAAATATGTTACATTTTATTGTTCGGACTTATACCTCAAATCTTATATTAAAGTTTTGCGTAGCCAGAATGTAACGTGTTTCGTTGCAATGAAATGTAAGAAAATGTTTTAAAGTTTTGGAACTTTCATAGTATAAATTAAAATTGCATTAATGCAATAAACAGTTAAGTATCAGTAATGAAAACTTTCATTGCATTAAAAAATAGGGGCCAATGAAATGGTTTCATTCCGGCAATAAAGCACTTTTCTTTCAGTGAATAGATCCGAAGTTGTTAGTGGAACAACTTTTTGCTTTCTTAATATTTGGAAAAAAAATTTCTGATATTTTAAAAAAGTTTAAAAAATTTTCCAATATTAAAATTTTGACCTTAATGGCATTTTTGACAAATATCTGAGAACCTCAAAAATTCTGTTGTTTTGAAATCGTATTTTTTTGGATTTATAAAAGAAAATGGCTTTTTATTTGCTGTCAAAAATAAAAAAAACTAAATGTTTTCTTAAATTTTAAAGAAAGTTGATCTTAAATCTTAACGGATTAATACAAGTATTAAAAAGTGTTAAAATAGTAAAAATTAAAACTCAAGAACGTGACCTAGGCAACAATATTCTGCTTGCTTGGATGTCGACATATTCACATTTTTTAAACTTATTTTTTTAAACTGAAATTGCAAAAACACCAATTCTGATTTTCTCTGCTGTCGCGTTCCTGTAGAAAATGTCAATAGTGAAATTGTACTGATTTCCTATTGACTTTATCATCAGTTTGTGATATAGACATTTAGCACATGCTTGTCATTCACTACTGACCTAATGAATAAGGTTGTGCTTGTTGTGGGACCACATGCAGCCAATGGAACCAGAAATTCACCAGTACAATTTAATAGAACTACATTTTTGCAATCAAAATACGTGCAAATATATTGTCTAAATAAAAAGAACTTTCTTATAATTATTTAATTAAAAAAAAAAAAAAAAAAAAAAAACCAACTTTCACTTTAAACTCTTCCATTCTTTGCACGAATTCTAGTTTAAAATCTCTCAAAAGTTGTATCTTTTTTATCAAAAATGTTATCTCTTTTTTTTCAAAGCCAGCAACAATGTAGATAATCCAAAAATGTGGCGAATTGTACACACTGGATCCCAGGCTCCTGCAGGGTTACTGCCAAGGAAGAGTTCCGTTGATTTACTCATGCAAGCGTTAATATCATAGTATGTGTTTTGCCCACTGCTGTTCTAAATGGGGTGATCAATGTTGCATTATAAGCGCTTTTATCTGATTGTGAAGTTTTTTTACGTGCACAAAACTTTTTAGACAGATGTTTTACTTTTATTTCCCATTTTTTAATTTTTACTACACAGAAAAAATTAAAATTTGTCTCTAATCACCAAATTCATAGAATCAAGCAAACAATTTGTTGATTTTGCATCTATTACCAAAATGATTATATAGATAACAAAAAATTTTAAATTTGTAATATTTTTTTTCAATAAACGATATTTTTAATTTCAACTAAAAAATTGATCAAAAAACTTTGCCGTTTCAATCAATGTGTTAATTTATTTAATAAAATATAGCCCAGAGTTTGACAATTCCCAATAAATATTCTACAAGTTTAAATTATTTTAATTTAAACGAAAAAATCATTTAAGATTTTTTGTTCTTAAAATAATATTTTAATTAAAAATATATAAGAAAACAATGAAAATGTTAATTAAATCAAAATTATAGTTTTAATTTTCTTTCAACAAAAAAATAATTGATTCAATTATCACATTATTTAAATTGAAACAATTAACAATTTTTTTAATTGATATAAATCCTACTGATCATTTTTTTTGTGTATTCGAACTACAAACTGTTAAGCAAAATCTAAAATACGATATTTTTCCAATATCAATTTTAATTTAATCTCTTATTTATTATTACAATATGATTTAATAAGAATAAAGTCAGTAATAATTAAATGATAACATTGGTATACAAGGAAAAGTATCCGAAATAATTTTAACTAATTTTTGCTTCTCTGTCCATGCAAAATACGAATTGATAAGTAAAATTCATTTATTAGTTTTAGTTTTTGCGATCCCTGATATCTTTCGAATTTAACGAAAGTACCCACATTTTACTTCATAGTGTTGATATTTACGTAGTTAGTTGGTATCAAATATCCAAAATTTTGCTTTTTTGTGCTCTTTTCTTTATAATTTAACGATAAAAGTGTTAAAATTAAAAAGTATAATACTATTTTATAGCAAAATGTCTCGAAAATGTGTTAATAATCCCGACAATTTTTATTATATTTGCGGTGAGGTGATATTTAGTAAACAAAGGTGTTGTATATCGCCTATAATAAAAAACGCCTATTATTACTACTTTAACGAAAACATCAAACACCAAGATAAAAGCTGGGTTCCACATTTCTGCTGCAATCCATGTGCTACAGGTTTGAGAAATTGGCTGAACGGCAAAAAACCATCATTTCGTTTTGCAGTGCCAATGCAGTGGCGGGAATCGACAAATCACGTTAGTGATTGTTATTTCTGCATGACGACTCATATATTTGGAAAAGGCAAAGGCGTTTCTAAAAAAAAGAAGAGTGTCATAACATATCCAAATATACCATCGGCTACTCGTCCTCTCTCGCACAGCAATCTTCATCCGATCCCGAAACGTCCTAACATCGGTGGCGACGAAGATGAAATCACGGGCGGTTCACCGTCAATTTCGTCAATGTCAGAATACGAGGTACCTAGCAATCATCACAGTCACACATGATAACGCAAGCTGAATTAAATGATTTTATAAGAGACTTAGAATTGCCAAAGAATAAAGCAGAACTTTTAGGTTCGAGATTACAACAATGGAACCTTTTAGAAAGTGGTGTGGTTATAACATGTTTCCGTACCAGACAAAAACAGTTGATGCAATATTTTGAAATGGCTGAAAGTTTAGTTTTTTTGTAAAGATGTCCGGGCTTGATGGGATCTCTTAACATTACATATAAATGGGACGAATGGAGACTTTTTATAGATGGCTCTAAATTAAGTTTAAAAGCTGTATTGTTACATAACCAAAATATTTTTCCATCGATTCCTATTGGTTATGCAGTCCATATGAAAGAATCTTATGATAATATGAAAACCCTCTTGCTGCAGATAAAATATGATGAACACCAATGGCAAATTTGCGGAGATTTAAAAATCATAGCTATTCTACTTGGACTACAATTAGGTTACACGAAATTTTGTTGCTTTATATGCGAATGGGATAGTCGTAACAGGAAGCAGCATTATACGAAAAAGGTGTGGCCTCATCGTCAGTCACTTCAGTCTGGTAAAAAAAATGTTCAAAATAACCCCTTAGTTGACCGACAAAAAGTGTTACTACCACCACTGCACATAAAACTAGGGCTTATGAAGAATTTCGTAAAATCAATGAACAAAAATGGAACTGCTTTTCAATACCTTCGCCAGAAATTTCCAAGATTAAGTGAGGCTAAGATCAAAGAGGGTATATTCGTTGGTCCCCAAATAAGAAATTTATTTAAAGATGAACGCTTCGACTCTATTTTGGAAGGTAATGGAAAAAAACCATGGGACAATTTTCGCCTTGTGACAAAAAACTTCTTGGGAAATAAGAGGAGTGACAACTACGCTGAACTTATTGAAAATATGTTATCATCTTACCAAGAACTTGGTTGTAACATTTCCCTGAAAATCCACTTTTTACATTCTCATTTGGACTTTTTTCCGGATAACTGTAGGGCCTTCAGCGATGAACACGGGGAGCGCTTCCACCAGGACATCGCAAACATGGAAAAACGGTATCAGGGCAAGTGGAACGTTTCAATGTAAGCGGATTACTGCTGGACTATTTATCGAGATGCTCCAGAAGCACACTACAATAGGGCAGCGAAGAAACGACGTCGAAATTCTACCAACGAATAGAAGAACGGTGTAATTTCTGTTATTTTTTCAAAAAACTTGAAAACTTTTTTTTAAGAAATTGTAACTAATTTTAAAATATAATTGTAATTTTTGTATGCAGGTTGTAAACATAAATAAAAAAATTTAGTTACCCTAAAAAATTCTTTTTTAAAATCAAAATTTGTATACTAGTGTAATTAACAGCCTGGATCACGTTTCATCGACAACTTAAGTGAGCGACAACAAGGCACTCATTATCGCTTGTTAAGCGGCCCACTAACTATCGACTTGTCGGTCGACAGATTAGTTGTAAGTGGGGCGAAAATCAGCTGTTTGTCGTTGAAAATGCAATCTAGCAATAGCTGTCGGCATCGGGGTCCAGGATGTAAGTTAAAAATCTCCTACTTGCTCTAAAAATCCTACATACATTTTGTTTAAATAGCCCCTACTGTGTGGCAGTCATAATAATCCAGCTAGTAAAACACCAGCACCTTTGTCGCTTTGAATATTCTTTTTGCAGAGTTGCTGCCACATAAAATATTTTTAAGAACATAAACCAGGTTCTTATGACCCTTCTCATAGTTTTAGTTTTCATTTTGTCATTAATAGTGTATTATGTTGTGTGCTTTACACTCTATTCTTTAAGAATTAATATAAATTATAATCTACATAATTTATAACTATAATTCATAAAATTTCACTTAAACACAAGCATATAAAGCTACAAATGCTTAGGTGCTAACTCGTGGCAGAGATGAAAACGTGAGCAAAGTTTTAAGAGCAATTATACGCGCATAGAACGAGAAATAGTTCATTTGAAAAAAATTACAACATAAAAAATTATAATAATATTTTTGGTACATTTAGTGAATGCTTATTCTCTCGTGACAAAAACTGCTCACTTTATCACTACCCCATCTCTAATTCACACTACAAACCACAACACACACTAAGAACTTTGAAATATTTACTTTAAAGAATTATGTTGCTTCTCTTACTCTCCATATCTGTTGGTCCTCCAATTCTTTTTTCGAAATGAGTCTTCTATGTTGAATCATTAATTATCCCGTGGATTTAAATTTCTCCTGCTTTTCAACTTTAAATGTATTTGTGTTGGGTGTCTTGAACACATTAAAAATTTAAAAATGTTTGCTACTTAAATAAAAGAAAAATCGTTTTAAATATTTGCTTTTCTCTCATTTTCTTCTTCATCTTTTTTCAAATTGCAAATAATTTGTCTGCTTTTCCATTTTAAAGTTTTTAGTTAAATTTTTTATTATACAAACAGCTTAAAGCTTTAAAATCAAAAAACTTTTTTTCTTATTGTTGTTCATAAATTTTGCATTTAATTTTTTATGAGTTTTTCATTTTTGTATGGATTTTTGTTTCGTTTTTGTTTTTGCTTTGTTAATGAAAAAAGTTTAAATTTGCATTTGTTGCATGTTTTTATTTTTTGGTTTGATATAAATTTGATTTTACTTGTGGGAAAGTTAATTGTTGTTGTGCTTATAAGTTTTGATGCTCAAATCCGCCTGTAAGAATGGTAGTTAAATCGGAATTAGGATATAAGGCAATCGGTTAAAGAATAATAGAAGACTTCTTAAAAAAGAATCTATTTTATAACAAGACCATTATATTAATAAATTGCAAATAATTTTATTAAGAGAATCATAACAATTGATCAATAATTTCTTGGGTCTTATTATAAAACTACTACCGCTTTAATAAATATTTTGTAGGAGAAAAAACAAATCATAAACAACATTAATCAAAAAATCTTCTAAATTTAAGAAAACGTCTTCATTTTTATACCCTCCATACACCTAAGACCCCATAAAGTATATATATTCTGGCTCCTTGAGTAATCAATAAGTCGATTTAGCCATGTCCGTCTGTCTGTCCGTCTGTCCGTCTGTTGAAAACACGCTCACTTTTGAAAAACGCAAAAGAAAAGAACAAACTTGGTCTCAAATTGCTTGTAGTTATCCTAAGCAGTTTGGGCTTGAAATCCAGCAACATCGGTTTAGTAGGATCAGAACTATGAATCAAAATGTGGAACCACCACCCTGAAAAAAATTGATAATTTTGATACAAAAACTAACATAAATGGTTTATTAATGCACGGAATGACATAAAATTTTGCTCGAATTTGGTTTGTACGACTGCAAATCATACTGGTAAATTTCGTGACGATCGGTCCATAATTTACCAAAGGCCCCATATAAACCCATCTCGAGGAAAACAGTTTAGTACACCTAAACCCGCAATAAAAAACGCTAGCATACCTAAATTTGGTACGTCACAGTTTTATAGGACCAGAAATCACATTGTAAAGTTTTTTGAAGATCGGTCCATAATTTACGCTAGTCCCCATATAAACCCTACTCCCGGAAAACAGTTTAGTACGCCTAAAACCGCAATAAATAACGCTAGCATACTTAAATTCGGTACGTCACAGTTTTATAGGACGAGAAATCACACTGTAAAATTTGTTGAAGACCGGTCCATAATTAACACTAGTCCCCATATCAACCCTACTCCCGGAAAACAGTTTAGTACGCTTAAAACCGTAATAAAAGACGCTATCATACTTAAATTTGGTACGTCACAGCTTTATAGGAGCTGAAATCACACTGTGAAATTTTTTGAAGATCAGTCCATAATTTACACTAGTCCCCATATAAACCCTACTCCCGGAAAACAGTTTAGTACGCCTAAAACCGCAATAAATAACGCTAGCATACTTAAATTCGGTACGTCACAGTTTTATAGGACGAGAAATCACACTGTAAAATTTGTTGAAGACCGGTCCATAATTAACACTATTCCCCATATCAACCCTACTCCCGGAAAACAGTTTAGTACGCCTAAAACCGTAATAAATGACGCTATCATACTTAAATTTGGTACGTCACAGTTTTATAGGAGCTGAAATCACACTGTGAAATTTTTTGAAGATCGGTCCATAATTTACACTAGGCACCATATAAACCCTACTTCCGGAAAACAGTTTAGTACGCCTAAAACCGTAATAAATACACAGTTTTATAGGACGAGAAATCACATTGCCAAATTTCGTGAAGGTTCGTCCATAATTTACCCTACGCCACATATAAACCCTACTCTCTGAAAACAGTTTATTGCGCCTAAAACCAAATAAAGCTCACTTTGGGAAAATAATAAAATTCGCCTTAAGCCATCACATATATATATATTGCGGTAAAATGCCTTACTTAAATTCATATGGCCAGAAAAAATATCATGCAAATTTGTGAAATTTTCTGTTAACGCTAAAACTAATTACACTGCTGTATTGAAATTTATTTTTATTTATTTTTTGTAATACTAGAAATCAGTCTTCAGAATTTTGGGATGATTGGGCCTAATTTTCCATAGGTCCAATACAAATTACCCTCCTAAAAATTATTTTAGTTCGGCTTAAACTTTTACGAATCATGATATTTTACTCAAGCATGTTCAAAGTCCTAACAAGAAACGCATAAAATTTTCTTATTGTCGGTCAATAATTTAATTCATGTCTAAACCGCAACTAATTTTAATGCTGACGCTCGTTTTTGTGAAGCTTAGTTAATAATATATATGTATTTATCATATAGAGCTCACTCCTGTCGGTGGAGGGTATCAAAGATTCTTGTTTATTATAAACTGAAATTAAAATCTTTATTTTTAATACAGCCGTCAGCAAAAATTGTAAATAAAATTAAAACTTAAACTGAGAAAAACAGAAAAGTTACGAAAGTTTTGCAAAATATATTGGAAAAACTTTTTGAAAATATATTGAAAACCCGAAGACTATACGAACTAATAGAAGCAAAAAAGCAAATGCTTACGCCACATATGACACACATGTAAATATCACAAACCGTTTGTATGCGTCCATTACTATGTGTATAAGCAAAACTAGTTTACTGTATTTAAAGGTTTTGAAAGAAACAAGAACTTTATGGGGTGTATTTCTTTATATTCTTATACCCTCACAACACTAAATTAATTGTGCGACGAACAATAACGCATAGCATTTGTCATTGCGGTTGTGCACAAAGGTTTTGTACATACATACGATCTGATGAGTGCACCTCCCAAATTTTTTCACCTCTCCCACAAATAAACTCAAGAATTGCTTAAAGAAAAATTATTACTCCAAAAATAGAACAAGTTGTTGTTGTCAACAACTTAATTTTATAAAAAAGAGAAATTTTTTGTGTTTTGGTCATTACTCGGGCATTTTTTAAACGATTTGATTTTAGCGTAGAATTTCACCTTGGATTTTTTTTATTACCTATTAAAAGGAACCTTAAAAATAAAAGTTCAAAAAGCCAGAAAATTGTAATTTGGGCGCATCGAAAATGATTTTGTTGGTATGTCGTAGTGGGAGTTTTTTTTCCTCAAAGCTATCGAAAAATCTATGGCACAATATCGAAAATTATCTGTCCTTACAAATCTCTAATATATATATTTTTTAATCTAATCCAGTTAAGCTCTACGCATGTCAGCAGGAGACTAGAGTCTCTGGCGGGAACTGAACCCTCAGCCACCGGACTAAAAGACGAGTTCACCATCAACTAGCCTTCTGGGGCACCCCCGGCAGTGGACTTAAGTGGATACATTAAATTAATCTTTTTGAAATAAAACCATAAAAAAATTAAAATTAAAAAAAAATTCATCTTCCAAAAACGGAAATTACCATATTCAATAACAATTTTTCTAACTTCGTCTTACTTTTTTTTATTTTAGTTTATTGAGAAATTTAGCCTACGCGTCCTCATTAAGCTTTAAAAGTTGGAAGATGGGATCTTCATAAGTTTTAAAATTATACAAATATCGTAACGCGCGTGACGCACTTCAATCCGAATTTGGTTAACTTAGCCCCGATTTTTTTTTATCAAAAATCTGAAATAATCCTAAACTTAACGTTTTAAAGTGGGATATACACGCAGAGAATACCATGGTTGAACTATGGTAAAAAAAACACATTATGGTCCCCGAAATGGTAACAAACAAGCTATTATTGTTTTGAACATTACTTTTTTCACGATTGATAATATTTTTTTTGTATTTAACAATAAAGGGTTTACCTCCCTTTAAACTTTATATATGGTTAAAATTAAGAATATTATATTAATTATTGTTGTTATGCTATAACCATAACCATATTATGGTTGTCTCCAAACATCTTATAGTTAACAATAACATGTTTGAAATTATAATATTTTAAAACATAATATGTCTTATTTTAAATTTAAAAAAATATGTTTAAAATCAACAAATACAAACTTGCTTGGTTTGTTAAAATTCTCATTCATTTTATTTTAATTATTGATTAAAATATATAAATTTACGAAGAAGTATTAACGGTAAAACAGAAGGAGTGTTAATGAAGGCCGTCAAAGGCTGAAAAATTATTTAAGTAGGATTGTTTATAAAAGTGGCAAGTACAACGTATTCCTGTTGATATTTTAAATTATAAATAAATATTATTTCAAATTGAAAATATGCCTGAATTAAATAACAATAATATGGTTAACATTATCCATATAATTGTTAGTTCTGACCATAATCTGGCTGATTTTGTCCAAATTCTGAAAGATGTTGACCATATTATGATTAATTTTGAAAATTATATGGTTTATTTTGACCATTATTATATTTAATATTGACCAAAATATGGTTAATTTTGAACAAGTTATGGTAAATTTTGACCATATTATGGTTGATATCGGGAATCTTTTTATTCATTTTAACCAAATTATGGTCATATTTGACCATACTATGGTGACCTGCAAATATAAACATTGTTAAAATTCAACCATAGTATAATGCTCTTAGAATATGGTTTCCTCCACCATGTTTTTTTCTACGTGAACATTTCAATAACAATTTTATAACTTAGTCCCAATAAAAATGCTTAACCTTGAAGTTTTTGTATTGGATTCTATTCCAAAATTTCTCTCGATGGTATAAAAGTGGCCCCTTTATTTTTTTGTTTTATACCTTCCATTATTCCTCATGTCGGTTTTTGTTAATTGCAATTTGCTAATAATTCTTTCCACTGAAAAGTTTGAAAATGGCATCACAACAAAAAGAAAAGTTTTTAAGTTTGGAAATAGAGGCTCACCAAGAAAGTGATCAAAAACTTTTGACCAATAACTTTCAACAGCCAAATTGTTGTAAAGTTTGTGCTCATTGTAATCTAGAAAATAATGTGGATGCTATTCATCATCCAATTGTTGGTCATAAATTTTTACGAACTGAAATCTTTTCTTTAAATGTTGTTACAATATATTTTTCAAATATTATTCTTAAATTTTGTAGTTAGCTTCATTTGTTTTCGATTTTGCATACTACTTACTAGGGAGATCGATTATTCGACTTTTTTCAATAACCGGCTTTCAAATATTACGAATAGTTGCTAATTTAAAAAAACCGGTTTTCGGTTAAACATTTTTAAACTAACCGGTTTTAATTCGAATACATAAAAACACCTACAAAATACATAGATATGACTTAAGGTATGGCCAGACCTAACAAATATTTGACGATAAAATCCAAAAAAACGAGACCAGTAAAATGATCAAACTTTAACCGCATTTTTAACAATTTCTATTTGTTTACCAATCTGTTTTTGTAAGACGATAATTGTATAATGTAATTTAAAAACTATTAAATGATGTTTGATCTAGCCAAAAGTTTTGCAAGAGCAAATAAAATATTATAGGAATTTAATAAATTTATTATTTGAGATATTCTCCTAAATTTATTTTAAATAAGTTTTAATTTGTTGGTGATTAAGCCATCTCTATATGAATCAGTAGACTTCAACCATATTTTTGAAAAGTTGCAAACAAAACCTCTTAGCCTGGATTATATATATCAAACGATTTTGTTTCAGCATTTTATAAACGATTAGTTAGATGAAAATGATTTTTGTATGAAATATTTGTCAATTCATCGACCACAATTTGAAACCTTCCATGACATTGTTTGATATCTCAATTTTGTTTTTTATTTCTTGACGTTTTAATAAATAAAACTGATGAATAATTTTCATATCGTTGATTCCGCCGGAATGTTGTAGTTTTAAGCATAAAGAAATGCTGAACTATTTAAGAGTTTTTAGTACCTTAAGGGGCATTCCGTCATCGGCAACACGTATTTTAGTAAAGTATTATTTGTCGACTCTTTAGACCTACTTCGAATGGGGTTTTATTTGGAGCACATTAATGTCAACCATATGGACTAATTAAAGGTGATTAATAAATCGTGACGTGGAAAACCCTTCGCCACTTATCACTTTAGGACACTTCAAGAGCCTAACTTTGTCTGTTTAATCCCGTTCGAAATATCTCTAGAAATAACAGCTATATAAAAATATTTTTAATATTCAGAAAACGGTCGCACAAATTAAATACTATTTACTTTTTAACTGCACACGTTTTTGTAGTATTTTGAATAGTTTTTGGCTTTTTACAAGAACACACGCATTCATAAGTGGTTTTTATTTACAGGGTTCAAATGATTTTTTTTACTTTAGTTACATTTTGTTTTGACATTGTTCATAAAAAGTTTAAATTTGCCTAATATAGAATTAGAAAAATACTTAAATTACGGGTACATATACAACAAGAGTAAGAAAAATGTATATAAATTACACATTATTAAAATAACCGGTTTATTATACCAAAATAACCGGTTTGTTCGATATTCGAAAAATTTACATTTTAAAATAACCGACTTGAGCAAAGATAAAATAACCAGTTAAAACCGGTCGAATAATAACCGTTCGATCTCCCTACTACTTACACATAAAAGTTTCTATAATTATTCTACGTTTGTATCTGGTCATCTTGTGAACAAAAGGAAATATTTATTTGCGCCGACAAACCAATACATCTTTAATTTAGTGGGACAAAAAGTTCAATATTAATATAATTAATAACCACACATTTGCTTCTTTTAAAACTAAAATAATAAAAAAAAATTTGTGTATTAAAAAATCAGCCATGTCACAGAGTTCAATTCCGTTCGGAACCGAAGAAAACTTATTTGCTTATTGATAGAAAGTGTATTTTAATAGTTTATTGGCCTTTAAGATACAGAAAACTTCCATTCTGCTCATGAAAACAAAAATGGATTCATTTCGCAAAGTTTTTTCGTAATATTCTGAAGCACCATAATACGGAATGAATTCCGTTTCAGGACGGAATTGGACTCTGTGACATGGCTGAACGTTATCAATGAGTCTATACTTAACACTAAAATCATATTAATGTAAATGTTATGCATTTCTAAAGGGGCTTGCCAATGGGAAAACAGCCTTCGATCTTCCTATGCTTTCTGAACGATCTGGGAAACACAATGAATTGAATTTGTGATGGGTTCCCGGTCGGGAGGGCCATAAGGGCTGACTGTTTGGCAAACAAGGGCGCTCGTCACCCATTTATAGGCCCTGAGCCTTTCGTCAGCGTCCCTGCCAGCCACATTAAAGGAACGTTGCAAATGATGGGCTCATCTGAAATCTACGATCTTTCACCGGGCAGGGTGATATGCCTTAAACGCCGCCTGAAGCTGATATTTACAGGCTGCACAACAGATCCTCTGGTCGCGGTGCGTATGGCCTTTTTCATATTTATTTTTCTAAGCATTTCATGTCTGATGGACACTGTGTGTTATAGAAATAGTCTTTTGAAGTAAGCAGGTTTGCCAATTAATGAATTTATTTATATTAAGTATCAAATATTAATTATTTGATTTAAATTTCTTTTAAAAATATTAAAAATACATCACGAAAATAAAACAAATGCGAAATATATGCAGTACATATGCAAACTTATGTACTTATAACAAAATATGCAAAAACAAATAGATGAAATTTTGCTCCAAATCCTTTGGCATGGAAAAATATCTGGAAATTAATTTTGGATAACCGATTACAAATATGCATTTGCGTGAAAAATCCAAGCCCTGTAATAATTGGTAATACAAAAATGATACTATATTTTTACATTATTTTAATTAAGAAAGAAAGTATAGTCGGTCAAGCGCAACCATATGATACCACCAGGGCTGTGGAGTCGTCAAAAAATAGTTCTTACTTCGACTCCAACCGCAGAAATATTTTAAGTCCGCCTTCAACTCTATCTTCGACTCCTACTCTAACCTTGATGCGAAATGTATATTAGTTAACTTTAAGCAATTTTTAATGCAGTACCTTTTAAATGGCTAAATTTAGAAAAAAAAAATATCCTGCTTAAATTTCAAACCGATATATTAATTCTAACACGTGCCGCATTGAGCTTTAATATAGTTATTTATATATGCAAAGTAGTCGGTGTTGCGAGTTTTTGTGGGTAGTTCGACTGGTACGAAAATTCCACTCCGATTCGACAGCCTTGAATTCTTAGGCGAAATTTCTTAAAAATTACAAAAATCAAACAACAATTTTATGATCCAAAAGCAGCCCAAGGAAATAATTTTTGTCCTATTTGTTTGATAATTTCACTGAAATCGGCAACGCTCAAAATTCAAAACGAAACTGTACGTAGGTGTGAGATTAAAGGATGAAGTACATAATACGCGTTAGTGCGCGCGCGCTCTGTATACTTCTGTCAAAAAAAAGTTAAACTAGTGTATTTTCATAGAATAGGCAGAAAGTTGGTTAACTTAGAACTTTTTAACGCGGGCTCTGCTTCCAATGTTATCAAAATACAGCATTTTTTTCTAAATTGTCAGTATCTGAAAAACAATATTTTAAACTTATCATAACTATAACAAAATTACTTTTTATAAAAATATCCTAAAATACCAGATTTTTATAAGTATTGTTTTCTCTTTTCAGAAAAATATATTTTCATCGGTTAAAATTCAGGTAAGTTTGTAGAATTTAAATTCATATATAAAACGTCGACTTTATTTAATATTTTATACATTACAAATGTTTTGCTTCGATTAATAGTAATGAATAGGGCGTGAAATTGCATGTTTTTCCTCGAAAGTTCAAACATTATGTGAATAAGTTATTTATCCGAATAACCCTTGATGCAGAAAAATACCATCGATTCAATTTGTTTGTGCATTTAATGCATGTTTTGTCATATAATCTTTAAATATGCATACCAATTTTGCTTATATGCCAAAGCATATTTTTTGATTTATTTTAAATGATTTTTGTTTTTATGACAAAAGAAAAAAAAAACAGGTTTTACCACTTAAACGTTAAAATGTTTTAAAATTTTCCAATTGACAAGCTCGTAATATCGTCGTATTCGTTTGTTTTAAAATCGTCTTATTATACAATATTGTATATTGGTTGTTTGTACTTTTCAAACAAATGTGATGTCTCATTATACGATTGATTTTTATGAGTTTTCAAAATTTCTGCATTAATGTCAGGCCTGGAAATGTTCGATCTGTTTGGCGAATTTGTTAAAAGCCTTTTTGAATGTAATAACAAATTTAATTCTTCAGAATGATTAATACAAGTTTGATTATATAAACTAGGACCGCCAGGTGGCCGAAATTCGACCACTTGACATTTACAGTTAAAATAAATCCTTGTATGCACGTATGGAATATTCAATACTTATCTAAATACCTAAATACCTGTATATAAGATAACCATTTCAACTCTAATTAAAACTCCCATACCTGGTTTAATTTCATGGTATCAACCGCAATGTAAATGCCAAATTTTATTAAAGAGGAAAAAAATAAAATTTAAGAATTTTCATGTTGTTTTATTATTTTGATTTTTTAATCTTCTTAAATAGTTTACTCAAAGTGAACTGACACTGTACATGGAATTAGTATTTTCTATTTTTGACATTTAGAAATACGACAAAGTAACGACATAACCAATGAAACAAAATACTTTTTTTTAAACGATAAAGGCTAGATTATACTATCGCACAAGTCTTATGTATTCCATAATACTTTGTGAGATAGAAATCTAATGAGTTTTGTTGCAACTGTCAAAAAATTTAATGTAACATTACAGTTTGTAGTCACACTATCGCACATGAACATGCTTTTGTTAAAATGCAACCCTGATCCAATGGCAAGTATTATTGTTTAGAAAAGTTTAAAAAAACGACGAAGTCGTATGGGATGTCAAATTTTTTTTTCGTAATACTTGGCATTTTCATAACACGTTGCATTCCTACTACTACACTTTTACATTGACATGTATTAATATTAAGTATAATAGTGTAAACTAGCATTAAGCCATATGACAGAGCTTGTAAATTGGACAATTTTTGGAAATTGAAAAGTGATATGATTTTTATTCATGAAGCAACATTTTCGATGCGAAAAATCTGCGTTGTTTGTTTATCGACCGCGTTTTTATGGATTTGGAAGCATATATAACTAAAATCGTTGGTGTCTTTAGTTTTAAAATGCTGAAAATACAATCTACTATTGGTTCCAGAAAGAGAGAAAGCTACCATGTAACTCCTAGGTGGCATTTCTTCAGCTTTTTTAAACGGTGCATATTATGAAGTTATTTCGATTTTCTCTTCGACACTACTGTCATGTCATAATACAATTTTTTTTTTTTTTGGTTAGGACCAGCACTCAGGGGATGTCCCCTACTAATGAATTGCATTGTGTTGGAACTAGGGAAGGAGTACAGAGGGAGTAGTACATGTGGACATTCGACTTGAACTAATTAATGTCATCCCTCTGATTTCAGCAGGAAGGTTATTCCACATACGATCAGTCCGGCCAAAACACGAATTTTCCCTGTAATGCGTTGTACGATTTACCGGCCAATCGACCACAAAAGGATGGACTTTTGAGCAAAAACGTGGATTACGAACAAAGGTATAGGTATCGGGAACCAAATCCCTAATTTCATCAGAACACATCCCGTTGTAGTAACGATATAACAATACAAAAAACCTCTCAAATGCATTAAAAAAAGCAAAAGAAAAATCAAAAACATTTGATTCCGTTCGGAAAGAGCGATCAGTTTCGCACTTTGCTTAAGCAAATGACAAATTCATAAAACTTAACAAAAAGTTTCCTTTAGTTCAATATGGATTGACACATATGATTAAAATGAATTCTCACAGTTGCTTAAGCCAACTTAAAATAAGAAAAATTTTAAACAAAAATAGAATGTAGTTGTCAGGAAAATAACAATTTGTTGTATATAATTTTCTTATGTTTCTTAAACAAGTAAAAGTGCTGTACCAAATCTTTAATAATGGAATGTTCCTTATAAATGATCTACAAATTATTAGCCAATCTTTATAAAACCTGACCTTACAGTATTTAAATTCACTGCCTAGTTTATATAAAATCATGATTTGTTTCAGAAATATTATTCGGCAAATTAAAGTGATTTTCAGGAGAGATTTACCATAAGAGCTACTGTAAATTATAAACCGTTTTTCAGAAAATTAGGTAAAGTGATTTCTAGTATTACAAAAAGCTAAGTTTGACCAAATTTAAATTCCAGTAACAGATTATTGTTAGAACTTAGTTCTTTTAAATTGCTTTTCAGAAGGCCACTTTATATGGGACCTATTGTTAATTCTGGCCCTATTATCACAAAATTACATGATGTCTTTCTCCCGGCAGAAGTCTTCCTAACCGGCAGAAGTCTTCCCAACCGGCTACAATTTGGAAAAATTAAAATTAAATGTCCACAAATACTACTCCCTCTTTCCTTCTCCTATTAACCTTTATTCCTAATTCCGAAAGGGCATCATCTGAGTGTTGGCTCATAGTAAAAAAACGATCCAGAATATGTAGACTATATGGGGTCTTAGATTAATATTTACTACAAACGTAGTTTACCCTCATTCACCACTAGTGGTGGTGGAGGACATACAAATCTGATGTATGTAATTAAAAGTGATTTTCTTGAAATGTGTACCAAGATTTAAATAAAAAAATAAATACCGTTAGTACACTAGCAATTTTTTTAATAACAAATGCTTATTTTATTGTTTTTAAAGCACATCTTTAATTTTTTTTAACCTGATCTAATAGTTAATTTAAATTTTGTAGAATTAATGTGTACGTTTCTACACTTTCTACCCCAAAAAAATTTAAAGTTTTGACTTTTTCTACCAAGCAAAAAATAAATAAATTATGTAAATTCGGTTTTACTAAGTTTTGGTAAATTTGTTTAGCAAACATAATTTAAAGACTACCAATACGATTCTTAAAGATTCTAAGTTAACAATAATTTATTTTTTAGGAAGGAAAAATAAATCTTCCTTTCTATATTAGACGCTAATTCATACCATACGATTAACGGCCTAGTTGAACAATGCGTTAATATTTATTTATTAAAAGGGACTGATCGGACTATATAATGCTAGGAACACAACTGGGACGAATGACGAATTTCGCCCAACACGGCGAATTCTTCAGTAAAACTTCGCTGAGTAAACTCGCCTTATGAAGCTCAATAACGGCGAATAACTAGAAGCTTTATAATTAGCTGCGTTCGAGTACGCAAAAGTTTTTACTATTTTTTACTGCATTTTACGAAATTGCGTCCAAGTACACAAAATGCAGTAAATGAGAATACAAATTGAGAGCGTAAAGTGACAGTTCTTAACTGAGTATTTACAAATTTTTACTGCAGAAATTTTTGCAGTAAAATTTAGTAAAACAAAAAACCATATGTTTCAAAAGGTAAACAATCAAAAGTAACAAACAAAAAGCATAAAAATGGTGAAAAAATTGTTTAAAAAAAAGAAAAGTGGAAAGAAATCTAAAATAAAAACAAAAAGTAAATAAATTTTAAATAATTAAACTTGTTTGTGAAGCATTTATATGGCTGCATACCACTTTTTTTGTTATGTTAATTTTTTGGTGTTGTAAAAGTGTCAAGTACTCAGGTACTTAGAACAGCACTTGTTTTTAAAGTAATCAATAGTAAAAAAAGTATTCATGTACTATTGATAAAATTTAGCCTGACACAAATTAGCAAAACTAAATAAAATAAAAAACAAACAAATATGAAAGATAACATAAAATAATTTGTTTGCATTTTTCAAATATGCAAACCGATAAGTACCGATAAGAAAACGAGTTATGTAGTCAAAAGTGTAAACTTTTTTCAACACTTCAATTATTTACCTCAGCTGTTGCCTTTATTTTAAGAATTTTTACAAATTTTGCGTTCGCGTACTTTTTTGGACAACAGTTTTGTGTGAGAGCAAATTTTAAAGTTTACTCATTTACTTAATTTAAATTTTATTGCTGTTTGTGCAAAGAGAGAAATAGTGTGACCATATTAAAAAAAAAATAATGCTTAAAAATTAAAACATAATCAAAAACACAATTAAAAACAAATTTTATAGCAAAATACTTTTTATATTTATTTTAAATGTTATACAATAAAAAAACAACAATTATTAAAGTAAAAAGTACCTTCATTTACAAAAATACATCTTAACTAAAACCAAAAATGGTCACCTGATACTGATTTCATACAACATAGGTAGAAATAAACAAGTGTCAATAAGAAATAATTTAATGATGCTAATTATGAATAAACATTAAGTAATAATAATTGAGTGCGCTATGATTACGTATTAGAAAGAAATGAGTGAAATAGTTAAAATAATATTAAGGTTACAGTCTGTTAAATACAAATAAACGCACATGTATTAAAAGATATAAATTGAACAAGAAATAAAGAGTTAACATAATAATTAAATTCATAACAAAATAATAAGGTAAAACATAACATTAAAGTTTAGAACATAATTATGAATTTAATATAATAACGTGGTAAAATATGATATTATTGCGCTCCAATTTGTTGTTTTAACTAATAATTTACAAGAGTACGCTTCAAAAAGCTTAATAACAAGTACCTCTTAGTAAAAGAAGCTTAAAAATAGTCTGTGGGACGTTTCTTTTCCTGATAGAAAAAGTAAAATTTATATTTTAAATAAGAGATTTTCAACTAGTATTCCATAGTTAAACTTATTGTTTTGCCTTGAAATTTATATTTCTTCATTCTTTCAATAAAAATAGTGTAACATTAAATCTTTTTTTTTTTTTTTTGAAAACAACACTCCATTATTTACTACTATTTCCAAAGCAGAAAAAAATCCTTTCGCATATCAAAAGAATCTTTATTTTCGCAAAACGATAGTGTTCAAAAGAAAATGAGTAAAAACTTCTGATACTTAGAAAAATTGAAAAATAAACGAAAAAAAAATCACAAACAAATAAAAGAATAACTTTTATACAAATTTTCCACTTTTCCATAATAGTTTTCTTGTTTTCATTTCGTCGATGGAAAAATAAAAGAAATGTTAAACGAAAACTGAACTTATTGTGAGTAAAACAAAGTTCGTAATTTCGTTTTCTTTTCTTTCTTTTTCTCGGTTTTGTATTAAAGTAATTCAATATACTACTTACTGTTAAATTTTCGAGAAATAGTAAAAAACGTTTAAAGAAATAACAAACAATAAAAAACCCCCAGCTGCAATTGTAAATGTTTTGCTTTAGAGCTTTTTTAATTTAACCCATTGCTTGGAAGGGGGGCCGAAGAGAGGCTTAATTTTTTTTTTTTGGGGAAAATAATTACTAAAATATTTGTTTGAAGTATAAAGAAGAAAAAAATAATGTGAGAAAAAACAAAAAAAGCTTTATTTGTGTAAGTTGATGTTGATGATGAAAGTGAATTTTGTTTGTCAGATGCAATTAGAATTAAATATAATTTTCCTTCTAACCAAATTGCTTGCTTTATATACGGTTTTTCTTTCCTCTCGTTTGGTTCATCTCTTTAGTGTCTTTGTTTGTTTGTAACACGTTTCCTTGAAACATCATTTGGCACTCAATGGCATGCCTGAACTAAATAATTTATACAGAAAGTACCGGGTAGTTTTAAAGTTCTCTTTATTAAATCGGTTCACATTTTTGTCTAATCGAAAGTGTTACCTGGGTCCTTAATTGATTACTTAGATATGTGAGTATGTTGCAAATTTATTATTGTTGATATCTAAAGTATGTGTTTTTTGTATTTGAGTATTTAAATGAGTTAACTAACTATTTTATAAGTAATCCATTTCGAGGTTCCCTACTTTTTTAAAGAAAAAAACACAGAAAATTCAAATTTAATGGGGAATGTTTATTATCATTTGAAAGAACATTCTTTCAAATGTTGGCCGTTGCTACGTCGCAGATGGTCCATCAGTTGAGTCCAATTTTCGATGACTCGTTCGAGCATTTCGACTGGTAACTGGCGAATGACACGCGTGATGTTTTCCTCCAAGGCCTATATCAAAGCGGGGTTGTCCGTATAAACTTTAGACTTTACATATCCCCACAGGAAAAAGTCTAACAGTGTGATATCATGGCACGGTACGAGTTGCTGTGAACGGCGCCGAATCGACTCTCCACGGTCTTCGTGTACACTCTCAGCTACGGCCGCTATATTTTCTTCACAGCGTGCTGGACGTGTTCTATTCGGTCGAATATTATCCAATAATGAATGCTGGGTCTCAAAATGGGTGATGGTGTTGCGAACAGTACGCTCAGTAGGCCGATTATGTTGTTCATAAGTTGAGCGAAGTGCACGAAAAGCATTCGTCACAGAACGAGAATTTTCGTAATAAAGTTGAACGATTTGTAAACGTTGTTCAGGCGTAAGACTTTCCATTATGAAATGCCAAACAATACTTAACAAAAATAACACGACAGCATGACACGACTCACACGTGATCTGTCAAAAAAGGCTATTGAAAAAAGTATCTCTACTTGAATCACCCATTATTACTCAGTATGATGTTAATCAACTATTTGATACTGACTACATTGATCATTTGTAGTCAATGAAATTATCGATAAAATCTGTATACTTTTTACCTTCTTGAAAGAGTCACATACCAATAAAAAAATTCCTATTTTGGGAAGCACTAATGGTACATTTTAAAAAGTAAGCACACATTTATGCGCTACGCAATAAGATATACAGAGATGCAGTAAGGCAAGTGAACGAATGCTTAAAAAATTAAAAAAAATATATATAAAATTTGAAGAGCCACGACATTCCCTTAATACGAAGCAGTTTTGTAAGGAAGCATAAACAAGAATAACGGTAACAAAAATTTCAGTATGCAAAGCTGATCGTTAGATTAACCTATTTTTATATGCGCTGAATGAAGTGCTTTCTGTGTCAAAAATGTATTGCTTCAAAGTGGGAACTCGCCATATAAAATTCATGTCTTCCGTAAGCGATATGGTAAGCGAAACTTTTACATTTCTCCCTTAAAAACCTTCTTCGTTGGAAGCTCCATTTTTTATTCTTTAATGATATGGGTATGTAATTAAGATTGTAGATTTAAAAGTACATATTTGAGTATTCTAGTGAGCTAACTGACCCTTTCATAAATGATATTGATCTTATGTAGTCTATAAGATTTTAATTTTTGAGATAATATTCCTAATGAAACCAGTTTTATTATTTTAGGGAACTGGTTCGCTCGAAGATTACCTTGGAATGCGTTAACTTTCCAATTGCTTACTTTAATCCGGTCCTCACATCACTATTTTGAAATTTATACAAAATCCAAAAAATTATATTCCAGCACTAAGTAAAAACGTAATCAACTTGTTTGATTACTTTGGGTAGATAGCGGACTCTTTTATCCAATACATGGAATGACTTTTTAGTATAGAAATAGTTAGAAAAACGACAAATAGTTATCAGGTATAGAAACTGTCTGTTAGTTATAGAAACCACAAACTACTCCAAATGTCTTCAAAAATTTCTAGTTCGTAAATTTTGTCCCAACGAACTACAGGGTTTCTTGCATATTTGTTGTTGCAAGTGTTTGTGTACTACTCTTGGCGTCTACATAAATATTTCAAAATTACTTTACCCGAGTCAAAGTTGCTGATTATTTCCGTTTACTGATTTTGTTTTCCTCTTTTCACTTCTCTACACTCATAAACTAATTGACAGATTATTTGTCATTAAATAAATTATTATTAGTATTTGCTTTACTATTCAATTTATGTTAAGGAGATTTTATATGTGCATGTGCTCGTCAAGGTTGCCGTTTCATTAGTTGAATAAATATAATGATTATGATTTTTAAATTAGAAACATTATTTCTTCGTGTAATTAATTACAAGTTGAAGATTTGTGAATTTGTTAGATGTAAAATATGGCGCTGTATAATTAGTACCTAATAAACTAAGCCCCGAAAAGAAGAAAGAACTTAGTCATTAAAACTAGACAATGAGTTTATTGTGAATTAACACCTTAATTAAAAAAAAAAACAAATTCCCAAAAATAGGAAATAATACCAAAAAGAAAAACTAACTGAAGCGCCATAAATGTAAAGTTATTTTATTATGATATAAATCATCATGTTCTATATAGTCGAAGGCCGCCTACACGGAAAAGCTCTAGTTAGCGAAGCTGGGGTTTGTTATACAATAATATAGAAAATCCTTGCGCCCGGCCAAAGGTCGCCTACGTAGAGAGGCTTAAAGCTGGAGGTCCACACCACGCGTTTTCGCCTCCATGCATTGCATGTATTTCATAACTTTCTTGCGTTCTACGTTTCAAGTTACATGCTACAATTTTTATGCTGCATCACCACAAGTAAAAATATAATTTTATTTGTCAAAATCAGCTGATTTGTTCGAACGCTGCTTGTGTCGCTAAGAAAAATAGAATGTAAACCTACTTTTTGCATTCATCGCCTCAAGACATTTAACATTTTTGTGCATGTAAGTTGATACGTAAATTAAAAGAGATTCTACTTTTTTGACAGCTGAGTATGCAGCGATAAAGCATTGAATGCAGGGTGTGGACCTCCAGCCTAAGTTAGCGAAGCCGGTGTTTGTTATAACATAGAGGAGCAAATCCTTCCGTCCGGCCGAGAAGCTTTAGTTAGCGTTTTGGAATTTTTAGATTCGAGATTTTGGAATTCGAGGTTTTGAATAAGGGTTTTCAAGTTTCGGGCATATGACACCAACCCTCAAAAATTTACATATATCAATATTTAAAAGTTTAAATGCAATTTGAATGATATATGAAATAAGTCCCCAAAATATGACTTTTGTGCTATTTCGTTTACAAAATTATTAAAAACTTATTAAAAATTATTTTAGATATTGGGAATTATTTCTTTTCATAAGCAACTTTATTATATTCAACATTTTTTATTTTTCGAATTTATTATATGAGTTACAAAAAGCTTTTTAAAATACATAACTGAAATTTAACTCATATAATAAATTCGAAAAATAAAAAATGTTGAAAAATTATTTTATAAAAAACAAATAAGAAAGTATAGTTGGTCAAGCCCGACCATATGATGCCCTACATCACAGTACATAAGAACAAATTCTTTGAAAAACGTATTGCTAATGCAGCTATATGAATCTATCTATGTTTTAAATTCCATTAAAATTGGTTTGATAGTGGGCACAAACAATCTACTCCGAAAAGCAGATTGTATGGGGCCTACATATATAAAATAATGGACCGATTCACCACATTTTCAAAAGGCTTGGTCCAGAACTGCAGAACTTGCAGAACTGTGCAGAACTTATGTGCCAAATTTCATTAGATTATATTCAAATTTGCGTACTCTGTATTTTGCACAATGTTTATATGCGGACAGCGTTACATCTGAGTCGATTGGTGTAATTTAAGGTGGGTCTAGGATCAATATTTTAAGGTATTACACACATCAGCAAAAATGCATAAAATCTCCTCCATTATAGTACAACAACGTAATTCCCTGTATACAAAATGTGGGAATTATTAAATTATTGCTCAATTCCTAGCACCGTAAAACATTAATTTCAAAAGTATATTTTCTTTTTTGCTAAATTATATTTCGACCGACTTGTAATATATCTGTGGCAATAAGGAAAAGGTGTATAGTCCATTTTTTTTAGTTTTATAGTAGATCATTTTGAAACTTCAAAGGTGAGATTTGAACATTTACACCTTTTCTAATATAATCATCACTTCTATGCGGTTATTGTTTTTTTCCGTTTTTATTCCTAAATATTCCTAAAGTCACAGATCGGAAGTAGTCTTAAGCTTGTATTCAATAAGTTATTGCACTTTGAAATAAACAGGCAAAAAGTCATTTAGTTTTCCTAAAAAATCATACAAAATAATTTAAAATTTGCTCGTGTTATCTTTTAAACGTGAAGATTTTAACAGTGCCATTAACTAAAATGTTACTTAAGTCCACTTAAGCACTTTTTCCTATTTGCCACAGATATATTTACTCACTTATGCAATAAAACAGTTAAAGTTCAGATTAGTTAACCAACACATTGAGCCCAGCAAAAGTGAATTAGATTTATGGGTTGATTAACTAATGTGAGCTTTAAATGTTTTTTGCGTAAATTTTAAATTTTTTTTTGCGTGAAGTCTCCAAAAGTAGCCAAAGAAAATAATCGCCAGTATTAAATAAGTCGTTGTCTATGTCGACAGCATTTATAAGTTTTCACAACATTAACATGACGTTAATTTGGTATTTTCTAAGACTTTTGTGGATGTTTGGAAAAAAAATCCTTCTCTTATTATTTTTTTCTTCTGACGTTTCGTGTTTGTTTTTTCAATAAATTTTTATTAAAATAAATTAATTAAAACAGTGTGTTCTTGGAAAATTAAAAGTAAAAAAATAAAAGTAGGGTATTCGTTCTGACGGACTTAGTTATTAAGTGTTTCTTCATATTCCGTTTTGCCGAAGTCTAAAATGTTTTTGAAACACAGGTGATTGCTAATATTTTGGAGAACTAACTTGTACATCATATTTTAACAGTGAGTAATAAACTTTGTGTCCATAAAATCTTTAACACGTGCATTTATTTATTTTAAATGTATTTAATAAACATATCTACTTGCTGTCTAAAATTTCTATACGTTTCATTTGAGTTGCTGCAAAATTTCCTTTGGACTAGAATAGTGTTAATTCTACATGACGTTGACTTAAAAGCGCCATAGAAATAGAATTCTATTGTTCTATTCTATTCTAGGAAAATACCATAGTAGTTTCGCTGCCGTCGAATTGTGACAACGTAGAGTTTCCTAATAGGCTTGGTAATATATCTGTGTCAATATGGGAAAGTAGCATATTCCGAATAATGCAGTTTCAAGATATTTTCAATTCTGTTGAAGTTTTATTCGAGGAGTTTTTTGCTTTAAGTCTGTATATTATCGTATTAGTAACAACTCCAAAAGAAAAAATATTTGTAAATATAAAAGATGTTATAACTTTTATACTCGTTATAACTCAATTTTGTCTTATATCAACTTAAGCCACTCTTCCATATAATCATAGATATGTTTTAATTTTTACTCTAAATAATTCTCGTAAGATTTTTTGCCTGTGTAATTTGTTATTACAACCACACTCAAAATATTATGGAGGTAAATTCCACAGAAAATTCATTTTAAACAACTAAAAATTTATTTAAAAAACGGATCATTTACATTTCATTTAAAATAAATTAATTTTATATACTTTTTTTATTTTTTTTTGTATTTAACAGTATATTCCGTAAAATTAACAGTTGTTGCTTTAAAAAAATGTAATTTAACCGACAAAAAAACAAACTACATAACAATATTAGTATGGAAAAACAGTATTTTTTGGTAGTTTGTGTTTTGAATAACAAACATAAATGTTAAAAAATAAATTGATTCGTAAAACAAATATATTTTCATTAAATCTTAACAGTACGGAAAACAAATTAAATAACCCACAATCAGTTACTGTAATAATCTTATTAGTGTATATTATCGTTGAATAACGCGGTATGTGTTGGTAATTTGATTTCCGTTTGCCGTTCCTTCATTCCTTCATTATTTGTACTTGTTTTATATGTTCTTGTTATTGTTGAAACAACCATTAGTCATTTAAAAAAGCGTTTTTTCCGTTAGTCTTCAAACTACTCATATTTATGAGATACATAAACTAGCAAATATATCTTTGGCTTGGTGCTTAAAATGCCCAAGTCAATATTTTGCTGTTTTGAGTTAATCGTTGCCCTAGATGTCTTTTCTCACTGTCTTTTATTTTCCTGAAATAGCCAATGTCTAATTTAACCCAGAACAGCAGCATACGGGTTAAACAATTTCAATAAGAATTCTTCTATAAAATATAACTTTAATTTAAATTTTCTCAAAAGTAAATATATTGACATTAACACCAAGCCACAGATATATCAAATGTTAAACAAGTATCGATTGCTTAAATATTGCTTGGAACTTGAGAGAAATTTTCCGTTTTCAGTAAACTTCAACATTCAGTCATGGGTTTAATATTGTGTCATTTCTAATTTTATTTCCATGTAGGTGCAAATGGCAGCCCTTTTTGAAGGCCCCTATACTCATTTCTAAAAGATTCGCTTCATATGGTATCATGCCTTCTAGAAGGTATACATTTCTTTTTGAAAGACCTTTCAAAACATTCAGTTCCCATTCGATACTCCCTTGTTTAAGAAGGGAAAAAGGAAGTTGTTCAGTTTTTTTTATTTTAGTAACCTTCCAAGGGAGTAATTATTTGGGTTGGTGGCGAATTTGTTATAGAAGGAAGTGTGGAAGGGCCTGATCCCAATGACAACCTGTGCATAAAAAAAATACAAATGGAATGCAGCGAGCAGGGCTTGTGTCTGCTAAATAAGGCCTTCTATTAGACCTCTTTACTCATTCTTTTTGCCGTTGGGAATGTATATAAACATACTGAAGGTTTTCATGAAATCGCTTAAAAGTGTCGCAATACGTGCAAACTGTATATTTTTACGCCCTCGCAAATGAACTGTCAAAAATTGTATTAGAATTTATTTACAAAAACATTTAAAATTTTCCCATCAATTTTGTCTTGTAAACTTGCGCTGTTCAATGGCGCATTTGCAGTTATCTTCGTTTCTAACGAAAAGTTCAAGCAGTAAAAAATCACAAACAAAAAATTTGGCATTCTTAATGCATTTTTGAAAACAAGTTTCACTTTTTAGACACAAATTTTAACTTTTATTTTTATATTTTTAATTTTTTAATTTTTCTATTGACGTTTCTTACAAACTGACCTTACCCAATAAGCACTGAAATTTTAAAAATTCAAGTGCTCTAAATAGGGCTGGAATCTATCTTTAATTTATGTCCTATTTTCAAGTAGAATTCCAGTTCATACAAAAATGTTTGAAACTATTTTTTTACTTTTGTATTGCTTAAGCTATCAAAAAAAAAAAAAAAATATTAGTGAACAAATATTTGTAAATATTTCTGTGTACCGAAAGGATTTTAAACTTTCGAAAAAAAATGGAACCATTAATTTACTAAGTGTAAATTAATCTTAAAATGAAGATGATGATTAGGAATTTCATATACATACCATTTTTTTCTTTATGCCACGTTAAAAAAAATTAATATGATTTCCATTGAAATTATAGGCTTGATTTATATTGGTATTAAAGGTTTGATTTATACTTGGCTTCAATACTTGAATTCAAGTATAATTATTACGTGTTTGAGACTGGAATTTTACTGTAGTTCAATGCTTGAATTTTACTGTATTTACATTGTTGTGTTTGACTGGATTTCCAGTACCCGTTTTGCTGGAGAATGCTATTGAATTCCACTGTAATTCAAGTATAATTCAAGGCTTGAAAATGGAAAACAGGACTGGAATTACACTTGATTTATACTTTTATTCAATCAAAATTGCTTATTGGGTAATTGTTTAAAATTATTCAAAAGTTAAAAAGTTGCTGCAAGTTTGTCCATTTGCAGAAATGACAATTTAAAATTTCATGCTCGGTCGTGCTCGATGAGAAAAGACGTGTTTCTTTTAACTCCGCATACGGTTCTTTTTTTTTAACATAAATTAGTTAATAATATCAGTTTAACAAGCGAATTTGGACGCTCAATATAAAAGTGAACAATAAAAAAAATAAAAAAAAAATATTAAGGAAAAAAAATACAAGTAAAAAAATATACCTACATATGTATGTATGTACGCACATACATACTTACAAATAATCTGTGCAAAAAAAATATTTATTCTTTTTTCTTTTATTATCTCGGTGTAACAACATTATACATAATAAAAAGAGCACAGTTAACAAAAATTAAAAATAAAAAAAAAAAAACGGTGAAAAAAACAAAAACAACTCTATATGAGTAATATCAATGAAACAACAACAAAAATAAATGATACTCATGCTAGCGAAAGCAATGTGGAAATAAACATTACAACAGAAAACAATAGCAACAACCTAACGGCAAAACCATCAAGTGTTACCATTGAAAAGACATTCCTAGTAGGAAATGATACCATGAACTCAAACACAGACGCAACGGAAAACACACAAGTAAAAAATTTTCAAAAACCACAAGTGCAAGTTGGTATGGACAGGTATATAACAGTTCTCAAACGGGGTCGCAGCCCAGCCTCTTCAGCTGTAGCCTCGGCCTCTAAAGTTCCATCTTTTGATAGAATAAATTCACAAAATCGTTTTGCAATTCTGGAGGATGAATCTTCTGAAGCACCTAACGTCATAAAATCGTCGAAGCCACCCCCGATATATCTTAGAGAGCAAAACTCAAGTGAGCTTATAAAAAGTTTAATCTCGGTGATAGGTGAAAATTCGTTTTACGTTGCTGCAATCAAGCGTGGAAATATAAACGAGACAAAAATACAGATTAATCATGAGAATGATTTCCGTAAAATAATTAATAAGTTTGAAGCACTTAAAAAAAGCTTCTATACGTACCAACTGAAAAGCAGTAAAGGTCTTCAAGTTGTGATTAAGGGCATTGACTCATGCGTGGACCCCGACGAAATAAAAACATTTTTAGAAGAAAAAGGCTTCAAAATAAAAAATGTTACAAATATTAAAAATAAAGAAAAAAATCCCCAACCTCTATTTCGAGTGGAGTTAGAGCCCGGCGATGTTAAGCTAAAAAAAAATGAAACGCATCCCATTTACAGTTTAAAATACATTCTGTACAGAAAAATCACGATAGAGGAGCCGCACAAAAGAAATGGGCCCGTTCAGTGTTTAAACTGCCAAGAATTTGGTCATACTAGGGCATACTGCCATTTACCCCCTGTTTGCGTCGTATGTGGAGAATTACATGGTACCGTCCGGTGCGATAAGTCCAAAAATGACCCTAATGTAAAAAAATGTAGCAACTGTGGTGGCAACCACACTGCCAACTATAGAGGATGCCCGGTATATTCGATTGTCAAGCGTTCTGTTGGACAGAAACTTAATCCCCCTCAAACGCAGGCAACTAATCAAGCAAACACGTACGGCGTCCAGATGCCTCAGCCAAATAATAACAGAACCTCGTACGCTAATGTATTAAAATCTAATCCTATGCAACTGCAAGGTGATGTACCAAATAACGACGAAATTCCCATTTCTAATTTAACTCGGCTAGAAAAAACTATGGAAACATTAGTGCAAACAGTTAACAATTTTACTAACACAATGGGTAACATGATGCAAGAAATGTTAAGAATGCAATCGATGTTATTGCAAGCTGTACTAAACAAGCCATGAACTGTTTAAAAATTTGCTTTTGGAACGCAAACGGCATCCGCCAACACAAAAATGAACTAGAATACTTCCTTAAAAATAAACAAATTGATGTTATGATGGTTTCTGAAACTCATCTGACCTCAAGAAATACGTTTAAAATCAATGGTTATATATTATATGATACCAAGGACCCTCGAGACAGAGCTTGTGGCGGTTCTGCCATTTTGATAAAGAACCGAGTAAAACACTACTTAATGAGTGATCATCGTGAAGACTTTCTCCAAGCAACGAACATTTGCGTTGAGGAATTAAATCGAAACATAGTAATTTCATCATTATACTCCCCACCTAGATTTTCTATATCAGAAAGCCAATATCATAAATATTTCAAATCATTAGGACCTTGCTTCCTGGCTGCTGGCGATTATAACGCTAAACACACTTTCTGGGGTTCACGACTTATTACACCTAAGGGTCGTGTTTTGTTTAACACAATTTGTAAAATGGATCTAAATGTGGTCGCGAGCGGACAACCAACATATTGGCCTACTGATCAGCAAAAAGTTCCAGATGTTATCGATTTTGGAGTGGTTAAAAACATCCCCGCAGAAACGATTTATGTTGAAGCTTCCTTAGAACTATCTTCTGATCACACACCTACAATTCTTACAATAACAAATCCTAATCGAATTGTATCTCCGTCTGATAACTTAGTGTCGTCAGCCACTCAAATAAATTGGTTAAAATATAAAAAATATCTCAGTACCCACTGCACTGAAAATATTTCGCTTAGTACACCGGAGAATGTGGATATTTCTATTGTAAATTTTGACAGTTATCTGAAACTAGCTGTTCAACATTCTAGTATAACCCTCAAAAAAACCAAAAATAGTAAAATATATTCTGCAGATGTTGAGCGTCTCTTGACTGAAAAAAGGAGAGCTCGAAGAGAATGGCAATTGCATAGATCCCCTCAACTTAAGAATTTACTAAAAGAGTGCACAAAAAGGCTAAGAAAGTTACTGCAGTCTCAGAAAACGGCTTCCCTGGAAAAATATCTTAAGGAACTTGATGCAACTACTCAATCAGACTACTCATTATGGCGTGCAGCTAGAAATCTTAAAAGACCAGTTATCACTAAACCACCATTAAGAAACTTAAATGGAAGTTGGGCACGAAATGATGAAGAAAAAGGAAATCTTTTTGTTAATCATTTGAAAAACGTATTTACCCCGCATACATCTCCCGATATTGTAGTCGAGTTGCCACCAGTTGCTGTTAGAGCTGCTGTTCCACTTAGATTTGAGATAAAAGAAATCGAAAAGGCTATTCATAATTTAAACCCCAAGAAAGCCCCTGGTTTTGATAAGATCAGCAACAAAATGCTTTTAGAGCTACCCAGCATAGCAAAGAAAATTATTCTTTTAATTTTTAATGCCATTTTACGCCTTGAATACTACCCACAAGAATGGAAAGTATCCTTAGTTACAATGATACCTAAGCCAGGAAAGGATCCTACAAAAGTTGAGTCATATAGACCTATTAGCTTATTGTCTAATATATCAAAGCTGTTTGAGAAGCTGTTAGTGTCAAAATTAGCCCCAATTTTAAATGTAAATAGATGTATTCCTAACCATCAATTCGGCTTTAGAAGAGAACATAGCACAATCGAACAAACCCATCGTATAGTAAACGCCATAAGAAAAGCCTTTGAAGAAAAAAAATATTGTTCCGCCCTCTTCATCGATGTTTCCCAAGCTTTTGATAAAGTCTGGCATGAAGGGTTATTACATAAATTGAAGCTAAACTTACCAGTAAACACACACAAGCTGTTAGAAAGCTACTTAGTCGGCCGAAAGTTTATTATTAAAGAATGTGATTTTATAAGTTCTCCTCAGCCAATTGACGCTGGAGTCCCTCAGGGAAGCATCATGGGCCCACTCTTATACCTTATATATACCTCAGACATGCCAACAAACAACCACACCCTAACTTCAACATTTGCTGATGATACAGCTTTTATAAGCGTACACGAAAACTGTCATGAAGCATCCCGTTACTTGCAGGATCATATATTTGAACTGGAAAAGTGGTTAAAACAATGGAGGATAAAGGTCAATGAGCAAAAATGCGTACATATAACATTTACCTTGCGTCGGGAGTCATGTCCCCCTATTAAAATCAATAATCAATTAGTGCCCCAGCAATCGCATGTAAAATATCTCGGTATTCATCTAGATCGGCGTTTGACATGGAAATGCCATATAGAAGCAAAACTAACACAAATGAAACTAAAAGCAATTCAAATATATTGGCTTATTGGAAGAAATTCTGTTCTTAGCCTCGACTGCAAACTTCTACTTTATAACTCTATATTGAAGCCAATCTGGTGCTACGGTATTCAGCTATGGGGCACTGCCTCGGCCTCAAATATCGAAAAAATTCAAAGGCGCCAAAATAAACTTCTTCGAATAATCACAGCCGCTCCCTGGTATGTTAAAAACTCTAATATTCACAAGGATCTCAATGTGCCATTAGTAAAAACTATTATAACGAAGTACGCAGCAAAATATTTAAAAAGGCTTGAGTCGCACCCAAATCCACTTGCTCGAAATATTTTAAATGACAGTGGACACTCTAGATTAAGGAGAAGAGATACCGCAGGACTCATCCGAAGGGAAGACCGCTAAACATCTACATATGTGAACAGAAACAGTGAGGAGAAAAATTTTCGTCTAGCATTGGCAGGACAAAAATAAAGTATTAGTATAAGATTTGATTAATTATTGTTAGTTCATATTTAATATATGAAGATTCAATAAATAAATAATGAAAAAAAAAAAAAAAAAAAAAAAAAAAAAATTAAAAATTTGTTTCTTATGGTTAATCACACTGTTTATGCACACAAAAAATGTTTGCTAAAAAATTATCAATTAACTAATTAATTGGTGTAGATACATTTTTTCAATAAATTTTTTGCTTGCTGCAATAATTTTTCTTAATCGAAACACATAAATTTAAATCATTGTGTATATGCTGTGTATTTTTTAGTTTATGCAATTAATTTTTTAATTGACTAAATTTCTGTGGCATCACTCGAAAATACAAATCCGTTAACTGATATGATCAATTCTTTTGCAGGGACGAAATTGGTAAAAAATTTAATTGTCTGAACGAATTGTTTAATTAAAATCGATTTTCTAATTTTTCCTGTGTGGTTTCTATACCAAATTTGATTTTGTTTATTTTATATAAGGCTTAGGTTCATTCAATTCATTTTTCATTAAATTATTTTAGTGAATGTAGGAATTTTACAACGTGAAATTTATTTAAATTATTGATAGTTTTTCTTGACTGAACTGGGGCTCGAACTCAGGTTAAACTTAATTGTTTCGAGAAAACCCACGTTCTCATCATTAGAATTCTTTGCAGTTTTATACTTTCCGATACTGCGATGGCTGGCAGTCTATTGTCAAACATAAATCTTTAAACCAATGGTGTATCGCAATTGCTTTTCATGTTTTTTGCTAACGTCTGTTTTTCAGAACTGTTTTCTTAAACTCATATTCAAAATGACATACGGGTTTGAGAATTATGTTTGCTTTTCGAATACATTAAATTATGATAGTTTGTGTTTGTTGGCTAAAGCACAAATTTATATGCATGTGGGATTGAGCAGTTGTATGTATTTGAAGGAGTGTCATTGGGAAATTTTCCCATTCAATAAACTGATGTTGCTTGTTTGGAAAATGGAATCTAGAAGAAAAACTAGAAAATGAAGCAATTTATCTATGAGTTGCCATTTTCGTGTTTTCAAGTTATTTATTTATTTTGTGGAAATTATTTAAAAACGAATTTAATTTATTTTTAATAAAAAAAGTTGCGATATATTTCCCCTTTAAGCTTCTTTCCTATGCGTGATATTGTTTGTCTCACTATCGTCATTTCAAGAAAATATCCATTTTCAGTACAAAACACGCGTTGTGTGATAAAAATATATGAGATAAATATAGGCTTGACATAAATATTAGACACAAATATATTAAACATTATTTGGATACAATTTTGGGCCTTTTCTCCATTTCAATACCCCGAAGGTTAATGGGTTATTTTAATAAGACTTAAGATAAATATTAAAACAATTTGGCTTATTTTCTTTGTGTAAAAAATATATTAAGGTCAAACCCATATTTCCTTCATTGTATTAAAAAAAGATCGTACTCTTTATTTTCTCTTTTGCGAGCTTTATTGTTTCGACAAAAGAAAAACACAGCAAAACTAATTTTTAAACATATGCCAGCTTATGCAAACAAATTAATGTAAACTTAAATTGTTCGTTAAACCGAAAATTCAAATTCACAAAAATATTTTTACATAAGGCCTATAATGATTACTTTGAAATTTTTGCCACCGGCAACCATATTATGGTTAAATTATTCCTCCCACAAGAATCCAAGAACATATAAAATTAAGAAAAATTCCCGTATTCTTTTTGTTTAAATTATTTAGATAAATACATAAAATTTTTAAAGTAGAATGATGACGAAAAAAATATTTGGCCATTCTGCTGGTTTCTTTTAATTGTGAGTGCTTCTGGAAACAACAGTGAATACAAACAAGTAAAACATGTGTAACAGGAAAATAAATAATAATAAAATATATTCTGTGTCTCTCTCTCTTATTTTTAAAAAAAAATATAAGCATATGTTGTACCCAGCGTTGCCATAATTTTTTTTGGAAAATAACTGCATCTTAAGAAAAAAAAGACGGATTTTAACTTAAAAAACTGCACATAAAAATACCAAAAGATATTTATATAATTTACTTAGTTTTTTTAACATTTGTGTCATACAGAAACAAATTCAATATTATATTATATTTATTTATTTATTGTCTATGGATTAATCCTTACAGACATTTTAAAATTACACTTAAATAAAATAGACTATAACTAATATTTGATTACATTACACAAATTTTATCATCAATTAAGAAAAGCAATTATTAATCTACTTATTGACTTTGGATCCAACGAATAATCAATAAATCTAAATAATTGATTGAAAGTGTTACACATTCTTCTTAGAGGGTCAGCATCACCATAATTAGCTCTAAAGAATTTAATGGATAATGGTATGAAATTTCGAGATGGTCGTTGAGGAATATTAAATGAAATCTTATTAATTAAATATCCAGCGCAGATATCACCATTAATAATGTTCAGAATAAACGATACATTCAGCATTGTTCTACGACTTTTTAAAGTAGGGAGCTTTATCAGAGCCAGTTGAGATGTGTATGAGGGCAAGGTTAGTGGGTTAAAGTGTAATCCGCGAAGACAGAAGAGCAGAAATTGTTTCTGTACAGATTCAATTAAATTTGAATAAGTTTGGTAAATGGGGTCCCATATAATCGATCCATATTCAAGAATCGGCCTTACAAGTGCCATATATAAGGTTTTTGTAATATACGGATCATCGAACTCTCTTGCCCACCGTTTTATGTATCCAAGTGTTCCTCTAGCTTTATTTATCATAAACGTAATATGCGAATTAAAGCTAAGTTTAGGGTCAAGTAGTATTCCAAGATCAAGAAAATTTTCAACTGCATCAACTTGAATACCACCTAGGAAGTAATATACTATAGCTGGATTATTTCTTGAAAAACGCATTAGTTTACACTTCTTTAAATTAAGCTCCATTAAGTTTGCTTTACACCATTCATAAAAACAACTTAGATCATCTTGTAGGCGTTGGTGATCTAACACCTGGTTGTAAGTTAAAAATATCTTAACATCGTCAGCATACATCAGAACATTTGAAAACTTAATAACTCCAGGTAAATCGTTTATAAAAAGCAAGAATAATATAGGTCCAAGGTGGCTGCCTTGGGGTACTCCTGATGGCACATTTATTTTTCTAGAAAACGTTCGATAAATAAGATAAATAAGAGTAAATCCACTTTAAGGTAAGATCTGTAAATCCCATTATTTGAAGCTTCTTAACCAAAAGAGCATGATTGACTTTGTCAAAAGCTTTGCTGAAATCGGTGTAGATAACATCTGTTTGATTCCTTGCGAAAAAACCACGATTGATAGCAATTGTGAGCTGAAGAAGGTTTGTATATCCCTTAAATTTTCCATTTGTACAAATGGGCAAACTTGCGAGACTCGTTTCATGAAGACCCTTTTTAATTTTTGTATAATTTTAAACAATTAATGTCAGTTTGTGAGAAACGTAAATACAAAAAAAAAAAAAAAAAAAAAAATTAAAGTTGACATATGTGATTAAAATAGGAAATTTGTTTTAAAAATGTATAAAGAACGCCAAAAGACCAATTTGCTCAAATTATTGCGAAATTTATTGCACCTCCCCATGGTTGATTTTGTCTAACACTGAAACAAAGAAATGTCAAAATAAGTTGGACAAAAAACTTGACGTTAAGGTGTGACTACTCTTTAGAGAAATCGAAACGTTGAATATTTTCCAAACTGTTTGCGCTACCTAGTGCTTAATTTAATAATTTAAGTTGAAATTTAGCAGTCAAGAAGGTAAATACAAAACATAAAAAATTGAAAAGGATAAGAGTTTTTTCTTAGAATTTATTGAAAAATGATAATTTAGGGTTGGGTCGTTTATTTGATAACGGAAAGTGCGTGTTTGCCAAGCCGTTTATGTGGTTTGTGTGGCTCTTAAAGCTTGCCACTGTTAGATGAGTATGTGTTAATCAAATAAGGTAAGTATGTGTTAAGCAACAAAAGTAAAATATAGCTAAAAAAAATAAGAAAAAAATAAAAAAATTTAAATAAAAAAAAAAACAAAACTTTTTTTTAAACAAACAACTTCACGGCTGCTCAATGCTTAGAAAAACTGCTAAATGCAGATAAATCTGCACATTTGGCAACGCTGGTTGTTTTCACTGTTATTTTATACCAGTGATGCCAGTAGATATTTTATAAAATCCCTACGTGTATAAAAAAAAAATTCCCTACACTTTTCCCCACTTTGAAAACATATTTTGTTAAAATTTTGTAAATATTATAATTAAATCATTTATTAACAAGAAAAACCCAAAATAAAAATGTACATCCCATACAAAAATTCCATTTCAAAAATTAAACTGTGTTTTTTGGCAGAAACGCCACTATATATCCATTAATCTAGAGTCAAAATATTGCTTAATTTTTCATTTTCTCATCTCTCTTCCTTTTTAAAGGACTTGAATTTTTTTAAGAATACTTATTTTAAATAATATATTTTTTTTAATATACATACATACATAAGTATCTAATATTTTTTAGCAAACTCGGCACCAAACAAGAAAGGCTCTGTAGAATTTGAAAAAAATATTTTCTTCAGTTCCCCAGGACAAAAATATAAAAAAGTTTCTTTAAAAAATATATCCTTAAAAGTTTTAATTTTTTTTAAATTGCTTGATTTATTTCTCTTAGATTAGAAGGTGTGATTGGTTTTTTTTCGGACCAAATTAGATTTTCGGTTTTTTATATTGGCATTCATTTTAGCGAATGCTGGTGAGAATCCAAATAAAAAAAAAATAAATAAGATAATAGTTTGCAAATGAAAACCCGAATATTCCTATTATTAGATAATATTTTGCAAACTCCCTACATTTGCTTTAAAATACAACTTATGTCCCTTTTTCCCTACGCTTGAAATTTTCCCAAAAAATACCTACATAAAGGAAAAATTCCCTACTATTGGCATCACTGTTTCATACTTAAACTAATTTGATTTCAAGTAGAATCAAATTCAAATTCATGTTGTTTCACTTTCATTCAACGTGATTCGTAGTGTTATTTAAATATTAATGCCATTTTTCTCTGCATTTACTGGACTGTTAAATTAATATGAATTTTAGTTATTTTAAAAGAAAAGAATTTTGTTCGAAAGTTATTGTAAAATCATGTTAAATTACCATGAAGTAACTATGAAGCAAAATCAATACCGAAAAATGTACAAACAAAAACAAGGGTTTTCGACGATTTTACATTGATTGTTTTCTGTGTGTATGTTTACTAATAAAAATAAAATCCCGGACTTACACTTTTTTGTTTTTGTTATAATGATTAATATAAGTTAACTACATATTTAAGGAGTGACCTTGGAAACGGATACATTTCTTGAATTTTTTTTAGCTAACATAACTGTTTTATTTTCTATAATTACTCGTAGTATTGTGGTTATTTTATTGTTAATGGTTTTTAATCCAAATTTTTGATATTTTAATCGGGCTAAAGTTCATTGAATTTATTTTTCATGAAATTATTTTTTTAAAGAAAGAAATTTTACAACATGAAATGAATTAAAATTTATTGATAATTTTTCATTCTTGACTAAGGTGGGAATTGAACCCAGGTTTACACGAACAGGTTGCACTAACATTTTTCGATTATAACCACACAATCTCCTTAGAAGGTTTTGCCGTTTAACACTCACCGCCATTGACGACGGCTGGCAGTGAATAGTCAAACATCAATCTTTAAACCAAATGGCATTTTAACTTTGGTAGATCGAAATTTTTTTTGAATGAATGATTATCTATTTTAATTGATTTACATGTTCTTCACTACTTCAATTTTTAGTACTTTTTGTCAAGAATTCTTCTTGAAGTCCAAACTTTTTTTAAAACCTTTTTCAAAAACATTTTTTTCCACTTTATATTTTGTAGTAACAATAAAATGTCAGCCTCATTTTTTCAAAATATATTGATGACATTTTTATTTAATTTTGCCATGTAAACGTTTTTTTTAATTTTTCCATGTTACACTTTTTGGTTAATTATGTTTATACTGCAAATATCCTTAAGATGTCATTTAGACATGAACTTATTGTTCGTATTTAAATTCGATTAAGAAGATGGTCAGCCATTAAGATTTAATTTGATACGAAGCCACAAATTGGAAATATACATTCGAATCCTCTTTCCTAAAAGCAAAGAAAAAGAAATGAAACACATTATGTAAATGTATGAAAATGTTAATGTGTTTATGCATGAGTTTACATTAATTAAATGTTTGTTAACAAATGTGAGTCTCCATGTCAACGTGTCCGTGTGTCTTAAACATTTCACGTCTAGAAGAGTGTAGTCTGTTTGTCTCTGTATTTGTTTTGTAGGTGACAAATTGTACCATTTGTTGACTTTAGTATTTAACCAAATTTATATTTAAAGATGACTATATAACACAGTCTCCTTTGCATGTCTGCCCCTCTGTCTATCCAGCATGATTTGGCAATATACGAGTATGTTATGCACAAAGCAGTTGTGAGTAGATAAAACATTTGATTTGTATTGAATTGACTTAAATCGTACCTTATGGTCCTGGTTTCCTTTAAACTTGACTATTGGGTATTGAATACGATTTTGCGAACTTGGAATTCATTAGAAAGATGAAATCTTATTTTGCTTTCAAATAGCAAAAACAGTGCAGGAGAATTTTTAAAAATGGCCAATTGAAAGGAAACTGAACTGGATGTTGATTTTGCAGTAATATAAAGTATTCAGATTGTAGATCTGTGTAAACAGGGATGTCGATTAAGGGAGATCCGGATTACAGTTGAAAAATATTTTATTTTGAACTGGCCAAAAATATATCATTGCAAGGAAAAATACTCTGATTGCTCAACAATACTCTTTTATTTAAAAAAAAAAAAAAATTTCCATTAAAATATTTTTTTTTTTACCAAAAATATACATTTCATACCAAAGGGGTACTTTTTTTGTTACCAAAGCGGTACATTTTTCATCAAACGAACAGCAAAGGAAAAAAACTTATGCACCAAATAGGCACTTTTAAAACCCTTCACAACAGTTTAAAATAGTATATATGTATATATGTATGTATGTATATTAGATAAGTCCGTTTTTCATTCTGTTTGTAATTTTTCTATTATATCGATCTCAGACCACTTTATAGAATCCTTATGAATTACGGAGTTAATTAAGCTATATCTCTCTGTAGAAAGCGACAACTAAATTATAAAATATTTTTGAATTTGTTTTTGCTTTCAATTAAACTTTGGCGTTGACTAAAACGCAACACACAATTAGGCCCATAATAAAAATTGCTGGTTTTTTGTGTACTACGATAACAATATATTATTACAAAAACCATAGTGAAGTTGCACTATCCATGCCGAACCATACTTTTTCTCTGCGTGTAGGCTGTTATATATTAATAACGCATATGAACCAATATAGTTTTTTTTTTTTTTTCACTAAACTGGTACTTATTTGTTTAAAGTGTAGTCTATTGACACAAAACTAGTCATGTAACTGGATTTTGTGCGTCTAGTGGCAGATTCTGTCTGGTTCTATTATTACTACCCTGCGGGAAATTTGTGTCAATTGTTCCAATGGAACTGGTTCTGGGATTTGTGAAAAAAGAACAAGAACAAAAAGAAATAACTAATGACATGCGAAAGGAAAACTTATCACTTAACTGGTATATTAAGTACTAACAAAAGTGTAGATTTTTTAATTTTGTATTCATTTTGTTTTAGTAAGTTTTTTATATAAATGATTTTTGATTTATTAATTAGGACCGTTTTTGTAACAGATTTAATATTTATAGGTGGCGTGATACATTTCTTTGTGACTATTTAAACATTTGTTCCTCAAATTAATTCTAGGACTTTTTTATTGGAAGAATACCAATGACTAGCATTGTAGAAACTATCACTAAACTCGTTAACTGAGAATATATGTATGTGTGACTGATCAAAAGGCGGTTGTTAGGTGTCAATTAACCCCCTCCAATGACAACACCATGTAAAAGTGATAGGTCCCAGTCATATAAAGTGGTAGAATTAGGACCAGTCTTTGCCACCAAAGATCCTATCACGGTACTGCTTTAGTGTCAGTTCACTTCCCTCTATGGTTTATATAAAGGGGATTTATAATTTTAACATGGTTCACTCGGGACAATATCTACGACAGGCTTGTATTAAACGAAATTGAATGTGTCCATTTATATTATTTAAATGACATATTTTAAAGTGTCAAAAAGGTGCCTACTAGGACATTATTAAAGTAACAAAATTGCTTCATATAAAACTTCCCCTAGGGTTTTAAACAAAGTATAATAAGTTACTCGATTCTTTGACAATCCCTCTCAGCAAGTACCTAGTCGAATATGTGTTTGTGAAAAAAATCTTCATGTATGTATTGATACTTTTTTAGTTTTCTCCAGACATACAGAGTTTCATACAAATTTTTAAAATTTAATTTTGTTGGAATTCTTAGTAATTTGTATCAATCACAACATTTTTCATTCAGTATAAAATCCACCACAGAAAAAAATTGTCAAAAATTAATAAAAAAACCTTTTTTTTTTTTTGTTCGTTAACACTAATAACTTTTTCCCAGTGAGATTATAATAAAAGTGATGCAAAAAAATCTTAAACTGTTTCAACAACTGAAATAATGATAACAGTTGGTATTTCATTCATAATTTTCAATTTAAATTTTGTGATATTTGTGTTAATTCACATAGCACCAGTACATGTGGAGGTTAATTTAGAAATATAAAGAGTCGAGTTACTTTTTATAGTTTGGTTTAAACTATGAACATTATTTTTCACTTTCATCCGAAATAAACGGCCATGCAGTAGAAAAAACCACCAAAATCGATTCATTAGTGACTTAATTATAATCAAAAGCCTACCGTTTTCTTCCCGAAATAGTTGTTTTGGTACAATAGCGCCTCTACCACTAGAGCAAATGGGATTAGCCCTAGGGGAAAGGGAACTAGCACTAAACTTGTAAATTTTTTGTTTTTATTATCATCCCTAATGTCTTTGAGGTTAGGTCTTTGTGTTCAGAACAAGTAAATTATGTGTTGAAACAATAAAAAAAATTATAATGATGCCCAAAAACATGCATTTATTAGTGAAATTCAGTACAAGGTCCATACGGACCTATTCACACGTCCGCGTACTATTCTCAATAAAACCTCAATAACTCCTAAAGTAATGATCCGATCGGCTTGATTTTTTTTCCAAAAGATGCGCAACAAGGAGGGGGGGTTGTAGTGGCCGAAGTAGGAGTAATTTCAGTTTGAAAAGGCAAAAAGGTCCCTAGGGACCTTCTCACTCATCGGAGGGTTAATTATAAAATTTTGTTCACTGGTCACGGGATAAGTGCTCTAAGAGCAATTGACGCAAATTTCCCACAGGGAGGTGTATTTAATCACTATTGAAAATTAGCGTAACTGGTCAATTATTTCAACAGGCCACAACACGCCGAGAAAAAATATGTTTAAATATGGGCACCTCCAACAAAACTATTTTTAAAGAAAATTTTAAACTTATTATGTATAATTTAACCATATTATTATCACCGACAACCATATTATTGTTAAATTAGTTTTAGACGGACATGGCTAAATCGACTTAGAATTATTCAAGGACCCAGAATAGATGTATTATAAAAAAGTTTCACACGGAATGACAGACTTAGTATACCCTCATTCTTTTTTTATTTAAATTTTTTTTATTGTATTAAAAAAGAACAAACAGCTGATTCCGTACTTTCCTTAAGCAAATGACATTCGACGAAACTTAACGAAGAGCTTCATTAAGTACATTATAATTGGCCACATATGTTTTATATGTATTCGCACAGTGGCTTAAGTTGACTTAAGCGACCTCATGCATATTATGGTTGGGCTTTTAGTTGTTTTTACAACAAAATTATTCTTTAAAAAAGTAACTTTTTGCAAAAAGATATAAGTTTTATAAAAAAAAATACGAAAGACACTGTAGAGTTTTTTACTTTGTTGTCTATCTTTAGGGATTTATCTATTTCAATTTAAACATTTAAAAATTTCTTATTTCTAACGAAATATAATCACTTAAAATTAATTCTCAATGGACCAACTTATCAAAATGTCTTTAATGTTTGTTTGTAAATCCACAGAATGTGGCTGCTTTTAATGTTGTGTTCGTCGTACAATAGTAATAGTTTGACAGTATTAGAAAATTCTGATGAAATGAATTGTCATGTACGTTTCAATTTCCGGTATTGTTGTGTTGATGTAACCTCAAACTTCAATATTGAAACTGACAATTGTTACAAGTGTGTATATGAATAAATGTGTATGTGACTCTACTGTGTTAGAATATTTATTTCGTTGTTGTTAATACTACTACATATGTAATATAGAGGCGTTAACTATGTTTGTGAGTGTCATGTGTGTGTTTAAATTCAAAGCTAAAGACAAGCACGTCTATAACGCATAACTGCCTTCGCAAGTAGTCAGACACTTTGGTTTGAAAAATGGGCGAAGCGGTACCATTTTTGGTACTTTTTGAGGAGATAAAATTTGCTTTCATTGTACGAAATACATATAAAAATATATGTTAAAAATTTTTGGTACATTTTTTTGTTTTAATTTTCCATCTCTGTTTTAGCCAGCACTTTAGTATACAGACTTGTTTATTTTCCAGCTTGTATAAGTGTTAAAAATGGGAATGTGTGTGAGTGCGTTTGTATGTCAAGTGATATTTTAGTATTTCAGTCAGTATGTCTGCCCGCCAGTTTGTCTGTCTCGATATTTGTCTCTTATCTATATCTTTGGCTTTTCTTTAATGAAAAACGAAAATAAAACTTCAGATAAAATATCAATATGGGTTAAATTGACATTCTAGTTTCGTTTTATTACATCATGTAGTAGTGCTAGTGTTTATATTGATGTTGCTGTATTTTTAGTGACAGTTGCTGTATTCACTGTTTGATAAGCATAAGCAGCTATTTTGTGGTACTGTTCGTAGCATTTTCTAACAGTTTTTATGTAAGAATAAAGATTTAATGTCTTCTCAGTCCTTCTAGCACCACTACACTCTTCCATCCATTTGTATTTTTGTTAATGAGTTGTAGTTTTGCTATATTGTGCTGATTTAGCACTCTACCGCCTCATTGCAAATAAAAGTTTTAATGTATATGAATCTATTGGACAGTTGTTGCTTTTCTATCTCTCTCTTTTCTTCTCGCTTGTTGGTGACTTACATATGTTAAATTGTTGTTTGTTTTTGTTTTGTTAATTGCTATTTTGAAGTAATAGATCACATTACCACCGAAAATATTAAAAAACTTCTTCGGTGTGAAGGTCATTATTATTGAATTGATGAAAACGATGGGAGAAGGCTTTTTGTTAGCTGAAGGATAAAAAAAACTTAGTGACAGCAGTTCAATTCGCTTATGAAAAAGTAGGTGGTAATTTGTGTCTTTAAAAATTAATTGCTACATTTAAATGTTATATAAGTTAAATAAATTAATTATAGAAAACAACTTGAAAAGAAAGAGAGAGAAAACCTAACTCAGCTGTCAAAAAACCCAACTCTATTGTCGTGTTAGTAAGAAATGACAAAGAAAAAACATATTTTTTTTGAAACAGAATTTCTATTCCAGTCGTTTTCTATAGTTTTAGTGATATTAAAAAAAAAAAAACAGACGCAAACTTTTTGTGAAATTGCCATCTTTATAAAATATAATTAAACTTCAAATACACCTGTAGCCCGTTTCTGTATTTCTCGCATCGTAAAATTTCCCGCATGAAACAAGTAAATTATAAAAAAAACAGTGCAATATGAAACAAATTATGGGTTTTCTCACATAAGTGTTTCTGTATCTTTACTTTGCGAGAATTATCTGTCATTTAAATAATTTTCCAGCAATTATTGGATGGATGTGAGAAAAAGTAACAATATTTTGCGAAAAGTTTCTCACTAGAACTGTCAAAATAAGTCACATTTGAAATTGATGCGAGAAAAATAAAATTTCAAAACGTTGAGCCCAACTTTTCCGAAAATATACTTATGTACACGCAGAGAAAAAGTATGGTTGGGCATGGTTATGGCAACAACACTATGTTTATTGTAACATAATATTGTTGTCGTACACAAAATATTGTTATTTTTATTTAACATCAACAATATTTTAGTTACTTTAAGCATGTCAATGTTTATCGCAATTATAAACTAAATTATGTTTCACTGAAAAATAATAATTTTTATAATAACTTAATAATAATAGCTTTGAAAACATATTATATTCCTCACAATCATTTAATGCTATTTAATAGCCATAACATGATAACTTTCTATACGTGTAATCATAATATCTTTAAGATGCAAACAAATTATCTTTACTCTAATAATATTTTGTTATCGCCATTTGTAAAATAATTTTCTCGAATTATTTGTTTTTCAGTGGTTAAATAATTTAAAAAATTCCAATTAAAAAAACTAAGTTTAAAAAAATTGCAAAATGTCACAAAATAAAGTAGCAATGCTAAAAAAATATTTATATTCTTTGAAAATGGTGCAAAAATATTGACCATTGTTTTGTGTTATTTTAGAGAAAAGGAATGAAAATTCTATAAAATAATTTATAAATAATTGCGACCTACGACTGAAATAGGTTAAACATATTATGTTTAAAGTTGCATCATATTATGATGTGAAATATCTGTAACAGTTTTACGTTAAGGTTGCCAGTAAGTAAATAAGCATAAATATATATTAAAAATATTTTTCGGTTTCAGATTAAATCTACATATTACTATTATTAATATGATATTAATACGATTACTTCTTAACTTATTATGATTAACATGATAATAATATGATTACATTCAATTATAACAGGATGTAATAAAAACAAATTATGATTAAGGTAAAAATATTATGATGTAATATTACGAATATATTTGGTCATAATATGATTCAATAATAATCGTAATATGTTGACTATAATCATGAATCTTATCATAATATGTTGCTCTTGGAATATGTTTACCACAGCCATGTTTTTTCTCTGCGTGTATATGTATACAAAACCACGTGTATGTACACGAGAATGTGTATTTTTTTTTGATTTTTTTTTTTTTTTTTTTTGATTTGAAAAGAAAGAATTCATCATTTAATTAATAATATTAAACACAATTGTTATATTTTTTTATTTTAATTTTGTTTAGTCTTTCATTGTTGTCGTTTTATCTAGAGCTGCCAGATACATTTGCGAAAAAATCGTTAATTTCCTAAGAAAAAAAACGTCTTTTTTGTTTTAAAAAATCGGACAATTTAAAATTAATTTTTGATTTTTATTTAAACATAATAAAAAAAAAAAAAATAAAAAAAAACATAGCAAAAATTTCCTATAATGCATTGACTGAAAAATGGGGTAATAGTTTAATGTTTTGATCACATAAACAAATGTTATAAATTATCCAAGGCAATAAAAATTACACAGTTTTCCCTCGAAATTTTTATTTTTCCGATACATTTTTTAGGGAACAGACAAGCAATTTCGAGGACAATTTTCACAATAGGGATAAATATAAAAATTCAAGCTGCTTTTTTCTGTAAAAATATTTAAAACTATTTTATTTCAAAAACTGAAAATATCGTCACTAAAAATAAATCAGCAAATCGGCACTTTGCCAATTTCGGAATAAAAAATCGTAAAAATAACGATAAATTGTCAATTCTGGCAGCCCTATTTTTATTATATCTACTTCTTTTATTGACGTTTCGCTTGCATTTAACACTTAATTACTAGAAGTATTCCAGTTAAAACAGAATCTATGTTGTGTGTTCCCGCATTCAAATACAGAAACACTTTTTTAAACAAATCGAGAAACGATGGGATATTTTGTGAGAAATTTTACGATGCGAGAAATACAGAAACGAGCTACTCTTTAGTGAGTTTAAAAGTTTTAAGTATAGAATTGCAAAATTTTTTTCTACTCTTAATAAAACCGAAATATGTTTTTGGAAAAAATAATTGTCAATTTACTTTTTTACGCTCATGCTAAAGAGATTATAATTGTCATAGTTGCTTATATTTATTCAAGGCAATACTACAACATTGCGGCAATCAGCGTTGCCAACTTAGCGCTTTAGGCGCTAAACTTAGCGTTTTTTAACTGTAGAAAATTTTTTAACTGTCGCTTAGCGCTTTTTTTAAAAAGAGCGCTAAATTAGCGCTTTTCTGTTAAAAATTATTTATTATAGATACCCAAAAATTTTGAATTCTTATTGGCATACATTTAAATGATCAATCAATTCTATATAATCAGAGTGCCCTCTTTTCAAATCCTTAATACATTTTGTGTATATCTCGAATATACATCCATATGTATTAAGTGCTATCGAGACCTATCATTGCCTCGTATACATAATTTAAGAGTTCGGCAGTAGTGGCGTTAATTTTGAAAATAATAAAAATATTATTTATATGAAATTTTCTTTTATTAGAAGGAAATTTTATTTCTAATCATTTTGTAAAAGATCACAATAGCACAAATTGTTCTCAATTTATGATAAAATGTATTAGCACAACCGCCTTAGTTCGGGCGAAATATTAATCTAATCCATAAAAAACTAGACATGATAGAAAAACTAAAAACGGATTTCAATTTAGCACTTTAAAATCTTTATTTTTCATATATTTGTATTTAAAACTATTTTATCCAGCGAATTTTATTTAGTGCTTTTTAGCGCTTTTTAAATGTGGAACGGCGCTTTTTGATCAGAAATAGTGTACAACACTGGCGACAATTCAAAAACTAAAGGCCGTGTCAGATACAACTTTGTCGCTTTGCGTGACTTTTCTACCTTTGGCAGAAAAACGCAAAGCAAAAGGTGTATGACACAATGAAAATTTTGACAACACTCACGCATTGTTTGTTTACTTATAAAAGCGGTTGGCAATATGTACATTTAAATTTTTTTTATAAAAATAAAAGTTAAAAATTTAATTGGACGGTTTTTTGGAATTGAATTTCCCAAAAAAATTTAAAAAAAAGGAAATTATACTAGCCAATTGTCAAAGCGCGCAAAAAGATGAGAGTTGGCTAACTTTTTGCTTCACTCCGCTTTGGAAGTACTTTATGTGACATGTTTCGTATAAGTATGTATATTTTATCTTATATGTCAAAGCGAATCGGTAACGCAACGCGAAGCAAAAGTTTTATCTGAAATTTCACCCAGTTGCAAACCAAACATTGCAAAACAAAAATTTGAAAACTAACGGACTGTCAAAGTTACTCTCTTTTCGCTGCCACCTAAAACAAACTCGTCTTGACTTTTTAAACCCCACTTTCCGACTCTCTTAGAAATGCCAATACTCCAAAAAATTTTGCGATATACCTATAGTTAAATTACCAGTAAACTTTTAAATTTTAACAAACACTGTTTTAAAGCTAAATTAGGGCAAAATTATATTGAACCCCCAAAACATTCTTCAAACTCAATTACTAAAAGATCCTTGTTTAAAAAAAAGAAATTGTTTGCTTAATTTTTTAATATTCATTTCTCTAAAATTTAACAAAATTAAATTGTAACAAATTCCTATTTAATTATTTAACATTTATTAGCATTCCATGTAAGAAAACCAAGTTAAGGCTAAAAACCTTTTTTTTTCGAAAATAAAACCGAAAAAAAAACACGAAACAAAGTAATAGAAACCAACAACTAAGGGTACTGACAGCACTTTCATACAAAAGCGAACAACCACAAACAGCAACAACAACAGCGGCAGTAACGTCAAAAGCAAAACTAAGTGGGGGGATAAAAATCGTGTATCCTTATACACGTATTCACAAGATACGAGTGAATGATAAAAACACCACAAACTGAATTTTAACACAACAAAATTAACAAAAAAAAAAATAAAAAAAAAAAAAAAAAATTGAAAAAACGACCTACAACAGCCAGAGAAAGATTGTAATGCCACGGGCCAAAATGTTTGTATTTATAAGATAGAAAAGAAGTCAGGCAGCAGCAGCAGCTACAATAACAAGTCAAAGAAAAACTTTTTACAATAGAAAGAAAAAAAAATCTTAAAAACAATCTCGAAAGTGAGTGGTAGCAAAAAAAAAAACAAAGGATGTAATTCAAACGAATTTTCACGTTCACGTTTAATGAAGGCATCAAATAAAATGAAATAAAATAAAATATATAACCGAAATAAATCAAAACAATATGAGTTTGGGATGAGCGATTTATCAACATTTTTGGTTACATCAGAATTCTGATTAATTGAATAATTTAAATTTATTTTTATTTTATTTTCACTTATACTTAAACACAAATTTAGCAAAATAAAACTATTGCCGTAATTAAATATAAAAAAAACATCATATTGCCGTAAGCGAATTGAAAGCTTTGGGAATATGATGTTAAGTTCCTGATTAATGAAATAATCATGATTTTGACAAATAAAAAAATAATTTGATAAATAAAGTATTTGATTTATTGAGTAAACATAATTTTCATTAATCGGAATGTTTGATTAATCGATTAATCATACAGCTCTAAAAAGAATAAATAAATTCGATAAAAAAAAGTGCTCATAGAAGACAAAAATAAAATAATTTAAATTACATAATACAAAGGCCAACAACGCCTTAAAGAGAAAAATTTCAGTTATTTCTTTATTTTACCACTGAATTCAAATTGAAGAGAATTGTTAAAAAAAAAATTGATTACAACAAATCGTGCGAAATTTAGACAACTTTTTTTAGATATAAACGAGAGATACATTCGTCTAATGCATATCCGAATTAAAGAACTGGTAGAAAGTTAGGGGTTTGGTTCTAAAAGTAATATCATCCTGTTATACGATATACAGAACTCATAAATACAATGGAGTTAGACTAAAAAAAAAACAAGTGAGAAAGTATAGTCGGTAAAGCTCGACCATTTGATACTCTTCACCACAGTATATTTGCGACCCATGGGCAATCATGGACCTGGCAAAGCAAAATTAATTTGTGAGCTATATGAGATTTGTTCGTCATAAAGCGATTTTAGAGCTATTGTCAGTTCTGTACATACCAGCACAAAATTTTGCCATAATAAAGTAGGAACTATAAAAGTTGTCATCGTCAAATATCTTATCAATACCAAGATTTATAAGAAAGTTATGGCACTTAAAGCAACTTTCGGGAGTGGTATTTTTATGTGAGATATGGTGATATTTAACCCAATTTCGATAAATTTTCGTAAGTTTAATTATATTGCAATTAAATATATTTAGGGCATTTAGGGCTTAAAGGCACAAAGACTCTATTCCAGAAAGTGAAATTATTTTTTGATTCTTACTATTTTAAATGGGCTTCGACATTTTGGCGATTGAAATATATGTAAAAAATGTCGTAATATTTTCTTTAAAATTGCGACCTAGACTTGGCGCACAACCTTTACATGGACAGACTACCAATCAGCTAGCCAGCCAGGCGGACGGACGGACACCGTAAGGTCGACATAGGAAGTGGTTCTGGGTTGATCGCTATACTAAAAGGTTACACACATCAGTACAAATGCATAAACCATCTCTAATATTGTGGTGTGGCCATAAAAATCATGTTGTATGAATCAAACAACTGATATAAATTCACCACAAGAGGATATTATGCGTTTATGCTGATGTATGTAACACTAAAAAAAATTGGTCCTAGACTCACCTTTAAGTATATAGATCGGCTTCACTTTCTGGGTCGAACTGATATGTCCTTCTATCCGGCTGGCTGGCTGGTTGTCTGTCCATATAACCTTGTGTGCAAAGTATATGCCGCAATATCATTAAATTTTTTACACAGGTTTTAATTGTCACAAGGACCTATTGAAAATGGTGCGAATCGGTCCATAATCCCCCTTACAAGCTTCTTTCCATAAAAGAATCTTTGTGCCAATAAATCATTTTATTATGTTGGTATTTAGATTCTATTTGGACCAAAACTTATTTGATTGCAATCTAATCATCCTTCCTACTAATACTCTCGAAACTAGCCTTTGATGTCATATTTTCCTTATAAATATGGGTATTGGCATAACTATTGGTGACAATAACTTTTACTATAGGTACCATGTAATGACAATGAGTGGTGGTTGGTCTGAAACTTACCATAGGTCCCATAATAATAAATAAAAAAAAAAATAAATCTCATATTCGGCACAAAGAACTACAAAAATATTTAAGAAATAAGGATATTCGTGTTGGTATTCGTATTCGCGAATATTGAAAATTTATAATCTTAACATCACTGATATTTGTGTAGGTTGGTTGGTTAACGTGGAAGCACGCCCAAAACTAGGCGTGTTGCAAATAGTGACTCTGTTTTGATAACACACAACTTGTCAAGAGTAGGAACCCCGAATCAAGCGTAACCCGGGGCAAAATTGAGGTGGTTAAAGCCAGCATGTTGCGTTTCAACAAATTGCTAAGTTTTACCCGCGATATCTCAAAGAAGGTATATCCCAAATAATCCATGTCGTGTTGAATTAAATGCTGGGCAATTACACAGGAGATGAAATGGATTGTGCTTGGGTGCTTACCGATCGTCCATTGATCAGTAAATGCGTATATCAGTCTCGATATGTCACTGCGACTGAAGTTGAGAAGTCGCTCAGAGCGACTAAGTCGTATGTGGACCACGTTACCCTCGTAGCCCTGAAGCCATCCTGTTTCATATCTAGCCATATCCAGAAAGGGTCTGAGGACTTCGCTTCTGATAGTTCCCAGGGGTGTTGGTTATTAAAATTCCAATTTCCACAAACCATTCATTATTAATCACGGTATAAAATCTGAGAGAAAACTTTAGCTTAGGACGAATGAAAAGGTACCATTTTATAAACTGAATTAAATGTTTTAAAATTAATACATTTCATGAAGCTTTTATTACTTGTTATTTCTACTCTGTTTTTATTTATTTATTTTTGCAGAATTGCTTTCTTAGTATTAATATTAAACATTAATGTCTTATATAAGAAAATATAAATATTTAAACATCTACGTAAACAAAAGCGTATACATAACATTATAATCCAACCTGTATTTATAAGATAATCAGGCTATTTGTGTCTTTAACTCATACTTATGAATTAAATACATAAAGACATCATTATGTATTTTGCTTTTTCAAAGAAATTAAAAGAATAATAATCGTCTTTGCATCTGTATTAAACAAATTGAAATTAAGTTATTAAAACCTTTGCTAAATACACATTTATGCATATATTCGAGCAAACAGTAGTTATACTGCTAAAATTATCGATATAAGAAAATATTTTCTTTAGATTGTTTATATTTTATGAAAATAAAGTCGTTTCGTAGATGGTATTATTTAAAAAAGAAATTAATAAAAATAAAATTTGGTTATGGCTTTCCAAAGTACACTAGAGCCCAGTTTTGCGTCCATACGACTTGATTTGCTTTTTAAAAATTCTCTTAGCATTGCACAGTGTGGCAAATTTAAAATAAGCGGCCAAAAGCTTATAACTTTTGACACAGGGGGAAGTTTTAAGGTGACTTTTTTACACTTTTTTTGGTATATAAGTTGGTATTTTAGGTTGTGGCGGAATGTAGTTACGATGCCTAGAAAATGGATAGTTATTTTCTTAAGAATAATTTGCCTTAATATATGAAAAATTTTTTTTTGCAATTTATAACGAAAAATTGAGAATTTATTGTATTGTTTAACATAAAAGCCTTTCTGAGTCCATCTGTCGAATAATATAAAAAATTGTTCAATATTTATTGTTGACCTGTGTCGATTATCTATGTTGTTGTTAATTTGTTTGGCTTAAGGTCATAACAAATTATAAATAAAATTTTTTTTTTCAATTTTTATATTTTAAATTGTGTTTTTTATTTTTCATCCGATATGTTGTAGCCCCTGAAGATGACCATATGGTCGAAAGAGCGGATAAAAATAAAAAACAAAATTAAAAATTTAAAAAAATATTTTTATTGATAATTTTTTATGACCTTAAGCTAAACAAATAAACAACAACATAGATAATCGACACAGGTCAACAATAATTTATTTATAAAATTTTATAACCTTAAGCTAAACAAATAAACAACAATATAAAAAATTTTAAATAAAATGTTTAATTTTCTTAGAAAAGTTTATTAATAGAAATATTTTATTTTCCATAAAAAATTAATAAATAATAATAAGAGTAGCAATGAGATATAATAATAAAAATAATAAAAATTAATAATTACAACACATTAATTAATATTTTTATTCAAAGTGAAAATATCATATTCTTGATTTTCATCTTCAAAAAGTTGCATGGCTTCCCTGTCTAGTTCGATTTGGGTTGACTTCCACTTATGACCAATGCCTGTTATGTGTGCATCTGCAGTACAAAGCAAAATAGTTAAAAGATCTTCATTGGCATTGCATTTGGACATCTTTCTAGTGTTGTGCTCGCGGAAGTATATGTAGTCCTTGTTTCGCTTCTCTTAAGTTTCCTCTAACAAATGTCCAAATGGTAGCATATTGTAGTCAATGATTTTCTCAGATATAAGACCTTATGAACTTATGAAGTTTTTAAAGTATGGCTGTTTATATCTAACAGTTTTTCAAATATATAGGTCCGAAAAAAGGATCATTGGTGTTTCCTTAAAATAAAACTATTCAGTGCCCATGTTCTGTAACTCTCGCTTCGAGATTTTTCGATTGAAATGCGAGAAATAAAACAAAAATGCCATGAATTGAAACCAACAACTGTTTATCTCACTTAACTGCGTTTATAACATTTCTAGCGAGTAATTGCACGTAAGGAAATTACTCGCCAATTTACAGAAAAAGTGTGTCTATAAAATTTTTGTGAGAATGTTTCCGCTTTGAACTGTCAAATAAATTCAAGCATAAAAACGGGACGAGAAAAAATATTACCACTAAAATATATATCGATGGTCTCAAGTAGAAAGGCCCTAACTCGCATTTTTTACGAAAGTGAGTTTTCCAGTTATTCCAATAAATTTTACACAAATACACCTCGTCACAAAAATTCATTACATTGTTGTAAAGAATAACGGCTTTACAAGCAGTTGTATGAGCCAGTTTACATTATGATACATACAGTTTCTGTTATGTTTTTACCTTCTCCTATACAGTTACAATTATTTGAGTTAGGGCCTTTCTACTTGAGACCAACGATATTAAATATTCAAAATGCAATGAATTTTAACACGAAAGAGATAAGTATTTTGTTTTTGACTGATTTTTTCATTGTTAAATTATTTTGCTTTTAACATTTTTGAAAATATAGGCTATAGCCAAAAGTCGTATTTTCGCCACCGTCATTGAAAATTTTTCAATTTTAGTAAATTTTGGCCGCCGTCACCGATATGTTTGACTGGCGTTCTCAACCTCTGCAATTTCACATAGGCTTCGAGTGGAATATTTTGACATTTATAACGTTTCGACGTAAAATCTTTTGATAGTATTCGACATGAGCTACAGACACACATTTCTCTCACTTTTCGAGAAACGATGGAATATTTTCGATGCAAGAAGTTTTCACCAAAGTTACAGAACATGGGTACAGGTATTTAAAAATAATTATTGGTTTTATTCAAAAGGGTTCTGATAACAGCTTTGTGCAATAACCATTATATATTGTAAAAAACTGAGTTCCTGGAGCCCAGATTTGGTTATTAATAATTTTAAAATAAAGTCATTTAGAGCGCAGTTGCACAGGTGGTTAAAATCCGTTACTTACTGTTTCGCCCTTCCCTTTTTTTACACGGAAAATATTAGTGTTAGGTGTAATAACTTAAATAAAAAACATCTACGAACAATTATTAAGAAGCCAAACATTTTTTGACTGCCAAAAGGGTTTCTTACTCATATGCACCTATGCAAACCAGAAAAAGGAGAAAATTTAAGAAAATCACAAAAAAAAGGCGCAAAACGGACAACGTTTTTGTTTCAGTCTAAAAGTACAGATTTCCAAATTTATCGTTATGTATAAAATTTTTAAGAACGCGACTAGCTTCACTTTAAAAAACCTTTATTTGCAACTTATTGAAACACTGAGCTTTAGTTTTGTTATCAAAACGGATATAAGTATTGTTGATTTTTATTTATCATCTGCAGATAGATCTACATAAAGCCAAGTTTTTTCTTTTATTTTTTTTTGTGAAAATAAATGAATTTAATTTAATGTTTTTATGTTTTTTTTTGTACCTTTATTTTTGTCTTACTTTTTCGTAATGTTTAATCAAAGCAAACCGCGGCTCAGGTGTATTTAAAATGTTCTATTACTTGCTTTTTTAACAAAAATTCAACATAATTGACATGAAGTTATAAATACTTTTAGTTATTTCTGTAATTATAGTTTTAATCTCTATAATGGATTTTTGGAAAATGTGCTACAATTAGCAAAAAAATGGATAAAAAAAATCAGGTTGGTCCAAAAGAAACAAAGAAATGGTCTTTAACTGTATTATTTGTATGTAATTTTCTACATTTATTTAAAATGTTGTAAAAAAGATTTGCAAAACGAAAAGGTACGCTATCGAACACTGAGCTAAAATGATTGAATTTTGTTTAAAAATAAACCGATGATTAATGGTTTTGACACAGCGATAAAATTACCGTTTTCGAACGCCCATATTGCAAGTTTCCGACAAAATGGTGCAGGCTGTGAACTTTCTTGAACTGGAAGATCACATACGGCTCACAATAAAAACGAGTGTGCAGATAAATCCAACAACGTCAAGAAGGAGACAATCAACAGAATTTAACGAATTATGCACAATTTCCATATGTTACTAAAAAAAATTTAAAAAATTGCGGATGGATCCGGAGATAAAACCTAAGGATTTCCAGAAGCGATCTAATTTACTTAGCTCCTTAACTCTTTCATGCACCACACGCCTTTGGATCAGCTTAATTTTTGACAAGAGTTAAATATGAAACACAAAACGCACCCATACAGAAAATATTCTCCAAAAATTTTCCCGGGTTAAAGCATTAATTAAAAATAAAATCTGTTTTAATTAAAAGTGTAACCAAGCGAATGAAACGTTTAAACAAGTGAATTAAACGTTTAATTGATAATATGTATTAATGTGTTAACTGGTGCAAATTTAATTAATTTTTTAATAAATATCACAAATTTTTTAATTGAAATGAATTTTTATTTCCTTCTGTGTATTTTTGTGCAAGTTAAAAGCAGAGCTGAAGTTAAGGACTACGAAATATTTTTTTTTAATCGTTTTTTTCCAAACTTAACCGTCAGAAATGCGAAAATTGCTTTAAAAAGTCTTGTTTTACACATACAACAAGTACACTAAAGGGCTCAGAGGCAGTGGGTATAATTTCCAGTCCCTTTCGCCAAATTTACTGCTCCCCATTTTTCCTTTGGGGGTCATATAAAAGAACGTGCAGACGTAAAAATGCATACACATTAATTATACCACAACTAAAAATAACTTTCGAGAAGAATTTTAAGCGATAGCTTCGGATATTTAAATTAATAATAAAGGAACACGTCAAAAACAGAGCACTTTCGCGGCATTATTTTCTTAAAGTCTTAATTGACTAAATTCTCCATTCATTAATTAAGTGTTTAAAAACAAACTAATCTACTCTTAAATAAGACTTTTCAAGCCTCTTTGTTTGTTTCGGACAACCCTATATAAACTGTAATATTGAATAAACTTATTACAGCGAAATACTTTAAACAATTTCATCTACTTTTCTCAAAATACTCAATATGGTTAAACATTTAAATTAGCCCTTAAACATAACAATACAAATTCCAAAAAAAAAGTTATGAACTCCATTAGGAATTTAAAAATAATTGATCAACATTTTGCCAATCAACATCCGGCCATAAAACTTTCACTGAAGAAATTAAAACCAACCAGCCGAGAAGCAGTAATAATGAAATCATAAACTTCAGTTTGACATTAAATACTGTTATTAATACACATAGTACTGCTAAAAGCCAGGAGAACCTGAAGTTTTGATTAGTTCTCTTTGTGTTTGGGTATTAAATAGAAGTCCTCAGTTTAATACGTCCACAAATAATATCGTTCGGCACAAATCAAAAGATAAATTTATAAACGGGAATCATAAAAACAAATCAGAAAATCAATAAAAATAATAAAAATAAATATTTAACACTTTTAATGCTGGAGTAGTTGAAATAATACGCTGAGAGAACTGTAGAGTAATATTATAAGCTAAATAAGAGGTACCAAGGACACAAAAGCAGGTTTTAGTTAGGAAAAGGAAAATTGCACTGAAAGAAAATTTGCATGAACGCATTGCAATATTGGCAGGCCATTTGGAATCTTTAAAATAATAATGAATTATGTTTTATAAAATGATTTGTAAAATATTACGGGGTTATCTATTACGTGGCCTCCAAACCGCCGATCTGGCAAGGCAGTTAGCTGTTCTCTGAAGTGTCATTGATTTTATGACATGTTTGCCATTTAAGAATATGGATCGTTTAAGAACCGAAAAGAGCGTAAAAATAGTCAAAACTTACTACAAAAGTGGCACACTTTTCGAGCATTACTCGACCTACTGTCCATAGAATTTGTAAGATTATTAAGAAATTTTTAAACACTGGAAGCGTTACAGATGTGGTTATCGCAATAAGCGCACTGCCAAAAATATCTGTTACGAAAGCGTGGCGGATAAACAGAATTGGCTGATTCCAAGACTCTGAGCGCTGTGGCCGTATGGAAACCGACTTCTTTTGCCTACAATTGAAGGTCATGAACTGGACGATATATGGTTTCAGCAAGATGATGCCACGAGCAACACTACACGACCGATTTGGCTTTATTGCATGGGAAGTTTCCAGAATATTTACTTCAAGTTTTGACGACATTAATCGACCACCAAGTTCATACGATTTGGCGCCGTGAGACTTTTTTATGGGGCTACGTCAACGACCTTGTCTACGCGGATAATGCCCTAACGTTAGAGCATTTGATAACTAACAGTCGTTTAGTTGTCACCGAGATACTGTCCGCAATGTGCGAAACAGTGGTGGAAATCTATCTCAAAATGATCGACTGCAGCAACCAATCTACAGGCGTTTATTTAAGTTATATTATATTTCTTAGGAAATGACAAGGTCCAAGGTTTTTAATAAAATTAAAGTTTCATCGAATTTCATCTGGATTTTATTTGACTTTACTTTTGAAATCCAAAAATTAATAACCCTGCATTACAGTTCTTTTTCAACTCTTTTATCAACTTTTCAAAACAAATTTTTATCAGGAATATGAAAAAAATCGATCGGTTTTGAAACGATCGTTTTTAAATATGATAAATTTTGAGCGATTTTAAAATATATTTCTAAATTAAAGTATTAATTTTTATTCAAGATATAGTTCAATTAACAACTAAAGGGCGCAAAAGTCATCACCCAATTGGAAGATGCTTTAATTTTTGCAAACGGCGGTAAATTTCTGTTCTGCTCTGAGGGCTGCATTTTTGGGTCGCCTAATCTCTCGTTTTGATGATTTTATCTGGCCGGCAGGATCGCCCGATCTAATGGTTACAGACTTCTTTTTGTGCACGTAGAGAAAAAATATGTTTAGATATGGTCACCTCCATCAAAACTATTTTTAGACAAAATTTTAAACATATTATGTTTAAATTTAACCATATTATTGTCACCGACAAACATATAATTGTTAAATTAGTCCTCCATCAAGAAGCCACAACCATATTATGGTTGCCTCTAAACATGTTATGCTTAAATATGACAATAATTTGTTTTTAAATTAACAATAGCATTTTCCTCTTTTCTAAGAGCAACATGCTTTGGTTGAAAATCAACCATGCTATTATAAATGTTAAACATATTTTAGTTATTACTAACCAAAAGATGTTCGGAGGCAACCATAATATGGTTGTGCCTTCTTGATGGAGGACTAATTTAACAATAATATGTTTGTCGGTGACAATAGTATGGTTAAATTTAAGCATAATATGTTTGCAATTCTCTTTAAAAATAGTTTTGTTGGAGGTGACCAAATTTAAACATATTTTTTCTCTGGGTGTGGAATTATTGAAGTAACAAGTCTATGGCAAGAAACTTTTGAGAAAGTCCTTAAATAAAATATCGACCAGGGTTAAAATAATATATACTAGAAATTAGAGGAAACTTTTTTAGCGATAAATTTTTAAAAATACAGAAAACGAAATTCTTGGTTTTATATCGATTTCTTCTCATATTTTCATTTATTGGAAATCGATTTGAAAAAAATGAACGCTAAAAATATTTAAAGTAACTTTTTGAATTAAAATAGTGTTTTGAATGCTTCTAATTCGTAAGTTGCGATAAACGGGGAGTTTTCATGCTAACCGCGTATGTCTATTTTTTTCGATTTTGAGATGTTGATGCCATATTGCTTAATATAAAATGCTCTTTACATGGTTATTAAAAGTTCTGAAATAATATGGACCAATTCCGATTTTTTTACGTAATGACCAATTTCAAAAAGTTCAATACCTAGCCAATGGTTCGATCTAGAATATTTTTTCCGCTCACCTGAAAAATATGATTTTAAGACATATGCGGATTCTTTTATTTATTTATTTATTAATTTTTTTATTTTCATTTCCTGTACAACAAGACAGTGTCTTATAATTACAGTACAGGAACGTAAAATGTTACAAGAATATTTAATTACATATAATTATTACAAATTGGTTCATAGTATTAAAACAAACAAAAAAAAAAAATACAATTATTAAAAAAGAATAAAGTTATATAAAACATTTTCAATCAAAAACCAAAAAAAATTATGAAAAAAGTTATATAAAAACATTTTGAAACTGTTAGCATTACGATTTAGTTGTTGATTTAGTGGAAGAAGGATCCAAAGACGAGCGGCATGAATAAAAAACTGCCATTCGGAGACTAAGGTTTGATGCCGTGGAATAAGAATATTATGGTTCCTTTGAGATTGAAAAAAACGTATCTTCTCAAATAAATATTTGGGGGTTTTAGTGTTTATCACTCTGTGTAAAAAAGTAAGTGTTCGGATTTTCAAAAGATTTTCGAAAGAGCCTCCATACAGACTGTTTGAAACAGATGAAACATGATCGAAACGTCTTAGACCGTACAGATATCTCAAAATATTGTTAAATAAAGTATTTAATTTTCTTTTGCTAATTAAATCACATGTCTTGGAAAGTAAAAGTCTTATCCTCAAAGGGGTAAAGTATTGTGTCAGCCATAGGGCCCGTAACTTAATATAGGACTGACCAACTAAACAGTTCACATGATCGTTCCAAGTGAGACTATTGTTAAAAATTATTCCCAAATTTTTCGCTGCTTTCACCATTTATGACAATGTTATCAGCAATGGTGGGAACAATGGTATGAGCCATACTTTTTCTACATATAACAATGCACTTAGATTTCCGAGGATTCAAACAGAGCCCGTTTGCAGAAGCCCACAGGTATATTTTGTTCATTTCAGTATTTACAGATTCGTAACCAATTTTATTTCCAATTCTTTCAGTCGATAATGAAGAAATCGATTTTATTTTTTTCAGTGTTGTAAAGCATTTAATTGAGCTTTCACAAAACTGAAAAAATTATTTCATTATAATTAAATTATTTAATTATTAAATTATTTTCAGTCGAATTTTATCAAGACTGCCAGAATTAGGTTCGATGGTAAGATAAACACATAAAATCTTTACAGATAACACAGTTTAACGATTTTATCAGTGATGCAGAGAGAGAGAGAGAGAACAGTTCACTGTCGACTCAAAGCAACCTGGCTTGATTATGTCTAACTTCAGTCTAAAATTGTTAAAACTGACTTCATTTATTTCTGGCCTTTAAAGTAAAGAAGTTCCTTGGCGAGTAATATAATTATTGCTTAAAAGATGAGAACGACTCATAGCTATTAATTTAAAACATTATGGTTTTCAGTGATTCCGTCGGGAATCACTTGGCGTCTGTGGTGTGGTTTTAACCCAAAACAGCAGGAAGGAAGCTTTCAAAAACTTCAGAAGCGGATTTTCTAGCACTTTTTGGGAATTTCCGCCTTTTGGGAGATCTCAAGACACTTTTAGATCTGATCTTTTTCCACCACTTGTGGGCAGTCCCGCCTTGCTGGCGGATCTTCCTCGGTGCTGTTTTAAATTAACAGATACCTCTTGGTTTTAAGCAGTGGAGCGAGTGTACACTCACAATATTATTAAAGTAACAGACTGAAGGTTATTCAAGAAGTATTCCGTGCAGTCATTTTTAAATAAATATTCATTTAAAATTCCAAGCAAATTTATTTTTAACTAATTTTAACATTTATTCAAAAAAACTAAGTGCACATTAATACGGATTTTCGGCTGCATTTAATATTGTCTGTTGATTAAGTTGTATGTAAAATTAAATGAAAAGGAAATTTAAAACATCTGTAAATTTACTTAAAACCCGATCTGCAAAATAAGTGCATTTAATTTTAACGAAAAGTTAATTTAATTTTTACTGTCAAAAATTCAACCGCAAATTCCACAAAAAAATAACCACAAATTCCGTAAAAACAAATGATTTTTCAATTATTTTATATAATTTAACTACCAAAAGTAAATTTTCAGTTATATATTTATAGATCTGTGGCAAAAAGTCAAATTAAAAAACGATTTGCTTATTTTGTGTAGAAAATTCCCATATTCTATTTGTTAAAATTATTAAGTTAAATACATAAAATTTTTAAAGTTTTAACATTGCGAATACTATATCGGGCATGCTTCTTGTGTCTTTTGATTGAAAGTTCTTCTGTAAACAAAGTGGTCCGTGCAACAAAACATGTATAACGGGGTAAGTAAATAAAAATAAATATTCTCTCTCTCTCATTAGAAAAACAAGCGGACAGGTGTCTGGTATTTTTTAGAAATTCGAGTAAAACTTTTATTATGTAAAATTACTGAATAACATAAAATAACTGAAAATTCATTTGTTTTACGGAGTTCGTCGGTTATTTTTTTAATAGTTGAATTATATAAAAGAACTGAATATTCATTTGTTATCACGGAATTCGCAGTTGAATTTTTGAAATAAAAATAAATGTAAAATAAGTAGACCGTTTTTTAACTGCATATTCATTTATTTCATATTACAATTTCAGTTAATTTTCCGTACAGAATATTGGGAGTGTGTGGTTCTGCCGTCTGATACACGTAAATTACCGCATACAAATGTGTTTTGGTAGCGCGCATACATATGAGTAGAGGTGGGTTTAGACCTGGGTATTTACCCTACGCTGGGTATTTACCCATTTGTACCCACTTTCATACCCGGGTATTTATCTACTTTCGGGTAAATATTCATTTGAATAACAAATACTCGTTGTTACGTAGAGTAACAGAAATGTGAACATTTTCGAATTTATTTATTTATTTTAAAAATGCAATGAATTCTTCACTAGAAGGTACTCAAGATGATATCCCTTCAACTTCAACAGGAATCACGCACTCTACTCGATATGAGTTTTTATCGGATATACGGACAGCAATAGCGATTACGACTAAATTTAAAAATTATTTCATTTGTTATTAAAAAATCGAATTAATAATAAAAAATTTAATTCTTTTAATTTATTTAAATTTGTTTTTATTCTGATTATTACCCACATTTTGGGTAAATGCCCAGGTGCTTGGGTACATAATTGGGTATTTACATTTAAATACCCAATTTACCATTTGGGTAGTTACCCTTGTCCCATCACTACATATGAGCGTTGGTAAACGCATTGATTTCAGTTAAATCTTTAAAATCGTAGCGTAACCCTGTTTTAGAAATATGACTGCTGTGTGCCGAAATCTCTTACTCCCGGTGTATTTTTAACTCCCTCTTTTTACTTTTCCTATATTCAATCATCTTCAGCTCATACAGAGTGTGTGCTGTATATTATTCAGACGTTTGTTAACCCCTATCAAATTGTATCGTATTATTTTCCACTTTTATATTTTATTTTGTTTATTTTTCATTAAACCGTTTTTACAGTGCTTCAGTTTTCATTTTTGTTGTTGGTGATGTTGCTGTTGTTAAGATATCTTGACTATGGTAAAATCATAAATAATAATTTTAACCATTGTTGCTATTCTTGTTCTTGTTGTTGTTATAACTGTTCTCGTTTAGAGGTCATAAAACATTTATTGCTTGTTTATTGTAAGCAATTTAATAACTGTTAACCCGTTCATTTTATACGTTTACTCTTCTTCCATTTATTTATTCTACACAACAAACAATTCCTTGGAGCATTATTAGTCACGATTATAACCAAGAGTCGTTTTAACACAACGAAAACTTTCTCCCTCAGCGGAGTTTTTGATGCAGCCAACCAACCGCTATTTTTCTTTTTTGTTTCTTGCTCCTGGTTGGATTCTATTTTCTCTTTTTTTTAACGCACAATCATTATTTTTCGATAAAAAGGGTTTACGGAATAATTTTGCTGACGCTGATGTGGACTGGGAATAACGAGTTTGATATTGATACTTGGATTTTTATACTTTTCCGGTCGTGAAGAGTAGATAAAGAGCGTTTTTATGCAAAAAAATATAAAAATTATTACACAAAGCTGTTGTAAATTTTTTTTTACCAATGGCAACAATTTCTGTAACTGGAAATGTTTATTCAAGTTAAAGACTTTCTTGTTTTTACTTTTTGGTATGCAGTTTTTATAGTCATTAATAAAATTAAATTGAATAAAGTAGCAGAATGTGAATGACTGAGATTAATGGAACGAAAATGAAGTAAATTGTAAAAGTTGATAAAATGTATTAAAGTCAGTTTTTTATAAAATGTATACAAATTTTTGATTAAATATAACTTTCCTGTTCGTCCACGTGAGAGATTAAAAAAAATGTTGGCCAATTTCTACGACATCATAGAGGTTGGGAGATATTACCTTTTATATTTCGATATATATGGATCTGATTATCCGTCCTGTCGATCTGCAAGAGCAAAAACAAAAATCTTCATGCTTGCTTAACTTGCGAAATTAGGAAACCGAAAACCTCTAAGAGGAAAAAAATGTTTATATCCATCACCGAAAGTAAAAGAGCATATCGCACTTAATCAACAAGAGGGTATTAACTCAAAAATTCAAATTTTCAGTAGAGGCAAACAAATTTTTAATTTTCCATTAAAGGCATATGAAAAATAATTTTTTAAAACAACCAAAAAGTATACGAAATAGTATGATATTTTTACATCGTGAAGATATGAATATTACGTGTCAATTTTTTTCCGAAAAAAAGGTGCGATATATAATTTTGTCCTTCTGCTTGTAATTTCTACAATAATGATTCTATTCTATAAGAAGAGAAATTCAAAGAGAGCAGAAGTTCAAAGATGTCCGTCTGTCTGTATGTATGTTGAAATGGGTTTTCCAAAGACCCCAGAAATGATGGGGACTAGGCTGTTATATAAAGGGTGTTTTTTTAAGCCCGATAGAACTTGAAATTGTAAAAAATAACACAAAAAATTAAATTGTAATCAAAATTTTTTTTTTATTCGAAAGATCAATACGTGACATTAACATTTGAAAATGATTTCGGGCATATGGGCACCGCGGCTGTTCTTGACGAAGCGCATTCTGGACGTCCAATTTTGGGCCACTTTTTCGAGCACTGCTGGCCGTATGTCACGAATAACACGAACAATGCTGGCCTCCAAGGCGTCAATTGTTGCTGGTTTATCAGCATAAACCAGTGACTTCACGTAGCCCCACAGGAAATAATCGAGAGGTGTCAAATCGCACGACCTTGGAGGCCAATTGACAGGTCCATTTCTCGAAATCAACTTATCGCCAAATTTTGATTTCAATAAGTCGATGGTTGCGTTCGCCGTATGGCACGTAGCGCCATCCTGTTGAAACCACATCTCCTCCGGATCAATGTCATTAATATTTTCAAACAAAAAATCATTGATCATGGTGCGGTAACGATCTCCATTGACCGTAACGCGAGCTCCGGCCTCATTTTTGAAGAAATAAGGTCCGATGATGCCACCAGCGTGAAAACCGCACCAAACGGTGCATTTTTCTGGATGTAATGGAGTCTGTAGGGTCTCTTGTGGATTGGTCTCGCTCCATATGCGGCAATTTTGCTTATTAACAAACCCGTTAAGCCAAAAATGCGCCTCATCGCTGAACACAATTTTGCGAACATAAGTTGCGCGAATCGACGACTGATTTTCAAAGTAAATTTGGATAATTTCGTAGCGTTGTTCAAGCGTGAGTCTATTCATGATGATTTGTCAGAGTATACTAAACGATAAAAAAAATATTTCATCAAAATTTAATTTTTTGTGTTACTTTTTACAATTTAAAGTTCTATCTAGCTTAAAAAAACACCCTTTATTTATGTCACATATGCTCTAGTTAAGTTTTCTATTAAAGTTAAGCCAGATCGATCCATAGATGGCTGAGATATGAGCAAAAACCACGACTGTCTCTAATGTTAATCATAAAATCACATGTTGTTTTAGATTTTTATACACATCACCGAAAGTAGAAAGGGTTACGTATTTTTGCGATTTTTACTTACTACAAATACATAAATGTACAGCGAAGTTCAACGATTTCCATCCGTTTTTCTATATATTTGGATAACTAAAAGAGGCAAAGTTTCCAAATAAGTTGCAAGCATTCTGGTTATCAGTACACAACATCCGACAAAATGTGTGGCGGCATTGGAGAAGTTTGTGTAGTACAAAGAACGGTATAAATATAACCTTCTGTTTTAATCGCATAATAGTGAACCGTATATAAGGTTCGGCACAGCCGGATATAGCGCGTGTTGCTTTTTATTATCCTATGGATCCACTAACTAACACATTGTATCTATGTCATATTCCTAATTCTAAACAGAAAAAAGTTTTGTATCAATTAAATAAATGATTTAAAAAGTATTTTAATTTAATTAACGTGATAATTGAATCAATTATTTTTTTAGTTGAAAGAAAATTAAAAATATAATATTGATTTAATTATTATTTAAGTTGCTTTGAAATTAATTTTTAATTTAAATAGTAATTAAATATCAAAAAATATTAATTAATTTTTTCGTTAAAAAAAAAATTATTAAAACTTGCAGAATTTTTGTTGGGAGTTGTCAACATTTAATTAAATAAATTAACATATTGTTCGAAATGGCAAAGTTTTTTGATGATTTTTTTTAATTAAAATTAAAAATATTTTTTATTGAAAGAAATATTTACAATTTTACAATTTTTAGTAATCAATATAATCATTTTGGTAATCAGTCCAAAATCAACAAATTGTTTGATATTATGAATTTGGTATAAATTTAATTTTTTCTGTGTATTAAACTTAAATCTAATTTGAAACACTTAACCATTTACTGTTATCCATTTTTGGTTCAGAAACGTTTCTGTATATTTAAGGATTTATTATATAAACATATTTCAATGGTCGTATATTATCTACATAAATCAATAGATATGATGTCCATTTTTGTATCTTTATAAGAATTAGTCTTGTTTTTGTTATTTGTATTTATGATAAACAGTTGTAAACACAAAGTTTTTTTACACACTCACATACTAACACATATTTATCAAACATTATTTCATATATCTTCCTTATATTTATTTATGCAATCATAAATACAAATATTTAAACACTTACTAAAAGCTCCATGTAGGAAAAGTCAATAGGGAAACTTTTGACCAGACATAGAAAATCCACTACTGACCTTAGAAACACTGGCTAGGGGCAATATATTAGACATTAGTTCTAGTGAGTGATATTATACGTAGGGATTTTCTATTCCAAAAATTGCGTAGGAAAAAAGGACAGACTTTTTTAAATCAATAAAATGTAGGTACTTTTGAGAAATGTGGAAAACTTCATTCATTTGGCAACCTTTTTCGATTTGTAAATTTATACTAATAAAATTGTTGCTACGGCAACATTACAAATTGGAAAACTTCTTTGAGTCATCGTTTGCTGTCATTTCAGCTTTGACTTTAACGTAAATATGTGAAATTCTCTTTTACAAGAACTTTTGAACTTAATTTTTCAGAGCAAGAAATAGATAATTTGTAAAAGATGGGCACCGCTCTTTTTTACAAGACGAATGATAAAATTGTTATACCTTCAAGTGTACCGAAACTAATTTAAAAAAAAACCCCCTAATGTTTCCTTGTCAGGGTATCACAACTCAAAATTTATTCGGGCAAAAAATTGAATTTTCTAGTATCGAAATAAAATCCATAAGTACATAAGTGTGATTTTAAAATAATTTATATAACTTGTTTTAAATGTTTTGTTTTTGCTTATTTACTGCCAGGCCCACAATGTCGACAAGATATATACATATTATAATAATTATATTGAACACAATAATAAAAAACTTATAGTGCTTTTTGTTTTCAATATAAATATACGAAGAAATATTCTTGTCGACATTGTAGTCCTGGCAGTAAGTTTTTAGTCTATAAAAAGAACTGATTTAATAGTTAATATACATAAAAGAGTTAATATTTTTTTTAAGTATGTATGCGTGATGTATTAACCCAGCTAGCATTTTGTATCATAATCAAATATTTAAGGAATCAGCTTCTCACTGAAAATAACCGCATATGACCCCAATTTTCGATCATAAATTATACTCTCGTTGTGAGAAAATGGTACCCTACCGACCAATCACCTCGAAGAGTCGTGTCATTATGTGATACAATTTTCTGATCCCTTTTAACCCTCTGCGACTGACGTGACTTTGTAATAACAATTCCAATGACGTGGTGGTCTGCTAGACACCATTTTGATGGCTTCTATTTTCCAAGTTCTGTTTTGTAAACCTTCTGAAATTATTGTTTATCTTAGATTAATGTTTTAGCTTGTTATTTGTTGTAATTTATTTTTGAGAACAAAACGACAATTAATTTTAAACCATGTTAAATGGCATGTCACAAAATGGCATTAAAGAACATTCCATCTATACAAAAACCAAAAAAAAATTAAAAATTTCCTGTTCTTGTTTTACAAGTTTTACACTAGGTTGAGTTCGCATCTGAGCTTACCATTATAGCAAAATATGAGAAAATTTTAATGGTTAAATAAAAAGATACAACTGATTTTATCTAGTGCTTTGCACCTGACATTCTAACATGGATATGTGAAATTATTTTATCCGAAGCTCAGAATATGCTCTTCACAGCTTTTAAAAGTTCCAGATGATGTTCTCTTAGAACAATGAAGAATTTGTTTTGTATTAGAGCGACCCCTCACAATAAAAACAATAAGAGATATAAAATATTGAAATAATTTTATTGACGTGTTGTTTAGGAGACACTACAAAAATATCACAAATATATAACAAAAATAGTGATGTGGTTGTTTCTCAGACGAGGTTGACTTAAATACACTGTTTTGCTCAGCGCGACACGTACGCTCTATTTGATCGCGTTCGTCACGCCAACTACACATGAAAATTCATTCAGAAGGTACTGAATGCGTGAGAGCCGATGTTATCCATAGTGATCGGAGAAGACTCATTTAGGGGATTTATCACGCAAAATTTTAATTTCAATACAGTTTTTATTCATTAAAACAAATGGTTTTATTTGTATTACAATATTATCATTTAAATGTTGTAGCGACAATTTTTTTAACGCGTAGAAAAAAATAGAGATTTTCTCGGGCTGCGTAAGGACTTTTTTAATAAGTGTATAGCCTCACTGGTTCTGTTCTACAAGATATTTGCACTAAGCGTTTTAGTAGACAAGGCAATAAATTAAATTAAAATACGTGCATTTCATACATATTTTATGTTAAGAAGATTTTTTTATTAATAGAAAGAAGTTATAAGTATTTCATAAATAATCTGAAGTGAAACCATTTTGCATACTTTTTACTTACTCTAGCCTTACAGCTGTTATGAAATTGCCGTTTTTTCTGAAAGATCGGCAAAAGTGTAGACGCTTCGTTGATAGTATCACCAAAATGTCACCAAAACAATCGACAAAACTAGCGACTATTAGCAACTTGAGCCCAGAGTTCTTGCAGGTCTACTAAACAAACAAATTTTTACACACATAGAATTTGGTATAAACAAAAATAACCCCTGGGTGCAAGTATCTCCAAGTCACCAGTTTTTTCGACTACATTGGTGACTTTTTGGCAACATTGCCAAGGAAGTGTCTACACATATATTTTTGTCTTTAATACGAAAAAAAACTTTCGTCAACAACAACTGAGAAGTATGATTCCTGAAAAGTTGAGGCAATAATTAAAAAAAGACTGTTTTGAATTGGGTTTTTTTTTTATTTTTTTTAATACAATAATTAAATGTTAAATAATATGCAATTTTTAATTCCTTAAAAAAGTACCATAAGTGGTGATTAGATTTACTAAATTGTAATAGTGATTCTCTGGTTCCAATATGGTCCCAAATGAACTAACTACCATGTCCATAGTACCAACATCAGTGCACAGAAAAAAATTAATAAATTTCTCCAATCACCAAATTTATACCAAATTCATAATATCAAGCAAAAAATTTTTTTTTGGTTTTGCACTTATTACCAAAATACCAAAATGATTACATTGATTACTAAAAATTGTAAAATTGTGAATAATTTTTTCAATAAATGATATTTTTAATTTTAATTAAAAAAAATGATCAAAAAACTTTACCATTTCAAAAAATGTGTTAGTTTATTTAAATAAATATTGACAATTCCCAACAACAATTCTACATGCTTAAATTGTTTTATTTTCAACGAAAAAAGTCAATTAAGATTTTTTGTTGTTTAATTAAAATTTTAATTAAAATTTATTTAAAAACAACTAAAATGTTACATAAATCAAATTTAAATTTTTAGTTTTCTTTCAACTAAAAAAATAATTGATTCAACTATCACATTAATTATATTTAAATAATTTTTAAACCATTTTTTTTAATTGATTAAACACTTTTTTCTGGGTAGTAGATAAATGTCCATATTAAATAACATCATCTAGCGACTATATGTCATAGCTGTATAATGTTTATAATATTCAAAATTGTAAAAAATTCATAATATAAATGAAATAATTATCTTAAAAAAATAAAGATTTACTGCTAGTAAATTACATTATCTGGGGTATATTAAGTCACTAGCACTGGTGACGGTGTCAATAGTAAACCAGTACAGATTCACTAGGGACATTTCCTACAAGGAAATAAGAAAAAATAGTAGGTGTATTTGAATTTAAATAAAGCCATAAAAAAAATTCCTTTTTATTTGCTTGAATAAGCTAAAGATTCCTTTATAGATCAAATAGTTAAAAATCAAATAAATAGATGGCCATGAACACAAATACAAACGCATTAACATATTAATGCGGATTTCACTCTTCATCTGTTTGCCTTTTTTACACATAAAGGGTACTTTCTTAAGCCTGATAAGACTTGAAATTTTTAGAAATAACACGAAAATTTTATTTTAATCAAAAATATTTTTTTATTCGAAAGATCATTATATGACATTAACTTATAAAATAATATGGGCCTGCGGCAGTTCTTGACAAAGCGTATTTAAAACGTCCGATTTAGGAGCACTGTTTTTTTAAGCATTGTTGGCCGCATGTCACGAATAACACCAACAATGTTGTCATCCAAGCCGTCAATTGTTAATCATCATAAGTCAGTAGCTTCACATAGACCTTGATGACAAATAACCAAGGCGTACTAAGTCGGACGACCTTGTAGGCCAATTGACAGGCCCGTTTCTCAAAATCAACTTATCGCCAAATTTTGATTTCAATAAGGTCCCAATAAAAAACGGAGTTTCCAACGAAGCAGGTTTGTAAGGGAGAAACGTAAAAGTTTCACTTACCATATCGCTTACGGAAGACATGAATTTTTTATAGCAATACATATTTGACACAGAAAGCGCTTTATTCAGCGCATATAAAAGTTAGTGAATGTAACAATCAGCTTTGCACACTGAATTTTTTTTTACCGTTATTCTTTTATATGATTCCTTACAAACCTACTTCGTAGTAAGCGTGTCGTGGCTCTGCAAATTTTTTATATTTTTTTTTTTAATTTATTAAGAATTGGTTCACTTACGTTACTGCATCTATGTATGTCTTATTGCGCATTAATGTGTGCTTACTTGTTAAAATGTTAAAATGTGCTTCGCGAAAAAGAATTTTTTTTACTGGGGGGGGGGGGTGATGGTTGTGGTCGCCGTATGGCACGAAACGCCATCCTTTTGTAACCACGTCTCGTCTGGATCAATTTATTCCATATGGTCAAACAAAAATAGTCGATCATGATGCAATAACGATCTTTATTGACCGTTACGCGAGCTCCGACATTAGTTTTGAAGAAATAATGTTCAATGAGGAGAACCATGTGTATTGGTCTGACTTTATATGAGGCAATTTAGCTTTCGTTAAGCAAAACATGTGCCCAAACGCTAAAAACTATTTTGCTGGGGTTGCAGGAACCAATGACTGATTTTCAAGGTAAATATTGATAATTTGGTAGCGTTGTTCAGGCGTTAATCTATTCATGCTGATTTCCCAAAGCAATTCAAATGACAAAGAGTATGACTCGCCGTCGTATAATAATTCGATTCACAGCTTAAGTTCTATTTGGGCCTAAAAAATGCACATTACATACATATGGACAGTTCAAGCGAAAAGTCTACTTTTTGTAACGTAACGTCAGAAGTAATTTTAATTGTTTATCAGAAATTGTATATGTATAATGTACTTTTTTATATTTTGGTGTAAAGCCCAACTAGCTGTATATTAAAGTTACCAAAGGGATAACATTTGAACAACATGGTCCTTAAATGTAAGCCTACTTGCTTTCTGGCATTACATCAGAAAAAGTACCCTTATCGCTGGAAATTCCCATATGTACCTTAAATGAGCATCGATTTTTAAATTTGATAGTTTGGAAAATAAATCTTTACAAGTCCAAAGCTTACTAAAAAGGTTTTATTCAAAAAGTCTTGCTCAATTCAATTTTGTAATGCAAGTCAAAATCCACTTCCGCCAGCGCATATATTTGCTTATATCTTCAAAGCCTTAGGGTTGATTGTTGTATTTTTCTCTGAATATAGTGCTACTTTATTACTTTGCAAATATAAAAAACCTTTTCAAAAATTTGACTTCTTCATTTATTTTTTTTTTAAATTTTGTCGTACAAATATCACGTCACGTCAAAATGGAAATGCCCATATGGATGTACACGAGTGCACATTAAGGCATACCATTTTTTATTAAAACCTTTAGAGAAAAGCAAAAATTAAATTGTGTAAAATATGTCTTGATATAATTTTTTTTTAAATACCATGAACCAATATATATAACTTATTAAATTTTGTAAGTACAATTGAAAATTGTATTCTTCGTAAACCTTCAACCCGCCGAAGAAAACAGCTTCTAGCGGAAGTCCAACCCGAAAACGTCAATCTGATAGACTAGCTCAATACCATCTAGCCTACCGTGGCACTCACTGTACGTCGTTACTATTGCGTCCCAAAACCCATATTTTCTATACCAATCGGCTCATAAAAGATCCAAATACCTGAGCTAGCAATATTAATTTTTCGATTAACCTTAAAAAACCAATATTTACGATTCTTTAAGAAATTTAAAAACAAATTTAAGTAAATATTTAATGAAAAAAGTTTTTAGTTGCTAATTGGTGTCAAATTTTCAAGGGACCGTAATCCAGTGATGCCAATAGTAGGGAATTTTCCCTTTTTGTAGGGACTTTTTCAGAAAATTTAAAGCGTAGGAAAAAAGGACAGATTTGTTATTTTAATTCAAATATAGGGAATTTCCAAATATTATTTAATTTTCAATAAATTGTGTTAAAATACGTTCATGTTCGCATTATTTTCATTGAAAAATTTAAATTTTTCATATACAGGGTGGCCGTGGGGAAGGTATACTTCGTTTTGCCGCCATTTTGGTAAGCATTAATTTGTCTTGACAGTTCATCTTTGGCAGTCGTGAAGTATACACGACTATATATTCGATAAACCAACGTGCTTTAATCGTTAAAACATCATTTTATCAAAATAAATCATCGATTACTGTGACGATGAGAAAGTTACGTGAAATTTTTGGGAGAAACAACGTGCCAACAAAACGCACTATTTCGCGAACTATTCGACTATTTTGCTATTTGCATTCGCACTTATACGCTATAATGAATGCGGATATTAAAAGAGAATATTTAATGAATGAAATTTCTACATAGACGAGAAAAAACATTCACACCTTTTCAATAAAATAATAATAAAATCAATTTGGAATTTGTAAAAAAATTAAAACTTTTAAGGATGTAAAAGGATAAATTTTATAAAGGAAATTTTTTTTACATTTTTGTTTAGTGGAACTGAAGTGAATATTTTTTTTAAATTCTACAGAGCCTTCCCTTTTATTGGGTACCGAGCTTGCTAAAAAATATTATATACTCTTTTTGTTCTTGAAAAACGTTAAGTCCTTTAAAAAGGACAAAAGATGAGGAAATGAAAATCAAACACGCAGTTTGACTTAGCTGTATCTCTAAATTGAAGGATATATAGTAGTGTTTCTGACAAAATTGTAATTTGTCACACATTGTATAGCACAAGGCGAATTTACTTCAGGTGGCGGCGAAGAGACAGCCTGTTATTTTTTTTAGTCATGCCAGAATTGTCAAAAGTTTTGTTTACATGTGCTTTTTAAAATTGTGTTTTTAAATTAAATTTTAGTTTGCAAATTATTAATGAAAAAGATAAAAAATAAAGGGACGATTAATTAAACTATGTGTAAGAATGAAGTACAGATCGTTTTTTGGTCACAAAAACAAATTTTTACCATTATCACTATATCTTAAAGGTGTTTTTATGTTTATGTGCTGTTTTAATGTTGAAATGCATAAAATGAATACAGAAAAGAAACGGTTTAAATTAATTTCAATGCCACGTTCAATTCCACCGAATTTGCAATTAAGTGCTCACAAAAATTGCACAAGTTTATGTTATAAAAACTGTTTTCTTAATTCTAAAAATAATTTACATATTTTATTTTATATTTTTGACTCAAATGTTTTTGTTCATTTTAGGCTAGGGCTGCCACATACATTCTTTCTTCATTCCCAAATTTAAAATAAAAATTTCTTAAACTATCTAAAAATAATAAGCCACTAAATAAATTATTACTAAATAAAATAATGTTTTAATATTATTTATCAGTGGTCATTATTTTTATCTTATAAATTTGTATTTTAAACTCATATTAGCATAATCACACTAAAGCAATAGTGTATTTTAAGAAATTTCACAATGTAGTACTTATCTTTCAAATTCTGACCAAAAATATACGGTATTTAGGAAAATTAAAATTAAATTAAAGGAGTTTTTTACATAAAAAATATTAGCCTTTTTATTTAGGCTATCTTGTAAAATAAACAAAACTTTAAATAATTTACCCAAAAAGAAAAAAAAATTTTTTTACATCCTCAAAATAAGCCCGAAACAAATTCTGGTAGCCCTGCTTTAGTCAACTGTTTTATGCAAGGCGAATTCATTTATATATTAATTCGCCCTGTTTTTGACATTCCATGACCGAAAAACAAAAACTAAATACCATGTTATTTTTTGTGTTGTTGGCTTGTTGTAGTCTCGCCACCACCTGAAGTAAATTCGCATTGGTATAGCATTTCATACTTAGTTCGGTTTTTCTCTTGTTGTTGATAAATGTTTTAATAATAAATTTTAATAAATGCTTTAATAGAATTTTTATATTTTATTCAGGCTAAAGTTTATTAAATTTAATTTTCATTAAATAATTATTATGAAGAAAGGAATTTTTACAACATGAAATGAATTAAAATTATTGATAATTTTTCATTCTTGACTGAGCAGCGAACTGAACCCAGGTTTGCACGGACAGGTTGTCCAGACATGTTTTAATGGTTACCATACAATCTTCTCAAAAGGGTTTGCCGTCTTTCTTCATAAAAATTATTTAATGAAAATTTAATTTAATGAACTTTAGCCTGAATAAAATATTAAAACTTTGGATTAAAAACCTTAAACAGTTCACTTAATACTAATTCTTTAATGATAATATTAACAAAATGTTAACAGAGTAAGTCTTTGTTTGCTTGAAGCTAAAAACAATACATTTTTAAGGTAGGGAATACTGTAGGGATAATTTTTTTGGTTGTAGGGAAAAAAGGGAATTTTTTAAGACACGTAGGGGGGTTTTTTTTTGATATTTCTATTGGCGTCACTGGCGTAATCTAATATTGTTAAAATTATCTAATATTTTCATATAAAAAATAAACACTTGTGTTAAATTAATTTTATTTATCCATTTGGTTTTTATTTATTTAAAACTTAATATTCTTATTTTCTGTTCTTTTCGAATCAAAATAAAAATCGCTTATGATAGTTATCACAAAAGTTGAAAAGTTTTTTTTAACTTTTTTCATCGGCTAAAAAAATTAAAATTAAATAAAAATGTATTGTAAGAAAAAATCATATAAGGAAAACAGTAAAATAATAGAATGTTTATATGCACATTTAGAATACAGTTTTAAATAATTAATACAAGTGGTATCCTGGAGTGGTATCTAGTTCTTGGTATGCGAAATTCTTTTTTGTGAATTGGTTCATAGTGCTTTTTGATGTTTCCCATGTGCAATTTCGAAATGTTTCTGTATAATAGAAATTTGCCATCTATTTTGTTCTCATTAATTCTGACGAAATCTTCTGGCAACAACGACCCATTCTACGTTTCTTCTTTCCCAAAATGTCTTTTAACTTATTAAGTAAATTCCTGGTAGATATTTAATATCATGATGATAATGCGAAACGGTTGGAAGGATTTTCTTTAAACAAACATAGGCTAGATTATTTAATATAAAGTCACCTTTCCGACAACAAAAACTCAATGAAATTTGATATCGGCGTTTGGGAGCTACGGTGCCACAGATGCACAGATACAGCTAGAATAGAGGTGATAATCGGTCCAGCTGATAAATCGGTCCAGCACGTTTGACTCTACGATGGTGCAGGCAAACACATAGATATACATAAATACCCACAGATAAACACTATAAACTTATGATTTGTTCTTCTTTAGTTAACGAACGTTACCTCCTGTTCTTTTTGCGAACGAAGACTTCGATCGCTTAACATGCATTTAAAACAAAAACCAATAAAAAAAAACAAATAGCTGGAATATAATTTAAATAATAAAATTTTTAAAATCAAAAGTTTTGTTTTGATCTTAGATTTACAAACTAATAAAACTGAAAACATGTAAAAAGTGTCTTTAATAAACTCAAAAAAAAAACTTAATCACTTTAAATGTACATAAAGTGAAAATTACTTGGTTCAATCGCCATAATCAATATTTTGCTTTCATTCATTCTCCATTGACATTTCAACAAAAGAATTTCGCTACACCAGCAGAAAGTGAAAAAATACCAACTCCAGCATAAATTTTTATGGCTCATAATGGTCTCAATAAATGACCAAATGGTCGTAACAAACTTGAAAAAGAAAAAGAAAAGAACGAAAAAAAAAGAAAACTATTTACAAGGGAAAACATGTTGCTTGTGGTCAATTTTTCTTCATAACGGACTGAATGACTGACTGAATGAAACTAAATGAATAAACAACTACTGACTGAATGAACAAACACCCAACACAAGATGCAAAAAAAGAACCAAAGTTTTCCCTTGAATTTTTTGCTTTGTCCTTGGTTTGTGTTTAAACAATTTTTTTCAGAGCTAAACAAAGAAACACAAAAATATTGACATATAGAGGAAAAAATAACAACAACACAAGAAATTCATTGTTTTTTCCATATTGTTTGTTTTACACTTCTCCCCTTCTTTACGAAAACACAAAAAAAAAAAACTGAAGAAGAACTTAAACATTGTTAAAACTGATGATGTTGATGTACTCTGTTTTTTTTTTTTTTAAGAAAAAAAAAATATCATTGTCAAATAAATAATAAATAAGAACATGTGAAGAAAAAGGACCCCGATAACAAAATTATATTAAATGGATGGGATCATTATCGCTGAAATGAAGAAAAAGTGAAGTTTTTGCAGAAAAAACTTTTAAAATTACAAATACACTCAACTCAGATGGGTAACTTTAAACTGAAGAGATCAAAAAGAATGATTTATAAAAAAAAATAGAATAGAGAAAACTATTCTGTATCCTTTTAGGTCTTTGAAATTATCTAATTGTTACAGGACTTTTTTTTAATGTTTTATTGATTTTCTTAAAATTAAAATTTTTTTTTAAAACCACTGAATTTTGAAATAATTTTTGTATGACAATTTGTAGATTTATTTCATTCAGAATCCAAAAAAAATTTTTAAAAATATTGAATTCCTAAGAATTTGTTTATGTATCCTTTTTTATATAGAGTTTTTTTATTTCTGCTCTATTAAATATTTAAGATGTTATTGCTTAAAAATTTGTTTGTCAAACTCGATTAGTAGTTTTTTAATAAGATTTTTTTTATGAATTAAATCTTAAATCAAGTTTATTTGTTTACAAAGAATATCCTTTTTATGCATTTTAAACGTAAATGGAAGCTTTATAAAACTTTTCTTTAAATTTATATCACTTAAGATTTATTTCTTCACTAAATTTTTTTTTTAAATTTAAAAAATCAAAGGCTTTTCGTTAAATTCTTTTTAGATGCTTTTATTTAAATATTATTAGATAATTATAGTTGTGCCTTAGGTCCTGTAACCGTGGCCTTCTATTATTTCATTAGTTCATAATTTATAATTATATACTATTGATATTAATAAATAATTAATTTTAATTACTAAGATTGAATTTTATAATTTTCTTATATCATTTTTATATATACTTTAAAGTTATTGGTATTTTCTTATTCTTTAGAAAAAAAAATTTTAAATTAATTTTTAAATGATTTTAAGAAATTTAAATTGCTGTCAATCTTATCCCGTGACCTGTGAACACAATATTATAATAAAAAGGAACGAATTGTTATAGGTATAAACCAGAAATATCACTTTACTCATGATAAAGCGCTTAAAGTGTTGTTACTCTAGAGGAAATGTAATGACACAAAACTAGTCATGTGACTGAATAAGAAAATAAATAAATAAAAGGAGATCTATCATATTAACATAGTTCGTTCGGGACACTAACTCTTACAGGCGTTATTTTATTGAATTTGTATTGAATACGTAAGCTTTTTTGAGTGGCCTGTTATAAAGAAAGGTGCCAATTAACCCCCTTCTACGAACTCACCATGTTAAAGTGTTCATATAAAGTGTTAGAACTAGAACGATCCCTTGAGAACTGTCAGGTGACAAGTTTGGTGTTAGTTCCCTTTCCCCTCGGAATTGTAGATCTTAATGTAAGTCCTTCTTTTGCATTTTAATTAAACTATTATCACAATTTGTATGTTCAAGTATTTTAAGGGCAACAAAAACGTTAGCACTTTTAAGTTAGAAATTATATCTATCTCCATATATCCTTTTTGTGGAGTAAATGAAATTTTCTTTCAAATGTGTTACCATTAATTTGTTTTGAATTTTTCTATCACAATTTTATTGTATTTTGCTTCTTTTAAGGCACATTTTTAACATCAAATTATTTTATTTCCCTTTCTCAAAATCTGATGTAGCAAAAACTTGAAATTTTCTTTATAGTTTGTGTTAGAGGTTTGCTTAAATATCTTTAAAAAAAGGATGCTACCAATATATTCTTTTATTCTAAAAGTATAATTAAAATGTCTGTAAAATATCTATTATGTTGAATTTTATATAAAGTAATAAATTTGTGCTTGTATAAGGTGTTGTTGGCAATATTTTCGTATATCCTTTAAAGTATTGTAACTAAAATTCAGCAAAAGAAAAAAATTATTTTCTTTTACCTGAAATAAGTTTTTTTTAAACTTGGTTTTAAATGTAAACAATTAGTTTTTAAATAATTGGTCATAGGACCTTAATATAAATTACTCAGCAATTTTGAACACGTCCTTCATTTCTAAGAACTAAATATCAATTGTGAATTAAGCTCTAGCTGTAATTGATAAATTATTTAATTGAGATTTTAATTCGGAAACATTGCACGTCATAGAGAAATCTTTTGTTTTGTTCTCCCAAAAATAACTTTTGAAAGTAATTTCGTTTATTGCTTGCCAAAAATCGAATATTTTTTTTTGTAAGTAGCTAAGGTAATTTGATCGGAATTGCAGCAACGGAATTAAAACCGTTTTGAGCGAAATCTCTGATTCAAAAGCTCCTTTTCTACTTCTTTTTGTTAACCTTCCGATACCCGTTGGTCTGGCAGGCCGACAAAACACATTTATTTTTCCCAAAACGGTTGAGATTTCAGTTTTCTGATAGCTCCGGATTTATTATAAGTTTAATTTAAGTACATACCGCGTATTTGTACGAGAAGTACGTGTTGGTATATTCAGTAACATTATATCTGTGAGACAGACGCGGGGCGGTTGCAGTAGGTCTTGATTTTTATTTTGAGCGTGAAATATAAGTCAACATTTAATTATATCTTACACATGAAGAGTTTTTAAGGTTGCCAAAGGTTAATTTTTGTTTTTTTTTTTTTAAGGAAAAAAATTCTTTAGCTTTGTATTTGTAATATCTAAAAAACATCGATTTTAATAGCTGTTTTGTTAAAGACTAACTACCTGCCATATTCACAAAAATATTTTTAATTTAATAAAGGTTTACAAAACAAATTTTGTATGAAAATTTTTCTTAAATTTAAAATTCGTTTATGAATACGAGGCTAAAAATCAATAAAAGTACTAAAAATAAATATTAGTTTTTTTATTAAATTTTTTTATAAAAACAGAGTTTTTTCAAAGAACTAAGAAACAGGTTTTTGAACGTTTGGTCTCTGAGACCGAGCGCGGGTATATGTAATACAAAAATTAGGGTGGGCATATAACAGTTGGGTAATTTAGAAAGTGTTCTATTATATGAAAAATACAACTAACATAACACAATAGAACACTTTGCGAATTGCAGCATCGTTTTATAGTTTATATTAATTGGAACATATCGCACTTAAGCAACAACTGGGTATTTGTTCAAAATCTAAAAATTTTCAGTAGAAGCAAAACTATTTTTAAGTTAACATTGAAGGCATGTATTTTCAATCCAACCAAAAATATAGCACGATATTTTTATAGCGGAGAAATATGAATATAATGTGTCGATTTTTTCGAAAAAGTAAAAAAATTAATATTTTGATTTAATATCCTCTTATTCATTAACCCATTAAGGCCCTGCGTTCACTTAAACCTCCCCTCAGGTATTTTGTGATTACATGATCTTGTAATAAAGCACAGTAAAATAAAATTTAACTTAATATCTAATCGACCTGTTTTTGGATTTGATCATATATAAGTTTTTTTTATAAAATTTTTTTATTAAAATGTTTCATTTTACCTGTTTTTTGGGTACTTTTGGAAATTGTTAAAAAAAAATCAAAAAATATAAAATTTACATATCTCAAACTTTTGATGGAGGTAGCTAACTTACGAACATTATTATTTCTAATGAAAATCTAATCATCTTAGACATTTGCCACTATTTTTATGATTGGATATATCCGTGAAGCGAAAACGCAACACTGGGCCTAAACGATATACAAATTACATAAAATTTTCAAATGCAAACATATTTATAAAATCACTTGCTATTTAAGACAGCATTTTAAAAACATGTATGTATGTTAATTATTATCAAAAACATTTCGATAAATTTTTCACCTCTTACAAACTAATGGCCAATTTGCAAAATGCAGGATATTTCGCAGTAGGTAAATTCTCTATGTCAATTTCTTTATTTTTCTTATGAACAAAGAGTGTTATATTCTTAAATAGGCAAAGTAAGAGAAAATCGCAACGGTAATGCGAAATTATGCTCTCCCAAAATATGAAATAAAAAAGAACGTGGAAGTTATGTTTACTGTTATGACCCGAAAAATTACATATGTGCTATACGTTGGAATGACAACTCTGTAGTCTCTATCTTGTCAAATGTTGTTTCTTTAGAGCCATTAAAACAAGTTAAGCGATACGACCGCAAAAATAAAAAAAATCATTACGATTTCCATGCCTAATGCTATATATAAATTCAATAAAACTATGGGTAGGGTTGATTTATTTGACAACGCTATGAATAGTTACCGTATTCAAATCCGTGGAAATATATGGTACTGGCGACTTTTTACTAATGCTCTAGATGCACCTTTAGTAAACTACTGGAAATTACATTGCCTATTGAGAAAACGGGGAAGACAAGCTCCAATGCCTGAACTAAAGTTCAGAATATTTATTATTGAATCTATTTTGCGGACTGAAAAGTATGAGAGAATAATAGCGTCCACCAGTAGTGGTACTAATTCAGTGATTCGCCAAGCAACACGTTTGAGATGTCGGCAATGTAGAAATTTGACGTAGCAGTTTACCCGAAGTTCTTTGGAGCATATCATAACTGAATAAAATATAAAATGTGTATGTATATATATATATATTTTACTTTTTTCTAAAGACGTGAACAAAATATATATTAATTAAAAGTGTTTACAAATGCGTTTAACTTGTATATCGTTAAGGCCCAACGTTGCGTTTTCGCAACGGAGGTTATCTGGGCTCCCACTGATCCGATTTGCCTAAAATTTGTTTTCTTTCATATTTAGGTATAAACGATCAAATTTTAAAAGTTATATTATTATAGCTCAATGAAATCATGGCTCGGGCCTTAATGGGTTAAGTGCGATATTCCAAATTTTTATTTTTTTTAACCCAAAACAACTCGAAAATTAAACGTTATTTCTTGTTAAATTTAAACTGTTCCTTTAAAAATCAAAAATTAAAAAAGTTTCTTATATATTCGTTTTCTTACATCTTCCAAAGAAAAATATTAACGTTTACTTCTTTCTAATATATGGGCTATTTTTTTAAGAGACATAAAACTTTTTTAAAAATAAAATACAATGGAACGCAATGGGATGGCCAACATTTTGGCTTTATTAGCTCACATATTTCATGGTTAAAAATAATTTTTGGCATATGGCTTCCGTGACTGCGGCTTATGAAAGCCAAACTATTGGTCCAATTTTGCACCACTTTTTTGAGCATTCCCAATCTTATTTCGCCAATTGTGCATCGAATTTAAGCTTCTTAATTATTTATCGTTGCTGATCTCTCAACACAGACCAGATATTTGACGTACCCCTAAAATAATTAGCCAAAAGGTGTCAAATCACACGAACGAGGTGAGATGCCAATTTAGAGGTCTATTTCTTGAGATAATTTGGTCACCAAAAGTTTAGTTTAAGAAAGTGATGGTTTCACACGCTGTAGGGCATGTTGCGCCGTCTTTTGGGAACCATTTCTCCTTCAAATTATTTGCAATGACATAAGGAATAAAAAAGAAACACAAATCATTCGCCATTCACGGTTATGTTGGCATCGGTTTTGGATTTAAAGACAAATGCGCGGTGGCACCTCCGGCATGTACGCCTCACGAAACAGTAATTTTTTCGGGATGCAATGGAGTATCATGGGGATTGTGCTCTCCCAAGAAAATATAATCCTGATTGTTTACATACCCGTTAATCCAGAAATGAGCCTCATCGCTGAAGATGATTTAACGCGTAGTTCTGAGAACGGCATCGGATTGAAAACTCAAATCCTCTGACACAAGAATTTCTTCAGAGGCGATGGCGTTTTACAAAATTATCCAAAAGAGTATTTGTGGTCGTAAATCGATACATTGTCTTGTGCATTAGCTGCGATTATGCGCAGCGTAAGGTTCTGGAAGTGCTATATATTTTTGGTGATCAGAGCGCGAATTTTCGAATAAATATCCACGATTTGTAAACGTTGTTCTGTCGAAACCCTTTGCATATTGATAAGCCAAAGTGTACTGAAACAAAAGTCATGCACACTGCATTATTATAGCAGCTAGTGTAACAGTTATCCCTATGAAAAATTCTATACGTTTAATAAAACACCCTTTACAACGATTTGTAAGAATTTATTTTTTATTGCTTGTAAATTTACTCTTTTTTTCTTTATTTAAAAATTCAAAAAGTTTCATTACAAAATGATTTTTTTTTAAATATTTTATTGATTTGTAACAACATTTAAAATATTGGTCCCCATATTCATAAAAAATATTTTCTATGAAAATTGTTTAATATACCTCTTATTTTGAATTTGGGGGTAAAATTATAATATCCTGATATATATCCTTTTTTCGAATTTTGCAAAAAAAAAAAAAAAAGAGTTGCAAATAAATATTCTAACATGAACGAAGACCTTTAGCCCATTGCAGTGAAGCAGACTAGAGTATCTGGCGGGAATCGATCCCGCAACCATCACACTAATAGATTAGTACAATAGCAACTAGCCTACCGGGACACCCTATCGTGTATTATTTCAGTAAAACTTACAATATTTCCATTACACGCTTGATATTGGCATTGTACAGTTTGAATTTTAGGGGGTGATATAAAAAAGATTTTTTTCTTTTAAACTGCTGGACAGTTTAATTTTTTTCTTTGTAACATACGGAATGATTTTTATTTTTTTTTGTTTTAATTTTTTTTTTTTTGTGCGGTTTGATGAGTAAATAAAGACTCATCAAGTACATTTTTATCAGGCATTTCTCGTGTTATTAAAGAATCTGCTGTTGTTAAATTTCTAGATTCCTTTTTAAATTTTTCTCTGTTAAGGGCAGTGTTTTTTTTTATATTACGGGAAACATTATTTTTAATTTCATTAGTAACAACTCGAAATGCTGACAGAAAATTCTTATAAAGTTCAACAAAAAATATAAATTTCTGTTCACATATCTAGTATATTTCCGGCATATTAAGTGCTTTCTATTATCAAAGAAATTTTTTTCTAAAATAGAAATATATTTTTTTAGAAGAAAAAAGTAGAAATATTTTCAAAAATATTGAAAAACTTTGTCGAATGTGTCAAATACTTTATTATTTCATACGCTTTTCCCTTAAAGCAAACCATTGTTTAACTGATACTTTTTTAAACCCACATGAGAATATAATGAGCTTTTCCCCTCTTCCTCTACTCTTGTACACTCATTTTAATTTAATGGAAAAAATGTTAACTTTTTTTTTCGATCTTCCAACTGCTTCAATAAATATTTTTGTAACATATTCATGCGGCCTTTACCGCAAGCATATAACAAATTACAAGGTCTTTTATCACTCCAACTCACCAAAAAGAAAGATAATTGAAAGGTTTTAGCAAAAAAAAAAAAAAAAAACATGAAAAAAAAGCATGACAACATCATATATAAAACAACAGAATCCTTTTCAGTTCGAAACATAAAATCATTTAATAAAAAGAACCAAAACAAAAAAAAAATAATCATATAACACGATACTCAGATACACACCAATACTAGTTTGGTGTGTTAATGACAAGGACATAAAGACCATAAACACGCATAAAGTTGTGTTGTTAAAAAAATTAATACGTTTTTAGAAAATAATTTTATTATATATTATCATGAAATCATTATGAAACAAAACAGGTATCTTGCAATTTTAATTTCCCATTAGGGCTGTCAGATATGGCGATTTTTCGCCAAACGTGGCGATTTTTTAGTCCATTTGGCGATGGAAATTTTCGTTTGCCGACTTGGCGATTTTTTTGTCGACATTTAAAATGGTTGGCGATTATTTGGGCAATATGGGCATCTCATAAAAAGTAAATTTTTCCTCTTGTTTTTTAATTTTATTTAAAATTTATATATATTTGCTATCATCATTTTTCAAAATCTTTTCTATTTGGATATTTTGTGAGAAAGACTATTATTGCGTAAATAAATGAATTAACATCGCGGAATGTACTATTATCGGGGAAAGAGTATATGACTGATAATACGAAAGTTAGTTTTAGAAAATTTAAAATGTTTCTAGAAAAATATCTAAAAAACATTAGTGGGGTTCGTTTGTGAAGCCCTACATTTTGCGTTGAGAAATTTTTTAAACAGAGTTTTTTCAAATTTCCTAAATTTGCACGAAAATAGTGTTTTAGAAATTAATGTTTTCAAATATTACCCCCATATATTTGATTAATAAAAGGTTTATTAAACAAATGTTCATAGAAAATTCGTTTCATAATCCTCCTATAAGCCTAAATTTTTTTATGAATACGGGTGTAAAACATTTAAATTTAAAATTATATCAAATGTAATATTTGAATGTTCAACGGAATTTTCATTGAATTTACTTTCTTAACTAATCTCATGAAAAATGAGTTTTAAAATAAAATTGCAACTTCAACCTAAACAGACGGGCATGTTCTGACAATCGCAAAAGGATTAACAGTTCTGTCTGTTACTCGCATAATAGGTGCTCTGTAAATTGCAATAGCAATCAAAAGTTGTGAATACAATCAAAAGTTGTGCACCGATTGCAATGAAATAAAGCTCATTTCATTCGAAATATGTTGAACTAAATGCTTTTAGACCCAAACTGTGACTTTTGTTGCACATTTATTTTTTATGAATTTTTAAAGAACAAAAATATTTTTTCTTGTTTTTAAATTTTTATTTGTTTTTTTAAAAACTTCAACGATATCTCTAAAATTACTGGCCAAATTTAAAACAATGTTAGTACGTCTTAAAGATAATATTGTTAGCGAATTTCGGTTTTTTTTCTTAAGGGAATATGATGCACCATTTTCATATTATTTCAATATATGTGCTGAAAGTACCTAAATTTTGGACATAACGGTATATCTCTAAAACTGGAGCTGATAGAGAAAAATGAAGGTTAGATTTGGAATCAGCGACCTCAAATTAGTAAAAAAATTACACAAAGTTCCCGGCCGCACAAAAAAAGTTCAATTTTGTTCCGCAGTGTAATTTTTTTAACTTCGGTCTACCTTAGCGTATGGGTGATATAAATGAAAATATTTTTTAAAATATTTCTAATACGTCTCGGTATTTATTTAAAACTTATATGTATAAGGGTGCGTACAGAGTGGCCGCTTGTTGCCGAGCCGAACCGACTGACACTTATTGCGAGAACCAATGCGAGAAAACTGGTACTATACAAATAAGCGCGAACAGGTCATAGTGGACGCCGAGCTGGTCAGAGCGCAAAGCTGAATGAATGCGAAAAAACAGTTCCAAACGTTTTTCAGCGCCGAAAACGTTGTTTATGTTATGTTGTTTTGATTTCAACTTGTTTGGAAAACACTTAAAAAATTAAAAACAAAAATTTAAGAAAAAGTAATGTGTTATTTACTTTTGCAATTTTATTTTATTTACTTTTGCAATCCAAAAATTAAAAAAATTAAACAAAAAAATAAAAATTCAAATAAATAATAAAAATTACATAAAATTATAACATAATTATAATAAGATTATATTTATAAATGTATACAAACATACATAAAACACAAATAATAGATAAAATATCAGCGCTGATTCTCGCATCCACTATGCACTCTCAAGCTTGTTTCTCGCATGAAAAGTTCTCGCAACAAGCGGCCACTCTGTACGCACCCTAACAAACACAATTTTTATTTTCTGTCTGTTTGTTACAGAAGTTTCTAGTTACTTTTTTTAGAAACAGAATGTTGCTTGGAAAAATACTTAAAAAATAAAAAAATACCAGAAGTAAAATAATTAAAGCAAAATTTCTTTTGTAAAAAACTTCGTATTTATTTTTATTTTCTTTTAAACATCTTAAATTTGTATACCCTCCCCAACCACTAGTGGTGAATGAAGGTATATTAAGTTTGTCATTCCGATTGAAAATTTTATAATTTATATTATAAATCTAAGACCCCATAAAGTATATATATATTCTGGCTCCTTGAGTAATTCTAAATCGATTTAGCCACGTCCGTCTGTCTGTCCATCTGTTCGTCTGTTGAAAACCCGTTCACTTTCGAAAAACGCAAAAGAAAAGAACTAACTTGATCCCAAATTGCTTGGGATTGAAATCCATCAACATCGGTTCAGTTGGATCAGAAGAATGAATCAAAAAAAATTGAAAATTTTGATACAAAAACTAACACAAAAGATGAAATAATGCACGGAATGATATAAAATTTTGCACGAATTTACTTTATATAACTGCAAATCATGCTGTTAGATTTCTTGAAGATCGGTCCATAATTTACCCTAGGCCCCATAGAAACCCTACTCTCGGAAAACAGTTTATTGCGCCTTAAACCAAATAAAGCCCACTTTGGTAAAATAAATAAATTCGCCTAAAACCATAACAGATAAAGATATTGCGGTAAAATATCTTCCAACTTAGATTCATATGGGCAGAAAAATTATCATGCAATTTTGTGAAATTTACTGTTAACGCTAAAACTAAATAAACTGCTGTATTAAAATTTATTCTTATTTATTTTTTGTAATACCAGAAATAAGTCCTCAGAATTTTGAGTTTATTTGTCCATAATTTACCATAGGTCCAATACAAATTACCCTCCTAAAAATTATTTTTGTTCGGCTAAAACTGTTGCAAATCATGATATTTTACTCAAGCCAATTCAAAGTTCTAAAAAGAAACGCATAAAACTTTCATATTGTCGGTCAATAATTTAATTCAGGTCTAAACCACAACCGTTTTTAATGCTGATGTTTGTTTTTGTGAAGCTTAGTTAATAATATATATGTATTTATCATATAGAGCCCACTTCGTCGGTGGAGGGTATCAAAGATTCGGCACAGCCGAAAATAGCACTCTAACTTGAAAATATGTTATCCATTATGTAACTAAAGAGATGATATCCAAATAGTTGGGCTTCATATGTAGAGAAGTATGTCTGTAAGTGCTTATGGTTTTGGGTAGTTATGAACGTTTGAATTGTTAGATATGCAATCTTATTAAATTGAAACCAAAAACAAAAAGTGAATGATTGTAACGCTTTGAATCCATTCATTCGAACTTGTAATGAGGAGAAGTGTAATAAAAAAAAGTGTTTTTAGTGTTGTACTAAGCACTCCTGCTGCTTCTGCCGAGCATCAAAATGCCCTTTTGACAGAGAATTAAAATGAAAACAATAACTGATATCTTCTTGAATTCTTAGATTAATTCTGATTTTATTTACAAATTATGCTAGCTTATATACTAAAATTTGATTATCGATCAGCATAATTGAATTGTCTATTTTTCTGCATTTCGCAAGGTTCAACAGCCGTTGAATGAGCTGACGCTTGCATATAGTGTCTGTGCACGAGTGGTCATTAAACTAAATTCAATTATGCTGACGTATAATTAAGAATTAAAATTAATTTAACAAATAACATACCAAAAAAAAAAAAACTACAGTGTGGTAAGTAAGTATACGTACACTACACCCTCACCCTTCAGAAAAATTTTACAATTTTTGAAATTGGATAATTTTTAAGTATAGTTGCCTTTTTTTTATTTTGAAATTGGATAATATTTTGATATTCTTATAAATTACATAGTGTTTACTAAATATAGAATTTGCTTATACAAACTTTCAAGTTACATTGTTTAATTGTTGTTTTGAAATTTGAGTGATACTTAAAGCTAGTTTAATAATGCTTATTCTTACATTTTGTTTTCTTTTATTTATAAATTTCAGATGTGTTTTTGGTTTTACTTTATACTTAGCAAAAACCATTTTGTGTTATTTGTTCTATGTTGTATTTCTTTAATAAATTGTTATGATAAGTTTTAGTAGTGTTTTTTTATTTTTACAGTTATATTTACATTATCTATTTTAATTATTTCATATGGACCTCTATATGGTTGTTCATACTTTTTCCTATTCTCTACCTAAACTAATACTAAATCTCCTATTTTTAACTCTATACTGTTTATATTTTTATAAGAATCTATTTGTCTATACTTTTTTATTTTTTCTATCATCTTCTTTGGGTTTTCTAACGAATACTTCAGTCTGGCCTTAAGTTCATTAGCATAATGTTCAAAATTGTAGACCTTTGGATGATTCATGACTTCATCACCTGGTAGACTTGGTAATTTTCCGAAAATAAGTTCAAATGGAGAGTATTCGGTATCTACATGAGGAGTTATATTATACGCAAATGTATAATTAGGAATCCATTGTTCCCAATTATCGTCCTCTACAAAAGTTAGGAAACATTCATTAAGTACCCTGTGATTTCTTTCAACAGTTCCTAATGTCTCATGGTGATATGGAGTCGAAAATCTTTGTTTTATCTTTAACAACTTACGTTCATTAACTCATTTGCAAATTCTGTTCCTCTATCCGATTTGAGTACGCTAAATAAGCCATATTTTAGTATTAAATTTTCCATTAATGCTTTGGCCATCGACTTTGCTTCTTTTGTCTCTAAGGGACAAGCAATTACGTATTTCGCACTGCATAGATAAAACATACCTGAAGTTATTTGTTGGTCGTAATGGGCCAACAGTGTCAATCACTATAATATTAAAAGTATCCGATGGCGTTTCCATCACATTCAATGGTTCTTTTGTATGTCTAATTTGTTTATTTCTTTGGCATAAGTCGCATCTTGATACATGGTCTTTTACAGATTTGTTCATGCCTTTCCATATGTATCTTTGTTTTAATTTTAATAATGTCTTTCTGACTCCAAAATGACCTCCTTGGGGAGTATAATGATGTAACTCTATTAGTTCTATTTTCCTTTCTTCGCTTAGTATCCTCTGAGGTTTTCTATATAATATTTATTCGATTTATTTAACTCATTATATCTGGCCTTAAATTCATCTGCAGAAATTCTATTAAATATTGCATCATTTATATCGATTGCAAATCTTTTATTCTTTGTAATTTTTAAATAGGATGAAAGCTTCTCCAAAAGAGTACCTAAATACTTTGGATTATTACTACATCTAACACGTGTTTCATTTTTTACTTTATCATTTTCTACCACATATTCATGCATGCTTTTAGTAATTTCTACATTTTTATCCTCATAATTCTTCCTGGCACGAGATTTCTTCAAATTCGAAACTGATTTCGATGAATTATCATCACGTCCAATGTGCACATAACTATTTTTTACTATATTATTTTTATCTTTTTCTATAGGCCTTTCTTCAAATAAAAATTTCAATTTGGTTGCGCGCAACTCCACATATGGAGTTGATCAGACTCTTTATGAGATCCGCTTATGATATTATTATTTTTATATGAGTTTTTCCTCATACTTCTTGTTACTACTAACGTTTTTCTCGTTTCCTCATCATTCTCTAATGGTATCATATTTCTTAGAGTTGTGGAGTCCATATTTTCTCTTGATAATGAATCTGCATTTGTATTTCAAGTTCCTCTCTTGTATATAATTTCGAAGTCATAATCTGCCAGTTCTAATCTAATCCGTGCCAACTTTGAACTAGGGTTCCTATGAGAAAATAATGCAATTAACGGTCTATGGTATGTTACAACCGTAAACTTCCTTCCATACAAATAAGGTCTGAAAAATTGTATGTCCGATTCAATTCCTAGTCGTTTTTGTTTCAATTACTGGTTTGTTTCTATCATGTATATTTATATTTTTTATTTTTGAAAAATAGTAAAAATATTCTTAAAAAAAACTAAGTAATTAATATTTTTTTTTTTTATAATAATTGATAATAAAAATACGAAAATATTAACAAATGTTCAAATAAAATGCTTCGATAATTGTAATGCAAGAATTATTTAAAATTACTTTTACTACATATATATTTTCAGCAAATTTATATAATAATTTTTTTTTACACAAATATTTTTATATTTTAACATTTTTTTTTTTGTTTTACAATTTTTTTTTTTTTTTGTTTATTAATTAGGTTTCTTTTTCTCTTCCTTTTTCTAATTAGGAGCCATTTCATTTATTTTACCCATTTTGTTTCCTTAAGTCCTAAATTTTTTTTTGTTTTAAATTATTTAAGATTAGTTTTATTTCATCTATCAAAACGTTTGAATTTTTTTTTTTTTTTAGTATTCCTATCATCTTTACTACTTACTAGTTTTCTTTTTCGTGATTAATGAAATGTTTTGGAAAATATTCATACACTTGTATGAAATCCAATTGGTAATTAAATTAACTATTGATAAAAATTTAGCTTTTAAATTTATTTTTGCGTTTTCCTCTATACGAAAATTTAACGAAAAATGTTTTCGATCTTAAAAACTTTGAGATAGCAGGATCTGTAAGAATTACTTCAATTTGGAAGGAAACGTAGGATTCCATTTTTGCTGACCCCAGTGGGCAGGATACCATTTTCGGGGTCCGAGTGGGCAGGATCGCCATGTAAAGAGGAAAGGTGTAATTAAAAAAATGTTAGTGTTGTCCTAAGTTTTGAGTATTGGTACTAAGACTCCTGCTGCTTCTGCCGATCATCAAAATGCCCTTTTGATAGAGAATTAAAATGAAAACAATAACGGATATCTTCTTGAATTCTTAGATTAATTCTGATTTTATTAACAAATTATGCTAGCTTATATACTAAAATTCGATTATCGATCAGCATAATTGAATTGCTTATTTTTCGGCATTTCTCAAGGTTCAACAGCCGTTGAATGTGCTGACGCTTGCATATAGTGTCTGTGCACGAGTGGTCATTAAACTGAATACAATTATGCTGACGTATAATTAAGAATTAAAATTAATTTAACAAATAACATACCAAAAAAAAACTACAGTGTAATACGTAAGTATACGTACACTACAAACTGAAGCCTTGTAGATTTTTCAACTAAAGCCGAATGATTTGTAACTTCTTTACTAAAGATTGTTATATATCGAACACTCTGGACTGGAATCGAGACCATTCTACTCTGGACTAATGTACTTCAAACCATTGTTCTCCAGGCTACAGTTACCTAGACTTCTAGACTCTAAAATTCTTTACTCCAGTCTACTATACTCAAGACAACTGTACTATAGACAATTGTTTTCTTGAGTACTGCTATTTAGATAATTCTTCTTCGATAACTGTACTTAAGGCTAAAGTAAATTAGGCTACGGTTCTCTTAAATACTCTACTTCAATCTACTCTTCTGGAGTCTACCATACTCTAGACTAGTGTCCTTTGGACTACTATATTCTAGAGTACTGTACTCTAAAATTCTCTATACACCGTTGTACTCTAAGCTGTTTTTCACTAAACTCTTATACTTTGGACTATTATTAACTACTGTACTCTAGACTACTGTTCTTTATACTATTCTACTCTAGACTACTTAACTGGAAAACTATTACGCTCTCGACTACTGTACTCTTAATTATACAGAAAAAACTAAAAATTGTCTGTAATGACCAAACTTATACCAAATTCATAATATCAAGCAAACAAGTTGTTGATTTTGCACCTTTTACCAAAATGATTATATTAATTGCTAACAATTTTGAAATTGTGAATATTTTTTTACAATAAATGATATTTTTAATTTTAATTAAAAAAATTATCAAAAAATGTTGCCATTTCAAACAATCTGTTTATTTAGATAGGGGATTCAAGTAGGAAATACTTTTTCCAATAGCCTTTTTGACTGCCATGTTATTTTTGTTAAGTTTTGTTTGGCATTTCATAACTGAAGCCGCTCGACCTTTCCAAGCGTCATCGCTTCGCTCTATGGGCTCTTGAAAAGTTCCAAGAAGATCCGACGTTTTCGAGGCAAATTTTGTTCAGCGATGAGGCCCATTTCTGGCTTAATGGGTACGCAAACAAACAAAATTGCCGCATTTGGGACGAAGAGCAACCTGAAGAGATTCAAGAACTGCCACTTCATCCAGAAAAAACAACGGTTTGGTGTGGTTTGTGGGCCGGTGGAATCATCGATCCATGCCGGTGCGAACTTAACCGTCAATGGCGACCATTATCGTGCCATGATAACCTACTATTTGATGCCTGAAATTGAAGCTCGTGATCTCGGCGACATTTGGTTTCAGCAAAATAGCGCTACTTCCCACACATCGCATCAATCCATGGATTTATCAAGAGAACACTTCGGTGAGCACATAATTTCACGTTTTTGGCCGGTCGATTGCCCACCAAGATCGTGTGATATCACAACGTAAGACTTTTTCCTGTGGGGATATGTAAAGTCTAAAGTTTATGTGGACAAACCCTCTTCGATTCAGGCCTTGGAGAAAAACATCACGCGTGTCATTCGTCAGTTACCAGTCGAAATGCTCGAACGAGTCATCGAAAATTGGACTCAACGGATGGACCATCTGCGACGTAGCAACGGCCAACATTTGATAGACATAATCTTTAAAAAATAAATGCCAAAGAATGTTCTTTCAAATGATAATAAGCCTTCCCCATTTAATTTAAATTTTCTGTGTTTTTTTCTTTAAAAAAGTAGGGAACCTCGAAATGGATCACGCTTTATTATTAAATATTGACAATTCCCAACAACAATTCTACAAGTTTAAATTATATTATTTAAAACGAAAAAGTCAATTAATATTATTGTTATTTAATTAAAAATTTATTTCAAAACAACTAAAACGTTAATAAAATCAAAATTAAATTTTTAATTTTCCTTCAACTAAAAACGTAATTGATTCACTTTTCACATTTTTTAAATTAAAATAATTTTTAAACTATTTTTTTTTGTGCACCAAAAAAAAAAAACAGTAGTCTACATTACTACTGTTTTCCAGCGTAATGTACTCTAGATCACTGTTACTTTAGACTCTTTAATTTTATTTTATCTTTCTCTCGTCGATATGCACTCATTTATCACGAGTTGTGTTAAGTTATCCATAGAACAAAATTCGCAATTTGTACGATAAAGAAAAGGTTTAATCTGTCAGTCGATCTTTCTCTCGACTACTATTTATGTTAAAAACTACAGTACTCTGGATCACTGTATTCTAGATTTCTGAACTATTAAGCCTGGTGCAGTCTTTTTAACTTCACTTTAATCTGCTCTTCTTTACCGTCATTTCTGAAATTTTGTATATTTTAAGCTCTGCATTTGCCTTCACATCGAACATATTACTGCAAATACAATAATACAACTGTGGGATGGATTGCATTCCAGTGAGTGAGTCGGGACTATATGGATATGATCTTTGTATGCTACATTTTATACTGGTTTTTATTAGATTGTATTCGCTTATTCGTTTGGTTAATTGTTGGTCCATTTTTCATATTCATTTTTTTGTTCACATTTAACAACATAAAAATGTAGTTGTTTGTATTGTTGTCCGCTTTAACAGTGTGTCCCTCAATGTGTCATTCATTCATTCGTGCAGAGTGTATAAATGTGGGTGTATGCATGTGACAGTGTTTAATAATAACAGTCATCAAGCATAAAATACAATACAAAATATTTCTAGTTGTTTCATTACACATTTTCGTTTTATTTTTTCTCTTTTTTTTATTCATTTTTATTTTTCTACTTTAGTCTTGTTGTTATTATTATTGTTGTTATTGCTGTTGACAATTTTGTTCACTAACGAGTCTTTTAGAAGTGAAAATGGTGGTACTTTACTTTATCACAGTAAATGTGTGATTGGTGTAAGTGTGTGTATGGATGAGTTGTGGTTAAAGCGGTATAGTAGTAGTCATCGTTTCTTTGCAATATTTTTTCAATGATCCTTGGAGATTTTGTTATTTTTTTGTATAGTTTTGCTTATTGCTATTATTATATGTAGTCAGCATAGTGTTGAGTCAAATAATTAAATGTTGACAGCATGTTGACTATAGACCAAGAGATGTTTGTAGCTGTGTGTATGTGTATTGGTTGATCTAGTGCAACTATCCTTTACTACATATTTTCTGTGACATGTGCAAAAACAACAACTACTTTTACCACTTCTGCTTTTAACTACTATTTATTGATAATAGTAAGTTATTTGTTTCTGTGTGTGTGGGGAGGGGGGAATTCTGTCCTGTCCTTTTTTCTCCGTTCGTTGTCATTGTGGTTGCTTTAGCATCCAACTCTTTGATGACTACTTAAGGATATTAAAGTTTGACACTTTCTGTGTTATCCCCAGAATTATTTTTTACAAATATTTTTTTTTTTCATTGAGCAATGAGACTAAAAAGGAAATAAAATTAAAGTTATAAAGTGCTTAAAAATTTTCAATAAGTTTGTTTTTGGAATGCAATTTTTAAAGAAATTTAAATAAAATTGTTAACTGTTTTGCTTTAATTTTTGTAAATGTAGTTTCAAAAACAATTTTCAAATATCAAAGATGTATACTAATTAAAGAAACGCGACATATCCCTGCTCCACCTTAATAATGCTTAAATTTTTAACAAACATGAAAGTTAAATTTGATAAAGTTAGCAAGAAAACGTTATGAATAAATAATTATTATTATTTTAGCCACTTAAAAACAACTTTCATGTTAATGGTTTTTTTTCTCTGTGGTGCTTGAAAGTTTCTATAACTTTATTAAATTTCTGACAAATATGCAATCAAACAAATAAACAGATATACGGAAATACCCCAAAATCCACAGACATATTTTAAATGTTTTTTTTTTTTTTTTGTTGTTGGCATCCATCACAATCTTAAAGTTGTTAACAAAAGTGACAAAAAAGAAACATGGAAAAGTTTTACAACAACAATTTTTATTTAAGCGTGTCTAAATTGTTCTCGTTTGTATTAACAGACAGACAGACAGACAGACAGAAAGACCAAATTTAGGCAAGTAACAAAAACAGAAAACTTTAATACACATATCTGTACAAACAAATTAATACCATAAAGTAGCAAACTTAGAAAGGGGCGCTAAATTTATGAGAGACTGCAAAGGCTGATAAGACAAGCTGGTTTGGGGTTATAATACTGCAATGATGGCATTTACGATACCCTCCACCATTGTCAAAAGTGAAGCTTTTCTAGCGTGTCTCCTTATCCAGTTAATTTTACGAGGATCGGAAATAACTAACAGCCGTAAGAATTGGTCTAATAGTTATATTAGATTCACGTTTTAGTTTAATGCTAATAAAAATCGCTAAATAAATGGCTGAGATATTAGGAGAAAGTAAAAATATCTCCTTTTAAGTTCCATAATTTTTTTATTCTTAAAATATTTAAAAAAATATTTTTTTTTTATAAATAATCTTCAAAAGATTGCAGAAATAATGTTTGCTAAAAAAATTTTTTTTAAATTCGAAGAAAATCGGAAAAATTGCTTAATTTGCAGAAAGTGCCTTTAAACTCGTTCAAAAAGCCATAAATTAGGAAAGAATTTTTAAATCTGAGGTACTTAGGTATTTTAGAGAAAGAAGTCGGAAAAGTTTAAAAAAAAATCGTAAAAAGTATTCCAATAAAATTATATCCATAGAGGGAAGCGAACTGACACCAAAGTAGTCCGGTGATAGGTTTGTGGTGATAGAGACCGGTTCTAGTTTTAACACTTTATATGAATGGGACCTATCACTTTGACATAAGGTTGTGGTTGGAGGGTGTCCATTGACACCTAAAAGCCACCATTTGACAAGTCACACATCTTTTCTCAATGAACGTGTTTAGTGTTAGTTACTACAATGGAGTATAATTTCAATAAAACAAGTCCTAGAACTAAATTTAAGAACCAAATTTTAGAAAGTCCCAAAAAAATTGTGTCACACCACTGGTGAATACTGTACTGTAATTAATTACTTTCCTACCTTTGGGTACTTCTTATACCAGGATTGGTTCTCCTTTCACTGATCATGAGTTCTTTCTTTTTGTACTTGTTCTATTTTCACAAATCCCAGGCCCAGGTCTTTTTTAACAATTAACACAAATTTCCCAGTAAAAATTATTACAAAAACTATTTAAGAAAAAGACATAAAAGGGTTTAAAAAAAGTTTTTCCATCCATTAAGCATTTGCATAGGGGCTACGTACATCTATGGATTAACTGTATCATGCCCGATATGATTTTTAATTTAAAAACTTAATGTACATATTTAACTAAAAATATAAACTAAATGAGAACTGTTGCTTTCAATTTTACTTTTTAAAGTTTACAAGTAAAATTGTTTAAAATTTAAACTTGAAAATAATGTTTTTGTTCTTGTTCTGTTGTTTTTTGTTGTTTCTACACACAACAATTACATCTTTTTTTTAGCTACTTGTGTGGTGTTGTTGTAGTGGCTACAATAAGTTTTGATAAGTTATATGAGATTAAAACACTGATTTTTTTAATTCTTCTCAGAGTGGCACTACCAACGAAAAGTTCAATCTTTGTTGTGCTTGGTTTAAGAATTGTATACTTATTTTAAGGAATTCCAGTATTGATTTTCGAAAGTTATCCCATTTAGGATTGTTTTGAGTACGTTTTAGTGTTATTCGTACTAGAATTTTTGAGTACGACTCATACTTAAAGTAAGTATAAAAAGCTTAATTTACCCCGAGTATTTTTCTTTCTGTGTACGAGCCCTATTTTTAAAATACTCTGAAATGTTGTTCTAGAAATACCCAATTGACCGAAACGACGACGACGAGTTGGTACAAATGGATAATTTTTACCACCCTTCCGCACAACTTCCACGTTGACATCAGTGCGAATATTTCGACGACATCCAGCACTGTAGATCACTGAACCCCGTTCCTCACAATGGTCAACTAAATTTATATTCATGAAGACATTGAAAGCAAAACAATTGATCGTCGACATGGAAAACTCCGATAAATTTATGTATTTACTTGATATTAATATTATATAAAAATAAAATTAATATATAATAATAGTACTGGTTGCCAGGGCCATCGGCTAATCGATAAATTTAACTGTTGGCATTTATTAAAATTTTCTGAATTCAGTTAAAGCGAATAAAGCAAAAACAATTATGTTAACTAACAAGTAAGAGTGCTATATTCTACTATGGCGAATCTTATATACCCTTCACCATGTGCAATAAGAACAGAAAGTATCATAAATACCGTTCTTTAGATACAAATAAATCTATTTTGTATCACGCCTTCTTCTCAACTCCCGCCTTCATTTTGTGGGATATAATGTATTGATAATCAAGATGCTTGTACCTTATTTGGAAACTTTGACTCTTGCCTTTCCCCAGATATGCAGAAATCAATAATGTCTTTGTACGGAGGTGCCACGCCCATTGCTTCAGTCCAGCCCATATTTTTAGAGAGGCTAGACATTATTTATAACCCAGCTATTTGTTCAAAATTTAGAAAATTTATTTCTTACTGCTCTTTAGATAAAAAAAGTAAATTTTGTGCCACGCCCATTATTCCAATCACGGCCACATTTCGTGTAATGTTGTTTATTAATAACCGAACTGTTTGTAACTTATTTGGAGACTTTGGCTCTTTCCGTTCTCCCGATAAACAGAAATTGATAATGTCTATGTATGGGAATTGTAACGGCCACTCCCGCCCATTTTAGAGAGGCTGTGTACTGATGCTTTGTTCAAATGCGGTTGTTCAAATATATAGAAAAAAGGAATTAAATACAACAACAAGGAATTTATGGGAAAAAAAAATTAGAATCAGTCGTGGTTTTTTGCTCATTACTCAGTCATTTATGGCCTGAATGTCAATAGCAAACTTTAAAGAAGAATAGTGACATAAATATATAACAGTTTAGTTCTAATAATTTCTGCGGTATTCGGAAAATATATTTCAACATATACACGGACATCGTTAAATCAACTCCGCTCTCAAAAGGACCCAAAATACAATCGACATTCTGCCATCCATTTTTCGATAGCTTTTGGCATGAGGAAAAAAAAATTCCCTACGGCATATCAAAAAAATTATTTTTGAGACGTCAAAATTTAAATTTTTTGTCTCTTTCTCAACTTTCATTTTTAAGGTTTTTTTTTCGTAATTATTACCTTTCCAAAGTGAAATTGTACGCTCAAAACGATAGTTTTTCCAAAAAAATGTATTTCTTGAAAGTCACACTTAATTTCAGCATTTGGAGTCGGAGTTAGTACTTTTTCTAACGACTCCACAGCCCTGGCTTAAAACATCATTTTTTTATTAAAAGAAATACATTTTTCGACCAAAACTCATTCAAAATTATTTGTTTCCAAAAAGTGATAACACTATCGCCTTTAACGTGCGGATTTCTTTAGAAATAAACTATTTTATACGGGAGGAAATACATAAAAATTAGTTTGGAGCCTTAAAAATAACAAAAAAGAGTAAAAAATCGAAAAAAAAACTTTTTCTCGACAAAAATTCGTCTAAATAGACAAAAATAACATATTTTTTCGAAAAAATTAAATCGCCATCATTTAAAGTGGATAGTGGGTGCCTCAAAAATAATTTTTTTGATATGTCGTTGTGGAACTTTTTATTCCTCATGCCAAAAGGTACGGAAAAATCGATAGAACAATATCGTCAAATTTTTGTCTTTACAAATCGGCCCACCCTAATATTCATACTTAATAGGGTCTTAGATCAATATTTTTACCAATGCAAATGAAATTGCAAACTTATATAACCCCGTTTACCTTCGGTGAAAGGTATAAATAAGCTATACGCGGTTAACATTGCTTGGTCTTATTTGGGCCACCCTGTATATAATATTGCGCGATTTCGGCAAATTATCAATTATATGATGTTTGCTAAATAATACTAATTAGATAATTGTGTACAAGGAATTTTTGAATAATAGTTGATAACGATTACAAAAAATTGATAAAATATCACGATTATCGCAAAATAATCCAAAATAAATCGAAATAATTCAAAAACATTTGGGGTGTTCACGGAAAGCGGATTATCATATGTAGTTATATTAATAGCAACAAAATATATTTAAAAAAAAAAGTTTTAAAATCTATTTGGTAGTTGTTAATATAAAAAAATAACCTGATAATTCCGTGAACAACCCAATTTTAACTTTATTGAAGATTATTTTTGATTAATTTTTAAATATTCCTTTTATACCCACACCACAACAGTAGAAAGGGTATTATGCGTTTGCGCTCATATTTGTTTAACGTTTAAATATTTTGCATACCGATACCGATCGACTTAGAATCTCTCTTTGAATCGATGTGCGTCCGTCCGGCTGGCTGGCTGGCTGGCTGGATGTTCATGTAAACTTTGTACGCAAAGTATAGATTGCTATTTTGGAGCTAATATTATTATTACGATATTAAAGTATTTTGTTTATTATTAAAAGAATTAATAAAATAAATAATATATGTTGGGGTCGGAGTTGGAAATCTTTATTGGCGACTCCACAGCCTTGGTGAAATCATATGTCTGGGCTTGACCGACCATACTTTGTTTAAAGATGCTATATTATTGTATCACTTATGATTACTTTTAATTATTTTACGATAACAATTAGTATTGTGGTTATTTTATTGAACTGTTTTTAATATTTATTCAGGCTAAAGTTCATTTAATTTAATTTAACGGATTTAAGGATGAACATGTAAATTAATTGAAATAGATAATCATTCAAAAAAAAATTTCGATCTACCAATTTGGTTTAAAGATTGATTGATGTTTGGCTATTGACTGGCACCTGCCTTTTACGGTGGTGAGTGTTAAGACAGCAAACCCCTTTGAGAAGATTGTGTGGTTACAATTGAAACACGTCAGGGCAACCTGTTCTTGCAAACCTGGGTTCAATTCCCAGCTCAGTCAAAAATAAAAAATTATCAATAAATTTTAATTCATTTCATGTTGTAAAAATTCCTTTCTTCATAAAAATAATTTAATGAAAATTAAATTTAATGAACTTTAGCCTGAATAAATTTTACGATAATCTAAAATGTTTATACGATTTTTTGTGTTAGGGAAAAACTCTAACAAAAATATTTCAACAAAACTACAAAAAAATCGCAAAAAAGTTGTTTTTAATTTCAAAAAGTTTTCATAAAATCTTGTCAAACACTAAAAATATTTATTTAATTGGCCGAGGCATTAAGCACTCTTTATTCCTTGAAGTAGCGTACCACTTAATGAAATAAATTGAAAGAATAATTTGATGCTTGTTTTTCTTTATATAATAATGGACAAATTTTCTTCGCTTGTCTGCCTGAAAAAATGATGATGTAAAATAATTTTTTTTCTGTTTTTATAAATTCCTTTTTTCTTTTTGCTCGTTGGTCATTACATTTCTTTATCTTTTCGTGAATGAAAATTATGTGTGGACTGTGGACAAGCAAGAGTCAGTTGTTGCAAGTTGTTCTTGTAGAAGTTAAGAAATAGTGCTCATTAAGTTCTCCTTCTCTACCAACATCAAACCATTTCTTCTCCAAACTCGAAACTACACAGTAATTTAAGAATGACAAATTTTCTTTAATTTATGAAAATATTAAAAAAAATAATATGGTTTTCTTCCTTGTTCATGTACAATATTTTTTAAAAAGATTTTGTCAGTCGAAAACAAACTGAGTTTAGTATGAGTGTAGGAAATCAGCGACTACTTTTAGAGAAAAATATGATTTCAGTAGAGTGAAATTTAAATAGCGGAAAAAATAAACTATATAAAAATATATAAAGGAATTAAATTTAATAAAAATGTAAAAAAATTTTTTTTGTAAATTATTCACTAGCACTAACAACAATATGGTTAAATAAACTTTAACATTTTGAGTCGGTCATTCTTCTATGAGTTCTTTGAATAATTGTTGAATCATAGAAGAAGAATTGTACAAGAAGAAAGTCAACTAATTATTTTAAATTATATATTTGAATAAGAGTTTACTTGGGAAATTACAATAAAAAATTTTTTTTGTAAGATTTAATTTTAAGACAATTTAAAAAACCTTAAAGTATAAAGAAATTTTGGCGTTATTTTTAAAAATTTTTAAGGTTTAAAATTTTATTACATACTGACTATTTTGAATTGACTTTTAAATTTAGCTTAAGCAATTTTTTTATCATTTAAGTCTGTTAAAAATTTTGAATAACAATATTGGAAACTAATTTTGCTTGAAACCAAATGCTTTCATTTTTATTTCTATCTTTACAATTGTAAAAATGACAATGTAATTTTTATTTGAACTTACAACATGAAATGATTTTTAAAATTTTTTTTTTTGATAATTCTTTATTAGTTATTTTGGTAATAGGTTAAACTCAACAATTATTTGCTTGATTCTATGAATTTGGTATGAATTTGGTAATTAAAGAAAATTTTTAATTTTTCTCTGTGCAGAATTATTGTTGGGGATTATCAATATTTAATTAAATAAATTAACACATTGTTTGAAATGGCACAGTTTTTTGATAATTTTTTTAATTAAAATTAAAAATATCATTTACTGAATAAAATTTTCACAATTTTCAATTTTTACTATTTGTAGTTATCAATATAATTAGTTTGGTAATAGGTGCAAAATCAACAAATTGTTTGCTTGATTCTATGAATTTGGTGATTAAAGAAAAATTTTAATTTTTCCCTGTGTAGAATTGTTGTTGGGAGTTGTCAATATTTAATTAAATAAATTAACACATTGTTTGAAATGGCACAGTTTTTTTTTTATAATATTTTTAATTGAGGTTTTTGATATTTTAATTAGGCTTTAGTCCATCAAATTTAATTTTCATTAAATTATTTTTATTGAAGGAAGGAATTTACAACATGAAATGATTTTTAAAATTTTTTTCATAATTCTACCGTTTGCGCCACTGCGGTGCCCGCCAGTCTATAGTCAAACACCAATCTTTAACCAATTGTATTGGAAGATCAAAATTTGCTGTAATTGATTATCAATTTTTAAATGTTTATTTATATGTGTTTTCCATTATTCTTGTTTTTTCGTACTTTTTGTTTTGAAATCTTAAGTACGTTTGGTTTTTTCTGTTTGTCTTTTTCTAGTTGACCTTTCTTTGTACAACTTGAAGGACAAATGTAAACATATACAGCCGTATTCGAAACGAAAATTTGGCATGAAGTTCATTCATAATACACTTACCAAACTCTGGCTAACGATTTACTAAACTCTTGTTAACGATCTGCCAAATGTTTGCCAACTTGTGATAAACAGCCGTTTAATGTTGAATAATGTTGTTTGTTTTTTTTAATACACTGTTTTTTTTTTAATTTCGAGTCCTTTTTTAAATTTATTTTTATTTAAAAACATTTCAAATTTTTATATGAAGAGGGAAATAAAAAAAAAAAATGAAATGACAAAACCAGCGATGAGTAATGCAATACGTGTTGCATTTTTGAGTTATATAATGTGGCATCATTAATATCCAGACTTGATTTATTAAAATTTAGCAGACGGATAAAATTTGCTATGAATAAACTCTGTGCTAACAAGCTGCTAAGCTTAATCGGCATTCTAGTTAGCAGCTCGTTGTACGTAGTGTACAAACTGTGGCTAACTTTTTGTTATAAATACGGCTGATAGGAGCTTGTGCCATAGCTATTTTATAACAATTGTGATTTTTAATTGAACTGTTGGTTTTTTATTGAAATTTTTGATATTTTAATTAGGCTTAAGTTCATCAAATTAAATTTTCATTACATTATTTTTATTGAAGGACGGAATTTACAAAGTCTTGACAAATAGTACGAAAAAACAAGATGAAAGGAAAAAACTTTATCTTTACAAATAATAATTTAAGAGATCAGAAAAGGGAATCTATGTATTGGCTCTTAATACCCACACCACAATAGTGGAGAAAGTGTAATACATTTGTGCTGATGTTTGTAACACCTTAAAATACTGATCGTAGACCAAACTGATCGACTCAATTTTGCATCCCCTATTGATCTAACGATGTTCGATGTAAAGACGTTCGTCCATGCGGCTGTTGGGCTGTCCAATTAAATTTTGTGCGCAAAGTATGTTCCGCAATTTCGGAAATAATTTGGCAAAGTTTGGTACATAGGTTCTAATTGTTACAAGCGTATTCAAAATGGTGACAAACGGTCTTTTATTTTACATAACCCCTATACAAGCTTATTTCCGAAATAAAATGTTTGTTAGCATAAACTATCGTATTATGTTCATTTTTTTATTTAATTGGTTCCTAATTTATTCTATTTCAATCTTAATAATCTAACCAAATTTTATTGGAATTGGTCTATATATGAACATACATCCAATACAAATACTACACACCAAAATAATTTTTAGTGCCATAACTTTCTTATAAATGTGGGTATTGACATAACAATTGGAGACACTAATTTTGACGATAGCTGTCGAATCAAAGTATTGTGTTCGTACTTCCAGATTTGAAAACAGTTTCTATATAAACCCTCTCTCTAAAATCAATTACCAACAAAAAAATCTCATATAGATAAAGATCTCTAAATAATATTCAGTACAAAGAACCGACTATACATTCTTGCTTGCTTAAAGTTTCGATTATTGATGAATTTTGTTGATTGGATTTTTGTTGATATCAGATGTCAATTGTCTGAACATGACTGTATCAACAAACGATTAAAACATATTCTTACACTGAAAAAATTCTAGCAAATTTTCACCAATTAAAGAATTAATCAAAAATAAAATCAGTTTTAGTTCAAAAGTGAATCAAGCGAATCAAGTGAATTAATCGTTTAATCAAGTGAATTAAAAGTTTAATCAATTAATATGTTTACTGGTGAAAATTTAATAAATAACACAAATGTTTAAACAGAAATCAATTTTTATTGTTTTCTTTGTAAGTTTTATCTTACATTTTTTTTTTTTTTTTTGTTTCAAATAAGATTTCGCTACTTTTTGCATTGAAATATTAATTTACACGCAGAGAAAAATATGATTACGGTAACTTCCTTATGCTAATTGTAACAATAGATTGTTGTCGTACACAAAAATTTTATATTAGCAATATTTTAGATTATTTATTATTTTTTCAATAACATTTATCATAATTAATATAATAAATTATTATTCATACTTTCCATCTATACCTAAATCATATTTAATAAAAACTCATCACTATCAATCAATTAAATGAAAATGATAACTAATTTATTTTCTGTTTTTGACCCTTCTTCAAGTATTTTTAATATATCATTAAACTGACTTAGTACATTTTTAGGAATTTTAATTATTCCATCTTTATATTGATCAATACCTTCTCGTTATCATATTTTCTGAAATAATATTTTATTGATTCTTCATAAAGAATTCAAAACATTATTAGGTCCTATAAGAAGTAATGGATCTTCTTTTATTTTTATTTTATTATTTTCTATAATTTTATTTAATAATTGTATAGGATTATTTCCCTATATTTTTACTAGCACTAGTCATTTAACTCTAACTCTTGCATTAGCCCTTTCTTTATGTAAACATTTCAATGCGCAATTATAAATTTGAGTATGGTTCATTGAAAAATAATTATATTTCTAACAACTAAATAATGATTACTTTGAAAATATATTATATCATTTGCAACCATTTAATGATATTTTATAACCATTATATGATAACTTTTTATACTTGTAGTCATATTAGTGTAAACAAACTGCTAAAACAATTAACTAACAATACCCATTAAAAAAAACAAAATTATATGTTTAAACAAAATAAAAAAATTAGTAATTTTTACATTAAAAATAATTCTTAAGTGTCACAAAAAAAAAAAAAATAGCACTGCTAAAAAATTTTTTATTTATTTTTATTATTGTGAAATTGCGAAAATATTGGTGCAAAAATTTTGACCACTGCTTGTAAGTTTTATGTTTTTTAAGAGGAAAAGAATGAAAATACTATATAATATATATAATAATTTTAATTGTAACAACGATATTATGATAACCTACGACTTTAATATGATTACTGTGATCATATTTTGAATCATAATATGATTATTTTAGATTCAGATCCTAATAATAATCATAATATGTTTAGACTACAATTATGACTCTTATCATAATATGATGCTCTAAGAATATATTTACCATATCCATTTTTTTTGTCTACGTGTATTTTACTAATAATTTATTATTATTTTTTTATTTATTTTTTTGTAAATATGTCTGTGCTTCTAAGCAGAAAAGGAAAATTCACTGCCTGAACTCTTAAATTACTTGTAATATCATTATGTAAGTTCCTTCCTATATAATTTAAATAAATAAATTATATTTTTAATATTTGTTGATTTATTTTAAAAGTAAGTTTTTAAATTTAACCAAAAAAAAAAAATTATATAAAATGCGTTAAATAAATGCTGACGTCGAAACTTGACAGAAATTTTATCCAAATCATAAGAGATTTTTTCTAATATTTTTTCTTACGTTCTCAGTGAGATCTTCTCACTGATCTGCTTTGGCTTTATATACGTATGTATGTTTTTAAGTCTGTTTTACGACTTAAAGTGAAAACAAATTTGCAAATATGGTCTGTAATGAGGAAGCCACAAATAAATGTTTATTGCCTGCGATGATGATATTGTTCTAATAACAATTTTTATATTTGGTAAAATTTGTTTATTAGCCTCAACATATTGCTCCTAAAATATGGATAAATAGAAGGGACCTTTCTTGTCTCGTCAATTTTCATCAAATTTTTTATGGCCAAATTGTTTAAGTAAATTGTTTTAGTAAATGGGATATGTCAAACATTGTCTATAAAATTCCTTGTAAGGGAAATGATAATGAAAGATGCAACCAGGTTTACATAGGTACAACCAGGAACAAATTAAGAACTAGAGTTGCAGGACATAAATCGGATCTGAAATATAGGGACATTAATTCGAAAAAAAAACAGCATTAAGTCATCATTGTCATCAATCTAATCACTATCCAAATTTTGAAGAAGCATCGGTTTTAAACACTGAAACTAACTACAAACGGAACATATAGCGAATAATTATAGGAAGTTAGTTATTAAGAGATAAAAGATAAGATATAATATAAATATACCAATAGCAGCCTTGGAACAAGAGGGTTCAAATTTTGCACCTAAATTATATAAAAAATAATAGGACCTTCTTGACCTTAGGTCACTATATACATATAGGTATGATAGATTAAAAATAAGTTTAATTAAATATGTTTTAATAAGTATGTAAGATAAAAATAAGTTGAAAAATAATTATTATATGTTATAGGAAATTTCTTTAGTGAAACTATTTCTTATTATTGTAAATATACCCAGCAAAAACTTACATTGAAAAGTAATGAGTTAAAAAGCTTTTATAACTACTCTTCACTACTTATACATTGGCATTTTAACTCATTATTTTAACACGGTGATGTCATTGGAGGCAAGTACTTACCACCCTCGCTTACAAATAAGGAGTTAACTAAGTCATTACCACATTCGCTTACAAATAGGGAGTTAAATAAGTCATTACCACATTCGCTTACAAATAGACACTTCATATTATTATCAACAAAACTGAATTTGTCAAACAAATTGCGTCTTTAATTTAATTTGCTTTCTTATGCAAAATTTTACTACCCTGCAACAAGAACATATTCACACCCAATAAACCAGAGAACGATATGATTGCAAAACGATATGATATTTTCATGGAAAAGCGGACAGGTACAATTTAATTACCATCGTTTATGATACAAGATCGATATCATTTATTATAATTTATATCACCCAGACGATATCGTTATAATATCGTTTGGTTGATTGATTAGTGTAGTTTTTATTCAAAATTTTAATTTTAAAATACATATCAAAACAATTTAGTACTTAAATTTTTCATATTCAAATTCATATTCATTTATAACAAATAAAAAAAAAACAAATTGTAAGAACAAATATTTAAATATCAATTTGTATTAGATTTGAACAAATAAAACTTTAAATGTATTTTATTATGAATTAGTTATAAATTTCGTTAATCAACTCATAACCAAGTGCTTATGTATCAGATTATATGTCAGCCATTACTTAACTACTTCTTTGTAATGCAGATTCTATGAAGTAGTCATTGAAAAATAAGTTGTTCAGTAATTTCAGTTTTGAATTAGGTTTATAGATAAGAAATTTTTTCAGTTTATATGAATTGTTATACTTCAGTTATATTTTATTTTTTTGTTATTATGTTTTTGAAATTTTTTATGACAAATAGGTTTTTAAATTAATTTATGACAAATAATTTTTTCATAATTTTGTAATTGTTTGTTTTTTCGTTATATAAAATTTTGTTAATTTCCTGAAGGTTAGCGAAATATTAAGAAAATAAATAAATATAATATGTTATAAATAAAAAGAAATCGAGCTTAAATAAATTATAATAATTATAAAAAATATATATGTATGCATGTTTTTAGTAATTATTTTGAAAAACCATTTTAAATATTTAATTTGTTTATTTATACTCGTATATTAAGAGCCTTTGAATAAGAATTGTGTTAACAACTTGTTTTGTAACGGGTGGTTAAATTTTAAAGGCCGATGTTGAATGTGAACCACACCTAAACGTCAAGTTTTCTCCTGCATTTCTTTTGACATTTCTCAATTTCAGACTAACTCAATTTGAACCATGGAAATATACACAATCGAGCCACGCGTTAAAGTTATTCAGGCTTATTATGAAAATTGGCGTTCAAATCAAAATGCATTTTGTGTATCTTCGTAATTTTTTTTTTTTTAACAAGCATAATCGGCCTCAGTGGATTCGTTAAGCTGCTTGTTAATAAATTGTCGCATTTGAGCGAATGATAATCCAAGAGTGATTGTCGAAAAACCAATGCACCCGTAAAGAGTGACTGTTTGGTGAGGTTTATGGACTGGCAGAATCATCGGGCCGTATTTTTTCCAAAATGGGGCCGGTCAGGCAGTTACTGTTAATGGTGTTCGCCATCGTGAGATGATAACGAACTTGTTATGGGCCGAATCGGAAGATACGAATGCGGATGATATGTGGTTTCAACAGGACGGTGCCACTTGCCACACAGCTAACGAAGCAATGACTCTTTTACGCGACAAAGTCAATGGCCGTTTTGTCTCACGTCGTGGCGATGTTAATTGACCGCCAAGATCATGTGATTTGACACCGTTGGACTTCTTTCTTTGGGGTTATTTGAAAGAAAAGGTGAACGTCGATAAGCCAGCAACAATTCAAGAGCTAAAGGATGAGATAATTCGGCATAGAACCTCAATTATGCCTCGGCGTCATCGATAATTTGGACCATCGGATGGAAGTGTGTCGCCGAGGTCGCGGCGGCCATTTGGCGGCCGATATTTTGTTCCATACATAATTGAACCATACCAATATTATCAAAATAAAAAGAAATGACAACAATTTCCTTCATAATTTGTGTTTTATTCAAAATCAACATCGGCCTTAAAATTTAATCACCCTTCATGAAACTTTATAGGCAACAAAACGTAGCTAACTAACGGAGCTTATTTCACAAACTTTCACATACAAATTTTTGTTATTCAAGTTCTTGGTCTTTGAGTTGTCGTAATGGGTAAAGTTTTAATAGCCAGTAATAAGACAATGCAAAGGTTACTTTTGTTTAGGATTTTAAGCAGCATTTCAGACATGCGAAATTGTCTTTTAACTTCTCTCTGGTACCCCTTGCACTTGAATGAATTCTGCTACTTGCAAAGTTTTAAAATTACTATTGGAGTGACTTTCAATGATTTTGCTAAATTTTCTTGAGTTTGACAACAATCGCTATGAAAAAGTGCCTTCCATTAATCATATTTCTTGAAGACGCACAAGCCATCGCTCGCACTAAAATTCAAAGGAAAATGTTCAGTTTAAAAGCCTTCGTGGGCAATCAATGTGTTTAAACGGTATTTATTTTTCTTAATGAAAAAAGAAAAAATTTACGCAAATAATGGTTTGTTGCAGTGATGCCAGTAAATATTTTAAAAAATCCCTACGTGTCTAAAAAAAATTCCTTTTTTCCTTACAGCCAAAAATAAATTATTCCCTACACTTTTCCCTACGTTAAAAATTAATTGTTTTTAGCAACAGGCAAACAAATACATCATATTTTGTTTACATTTTGTAAATATTTTAATTAAAGCATTTATTACCAAGAAAAAAAGTAAAATTAATATATACATGTGTACATGCTATACACAAATTCCATTTCAAACATTAGATACACTGTGACAAATTAAAAAAAAATTATTTTGGCAGAAACACCACTTTATATCCTTTTATCTAGAGTCAAAACATAGTCAAATCGATTGCTTAATTTATTCATTTCTTAATCTTTTTTCCTTTTAAAGGACTTACAATTTTTCAAGAATACTAATATTTTTTAGCAAACAAAAGGGAAGGCCTTTAGAATTTGAAAAAATTATTTACTTCAGTTCTCCTGCACAAAAATATAAAAAAAATTTAGTTTTAAAAATGTATCCTTAAAACTTTTCTTTAAAATTTTTTTAAAAATTGTTTGACTTATTTCTCTTAGTTAAGAGTGTGTTTTTCTCGGAACAAAATTAATTTCTATGTAGAAATTTCATTTATAAGATATTCGCTTTTTAAGATTCGCATTCATTTAAGCGAATGCTAGTGCGAGTGCAAAAAGCAAAAAAAAAAAAAAGGGAATAGTTCGCATATGCGAACCCATATTAGGGATGGACAAATTGAAAAGATTTATCGATATATATCGTATCGATATTTTGTAAGAGTATCGGAAAGTAAATTAATTAAAAATATCGATATCGAACGTATTAAGCTGAAATTATTACCAAATTTAAAAACTTAATATAACTATGTCAATACATATTTACATACATAGGTACACACATATTACATGTTATTCCATTCTAACTTTTTACTGTTTCCTTTAATTTCAAATTTAATGCCTGTCCCTCGATTTCGAATGAAACTTTCATTCGCTTGACTTTTATTTAGAACAAAAAACAATTTTAAAATTTTTAAGGTAAGTTATGCGAACGAAGTTTTCGTTTGAAATCGAGGGACCGGCAGTAAATTCTACAATAAAAAAAATTAAAAAAAGCTTTTATTTATTCGCCAAGTCAAATCTAAAAAAATTAATATAATGCCGGATTTTATACTGCCGGTAAACGAAACTTGTGACACATACTATGCAAGTAAACTGTGCAATATTTTATTTTTAATATATAAGAACATGCTCAAATAAAAAAAAAACAAAATATATTTTTTATTGTTAACATTCCAACTTTCATGAGTCTATTGCTGCTAATACGCAATTATTAAGGCGGTTCGGTTATTAGTTAAAAAACATTTGATGCAATTCTTCAAAAACAACAGTATTGTAAGCAGTTGAGCAACGGTTAAAATGTTGAATTTGATTAGAAAGAGATCGTAAAAATATCGAATTCGATAGTCGTACATAAATATCGATGTACCGATATATCAGTATTTTTAATATCGGCGATATATATCGATTATGATTTTTTTAAATATCGATATTTTGATATATCGATATTTATCGCTTATCCCTAACCCATATATTCCTATACGTACATGGTTTTGGACTTTGTTGAAGATTGCCAAGCTGTTAGGACTCACAGTATAGGGATTCTGTTAAGAAAATACTACATTTGTACATAATACTATTGTATCTGAAAAATTTAAATTTTTAAATGAAAATACTACGAATGCTTACGCATTTTTACACAATTAGTCAATTCACAAGGTATCCTAACATGTCATATTGTCAAAATGTCCTAATATTTCACAATGGTTTAAAAATATTGTTGTACGGCTCAGCCGCTCAGCGCTGGACTTTTCTGATTAATTACGACAGCACAATAAACACAGCAAGCAACGTTCTATTTATTTAAGACACTTTTTGTTAACAAACCAACAACAATATTTTTAAACCATTGTGAAATATTAGGACATTTTGACAATATGACATGTTAGGATACCTTGTGAATTGACTAAATATATTGAAAATGAGATATTATTTTGAAAATTTCCTATATTTGCCTTGAAATAAAAAAATCTGTTCTTTTTCCCCTACGCTTGAAATTTTCCCAAAAAAATCCCTACAAAACGGGAAAATTCCCTACTATTGCCATCACTGGTTTGTTGGCACAAATAATATCATATTACCGAACACAACAAAAAAAAACTAACATTGCGTTTAAAATTTCAAACGCTGCATAGCTTGAGGCGTTGTAATTTTTAAATGGATTTTTGTAGAAAGCAACAACAAAATTACAAAATATTTATTACATTGTTTTTGATTTCAATGTAATTTTTTGGCGTTGTGTTGCGTTTTACATGATTTGTGCCTTAGTGAGAATAAGTGAAAGACATTTACCCGTCAAAATGCCATACCAGTAATTAAAGACACAAAACATGCGTGAGTCATTAACCAATAAGTTGATAACTGCAACCGAACTGGTACTAAATTAAACGGAACTTAAAACAAAACCTGAAAACAAACTGAGAACTGAGCTAATACCGAAATAAACATACATCATATTTAAAATACAAAAAAATTCCTCTATTTATAAATATTATAAAGGGACGGGTCAATAAGTCCGTGACTTTTTAAAATTTCCCACCTCTTATATATCCCCCCAGTTGACCACTTTCAAAAGCCAGTGATAGCAGACTACCTCGTGATTGAAGGAGAAAGGGGAAAAGTGTTTTTCGTGTGCTCGTTAAGCATTCCGTGGAACAAATGCATTAAATAAAATTCGAATTATACCCTCTTCCTTCCTATTTACCGGACTAAGCCCCGAGTGACTATTCTTGTCTCCAAACCATTAGGTTAGATGAAAATAGACTTCAACGACGAAATCATCTTACGAAGAAATACCTTTTTCGATGATCTGACTAATCTTATTTTTTGGAGGGGATACACAAATTGTAGTAACTTTGTCCAAAGTCAATAGATTTCAAAGGAGCGAGACTACGTAGAAAAATAAAAGGATTTTGTATAAAAAACCAGTGTTTGATTTAAAAAGTTACGGACTATATCTGGGTATCATATTGAAGGTTATCGTACATCGTGGTAATGCTAGGGATCAACACAGTCTATGCGGCGCCTCTATGACCGGCCACCTGACCCAACCATATCTTATACGTTAGGCAAAAAGGTCTAAAGTCAACAAAAATGCATTTAAGTTTTTGATTGGATTTAACTCATCATCTTCTCTCCTTCGTTTGGTATCAATAACTTAAGTCTAGAAAACTGCTTACAATCATAATTATTTTCTCTTTAAACAATAAAGGGCTGTATGAATAACTTCATTCATGAATATACTGAAATGTCTATCAATGAAGTTCGTATTCAAATAAAATTCAGACCACTGAACACACTGTTGTTTTATTCATGCTACTAGCAAACACATTTCGTTTCATATGGCAAACACAAAGACTTTGTTCCATGCAACGACTTTTGTTTCACAGTTTTCACTATCTCTCATTTTTTTTTTATAAATACTCAATAGCAATGTTACCACTTAGTAAATTTATGTAATTTTTCCTTTTTTGTTACTTTACTATAATATATGTAATTTGTAAAGCATTTTTTAAATTAAATTTTTTTCCTAACAACTTTTTTATGTACTTCCAAGCAAAACACATTGCTGAAAAATGTTTTTGAAAATAAAATGAAATTTTTTTGAAGTTTAAAAATTAACATTAAAAACAATAAATTTACATTGAAAACAAAGTCAAATTTGTATTATTTTTATTATTTTATTATTAATGTACTTTCTAATCTTGTTGCTTTTACACTTCATGGTTATTTTTGTTTTTTTTTTTATCTTTCCTAATGTTTTTCAATTCTTTAAATTGGCAATACTGACTTAAAAATAAATGTGTTTTTCCATGAACTTTTCGACATTTATTCAGTGGTTGCTTTGTTTCAGAGTTGTTAGTATTCATATTCTCTTGTTTAAGTGAACAAAAAAACTGCATCTTACTCGTCTCATAAATTTCGTGTGTTTGTTGCTTTCATTTCGTAGTTATTCAATTTAATGAAGACAAACGAAGCAAATACAAAATTATAATGAAAGTTTCATGAACATTATTATTAAATTTCATGCAGATGTTTATTAGACAATAAATCAATTAAATAAGGCAATTAACTTATTTTCAATTTTAGATTACGAAAAACTACAGTTTCTGACTTAAGACCTTTTTGCCTAACTTTAACGGTATACATATATAATTATTCCATGCAATATATAATTTAGTATATTTCAATTCTTATTAACCTTAATTACACAACAAGTAGATTTAAATGTAAAATAAAAAATAAATACACACACACATACATACAAATACTACTTACAGATACATAGACAATAAAAATAGCAGTAACAACTCGAAACATGCCTGATGGTACTTGTTTATAACTTAACAAAATTTCTTTTAAGTCGAGTAAAATGTACCCAAACAAAGAGGAATGAAAAAAGAATCAAAAAATAAGAGTATTATACAAATTTAAGACAATTTTTTTTTTTAAGGTAAAAAAGAAAATATTTGAACAAGTATTACATGGAAATATACTTGAGACAACACTAATAACAATCAAGTGTGTTCATTGTGTATAGATTTTTTTTATGTAAAATTTACGCAATCCCTGTAATTATTTTAGATCAGGGAAGACTCGAAATAAAGGTAAAACAATTCTCCTAACTGATATAACACGAAATTTTCACTGATGTAAAAGATCGATCTTTTTAGAAAATAATAAATATATTGTTTTTGTAAAATGACTGGATTCTTCCTTGTATTATTCAAAAGCAACTAAGGAGACCGCCAACAAAATATAAAAAAAAAGTTGGAGGGCTATATTCGAGTATGCCAAATCTTTGACACACTCCAACGACAATTCGAATATTTCAGGATATCTATTAGGGTATTTATTTAATCAGGCTTTTGCTTTTATCGGCTAATCGCTCGATGTATTAACCGAGTTTTTGGTTTAATCGGCTTATTTTGGTATTGATCGGTTAACCGATTAATAAAGTTTTTTTTATAAATTAAGTAATTTCCATAAATAAAAATGCATAAATTATTTATTATTTGTAGTTTGTTAGTAAAAAAAACACAATAACATAACAAATAGAACAAATTCTTGAACTAAAAGGAGCAAACAAAAAAATATTTTATAAATATGTAATACATATTTTTCAATTAATACATAATATGTGAGATCATTTTATTTGTTATTGTGAGATCATTTTATTAGTTATTTCAATAGTTTACGGAGATCTTATAAAATAATCTTTTATGCAAATAATTAAGTTTAAATGCTTAGATTTAAGCGATTCTTTTTTTACTTTTAAAAATCTTAGCTTGGAAAAATTTCATTCATTAATCGTGCATGTTGGAGAAATAAAACAGAATATCTAACACTTCTAATTGTTTTTGCTAATTCTGTTAAAAGATTAATTTGATTGATATTCATACATATAAAAAGTACGTGAAACAAAAAGCTGTTGAAAGCAAACACTTCCCAGCTAACAATTTCTATCATAATCGAATCTTTAGGAATCAGCTTCAGAGCAAAATAGCCACATATGAGCTAATTTGTCGATCATAAATAATACTCTCGTTGTGAGAAAATGGTACCCTACCGAAGAAGAATCATTTGTGACACAATTTGCTGATTCGTTTTTAATTATGCGTGAATCCTTTTTCAATCGCTCTAGTGATAAATTATTTTTAAATTCAAAACAATAATTAGTATTGTGGTTATTTTATTGAACTGTTAATGGTTTTTAATCCAAATTTAGATATTTTTTCATTAGGCTTAAGTTCATTGAATTTAATTTTCATTTAATTATTTTTATTTTTTTGTAGTATTATAACATCCCAATCGGTTAATCGACTGAAATTAACCGGTTTAGTCGTTAATCGAAAATAACCAATTTTAAATTAACCGATCAGTTAATCTGGTAGTAATTAACCGGTTAACCGATTAATTATAATTCAGTTAACGAATAAATATATATTATTAATTAATCTATTAATCTTTATAAAAACGGTCGTCAGTATTAAAATTGGTTGCGGTCAGAAAGTGTCATTCTTTTCGTTTTAGAAATTTGAACTAAGTAGCTTGAGTTAAATATCATGATTTGAAACAGTTTATGCTGAACGAAAATGATTTTCAGGAGTGAAATTTATATAAAACCCATAGTAAATTATGGACTAATCATCACGAAATCCTGTAGAGCGATTTCAGTTATTAAAAATCTAAATGGAACAAATTTCAATACAGAAGTGAAATTAGTTTTAGAGTTTACAGTGAATTTCAGAAGGCTGCCTAATATGGGATCTAAAGTAATTTATGGACCATATGAAGCTAATTTGGAACAAATTTTACCGCAGTATCTATATCTGCTACGGTTTTAGGCGTATTTAGTTAATTCCCTAACGTAGGCGTTATATGGGGCATATGGTAAATTATGGACCGATTATCACGAAATTTATAAGTGTAATTTCTAATAAAAAAAAAAAACTGTAACGTATTAAATTTTATTATTATAGCATTATTTATTACGGCTTAAGACGCAATAAACTGTTTTCCGAGGGCAGGGTTTATATGGGGCCTTTAGTAAATTATGGACCGATCTTCACAAAATTTGACAGATGATATCCAGTCATATAAAATAAATTTGTGCAAAATCTTATATCATTCCGTGCATTCTTCGGTAGTTTTTGTAACAAAATTATCAATTTTTTAGGGCGGTGGCTCCACACTTTGTTTCCTAGCTCTGATCATTCACAGCCGATTTTGCTGGATTTCAATCCCAAACTGCGTAGGATAACCACAAGTAATTTGTCGCCAAGATTGTTCTATTCTTTGGAGTTTTTCGAAAGTGAACGTGTTTTCAACAAAAGGACAGACGGACAGATTGACAGACTTAAGCTCTAATCTTGTAAAACGCAACGCCACGCCAAAGAATTACATTAAAGTACAAACAATGTCATAAATATTTTGTAATTTTGTTGTTGCTTTCTACAGAAATTCATGTAATGTTTTAAAGTGTTCAACGCCGCAAGTTATGCCGCGTTTGAAATTTTAAAACGGTACATGAATTTCTGTAGAAAGCAACAACAAAATTACAAAATATTTATGACATTGTTTGAGCTTTTAATGTTATTCTTTGTCGTAGCGTTGCGTTTTACATGATTAGGGCTTAGAATTACTCAAGGAGCTAGACTATATATGGGGTCTTATATGTATAATAAAAAAGTTTAGCACGGAATGGCAAATTAGTATACCCTTATTTACCACTAGTGCTGGTGGAGATTATAAAAATGGCAATAAAATCTTAAGTTTGTGTGAAATTAGTAAAATAGTTTACTTTTCAAAAGTGACAAAAGAAACAAAAAGCCGTTTGTTAAAATTCGATTGTAACGTACTTTGTTTCCAACTTCCAAAAATCTAGCTGGGATAGATATTTGATGAAAGAGGGTTTTTGAAAAAGATATTTAAGACAATGCATTTTATTTCTTTAGTTAAATCAAAAACGTCACAAAGTTCAATTTACATCAAAATAATAAATAAGTTTCATTGACTTAAATTCTTTTATAACCTTGAAGGGTATAAAAACCTTATTGATTTTAATAAAATGAATGTATATTTTATAATGAGCACCTGCTTCTTCGTTAGCGTTGTCTCCCTCTCTATCGCGGACATATTTTATGCCAGCGTTTATGTTTCTAGGTTTTAATAAAGAAATACCAATATTTTTTTTTTATAGGCTGTCATTCACTCCGGACCCTGCACCTATAATTTTATATTTCTTAATGCAATATTATTGAAAATTCTAAAGGTACCACATGCTGAACGGAAAAGTAAAGTAAACACAAATTAATTTCCCGTATTTTCCCTTTTACATATCTTTTGTCACTCAATTGACGTAATGAAAATTTCTATATTGTGATGGGAGCCCATAATTTAATTCGTATATGGCAATAAATGGGGAAAAATGTTTTGTAAAAAAGTACTAAAATATAGGTACGATCTCCAGCCCTTAAATGTTCGCATTTCGACATTGGTATAATTTTTATTTCTATGTTTATTAATATAAAATATATTTAGGTTCACACGAAAGCTCCATAAATACAAGTTTTTCCCCAAAGGAGGCCACAAAAGTACCAGACACCTGCCCGCTTATTTTTTTTAATGAACAACGATAAGTATTAAATGCGATTTGTAAATCTTTTAGTTAAGGTTATAGAAAGTTTGCGAATTATCACTTTTTTACAACCTAACCATTCGAATTTACAAAAATTCTGTCTTAGTGAATCGATTTGGCGAGAAATCAATCCCCGGCCCACATATCAACTTTTTTGCTTCAGGCCTTGAAACTATGCGATGATAATTCAGTTAGTCAGCCAGTAATTAACGTTACAATTTTATATATTAACATAAATTACAAAATACATTATTTTCTATTATAGATACAAAATAATTTCTTCGGAAAATAATATTCATGTTAAATCAATATATAAGTTTCATTGCATTAAAATTGATAAACACAATTGTTATTGATTAAAACGAAAACTAGATCAAGTTACATGTATGTTACAATTACTGAAAAGCATAATAGATTTAATTAAAGCTTTTACAATTTTCGTTAAATTTATGTAGATTTCAAAATACGAACAAATAAATTTTATGCTGCAAGCAGTTTGTCTCATCTCTTTATTTGCTATTACCCTAGAGGGAAGTGAACTGACACTAAATCAGTCCCGTGATAGAATCTTTGGGGTTGTTATTGTAGGGGATAAATTTACATTTATCAGCTTCCATTTGACAAGTCACACATCTAATCTCAATGAACATGTTTACAATGCTAGTCTTTGGTACGACTATTATTCCAAAAAAATAAAAATAATTTTAAGAACCTATTTTTAAAAACATTAAAAAAAATGCATAACACTACCGTTGAATACTGTACCTGTTACAACAACGGTCATTATAAATGACTAATTAATGATTAACGGTCTCCAACCTTTTAAATAATAAAAAAAAATGTTTTAAAAAATAAATGCATTAAAAGCTCAGTAATAATAAATGCACTTTAGAAATTATTGTGTTTGAAAATAAATATTAAATAATGTTCTTTAGTGTTCGGTACAGTAGAAATATGAAAAACACAAAAACTAATAGAGTTTGTGTAGTAAATACCCTAAAAAATGATTCTCTGGTTGTGATCTTCGTACACAATAAAAATTTTAAATTTATTTTAAACAAAATTTTTATACAAATGTTTCTTAAAACATAATTCAAGTTTAAATAATTTTTTATGAATACGACAGATAGTGTTTATTTATAAAAAAATTATTTTATTTACCATATGTTTTTTAAGCAAATTTTTTATTATTAATGGGCCGGAAGAAATATAAGCTATTTCATAAAAATTAAGGCCCTAATCATGTATAACGCAGCGCAACGCCGAAGAATAACATTGAAAGCACAAACAATGTCATAAATATTTTGTAATTTTGTTGTTGCTTCCTATAGAAATTTTATATGATTAGGGCCTAAGACTTAATTGTTATAAATACATCAACATTTATTCTTTAGTTTCTGAATAACACTTAAATTGGATCGTGAATAATTTTTATTTTTTGCTTGATATATAACAATTATTTCATGATTTCTATATTTTGCATAAAAAAAATTATTTTTATTTTAGTATTATGTCTTAAGCCAAAGCTTAACTTGCCAAATGTTATTGTAAAAAGGCTTGAGATGCAAATCTGCAAATTTCGTTTCTACTTAAAATAATGGGTTTTATTAAGCAAAATACAAAAATCTAGAAATATCAACCAAAAAATAAAACTTTTAAATACTCGCTGTGTGCCTTAAACAAAAATTTAGCTCAAAAAAAAAGAAATGAAAAATATAACTCAAATATAATTTTTAATAATTTTTTTTGTGAAGAGTATAAAAATTCAATAAAATCTAACATTTTTGTACATAAAAGTTGATATTTTAAAAATCCCGGAACTCATAAAATGAATCCCGGGGTTCGGGATTTCCCGCTTACCAATTTTGGTTATTTCTAACCAAAATTGGTAAGTTTTTTTTCTCAATGTGGAGATGTGAATATTTTTTTCAATTTGGTTACCTTTTTCTAAAATAATAATCCGCTTTTTAAAACTTTTAACGTTTTTATTTATATGGGAGTATATCGCGTATTTCGATTCGAAGGAAATTATTTACCACTTCGAATAATGTGTACTTTTCACTATGAATTTATTATTAACTTTTTGTTCCAAATGATCGAAAGTTTTTTATACTTTATCGAATACAAGAAATTTCTTTCAAAACAGCTACCAGATGTTGTTTTAAGATTTTTGTTAAGAAAAAAAATTGCCAAAGGTGATTTTTATATTAGAAACGGCCATGTTCTCAAACTGAAATTAAATGAAGTTTTATCGATGTAGATTTTCTATTAATTTTTTCTAAATAAGCGTAGTTTTCTATTTTTTTTATCATAAGAGTAGTTAGGCAGAAAATGCATAACGCGTAATTGATTTCCGAACATGATTGGAAAAGTACATAAAAGTAGTTTTAGTGTTTCTAAAAACTAAAATATAAGTAAAATATTCTAAATTTAAATTATTTTAGTAGTATTTTTTTAATATATTGAAATACACATAGGAATTTTAAAATTTTTAAAAATATTTAGATATTTTAATTAGGCTTTAGTTCATTGAATTTAATTTTCATTAAATTATTTTTATGAAGACAGGAATTTTACAACATGAAACTAATTAAAATTTTATTGATAATTTTTCATTCTTGACAGCGCTGAGATTTGAACCCAAGCTTTCACGGACAGGTTGCCCGTGTCATGTTGTAAAATTCCTGTCTTCATAAAAATAATTTAATGAAAATTAAATTCAATGAACTAAAACCTAATTAAAATATCTAAATTTGGATTAAAAACCATTAACAGTTCAATAAAATAACCACAATACTAATATTTTTAAAAATATATACAAATTTATAATTAAAAATTTTTAAAAATATATTGATATATAATCTATAATTTTTGAATTTTGGAATTTCCTGTAAGAAAATGGTATGAATTCAAAAAATTTTTAATTTTACTTTTTATAACGTGTTAAAAAATTAAATTGTCTTCTGCCTTTTATTTGTCAGTGGCAGGGATGTAAATGTTGAAGAAAATTTACGTTTGGCGATTGTTGTAAATTTTTCTTCTGAATTTTTTGTAATTAATAGAAAAAAACATTTGACAACAATCGAGAAACGTAAATTTCCATCAACATTTGACATCCCTGCCACTGACAGTTAAAAAGCAGAAAACAATTTAATTTTTCCATTTTTATTATTTATAACTGTGAAGTGCAATTTTCGATTACTGAAAAGGATATATTAAAAAAACATCAATGTGGAAATCAATGGAAATTTTACGGATTTAACTGTTATAAAATAAAATAATTTTTTATAAAAAAGGTCTCAAATAAATAAAAACTTTTAATTGAAGTTTCTCTTTATTTGTTTAATATGTACAAGAATAACATTTCTTGTTTTGTTTTCTTAATACGTAATTAATATTTTCTTATTAATTTTAATGTTTTTTCATATTTGATTATGTTTTTTCACATATGGTAACTTTTTCAAAAATTTAGGTTGTAAAAATGTTATTAATCGTGGCAGCACTGGTGCTAATACACAAACACTAAACAGATACCAAGCGGGAAAAAGCAGCAGTACGGATGCCTTCTGGAAGGCCTCTGTACTAATTATATTGGATGTACAAGGCCTGTTCGCTCCATTCTATACTCATATCTTTTTTTACACACGTTGTCTTTCCAGAGTAGGCCTTCTGCTATCGCTTCTTTCGCAGTTAGATAAGAATGGTAACTTCTCGCTTCTCATTAAAGGGAAGGTGGAATATAGAATGTATATCTAATCTGTTATACGAAAGAGCCGAGGCCTTCTATGAGGCATTCTTTAGAAATTAGATAATAATGGTAATTAAATAAAAAAAAAAACAAATTTAAGTAGGCGTTTTATAAGTCCAGCAGTAAGAAAGTCTTCTGAGTTTTCCCGCTGGATAGATATAATTTCTGGGTGTGTGTGTACCATACCCTTATTTATTTCCGGTTTACTTTCGAACACTGAAAAATTCAAAATATACTTTCTATTAATAAGATTCAATAGAATTAAATATGCGTAAGTGACTATTTTCAGGCAACAAGTATGTAATTAGGTGCCTTTGTCTTATAAAGTACTTGCACTTATATTAACATGCTTTCGATTTTCGCTTAGATTATGTCACAACTGCATTATATTACTGTCAAAATTGGTATGCGTTGATATGCATCATAATCAATTAAAAACTCTATCTTGAATTTTTTATTAGTTACGCGAATTTGCTTTTCACCTAACGATATAAACATACAAATAAAAAATATTATCTTCATTTAAATTTTTGATATAAATCGAGAAAAAACGAGTATAAAAAATAATTAAATATAATTTTCGACTTATTGTTCTTAATGTCGTGAAACTCTTTCTTTTTGTCCTAATTCTATTTTCACAAGTCCCAGGACCAGTTCTGTTGGAACAATTTATACAAATTTCTCGCAGGGCAGTAATTAGTAATAATTATCTTTTGCATTACTGCAAGAAATATAAAATTTGTTCAAGTCAAGTTGGTAAAACTTTTTCATCTTGAAATTTTTTATAAAAGTGTTGCAGGGCATGAATATAACTGCAACAATATTCAAAATAAGCTCTATATTCGCTCAAGTATATCCATAAAAAATAATGTTATGTGTAGCATTATACTACAACAACATGTTTTAGCTTAAATTTCATTATATTTTTTGTCAACTGCCAAAATATAATATGAGTACAATTCTTTTTATCAGTTTTTTATGCTGCTCGATTGTATTTTTTTTACGTCATGTTATAAGTTGCATATAAGCTAAAAATAGTTTGATCCTTGTTTAGTTATTGTATACACGCATAAGTATATGTAAGTGTTATATAAATCTCCTCTGGGTGTGTGTATTATTTAAAGCCATAATCTTATAACTTTTTTATATACAAAATCTGATCCTTAGTTCATAAAAAAATATAGAGTGAAGAAATATCATTTATATTTTTTTCACTAAAAGCAAAACTATTTTTTTTTTGTTTGGTTTTTCAATTTTAGGTTATTGTTAACAATTTGTCTATAAGTGTGAAATTAATTTTCATGCATATGAGTAAATTGCATCGGTTGTTTTTTTTTTTCCTTAAAAGAAACGAAACAAAAACTATTTTTTGGTGGACCAAAAAAGTCAGAGGTGGATGGGGTATGCTAATGAAGGTTAAGTGCATATTGCAAAGTTGTTTTAAAAACATATGTTAAGAATGTGAATCATGTTGCCCAAGGATTTTCACTGAACTTTTTGGGAAAAGTAACAAAATAAGATAAATTCTTTATAAAATAGGCACATTGTATATAGAGGGTGGCGCATAAGTAACGTTACGATAGCCTAAAAAAGATGATGGTGTGAGAGCATTAGAAAAAACGGTCTCAAAATAAAATTGATTTTATTTCACGACCGCATTCTCTGGCAAAATTTCATGTCAAACTGCATGTAAAACATCGTTCATCCCCAGTTCTGTTTCATCATTATAATATTATAAATTAAAATGTTGTTCATATACATATGTTTGATTTACATTTGATTTGAAAATACATATGGTTGTATGTATGTATATATATGCTGTGTATCTTACGAAAAAAGTGAGCGTAAAAGTGGGCGGGGCAACATTTTCTTTCCGCAAAACCTAAGTTAGACCATGGCGATCATTTTAAAGAAAAAATCGTCCAAATCGGTCAAGCCGTTCTCCAGTTATGCGCTTAATAGAAAAAGTGGGCGTAAAAGAAGGCGTGGTAAATTTTTCTTTCGATGAAAACTTAAAGTTGATTAATACGAACATTTGAAAGAAAAATTAGTCAACTCGATGGAGCCGTTTTCTGATTTTAGGTAAATCGAAAAAAGTGGGCTTAAAAGTGGGCGGGGCAAAATTTTCTTTCCGTAAAAACCTAAGTTGGACCAAGGCGATCATTTTAAAGAAAAAATCGTTCAAATCGGTCAAGCCGTTCTCAAGTTATGGATTTTGCCACGCCCCTCCGCCCCCAGACCGAAAATCAGAAATCAGACTACACAATGTCACCCGCCTGAATATTCTGAAGATTCCCTGAAAATTTCATCAAAATCGGCCAAGCCGTTTTGGAGTCCATACGTTACATACACACACACATACATACATACACACATCCTATTTTATATATATAGAAGAAGATAGATAGAAGATAGATGTGAGGGTCAAATAGGCAACATGTTTTGCAGTTTTCCATCAACATATTTACAAAAGAACTTGAACATTTTTCCCGCAGTTGTATTTTTTGTACCAACGAACACGAAAATGTAGAACATGTAACATTTATGAAACATATTTCTCAGAAAAGAAATCACCATAAAGCTCAACTGAACTAGAACAGCACAAGACTCTGCTAGGCCTGAAGTAAACTAAAATTGAAATAAATCTGAATTTAAAACTAAACTGCGAATTAAACTATAATCCCAATAAAAACTTGTCTAAGCAACTAGTAAATCGCGCATAGAAACTAGCTAATCGCACCAAAAATGAATTTTAGTGTGTTTTTTAAGAGTACGAATTGGGAATTAAGCACATTAAAACGATATCAAATTAAATCTTTTTGTTTTGCGGAGCACTAAAAGTAAATTTTAAAGTAAATAAATAGACGAATTCTTAGTCTAAATTTACAGGTTTCATCTTTTGATTATCAACTTTTTTCCAATTCCTTTTGAGGATGCCAATATGATCACACGCAGCAACCGGTTTCAACTGTTTTTGCTTCAAACAACAACCATTTTATTCAAAGCGAACCAAAGAGAAAAAGAAAGCGTACTGACCGAGCACAGGAATCTCCGTGCTAGCCCCTTTTCTTTTTTCTTCCCTCTCCTAAAAACACAAGAGTTGAGCATCAAAAAATTAAACGTGTAAATGCAGACAAAATAAATTTAAAGATAATTGCTAAATCCAAATCTGTTCAATGATTGGTTCTATGAGATCTAGTTTTTTAAAAACCTTTGAGTCATCCATATAAATTTTTTTATATATTTAACTGTCTCGGCAACACATTTTTTGCAAAATTAGTTCTATTTAGGTTTTCAAAAATCCATACAAAAGCTATAAGGACAAAAATTTGACATTTTAATCATTAATCTAAAAGCCACGAGTATGACTAAAATGCGGCATATTTCATGCAAATCGTAGGACAAATGTTAATTTTATGTGTTATTCATTGTATTGTTGGAGGCATGATGCTAATATGTAAATTTCATCATGACTTGGGAGCGATATGTCCGATCTGGATGCTATTGCTTTGGAATTAAATTCCCTTTTAGGCATCTTACCAATAGTTTTTCGACAGTTTCAGAGATATTAGAAAGTAGTGGGTTAATTTAAAAAAAAAAAAAAATTAAAATTAAATAAACGTTTTCAAAAATTTACAACAAAAAAATTATAGGTATATAACGAATAAAATAAGCCTTAAACCATGAAATGCTTATTTAAATGTTATATAAAAACCCAATACATATTGCGATTTTTGGCGAATTTTTTAATAACAAAAATCTTAAGAAAATTAAATTTATCGATTTTTGGCGATTTGGTGTAAAATTGGTCACGAAGGTTAAACAAATCTGATAACCCTGATTTAAGAAAAGAAAGGGGTACTTCCCAAGAGCACTTGCCTGCGAATAATTAATATGTACACATGTTACATAATATATTCGCAATAAATGCATAAGCTTATCACGATTGACATAAAATTATTTCAGATAAGCTTGCTTATATATAAATTAAAATAATTACAGTTTACATTTAAGCTGGGAGTTTTAATAAAGTATGAAGTTCAAAAAGTATCTCATATTTTAGGAAAAAGTACCAAAAAGGGGCAAGAATTATAAAAAGTATCACATTTGGGTGCATTTTGTATAAGTAGCAAAAAAATATCCAAGCAGTCGAAAAAGTGGCAAACTGCTACTTTAGTAGCAACAACGGTAACGCTGTTTGTAAGGGAGCATTTTAAAGAGTAACGGTAACAACAAAAACTCAGTGTTTGAAGCTGCGATGGGCCACCTATACTATTACATTTTGCGATTGAAGGCGCTGTATGCATTTTACATATGTTTTTGTTAATATTGCTTAATTCTCTTCCATGTGTGTGCACACGTACGCAATAAAAGAGAATAAAAGAAAAAACGCGGCGTCCTGATTTTGCCGTTCGCAGGTTTAAAGCTGATTGTTACATTCTCCAATTTTTATATGCGCTCAATAAAGCGCAAAAATGTATTACTTCAAAGCCGTATAAAATTCATGTCTTCCGTAAGCAATATGGTAAGCGAACCTTTAACGTTTCTTCCTTACAAACCTGCTTCGTTGGAAGCTCCATTTTTTATTGAGATTGAACAAAATTATAACTATAACTTAACATTTTATGTGACACTGCTAAAAAAGGTCAAAATCGGAATATCCATTTAAAACTGCTGAGAGTTATTTGTCAAATCATAGACGCCTTCGTAGTTTTGAAAATTGGTAAAGTATTTTTGTCTTCAGCTATGTTTTTTTTCGGGCGCATTGAATTATCAGATACACAATAAATCAATATTGTCTAAGGCTTAAAGTTATCGGTCCGCTAACAATTCTAATAAATTCTTGAACTTAAGGGGTCTGTTATGAATTTTTTTTTTTTTTTTTTTTTTTTTTTTTTATTCCTACACTAAATCCCGCGAAGCTTTTTGCTTGTCTGCAGGAGACCAGAGTCTCTGACGGGAATCGAACCCGCAACCCCGGTACTGATAGACTAGCTCACTACCAGCTAGCCTACCGTGGCACTGGTAGGCTGTGTAGAAACTCTTCGGGGATTTAAGGATCATAATTTGCATGATCTTTTAGACTTGGGGATAGTAACTGATTTTTATCCTTGACTAAGAATAGCAGATGAACATTAAAAGTTATGTTATTCTAGGTCGACAGTATCCAAAATATTTACACACTTTGTTCGTTACTCATAAAGTCATGACCTCCCTGTTGTGGACATAAATGGCCTCAATATATTTACTTGCTAGTAATGGCAGGTATCATTCCCTTATATAACTGCCCATCTCTGGTTTTATAACGCATTCCAGTTTATTTTTCTGCACAGTGATAACAATAAGAAACTTTATGTGTATACAAATATATATTTTTAATTTTTAACATCGTACAGTACTTCTGTATAAAGCAGTAGTTTGTTTTCAAAGAAATTTATTCATCTTAAATTTTATTTAGAGAAAAATAATGTTCCAGTTCTAGTGTATGATTTTTTATACTTAATAGACAATAAAGAATAAAGAAACTTTGTATAAGCTCTTAAACATTCATGTGCATATTGTACTATTTCATGCTATAAGTAAATGTCTCAAAGAGAGTGTGATCTAAACACATACAGACACAATAATATAACAACATATACACATACATACAAACATAATAAACTCCTTTGTGTATACACATATATAAAAAAGCTATGTATATATAAATTTCAGAATGTATAGTATGCATATGTGAATAAAATGTATGTATTTTTTGGCATCATTAGTTTAAATGTTGCAAAATACACATAAACTAAATATTCATTTGTGTGAAAATGTGTTTATTTTTTTTTTTAAACATATGTATGAGTGTGTGTTTGTATATATACAGTATTACACAAAACTAAGGACACATTAACATTTTTATGTTTTAGCAAATAAAATCAATTAAAAATAAATAATCATTCAAAAAACACACTTCGAAGAAAGGTGAAAATACCATTTGGTTTAGAGATTGATGTTTGAGTATTGACTACCAGCCGTCGTCAATGACGGTGAGTGTTAAACGCCAAAGATACTCTGAAGTGATCGTGGGGTTACTATTGCAACAGGTCTGAATCAACCTGTCCGTGAAAGTGGGAATGTTCCCCCGGTCAGTCAAGAATAAAAAAATTATCAATAATTATACCCTTCACCGAAGGTAAAAGATACACTCAAAAGAAAAATCAATCCATCCGTTATCAAATCAATCCGAAGCGGTATCAATAGTACGGTGAGTACGGATTTTCTTGAATCAAGATCATAAAGATTGATTCAAGTACGGATTATTCAATCGCGAAATACTCAAGTTATCCATACTCAATCCCGGGTTTGTACTTAAAATAATCCGAAAATGAGATTAATTAAGGTAAAACTAAGATTGAATCAATCTCAAAATGCGCTTGATTCAAGAATTATAAAGTTAATTTAATCCCGAATTCGTACGTAAAATAATCCGAAAATGAGATAGATTTAAGTAAAATTGAGATTGAATCAATATCAAAATGTGCTTGATTCAAGTGTTATAGTTGATTTAATCCCGAATTCGTACTTTAAAAAAAAAAAAAACTAAAATTAGAAGAGCTAAAGTTCCCAAATTAAGTACAAACATATCGGTTATCAATACACAGCATCCCACAAAAAATGAGCGGGATTGGAAAAGTTGGAGTGGTACCTCTCGTATAAAGACATTATTAAAAATGATGGCCTGATTAAAATTTAAAAATTTGAATTTATGTATGGTTTTAAATTCAAATTTAAAACCATACATAAATTCATAAATTGGTTATTAAATAAAATAACCACAATAATAATTATTTCCAGGACTGGAAAGTCGGAGTCGAAGTTGAAGAGTCGCAGTTAGGGTTGCCAGTTTTGAAATCAGAGAAATCAGTACATAAGAGAAAAAAATCAGTACAATTGCATAAAAAACAGTACATACACTTTTTTAATATAAAATTGCATATAAACAACATAAAAAGCGTTAATCTTTTTCAACCAAAACTTGAATTCATTCTATAATTTGAACAGTGATAAAATTTAATTAATAAAACTGAATTTTTTCAAAATAATAATTCAATTCCGTATATATTTTTAGCGGGAATAAAAACTGAAAACAAAAAAATCTAAAACACAACAAATTGTTAAAAAAATTCGATTCTTAATTTCCTGTTAGCTACTTGGTTTTATTTCTTTCAAAGAAACATTGGTTTTATTAAAAGCAAAAAAATGTTATTTCCTTTATTCTATTATATTTTTGAATATATGTCACCATAAAATTAAATAAAAAGTAAATAAAAGTAGTTTTTTGCTATATCTACCAGCATAATAAATTTCATTTTGCAATTAAAAGGTCATGCTGAATCTCTTTTATTTTGCGGTAACAGCCAGTGTCTAGTTTAACCGAGAACAACTTCAAAAAGGTTTTGATAGACAATGTCACTTAGAATTCTTCTATAAAAAACTAAAATTTAAATTTTTCTTAAAAATGAATTATTTGACATTGGCCTTTTTAGCACCATTCTACACATATAAGGACAACAATATTGAAAAACAAATTCAACGCTTGAAATAACGAAGCTTGTTATGTATTTATCTTCAAAATAATTTAAAAAAATTATTTATTGACTTACAACTAATTACTATTAATAATTGTAATTATTGCAAAAGGCACAATCGTTTTTCAGACGATCTTATACTATTTATTTTATAAATAATATATTTACATATGTATGGACATAAATATTTACAATGTTACAAGTTAATAATATTTATGGCCTTATTGTACATTGTCCACAATTTCTTTCCTGTCTTCAGTCTTCAAGAAATTGTAAAACTCTTTACAACTATAACCAAAGTTTGTCTTCTCACTTTCTAGGTTTTATATTATTAGCCTGTTTCTTTCTTTTCTCCACTTTGAAAACTAAAAACTCGTTCTGTTAAAAGAGTTTGAATGTGGAATGGAAGAAATAAAATTACATATTTCCTCAAATTCGTAAAGGCACCACCATTTAGAAACACTTTCAATTTTTCTTCTACTGTCTTCTTTTTTCGTACTGACTCGGCAAAAATCTTTAATGTAATAACTCATATATACGAACTTCTATTTTAATATTTGTATCGCAATTTGACAATATGAAAAAATATATACTGAACAAAATTAATATACATATAATAACAGTACCAAAACAGTACATTAATGAAAAAATCAGTACATTTGCGTACTGATTTGCTTGTAATGCATAAATCAGTACTTTAAACAAAAAACAGTACATTTACTGATAAAAACAGTACGAATGGCAACCCTAGTCGCAGTTGAGGTTTTTGTACCGAAGTCGAAGTCGTAGTACGTACAAAAACTCGCAACTCCGACGCCAAATTTTTCGCCATAAAAAAATTTAAAAACATATTAGAAAATATTAGAAATTTTGAAAAAAAAAAATTCTTCGAAAAGGGTGATGCAATATTTCAAACATCGGCTTGAAATTTTTACAGAATCATTTTCTTGCTGTATATAACCATTTACATTAAAAACAAGTTAGAGTGCTATATTCGGCTGTGCCGAATCTTTGATACCCTCTACCGACAGTTATAATATATGAGAGCCATAAATTATTAATTAATCTGTATAAAAACGGACGACAGTATTAAAATTGGTTACGGTTGAAACCAATTGGACGACAATCGGGCAGTTATATGCTTTTATTTCTAGCAATTTGAACTAACTTGAATAAATTATCATGATTCGTAACAGTTTATGCCGAACTAAAATGGTTTTCAGAAGTGAAATTTATATAAGACCACTGGTAAATTATGGACTAATCATCACGAAATCCTGTAGAGTGATTTCTGTTATAAAAAATCTAAATCGAAGAAATTTTAATACAGAAGTGAAATTTGCTTAAACGTTTAAAGTGCTTTTCAGAAGGCTGTTCAATATGCGATCTAAGGTAAATATGGACGGATAATGAGAAAATTGCATGATATTATTTCTGGCCATATGAACCAAAATTGGACCAAATTTTACCACAATATCTACCTTTTAGGAGTATTTAAATAATTGCCCAGTGTGATCATAATATTAGACATTATATGGTAAATTAAGGACCGTGCTTCACAAAATTTTAAAGTATGATTTCTAGCCTTATTAAACTGTGACGTACCAAATTTTATTATGATCAGGTATCACAAATTGTTATGATGGCATTATATGTTACGGTTTTAGATGTACTAAACTGGTTTCCGAGTGTGGGTACCTATGGTAATTTATGGACCGATCTCTACGAAATTTGACAGTGCGATTTCTATGACATAGCACATTTTAATATGATATGTATTACTGTTTTAGACGCACAGTATGATTTCTAGTCATATAGAACGAGTTTGTCTAAAATCATATATCATGCCGTGCGTATGCCACCTTTTATGTTAGTTTTTGTAACAAAATTGTAAATTGTTTAGGGTGGTGGTTTTACATTTTGATTCATAACTCTGATAACTAGAAACAGTTTGACACCAACATTGTTCTTATCTTCTGAGTTTTTCGAAAGTGAGCGTGTTTTCAACAGACTGACAGACAGACAGACAGACGGACAAGGCTAAATCACATGGAATTACAAACTAATTCACCTCTTGTGGTGGAGGGTATAAAAAGAGTTTAAGTCAAATAATAACCAGTCTCATATACATTAAGCATCGAGGTTAGAGTAATAGTCGGAGTCGGAGTCGCACTTAAAAAATTTCAGCGTTTGGAGTCGGAGTTGGAGTTAGACCTTTTTTTCTGACGACTCCACAGCCCTATAATAACTATTATAATAAATATTTAAAAAGTAGTGCTGTGCCCTTAGTTTTTTCGGCTACTGTATAGAATTTTAACTTGGTAAAAAGCTCTTTCTGCAACTACTCGTATGTGTTCGTTCATTCATTCAGCTTGATTTGTTGCAATTTATTTGAAGTGTTCTGTCGTTTATTTAAATACTCAGACAATTTCGTTGATATATGCATGCATGTGTCGAGTTTTATTTTTTATTTATTTGTCTATATACATGAGTTTATAAGAATACATATTTTGATGTATAGCTTGCGATTTTTTTTATATATTTTTTTTTTTTTTTTTTTTTTTTTTTTTTTTTTCGTTCAACACTTAGTAGTAGTTTCAGTAGTTGTACAAATTGAAAATCACAACGAACGTTGGTGTGTTAATATTTACTCGTGAAATTATTTTTAAAAGACGGATGTTATGGCAAACGGCAAAGGCATAAGACCCAGTGACTGGATGGATGATAGAGGGAATGAGTAGCTGAGAAAAAACTTGCTTTTTCTGAAGTGTTCATTCAATTTGCTAAGTTTTAAAGAGATAACAAAATTTTCAAGAGTGCATGTAGAGATAGCAAACAAATTGTTGAGAATTTAACAGATTGTTTGACAAAATGAAAATCAGCCAGAAATTAAGATACAGGCATCAGTTTTTTAGTTCAACTTAAAAAGCAAGGTCACTACAAAGTTTTTGACTTTTTAATAGATTCGTTGTTAAAAGTACAAAAGTTGCACTCTTTTAACTTGAAAATGCAATACTTCCTATGGAAAAGGGTAAAAAGTTGTGATAATCACACTTTTAAGCGAAAAGTACACTTTTTATTTGAGTTATGTCAGAGAACACTATTTTTAGAGAAGCATATTATTGTTCATAGGCTGCCGTACTATTTGCGGTAACCATAATAATGTTATTACTTTAAGCATGAACGTGGACAACCACATGGAGGATTTTTTTGACTATAATACGATTGTCTATTATAATAATATGGTTGAGCTTACTATAAAATGTTTGAAAATTTTTAATTAAATTTGTTTTCTTAGCGCTAACGATATTTGAAAATATGTTTTCATTACATGCACTTTTACTCAAAAGTACACTTTTTAGACAAAAGGCTCTTTTTTTAGTAAAAAAAAAGTACACTCTATGGTTAAAAAAACACTTTTAAGTAAAAGGTACACTTAAGGTAAAAGGTGCAGTTTTTGAGTAAAAGGCATACTTTTTAGTAAAAAGTTCATTTTTGGTAAAAAAAATACACTTCTTAGTAAAAAAGGTACACTTAAAGTAAAAGTTTCACTTTTTGGTAAAAAAAAACACTTCTTAGTAAAAGGTGCACTTTTTACTTAAAAGTAAACCTTTTAGTTAAAGGAACACTTTCTAGTAAAAGTTACAATTTTTATTGAAAGGTACACGTTTTAGTAAAACGTACACTTTTTAGGAAGACGTAAATTTTTTTCAAAATGTACACGTTCTAAGAAATTAAACATTTCTTAGTTCAATGTACTTCTAAATTACAAAAGCCTAATTTTGAATAAATGGATATTTAAAATAAAAAAAACCTTTTCATTCTGAAATGGCATTTTACTAAAAGGCAGTATTTTAACGAAAGTTTTGTTTTTAACTAAAAACCCTTTTAAACTGTTGCTTATGCATTTTGCTGTTTTGTTTACAAACCTCCTTCAATACAGCAGCCGATTTAAAATTTAAAAGTGTTTTCATTTTTTTCGCCTAAATTGTTGTTCGTTTTCGCTCATTTCGTTGAATTAATTAAGTAAACAAAGGCCAACTGCAACATCAAAGAAGGCACTGCAGCAGCACTTCCGTTACTAGTAAAAGTAAAACAAAACAGCGGAAGTTGAGCATGAAAACTGAGAAAAAATTTACTGTCTAAAATATTTGTTTGAGGTGATTGTGTAACAACAACACTATAAAATAAGTAAAAATTTTTTCATAAAAAGGAATTAAAAAAAAAGTTTTCAGAAAACAATTAAGTCCTTAGAAAAAAATACGCAAAAAATAATTATAATGATAAAATGTTTCCCTGAGGTGATGAATGAAGATGTTAAAGGAATTGTAGTATTGCATTTTGAATTGTGCATACGGAAATGCAGTCGTCATAATATATTTTCTGATAATAAAGGAAAAAATGTTAATTGTTTTTAAATAAAATGATTTTAATGTGAGTTTTGTGTACAAATTTTTTGAAGTAAGAAATATTTAAAGTCAGAGCTTTTTTACCATTTAGGCCATATTTTTAAGAATCGATTATTTTTGCATTTTTTTTAATAAAATGCTATTTTTAATCAAATGTATACTTTTTAGCAAAAAGGCCATTTTCTTGTATAATGTATATATACGAGGGCGGATCAATAAGTTCGTGACTTTTTGAATGCAACACAGTTTTTTTTACAAAAAAACAATTTATTTTTCAACATATCTCCATTTAGCTCAATACATTTAGTTCAACGTTTCTCCAATTAGTGTTTCCCTTCCAAAAAATAGGATTTTTCGAGGTCCATAAAATAGGCATTTGTTTGACCAATAATTTCATCGTTGTAGCTAAATATCTTTCCACCGAGCCATTTCTTTAGGTTCGGAAATCTGAAATAGTCACTGGGGGCTAAATCCGGAGAATATGGCGGATGAGGTACCAATTCGTAGCCCAATTCATGTAATTTTGCCATTGAGACTGCACACGTGTGCACCCTTGCATTATCTTGATGAAAAATAACTTTTTTTTTGGCCATATGGGGTCTTTTTTTTAATTCTCGTTAAAGGTAATCGATGTGGATTATCCCGCGTGCATCCCAAAAAACTGTTGCCATCAACTTTTTTTTTCGAGAGAGAACGGGGAGATTTCTCCCAAAGGAGACGGTACCGCGACCAAGCCAGGTATATTGTACCCAGTTGCATCACCTTATTGGCCGACAAACTTACCTTGGTCTTCTTCGGAACCGGTTCACCCGGAGAAACCCATTGTTTAGACAGCTTCTTGGTCTCCGGAGTGTTGTAATGGATCCATGTTTCATCCACAGTTACAAAACGCCGCAAAAACTCATTCGAATTGCTGTTAAACAACTCCAAACAATCCTTTGAAGTTGTCACACGATTATGTTTATGGCAAATTAAGAGCAAAGTGGCGCCCATCTTGCAGACAGCTTTCTTAAACCCAGCTGACCATTTAAAATCGAAACCACTGCCATATGAAATGCCTATGACATCAACAATCTCACGCACTTTTACTCTTCGATGGGCCAACACCATATCGTGAATTTTTTACCATTTAGGGCATATTTTTAAGAATCGACTATTTTTACAGTTTGGGGGTGGATGTGGGACCATTTGCCATAAGGGAACATTTGCCAGCAACAATTATCTAAACAAAAACAATATTATAATTTATAATAATTTCTTTGGTACCAATAGTTTTGAATTAAAATTTCATACACATTAGTACGCTTATAGCAAGATCTTGGTTATAACGAACTGTTTTTTGAGTCGTCTAAATAAAACTGTATGAAAATGTATACGCTTATAACGAGCAAAAAGAAAAGCTAGTTTTTTTTGGCGTTTTTCAATTTCATTGAAGGAAATATGTATCAACGATGTGAGGAAATATTTGCAAAGATGTGAGAAAATATTTGCAAAACGTGTAATAAATTTAAAAAATTCGATAATATTTTTTTTTCAATTGGGAAATTTTTTGAAAGAGAAGTGATAAATTCCGCTTCCCAAAAGCAAATAACAGATTCCTTTAACGACTTATATTGTGTTCACACATACATATTCTGTCAATGTATAATAACCATTTTTATATTTTATATTACTGAAGTGCTCGATAATCCTCTATGTTTCAACTTTCATTAAAATCTGTTACATAGTTTCGGAGAGGCAGAAATTGCCCTCTATATATATATATAGCTGATCCGGCAAACGTGGTTTGGCCAAAAAACTTATTTCTAGTGAATATTTTAGCTTTTAATTAAAAAATAACGAATGTATTGTAAGTGTGTGGAGACGGGATCTTTATTTATTTTTTTCTGTTCGTTACATATTCAAAAGTTAAACATAACAAAAGTGATATTATTCTGAAGCATGAAAACGAACAAAAGTAATCAATATTCATTACGAAGAGGAATTGTGTGTACGATATATTTTGTCACTCCGTCTTTAGCCAACACAAATAAGATCGATGGCTTGCTGACGCGAGAACATGCCACGTGTAATTGTCCGTGTGAAAAATATGGTGTGCCCAAAATCTTAGCCACAAACAGACATCGTTTGGCCTTAAGAGTTATTGTTTGTGATTGCAAATGCCAATCTAATAGGAAATTAAACGCGTTTGAATTCAATTGGGACGTCTGGGGGAATCATCGGAGTTCGTGGCAGCAAAACATTTTCGTTTGGGTACTTACCATTAAAATGGTGGCTTCGATAACGTTATTCATCAATTTTTTAATGATCAAACGTGTACCAATGCACAGCCGTTGTGGGCTCAAATTCCGAAGTTGAATAACCGGAGATTCAAATTTTAGTCGTATGCATGCCTGGCAAATCGAGAGGGTTAAAAAACTCTTTTGGATAATTTACAGCTTCGTTAAGATCTCTAACAGTGTCAATCAATTTGTATGGTACTAAGTCGCCTGGCAACGACTGTTGTATCTTGAAGCTTAAATCGTCGACATCTATATTTAACGTTGCCAAAAGAGCTCTTTAAGAAGGTATAGGAGGGGATGCTTTTACCATTTTGCTTTATTTTTTTTTATATAGTTTTTAATGTTCAAAATAATATTTATTTTGGTTTTACGTATATCAACTTTGAATGTGATTAACTACTAATTATAATTTATAATTATTGAATATAGGTAGAATATTGTGAATTAAAATTGTTGATGTTAATTAGGAGGTGGTTAGTTGTCTGTTTGTTAAGCTATACTTGGGCTATGACCAGCAAAGTTGAAAAGTCTTATTCTTTCAATTGTAAAGTAAATGCTCAGGCTCCTGTATGATGTGCGTCTTTCTTCCTTTTTGTTTCAATGCTTCTCATTCTCATAAAATAATTTTATCGTGTATATCTAAAACTTCAGTGTAGCGTTCTTACAATTTTATTTAAAATTTGAATTTTCTCCCAATTTAATCCTTGCTTTGCATGTATTTGATAAATCGATGACAGGGTTAGAGTAACCGTATTCGTTGTCGTACCAGGGAATTAACTTTACGAATTGATCATTTAGAGAGATGCCAGCCTTAGCATCGAAGACTGAGGAGTGGGCGTCACTGACGAAATCAGTGGAGACGACTTCTTCATCGGTGTAGCCCAAGATACCCTTTATCGCACCGTTGGAAGCTTCCAAAACCTTGTCTTTCATGGCTTCATAGTTGGCAGGTTTGCCAAGACGGACAGTCAAATTGACAACGGAAACGTTGGGGGTAGGGACACGGAAAGCCATGCCAGCGAGCTTGCCATTCCAGGCAAGAATTACTTTGCCGACAGCCTTGGCTGCACCGGTTGAGGCAGAAGTGATGTTTTGTGCAGCACCACGGCCATCGCGCCACAATTTGCCAGATGGACAATCAACGGTCTTTTGAGTGGCAGTTGTTGCATGAACAGTGGTCATGAGACCTTCAACGATTTCCCATTTATCGTGGATAACCTTAGCCAATGGAGGCAAGCAGTTGATGGTGCAGGAGGCGTTAGATACTACTTTCATGTCGGGGGAATAGGCATCCAAGTTAACACCGCAAACAAACATTGGTACATTAGTAGATGAGGCAGAGATTACGACCTTTTTGGCACCACCCTTAAAGTGAGTAGAAGCCTTTTCGATGGTGGTGAAGACACCGGTAGATTCTACAATGTTTTCGGCTCCAGTGCTGGTCCAGTTAATGTTGGCTGGGTTGCGTTCACTCAAAACGGTGATCTTTTGGCCGTTTACAACCAATTTACCACCTTCAGCGGCTACGGTGCCCTTGAAACGATCTTGGGTCAAATCGAATTTAACCAAGTAAACCATGTAGTTGACATCGATAAAGGGATCGTTAACAGCAACAACTGAGGCTCCCTTCTCGACGGCAGCACGCAATACCAAGCGGCCAATGCGACCGAAACCGTTAATACCAATCTTGGAGATATTTCTTGATATTTTCTTATCAAACTCTGGAGAAAACTAAATTAAAACACTTTTTCTTTTCAACGCAACCGTACCGTACTGCTCGCTAGCAAGGAACAAACGCCATACATTTTAAGATTTATCGCCTTTAGTTCCTTCAAGACTTGAAACTATAATCGGATAATTAATTAGGAAGACATCGGTAGGGGGAGCTTTTACCCGTTTGCCCTTCTTTCACCAAAAATTTTGGAATTTCCAAAAAATTTATATATTTAAGTTTCTTACAGATGTAACAGTGTCTGCATGCCTAATTTTAATAAAACTGATTGTAAAGTTAAGAAGATATAGGGAGGGGAGCTTTTAACCCTCTTGCCCTTTTTCACGCCCTAACTAATAATAATTATAGGTTATATTTTCTTCCAGATATTACGCTATTTGCCTGCCAAACTTCAAGAAAATCGGTTGGTTAGTTAAAAAGATATAGGGAGGGAGAGCTTTTACCCCTTTTTCCCTAATGTACGCCCTCTAGTTAAGAAGCTAGTTTTGCCCTATTTAACGCCCTCTAGATGATGAGTTAAGAGGATATAGGGAGGGGTAGCTTTTACCCCTTTTGCCCTATTTATACCTCTTGCAATATGAAGTATACTTTACGACCTATTCTCATACCTAACAAATACACATACAAAATTTCATAAAAATCGGTCAAGCCGTTTCGTAGGAGTTCAATTACAAACACCGTGACACGAAAATTTTACATATATATATAATATAATATATATATATACAGATTGCCTTACTTCTTATGTATATATGCATAAGTAATGCTTATGTTACAGAAAGATTTATTTTATGTGTCATAAAAAATGTGTGCAGTAGTGCCAAAAATACTAAAAGTACTCACTGTATATACAGTGAGAAAAATATGCATTTTCTTACACATAGATATTTTATATTTATGGCATATAACCAAAACGCATTCATGGGTATTGAATAATATCTGCATAATATTCATGTATTAAAGTTTACTGAATGTGGTTGTGGGAAATATGGCCGTGCATAAGTGTAAGTAATACACATACTTTTTGCAACGCATAACAATCTCTGTTTTTATTATCTGTGTTATAATTATGAGCATACGCAATAACGAAAAGCGTGGGTAAATACCTCTGCATATTTTTCTAATGAGTACTTGTTGTCATTCTTTGGTGTATACCCTGTTCCACCTGTGGCGAAGGCTATGAATATATGTATCTGTAATTTAAAAAACAATTGATTAAGACTTAAGACTCTACCTGGGGCTCCTTCGGCAGGCTCAAATGTGCGGTATTTGTAATTTCTGATAATACCAATGTCCTGAAAAAAGATATTGCTAAATGGCGACCAGCTACAAAATACCCAAGAGGTTCCTGTGTTTTTTAACTTTTGATCTCTGATTTTTTGTTCGTTTTTATTTAGATTACGTAAAAATAATTTGAGTTACATTCTTTATTATGACTTGTTTTCTTGTATTATATTTTTTTTTTTTGGTAAAAATGCACATCTTTGTAATTTACCGTGCACCTTTTCAACAAAAAAATTAAGAATAGTAACAAAGATCTATAAAGCCTGTCTATAGGCCACTATAGGAAATATATTGGAAAAAATACAACTTTTAGAACAAATTACGCTTTTATATATTTCGACTGACGTTGCCTAAATTATAAAAGAAAGATAAAACTTAATATTTTCTTTTAATAAATTATTATCTCCAATATTTCTACCTTCATTAGTATAAAGTATCATTTCTATATTTGTGTTCTAGCCAAAAATGCTCCTTCCAGTAAAATCAAGCTCTTTTTGTGTTTGTTGTGAATGTACTAATTTTGTTGAAAGCTCTCCAGTAGCATCCTTAATTTGAATTTGGGCATAACTTAATGAAATTTTTTCTGGTAATTTTCCCCCGCTGTTCACATTCTCAACTCATGTATGTGTGTTTAGGCCTATATTTTTGAGTGTGCCCTGTGCGTGTGTATTAAATGTATTTTTCTGAAATTGATTTCAAAGTCTATTTATTTTAATTTGTGTAGCATATGTGACCATTTATGCACCATTAATATTATTCGAATGAAACTACCACACAGTTAAAATCTCACGTATTTATTCATACTTATGTATGTGTGTGCATATTCTGTTCACAAGAGCATGTGTGTTTATGAGTGCACGTACAGTAGACCAACAGATTGCAACAAAATATAACAAATTTAATTGAGTTAAATAACTTCGAATACACGTACTCACACGCCAGCCCGTAATAAATACACTTTTATATTTTCTATCTGCATGCAACTGAAGAGCCCACACATGTTTGATTAAAAAAAGCTGAACTGGAACGAAACTGAAACAATATCTACATACAGATGTAGACCAATTGAAATCAAATTAATTTGTTAATTTATATTTATCGAATGACCAAAATAAAAAACAAATTTTTTCCATTCGTATGTGTTTGGCAAATAAATTGAATGCGTATTTGTGATAAAATAAGAGAAAATATGAAAAAATATATTAAACACATGCATCCGAATACTTGTTTATAGTTATTATATTAATTAAAGTTTGTTTTTTACTCAAAACAAACTACTTTATATTTGTACTGATACATAAAACTTAATAATTTTTCCTTCTTTAAGTAAGATTTAAAAAAAGAAAATAATACATTCTTAGAACATCAGTAATATATTTTGGGTAACGCGAATGCAAAAGTCTTAACTCAGCACCAGTGTTGTCACTTTGTGGATAGTTACACGTTTTCGCTGGTTGCTGGGGTATCTCAACAAGATTCAGTGTCATCTATACTTCTCCAGATATAGATACAAGAATATTCTTCTAAAACGTTAAACAACTTTTGCTTAATTGCAACAAAAACCAAAACAAAAACATAAGTGCACATAGGACTAGGACTTAGGTGCAGCCTTCATAGTTAGAAAAAGTTGCTGGGAGCTCTAAACTCCATACTCACATATATCACTTATCTCTTCACTATCCAGCTTTAGAATGAGGTGACGCCCCAAAAGTACGCTTTGATTGTGTAGGCACAAGTAGGAAAAGTAGAAGTCTAACCTATTGATTCACTACTCATTCTATTAGTTGACTCTTTAAAGCAATCAAATATGAATTCACAATTGCCGCGACCAAATCTTCCCCCTAATGCTGGTTCTTAAGGCCCAACCACAATGTGCATGAGCAACTGTGAGAATGCATGTAAATTATATGTGTCAAACCATATTGAACTTAATGCCCTTTGTACACTTGCATACATTTCGGAGGAACGCATGGAAGATGTTGATAATGTGAAAGATGCATTTACAACTGAAAAATATATATCAATCAAATATGTTAGCATTTTTTAAAAAAAAACATTTTTCTCCTAAATACTGTTTTTCTACAAAAGTGCCAAAATTTTAAAAAGAATACCAAAATATATTTGGAATTCATTTTTCTTAATGATGTAAAAAAAAAGTAAACAAATAAAGTTTTGCAAAAAAGGAAAAACTTGACAAATGATAACGCTGCTTTCAAAACAAATGTCATTTTGTCAGTGATGCCACAATAATAATAACATTTGTCGCCATTTTTCTAGTAATGACACTAATATAATCGGAAGATATAGAATGAAATACGGTCAGATAGGAACATCTTGTAAAGATGTTGATATTTTTAGCTCTATGTATTTCTTATGGGAAAATTTCAAACTCGTCGCAAATTTTATGGTAGAAGTTAACAAGTGTGAAGTGAGAAAATGGCAACATCTTCGCAAAAGGATGGTAGATGTTAGATGTTGACAAATGTGAAAAGGCTAAAAGAATAACTATCATTTGCCTAAACCAATTGCGAAACTAATCGAACATTCCGCACGAAATCAGTTGTTTTTGATTTTGTTTTTTTTTAAATGCATTTGACGGTCTTTTCTTTATTTTTTGACTGTAGCTTATGCATGTTATGGTTAAGCCTTTACCCTGTTGCCATTAGCTAGTCGAAAAGAAAGCAGCGTTATTTTGTATAGCCTGGCATACCATTTACCAAAGCCACTTTAGTGGCTGTTTTTAGTTTTTCTAACACCACACGCAGATTAAGAATATGATTGGATGTTTTTGGTAACGACACTATGTTTACTGTAACAATATATTGTTGTCGTACACAAAATATTGTTATTTTTATTTAATATCAACAATATTATAGTTACTGTAAACATGTCAATGTTTATCGTAATTATAAATTTAAGAATGTTTCACTGAAAAATAATCATTTATATAACAACTAAATAATGATAACTTCGAAAACATATTATATTCCTCACAACTATTTAATGATATATAATAGCCATAACATGATAACTATCTATATGTGTACTCATAAAATGTTTAAGATGCAAACAAAATATCTTTACTCTAATAATATTTTGTTATCGCCGTTTGTAAAATAATTTTGCATCAGTTGTGTTGTTTGTTTTCATATGTCTATCGAATTATTTGTTCATCAGTGGTTAAACAATTTAAAAAAATACCCATTAAAAACCAAAATTAAAAAATAAGGAACTTGTAGGTACATAAAAAATCAATCAATCAATGCAAAAAAAAATTTAATATTTTTTGAAAATGGTGCAAAAATATTGACCATTGTTTTGTGTTATTTTAGAGAAAAAGAATGAAAATTGTATAAAATAGTTTAAAAATAATTGCGACCTACAACAAAAAAAAAAGGTTAAAAATAAAAATAATGTTTAAAGTTGCATTATATTATGATCTGAAATATCTCTAACAGTTTTACGTTAAGGTTGCCAGTAAGTAAATAAGCATAAATATATATTAAAAATATTTTTCGGTAATCATAATAATTAATTTACATATTATTATGATTAACATGATAATTATATGATTACTTCTTAACTTATTATGATTACCATGATAATAATATGATTACTTCTTAACTTATTATGATTAACATGATAATAATATGATTTTTTCTTAACTTATTATGATTAACATAATAATAATATGATTACTTCTTAACTTATTATGATCAACATGATAATAATATGATTACTTCTTAACTTATTATGATTAACATGATAATAATATGATTACTTCTGAACTTATTATGATTTACATGATAATAATATGATTATATTAAATTATAATATGATGTAATAAAAAAAATTAGGATTAGGGAAAAATATTATGATGTGATATTACGAATATATTTGGTCATAATAATCGTAATATGTTGACTACAATCATGAATCTTATCATAATATGTTTCTCTTAGAATATTTATTTATTTATTTACAAAATATTTTATAAAATAAATTTACAAAATATATACATACATAAATCTCTTAGAATATGTTTACCACAACCATGTTTTTTCTTTGCGTGCAGTTTCACTTAAGGCGTGCGGCAAAAATGGTAGCTTATTTTCATTATGCAATAAAAGTGCTTTCAAGTTCCTTTTTGAATAATAAGTAAATGCCATTCAGTGGTAACATGATTTTGGTTAAACTTTGACATAAATCCATTTACAACATTTCTAGCTTAAGAAGCAAACCTGGATATATTTCTTTTATTTTCTAATATTATATAGATTCCGAAATTCAAGTAAACGTTTTCCATAGTCAATGCGGCGTCTATTTATCTTTCGAACAGTACCAAATGTCATATATTGTAAAAAATGGATTCAGCAGGTTTACACCCTAAGCCGACGATTTTTCAGATTTATTTAACATCCTAACCAATATATCCTAACATACTAAAAAATTAAAATAGTGTAAAATGTTTCTTAAAAAATCAAACATCTTTTATTTATGTATCTTGTGATGTTGCACAAGTTAGTTCAGCAAAAGTTCATACTTCAAGTTTTTAATTATTTCAGGAGAAGAGAAGTATTCAAGTACTATAAATTTTTTTCGACTATCGCATTCACATTTGCGAACAAGTTTCTGTAGATTAAAAAAATAAAGCATTTCTAGAAATTTTCCATTATAAATAATTATCTGTAGAATATTATCCAATAATTATTTTGTGTGGTATAAAATGCACACCTTTGCAATTGTTTTCTATAAAATCGGTCATACACTGATGGAAAAGGCGTCATAACGCTGATGTGACGGTGATTGGGTTGTCAGCCTTAAGAGCACTTGGTCAAATTGGCATCAGGTAAAATTATGACACATCGGCTTCAAAGAATTGACGAATCCGAAATAAAAAATGTCATCAGTGCGATGACTAAGTAACATCGGATAAAGGACTCATTAGGCTCAATTTAATGACAAACTGTCATTAAATTGGGATTCACTTTAGTCAAAGTGAGAGAATATAAACGTTTCACATGTTTGTTTTCCTTTTGTTGTATTCCTCCCTTTTTTTACAATAGAACTCTCAAATATAAGATACCAGCAGCATGCCCGATATGGTTTTCGTAATCATTTTACTTTGAAAATTTTATGTATTTAACCAAATAATTTAAACAAATAGAATATGGGAATTTTTGCTTCTTATTTTACATTTTAAACATAAAAATAATGTTAATAATACACAAAATGTGGCATCGATTTGATGTCACTGTAGTCAAAGCATATATAACGCATAAAATATGACAAAATGTTATGATGACGTTCGTCATTGATGTCAAGCTTTGCCTTATAGATGCCATTTGTAATAACATTGATGTCACAATCCTGATGTTAGCGCATCATAAATATGAAGATGCATTGTTCTATGAGTGTAGCGATTAATCGCCGGGTCTCATAAAGTGTTGGCTAAAGATGAATTTGCTGATGCCGGACATAAACTACACAAGATCAGTGTTCAGGGGTGGCACTGCTTAAACGAAACTTGTGACATACACTATTCAAGTAAACTGTGCAATTTTGTCTTTTAAAATTTTAAGCGAAAAAGACAACATGTGCAATTAAAAGAAAATAATTTTTGACTTTTTTAATTTTTCATTAACATATTCATTAATTTGTCGTAGGGTACGACTTTTATGAGTCTTTTGCCGTTCAACTCCTAAAAACCGCGACATAACCAAACGTTTGTGACATACTCTACACAAGTGACATACTTGAGCAAATATAAAATTCTTTTTGACTTCCACTCAATTCACTGCGTAAAAAGCAAAATCACGGCCATACACTTCACAAACGCAGTGTACAATGTCAGTCTTGAACACTGAACTGGTGTAGTGTATGGCCACGATAAGTAAAAAATGTCTGTATATTTCGAAGCCAATTACAAAATATTTTAATAGTATTATAAACGTTAGTTCTTATGTCACAACAAGATGAGAATCCGGGATTTTTAAAAACTAGTGAGGATGTCAATCTCTTACTAAAGAACTTTCTCAAATAAACCCACAATTAACCATAGACCATATTGCCCCCACTCTTGCCAATAACTATGAGTTCAATCAAGTGATTTTAAACGCATCAAAGAATTATATTCTTTCTTATGCTCTTGTTACTTTGCTTTTTTTTAATTTAAAATTCCAATTTTTTTTCTACCACAATATTTAATACTTTTATAAAGAAACTTCAAAAGTAGGAGAGAAAAAAAGTTAAGCAACTTTCTTAAAAAATTTTGCATAAAGACTATTAAAATAGCATACTTTACAAGTTTGCAAATATTTATACATAAACTTTTGCACAAGCACAGTGGGACATTTAAATCAAAACTATCGTCAACAAGCAGTAATTTTACAATTTTGAAAATATTCTTACGTACGTAGCAGTAAATACTAGAGGGAGTCTGCTCGATATCTTTTGTATATAAATAAAAAAACTTTTTTTTACCCCTTTACCCAACTTCATTAGCCAATGAAATAACTAGCAAATGCATAAAATATCCGAACTACTGTTTAAGCTTATAAACATAAACATTTCTTTATAAACAAAATAAAAATAATTGCATTAAAAGTAAAAATAAAACTTAAGATTGCTTTGTATGCCTGTAATGCACAGTATGGTAAAAAAGGGCTAACCTGAGTTTTAAGCTTTCGGCCTTTATTTAAGATAGAAAAAAATACAAAAAAAGTAGTTCTTTCCTTTTAAGTATTTCTCTTTGAATATAGCGTGAGGCGCAAAAAAGTTCAAGAAAAAGTAACCTAAATGAGAAAAACTTAAGCGTAGAAAATAGAAAATAAAAAGTGAAAAGAATTAAAATAATATTTAAATCACGTCTACCTGTTAAATAAAAATAACTTTGTAAATTTTTTAGCTTTAAACACAAAGTAAAGGCAAACAAAAATTTGTACAACTATTTTTTTATTATTATTTTTACAAAGTTTTAGAAATACTTACATACAGTACACATACATACATAAAGTTAAGTACGGAAATATGATGATGGTGGCAAAGAAATTGTTCTGTGAGTACAGTAACTGACACCCACAATCGGATAAATTCAATTATATTAGTAGTGGAAGTAAACGCCGAAATTGAGAAAAAACATGGTTGTGGTAAACATATTCTAAGAGCAACATATTATAGATTCATTATTATAGTCAACATATTACGATTATTATTGAATCATATTATGACCAAATATATTCGTAAAATCACATCATAATATTTTTCCCTTAATCCTAATTTGTTTGTATTACATACTATTATAATAAAATGTAATCATATTATTATCATGTTAATCATTATAAGTTAAGAAGTAATCATATTATTATCATGTTAATCATAATTAGTTAAGAAGTAATCATATTATTATCATGCTAATCATAATAAGTTAAGAAGTGTACACGTTTAGAAACTTTTCATGTTATGGCTATTAAATATCATTAAATGGTTGTGAGAAATATATAATATGTTTTCGAAGCTATCATTATTTAGTTGTTGTAAAAATGATTATTTTTCAGTGAAACATGATTAAATTTATTATTACGATAAACATTGACATGTTTACAATTAATATAATATTGCTAATATTAAATAGAAATAACAATATATTGTTACAAGAAACATAGTGTAGTTGTCGTTACCATGCCCAGCCATATAATTTTCTCTGCGTGTGTGCATGTGTTGCCAATTAGAAAATTGAAAGCTAAAAAAACTTTACGTACCATCAGTGTTGATAAAAATTAGTATGGGAAAACTGATAGATTTTTATAAAAAATGCTTAAAAAAATTCTTACAAAATATTTTATATAAATTAAAACGATTAAATTTGACCCAACAATATAAAATAGCATGGTATAAAATTACATGAGTTACGGCCAACTTGACCAAGTTCAGTAAGGACTAACTATTGCTTTAACTTTCAGTTAACTGCATTTTTTCGACAGTTATAAATGATAGTTAATTACAACTGAACTTGGTGAAATTGGCCGTTAGTTTTTTATAGTATTTTACAATAAAGTTGGGAAATAAAGTATAAAAAAAGTTATAATGCTATATTCCGCTATTTCGAATCTTCAATACCCTTCACCGTGAGTTCGAATAGTTCAGAAGAGGGCTTTATATGGGATCTATAAATTATAAGAAAATTTTCATAAAATCTGACCTCACAGTAGTATAATTCGTTGACTTAGTTAAATAAAATATCCTGTTTTGTTTCAGAAATATTATTAGGCACATTAAAGTGATTTTCAGGGCGTGACCGATCGCCAATTAAGGGTCGCTCAGCAAAAATATTCAAACACTAATGGACCCAATTTCATAAAATTTTACTACGATTGCCAGTCATTTAAAATGAATTTGTCCAAAATTCAATGAGAATCGGTACAATCTATCACAACTTTTAGTTTTTCAAAACAAAAATATAAATTTTTGGGGAGGTTGTCCCACATTTGGGTTCATAACGCTTTTTCTACTAAGCCGATTATGCTACATTTCATTCCCAAACTGCTTAAGGGAACTGTAAATAATGTGACATCAATATTTTTCTTTGCTCTTGAGCCTTTCGAATGCAAGTGTGTTATTAACAGACGGACAGGCAGACGGACAAGACTAAATCGACATAGGGCTAAGATGAACAACAAAAATGTTTCACACGGAATGACAAACTAAGTATACCCTCATTTAACACAGCAGCGGGTATGGCAGAGGGTATAAAAATCACATAATTTTTTAAAATTAAAAATAAATCAAAATAGATGCAAAAATTTATATTTAGTTAACAAAAAAATAACGCAGCTTTAAAAAATTTATATTGATTCACATTTAAACTGATACCTGGTTAAAACAATTAAATTCCATAAGGTTCACAACTAATTTTTAAAATATTGGAAATTACAACATAATTTTATATCTTAATAAAACAGTATTAATAGCAGTTTTCACCCTTGATAGTAAAGTCCTATAGACCTTGTTAATCTTATTAATTTAGTTAAAGTACTAACATTTACAACACTGCAAATAAAAAATGTATTGGACTAAAATTTACTGCGCTGTGGTTGGAAAATCCAACCAAAAGCTTTAGTAAATAAGTGTGTTAATTAACCAGAATAAAACAGTTGACGATACTTTATCTGCCTCTTCTCTCACTAAGCGAATTCATTAATTTACAATACATTCGAAGAAGAGACTCACGCTTTGTAATATAAAATTGTATTGAATTATGCAGAGTTATACACTTAATACAAAGGGTGAAACCCGCTAATATTTATGTACGTATTTCCACATCTAGTGAAAAGCTTTAAATAAATGGAAAAAATAAAAATGTATCACTTAAGCTATGTTCACATTATGGGTATTTGTCGTGTGGACTATCACTTTTCTACACACATGTAATTTCATGTGTATGTCAAAATTTGAGTAATTCATAGGGTTTACAATTTTCATGTTCAAATGTTGGTATGTACATTTGAAATAACCTATCAAGAAAAACCATATTAAAACAGAACCATATTAAAAAAATTAATAATTATTTGTGTATTTTTTTTTTATTTTTTTTTTTAATTTATTTACTATTATTATTTATATTTGTCAAAATTTCTATTAATTTTTGCCGCCACAATCAATTTTGTTAACACGAACCAACTGATGTCAGATGCTTTGTCACATGAAAATAGAACTCGTCTTAAATCAAAAATTTCATATGTACTTTACACAGAGAAATACCACATGATATTGTTTGGAGGTGTTTAGACGATACGTACAATTTTAACATGTGAAACAGTGACAATTCACATGCCAAAAACACATAATGTGAACTTAGCTTTAAATTAAAAAATACTAAAAAAAGTGCTTAATAATTTTGGAAAAATACTGAAAAAAGTGCTACATGCTAGATCTAGCATTAAAAATGCTAAATTGGCAACAGTGCATAGAAACAATCTTTGTCGACTTCTGCGTCGGACCAAGCAAAAAAGAGAATAATCTCTATATACCTGAAGTTGGCTGCAACTTTATATTTTATATACAGCGTTACCAGAAACTTTGGAATGAAAATTGTCATATGGCGAAAGAAATCATATTTTGATCATATGGTGAATCATAAATTGAAATACATAAAAACATAATTCGTCAGTATATGAAACTTTATAAAAATGAATTTTTTCTTTTCACAAATATTTTTTTATCAATATTCTAACTGCATATTTTCGATGTGCGAAAGAATTATTTACTTCGTACAAATACATTTAAAACAAAAACAAAGTTTTTAGAATTTGTTTTTGTTTTAAATGTAGTTGTTCGAAAGAAGGAATTCTTTCGCACATTGGAAATAGGTTATAATATGCCTTTTTTTAATATTTTTTATGTCCAGAAATAATGATGCAATTTTGTGTATTCTAGATACTGGGTACAAAAGTGTGCAGCATCAATACACATCAAGCTGATGCAAAACTTCATTGTTTTAAAAATTTACTGTTTAAATAATCGTGTATTTTGTTTAAGCAAAATTAAAGTAAATATCAGAATTTCTAAAAATATAAAATCATCATTTGAGAAAAAAATCTATAATCATATTTTTGTTTAAAAAAATAATCCAAAATATGATAAAATCATCATTCTGGCCACGCTGGTTATATATTATATTCAAACAAAAGAAAACAAAAATTTGCCAAATTAAACTTTCAATTCAGACTTTGTCGAAGTAAATTTTGCCTGTCTAAAAGGGGACTTATATGCATTTCTAAATTTGCAGGACCTTTACCCCCATATTCATAAAAAATATTTTTGATAAATAAAAGGTTTACTAAACAAATTTTCATAGAAAATTCGTTTCATAAACCAGCTATAAGCCTTAAATATTTTTTATGAATATGGGGCTTAGTGTTTTTAAATGGAAAATGCGTATATAAATCTCGGTTACATGCATCGACAATAATCACAGAAAAACTCGTTTTGATGCGTCGGTGGCGCTCTGTTACTTGCATTAAGTGCTTATATATAAAAAATAAGAACGAAACTTTTGTTTTCTGTTTTTTAACATTTGATCCATGTTTTACATACAAATCGCACTTGATCATAAGGAGGGTATTAAATCAAATGTTTTATTTATTTACTTTATATGTACCCGCTGTAAAAATATCGTGCTGTTTTGTCTTTTTCATATGTATCTAATGCCTAGGGGAAAGGGAACTAACACTGAACTTGTCACGTGACAAGTCACTTTATCATGGCGATGTCCTATGAGGGGGTTAATTGGCACCTTTTTGACACTTTGTAACAGGGGACTGAAGTAACCTTAATGGACACATCCAATTTTGGTTAAAAGAATGCCTGTCGCAGATATTGTCCCAAATGAGCCATGTCAATATGATAGCTCCCCTTCATATAAAGTAATAGAACTAGAGCAAATCAGCCCCTACCCGTACCAAATCCAGTTACATGAATAGTTTTATGCCAATAACCCCTCCTCTGCACTAACTACACTCTAAACACATTATCACTAGTTAATCGATATGTCTTGTTTTCACTTATCCCAATTCGTTCCTTTGACACAAATTTACCGCAGGGATGTTAAATTAAAGATTGTTTTGCTTCAACTGTAAATATTTAAATTTTGAGTTAATTCCCTCTTTATGATAAAGTACGATATGTACTACAAACATATAAAAAAAAACTAAAAATAAGAATTAAATAAAAACAGTTAAAGATTTATTAGCCGTTAAATTCAGTCGGGGTTTTAAAATTCTATTTCATTGCAATGTCTTGAATATCAATCCAAGTGCTTTAATTTGAATTTATATTAAATAATATTAAATAAAAAGTTTAAAATATTATTCTATTTAAATTAAGTAGTTTGTGTTTTTGTTCTATATTTCACTTGTTAGGGAGCAATCTTTGTACACATTTTTTATTTTGACAAAAATTTAAAACTGTGCATATATAAAAATTTTTTTCATACAATTACAAAAAAAAAATGTTATTACCGAGCATAAAAGCGATATATAAGAGAAGTGCATATATACACAAATTAGTTGGTTATTTAAAGTGTGAAGGAAAAAGTTTAATGTTCGGTTGATCGTTTGGGTTGATTAGTTTTGGTGTTGATCGGCTTATCCAATATAAAGTAATGCGCATAAAAGTAATTAGCATACAACCGAATGTTGTACCGCCCGTAAACTTTAAGAGCTTCTCCTGCAAAACTCACTTTTTTACTTACTGCCTGTTCAACGATTTCGAACGTTAACGTTCGCATAGAAAATTACAAATTTTGAAATTTTGTTTTTGTTGTATGTAATTTCAATGCGAACGTTACCGTTCGAAATCGAAGAACAGGCAGTTAGTATGTTTAGCAATTGAGCTGTCGCTATACACATATAAGGGGTACGATGAAAGTGTGTTCAGCGAGTGCGAAAGCGAATAATCCAAATAAATTTTTGCGAGTTGAACACAAGCAATAACCCCTATCGTAAATTAAATTTCCCTCGAATTATGTTCCCTTTCGGGGAAAAAACTGATAACTTTTTATTTACGATGGGCGTGAATATGATCAAGACGAATTCACTACAAGGTGGAGGAAGAGTTTGACAGCTCGAATTAATTTGTTTTGATTTTGCAATGTTTTGTAAATGGGTTTGTTAATGTTTCAGCCTAGAGCGATACTTGATAAGGTTTATCGCCTGGCCTGCAAATAATTTACGGGCGCCATGAAGACCGTCCCACTCTAGCTTAAGGACCTATCCTGCACTACAGGTATGCTAGCAGGATGCCTCGCATTGCAGATTACAGGGCAGGTTCCTGGAAACGAATCTTCTATTTTGGTTGGCAATCATGTGTCTGGTATTGGATAGGAATAATTAGTATTGTGGTTATTTTATTGAGTTGTTTATGATTTTAATCCAAATTTGTATATTTTAATCAGGCTTAAGTTCATCAAATTAAATTTTCATTAAATTTTTTTTTAATGAAGAAAGAAATTTACAACATGAAATGAATTCAAATTTATTGATAATTTTCCATTCTTGATTGAAGCTGGGATTAAACCCAGGGATAGGTTGGATAGGAATTTTAATGCCCTTTTCTAAAGCTGATAGGGACCAATTGGCGGTTCGAAACAGACGAGTGGAGCCCATGATCTTTCAGGCGGATATCTATGCTATCCTCATATACGCTGGGGAATGTCTGATGAGGTGGAGGGAAAAAGGCTTACTATTATTTATATTGTCAAAAAGCCAGCCTCTCTTAGAGCACTATATTCTTTAGAGGTAAAGGCCATTGTGAGAAACACAATGATTAGAATTTCTGTTAGGTACCCGCAACGAAACACTTGGGAGACATGGCCACTCACCGTCCATTTGTAGGCCCTAAGCCTTTCTCCTACGTCCCTATTGGTCACATTCAGGGCACGAAACGTGAATTCCTTCACATATAGACGCCTACTTCTGGATTGAGATACTCCAAGAGACTTGTGACCCTGCTCCGCGGCAAGGCAGCTACTAATTCTGCTTGAAAGGGAGGAACTTAGGCTACTTGTTGGCCTTTTAATGGGCGCTGTGATCTTAGATAGCATAAGTTTATAACCGGTGATGTCAGTACCCAGGTGTGTGGATTTCGAAGGTTGGTACCGTCAGAACATCTGCTCTGCTACTGTCTCGCCTTGGGGACTACAATGCGGAAATGTTTCGGAAGGCAACTGATAAGCCTTACCGAAATGTATGTTCTTTTACCAGGCGGGATAAATTTAAACGTTTATACGTAGCCAGAAGCTGACATTGTCAGATATATTGACTGCACAAAAGATCCTCTGGTTCGTGGGGCTTATAGCCTATATATATCTATCTAATATTTAGTTAGAAATGGTTGGCATTTTGAACCGGAAACACTAACAATGCAATACAAACACCATCTCTTCTTTTTGGATTGTTGTAGTTTTGCCACTACCTGTTGTGAATTCGCCTTGAATATGATCCAACTTCATATGCAAATAAATTTGTATTTATGTTTCATTATAAGTAATACAAATACCTTTGTACTGTATATATCGTTAGCTTAAATTCAAAAAGGAGTAACAAAAAAAAAAATTTAAAATCGAGTGGTTGATTGTCTATTATTAATGCCATTAAATTACTTGTCTTGACAAAATATTACAAGCTTGCGATCGAAAATGACGCTCCTATTTACAAAAAACAAAGGAACGTTACAACAACTGTGGTTGGTTATTTGATAAATGCAAAACGATGTAACACATTTTTTCTAACAAAATATATTGTAATGGTTATTAAAAATTATTTGAAGAACTCCATGAACGAATAAGCTATGTATGTATGTTTTTCTGACGTAAGAAACAACTTCGTTAAAAATGCACACAAAAAATTATTAATTTTCTCCAATCACCAAATTTATACCAAATTCATAATATCAAGTAAACAATTTGTTGATTTTGCACCTATTACCAAAATGATTATATTGATTACAAAAATTTTAAAATTTTGAAAAATTTTTTTCAATAAATGATATTTTTAATTTTAATTAAAAAAGTTATCAAAAAACTTTGCCATATAAAACAAAATTTATTTTATTAAATATGGACAATCCCCAACAACAATTCTACATGTTTAAATTATTTTATTTTAAACGAAAAAAGTCAATTAAGATATTTTGTTATTTAATTAAAAGTTTAATTGAAAATTTATTTGAAAACAACTAAAATATTAGTTAAACCAAAATTAAATTTAAAATTTTCTTTCAACTAAAAAAATAATTGATTCAATTATCACATTAATTAAATGTTATTGCCTTTTAAACGATTTTTTTAATTGATAAAACACTTTTTTCTGTGTGTTTTAAGTTTTTATTTTACAAAGTTTTAAACTTCTCTTGTAAAATTATAATTTTGTTAGTTACGCCTTTTTGCATTTAAGCTACCGTTATTTATATTTATTCAAAGGATATACATATAAAATATATACATGTTGTACATATGCAGAAAGTCAAAATAACAAAACAAATAGTATTTGTAATCAGCGCAAGGGACTTCATGCAATTGCATGTTTGTTGTCGTTACAATGAGTCTCAACAAAAGTTTATTTCTATGTGGATCACAAAATCTCCAATAAAATGGAAACAATTTGTTAGTTCATATTATGCCACAAATGCATGTTTTTGCATATTTTGTTATAAATGCATATTTATCGTGCTATATATGTACATTAGTGTGTCCCAAAAAACAAATTTTTTTGATTTTTATAGGTACCCCAGCATTTTTTGAGAGCTTATAGGGTAAAGTATTTTTGTGATTTTTTTCATATTTTTCGGAAGAGGTTTAGAGGTCGCTAAAATCGAAATTAACCCGAAAATCGGGTTTTCTCGACTTTTTTAAATTTTGCTGATTACTCGGCCCATAAGCACGATTTTCTTTGTTACTAAGTCAATGTTTTTAAAAGAAAACTTCTCAAACTTTACTTCTCTGTGCAGATATTAAAAGTTTCGGTTATTTTTTTGCTCATTTTGGGTCCCCTTAATCACATTTTTTTTGTAAATTTAGCATAAATTTGAAAAATAAGGCTCTTTAACTTTTAAAATTTATATTGAAGTTAAAAAAATTAATGATTCAGTTTAAAAGGTGGATAAATTCTGAGTCATGGCATGCAAACAAATCATTAAATGAAGGAAAGAACAAAGTTCAGCAATTGCACGTGGTAAATGATGTCGCAGAACGTGGCGTGGCCTTAGCTAATACTTACATTAATCTAACAACCTCTGCAACAGACTTTCAGAATTTATTGCAGAGCATAGAGCTTCATCGTAAAAGCTCTAATAAATAATTGAAAGCTAAAAAAAATTGTTTTTAATTTTTTTTTTTTTTTTTTTTTTGGGTAAGTAAGCTGCCTAGAATTTTTTGGACTCGCATTGCTAAAGTCTGTGCAACAGAACAAAAAAAAACCACCCATATTTAATATTTTAAAAGAATACCTAATATCTAAATATCTAACATTAAAACATATCCGATGCATAATTGGCAAACACATTACAATATTTTTAATTTCACAAAATGGATACAAAACTTAAAAAGGGTATAACTTTGGAACAATAAGAGCAAATTCAATTTTTTAACTTCAATATAAATTTTAAACTTAACAGAGCCTTCTTTTTCAAGTGTATGCTAAATTTACAAAAAAATGTGATGAGGGGGACCCAAATGAGCAAAAAAATAACCGAAACTTTTAATATCTGCACAGAGGAGAAAAGTTTGAGAAGTTTTCTTTAAAAAAATTGACTTAGAACAAAGAAAATCGTGCTAATGGGCCGAGTAATCAGCAAAATTCAAAAAAGTCGAGAAAACCCGATTTTTGGGTTAAATTCGATTTTTCCGAAAAATCTGAAAAAAATCACAAATATACTTCACACTATAAGCTTTCAAAAAAAGTTGGGCCATAAAAAAACACACTAATGTACATATATCGTTGTGGTGTTAACAAAAAATGTCTTTATTATATTTTTGTTTAGAAATTTATTTTTATTTTTTTCTAAACCCTTTTTAATGAATTTTTATTAAAGACAACATAAAGAACTCTTATTAATAATTAAAAGATCTGTCATCCGCATACGAAACAACGTATCTAATGTATTGCTTGCACAGGTCACCCTGTGTCAGTAAAAAAATCATCAGTGTAACAAAGATCTTAATACGATTAAAAAGTGTAAAAAAGTTGATAAATCGAAATATTTTAGGTGTTTTAAGTGTTTTAAGTGAAATATAATGAAAAAAATCGCGGTTGCTTTAATAGGTGTTATTAAGTTCGCAAATAATTTGTGTCTAAAAATTTTAACTTAATAAATAAAAAACAATGCGCAAATAATAGTGATAAAAATAACTGAATTTTTGTTATTGTTCAAAGAAGAAGAAAAACGGGTTTGTGCAAAATGAGAGGAAGAATGAAAATATAAGGGAGAGAGAGTAAGTAAATAAAACAACAAAAAGTTCAATTGGAATTATTTGAAAGTTTTTATTGTTACTGGAGAAATTGTTTCAAGTGTTATTTTTCTAGATTTTTGGTAAAAAAAACTCGCCAAAAATCGCCAGATAGGAGTAGAAGTGTAGAATATCTAGCATTATTCTAATATTGTGTTTATATATTAGTATTTGGAAAGTTTTAAAATAAATCGGGCATGTTTTGATAATCGCAAAACGCTAAGCAATTGTGATTCTGACTTGAAATCGCATAATAGGTGTTCTGTAAATCGTAGTCGCAAAAACCTCAAATTGCAAACGTATGCTGAAGGAAACTAGAATATTTGTAAGAAACTCTCGCAGTAAAGCGCACGAGTTTCAGAACACATTAAATTAAATCTGGTGTTTTGCGATATTAAATCGTGCGATTGTCATAACAAGGCTTATTATCTTAAAAACCTAGAACTTTTGAGATCATTTAATTACATTTTGATTAAATATTAATTTTAAGAAGTATGCAAAAATTAATAGAGTTTGATGCAAAGAAAAAACAGTTTTTATAAGCGTGATTTTCTATGTGAATTTACATAAGTCAGAATATGGTAAAATTTTGTAATCGGTTTTCATTGAAACATAATGTTACTTCGACAAGAAATTGAGCAAAGTCTTAAAAGTTGTATTCAAATTGTATTGGATTGGAATACTTAAGTTCAACTCAGTATTCTCAACAATTTCAGTACATGAATTATTCTTAAAAATTAACCTCTGAACTAGATTCGTTTTCGATTTTATATAAAATCAAGGTTTTTCAAAAATTTTAGGTGAATTTTTTTTTTGTTTCATAAAAAGAAATTTTTAATTTAATTTCGTAAAAACCACATTGATAAGTACGCTTGATACTATTATATAAAACCTGCTATTAATTCCACTACTTTTGCATACTATGTAATTTTAAAAATTCCATTTAATATGCAATCAAACCGTATAGTTTTTTTTATATAAGTAACAGCCGTACCTAAACAAGAGCGAAAGGCGGAACGTTTTCTTCAGCGTAGCTTTTACGCTGATATGCCATACCTAAATAAGAGCGTCAGCGTTGTGCCATAAACAGTAGTGTTGGTAAAAGACATAAGAAATTTAATTAAAACCGCTAGTTTGACCTAAAAATAGCTAATTTGCCATTATTTATTATCAAAATAAAAAGCGCCACATCTGACAGCCCTGCCGTCAAGTCCTGTGCCCATACTCTGTTCTTTTCAATTGAAATGTGTGAAATGAAAAAAAATGCCATAAATTGAAAAAAACAATTATTTTTCTCACTTAACTGCGTCTGTAAACTTTTTTGCGAGTAAGTGCTGTCACGTAAGGAAATTACTCGCCAATTTACAGAAAAAGTGTGTCTGTAAAATTATTGTAAGAAAGTTCCCGCTTTGAACTGTCAAATAAGCTCACGCATAAAAACGGGGTAAGAAAAAATTTTAACACTAAAACATATTTTAGAATTGCAAAATGCAATGCATAACACGGAAGAGGTAAATAATTTGTTCTTGTTAGATTTTTGTCATTGTTTAAATATTTTGCTTTTAAAATTTTTGAATAAATATACGAATGTTTCTAAAGATATTTTTTTAAAGAACAAACATAAAAGTCGCACTTTACATTATTTGGTATTGTCGACGTTGAAAATTTTTAAATTTTAGTAAATTTTGGTCGCCGTAAACGGTATGTGTGATTGGCGTTTCTCAACATCTGCAATTTCATATCGGCTTCGAATGGAATATTATGACATTTATAACGTAACGACGTAATCTCTTTGATTGTTTTCGACATGAATTACCATTAAATTTTTTTATTTAGCTGCAACATTTTCATTTAGCACTTGGTATTTTAATTAGCATTTTTGGAAAATGTTTTAAGCTATTTTTAGAATTATTTATTTTAAAAATTTAGACGAAAAGTTTAATTGATTTTGCTAAAAAATTTTTATAAATTATAATAAATTTTGACTAAAAATAGTTGTACTCAAAATTAAATTTCGTATGAAAATGGATAACTCTTATGTTTAGAAACACCTTACATGTCTTGTTAAAACAAATAGAATATTCAGGGAATATAAGAAATATTCCATCATGATGATTGTAAATATTATTTGCTCTTTGATATAACGATATAAAAGTACAAGGAAATTTCCTTTTGTATTTAGATAAGAATTCAATAGTGTAAATGTTTGAAAAAATTGTTTGCTCTAAACTGCTGGAAAAATTTATTTCAAAGCTTAAACTTTTCTTAAACTATAAAAAATTAAATGATCTAAAAATTTTGTATATTATATAAATAAACCGTTTAAATTTATCATATATCACAGGTTTGCAGGCCCGCTAAATTTAACTATTAATCTTAACTCCCTGTGCTATCATATCACATGCTTTACCAAAATCTAGCCATTTACTTATATATAACCATTTATTTCAATTTCGCTCAAAAATTGGTCACTTAAATGTAATTAGTTTCGAATAAATTTTCATACTGGTAATAAATTTTTAACAAAAATCTTAAAAAAATTTTTGCATTATTTTTAGCATTTTTATAATTTTTTGGCCCTGTCCAATGGCAGACTTAGCTGTAAAATTTTTTAGAAATGGCCACACTTTAAATTACATACACAACATTTTCTCACTTTTCGAGAAACGATGAAATATTTTGTTTCACATTTTTTCGATGCGAGAAGTTCTCACCAAAGATACAGAACAAAGGTACTGGGCTTTTATAAGAGATGGGAAAAGCGAATGAAGAGGGATAGAGACTTGACGGTGCCATGGCGTATTAATTTATAAGGTGGTGGTGATAGCCAAGCTAATAATGACAGTTCGAGAAGTTTCCTTTGATTAAAAGTTTTTGTTTACAAATGGTGGACAATGCAATGCAAAAAAAAAACTTATAAACTTAAATACTGCCAGTAAAAATGTCCTACAACCGTGTGAACTTGCAATTTTTTTTTTAAACGTTGTGAGTAAAAGCATTGTCTGTCTATTGTAAGACAACAATATTGTTAGGTATCTGACAATCGTGTGAACACTCTACGTTGCCATATGCAAATCATTGTCAGACGTTGGAAGCTTATTTTTTTATTGTCGGATGTGCGAAGTTTATGCATCTAACAATGGCATCAATATCAAAGAATTTTTTTTATTGGCAAAGCTGAAAATACATACGTATCAGGGATGGAAATGGGGTTTCGGATTTTGTACCAACTTCAATAATAAAACGTAGTTTTGAGACTATGACTGTACCAATTTTTTATTTTCTGGCTCATCTCTTGATATGTATGTATGTATGTACTTTTTTAATTTCGAATTTTGTTTCAAGATATGAATAACAAAAAGTACAACTGTACCATCGTTTTCATCTTTGATATGCATAACTGAAAATAAAGGACAAAAGTAGAAGGATTTCAGCAGACTTAACCTAAAACCAGGGACCGCAAATAAAAGTTATCCCGACAATTTAAAGTTAAGAACTCTTCATGTTAGAGCCAACGGAGACCTGTCATATACCGAGCTCTTTCACAATCTATGGTGATCTTAAAATAACGATCTTAAATCCATAGGTAGGGGTTATTTTTCAACGTAAGTTTTATTTTTTCCGCCTAAAATAAAAATCATTTGAGGAGTTTGGCTTGGATTTTTGAGGATAATAAAATTGAGTAGGAAATAACTGTTTTATACAGAATTTTTTTCTTAATTCACAAAATAACTGTTATAAAGTAACTTTTTCGATATCACTTATAACCGTTACGGTCCCTGCCTTAAACCATTTACAGCAGCAAATTATATACTGATATCTATTTCTATTCACTTTTAATTGGATTTTAGTGAATTGATTTTTTAAAAAGTGTAAATTTTCATATCCGCTTAACATTTCAATAATTGCAACTTTTTATTCATTTTTGTGCCATTCTTAATATGAAATAAGGCATTTTATGTTCTTAAGTTGTTCGTTCTACAATTTGTTTTCTCTAAGTCTGCTTAATATATTTTTATTTATAATAGAAGACAGCAAGCCAAATTACCAATTAAACATTAAAAATTACATATAATTAATTAGCTATTAAAAAAAAAATACAGCGCAGAATTCGTTTCAGCTCAAAGAAGTTCGATGGAAAAAAATATCTCGTATTTCACATGCGGGAAAATTAGGGCCACTTTTGTAGCGCAATGTGTCCCCAAAACATTAAAAATAGTTGGTATCAATATCTTGAAGTTAATAAAGCAATTTCTTTAAAATCGTTAAGAATTCTGAGAACACAAACATTTTGCCATGCAAGGGGCATATTCTGGCAGTCGTGATGGAATATTTTCTCAATTCGAAAGCAATTTAATTTTTTTATTCATTCAGTCGATACTGAACGAATCGAAATGATTTCTTCAGTGTTGTAAAAACTCATAAAAATGCTTTACAATACTAAAAAAAACCTTATCGATTCGTTCAGTAATGATTGAAAGAATTAGAAAAAAAATTGCCTTCGGATCGAAGAAGTATCCGATCATGAACAAGCCCCCAGAATACTAATCGATTAAAATTTGTATACAAAGTCTGATCTTTATTAGGTGTTTAAATTCGCCCTCGTTTTATTGGTTTAGTACTAAGAACTCAATCTTTAAACTAAAATGCACTTTTTGCCATTTTTTCTCGCTCTTTTATTAGCCATGACTTTAAAACAATTTAATTCCGTATTTTTTAACATTTTTCTATGTTCTCCAATTGCACAAAGAAATTCTTGTAAAAGTTTGTTTACTAATTCTCATACATTTGTTTTCTTTTTTTTCCGACGGAGCTCAACGAATATTCTTCCATCATTTGGAGCACATTTTTATTTCTAGTTTCATACAAAAAAATTGAACAGGGAAATTGAGAAGAACTAACCAAAAAAAAAAAAAAAAAATAAAAAAAAACTCCACTGACAGATGATCAACATTAGTCTGAAAGTCTTTAGAGGTTTGCTGTATAATCTTTGTTAACGTAAAAAGTTTCAATCTAGTTTTTTCTTCTTTTTTGCATTTGTTCCTCTTGGAATTTACAAAACGTTTAGCCAGAACGACATTTGTACCAAAAATATTTATTTTTTTTCGTACAATTTTAAAGAGTTGAAAACATCTTAGTTTTTGTAGGTTTTGTTGAAGCCTTTTTAGCCCAAAGTAAAAGGAAGTGAAAAATTGCAGCAAACGTTAGCAGGAATGAAGTTTTTGTGTTGGTTAAAACAACTTTTGATGACCCTTTTAATCGATATTGCTTAAAATCTGGTATTAAACCACGTAAATGATTTAAATTTTCGTATTTTTAAAAAAATTAAAAAATTATTATTTTTATCATTACAATTGTAAATTCGTAAATATCTAGGTTTCCAACTGTGCGAAAAACTTTGTGTCCCGTTTGTTTTTTTCTATTTTTCTGCAACTTTTGGTTGTCTGTTTGAATAGTTAACCAGTTTAATACTTTTTTCCTCTGGTTTTTATTTTAAATCAGAAAATTCTTCTTATAATAAAAAAAAAGTAAAAATCAAAAGTATAAAACAATTTAGCAAAAACTTAATGTACAATTCGTTAAACAAACAGCGAACGGGTGGACAATTTTTTTATTTAGAAGTTGCGGGTAAAATTAAATAAAAATTATTTATGATAATAAAAAGTATCAAAAAGTAATATAAGATGTAAAACTTCTATTTCAAATTTAACTTTATTAAAAAACAAAATATTAAATTAACTTAAATTTGTTTTAAAGATATTTAACGGATTTTCTTAGAAATGTAACGAGTGCAGGTTCAAATTGTGATTTTCGCCGGTTTTAGTGTGTGATTGTTCATTTTTAAACTTTCGTGTTTTATTTATTTTGCTGGGAGTTATTAAATATTGGTGTTTTGCTTACACACGATTTTATAGCTGGAAGTCCACGCCACGCGTTCCATGTTTTTGGCACTCTACTGACGTATTTTTAATGCGCATTCATCGCATCCAAAGGGAAAAAGTAAACCTTCTGCATTCGTTCGATACTTTTACGCATTTAATACGTTTTCAGTGTAATTTCTCAATACAATTCAACTCATTCTAGTTTCTTTAAAGATGTATAAAGCGCATCAAGGCTTGGAACGCGTGGTGTGGACTTCCTGCTTAATATAAGAGCATAGATTTGAAGTTAAACTTTAAACATTTGGGGTATTCACATGATCCCTTGTATTGTTGTATCGGTTTTATGTTGCATTAAACTACATTACACACTATTGAATCTTAATACAACATACAAACGATACAACAGTACTAAGGGTCTTGTGAATACCCCACTCGTTAAATACTAAGTTTACAGTACTTTTCGTTTATAGTCACTACGGTTTTTAGTCACATTAGCGATATAGTCCTTTTTACTGTTTATTCTGCCTCTATAAGTAAATTTAATATAAAGGATTTACGTTATAGTTCATTAAGCGATATAAGCACATTTGCCATATATGCCTTCATTAAGCGGCTAGCAAAGGAAAATAAAAAGCAAATAATTAGCGTTATAGTCACATTAGTACGTACGAAGTTCTTTTTAGTTTTTAAAACCACAAACCATCTAAAGAACTAAGAATAAAATCGTTTAATTTTTGTCATCAACTCTCTACTCGATAAAAATTAGTTTTTGACGTTGGTATCGGTTATGAAATCGGGTCGTTTTCAAAATTTGTTCGATTTTAAATCCACTCGAATTCGACTTCCGGAACAAGGCTGATTATAATTTTAACTATTTTTTATGCAGCATGCAACTCTGTTGAAACCCCCTAAGCTTGCTGTTGGTTTAATTTATATAAATTGTTTATTTTCTATATTCACACAACTTGATTATATGAATTTGGTTATATGCCTCATGGTGGCATAAATGTGAATAAGGCTTATTGTCACATTAGCGATATAGTCTACGATCTGTCTGCAACAAAAGGATGTGACTATAAGCAAAAAGTACTGTTTAACATTGAGCATATATCTTTAGTATGTGCAATTAGACATGGTTTTTCAAAGTCAACCTACTTTGCTTGGAGAACGGGCGTGACTTTGAATTTTGGTAGGTAAAGGGTAAAAAGGGATGTGGAATCGATTAACATTTCCGAAATCTTTATCTACAATGCTTAAAGCAGGGCTATGGAGTCGTCCGAAAAACGTACTAACTCCGACTTCCAACGCTGAAATTTTTCAAGTGCGACTCCGATTCCGGCTCCAACTCCCACTCTAACCTTGATGCTAAATGTATATGAGACTGGTCCTTATTTGACTTAAAACTCTCTTTCTACCCTCCACCACTAGTGGTAAATGAGGGTAGACTAAAATTGTCATTCCACTCGCAGAGAAAAAATATGTTTAAAAATGGTCACCTCCAACAAAACTATTTTTAAAGAAAAATTTTAAACATATTATGTTTAATTTAACCATATTATTGTCACCGATAACAATATTATTGTTAAATTGGTCCTCCATCAAGAAGCCACAACTATATTATGATTGTCTTTAAACATATTTTGGTTAAATATGACAATAATTTGTTTTTAAATTCACAATAGTATTTTCCTCTTTTCTAAGAGCAACATGCTTTGGTTGAAAATCAACCATGCTATTATAAGTGTTAAACATATTTTAGTTATTATTAACCAAAACATGTTCGGAGGCAACCATAATATGGTTTTGTTTTGTTGATGGAGGACTAATTTAACCATAATATGTTTGTCGGTGATAAAAGTATAGTTAAATTAAACATGTTATGATTAAAGTTTTTCTTTTAAAATAGTTTTGTTGGAGGTGACCATTTTTAAACATATTTTTTTTCTCTGGGTGCATGTGAAACTTTTTTATTATGCATCTTAGACCCCATAAAGTATATATATTCTGGTTTCTACAGTCAATTTCGAAAAAATCATAAGATAAGAACAATTCTGGTGTCAAATTGCTTCTAGTTATCCTGAGCAGTTTGGGATTGAAATCCAGCAAAATCCGATCAGTAACAACAAAGGAGATCGATTATTCGACTTTTTTCAATAACCGGTTTTCGAATATTCCGAATAGTTGCTATTTTAAAAAAACCGGTTTTCGGTTAAGCATTTTTTAAATAACCGGTTAACCGGTTTTAGTTCGAATACATAAATACACAAAAATCAAATAAGTGTTTGTAATAAAAAGTAAATTTAAATGAAAACAAAACAATTCACAAAGGTAAGGCACCAACAAAATACGATAAAATCCAAGAAAAGTGTGACCAGTAAATTGATCAAACTTTAGCTTAATTTTTAACAATTTCTATTTATTTACTAAAGCTATGTTCCCACCTATCAAATATTTAACGTCCTACACGTAACCACTAGTTTTGTTAAAAAAATTGTTTGCTTTTGCAAAACATTTCCTGGATCAAACATCATTTAACAGTTTCTTAATTGCATTTTACAATTATCTTCTTACCAATAAAGATAAGAAAGTCCATTAAAATTGTTAAAAAATAAAGCTAAAGTTTGATAAATTTGTTGGTCATGTTTTTTGTATTTGTTCGTCAAATATTTGCTAGGTCTGAACATGACTTAAAACGTGCGACATCTTGGGCTTGGCTATTAATTTTATACAAATTGCTGCATTATCACTACACGAGATCTGATAAAAAAAATGTTACTAAATTTATTTCTGATTCTATTTTAAATCAGGTCCTTTAAACATTTTAAAAATAATCTGCTAATAACTTTTGGGTAAAATTTTAATATGTCGAATATATTGCAAAATATTTATGAAATTTTACACAAAAGTGATTCACTTTTATTACAAATTCAACTCATTTGGCATACTGTGTCATCCTTATGTAATTAGTTCTGGAGGAAGAATTTCGAAATTTAGATTTATTATAAGTTTCAAATAAATTCATTAGTTACTCGTGATGATAATAAACGGCGCGTCCAGGAAAAATATGGATACCAGAAATTGAAAGCGATTGAATTTTTTCGCTTAAGATTTCAAAGTATTTTGCCAAAAACATTTTAATATAATTTCTAAAACCTTAATCAACTTTAAAAAAATTATGTTACAGAAGTAAGAGAAAGAAAATTATTATTTAACAAGATCGTGAAATGATAAAAAAAAAATATTAAAGTGATAGTTTTTTTGTTAATTATATGACGAAAATGCTTTAATTTAGTATTTATAATTCTCAGGAATTAGTAAAATATTTTTTGTTTTAGACTTTTCCCCTGTGGAAACCCACCATATTTAATTTATGTTATAATAGTTCTTACTAAATTCATGTTAAATAATAGAAATATCTAAAAAATCGTACCAACTAAAACAAAAAAACCTAAAATTTTATTGCTGCCATTCAGTACATTATTTCTCAAATTGTTGGCCTTCATTGTGATATTATCCAGATAATCATAAAAAATATGTAGACGACAGTATTTTTTTTATAAAAAAATATGCTTTTATAAAAACTAGTCATAAATATCGGCAATCCACATAAAATCTAAAGTAATAAATAAATAAATACACTTAACAAAAAATATTGCTGAAATACATAAAAGGCAACTAAAGTAAATTTTAGTAAATTTAGCAAGCCAGGGCACGCGATCCCTTACGTTGAATTACGAATTCTTAATCAAACAACTCTTACATATATGAAAATTTTTTTTGCTTTGGAAATTAATAGAAAACACATAGAAAAAATTATCCACAATTTTTTTACCAATTAAAAAATAAAATCCATTTAATTCAAAATGTAATCAAGTGAATTAAACGTTTAATCAAGTGAATTAATCGTTTAATCATGTGAATTAAATGTTAAATTGATACTATTAATTGGTTTTCTGGTGCAAATTAAATTAATTTTTTAATTAATATCACAAATTTTTTAATTGAATTCAATTTTTATTTTTTTGTGCAGGCAAGAATTTAAAATGTTTCATTTTTTAACAATTCCTTTTTTGTTTAAATTTCACAAAAAAAATAACTTTTTTTTACAATATTTTGATTTCTTCTTATTTGCTAAAAATTAGTGATGGCAATGATTTGTTTGTAATTGGCATAGTAATTCCAAATGAATTACGTATAAATGAGATAATTCGCTCTCAAACTTTTGTATGATGAATAATGTAATTTGGATCATAAATGGGCTGCGAACTACGAAAAAAACTTTGTCGTGTGAACATAGAATTGAACAACTTAATTCATTTTTATGGGTCTACCGTCAATTATGGACCTTACGCCATAGAATTTTGTAATGACATATTTAAATATTATCCGTATCGAAATCAAGTTACCTATTTTTATTAATATCACTCATTTGCGGAAAAATCTTTATGACTCAAAAATATTAGTTTTACATAAAACAACTTTAAAGAATAAAGCTTCGTTCACAATGGCAGCAACATTTTTGTTTTTTCTTCTATCTTATATCTTTCCAAAGCATTTCATATATTTTCCTTTAATTGTTTAAACAAAAATGTAACTAAAGTTATTTCAAAAGTTGAGTTTACCCCTACTTCAGCATCAATTTGTATGCAATTATAAATGACGTTTATAATAATTTTATTTATATTTAAATGAACAGTAATTAGTATTGTGGTTATTTTATCGAACTGTGAAAGAAGAATTCCTGACAAAAAGTACGGAAAACAGAAGTAAGGAAGAACATGTAAATCAATTAAAATAGATAATCATTCATTCAAAGGAAATTTCGATCTACCAAGGTAAAATACCATTTGGTTTACTGATTAATTTTTGACTATTGACATCATCTGTTGTCAATGGCGGTGAGTGCTAAACGGCAAACCCCTCTGAAGAGATTGTGTGGTTACAATCGAAACTAGTCAGGGCAACCTGTCCGTGAAAATCTGAGTTCAATTCCCATCTCAGTAAAGAAAGAAAAATTATCAATAAAAAAAAAAAAAAATTTATTAATTTCATGTTGTAAAATTCCATTCTTTATAAAAATAATTTAATGAAAAATAAATTCAATGAACTTAAGCCTGATAAAAATATAGAAAAAAATGAAAATTTTAACAAAATATTATAAAAAAAATTATAAATACGTAATATTGTTGTGGGCAAAATTTGCAGACATTGTCTTATAATGTACATCGTTCCTAAAAAAATAATTGTTGCTTTATTGTGAACACCAAGTAAAAATGTTTCTGCAATAGTGCACAACATAGTGGAAAAAAATGGGTTTACAATTTTTTCATAACAACTCTTCACAATATCTTCAATATCTATTATTAGTGATATTATGTCAACATTTGCGATTTTTGGCTTATGATGTTGTTGCCGCAAACGAAAGGTATGATATTTTTTCGAGTGATGTGATTTTGGATAGTGAAAGTTTTATTTGTGAACCAACTCCAAAAATGTTGATGATCTTATATTATTCTCATCAGTTATTTGAAATATACAGCGACATATTTACCAAAATTCGGCGGACTTTAGTCCCTAATTACTTATTTGCTAAGATAGCCATTAAAATCAAATATTGATTTTATGCCGCACGTAGGAAAGTATTTATATATATGACCTTTGACCTTCTGCGGATATTCTCCAGATCGCCAATAAATCTCTTAATTGGCAGTACTGCTGCTGCACACAAAGAAAAAATATTTTTCAATATAGTCACCTCCAACAAAACTTTATTCAACGTAAATTTTTATACATATTATGGTTAATTTAACCATATTATTTTTACAAGCAACCATGTTATGATTGCCTCTAAACATGTTATGGTAAAATATGACAATAATTAGTTTTTAAATTAATAATAGTAAGAGCACCATGCTACGGTTAAAAAACAACCATGCTTTTAAAGTTTTAAACATGTTTTTGTTATTATAAAGCATATCATGTTCGTAGGCAACCATAATATGGTTGTGATTTCTTGATGGACGACTAATTTAATCATAAAATGGTTGTATATGGCAAAAGTATGGTTAAATTAACCATAATATGCGAAGAAACTTTAGTTTAAAATAGTTACTCAACAATTTCTTTTCTCTGGGCGTGCTTGGAATTTAAGATTACAAAATATTTACTCTGCAAAAAACAACGCAATAAGTTTTAAATACATTTAAAAAAGATCTTAAAAACTTTTCGCTTTGTGTAATAGTATATTCTCATTGCCATCGCAAAAAGGTCACAGAAGAACGTTTACGCTTTTAATTTGGAAGATGACAAAGAAACAAGCTCAAACTTTTTTTGTCCAAAGAATTTTCATATTTTATCTTTAAGATTTTTGTTTTGTTACAACCAAAAAAAAAAAAACACACTCACACAAACGTTTCACAACAGCAACAACAACGGCAACAAAATACTACAAAACATTATCCAGGATATTATAATGTTTTATATTTTATGACATTCCAAACCAACAAGAAACAAAAACCAACAAAATATGAAATTGTCAGGGTTTTATTTTTTTTCATGTTCGGTTTTCATTTTTGTTTATGAAATCACCAGCCAGCAGTTCGCTTTGTACCATAAAAAAAATAATAGAAAAAAAGAAGACAAACACAAAAAACGCGTTAGATAAGCACAATTACCCAATTTAACTGAGTAGATTACATTTCATGTTTCCCCTCATGGATTTCCAGTAGTTTTTTTTTGTATGCGTTTTTGTACAAGAATTTTATCAAATTGCTTTTCGATTCCAATGCTCAAATGTTTGTCTTAGCAGTGACAGTTGGAGTCTTTATTCGTCCTTGTCTTCTTCATCAACAAAAGGCGTCTAAGGGTAAAACATTTTAATAATGCAAAAGAAAAATCAAGAAATTTTTCGACAATTCTTTGTTGTGTGAGTGCTGCAAATTTGTTTGCTAAAGTGACATGTCAAAAAAAGATTAAAAAAACATCGACTTTAGGAGAAAGGAAACCGCAAATTTTAGAAAAAATACTTTTATTTTTTGCTGATTTTGTCAAAATAAAATATATGAACGATATAAATTGATTTGATTACACAGAAATAAAAAAAAAAATATATATAATTTATTCACGCTTAAAAAGGTTTTTTTTTTGGAATATGTAAAAAGTTTTTGTTTTTATCTTTTTGTAAATATTTGAAACTTTTTTGAATGTTTTTAATATGAAATGTGAAATAAAATATGTTAAAGGTTTTTCGTATGTTGTGGATGCAAAGTATGAGACCTTTCGGAATAGAACGCCAACAAACTTCTTATTTGTATGTTGGTACTCAGATTAAATTATGCAGATTTATGGCATTACTAATTTAAGTAATGGTAGGACCATAATTGATACTTGAAGTCTTATAGTTCCCTATAGGGTCCCAATATATCGAACTGTATCAAAGTTTTAACACCCGACTTTTTTTAATCCCTCCACCTCTAGCGGGGAACGTCAAAGTTTGTTATTCCGTGTGAAACTTGTTAACTATTTAATAATAATAGTAATAAATAAATAAACTATAATGTATTAAACTAAAAGAGAGTCTTAAGGTTGCACTCATCGAAAAATGACTTTCATATTAAAAAAAACAAATTTTAATTCTCACCCCATTATTTATAAAAAATAATACATCTTTATATTTTTAATAGAAAATTCGTTTCATAAATCTTTTATGAACATGTCTTCATAAAAATAATTTAATGAAAATTAAATTCAATGAAATTAAGCCTAATTAAAATATCTAAATTTGGATTAAAAACCATTAACAGTTCAATAAAATAACCACAATACTAATTATTGTTAACAGCTAAGGCACGAGATATCTTTACATATGTCCTTCAAGTTGTTCTAAAAAAGGTCAACAAGAAAAAAGAAAGACAAAAACAGGAAAAACAAAAAAATGTACTTTGGATATCAAGAAGAATTCTTGACTAAAAGTACGAAAAAACAGAAGTTAGGAAGAACATGTAAATCAATTAAAAATAGATAGTCATTCATTCAAAAAAGCAAATTTCGATCTACCAAAGTGAAATACCATTTGGTTTAAAGATTGATGTTTGACTATTGACGTCATCCGGCTGCAATAGCCGAGTGAGTAAGACGGCAAACCCCACTGAAGAGATTGTGTGGTTACAATCGAAACTAGTCTGGGCAACCTGTCCGTGAACGCCTGGGTTCAAATCTCAGCGCAGTCAAGAATGAAAAATTATCAATAAAAATTTTAATAGATTTCATGTTGTAAAATTCCTGTCTTCATAAAAATAATTTAATGAAAATTAAATTCAATGAAATTAAGCCTAATTAAAATATCTAAATTTGGATTAAAAACCATTAACAGTTCAATAAAATAACCACAATACTAATTATTGTTAACAGCTAAGGCACGAGATATCTTTACATATGTCCTTCAAGTTGTTCTAAAAAAGGTCAACAAGAAAAAAGAAAGACAAAAACAGGAAAAACAAAAAAATGTACTTTGGATATCAAGAAGAATTCTTGACTAAAAGTACGAAAAAACAGAAGTTAGGAAGAACATGTAAATCAATTAAAAATAGATAGTCATTCATTCAAAAAAGCAAATTTCGATCTACCAAAGTGAAATACCATTTGGTTTAAAGATTGATGTTTGACTATTGACGTCATCCGGCTGCAATAGCCGAGTGAGTAAGACGGCAAACCCCACTGAAGAGATTGTGTGGTTACAATCGAAACTAGTCTGGGCAACCTGTCCGTGAAAGCCTGGGTTCAAATCTCAGCGCAGTCAAGAATGAAAAATTATCAATAAAATTTTTTATTAATTTCATATTGTAAAATTCCTGTCTTCATAAAAATAATTTAATGAAAATTAAATTCAATGAACTTTAGCCTAATTAAAATATCTAAATTTGGATAAAAAACCTTGTTTATTTTTAACTTAAGCCATAACACACCGTCCAGACTAGCCACTGCTATGTCAGCACAAGAACAATACGTGGGAAAAATAATTGATTAATGTTCATTGATATGGGGAAAACGTATGGCACGACAATCCATATAATAAAGCAACAGTCATAATCAAGATGGCATTTATTTATATGGCAATAATGTAGTGATTAGGGTGTCCTTTAATCGGGCTTTTGCTTTAATCGATTAATCGCTCGATTACTTAATCGAGGTTTTGGCGTAATCGGTTAATTTTGTTATTGATCGGTTAACCGATATATAAAGATTTTGCTTATAGATTAAGTAATTTCAATAATAAAATTGCATAAATTATTTATTATTTGGAATTTATTAGTAAAAAAAGCTATAACATAACAAACACCCAATTTACATGATGAATTTTATGACGTCCAATTTTCTTAATTCCCTTTTGAAGTTGCTACCAAAAACTACTCAAATTTATACGATGGTTTTTTTTGGACGTCTAATTTTTTTTTCATTTTCATTCAATCCAGTTGATGAGAATATAAAAATTAAACGTAACAGAAAGAACAGAAAAAAGTTTAAAGCGAATTGTCAAAAAAAAAACCATGAAAACAGAAATCAAGTCTATTTTTCTACCCCTCTTTCTTCTCTACACCGCTTGCTACCAAACAAAAAATGACGTCCAAAATTGGACGTCATAAAATTCATCATGTAAACTGGGTGAAACATAACAATTCTTGAACTAAAACGAGCAAACAAAAAAGTAATTCATAAATATGTAATACATATTTTTTAATTAATACATATTATGTCATAAGATCATTTTATTAGTTATTTCAACAGTTTAAGGAGATCTTATAAAATAATCGTTTAACAAATAATTTGGTTTAAATGTTTAGGTTTTATGCGATTCTTTTCTTTACTTTTGATAAAACTTGACTTGCAAAATATTCTTTTATCGTAGATGTCTTTTTTCGCCATCGTTTTCCCGGATTTCTCTATACAAATAAAATATTTCATTATGTCATTAAAGTCTTGTTTTAATTTTTTTAAATTATTAACACTTCTAGATGTTTCGGTTAACACAGAAATAATTAAAAATGTTCTCTAATCACCAAATTTATACCAAATTCATAATATCAAGCAACCAAGTTGATGATTTTGCACCTATTACCAAAATGATTATATTGATTACTAAAAATTTTAAAATTTTGAAAAAATATTTATTTATTTCATACAAATACTCATATTTTATTTATTTATTTATTTATTTGTGGATATCACATACAACAAGATATAAATCTTTTAAATTACAGTATGTGATCTTATAGCGATACAATCAATTTGTGATAATAATTAAAATATTTTTAAAGAACAAAAAATGTACATACAAACAAATAAAATAAATTATACAGGTATAAGAATAAATGTAATTAAAATTCAATCCATAATGAGGGAAAATATATATGTATAATCAATAATGAATTAATATTTAAGATAGTTGAAAATTTGAGATAAAATCATGTTTAAACAATTCGTTCTTAAATAGTAAAGCGTTGTCCATTATTTGTAAATTGTTGGGTAATGAGTTCCACAGACATATGGTATTAATAAAAAATTGCCATCTAGAGATTAGGGTTCGATATCGGAATTGTATAAGATTATTTCCTCTACTGGATCGTGCAAATTGAAGGCGTTCAAATAAATAAGTTGGTTCTTTGGTATATATTACCTTGTGGAGTAGAATTAGTGATCTTATCCTAAGTAGGTCCATGAGGTTAACTCCGAACAAAGACTTAGAATACTCAGAGGTTACATCATATCTCTTAATACGGTATACATAACGTAGAATCGCATTAAACGCTACTAATAATCTCCTCTTACTTTCTGAATCACAATACGCAAAAATTTCGCAACCATATAGAAGCTGCGGCATTATAAAAGTTTTAGCTAGAAGCACACGAATGTTTAAAGGCGTAAGATGTTGTGTAGGGTACAATGTTCTAAGCATCCCAAATATTTTTCCAGATACAGAATTAATGTGATGGTTCCAAGTGAGCGATTTGTTAAAAATTATTCCAAGATTCCTAGCTGATTCAACAATTGCAATATTTTGGTTACCTAATGATACTGGAACATCCATAGCGGTAGTTTGATTTCTTTGAGTTATTAATAAGCATTTTGATTTTTTGGGATTTAAATAAAGTCCATTTGACGATGCCCATACAAATATTTTATTGAGATCCTCATTAAGCTTCTCAGTGCATTCACGAATGAATCCTTTCTCACAGCTTATATAAATTTGAACATCATCCGCATATATATGGATATTGCTGTGTGAAAGTTGACTGGGTAAATCATTGATGTATAATGTGAACAACAATGGGCCTAGAATAGAACCTTGTGGCACTCCTTTTGACACATGTAGGGCACTGGAAATTTTATTACACAAATATACAGATTGGAAACGATTAGAAAGATATGAGGCTAGCAGCGAGACGGCAGTTGAAGTAAAGTTGAATTTATGACAGAGTTTATTGCAAAGAATTCCATGATTTACAGAATCGAATGCCTTAGAGTGATCCAAGAGCACCAAAAACGTAACATAACCATTATCAAGATTGTGTCTGATATCCTCAGAAACATTTACGAGCGCTGTGACACAGCTATGCTTGGGCCTAAAGCCCGACTGATTTTTAACTATGAGATGATTATTAGTTAAAAAGTCATTCATTTGCCTATAGACCAGACGTTCAAATACTTTAGATAAGTATGGTAGTATTGAAATAGGGCGAAATTCAGTACCAGTTTTCTGAACTGGAATGATCTTAGCATATTTCCAACAAGTTGGAAATTGACTAGTGGTAATAATGGTGTTAAAGATGTGGGTAATGTAAACTAATAACCGAGGTAAAAGAAGTTTTAGGAATTTTGGGTGTATCTGGTCAAACCCGACTGCATTAGACTTCACGCATAAGCAACTTGATAATACATCAATAGGAAGGACAGATGAGAATTCAAATTGATGCAATGGTGGAAGTTGCCGAGGCTCATTTGTTTGATTAATAGTTTGATTTTGATCCACTAATACTGTTGAGGGAATATTGATAAATGATGCATTTAGTTCGTTGACATCAACATTGCAAATATTTGGTTTTTTATTTCCGATTCCAATTTCCTTAATCGTTTGCCATTTTTGTTTAGAGTCAGCAGCCGTTCTAAATCGGGTTGCGTAATAATTTGATTTTGCATCTCTTATGCTTTTATTAACATTTCGACGAGCTGTACGGTATTCTTCATGTAGTTCAGGGGTTCTAAATCTTTTCCAACGTGAATAAAGCACATCACGATCATTGATTTGGCTTTTGATGGAAGAATTAAACCAATACTTTATGGTTTTACCACCACGGTAGATTCGCAATGGAACAGTTATATCGAAGAGGCGGAGTATATGGCTATTAAAAAATTGTAACTGTTCATCAGCAGATACCATATTGTATATAAAGTTCCAGTTGGTGATGTTTAATTGTTCTTCCAATAAATTAAAGTCAATGTTCCGAAAATCACGAAAACTAATGGTTCTTTCTGTTTTCATCAACTCAAAATCATAAGTAATAAAAATTAGATCGTGTTTTGAGAAACAAGGCGCAGTTATCTGATCGTACAGCAATAAATTTGAAATATTGCCTAACATAAAAATGTCTAAAAGTGTGCTACTAGTGTTGGTGAAGTGTGTAGGTTGCTCAGAGTTTACTATATGTAAACCAATGGACAACATTTGACCCTGTAGGTTTGAATCCATCAGTAAGTTGCAGTTAAAATCACTTGCAATAATTACATCATTGTATTGAGTTGCCAAAGTTTCCAAATCACGCAAAAAAAGGTTATAATTTTTTTCACGATCTGGTCGATAAATGCAACCCAATAATAGTTTTTTATCATCACCAATTATTTCAATAAATAAATACTCGATTGCCGCACTATCTTCCGATCTTTTTACTTCTTTATAATGTATATGGTTTTTGATGTAAATCGCAACCCCTCCAGCATATCCCTTTCTATCATTTCTTAGTAATTTGTATCCATTGGCCATAACAAAACTATCTGGTAAAACTCTATCAAACCACGTTTCCGATATACATACTATATCCATCTTAGATTCCTCAAATAAGTAACGAAACTCATCAATTTTAGGAAGTAAACTTTGGGCATTAATATGGCAAATATTAAGACCATTACGTTGCTTCGCCAGAATTTGAATCAGATTTCTCGTACTGACTGTAGAACCCAACCCAGAGCTATTGGAAAACAACATTATCAATATATAAGACAGAGGAGACAACGCTATTACAACAAAGAACTGCCAAAATTATATAAAAAGTTGATGAGATTAGAGATGAAGTTGGGAAAATAAGACTTAAGACTGAGTATTTCATAAGACATATTTTAAATTGATTTCTTTTATGATTAAATATATAAAAAATACTTAAAATAAGGATGTACGAAACATAAACATAATATTTTTTGCAGTGTAAAAAATTATAAGCATATAACATCACGATTTCATCAATGTAGAATTTATATGTTTTCATTAGTTGATGGAAAAAGTTTATTAAGTTCGCTTAAATCTTCAATACGTATTGGTTCATCTGTCGGATTTATTTTAATATATACCAGTCCACGTAGAGAAAAGGCTGATGTTAGACGAGATCTTTTACGTAAATCTATTGCTGCGTTTAATATTTTAAAATTAGTCGACGTTAAATTTTCATTCAAATAAACGATTTTATTATCATAGCGTTCCTGTGAGTTAAACCCAATATTTTGAAGGTACAATTGGCTTTTATAGGTTTTTCTAAAATAAGCCAATGACTTTAAAATAAAATTTTTGTCATATGGCGAACAAAGTTTAACAAGAATGACGGCATCAGGAGAGTTTACTTGTTTATTATTCCTGTTCTGAAGGCGGAAAATAGATTTATAAGCAGGCGTAGAAATATTTAAAGCATTGCAAATATTAATAAATATTTCATTCAAGTTTTCATTTTTTATAAATGGTATACCATTAACACGCAAATCACATGACACTGCTAAATTTTCTTGACGATTTATTTGTGTTTTTAAAGTATTAATTTCAGTTTTAAGTAATTTTATTTCAGTGCATTGTGTTTCTAAATATGAAACCCTTTCGTTTACAGTGTGAATCTCACTCATAATATCACACATACGTTTGTCCAATTCATTTAAAAGTCTGTTTTCGACAACATTTATTTTTTCATACATATGTGTTAGAATTCTATCTTCACTTTCTTTAATTTTTGTAGTTAAGAGTTCGAACTGTTTTTCAAATCTCTTATCCATAAATTCCATCAAACGAGTAGGAGAAAGAGACAAGCACATACTTTTTGCTTCATTTTTGAGCGGTGATGTAAAATCTCTTTTATTCGAGTTTGATCTTAAATTCTTTTCCATTATTCTAATGTTGTTATTACAAATGCAAACAAGTAAACTGTTTATAACTTCTTAGAGCTGTTAAAATTATATATTTTTTTTTATTTTGATTTTATTTTCTCTGGTTTTGTTGGTGTTTTTATTTCTGAATTTTTTTTTTTTTGGTTTATTATTTTTGGTGGTTTCTTTCGTTTATTTATTGATATTTAAGTTTTACATTAAAACACAGAAAGTTTTATTAATTTTGTGTTGTTCTTTTAATAGTTTTTCTTTTTTAAAAATAGCTTTTTGTAGAGAATTTAATTCTGAATATTTTGGTGTATATTAACTATTATTTAAGCACGATGGTTATTTTTAAATTTGAAATAAGACAGAGCTTATTTAAAGTGCAACCGAGCTTGTTTAAAGGTAATTTCCCTTTCCAATAAATAATATCTTTAATTTCAATTAAAAAATGATCAAAAAACTTTGCCATTTCAAACAATGTGTTAATTTATTGAATTAAGTATTGGCAATTTCCAACAATAATTCTACAAGTTTTAAACGAAAAAAAATCAATTATTATTTTTGGATATTTAATTCATATTTTAATTAAAATTTTATTTCAAAACAACTAAAATGTTATTTAAATCAAAATTATATTTTTAATTTTCTTTCAACTAAAAAAATAATTGATTCAATTATCACATTTATAAAATTTAAGTACTTTTTATACCCTCCACCACCACTTTGGTGAATGAGGGTATACTAAGTTTGTCATTTCGTGTGAAACTTTTTTATAATACATCTAAGACCCCATAAAGTATATATATGCTGGCTCCTTGAGTAATTCTAAGTCGATTTAGCCATGTCCGTCTGTCTTTCCGTCTGCCCGTCTGTTGAAAACACGCTCACTTTCAAAAAACGCAAAAGAAAAGAACAAACGGTTTAGTAGAATCAGAACTATGAATCAAAATGTGGAACCACTACCCAAAAAAAATTGATAATTTTGATACAAAAACTAACATAAATTGTGGAATAATGCACGGAATGACATAAAATTGCACGAATTCGCTTTATACGACTGCAAATCACACTGTAAAATTTTTTGAAGATCGGTCCACAATTTACAATAGGCCCCATATAAACCCTTCTCGCGGAAAACAGTTAAGTACGCCTAAAACCACAATAAATAACGGTATCATTTTAAAATTTGGTACGTCACAGTTTTATAGGACCAGAAATCACACTGTAACATTTTTTGGAGATCGGTCCATAATTAACACAAGGCCCTTCTCGCGGAAAACAGTTTAGTACGCCTAAAACCGCAATAAATAATGCTATCAAATTGAAGTTCGGTACGTCACAGATTTATAGGACGAGAAATCACACTGCCAAATTTCGTGAAGATTTGTCCGTAATTTACCATAGCCCCCATATAAACCCTACTCTCGGAAAACAGTTTATTGCGCCTAAAACAAAATAAATCCCACTTTGGGATTTATAGATATTGCGGTAAATTTTTTTACTTAAATTCATAAGGCAAGGAAAAAATATCATGCAAATTTGTAAATTTACTGTTAACGCTAAAACTAATTACACTGCTGTATTGAAATTTATTCTAATTTATTTTTTGTAATACCAGAAATCAGTCTTCAGAATTTTGGAATGATTGGTCCATAATTTACCATATGTCCAAGACAAATAACGCTCCTTAAAATTATTTTAGTTCAGCTAAAACTTTTACAAATCATGATAATTTACTCAAGCCAGTTCAAAATTCTAACAAGGAACGCATAAAATTTTCTTATTGTCGGTCAATAATTTAATTCAGGTCTAAACCGCAAACAATTTTAATGCTGACGTTCGTTTTTGTGAAGCTTAGTTAATAATATATATGTATTTATCATATAGAGCCCACTCCTGACGGTGGAGGGTATCAAAGATTCGACACAGCCGAATATAGCAATCTAACTTGTTAAATATTTTTTTTAATGGATAATAAACTTTTTTCTGTGAATTCGGCTAAAACATTGATATGAGAACAAATGAGAAGAAACAAATAACTAAACGCTTTTAAATATAACAAGTACGTGAAACATAAAGCTATTGACAGCAAAAAACTAATTTAAAATTACCTTCGGTGAAGGGTATAATGAAGATCACTTAACACCTTCTTTGTTGAAAAATATTTTCAAAACACATACCTTTTAAATAATTAAAAACACAAAAAAATATGTTTATACAAAAAAAAAAATAAAAAATGTTGTTACAGCGGTTAATCAGTTAATCGACTGAAATTAACCGGTTTTAATCGTTAATCGGAAATAGACAATTTTAAATTAACCGATTTAATCAGTAAGAATTAATCGGTTAACCGATTAACGGTTAACAGAATGAATACCATAGTAGTGATGCTAGACATCGTTGTGCAAACAATTGCTTTACCAACGCTTTTTAAACAAGAACAAAACATCGCCAAAAGCAGTTTCCACGCTCCAAATTCATATGTGTGCACAAGAAATAGTTTGTTGCTTTAACATATGGCTAATACTGTTTGTTAAAGTATGTTCATACCTTACAAATATTGATAAAAATTAAGCTTTATTTTAACCAATTTTTATTTATTTTATAAAAAAAATATAAATTATTTAGGCTCGAGGTCTGTTTTTATTCTTTATTTTTCCATATTTCGACATATTGCAGGGCTCAGAGCTAACTCCCCTTGGAGGAACCAGTGCGATATATGTTTTTCAAAACTGGTGCAAAGTTCTCCGCAAAGCTTAATTAAATCTTTCCAGTTCTGTAACGGACTAAATCAAAAATTGTTTCGTTCCTAAGGAAACGGTAAGAAACCCAAGTCAATGGCTCCAGAAATTAATGGCAGTTCACTTACTCAAACTCAAAATATTTTCGAATTTTATTTTTTGAATTGGTTCGCTTCAGCTCTGAGCCCTACATTTATCCTTTCCACCTATGGTGAAGGGTTTAAATCGTAGGACAAAAATTTTTCAAAAATTATTAAACTTTCTTGGTTCTGTATCGTTAGAACAGTAATTTCTGGATTTTCAGAAAGGTCATTGTATTATCCCCCTATTCCGGGACGTGAAAAATTCCGCAATAATATTTCTTCTGTCCTTATCTAAAAGAGTTTCGATTAAAAAAAAAATTATAATTTATTCTCTCTGGTTTTCTTTACAACTCGTGTGATGCTGGTTCAATTAAAAAAAAAAAAAAACTGTATGAAATTATTAAAACAAAACTTTATACATATATTCAATTATTTTATGTAAATTTTAAAATAAAAATAATGTTTTATTCTTTTATCTCTATACAATTTATCTTCATTTATAAATCCTTCGTGTATTGAGTTTTTGGTCATAAAATTTAACTATTTTTATTTTATATTTTTCATTATTTATTTTTTATTCAGTTTTCAGTTCTTTTGATAAGAATATTTCATAAAAAAAAAAGTGTTGAATGACTTTTAATTTGTTGCATTTATCTCTGTATCTTGAGGCTTGTAGTAAAATAACATTTTTTTTTTATTTTGAAATTTTATTGCATTTTATGCTTTATCTTTTATTTAAACAAAGGTAAATATATGCTTTTTGTGGTTAATAATTTTTTTGTTTTCTATTTTTCATCTCTTGCAGAAAATTTTCTACAAAAAAAGTTTTTGAAATGTTCCGGAGTTTGCTGTTGCCTTAAAAAAGTGGAAACATAAAGCACATACAAAAACGTTTTCAAGTGGTAAGTTTGATTCCTGTTGCATAATGCTTTTAATTAAATTAAAAACCATTAGTTAAATGAACAAGATTAAGAGAGGTCTTAAGAAATATAATAAAAGAGGTTTAATTAAGTAACTTTCTTGTTTTTGAAGTCAAAGAAATTTGTAGCCCCAAATGATAGAGAAGGGTTTGTTGCAATGAAGAATAGTTTTTGCTTGAAAGTAAATTTTAAATTTAGTAATTGTTTCTTTATTCAATGTGAAGTTACATATTTATATTAATGTGCCATGCATTTCTACCCGATAAAAAACTAACATGATGGAAGCTAATGCCGCTCATACACATACATCTGTCATAAAAGTTTTCTTTACATTCATATTCTGTTCGATAGGAAAATAACTAGGGGAGCAGGCTTCTTAATATAAAAAACTATACAATTTCCGCACGTGTGTGTTTTACTACAAAATTGTATAAATTTCATAGCAACACAATCATAAAGACAATTTTTTACCAGAGTCCTTAATTCTATTGGTACAATTGAAAAGGCGATCGTGAGCTAATTAATCAGTTTTATTACGGCAGGCATTGTCAACGTCGACGTCTTGTTTAATGAAAGTTGTAAAAAAAATTTTTTTTTATTGTTATCATTTAAATTTAATGACAACGACAATGAAAAATACTTAAAAAGTTTGTCGTATACGACAACCGTAATACCAAATTTTAAAATTTGATTTTCGACTTTGAAAATGACAATTATAAGAAGGCTGATAATGAATAAGGGGGGAGATGGGTGTTTTTATAATTAATAATTTTAACATTTTTGTTGAATTTGTTAGAGTAAGTAGTATAAATAATTACCTTGTGCTACACAAGTAATGACCAGGAGTTCTCATATTGCAGCTATGTTTTGTTTGAAGCCACAGATAACGGAAATAGCAAAACCAATTTCGATTACTTCGTTTAGTCCTTTTTTTGTAAATTGAGGAAATATTTAAGTTACGATTTAAAAAATTACAAATTGGTTGGCTGGTTAGCGTGGTAGCACGTCTAAAACCAGGCGTGTTGCAAGTAGAGTCGACAGTGACTCCGTTTTAACATCATACAACTCGTTAAGAGTAGGAACCCCGATCAAGCGTGACCCAGGGCAATACTGGAGGGCTACCGCGTATTTCGATTCGAAAGAAATAATTTACGAGTTCGAACAATTTGTACTGTGTATTACAATTTTCCAACTATTTGTTTCGAATGAACGCAAGTTGTTTATTCCGTATCGAAAACAAATAGTCAATTTCGCAATGGCTACTCTCTATTACGAACAACAAAAATCCCTTTCAAAAGTCGAACTTTGTATTACGAAAACAAGCGTCAGTTATTCAAGAAGGGTTAGGAATTTGCTCGAAACTATTTTGTGGGTGACTAATGGCTAATAAATCAGTGAGTGCTTAAACGCTGGTTTAGTTGAACTAAACTTAAATTTATATGTAGTTTTAACTCAACAGTTGTAAATCAGTGTTCCATGTATTATATGTAGTTTAAAAAGTAACATGTGGCAGCACTACGATAAATGTTGTCAAATTCATATGGTTTTTATTGGTAGTTTAACCGCCCAATTTTATGCGTTTAAAGATGGTTTATATGTTTACTGATTTATAGATTTGTCGGTTTAAGCACATTTTAAACCAAAAACAGAGTTTAACTTGCTCTGATTTATTAGCCCTAAGTGAAAGAAAAACAAAAAATGTAAGTACTTAAATCTTTCAAGATAAATAAATTTTTTAACACAAACAAAAATTATCCAAATAATGTTAGATTTGATAATTGATTACTAATATTATTATTAAAAATGCTTAAATATTTGTGGTCTTGAAATTTTAAAAAAAATCAGTATAAAGAAATAGTTGACTTTTTCTTTGGTATATTCAAACCACAGGGAAATACAATCAGTTTTTATGTAAGAAAAAACACAAATTTATAACATTTTTCACACACTTAATGGAAATCAATATTTCTGTTATTTTGGGATATTTTCGTCCATTTTGGTATTTTAATAGCAGTGCTACCAACTTTTAATCAAATTTCCGATTTGTTTATAAATATAACTCTGTCATTGTTTTGAATCGGAAATTGCTTAAAAAAAATTTACTTTTTGAATCAGAATACGCGGTAGCCCCCTGAGGTGGCTAAATTCAGCTCGTTGCGTTGAGATATTTCATCAAATTGCCCAATTTCACCTGCGATATCTCAGAGAGTCCTTGTGGAAGGTAACTCCCAAATAATCCATGTCATGTTGAATTAAACACTGGGCGATCACATAGGAGATGAAATACTGTCTCCTCAGTTCTCTTGTTCTCTGCAGCTGCGACAGAATTCATTGAAAGGGATACCGAGTCTCATAGTGTGCTTACCGATCCTCTAGTGAACAGTAAGAACGTATACCAGTCTCGACTTGTCTCTGCGACTGAAATTGAGAGGTCGCTCAGAGAGCCATATGTCGTATGTGGGCCGTGTTACTTTGGTTGCCCTGCAGCCATCCAGTTTTCTCCATTTATCATTAGCCATATCCAGATAGTGGCTGAGGAAGCATCAAAAGCGTCAGTCAAAGCAAGCCCGTCTATCTGTTCATTGCCATAATGGTCCCTATACGAAGGGATCTATATTAATTCAATGTCAGATAGGCTTCCCGGTATGGATAGTTCTTTCTTGGTTAACGATAATGGGCGTTATTTTATGCGACTTTAGTGACATCAGAGTCGGCTGTCGAATTACATAGTGGTCTTAACCGCTAGGTGGCAAACAATTAGTTTACCAACCGCCCCTGTGTAGAATTATACATTCGCCCCTTGATTAGCAGCCGAAACTATCTAGCCTGTGCTGTATTAGATAAGTAGACAGCCTCAGTTGAATAGCAACCACACCTAGAGAAAATTCTCCTACAGGCATTGCTTTCCCCCAAGTGGTAAAAAATCAGCTCTTAAGCAGGCTTTTCAGATTCTTAGTTGATTCTCGAATGGTCCATAGCAAATATTTATTCTGTTGGGAATTCTGCTGAATTAAAGGTGAAATATACTTATAATGTTTACCTTCATTCCCCTGCGGGCCGTCCGTGTGTGTGTTGAAATATGTTTTCCAAATACCCTTGATATGGTGGCGGCCAAATTATTCCATATTTATATCAAATATAGTCCGGAATAGTTCGCTATTGTAATTCGATTAGATCGGTATACAAATGCCTGAGATATGAACAAGAAACTACGACTGCATCTTTTGTTTACCCATAAAACTGAATTTTTTTAGGGCACAACTATAATATGCAAAAGCTTGCCTAAGCTTCTGTCAAAATATAACAAAAAGCTTCTTAAATGCATTTTAAAAACATAATAATAAAACCACTTGATTCCGTACGGAAAGTGCGATCTATTTTGCACATCAAAGTTTATAAATTTTCGGTAGAGACAAAAAAAACTGTGTTCTTTTTTGTGTAGATTTTTACAGTGGATAGATATGACCACTGTACATAAAGTGAAATTTAAAAATTTTGAGTTGACTCTCTTTAGAGGAACCGGTGCGATATGTGCATAAATGACCATTAATCATTTATTGAATTCATCCTCGTCATCTGATGAAGATGAAATGTTAATTATATTTAAATGTTCACCTAAGCGATCACTAGTTTGGCCAACGTTATTTTAAATTTAATTTTTACTAACATCAAACTGGAGTTTCATCATTCATTTTGTTGTTAATGCAATAAACAAATTTAAAATTTTTTTTTAAATTTTGAAGAACAAACTTTTTGTCAGCTGTCAAAAACATGGCATTTCACTATTGCCCAGGAAAAACTTTTTGAATTTTGGTAATAGGTCGTAGTTATTTCATACGTTACCTGGTAAGTAGTTGTCATTACAATTGTCATTATTCTGGAAACCTCAATAAGTACTTGCTAGTAATGACCTCAGTAAGTACTTTTCACTACTATTATTTTCAGTTATGAATATTTGCTTACTAATAATCAGCTGAATAACTACTTATTAGCAGTCTTGTTTTCAGTACTGAATATTTACTTACTGGTAACTAGCACCATAACTTTTAATTAGGTCTATTAACTAGCGCCAATTAAATAAAAACTTGTTATTTTTTGGCTTCTAGTAAGTATATTGTAAGTACTTACAATTCAACTTACTGGTAGTTAAATAATAACTAGATATTTTGTGACTTCTAGTAAGTATATTGTAACTACTGAAATCTGTGGACACCTCGAACAAAAATAAGTAGTTATTCAGCCGAATTAAGTAGTGTTTCTATTTCTCCAACATTACTTGCCTACTTACCAGGTAAGTAAAGTTTTTGCTGGGTGGTAACCTGTGTTTGGGTTTAGCCAAATAACAAATTATTACATTATAGCAGGGTTGGCTAGACATTTCATACATGCACCTCTTAAGAAGGTTTTTTGTAGAAAAGAAATCACCATTAATTATGTTTGCATGTGATGATCATGCCAAATTTGTATATACAAACAAAAGTCTAATACAAATAAGAAATGCAAGAGGAGAAGCTTAACAAATTAGAGAAATATGCTTAACAAATATGCAAAGGAATTTATAAATAGATACTAGACCACCGCACATTTTTTTCGAGTCGGGGGTGAAAAATATAATGTGCACAAAAATTAAGTTCCTGAAGTTAAAACCGACCAGGCCGTTCGTAATTATAAGGTCAACACAAAAGAAAAAAGTACTTTAAGTTGTTTTCTCCACAAAATTACAATCAGTGCGACTTAAATCTTCTTGAACCAATTGCCCGAAACCTTCGGTTTGTATTTTAGGTCCATAATTTCAAACTAAAGTCCAAATTTGGTTCAAAAGTGTTAATTAATTGTAAAATAAATCATTATTCATTATTATCGTAAATTTCAAACACAACTTGTTGCCCACTTACTACAAATAAATAACTTTCAGAAATATATTTTCTTTAACCTACATCTCATCCTTATTAAAATTTCACAACGTAAATGAAAACATTAAGTATTCATTACACACCTCTCTACCTAAGATTTCGCATAATAAATATTCCACTGGCCTCACACAGTTACTCCTCCAACAGCACCTTTTTTGTGAAACAATGAAAAAAAAACCAAACAATGGAATATAAATCATTTCATTTAATACCCTTTAATGTGTTTGCTTAATGTCGTCGTCTTCATCGTTTTTGTTTTAAAGCTTATTTTTGATTAATTTATTTGTCTTCAATTTCTCACTCCTTTACCCAGCCTCCTCCCAAATAATATTTCTTCGTTTTAGTTTTTTCCGCCTAATGATATATGTGCGAAACCATTTAAAATTTATGATTTGCTTAAGCTGATTTTGTCTCTAAATCCCATTCTATCACTTTTCAAAGAAATTTTCATTTTTCATTTTTAAATGGAAATTTTTAAGCAGAAAAAAACAAGCAAAAACTTTTAAACTAATTATTTGCAAAGTATTTAATACGATTTTTCTTCAGGAAACATCCCTTATATCTCCCACTTAGGGTTCCTTATTCCCGGACCTTATTACTTCCCGGGAAAGCAGACTCTTTTTTTCGTGAATTCCCACTCTTGCAAAAATTTTAAGATAGTTTTTAAAAAATGTAAAAGGTTTTAAAGACTTTTGGTTTTTTGAAGAGCTTCAAACTTAAGAAGGCGGTCTCGCAATTAACCGACCTGACTGACGTATTTGGTAAAAACTGGCAACCTTATAAAACTTTTATTTTACTGAGCTACATAAATTCCCCCGGGAGATGTTGTGCGCATTTGAGAGGGCGTAGTAAGAACATATTGAAGGAAGTCAGACCTGTTGGCGTTAGATTTTCTAGGGTATATTACACGCAGAGAAAAAATATGTTTAAATATGGTCACCTCCAACAAAACTATTTTTAAAGAAAATTTTAAACATATTATGTTTAATTTAACCATATTATTGTAACCGACAACCATATTATTGTTAAATTAGTCCTCCATCAAGAAGTCACAACCATATTATGGTTGCCTCTAAACATGTTATGTTTAAATATGACAATAACTTGTTTTTAAATTAACAATAGTATTTTCCTCTTTTCCAAGAGCAACATTCTATGGTTGAAAACCAACCACGCTATAATAAATATTAAACATATTTTGTTATTATTAACCAAAACATTTTCGGAGGCAACCATAATATGGTTGTGCTTTTTGATGGACGACTAATTAAACCATAATATGGTTGTCGATGACAATAGTATGGTAAAAATAACCATAGTATGTTTACAATTTTATTTAAAAATAGTTTTGTTGGAGGTGACCATATTTAAACATATTTCTCTGGGTGTATTTATGGTCAATGCCGTAAATTGATAAGGTCCTAGCAACAGGTCGCGCATCATAGAGAAGCCGCCGAGAGGTAGCGGAAGATTTTTATTTTCCGTTTTATAGTTGTACTTTTATCGAGTTATTCTAGAACAAAGAAATGGTAGCGGGCTATAGGTGCATGCCAGTTTCTGCTGTGTCGAAATTCTCTCCTCGGCCGTTGAAAATATATGCGCGTTAAACAGGTGAATCTAACCTGGGACATCAAAATCACAGAGCTCCTTGGTTTTCAATGGACTTCAGGGGGTGCGAATTTGTACCTCAGTACCGAACTGATGGTTTCACGGGGGACAGTAGCCCCGGGTGGGTGCAAGCACAAGAAAATGTATTGGCAATAGAATTTTAATGTTTCAAAAATCGCGTGCGGTGTTCTATTTTCTCAAAAATCTTCGCAGTGGCTTATGTTCTATTCTAAAAGTTCAGAATGTTGTCGTTTTCCTTTCTAAATATATATATTGCACAAATAAATGCTACCCCCGTTATATATCAGGGTGAAATAATAGCCTCTTGTAGCTGCGTTAAGTACTTTTTTATGCAAGCGAGTGTTGTGATGATTTACTTTATACTTATGTTTGCGTACAAGTCTTATGTTATTGTGAAGGTGCAATAAGCTGAAATAGGTATTAAAGTTCTTTTACTTTTAAAAAAGAATATTTGTTTTTATTTCTTACCAGAGGTGAATATTATTTTTAAAAATCAGTCGTGTTAACGCTTAAATGTAATCACTCAAATTGAATGTTAAAAATCGCTTCAACCGTGGCGAATGTCGCTTAAGGGCACTTTACTCTATAACAAAAGTCTTCCGTATTTTTAGAAAAATACAACCCTGTCATGATAAGTTATTATTCTTTTTGGAAAATTTTCAACCAATATTTAGATCAGAGATGCTTTTTGGTCGAAATACGTAAGACTTGTGTGATAGTGTCAAACGGCCTTTAGAGCCGATTGTAATAATGTAAATATTAAAATAAATTGAATTCTTACACCTTAATAGCATAACAAATAAATTTAAGAGCTTTTATGGATAGGGGAAGTATCCCTCGAATCCCACCCCCGGAACGACTGTCAAAAAAAAATTATTTTTTTTTTGCTAATTTCTACAAAATATTAATTTTTAATCTATAAATCTACACTTTTTTGCCTTTTACTCCATATGTTTCAAAAGGGTTTTAATAACAATTTTGTGCAATAAACCACAATAAATAGTTACAAAAATTAAGGACCTGGTTCCAAGATTTGTTTTTTTTAAATTATTTTTGTCTTTAATAATTTTAAAAGTTGTATCAAACAGGTACATTTCTTTTGCTTCATAAAATAACGTCATATTGAAAACAGCTGCAGAGGTGGTTAAAACCGTTATGGGAGTGGTTGAAAACTACTGTTTCGCACATTCCTTTTGTTAACATACATTTAATATATTAATAAAAGACATCGAAGTACAATTATGAAAACCCAAAACAATTTATGACTGACAAAAAGGCTTCTTACTCATATGTGCCTATGCAAGATGAGCATTAACAGAAAAAAGTGAAATTTTAAAAAAAATCACGAAAAAAATGGCGCAAAAACACGCAAGATTTTTTTTTTTTTTGAGGCTAAAAGTAGAGAATTCAAATTTTATCGTGATGTATAACATTTTTATATCGCGGACTCGCTTCATTTTCAAAAACCTTTTAATTTTTTTATTTACAAAATATTGAACAAAAAAATCTTTTTTTTTAAATATATTGACTCTTATTCGACCTTTAAAAATTTTAATTAATTCTTTTATTTAAGCCTGAGGCCTTTTTCTTTTTTTTTAATAAAAAAAAATAATAAATTTATGGAATCCAATATTTCGGCACTCCGTTGTGTGCCTTCTTCGGGGATTTTTTCTTAAATATTTGACAAAAATTAACAATTTTTTATAAATTTAACAAATTTAACAAAATGTCATATTTTCGATTAAATACAAAAAAGTTTTCCATAACGATTAGAGTTTTAATAAATTTTTAATTTCCGTTTCTATTTTTAATCGTATAAATTAAATGCCTATAATTTTGGGCTACATTTTCAGTATCTGACTTAAAATTAATTCTGGATATTGTTGGTATCTTTATAATTTGCAACATTTCTAACATAAATCTACGCTTATAATTATTTTTCGAGTTTAAAACTGATATATTTTCAAAATCAGGATAATGGTTTAGACATGCACAGTGGGTTGATAAAGGGTTTTTTTGTGATGAAATATTCCTATATTTTTGATCTGAGTTATGTCCTGCTATCCTAGTTTTAAGTTAAGTTTTTGTTGTACCAACATACACTTAACTGCATTGTCCATTAACATTTCCCTTACAATGTATTTTATAAACTACATTTGACATATTGATGCTTTACTTTCTCAACCTGGTATCTTATAAAAATACGGTTTGGACTTTTTCATATAAAACGATTGTTTGTTTTGTGTTCTATTACTGCAACAACTTATTATTTCAATACTTTGTCTCAATTCTGTAAATATTAATAAATTATTGAAATAATAAGTTTTTGCAGTAATAGAACACAAAAAAAACAATCGTTTTATATGAAAAAGTCCAAACCGTATTTTGTTAAGATACGAGGTTGAGAAAGTAAGGCATCGATATCCAACTTATTTATTTTATCCTTCTTATTAGAGTATAATCTACCTATTGTGTTATAAGATTTATGTGAAATTTTATATATTTTCGTATCATAAATATTTTATTTTCCTAATCTTTCTGAAAATCTTGGTACATAAGTAAGTGATTTATAAATTTTCGGCTCTGCGTTACTGTTGGAATTGTTTATTCTATGGTTATTATATTTTAATAATAAATAAGATATAATTTCCTTTGAAAAACTATTTTCCATTAATGCTCTAAAAAATTTTTCTTTATTATTTCTATGGAAACATGTATGACTTATTGTCAATACCCTTTCCATAAAATGATGATTTGAAATATAGTTAATTATTCTACCAGACGATGTTGGTTTTTGATACCAATCAATAAATAAACTTTTTTCTTTTCTTATTATCAAAGTGTCTAAATAAGACAATCTTGATTCAAACTCCTTTTCTATTGTAAACTGTATATCTGCATGAAAAGAAATAAATGTATTTAAAATGTTTGTTATTTCTGATTCCTTAATTACACAAAATAAATCATCCACATTATTTTTGATATTTGGCCAATTTGTTGTTTAATTGATTTGTTCTTTATTTAAGCTAATAGGGCCTAAGGTTAATTAATGTAAATAAAAACCAATTTTTTATTACAGTTTTCCCGACGTTTCGTCGATTTTTTGTCGACTTTTTCAAGGGAGCGTCTATTTAAAATTTTAAAAAATATATAAATTAACATAAATACAAATAAATTACATTAAAAAAGTTAAACTTACAACAAGAGCTTTTCACATTAAATTAAATTTCTCCTTTTACATGTAACATTAAACATATAAACATAAATTTAAAGTTAAACATATATCAAAACAAGTATCACTGTAACGATTTAGTAATTGCAACCCTATAACTTGCGCTAATATTGTTAGTGTCTTCTTTGACATTCATCGTTTTCTTTATGTTTTCTTGTATCCTTAGACTTTCAATTGTAAATTTCTTCTTATCCCCCCTTACTTTATCTAGTATTCGCACCCCCTCAAAATCAATTTTATTTTAAAATGTGTGTTGATAATGCTGCCGTTTCTTTTTTTCTTTGTATATCCATCATATGTTCTCCCATTCTAGTTTCAAGGGATCGTTTTGTTGTTCCAATGTATATGAGTTCGCAACTTTGTTCGTTATTCCCTTTACATTGTAATTCGTACACAATGTTGTTTTGTTGTTGTTTGTCTATTGGAGCTTTTATTGCAGAGAATATAGTGCTTAGTGTTTTATTGGGTTTATAAGCAAAGCTTATATTATTTGTTTCTATTGACGTCCGTATGTTTTTATTATCAGTGAGGCCAGGGATGTATTTTACACTGTAAAAATATTTTTGTTCTTTTTCTATATTAGTGGGGTTATTATCATTTTTGTTTTTTATTTGCTATTAAGGATATTGAAAATTATATTTTTGTTTTTAGTGTGAAAAAGTTCATCGCTTATGTGTAAAATCCTGGAAATGAAATTTTTAGCAGTGTTAATTATTTGATTTTTCGGTTGGGTTGCGTGGAAATTCATTATCCTTCCTGATGAGGTCTCCTTAGCGAACCAGTCAAAAATAATGGAATTTTTCCTTCGAATTAGTTTGGTGTCCAGGTACGCTATTTCCTGATTTTTTTCCCTTTCAACTGTAAATTGTATCTTAGGATGATACTTGTTAAATGTGGACAAAATTTCTTCTTGGTCGTCTGATTTGATAATCGCTAAAATATCATCTGCATATTTAAATATGTATTTGATAAAAATGATCTTATTTTTCAATTCTTCTATCGCACTGTCAAGCAGGTTGTGGGATAGTGGGTTGCCCATGGGCATGCCAAAAATTTGGTTATAATTTTATCTTTGTATATAAAATAATTATTATCATTGAGACAAAATTGGAGAATTTTAAGAAATTGAGAGCTTGACATTTTTGTGTGATTTTTTATTACGTTCCATTTTCCCATTATTGTTCTTATTGCCGTTCTAACTGGAATGTTAGTAAATAATGAGATGACATCAAATGATACAATTGTTTCCGATCTATCAAGTTTTATGTTGGTAAGTTGTTTTTTAACTTCATCCACATATTTTGTCATTATTTTAGGTTTAATAGTTAACTGTTCTATACATTTATCTATTAATTTCTCCATAACACTTTTTAAAATTATTTTAATTTAAATTCTTTTCCTGACTAAAAACCATTAGGGATTTTAAAATTTTAATTTGTGTTTTTAAATATATTAGTTTCATTTTATGATAATTGTACGGATGCGAGACATTAAGGCACTGCAAGTTTTTGCCAAGTGATGTCTGAGTAGGATCTTAAAAATATTTTGGCCAAGTTTTATTACCAATTATGACTTGCAAGCAGACACAAATCAAGCTCCTCTTGAAACGTAAGTGAAATTGGCAAGGTGAAACACTACGCAAACCACCAGGTGACATAACACGGGCAGTCTTTAAGCGGAATTCCCTGGATACCGGGAGCAAAAGAAGATCCGCCCACACATGGAGAAAGAGAAGGTAGTTCTATTTGAAAGTAGCGGTAATTGGAAAGTCCTGCAATTAAACAAAACTAATAGCTTTAAATAAATCTCTATCGACTGGCTCTATGCTCCAGTTTGGAGCGGTGGGAATAAATATAAATATTTTACGATATCTCTAACAAGAATTTAAAATGATGTAGCAAAAGTATTACTTACTTCAAATTTTTTATTTATAGTTAAGTTATTGGTGAGATCTTGACGTATCTCAAAAGAAAATAAAACCAAAAATTCACGAACTGTTGTAGGCGTGTCCTTATTTTTAAGAAATATGGACAGATGATCAACGCTAGCAAAAAGTATTTATATTGTAAATGTCTTTTTCCTGTGAATAAAACAAAAAGTAATTTTTCCTTATTTCCCGAGAAATCCCTTATTTAATTCCCAAGAAACAAAAAAATTTACCGTAAAATACCTGAACGGAAATCCCACAAAAAAACTCTTTTCCACCAAATAACAACACACTGCCTTCGCCATGTTATTCTGGAGCCAAAGACTGTACCAGTATTTAATGAATTATGGGTTTTGTGAAAGGAAAGAAAAAGTACGTCTGTGAGATGAAATCATTTCCACAAAACTAAAAAAAGGTCTTTGAACTAAATGTTTTTAGACTGTGTAAGTGTTGGTGCGGTGGTGGTATGGAAATTGGTGTTAAAAAGGGGTGTTTATATCTATTTTTGCTTTTATAATTTGTTTACGGTTTGTATAATTACCATGAAATTATGAAATATTTATCAAATTTCTACGAAAGGCGACAACCATTAAATACGGAAGGATGAAGTCAAAGTTTTGTATAAATCTGTATTTAATATTTAATAATGTGTTCAATATGTTGTTGGTTGTATTTGTAAGATAACAAGGACAACTAATAATTAATTTTAATTTCTTAATTTGGAAAGCGGATTTTATAAAGGATATTTTTTTTAACATGGAGTTGCAACGTTTTGTGAAAATTGACTTTTTGTCAATAAAGGGACTTCAAGCAGTTTTTATTTAAGCTTGTGAATTTGGAAACCATTTTTTATTTTTAAATAAATGCTTTTCTGTAAATAAAGAGAATTTTTGTAAATAATTGGAATTATTGTAAATAAAGGAAGTTTTTTAACAAAGAAACTTTTAGCCAATTCAAGATCTTTTAATAAATTAGGGAATTTTTCGGGAACAAAGGGGCATTTAGTTGTCAAAGATAATTATTGAAGTTTTGTTCCATTTTTAGTTATTTTACTTTTATGCTTTTTTAAACTACTAACTAACAATAACACTGTGTTCGGACTTCGAACTTTTTTATACGGCCAAAGGCTAAATAAAAAAATACTCAAAATCTTAAAAAACTCTAGCCAATCTGGCAAAACGGTAAATGCCATTCAATGCCCTGGCTCCAAATTAAATAAGATAAGCTATCACAACATTTGTCCTAATTTTCGCTTACCACAGTGTAATTGATCAAATCTTATTATAATTCATATGCACGGTGTTGACGTGTCATTGTTATGTGTGCACAGCAACAAAACGGTGGCGGAATTATTTATTCATGTTCTTTGATGTGGGGCACGACAGCCCATAAAAAAGCAGCATAATAATCACGATTGCTTTATTTTTTTTTTTTTTGGCAATACTATAGTGATGTTAGGCATATTTAAACAAGAACAAAACATCGACAAAAGCTGTTTTGTACGAGCTAAATTCATGTGTGCACAAGAAAATAGTTTTTTGTTTGAAAATAGCGATGGCTATTTGAAGACGGTGGGTTAAGTTTATGTACTTGCCAATACCAGACGAAGAGTTCACCCATCACGGGTTTTGTTGAAATAAGTAGAGTTTAGGACTTTTCGGTTAATGCCACCATCACTAAAAAATCCGAGATAGAAGATTTCGGAGTAATTCAGGCATATTTCATTGACATCCTTGTGAATATTCAAGTTTAACATTTAAGGGATTGGCTAAAATTATTCGAAAAAGTTTATTTTTGGCGTCTTTGGATTTTTGAAAATAAAGATACTTTTCGGGAGTAAAGGAACTTTTTGTACCTACAAAGATATTTTGTTAAAAAACGCTTCTTTTCGTGAAAAATTAAAAGTATCTTTGTTTTGGGTAAAAAAGGAAATTTGTAAAAAAATACTAAAATTATAAAAAAAAATCAACTAAAATAGATAATCATTCACAACAAAATTCGACCCACCAAAAAGTTTGAAAATACCATTTGATTTAAATATTGATGTTTGACTATTGACTGGCTGCCGTCTCACAGTGGGTTCGATGGTACCCAAAGTGGCGATTATTTCATAGAAGCCGTAGTTTTAAAATATTATATTTTTTATAGGCATAAAAGCAGCATTTTAGAAAAAAAAATTAAAAAAAATATTTTTTACCCCGTTAAGCGCATTATAATTCTTTTTTTGTTTGGAAAAAGACCTTAGTTCACAATTTATGCTGTAACTTTGGAATGAAAAGTGTTAAATGAATGAATAAATTTGGAAATTAAAGAATACTTAATGTCCTATTAAAAAATTTAAATAATAATTTTATTTTATGTATTAATCTTAGTATAAATTTTATTTAAAATCCAATTTTTGTTTTTCACAAAATTTTATAAATGCACAAATTTTTTCAAAAAAGTCGCAAAAGAGAATAAAATCGGTTTTTAGTAATGAAGTTCCATAAATACATAAAAACACAACTTAAAAAAATTTTAAAACATTTTTTAGCCTGTTAGCCGTCTTTTGCTGTTCGAAAAAAACATGATCCACAATTTTCCCTGTAACTTTGAAATCAAAATAAATTTAAAGAATAAGTTAATCGTGAATAATTTTTCCCTCGTAATTTGTTCCCTTTTCACGTATTTGCGATCATGAAAAACTCCCATGAAAAAAAATAATTCATAGGAGAATAATAACGTGAAAAAATGTTCGCGGGAAAAAATTCAGCTTATCGTGAACAATTTTTTCCCTCATACTTTGTTCACTTTTCCCTTTGAATTTCTCACTTTATTTTTGCTGGGGAACAAAACATTTACATACATATGTAAATAATTCTTCTCATAATTCAAATATTGAAGTTTACAAAATTAATTTTAAGGTCAGTTTCCGTTAAAAAAGGCACAAACTTATATGTATATTATTCAACAAAATGCAAAGAGCAGGTCGATTGCCTGAGGAGTTATGAAGCTTTTTACAGACGTGGTGGAAGAATTTTAGAAATTTTTTTACTACATGAAAGCGCAATACAATATATTTTATTTTGATTTTTATTTAACTTTTCTTTAATATATACGTATATATTTTTTAACAAAAATTTTTTAATGTTTTTTAATATTTCTTCCTTTTTAAATTCACTGAGAACTGATAGCTCGCAAAATTGTTCACGGGAGTTTCACGATAGCATTTTTCCTTTCGAGGGAATAAAAATTTCATGGGAACAAAAATTCCACTTGTTTTTCACGATAGAGGTGAATATGTATTCATTAGGGTATTAATTTAATCGGGCTTTTGCTTTAATCGGTTAACCGCTCGATTAGTTAACAGGGGGTTTGGTTTAGTCGGTTAGTTATGTAATTGATCGGTTAACCAATTAATGAAGTTTTTTTTATAAACTAAGTAATTTCAATAAATAAAAATGCAATAAAATGTAAGACAATTTTATAAGTTATTTCAATAGTTTAAGATCTTAGAAAAATAATTTGGTTCAAAATGCTAAATTAAGCGATTCTTTTCATTAGTTTTGATAAAATTGACTTGGAAAAAATTCTTTCACGTATTGTAGATGTTGGAGAAGTCGAAGGCAATCGATAATACAGAATATATTATTTCTCAGTCCGTTTCCTGGAAATTTCTAAATGTATAAAATCTTCCATTGTGCCATTAGAGTCCTGTTTAAATTTTTTTACATTTTTAACTGCTAATTGTTTCGTTTAATTATGTGAAAAGATTGATATGAGAAGATATGTGAAAAAACAAATACATATAAAAAGTACGTGAAACAACCCCCAACAAACCAAATCGAATTCGAAAGAACTTGTAGTAAACTAACTAACATAAGCCTAAAGCTTAGAAAACTGTTGTGATTACTTTGATAAAAGGCGTATTAAAAATTGTTTAATAATGAAAAGTGATCCCTTGCGATAATAATACTTGACTATAATATAATGTAAGCTAAGAAGTCTAATTACAGAATAAGCTTACAGAAAAATACTTTTCTAATCTATAATAAGACTACATTCTTAATGAATACTCTGTTAATATTTATATGGCATATTTACAAACTTTTACTTATGTAATGTTTAATTACATTTTTTTAAATTATGAACTGCTTAAAACACTTTAAAACACTTTACTCTTCGAACAAAACACAAAGACTGAAAACTTTAAAAAAAAATACAAAACTTAGGCACGCGTCAAATAAAAGGGCATCATTCTCAAAAACACTTACAAAACTATAACGAGAAAAAGTCATTTGCAATTATATATGTTGTCATATTGTAGGAAATCTCTTATGATAAGCTTATTCTACAACTTATTTACATTTTGTTCTGTTTTTGGGAAAGCTGTTGACAGCAAACACTTATGTATTTAAATTGAAGATCACTGAACACCTTCTTTGTTTGTATGAAATAATATTTGCTAAACACATACCAATTGTAAATGAGACGAAACAATTAATAAAAAACACAAAAATATGTTATAATACTACAAAAAATTAAAAATTTTGTTATATCGGTTAATCGACTGAATTTAACCGGTTTAATCGTTAATCGAAAATAGCCAACTTTAGATTAACCGATCAATTAATCGGGTAGTTAATAATCGGTTAACCGTTAATCGGTTACCCTAGTGTTCATATTAGTATAAATATGTATCCAGTTTTTGCTTTCACTAAATTCAGTAAATATAAAAATTAATCTGAAAAAATAAAAATTTAAAACTTTTTGGGAAATCTTGTCTGGACTTTTTTTTTAAATACAAGCTGATATCCTATCCTTTTCTAAATTCCATAAAACTAATTCCAGCCCTTACTAACTTAATAGTTGTGGCCCATTAAATGCGGAAGTTATCCCATTTTTGGACCTTTTTTAAAAAAATTATTAAAAATATTTACACATAATTTTTCAAAAAAAAAACCAAAAAATTAAATTTACTATATACTTTAATACCTGATGTTGAAGGTTCTATTATAAAAGATTTACTTTTAATAGATTTAACACTTAAATTTAATCTCTTGAATTGTAAAAAATCTTCAATATTTTTACGTTTTTTTAAAAACAGCAATAATTTGAAAGAAAGTAAACCACTAACTTAATTGATTTTTACCAATATTTATTACAAAAACTTTATTTCTAAATTTCAATTAATCGCCACTTTGATACCATTTGAACCCAATGTGCCTCGTCATTGGCGGTGAGTGTTAAACGGCGAAACTTTCTGACGAGATAGTGTGAATACTATCGAAACCCCGGACAGTCAAGAATGAAAAATTATAAACAAATTTTAACGGCCTAAGTTATAAAAAATAAAAAATCCGTTTCATGAACCCTTTATTGACATGCTTTATTTTTTATAACTTAGGCCGTAATTCATTTCATGTTGTAAAATTCCTTTCTTCACAAAAATAATTTAATGGAAATTTAATGTACTTAAGCCTGATTAATAATTAAAATTTGGATTAATTAAAATATAATTTTTAAAAATGAAACATTCAGCCATGTTCTTAAACTCGAAATCACATGAAATGGAAATCGATAGATATTTTCAATTTAATTTTTTTAAAAATAAACGTGAATTTTCCTGATTTCAAAACTTGGTATTGTAAAGAAAATTGCTCCTCCAATAATAAGGCTTAAAAAAGAGAAAAAATTTTTATGAACTTAAAACACAGGTTAGGTTTCAAAATTTATTCAATTTCAATTTCATTCAAATTCGATTTCCATGGCCGATTTTTTTTTTTTTTTTTTAAGAATAAAACGCTCATCCAATTATCGAACGTTAATCACTTTTTCATAAAATTCAAGCGATAATTTGTGATAAAAAATTTTGTAACTTTTAATGAAATAAAACTCGATATGGAGGAAATTCTACAATAACAGTGATTGTTTTTCAATACAAATTTGACTCATACGTTTTTGTTTGAACTCTTTTAATTGCAAGCAGAAACAAAAGCCTATCAAAATTAATGATCACATGGGCTATTGAATCATTGTTATTTAATTGGTTTTAAACGAGGCAATAAAATGACTTTAGCTCACACAAAGAAACCAATTAGTTTAATAAAGAAAAAAAAAACTTTTGTTAAACACTCAAAAGTCCAAAAAACTACAATTAGCAACAAATTGTTTTCAGCAACTTTTACAGCCACTTTTCTACCGAGTCGGCGGAAACATTTCTGTCAGACAGAAATTTCATATATTTTATTTAAAGACGGGCAGCTGGGCCATCTTTTACTTTTTGCATGAACTCTAAAGGCCATTAAAAAGGATATTCACACACACTCTGTTTAACTTTATTATATATCTTTTTCTCTGTTCTTGATAAAAAAATTCCTTTAACAAGTGTTTAAACGGAACTTTTAAATTATATTTTATAGCTTTAAGCAAGCGAAATTTAAGTAAAAGTGCTAATTACACTATGTGAATATTGAAGTAAAAACGAAAAAAAAGGATTTTTTTTTTCGCGTAGAAAAAATGACCCTGACAAACTCTTCCGTTTAAACAAGTGTTTAAACGGAACTTTTAAATTATATTTTATAGCTTTAAGCAAGCGAAATTTAAGTAAAAGTGCTAATAACACTGTGTGAATATTGAAGTAAAAAAGAAAAAAAAAAGGATTTTCCCCGTAGTAAAAATGACCCTGACAAACTTTTAAATTAATTTTTAAAAATAAATATTTTATTTATTATTTTTCTAACAGTTAAACTTTAATATTGATACCACATTCTTTCTCAAACATATTGCTTTATCGAACTATTTTTCTTTTGTTCGCTAAAGTGTAAGAAAAACTTGTATATTTTATCTATTTTCTTACAACTCTTAACGTATGTCTAAAACAGAGAGTGAGAGTGGGTTTAACTGGATATTTTGTTCTTTTTTTTGGTTTTATATATATTTTCAAGAAAAACTTTTTGAAATCATACACATAGATATATTAAAGATTTTTTTAAAGTTTATTCCCAAGCAAAAACTTTCCAATCTAAACTCTTCAACACATAAAGACTGTCAGGAAGAAAGTATGGGAAAAAACGACACACAAGTTTCCACAACAAAGTTAACTAACCAACACTTCTACACTTGCCGTGATATTTCGCTTAAGGGTTTTTTTCTTTAAGTTTTGTCTGAAGGTAGTAAACGTAAGTTTCGTGGGTGGAGCGTGACCAGCTTTGAAGAAAAGAGCCTTTATTTTAGGTAAACAGAAACTTTTCCGACAATTGTTTTTAAAAAATTAAGTTAATATCCCAACTTTTGTAAAAATAAACTTATGTAAAAATGTGCCTTTTTTGGTTAAAAAATTACACGATTGCTAAAAACATGGTTTATTTAAAAGGTACTCGTAGCTTAAATTTTTTTATAACAGTAAAAAAGCGAATCTGCGCTTCTAGATATATATTTCTCAGACAAGTGATTCTTCACCTTGTCGCAACATCTTCTTTGAATTTCATATAATAAGCCATTCTTTTATAATGAAGTCATAAGTTTTTGATTTATTTATATCTCCTTTAAATATTATTTGTGAGATTTTCTTAATGTTTTTTGTAATGTTATTCTAGTTTTTACGGCCTCTTGTTAAATTTTATTTAATTTTAAATAATATTTCGACCTAACACAGAAAAAATTAAAAATTGTCTCTAATCACGAAATTTATACCAAATCCATAACATCAAGCAAACAAGTGGTTGATTTTGCACTTATTGCCAAAATGATTAATTATATTGATTACTAAAAATTTTAAAATTTAAAAAAAATATTTTCAATAAATGATATTTTTAATTTTAATTAAAAAAATTATCAAAAAACTTTGCTATTTCAAACAATGTGTTAATTTATTTATTTAAATATTGACAGTTCCCAACAACAATTCTAAAAGTTTAATTTATTTTATTTTAAACGAAAATAGTCAATTAAGATTTTTTGTTATTTAATTAATATTTCAATTAAAAATTTATTTCAAAACAAATAAAATGTTAATTAAATCAAAATTAAATTTTTAATTCTTGCAACTAAAAAAATAATTGAATATTTACATTTATTAAATTTAAATACTTTTTAAAGCATTTTTTTTAATTGATAAAAAAAACTTTTTTCTGTATTCACCCAAATATTTTTATCCCTAAGTCGACGTCGACACAAGTCGATGGCACCGGAACATTAGTTGTATTTTCTTAGTCGCTATTGACAATAATCGATTACTATTGACAACCTCTTGATATTTTCTAAGGCGCTTTTAAGTCGCCGTCGAGTAGAATCAAATGAATGTCTAAGAAATTTTAAATAATTTATTTTAAATAATTTTAAAATAAAATAAAAAAATGCAAATTTATAAGAAGTTATGGGCACAAATTTTTTTAGTACAGTTTGCTAAAATAGCAAACATTTAAATGAGCGACAATTGTCTCAAAAAACAATAAAGCGTAAAAATGTTTACTATTTTAAACAAGCCATAATAAAATCGATTTAAAGTCCCTAAAACTATAAGAAATGGCAAAATACTTACAGGAAAAAATCGTTTCAATCGCGAGCATGGCTAAAATTCGCGAAAAATTGCAAACTAGGAAACAAACCCTAAAGTTTATTTAAAATCGCTAAACAAAATGTCGGAAAAAAGCAAGAAAAAATATTTTCTAAAATAGCGAAAATGTTTAATATTTCAAACAAGCCATAATATTGCTTAAAAGTCCCGAAAACTACAAGGAATTAACGGAAACTCATATATTTATTAATAATCGCTAAATCTATAAAGAATCAGACAATAAAGAATCTTATCGCTAACATGGCGAAAATTCGGCAAAAAATTCAAAATCGGAAACAAGCCCTAAAGTTTATTTGAAGTCGCTAAATCGGTTAAAAGCCAAACTGTCGGAATAAGGCATAAATAGTATTAAAAAATTAGCTATATTGATGAAGATTAAAAATAATAGAAAAATAATTGGAGATGGAATTTTTATCGTCAGATTTTCGATGATTTAAAGCAAATTAACGTCAAACAATTGTAAACTTATGTCGACATAGACAACGACTTACATAATAGAGGTAATATTTTTTATTTTCAATATTTCGATTTTCTTTTAAATTCTTTTCTTTCTTAATACAAAATGTTTGAATTTTAGCTTAATAATTTTTGACAATTTATGGAAAAAATAAATTCCATTTTTTCATTCAATAACTTTAAATTAAATTAAAAATAGAAAATAAACAACATTTTAACCCACATATTCTTAAAAAATATTTAAGCTTTATAGCAGGTAATGAAACGATTTTTTTTTGAAAATTTGTTTAATAAAACCTTTTATTAGTTAAAAATATTTCTTATGAATATGGGGGTAAATATTTAAAGACATACATATGTATGTATACTAGGCGAATTATCTCAAATCACATGGTTGTGGATGCCAATTAACATCGCCACGACTTGAGATAACATGATGATTGAATTTCATGCGCAAAAGAGCCACTGCACTGTGGTTTTTTTTCGTTTATTTTGGCATAAACTCTAATATGAAAGCTATTGTATTAAAATTTGGCTTGTATACTTTGTTATGCTCCCACTGCACTTTTTTGTTTATAAAGCTATTGAAGTGAAATTTGATTTGTATAAATTTTTTATATTCCTTAGATGATCTACCAAGTTTCATATAATTTGGGGCACTATTTCATATAGCTGCCATGTAACCGATCTGGCCGACATGAAACCCGGTTTTGACGTTTCGATTAAAAATATTATTGTTAAATTTTCATTATATTTGATGAAACAAATAACTATACAAATTGAAATTTCAATATTTATCTCCTATTATTGTGTGGTGTTTAGTCCTTCATTCTGAAATTAAAGATACATTTTACAAAATCTTAAAAAGTTTGGTTATGTTACTTACTATAGCAGATACTCAATTTTCTTTTGGTTCAAAATATTCATCTTCTGAAGCAATAACCTTAAGTCCATCCTGTTCTTCATACTCTTCGTCGGAAGAGTTCTGCGTGGAATCTGGCTCATCATTTTCGCATTGAATTTTTAAATGTGTTGCTTGTAATAGAGGTATAAATTCTGCTGGTATGGTTTTTTTTATTGTATTTGGTTGTTGTTTTAAATTGGTACTGGATAGCAACGGATCAGATGTATCGATGGATCTATTAAAAACGTCTGTAATATTGTCTAATCGACTGCATTTTATTACATGGCCTCTATAAATATGTAAAATTAAGTTGAAACTTGACGTTAAGGTGGGACTTACAATTAATATCGTGCATTATGGTTGTACCACCCTTTATGAATTGGTCCACGCTTTTAATTATTTTGAAAATATAAATATTTTCCCTATAATAAATTTATAGCAATTCCAACACTCAGTAATGCTCGTTGTAATTATACAGTTATTCTGGCATTTTGTCTTGTATTCCGGAATATCGATTGCAATTATTTTCTATTGGTAAAAGATAAATGTGTCCCCGAAGTTTAATTTTAGACTCATTAGAGTGCTCCTCTCCAATTTAATAAAAACTGTCCACACATTGAAAAGTTTTACATTGTAATAATATGGATGACTGAAATTGTAATAATTATAACACTTGGCCTAACTTGTTTGTAAAGCTCAAAATTCTTATTTGTTAGCTTTACACTATTCTGTAGCAAAGCCTTCAACTTCTAAAAACTTCTAGCCAAGCTTTGTAATTTTTTTTTATTGCTGTTGCATATTTTCAGAAAGTTTTTATTTATATTTAAATATGCGCAACTAGCTTTTCCTCAACAATAAATTTCAGTGAATTTATCAAAAATTAAAACTGGGAATTTACCACGTCATAGAGAAATCTTATTTAGTTTTAATTGGCCTTTTATTTAATAATATTTTGATTGTATATTTTTATTTAAGCTCTTAAATATTTATTTATTTAATTATAAATTCCATAGTAAAGGAATTTAAAAAATTAAATTAAAAATTCTCAAAAATTAATTAGTATTTTGGTTATTTTATTTAGATATTTTTACTTAGGCTTAAAATCTCAGCGCGGTCAAGAATGAAAAATTATCAATAAAATTTTAATTAATATCATGTTGTAAAATTCCTGTCTTCATAAAAATAATTTAATAAAAATGAAATTCAATTAACTTCAGCCTTGTTAAAAATATCTAAAAATAAAAATTCAGAAAAACATATTAACATAGCAACATATTTTACGCAATTTTTGGATTCCCTGGAAAGCGGGAAATACAAATAATATGCCCGGGATGCCAGGATTGCCGCCCAAAATTTTATTTAAATTTACCACATTAAATAACATGTTATTTTTACAGTTTAATCCCCTAATCAGAAGTGGTGTATAAAGGTAACTTAGTATACCTTTATACACCACTGCTGTCATTCCATGTGAATCTTTTTTTTTTTTAATATTCCTCTGAGATCCCATAGAGTATATAAATTTTAGATCCTTCAGTAATTCTAAATCAAATTGGCCATTTCGATTTCAAATTGTTTCTAGTTCTTCTAGGCTGTTTGGGATTGAATTCCAGCCTACTCGCTGGAATTGTCCTTGGTTTCCAACTTCTACTTTACAGCTTTATGTCAAAGCCATTCTGGTGCTACGGTATTTAACTATGGGGCACTGCCTCGTCCTCTAATATCGAAAAAAAATTCAAAGGCGCCCAAAACCAACTTCTTCGAACAACCACAGCTGTTCCCTGGTATGTTAAACACTCAAATATCCACAAGGATCTCAATGTGCGATTAGTAAAAACTATGATTACGAAATATGCAGTAAAATATTTAAAAAGGCTTGAACTGCATCCAAATCTACTAGCTCGAAAAATTTTAAATTATGGCGGCCACACTTGCGTTAGGAAAACCCGTGATGACGAAATTTTTTCTGGCATTGGCAGCGTATAAAATAAAGTTTTAGGATAAGATTTGATTAATTACTGCTACTTCATATATAATATATGAAGATTCAATAAATAGATACTGAAAAAAAAGAATTTAAAGGAAATAATTCCATTATTCTATTTTTTTTTAATCGGCTTTTTTATTGTCTTATTTCTATTAGTTATAATGCAAAAATAAGCATTAAAAACGTAATTGCTTGTCAAAAAAAACTGTTAAAAGTATCGTCGTATCGGCAGTAAAATAACGGCACTATCGATATATCTGCAAGCCTTAAGTATCGCCGATAAATCGGTATTGGTATTCGCTACGTCCATAGTAATTAGGGATCTTTTGCTTTAAAAGTGATTATTTGTATTCTGTCTAGAAAATTAACTTTTTGTAAAATAAACGTTTGTACGGTAACTCTTCGAATAATGAGTATCTTAGTCGGATATTGTGATATAGTATGCTCTAGGTAGTAGTTGAAAAGTCGTACTACGTGTTATTCACGAAGTTAGTCTCTCGTTTATATCAATATTTCACGGGCTTTGAGGCAAAACTAGACTTCTGAACTTCGTATTTAGATAGCAACCAGTTGTCATGGTGGGAACTTTCCGTAATTGTACGACCAAAATTTCCACCAAGTTAAAAAGTTTCGAAGCTTTTCACATTGCTTTTTGATAAAAATATGAAAACTTGTGTTTTTTCCAAAAACTAAATGATTTCTTCCTTTCCATTGTGGGATTTCTGTTGGTCATATTAAATAAAAGTTTTTCTTTATCATTCCATATGTGTTGTATAAAAGAAAAGTTTAACTTAAACTTTTATTGTTATTGTTTTAAAACCACTATGACAGCGCGAATTAGCCAAATAGTAAATAAATATCATACTTGTACCATTTTACTTGCACTGGCACTTTACCTCCTCCTTTTTTGCCCTTGTTCTTGTGTGTAGGGAAAGTCATGCTTCTAATCATTGCATGTTTTAAAATAACCCTGCAGTCAAAATTGCATTTATATTACTCCTAGCAGTGGAAGAAAAATAAACTTGATCCAGTATGTTTCTTGTTTTTTTTTTTCTTTTAATACGAGTTTGTATAAGTTGCGCGAGAGTGCATGTGTGCATTCTACCGGAAGTGGTCTCTTTGGTACCCAATATTATTATTTTTTGTTCTTTCTTTCTTGAACTGAGTAACTGTTTGTACTCTGTTATTGTTTTATACAGTGTACAATTTAGTTTTCATATTGCGAAAAGCGGCAGTGGGGCAGTTACTCCTTGTGAGTGTATGTATATGTATCTAGTAGTAGTAGTTTTTTTCTGAATACTTATTCACGTCCATTGCAACAATACGGTTTTATGCTTCGTTTGCACTTTTGTTTTGAAAAAGTTTCTTAACTTAATTTTTAAAAAATTTGTTTTTTTTTATTTTTTCTTTTGTCTTTGTTTTACTTATTTGTAATCCATGTTTTCTTTGTCCTTTTTCACTTGAAAGGAAAACTTTTGAATAAGAAAAGTCTCATGTGTTTGTATAAATTTAAGTTCATTTTTTTTTTTGTCTGCTAATTCTGTAGATTTGAAAGTGGACAAAACTTTTGAAAATTTTAGTTTTTTAGTATTCTTATGCTTTTATTTTTTGCTTATTAGAAGGTTAAGAGTAAAACGCATAATTGTTTTAATTGTGTATCATTCGTGATCTAAAAACTTTTCTTCCCTACTTTGTATTTTAATTAGCTGAATGAAAGTTTTAAAAAATGGGTGTGACAGTTTCGGTTTAAAGTAAAAATTCTTTAAAGCAAATTTTTTTTAAGAAAACATTTAAAATTTTTTTCAAAAGTACCTTTAAAAAGTATATTTTAAAAGTTTTTTTATGTACTTCTAAAAAAATGAATTTAATGGTTATTTTTAAAAACTGCTTTTTTAAAAGGTTTTTAAAAAAATACATTTAAAATTATATTTCATGTGTTTTTTTACCGTGTCCCTAAGTCTTTTAGTACCTTTGAAAAGTTTTTTCTTGAAAGAAAAGTTAAAAATTCCTTTTTTTAAAACAACCTATTAAAAAGTTCCTTTTGAAGTACCTTTAAGTAGAAGTATGTTTTAAAAAGGAACACTTTTAAGGAGGCCGTATTATAAATGTGTCATTTAAAAGAAGAGCATTTAATATTAATGGCTTTTAAAAAAAACCTCGTTTAAGAAAATTACTCTTATAGATTATTAAAAAGGTATCTGTTAAAACATAAGTGGTTTTAAAAAGTACCAATATCGTACAATTTGGTTTTTTTTATTGGAAAGTTAAATTTAAATAACCTTAACTTGTCGCATATTTTTCAAAGCTTTCTTACAATGGTGGTATATAAATATAAATTTCATGACAAAAATAGTTTCTCTAAACACGAGCTTATCTGTCTCTTACTGACACTAAGTTGGGCAGAAGTTTTTGAATAATAACAATTGTTGCCCTGACTGTGATCCAAAGATGTAAATTAAATTCAGCCCAAAAATATCTTATCTCAAAATCTCCTTACCAAATTTTATCAGAACCGGTTCAAATTTGACCGAAGCTACCATACAAATATCTGTACCAAAAAAAAGGTTTCAATGCCATAACTTCCTTATAAATGTTTTTTATTTTTCGAATTTATTCTATGAGCTAAATTTCAGTTAGTTATGTATAAATTTGAAAAATAAGAAATGTTGAATATAATAAAGTAGCTTTTGAAAAGAAATAATTCCCAGATTCTATTCCTTATAAATGTTAATATTGTTTTATTTGGCTGCAATTACTTTTAAAATTGCTACTACCCAGTAAAATATTCACTTACTTTTTCAAAATTAGTAGCTTTTTTCACTCATTATTTAGTAGATTGCTTCGCTAATTTGCGTAACGTAGGAGCAATTATATATCTACTCCGTATAACGTATGAAATGTATAAGTCATTATTACAATGAACGAAATAATCACTTACATGTAATGATTTACAAAAGTGATGCAAAAAAAAAGAATTTTTCTTCATGAAAATGGATTTTTTGGACCTTTTATAACCACTTACTTTCCGGATGCATGTGGGTATAAAAATAATGCTATACTTTTCAAGTACAACTTAATTATATGTGAATGCGTTCATTTTCGGACATCCCTAGTAAAATTCATTGGTTCTTTCAGTAGAATTTGAATCGGTCTTTTTGCTTTTTTCTGATTACTGAACTCATTATTTTATAGGCGAAGTTTTCACTGGGTATGTCATGGTAAGATTTTGAATGGTAGGCCTACATACTAGGCTATTCATTTCATCGGGCTTTTGCCTTAGTCGGTTAATCGCTCGATTAATTAACCGAGGTTTTGGCTTAATCGGTTAATAATCGGTTAATATTGTAATTGATCGGTTAACCATTAATAAAGTTTGTTTTATGAATTAAGTAATTTCAATACAATAAAATGCATAAATTATTTATAACTTAGAGTTTATTATTAAAAAAAGCAATAACGAAAAAACTTAACAATTCTTGAACTAACACGAGCAAACAAAACAATAATTCATAAATATGTAATAAGTATTTTTTAATTAATTCATAAATATTGTTACGAAATTAGATTTGTCTAAGAATTATTTATGGTTTTAGTTATAAGTTATTTTGTTAATTATAGTTTTATGTCATATAAATTACTATTTTTATGAACGCCACTGTAACTAAATTTTCTAGCAATTGTAATTGTAGACTTTAGATTTAAAATAATTCGAACATAATTTTCGAGAAACTACTAGACGGTTCTTGAACCAACTAGGAATAGTTTTGAACTATAAATACAGGCTAACTCATAAAAGTTTAGTTTAGTTTGATTGGAGACATTAAACGGTTCAGATCGTTACTTACAATAGTGGTTAAAATTTGTGAACATTATAATTAATTTCAATAAAGTTTGTTAAGTTGAATACGCGTGTGTATTTATTTTTATTTGCAATTAAAAGAACTCAAAGGTTAAAAACCTTAACGCGTTTTATTAAGTAAAAACGTAAAAATATTATGTAATAATTAAAAAATTAACTGTTTGATAATATTATTAGTTATTTCAATAGCTTAAGGAACCTTAAAAATAATCCTTTAGAAAAATGTTTAGAATTTAAGCGATTCTTTTTTTTAGTTTCGATAAATCTTGACTTGGAAAAAATTCTTTCACTTATCGTTGATGTTAGAGATCGAACGCAATCCAAAATACAGAATATCTAATTTCTCAGTTCTTTTCCTGGATTTCTCTAAACGTATAAAGTCTTACATTATGTCATTACAGTCCTGTTTAAATTTTTAAAGTTTTCAACCCTTCTAATTGTTTCGATTAATTCTGTTAAAAGATTGATATGAGAAAATATAAGAAGAAACAAATAACTAAACGCATACATACATATGGGAGGTTCCAGCGAAATGTCTTCTTTTTGTAACGTAACGCCAAAAGAAATTTAAATCTTTTATCAAAAATTGTATATGTATAATTTACTTTTTTATATGTTGTGTAAAGCGCAACAAGCTCTACATTAAGTTACAAAAGGGATAACTTTTGAACAACATGGTCCTAAAATACAAGCTTATTTGCTTTCTGGCGTTGCATTACAAAAAGTAGACTTTTTGCTGGAAATTCCCAAGTGTACATAAAACGAGTAAAGGTTTTTATATTTGATAACTTGGAAAATAAATCTGAATAAGTCCAAAGCTTTGGCTAGAAATCCAACATATCTCAAGGGCCGTATAAATACCTGCACTGGTCTTGAAGCAGAGCTCTTCGACGTTTGCTCGTACCTTAGAAATCTTTTCAGCACTTTAGACCGCCGCGGAATTTCCGGGGAATTATGCCGGGGAATTTCCCATCTGCACTGGTCTTGAAGCAGTGCTCTTCGACGCTAGCTCGTCCCTTAGGAACTCTTTTCAGCACTTTATACCGCCGGGGAATTTCCGGGGAATTTCCCATCTGCTGGAAAGTTGCTAATGTAACGCCCATTCCTAAAAAAGGAGTGGCTAATAACCCTGAAAATTACCGCCCAATTGCAATTTGTTCGGCACTTTCCGCCAGTATGGATTTCGTAGAGGTCGCTCTACTGAAGACTTACTGGCCCTGTTATCAGAAAAATGGTGCCATTCCATTCACCATTTTGGCGAAAGTAAGGTAATTGCTTTAGACATTTCCAAGGCATTTGTCAAGGCTTGGTGACAGAGTTTGGCATGGTGCACTCTTGTCAAAACTTGTTGCATTTGATGTCGGTGATAATTTCTCTCGATTAATATCGAGATTTCTCAGAAATCGCACTATACGAGTTGTTATAGATGGGGTTTCGTCAAACGAGTTCAAGATTCATTCAGGGGTGCCGCAAGGCTCCGTTCTATCTCCTACTCTTTTTCCTATTTTTCTAAATGACCTTTAAACTTCCAACCCTATCTACTCTTTTGCAGATGACAGCAACCTTTGCCATTCGTACTCATTTGATTATAGACCAAGCGTATCCGATGTTGGTGCTATGAGACAGAACATGAATGATACGCTTGGCCGAGACCTTGATATAGTCTCGGAATGGGGTCGCGCGAATAGGATCGATTTTAATGCCCGGGAAACCCAATGTTGCAAGCTGGCGCATAAACGCGCGACGCATCAAGGAGCCTCACCTGTATATATGGGTGGTATAGGCATTGAGTAATCAGAATCTCTTGATGTTATGATGAGGATATAATGTGATGTCCGATTGACAGAACATATATTTAAGCTGTCGAAAGAAGCATTCAAGTGCCTCGGCTTTTTGAAACGGTGTAAGACATACTTCACTCCTTCTGATCTTCTACTATTTATACCACCCATATCCGACCGCGATTGTAATACAACTTTCATGTATGGGCCGGTGCTTCAAAGTCTATTTTGGAGCTTCTCGACCGTGTGCAGGAAAGGGCGAAGGTTCTCATTGGTGCCAGTAGGGTATCCAATTCTATTGACTCCCTTGATCACCGTCGCACAGTGGCGCCCGTAGAGCAAGCGAGGTTGCAAAAATCAAAATTTTCATGAGTGCCGACGAAGTTTTGAATAAACCCATATTATAGGAAACTTTTCAACGATTTCAAATATGCCACTCTTAATAATATCACATTTTTAGTTTAGAAGATATAACCGTTCAAAGTTGACCGACTTTCGGTTTTCAAAAAAACACACAATTTTTAGTCAATTTGTTGCGATTTCAGGTGTAATATCACGAAAAATAGGTAACGAATCGCCTTATTTTTTGTTTGTATTGATTGATGTATTTATTAAATGTATAATGATAAAAAAAAATTAACTGTTTGCTTTGTGTTTCTCCTAGTAAATCACTATTTAAAAACTATCCGTTTTTTCACTATTTTTCAACTTTGACGGAAAATAAAAAAAAACTATATTTTTCTATATTTGCCATATTTGCAAAACCTGTTCTTTGATTATTTCTTTACATAATTCAAAAAGTTTTATCTGCCCGTACGTGCCCGTTTGGCTTCTAGAGGTAAAAAAGTTTAAAAAGACATGGTTGCAGAAATTGTATGGCGTCCATCCCTTATATGTTTTGACGGACAGTAGTTTGATCTAATAGTTTGAAAAAAACTACTCATTGAAATTAGCAGGTACGTACCTCACATAAACAATACTTTGGCGTACAAATGGTCAGGAACAATATTGACTTATGGTCCCTACAGGTAGGCACAAATCTTATTTGGACACGTGCATAATATCAAAATTGCATTATTCAGCCTAAATCCATATGTATGCAGGGAACAGGTAAATTTTTAGGCATAGTAGCATAAGCCTATGTATTGCAAAATAAGCATAATGCCTGGATTAGTCTACGCCTGAAAGTTGGCGCAACAATTACTGAAACCATTAAACAATTTAAGTACTGAAAACATGGCGTTGAACAATTTAAAATTATTTGAACTGTTTAGAAAGTCAACCACACCAAAGTTTTTCACGGAAGTGAAAATTCTTCCTGAGAAGTTGACATTGATCAGCAAATGGGGCTGCGATGGATCATCCGGACAAAGCGTTTATAAGCAAAGGATATCTTCCGATGACGCTACAATATCGGACGGAAATATGTTTATGGCATCTGTTGTTCATTTGCGGCTAAAATCGGATTATTCCCTACACTGGAAAAATCCACGTCCGTCATCAGTGCATTATTGCCGACCACTAATGTTTCAGTGTGCAAGGGAATCGGCAGAACTCATAAGGACTACGGTGAAGGACATTGAAGAACAAATAAGCAAGATTAAGCCTACAAAGCTGCAAATTGGAGAAGGAAAATATATTGAATGCAATTACGAGTTCCACCTGACCATGGTTGACGGAAAAGTCGTAAACGAACTGACAGGAACAACCTCAACAATGTCATGCCCGATTTGCAAAAAGAGTCAGAAGAACTTTTTTCAATTCAATTAAATTTATTTCATATATAATATGTTACATCTCAATTTTATATAATTAGTTGTAAAGAGTTTAAGATTAGTATCTTTTTCTGCTTAATTATAACATATTTCAATTAGTTATCATATACATATATATAGACAGAATTATATTGGAGGAAAAATTTAGCAAAAACCTATTTAAACCCCTTTTTTCGTTTTATTTTTATATTTTTTATTATCGATTTTTTATTATTATTTGTCAGAAGAACTTTGGTAATTTAAACGATTCTACAAATTAGGAGAATTACGAATATGGAATGTCACCATTGCACGCAAGGATAAGGTGTATGGAATTCTTGCTAAAACTGGCATATACCCTACCACAAGAGGAGGAAAACTTCGATGAAAATACATCAATAAAGGATAAGGAAAAGATCAAAAAGAAGCAACTACAGGATGCTTTTTTTAAACAAGTTTGACTAAAAGTAGACTGTCCCAAGCACGGATACGGTAACTCAAACGATGGAAACACTTCTAGGAGATTTTTTGAAAATGATGAGGCAGTAACTAGAATCATTGGAATTGACAATCAAATCGTGAAAAGATTGGGAACGATCTTGGATGTTTTAAACTGCAAAGAAAATGTAAATTCTACAAAATATGGAGAGTATGCGTCGAAAACTGCATCTTTTTTTAGCAGAAATGTATCCACAGAAGAAGTTGACCCCGACCGTCCATAAAATATTGGCGCATGGCAAAGATATAATTGAGTACCAGTCTTTGCCAATTGGAGAGCTTTCTGAAGAAGCACAGGAGTCTCTTAACAAATTTTATAAAAAATATAGATTGCAGAACACATTCAAAGCATCAAGGGTAAGGCAAAATGAGGACCTCTTCAACATGTTGGCAGCATCTTCCGATCCACTTATTTCTTCCCTGCGGCATGTGAAGTCACGAATAGAGTAACAAAATAATTATAGTTTAGAAATGGTTAGTCTTTTAGATATACCTTCTCCTACGAATTGTGATGAATATTTTACAGAAAATTGAAAAAATAAATTTAAAAAAAAAAATTATTTTTTTTTTAATTTGTTGGGTAATAATTTAAAACATAAAACCCTAAAGAAAAAAAATAAAAACAATCTAAAAATGTAAAAATAATTTTTTTTAGTTACCACAAAATTGATTTTTCTACTAATTTTAACTTTGATAATCCATAAGTAGGCCCCTACAAAGCGTAGTACCCTTTCCAAACGCTCATTTCATAGGCTGAACAGTTATCTATCATATGCTGTTTAAACTGTTCAATTATCTTATTCGGTTCAAAAGATATGATTTTTGCAACGAAAAAACTCAAATGGCGCCACTGTGCGTCGCAATGTGGGTTGTATTTGCCTGTTTTATCGTTACTACAATGGGATGTGTTCTGATGAAATTAGGGATCTGGTTCCCGAAACCCGTGTGTTTGTTCGTAATACACGTCTTTGCTCAAGAGCCTTCCTTTTGTGGTCGATTGGCCGTACAACGCATTACAGAGAAAATTCGTTTTTTGGCGGACTGTTCGTATGTGGAACAACCTTCCTGCTGAAGTCTTCCCTCTCACTTTCAACATGAATAATTTCAAGTCGAATGTTCACAAACACTACCCCCACTATCATCATTCCCATAACCTTTTTTCCTAGTTCCAACATAATGCATTGCATTTGTAGGGGCCATCCCCTGAGTGCTGGTCCTAACCCAAAAAAAATGGCTTAAATTTTTTACCCAGTGGTCTAAATAGTTGTTAAATTATAATAATGTTATTGTTTAATGTTGTTATTTTTATTGTAAAATGTTGCATCGAAAACAGGACGACTGTCAGTGCAGATTTTGTGTTTGTTAGACAAGTACTTTCGTAATTTCACAGCGTCAACAATTGCTTTTGCCTCTGCTTGAAATGCAGTTGCGTATTGGGGCAGGGAAATAGTCCTCTTAATTGTGTAGAGTAGTTTTCGTCCACTACGGAAAATCCTATATGAATCATCATAGTTCTTGGTCTCTCGGTCTATATAACAAATTCCAATTGTCATTTTTTATTTTGAAACTAATTCGTTAAATAAGGATTTAAATACTGATGGCGGTGAAGCATGTTTGTCAAAACTTTGAAAATTATGAATGACACATATAATGAAGATTAAAAGCATTTAATAAGTTAGAACTCTAAAAAAATGCCTATAATAAAAAAGTAGAATTTTCTAAGAAATTATTTTAATTGATCAATTAACATACATAATTCTTCGAGCTATTCGTTATTCGAAATTAGATATTTCAATTATTCGATCAGATATTGGCGAAAACATCGTCGTTCCATTTGAAACTCCAGTTTGTACATCAGTGTGTGAAATTATTCCTCTAATTGATGTTTATCTCTCAAAAAAAAATTTTTTTTATTTGGCTGTTGAATAAAATATTTCATTTTTAATTTTCTTTAAATAAATTGACATTTCGAAATTCGCAATTGTCTGCAAAAGCTTAACAAACATGTCGGGCGGTTGAGTTGTGTTGTTATCTATTTTCAAATATTTTCGCAACACTTGACAAAGCAATTAAAAACCACACCATTGTAAACATAATAATGGAAGAAATTTATATACATGTGTGAGTGAATGTATACGAATATGTTACAAAAAATTAAACTTTTAGGTGTAGAAAGAAGAAAGCTCAAAACCGGCAACAAATACAATGATCAACAGAAACAAGACAACGCCAAAAACACCTAAAAAAAATCCCATTTCGGTAACATCATCATGACACATGAATACATCCTTAAGAACTACTACTTCTTTTATTTGATTTGTGTTTCATGGGTTTTTTTATTATATTTTGTTCTTCTATTTAATTTCTTGTTCATTACAACTTCTAAATAAATACAAAATCTACTTAATGTTGCATGAATGTCTATATGGGTTATTCAGTGTGTGTGAATACAGTTTGAAACGCCCGTCTCTCCCATTTGATAATGGTGAGATACACAGTTCAAGTCCGTTTTTAATTTATAAAATTTTTTTTATCAAAGTTCAAGTTCTTTCGCGACTACGCGACACAAGTAAATCATCTTTTCGGAGGAAGCCTGTTTCTCGATGGAAAATTTTAGATGAGTAAAAATGTTAAAGATTTTTGCGAGGCATAACTTTAACTTAAAATATGACCCGTTTAGTGGGGCTTTTATGCTGGTGACGTCTTTGGCACATTTTTTAGGTTTGATGACACCGGCGTACCAACAATCTTTAACGGCGAATGCTATATGTCATCATATCACAACATTTTTGAGGCAAACTTCACGCTATCAACTCTGCCGATATGTAGTTTTTACAGTACGGTACAGCGTTCCATATAGCATACGACACAATCGATTTATTGAAGACCAAGTTCATCTAATGAATTATCGCACGCAACGGTGATCGCGAATGGCCGCCTTGACCGTGTGTTTTTTAGACTATTTTGTTTATTCGCTGCTCTATGCCAACTAGGCAACAAAAAGGTACATCAGCTGATTTCTGAGCTCGAGTTAAGGAACATTTGCTTCATCGTATGCACTCCTGCCAGCGCTTACGCTGCCGACATTTGAACGATGTTGTACTCTATAACTAATGATATCGATTAAATTTTTCTATGAAATAAAAATCATTTTCATAACTAACCAACAATTCCTTTAATAAGAAAATGCAACGATCTTAATACAAACCCCTTTAGTTAGGATGTGTATGTACTCGGTTGTGATAATGTGAGTAGAAAATAAGTTTTTAAGTTAAAAACTCGGTTGTAAGAATGAAAAAAGGAACATTAAAACAAATTACTCAAGTGGCAACATAAGCAACCGACCAACTACAACAAATATTAGAAAAACTTTAAAACTACACATGCGAGTACATAAATGACTATTATATGAGCTAAAAAACAAATACCAAAAGAAAAAACAAAAATAAACCGTGGAGGAAACAAAAATAGCGCTATCAAGAAAATTTAAAAAAACTAAATATTTGCAATTCTATAGATATTTTAAATTAAAAAAAAAAATTTGTAATAAATATAAAAAAAAATTTCTTGGGAATAATGGCCCATAAGGGCTTAAAAAACTCTAATAAATAAATAAATAAATAAATAATAATGGAAAACACCTTCAGCTTTGTATTATTAAATTTAAATAAAATTTTTAAAATATTGTAGAAAAACCTTTAAAAAAATGTGTTCGCTAAAGTTCTTGTTTTACTGTCGTAGCGTTTTTTCACATAATTTTTACAGTTCCTTTTTAAAATTTTAATTAAAGTTTCTACACAGGAAAAAGTGTTTTATCAATTAAAAAAATGGTTAAAAAGTATTATAATTTAATTAATGTGATAATTGAATCAATTATTTTTTAGTTGAAAGAAAATTAAAAATTTAATTAAAATTTTAGGTGTTATGAAATAAATTTTCAATTAAAATTTTAATTAAATAACAAAAAATCTTAATTGACTTTTTTCGTTTAAAATAAAATAATTTAAACATGCAGAATTGTTTTTGGGAATTGTCAATATTTATTTAAATAAATTAACACCTTGTTTGAAATGGCCAAGTTTTTTGATCACTTTTTTAATTAAAATTAAAAATATTATTTATTGAAAATATTTTTGCAAAGTTTTCTGCCTGTTCTTCGATTTCGAACGTTAACGTTCGCATAGAAAATTACACTTAAAACAAATGCAAATTTTGAAATTTAGTGTTTGTTTTAAATGTATTTGTCTATGCGAACGTTAACGTTCGAAATCGTTAAACAGGCAGTTTAAAATTTTTAGTAACCAATATAATTTTGGTAATAGGTGCAAAATCAACAACTTGTTTGCTTGATATTATGAATTTGAAATAAATTTGGTGATTGGAGAAATTTAATAATTTTTTCTGTGTAATAATGTTTTAAATAGGCTCCCACATCCATCAATGCTCTTGATCCATTTTTTTAAAAAAATATCAAAAAATTTTAAATAAAGCTGCCCACGCGGTTGATTTGTTCGATCTCGACGTCTTGTTACATGCTAATGTGGCTGTGCGCGCATAAATTACTATTTCTTGTGATTTGTTCGATGTGTTAGTGGGCTTGTGCGCGAATATTTTAGAATTTTTTCATTTTAGTGTACAGCAAAACGTCAAATTTTATCTATTGCGGAGATGTTTAGCATACAAACATTTTCTGTATTCTTCTTAAACTCTTTATTTTTGTTTTTGGTAAAAGTGAATGTGTCGCGAAGATGGTTAGCAAACAAATTTTTATTGAATTTATTGAAATTTTAAAAGAAGCAAATGTCATTTGGCAAAGTAAAAGTGAAAAATATAAAGACGGAAACGAAAAACAAAAAGCATGGGAAAAACTTTTATCAAAATATAGAGAATTTGATAAAAATGCTGCAATTGAAACGGCAAAAAAGAAGTATCATGGATCGTGCTATAGACGTGAATTACAAAAGATTAGAAGAAGTAAGAAATGTGGGGCATATTGGTATTTTCTTTTTCTATTGCTGGTGTACTAGAGTCCATGCGTAAAAAATTCCTGAAGTGTTCCGGAGTTGTAATTTCCATATTTTTAAATAAAATTACATATATCTTCCTAAAAGTCAATAATTTGTCCATTTGCTTCTTTTTTTAATGTCTTTTTTGTTGTGTACACAAATAAATTATCAAGAGTGCAATTGTATCATCCGCTTCACAATTCATGTTTTCTTTTTGAGGTTTAAGATTATTGTGATTTGTATGTCGTATGTGGAGAAATGGTACGCCAACAAATCACACGCACAAATCACTAATGTGTGGCCAGCTTAAGCAAAACAAGAGTAAATAAAGCAGGGACCCGAAATAACTGTTATTATTTTTTAAATATCCAATAGGTTATGGAAAAAATAACTGAAAAAAAATTGGTCCTGGAATAATAATTATAAATTACCCAGAAAATTGTAGTTCTGCCATAAACATTATGAAAGATTATTATTTTTTTGGTCTTTGATAACCGTTATGAAAGATTATTATTTTTTTTGGTCTTTGATAACCGTTATTGAAGATTATTAATTTTTTTGGTCTTTGGTAACCATTATGAAAGATTTTTATTCTTATTGGTCTTCTATAACCATTATAATAGATTTTTATTTTTTCTGTCTTCTATAACCACGCTACAGTTCGCAAATCTTAAGGTATTTTTATAAAATTTCGCACACTGACTTATATTTGCACAAGGACGAACTTTTTTTTAACTGATTTTGGTTAGGATCCGCAAGTTTTTTTATATCTTTCTCATATTTGGTAAATAGAAACAAATTATGCCACACAATCAGGGTGCTGAGTATACATAAAATCGCCCCAGTTTTAGGCAAATTTTCCCGATTTTTTTTTATATACACGAAACTTTGCACTAAAATTGTATTTATATACCATTGAGTAGTGAGTACTGTTGGTGTAGTAGCTAAGATGTGGACTCTGATATGGAAGACCGAAAAAAATATAAATCTTTTGTAATGGTTGCGGAAGACCAAAAAAAATTAAAATCTTTTATAATGGTTATAGAAGACCAAAAAAAATAAAAGTCTTTTGTAATGGTTACGGAAGACCAAAAAAAATTTAAATCTTTTGTAATGGTTATGGAAGCCCAAAAAAAACAAAAACAAACTATTACGGTTATCAAAGACCAAAAAAATATTGGTTATTTGTAACTATTATTCTGAGAGCAGGTTTTAAAAATTCGTGATAAATTATTATTTCAGGATTTTTTCAAATATTGGTTATAACCGTTATGTCCCTGAAATAAAGTTATGCTTTTCTGTCCTTCACCGAATTGATCACCATTTACTCATTTCTTCGACCAACTTTTTCGTAAAAATTGTAAAATTTGGTAATTAGGCCCCTTTGATGTTCTTTTGAATTTAAGCCAGTTTTTTTAACGAAAAATTTATAAGATTATTTTCAATAAGAGGACCTATAAGCCCCCCAAAAATAATTCATTGTTATTCGGAATATGAGTGGAAAGTTATGCACTCTTTTTTCACCTAATTGTACACCGTCCATCCATGTCTTTATCCATTTGCCAAAAATGTTCAGTGAATTGTACAAAAATCACTAGAAAAAATAAAAACCAATAAAAAAGTAAAACTAAATTCATACACTTGTCGGAAAATTAGTAAAAGTACCAGAGAAAGCATAAAAACAACAAAAATCAAATAAAATTAAAACAAATAACAGTGAGCAAAAAAAAAAACAACAACAACTTCAACAAATAAAAAGACAAGGAGATAATAAACGCAAAACAAATTCTATCAATGTCTCACATGATTTCACATATTCTCACACACACACACACACGTTAACAAGTGCTCATTTATAGGAACACAAGTCACAAGTACAACAAACAGGGCATTAAAACTCAACAAAAACTCACAAGTGAAACCCGAGAGCAAAAAAATGTTTCTAAAACTTTCATTAAGGACATCGTTGTATGCATTCGTTACTTTAACAAAAAACAAAGGATATTTTTTGTTAAGTATAGGAAATAACAACGTATGTAACTGGTTGGCTGCTTGGCTTAAATGTTTCAAGATTTAAAATAATTTTTTTTTTGGAAACTTAATAAAGTTATTCTGTTAAGTATTTAAAATTTTGTTTTTGTCCTTATTTTCTAATTTTGAAGTTGAAATTTTCATTTTATCAGCATGATGTTCTTTATTTTTCTGTTTCTTTTTTACTTTCTCATGTACAATTTTGTGTTATATTTCAGGACAAGACTCTGTCAAATGTGTTCAGTTGAATGGTTAAATAAGTCGTTATTATATTATTGGGAATTATGCCAAATTTATTGTTCCAGAAAATGTTCTGAAACATTTAAACAGACACACACACACACACACACTTTCGTTATCAAAAAGATAGAGAATTTTAAAAACAAATGAAAATATTTGTACATTTATTTCTTAGTTTTTGTCACATCTTGTATGGAAAAATAAAATACTCTCCCTTTTTAGTTTCTATTTGTTTGTTTAAACTAGAAAAAGATGTTTTTGCCAAGACAACAATTGAATTGCTTGAAATGAAGACACATCAAATGTGACACAAAATAAGAACACGATTGGAAAATACAAAAAAGAAAAAAAAAACTAGAGTTAGAAAATAACATTCTTGGAATTTAGTGAATATTTATTAAATTAATTTCAACATGTTTTGCCAAATTGGGAGATATTTACATTTTCTCTAGAGTATTTTTAAAAAAAACTTTAAGTATTCATATTAAATTTTATTTAATGGCTTTAATTTAGATATTCGTGTTTTATTAAATCGTTTTGTTTTCTGTTGACCTATTAAAAAGTTAAGGAGAAGATGTGTATTGTTGGTTCCTGCAAAAGTCAACGGTACCTTTTAGATAGGAGGACAAAAGCGTAGACACTTTAGATTAGGAATTATATATAAAGATTTTGGGGAAAAAAAAGCTTTACCACATATGAATCTTCGTTGGAAGAAATTTTACCGCAATATCTATATTTGTTATGGTTTTATGCGAATTTAAATATGTTCCCTTTATTTGGGCTTTATTTGGTTTTAAGGCGCAATAAACTATTTTCCGAATTTAAGTATGCTAGTGTTATTTATTGCGGTTCTAGGCGTACTAAACTGTTTTCCGGTAGTAGGGTTTATATCAGGCCTAGAGGAAATTATGGACCTTTCTTCAAAAAATTGTACAGTGTGATTTGTAGTCCTATAAAACTGTGACGTACCAAATTTTAGTATGATAGCGTTATTTTACGGTTTAAGGCGTACGTTACCGTTTTTCGCGAGTAGCGTTTATATGTGGTCAATTATGGACCGAAATTTAACAATACGATTTGCAGTCGTATTAGGAACATTTTATATCATTCCGACCATTATTCCAAGATTTATGTTAGTTTTTGTATAAAAATTATAAATTATTTTAGGTGGTGGTTCAACATTTTGATTCATAGTTCTTTTCTTTTGCGTTTTTCGAAAGTGAGCGTGTTTTTAACAGACGGACAGACGGACATGGCTAAATCGACTTAGAATTAATTAAGAAGCCAGAATAGATATACTTTATGGGGTCTTAGATGAATAATAAAAAAGTTTGACACGGAATGACAAACTTAGTACTCCATCGTGGAGTGTATAATAACGCATTTAAAATATTCTGAGCAAAAAAAAAAAAAAAAAAAAAAGTCCGTGTAAAATTAGTACAAGTTAAAAATATAGGTACATAAATACATCTTCAAAATGAACTTAAAAAGATGCTTTTTAACAATGAACAAATGTCGATTTTCAGTAGTAAATTTTGTTTTGTTGCAATCTCACTGCCTGTTTGTAGAACGCAAGCGCAAAAGTGACTCGCTTAATTTAGATTTAAAACAAAAACAAAATTTCAAAATTTGTTTTTGTTTTAAATGTAAGTAAACCGAATCACGTTTGCGATCACGTTCTACAAACAGGCAGCTAAATAAATTTTGTTGGTGGTGATATAAAATGGCAACAGTAAGTTTGACAATAGCCACTTTGTTGTGTCGAAATAGTGTGGACTCTCGAATATTTATCTCTATAAACTTTACTTTCTTTCTTGTTTTATAATGGACCATAAACACCCGCTAATGGGACCATAAATGGAAAATTATAACCACTAGTTCTTTATTATGCGTTCATCACAAGCTATTTTTTTAACAAGAAGTCAAAGCGGTTTTTTAAAGTTTTCAAATTTTTGCAACATTTGTACGCTTCCGGGCAAAAAAAATACCTTTTTTAGACATCAATAAAGTAAGATTAACTGTCGTATTCATGAAAAATAAAACAATTTTGAAATGTGTTTTAAGACAAAACTTTCATATAAATTTTTCTTAAAATACAATTTAAATCCATTTTAATTTTTTCTAAATACGGCAGTAAGTGTTTTTAATATTTACTAGTATGGGCCATCAGTCGACACAATCGACTGCAATCTAGATATAAAGACTTTGTTTAGTGTATACCAGCCAGCCAAACGGACTAAGTCGATTGGTACACTAAAAGGGGGGTCCAGAACCAATATTTTCTTCTGTTACATACATCAGTAAAATCGCATTATATCCTCTCCACCTATTATAGTGTGGGTGTCAAAACAAAACGATCTTCATAGTTTTCAATTTTCTTTTGGATTTTTTTTTGATTTTTTTCTACCCACACCACCAAAAGTAGAGAGGATACTATGCGTTACTGTTAAACAAAAATGGTGCTTATTATAAATTTACCCTAATACAAAAATCTTTACGGAATATAATTTTGTGCCTTTTAACAATTTTATTATATACGCAGAAAAAAGTGTTTTATCAATTAAAAAATGGTTTAAAAAATATTTAAATTTAATTAATGTGATAATTGAATCAATTATTTTTTTAGTTGAAAGAAAATTAAAAATTTAATTTTGATTTAATTAACATTTTAGTTGTTTTGAAATAAATACGAAACTATTTTAGGTATAACTTTTTTAAATCAAAATTTATTACAATTTACAAAAAAAAAAAATTTAAGTAAAATCAATAGAACTATTCGTTCAAATTTTTAAAATAAATAATTCTAAAAAATCTAAAAACATTCTCTAAAACTGCGAAATAAAATGCCAAGTGCTAAATGAATATTTTGCAGCTAAATAAACATAACACTCTTTTAAGTTATTTATTGAATTTTTTTGCTCACACATATGCGAGTTGTTTCTATGTATAAGAGAGAGTTTACACAGTGTCTTTTCAGACATGACTAACAAATACGTTTATTTTGTTTGTTGGCAATGGGGTTTTTTTTATGAATTTTCCTGTTGTTTTAATTTGTTTGTATATGGATAATAGACAAATTGACATGAAAACAGACATGTTTGGAAAGACATCGTAAAAATGCATTAGGTTTTTGGAAGCATGTTCAAAAGAGAATAAATAAAAAAGATATGTCTGAAAAGACACCGTGTAAATGACCCCTAAGTAACACTTTCTTACGATTCTAATTCCTAAAATATTGAATTGTAATTGTAAAAATCCAATATATAGTGTAGGCGTAAGAGGATGCAAAAGAAATCAACTTGCCTATTAATATACATATATAGGATTAGGCACATTTTTATAGAATAATGCATAAGTATGTAAGGAACTGTTAAGGGGTATGTGCACCGTCAAAAGGCTTGGCATGACGGCGAATTCACTCGTGTACGCGTGCTGGACGTTATATTCGCCGTCATATCTAAATTTTTTGATTTTCCATCCAGCATCGTCGATGTCACACACACAACCACATTTTCACTAATACTACCATAGCGCTTGATGAGTTTATTTTGAGAGCTCTCATATTTATACGCTCATTCTCTGTACAATGCTACAATACTTTCAGTAAATTTCATACATTTTGAAAGCAGAAGGTGAAAACGACCGAAATTCAATTGGGGTCTGTTATAATGGTTAGACCCAATTTACTATTTGGCAGACAGACGAAGTTTGGGGGGCGACGATGTATTCGTGACACACATTACTTTTTCCTCTCTGGCCTACAAACTTATACAAATACAGTGCTGCCCACAAAGTTGATTCAAACGGCAGATGCCTGTGGTTTTGTCACGTCTAATTGGCCATTTTAATATCGCATAATGTTAAGATGTCTTAAATAATCTCTTAAAATTTCCAAGAACTTAAAAATAATTTTTTCCCATATTTTGGTTGTTATAAATATTTTGTTGCATTCTTTAACTTTTAGTTGTCCTTCCTTTTTGTTAGAAAATTCAAATAGATAACAATTACTTTAATATTCCCTTCCACATACTGCTATTTGAACTTTGATATTTGTATAAAATTCTTCTTAAACCAGCTAAGAATTTCATATTAAATAACATAATCATGTTCAAAATATTTAACAGAAAAAATAAACATATTTTAGTGCTTACTTAATTACGAATATAAACTTAACAAATTTTCATTTCTTCTTTCTCTCCTTCTCATATTATAACGATTAGATTTATGTTTCAGATACAAACCCCATCAACAAAAACGTCTAACAAATTTTGATCATTCTACATCATCTTACATTCTAAGTCTTCTACAATTTACAACAATAAACAGAATATATTTAACAATGGTTAGTATCTATAGATATGAAATACAATATATACATATGTGTGTGTGTGCTTGTGTAGGACTGAATGGTTTACATAAATAACCAAGCTTTTAACGGTACAACAAATAATATAAAAAGCTTATGTTTGCTAGGGTATTTTGCTTCACGGGATGGAGCGATTAAAATTTTTAATTTCCCGAGATATTGGGAATTCCAGCTGTAATTGTAAAGCAAAAGGAAGAAGATAATTTTAATATTTTTAAAAAACGTTGGAAAATTGCAAATATTTTTTTAATGAGACCCCGTCTTAAAGAATCCAAAAAAATAACTTATAACACTTAATCGGTCAAGCCCGACCATATGATACCCTACACGAAAGTATTTACATACAGATTATACTGTGTGTACCCTTTTTGGGACCCATGGGCAATCATGTACCACTAAAACCAAACTATGATATATAAGAGTTCTCTGTGTCGAATATTATATATTTAGCTACCTACATCCCAATTCAATTCTGGGCCTTCTAGTACAAAATTTTGGCATGACATAACAGTTACTGGTTTTAGAAATAACTGTCGTTAAATTTTATGTAAAAGCCAAAAGTTTTGAGGAAGTTATAGCACTAAATGCTTTTTTCGGGAGATGAATTTGTAAGGGAGTTATGTACAAATATGGACCGATTGCAAAAAAAAATTTGGTAATTTCACTACGTTTGCAGTAAAATATATTTGGTCTAAATCATGCGGGCCCGATTTATGGCATATTCCGTTACTGTTGGCAGAACTTTCTGCAATGGGTTCTGCAAGAGTCTGACGCTTATTGACATTGATATTATTGTGGGCTTTCTTGAAGTCCACAAAAATAAGTATAGAATGGTTAAATCGAAACGGAAGATTAGGTGGCCCGAAAAACCGAAACCATTACTCCGCGTTCCTGAGAAGTATGGCACTTCATTTCTTTTTGACGTATATTTTGTTTCTTGTAAGTTTACAAATTCTTAAGGAAAACTAACATTTAACACCATTTGCAAAAATTGTAGCATCTTCCGAAAAAGTGATAATTATTGCGCCACCTTGCAAACGAAAAGTTTTAACATTTCTATTACACTCATAGAAAAATGCACCTTCAAGTTGATGATGCCCTAACATCAGAATTTTGACATCAATGTTATTACAAATGGCATCAATGAGGCAAAAAACGACATCAATCGAATGCCGAATGTCATCAAGAAATTTTGTCACATTTTATGCGTCATCTATACCACGACACCAGTGACATCAATATGATGCAACATTTTGTGTAATATTTACAGGTAAACTAATAAATCTAAGAACTAAAAAATTTTTAATGGTTTGCAAAGAGTGTTTTAGTCAGACCTGAGACAAATGCATTAAATACGCAAATGCATTGACAATTTTTTTTCATTAAACCAAATCAATGGTAACGCAAGTTTATTGTTGCAAGTTTACCATCAATAACCTTGAAAGTTTCAAAATTTAATTTCTGCCAATGGCTTAATGGAAATTGCTATCACTTTTTATAAAATTCGAACCGATCTATACATAAATCGCCAAAAGGAAAAGAGCTAGAATAAAAACATTTTCCTCCACTGTTTGTCAACCGCATCAACAAAAAATACACCATCTGAAAAATATTTTCTTTCAGAATTGGACATTATATATTTCGATAAAATTTGATGGGTTAAAAACGGGTATATTCGACAACACATCTCCAAAACTGAAAGATATCCAAAAAAATACTTTTATTCCTCGTTGGAGAAACCATAAATATGTAATTGCATGTTATCCTTGTGCGACCAATGAAGGCAGAAACAATATATTTATCCGTTTTAGAGGTTTTTATGAATAATTTTGGCATCGATTTGTTAGTGCATATTTTTGCATATTTAACCCTTTACAGCATTTTTTGCATAATTTAGTTAATAAAAGATTTTTTACGTTAATAGCGCATATGTTGCCTTTATGGGGCATATTTTGATACATGTTAAATTTTTTAGATGCTACCAAATATTCGCCGCAAATAAAAAATTTTTTTTTCAAAATTCTGATTTTTCTGTTTTAAATATCTATCTGTATACCCATAGTGTTGCTTTAATTTCGTCATTTACATTGAATTTTTAATAAAACATTGTAAGCTAAAGCAGGTTGTTCATAAAGATAAATGCTATTTTAAACTTTCAAATTGTATTAATTTATAAGCAAAAATTAAAGAAAAAGCATTTATATACATTTTTGGCGATGCAACATGTAGAAATCTGAACCAATCTTTTAGTAAACCGATCGACACAGAACCACTTTTTAAAGTGAAATCCATCCGTCCGTTTGTCTGGTTGGCTGTCAGTGTGGCCAGGTCTAAAAAAATGTTACAGCTAAATCTGCATTAGACATGGCAAAAAAAAGATAAAAATTATTTAAAAAAATGGTAAAATAATGCTAAAATGGTTTAAAGATTTTTGTTAAATATTTATTACCAGTATGAAATTTTATTCGTTACTAAATACATTTCAGTGACTAATTTTGTAAAGAAATGGAAATAAATGGTAATATTTAAGCAGGGTAGATTTTGGTAAAGCATCTGATACCTGCATATAAATATGTAGCACAGGTAGTTGAGATTAAATTTTAAACTTTTGCAAAATTTAAACGATTTATTTCCATGATATACAACATTTTTTAGACAATTTTATTTTTTTTTAGTTTAAGAAATGTTGAGGCTTTAAAATAATTATTTTTTCAGTTTAGAGCAAACAATTTCTTCAAACATTTACACCCTTGAATTGTTATCTAAATACAAAGTGAAATTTCCTTGTATTTTTATATCGTAATATCAAAGGGCAAATAATGTTTCTTAACATAAGAATTATCCATTTTCATACGTAATTTAAATTTTGGTACAACTATTTTTAATCAAAATTTATTATAATTTATAAAATTTTTTAGTAAACTCAATAAAACTATTCTTCCAAATTTTTAAAATAAATAATGCTAAAAAAGTTAAAGAAATTTTCCAAAAATCTATATATACTAGATGACCGCTGCGAATATTTCGCACCGTTAGTTGTCATTTTTGTAACACAAAATGAAAATAATTAATAGATATTTTAGTAACTTCAATACATTTTGTTAAAAGTATAAAAATATTAGAAATCATAATATATATCATACATATTTACATACATATGTTTAAATGCTTTTATAATACTTCTTTGAATACAATGTTGGAGGTATTGACATGATCATCAATAACTTGTTGCCCGTACGAATCCTTAATACAAACAAAAATATCTTTAAACGTACGCAATTATATATAACCGACTTAGGAATAAGCGGCATTATAGTAAATAGCGGTATTGCCAGAATGGATTTTAATACGTACTATATTATGTAGAACTGCATTACTATTAAGCGACCCTGTATTACCACACTTGAACAAAAACATTTAATCATAATGACAACAGTATTATCATGCAGTTCTATTAGAACTGCATTACTATTAAGCGACCCTGTATTTCCACACTTGAACAAAAACATATAATCATAATGATAACAGTAATATCATGCAGTTCTATACAAAATATAATTTTTATCAATGAAAATATTAATTTTTCAATTTCTAATTATTTTTCGCCATTAGTGTTAGAAATTAGCTTTAAAATGAGATATCATTCATTAAATTTGATTCTGTGGTATGGGAGATATTTGCAACCGACAAAAAAAAAGTGCTTTAGAAATAATATATATGATAAAACAGGATGTGTGTATGTAACGTATGGACTCCAAAACGGCTTGGCTGATTTTGATGAAATTTTCAGGGAATCTTCAGAATATTCAGGCGGGTGACACTGTGAAGTCTGATTTCTGATTTTCGGTCTGGGGGCGGAGGGGCGTGGCAAAATCCATAACTTGAGAACGGCTTGACCGATTTGAACGATTTTTTCTTTAAAATGATCGACGTGGTCCAACTTAGGTTTTTACGGAAAGAAAATTTTGCCCCGCCCACTTTTACGCCCACTTTTTTTGATTTACCTAAAATCAGAAAACGGCTCCATCGAGTTGACTAATTTTTCTTTCAAATGTTCGTATTAATCAACTTTAAGTTTTCATCGAAAGAAAAATTTACCGCGCCTACTTTTACGCCCACTTTTTCTATTAAGCGCATAACTGGAGAACGGCTTGACCCATTTAGACGATTTTTTCTTTAAAATGATCGCCATGGTCTAACTTAGGTTTTGCGGAAAGAAAATGTTGCCCCGCCCACTTTTTTCGTAAGATTCACAGCATATATATACATACATACAACCATATGTATTTTCAAATCAAATGTAAATCAAACATATGTATATGAACAACATTTACCAAATAAAAAAACATTGTCTGTCCGCTAGCCTTAAGATGAAGTAATCAATAAATATAATTTCCAATTTGCCTTAAATACATGTGTTTCTTTGTTCATTAAACCCATATCTACACCATATGTAAGTTATTCTGTAAAAAAACTTTATGATAGGTATTTCATTGATTTTTATTTAAAGGCCGTAAATTTCGTTTAAAGATCCATTTAAATCGTCTGGTAATACAACACTAATGTTTGCTTAGGGACAGCAACGCGGACCGGGTTAGCTAGTGCTAAATAAAAATTTTGCAGCTAAATAGAAATTTTTAATGCTAAATTAAGCTGAAAAATTGCCAAAATTTCCACACTGTTCGCAAAGGACAAGTTCCAATTTTGTAGATCATTTGAAAGTTCCAATTTTGTAGATAATTAAAACGTATTTATGAGTATTTGAGTCTGCGTAATCAGTGAGAATCGGTCTAGTAATTTACATATTAACCATAAAAACTTCTTTCAAAATTAGACTTTTGTGTCGGTTAACGATCTTATTATATTGCTATTGAGATTAGATGTATATATCGATTATAATTTTAGGGTTGCTTGTTTTTAAATGCAAATGTTTTTTAATTGTTGAATATTTTTTTCAAATGAGCCAATTTTAAATTTTTTTGGGGCATATTTTTACCACTTTTCAGGGCATGTTTTCGAGTTTTTACTGGATACTTAATGCGCATAAAACGCATTTTTGAGAGCATATTTCTGGTTTCCCTGATTGTAGTTATTCATTAGAAAAATAATTGGAGAGGGGTCTGGTACTTTTTGGAACTTCGGCCCTCTTGGGGACTAAACGGGTATAACCTGTATTTTGGAACTTTTTTTTGACTCATTTACCTTTTAAACCACTAAATATAGAAATAAAGATTATACCAAATTCGTTACTTATCTAAAAAATATAAATTCAAATATGTTACTTTTTCGAATTTCTATGTATTGAAATATACGTATTAAATTATGGCTTCCCACTAAACTATTGAAATTTTTGATACTTCAATGGGGTGAACAAATTATCAAAAAGGGGAAATACAGGAATTTAAACTTGTTTCTTTTACTTTTAGGTGCTGCATGTGGTAGTTTTTTAATTTTCTATAATATTGAATTTACAAACATAAACTTATAGATGCAGGGTGAATGGATGAAACTAAAAGATGAATACTGTTGACAGTTTTTTGTCCTTCAACTGGTACTCTTTAAGTTTTCGTTAATATTGGACCTAGGAACATAAGATTGAACATGCATGGTTCTGAGTCCTTCAGAATCTATAAAGAGGAGCCTTTTCGCATTTTTTCGTCCTCTAAATGGTATTTTTGGAATTTTAATTAATACTACGAGCCTAGAAACATAAAATTCAACTTTCAGAGTAAAGAGTTTTGTTTGTTTTTTTTTTTTTTTTTTAAATTTATTTTTATTATTGAATCTTTCTTATCGAAATTTACAATAAGTATCAAATCTTAATTCTCCTTGTTATTTATTAGTTGTTACCAGTGTAACCACTAACTGCTGTATTCAAATTTTAAAAATGTCTTCGTGTTAGGCTCAAAGTATCGGTTCTTTTTAGCCTCTGGTGACCTTCGAACTGAAGCAGACCCCGAGCGAGGTGGTTAGGGTGGGCCATTAGTTTATCGATGTAGCTTATTGAATATTTTTCAATTTCCTCCTGGATAGTGGGGACGTTGAGATCTCTGTGGATAATTTCATTACGTATATACCATGGGGCGCAGACAATTTGTCGTAATATTCTAGACTGTCTTCTTTGAAGCTTTTGGATGTTAGATGCGCATGCAGTACCCCATAATTGGATGTCATATGTCCATATTGGTTTTATGATGGACTTGTATAAAAGAATTTTGTTGTCTAAAGACAAGTTTGAGTTTCCACCGAGAAGCCAATGTAGTTGAGCTGCTTTAAGTTTAATAGCCGTTATTTTCGCTTCAATATGACGAGACCAGGTTAAGCGTCTATCTATATGAATTCCCAAGTACTTAACATGGTTTTCTACCGGAACAGTGATGTTATTTATTTTTACTGCTGGGCACGTTTGTCTTCTGAGCGTGAAAGTTAAGTGAGCACATTTAGCCGGGTTAACCTTTATTCTCCATTTTTCTAGCCAGGCCTATAGTTCATTGATGTGGGACTGCAGATTTTGCGATGCGACTTTTGGGTCATGGTTAACGCTAATAAATGCTGTGTCGTCTGCAAATGTAGAGGTATGCGTGCTCAGGTTTGTTGGCATATCCGCTGTGTATATTATATATAGAAGCGGTCCTAATATGCTGCCTTGGGGGACACCAGCAGTAATTTTCTTGAGGGGGGAGTATTTATCTTGCGACCTTACTATGATGTTCTGCCTGTTAGATAGCTCTCCAGAAGCTTGTAAGTGTTTTGAGGAAGCATTCGTGTTATTTTGATGAGTAGCCCATCATGCCAAACTGTGCAAATGCTTCAGAAATGTCTATAAACAGGGCTGAGCAGTATTGCTTTTTCTCAAACGCCGATCTAATAAGGGTGACAACTCTATGCACTTGTTCTATTGTACCATGTTTCGCTCTGAATCCGAACTGGTGATCCGGGATGATGTCGTGTTCATTTAGATGAGGAGTTATACTTAAAACGAATATTTTTTCGAAAAGCTTCGATAGGATTGTTAATAAGCTTATCGGTCTGTACGACGCAACCTGGCTAGCATCTTTTCCTGGCTTGGGAATCATAACAATTATGGACCTCTTCCATGAGGATGGGAAGTATCCGACTCTTAATATAGCGTTAAAAATGAGCAGCAAGATTCTGGAAGCAGACGATGGTAAGTTTCTTATCATTGACCCTGTGATGCGGTCAGGTCCGGGAGATTTTCTAATATTCACTTTTTCTATTGCAGATTTTACTTGAGATATGTTAAATTTTAATGGATGGTTTAGTTTATCAGGAATAATTGTCGGGCATAATTGTAGTTGGGCCATAGTGGTTGGGGAACGACTGTTTTGCCATTGTCTTCTTAACTTCCTTTTTTCTCTGATAAGGGTCTCTATATCCGTCGATGTATTGTAAGGAGCACGTTTAATTGTCCGCTTGATTGGGGTTGCATTTCTTGCTGCAGTATCTCGGTAAATCGGTCGACAGCATTTTGGATGTCAGATGAATTTTTTAGGGGAATGCACTGTGATAGGTGAGAGCTCACATACATTTTATACTTTAACCAATTTGTGTTTCTGTTTGGATAGGAGCGTATGGAGGTTGTTTTGCGTTGGAAGTACTCGGGGGATTTTTCGCATTAGGGTTTCCTTTTAAGACTTGGGCATATGATTGGTTTTGTTTGTTTGTTTGTGTAGTACTAGCAATAGAGCCAGCGGCTTGGCTGGGTGCATATGACGGACCATATTGGGAGTGAGTATATTTTTGATTTTAAATGCAAGAAGACTTTACAACCCCTATAGTATGCCGTGTGATGTTCGCCACAGTTGCTGCATTTCTTAACATTCGGGGCAGTTTTAGAACGATTACATTCGGCAGTTTTATGAGCGTCGCCACAAACCACACATACATGAGGCAATTTACAATATGATTTTGTATGCCCATATTCCTGACAGTTTGTGCATTGGGAGGGACCCTTTCGTTTTAATGGCTCCTCAACAGTTATTCTTCTGTTGAGTAGGTAGCGCAAGTTGTATATGGGATGAACTGAATTTTTGGTTTTGAGAACCGATGAATCAAACGATATCTCAATGCGGTGCATTGGTTGAGGAACTTTATTCCTGTTCAAAATGTTATGAACAGATTTTACCTCATACCCCTCTAGCTCTACGGCAGATTTTATTTCCTCTGTAGGAACAGAACTATCTATGCCTTTTATGACAATAACCAATCCCTTAGCACTTTTAAATTGATATGTATAGTAACTTTTATTTTCTGCGTCCAGGTGTCTTGATATAATACGAAATTGCGTTTCTGCCCATGCCTGTTGTACTGGCTTGAATTTTGGTCTCTTGAATTTGCCCGCGTCGTATCGAAACGACGTAGAAATTATTCTTACCTACAAGTTGAGTCAACATGTTGACTATGCTATTTGATGTTTGCTCCCGCAGATAGATAGGTGGCGGTTTAACTTCTTTAGTGGCTGTTCCATTAGCTGATTCTGCTTCTTCATCGTCAGGTATGGATAGTACAGAAAATCTGTTACCATTTGTTGGCAAAGAGACTACGTTAGAGCCTTTGTATAGTTTGACCATGCGTTCCTCTTGGGTGGACCTAGGGCTAGCCTTTCTCTTATATATTGTAATATATCTGTCCATGCCTGTTTGCACTTTAGTACTTTTTGGCACAGCTCCTGTATTTATTAATGCAAATCGTGATGTTCCAGGTTTTTCGTTATTATTCCTCTGGTCAGACGACTTCACACTTTGAACCACATTTACGGTCGGATCAACACACTTGCTCAGGTTGGGCACGCTTGCACTTAAATTGCTGTATGGAAAACCAGTTGCGCTGGCAATTTTTGCACTTAAATAATTTTTATTTAATTCTGGGTATCGAATGTTTTCATTGCTCACGCTCGGGGAGCTTACCACACAATACGCATTTCTGCTATTTGTGCTGGGCCTACTCTCCTTATTGGGAGTATTTGTGAGGCCCATTGAGAAACTATATCCAAGAGGAGACTTTTTGGTACTTTTTTATTTTTCAATTTGTACTTTCTCATTTTTTTTATAGTATTGATCGTACAAAGCTACATTGCACATATACGGAATTAAGTGAAAGAGAGCATATGGACCTGAGGTTGGTCCCTCGTTAAATCGATTCACTAAACGAAAAAAATGCTGGAAACATGTAAATTCATTCATACTAATATGTATGTTTTCTTCATATTTGCATAAATAATTATGGTCGAATTTCGACCAGTAAGCAAGCACTAGTAATAATAAATATCTTACTGTTTTTTTATTAAGTACTTATTTAGAAATATTTAAATTTTAACTAGCTTAAGCTAAAAAAAGTTAAAGAGCCTACACACATTTGTTTTCTAACGTGTACTTTAGTTTTTTTTTAAGACAGTAAATAAGTAATTCCTATTGAAATATATTGCCGATGTTAAGTGTTTCTCCCTAAGTTTGTTAAATTTTATTGAAAAAAAGTTCTTGTGAACCCCGCATTATATTCCTAATAGCTGAAACTAAATTTCCTGGGCAAACGTGGAACCGGCCTGAATCTTAGAACAAAAGCTCTAAGGCTTACACAGACACACATCCTTATACAATTATATTAATTTATTATCCTGTTAGCAGCAATATGGGTTACTCTTTGATGATATTTCTCCACTATAAACACATACACACAGTGTTATTTACGACAGGACTTTCTACTGACTATTTAAGATTCGACATACATATTGTAGATTTTGGTCTGGCTGTATAAAAGTTAACTATACTATAAAATCATTATCAATACGATCATTATTGTCTAAAGTTAATGTTGTGCTAACAAATATATGACCACTGCCTATCTAATTCTGTTTCTGGCTGGCTTGATGGTTTTTTGCATGTCAGTCTTACGATTGGGCTATTTAAATATGTATTTACACTTTAAGTGTACTATACATATGTATATTTTCATAAATGCTAACAATGTATTTTGTATATGTATGTGTGTAAATGCTACTGCATACATTTACTCTTCTGCAAACGATTTTTGTTGTAGTTCACTGGTATAATTTAATCTGTTATTAACAGTTTATTAACCATTTTCATATACATATTTCTTATAGTTGTTTTTGTTATTTTATAAATTGGAATACACACAAAACATTTAGCTTTATATCCTTGTATCAATTCTATTTGTGTAATATTTTGATTGTGGAAAAAAATAAAAAAATATTTAAGAACAATTTTGCAGAAACGTTTTAGGTTCTGTTTTTATGATGTTGCTCGTTAATCAGTAACAATTTTGGTAATTCAACAATTTTGTGGTTCTAGTTAGAATTGGATTACGGTAGAAAAATGAAATTATAGTATCTTTTAAAAATTCAAAATTTTTAATGAGTGGCAGCTCATTGATAAAATTTTATAGTTGAAAATAAAAAATCGTATTCAATTCTTACAACTTTAGTAAATATTGGGTGGAATTATTGATTCCATTCCCCGTTTGCGGAAAGCAATTTTTGTGCGGAAGCAAAATTTGCAATTATTCATTTTGCTTGTGCGGTATTCTACCGCTGTTGCGGTATCATCTCTACCATTGCGGCATTGCCATATTATTGATACCGCATTTTAGATATTTTTCGCCATTTTGCTTACGGTAAAATTTAACAACGAGAAGCTAACGGAAGGAATACAAATGAAGGTAGAAATGTAAAATTTAAAAAACAAAAAATTTAGTTTATATATTAAAAAAAAAAATTATAGTAATAAAAGAGCAAATTGCAATTAGAAGCCAGAGTTGTAAATTAATCATTTTTTTTTTTTGATTTTAATTCATTACGAATAAGCTAAATTTTGAATTAATTCTTTTCACCAAAAAAAGAATTAAATAACATTTGAATCAATTCAAATAAATTTGCAAAAATTAATTACAATTTATTTCCAATTCAAATGAATTGGGCAAAATAAATTGCAATTCATTGTTAATTCGAATGAATTGGTAAAATGAATTGCAATTCATTTCCAATTTATTTGAATTGAATTGACTTTGAATTAATTCAAATGAGTTAGAAAAAATGAATTGTTATTCATTTCCAATTCATTTGAATTAATTCAAAATTAATAAGAAAAATGAATTGCAATTCATTTGAATTAATTCAAATGAACTCGAATAATTAATTTGTAACTGAGGGTGTGACTTGCTCCGATTTCAAACACATGGTTTTGCTTAATGTTTATTGTATTTGATTGAAAGTCAATAGTGTTTTGTTTAAAGTATCTTGTGTCTGATCAAAAAGTAAATTTTGTTTTGTTTAACGTTTATTGTGTGTAAAAATGTCTTCAGTTAATGATTTTTCAAATGATGATGATTCAAGTGATCCTACATATTTCGTTCCACAAATAAAGCAAAAACGATTGTTTACCTATGATGACACAAATGAAGACGGACGGACCGTGTTGTTCCAATATCTCATTAATTTTACACAGGAAACAAAAATTTTTCTATTACATTTTTATAAACTTATTTAATTTCCTATCTTATTCTTATAAATTAAATGTCTATAATTTTGAGCTACATTGTCTGTATCTGTTTTATAAATGATTCTTTGTTCTATTGGTGTATTGATAATTTGTAACATTTCTAACATGAAGCGTCGTTTGTAGTTTGTTTCTGTATTTAAAACTGTTGTATTTTCATAATCTGGTGCATGATTGAAATTGACACAATGTGATGATAATGCAGTTTTTTGAGAAGACGTATTTTTGTATTTTTGATTAGACCTATGACCTGCTAATCTAGTTTTAAATTTGTTTTTCGTGGTACCTATGTATACTTTACTACATATTTCATTATCCTTACCCTTGCAAGGTGTCTTGTAAATTATATTATTATTATTATTATTTTTCATAATTGACAATTTTGTTGTTTTACTGAAATTTTGTATTAAGAATTTGTTTGAAATTTTATAAAAGAAAAAAACCAAATATCTGAATCCCTGAAGAAGCTATCCATTGAGATAGCGAAATATTGGATAAAAAAAATTATTTTTTATATAATTGACCTTGCGCTTTATATTTTATTACATCAAACGCCCATTTATTGTATTATATAATTGCTTAATAAATAAATATTTCAATGAAAAATTATTTTTTTTGGGGTTTCCTTAAAACCACTCGTAAAAAGTTTTTTGCGAACTTTGTATCAGTTATATTTCCAGGATATCACACGATTTTATTGGAGCCTTATCCTCAAGTTCTCGGTCGTCCTAGACATTCGTATAGGAAGGCGGTGATGTTCCAGGATCCGCTCCAAAGTATATTGGTATCCACCAGAAAGACGTCCTGAGTTTTTACGGTACTCCACTAGTAGCTCTTGAGTTTTCCCATGGTTCTCTACTATATAAAACACTTAATTTGTTGGTTATAAACGATTGCATATGGCTTATCTGGAAACCGCAAAAACTGTAACGCAGTTATGTGGCGCCACGCATGCAGCCAATGGAAGTTGAAACGTAGAACACACGAAAACCACACAAACTATCACGACCTGTTTGACTTTAAAAGATAAATACAAAATTAAAAAACAAAACAACTTGCCGAGTACAACCAAGTCTGTACTCAAATTTCTTTCTCTAACCCGACAGTCATTACCTCTGACATCTACTGACATCTATTGTACCCATATTACAATTATAAATTTTCATCGTGTGTATATTTTATATAAATTTATCTTGTAAAAAATATATTACTCTTAAACATTTTAACAACTTGTTTCAAAGATTTTTTTCCAACAGTTTACGCAATTGCAACTAAGATATTATCAAAACAGAGCAGTTAACAGATTTTTGCAAAAAGCTTAAACCGCAAGAATAAATATTTGCAATTTTCATATCAATCGATAATTATTTCCGTTGAATTTTCTATTCCGTGCGGCATTCATAATACGACCTATTATTTCGTCATACATTGATTCACACAAATTCATTTAAAAAGGTTTATAAGAATTTGTTTTAACATAATTTTAAACTACCGTGTAATTCAAAGTTAAAACCACAGTTAACTGAAAAATTGTCCTGCCTTCCTTGCAATAAATGGATTCACTCCGAAAAAGCTGGCCGGCTTTTAAAGCCATTAAGGAGTCGATTACCTTTTTGATAGTATCTACTAAAGAAGATTGTACTGAATGGATCGAGACAAATGGAAGTTCATTTATTTACACAGGGCAACATACCAAATTTTTTCAGACTTTAGTTTAAAAAGGAATGTTTAAAGTCTTTCTCACTAAAACAAGAATAGGTAATAAAAAATCGAATGTTTTATTTATAAATAGCACACGAAAATACATAAGGTTCACTTATTATGCATTCAGAAAATTAACAAAAAAAAAAAAAAATTTAAAGGACTAAGCCAAAAACGCAAGACTTTTATTATCCTTGCAAAAATAGTAAAACATCCTCATTAGTTCAACAATGTGAGAAATGTAGATAAATAGTGTACATTAGTTAAGAAACAAGGAAAATGTAATATTTACCATAAGAATTAGCTGGATTAATTTGGCCGACATGGCTTGCAATCCATAACAAATAAATAAATAAAAAAAAAGTAAATAAATAATTCAGACATTTTTTTAAGGTTTAGTGGACTGTACGCGAAATAGTGACCGAATAATACAAATAATATCTTAAATAATGCCAATATAAAATGTCACTATCTCTTTAAAAGATGAGCTGATAGCAAAAAACTAGTGACGCCAATCCATCTTCATCAGCAGATGAAAATACATAAGGATCAGCTATTTATTCTTATTTCAGAGAATTTAAGAAAGCTTAATTTTGTTATACTTTGTTATTTATTTGAATTAACATATTTTCTTAACAATTTTCTTTACTCATTCGGCCTTATTATGTAAGGCGTTGTCGTTAACGTGACAATCGCGTTTTGTAATAGATTAAAGCAAAGAGGCTGTGTGTTACTTTAATCGATTACAAGAAAGGACTCACGCGTTAAAGGCAATACCTTACACAATATGGCCGATTATGGTAATTTCGAAAGTAAACTTCATATTACACAAAATAAAATGTCCGCCAATTATTTTTTATTTTTTTCAATTAAACAATTAATTAAAAATAAAATTAGTTTTAATTAAAACTTTAAACAAGTGAATAAAACGTTTATTTCTAGCAACAACATTACTGCAGAAAATTTTGCTTATCTCCAAAAATATTTAATTGATACTAGTAATATGTTTATTGGTGAAAACTTAATTAATTTTTTAATTGAAATTAATTTTTATTTTTGCTGTGTACACGTATATTTTCCAATAGTTCTAAATATTTTAAATTGCTTTTAAACGTGATTTTTTTGTATAAGTTTTGGTCATATCGGGGCTGCTTTTGCCCCTTAAAATTCAATGCTCGAGCGCTTTTTCAAACATTAAAGCCCGGATATATTCGTATAAACTGACGATTTTACGTAAATTCAGAAAAAATATATATAGTTCAAATGGCCCTAATGAAAATGATCGCCTTTAGAAATATACGTTTACAAACTAAACAGTAAATTTTTTTTAAACAAACGAAGAATCCTTTTAGTAGTTATTTATTTATTCATTTATTATTTTTTACTATCATGAGTTCAATTCGTATGCGCTGATGTATTGTGTATCAAAATTTCTTCCTCATGTGTGGACCCATGCCAATTACTGCGATAAGTTTTTGTATAAAAATCTAAAAAATCACATTTCCTTTTAAGGGAAAATGTAAGATGCTTGACATTCGCAATATCATTAGAAAAATGAAAAATTAATTTGCTTCTATTATTAATAAGATTTATCTATAACATGCTAAATTCCCAATTTTATTTTTTATAAAAACACTGATTTATTGTTAAGGGAAAGCTAGTTTCTAGTTTCGCTAGCCAGCTCGTCAGGAAACTTTATCCGAAATACTTAGAAAAGCTAAAAATATTATACAAATAAGGCAATTAACCTTTCTTAACGTAAAGGTAATGTGAGAGGATTTGTCAGGATTAACACAAATATTCCATTTATTTAACCAAAAAGCAATATTATTTAAATGATCTTGGATAAATTTTGAAGCCTCTGTTGGACAATTATTATATGTTATTAATGCTGTATCGTCCGCGTAGGAAGACTATAAAGTGAATAAGAATTTTAAATACTCAGGTGTTACTTGTAACAATATCAAAGCTTCTATAAAGCCACAACAATAAACAGTGAATTTATCTTTTCTTCCATTCCCCTGCAATTGTAGTTGTAAAAAGAAGAAACAAATTGCTTAATAAAGCAACTTGCCATTTCAGTTATTTTTTTGCCGGGCACACGCAAATTTATTATCAAAACTTATTTTCGGGAATACAAAATTTATTATTAATCGATTTGTATTTTTAAACAAATTTTACCCGATGGACTTAAACCTAGTAGAATCTATAAAAGCTCATGTAGGGTATCATATAGGCGGACTGGTGCGGCTGTACTTACCTTGATCTGATTTTTTTTTTGCTCCGAGTTTCTGTTCTTACGGCTCTCATACACGACATGTTTTTTACATATGACTTGTAAACTTTTCAGCTCGTATGTAATGTTGCATATCTGGATAGAAAAAAGTGTTTTATCAATTAAAACAATGACTTAAAAAGTATTTAAATTTTATTAATGTGATGATTGAATCAATTATTTTTTAGTTGAAAGAAAATTAAAAATTTAATTTTGATTTAATTACATTTTAGTTGTTTTGAAATAAATTTTCAATTAAAATTTTAATAATTTAAATAATTTGAGCATGTACAATTGTTATTGGGAATTGTGAATATTTATTTAAATAACTAATACATTGTTTGAAATGGCAAAGTCTCTTGATCACTTTTTTAATTAAAATTAAAAATATCATTTATTGAAAATATTTTTTCAAAATGTTTAAATTTTTAGTAATCAATATAATCATTTTGGTAATAGGTGCAAAGTCAACAACTTGTTTACTTGATACTATGAATTTGGAATAAATTTGGTGATTGGAGAAATTTAATAATTTTTTCTGTGTGTCAAAATTGTTGTTTTACAGAAGGTTTGTTCGGTTAGAAACGTAAATGTTAATTGCTTCTGACATAGTCTCTGTTTTTTTCGCACATTGGTGTCGCATTGCAGACACCAAAGTTGTTCTCGGTTCAAAATGGCGTGCTGCCGGAACAAAAATCTTTGTTTGCGCCTTGAAAGTGTTTAGATATTTTAAAGAATTTTTTTCTTAAAATTCGAAGATAATAAAACGTTATTTAGATATGTATGTATTGTTGTATTACGTTATTGTATAAAATCAACTTTAGCCGGCTAATGAATCCGTCAGTAGTGAGGATGAAGTGAGATGGTTTGTCAGAAGAAAATGGAGCACGCTTTACTTTATCAAGTGACTTTGCATGTGACTTTTACAGAGGCAATGCATAAACGTAACAGACGACATTAAATTTGACACACATCGTATACGGGTGGCTTAAGAAGAATTAATAATTTTACATGCACATAATTAATTATTTTTAAAATTTTACTTTAAATATAAAACCCATTTCACAACCTCTTCAATATTTAATTTCAATATCAATTATATTCTACAGTTAATATTACCTGCCCAATAATCAATTAACCATAACAACTTTATTTTTTTCCATTATAAGTTCAGTATTTGTAGAAAACACATTATTTGCCAAAAACTTTTCAATTAATTATGCCTAAACACAACAAAAAAATCCACAAACTATTTTATCATTATAGAATTATAATCAAATACACATGAACACATACAGATACAAAACTTCGAGTACAAAACTTATAAAGAATTCATATAAATATGACTAATTAATAAATGTTCATTAACTTTTACCTCAAATTCAACCGTAGAATATTAAATAGAACAGAACTCTTCATCGAAATTTGTAGAAATATAAAGTGAAGTAAAAGCAAAACCTTAAAAATTCATGATATACAATTTTTGCTGTTGTAGCTAATGACAAACAGACTTTAAACACTAATGTAACACACACACGTACACACACAAGTATAAAATTAAATTTTATAGCCTTATCAATGTATTAAACAAAAGTTTTGCAAGATTTTTTGTTGAAGAAGAAACCAATGACATCTAAATCTGTGGTCATATATATGGTAGAGTAGCTTAAGTCGATATAAGATATAATTAAGTTATTAACATTAGAAAATGTGTAAACTTTTAAATATTTACTAAATTTTATGTTTTAAAACATTTACTTTTAGCCTCTATTGTAGTTGTTACTACAACGATAAACTACAGACTTAAAGTAAAAAACTCCTCGCACAAAATTTCAACAAAACTGAGGATATCTCGAAACTGCAATATTCGACATAAGCTACTTTTCCTAATTATAGCAGATATGTTTATAGGATTAAAATTAAATTACCTTTATGGTTTTAAGAAGTAGGCATAGCAAACTTAATTGGACTTCAAATCTATTTTAAGGAATATTTATTTGAAAATTTAGTTTTAAAATACGTTTGAAGCCAATTTCTTCTTTATGAATACGGCAGCAAATGTTTAAATGATTTGCTTATGGGGATTAAAAGTGCTTGCGAATAAATTTTGTAGCAGCAGCAATTGAAATCTTATTTGCTTATCTAATCCAATGAAACTTTAGGAACCATTTACATACGGGGATTCCAAATTTCCTGGAAGCACATAAAACGTTTCTTTTATTTTCGACAATTTTTGAATAATTCGGGTAGTTTCATTTAAAATCGAAATGTTAAACCAGGAGCTGCGAAAAGTGGCCCTTAAAGTGAGAATTAACCTAAAATTTGGGTTTCTTTTAATAACGGAATATAATTCCATTTTTTTAATGAAAAATTATCCAAAAAAATTAAAAATAGACCTTAAAAATAAAATTAAACTTGGCCTTAAAAAAAATCACCTCAGAATGTTTAATCTATTTTTACCTCAAGAAAAGTTAAAATTAATAAAAAAAAAAAAAACACAAAGAAAGTTATATTAAAAATTTTGGTTTGGGTTCATATGCCAGAACTTAAAATCCCGGGTTTCAAAATCTCAAGCTTAAAAATACAGAATTGGAAAACCCTGAATTTAAATATCCCGAATAATTAAACAGTTTTCGTTTAAAAATCACACGATAGATAACATGGTGGGGCCTTCGGCCAGGCTCAAGGATTTTTTCCTCTATAATACAACGAAGACTGGTTTCGCTAACTAAAGCTTCACTACATAGCCGTCCTTTGGCCGGGCACAAGGACTTTCTCCTGTATGATAGCTGGCAAGGATTTTCTCTTCTTTGGTATAAGAATTCGGGATTTTGTCATTATCGCTAGAAATTTTTATATAAAATTTATATAACATTTTTTTAGGTAATTTTTCACTCCTTTAAATTTGCATTACATATTTACCTTTATTCTATTTGGCGACGTCAACAGAAAACAACGCCGTTTATAATGTTTTGTTAAAATTTCGTATTTCCGTTGGCAATATTGCAATATTTCGATGACTGTTAACATATGTTTGCTATTTTGTAAGGAAAATCGGCGTTGCTATTGTGTTTAATTGCCCTTAATTTTGTCGTCGGCGTTTTTAGTGCTGTCTCATGCTGCTTTGTGTTGTGTTTTAAAAGTGCGACAAATGCAACGTGATTGTTAGCTTAAATTTTGATTTTTACGGCGGTTTTGATATTATTCTACATGTTTGTTGTATTTTTAATGTATTTTTGTTTATCGAAGTTTATCCATGTTGTTTTCTTCATCACTGGCCGAGTCCGAATCAGAAATAAGAAACATTTTTATTAAATATTTACTTTTTTCACAAACAAATATTTTTTAACTTTTAATGCACAAACACCAAAGAACTTTTTTTGTTAATCTACAACAGTAAACAAAATGAATCAGCTGGCTCTAATATAAGAGATGTGTGCTTATTGACATTATCGATAAACAGTCAACGGCATCGTAACACTCTTACAAAATATCAAATCAACATAGAATTGATGTTGCCTTTGATTATAATTACTGTTGCCTTAAAATTGTCGTTATTAAGGCGGACGCTAAATAAAATAAGGCTGATTAGTAAATGAAAAATAGCCCCAAAGTAAAAATTTTATTTGGGGACATTTTTCATTGCTTGATATTGGGGTCATCTTTCATTTCACTTTAAATGCAAAAAATACCCACAAAAAAAAAAAAAAAACCCAAAAAAGAAAAATAAATTTCAAAAATTCCATGTTGTTGTGTTTCATGTAAAATGTTGGGGCTGTTCTTCATTTTCTTTTTGGGGCCATGTTACCTGGGCTAATCTTGCTCACCGCCGTTTAGTCATGCCATTTTGGTAAATCATACAATTTTTTGAACATATTGGCCAAAATTATGTATCTGCAGTTTATGAAGTAACAAGATCAGTTGATATAAAAATTATACAGCTTCTCACAATATAAGTGGGACACATAGGAAAAGCCTTATGTTGCTATTTTTGAAACTTAAAATAAAATCCTTAGTTTTATTTCAGAATTTTTATTAAATATACTTGATTTTTTTGAACTAACGGCCAATTTCACCAAGTTCAATTATAATTAGCTATCAGTAATAACTGGCAAAATGGTATTGTTAACTCGAGGTTAAAGTAATAGTTAGTGTTAAATGAACTTAATAAAATTGGCCGTAAATTATAATAATATAATTCAGACCTACATTCATAAAATAATTTACATAATGTTTGTTAAATAAGTTTTTTTATAAGGTACCCTGTGAGCAAATGTAACTTAAAATACAGAAATGTGGTTCGGACAATAGATTCCAAAGGAAGTCTTTTTGCTAATCTTTTGTTTCAAAATGCTTTTCATCGTAGTCAAATCTTCTTATCGCACCACAAATTTTCAATAAATTCCGGTCGCAAATATAATTAATTTATTTTGTTTTACATTAATAAACTGGGGGGTTAATAACATTTATGGACATAAAAACTTAAACTTTGGAAAAATCTCGTAAAAAAAGTTGATTCAGGATCTGAATACAAATAAGTTAAACAACATTTTAAACTTAGAAAAGCCTTGTTAAAAATTCTTATTCATAATCAGCATTTAAAATAAACGTTTCAACCTTTTTTTAATTGAATGTTGGCAACACTATCTCTTTTATTTATCACTGGAATCGTAATGATGCAAAACAGCGATTAGTAATTCATACAGTACTCGTGCCTAAACATTTTTTCGTCATTTTTGAGAAAAATTTTGTTTTTATAAATTAAAAATTTTATGATTTTATCTACTAATTCAAAAAAATAAAAAGGTTCTAAAAAAGTATTTGGTAAAAGTGTAATTTAAATAATGATTTTATTGCCGATAAAAAAAGTGTTCAAATAACGAGTTTTTTTATAGTTTAGTTCATTTTGTACAATTAAAATTAAATCATGAATTGCAAAGAGGGCGCAGGTACAAATTTTGGAAATTGAGTTTTTTTGCTAGAGGTACACGCACGCAGAGAAAGAACATGTTGTAGTATGGTTACCTCCAACAAAACTATTTTTAAAGAAAATTTTAAACATATTATGTTTAATTTAATTAAATTGAAAAAATTATGGTTGTCTTTAAACAATTTAATGTTAAATGTGACAATAATTTGTTTTTTAATAAACAACAGTATTTTTCTATTTTCCAAGAGCAACCTGCTATGGTTTAAAAACAATCATGCTATTATAAACTATTTTTAATAATAACATGTTCGGAGGCAACCATAATATGATTTTGGCTTCTTGATGTAGGACTTATTTAACTATAATATGGCTGTCGGTGACAATAACATGGTTAAATTAAACATAATATGGTTAAAATTATCTTTAAAAATCGTTTTGTTGGAGGTGACCATAATGAAATATGTTTTTTCTTTGGGTGCATATAGACCAAAATGCTGTGAGAATGAAGGCTTTATATATCCTTTATTTAGATGGCTTTTTGAAATGAATTTCAAAGAGAGCTCATCTCCATATTAATTTAGAATATTTAATTAGTCAATTCACAAGGTATCCTAACATGTCATATTGTCAAAATGTCCTAATATTTCACAATGGTTTAAAAATATTGTTGTTGGTTTGTTAACAAAAAGTGTCTTAAATAAATAGAACGTTGCTTGCTGTGTTTATTGTGCTGTCGTAATTAATCAGAAAAGTCCAGCGCTGAGCGGCTGAGCCGTACAACAATATTTTTAAACCATTGTGAAATATTAGGACATTTTGACAATATGACATGTTAGGATACCTTGTGAATTGACTAAATAAGTTTGTTTTAGTTAGCATTGGAAAAACACCTCTCATTCGAATTTTTTACTGTGAGAGGTAAATTTTTAATATGTAGTCAATTTTGTATGAATAATTATTTTGGATTTTCCTAATATAAAAAATCAGAATAGTAAACATTGTTCCAGGAGAAAAATAAAAATAAATACACAATTAATGTTTAACTTCATTTTGAACATGAGTTAATCCAGCTGCTCGGAGGATAATTATATCCAGATTGCCAATTTCCAAAATGCTTCTGAAGATATTTTGTAATAACCAACCGACATGTATTTGCAGGCTGTAGTCGAAGAAGATTTCTAATTCACATGCTAATCTTCATGAAATATTTTCCATTCATTTTTTTATATATGTATCTTTTGATCTTCTTAAATAGTTTACTTAAAGTGAATTGATTTGACATGTTCAATTTTTGACATTTGACAATATGTACGATAAAGTTACAAGACAACAAAATTCTCTGTTCTTAAGTCAAACAAAATTTTTAAACGATAAGCCATACGACGGAACTTGTGAATTGGATAAATTTTTATGAAATGTACAATAACGGTAACTAGAAAAGAAGGTAACAACATAATAAATTTACATTTAAAAAAATTTCTTATTGATGAAAACCTCTAGAGCGTTAAGCCATTTTACCAAAATATTTAGCCAAAATATTAGGTAAAAAGGAAAGTATAATTTACTCTTAAGTAAACCATAAAAAAAAATGTTATTCTGTCCCCTACAAATTAGTTAATGTTCCCAAGAAATAAATAAAAACATAACACATAAACTTTAATCCAAGAGACGACGATAATTAATGTATAAAAAGATGTCGATAATTTTAGCGTTCATGACCGTTTACACATGAATTTTCCAAATACTAAATAACAATGACACCGGATTTCCGACGATAAATGTTACATTTTTGTTGGCTTTCATAAAACTACTCGACAAAAAACCAAAAGGACTTTTCCACAATACGATGAAAATTGTGTTACAAGCACAACCATTTGTTAAGTATTATGGTAAAGTTTTACACAAACAACTTACCAAGACTTAATAGATGGATATTTTGGGCACTTTTTGCTGGCACAAAAAAAAATGAAACTCTCATATATTAACACATTAGTTTGACCGCTTTTTAGTGCATTAGGATTTTTTTTCTTTTTTTTTTGGTTGCCTTCTTCAAATTTATCCTTTTCACCAAACAACCAACCATCCAATTAATTTTCCTAACAAATGAACCCAACACAGAATTTAATGTAATCGATGATACTTGCTCCATTCCATTATGGTATGGGGTTCTGATGATGTTGTGTGTGGTGGATGTTTGGTAGTGATGTTGTTCTTGTTGTAGTTTTGCTGTTGCCGTTAAACTTTAGAGCTTATAATTCTCTATAATCAATGGGTTGCTTGTTTGGGGCCTTTTAATGATATTTTTGGTCTATAAATGGCCATCATACAGTCCAAATATCTAAAGTATTTGTAGTACTAAGTACACAAAAGACCGCTTTAACATCATCAGTTAAATTGTAAGAGAGTCGATGATGGAGTGAGTGAAGAAGAAGTAGCAGGGAATGGATATGGCCTAAGGAAATAAACGATTTGTTTTTCCAATTTATTTTGAACACAACATTTCCACAAATCCCTTTATTGATGATTATAAAGTTGTTGTTGTTGCTGTGGTAAAAGTAAATGTTCGTAACTTTTGGCTGTTGTATTTACGAAATGAAATAACACGAAATCACATAAATCTATGAATTTGTTTATAAATTCATGTGTGTAGAATTTATTAATGCCACTGATGGTTTTTTTTTTAAATGAAATGAAAATTTATTTTTTTTTTTTTTTTTTGTTTTTAAAATAAAAGAAAGGACAAAGATTTATTACAAACGATCTTATTTCTTTGGGAACAATCTAGTTTACAAAGTCAGTGTAGGAGTTTGTAGTGATTAAATGATAATTCTTAAAAGATTGAACGTGATGTTTCAACGTTCGTTTTGTAAATTACACTGTTCTGCAAAATCCTTCTTTAAATAAAAATACACTAATAAAACTATTACAGTAACCCCAGTAAAAAAAATCGTATTTTTGGAGCACTTAAGAGAAAAGGCGCATAATCGAGCGCTTCAATAAGAGAGCTTTTAAACAGCAGTAAATGATAACGAATAAAATATACAAAAAGCTACTATTTAAGTGCTGATAACGAAACCGGTTTTAAGGCGAAAAAATATTAGATTTATGAAAATGATAGAAAAAAGGCATTTAAACAAGTAAAAGCAATACATTAATAAATATGTTAATATAGTTGGCCCTTAAAAAAGCCCTTTAGGAGTGCTTATTTTGCATGTTTTTTATGTTAAAAGAAGCGCTTATTGTCAGCACAAAATAGTCCTCCAAGCCGGGAACACGCCATACAAAAATCAGGTTTGAAGCGATTTGAGGTGTGAATTCATACATAAAACCTGCTCCTTTTGGAGCACATTTTTTACTGGAAACTGATTGTGGGTTATAAAATTCCTTTTCCGTATTGTTAAAATTTAATAAAATATAGTTATTTTACGAATAACTGTATTTTTTTAAACATATATGTTTATTATTCAAAAACAAGCAACCAAAAAATAATGTTTTTCCGTACTTATATTTTAATGTAGTTTGGTTTTTTGTCGGTTCAAATATATTTTTTAAAAGTAACAACAAATAAATTTTACGGAATATGTTTTTTAATAAACAAAAAATTTATAAATTAATGTAAAATTCATTTATTTTATATAAAATGTAAATGATCCATTTCTTAAATAAATTTTTGGTTGTTTAACAAGTAATTTTCTTTTAAATTTATCTACATAAAATTTTGAATGTATGATAAATATGTAGAGTTAAGTATGTTGAACACATGTCTGTCCTCAGTTTTTTTTTCTTTGCAAAGGACATTTTTAGTTTTATCCCATTAAAAAAGACAGGGTTCTTTACAAATTCGACTAAATTTATTTTGTTTGCTTTAGTTAGCTTTTTATTTTTAAAATAAGTGATTTCTTTATTTAGAGTTCTTTTTGGGAAATCTGATTCTGATCTATATTTTTCTATTGGTCTAAAATGGTTCTTACATGATTTTATTAAATGGTCATTTAGTCTACTTATTGAAAATGTTTATGTTACGGAAGGATTTAATAAGTGAATACATTTCTTGTTTACGGTTTTGTTTTGGTGATTTTTTCACAATGAACTTTGAAAATCATGGGAAATTTATGATGAAAAGACTCAGCACAGAAGGAAGAAACAAAGTTGTTTAATTTTATTTTAAAAGTTAATATTCAATAATTCAGGCACAAAGATCATTTCGAGAGAAGAGGTCTATGTTCACATTAATGTTCACCTTAACAAAAATATGGGGAATCCAAAATCCAGGAATAATAGTTGAACATCTCAGCCTAACAGTATTGTGTGGAATAACTTCAGAGAAGATCATTGGACAATAGCTTTTTGAAAACAACAAACAAGTTGCGGCTAAGGTGAATGTCATTGGGCATTAATTGAAAGTTTTATTTTTGCCCGAGATGGAGAACAATCCAGAGTTGTGGTTTCAACAAGATGGAGCCACAGCTTGAGTAACTAGGGCTTTTTTTTGGGATCATTACGTTACTTTTGCGCCACCCTATATATGCAATTGAAAATTCTTTATGTAATTCTAAATGAGGGTCTTAAAGCACAAGGGGCTTAAGTACATTTTTTAAAAAATTGATATTAACTGCTCATATACCCCTTGTGCTCCAAGCAAACAGGTATTTTAATGCCAACTGCTAGAATTGGTCGCCACGAGTGGGTCCAAAAATGGCTGTCTGAGCAAAAATGGCCTGCACAGAGTCCGGATCCAAATCCAATAGAGAATTTGTGGTCCATATTGAAAAGACGATTGGGACAACACAATCGAGCAATTACTAGTATTGAAGACCTTTGGAACTGTGTAAAGGTAGAATGGGAGACTATTCCAAGTGAATTTAAAAAAAATTTGGTGGAAAGCATGCCGAGGCGTGTAAACAACGTTATTTAAAATAAAGGATTGTGGATACCATACTAAAAATAGCAAGTCTTGATAATACTAAAGAATCGTACAAAACTGAGTTAATTGAGTTGCCTTATTTGTTTATATTGAATTTTTTTGTTTTTGTTTGTGATTACCACATTCAATAAATAATTGTAAAAATAATTGTTAAAAATTTTATGAAATTTGCTCTTTTATTTAGCCAGATATGAAGCAGTAATATGCTGAGCATGTACTCGGTTTTGCTCGCCAGTGTATGTGGCCAACTATAATGTATTTAATGAAACTTTTCGTTAAGTTTCGTCAAATGTAATTTGCTTAAGCAAGGTGCCAAACTGAACGCACATTCCATACGGAATCAGCTGTTTGTGCGTTGTTACAAGAAATAAAATAAATTGGAATGTTTAAAGAAAAACAAGAATGTAGAAAATGAGGAATTTTACGAATTTAAATTTTGTATATACAACAATTAACAATTTTTTTCTTTTTATAAGGTTGCTGGCAAATTAAATAAAACTTAAAATAAACAAATACAGGGCTGTAATTGTTGGTACTTCGTTATTTGAAGTACTCGCAAGAAAGCAAAATATTGCATAAATATGCAACATGGCCCTAAAGTTTATGTAAGTACCTTTAAGTCTCTTTTAATTTTCTTATGCATTTGACAGACTTTTCGTTAATTTTTGAGAGTACTTTAATCTAACTTATGCATATTATGGTTGGGCCTTTAGTATTGGCTCAAGCGGCGAGTGAACAAGCTCTTCATTAATCAGTAATTCAAAGCAAAACAAAAACAAAAATTTTAAAAATGATTTAATTTATTTTGAAAAATGTTTAACTGTATTTCGTTTATTTTGAATAAAGTTTCGTGTAGTTTTAAAAATGTTTCGGTCATTTTTAATAAAGTTTCATTTATTTTGATTAAGGTTTCGTTTATCTTGAAAAAGGTTTCGTTTTATTTCAAAAACGTTTCATTTAATTTGAAAACGGTTTTATTTAAACTGAAACGCTATACCTACAACTATACCTACAGAACCATTTGTGGGCAGGATATATTATTCGTTGTACCCATATTTGTAACAAATATAAATACAACATCGACTTAGAATCTTTTTTCAATTAATCTAACCATGTCCGACTGCCCGTCCTGCCATCCGTCTACCTGGCTCTCTGTCCATGCAAACCTTTTGCGGAAAGAACTGATTGCAGTTTTGGATATTATTTAATCAAATTTTAGTTATACGCTCTAATTCTCATAAGGACCGAGCCCATGGAAAATAATGAGAATCGGTGCATAACTTTAGACATCCCCCATGCAATCTTATTTCCGTTATGGAGTCTTTGCGTCCATAAACCATCTTATTCAAGTATGTGATTAAAATCAGTCGATTTCAAAACGATCGTTTCTAAAAGGTCTGATGAATTTCGATCGATTTTTAAGGTCATTTCTGAATTATAGTCACAAATTTTCTGTAGAATACAGTTCAACTAACATATCGCACTTGTTCAACAATAGTGTATTAACTCGAAATTTTTGATTCGAAATCGACACGTAATATTAAAATCTACCCACTGTAAAAATATCGTGGTATTTTGCCTACTTTTTGATTATAAAACGGTTGGCTTAAAAATTATTTTTTATATGGATTTAATATAAAATTAAAAATTGTTTTGCTTCGACCATATTTTTTAAATTTTGAGTAAATACAGTATTGTTGACCAACTGCGATGTGTAATATAAAATTAAAGAGAGTATTGTCAGGAATTAAGAAGAAAATGTATTAGAAATCAATGGCTTCTTATGCGAAAAAGTCCTTAAAAATTTTATTTTTAATATAAAATTTGACGACAATAACTTTTATCATGGCAACTTTGTCATGGAAATAAATTTAACGATTATGTCCAGAACTGACTTAGGAAATATACCCCGTTCCTAAAATCACATTAAGACCGAACAATTTCATATAGACGTTGATGTCTATCTTATACTTGCCACAAATAACTCTTATATATGTATGTATGTTAATCTTAACCTGATAGCGTAATTTTGTTCTGGCGTGGCTATGACTGTCTTTGGGTCGAAAATTACTTTTGGTCCTACATTTGTCCTTCAAGTTGTGCTGAAAAAGGTCAACAAGAAAAAAGAAAGACAAAAAAATTAAAAACAAAAAAATGTACTTTATATTTCAAGAAGAATTCTTGACAAAAAGTACGAAATACAGAAGTCAGGAAGAACATGTATATCAATTAAAATAGATAATCATTCATTCAAAAGCAAATTTCGATCTACCAAGGTGAAATACCATTTGGTTTAAAGATTGATGTTTGACTGTTGACGTCATCGGGCTTTAATAGCCGAGTGAGTAAAGACGGCAAACCCCACTGAAGAGATTGTGTGGTTACAATCGAAACTAGTATGGGCAACCTGTCCGTGAAAGCCTGGGTTCAAATCTCAGCGCAGTCAAGAATGAAAAATTATCAATAACATTTTAATTGATTTCATGTTGTAAAATTCCTCTCTTCATAAAAATAATTTAATGAAAATTAAATTCAATGAACTTAAGCCTAATTATAAATATCTTAATTTGAATTAAAAGTAAAGTCGCTAAAATCTGACTGTTAGTAGTGGGCGGGCTTTTTTGGTTAAATATGTTTACCAGAAAATTGCCATATATTGTCCTATTCTTAAGGGAAAATATTTTTTAATTTTAAAAGATTTAAAAGATTATTTAACTCTTCATTTAACTACCATTATTTTTAGAAAGTCTTAGAAAATCATTTTCCCTAATAAACAAGATAAAGTTTGTGTATTTTTCTTAAAAGAAAAAAGAAATATATATTTCTTATGAAACTATCTGAACAAAGAAAATATTGGCTTCTTAAAAAGGGCTAAAACCAAAATCATCCAGGGACAACATTGATAAATCCTTTATCAAATTTAATACATTTTAATAAAAAAAGGAAGAATAAAAAAAACCGAAGAATATTGTTTTGATGAACCAAAGCGTATAAATACAAAATAAAAAAAAAAAAACAAAAATGATAAAATTATACGGAATATTGAAAATGTTTTGTATAAATGACATTCACTTAAAGACCAATAATATTATTGACCAATAAGACTTTATTTTTCTGTATTTCAAATCAAAAAGGGTTTTACTTGATGACCAATAAATGTTAAATAATCATAATAAGAAGAAAAAAAAAGAAAAGTATTAAAAACAGAGAGACCCAAAGATGAAGCATAAGGAAATAGAAATACCACAAATAAAAGAATCAAATAAAGATAAAAACCTTAAGCATATTTAACCACAACTGAAGATGAAATACAATAATAAATGCGATTATATATGAAATCTTATTTTATTTTTGGTTTAATACAATATACAAAGAAAAGTTCAAGCGAACAAAAGGTTAAAAGGGCAAAAAAAAAAGAAATAAGAAAATGCATTTAAAAACGAAATATCTATTTGTTTGCATTTAACCTTTATTAGTTTTATTGCGGGTTAATAATAATTTTATTTCAGGAACAATTTCTATAAAAGGCAGCTAACGATTTTAGTTAGACTTAAGCAATAGTCACACTTAACCAACATTTGACGCCCCACACGTTAATTCTTTTACAATTTTTTTCATCAGAAATAAAGTAAAACAAAAATTAAAAAAAAAATTAAAGGTAGAAAAACTTTGTGTTCACGACTTTTCCAGATTTTTTTTTTTTTTTTAATAGTTGTTATGTTTACACCCAGACCACAAGAGCAATAAGTTTGGCAAACATTGCCATAGCACCTTTGAAATTTTATTATTTACACAAGACGGCAACGTATGACCTACCTAAATATATGCTAGAATTCATGTTCAGCAACAAATGTTATAATAATTGCTGAGCCATTTACTTCATAGTCGTTGTTTTTAATGGTGCAAAAAAAAAATGTAAAAAAATTTAATTTTATTAATTTATTAAATTTTGTAACAATTCTTAAGTATATATTCCAAGTGATATTCAAAAGTTGTATGCTTTTTTCACAGTACCGTACAGTACAGTACACTATACTCTATACTATACAGTTTACACTAACGTATAAAGTATACGGCATATACAGTAACATAATATACAGAAAATTCAGTATATTAGAGATGAGCGATATTTTTGTTCCTCGGATTTAACCACGAATCACAGTTGTGACCAAATTTGTAAATTAACAGCTACCCGGTGCGAATCTTATGAGAATTCATCATGAAACATAATGACAGTGTTTAATCATCCATGATGAATTTTCTTTGGCGTTACATGAATGTTTAAGGCAATTATCCAAAATATCGTAGATGACGGTAGGTGTCCTCGTATTAGGGATGGGCAATAAATATCGATATATCAAAATATATCAAAATATCGATATTTAAAAAAATATAATCGATATATATCACCGATATTAAAAATACCGGTATATCAATACATCGATATTTATCTACGACTATCGAATTCGATATTTTTAAGATCTCTTTCTAATAAAATTCAACATTTTAAACGTTGCTCAACTGCTTACAATACTGTTGTTTTTAAAGAAATAAAATAAAATATTTTATTGTTTTTAAATAATAAAAATAAAATATTGCACAGTTTCCTTGTATGGTATGTGTCACAAGTTTCGTTTACCGGCAGTATAAAATCCGGCATTATATAATCCCAATTAATTTTTTTTGGATTTCATATGGCGAATAAATAAAAACTTTTTTGTATTCTTTATTTTTTTTTAATTTTTTTTTTTATTGTAGAATTAACTGCCGGTCCCTCGATTTAAAACGAAAACTTCGTTCGCATAACTTACCTTAAGAATTTTAAAATTGTTTTTTGCTTTAAGTAAAAGTTAAGCGAATGAAAGTTTCGTTCTAAATCGAGGGACAGGCAGTGAATTTGAAATTAAAAGAAACAATAAAAAGTTAGAATGGAATTACATGTAATATGTTTGTACCTATGTAAATATTGATAATTCTTGATAATTATTTTAGTTTAACACGTTCGATACATCGATATATCGATATTTTTAATTAATATATATCGAGACTCTTAAAAAATATCGATACGTTATATATCGATATATTTTTTCAATTTGCCCATCCCTACCTCGTATTAGTGAGTGTTAACACACAATCGATATTGTGGCAATTCTTCGCCATTCTAGAAATTAGTAGCAGACAAAATCACTTTACCTTCTCTGTGCATTATTCTTTTATATACATATCGTTATTAGAGGAATTTCTTTTTAATAGAATTAATTTTTGTCTTCCTAGAGAATCGTAACTGAAAAAATCACTGATTCGTTTTTATTACATGTTTTTTATGCGTTATTTGAAATATTTTTACTAACGTTTCAGCTCTGAGTAATCTAATGTGAACTCCTATGTTAGAAAAAAACTGATAACACCGTCTCTATTACGGTGACATATAGAAGAAACCATATCCAAACCTACAACAGAAAAAGAATTTTTTTAATAAGCATTAACAGGGCCTCGAGCCCTGCTGTCCCGACCTATATCCGTAAATCGGATGGTTGCTGGACTACGACTAGCCAGGAAACACTCGAGGTGTTAATTGACACTCACTTTCTTGGAAACTCCCAAGGGAGCTTGCGGGATCAGGTTTGTGAGTCGATGCCCGGTCCTTTGGCCATCCCAATGGACTACGATATGATTAAGTGGGCTGTCGACAGCTTTGACCCGTACAAATCTCCGGGTATGGATGGTATAGTTCCGGCGGACTTGCAGAGGAATTCGACTGTGATTATACCCTGGCTGATGGCTTTATATAGGGGATGCGTTAGACTTTCGTATGTACCTATGAGCTGGACCTTGTGTAGAGTGGTCTTCATCCCCAAGGGAGGGAAGACTTCTCACACCGAAGCGAAGGATAACAGACCGATTAGTCTTGCATCCTTTCTTCTCAAGACTCTTGAAAGAGTTATCGACATTCACTTGAGGATGACCATCCCCAAGTGCCTACACAAAGGGTAGGTCTGTTGAGACGGCTCTTCACTCATTAGTTGGAACTATTGAGAGATCACTCGAATTTAAGGAGTGTGCTCTGGTGGCCTTTCTCGACATTGAAGGGGCCTTTATCAATGTCAACCTGGATTCTATTGTTGCATCTATGAGGAGTCTAGAGGTTGATGACGGCATATGTAGATTTATGGATAATCTACTCAGGAATAGGGTCATCTGTTCCACGATAGGTGCGACCAGCGTTCAGAGACTGGTTAACAGGGGTACTCCCCAAGGAGGAGTACTATCCCCACTATTGTGGAACCTGACTATGAACACCATGTTGACGAAAATGGACGAGATGAGGATTAAAACTGTGGCGTACGCTGACGATGTTGCAGTGGCCATCACGGGGAAACATTTGAACATAATGTCTCAGTGTATGGAGGCTGCATTAAGGGTACTTAGCACCTGGAGTGTATCATGCGGCTTGGGTGTTAATCCGTCTAAGACGTACTCTTCACGAGGAAGTATAGGACTGAGGTCATGAGACTTCCGAGGCTAAATGGGACTGAACTTAAGTTCTCTTACAGCGCCAAGTATCTGGGCGTAATCCTGGACAGTAAACTGTCGTGGGGGCTGAACATCCAGACGAGGATGGAAAAGGCAATTGTGGCTATATATGGGTGCAGAGGTGCAATCGGCAAGAACTGGGACATGGGCCCGAGGTGTGTCAATTGGATCTTTGATCGTGACTATGCACACTCCAGTATAATGGGATACTCGATTGTCCCTGGAGGAGTGGACTACTGCACCCCGGAGCCTTTCTTTGGCGCGAGGTATGCGACACATATAGCGCACGAAAGTGCGCTGTTGGTTTTGGGCACCTTCCATGAACCAGCCCTGGGGTATACACTGATGGTTCAAGGAAGGGGGAAAGAGTTGGCGGAGGTTTCTACATAGAGGAACTGGGCGTTAAAGTTTCCTTTCGTCTGCCGGATGGATGTAGTGTCCTGCAGGCGGAAATCTCGGCTATAAAGCGGGCAGCCAACTGGCTAAATTATTATCGCGTATCGGGAGATATACGTATATTTACTGATAGCAAGGCTGCCATTGCCTCTCTTGCGGGTGTCTATACGACATCTAGGTTGACTGTGGAATGTCGGATGTCTTTGAATGAGATTGCTGAACATTCAGAGTTAACGCTTATATGGATACCAGGGCACTCAAACTGCCCGGGAAACCAGGTAGCAGATGAGCTGGCCAAGGAAGGTGGTCGTATGGATGAAACATTCATTGATCAATTCATTGGCCTTCCAATGGCTCACTGTAAGTCACTGTGCGTCACCAAATCAGGACCATTGTGTCGGTCATAACTGGACACTGGCCTGTTGGGACTCATGCTAGAAGAATGGGTCTGGTATTCAATGACTACTGTAGAAGTTGTCATGATGAGGAGGAAGAGGAAACTGTGCTTCACTTACCCTGTCAATGCCCTGGGCTACGGGCATTAGGGAAAAATACCTGGGAGAACCGGTGTTTTCCTGTTTGGAGGATCTATCAAAAATAGAACTAAGATTGCTTCTTCTCTTCATTAGGAAGACGAATTGGCTCAACCTTGCAGTGACGCCATCTGAATAACTGCTCTTCGGGATGGGCATTGGCGCTGGGTATCACAAAGGGACCGCTAAAGGACCCAAGTGAGCTGTCTCTCGATGGATGCCCATGGAACCGAACCTAACCTAAGGCAACCATTGTTTTAGTAAATTTAAATAGATAATAAGTTAAATAAATAAAAAGATAATAGTTCGGTATTTGATGGAAAATAATTTTGAAAACAAAACGATTTGAAAACGATAATGAAATTTTCCGTATCTTTAAAAATTTATTTCTAATACATTTCCTCTGTTTTCCTGTATATGTTTTTTAAAATTTTTTATTATATATCGCACTTTTCAGTAGAAGTAAAACAATTTTTTATATAATATTTAAGGTATATGAAAAATAATATTTTAACCAACCTTTTCATTACCAAAAAGTAGACCAAATAGCACAATATTTTGACAGCGGTTAGATATGAATATTGCGTGTCGAAAAGTAAAATAAATACAAATTTTTAGTTAATATACTATAGTTGAACAAGTGCGATATGCTTATTGAACTGTTTTTTGAACAACAAATTGAGACTTTAATTCAGAAGCAGATTTCAATTTTTATCGAAATTCATCGCACGTTCTAAAAACGATTGTTTTACAATTGATCGATTTTTATCACATACCAAAATAAATTAGAAACAAATTTAAAAAAAAGAACAGTTAAATTTTTTCAATCGTTTATGCACAACAGACAAACTCAGCTTTACATTCACTCATAGCAGACAATGTCGCTAAGTTTAAATATCCTTCAATGCGGTAACAAGCAAGAAATAAAAAATATTTAAAAATCCATTATTTTTTTATTTCTTCAAGCATAGACGAATAATTGGAGCAGACAAATTTCAGCAAAGTTCAGCTAAATATCGAATTATAACAGACAATCTCGATTACTTTCAACTTTCTTTTAGCAGAATTGTTGTCGCGTTCTTTCATCAACATTTCGATATTTTCATAGAAATTGCGCTTTGAGACTTTTGAGTTTGTCAGGAGAAATCATAGATGAACATATTTGTATGACAAGGTCGCTAAAAAAACGCTACCGGATATTAGTTAAGTCGTTTTTTCGTTTTTTGTTACATACACAAATTTCACTGTTAGTGTGGCTAATAAAGTTTTTTGCATGCAATAACGAATAATGATGCTGTTCGTTTTGTCTCTCTTCTTCCTTAGTAGTCTTTCTTTTTAAAAGCCAAAGTTAATTTGTTTGATTATGTATGTCAGTGATGATAGATTGTATTTAATTCAGTAAAAAGTTCTACTTTTTTGACCAAAATTTTCTAAAACCCAAAAATATATATTTTACTTGTTTTAAATAAATAAAATGTCATTAGATAGTAGGGACTTAAGGGAATTAGCAAAACAAACAAAATCTTTTAATAAATAAAAGTATTCCCAAAAACAACTTTGATAATAAATTTTTGCAAGTATACGTGCATAAAAAACTGAAAACAATAAAAGCACTTTGTTTTTGTTTTTAATATGTTTTTTCTTTACCCACTTGCAACTACAATTAATGTTGGGAGAATTCCAAATAATTGTAGTTGGGAATGTTTAAGTTTTGATATCGTTGCAAAAAAGACTGTTTGAGTGTTTGTAAGTAATTCTCATTCACTCTGTAGTCTTGTTTGCTGATATCTTTGGCTTTTCTAAAATTATTCAGGAGAACGTTTCCTGATGATCTGGCCTAAGCAACCAGTGAAATGCGCATAGGAACAGCTTATCCTCCAACAATAAATTTCAGTATTTTTTATCAATTATTGAAAAAAGGGAATTAAGCACAACAAAAAAAATCTTTTAATTTTAAAATTTTTTTTGCAAAAGTTATGTCATATTCAAAATGTCATAATTTCGCCGAATTAGCCGAATGTGTTGAGTTTATTTTAAAAAATACTTACTTCTCAAAATAACAATTTTAAAATTTTATTTTAGTATTATTTTTTACTGGTTGCAGAAGAAAAAAAATCATATCTTAAAAAAACAGATCCTTCAAAATTTCAGAATTTTTAAAGAACAGATTGAGGAATTACATAAAAAAAATCAGCCAAAAAAGAAATTAGGTTTTTGACGTAGTCCATTTTTAAAATTTAATATTTTGTAGATATTACATTTTAAAAAAAAAAATTGTTTTTAATATACAGTTTGTAGCCCCATGTATTCTCTTTTAAATGACATACAAATCATCTTCGTATGTTTAGTAGTTTTTGAGATATTGAAAAAATAAACTCAACACATTCGGTTAATTCGGCGAAATTATGACATTTTGAATATGACGTAACTTTTGCAAAAAAAAAAATTTTAAATTTTTTTTCGTTAATATATGTTCCTTATAGGATGAAAGGAACCTTCACACCAAATTTCATTCAAAGCGAAGGGGTCGGGTCCCACTCTTGGTCGATTTGACATGGAATTACCCACATATAATAATATCATTTAAATTAATTCTCATTTTCTTTTTTTTTTTCTTTTCTTTTTATTAAATATTATATAAATATTATTTTTTGTATGTATAACTCTAAAAATTGTTAAATTTGTAATTATTTGCCAACTGGCCTCAATAATGTCCTATGGACGCTGAGGCAATACCTCTTTTGTAAGAATTTAATAAAAAAAAAAATATCAAAAAGTAAGCGCAGTATGACAGCTATATCTTTTATCTGTCTAAAAAAACTACTTTTTATAAGGATTATTAAATACTAATGCTCCTAATTTCTTCAAATAAATACATATCTTCACAGATTTAACCAGAAATAAACCATAAATTTAAATAAAATCAGTTTTAATTAAAAAGTTTTTTTTTCTTCAAGCATAGACGAATAATTGTAGCAGACAAATTTCAGCAAAGTTCAGCTAAATATCGAATTATAACAGACAATCTCGATTACTTTCAACTTTCTTTTAGCAGAATTGTTGTCGCGTTCTTTCATCAACATTTCGATATTTTCATAGAAATTGCGCTTTGAGACTTTTGAGTTTGTCAGGAGAAATCATAGATGAACATATTTGTATGACAAGGTCGCTAAAAAAACGCTACCGGATATTAGTTAAGTCGTTTTTTCGTTTTTTGTTACATACACAAATTTCACTGTTAGTGTGGCTAATAAAGTTTTTTGCATGCAATAACGAATAATGATGCTGTTCGTTTTGTCTCTCTTCTTCCTTAGTAGTCTTTCTTTTTAAAAGCCAAAGTTAATTTGTTTGATTATGTATGTCAGTGATGATAGATTGTATTTAATTCAGTAAAAAGTTCTACTTTTTTTTTTTTTTTTTTTTTTTTTGCAGTATTTATTTATTGAATCTTCATATATTAAATATGAACTAACAATAATTAATCAAATCTTATCCTAATATTTACTTAATGTCCTGCCAGTGCCAGACAAAAAGATTTAGTCATCACGGTTTCATGTTCACATATGTAGGTGTTTATCGCTCATCTGATTGGGTGAGTGCTGCAGTGTCTCTTCTCCTTAATCGAGTGTGGCCGCCATAATTTAAAATATTTCGAGCTAAGGGATTTGGGTGCAGTTCCAGCCTTTTTAAATATTTTACTGCATATTTCGTTATCATACTTTTTACCAATGGCACATTGAGATCCTTGTGGATATTTGAGTTTTTGACATACCAGGGAGCGGCTGTTATTATTCGAAGAAGTTTATTTTGGCGCCTTTGAATTTTTTCGATATTAGAAGCCGAGGCAGTGCCCCATAACTGAATACCGTAGCACCAAATTGGCTTTAAGATAGAGTTGTAAAGTAAAAGTTTGCAATCGAGACTAAGAACAGAATTTCTTCCAATGAGCCAATTAATTTGAATTGCTTTTAGTTTAATTTGAGTTAATTTTGCTTCTATGTGCCATTTCCACGTTAAACGCCGATCTAGATGTATACCGAGGTATTTTACATGCGAGTGTTGGGGTATTATTTGATTATTGATTTTAATAGGGGGGCATGTTTCCCGACGCAATGTGAATGTTATATGTGCGCATTTTTGCTCATTGATCTTTATCCTCCATTGTTTTAACCACCTTTCCAGTTCAAATATGTGATCCTGTAAGTAACGAGATGCTTCTTGACAGTTTTCATGTACGCTTAGGAAAGCTGTGTCATCCGCAAATGTTGAGGTTTGTGTGTAGCTGTTTGTTGGCATGTCCGAAGTATAAATTAAGTACAATAGAGGGCCCAGGATGCTGCCTTGTGGGACTCCAGCGTTAACTGGCTGAGGAGAACTTAAAAAATCGCCTTCTTTAATAATAAATTGACGACCGACTAAGTAGCTTTCTAACAGCTTGTGTATGTTTGCTGGCAAGTTTTGCTGCAATTTCAGTAGTAAACCTTCATGCCAGACTTTATCAAAAGCTTGAGACACATCGATGAAGAGTGCTGAGCAATATTTTTTCTCTTCAAAGGCTTTTCTTATTACATTTACTATTCGATGAGTTTGTTCAATTGTGCTATGCTTTCTTCTAAACCCAAATTGATGATTAGGAATACATCTATTTTCATTTAAAATCGGCGTTAATTTTGCCACTAGTAGTTTCTCAAATAGCTTTGAAATATTAGATAATAAGCTAATAGGCCTGTATGACTCAACTTTTGTATGATCCTTTCCTGGCTTTGGTATCATGGTTACTAAGGAAACCTTCCATTTATGAGGGTAGTATTGAAGTCGTAAAATAGCATTAAAAATAAAAAGAATAATTTTCTTTGCTGTACTTGGTAGCTCCAAAAGCATTTTATTACTGATCTTATCAATACCGGATGCCTTCTTGGTGTTTAAATTACAAATAGCCTTTTCGATTTCTCTAAACTCGAATCTTAGGGGAATAGCTGCTCTAACATTTACAGACGGTAAATCGACTGCTATATCGTGAAATATATTATGGGTAAATACATTTTTCAGATGATTAGCAAACAGATTTCCTTTTTCAATATCATTTCTTGCCCAACTTCCATTCAAGTTTCTCAATGGTGGCTTAGAGATAACTGGCCTATTGAGGCTTCTAGCTGCACGCCATAATGAGTAATCTGATTGTGGAGTTGCATCAAGTCCCTTGAGATATTTTTCCAGGGAAGCCGTTTTCTGAGACTGCAGTAACTTTCTCAGCCTTTTTGTGCACTCTTTTAATAAAGTCTTAAGTTGGGGGGATCTGTGCAATTGCCACTCTCTACGAACTCTCCTTTTTTCAGTCAATAGACGCTCGACATCTGTAGAATATATGATTTTGTTTTTGGTTTTTTTGAGTGTTATGCTGGAATGTTGAACAGCTAGTTTGAGATAACTGTCAAAATTAACAATAGCGAGATCCACGTTCTCCGGTGTGCTAAGCGGAATATTTTCTGTGCAATGGGCACTCAGATATTTTTTATATTTTAACCAATTTATTTGTGAGGCTGATGTCGATAAGTAACCAGACGGAGATACGATTCTATTTGGATTCATTATAGTAACAATTGTAGGTGTGTGATCTGAAGATAATTCTAGGGACGCTTCTACATGAATCGTGTCTATGGGGATGTTATTAACCACGCCAAAATCTATGACATCTGGAACTTTTTGCTGATCAGTAGGCCAATATGTTGGTTGTCCGCTCGCGACCACATTTAGGTCCATTTTACAAATTGTGTCAAACAAAACACGACCCTTAGGTGTAATAAGTCGTGACCCCCAGAAAGTGTGTTTAGCGTTATAATCGCCAGCAGCCAGGAAGCAGGGTCCTAATGATTTGAAATATTTATTATATTGGCTTTCTGATATTGAAAATCTAGGTGGGGAGTATAATGATGAAATTACTATGTTCCGAGATAATTCCTCAACGCAAATGCTCGTTGCTTGGAGATAATCTTCACGATGATCGCACATTAGGTAGTGTTTTACTCGATTTTTTATCAAAATGGCAGAACCTCCACAAGCTCTACCTCGAGGGTCCTTGGTATCGTATAATATATAACCATTGACTTTAAACGTGTTTCTTGAGGTCAGATGGGTTTCAGAAACCATCATAACATCAATTTGTTTATTTTTAAGGAAGTATTCTAGTTCATTTTTATGTTGGCGGATGCCGTTTGCGTTCCAAAAGCAAATTTTTAAACAGTTCATGGCTTGTTTAGTACAGCTTGCAATAACATCGATTGCATTCTTAACATTTCCTGCATCATATTACCCATTGTGTTTGTAAAGTTATTTACTGTTTGTACTAATGTTTCCATGGTTTTCTCTAGACGACTTAAGTTAGAAACTGGAGTTTCATCATTATTTGGCAACTCACCTTGCATTGGCATATGGTTTGATTTTAGGACGTTAGCGTAGGATGTTCTGTTATTACTAGGCTGCGGTACCTGAACGTCATTAATGTAAACTTGATTTGTTGCCTGCATTTGAGGGGGATTAGGTTTCGGTCCAACCGAGCGCTTGACGATAGAGTATACAGGGCATCCTCTATAGTTGGCCGTGTGATTACCACCGCAGTTGCTACATTTTTTTACATTGGGGTCGTTTTTAGACTTATCGCAGAGAGCTGTACCATGTAATTCTCCACATACGACGCAAACAGGGGTTAAATGACAATATGCTTTAGTGTGACCAAATTCTTGGCAGTTTAAACATTGCACGGGACCATTCCTTTTGTGCGGCTCCTCTATTGTTATTTTTCTATACAGGATATATTTAAGATTATAAATGGGATGCGTTTCGTTCTTTTTAAGCTTAATGTCGCCGGGTTCTAACTCCACTCGAAATAGTGGCTGGGGATTTTTTTCTCTATTTTTAATGTTTATTACAGTTTTTATTTTGAAGCCCTTCTCTTCTAAAAACGTTTTTATCTCACCTGGGTCCACGCATGAGTCAATGCCCTTAATCACTACCTGAAGACCTTTACTGCTCTTCAGTTGATATGTATAAAAATTCTTATTAAGTGCTTCAAATTTAGTTATTACCTTACGAAAATCTTCTTCACGATTAACTTGTATTTTTGTCTCATTAATACTACCCCGCTTTATTGCAGCTACATAAAAAGAATTTTCACCTATTACCGATATCAAATTCTTTATTAATTCATTTGAGTTTTGCTCTCTAAGATATATCGGCGGTGGCTTAGAAGATTTGATAACGTTTTGTGCTTCCGGGGATTCCTCATCCAGAATTGCAAAACGATTTTGTGAACTTGTTCTATCAGCTGTACCATCTTTTGAGACTTTTGAGACCGAAGCAACTGCTGAGGAGGTTGGGCTGCGACCCCGTTTAAGCACTGTTATGTACCTATCAATACCTACTTGTACTGGAGGCTTTTGAGCACTTTTTACTTGTGGAGCTGAGTTTTCCATCATGCCTGATTTAGGGGTAATATTTTCATCACTTATTAAAATCGTTTTTGCCGCTGGGGCACCGCTTGCAGGTTTTATATTTTTTATTGTATTAAGATCAACCGTATTATTAGACACCGAAGGTGATACTGAGTTATCTATTATGCCTGATTGGGGGTTAATATTTACATCACTTATTAAAATTGTTTTTGCTGTTGAGGCAACGCTAGCAGGTTTTATATTTGTTATTGTATCAACCGTGTTATTAAATACCGACGGTGAAAGGGATCGCGTGCGAGTAATAGGTTTAGCCGTTAGGTATTTGCTATCATCGATTCTTTTTTTTATTTCTGCATTTGTTTCGTTAACACTCACTGTGATATATGCATTTCTACTGTTTGCACTCATAAAAGTTTTTTTTTTTTTTTTTTTCTTTTACTGTTTACAGTTTTGCTCTTCTTATTTGTTATTGTTTATCAACACCGAGAATAAAAAAATGTGTGTTTATGTATGTATGTACATACATACATGTATTTTTTTTTTTTTTTTCTTTACTTGTATTTACTTTTTTTAATACTTTATTTGTTCAAAAAAAAATAAACCGTATGCCGAGCTTAGAAAACACGTCTATCTTCAACGAGCGCGACAGACAGAATGTTCTACTTTTTTGACCAAAATTTTCTAAAACCCAAAAATATATATTTTACTTGTTTTAAATAAATAAAATGTCATTAGGTAGTAGGGACTTAAGGGAATTAGCAAAACAAACAAAATCTTTTAATAAATAAAAGTATTCCCAAAAACAACTTTGATAATAAATTTTTGCAAGTATACGTGCATAAAAAACTGAACTGGCAAATTGTTTTTATTTTGATTTCTTGCGAAAACAATAAAAGCACTTTGTTTTTGTTTTTAATATGTTTTTTCTTTACCCACTTGCAACTACAATTAATGTTGGGAGAATTCCAAATAATTGTAGTTGGGAATGTAAGAAAAGATAAACTCATCACTGATTTATTGTTTGGTATTTTGTTTAAGTTTTGATATCGTTGCAAAAAAGACTGTTTGAGTGTTTGTAAGTAATTCTCATTCACTCTGTAGTCTTGTTTGCTGATATCTTTGGCTTTTCATTATTCAGGAGAACGTTTCCTGATGATCTGGCCTAAGCAACCAGTGAAATGCGCATAGGAACAGCTTATCCTCCAACAATAAATTTCAGTATTTTTTATCAATTATTGAAAAAAGGGAATTAAGCACAACAAAAAAAATCTTTTAATTTTAAAATTTTTTTTGCAAAAGTTATGTCATATTCAAAATGTCATAATTTCGCCGAATTAGCCGAATGTGTTGAGTTTATTTTAAAAAATACTTACTTCTCAAAATAACAATTTTAAAATTTTATTTTAGTATTATTTTTTACTGGTTGCAGAAGAAAAAAAATCATATCTTAAAAAAAACAGATCCTTCAAAATTTCAGAATTTTTAAAGAACAGTTTGAGGAATTACATAAAAAAAATCAGCCAAAAAAGAAATTAGGTTTTTGACGTAGTCCATTTTTAAAATTTAATATTTTGTAGATATTACATTTTAAAAAAAAAAATTGTTTTTAATATACTGTTTGTAGCCCCAAGTATTCTCTTTTAAATGACATACAAATCATCTTCGTATGTTTAGTAGTTTTTGAGATATTGAAAAAATAAACTCAACACATTCGGTTAATTCGGCGAAATTATGACATTTTGAATATGACGTAACTTTTGCAAAAAAAAAAATTTTAAATTTTTTTTCGTTAATATATGTTCCTTATAGGATGAAAGGAACCTTCACACCAAATTTCATTCAAAGCGAAGGGGTCGGGTCCTACTCTTGGTCGATTTGACATGGAATTACCCACATATAATAATATCATTTAAATTAATTCTCATTTTCTTTTCTTTTTATTAAATATTATATAAATATTATTTTTTGTATGTATAACTCTAAAAATTGTTAAATTTGTAATTATTTGCCAACTGGCCTCAATAATGTCCTATGGACGCTGAGGCAATACCTCTTTTGTAAGAATTTAATAAAAAAAAAAATATCAAAAAGTAAGCGCAGTATGACAGCTATATCTTTTATCTGGCTAAAAAAACTACTTTTTATAAGGATTATTAAATACTAATGCTCATAATTTCTTCAAATAAATACATATCTTCACAGATTTAACCAGAAATAAACCATAAATTTAAATAAAATCAGTTTTAATTAAAAATTTAATCAAGTGAATTAAACGTTTACTTATATCAACAACATTGCTGCAAAAATTGTTGTTAATATCAAAAAATATTTATTTGAAACTATTCACCCCTACCGTGAATAATTTTTTCCTCATAATTTGTTCCGTTTTCACGTATTTGCGATCACGAAAAACCCCCATGAAAAATAATTCATAGGAGGGGAAAAAATTCCCCTTATCGTGAACAATTTTTTCCCTCGTAAACTGTTCACTTTTCCCCTTGAATTTCTCACTTTATTTTTGCTGGGGAAAAAAACATTTATGTAAGTAATTCTTCTTATAATTCGAATATTGAAGTTTACAAAATTAATTTTAAGGTCAATTTCCGTTAATAGAGGAACAAACTTATACATATGTACATTAGAGCGACTGAGCAAAAAAAGTTCTCGATGTTCCCCCCCTAAAAATGAATCTTGGACTTTTTTAAGATGACATTTGAAATATTTCGGCTCCAGCTTTGACCTCTCGTGAGCTGGACCATTTTGAAAAAGGGTTTTTTTTTTGCATGTTTTGTTAATTGGAGAATCTCTTTCCTTACCAACATATACAATATGGATATCATTAGAAAGTTTGTTTAAGGCGCGTTAAACTGTATATTCAATTTGTCCAAGGACGATCATCCATGTCCTTTTTTTTAGGGATATATATAAAAATAACGGTTTTTGAATTTTTTGTTCTGGGTTGTTGGTAATAAAAATGCCAAATTAACATATTTTAATCTTTAGTCGATTTAATTAAAAACGATTTAATTATATACAAAGATGATGTACTTGGCAAAAGAAAAAATTTGATACCCATATTGCCCTATTTAAAACGAAGGGCTACCACCGCATTGCATTTTTGTCAAAACGCGAACTAGCACGAATTTCAAAAAAAAAAAGCTGAGACCCGTATGATCCTTGGACAAATTGAGTATACAGTTGGACGCGCCCTAAAAAAACCTTTCTTATGATACCCATATTGCATATGTTGGTAAGGAAACAGTTTCTCAAATTACCAAAACATGCAAACAAAGACCCTTTTTCAAAATTGTCCAGCTCACGAGAGGTGGAGCCGAAATATTTTAAATATCATCTTAAAACGGCCAAGGTTAATTTTGAGGAGGGTGCACCTTGCACGACTTTCGCTTCCATATAACTTGAGTCGCTCTAATGTACATATATTGTTCAACAAAATGCAAAAACAGGTCGATTGCTTAAGAAGTTATGAAGCTTTTTAAAGACGTGGTGGCAGAATTTTAGAAATTATTTTTTTACATAAATGCGCAATAACCTAAAGTTGCAATCAAACTATCACTCCAATACAATATATTTTTTCTTGTTCTTTTTTTAACTTTTCCTTTTGAAAATAAAATTTTTTTTGATATTTTTTAATATTTCTTCTTTTTTACATTCACTGAGAACTGATAGCGCGATAAATTGTTCACGGGAGTTTCACGATAGCATTTTTCCCTTCGAGGGGAATAACAATTTTATGGGAACAAAATTTCCACTTGTTTTGCACAATAGGGGTGATTAACCTTTATGCTGGTGCAAATTTAATTAATATCGAAAATTTTTTAATTGAAATCAATTTGTCTTTTTCTGTCTAGCTGTTTATAGATATCTATGGTGTTACGAATTTTTCATAATTTTAACACGTAGTAAGTCTTAACTGGTTAAAGTGATGAGCATTTTACACCATCGATTTTCGATAGTAAATTGAAAAGGTAAATACAAATACATATGCTGCCATATATTAAAAGAAAACTTTAAGCTAAAAACACGTAGGCAAAATTAACGTTGAAATTACCAAAATAGTTTTACCGGTTAGGTAAATATAACTGCTAGGTGCTGTTTGTAGAAGCTGCGGCATTAATCCTGAAATGTAGCCATAATATAATAAACACTTAAAGCTTCTTTACACTTTGTATTGAAACATGTCAAAAAATCAAGTAATATTTATGTAAAAGTGTGATAGTGGGAGTCATTTGATCACGATTGCATTTTAACAAAAGCATGTTCATGTGCGACAGTGTGAATACAAACTGTTATATTCCATTAGATTTTTTGACCGTCGCACAGTGGCGCCATTTGAGTTTTTTCGTTGCAAAAATCATATCTTTTGAACCGAATAAGATAATTGAACAGTGTAAACAGCATATGATAGATAACTGTTCAGCCTATGAAATGAGCGTTTGGAAAGGGTGCTACGCTTTGTAGGGGCCTATTTATGGGTTATCAAAGTTAAAATTAGTAGAAAAATCAATTTTATGGTAACTAAAAAAAATTATTTTTACATTTTTAGATTGTTTTTATTTTTTTTCTTAAGGGTTTTATGTTTTAAATTATTACCCAACAAATTAAAAAAAAAAATTATTTTTTTTTTAAATTTATTTTTTCAATTTTCTGTAAAATATTCATCACAATTCGTAAGAGAAGGTATATCTAAAAGACTAACCATTTCTAAACTATAATTATTTTGTAACTCTATTCGTGACTTCACATATCGCAGGGAAGAAATAAGTGGATCGGAAGATGCTGCCAACATGTTGAAGAGGTCCTTATTTTGCCTTACCCTTGATGCTTTGAATGTGTTCTGCAATCTATATTTTTTATAAAATTTGTTAAGAGACTCCTGTGCTTCTTCAGAAAGCTCTCCAATTGGCAAAGACTGGTACTCAATTTTCACGATTTGATTGTCAATTCCAATGATTCTAGTTACTGCCTCATCATTTTCAAAAAATCTCCTAGAAGTGTTTCCATCGTTTGAGTTACCGTATCTGTGCTTGGGACAGTCTACTTTTAGTCCAACGTGTTTAAAAAAAGCATCCTGTATTTGCTTCTTTCTGATCTTTTCCTTATCCGTTATTGATGTATTTTCATCGAAGTTTTCCTCCTCTTGTGGTAGGGTATATGCCAGTTTTAGCAAGAATTCCATACACCTTATCCTTGCGTGCAATGGTGACATTCCATATTCGTAATTCTCCTCATTTGTAGAATCGTTTAAATTACCAAAGTTCTTCTGACAAATAATAATATAAAATCGATAAAAAAAATATAAAAATAAAACGAAAAAAGGGGTTTAAATAGGTTTTTGCTAAATTTTTACCTCCAATATAATTCTGTCTATATATATGTATATGATAACTAATTGAAATATATTATAATTAAGCAGAAAAAGATACTAATCTTAAACTCTTTACAACTAATTATATAAAATTGAGATGTCACATATTATATATGAAATAAATTGAATTGAAAAAAGTTCTTCTGACTCTTTTTGCAAATCGGGCATGACATTGTTGAGGTTGTTCCTGTCAGTTCGTTTACGACTTTTCCGTCAACCATGGTCAGGTGGAACTCGTAATTGCATTCAATATATTTTTCTTCTCCAATTTGCAGCTTTGTAGGCTTAATCTTGCTTATTTGTTCTTCAATGTCCTTCACCGTAGTCCTTATGAGTTCTGCCGATTCCCTTGCAAACTGAAACATTATTGGTCGGCAATAATGCACTGATGACGGACGTGGATTTTTCCAGTGTAGGGAATCATCCGATTTTAGCCGCAAAGGAACAACAGATGCCATAAACATATTTCCGTCCGATATTGTAGCGTCATCGGAAGATATCCTTTGCTTATAAACGCTTTGTCCGGATGATCCATCGCAGCCCCATTTGCTGATCAATGTCAACTTCTCAGGAAGAATTTTCACTTCCGTGAAAAACTTTGGTGTGGTTGACTTTCTAAACAGTTCAAATAATTTTAAATTGTTCAACGCCATGTTTTCAGTACTTAAATTGTTTAATGGTTTCAGTAATTGTTGCGCCAACTTTCAGGCGTAGACTAATCCAGGCATTATGCTTATTTTGCAATATATAGGCTTATGCTACCATGCCTAAAAATTTACCTGTTCCCTGCATACATATGGATTTAGGCTGAATAATGCAATTTTGATATTATGCACGTGTCCAAATAAGATTTGTGCCTACCTGTAGGGACCATAAGTCAATATTGTTCCTGACCATTTGTACGCCAAAGTATTGTTTATGTGAGGTACGTACCTGCTAATTTCAATGAGTAGTTTTTTTCAAACTATTAGATCAAACTACTGTCCGTCAAAACATATAAGGGATGGACGCCATACAATTTCTGCAACCATGTCTTTTTAAACTTTTTTACCTCTAGAAGCCAAACGGGCACGTACGGGCAGATAAAACTTTTTGAATTATGTAAAGAAATAATCAAAGAACAGGTTTTGCAAATATGGCAAATATAGAAAAATATAGTTTTTTTTTATTTTCCGTCAAAGTTGAAAAATAGTGAAAAAACGGATAGTTTTTAAATATTGATTTACCAGGAGAAACACAAAGCAAACAGTTAATTTTTTTTTTATCATTATACATTTAATAAATACATCAATCAATACAAACAAAAAATAAGGCGATTCGTTACCTATTTTTCGTGATATTACACCTGAAATCGCAACAAATTGACTAAAAATTGTGTGTTTTTTTGAAAACCGAAAGTCGGTCAACTTTGAACGGTTATATCTTCTAAACTAAAAATGTGATATTATTAAGAGTGGCATATTTGAAATCGTTGAAAAGTTTCCTATAACATGGGTTTATTCAAAACTTCGTCGGCACTCATGAAAATTTTGATTTTTGCAACCTCGGTTGCTCTACGGGCGCCACTGTGCGTCGCAACAAAACTCATTAGATTTCTATCTAACAAAGTAGTATGGATTACGTAAGACTTGCGTGATAGTATAAATTACACTTTTGTTAGACCTCTTTTAACATCTAATCTTTCTATCTCTCTCTCTCTCTATTCGTTAATATTCCAAGAATTCATCTACATGAACTCAATCATTTTTAGATCATTACACTATTAAAACAACTTCTATTTTTTTTTTTATTTATTATTATTTTTCTTTCTAAATTCTTTTAAATTTCCCCTTCTTCAAAAACTTTTCAAATTTTTCAACTTTACTGACAATTATGCAGTCACTTTGCCCGTATACATACAAATATATTTTTTAAAAGTTTCCCGGAGTTTTTTGTATTCGTTATTCACTTTATAAAAGCATCTCAAACCCAATTGCATTCATTATTGCCATTTTAAAAATTCTCATAGAGTGCTCAAAGTTTTCCGATGGTCTTTAATCTTTTGTTCGTGTTTTATGCAAATTCTTTTTGATTTTATTTCATTACGTTTCATTTGCACTTGAAAAACGAATTTATTTTATTCAATTTCACTAAACTTCATTCTGCATAAAGACGTTGAATCGTGAGAATGAGCAGAAATATGGCTGACTGACTGTATAAAAGGGGGAACGAAGATGGAATAAATTTTAAAGTTCTTCGAAATGTTGTTGTGTTTATCAAATATTATTAAAACAATTTGCTAAAGTTTTCGTTATAAATTCGGGAATGACGCTGATGGTGATGGAAAGTGAGGTAGAAAACTTTTGAATTGTTTTAAAATTGTACAGTTTTCTTAGAAATTTTCATCAGATGATAAATGGGGTTTAGTTTCAATTTAAAGTGGTTTTTAATTACCCAATTATTTAAAGAATATTTTAAAATTTTTCTTAGCAAGAAATTTTCTTATTTGAAATTTAATTTATTTAAAGAAGTTAGTTTTTTTAGTGCCCCCATTTTCTATTTTGTTGCATTTTCTGTCTTCTACTTACTCACAAGGTTAAATTTACTTGACGTTAACAAATCTCGTCATCGCGCAAAAATGTATTTTATTTTCACTTAATAAATACGCTTAACAAAAAAAAAAAATAAAAAAAAATTGAGTACAAGTGTTGGGTAATTGTGAGTGCTTGTGAAGGTAAAATACAAGTAGTACTTGAGCGAATACTACACCATCTACAACTACAACAAGTTGAAAACATTTTGAAAATATTTTGTTAACCTGAAGTGTTGCAGGCAGGAAATAAACAAATTTTTGTTGTGTGTTTTTGGAGTCGGTTTGATGAAGAGGCAAAAATAGATTTTACTTGTGTAAAATATTGTTATGTATACATACATCAATAATAAATTTAATTCGTTAACTATGGCAATAGAGTGAAAGCAATACAGCATTGAGAAGCTGTTCAAAAGTTTTGCAAATAACTAAAATTAGTGCTGAATTTATTAGACGAATTTGTGAAAATTTTCTAAACAATTTTGTCTTAAATTTTAAGAGGATAGGTACAACTTGTTTCAGGATAAATAAAGAAGCAAAACTGGCCAAATAAAGATATTTCTTCAACAATTCATCAACAATCAAAAACTGTTCAATGTTCTTTATATGCCCTCCACAAATCTTGTTGTGCATGAGGGCTTATCAAGTTTGTAGTCCCATTTTTTTGTAGTTATTTGTATTTGTATTTGTATATATGCTGGGTCCTTAAGTAATTGAGAAGATCTAATACAGAACGCAACAATTCCACTATAACAATTTTTGTGGTTAAATGAAAAAAAAAAGAAATAATAACAGCCAGATTGATGACTCTTTTTAAAATTTGTTGTGGTAAAAGAGTTTATTAACACTAAAACAATTCATAAATAAATTAGTTTGTCTGTCAGTTAGTTTTTAAGTTATTTAGATAATAAATTTGGAATTGTTGCGTTTTGAAAAGTGGAATTGTTGCATTTTGTTTTGGAGCTCCTAATTCTAAGTCGATTAAGCCATATTCGTCTGTCTGCCCGTTTGCCCGTCTATTGAAAACATGCTCACTTCTGCAAGGCTCAACGGAAAACAAAAATTTTGGTGGTGAATTGGGATTGAAATCCTGCACCCTAACTCGTTTACGCCTCCACACATTGCATGATATTTTATAACTTACTTGTGTTCTACGTTTCAAGTAACATGAAACGCTTTTTATGCGGCATCACCACAAGTAAAAACAATAAAATTAACTGGTCAAAATCATCTGATTTATTCGTACTCTGCTTACGACGCTTACAAATGTAGAAATTATACCTACTTTTCGCATTCAATGCCTACGCTTTTCTGCATGTAACTTGTTACATATAACTACTCAGATTCTGCTTTTATGACACTGCGTAGGCAGCGAAAATGCGTGCAAAGCATGATGTGGACCTCCAGCTTATCAGTTCAGTAAAAAAAGTGAATATAGAAAAAGTGAATATAGAATTAAAATTTCTGCTAAAAAAAAAACCCTAACATAAATTGGAACAGAATACACCTATTGTCACTAGATTTCAAACAAGTTCGTTTGATATGGCTGAAAATCATACAACTTAGTTTTATGAAGATCGATCGTTAATGTACAATAAGACCCATATAAAGATCACTCTCGGAAAAAAAATTTCATACGCCCAAAGCCGTAACTAATTACGCTTTTCTTATAGATTTTTTTTATGTCATAGATTTTTAAGACTGGATTTTAGCATTAGGATCATTAAAAGTCAATTCTCGAAAACACACTCTTGGGATAAGCATCATCGCAAACAATTTTAATAATATTGGTTCAATTTTTTTAAGATTTATTTATAACTTACATATACCATATAAATCCCACTTATAAATGCCAAAAAAAAAACACACAAATGGCTTGACAAACATGTTAAAATTTAACGTTTTTAGAAACCTTTTGTGTTGTTATTTGGGGTGTTTACTTATTTGGACAAACATTTAAAACATGTTTGTAGAAATGTTACAAATGTTTAATAAAGGGTGTTCCAACCAAAACGCACAATGTTAATTGTAAATAAACAAAAAGTTTTTAGAGAATTATCTTAATATTTCTTATTATGATAGAATTATCTATGACAATTATGTGTGAAACAAAATATTGGCCAAATGCTCGCGACGGCTTCGGTGGCATACATCTACCCGATGGTCTTTATTTTAAATGACTCTGAGACACAATTAAGGTTCAATGTCATTAATGTGCCGAATTATCTCATTGTTTAGCTGTTGAATTATTCTTGGCTTATGAACGAACAAGTTTTTTAAATATCCCCAAAGAAAGGAGTCCAACGGTTTAAAATCACATGATCGTGGCGGCCAATCATCATCGCCACGATGTGGGATAACACGGCTATTGCATTTCTCGCGCAAGAGAGCCATTGCTTCATTGGCTGTGGCACCATCCTCTTGGAACCATATCCTCAATTTCTGACTACAAAGAACGCCATTCACGGAAACTGCTTGGCCGACATAATTTTCAAAGGCCCGGTGACGCCGCCAGCCCATGAACCGTACCAAACGGTGCTTTCACATTTCCTACAAACCCGGTTTGATAAATTTGCACACAATTCTCCAGACAGTGGTCGATTACGTTGACCCAAAGAGATACTAAGGGCACGAAATGTATATTGATTTGAACGCCCATTTTCGTAAAAGGCTTCAACAATTTTAACGTAACGCTTAAATGTGTATCACTACATGTGAATTTATCAAACGCTGAAACAAAGAAATGTCAAATTAAGTTGGGCAAAGAACTTGACGTAAAAGTGTGACTTACAATAAACATTGTGCATTATGGTTGGACCACCATTTATTTGGCAGACATGTTGGATATTTGTCAAACTTTTTGTGGTGTCTAGTGCTAGATGGAGTTATATCGTTGCATACTTTGCAGAGTGAAGAACAAGAAGAAGAAACATTTAAATATGGATGAGTTAAACATTTTTAACAGAATTTATTTTATAAAAGTCTACCATTAAAAAAAAAAAGAAATTATAATATTTTGGTAGAAAATAAAAATATTCAGTGGCCAATAGATCCGAGGGGGATAAATAAAAAACAAAGAATGAGTCAAAAATCCGGTTCTGGCACTGACAAGGAATACATTCCAACTATTTGCTGTCTCAATTGCCGCAGCGCAATCGTCGTCTCTTTGTGCTGTTTATTTGTAAGCAGAAACAGTGTGTGTGTTCGTCAAACAATTTCTGTGGTTTGTTTTGTCCTTTACTCTCGCTGCAGGCAAATCAAAGACTAGGCACAGCCGAATTTAGCACTTTTACTTGTTAATTTAATATTTTTGGGAATAATTTTTGCATTTTATATTCTAGTAATTAATTGGAGGAAAATTATTGATTTTAGAGAAATTTATAAGTTTTAAAAAATTATATAGAATTTAATAAGAAAATTATTACGACTATATATAAAACTGTACATATAAAATCAAATTGGTTGTAAACAGGGCTGTGGAGTCGTCAGAAAAAGTACTTACTCCGACTCCGACTCCAAACGCTGAAATTTTTTATGTGCGACTCCGACTCACGACTCCGACTCCGACTCCAACTCCTACTCTAACCTTGATGTTAAATGTATATGAGACTGGTCCTTATTTTACTTTATACCCTCCAACACTAGTGGTGAATGAGGGTATACTAAGTTTGTCATTCCGTGTGAAACTTTTTTGTTATGCATCTCAGACCCCATAATTCTGTATTCTTGAGTAATTCTAATTCAGAAATCACACTTGAAAATTTCGTGAAGATCGGTCCACAATTTACCATATAATGTCTAATATTATGCTCACTGCCTAAAACCGTACCAGATATAGATATTGTGGTGAAATTTGGTCTAATTTTGGTTCATAAGGCCAGAAATAATATCATGCAGTTTTCTGATTATCGGTCCATATATACGTAAGATTCCATATTAAGCAGACTTCTAAAAAGCACTTTAAACGGTAAAACAAATTTTACTACTGTATTCAAATTTGTTCCATTTACATTTTTTATTAACAGAGTGATGGTTAGTCCAAAATTTACCATACGATTTATCGAGGATGGAAAAAACGACCCCCCCATATGGCTACGAAAAAAGTTCTTTTTCATCAAGATAATGGACGGGTACACTAGTGTGTCCCATTAAAAAAAAAATTTTGGGGATCATTCTTAATTTGAATACTCATAAGGCTAAGAATTTTTGAGATTTTTTTCCGATTTTTCGGAGGTGGTTTAGAGGTCGCGCAAATTGATTTTGTACCAAAAATCGACCTTTTTGGGTTTTTTTTAATTTCGGTTGAAAATTGGTAAAAAAAATAGATATTTCTTCAGCTTCTGAGTCAATATTCTTAAAGAAAATTTTCCGATCTTTAATTTTATGTGCATAAATAATAAGTTTCGTCAGGGATTTTCCACATTTTGATACATTATATATCAGTTTTTCGTAAATTTTCAGCAAATATGAAAAAAAATGCTTTATAACTTTTAAAATTTTTATTAAGACTAAAAAAACTAATGATCCAGTTTAAAAGATTATGAAGTTTTAAATAAATTAGCAAAAAAAAAATGAATTTTCTCTCACCGTTCTCGAGTTATACGCTTTTAAAGCTTTTTACACATTGTATGAAATGTATAATACTATAAGGTGTGAACTACGTTTGCATTGCTTTAAACTTTAAATAATTGGATTTAGAAAATGTTTTACAGATAAAATAATAGTTACTTACCAGTCATACATAACAATAACATATGTAATTATTACAAGAAGTCCCGTCTTTTTAATTAAAATATTTTGTTAATCTGAAGTTTTATTGCTCCGGTAAGTTGTAAATTATCATAAAGTAGTCCAAGAAATATTGGGTAATATTTTTTTAAAATAGATATGCCTTTGTCGAATACAAGGAATGTGTGGTGTGTGGGCAAAATGATTGATGACCTTGATACTGCCAAACCGCCGCCAAAAAACCAAATACTGCTTTTGGAAATAGTGCACTTTTCCACTAAATGCAATTTAAAAAATCTTTGCAGTATTTGGTTTTTTGTCGGCGGTTTGGCAGTATCAAGGTCATCAATCATTTTGCCCACACACCACACATTCCTTGTATTCGACAAAGGCATATCTATTTTAAAAAAATATTACCCAATATTTCTTGGACTACTTTATGATAATTTACAACTTACCGGAGCAATAAAACTTCAGATTAACAAAATATTTTAATTAAAAAGACGGGACTTCTTGTAATAATTACATATGTTATTGTTATGTATGACTGGTAAGTAACTATTATTTTATTTGTAAAACATTTTCTAAATCCAATTATTTAAAGTTTAAAGCAATGCAAACCTAGTTCACACCTTATAGTATTATACATTTCATACAATGTGTAAAAAGCTTTAAAAGCGTATAACTCGAGAACGGTGAGAGAAAATTCATTTTCTTTTTTTGCTAATTTATTTAAAACTTCATAATCTTTTAAACTGCATCATTAGTTTTTTTAGTCTTAATAAAAATTTTAAAAGTTATAAAGCATTTTTTTTCATATTTGCTGAAAATTTACGAAAAACTGATATATAATGTATCAAAATGTGGAAAATCCCTGATGAAAATTATTATTTATGCACATAAAATTAAAGATCGGAAAATTTTCTTTAAGAATATTTACTCAGAAGCCGAAAAAATACCGATTTTTTAGCAATTTTCAATAATAATTCAATAAAAGTAAAAAACGCTAGATTTTTGGTACAAAATCAGTTTGCGCGACCTCTAAAGCACTTCCGAAAAATCTGATAAAATTCTCAAAAATACTTTACCTTATGAGTAGCCAAATTAGGAAAGATCTTCCGAGAAAATCCAAATTTTTATTTTTTTTGGGACAACCTAGGGTACACACGTGTGCAGTCTCAATGGCAAAACGACATGAATTGGGCTACGAATTGGTGCCTCATCCGCCAGATTCTCCGGATTTAGCCCCCAGTGACTATCTCCCATTTCCGAACCTAAAGAAATGGCTTGGTGGAAAGAGATTTAGCTCCAACGATGAGATTATTGGTCAATCAAATGCCTATTTTATGGACCTCGAAAAATCCTATTTTTTGGAATGCATACGCAAATTTGAGAAACGTTGGACTAAGTGTATTGAGCTAAAAGGAGATTATGTTAAAAAAAAATTTTTTTTTGTAAAAAAAAAATGTGTTTCATTCAAAAAGTCACGGACTTATTTATCCGCCATCGTATAAATTTCACTTCTGAACATTATTTTAGTTCGGCATAAACTGTTACGAAAAATGATATTTTATTCAAGTTAGTTCAAATTGCGAGAAATAAAAGCATAATACTGTATGCTTGTCATCCAATGGGTTTAAACCCATTTATAGCTCTTATATATTCTAACTGTCGGTGGAGGGTACCAAAGATTCGGCAAAGCCAAGAAAATGATTCTCTAATAATTTCAAATCGATATTTGAAATATTGCATCGCCAATTTCGAAGAATTTTTATTTTGAAAATATTAGAGCATTTTTTTTAAATATTTTATGCCGAAAAATTTTGAAATCGGAGCTTCAAGTTTTTGTGGGTACTACGACTCCGACTTCGGTACAAAAACTTCAACTCCAACTCCGACTCCACAGCCCTGCTTGTAAAGTACTAGGTCGCAACGGATAATTCTGGTAGAGGGAACAAAAAAAAAAAAAAACAAAACGTACGTATTTCGGCATTTTTAAGGTTTTTGTCCGGAGGTCTTTTAAGAGGGAGTTCAAGTTTCTTCGTTTTTCCAGATCTTATGAGGAAATGTTACTGATTTTGATAATCACCTGGGCTCAGATCTAACGAATGTAAGAACTATTAACGTAATATCTTAAACTTAAACGTAATATCTTAAACTTTATTTGGTTTGAAGGCGTATTAAAGCAATGACTTCTCAAGTTACCTAATATTTTCTTGTGATATTTTTATGCAAAAGCGACTATTACAATAACCAAGTAGAATTTTGAGCTTTGATGTATTCAGAGGATTATAGTACAATTTTGTGATATGATATTATGTGTGCCCCGGTAGGCTAGTTGGTAGTAATTTAGTCTATCAGTACCGGGGTTGCGGGTTCGATTCCCGCCAGAGACTCTGGTCACAGACAAGCGAAAAACTTCGGGGGATTTAGTGTAGGAATAATAAAAAAAAAAAAAATTTATTGAACGTTGTTTTTTTTTTAATCATATTTATCATTTAATTAATCATTAATTAAGAAAAAAAGTCAACATTTTAAATTTTTACAAATTTTAGTAATCGACTTTGTAATATTCAATAAATTATAAAACTTTTGTTTGTAAGTCTCTTTTAAATTAGTTTTTTTTTTTATAAATATCTATAAAAAGCATTTAACTTTTGACTTTCAAAAACCCCGAATCCTGAAAAGTCCCGATTTACAACACATACTGGGATTTGTTATCCCTAGTGTTATACGAATAACTTCAATACACGTATGTCTGTACAAATTAAGTACCATAATGCATAAAGAGTAATAAAGGGAAACAACGCGTATGTGTACGAGAAGTATTTATTAGATATTACTCATACGCACAGCAGGAAAACTGAAAAGACCTTCTTACTTCAGGTCTTATTAAATTTTTTTTTGATTCAATTAACATTCATATCTAACTGCTAAAGAATGCCTTATGGAAGGCCACGGCGCTTTCCCTTCTCATAGAATATCGATATTTACCTGGATCACTAGTTTAAAACTCGTTTATTAATTTATAATTGTATAATTGTGTTGGTGATCAGATTAAAAGATTATTAAGTTATATTAACAACAATAAAATACATTTATTTAATTTTTTTTTAATATATTTTTTGCTGTTTATACAACTACATAACAACCATATAACCTGATAATCCGACTTCCGTGAAACAAAAAATATAAGAAAATGCCTTTAACCAAAATAAATTTCCTTTGAAACCAACTTTTTGTTATCCAAGAAGAATCGACAATTCAGGCACATACATTCAGTTTTTTTTTTAATAATTCCCGACACTAGAGATTTTGCCTTCTGATAACACTGTACTAGAAATTTACACTTTTTTTCGACAAGCTGGGCACCTGGCGGGTACGCTGAATCCAGTAGTGCTAAACGTTTTTTTTTTAGGGTTAGCTCTGGTTTTCGAGATATACCGTTATTTCGAAAATTGAGGAGATTGCACAACATATGTTAGCGTAACTCAAAAGAGCTTTAGTCTATTGAATAAACTCAAATAACTGAAATTCCACAATAAAATTCTGTTTAAGAAAGTTTAAACTTTTTTCTCTTATGCACAATCGTGTTAGAAACAAAAAAAAATTTTCTTTTGAGTTACGCGAACATATGTTGTGCAACCTCCTCCATTTTCGAAATAACGATATATCTCGAAAACCCAGAGTAAAACTCATAGCTGTTGTCCGAATCTGATATGCATATTCACAGAAGATGCGTGGATAAATGAATGCCTTCTAAACAGGTATGTGGAGTCGTAAAAAAAAATGTTTCAACTCCGAATGTAACCGCTGAAATTTTTTAAGTGTGACTCCAACTCCGACTACGACTCAAACGCCGACTCCTACTCTTACATTGATGCTAAATGTATTTGACTTTAAACTCTTTTTTTTTAATGCAGTGCCATTTAAATGGTTAAATATAGCAAGAAAATTATTATGTGTACATTTCAAATCAATATTTTAAATATTGCATCAGCAATTTCAAAGAAAATTTTGTATGCCGAAAAATTTTGGAGTCGGACGCCAGTTTTTGTGGGTACTTCGACTCCGACTCTGGTGAAAAAAAACTCAACTCCGACTCCCCAGCCCTGCTTCTAAGCTCATGGACCAAAAGTGCAATAATAAAGCTGCCTAAGAAATGATTTTACGGAATGTGACAATTGGTGAGGTATAACTCTTCTCAACTTGATTTACAAAATATTGGCCATAATTATAAGCAATAGACTACAGCCAATAGAAAGTGAACTTAGGGACGAACAAGCAGGTTTCCGTCCGTAAAGCAACTGCTTGGATCAAAAGAATATCCCACGCATAATAATCGAGCAATCAACACAATGGCGGGTACCATTGTATTAAGTCTTTGTAGACTTCAAGAAAGCATTTGTCACAATAAAACAGAAAGTTATTTGGTGCGCTTGCAAGCCATTTAAAAGAATTCAACGATTCGTGTTCGACATAACGGTGTGATTGGCAAACCATTTTGCACTAATGCAGGCGTTCAAAGAGGTTGACCCGTTTCTCCGTTGTTATTTCTAATTATTGCCTAAAGTAGGCGAAAAGAAGAGGGAGATTGTTTGGAACTACAACAAGCAAAGCAAACTTAATAATTTGGGTGTACTGACATACGCCCATGCCGCCCAAAGATGACATGGCGCAAAACCGTTATAAATAAACTAAAGGAAAAAACAAATCATTTGGGGATATAAAAATAATATGTCATGATAGATAACGTTGGAATATTCTCGTAGAAGCCCTTTGCTCCCCAGTAGGATAAATAAAGGAAAAAAAATTATCCCGCCAGAATTTTTGGAATTGTATTACTTCTGACCATACAAAAATTTAATATTACAAAGTTGTTTAATGATTATATTGATTACTAAACTTTGTAAAAATTTAAAATTGTGATTTTTTTCTTAATTAATGATTCATTTAATTAAAAATATGATAAAAACAACGTACGATTTCCAACAATGCGTTAATTGATAAAATCTATTTCTGACTCAATTGCCTCAGTTGTTTTAAATTTAATTCTATTAAAATTTTTATTTAATGAATTAAAATGAATAATTGAAATTTTAATTCGAAATTAATTAACAAAACCAATTGTTTTAGTTAACCATAAAAATCTTATTTTAACAAAAACACATTTTTATACTGACCACCACTGGTGGTAGGAACTATGTAGTGTATAAATAACACTACGTAACTTCGTGAAATCGCTGCATGAATTACCTTATGTCCCATGCCCATTCTCGGAAAACACTTTAATAAGCCTAAACCTGTAAAGACTAAAGTTTAAATTCTGCATTTGGTGCACCAGTGGAATCAATTAGATAATAAAACCACACGTAAATTTGGGTTTTTCTTTTTGTTTTGTGTATTCTAAAAGACATTTATTTCTTTGATTAATTTTCTTCCTTAATTATTTTCTGCACTTCTCACATTAAAATTTCTTAATAATTGTTGGACACGCTCAAAAAGAATAACAAAGTTTAACTTTCTTCTTTTGTTTTCAATGACAGTATTAACGGAGTGAATCAAATAACTACAAAAGATCAATATTGTGTTTCTTATCCTCTCAAAGGAGAATGTCATGATTAATTTTTTATATAAAAAAAGGTTAAACAAAAAAATTTACTTAACGTATTTGTTATAGACTATATTCCGCAAATCCCGGTGGTAAAATACTTATAACCCAGGGTTTCGGGATTCGCTGAATCAATGTAATTCCTTGGCGTTGCGTTGCGTTTTACATGATTATCGCCTTTACTCGAAACGATAACAGTTAAACGGTATTACTCGCGATTAGAATTGTAATCTTAAACTAGGCTAAAATTAAAAAAAAACAATTATTCTTAGAAAAATAAGTAAAAATTCGAGAATATATTTTATCACAGTGTTATTTTTGAGCAACCCTATAAAAAATATTTCAGATAAAAATTTTGACGTTTTCTATATTCACATATTTTAAAAAAAAAGCCCATTTATTTAAAGGTGCCTACCTGCAGACCTTCCATACGTACACATTTGTTCACTAACATTTAAATAAAAAAGTGTGTTTCCAACGGCGACACCTTCCTTCTACCATCTTCTACTCTGAGAAAGTGGTAGAAGGTAGAATCTGGTTGTAGTTTTACATTACAGAGAACATGGCAAAGAATTTAAATGAATAACCAAATGCAAATAAACATACGTTTACACATATGTAAGTATGTATGTATGTATTAAGGTGTACCCTCAATATATGAAAAAATTGAGAACTAATCTATTTAAAAAACGGGCAATTTTGTGAGGTTTTGATAAAAAGAAATTTGAGAAACATTAAAGTTCGATTATTTAAAAATTAGAGTGCCGCACGTATTGTTTAATTCGTGAGAAATAAATTTGGGGGAAAATTAATAGAAAAAGATCTCAACTACTCAGAAGTATCCTCTAGCGAGATACAAATGTATGAGTAATCCCTATTATTTCTGTGCATTCAATACATTTCTATAACAAACTTACCCTGTAACTGCAACCCTTTATAGGGTTCACATACAACAACCAATTAATTTTACCAAAAATTTACCAGAATGCATCGGATCGTAGATCCAAAATATTTTTCATCAGAAACATGGGTATTGTGATTGTAAAAAGTGCCTTTCATATAAATTTTATATACAATCAATCGCCGGTTTTGTGGAAACCGCACCTATATACATGTGAAAAGCCGAATAGACTTCTTTGGCTAGAACTGTTCTGAAACGTGAAACATTTTTTGGGGATACTGACTTAATTTGAAGAATCTTTAAAAATATAATTATCATTATAACATTTTTGTGTAAACATGGACCTTTAAGTTGTCCTACGACATTTGTTATGAAAACATAAAATCTGTGAGCGAAAATTTTATAAATAAAATTGTGGTTTTAAAATTTATTTTTGTGTTGTGAGAGTGAATGGTTCTTCTTTTCAGTTAATGTTACATGTACCCCAGGAAAAACTGAGTACAAGGAAAATAACAGTAACTCTTAACCCTCTAACGCCTAAGAGTGCCTCAAGGCACTCTTCACATAAGTTGCACTGACGTCCAATTTATAATTATGTTAAATGTTATCTTTTTAACAGTTGCTTAAAGATGTAACACAATATTTGTGGAAGCTTCGAAAGCTGGTAAAAGCTCTTAAGGCATTGTAAAGAATCTCGGGCACTTCGATTCTGTTCCAACGGGAATTTTCATTTATTTTGCTTAAATAATAAAAATTGTTTCTTTGATTAAAAAAAAAACAAAAGAAAAAATATTTGATTTGTTTCGTTAGTGTTTATTTTCAGTACAAACTAATGAACTGAGTTTTCCAAAAATGTAATGTGTTTTTATTACTAAATACCCCAGGGTGCCTTAAGGCACTCCGTGGTGTTTTCGCACCTGGAAGGTAAACGACTCATTGTTATTCCGCAGCTGTTAGAAAATTACTATATAAAAAAGTTTTTAGTGTATACTCATGCAATAAAATGGAAAATACGAGCAATGGCTGCACGAATTCCGACACAAGACTTGTCTTCGATCATAAGTCAAGTTGGCAAATTGTACCAGGATTGGAGGAAATTGGCCAAGCGCACAACTAGAGGAGAAAAATAGAAGATCTCTTCGATATTGCGCATTTTAATGCTTGCAAAAGGATTGCAATAGAGGCGCATAAGGAGACATAGCTTGCGCAGGGGAAAATCCGTCCAGGCAGCATGATTGGCTTTAACCTTTCGATGTTCTATAACCTTAGTGCACCTCGTGGTCTAGCCAGACCACGATTGAAAAACACAGCCATATCAGAATCTATAAAAAATTTTGGACATATTTTTTTATTTATTATGTAATAATTTTAATATACATAATTGTAAAATATTGAAATTATTCTGTTAAACAATCATTCCAAATATACTCCATGTGTCTCTATACCAAGAAGGAACGTACCTTTGCTACAGTTACCGCAGCAAAAACAAGTTTTTCTGAAGTTTGGTTGTGGTTTTACAAATAACGCACAACGAACGGGAATAAGTTGCACTAGACGGGCACGGCACCGCTTGAACATGCTCGCATTGCGAGTTAGGATTTTATATGAGCTAAAAGTGCAACCCTGAACTATAACATGCACAATTTTTGTTTTGTTTTGTAAATAAAGTACGTTCAGTTAAAACCATGTAACATCATACTCCAGACCCCGACGTGATTCTGAAAAGAAACGATCTTTAGAACGCCGAACCATTAAATAGATGATCACAACGCCTTTAAATATACTAATTTATAAGAAGATACATAAATTATTATGGTCGGTGATGACGATATTGTGGGTGCTACCGCAGAGGCTGCTGCCGACACCAACAGACAACAACATGTTGCCAATAACGAAACTGCGCAAATCGCAAGAGTGTCACCACCTATTCCCACATTCTGGCATGACAAACCCTCTCTACTGTTCGCACAAATAGAATCTCAGTTTGCTGCCGCTGGTATAACTAACGGCAACACGCAATACCAAACAGTTGTAGCAGCCATCATGCTTAATCTACCTATTGGAACATTATGCTGTCTCAAAACAGAAACGCATAAAAAAGCTTTTACAGGATTTAAAACTTGGCGACATGCGTTAACACAGATTCTGCGCGAGATTTAGCCGGCAACGAAATGAACGACAACATTCTCAAATATGTCTGGATGAGGCGACTACTACCAAATGTGCGTATCGTAATTTAAAAAATTAGTGAACCGCCTGACAAATTAGCTATACTCGCAAAAAAAAATATTTGAGGTAAGCAATTCACCAAACTTCAATGAAGTTCCTGTGCCATAAAACGTATCTTCAGCACAATCAACACTAACAGATCGGCTTACTTGTCCAAAAGGGGGCTGAGTTGAAAACTTTGTTTTCAACTGGTACTACCGATGGTACTACCGCAAATACGGCGACAAGGAAAAAAGCGTTTGAAAAAAAACAACAATTTAAGAACAACAACACCGAGCAAAAGAGCAAAGTAAACTTTGTCAGTGCAAAAGTAATTATTCAATAAATTAACCTGTTGTGCAGCCAGACCATAAGGTGCAGTTAGCGAACTTTTTCTTATGGGAGGGTTTTCCGGCCCTTAATATGATCCAAATAATTCCAAATTTGATTTATTCGATTAAGAATAACTGACTTGTAGAATTCGTAGTCTTCGTTTCTAAATACTTTTGCTACAAAAAAAGATATTGCATATGAAGGTCAAAAATAGTCTGGCCAGACCTTGTAGGACATCTTAGGGTTAACATGGCTCTTGTTGGAATTAAGAAAAGAAAATTCTAACGAGAAAAGGCAAAAGAACAACAGCGACTACGAACGGCTACTGAAATTAATAGCCTACCAACGGATAAGTAATGTATATTGTAGACTGTAATGCCAATAGTAGGGAATTTTCCTTTTTTTAGGAAAATTTAAAGCGTAGGGAAAAAGAAACAGATATTGTATTTTAAAGCAAATGTAGGGAATGTTCAAACTATTATCTGATTTTCAATATATTGTGTAAAAATACGTAAATATTCGTATTATTTTCTTTTAAAAATTCAAATGTTTCATATACAATAGCAATTAACTACAAATGTAGTATTTTTAACAGAAAACCCTATACTCCAATAAGGTCCAAAATAATGCACGCATATATTAGGGAGGGCCAGGAATATTCGGGTTGTCATTTGCGAACTATTCGCTTATTTTTATTTGCATTCGCACTAGCATTCGCTTAAATGACTGCCAATATAAAAAAGCGAATATCTAATAAATGAAATTTCTACATAGAAAATAATTTTGTTCCGGGAAAAAACACATTCACACCTTCTAAACTAGAGAAATAAATCAAACAATTTTAAAAAAAATTTAATGAAAACTTTTAAGGATATATTTTTAAAAGAAAATTTTTTATATTTTGGTTCAGGGGAACTGAAGCAAATATTTTTTCGAATTCTACAGAGCCTTTCCTTTTGTTTTTTTTTTGTTTGCTAAAAAGTATTAGATATTAATGTATGTACTATATTAAAAAAATAAGTTTTTTAAAATAAGTGTTCTTAAGAAATTTTAAGTCCTTTAAAAAGGAAAAAAGATGAAATGAAAAATTAAGCAAGCAATTTGACTATGTTTTGACTCTAGATTAATCGATATATAGTAGCGTTTCTGCAAAACAAATAATTTTTTTAATTTTTTTTTAAGTGCAATTTTTGAAATGGAATTTGTGTATAGCATATACATTTTTATTTTGTTTTCTTGTTAATAAATGCTTTAAATAAAATATTTACAAAATGTGAACAAAATATGTCCCTGTTGCTAAAAACAATAAATTTTTAACGTAGGGAAAAGTGTAGGGGAATTTTTTTCTTTGTTTGTAGGGAAAAAATTAATTTTTTTTATAAACGTAGAGATTTTACAAAATATGTACTGGCATCACTGATTGTAGAAGATGAACAAGTCTATCATTTGTATGTAATATGTAGTCATTTACAGTGCAATTCATTTCAATTACCAAATCGGCGATAATGGTGGACCTGGTGAAATGGAATTAGAAGTGGACGCTCTACCGTTTTGTTTTAGATAATTATTGGGTACATAAAAGTAATAGGGATTGCTCACACATTTTTCCTCGCTGGCGGCGAATTCTGAGTAGTTAATAGTATTTTTATATCTTCTTTTTCCCAATTTTGTATTCAAGAATGTTAACCCTCTTGCCTCTTTTAACCAGTGGTTTTTAAGCGATTAAGCTCAAATTTTTCTCAAATATTTTTTTTGCCCTTATCTCACACAAAAGTGGTCTTCGTTTTTGGAAAACCTAAAATTTAAAAAATAAGGTCCACCTTAGTATGTATGCGCATTAGGGAGATCGATTATTCGACTTTTTTCAATAACCGCTTTTCGAATATTACGAATAGTTGCTATTTTAAAAAAACCGGGTATCGGTTAAGCAATTTTTAAATAACCGGTTAACCGGTTTTAATTCAAATACTTAAAAACACAAAAATCAAATATGTTTTTAAAATAAAACGTTAATTTGAATAAAAACAAACCAATTTGCAAAGGTAAGGAACCAACAAAATAGATAGATCAGACCTAACAAATATTTTACGATAAAGTCCAAGAAAAGTGGGACCAGTAAATTGATCAACCTTTAGCTAAATTTTCAACAATTTTTTATTGATTTACTAAACTTTATTTGTAAGAAGATATTTGTATAATGTAATTTAGAAACTGTTGAATGATATTTGATCTAGACACGTTTTCCAAAAGCAAATAAATTATAGGAATTTAATAAAGTTATTATTTGAAATATTCTCTCAAATTAATTTAGAATGAGTTTTAATTTGTTAGGCTATCTTTATAAATCAACCATATTTTTCAAAAGTTGCAAACAAAACCTCTTAGCCAGGATTATCAATTTCAAATTATTTTGTTTCAGCATTATAGAAACGAATAGTGAACTGAACATTCTTTTTGTGTAAAATATTTTTCAATTCGTCGACTACAATTTAAAACATTCCATGACATTGTTTGATTTCTTCAATTTTGTTTTTTAGTTAAATAAAACTGGTAGAAATTTTTCCAATATCGTTGATTCCGCCGTAATGTTGTAGTTTTCAGCATGAAGAGATGCTAGAACTACTTAAATAGAGTTTTTAGTGCCCTAACTGGCATTTCGTCCTCGGCAACACAACGGGCTAATATTTCACACAATGATTCATTTTTTGCAGGGTATTTTAGTAAAGTATTATTTGTCGTCTCCTTAGAACTTCTTCGAACGGGGTTAAGTTTTATTTGGATCACATTAATGTCAAGCATGACATGGAAGAACCCTTGTAACTTATAATTTTTGTCTTTTTAATCGCGTTCGAAAAATATCTAGAGATAATCTTTATATAAAAATATATTTAATATTTAGAATACTCTTGCACAAATTACTATTAACTTTTTAACTGCACACGTTTTTGTAGTATTTTAAATAGTTTTTGGTGTTTTTTTTTTTCTAAAAGAACACGCGCTTTTATAAGCGATTTGTATTTACAGTGTTCATAATGTTTTTTAACTCTTGTAACATTTTGTTTTGACATTCTTCATAAAAAGTTTAAGTTTGGCCAATATTCAATTAGAAAATACTTAAATTACGGCCTACATCTACAGCAAGAGTAAGGTAAATGTAAAGTAAATTACACAGTACTAAAATAACCGGTTTATTATACCAAAACAACCGGTTTATTCGATATTCGAAAAATGGGCATTTTAAAATAACCGACTTGGGCAAAGCTAAAATAACCGGTTAAAACCGGTCGAATAATAACCGTTCGATCGCCCTAATGCGCATACATATATTACATACAAACACACAACTTAAAAAAAAACTTAAAAAAATACATGATTTTACTTCCGTATAATACAAACATGAATTTACCTACACGTATAAACATGCATATGCAATCGTGTTGATAGTACATACATATGAATATATATTTATTTTTGAATTTACAGTTAGAAGCAATAGAATAGTAAAACTTTAAAAATAGCAGTAGAAAATGGAAAATGTTGGCATTTGAATGAGCCAGTGGAAAATAATAAAGCGATTTAACCCATTTTTTAAATCACACACTCTTCGTATAAAGAATTTATTACGGAAATGCCTTTTACCTTAGCCTATCCTGTTTGGCCGTTATATCGTTGAAAGCTTTACTCCGAAATGATATTTGTGCAGCAACGATTTTGCTCGAAAATTATTTCTATTTGTTTATGGCGAGCTGAATCGTAATTTCAACAGACAGGCAGACTATGTTTTTTTTTTTACTTACGATAAGGAAATGCGTCCAGGGTTTTGCATATCCGGGTAGTCCGTTTTCCGAAAAATTGTTCCAAGAATACCAGAATTTAAAAAAAAAATTAAGAAAACCATTTAATTTAAATTTTTTTAATTATGTTAAGTTATAAGTTATAAAGTTATAAATAAGGTTAAGTTATAAAGAGGTCAACAATTTAACGGACGGCAGCAAAACTTGAGTTGAGTTGCCAGCAGTGAAATAGGACAACGCCGCTCATGTTAAACTACACAATTTTTTTTTTATTTTATATAAACATGCCCGGCGTTGCCTGATTTCGCTTCTGGCAACTTAACTTCAGTTCAGTTACCATCCGTAGTCGACCCATTAATAATTTTTACAGCGCGACTATAGGTAAGGTTAGGTTCCATGGGCAGCCATCGAGAGACAGCTCACTTGGGTCCTTCAGTGGTCCCTTTGTGATACCCAACGCCAATGCCCATCCCAAGGAGCAGTTACTCAGATGGCGTCACTGCAAGGTTGAGCCAATTCGTCTTCCTAATGAAGAGAAGAAGCAATCTTAGTTCTATTTGTGATAGATCCTCCAAACAGGAAAACACCGGTTCTCCCAGGTATTTTTCCCTGATGCCCCGTAGCCCAGGGCATTGGCAGAGAAGGTGAAGCACAGGTTCCTCTTCCTCCTCATCATGACAACTTATACAGTAGTCATTGAATTCCAGACCCAGCGCGACTATGATTCAGTTCAATATCGAATATTTATATTTTACTTGAAATACATATTTAAAATTATACCCCCATATTCATAAAAAATATTTTTGATTAACAAAAGATTTATTAAACAAATTTTCATACAAAATTCGTTTCATAACCATGCAATAAACCTCAAATATTTTTTATGAATATGGGGGTTAGTATATTGTAAGTAGATAGTTATAAAATAATAACGGCCAATTTCACCAAGTTCAGTTATGATTAACTATCATTTAAACCTTTCGAAAATATATTGATAACTGGAAGTTAAAGTAATAGTTAGTTTTAACTGAACTTGGTATAATTGGCTGTTAAAAATACTATGCAATTTTTTTATAATTGTACAAGTAATTAAATCAATGAAAAATTATCAGTTTAAGTTTAAGATTTTAATCAAAATTAGAATTTTTAATTCCCCATATGTAAGTCCATTATCTTAAATTAGAGGTTTAAAATATACGTAAAAAACTCTACTTGGATGTCGCACTGCGAAACCGGAAGTGTCCATTTCAATAAAAATATTTCTTAGTTTTTTAGTTTTTTTTTTAACCGAAATTAGCCTGTGCCGTACTAATTATATTGTGGAAGGGAGTGTACAAATTTAACAAAGCACCCCACATAAACAAGAGCCTAAAATCGTACTCTGTGCAATAGAATGAACATAGATTTGCAAAAGTTTTGAATTTATGGATATACCATTTCAGAACATTTTGAATATAATAAGGACTCTGTAGGCTAATAAAAAAAAATATTGGAACTAATTAAGAAAAAAATGTATTCAAATAGTCACTTCTGCGACAACCATGGACAGTTATTAAGGTATCTTTTAAACTTATCCCATTTAAAATGGTTTACAGTGTATACTGCAGGCTTATCTCGGATTTAAAAAAAAATATAAAAAAAATCTTGGGGCTTAGTTTGAAAAATTGCAATTCAAAATTATCACTTCCTGCTGTATTACGCGTGTAAAAATGTGCATAACTATCAAACTTATTTAAATCCCATTTCCAAACTTTTACAGTATAATGCATCCTATGGCTTATTTCGGAACAAAAAAAAGAATTTTAATAGGAAAAATGCGTAGAAGTTAGAAAAATTTTAAAAATTTTGCAGAAGAAAAAAAAATTTTTTTTTTTAAATTAAACGATTTCCTATGTTTTTAATTTGAACAAATAATTTAAAAAACAATTTTTCAAAAACGGCAATACATTAGCACCCCATTATTCGAAAAATAAACATCATACAAAAAAAAAAAAAAAAAAAAAAACAAACTATTGGCACACACATTTTTTTGTCCGCTTCACGAAAATTGCCTTATACTATAAAAACAAATCAATCTACTATTTTTCTAAATATCACTTATATTACAACTTTGATAAAATACTTATGATTTCCTTGACTTTAGGTTTATTTCTTAAAGATGGTATATTTATTAGGTAAAAATTTAGCAAAATATATATTTGAAGCCTTAAGAACTAATTGTAAATTTGGGGTCTCAGCTATGCGAATTTGATATTAAATTTGAAATTAAACTTTAAAAACTATTTGAATCAAATATAATTTAATATACCAAATAACAAGAAGAATAAAATCGATTAAAGCACAAAATATTAACAATAGATATTTTTGTCAAGTAAATGTTAGTGTTTTCAACCGTTATTCCGGGAATCCTAGCAAAAGCGATATTTTTCCACCTTTCTAGAAAAACACAATAGTCTGGGATCTTGCGACTCTTAATTCCGATGCCTTATTACTCTCTTAAATAATTGTTTTGTTTATAATAAATAACTTCAAAAATTTACACCCTGTTTTGATCTCCACTATATGCGAGAGCAGTAATATGTGTATATGTACTTGTGTGAGTGCTGTAATAAAATATATGCTTGTATTGATGTATATGTTTGTATTTGTATACAAACAAAAACACACGAAAAACTTTCTACATTAATAAACATTGGTTAAAAAGACAATATGTTTAAAAGGATTGTTGATTTTACTACCTTTCGGCCTATCAGTCTGGATGCATATTCCTGAATAATTTTCTGTATGCACGAAGTTCTTTTTTCTTTCTTTTGTAGTTGTGGTGTAATTGAGAACATGAGTTCAGAAGGATGATAATACAATCACAATAACTTGAATTTTTTTCAAGCATTACGGCTGTTTTTTTTTTTTTGTGATTTAAAATCTGGGCAGAAGATTAACTATAACTGGCGCAGCGTAAAAATAACTCGCTTTTTAATTAGAAATATTATTTTACATGCGCTAAAACATTTCTATAGTTTTAACATTTATTATAATTTAAACAATTTTTTAATTTTACCATAGTTTGGTCGATATTTACCATAACCTGTGTCCATGCTCTGTAACTCCCTCGTCGAGAAACTTTTCAAACAAACAAAGGGTTTTCTCACTTAACTGCGTCTGTAACATTTTTGACGAGCAATAGCTGTCAAGTAAGGAAATTTCTCGTCAATTTACAAAAAAAGTGTGTCTGTAAAATTTTTGTGAGAAAATTCCCGCTTTGAACTGTCGAATAAACTCACGCATAAAAACGTGGTGAGAAAAAAATTGTAACACTAAAAATATATTAGAAATGCAAAATACAATCAATAATAACACGGAAGAGGCAAGTATTTTGTTCTTGTCAGATTTTTTCATTGTTAAATTATTTTGCTTTTAACATTTTTAGAAAGACTACTGCAACTCATTGTTTTATTGTTGGTATTTTGTTTAAGCTTTGATATCGTTGCAAATAAGACTTTTTGAGTGTATGTAGGTAATTCTCATTCCTCTGTAGTCTAGTTTGCTGATAGCTTTGGCTTTTCTAAAATTATTTAGGAGAACGTTTCCTGATGATCTGGCCTAAGCAACCATGAACAGCTTATCCTCCAACAATACATTTCAGTATTTTTATCAATTATTAAAAAAAGGGAATTAAGCACAACAAACAAAATCTTTTAAAACATTTTTTTAAACAACAAAAATTAAAGTCGCACTTCACATTATTTGGTACAGCCGACGGTTGTATTTTCGACGCTGTCGTTGAAAATTTTTCAATTTAAGTAAATTTTGGTCGCCGTGAACGATATGTGTGACTGGCGTTCTCATCGTCTGCAATTTCATATCGGCTTCGAGTGGAATATAATGACATTTATAACGTAACGACGTAATCTCATTTGATATTTTTCGACATGAGTTACTGACACACTTTGTTCTCACTTTTCGAGAAACGATGGAATATTTTGTTTCACATCTTTTCGATGCGAGAATTTCTCACCAAAGTTACAGAACATGGGCACTGGTTAACAGTCTCATTATATGATCGCCTTTACCATTATATAGTAAATAATAACAATATTCGGGCAGGTTCTAGAAATCGAAACAGAGTGGAATTGAAATTGCACAAGATGTTGGTCTCAATTATTTACAAAATGACTGTAATTTTTTCTGCTTTTAAAAGCGGTTCTTGTAAAGGTAATTGGTACTCAAAGTATGAAGCATCCGCTTTAAAATTTGTGCGATTTTAAATCCACTTCATTCCGATTTAAAGAACATGGCGCGATTATTGTTATTTATTTGAGACATTTTTCTGATGTGCTTTTCGAGTAAATTGGTACTATTGCGCAAAATTAAAAAAAGCTTCTTAAGAAAGGCACAAGTTCAAAATTGAACTAGGGCAGTAAATTTTTTTGATGTGGGCATGCTTTAATCCAATTTTTCTTTGTGTAAAAAGTGCATTAATTTTAGTCCTTATAGGTAGAAAGTTGATTTAAGAATGTCCGTTTGCCGCTTCCTCAGCATGTTAAAATAAAAAAAAAACTTATATCGAAAGCTAAATGGAAAAAACTTTTTTTTTAATTGGAAATCTTCTTAACAATCTATTAATTCTATTTAAATTTGCATGTAGTTCCCCTAATATTCATATTGGAATCATTCGTTTACACATACGAACACACAGTCTTATAAACAATTTGCACATCAACTCCATGCAACAAGTACATACAAATCTTTGTATTGCAATCAATACCAATGTAATGTGGTACGTTGCTGCATCATACAAACCAACTGATTTAAAAGTAATTCAGAATTGATGCAGCACAAATGTGTTTGCTTATGTGCCTCCGATATGACGTTAAAGAGACGTAAGTTTTTGGAGACACTTAAGTGACAGTTGCCACTAGCGGTGGTGTCTTTTTGTTTTAAGTGTGTTAATGGAAAATTGTTTAATTTTTGATAGAATTTTAAAGATCTAAAGGAGTTATACGATATCGTATAACTATAGAAATATTTTCCTTTTCGGGGAAAAATATTAAATTTGTATGTGTTGTTTCACTGTTAAATGAATATGTTGAAGATAAGAATTGTTTGATTAATAATAAAATAAAATTAAATTGTTAATTCGGAAATTAAGACCTTATGAGAATTTTTTAAGACAAAATTATTTGAGTGTTTTTTCATATTTATTTGCCTGTTAAAAAAAGTCATTATGTTCTTTAAAAACCTAAAGGCTTGTTTACACTCTTTTACTTTGTATTGACACATGTCAAAAACTCAAATAGTAAAATGTATAAGTGTGACAGTATGAATGCAATATGTTATGAAAATTTCAAGTATTACTAAAAAAAAAAATTTACATCCCATATGACTTCATCGTTTTTTTTTAATTTTTCAAAACAATTATACTTTTCATTTGTTCAGGGTTGTATTATTGCAAAAGCATGTTCACGTGTGATAGTGTGACTACAAACTGTATTGTTACATTAGATTTTTTTTTACGGTCGCAACAAAACTCATTAGATTTATATCTCACATAGTATTCTGTATCCCGTTTCTATATTTCTCGCATCGTAAAATTTCCCGCAGGAAACAAGTGAATTATGACAAAAACAGTGCAATATGAAACAAAAAATGATTTTTCTCACATAAGTGTTTCTGTACTTTTACTTTGCGAGAATTATCTGTCATTTAAATAATTTTCCAGCAATTATTGGAAGGATGTGAGAACAAGTGTTTCTGTAACAATATTTTGCAAAAAGTTTCTCACAAGAACTGTCAAAATAAGTCATATTTGAAATTGATGCGAGAAAAAAAAATTTAAAAAAATGGAGCCCAAATTATGTATGTATGTACACAAGAATGTGTATTATTTTATTTTATTTTTAAAGAAAGAATTTAAATGATGAAAATAAGTATGTATATAAAACACAATTGTTATATTTTGTTATTAAAATTTTGTTAGCCTTTCATTGCTTGTTTTATGCAGGGCTGCCAGATAAATTTGTGAAAAAAACGTCAATATCCTAAGAAAAAATAAAAAAATCGTCTATTTTTTCGAAAAATTTAAAATTAATTTTGACGAATTTTGTTCGATTTTTATCATATAATCACAAATTTTTATCATATAAACACATAATCAAAAAAAAAAAAAAAAAAAAAAAAAAAACATTATGTTCATGGGTAAAATACATATTTTATACATACATAAGCTTGAGGTCTATTTAAATAAAATTATTTATTTTATTTTCCTTTATCCGATAAGAGTTTAAAATTTCAGATTCTTATTTTTCCCTGCAGAAATCACACAAAGGAGTGACAAAATATCATATTGAAATAAAATAAACACTTTTGGACAAAGTAAAAGGCAAAAATTTCCTTAAGTGCATCGACTGAAAAATGGGGTAATAGTTTAATCTTTTGATCACACAAACAAATGTATTAAATAATCCAAGCAAATAAAAATTAAGCAGTTTCCGTTCGAAATTTTGCTTTTGCCGATACATTTTTTAATCTGCCTTGTTTTTAAAGATATCGGTTTTCTGTGGTGCCTAATACACAAACATAAAAAACTATTTAAAATTGTTTTATTTCAAAGACTGTATCGTCACTAGAAAAAAATCAGCAAATTTTCACTTTGCCAATTTTGGAACAAAAAAAATCGTCAAAATGTCGATAAATCTTTAAATCTGGCAGCCTTATTTTTATTATATATATTTCTTTCGTTGACGTTTCGCTTGCATTTGACACTTAATTACTGGAAGTATTCCAGTTAAAACAGAATCTGTGTTGTCTGTTTTCGCATTTAAATACAGAAACACTTTTTTCTCACAAATCGAGAAACGATGAAATTTTTTGTTTCACACTTTATGTGAGAAAATTTGCGATGCGAGAAATACAGAAACGAGCTACTGGATTACGTAAGACTTGTGTGATAGTGTAAATTAGCCTTATGTACGATTTCCAAAAGGTAGACTCTAGACTCCTTTGCAAAGAGATTTTTAGTTACAAGAGTATGCCATGTTATTCGATGAAAAATATTAACTCAATTATGTTAAGATGTTTAAAACAAACACTTTAACTACCATTGAAGATATCTCAAAGTTTTACATTGAAAATAACTTTCTAAATGAATTGAGTAAATTTTTCTAAAAGTTGCAAAATTAACCATTAAAAAATATTACTTAAAAAGGCACTTTAGAAAATAACCTCTTGAAGGCAAATTTTAGAAAAAAACTGCCATAAAGTACATATTAGACAAAAGCTTTTTAAGAAATACACATTAAAAGTAATCGTACCTCTAATAAGTATGTTTTCAAAGTAATTTTTAATAAGCTAATACAAGGATTTTCTTTCACAAAAAGCTCATTAATGGCATTGACTACAATTATTGCAACATACATATTTCTAATAAATTGCTATAACCAATTTTTTTCCAGATACAAGGAAACTGCATTAGCAAACGGACAAATCGGTTTCAATGCCATTTATATTAGTTAAAAATTTTAATTTACAAACGATGATGTACCAAAACCAGCAAATGCAAATATCACTTAGACTTTATTGGTACCAGCTATGATTTCTGTTTAATATTTAAAGTACTCATTTACTCTAATGAATTGAATAGAGGAACTACACAATTATTGAAAAGTTAGTTTTCTAATAAAAAATATCTCTTTACTTAATAAAAGATAATAGCAACTTTTCTACTCATATTTACAAAAAGCACAGGAATTAATTAAAAAAAAAAAAAAAAAAAAAATTAAATTAAAGATAAAAAGAAAATGTCACATCAGTTGTAGATTAAAGTCATATACAGTGGGCTCTAGACTTAACTCGTACTACTAAAAGTGGCGTCATTGAATGAATATTTAACTGTCATCGAAGAAGAGATACTAGACAGAATATAAAACTAAAACAAACTCAACTAAATTTATCACAAACAGATATGTAGAGAAAAAAATACAAAAATGTTTTAACAAAAACCTCAAGCTTTCAGTCATGCGAACTTATATGATACACACTCTGGCTGACAAATTGTACGACAGACTCTCATAGATGAAATGTATGACCGAGCTCCTGTGTTCTTTTAAAGACGAAATATGTTTTCAAATATAATGTCGCAAATATAAATTCAAACACAATCATACATACTTGGTATACACATAAGTAAACTGGTACTTTGATTGAAAAAAGACATATTCCATATTTCCATAAATGTTTTAAGAGTTTTTTTTTATATTTTCTCGTATTTCAAGCAAAATATATGAAAAGTGTATGATGACGATGGTGATTTTTCGCTTTTAGTCTTTCAAAATGCTTTGTTGCCAATAAGTCTACAATGAACAATATTTTTTTTTTCCTTTTAACTTTATGTCGATGAATTGAAAAAGGTCTTAACTTACAATTTCTTATCTAATTTTTATAGTCTTCACCACGGGTGGAAAAGGGTATGAATAAGTTGGTCATTCCGTTTATAATTTTATATTATTTTTCCTTTTCGCCTTTTGGGAGCATATGGCTTACACAATGCATCTCCATATTACAGGATTTGTTGCAGTTGTTTTCGTGTCCACCAATTTAAGATTTCACTGTCCTAGTTCTTGGAGTTTCGATCCATTCAGTACTGTTATTTTGCCCTCCATCCGTTTCGTAAATCAGTTGTTCCAGCTAAAGCCTAGTTCTCTGTTCAAATCTGTGAAAAATGTTGAGCAACATCTATTATTTTATTCGAAAAATTTTACATGTATCAATGTTACCTATTTTGAGAGTTTGCACAATTTGAAGTTTTTAATCTTTCAAAGTATGCGACATTGTTTTGCGTATATAAACAAAACCTACATGTATTTTACTAAAAAGTGTTTTTTTTAATAAAAAATTAAATAAAATAGAAAGTAATTTTCAAAATACATTGCTGGTTGCTGATAATCGTAAAAACCATATCTACAGCTGTCAAAATTCCGTATGAAATAAAGAGCATTTGCTTTATTTCGCAGTTGTAAAAAAATGTTGCCTAAAACATTTCGCAACTTTTTCACAAAATGAACAGCGTACTACTCTATCAACATTATTTCATAGATATTCCGTACAAGTTCTTTTCATATTTGTTTTGACAGCATTTCACGTGAAATGTTGAACAGAGTATCAGGCTTAAGTAGATGATTGCCTACTGTAGCAAATAAAGTATTTATACTCTGAATGATTACACTGTGCATGTTGAATAAATAGACAATACGGGCACCTGGCATTTTAACCTGATTCGAGGACGCTGAATTCAGTGGTGCTAACTGTTTTTTTTTAGGTAAGCTCTTCGAGATATATCGTTATTTCAACTTTACTCAACTTTTAACTTTATGTCGATAAATTGAAAAAGGTCTTAACTTGCAATTTCTTATCTAATTTTTGAATAAGTTTGTCATTCCGTTTGTAATTTTATATATTTTTTTCTCCTTTTCGCCTTTTGGGAGCATATGGCTTCCACAAAGCATCTCCATGTTACAGGATTTGTTGCAGTTGTTTTCGCGTCCTCCAATTTAAGATTTTTTCGATCTATTCATTAATGTTATTTTGCCCTGCATCTGTTTCGTAAATCGGTTATTGTTTCAGCTAAATAGATGATTGATGTACTGTAGCAAATAAAGTATTATTTAAATTCTGAATGATTACACTGTGCAATTTGATAAAACTGACAAGACGGGCCTAATTCGAGAACGCTGAAACCAGTGGTGCTAACTGTTTTTTATGTTAGCTCTTGTTTTCGAGATATACCGTTATTTAAAAAATGGAGGAGGTTGCACAGCACTATTGCTTTACTTAAAAGCGGTTTCGCTTATTGGACAAACTAAAAAACTGAAATTGCACAACTTTCTTAAAGCACGGTTTTTTTCTTATATGCGAAGTCGTTTTCGAAGCATAATTTATTTTTGCATGAAAATATAATTTTTTAGCAAAACTTTATATCAAAAAAGTTGTTTTTGGGAATAAATATTTAGCTAAATTTCGGAATTTTTTTTATTTAAATATTCATAAAAAAATTAGAAAATCTAGATTTTTTCTAGACATGTAAAAATCCAAAAAAAAGCCATAAATTATAAAGATCTTTTTACAACTTTTTATTTTACTTAAAATTAAGAATTGCATAAAACGCTGCGCTGGACAGCGGAAATAGTCAAAGTTTTCCATTAGGTACAAGCATCTTGATTATCAATACACATCATCCGACAAAATAAGGGCGGCATTGGAGAAGTGGGCGTAGCATGAAACAGATTTATTTATATCTAAGCAATGGTATTTATCTAACGTTCTTTTATCGCACCTTGGTGAACGGTATACAAGATTCAGCATAGCCGAATATAGCATTTTTACGTGTTTTTATTCTAGTTCGAATTTAGTTATAAAGTCGGTTTAGTTCATTGAGTGCCATGCCATACGTGTTTGTACACCTAAAACTTCCTGAGGTGCCACGTCAGACATTTTGGTAAGACAGCGATTGCTGCATATATCATTTTGGTACGAAACCACGTAAAATTCTTTGTGTTAGCATAGACACTCATTTAGTGAACGTTTTTGTCCAAAATTTATGATGCTACTATGACTTTTGAATCTCATATAAAGAAAATAATTGTAACGTTGAGTGCCAGTTCAAAAACGAATGACATAAAAAAGCGATCATAAAGGCAACAGGAAGTAACAAACTATATGGCAAATGCAACAGATATTAGTTTATACCAATTCCACATCGACTTCTAAGAAAAAAGTGCTTGGCGTTTAAGTTTTTAGCTCAGACCTATATCAGTTCTAATTCAAATCTAGTTCAGTTCCAGTTCAGTTCTAGTTTATTTCTATTTCAGTTCTAGTTCCAGTTCTAGTGATTATTATTATTATTATTATTTATACTTATTATTATCAATGAATTTTTTGTTATGTATCAATACCTGCAGTCAAGCTAAAAAGCTTTGCGGGTCTAAGTAAGAAAACTTATACGCGAATATTAAATTCAATAAAAAAAAAAAAAAAAAAAAAAAAAAAAAAAAAAAATAGTTCAGTTCCAGTTCAGTTCTAGTTAATTTCTATTTCAGTTCTAGTTCAGTTCTAGTTCAGTTCAATGGTAATTTAATTTAGTTCGTGTTCTATTTTGTGAAATGATTCGAGCCTGCATTGCAAACTCTGCTCACTAGCTCGCGGTATCACAAATGTACCGCTATAAGGACCCAAGTGAGCCATCCTTGTGTCTACTGCCCATTTAACCTGACTTATTGTGTGAACAAATTTTAAAAAGGGTATTAAAAACAATTTCTTAAAGATTGTAAATTCTATATGCGTATAAGCTTATTTTTCTTTTCTTTACCTTTGTTAACATGAATTTATAAATAAAAAAGACAAAAAAGGAATTTGCAATAAAATTTACATAAAGAAATGTCAATTGGTATTAACAATTTAAAAAATGCCATTTTCTACTTGAGGTTAGCATTTTATGAGGTCAGAAAAATTTACAATGTACTAAAATTATATTGACAATTTTCCTAGGATTCTTGAAATTATTTAAATAATATTTTATTCATAATATGTGACATGAGTAAATTTCTATGTAAAACAAAATTGCTATAGAATTTTTTCTTCTATTAAAAATTATTTTAATATAAAATACAAAGTAAATAAATGTTTTTTTTTATGAAATGTTTTTAAACCTTAGGAAATTATTTTTTACTTCTTTTAAATTGTGAGAAACAAAAAATCGTTTAGAGAAACAATCTGAACATTTTATTTATTTTGTTAAACTTTAAATAAGTAATCACATACAATTGCAATTTATAAAATATGAATTTTTTTAACAAGCACACAAACATCTGTACTTAGACATTCATGAGCATACGAGCACAAATTGAATAGAACAATCAATATGACTCAAATCGGAAATATTCATACACACAACACCAACAATTGCAGAACATTAAACTGAACGGCTATTGAGGAAATTTTGGTTAAGAAAAACATTTTTTTTTTCTTATTTAATTAATTATTTTATTTTTATTCTTTTTTTTTTATAAAAAAAACTTATGGGAGTTTACTGCGAATAACTAGATTTCAAAACACATTCGTAATTTGAAAAATTCCAAACAATCTTAACCTACCCTCGCATTTATAAAAACATTCGCAAATTCATTGTAGCATAAATGCATACATGTAGAATGTATTCACTAGCAACACTGCTCCTGCTTGTTGATTTTTAAAAAAATTTTCATTATTTTTCCATTATTTTTTTTTAAGGATTTCGAATGTTTACATATCGAATACATACATACTCAATCGTTCATAGATTTAATTTTATTGTGCATGTGTGGTTTGTGCAATGCATGGGTTTGAATAAATGTGTGGTATTTTGAATAATAAAAACAAAATTTATATCAAACTTAACAAGTTTGTCATACATACTTGAACATTAAACAACAATTTTGTTTTAGTTTCCGGTTCTTTATTAAAACGAAGCGAATATTTTTTTAGAGTTATTTGAAATGTATTTTTATAAGCGCGTACGTTTTTTTTATAGAAAACAAAGGTAAACTTTAAGCAGCAGTATAGAAAGTCACTTTCAATGTTAAATAACTATATATTCGTTTTTAAAGGATATGGAGATTATATTTTGTTTTTGCACAGTTTGAGAAAATAATTTTTAAGGGAAAAATGGTTTGAGAAAATACTTTTGACGATATCATGGCTTTTATTCTTTTTTTTCTGGTTTAATTATAGATCTTAGTTTTATTATTGCTGAAAAGCTTAGAAAACTTTTCAATTGATGCAGTGGCCTCTGGAAAGTCCCGACCTCAATACAATCAAGAATTTGTGGTTAATTGTTAAGCGACACACAGTTGCTCATTTTGCTAAAAACCGTGGCCAGCATAAAAAATTCGACTATAAAATTTTGAAAATTAAGTTAAACCATATTGCAGAGGATTTTTACTGATCAAAAAGCCATTCTTAAAAAAATATAAAAATTATGGGTGTTGTGGCCGCTCAAAGTTAGTAATTTCTTGGACTGTAAATAAAATAAATTTTCGACAAAAACTTTTGAGTTAATTTTTTTTTTTTTTAAATTTGCAACCGACAATTTTATAAATTTTTTTTTTTTTTTTTTTTTTTGTAAAATTTGCAACCGATTATTTTATATTTTTTTATTTTATTAAAAAATTTTGATTATTTTTTATTTAAATTCGTCTTAATAAAATATTTGGCGATAATAGGCGCAGTTCTTCAAACGCCCTACATTTGTGTCGTTTTTGGGATTTAAGCAGAGTATAACAAATAAAGTTTCGGGAAGTATTGGTATGCATACTTTGTCTGTTTCATATACTAACTGCGCTAAAAAATGTGATCCTGCCCGTTTATTTGCACTAAGAAAAAAATTTCACAACCTTGTTACTTAAACCAAAATAAGAAGCATAGTGGGTGGGTATATATAACTTTTTTTTAAATGGCTTTAAATTTTTTATGAAAGGCTTGAAAAACATTTAATTAAAAATTCTCGATAGTTAAAAGTGTGCAGTTACAAATTTTCCCACGCCTTCAAATGGCGCAAAGGCGTTCCATCAAATTTCAATACTACTCACTAAATATAATAACTGAATAGCTAGTTAATATAAAATAAACCATTAGTCATCTAAATCTATGTACAAATGCTTATTTTATTTACAATTAAAGCCTGGTATCCCACTTTGACAAAATATGTGTAGTGCATTAATCGGCAACACAATTTTGCGGAAGTTGGCTAAACAATACCAAGTAAAGAAATAATTTTTAAGGGATTGTTTTCTATGACCCATGGGACCTGTGACCAATCACGGACCCATTAAAAAATATGTTATTAGGCTAAGCTTCATAAAGGAGTTCTTTGTACATAATACTACTTAAATTTCAATATCTATATGAGATTTGTTCGTCTTAAAGCGGTTTTGGGGATAGGGTTTATATGGGACCTATGCTCAGCTTCGGACCTACAAGTTCAAAATTTTTCTATGATATAGTTGGTATTAAAAAACTAATTCTTCCCAAATTTTATATGAATACCAACTTTTATAAGGAAGTAGTGGCACTTTAACCTATTTTCGGGAATGGTATTTATATGTGAGATATTGTCAAATTTAGGCCGAATAATTCTAAAAAAATTTGGTAAGATGAATATATATATGTATATATATATATTATGGCGGGTCGATTTGAAGGGACGCAAAAAAAATCGCCCAATTGACATGGAAAATCGTATTCTAGGGATCAAAATAAGAAACTTTGCCCAAGGAACCATACCTCTAAAATGAATTCTTATGTTCTTTATTTTTACCCAAAGGTCAAATTTTGAAAAATCCCACTTTGACCCATTTAAATGCCCCCAATCGAGTCTAAAAGTATGAACGACCCCTACTTACTTTGGAGCGCCGAGCCACCATGGTCGCTTCGGCGATTTTTAAATCGACCCATCCTTGTGTACATTTCTGTTATCTATTTTTTGCAAGGAAAACTTCTGTCAAGTTACTTGGTTAAGCTGGGATCACGCGATTGCCGCAAATGCACCAATATGACACAATTTTGATTGTGCTTCATTGACGCACAATAATGAAATTGCCCCCAATAAAAAAATTCTGAAATCACACGATTGCCCTGTTTTATACAAATTTAATTGCCGCTAGTTGGTACAAAGCGAAATGTGTACAATAATTGCCGCATCACAATCACATGATTGTTCTTACTTGTGTCAACTGCGAAAACAGCTGTTGTGGTAGCTTTTTTATTTGTTTAAAAGATCTAGTTGGCTTGTTCATTAAAAAAAAGAAAATTGCATCATATATTCAAACAAATTTTTGTTGAATAATGTATGAAATTCCAAAAATTAAACAAAGTAAAATTCAAATTTAAATATATAAAGAAATAGAGAATATTTATATTCAAAAATAAATTCGCTTTAAAGAATTTCAATACATTTTTCTCGGTTTTCCTGTATATATTCTTTAATACTGTCCTGAACATCTATTGCACTAATTTAAAAAATAATAATTCGGGAATACAAAATTTATTTATTATTAATGACTTGTGAAACTCCCAATTGTTATTTTTAATAAATTTAATTTTAATTTATTCCTACTAAAAAAAAACACACAAAGTAAAATTATTAAAAAAAGGTAAATATTGGCGCGCATTGTGTTGTTTAATTGCCGCACAAGAACCCAATAAATATTGGTACGTTTTTGTCATTTTTATTGACGCGCTGTTGCATATCAAGTAGTCACACGATTGCCGCACCAGGGTTGCATTTTATTGGTAAAAGTAAGAACAATATTGCCCTCGATTGGTACATGAGGCATTTGATTGTGTAGTCACACGATTGGGGTATTAAAAATTGTGAAAATTGGTGCATTGCGGCAATCGTGTGATCCCAGCTTTACGTATGAGTATTATTTAATTCCGATTTATTAACATGCATACGCCATGTGGTGCAACTAATAAATCAAACTTTTAAAAAAGAAATAAGCTGTATATATATATATATATATATATATATATATATATGTATATATGTATATATATATATATATATATTATATATGCAATTAAATATTTTTGAGCCAAATTTAATCTTAATTTTAACATAATAAGGTAGTTTATGGGCACAAAGACTATTCCGGAAAGAAGTTTTTATGGGTGCCATGTGAAATTATGGACCGATTTTCTCATTTTCAGTAGGTTTCGTCCTTATTGTAATTTAGACGAATTTACCACATTTTATCAAATTGTCTTCAAAACTCCTACCTGCACGTTGCGCACAAAGTTATACGGTTCAAGTATGGTAAAAAAAAAAACATATTATGGTCCCCGCAATGATAACAAATAACTATTATTGTCTTTCACATTACTTCTTTTAATATAAATAATATTTTGTCTCGATTTAACAATAAAGGTTTTACCTCCATTGAAACTTGAAATATGGTTGAATTTAACATTAACTTAATTTTAAATGATGTAAACTGCAGAATAAAGATTATTACATTAATAAAACTCAATCCCTGAAGAAGTTGGAAAGAATACCAACGAAACGTCGGATTTTATTGAGAATGAATAAATAACCTTTCATTTAAATAAATTAATGACCTTGCAAGTATGCATATTGGTCGAAATAAATAACCAATCTATGGTAAACTTTGACCATATTATTGTTAATTCTAACCATAATAATATGGTTACTTTTGTCTAAATACTAAATCAACCATATTATGATTGATTTCTAGCAAAAATTGTTAGTCATATTTAACCATAATATGGTAACCTGCCAACATAAACATTGTTAAAACCCAACCAAAGTATGTTGCTCTTTGAATATAACGGCCTCGATAATTTTTCTCCAATTAAAGCACTAATCAAAAAATAAAATCAGTTTTAATTAAAAATTAAATTAAGTGAAGTAACCGATTAAGCAAGTAAAATAAACGCTTAATCATGTGAATTCAACGTTTAATTGATATTATTAATTTGTTTACTAGTGCCAATTTAATTCATTTTTTAATTTAATTAGTATTCCATGATAACGGATATTTGTGTTGCCTGCAATTGAAGCCCGTGATGTCGGCAACATTTGGTTTCAGCAAAATCGCGATACAGCACATACGACGCTCGTAGCGAAATGATTTTGATAAACAGCTAATTTCGCGTTTTGAATTTGTCAACTGGCCGAGGAGATCGTGTTTATCATTATCATTAAATTTTTTCTTAAGTGATATATGAAGTCAATTCATTGATAAGACAGCTACAATTCAACATTCGGAAGAAAAGTCATTGTCCAACCATGCAATTTTGTTGCAGAAACTTTTTAAAATTCTGCTTTGAAATTGCACAAGTTTGAAATTCTAAAGTTGCATTTTTTGTTTTTTATATTTTATATTTAAATATAAATACACATACAGCCAACTCCAAGATGAAAAGTGTACGAATTACAAAACAAAACAGAATTGTGGAGTACATGAATTTGCGAACCCCTCCCCAATCTTCTCACCTCTCTCATCCAAAAAACTAAATAATTGCTGCAACAAAAATTGCAAGTCTGGACGATGACTAACATTAATCACGCAATTCGCTAGATACCGTTAGCAATACTGGAAAGAGCAATCGAGGATTATACTCTTCGAATGCGCCTACGTTATTTAAAAAAAAGTAAATGTCAAAGATTCCTCCTTCAGGCAATTACAATGACTACGACATCCAGTTCTATTTAACGAGTTTTTTTTTTTTTTTAATAAAAATAAAAAAATTCAAATGGATCACCCTTTTTATTTGTTTAATAAGTTTGGTGATTTCAAAAGTTATTCTACCTTGTTGAAGGAGTGTTAACAAATGTCTCTAAAGAGCCATCTATCAGAGACAAAAGTGTCATCATTTGTGAACCCTTGATGATCGAAAAGTATAAAGAGATAAAGATCAAAATAATATTGTAATGAGGTTTTGCATTGTAAATTCCCAGGTGTTTGATTGTTAAACACTGTTCATGTCTTTCTCTACTTTCTCTACTTAAGAACAAGGAAATAGCAGGCACGTAAACATTTTTAAACTAAAAATGTTCACTAAATAATTTTCTTAGACATCAATTTTGAAGAGCAATTGTTGTTTAAATAAACAATAAAAGATACAAGCTTTTTTAACCATCTAGATATCTGTATTAATTTTATTATCCGCCACCCCTTCCAAGTTATTTATTATTAACTGACATTTCAATTAAATAGTTGATTTTTTAAATTTTAAATCTTAGGACTTGTTAAATTCTCTGCAAAGGATATAAAGTTTCGACAATTTATTGTTGCTTTTGAAAAACCAATTTTTGTGATGTCCCAAAAATAGGTTTTTAAAACAGCCAATTAAAATGTCTACTTTGCACTGTACTCACTTAGTAGTCTTCAAGAGCACGATTAAAAAAAACGGATCTTTTTGTTTCCTTTATTTCCAATTTTTGATTGGTAGACGACGATGTCATGCTTAACAAAAGCAACAAATGGTAAATAATATGCCAAAGTGTACATCAATCCTGGCAGACAGACGGACAAACATACATACATTCGCAAACTTACAAACACATGTTTAAACATTTATACGTAATCAGAAATTTTCAACGGAAACCCATTGTAAATATCGTTGAATAAATCTCTAACCTTTCCACCCTACCCAACCATCACAATTGATTCCTTTTACTCTTTGTACGTTTAAGTCGAGTCGGATACACCAGTACCAGAGATAAACGTGTACACAACATAAGTCTGTCAATAACTGTCTATCCTGTCTTTCAATCACAAACATACGAAATAGAATAGAAAATAATCGAATTGAATCGCCTGTATGGTTGTATGTAGTCGATGGGAAATACAAAGGCAGAAAGATATTTGTTGTTTGTAGTCAGTCGTAGAGTAGCCTCTAGAGCCACAGTGATTTTAAGTAGATTTCCACAATATCTAACGATTGAGGGGGTTTTCATTGGCTCGTATAGATGAGGTTTTTGTTCATCTTGTATTGTTATTTACGTTTGCTTGTCTTTCACGGGTTGATAAACTGAATTTTTGTTTTTCCTTTTATTTTGTTCCTGACCAATTTTTTCGTTGTTTATTGCTGCTCTTACATGTGGCAAAAATTTACCATTTTTTATATCGCAGTGTATAGGTTTCCTTTATGTCTTTATATATCTTTTTAGATTTTCAATATTTCTACAACTGTTAAGATTTTGTCTACAAGACAGTTGTTTGAATATGTATTTCTGTTTGTTGCACTGGATGTTAAATCAAATTTGAGTACCAGGTTTGTATGTGTTAGGTTTAGCTTGATCTAAACTGTCAGTTGCTAGTGCTGGCGCTAACATGAAGCATGTTTGTATAATTTCCAAGTTTCGTATATACATTAGGGTGCGCCTTATTTTTCATATTTGCGAAATTTTATCGTAAATTTCCCTAGAAATGTTCTTTCCATCAAAAAAAACTATGTTTTGCATTTACAAGGGCAAAATTAGTTATTTTTCTGATTTTGTAAAATTTTCTCATTAAATAATAACATTTTGGTATTAAATGTAAAAGAATCGAAATGTAAACGAAGTTATCGTTCTAATGATATGTAAAGTTATCAAAATTTTTCCAGGCCAATAACGTGTCTCAGGCCACTTGAACAAGAAATTTAGGAATACAATCAACATATTTTGAGAAATATTTGAATAAGAGCTAATTTTAACTTAAAATATACTCATATTTACTTGTATATTAGTTTTTGTCTTCGTAGGATACCGTTAACCTCTCTGCGTGAAATTTGTGTCAATTGCTCTTAAAGCACTTATCCCGTGACCAGTGAACAAAATTTTATAATTAAAAGGAACGAATTGTGATAGGTGAAAACAAGACTTAAACTTAACTGGTGATAATGTTTTTAGAGTGTAGTTAGTACAGAGGAGGGGTAATTGGCACAAAACTATTCTTGTGACTGGATTTTGTGCGGGTAGTGGGCTGATTCTCTCTAGTTATGTTACTTTATATGAAGGGGATCTATCATATTGACATGGCTCATTTGGGACAATATATGCGACAGGCATTATTTTAACCGAAATTGGATGTGTCCATTAAGGTTACTTCAGTGACCTGTTACAAAGTGTCAAAAAGGTGCCAATTAATCCCCTCGTAGTACATCACCATGTAAAAGTGACTTGTCACGTGACAAGTTAAGTGTTAGTTCCTTTTCCAGTTGGGCTATTATCAGGTATGACCAAAGAAAAATAATTTTTAACGGCAGTTTCAAAACTTTATTTTCAAATTTTTAAAAATTTTGTTAAAGAAATTTGTGAATTTTTTTAACATTACATTGGGATTTATTAAGGGTATATTAGGGTATAAAAATATGATACCAAAAATATGAAAAAATCATGTCAATACCTCCCATAGTTTTTCCGTACCTGCGATTTAAATTTTGTGATTTTCGGGAAAAACTGATTTTTTGGCATTATTTTGTCGAAAGAGCCCATTTTCCTTACTGTTGTGAATTTGAAGTAAAAACTATTCAGAAAATTATAGTCCAGAGTATTTAAAGTATACTCTTAAGGTTTTACTTAAAACTTTACCCTAAAATCATGAAGGTCAAAAGTTAAATTTTGACATATTTGGAATTTCTACGGGAAAAAGGGCGAAATATTGTATATTTTTCTTCTGATTTTTATGGAACCCTTAAGTCATACCAAGACAAAACAGTGCAAAAATGGCGATAAACCTTTTAAGTTTTGAAAAATCTGTCAATTCAAACAAAATAAAATATAATTAATGTATATGATTTTTTGAGTATAAGCATAATAAAAATTTCCATTTTTACACTGTTTTGCCTTGGTATGACTAAAGGTATGTTTTTCTCCAATTTCATAAAATTCGGCCCAAAAATATACAATATTTCGCTATCCTTCGCTTAGCTAGAGACGCGATGCGATACGCTTTCCCGATATGTGATCAGCCTAATTTGTTGCGATTAATAGTTTTTTGATAGGAAGAAGATTTCTAGGGAAGTTACGATAAAATTTCGCAAATATGAAAAATTAGGAGCACCCTAATATACATAAATATAAATGTATATTTTTCTAAACTAAAACGAGTTCATAAAAATTTATTGTTTTTTTTCCAGTTATCTCAGTTTAAGTAGATTGTTTAAAGTTTTGTGTGCTTTTTTGTCGATTTTTGGTGAGCACTATGGGCATAGAACACAATAAAAAGCGAAGCAGTGATTTTTATTTTCTAAAAGTAAAGCATAAAAAATAACTTTAATTTAAATCAGTTTTTGCTTAAGCTCATAACGGAAAATAAATATACATAAACCCAATTATAACACAACAAGTAAGAGGCTGCTATATTCGGATACACCGAATCTTATATACCCTTCACCATTGTTCGTAAGAACAGAAAGTTGTATAAATACCGATCTTCAAATATAAATTAATCTTTTTTATGCCACGACCGGATGTTGTGTATTGTTGACCAAGATGGTTTCACCTAATTTGGAAACTTTGGCTCTTGCCGTTCCTCAGATATACAGGGGATTTATATGAAAAATCAGATGCAATCGTGATTTTTTACTCATATATCAGTTATTTGTAGACCGAGCATATTAAATTTCAAAACAAACAATTCCGGACTTAAATATATGACTACCTAGTCCCCATCATATCTGGGGTCTTCTTAGAACCCAATTCAACGGGAATCGTTAAATCAACTTCTTCTCAAAAGAATACAGAATAAATATAATTTATAGGGTCTAAGATTTATTTCGGGAAATTGCAAACGGAATGACAAACTTATGTGCATATATCCCTTTACTTTCGGTAAAGGGTATACAAATATAAAATCCATAAACGTGACGATTTTTATTTTTTCAAGTTTTACAAACGTCTGTGTTCATACGGAATAGTAGTATAAGAAATAACTGAGTTATGGCAAATAGAAATAGAGTTAAATTTACAAAAAATATTTATTTTAAAATTTTCGTTAAGTCTTTATTGAAGTTTCTACTAATACGATGTTATACAGACTTAACCCATTTTTCGCCGACCCAGTACTCATACTCTTTTTTGTTGCAATGTTTTTTTTTTTCAGTTACTTAAAATCTAATATCTTTATTATATTGCCAGTTTACTTGGTGCGGTGAAAAATGGGTTGAGAGCAAAAAAAACTTCTCGAATAAAACTTCAACAATACTAAGAATATCTTGAAATTACAATATTCGAAATATGCTACTTTCCCATATTGGCACAGATATATTATCAGCCATGGTCTTGAAATCGAGATCGAGTGAAATTGAATCGAACAAATTCTAAAAATTAGCCTGTGTTGAAAGTTCATTTAAATATTTTCTATTATATAAATACCTCATACTTTGAGGACTACTTATTTAAACCAGAACAACTTTTGAAATTAGGAACATCTACGTTCATATTTAAAAATTAATTGAATTGGAAATGTCCATCGATTTTAGTTCCACGTGATTTCGATTTCCAGAATATGGCCGTATTTCAACTTTTAAGTTTCAGACAGAAGATTTACTCTACTAAATTAATTTGCAGGAAAATGTTTGCTTTTAAAAATATATCTTTTAATTCTTTTCCTAAATTACTCTTTTCTACTTTTCTTTTTTTTACTTTTTGCTGTTTCGTTCCCATAGTGGTTACATTTAAAATAAACCCAAAAAAGATTTTTTATATGTATTAGTGCATGTGTTATACAGACATACACGTACTCTATTAAATGTCAATATTAAATTTATTTTATTTTTTTATTTTTTATTTATTTTCTTCCTTCAAACTGGCATTTCCTGACAATCCTTTTGTTAGAGCACAAGCGGCAAGCAGCATGTATGGAAGTTTTGTATTTGAATTTTTGCTGTTGCCATTTCCATTGTTGCTGATGTTTGGTTGTTTTGCAATTGTTGTAGTTGTCGGTGTTGTTATTGTTGCAAACTTTTGTTATAGTTTATTTTCCGTTGTTTTATTTTTGTAAATAGTAAAATCAAATAAATATGCATAAAAATGCATACAAATATAGAATATGATTTTATTGTTTTATACTTTAATATAAATTTAATATGTGAAATGGGAATACAAAAGGGTCACTAGTTTGCATATAAGTTTTTCGATTAATTTTGGACATAATTTTAACCGGAAATTAACAAGGTTTTCATACTAAGCCAGCATATCGCACTGGTTCCTCTTAATAGGGTTAACTCAAAATTTATAAATTTTCAGTAGAGACAAAAAACTTTTTTTTATATTTACTCTTATATCACAAAAGAGGATGCAATTAAATTTTTTTTTTTTTTTTTTTGACAAAATACTAGAGAAAATAATGTAAGATTTTTACAGTGGGTTGATAAGACATCGATTTCTAGCATAAAGTGAAAATTTAAAAATTTTGAGTTGACTCTCTTTAGAGGAAACAGTTTTAGGATAAAATATTAATTTGATTTCCTGCAAAATTCGATTGGAACACACTGGAGAAAACTACTAAACTTCTACAAATGTATGTTCATATAAGCAGTGTTACCAACCCATGTGTAATTACACATATTATGTGTAATTTCTACTTACATGTGTAGCCCATGTGTAATTATTTTCATGTGTAATCTGTGTGTAACTTTCTGTTCTGTTTTTTTCCTAAATTTTTGCAATACTTTTAAAGCGCCGTAGAAGACATACGTACATATTGTATGCTGTATACACCTGGTTAAATTTCGATTTTTCAAAATTAAAACACGATTTTTTAAACCTCACTTACATTTTTTACCAAATGCTTTTAAAGGTTAGTTTACACTATCACACATTTCTTACGTATTCCATAATATTTTGTGAGATGGAAATCTAATGAGTTTTGTTGTGACTGTCAAAAAATCTAATGTAAAATTACAGTTTGTAGTCACACTATCACACATGAACATGCTGTCGTAAAAATGCAACCCTGATCCAATGAAAAGCATTAGCGTTTAGAAAAATTTTAAAAGACAATGAAGTCGTATGGAATGTCAAATTTCTTTTCGTAATACTTGTAATTTTCATAACATATTGCATTCATACTATCACACTTTTTCATATTATAAGTTGTTGACATGTATTAAAATAAAGTATAATAGTGTTAACTAGCTTTAAGATTGTAAACAGTAAACAGTGTAAAGTGTCCCTGTCCAGACCTTAAATTTTTGTTGCTGAAATGCTTGAGCTTTTTGGTGTGTGAGGTGGGCAGATTGGGAATGGGTACACATTTCATGTAATCTGCCTTCCAATGTTGTTTTCTAGTTTCATCTTGAAGTTGTATTGATAAATAAAATATAAAAAAGACAAAATTAAAATACAAGCATTCCAAGACTAGAATTTCATAATATGGACACAAATGCAATTTTAAAGCAGCATTTAAAAACATTGCACGTCTGGACGATGTCTAACTTTTTGTTGAAATTGTTTTAACTTTCCCGGTTTTTTAAATTACTTTAAACCTGATTTATTATAAGGAGCACTTATGGCTTATAAACACTCTTTTCGACACCGTATTCCAAGGCGAATGACCTTGGCTTGCTACGCAAGCAACCGCTGTCAAAAAGATATGCCGTTACTTTTTTGACATTTCTATTTAAATGTTTATTTAAATACAAATAAAATTTCAAGATTTATAAAATTATATAACGTGTAATAAATTAAAAATGCGTGTGTGTGTGTGCTGTTTGAAAAAAACATACTCGTACTTCGTGTTACATACATATGGCAGTTTCACGGGTACAATCTTGGCAGCGGCCTTAAAATCTGGTTTTATACCTTTACTTTTGCCACACCCCTAAACAAAAAAAAACTTAACATTAACAAGGAGCATAAAATATCACAAACCTTTATTTTTCTCTGTAAAGTACTGGCAAAGTTGTGACCATGTGGGTATAAAACTTCGGTCTTCCTATTCTTCCAAGGGGGTTTCTGGTGGTATACCGCTGGTGGTTCTTTTGATTATTTTCACTTAGAATTATGAATTTTTAAACGTTTTTAAATTATTACATTCCATAACATACGATTTAAAATTAAAAACTAAATGCAAAATGACAGCATATATTTTTGACACAGCTATTTTGTTTACTACAGTGTTGCACTATTTTGACACAACGCTAAAGTATTTTACAGTGTTGTATCCATTTTTAAAATAAGACCATCGTGTACGAACTCGCCTTGCCATATTCATAAAAAATTATTTAAATTTCAAACGAATTTTTAACCTTTAACTGTGGAGGTGAAATTTTGGCATTTTGACATACTTAATGACGCGGTGGGTAATTTTACTAAAAAAAATATATTATCAAAGTTGTTTTTGGGAATACAATTATTTATTAAAAGATTTTGTTTGTTGTGGAGGATAATAGCTTATCGTCCAACAATAAATTTCAGTATTTTTATCAATTATAAAAAAAGGGAATTAAGCACAACAAACAAAATCTTTTAGTAAAAAAGATTTTTTATAATAATTTGTTTTTGAAAATTAAGGAACTACGTTTTTAATCACAAAAAATAAAGAAACAAAAATTATTTTGATTTGTTTGAACAAAACAGGTACTTTACTTCACAAGCCTTTGTTTTCAATATAAAAAAGCGATATATTTTAAAAATTTATCAAAAAAATATGAATTTAAAAAAAAACAAAAACTTAAAGGGCATTTTTTTACAGCGAAATGTATACACTTAAAGATCATGAAAAAAATAATTGGGTGTAGAAACTACAGGTCCACCTTTTGGAGGTTTTTTACTCATTAAAAGCTGCATCCCATACACATTGGCTTACTACATTACTGGCAAATCGGCAAGAGCTTAAGCTTCCAATTTGGTCGAAATATCTTGGTTGTCAATACACAACATCTGACAAAGTCAGGGCGGGAGAAGTGGGCGTAGCACCTCTCATACAAAGACCTTATAGATTTTTGTTTATCTGAAGAATGGCAAGAGTCAAAGTTTCGCAATTAGATACAAGCATCTTGGTTACCAATACACAACATCCCACAAAATGAGGATGGGATTAGAGAATTGGGCGTAGCACAATATAATTTTTTGTTTTTTATGAAGCGTAAGAGAAAAATTGTCCATATTTGGTACACACAGCTGGGTTATCAATAAGCAATCCCTCAACAAAAATGGGCGGGATGGAAGAAGTGGGTGTGGTAACTCCCATACAAAGATATTATAGGTGGTACAAACAGCTTCCTAATCAATGCACGAGACCTGTATGTAATAAAATGTACTTATTTTATGTTAATGCGGGTAGCAAAGCGGACTGAGTTAGGCTTGTATCATATAAATTTTTTTTTACCAACAAGAAAACGGACGAGTGGTTAAACTAATTCCATGAAAATATTACGTTAATTTGGATGTGGAGTAAATTTTTTTCTACTAAATACTTAGGCTAACGCTGACGTGGTGGTAAAATATTTTTAAAGAAAAATTATGTAAATGATGACGAGAGGTTATTTTTACACCAGCATATCCGTAGCTCCGCTCGTGCAAATTCAAGCTCAGCCAAAACACAAGTGAATAACACCGATCATGATATGAGAAGATACTAAGAACATTTAATTCGAGAGCGCAATGAAGGAGAGTATTTTAAAAAAAAATTAAGTAAAGGTAAAAATTTACCAACACCTCCACAGTTAAAGGTTAAAACTAAATATTTGAACAAATTTTCCATAAAATGTTTGGGTTTCATATCCAATTAATTTTGTATGCATTTTATTTTAAGCTAAATAAAAAAAAATCATGTGCATTTTCTTCAAATGTGTAATAATGCGTGTGTGTGCTGTTTGAAAAAAAAAACATAGTCTTATACATATGCCCACGTTCTTCGTTTTACATACAGATGGCAGTTTCAGGGTACAATCTTGGCAGCGGCTTTAAAATCTGATTTTGTTCCTTCACTTCAAATGTGGACTGTGTCGTGTGTAATTTCCGAGTTCTTCGTTGTCAACACTGTATATAAACCATTTAAGAATGATTGCTTAACATAATTAGAAATAGTACTAGCTTTTATAAATTAATAAAGTTTTTTAATCTCTTTTCTTTTCTCAAATATCGATTACTATCTAGACTATTAATTCCTATCATTTAATTAATTTTAATAGACAGTCAAATAGTCGAAAAATTATAGCAAACATGAATAAGTTATTGTTCATTCCAAAACTGAGCCAATTACTGTCATGACGGACAATTTGAATATAACGAAAAGTGTACTCGTATTTCATTTACAGCTAGGCCTGCCAGACAACGTTGATTTTTCTTGATTTAAAAAAAAAAGAAAATTTGTTATGCCAAGTTTTTTAACGCCCAACCAAAAAAACACATAATTATTCTTTAATGTGTTTTCTTTCTTTGTTTTAGTGAATTTGTTTGAAAATCTACAGAAACCCTTATCAACACTTGTATGTACATATTTCCCTCTTTACCCAACAATAATAATTAAAAACGTTAAACAGCTGACTCAAAACAAAAGCGCATAGGCATTTGTGGTGCAAATCCTTAACTTATTTGCATGTATTTTTTTTCTTTAAGCGTGTTTCTTTAAGCATAATTGTTAAGAACTATTTTCAAAATCAAGATTTTTTTTTATTAAAAATAAAAAGTTTTTTCGAGCTAGAAGCCAATTATTTGTAAAAAATATATATTATTTATTCATTAATTTTCTCTCCAATATTTCGATATTCATAGGATATCAGTATCAAGGAATGATTTACAAATATATTATCATTCCTTGATACTGATATCCGATGGATATCGAAATATTGGAGAGAAAATTAATGAATAAATAATATATATTTTTTACAAATAATTGGCTCGAGCTCAAAAAAACTTTTCATTTTTAATTATAAAAAAACGTCGAAGGAATAATATTTATTTTAATCATTAAATTAAATATTATTTAATTTTTATTTTTAAAAAGCTTCCAGCAAAAGCCAGTTTATATCTTGTAATAATTTTTAACAATTGAGGTAATAATGCTTATTTTCCTGATGTTTGGAAAATGTCTAAAATAGTCCCGATTCAGAAAAAACTAAATAATTTTGATGTAAATAATTTAAGACCAATTTCAATGCTTTCGAATTTAGGAAAATTATTGGAGAAAATTTTACGAGAAAAAATGGATTTCGGAGTTGTTGAGTCGTATATCCCAGATTTACAATTTGGATTGAAAAAACTCACTCAACGGTTGATGCTATGCTTAAGTTTCATGATGATGTTGTTAAACATCTCCGCATTAAGCAATGCACAGTAGCAGTATCTTAAGATGTCGAAAATGCTTTTGATCATGCTTATCACACGGGTATTTTTTATAAAATGATTCAATTGGGTTTTGATTCTTTTATAATTAAAATGTTTAATAGTTTTTTCTCTAATAGACAATTTTGTGTACAGTTTAATACAAGTTTTAGTAGTTTTGGAAATGTTAACTGTGGAGTTCCTCAAGGCTCAATTTTGGCACCTCATCTGTACAATATTTTTGTACATGATTTTCCTCACTTTAATGCCCAATCTATTGGTTTATTGTATGCTGATGATTCACTGCTTTACTCTCACAGTGAATCTCCACAAGCTGCATTAAGTCAGGTGTCAAATCATTTGACTTTAGTTAAAAACTATTACGATTATTGGGGTATTAAGCTTAATACCCCAAAATGTGAAGCAATATGCATACGAAATGCTTCCGGTAAATGTCGAAGATTTGTGGTTCCTGAGAGCAAAAATTTAAATCTTTTTCTTGATGGTATTGAAATTCCAATTAAGGATCAGATAAAATATCTTGTTATAACTTTTGATAAGCTTTTAAAATTTAATATACATGCAAGACTTGTGATAGGAAGGTCTTATAAAATAATAGGTTCTTTTAGTAAAATTCTTAATAATAAACATTTATCGAAAAGTTCCACACTTTTATTGTATAAAACTTGTACTAGACCTGTATTTTTATATGGCTTTCCTATTTGGTTCAACATCTCTCCTTTAATAATTAAGGAACTTGAAATTTTGGAAAGAAAATTTTTACGTTGCTGTGTTGGGAAACATTTTGAGTCTTTTACGAAGCGCTATTCAAATCTTTACATATAAAAAAAATCTAATGTTACACCTATTGGTTTATACGTTTGTGATATATTGAGTAGGTTTGTTACTAGATCACGGTTTCATGAAAATAAATTCATTAAAGATATTTTTAATAGTCAGAAAAATTTTACCTGGTCAAATACAAATTACTTGTCTCCTATTGGATTTATTAATGAATCACCTTCTTTTGATTTGAATTTAACAATTTGACATTCTTTTTGCTCTAAAAGTTCTTTAGGAACACATAGGGGTTGATTTATTTTTATTTTATTTTTGCTGTTTTGGTTTGTTGTTATTTGAAGTTTATTTTTAAGTTATTTTTAAGTTGATAATTTTAGTTTAGGGGACTTCCTCTCAAATTATGGAAGCCTCGCGAGCTAGGGCGGAAAAAGCAATATTTTATGTGTTTTATATAAATTACTTTTTATTGTAAGCTTGTTGCTATAAACACTCTAGTTTTTTTAAGATGTTACATTATAGTCTTAAGTTTTCGTTTTGTTTTTTTGTTTTTTTTTTTTTTTTTGTTTACCTGTACTTTTTATAACGTTGGAAAAGGCTCAATAAAGATAACTTTAACTTTAACTTTTAATTTAATCAAGATTTTTTTTAAGCTAAAGTCAAGAATTCTGCAAATTTGAATCTGGCAAGCCTATTACATCAATCTATGGATTCTGTTTTCTTTGATTGACTTTTTTTTTTTTAATTTATTACCTTTCCTTTTCTACATTTTTCTTTTCATACAATTGTGTCTGAATGGTATAATGGAGTAGTTTAAATTACTTGTTAATTATTTTCACAAAATGATGTATTTGCCTGCCATTTGTTTTATTATATTTAATTATTTTTTTTTAACTCCTCTACTTGGGAATTAAGCTTAAACTCGTTGTTTACTACTAAAACTCTTCGTTTGGCTTAGTTAGAAAGTGCCTGGGATATGATGAAAGCACTGAGGAATTTTTTAGCAGGAAATTGATTTTTTTTTTTTTTTGTAATTTTTGTTTTATTTTTTTATATTTGTGTTATGATTTTAATATATTTTTTATTCTGGCTATGTTTTCTTTCTTTTGTTGGAGTTATTCAAAAACATTTGAAAGTTAAAAGTCTTAAACCCTCTAATGCCACATTTTTTGTCTGGTTTAAAAAAATCATATCAAAATAATTTAAGGGTAGAAAACACTGAAGTCTAAAGTTAATTTTTTATTGAAGAACTCGTTAACCTGTTACAGGTTAAAGTATATAGACCACCTTAAGCCAGTGTCGGGCATTTTCGTGGAAATTTGAGCAACTTATATAACTTTTGCAATATCGTTATAGTGGACGAAATTTATTTTGGCTGAGTTCCAAAATATCATAATACTTTGCAGTCAAACTCAAAAAGTTTACATCACTCCTTTTAGTCGCTTTTTTACATGGGCATTTGAAGCAGCAGACAATAACGACACAGATTCAGCATAAGGAATATTTCAATATCACTCTGTTCAAGCTGAGTAATATTATATTTATGTACGTATGGTATATATGGTAAGATTTATGGCATTTTACCAAGGCTTACTGGAATTGAATAAGCGATCTTAGACTTTTTCGCCAGCAGGGCAAAGAAAATCCGCATAGTCCATGTCATCTTCGTCGAAATTAATTTAACTTTTTTCGACACTAGTTTCGTATACCGATGGAAATGCCGAAATTTTCTTTTAATTTTCACTGTATATGTAATATGTTCATGTAGAACATAATAATATAGAAAAATGTATCTATAAATGCTCCAGTCCGCTTAAAGACGGGTGAATCAAAAGCGTCATAACCAAGTTTAAGAGGTTAAGTTATTTACTAGATATTAATCTTAGTTAATCACTTCCAAATATATTTTTACCGATGCACAAATTTCACTCTTTTTACAAACTAATAAAAATGGACAAATGCACGTAAATTCAAGTTCATATTAAAAATTTAGTAAAACCAATTATGGCATTGCCATAGATCGAAAATATTTGCATAAAATAACGTTTGAAAACACTTTACTTAGCTAATTAATGAAAAATTAAGGGTATTCAGTTCAGATTTTTTTATTTCGGGCATTTCTGAATTTTCAGAAACAATTTATTTTTTCGCCTAATAAAGAAGAAAGAGCTCAAATTGTTAAGGATACTTTTAATGAATTGTCGTATTGTATTTATTACGTAGATGGTACAGAATTTAACTTGACCGAGGTACCTATTGATAAATATTAAGATTACTTTTTCCTAAATGAAGGCACAGATTACATATGACCAAAAGTTACGTATTCGGCATGTAACTGTTGGAAAACCAGGAAGTGTTCACGATGCTCGAATCTTTTCATCGTGTCATTTAGCTGTGAATCCATCAAAGTATTTTTCGTAAAATCAGTGGATTGTTGGAAATTCCGCATATTCCTTATCTACACGCAGAGAAAAAACATGATTAATGAATGGTCACTACGACCATTTTTATTCATATTTGCCTAATATGTTTACCCTAATAAACTTATTATAATCCTTATTTAACTTGAAAAAATATTTTTTCTCCTTAACATTTTTTAATACACTATAATAATATTATATGGTGTTTTACACCTAAAAAGTTACTATGATCTAGCTAAACATATTAAATTATGTGAAATATTTGCTACTATAATGTATATATTTTCAACTATACAGTTAAAATCATAATATTAGTTGAACACAAAAGGTATGTTTAATACCATAATTTTTGTTTGCTTAAAAACACATTCTCTTAAGATGCAAACATTTATTGTCAAAACAAACAGTGTGTGCTTTAAAATTACATTTTCTCCGTCCGCGAGCGTCAGTAATTCAGGAAACATGAATGATGACAGAATAATTAAAACATTTTTCGGGGAGAAAAATGCCATGCTGCCTTGCAAAACTAACGAAATAAATTATTGTACGTTTATTGAAACAGGTAAGTTATTTAAATATAATTATAAAAATATATAAATATGCAATTATTTTGTCTTTCTTGCAGCCAAAAAAACCTATAACAAATTTTGACACATAATTTTGTCATCAGCCCCGAATTTTTTCAAAAACGGAATTCTTATTTGTTTGGATATATTTGTACCACACAACGTAAATTTATAAATTAAAACACATACACAGGTATATAAATATGTGTATTTAATTTTATTTTTAATATATGTATGCTACATTTTATTTATTATATTTGTAATAAAACATAAATTTTTTAAATTACATTTTTTATTGTTTTTATTGTAAGAACCATATAAAATGTTGAAGTAGACATTTTGCATGGTATTGGGAAATATAGAAAAATGGTTTGAAAGATCGTGCGCATTTTTCTTCTGAACATAATAATATGTTTGAGACAACAATTATCTGAAATCATTATAACTGAACATATATTGTTACTTAAGACGTGTTTGACACAATCATAACCACAAACATTAATGATAGTTTGCGATTGTGATTATATCAATCATGTTTTTTCTTTGCGTGTAATACAGTTATTACGTCATATAGGACAAATTCTTCAGCTATGATTTCTTTTAAGTGCAAACAGTTTTACCTACGTCACAGTAGATACCGGGTCAGAGCAGAACATTGTATTGGGTTATTAGAGGAAAGATTTGGAAGTCTTGAGAAATTGCGTTTTCGAAATTCTAACACTAAAAATAAAGCATGTGCATCTTAGTTTTTGAAAATGAATCGAATTAATGATTCAATCCAAGAAAATATTGACGAAGAAGAATCTGATACATCAATTGAAGCAGTCGAGCCATACCAATTTGTTACAAAACGTCATTTATCAAATTATGTTGCCATAATTGTCAAAATATTCATTAAATTAAGAAAAAAAACACGCAAAATTAGGAACAAAAATAATTTATTTATATACATACGTTAAAAATAAATTCTTTTTATAGTTCATTAATTCTTTCGCTTGACTGTACAACTCTGTCGAACGTAATGAACTCGCATGGCCTTATCTCCGAAAATATTCTGCAAGCGATCGTAATAGCGGCACATCTTACGCAATTTTTCTAGAATGGAGAAATATATTGTTCAAAAATCCCTATTATTCATATTTAACGTTTACCATTTACAGTTCGAACTCCATTTGAAACTTCTTCTGTGAGAATGACAGCACCGGTGTAGTTTCTCCAACTTTCAGCTTTTCCAAAACTATTTTTCAAATATCGCACTTTCCATTTAACTGAATCCCAAGCAGCACTTATCTTTTATTTTTCCAAGAAACGTTTATAATACATACATATATCTGTGCTGTTGGTTTCTAAAATAAAGAAGGATGGTTAATTTTTTCTGTAACTTAATTTTTCAAATTTACCTAGAAATTTCTATTATCTGACAAAAATCCAAGTACTTTATCAACTTCTGCATCTGTCCATTTTTTAAATCCGTTTCTTTTTTGTTTTTACGTTCTTTTTTACTGTTTTTTTCTTTTTTTTTTTTTGTAAAGAATTCATTTTTAACTTTTTTTTTTTTTTTTGAAAAACGTTTTAAAAAAAATTTCATTTGATTAAATTAAAATGGAGTTCAAAGCAGCATAGTTGATTATCTTCAATCGAGCTGTAAATTTTAGTGCGTTATGTGAAAAATAACAACATTTTTATTAGAGTAACCACATTCATTTAATGTTTACGAGTTGCCAACGCTTTAAAAATTTCAATGTAGTAATTTGCCAATCTGATTTTTTCTTACCATTTTATAGATTATTTAAATTGCAATTTTTAGTGTAAACATTTTTCCTTGTGTTTCTTGTAATTAAAAGTTGAATTTTTCCATCTTTCCATTTCTCCAATCAAAAACAAAACCTGAACTGAATTATTGTAAAAAATAAAAGTTTTAGAACAGTTTGTATGAACCTCGTCTAAAGGCGATTATGGGTTAATAATTTGAAAGATGTAGAATTTTTAATAAAGGAATAAAAGATTACATTGACTAGAAAGTACAAAATTGCTAAAGTTTGTCGGCCTTATTAAAAAAAAAAAAAAAATTAATAAAATGCTTATGGAACGGATTTTGTATTTGGTATTGCATCCACCGCGGCATTTTCAGGTGTAGTCATACTTGGAATCCAAAAACGATTTAAAATGATAGGCCTCCTGAAGTGTTTGTGATTTCTTGATACCAAAAACTCAGCAGAGATCCACGGGAGTCAGTAGCCCCCGTTGGCATGCAATCTTAGGGAGGAGTGTCTTCGTAATTGATAGAAGTTGTATTGGAGTCACATTTTATGAGATGTTCGAAATGGGTGTTGTGTTGGTAATTGCGGTATGGTGAAGATCTAGTAGTTCATTAATTGAGAGTAAGATCGACGGACGGGTTTAAGACCAGTGAAGGGTTAGAATAGATATCAGATGAAAGATTGAGGTATCGAGGTGCGTTGGAGTTTACTGGGTATGCATTTGTTTTTGAATATTCTCATGACTTTTGTTTTTGTGGGGGAAGTTCGGCCTGTGGTGGTTCTTCATAGGTGCTATTGCTAGTCAACAGATCCTGATATTCTATAGCAGCGAAGGTTAAATAGCTCCGGCTTCAAACAAGGGGCGAAAGTATAATTTTTGTCCGGTTATACACTCATACCTGGCTAGTAAACGAATTGTTTGTCCACTGGGTGTTTAGATCAACCGTGTGTTTGGGCCGTATGGCATGTGCTCATTTAAATCATTACCACATATGTACAAAAATTATAGAAATGGCTGACTTTCAAAAGCATATTTTTCCGACTATATATAACACTAATATTTAACACCCTAGTCCCCATCATATCTGGGGTCCTTAGAAATTTCATTTTAAACAACATACCGACAGACGGACATCGTTAAATCAACTTCGGTGCTTATAAGGATATATATCCTTTACAGATTCTCAGAACATTCGAAATGACAAACTTATACTTACTCTTTCCACGTTTGGAAAAAATCGACACGCACGATATATCTACCCGCTATAAAAATATCGAGTTATTTTGTCTGCTTTTTGGTAACGAAACCGATGGCTTAAAAACTATTTTTCAATAGTCTTTAATGTTAAATTAAAAATTGTTTTGCTTCTACTGAAAATTTCGAGTTAATATCCTCTTGTTGAACAAGTGTGATATTTATATAAATTGCACCTTTACCTCTGCTTTTGATTTATTAGTTCAGAGCATATATTAATTTAACTTTTTAGCGTTTTTATATACATACATAGTTTTTTTTAACAGAATTTCTAAGTTTTTTTTATTTATTTATGATGATGATGTATACAGTTTTTCTTATGTTAATGCCGTTAAGCTCTGCGCTTGTCTTCAGAAGATAATGCATAAATCAATATTGTTAATACATTTTAGTTATTTTGTTAAGATTTACAAATACAATTACAAATTATACTCTAACCTAATTATGGATAATTATGTAGTGAAGCAGACCAGAGGCTCTGGCGGCAATCGAACCCGCAATCCCCGCACTGATAGACTAGCTTCACTACCAACTAGACTACCGGGGCACCCAATATGATAAACCAATTCTTAATGTTGTTGTAATTATCATTATTTTATGTTAAATATTTCCATTACCGTTTTCTATATAATTTATAAACATATTAGATTTCTTAAAATTGCAGTCATATTTCAAAACATACTGGCACATTATAAGTATAAAGTGAATTACAAGAGAGTTTTATTAAAAATTTATAACCTTCCAGACAAGTTAATTTACAAATAATCATCAAAATTAATCTACATTTGTGATTTTCTTAAATGATTCTCATATGGCAAATTTATACAGTTTTATTTGCATAGACAAATTGTCAATAGTGCACATTTAATTTATTTAATTCTATGAATTTTACCATGTTAACTAAATAAACATTTGCATACGAAATCTCTAAAATACATATTAGATATTTATAAAAGTTTACTACAAATGTAAAGAGGTTATCATTAAGGACCACGCATTTTGTTTTATGCACTTAAAAGACTTGTGTGCGTTAATTATGAAAATGATTATAATTTTGGACAAAAGTACAATCCTTTTACCATTATTTATGGAACATGACCGAGTTCAAATGTACGATGGGCAAGTACAAGCGCGCAGAAAAAAATTGGGGCAAAAAATTTTTACACTCAAATTCATTTTAAACTATGTCCTACGAATTTATTTAAAAACGGATCATTTACATTTCATTTAAAATAAATTAATTTTAATTTTGCTAGCAAAACAATTCAGTCGTAAGTCGTATGAACGTAGGACGTAATGGCGTAAATTTTTTAAAACACGCTTCACTTATCCACATTGCCATTTCCAAATTTATTGAAGTTATTGTTTTTTTTTTCTAACCTTTTATTTTGTTATCAAATATTCAAACACAAAAATAATTTCATTTAATATTTTTTAATATTTTCTTTTTCAATTACAATATGGTCGTAACCGGCGTATGATATAGAATTAGGTCGATGCCGACGTACGACGTAGATACGCTTTTACGCTTGCGCCAAATATTGTGTGCCTTTGTTTAAAATATTATTCGTTTTAATTTGACAACGTATCTACGTCGTACGCTAATACGTTCATACGGTGCAATTATGTTCCTACGGTTACATAGATTTTTAAATTTTTTTTTATTTAACAGCATATTTTGTAAAATTTAACAGTAGTTGCTTTTAAAAAATATAATTTAAACGATAAAAAATCAAACTACAGAACAATATAAATACGGAAAAACAGTAGTTTTTTTTTTTTTAATAATAAACATAAATATTAAAAAATAAAGTTATTCGTGGAATAACTATATTTTTATTCAATTTTAACAGTACGAAAAACGACTTCAATAACACTGTGCAAGAAATTGACACTTTTTTTCGTGACAAGCTGGGCACCTGGCGTTTTAACATAATTCGGGTACGCTGGTCTCAGTGGTGCCCGCGTAGTTAAAGTTTTTATTTAGAAATTTATTATTCTTCCTCCTGCAAATTCCAACAAATATCCCCTAATAGCGAATCAAGTGTTTTGCCGCAATACAGTGTTCGAGCCTGGCTGTTACTTGGTGAAATCTCTCGCCATGTTCATCAGACTCGGCTGGTGATTGTTCATTAAATTTTTCGGCATGGTAATGCAAAAAATGTATTTTTAATGACATTCTAACGTTTAAGTTTTTAAATGCGATTAGCATATTTTTGATTAATATTTGCCAGTATTCAGACCGATGATTTCCTAATACATTTTCTATTACTGATTTCACACAATTCCAGGGCAAAAGCTCGATATCATTCAATGCAACCTCAAATTGATGGTCCTTCATAAGACGACGAATGTCCGGTCCATTAAGAATTCCTGTAAAATAAAAACATTATTATATGAAATATAAATCTAATTGATTAAAGTAGTTAGAGTTCATACCTTCTTTTACTTTCTTGCCGCTTAATCGTGGAAAAATTCGGCGCAATTCGGTAAAAGCAATACCATCTGGGCTCAATGCTTTTATAAAATTTTTTACAATACCCAGTTTGATGTGGAGTGGAGGAAGCAAAATCTTTTCCATCGGCACAAGTAGTAATTCAATAACATTATTTCTCTGCAATCTGCTTTCCTCACGTAAAGTCCAATCCCGTGTGTTGTACTGGTCGCCATTGAAACGCGTATTCCATAAGCACATGAAGCACATATTTTTAGTATAGCCCAATTGCATGCCTATTAAAAGAGCTACCACTTTTAAATCTGCGCATATTTTCCACTTGTGGTCTTCATATTTAATTAACTGTATTATTTTTTTCATTGATGCGTATGTCTCTTTAGTATTTGTGCTTAGTGCTATCGGAATAGGACTTTATAAATTAGTGACATGTAGCAAAACTGCTACAAAGATGTAAGCATTTATGACTTTATTTCAAAAAAAAAAAATTATGTTTCAATAACGATATTAGAAAAAAAGTTTTACTTTTCTTAAATGAAATATTGCGGAATTTCGTTTTTTTAGTAATTTCAATAAACTAAACCGTTTTTGAGTTACGCGAATATATGTTGTGCAACCTCCTCCATTTTCGTAATAACGGTATATCTCGAAAACCAAAGCCAATCTTAAAAAACCGCGGGCACCACTGGATTCAGCGAGTGTACCCGAATTATGTTAAAACGCCATGTGCCCGGCTTGTCTGTTTTTTTAACTAGCATAGTGTAACCAACAATCAGTTACTGTAATAATTTTATGAGTGTAACTATGTCGATATAATGGCCCTGTAGTGATAGCTTTCATCAGACGCCTCTGACATGGAAACCGCATTAACCAGATACTCAACCAAATGGGACAATTTTGCTTTTTTATAAAACCATTGAGCCAATAGTAAGTGAACGATATAGAATGAAAATGTTGATAAAAAGAATTCAAATAATTTACATACGCTCTGCAAGAGTGTATCTGTCCATGATTAAATGGCAAACTGTCAAACAATTGCATAGTCAACTTTTCTCCTCTTCGAGAAATATAGAAAATAAAATGCGTCGCACCTACTGAATAACTCTATATGTATATACAGACATACACACAGGCACAGCTTAGACAAATCCTTAGATATTTATGTATGAAATCATTATCCCATTATTATAACAATAGCCTTAAGGCTTCATTTTGTGTTTTTTTTTTCTTCTTTTCCTGAAAAAACGGCTCCTAGTAAACAATATTAAGATCTCTAGAATCGTCATCACTTAAAGTTTTTTTTTCCTCTTTTTAGATTTACAGGATTTAGAGTTTTCTATTGCTTGGAATATGTTAGATCTTTTTCTGTTTTTTTTAGCAATTGAACTGTTAGGAAAAGCAAGGCCAATGATTTCTTTCTTCTTTATTTTTGTAACATTTAACAATATGTCGTCGTTGTTGCAATTGTCATTTATGTACTTAAGTCTTCTCTTTAGGTTTTAATGTGTATGTGTCATTTTCTTATAAAGTTTTATTCTTCGAAGGCTTTTATTGTCTTCTCCTTTCCGTTTTGTAACATGGAATAAAATACTTTTCTTATTGCCTTAGAATTGTCCTTCCTTGCTTGCATTTATTTGAACAAAACGGAGGAAGACAGAGAGAGAGAGAGACAGAGAGTATAGGACAAAGAAAGTGGTATTGAATGGCAAATTGTCAAGTACATTGAACTTTTTGTTTGATGCATAAAATAAATTTTATAAAATAGTGTTGGGCTTAAAAAGAGTTTTACATGCAATTATTTTAGAGAAAAGGCAAACTAATATTTTTATTTTGTAAAAAGGCAGATTGACCGTTTTGAATTGAAATAAGAGTAGTTTGAAAGAAAAGTGTTAGATAAGGATGAAGGTGTACAGGGCAAAGGAAGGAAAAAATGGAAATTGTTTAAGGTACCAGAAAAAGGCATAAAGTTTAAACTTGAATTTTAATGCAAGTACGATCTAGTTCGGGTCAGTAAGTTTGTGACTTTTTGTCATTCCCTCCTCTTAACTGAAGGAGCAATATTGCTCCTGTCAACACCTGTCAAAATATTGATAAGCTGTGTCCTTTAACTTTGTGTGCAGACTTAATCGCTATTTTAGAAGAAAATAAAAACAAATGAATTGCGTTTGCTCTCTGAGTATTCCATGACAAAAATTCACTAATTAGGCTACGCATAGCTTTCCCATTTTCTCTAGTTTCCGAATTTAGCCCTGAGTGACTATTTCTTGTTTCAAAAAATTAAGAAATGACTCGGCGAAAAGATATTTGACTCCAAGGATTAAGTCATACTTTAAAAAAAAACTTTTTGATTTCCTGACAAAAAACTTATTCTTGGAAGGGATAACAAAATTGGAGAGACGTTGGACAACGCGTATACAGTTAAAAACGAATACTTTAAAAAATCAAATGATCTTTTATACAAAAACCGGTGTTTCATTTAAAAAGGCATGAACTTCTTGACTTACCTTTGTGCATTGCAGTTTTATTTATGATAAAATTTATTTTACCAAACATTTTTATTTTTAGATTAATATTTTAATAATTTTGTTTTCTTTGCAGGTATGTACCAAAAAATTATTCGAAAATTGTATAGATTAATGTAAAAATTGGTGAGTTATTTTCTAAAAACAAATGTTAATTCGTTAAAAAAGTTATATTCTGCAAAGAGATCTTAATGCACAAAAATACTTAAAAACATGTATATTCGGCTATGCCGAATCTTATATAACCTTCACCATTGTGCGATGAGTACAGAAAGTTTTATAAATACCGTTCTTTAGATATAATTAAATCTATTTTGTGCCACACCCATTTCCCCAATACCGCCCACATTTTGTTCCCGCCTTTCTCCAGATATACATAAAATACAACAACAAGGTATTTATTGGTAAAATTAGAGGCGGTCTTGATTTTTTGCTCATATCTCAGACATTTGCCGATCGGGCTTAATTTCAAAAGCAAACAATCCCAGAATTGATGCCACATAAGTATATAAACACCTGGTCTCTATGACATCTGGGTTCTACGGAAAACCTATTTCAAGGGACACACGGACAGATAGATGCACATCGTGATTTTAAATTCTCTTCTAATTAGGATCCACAATATATATATACTGTATAGGGTCTTGGATAAATACTGTAGCAATTACAAACGGAATGATAAGGTTATATAAACCCTTTTACCATCGGTGAAGGGTATAATAAATAAGGCAAAACAGTATCACATTTTTTTGCGAAATTTTGATCTATAAAAAATCTTTGCGTAATTGCAATTTACACGGCATTGTGTTTAAAATTCATTATTTGAAATATTAGTGCTATAACTTGGATCAGTTGTATTAAAAGTTTTAGGAAAATAGCCTTTTAACTCCAAATTATTACAAATAGCACTTATTAAGCCATGACATGATTTTTACATTTGAATTGCCAACCTTTCAACTCATATGTAATTCTAGAATCTAGATGTTTGTCAAAATTGTTGTTTTATAGAAGCTTTTTAATATTCGTTCACAAACTTACATGTTTGTTGCTTCTGACATAGACTGTGTTTATTTTCGCATAGTTTTTGCAGACACCCAAGTCGTAATTGGTTTCAAAATTTTATATCTAATGAAAATATGACAGACCAAATATCACTATAATAGCATTATTTATTATTGCTTTAGGCTTTCTTAAGTATTTTTCGAGATCTTTTTATGTTAAATGATGAACCGATGTTCCCAAAATTCAGGAATATAATTTCCAGTCATATAAAGCGAATTTGTCCAAAATTTATTGAGAATGTGTTCATTCTATCACCAATTTTTGTGTGTTTTTGTAACCAAAATATCAATTTTTAAGGGAGGCTTTCCCACATTTGGTTTCTTAACTCTTTTCCTGGATTTCCATCCCAAACTGCTTCAGAGAGCTAGAAAGAACTAGACCCCAATATTGTCAGCTTCTGTTAAGTCTTTCGAAAGTTAGCGGGTTTTCAATACGCGGACAGAGGGACATGTCTAAATCGACTTAAAATTATTCAAGAACCCAAAATATATATGGGCTGTTCACGAGAGTCGGATTATCAGGTTATATAGATATGTAGTTATATTAACAGCAACAAAATGTATTTAAAAAATTAAAATAAATGTATTTTGTTGTTGCGAAAATAACTAAATAACCATATAATCTGATAACCAGCCTTCCGTGAACAACCCAATAGACTGTATTGGGTCTTAGATGAATCATCAAAGTTGTTCTTGTGAATACACAATTTTTCATTAATAAGATTTTGTTTGTTGTACTTAACTCACAATTTTTATTCTTGATAAATACACTGAAGTGTATTGTTGGAGGATAAGCTGTTTCTATGCACATTTCACTGGTTGCTTAGGCCAGATCATCAGGAAACATTTTCCCAAAAAATTTTAGAAAAGCCAAAGGTATTAGTAAATTAAACTAACGAAACTATTTGCAACGTTATCAAAGCTTAAACAAAATACTAACAATAAAACATTGAGTTTATCTTTTCTTACATTCCCCACTATAATTAGTTGGAATTCTCCCAATATTAATTGTAATTGTTAGTGGGTAAAGAAAAGACAAAATTAAAAACAAAAACAATTGCTATATTTTTAATTAGGCTTAAGTTCATTGTATTTAATTTTCATTAAATTATTTTTATGAAGACAGGAATTTAACAACATGAAATTAATTAAAATTTTTATTGATAATTTTTCATTCTTGACTGCGCTGAGATTTGAACCCAGGCGTTCACGGACAGGTTGCCCAGACTAGTTTTGATTATAACCACACAATCTCTTCAGTGGGGTTTGCCGTTTTACTCACTCGGCTATTGAAGCCGGATGACGTCAATAGTCAAACATCAATCTTTAAACCAAATGGTATTTCACCTTGGTAGATCGAAATTTGCTTTTGAATGAATAATTATCTATTTTAATTGATTTACATGTTCTTCCTAACTTTTGTTTTTTTTTCGTACTTTTTGTCAGGAATTCTTCTTGAAATCCAAAGTACACTTTTGTTTTTCATGTTTTTGTCTTTCTTTTTCTTGTTGACCTTTTTCAGCACAACTTGAAGGACAAATGTAAACATAGCTCGTGCCTTAGCTGTTAACAATATTAGTATTGTGGTTATTTTATTGAACTGTTAATGGTTTTTAATCCAAATTTAGATATTTTTAATTAGGCTGGGTTCAAATCTCAGCGCAGTCAAGAATGAAAAATTATCAAAAAAAATTTTAATTAATTTCATGTTGTTAAATTCCTGTCTTCATTAAAATAATTTAATGAAAATTCAATTCAATGAACTTAAGCCTAATTAAAAATATCTAAATTTGGATTAAAAACCATTAACAGTTCAATAAAATAACCACAATTATTAATATTTAAAAACAATTGCTTTTATTGTTTTCAAAATAAAAACAATTTGCCACTTCAGTTTTTTATGCACGTGCACTTGCAAATTTATTATCAAAATTGTTCTTGGGAAAACCAGTGAAATGCGCATAGAAACAGCTTATCCTTCAACAATACATTTCAGTGTGTTTTTCAAGAATAAAAATTAGAAATTAAGCTCAAAAAACAAAATCTTATTACATCTTAGATAAATATTAAAAATGTTGCACACGGAATAAAAAAATATCCAAAAAACCAGACTACTAAATTAATAAACCTTTAGCTTTTTTTAATATTTTTTTTTTTTTTTTTTTGGATTTACTAAACTGTATTTGTGAAGGGAATGAAGTATAGTTTAGCTTATATAATGTCCACCTTTATGTCAACATCAAGGTACCCGGGTAAGTTTTGTTTATAAAAACGCTATATGTTTTTGAAATTTACAATCGCAATGATTTGAAATTTAATGATATACTCATTATAGGTGTTCTACACGACCTTTTGATATTTCAGGGGAATAAGACAACTTAGGTCTGTGAAATAATCACTTTCCGCCATTTTTATTCTCTCTTACCGTACGAACTATTAAACTATCCTCTATTATTCAATTGCTAAACATAACGAAAACCATGAAAAGTTTTACAAGAATTAAAAATATTTACACGCAGTGCGTCTTACCACTAGCAAAATTCAAATCTACACTTTAGATGACACAAAATTACCCAATTTCAATGAAAATACACCTGATATAAAAATAACGTTTAATTATAAAAAAAAAACTTTTGCAAAATAGAACACATAAGAAAGTACATAGTCGGTCCATTCCGAACATTTTAAACCCTAATCACTGTATTTACAGACAAATATTTAAGAGTATTCCCTTGTTAGGTCTCATATGCAATTATGGATCTATTAAAATAAAATTATGTTATTATGAGTTCAATGTTAATAACATAAGAATTCTTAATGTCAAATATTATCTAGGTAACTACATCAATTTGAGATTTTTTCTTCTTAAAGTGATTTAAGGGAGAGGGTTTTTATATAAAATACCAACAAGGGTATTCATTCGGTTAACCGTCTATCGGTTAACCGATTAATTACAACCCGATTAACTGATCGGTTAATTTAAAATTGGCTTTTTTCGATTAACGATTAAACCATTTAATTTTAGCCGATTAACCGATGTGACAAAAAATTAAAATTTTTTGTAGTATTATTATTACATATTTTTTTGTGTTTTTAATTATTTGTTTCGTCTCATATACAAAACGTATGTGTTTAGAAAATATTTTTTCATAAAAACAAAGAATGTGATCTTAATTTTAAATAAGTTTTTTCTGTTGACCGCCTCTTGTTTCATGTACTTTTTATATGAATGCGTAAGTTGTTGGTTTCTTCTCAAATCTTCTCATGTCAGTCTTTTAACAGACTTAACCAACACAATTAGAAGTGTTAAAAATTATAATAAAAAGAAAAATTGGACTCTAATGGCATAATTGAAGACTTTATGTGTTTAGAGAAATCCAGGAAAAAGGTTGAGAAATTAGATATTCTGAATTATTGCTTGTCTTTGATTTTTCCAACATCAACGATAAATGAATGAATTTTTTTTAAGTCAAATTTTATCAAAACTAAAGAAAAGAATCGCTTAAATCCCAAACATTTAAACCAAATTATTTGCTTAGAAGATAATTTTATAAGATCTCCCTTAAATATTGAAATAACTAATAAAATAATCTTACAGTTTATTTTTTAATTAATACAAAATACGTATTAATTAAAAAATATGTAGTACATATTTATGAATCATTCTTTTGTTTGATCGTCTTAGTTCAAGAATGTTTGTTCTTCAAGTTATTGGTTTTTTTACTAATAATAACCAAATAATAACGGCCTTATTCATAAAAAATAAAACAGGCTAAACAAACTTTCTATGAAAATATGTTCAAAAAACCTTTAATAAACCTGTTTTTAATTAATTGAAATTACTTGATTCATAAAAAAATTGATTAATCGGTTAACCGATTATTAATCAAATTAACCGATTATTGCCCGATTAAACCAAAGCCTCGGTTAAATAATGGAGCAATTAACCGATTAATGCAAAAGCCCTATTAAATGAATACCCTACTACGTACCTGCACAAAATTTTGTTATCACATAGTAGCTATGTTTTTTTAATACATACCAATATTTGTAAGGCAGTTATGCTATTGCGAGATATTTTCTTAAATGGTGTTTGTATGGGAGCCATGGTCATATATGGACTGATTCCAAAATTTATTTCGTAAGATAATTTAAGTTGAAATAAAATATATTTGGGCCTAATTTTGTCCAAATACCAACATGTCAGATGGTTTATGGGCATAAAGACTCTCTTAGAAAAAAAGTTTCTGTTGGGGATATGTGAAATTATAGATCGGAACGATTCTCAAAATTTTCAAAAAAAACGTTTGAACCAAATTTTATAAAATTATCTTAAAAATTGCGACATGTACTTTGCGCAGAAAGCCTACATGGACAGACAATCAGCCAGCAGGACTGACGACTCAGATTTTGATTCTAAGTCGATCGATATTAGTGATGGAAAATTGAAAATTTGAGATTGTACTGACCACCCACTAAGCAAAAGAGTACTTTATTAACCGTTTTGGTACTTTTTATATAACCTATTTTTTTTTTTTTGAAAAATATAAAAAACATATATAAAAGAGTTAAATATTAATTATAATTATAATTATAATTAATATTAATATTAAAATTATAAAATTTTGCTAAACAATCTAAATGTTATTACATATTTTCTAGTGGTTTTCAAAATATGTTTGTTAATTATTGGTGAGGAAAAATAGGAAATTCATACTAGTATGTTATACCGTCATTGAAACCATGTAGTTAAAACGCATTTAAAATGACATTGATGCTTGAAGAAAATCAATATTTTTGCAACAAAAAACATGCACGATAAAAACACTAAAGTGTATGTGTACCCTGTATGTTATTGGTAGGTAGGAAATGTTTATGAAAATAGCAACGCTGGATTTCTTAACAAAGAAGCATAACAAGAAAAGAGTAACAAAACTTACGTGGGGGTACTGTGGTATTTATGAAAAGAAAAATTACTGATAATATTACCAAAGTACTGAATTTTCCATCACTGATCGATATACTACAACAAATATTTGTATGTGTGTTCACACATCAGCTTAAACTCGTAATACCCTTTTCACTTAAGATCGATATTAGGCATGCTATTAGTATGCATATAGTAATTCAAAAAAACTTAACAAGCAATAACATCAAAAACTTCAAATAAACTAAATAAAAACTTAAAATAATAAGTTCTACTTCCATATATTTAGGGAAGGTTCAGAATGTTCATTGCCGTTTCTTTGTATACTTTATTTAGTAAATAAAATTCCTGTAAAGGCTGCAGATGACTATCTGTTTCTCAAATCTGTTTAACAAATGTTTAGGTCGGTAAATATTTCTCAAATACAGCATTTTAAATGTTAAATGAAACACAAAATTTATTACTTTTTGTAATATTGGAAACATATCTTTCTTCAAAGGTTTTTTAGTATAAATACCTTTTTTTCCACTAAACTTCGGGTTCTAAATCACAATGAAGCTTATATTTATCGAAATCTTATTGTACATCTGGCGCCAATCACTATCAATCTTTTGCTTAATAAACTATGGAAACCTTTTTTTTATATAAACAGTGACTTTGGTTGCATATACCACTAGTAGTTAAGGGTATACAAATTGTATGTACATCGTACCTTCTTTAATTCTTTTTTTTTTTCATTTACCAAAAAACCTTTACAGTTTTTCATTTCAATAACGATAGTTTATTTGTGCTTTATAGTCGCATGCAGCTCTAATTATTATTAAACACGGAGTATTCCATTTGCTAAGTTATATTTTCAGCGTTTTCGCTTTTATTACATTTTAATTTTACGTGTTTTTTTCTGATGCCTAATTAAATTAGACCATTATTTTTTTTTTTTTTTTTTTTTTTTTTTTTTTTTTGTTAGTGTTTGTATATATTTCATTTAATTTTACTGAAACCAAGAGTACAAAAACTTTTATATACTCTTTTTGCGCGTTAATGTTTTGCACATACCAAACTTATCTTTGTAAAAAAATTGGTTGTTTGCCTTTCAGGCAATATCTTTTAATTTGCTAAAGTCACGAAAAAAAAACTTTTAGCTATTGAACGAATAGTATTTTATAATATATATATTTTTAATACACTGAAAGAATTTTGCTTTATACATCTAAGGAATCGATTTCATTAAATTGTTTTTCTTTAATCCTGTGAAAAATTTCATTATGGGAATGAAATTGTACAAATTTAATGAAGCGACTTCATTAACACTACGAAATTGAGTTTGGAAATCATGTTAAAATATTTTATTAGTTGAAAAGTTAATATCGCTTTTTAAAGAAAAAGCTAACTTCAATAGGACTTTTGAAATTTAAATCAACTTTTAATTAAAATATTCAAATATTTGAATTAATAAAAATAAAAATAAATCAACTTTTAATTAAAATATTCAAATATTTGAATTAATAAAACTAGGAAAGTTTTGTCATTAAATATTTTTAATGAAAAATGTCACTAAATCAATGAAAACAAAATAAAGTTCTACAAAATTCTTATAACTAGAAAATATTTTCTTCTTAGAACTGTTGTAAAAACGTATATGGGCATTTCATCCGAATGGCCAACCAGGATGGAAAAATAAAATGTTGATAATCATCACGTTTTATTGTTTATAATAGTAAAAGAGACTAATAGAATGGTTTCATTGCATATCCCAGCTGTTTTACTTGAGGAGATTTGCCTGGAAACTGGAAAATTTTTTAAATTATTTTTAAGCTACTTTTAAAGACATTTTTATATATAATTATTTTACATGCAAAAAATATGTTATGTTTGCACTCTTTCTTCAAAATCTCTCTATTACAATCCATTAAGAAGAGCAAAGTGTAAGGAGAAAAAAAAAAGTTCAATTATCTGGTAATTAACGGCTAATTAACGGTTATAACATATGGAAAAATCGTACGTTCGCGACCCGTACGTTCGCGACCGGTACTTACGCCAATTAAACAAAAACCAATAGAGATATTTTATTGTGTAAATACTGGATAGAGCCCTACATTAATTCAATTTAAAAATTAATTAATTGCGTTTGAATATTCCTTTCCATTTCGCAGATTTTTACACTTCACTACTGTCAGCCAAAGTTGACTTCTGTTTTGCGTACGTTCGTGACCACATGTTAATAACTATTATTATGAAAACTTAAACTCGGTTAAATCCATCTTTTGCACTAAACATAAAGCTACCAGAATGCTGTCGCAAAAAAAATGCTAGGAAAAGTTTTGTTTTCTATATTTTTTATACATCATAAGCGTACGAACGTACGTTCGTGACCCCAGCAAATGCCCATATTTAATTAAATTTTTGGCATTAGACTTGAAAATTTTTAGAACAAAAACAATAATAAATTTTAATGTTTCATTATATTAATAAAAAAAATTTATTATGATAACGAAATAGTGATTTTAACTACATGTTAGTAAAAGTTAAAAAAACGAGAAAGAAAAAACAAGAGCAAAGAATTTTTACATTCTTTTTACTTAAGTTGATAATTTAAACGCACAAAATTTACGTAAAACTACGAACCAGTAAAAGTAATTGAATACTGATGAAGGTCGCCGCGGGATGGAAAATGAATTAAATAAAATTTACTTAACCCTGGATGGTAACTCTTAGTCGAATCGACGAAGCGCATTTACACTTTATCATATAACTTTTTTATGTGTATTCAAATTACGCTCTTTTTGTCAACAACGTTAACTGATGACGAAAGCTTTAAAAAAAATAATAAATTTTAAAACACAAAAATTAGTAAAAAATTTTATAACATTTTTAGGGCGCATATCCACTCGGAGACCAATAAGGTCCATTGTAAATCCCTTCAGTATAGGAAAAATGAGGAAAAAGAGAAGTAAAGAAGAAAAGTAGAAAATAGACCAAAGGCTTGTTAGAGATAGGTAAATACCACGTAGGACAAGTCCCCCCTATGGTTCCCTAAACAGAAATAGCCGTTCTATTTCCCTGACAAACCCCAGTAGATCGGTTGGATTACATCCAGCTATACACCCCAGTTCGTCGTGAAATCTAGCGCCTAGCCATTTCTGCCTGGGGCCCTGCATCCTAGGACAGTGGCACAGTACATGCTCAACCGTCTCTAGCTCCTCGGCATCCCCGCACAGCCTGCAGAAGTCCGGTATCGCAATGTCTCATTTACCCACCGGTGGTGCTACACCGAAGTCCAAGGTCACGCTCCTATGATCCGAGACTCCCGCCGAAATACCTTCCTGATCAAGCAGACCCACTTCGTATAGAATCCTTGTGTGGTCATCTCGCCCAGGTCTAATCAATGAAGACTCGTAGAACATTACGTAGAACATAACGTGGTCAAACACAAATATAAAAACAAAATAGAATTAATATAACTTAATGATTTGTAACAGGAATAAAAAAACGAAATAAAATTCCCAACAACTCAAAACGCACTTTTAATATATGACTGTAATGAATGACCACAATGATCATTAATCTATTAAAAGACTGTCTTAAAAATTACTAAATTTAGTAGTTAATTTATTGAACTTATATCATTGAAGCAATTAAAAATTTCATTAAAATACAAAAATTTTTTTTAAAATAATGAAAAAAATATTTCTTTAAACATTTGACTCTTCGTCATTACGTTAATGAAATGTTTCATTAATGTGATGACAAATTGTCACAGTGTTAATAAAATTCTTGCATTAAGTTAATGTAAAATTGTCTTCGGTTTTATGAAAATTTTCATTAACTAGGGGCTAATGAAACTTTCTTCATTTATCCAATGAAGCGTTGTTACACAGGTTGAAATTAAATCTAATTTGTTACTGTGTACTGTCAAAATCCATCTGTGATCTGTGAAGAAAATTCTTTCAGTGTATTTAATAGAAAATCCTTTTTAATTATGAAACACAAGTCGACCCAAAATTAAAAAAAAAAATATATATATATAAATATATATTTGTACACGAATTAGAGAAAAAGTAAATTAGATTTTCACTATATAATTTCAATTTGTATTAAAAGTTTGTTAGCTGTTGCTTTCAGGCTAACAGGTACATTTTCCTCTTTTAGAAAAGGTTTTTTTTAGCTTCATAGCTAATTTAAAGAATATTTATGAGAAAGTTTTTCACATTGCATCATATAGAAGTAATTTAATTCATTTAACCATTTCTTTTAACCATAACACATCATTTAATTTTATGGACTTTGAGTTGAATTCATCTGTTTCATTCGTGTTTTTTTTTTATTGCAAAGTTATAATCATTATGGTGATAATCTATTGACTACTGTACGTACATTTAACTATTTGATTTTTATGTTTTCTTTTCTAATAAATTCTGTATTTAAGTGTTAATAAAAGAGTGGCTAAAATCTGTGTACGGATGTGTATTTTTCCGTTTTCTTTGGTTTTTATTGTTCGGTTGGAAAATCTTTTTTGACAAGCATTTATGAAATAGAGTAAATTTACACACATTTTTATATTTGCTGCTCTAAGCTTTTATTGTAAATTTATGAAAGAATGTACATACATCTTTTAGTCTGAATGTCTGTCTATCTGTCAGTCTTTATTTAGTATTTTATGATTATTTACTATTTTTATCTGTTCGTTGTTTTATCGTTTAAATTGTTTTCTCCAATTTAGCTCTTGACTTTTATTTGTATATACATATCGTCACCTAAAATGCAAAAGAGAGTGATAACAAAAAAAATCGAAATAGAGTTTTGAATTGATTTTTGTTAATTTTATTAAACTACATGTTCACAAAATTGGATCCCTGCGATCAAAAATGGCAACTTTTTTAAAGAAATTCAAACGAAAGTACACCTTGTTATTGATTTTTTTGCATTCAAGGTGACGATATGTGCTTGTATGTATTGTAGTTTAAGTGTTGTATAGATGTTTCCATATACGAGTACGTATGCCGCCCAGCAGTTCTGAAGTGGCAAAGTTACTTGCTGCATTTCAACTTTTTTGAGAAACTACTTTAAATTCAGGTCAAATTAGTTATGATTAATTTACTTTAAACAAAATTTAATCTAATTGTATTTAGATATTGAGCCCAAACCGCTGAAATAACGTAACCCCCAAAAACCAAATTTAACTTTAAAAGATTTGTTTTCCCCAAATTGTGCAGGATTTGTTCATGAACATTTAAATTTAGCCTACCAGTGATCTTATGTAACTCGTACATAGAATAGTTTAAAGTTAATTCTCCGTATACATATTTTTTTTGGTTTCGTTAATTTTGTTGTTTTAACATGTTTGCTAGGAACACAACTGGGAGGAACGACCAATTTTTGACCGCGAATATTCGTCGCCAAAAATAGAACATATTGGTTAATATGAAAATACACACAATAATAGCGTCCGAAGCAATTCGTCATTCGCGGCGACTTTTTAAAAATTCAGGTAACAATATCAAAGCTTCAACAAGGCCACAACAATAAACAGAGTGTTTATCTTTTCTTACATTCCCCTATTTTTTTATTATTTAAATTATCGAATTTATTTATTTACATTATTAAAAGTTTTGTATTTTTAAGTTCTTAACTGTAAGTAAAAACAAAAGTTCAGGTCAATTAAAACTTACTTAACTTTAAATTAAGATGAACATAACTGAACTTTGTTTCTGTAGAGCTCAGTTCAGTCGAATTCGGATAAGTACACGCTTTTTAATTTAAAAAAAGCGTTTATTGGAAACGCAATATTTTTCATTATTAGTGGGGTTTTCTTTCTACAGAACAATGTGACATGGGTAGAAATTTTGCGGGATTGCTTCGTGATTGGAATATTCTGATTTTTCAGTCGAAATTTCTTAAAATTAATTAGAAAATCATGGATTACAAATACATAAAGAGTATTATTGGCAGCGAGCTTGTATAAAATATTTGGATAAGTTTTGATAGTAAAAATGACCATGAGATTTTTTTAACGTGCGCAATTTTTTATTATATTCACGTGATACTCAATGCATAAAAACTAAGGGCGTATATTAGTAATATTCTTATCGCGATCTGCATGATCCTGAGTGAAAGGATATTTACGGTTCCATCTCTAGATTTAAACAACTAATAAAGAACATAATCTTATGGAAATATTGTTTGCTTGTTATAAATAATTCACAAAATAAACTTACTTTGCTAATTCTTCAGGGACTCTCACATTTTTAACGGCAGTTATGCTATTTTTGGGGTTACAAAATAACGCGTGTGTCATTTATTTAATGGCTTGTAGTTCTGTTACTATTTTTAGTTTCGATTCATTATTTTACCACACAGCGTCTTGGAGGCTGGAGAACAATTCTGTATCAAAAAGTCAATTTCGAAAAATATGTCAGTTCTGTGGATTTCATCTTAAAATCAAATAAACATTATAGATCGAACTATGGGCTAGGTATTAAACTTTTTGAAATTGGTCATTACGTAAAAAAAATCGGAATTAGTCCATATTTTTTCATAAATTTTAAGAACCATGTAAAGAGTGTTTAAAATTAAGCAATAAGCCATCAACATCTCAAAATAGAAAAAAATGGATATACGTGGTTACCCATGAAATCCACAGAGTAATCTTCGTTATTTTCGCGGCTCGATATATTCATCTATATAATATTTGCAAAGCCTAGAGTACAATTTTTGACTTCATCAGACAACACACAATTGCCATTGTGGCTTTGTAGTGATGTCAAAATTACGTCACAACGACATACGCATGTGGCCTTTCACATTCCGAGTATACTACTCTTATAAATATTTTTAAGTGAATTTAGGAGTGGGGTTTATATGGGATCTTAGTTTATTTTGGATTCTCCAGCGAATTTTATATCAAAACCAACAGTTAAGAGTTAGTTATGGCATTAAAAACTATTTTCGGGAGTAGTATTTGCTTAATAGTTATGAACATTTAAGATTATCTCAAATAATTTCAATTCGATTTTTTTACCTGTAGATTTGCGTTTGCTTGGCTCACAATCTGCGATCATGATTACATGCTCTTTAAAATATCAAGTTTTTTTTAATAGGGAGAATAAGAAGAACATGAATTTATTGTTCATAATTATTTTCTCTCCTCTCTTAAATAAACTCAAAACTTGCTCATGAAAAATTGATGGTTGTAAATGACGTTTGTCATTGCAAGACTGGCCTTTTGAATTCTGTCTTAAACTCAATTAAGAGTTGTTAACTACATATTTTGGAACTGATTACTCGAACTACTAGGTGCATAAAATTTTTAATACAAGTTTGAAAGTTAACTATGTGTATATAGTACTTTTATCCTTTTATTTCAAATTATTTGTTAGCAATAATGTTAATAAAAATATATTTTATGTGTCACCACAATAAATATTTTTATGACCAACTCTTATCATAACAATACGAATATTATTGAAACATATTGATATGCTTGTATACAGAATTCAGTTACTTAAAGTGAACACAAAAACTACTTAATTCACACTAAAAGTTAAAAAGGGGATTGAATGTTATATTAAATGCGAACTCTTGCCCATGCTTTTTCAAATAAGAGACAAATATCTGAAACGTATTTAATGAAATTAAAATCAGACTTTTAACACAAATTAAAATAAAATATGTGCAGAAAATGGCTTCTAATCAAACTTGACGCACTCAAGTAAATTTTATCATTAACAACTTAATTTAATCAGTCATGTCACAGAACGCGATTCCGATGGAAAGTGGCTTCAATTTCAAAAGTCGAGACTTTAAATAACTAGAGATTTCTTCATGATGAAACAACATCAACTCTTTAAAGTGAAGTTGCTGTTTTTAATGATTTATTTAAGCAAAAATGTAAATAAAACTAAGTCAAAATAAAAGATTAAATAGTGATTTTTTGTTTATATATATTTAAATTTCTTAAATTTGAAAAGAGAAACAACACAAACTGATATATTTTTCAATCGCAGATAGATACGGAGCGGATCAATAACTCCGTGACTTTTTGAACTTCCCGCGTAGTTATATGAAATACAACACTGCTCCAATCAAGTACCACCTGTTAATAGACTACTGTCAAATTTTGAGCAAGTTCCATCATTCACTTTGCGCTTAACAGCTGTTGAAAATATACACCTCGTGGATTTTTTTTAAAAATGGTAAAAAGTGAATTTCGAGTGGTCATTAAACATAATTTTTTGCGAAAAAAAACCGTCAATCAAACTAAGGAAAAGCTTGAGAAATACTATGGGGACTCTGCACCATCGATTTCAAAGGTAAAAAAGTGGTTTACTGACTTTCGTTGTGGTCGCACAAGTACAAATTACGCTGAACGTTCTGGACGGCCAATTGAAGTCACTTTACCCGAAAATGTCGAAAAAATTCACGATATGGTGTTGGCCGATCGAAGATCGAAGTGCGTGAGATTGTTGATGCCATAAGCTGTTTGCAAGATGGGTGCCGCGTTTGCTCTCAACTGACCATAAACATAATCGTGTGACAACATCAAAGGATTGGTTGGAGTTATTTAACCGCAACTCGAATGAGTTTTTGCGGCGTTTTGTAACTGTGGATGAAACATTGATCCATTGCAATACTCCGGAAACCAAGCAGCAGTCTAAACAATGGGTTGCTCCGGGTGAACCGGCTCCGAAGAAGGACAAGGTAAGTTTGTCGGCCAATAAGGTGATGGCAACAGTTTTTTGGGATGCACGCGGGATAATCCACATCGATTACCTTCTAAAGGGAAAAACAATTAACGGCGAATATTATGCCAACTTATTGGACCGATTTAAAGAGGATTAAAAAACCCCCATATGGCCAAGAAAAAAGTTCTTTTTCATCAAGATAATGCGCAGGTGCACACGTGTGCAGTCTCAATGGCAAAATTACATGAATTCGGCTACGAATTGGTTCCTTATCCGCCATATTCTCCGGACTTAGCCCCCAGTGACTATTTCCTATTTCCGAACCTAAAGAAATGGCTCGGTGGAAAGAGATTTAGCTCCAACGAGGAAATTACTGTTCAAACAAATGCCTATTTTAAGGACCTCGAAAAATCCTATTTTTTGGAATGGATACACAAATTGGAGAAACGTTGGACTAAGTGTATTGAGCTAAAAGGAGATTATGTTGAAAAAAAAATTTTTTTTGTAAAAAAAACTGTGGTTCATTCAAAAAGTCACGGACTTATTGATCCGATGATGACATGATGACTTTCGATGCCTTCCTGTTTTTGTTGTTGCTTCAGAGTTGATTATTTGAATAATCTTAACTTGAAAACTAATAAAAATAAAAAGTTATAGCAACGTGTTAAATTACATTAAAGAAAATTACAAAAATAAAAACGATGAATATAAATCATATCATTTTTGATATGATTTATATTCTTCGCTCTACCCCTCTTTTTTCTCTTCCGAATTCGTCTACAAATAAAAAAACATGTCTCAACGAATTGTATTAGAAATCAACGCATAAATGCCGCCTACTTAAGCAACAATTTCTATGAATTTTTATTATAATAGTTTTTTTTAGTTTTGAATAAAATTTTACACAACTTGTTTTAAAAAATAATAAGGGTTTTAATGATATCGCTGATCTGTGCATTTTTACGTCCTCACAAATGAACGGTCAATAATTTTATGAGAATTCATTTATACAAACGTCGTTAACTTGGGCTGTACAATTGTTAATTTATACAAACAGATTTTTTGGTGCATACTGTCGTTTTCAACATAAAATTAAAGTGTTAACAAATTCAAACAACAAAATCTTGAAATAGTCTGAGCAAATAAGTCTTTTGACTAGTATTTTAAAAAACAAATTTCCCTTTTTGACACAAATTTTAACTCTTATTTTTTTCTTAATTTATTTTTGTATTGCCGTTTCTATCAAACTGACATTTATTGTTTAAGATTGCACAAAAGTTAAAAAGGGTTTTATGAATTAAGTCTCGCAATTTTGACTAGAATTAATTGCAATATCGTATGAAAATGGATAATTCTTGTCTTACAAACGCCTGTTTTGTAAAAAATTCAAATATTTAGGGAATCTTAGAAATTCCTCAATCAAGTTGATTATAAAAATTATTTGCCATTTCATTACTACGATATAAAAGTAAAAAAAAAAATCACGTTGCAGATTATATAATATTCCTGCGGGAAATTTTTATTAATTGCTGCAACGGAAATTGTGAAAATTATATTAGGGACCAAAAAAAATAAATTTGGTACTCGTTACCAGTGAATGAATAACTAATCGCGAACTGGCTTATTAAGGTAAAATATGAATTGTATTTATTTATACGCGTTTCATTATCTCGAAATTTTATTTATAAAAAAAGTTAAAGTGGTTTTCTATTTATTTATAAGGACTAATCTTGTAAGAGGCAGAAGTATAGTTTTTAACACTAAACACGTTAATTTAGGTTAGATGTGTGACTTGTCAAATAGCAGCTGTTAAGTGTCAATTAACCTTTTCTAATTGCAATCAAAGTGATAGGTCCTATTCATATAAAGTGTTAGAACTAAACCCGGTCCCTAACACCAAAGAATCTATCACGGGACTTCTTTAGTATCAGTTCGCTTCCCTCTAGGGATAAATGTTTGGACATTTCGTGTTAATTCAACGAAATATCTGAAAAAATGTTTTTCTACGCTGCTGAAAAAATAATAATTTTAAAACTCCAACTTTGCTTAAACTATAAGAAATAAAATAATCTTAAAAAATTGTTTATTTAAATAGTATTTAAAATCGTAGCAAAGCCTAGAAATAATACCGTTTATATTTTGCTTATATCAGAGGTTTTCGGCATAACTTTATTATAAATTTAAATTATGCTTTATATTTATATCTAATGTTTTACCAAAATCTACCCAATTGTTTAAACATTAACATTTATTTTTTTCTTATATGCATATCCCGCATATGAACCACAATATCATACAATTTTAATAGCGTTAAAAAAGTTCTCATCGAAAGTGCATGAATACATTCAAAGTTTGATTAAAATAAAGCAAATTTAGTTTTGATGAAACAGCTTTTGTGTGTTTTTTTATTGTTTTTCACTCCAGATTTGAACGCTGCTTATATGATAATTTTTTAACGCAATGTATTAAAATTGTATGATATTGTGGTTCATATGCGGGATATGCATATAAGGAAAGGCTTATACACGAAACATTTTCAGCTTGTTAAAATACAAATTCTAACTGCAGAAGTTTGGATGTATATAAGCGCAAAATGCTTAAAAACGGTGTGAAATAAAGCGATAACCACTGTAATATCATAATATAAGTGCGGCTCCAATGGCGGATTCAGGCATTAGATTTTAGAAAGGGGGGTCGCTCTTTGTGAAAATTAAGTCGAGACAGACTATAAGCATCATTTATGGTTTTAGAATAACAGAATCAATTAGCCCGGGGCGGATGCGTCATGGGTCCCATGATCCCCATGAAAAACTCTTGGATCCGTGCCTGTGCAGTCCACTTATATTTTTCAATATTAATTAGATTTAATAAAGGATATATAGTAAATTAAATGAACGGTAGATGTGTACAATGATTTAAAAGTAATTGAATATAAGATAACTTGACTTATTCATTGTAAGCATTTATATTATTCCTTGGAATATATTCATAGTGTATAGAATGCTGCTTCGTATGATTTATGCCATTTTTGTCGGAGCAAATTACGGTTTAGATTATAAAGAAAAAAATACTTGATATTTTTTTTATCTTTACACCTCCAAGAAAGAACTTGTTTTTTCGTTGCTAAGAAAAAAGCTTCAGTTACGTATATGCATTTTCCATGCCAAATTGCATTAAGATTTCTTTTCCGGAACGGTTTTGCAATTTAATTTTAAATAAATCTCCCAACAAATCAATCTAAAATATATGACATTAATTTAAGCATATCCAATATTTTAACAAAAAGCATAACACCTATTGCTCATAATCATAATTGAACATATTTGTTAACAGGTCAACATTTTATCATGAGAGGCCAGCAAAACGTACTTAAATAAATGCATTCATTAAGTTCGAGACAAAAGAACACCAGTAGATACAACAACTGCATTTAGGCAGGCAGGAGTTTAATTTGAAATAAGTCCACTAACAAAACAATCTAAAGTTACTACTACAGCTGATCTACTTAGTGCTTAAATAACTATATATAAATACATACTCTACACAATCAGGGAAAAGCCACGAAATTACTTTTAGCTTTAAAGCAAAATGTATAATGAATCTATATATTTATAATCAAAGATGCTTTCAACACCCTCTTGGGTCATTTGCAACATAGCACACTTATTTTGTACGAACTTAGAAGGGATGTTTTAAATATAAATGCACGCAAAGAAAAAACATGTTAAATATGGTCACCTCCAACAAAACTATTTTTAAAGAAAATATTATTGTCACCGACAACCAAAAATTAGACCTCCATAAAGATGCAACAACCATATTATTGTTGCCCTCGAACAAGTTATGGTTAATAATAACTAAAATATGTTTAACACTTATAAAAGCATGGCTGTTTTTTAAACCAAAGCATATTGCTCTTGGAAAAGAGGAAAATACTATTGTTAATTTATAAACAAATTATTTTCATATTTAACCATAACATGTTTAGGGGCAACCAAAATATGGTTGTGGCTTCTTGATGGAGGTCTAATTTAACCATAAATTGGTTGTCGGTGACAATAATATGGTTAAAAAGCATAATATCTTTAAAATGTTCTTTGAAAACAGTTTTGCTGGAGGTGACCATATTTAACATGTTTTTTCTCTGCGTGCATTCATATTTAAAACATCCCTTTAAGTTCGTACAAAATAAGTGTGCTATGTTGCAAATGACCCAAGAGGGTGTTGAAGACATTGTTAATAATAAATATATAGATTCATTATACATTTTGCTTTAAAGCTAAAAGTAATTTTGTGACTGTATGATTTCGTGGCTTTTGCCTGATTGTTTAGAGTATCTAATGGGTGATTCAAGTAGAAATACTTTTTTCAATAGCCTTTTTTGACAGATCACGTGTGAGTCGTGTCATGCTGTCATGTTATTTTTGTTTAGTATTGTTTGGCATTTCATAATGGAAAGACTAACGCCTGAACAACGTTTACAAATCGTTCAACTTTATTACGAAAATTCACGTTCTGTGAGGAATGTGTTTCGCGCACTTCGCTCAACTTATGGTCAACATAATCGGCCTACTGAGCGTACTATTCGCAACACCATCACCCATTTTGAGACCCAGCATTCATTTTTGGATGATATTCGACCAAATAGACCACGTCCAGCACGCTGTGAAATTGAAAGCGTACAAAATACAGCTTGTGCAACAACTGAAGCCGCTTGACCTTCCCAAGCGACATCGCTTCGCTCTAGGGGCTCTTGAAAAGATCCAAGAAGATCCGACGTATTCGAGGCAAATTTTGTTCAGCTATGAGGCCCATTTCTGGCTCAAACAAACAAAATTGCCGCATTTGGGGCGAAGAGCAACCTGAAGATATTCAAGAACTGCCACTTCATCCAGAAAAAACAACGGTTTGGTGTGGTTGGTGGGCCGGTTGAATCATCGATCCATATATCTTAAAAAATTATGCCGGTGCGAACGTAACCGGCAATGGCGACCGTTATCGTGTCATGATAACCGACTATTTTATGCCTGAAATTGAAGCTCGTGATCTCGGCAACATTTGGTTTTAGCAAGATGGCGCCACTTCCCACACATCGCATCAATCAATGCATTTATTGAGAGAACACTTCGGTGAGCACATAATTTCACGTTTTGGGCCGGTCGATTGGCCACCAAGATCGTGTGATATCAGACCGTTGGACTTTTTCCTGTAGGGATATGTTAAGTCTAAATTTTATGCGGACAAACCCGCTTCGATTCAGGCCTTGGAGGAAAACATCACGCGTGTCACTCGCCAGTTACCAGTCGAAATGCTCGAACGAGTCATCGAAAATTGGACTCAACGGATGGACCATCTGCGACGTAGCAACGGCCAACATTTGATAGACATAATCTTCAAAAAAAAAAAAAAACCAAAGAATGTTCTTTCAAATGATAATAAACATTCCCCATCAAATTTGAATTTTCTGTGTTTTTTTTTTTCTTTAAAAAAGTAGGGAACCTCGAAACGGATCACGCTTTATATATAGTTATTTAAACATTAAGTAGAATAGCTGTAGTAGTAACTTTAGATTGTTTTGTTAGTGTTTCTACTGGTGTTCTTTTGTCTCGGACTTAATGAATGTATTTATTTAAGTACGTTTTTCTGGCCTCTCATGATAAAATGTTGACCTGTTAACAAATATGTTCAATTATGATTATGAGCAATAGGTGTTATGCTTTTTGTTAAAATATGGGATATGCTTAAATTAATGTCATATATTTTAGATTGATTTGTTGGGAGATTTATTTAAAATTAAATTGCAAAACCGTTCCGGAAAAGAAATCTTAATGCAATTTGTCATGGAAAATGCATATACGTAACTGAAGCTTTTTTCTGAGCAACGAAAAAAACAAGTTCTTTCTTGGAGGTGTAAAGATAAAAAAAATATCAAGTATTTTTTTCTTTATAATCTAAACCGTAATTTGCTCCGACAAAAATGGCATAAATCATACGAAGCAGCATTCTATACACTATGAATATATTCCAAGGAATAATATAAATGCTTACAATGAATAAGTCAAGTTATCTTATATTCAATTACTTTTAAATCATTGTACACATCTACCGTTCATTTAATTTACTTCGTATCCTTTATTAAATCTAATAAATATTGAAAAGACATTTTAACAAAAAAAAAAAAAAAAATTAAATCCTTTGTGAACAGCCAGCCGTCCTTGTTCATATATTCATAATATAAGTTTCTTTTTAACTGTGCATACATATATTCATACGTATTTTTAATTCGTTTATTCCAAGTGGTAACAAGAATGAGTACATTGGCCTAATAAGAGGCCTAATTTCGCAGACGCAAGCCCTCCTCGTTGCGTTGAATACTTATTTATCTTTTACACAGGTTGTCAATGCGAGCAAGCACTTCTTCCACACTCCCTTTAATAACAACTTAGATCTCTTTCTAAAGAAGGGAGTAAGGAAGGTCACTAGAAAAAAAACTAAACCAGTTACCGTACGTAATAGTTATTCAGATAATTTAAACTTAAAAACTGTTCATGTTAGAGTCAACGGAGACCTATACTGTCATATCTATATATAAATACACCATATGAGAGGTATTTACTTACAGTAGTGCACAATATATATTTCATTAAAATCTGCGGGGTAAAAAGGGTAAAAATAAGTGATCCAAAAAACGGCCTGTTTAACGATTTCGAACATCAACGTTCGCATAGAAAATTAAATTTTAAATAAAAACAAATTTTAGAATTTTGGTTTTGTTTTAAATATAATTTTATATGCGAACGTTGATGTTCGAAATCGTTAAACAAGCCGTTTTTTGGATCACTTATTTTTACCCTTTTTACCCCGCAGATTTTAAGGAAATATATATTGTGCACTACTGTAAGTAAATACCTCTATATTTAAAACAAAACCAAAATTCTAAAATTTGTTTTATATTTAAAATTTAATTTTCTATGCGAACGTTAACGTTCGAAATCGAGGAACAGGCTGTAATACTTATCGTTGTGCTTTAGAAAATTCGGCCCTTTTGGGTACTAAACGGGTATAACCAGTATTTTACAACTTTTTTGTCACCCCATTTAACTTTTAAACCAACAAACATAGAAATTAAGATTATACCAAATTCGTTACTTATCTAAAAATATAAATTTGGTATTTTTCCGAAATTCGAACGTTTTAGCTGTGAAAATCTTACCCGTTTTTGGCACTTTTTTACAACATATTTTTCTTTATGTATTGACACATTCGTATTAAATTATGGAGTCCCACTACAATATTGAACTTTTTGGTACTTTTCCGTGCTGCATGTGGTAATTTTTGAATTTTCTATAATATTGAACGTAGAAACATAAAATTATAGGAGTGCATGAGAACCTGCAAGAAGAAAATTTTGGGCAATTTTTTGCTCTTCAACAGATACTTTTTGAAACATAAAATAAACATGCAAAGTGATTGAGAAACTTTATCTTAGAAAACCTTTTTTTGTCCTTTTTGGTTTTTTAACTGGTAATTTCTGATTTTTTTTTTTATATTATTGTAATGTAAAGAGTACTCCTCGCCAAACCGACCGACTCAGACGAATAAAAAACAAATGCTCGAAATATGTAAATTAATTTTTACTTATATGTATGATTTCTTCATATTCGCATAAATAATTATGGTCGAATTTCGACCAGTGGGCAAACACTAGTACCAATAAATTCGTATTGACGGGCTCTTTCAGAATCTATGGTGATCTCAACTCTACAGTTAAGAAATATTTTTCAACGTTAAAATAAAAAATCGAATAAAACTCTTAAAAAGACAGATTTACTTTTTCAGTCTTAAATAAAACTCATGTGAGGAGTTTTATTTTCCGTTTTATTTTTAATAAATTATTTTTAATAAATTAACTCTTTTGAAGAGTTTATGTTGATTAAAACACAACATTATTCACATAAAATTCCCAAGTTAAATACAAAAATTGTCGAGTTAAATACATCAAATTTTTAAAGTAAATGATGACGAAAAATATTTCGGACCATTCTGCTGGTGGCTGATAATAGAAAATTTATTTCTTTGAAAATATATTTAAATATCAAAAACAAATTTAACTGATTTTCACAATTATTTATTGAAAACATTGGATTTTTTTTAAAAAACTAAAGGCAAATTGTATGAATATGCAAATTTGATTCGGATGAAAAAAAAAATAAAACACCTCCTTTTATGACGGCGAAATAAAACTATTTTTTAAGAGCTTGTTTTCACCATTTATTTTTACGTTGAAAAATAACTGTTTAAGATGGAATTTTGTTTTTTAATACACAAAATAACTAACTTTTTTATATCACTTATAACCGTTGCGGTCCCTAAACTAAACAATTTCCGCATCTTAAAAAAGGGATGTGTACTGAATATTTTAAAAATAAATTTCTCCTTCTAGAAGGAAAACTTCTGAAGACAGGATATCATACGAAACGAAATTTTTAGAAAGGAGTATAGAGGCCTTCAAAAAGGCCTGCCACTAGCGGTCCTTTCAATATTTAATGCTGGGTTTTTATTTTATTAATTGCTTAAATATTCACACACACACATAAAAAGAATTTTATCTTTTTATTTTCCTATCGAGTACAGACATTTTATTTCGACAATAACTTAATTATGAGTTGGAACAAAAAACTTTTTTAAGTTTTATTTATGTGCAAAAATAATTCAATATTTAAATGTTTTCGTTTAAGATATACAATAAATAAGCCATGTTTTTAAATTGAGATGAATTTTTAATTAAAAATACTTTTTATTTTGTACAAATCAATATATACTATTTTTTTTTTTTTTTTGTAAGAGGAAAGTATTTTGCTTTTAAGGTCATCATACATTTAACAACTGTAGTTGGGCTTTCAATTATTAACACTTGTCTGTAAGGGAGCTAAAATTATGCTTCTCAGCTAAAAAGAATTTGCTGATATTTTTAAATGATATTTTGAGTATAAGTAAAATTCAACCGGAGATTGTTTTGAAATTTTAATAATTAAGATAACAACTGCTTTTTTCAAAAATCCCTTTTCGCTCATCCCTTTAATCCCTTTAGACCGCTCAAATGTCACAAATAACATTCAAACAGTTATCACTTTATAAAATATTGATATGGAAAACTCGTATGTAAATAAAAAAAAATAGAATATACTTACAACAATAGCAACAAAAACTCAACAAGAGTACAAAAAACAAATGAAAACTCTTAAACCATTTTACAAGTTATCAAATGAAAAATTCCTATGTTAAGAGTAATGAAAATAAAAAAAAAACTTCTCCATGAATCACTGTCGAAAATGTTGTAAAAATATGGAAAAAAATATGTAGTTTATTATCGCCCAGTTTAAGCAATCTACAAAATATCCATAGCAGAGGTGTAGTCTCGATTCAATTAAATTTTGGAATATGTATGTTGACTGGGGTCCACCTTATTTTGTCAAAAATATTTTAATTGAACCTTACGGGTTGCTTTTATAAAACAAGTGAAAAATTTATTTCAAAATTTAATAAAAAAAAAAAAACAAAAACAAAAAACCAACCTGGTTTTTATTAAGGTTTCTCAAGAATTCATCACAAAATATAAAATCAGGGGCCAAATTACGGCATTCGATAGCAACCGAAATTCCCATTTAAATTGTATTGTAATTTCGACGATATCAAATGCCGTAACTTAGCCCCAGTATTTACTGGTTATGAGCAGGGCGGTTTTTTTTCGTTAAGACCGACACTAAAAGAACCAAAGACTTGCAAACAATGAAATGCATCTTAGTGATTCAACTGTAAATATTTAACAAATATTACAACAAACATATTTCAACAATTAATTATGACTTACAATAAGAGAAATTAATTTTGTATTACATTGAACAATAATTTGTTGTAGACAAACATAATAAACACTAAACATGAAAAATTATATTAAACATAAACTTAAAAAATTATATCACAGGTTAGATATTGCAACACAGTAACTGGCATTACTGTTTTGTGTGTCTTCTTTTAAGTTCTTTGCCTTTTTTATTTTCTATTGTATCCTTAACGTCTCTATTGTAAATCTTTTCTTTCGATTTTTGCTCTATCCTTCAATTTGTTTATGTCCCTTTTATGTTCTGTTATTCTTGTTTTCAATGTTCTCAATATTAATTTTTCATACATTTCTAGAATTTTCGATGTGAATGCAGGTGTTAAATATAAAAAAGCATTTTGCAGTATTATAATGCTCTGCGAAATTATGTATTAAAAGCAGCGTTCGAAAAGGACATTATTTAGCGTTCGGCTCAGACACACAGAAACGTTATCTATTTTTTTAGTTTTTGTGTAGACGAACACAGCCCTTAATATCGTTCGTAACTATTTTCAAGAAAGTAACGAACATTATATAGAGTTCTGTTCTTCGTTATAAAACAGAACAATTGTAGTGGTTATAAAGACTTACATTACACAGTACAACACATGATTTGCCAACTCAATTCTGTGAACTGTATGTGAAATTAGACCCAAAAAGAAGAATTTCTGCATCATTCGTTTTGTCTTCTTACCTGCGATTTGAAGTTAGTATCGATTTGAAGTTAGTACTATCGTATAGGGGAATTTATCACGTTTTAGGCCCTGTTGTTTGACATAGCTCGACAACCCCTAGCCCAATTTAGTTGAAATAAATTTTAAAAAATTAAGAATTACAATTCCCTTAATCTGTTCATATATTGTTTTCCTATACAAGTAACACTTTCGAAGTTAAAAATGAATGTATGAAGGGAAAAAATTATTTTTTGCCTAAAAATTTAAATTTTTTTTTTAAAAATACATAAAAAATCCAAAATGGAAAAAAGTTTCAAGTCAAGTTATTTTTTCGCAAAGTCACATAACCTATGAGCAAAATGAGACAAAGATCATAAAAATCGATGCACGCGTTTCGCTTTTATTCGCAATTGAGTAAAGGTATGAATTTCAAAAATCAGTTATAGCCACCACCCTTAAAATAAAAATATAAATTAAAAAATTATCATGCAAAAAAAAACTTTATTTATAAAAACTTAATGAAAATAAAATAATATGCAATTAATACGCAATTATAATATGCATAAAAACAAAATTTAGAACATTTTTTCAATTATTGGCAATATCCATCCTTGTAGAAGTTGACGCTTGTGGTTCTGATGATCTTGTTTTCTTCGTAGGTTGTTCATATTCATGGTCTGAGTCTGTATCGTCATCCGAGATACACATACTATTCAAGGGCGTGTTTCTTTCACTGTGTCCACCAATTTCAATGTCTTCATCTTCGGTGCTTTCTTCAAACTGCATAATTGTGGAACTCCACCAACAAACCTCCGCAAGCAATGCATCCAATTTTTTGCTTTTGAACCGCTTTTCAAATGGTATGGTCACCTGGTGGAACCTCTCTCCTTGTTCGTCTGATTCCTGAGGTGATTGTGCCAAAAAAATATCGAGGTGGATGCACCTATTTTTTCGAAATAAATCAGCAACCTGTCCACTCGCTGTATCTCTTCTCGCTGGACACGGTTCTTTCCTAGAACGCCTTCTATTACTTCTTTCAATGCGTTCCATGCATGTTGGTGGTCGTGATGCTCTGAAAGCAAATGTGTGAAAGAATCACTTTTGATCAATTTCCGAATATCAGGTCCATTGAGAATACCTGTTTTAAATACATAAGAAAAACGAAAAAATTATTGGTAATGCGAATGTATAGAAATTAACAAATTTAGATATGACAATATTGAAATACAGAGTACGATACGTACCGTTTTTAATTTTCTCATCACTGAGTTTCGGAAAGATGGATTTCAAACAGTCAAAGGCGCCGTTAACTTTTTTGACCACCACTTCAACGAATTTCCCAGCTATTCCCAGTTTCATGTGGAGCGGTGGCAACAAAATATCATCCAGGTCCTTTATCATAGGTTCATTGCGTAATTTTAATTGTTTGTTGAGCTCGGGAGTTCTTCCTTTCGAATCTTTACATTGATATTGATTTCCTTTGTATCGTGAATCCCAATTACAAAGGAAGCAGAAGTATTTTGGATATCCGCCCTTTTCTATAATCCCTTGTAGTATGTTGACCACCTTCAGATCGCAACAAATGTCAAATGCCAAAAATCGATCAATGCACACCTATAAATACTACGTATTTTTGAATATTTTACTGCCAGGTACTTATAAATGGGCGCATATTTTAAGGGCGGCTGGCTATATACCTGATTCAGCACTTGTACGTTTCAAACTGTGCAAAACTTTCCAAATAATGACCACCCTTAAATGTGGGTGCAATTTCTGTAAAAAAATCATATAGGTAGCCACCGGAAAACCCCAAATAATAAAAAGGTCCACTTTCCGTTTAATTGTCCACGTACATTTATTACCGCAATCATAAAAATCAAATAACCTTTTGTTTATTCCTTTTTTTTAATTCTCAGAATCATGAAAAAGGTGTCAATGTTTTCTCCAAATAATGTTGTGCATATCTCGAGCAAATTTTTGAAATTCATACCTTTACTCAATTGCGAATAAAAGCGAAACGCGTGCATCGATTTTTATGATCTTTGTCTCATTTTGCTCATAGGTTATGTGACTTTGCGAAAAAATAACTAGACTTGAAAGTTTTTTCCAGTTTGGATTTTTTATGTATTTTTAAAAAAAAAATTTAAATTTTTAGGCAAAAAATAATTTTTTCCCTTCATACATTCATTTTTAACTTCGAAAGTGTTACTTGTATAGGAAAACAATATATGAACAGATTAAGGGAATTGTAATTCTTAATTTTTTAAAATTTATTTCAACTAAATTGGGCTAGGGGTTGTCGAGCTATGTCAAACAACAGGGCCTAAAACGTGATAAATTCCCCTATACGATAGTACTAACTTCAAATCGATACTAACTTCAAATCGCAGGTAAGAAGACAAAACGAATGATGCAGAAATTCTTCTTTTTGGGTCTAATTTCACATACAGTTCACAGAATTGAGTTGGCAATCAATTAACTGAAAAATGTTGTACTGTGTTATTTTTTAATGTTCTATAGTGTTTCTTTTTCACATGACACAACAAAAAATGTTACCCTCGGCCTTAGCACGAATGGCTTGTGTGTATTGTGCACATGTTTGTTTGTGTAAAATTTTTTCGCTGGCTTTTTGCTTTTTTTCGTATATGTAGATGTTTTTTTTTTCAACGAAGTTTGTGATTTAAAAAGAAAAAAAACAGAACGGAATTAAATGTTCTCTTCTTTTTTTTGAGTTGGATAAGTACAGTACATTTTTGTGTACGAAGATCACAAAGAGGGAAACGTTATTTTTTTAATGTTTTACTACACAAACTAGGGTCTGTTTTACCCCGGACTTATATTCCCGGGAAACGAAACAAAAAAATCATTCTCCAGGGATTCTTACGATAAGATCATGATTTCATTAAATGAGTTTAAGACACAATTTTTACTTTTTTTAATGAAAATATATTTCCTTTAAAGACATTAATGGCTGCAAATATCTTACAACGCCTGAAGTTGTTGCGGACATCGCATGGGAAACCTCTATAACATATCGCACTGGTTCCTCTAAATATAGTCAACTCAAAATGTTTCAGTTTTCACTTTATGCAAGAAAGCGATGTACAGTGGTCATATCTACCCACTGTAAAAATCTTACAGCATTTTCTCTAGTATTTTGTCAAAAAAAAAAAAAAATCCAAGGGTATCCCCCTTTGTGATATAAAATTTCATATACATATAAAGAAAGCAGTTTTTTTGTCTCTACTGAAAATTTATAAATTTTGAGTAAGCCCCTTTAAAAGAACCAGTGCGATAGACTTTCAAGGTTACCTTGTGCACTTTTCGCAAATGTCGGAGCAAACCACTTGTACTGTCACCATTATATGTCAGTATTTTAGGACAAAGCGAACATTGCGCGTAATCGTTGGTTTTAGCAAAACATTTCCACACTACCGATCGTGTCGACTCTCACCATTTTGTATTGCTTGCCAATAAAATTGTTGCTTGATCTAAAAATATCTTACAATAAACAACATGACAGTGTTGTACTTTTAAGTAACAAAACAATGAGCAGCAATGTAACAAAATTTAAAATTCCAAAAAAGTTAATTTGAAATTCCCGAAAATTTCTGAAAAAAAATTTCCCGGGATTTGGTAAAAAAAGGGGCTTAGAAATTCTAAAGTAAACAAATCTACTGAACCGATTATATGAATATATTTTAACATGCTATCAATTTTGAGGCATTAGATGCAGTTTTTTTGAGTTAGTACATTTTTTCTTCTAGTCTGTACTACAATTGTGCCGAAGATATGTTGCATGATATTCGAAAAAAATCAAGTTTGAACCAAAATGTTCATGAGGCCATAAAATCCAAACGGCAGCTAAACTAGAAAAATCCAAATAGGAAAACTCTTTGTGTCGTATAAACTCTATTAGTCAATTCACAAGGTATCCTAACATGTCATATTGTCAAAATGTCCTAATATTTCACAATGGTTTAAAAATATTGTTGTTGGTTTGTTAACAAAAAGTGTCTTAAATAAATAGAACGTTGCTTGCTGTGTTTATTGTGCTGTCGTAATTAATCAGAAAAAAAGTCCAGCGCTGAGCGGCTGAGCCGTACAACAATATTTTTAAACCATTGTGAAATATTAGGACATTCTGACAATATGACATGTTAGGATACCTTGTGAATTGACTATATATTTAATATAAAAAACTAAGTTTTTAATAATTAATAGTAAAATTTAATATAAAAATACAATTTCACCGCTTAAACAAAAATATAAAAGTTAAATGTTTTATAATAAATAAAGTATTCAACTCTATACTAAATAAATAAATAAAAACTGATGTGTTTATACAGTAAACGTTATTAAAAATTTGTAATTGAAACTCTTTATCAAGTAAATAGCCTGCATTTAAACAATGATAACAAAAAAGTCTTAATTAAATTGATAAAATGTACCTTTAAATTACTTAGTTAAATATTAATTTTCAATGAAATTAAAGAGAAAAATTTAATTACTACTACTTCTGTTTTTACACCGTCAATGCGTTGCAGACAAAAACTTGTAAAAACCGAATTGGTTGCATACTTCAAATGAAATTCTCATATTACCCTTTTTATATCATTCACCACAACAAGTGGTAAATTATGACTTAGCAGAAAAGAAAGATTTTGATACCAATAGTGCGAGTTTTGGTATCACGCAGTTTAGGTCTAAAGTCCAGCAGAATCGGCTCAAAAGGAAAAACATATGGAGCCAAATGTGGACCAACCAAAACCTTAAGTTCGTAATTGTACTTGTATGTGGGCCAGTTGAAATAATGGATCGATTTGGCACAATTTCATTAGTTAATAGTCCTTATTAATAATAAATATCTAAATCAAATAAAATCTTGGGCGTTATTGGAGAAGAAAAGTTAAATAATTGTCTAGAACTAGGTCATTTATGAACCAATTTCTAATTTTTGCTATTATAATGCCACTAGCATACATTTTTATATATCGTTATCTAAAATGCAAACCAAACATTAAAAATCAAATCTTTCATTGATTCTGTTGTATTGCATCAACACAAATGTTAACAAAAAATGTTGGTATCTTTCGACCAAAATAAGCGAAGTTTAAAAACAAACGGCTCTATGTACAAAAGCGATAATATGATAAACGCTAAAAGACCTAATAACTAGCCGTTAACATAATATGCAACATTGTCAATTTTCAAAAAAAAAAAAACTTGTACGTTTTACAGTCAAACAATTTATTTAATGGTTCTCCAGTAAAAATTTCAAAATGTTAGATAGTGATATATATATGATAATAACACTTAAAAAAGTAAAGGATGTTAGGTAATAATAAGTGGCAGTCGTAGTTTTATGCTCATATATCAGCCATTTGTGGATCGGTCTAGTTGAATTTCAATACCATATCACATTGCATTATTTTTATTTTTTTTTTTATTATATCTACACTAAATCCCGCGAAGCTTTTTGCTTGTCTGCAGGAGACCAGAGTCTCTGGCGGGAAACGAACCCGCAATCCCGGTACTGATATACTAGCTCACTACCAGCTAGCCTACCGGGCCATGCGATATATATACATATATAAAAACTTAGTCCACATTATATCTGAGGTCTTTGGAAAACACATTTCAATATACATGCGGACAGACAAACTGACAGACGGCTAGACGGTCATAGTTAAATTAACTTCCAAGAATCCTTTATATATATACACAAGTAGCATAAACTAAAGCAGCTCAGAAGTTTTATCCGTTATAATTTTACAGTTCAATAACACTGTGCTAATTGAAAAAAGTGTCAAGCGGGGCACCCGGCGGGTTCAGAAATGCCAACTATTCAATGGCAAAACGTGCCGACGAAGCAGTCAAAAAGAGCTAAAAAGTGTTAAATTTAAAAATCAAAGTTTGTTCTATTTTTAATCCATTTATAGCCAATTTACACTATAACGAAATCTAGTACTTTCGAGATTTCGAGCCAAATCTAGTTGTTTTTGGCTAGATTTCCCGTACAAAACAAAATCTACTCCGTAACTAGATTTTGACGAAATCTATTCGAAATCTAGTAGAACTTATTGATGCAACTATGTTTTTCCCCATATAGCACTAAAAACTACTTCCCTGCACAAGAAAAAAAATGACATTTTAACAAAAAACAAAACAAAAACAATAATAGCTGCTTGTTAAAATTGTTAAAAAATTCAAAAATTTTGTAAAATAATAAAAAAAATGCAAATGACAAATAATATTAATAAAATAAATGAAGTTGATTATAAAGAAAATGTAATGCAAATTTTTAAATGCCTATTTCTTTATATGTAAGTATGTGTTACCCAAAAAACTTTCAGTCGGCGGTTTTTGTTGTGAAAACCAAATCTCGCTAATGTCAAACAAGTATAATGTAAACGAACTAGATTTGGAGGAAGATTTCAAATGAAATCTACTAGATTTCTATGTAATGTAAATGCCCTACTAGTATTCATTTTTGTACTTCAAGACTAATTTATATTAAGAAAATTTAATTAACATATTAATGTTTAGTAAAGTTAAGCTAGATTTACACGATTGAAATTTTCTTCAAAATGCTTCAAACACGTGTAAACAGCATAATTTCTTCAAAATTTGTTGATCAAAATTTATTTCAACACGAGTTTGAGTTGAGTAAGGGCCCATGCGATGCGTTAGGGGGAACCCTAAAACGCATGGCGACTAAGGCAAGTTTGCAAAGGCCATATACTGACCAGATCTTAAATGTACAACATTTGTTTTCGTGGATTCAAAGCAAGGAAATTGCCATTAACACAGTTTTATGCACTCAAAATGAACACGATGCCATGGAGCGACGAATTCAAAACAGATATAATAATGTTAAAACTATAACTGGAACGCAAAAGTTTCATTGCTTCATACCAAATATTTCTGATATGTCAATTAATGTAAAGCGGTACTCTTCGTCTGCCGACGTGCTAAATTTAAAGTTACTTTAATTTTATAATGATGCCAAGACAATTGAAATTTTTAATAAATATTGTAATTTAGTATAAGCAGCAAAATAAGAAAGATTTTTTCTTCATAAATGTATTTTTAACTGTAAAATAATTTTTAAAATGTATTTTTAACAAGGTGGTCTCTTAAATGCTCTTCTCCTGTCCAAACAAGGAGTCGGGGCCCATTTTTTTATTGCTGATTCTTAAAGCAAAAATTATGAGGAATCCAAAAAAAAAAAATTAGCCGGAAACTTTAGGAGCTTCTGTGGAAAATCGGAAAATTTAATTTTCTTGGGAAAATTTAAAGGTAAATTTCTAAGAAAAATTAGGAAAATTTTATTTTTCAATTAAAGCCTGATTCAATACCTTTCCAACGAGCTATCACTCGTTGCGATCGCTTTAGTAGTTTTTCAATGAGGTCCCTTATGAAGAATTCTTCAATTTTGTCACATGACAGTGGTGTACACCACCACTAAACCAGTCACTATAAAAAAAAAAAAAAATATGTAGGTACATTATTTTTTGCTGGGCAATCGATTGAGACTATTTATTTTAAAATCGGAGAGGGGTCGTCCAAAAGGTGATCGCTTTCATATGGAATTGCTCTATAATAAATAAATTATCTAAAATAATAATCATACGTTCAATAAAAAATATATTAATTTACTTTTTATTTAACTGGGCTTATTAGCGGTTCTAATTGTGGTCTGGCCAGACCAAGAGGACAACTTAGTGGTAAAAAGTTACCGAGAATCTAAGGGATAAAAATTATAAAAAATTGTAAAATGCAGCTATGCTTCTAAATTTTTTCTAGACATATAAAAATGATTAAAATCAATTTATAACTTTTGATTTAATTTACAAAGGACGAATTAAATAAATTTCATAAAACGCAATATTTGTATCGGAGCCCCCCTAAGAAGTGGAGATAAAGGGAAAGTATGTTTTGGGAAAATGTTAAGAACATACAACTAATGGAGGTCGGTCATACATTTTATCCCTCTAGGAGCGACTCCTTGGCAGTTATGGGGCTTTTTCTTCAATATATTCCTAGTCCGTATTGAAAATGAAGTGGGGTTAGTCATACATTTGACCCATCTAGGGGCATCCTAGGTGTTGCAGGGGACAAATTTAAGAATTTTATCAAGCCGCCATATTTGTATGGTTAAATTCTTAAATTTGGCCCTGAAGGGCCTACGATGCCCATAGGTGGGGCAAATGTCCCCGGACAAGTGCTTTATGTTTTTTCAACTAGCACAGTGTAATTAACAACATATCCCATTTAAGGATCCCTCCTGCCAATTTTTTTATTTTTGGCGGAGGGTATCATAGATTCGATATGTGTAGCTAAATATAGCATTCCTATTTGTTTGTATTAGGTTTCTGTTTTATTTTTTTATTATTTGCATTTTTCTATAGAAATAATTAATGTTTCCATTATAATATTAATTACATGTGTATGTATGTGTTTCTAGTTTATGATGGTTTGACGAAACCTTTGTTGGGGTAACCAAAGTAACCAATACTTTTTAATTCTATTAACAAATCAGGATTATTGCTAACCGCTTTATAAATGGCCTTCTCTAAAGTATCATATTGATAATAGGGTGGGAAGGGCATTCCATCCAATGCATTGACCGCCACTTGACCTCTTTCGTTGCCAACGGCAATAGAATTACCATCGAAAGAGAAACTGTAAAATACAAAATGGGTCTTTATTAGAAAAAAAAAAAAACAAATATTTGAAAATTATTACGAAATTAAATGTAGATATGTATCTTCGTAGAATTACACAGCTTTACAAAATGGAGCTTTTTGAAATAAAAAAAGCTGATCGATATGTATTTTCCTCTGCTGAAGACAATGGCAATATAAGTTTTTGCCTCCCAGGTCTAGTTTTAAAGATATACAAAAATGTCACAGAGTGCAATTCTGGTCGGAAATAAAATTCATTTCGTATATTAATGCTTCATAAAATTACGAAAAAACTTTGCGGAATGAATCCATTTTTGTTTTCATGAACGGAATAGACTTTTCTGTATATTAAAGGCCAAAAAACTATCAAAATATACTTTCTATCAATAAACAAATATGTTTTCTTCGGTTCCAAACGGAATCATTCCGAACGGAATTGTTCTCTGTGACATGGCTGAAAGTGACATTTAATATTTGAATAATTGACACCATTTTTTGTACTTTTCGGTCAGAATTCCTGATATACTCAAAAATGTGACTCTACGCGAATGAAAGAGCTTTTTGTGAAGATTAATAATTCAGAAAATATTTTAAGATTTTATTTTTTGGCGAAAATTAAGCGTTTTTTAAAATGGTATCGTGGTTAGCAAAAACGACAACAAATATCGAACTGTTTACAAATCTATTACAAAAAAGATTATCGTGACTGGCGTATTTGTTGCAAAAATTGTCGTTTAGATTTGCAATCACGATAGCGTGTATACGTACAAATTTTCGTCTAAATACGCCTACACCAACCACGATAAGGGTGATTATCTATAAATAAATGCACATTTATGAGATTTGTTGTCTTAATTTAATTTAGGGGCGAAGAATATATACATAAATTAATTTAGGGTCCACTCTGGACCAGTTTAAGTATTTTGCATTATACGGATTTACATAGACCGCTTATAAATGATTTGTAGAACACAAAAATTTCTCTTGAAACAAACTGGAAATGAAATTTTACTTTTCATTTCACTTCAACGATTTTAAGAACACAAACTGATCGATATTTTCACTTCATTTCATTTGACGAATGTAGAACACAGGCGATTAACAAATTGTTTTGTTGCTAACTAAATTGGAATAAAAGATGCATTTAAAAGTTGTTTTAATTAATTTATTTTAGTAAAATTTATTGAAAATCACGTCACAACCACCATTATAACATATTTAAGTACCAAAAATAGCCATATGAGGTTCTCACATCAACACAAAATCTTGACAAAATTAAGAGTATTATTTGAAAAACTAGAATTTATAACAGACCCGTTAAAATTTCTTTATGAAGCACTGAATAATAACTTTACTTACGGTATAGATTGATTAAATTTCAGAACAATTATCACATCTTTTATTCTTTTAAAGATTTTTAATTGAATATAATTTTTTTTATTTTATGTTTGTAACTTTTTGACACACAATAATTTTTTCTATGATATACATACATACGTACATATTAATTTTCCACAAAAAACCAAATTGTTAATATGACAATTTAAAAACATGCTAATTAAAATTTTTTTTAATAATAATTAGTATGTATTTGTTAATGGTTTTTTAATCCAAATTTTGATATTTTAATCAGGCTTAAGTTCATTGAATTTAATTTTCATTAAATTATTATTATGAAGAAAGGAATTTTACAACATGAAATGAATTAAAATTTATTGAAAATTTTTCATTCTTAACTGAGCTGGGAATTGAACCCAGGTTTTCACGGACAGTTTTTCCAGACTAGTTTCGATTGTAACCACACAATCTCTTCAGTGGGGTTTGCCGTCTAGCTCTCACCGCCATTGACGACGGATGACGTCATTAGTCAAACATCAGTCTTTAAACCAAATGGTATTTTACCTTGGTAGATCGAAATTTTCTTTGAATGAATGATTACCTATTTTAATTGATCTACATGTTCTTCCTTACTTCTTGTTTTTCGTACTTTTTGTTCTTCTTGAAAGCCAAAGTAATGGTTCAACTCCCAGCTCAGTCAAGAATGAAAAATTATCAATAAATTTTAATTCATTTAATGTTGTAAAATTCCTTTCTTCATAAAAATAATTTAATGAAAATAAAATTCAATGAACTCAACCCTGATTAAAATATCAAAATTTTTTAATAATATTAAAAAGATTTAATAAAGCATTTACATTACATCGAAATCTAGTAGATTTCATTTGAAATCTTCCTCCAAATCTAGTTCGTTTACATTATACTTGTTTGACATTAGCGAGATTTGGTTTTCACAACAAAAACCGCCGACTGAAAGTTTTTTGGGTAACACATACTTACATATAAAGAAATAGGCATTTAAAAATTTGCATTACATTTTCTTTATAATCAACTTCATTTATTTTATTAATATTATTTGTCATTTGCATTTTTTTTATTATTTTACAAAATTTTTGAATTTTTTAACAATTTTAACAAGCAGCTATTATTGTTTTTGTTTTGTTTTTTGTTAAAATGTCATTTTTTTTCTTGTGCAGGGAAGTAGTTTTTAGTGCTATATGGGGAAAAACATAGTTGCATCAATAAGTTCTACTAGATTTCGAATAGATTTCGTCAAAATCTAGTTACGGAGTAGATTTTGTTTTGTACGGGAAATCTAGCCAAAAACAACTAGATTTGGCTCGAAATCTCGAAAGTACTAGATTTCATTGTAGTGTAAATTGGCTATAACGAATTTTCTTCAATTACTTAATAACTTTTTTCTGTGTAAGCAAATAAATGTATTTGCATATAGTTAGAAAATTTTCAATTTAAACTAGTCATTTCCGGTTTCCGCGGTACAAAATGTACCAGTGTAAAGAAATTCGCATAACTATTTAAATAAATATATGTATATTTATTTATATAGTTATGCGCCCAGAGAGTTGGTGTATTGGCAACCACGATGTTTTTACCAAACTTGAAAGCCCTAGCATTTGCCGTTTTCCAGATATACAGAAAAAAAAGAATTTAAAAAGCAACAACATGGGATTTCATATCTCATATCTCAGCCATTTATAGACCGATCTTTCTGAATTTCAATAGTAAATAATTCCGAACTATATGCGACATAAATGTATAACAACCTAGCCTCCATCATATCTGTGGTGTTCGGAAAACCCATTTCAACGGACGGACAGACGGACAACGGGTTTAAACTTCCCTTCTCATAAGAAGTCAGAGTGTATATACTTTATATGGTCTTAGATCAATATTGTAGAAATTACAAATGGATTGACAAAGTTATATATACCCTTTTACTTTCGGTGAAGGTTATAAAACCAAATAGACGTAACTACAAGTGTGTTTATTTGATAAATGCAAAACGACGTAATTACCCGTTTTTTTTTTCAACAAAATAAATAAAATGGCTTTCCTTGAAAATTATTTTAAGAATTTCATGGACGACTAATCAATGCATGGTTTTCTGATGAGAGAAAAAACTTCGTTAAAAATGTTTATAGTTTTAATTTTACAAAGTTTTTTCCTTATCCTGTAAAATTATGTTTTTGTTAGTTACTCCTTTTTGCATTTTAGCTAACGCTATGCTCTGTATGTTTGTGTAAAATGAATAAATTTTTCCCCTTTCATTGTTCGATTTTTGTATCGAACATTTGCACTGTTCATCAATATTGTATGTATGTATGTAAACATGTGTTATTTGACATTTCTTTTTTAAGTCCATACAAATAACAGACTTGCGACCGGAATAAATCAAAGTTTTTGTCATGGGTGCTCTGACCACCCGAACGTGTAGTAATTCAGGATTTCAAAAGAGGATTTCAAAGAACTCAACTTTGAAAGCAGAGTATTTAATAAAAACTAATTTAATTTCATTCGAAATCGCTTTACAAAGCATATGAAAATGTATGTGTCTTGAATCAATTTAAATTCTTACTTAGCATTATATTATTTTAAGCAATATAAACCAGCGTTTAAAAAACTGCAGTCAAAGTTGGAAAACTGCCATTTCTTCCACTTCTTCATTTGTCATTGGTCAAAAAAAAAGAGCTGTTGCTTTTACTTCTGATGCATTAAGTGTAAACAGGCGCTGTCAAACCAATTAAAAAAGCAGAAAGTTGTACATAAATTTTGGTTTTTAATTCGACAGTTTTCGGTTTCGTCTACAGTTTTTAAAACCCTGATAAAAATAAAACAACAATTTAATAAACGGGGTTTTTTTTAAAATACTTACATTGCCATTGTATTGTGGGACGTGCTTAATAGTGTAATAGACATTGGCTTTAAAATGCTTCGTCTTAAATCCCACACTTCACACTGTTTACTATTAACTGCTAATAAAATGGTAGAATTAACACGGCTCCAGGCAGCCCACAGGTAAGGGCTACATAAATTCTTGAGTGTTGCCAAGGGCTGGAAAATCCCCTCCATCCAAATGCGTAAACACCTTTAAATTAGAATTGTTAAATTTTGAATTTGATTCTGTTTTTTTTTTGCATTTTGATTAGAAACTGGTAATTTCAGACTGGTTATTTCATTCGAGGATGTCTGCATATTTTTTTGAATGCATTTGAATTTATAGATATTGTTAAAAGTCGAACAATTTTTTTCTCAACGTACAAAATCCAATCATTCTTAACTTACCAATCATTGCCGCATGTCAAAAACAATTTTGGTGACCAGGGTGAAAAGTCCATTGCATTAGCTGAGGCCTCGTGGGTCTTAAGAACTTCTAAATAATGATGTTTATAATTGGTTGAACATTTGTGCACACAACCCTCATCGGTTAGGACATAATAAATATCCAGTTGCGTTGGATGTTTTGTCAAATTCAAACCCTGAGCACAACGGTTGGTATGTTGTGATAACTCTGTTGGCACTTTAAAATCGGATAAGCCCTCTGGTACACCTTCGATTCTTTCCAATATCATTTGTTTAAAACCCGACAAAAAAGGGCTATTTATTATACGGAACAGCGTAACTGAACCATCTTGCGAAAGAGCCAAAAAAGGGTCAATTTCTTCATAGTCGTTTGAAGAAGTTTGTTTGATCCATTTTATGGCCACAATGGGATCTACACTAGGAGAAGTTATACGATGAGAAACGGCTACAGGAGGTTGGTTATAAAATGCTATATCCCGTACTTCCACTGAACCATCAAACAAACCAATCGCTAACAGAGTAGGCATATAGGATGAAAATTCTACAGATACTACTGGCACCTTATAATGATAGAAACGTTCTGGATCACAGGGATTTTTAATGCTCCAGACGCACACTTCTCCCGACTTTGGTAGTTTGGCCGCATGGTAAGAGTAAATACCGTAAGCTACAGCCAATATATCGCTGTTGGTATAGCAAAAACTCATATCGGCTACTGCTTTGCGTTCCGAGTCTTTGTCGGCGGGATTAATGGTGAATAAAGTGTTCAGAGAGTATTTATAACTTATTGTGTCCACCATTCTAGTGATTTTCGTCATATTGCGGAATCTTCTTTGGCCTTGTTCAAAAGTATTCCCGGCCAATAGGCGTTTTATGATAACACTAGCCAGGTGAAATGCTGGCAATTGTGCTATAATAGCAAATTGTTCTTCAGTTGTATTGCTTTTGGAAAGACGCAATTTCTTAGGTTCATCCTCATAGGAACCATATTTAATATCATCCAGAAACTTATAAGTATCAAACATTTCAAAATCGGACACATAACAGGCCACGTCTCTTGTTACAACTTCATTGGTATTGCTCTGTCTCGTTTTGTACAAAGTCTGTGATGTTTGACCCTCGCTCTCGGAACGTCTACGTACTTTACCTTTACCAATAGTAAGAAAGTCATATTCCTTATTATCATTTTCAGCGTAGTCACCGTCTTCGGTATTTTTAATAGCAGTCGTGCTCTGTTGTTCGAAGAGCAACAGCAGTTCAGTTTTGCGCAGAGTTATTCGTATAAAAGGCAATTTAAATTTTGGCATTAAAGGCACACCTTCCAATGTTAAAGAAGAGGCTGAGGAATCCAAATTCACTATTTGCCAAGATTGTCTAGTGGGTGTTGGTAAATCCAATAAAATGTGTCCACTACCAATCTAAATAAAATTTTAATTGCTTAAGTTATTTGAATTATTTATGACTGTAATTTTAAAAAGCTTCACCCCATTTATTATATCTTCCAATGACATACGAAAGCCTACTCCCTTAGAAGATCTCGATTTTACTATCGAACTAGTAACACTCTTAAAACTGCATAACTCTATATCCCCTATCGATTCGGTATATTTTCTTGTTAAGTCCCTATAAACCTTCGTTTCATAGTGGACATCTATCGGCTTTGGTGTTACATTCACTATTTTATTGTCTATTTCTTTAGTTATTTCTAATTGAGACCTTGCATCCAAAATTTTTTGTATCTCTAGCCTCATACGCTCTAAAGGAGTTGAATGTGTTAAAGTTGATCTGGTTGATGTTGACTCCAAACGATCCATCATTACCTTTTTGGTTTTGCCCATTGAAAGTTTGGCTTCCTGTGAAAAATAGTAGGCATTGAATTGTATATAGTCAGGTACATACTAACAGATGTATATGTATATATTTTAAGGATATCGCTCATTTCCTGCAACGTCGTCTTAACGAAAATAAATGCATTTCGAATAATAGTTGAGTGTAAAGTTTTGGATTTGCTCGCACCACTTACAAAAAATAACTACACATTGTCTTCAAACAGGAAAATATAAAAGATATAAACAGGAATTGCATACACAATATAAACAAATATAGCGAACAATTCTGCATCACCAACTCCAAAAGTTAATTTTTTGAGTTATGACGACATAGCAAATGAGCGATATGCATATTGCACGGGGTTCACTAAAGGCCGTCCTCTCGAAATTCACAAATTTACTGTAAAAATCTTGCATAATTTGCTCTGCAGTTTTTCCCTTTATTAAAATTTTGAGCTAACATCCTTTAGCTGAACCGGTGCGATATATAGTTTATTACCGATTTCCTTTTCTGTTCATCTTCGGGAGGAAGTTTCGAAAATTTCGTTACTTTAGCTTCAGTCATGATGTTTAAAACAAATTCGTTTTTACAAGTATTTTTATATAATTTTTATTTTTTTTTGTTATAAATTGTTTATTTTCTATCATTTTTTGACGCTTAAGGCAAAAACAATTGTTCTTCAGTTGTAGGTTTTGAGCGTTTTTTGTGAAACGTTTTTTACCCTTTCGCTACCATAATACAGTTAGTAGTTTTTGACAAATCTAAGTAAGTTTTTCGTATAGATGTGATATGTAAAAAATGTTTTTAATAAAGTCTTGCATCCTTTAGAAATCAGCGTCCTCCAAATTTTCTTTTAAGATTTGCACAAAGTTCAGTTCTTGTAGACTTATCACAAATTTAACTTGGTGTAGGGGTGACCGTGTCTTCAACACTTTCGAAATGTACAGTAATTCAAAGCTAATGCTACGTAACTTTCATCACAAAAATTAAGAAAGATGGCGAAAAAACATGAATATATCGAAAACTTGGATTTTCTTTAACTTAAGGTTAAGCTGTATCAGAGAAGGAACATGATATAGGAAAGGATGAACATTTATTTTAAATGAAATTTGTAGGCCACTCATTCAGGTTTTATATAAAAAAAATATTAATTTGCGCTGTTCTAACGGCTCGAATTTAAGCAAACATAGAGAAATTCTCAGTACAGATTTCGATTCAGCGCAACTTAACCTTTTTGTCAACAGCTGCATAGCCGGGAAAATCAGACCGTTTATGTGGTCCTTTTCGCATACAGTAAGGTCGCATGTTTATTTGATAAGATTTAAGAGTTTTAAAGGTCTGCTAACAAACTGGAAACGTGTTTTCACATTTCCTACAGGCACGGCTTGCTGAAATTTACGCACAATTCTCCCGATTGTGGACACATTTGGTCGATTATGCGAACCAGAAAAATCACGCAGAGCACGAAATGCATTTTGATTTGAACGCCCATTTTCGTAAAGAACTTCAACAATCTTTAATCGCTGCTCAATTGTGTACCTCTCAATGATTGAATTTGTCAAACTCTGAAACAAAGAAATGTCATATTAAGTTGGCCGAAAAACTTGACGTTAAGGTCAAAAATATTTTCTAACTTTGTTGTTGCTTTCTACAGAAATTCATATTGCGTCTTGAAATTTTCAACCCTACAGCATTAGAAATTTAAAAATTCAGTGTGAATTTCTGTAGAAAGCAACAACAAAATTATAAAATATTTTTGATTTAGTTTTTTCTTTCAATGTATGCAGTTTTTGGCGTTGAGTTTTACATAATAAGGGCCTTAGAGTTTTTCATATAAAATTAAATACACGTTCAATCACTTGTGTTGTGAAAACAGCACAATAGTTTAAAAACATGCAATTTGAAGCCAAATTCAGTTTGTTAAAACTATTAGCTCTGACTTTAAAATGTCTTAAACGTTGTATTGAAACAAGAATGATAGAAGAAAGATTACGACAACACGAACTCAAAAATTTAATGTTCTGCGCAGGTGGGTCAAATGACGTCACGAAACAGTCTGACATTTAAACATGACAGTGGGACAATTTCTTAATTTTTCCCATAAATAATTTTATGAGAAAAATTTTTTTTATATTACTCGTAGTCTTTTTTCAAGAATAAAAATAGTGAAATATTCAAAGAATATATAAAATTAAGAATAATTTCAAATAAAGATTAATATAATTTAAAATATAATATCTATTACGTTAATGTTTTAGTATATTTTCTTTTTCGGCTACTTATATTTTGTTTAATTTCCGCATTAAGCGATCTTAATCTAAAATACATCCTACATCTAAAAAAAAGTTTTTTCACTTCTTCGCTGGCTTTTACGTCCTTTGCTTCCAGTAATTGTTTTTTTGAATAATCATTTGTTGGAAATAATTTGTCTCCATTTAGCCGCATTAAAATCTCATCACAAGACTTTAAAATATTCATTAAAGAGATTGATGGCTTACTTAAGCCACCTTCTCTTAAGTGATTAACCCATGAGTATGATGAGTCTTCAAGGGGCTTAATGTCAATACTAGGTTCTTTGTTTTTTAATTTATGGCAAATATAACCGGCCAAATTCTCTAAAACATCACAATTTATGTTATCAGTGGCATCTATAGTCGGAACTGCTCCCGGTTTCAATTTTAAAGTTGCTCTATTACTACATCCTGTACACAATTATTAAAATGTAATGAGCAAATTCACTCCCTAAGTATCTTTATGGTGTCCTTCCGTTTGCAAAATGTTATCCAAAGCTTTCTTTGTTGCTCATTGTTTTTTGGAAAAGTGTAAAAGGACACATCTAAGATAAGATATATTAAAAACACGCACAAAATTAGTTTTGAACACAATTTCTCACTTGATTTCTTTCTATCGTTTCGCATGCATTTGCCCACTGCGCATTTCATGCTTACAATTTGCTTCAAATTTTTAAACAAGAATTTTTTACACTTAAAGCTTTCAAACAGCCTCCACACACGGTTATTATAATAAGAATTATTTTTTTACACAATATTTAATAGATTAAAACACAATATTCTTGATCTATAACGAAATATGATAAATTAATTTTTGGAGAATTGTCAAAGTGATTTTTGTTGCAGGGTTACTAAGTCTCATATAAATATAAATTGTTTCGAACAAATTTAGGAATAAATCCAGAATATATTGATCTTTAATATTAATAATATAATTAAAAGTTTTCTAATTTTTGATTTTTCTTGACTCTTCTTGAGTTTTAGGTATTTTTTTTTTAATTGGTTTTTTTATTTTTTAACTTCAATATTTCGAGACTCTACATGAATAAATAATGCCCTTTAGATAAAGATAAACCACAATGCTCTCATTACAATTGCAAGAGATTGTGTAAAATAAATTAAATATTTTTAATTTGAATATAGAAAATTATCAAAAATATATGAACATGTACATAACATGTAACGTCGGAAATTATTAAAACCCACATTAGATCGGCCTTACTCATAAAAAAACATTTAAGGTTTATTAAGCGCTTAATTTACGAATAACTATAGGAAATTTGTCAAATAAGCCTATATTAAACATAAAATATTTCTTATGAATAAGGCAAATACACATACATTTAATATACATACAAACGCCAAAATCAGGAAATAAAAATATATAATTAGCTTTTTGTCTTAGTTTACTTGATTTTATTTCTTTCTTTTTTTATATAAAGTGCATTATGTGTAAGGTTTAATGTTATTATTTAAGTTAAAGAAATTTTTTTTGATCATGTTGAGTTAATTTTCATATATGTAAGTTGTCAATTCAATTTTTGGTTCTAAATTTTATAAAGTTGTATCAAAAATCAAAACGAAAATATTTTCCTGAAGTAGATACACAAAGTGATACCGAAATATTGAAGTTAAAAAATTAAAAACAAATTAATAAAAAAAAACACCTCAAGCTCATGAAAATAGTCAAGAATACACACATAGCCCTAAATATTTTGGAAATACATAGAATAGGTAACCCTAGCTTGGGTTAAGCTACGTCATCTAACAAGAAAACATGCGCATGGCGTAATGTCTTTTTATATCATTCTTGGTATTGAAATGTCACTCAAATCCTTTTATCTATGCTGACTTATTTCCTCAAATATAAATAGTGATGGACTGAAATCTACTGCGTTGTGAAAACAATGCATACATATCGGCAAATATATTACAAAAATAATTTCTGAGAAACGGTAGCAGAGTTTTGGTGCAAAAAAAAATTATATTTTCATTAACAAAAGTAATGACAATAAAAAGTTTAAAGTTCAGAGGGCAAAAGTAATCATTCATGTTAAAGATATTAGTATCAAAAAATACATCGCAATGACTGCTTGTGGGCGACGAGCCATTAACATCACCAGGTTTTCAGTGGTCGCGGATGTAATTTCGTCTCTATCCTTATTGATTGCACATATTTTTTTTTTATCCGTACATAATAACAACCACAAAGAAATAAATTTTTTTTTCAATAAAAACAGGAGACTATCAAATTATCAGCCATCAAATAACAAAATCAAATCGTTTTGATTTTCATCAAGCTTTGCTGACAACGCGTATGTATAGCGGAAAAAGAACGACTGCACACACACACGGGTGCCCCGGTAGGCTAGCTGGTAGTGAGTTAATCTATGAGTACCAGGGATGCGGATTCTATTCCCGCCACAGACTGCACACAGGCGTAGGAATAAAAAAATGTGATTGATAGTTTATTTAAGGCTTCTGAGGCAACTGATTTAATTTTTTCTTATATTTATTTCAAAAACCTCCAAGATATGCTCAGTACGGTACATATTGGGAAATTTTTGAGCTGTCTGGGATCATAATTTTGACTAGAAAATCCTGTCATTTCTAAGAGGCAAACATTCCACAGATTACTTTACATGTGCCGGTCCATATTTCCTACTAAACCACTAAACGACTCAGTTCAGATGACTTCATTTTCCTCGATTCCATGACGCTTTCACCACTATGTTTTGCAGTAGGAACAATATTCTGAGATCTAATCAGTGATGTTAAAGACTTCTTTGAAAAGTTCCCATGCAGTCCGAAAAAAACCCATATTTTCCTTACGAGCTCAAAAAATTGTCCCTACAAAAATTACTACAACTTTCAAATGATAATATATCAATGCAAATAAATCCGTTGTTATTAATGTATATACATTTCATTTAAAGTTGTTTTACATGCAGGCATACTATTAAATCAGTTCTTTTGTATTAACTAAAAAATAAATAAACAAAAAAAATTAAAAAAAAACATCCAGGACAGGTTAGCAGTATCGCGGAATATATCCCGGATCACCTCATAGTAGCTTCATAAGCGGCTTTTATCCTCCGTCCCTTAGAACTAAGTCTAGGTTCGAACCATGTCTCGCGAGATCGTCCGCTACCTCATCACCTTCCCCCTTGCAGTGTCTGGGTATCCAACACAGCAGTGAATAGCCCCATGAGCTTCCTCAGAGCATTCCTAAGCCCTGCGACCAGGCAATTTCGCACAGTATGACCTGTCAATGCTCTGAGCTCAGCCTGACCATCGACGTAACTTGTCACCACTGACCTTATGACGATATGGTTCAGTATCACCTCCGTCACCCTCCAGATCGCTAGGATCTTAACCTGGAAAATGCTGCACTCGTCCAGGAGTATAAGTGACCTTTTCCCGTCAGTATCAGCAATATAAACACCGGCACCAGTGCCAGTGTATATCTTGAATCCGTCCGTGAATACTGCCCACCCCTCAAATAGCCCATTGGATCCATGACAATCGTCTGTATTCGGGAACTCCACTGGTGGTGTTACACCGAATTCTAAGGTCATAATCCTATGATATGAAATTCCCTTGAGAATGCTACCCTGATCAAGCAGACCCACTTCATATAAGAGCCTGCAAATAAGTTCCTAGCAGTCACACTCTAGACATAATGTTCAATGGGGACAGATATAGTAGGATATCCCACGCTGCCTGTAGTGTGCTTCTCCTTGCTACTGTGATCCCAAGATATGCACTGCTTTGAGCCATGTTGAGCACCTTCCTATAGCACCACTGATGTGTAAATCCAGTTTACCATATCCGGTCGTAGTCCACAGTTCTTGCCGATGGATTTTCTGGATGGATGTGCAGTAGGCGTTGAGTTTTCTAACAAAAACTTAATTTTTTTTTTGTTTTTCATTACATAAGTAACAAATTACAAGAAGATTAAGTTTTTTAAATTAACGTAGATTATTTGAACATCTGTATTGACAGTTTACGTGAAACAATAACAACATTATCAAAATTTAATTTATTATTGATTGCCATATAAGACTTGTCCTTCATTATTTCTTTATTGCTAATGATGTCTACGTTAAAGCATTAGCTAATTAATTTCGTCTTTAATTAATATTTTTCGAAAATGGCGTTAATACAGATGAGAAAATTATGCTTTTATCTTACCATTATCTTTTTATGATAAAATACATACATACGTATTAGATTGTATTCAGGCTTAAGACTTTCACTATATGTACATCTATTTAAAATACTTAAAATGTCAAGTATTTTTAATAAAGAATAAAATAATGTTTTTTTTTTAATTGAATAAAGATTTTAATGAAATAATTGCCGCACACATAAAAAGAAATTTGAAAAAATGGCACACAGTAGTTTGTCAATTTTGCAGTACAAGGAAGTAACTGAATTACAAAAGCATTCTTCACTTCCACACACAAACACATATTTTACTTTGTGGTGTATAACATATCGTTACTTTAATTAAGAAAATGCGTATCTACAATATAAATTTATTTTTAGGATTAAGACATAAAACTTAAATGAAAATAAAAATTAAAAAGCTTCTGAATATTTTTAGAACTATAAAAAATTGAGGGAAAGGTTTTTCATTTATTATAGTTCTAGAAATATCCATAAGCTCTCTGATTTATTCTTTTTTATCAAGTTCTATGTTTAAAACCTTAAAAAAATGTATATGTATGTTATATACGCCATTTGTAAATTAAAGTAACGATATACATATTTCTTTTTAACCGTAAAAATTCTTTTCCTAGTATCTAATATATTTAAAGTACCCAGACAAGTAGCATTTTAAGTATGTACTTGCTTACTTACGTAAGTATGTAAAGAGTAAGTGAAATCTGATGGTTTGGCTTAGGGTTTGCATTAAGTAGAAATTTTTTATAATGGATTTTATGATTAACATAATTCCGCAATTTTAATGGTTTTGGATTTAGTTTTAAAATTATACGGGTCTGTTCTGAAATTTTCGTGATTTCAAACCACGTTCTAAAAGACATACCGTTTTTGTGTTTCTCGGTGTGCTTTCGACAATCGAAAATCAGACCGAAGCTACAAAAACGGAACACGAAAATATCACCCGTGGGATTTTAAAAAGGCACCTGTGATTTGAAATCACTAAATTTGAGTTAAAGCCATTTTCAGAACCGATCTGATAATAACAATTTTATTATAATTTTAATTGTTAGTGACATAACGTCGAAATCTAATAAAGTTTGAAAAAAGGGGAATTGTTTAAGAATAAAATGTTCAGTCCTAAAAACCTTGCTCGATTGATTTACCTGATAAAGGCGTATTTAGGCAGCTGTACGACATAAGTCCCCAGTTTTGGATTTAAAAATCGCGCGATAGATAACATTGTTTGTATTTTAAACACCAACTTCGCTAACTAAAACTTCCTCTATAGTATAACCAGTGTTGCCAAAACTAAGTAAAGGAAAAATGCTAGATTTTTGTGAAAAAAAAAGCTAAAAATGCCACAAAAAATTTTAAAAAAGTGCTAAAAAAATATTATATAAAAATAAAAACGGTTAAATGTGACTGATTAATGAGCATTGTATAAAATTACATCAGTTACGGCCATTTTTACCAAATTCAGCTAAATCTAACGATAACTTTAACTTTCCGTTAACGATATGTTTTCGACAGTTATAACTGATAGTTAGTTACAACTGAACTTGGTTAAATTATCCGTTAGTTCTTTATAGTATTTAACAGTTAAACTGGAAAATAAAATATAAAAGAAGTAAGCGTTTTATTTTCGGCTCTGCCGAATCTTTAAAACCATTCACCGAGAAGTCGAATAGTTCTATAAATTATTGGTCAATCTTCATAAAACCTGACCTCACACTAGTAAAATTCGTTGCCTAAGTTAAATATAATATCCTGTTTTGTTTCAGAAATATTATAAGTCGTCGATATTGGACCGATCGTTAATTAAGGATCGTTCATCAAAAATATTAAAAAAAAACTTAAATTAAGCCGAATCTCAATACAGTAATACAATTTATTGCTTTTTTAAAGGAGTTTAGGAAGCGCGCTTTACATGGGGCCTATGGTAAATTATGGAACCATCTTCATAAAATGCAAGTCAGATTTCCAGTCATATAAAACAAATTTTAATGAGAATCGGTACATTCCGTCAGCACCTTTTCCCAAATTTAGGAACTTAGTTCGTTTTGGGGACTTAGTTCGCATAGCCATTTGGACTGGTATCAACAACCGTCTAAGGAGCAGCATTTACTTAATCTGAAAATCGTACACTGTAATTTTTTTTATTGGTCACAAAATTTGTATATCAGAAGCAACATTTATAAGGCAGCCATGATATTAACCCCCATTTTGACAACTAACCGATTGCTAAAGGTAGTATTTTATCGGCCGTATGAAAAGTTGTAATAATGGAACGCTTTTTATACAGCCGATAAAATTCTACCTTTAGCTATGAGTAAGTTGTGAAAACGGGCTTAAAGGCTATTTTCGGTAGTAGAATTTGTATGGGAGCTATAGTCAAATATGGACCGATTCCAATAAAATTTGGTAAGATGATTTAGATTGCAATAACATAAGCTTGGACCAAACTTAATCTTAATACCACCTTAATAAGACGATATATTTAGTTGCATTACTTTATGTATAATGTCGTACGTGACAACTATTAAATGCTTATTAAATTATTATTATACCAATTTAAAAAAAAAAATACGATCAATATTTGATTGCGACAAATATATTGTTTTAAACTTCTATTTTGAAATATTTGCGTCTGATCAAATATAAATGACGTAGACTAATCACGTACATGACATTAGAATAGCATCCAAAAGAAACCAAAAATAAACAGCTAATCGAACTATATAATTGGTCTTTTCTCATGGATCTTTTTCATTATTATTAAATTATTCTTAAATTATATTTGCAATGTTACGAATATCTGAATTTAATCGCCAGAAAAGTGCAAATAGTTGATTGCAATTTCTCAAAATTAATCAAAGAGGAAGTAAGTCTAAACTCTTATTGTTCGCTCTTTGAAAATTGTAAAAAGCTTCAACCCTATAAAAAATGGAGCATCCAAAGAAGCAGGTTTGTAAGGGTTTCGTAAAAGTTTCGCTTACGAAAGGCATGAATTTTATATGGCGAGTTCCCACTTTGAAAGAATACAGTTTTGACACAGAAAAAGTTTTTTCAGTGCATATAAAAATTGGTGAATGTAACGAACAGCTTTACACTCTGAAATTTATGTTACCGTTATTCTTTAAAATGCTCCCTTAAAAACCTGCTACGTAGTAAGGGAATGTCGTAAAATTTTATATTTTTTTTTAAATTTATTAAGAATTCGTTCACTTACCTTACTGCATATCTGTATGTCATATTGCGTAGCGCATAGATATGTGCTCAGCGCATAATAAGCTGAGTAAAGTAGCCAGAATCAAAAATTATTTACCAAACAATGTTAATAATGGTCTGTCCGGCTAGGACTATTACAAGCATATTAACTAGTTATACTAAATTTTAAACAGGTTTAGACCGAAATTATTACTTAAAACAAGGTTGCGTTTTTTCATTGTAATTTGGAATTTTTATGTGATTACGATTTATATTGACTGGCAAACCCTAGTTTGAATGCATAAAATATGTTTATTAAAAAGAAAACTAAAAAGAAAACAGGCCTTTTCGTAAAAAGTAAGATGTCTACCTACTGAATATATTATGAATAAAATCATATTATTTGTATGTATTATGTTAAATTATTGTATTTTTGAAACTACCAGACTATTTTTTTAAGTACCATATATTTATTTTTAATATTTCTTTATCTTATTAAACATTGAAAGAACTAATTGAAGTCAGTGTTAATACTAGACTAAGCCCGAGTTTTTAAGATGTGGATTAACTTGAAATTTAGTTTAACGTACTCTGAAACACGGAATTTTCTGGCAAAACGTAATATGTTTTTATAAATTTATAAAAGGCCAACCTTTTAAGCACAACTAAGCTGTCCCGTAAAAATTTTGTATACAAACTTGGTAATGGCTGCAAAAATCTGATTTCCGATAAACTAAACCTAGTTTAACTGAGATCTCAAAACCCCAGCCTAAAAGTATCAGTTGCTACCTTCACAGTGTCTTAGCAATTGTTGTAAATTTTAAATTTAATTCAATTTATTTTCCCCCTTTTTACAATTTAGTGGTCTAAGAATAAAGTCATAGAACTAGCAGAAACAGCAATAAATATAAATTAGCAAGTCTTAAAGCAAAAGAAGATGCATCCACAAAAAAGGACTTTTGGCCCCAGTGCGCGACGTTAGAGCAGCCTTTGGTTATGTATGACAAGACGGCCTTTATTTATAAAATGATTACTTTCAGTGTTGCGATATTCCTAATTAAAATAATAAATAGCCTTTTCTCTATGCGTTCCTTTTATGTTTGTTTTGGTCTCAACATGTTCTGACAATTTTTATATACCCTCCGGTTTTCTCCAATGATCTTGCATGTCACCTATCTTCTCCAACCTGTATACTTCAGATCTTCGACATCTTGAAATAGCACCATGTCAGTATTTTCTGATGACACGTCAATATTGAGCTCAGATTAACTCTTAGAATTTTTTTTTTTTTCATATTTGTGAAGAGATCTAGAAAAATTAACTAATTATTTTTTAATAAATGGAAAATAACTTTAAAAGCTAATAAAACTCAAGCAATATATTACACCAGAAAAATAAAAGCTCTCGTCATTCCTAAGCGCAACATTTTTTTTTTTATTTATTTAATTCTACACTGAAGCCAAAACTAAAGTATTTAGGAAAAGTTTTCGACACATCACTGAGATGTAAAGGACATATATAGTATATAATAAACAGGGGAACATTTTCACTCGAATACTTATTCCTTTTCTGAAGAGAAACGTTGCCCTGAATATTAAAAATAAAAAATTAATTTTTAAATTTATCTCCCAAGCCATAATCTTATATGCATCGCCTTTGTATGCAAATAGCCGTAATATTCATAATAAAAAACTTGAAATTTCACATAATAAATTATTAATTGTTTAATACAACTTTCCTGGGCCGTACTTAACAGTGCGACTTCATACAATTTCTGAAACTGATCTAATTATATCAAAAATAAATAGACTCATTTCAAATGTTTATAAAAGATGTTGTGGATCTGCAAAATCCTATATTAATGAGTTAGCATCAGCCTAAGTAGTTTTTAGTTGTTTGTATTTAAATTTAAAGAATTATTTAAATAGGTTTTTCCAAAATTTAGCCTTCAATATAACTTTGATAATATACATATCGCACTTGTTCCTCTAAACAGCGTTAACTCAAAATTTTTCAATTTTTACTTGTTGCAAGAAAACGATATCTACCCACTGTAAAAATTTTAGATCTATTTCTCTAGTATTTTGCCTAAAAAATATAAGAAAACATATAAAAAAAAAGTTTTTTGTCTCTACTAAAAATTTATAAATTTTGAGTTAACTCTTTTTCGCAGATCCTAAACGGCTGAAGCTAAAAATTTGGACAGGAGGTTGGGATTTTTGGAAATTCGAATGCTTAGGGGTTAAAAAGTGTAAAAACGGGTAAACTCGGTAGCCTTATATTTCCAGAACTAAAAGAAATAAAGAATGTTATACTTATCTTTGATCTTTAGAAAAATAAGCGGACAACTATCTGGTACTTTTTTGAAATTCGGCCCTTTTAGGGAGTGAACGGGTGAAACCTGTATTTTGGAACTTTTTGTCACTCGGTCTATCTTTTAAACCAATAAACATAGAAATAAACTTTAGATGTAGTCTAAAAAGTATAAATATAAATTTGGTACGTTTTCGAAATTCAAATGTTTAAGAGGCGAAAGTCTTAACTTTTTTTGGCACTTTTTTATAAAATATTTCTCTCTATTCATTGACATACACGTATTAATTTATGGGCTCCCACTACAATATTGAAATTCTTGCTAATTTAATGGGGTGAAAAAAGTACCAAAAACGGGAAAATAGGGGAAATCAAATGTCTTTCTTTAGCTTTTTGTTTTACAACTGGAACTTTATTTTTTTTCTCAATGTGGAGATGTGAATATTTTTTTCATTTTGGTTACATTTTTCTAAAATATAAAATACGTATGAATATGTTTTTCTTGATACACTTTCAATTTACGTTTTTTTAAATTTTTAACCTTTTTATTTGCATGGGGGGGTCAATTCGAAGGAAATTATATACGAATTCAAACAATGTGCACTTTGCACTACGATTTTCTCGTTATTTGATTCTAATGAACGGAAGTTTTTTTTATACTTTATCGTAAACAAAAAATCCCTTTCAAAACAGCTAACAGATATTTGTAAGGATTTTTGTAAGGAAAAAAATTGCCTAATTTGATTTTAATATTAGAAACTGCCATGTTCTGAAATCAAATGAAGTTTTATTGATGGAGATTTTCAATTATTTTTTTAAATGCGAGTAGTTTTTTCTAATTTGAAGAGTAGTGAAGGTAAGTGGTAGAGTAGAAAGTGCATATATCACGCGGAATCGATTTCAGAACATGACTGAAAAAGTACAGAAAAGTAGTTTTAGTGTTACTTAAAACTTGAATATAAGTTAAATTTTCGTTATTTCCAATAGTATATATTAATATATTGAACTGCACATAGGCATTTTAATGATTTTTCAAAATTAATTGATATATAATTTATTATTTTAGAACTTATGAAATTTAATGTTGGAAAATGGCGTGAATTTAACAAATTTGAAATTTTACTTATTATAACCTGTCGATATGTATATTTATTTAATGTTTTTTAGATAATATTTTGGCAATATTTTTTATTTATAACAAAACAACCTTTGACTGTCAGTCATATACATTTTCCTCATTGAATTTACGTTCTGAAACACGAATTTGTTTATATTCGTCATAATATAAAAAATATTTCAAATAGAACAATTTGAAACAGTAATAATAATAATTATAATTTTAAAATACAACTTACAAAGAACAGAAACAAGTTATACCCATTTAATTAATATTTTAGGTATATGTAAATTGGCATATATTCACAAAAAATGCATTTCCCATACCGCCAACACTTTCCAACTTCGCTAAAACAATCGTAATATCGCCAAAGGTAAATGTTCATCGCCAAATGAATTTAAAAATCACCACATTGCACAACCCTGCCACTGACAGTTAAAAAGCGGAAATAGTTAAATTTTTTCCTTTTTTCTTATTTATAAATGGCAGCTTAAAATTAATTTTAATGTTTCTCAATTAACAAAAGGCTTTTCTAATTTGGTTATATTTTTTAACATTTGGTAACTTTTTCAAAAATTTTGGTTGTAAAAATTGTATTAGTTGTGGCAGCACTGCTTAGCGCTCGTAAAGAAAACCAGAAATTATTTACAAAAACAAAACATACTAAGAAAAAATTTTTTAACAAATAAAACATGTACACAATACACACACAAGCTTTTCGTGCTGTGGTCGTAGCTAAAATTTTTTGTTTGCTCATTCCTTTACAATGAATAAAAGGAACACTATAAAACTTTAAAATATAAGTCTATAGAACTAATACAATTGTTCTGTTTTATAGCGAAGAACAAATCACTCACTACTTTTTTGAAAATAGTTATAAACCGTATAATTTTAACCCTGCAAATAATACGACTAGTCCATACACTCATTTAAATATTAGGCCATAGGCCTAGTCCAAAGGTAACGCAATGTATTAAAAAAAACATCATATATCAAACATTACGATGTCCTAGGGATGGACGGTAAAACCCAGCTTTTCATTACAACGGAGATGTCTTAAAACTACTCCATGTTCATATAGACTTCCATTGAACTAGTTCTGAAGCTACTCCATGGTATACTCCAGAGGATTAGTTTTTAAATCGTTCAGAAACGGAAACATGTCGTTAAACTACACACTCTTGCATGATTGCATAACATTTAATCACGTTGTAGTTAGTCCATTTCATCTAAAATGAATCAAGTAGTCCAATATTATTTGCTGGAAATACACAAACTAATAAACAAACAGTAAAAATAGGTACCGTACGCTAAACATTTTTCTGTTTATTTTTGAACACTGGTTGATATGGTTTTTTAATTAGTTTTTTTTTTTATTTGACTTTAAAATATCAGATATTTATCTTACTCTCCTATGCTGGAGAAACTTAAGAAAACTATTCTAGCAAAAGTTAAGGTACTTTGATGGTAATGTCATATTATATTAAAATTTATAATTTTTTTTACGACCTACACTGATAAAAAAAGCGTCACAACGCTGATGTATTTTGACATCAGAACTATGACAAGTGTCTTCGTCTTTGACCCCATCCCACTTTTCATCATTGTAATGTCAGCCTTAACATCATTTACCCAAATTGGCATCAGGGTCCAAAATTGCAAACATGGGTTGACACATCAGCATCACAGAATTTACGAATCGGAGTCAGTTTAGTAGAACATGTCATCAGTGCGATGACTCAGTAACATCGTGGAAAAGGCTCATTAGGCTCAATTTAATTGCAGTTTGTCATTCGGATTGACTTCAGTAAAAGAGAGAGAATATGATTATTCATAATCGTTTCACATGTTTGTTTAACTTTTATTGTATTCTGCCGCTTGTTTACAGAAGAACTCTCAGTTATAAGACACCAACAGCATACCCAATATGGTTTTTGTAATCATTCCACTTTTAAAATCATTTTTAAATTTTAACCAAATACAATATGGGAATTTTTGCTTCTAATTTTACTTTTTAAACATGAAAATAATGTTAATAATACACAAGATGTGGCATTGATTTGATGTCACTGTAGTCATAGCACAGTTGACGAATAAAATATGACAACATTTAATGTTGACGTTCGTCAAGGGAGTGATGTTGCCTCACTGATGCCATTTGTATAACATTGATGTCACAATTCTGATGTGAGGGCATTATCAGTATGATGAGGCATTTTTCTATGAGTGTAGTTCTTGTCAGATCCCTTCATAATATCTATCATAATTCAAAGTTTGCAGCAATGAGTAATGAAAGATGGAAAATGTTGCTGAGGAAAAGCTTAGAGCTTCGATATCTCCACTTTAGAAGATTATTTAAGTTTTTTTGAACATCAACTAATATCGGATGTAAATTACACTGACAACACATAAAATATTAATTCATTGTGCATTTATCCTAAAGAAAGCACTATTGTCCATTGGACAGTTTCAGATGAGACCGCAGAAAGAAGCGCATCAAGAAAGTAGGAATTCAAAGAGCAGGAAGAAGTATAACTTATACTTAAGGAATTTAAAACACTTTAAAAAGAAAAATGTGCCTGAAAGGCACATGTTGACTGGATTACTGTTAAACAAGTAAATTTCAACTAAAACACACGCTCTGACTTCCTTGCGTATAAGCCCTGTCGGATTTGAATTAGCTGGTTCAACATATAGTTGACTTTTTCCTAACTAATTTACAACTGACTTCTAAACTAACTTATGAGGTGATACAGTTGTGAGCCAATTGTTTTTTTTTTTTTTTTGACTGTCTTTTTCTCGATAAGTATTAAACTAACGTTTGGTAACTCGAAAGTTATGCAGATATTAGTGAGTTTTTTTTTGTACAACTCACTTCTTCTCGATAAGTGTTGAACTAGCGTTTGGCTAACTCAAAGCTGATGCAATGGATTTTGTTAAAAATCTATTTGCTTGTTTTTTGTAGTAACAAGACCAACACTACAAAATGCATTATTTTTATATTTAAAAAAAAAAATAAGAAGCAAAAATCCCCATATTCTATTTGTCTAAATTATTTAGTTAAATACATTGAGAAGTATCAAAGTAAAACTATTACTAAAACCAAATCGGGAATGCTGCTGGTGTCTTATAATTGAGAGTTAGTTGAAACTTATGCAGATTGTTCTTTCTGAGGACACTCTGTAGAAAAAGATTTTGAGGCAGTGGTCACTCTTTTTAATGAACCATTAGTTGGTTTTAAGTTAACTTCATTTCCGGCAGGGAATAGTAAAAACTTTAAAGAAAGACAATGCAATACCATTTTAAGTATATAAATAAAATAAAAAAAATCACTCTGAACACAATATACTCCTTTCGTAAAACGAGTTTTTAACATGTTTTATGGCACTTTTTAGAATTTTGTTTCGGTTTCTTGCCGAACCAGAAAAGTTTATTTTTGATATACTAAAGATAACATTTTCCAAAACTTTCTGTTCGTTTTATTGTTGTTGTAGCTTTTGTTATGCTCTCTGGTATTAAATAAAGCGTTGAGCTTTTTTCTAAATCTGACAAAACCAAAATTAAAAGCAGCGCTGTCCAGGAAGTAAATATAAATCCAGAGTTTCTTTTGGAATATTTTAAATTAATAGTCAACAACAAAGAAGGCAAAAGTAGCATTCATTAAGCAAAATGTACTTGGAAATTCTTAACAAAATTCCTCTGACTTTTAAAGTTTAATATTTGTTAAAGAAAAACTTACATTTTAAATAAAGTATCACTTACAACTTGTTTGTATAAATTGTTACAAATATTGCAAGAGAAATAAAGTTTTCTTTAAAAGAAAGAAAAAAATTCATATTCATTACACTGTCATGCATGTTTGAAAAGTTTGTTTTATGATATTGTGTATTTGTTTATGTAGAATGCTGAAATGTTGCATAATAACTTAAATGGATAAAAGTCTTGTTGTATCATCATTAACGTAAGTTGTGTAATTTTTTTTTTTTTTTCTTAAAAAATTTTTTAAAAACTTTTTATTTAATAAAAACTTGGTAACATCTATTAACATCTTATATTTAATTCATCTTAATTATAAATGAAATGTGAAGCAAAATCCTGGAAAAAGCTACATTTATAAGTGCGACTTGAAGAAGAAATAAAGTAGACCATAATATACCCACACCACACTTTTAACTGAAAATGTTATGAGATTGTACAGTATTTGGGGCCTTTGGGCAGACAGTTACTCAGTAAAATTAAATTATCTTATGAGCAATGTATTACTGACGGCATGTGAAATAAATAAACATTTAAAAAACACAAATTTTTTTTTCTGGAAACCTTTGTATAAAATATAATATCTACGTTTCCATTAGACAACCTATTGACGTCGTAGGGTACTACTTTCATACAATTGGAACTTAATAAAAACAATCATTAAACATTTCTGGCTTTAAAAGTATTTGTTCTGCATTAATGCCTTGTAAATTGGTTGTTTGGTCGGAGTAAAAATTCCAATCCCCTCTGAGTTGCTCCTCGCCAGGAGCGCTTGTCGGCGGTACTTTTTGGCTGCTGCCTTAAGAACTAGTACCACTATTTATATACTCATATTTAAGTTTCTAGAACTAAAAAGGCTCACTCGAATAAATTATAATTTCTTTACCGAAAACGTTGTCATACTCTGCTGGAACTTCTAAAATTTTTAATCTAAATATGGTGCTGGGTCATGTTATTTTCACAAAGGTGAACCGTTTATGTACGTGATTTATTTATACGGTTTTCTATTGCCAAAACAATTGTTTTATTTTAAATTTAGACCAAAAATTTACCACTTTTTCACAAAGTTTGGAGTTCGGAAAAAATTGTACTCAACGCCAAACATGAACCGAACATACAAGGTATTTGGCAAACTCCGACATCGAACTCGAAAGTTCGTTCGGACTCTAAAAAGATAATTTAAAATTTTTTAAGAAAACGAAGAAGACATTTTGGTTTAAATATAATTTCTTTTATATTTTTTTTTTATAAATTTTAAAATTTTTAGTATCACTACTGCAGATGATTTTATTAATTTGCTTGTATATATCGGGTGATTCATCCTGAGGTTTGAATGATAATGTAAAATAAAACACATAAATTATAAAGTGAACTATCACTTTGTTATCGGTTAAAAACAAATTGATGGCATTTACTGTTTGAAAATTATATGTAACTGTTGGCCATGGCTACGACTTCTCCAAAACTTTCCATTTTTTACAGACTCTGTGCATTGATAACCCAGATATGTGTACACTCACAATATTATTACAGTAACGGACTGTAGGTTATTCAAGAAGTATTTCGTTCAGTCATTTTTAAATAAATAAACCTTTAAAATTCCAAGCAAATTTATTTTTAACTGATTCTAACATTTATTCAAAAAAGTAAGTGCACATTAATACGGATTTACGATTGCATTTAATATTGTCAGTTGATTAAGTAAAAGTATTCTGTATGTAAAGTTACATGAACATGAAATTTAAAACAACTGTAAATTTACTTAAAACCCGATCTACCTAATTTGCATTTTATTTTAACGAAAAGTTAATTTAATTTTTGCTGTCAAAAATTCAACCGCGCATTTCATAAAAAATTAACCACAAATTGCGTAAAAACAAATGAATTTTCAGTTATTTTTTATAATTAAACTAACAAAAAAATAACTCACAAATTCCGTAAAAACAAATAAATTTTCAGTTATTTTATATAATTTAACTACCAAAAAATAAACTTTCAGTTGTCTATTTATAGATCTGTGGCAAAAAAAGTAAAAGTGAAAAACGATTTGCCTGTTTTGTGTAGAAAATTCCCATATTCTATTTGTTAAAACTGTTTAGTTAAATAGGTACATCAAATTTTTTAAATTAAAATAATTGCGAATACCATATCGGGCATGCTGCTGGTATCTTATAATTATTATTGAAATTTCTTCTGTAAACAGAGTGGTCACTACAACAAAAGTAAAACAAACATGTAAGTAAATAAAAATAAATATTCTCTCTCTCTCTCTCTCATTAGAAAAACAAGCGGACATGTTGGTGGTAGAAATGGTTAGAAATTCGAGTATAACCTTTATTATATAAAATTACTGAATTACATAAAATAACTGAAAATTCATTTGTTTTTACGGAATTCGCGGTTGAATTTTTGACAGTAAAAATTAAATGAACTTTTCGTTAAAAATAAATGAAAAATAAGTAGACCGGTTTTTAACTGAATATTAATTTATTTTATATCACAATTTCAGTTAATTTTACGTACAGAATGTTGTGAGTGTACAAAATTTGAATAATTTTTCTCTTACAGTTCTTTAGATATAAATAAAGCTATTTTGTGCCACGCCCACTTATCTAATCACGCCTTTTCGTTCTCTAAATACATAGAAATTTATATTGTCTTTGTATGGGAGGAACCATCCCCACTTAAACTTTATATAATGTACAAACAAACAAACAAACAAATAAACATACATACATTGATTTGTATATATATTAGACCGTCTGTTTTTATACTTTTTTCGAAATTCCTTCATGAACATCGATTTTCTTTATCTACTATAAAAACCAAGATTTTTTGTGTATAACACTTAAATATTGATGAATGGGAAGTGGTCTCTCAAATCGTTTTTTCATTTTTTAGGCAAAATTACTTTTTTCCAAAAAATTAAAAAATCTTGATTATTAATTTGCCTCAAACTCCAGCAGTTTCGGATAGATTTGAACATTATTACATGGATTAGAAAGCTTATTAAATTTCCTAAATCTTTCTTAAAACAACGTTGCCATTTTGACCGATGGTTTTTTATTTATAGCACTACACATTCAGATTTTGAAATACAAACTTAACATTTTTTTTAATTTTTGCTTACCTTTTCATATATAAAATTTGAACGAGGCAAAACTTTTATATTCTGTAAATGCAGTATGGTAGAAAATTTTAAAATAATGGTTTCGGTGTAAATAACAGTCGCATTCTGTTAAGAAAAACTGCAGTTTTAGTTGAAATGAGTAAAGTTGTTTATTTCTAAATATAAAAAAAAAAATTATATTTTGGTAATAACTTTTTTGTACCTGAACCGATTTTTCCGAGTTTTTATATATGTTCTACTAAAAATTTCCGATCTTTTGATATATTAGACATATCCATAGGTCATATAACAGCTCTAAAATTGTAGTTTTTATAAAAATGTTGATGCTTTTTAGCCCATTTTTGGAGTATTTTGCTAATAACTTAACCATTTCTTAACCGATTTGGCAGATTTATATACCCACGTCTTTAGGAAGAAATTTACCATTATTTTAGATTATAATACTTGGACTCGGAAAGATCAATTGTTTCCGAAAATGGGTATGTTTAAAAAAAAATTTTATTTTGGGCATTACTCTTCCATTTTTGGGAAAAAACTTGCAGGGTTTTCGGAAAATATATTATGCTAAAATTGTCTGATATTTTGATATATAAAACGTGTTCATATGTCATACTAGAGCTCTAAAATTTAAAATTTTGAGTATTTTCAATAATATCTTTGTACGGGGGGTACCATGCCCACTTTTCCAATCCCGCCCATATTTTGTGGGATGATGTATATTGATAACCGAAATGTTTTTACCTAATTTGGGAACTTCAGCTTGTGTCGTTCTCCAGATATACAGAAATGTATAACGTCTTTGTATGGGAAGTGCCACACCCAAAATAATTTAATTTAAGTCATCGAGCATTTTCACAAAACGCATCCAAACTTCAACAAAAGCACAATTTTAGCAAATTTGAAAATAAAAAAACCAATATCTTCTTACTTTATAATGTATTTATGAAATAGAAGCAAATTTAGAAATAAACAACTTTACTCATTTCAACTAAAACTGCAGTTTTTCTTAACAGAATCCCACTGTTATTTACACCAAAATCTTTATTTTAAAACTTCCTACCATACTGCATTTACAGAATATAAAAGTTTTGCCTCATTCAATTTTTATGTATGAAAAGGTAAGCAAAAATTAAAAAAAATGTTAAGTTTGTATTTGAAAATCTGAATTTGTAGTGCTATAAATAAAAAACCATCGGTCAAAATGGCAACGTTGTTTTAAGAAACATTTAGGAAATTTAAAAAGCTTTCTAATGCATTAAATTATGTTCAAATCCATTCAGAACTGCTTGAGTTTGAGGCAAATTACTAAATCAATATTTTTTCATTTTTTGAAAAAAAGGCATTTTGCCTAAAAAAATGAAAAATCGATTTGAGAGACCACTTCCCATTCATCACTATTTAAGCGTAATACACCAAAATTCTTGGTTTTTATAGTAGATAAAGAAAATCGATGTTCATGAAGAAATTTCGAAAAAAAATAAAAAGTGAGACGGTCTAATATATATATATATATATATATATATAGATAACATTAATAACGTATGACTTATAGTTACACAAATAAAAATTAAAAAATTTCTAATAAAAATTAAGAAATGCAGAAACACTGAAAACTAAAAAGCAGCAACAAATTTGAAAATGAATTCTTCTAACTTGGAGCTTCAAACTATGCGTATGAATGAATGTATTTATGTGTGAACTGAAGCAGAATGGCTTGCACTAATGCACAACGCTAATTTTTATTTCATACCTATATCTTAGTTCCAGGTAATAATTTTTTTTCGTCTTTAAAATGAGTATTGTTTAAGTTAAATTCGGTCAAATTTTCCTTTTGATCTGCTTATCCAAGCCAAAGTTATGCAAAAAAAAAGTAACTTAGCCCGTAAACTTTAAAAGCTTCTTCAGCACTTTTTAGACTTATCATGTTTTGGAATTGAGCTGTCGATAGTATTTTTTGCTCACTCGTTACTACTCTGAGATGATGTTCGCAGTTCCAAGAACAAGATTCTCAGGTTTCTTAAAGATATTCGTACTTATCGGTGTTTGCCAGAACTTGTCCGTAGTATTTCACACACAAAGAAGAAAACTCATACTATCCAAAAAAAACTAAGGAAAAGGAATACTAGGGAAAAAGTCTGAAGAGCTTAAAATTTTGGTCAATGTGCCTTTTTATCATAGTATGTGGCAGATAAGACTTTTTGTCTAGGAAACACGCTAGAGGTGGTAGATGTGACCATTTTGCCAACAGCTTTTCAGTCATTTACAGGTGAAAATTGCTATTTTAAGCATAACACAAATATCAGAAACACATTCACTGTTCCAACTCTGCCCATATCTCATTTCTGGATTGTTGGCGCTTGTGACTTTCTTTCTTAAGAGGGCAGTATACAAGTGTATTCATGAGTTTAAGGTTTTGGTAAGATTTTTATTACTATGGCGAAGGGTCGATTAGATCCAACTTGTTTTTCTTTCTTTTAGTTTTACTTTAAAATCCATAAGATTGTAAATTCATGTCAAAGAAATTCAATCAAAGCTAAACATAAATCCTAATATGATTAAAAGGTTTAACAAAGGAGTACATAACAGAACATTATGGAGATTTATTCAAATACATCGTTATGCAGCCACTTAAGTATTAAAATACAAATGTCTAATTTATTTTGTTGTTGTTGTTGTTGTTACTTTTGTATTTTGCCTTTTCTTTATAGCCACTTACTAGAAGGCATTTCATTTTCATTTACTTTACAAAATATGTTTTTCCTTCGTTTTAACTAATACTCAAAGGAATTTGTTAGCAAATTGTAATATACTTTATACTGCCGACAAAATTGCAAAAATAAATAAATAAAAACAAAGAAAAATATACAAGAATTTAATGTTCAGTGCCGAATCTTTGTTACTCTACTCATGCAAAATGAATGTATGCCGTAGTTCACTACACCAGTATTTCGCAAATTTTTTATTTTGTCGTGTCGTTCTTTTTTTTACTAGAATACCAATATACAGTAGAATCCCGATAATTCATATTGGAAGGGACGGACTTTTTTTTACGAATTAAAGAGATTTTAATTCAACGAGGTTACAATTGAAAAAGAACGATTTGGAATAAGACAAATTATTAAAAAATTACGTTTCTTTGAAAATTGTATGTCTTGTCATATTCTTCACAAAAACTAGAAGCAAACTAGTCTTAAAAAACACAAAAAATTCCAGAAAGAAAACTAAAGGCAATGAAAAACAAACTTGTAAAAAAATATTCTTTCTGTAGTTTTTTACAAACATATTCAGCCTTATTACGGTTCTCGATGTCGGTAACAACGTAAATCGAATTTTGTAGTATATTAAAGAACACAGGTTGTATGTTACTTTAATCGAATACAGAGTCGTTTTCGAAATCGAGAACCGTAATAAGGGTGATTAGTTTTTCTTAGGGAAGTAACGAATACCGATACCGATATATCAGCGATACTTCAGATTTTCCAATATTTCGGTATCGGCGGAATTTTGCTGTAGATACGACGATATATTTATATTTTTTTGGAATATTTTTGAAACAAATAATTTAATTCTCTATGCTTATTTTTTGCATAGGAACTAAGAGAAATAACACATTAATAAGCAGATCATAAAATTTAAACAGAATAATGAAATTGTTTCAAATAATAATTGAATAAACGAGGATGGCAAATAGTTCGGAGTCACAAAATTGAGCGGTTGTCTTAGGATTAGATCTATCTAAAAGATTTAAGGCTTTAGAAAATAAAGAATGTTTATCTAAAATGCTAGATACGATACAATGCTCGAATATATCAAAGACTTCAGTCGTACCGAAAAAACATCTTATTGAGATAAATACTTATCATGTCTCTGTATTTTGAAAGTATTGAAAACCCGGTCACACCTACAGGTGGTACAAGTTCTGATAAGTTTGCAAGAACTGGCCCTACAACTATAAGAGGATCCGAGGAGGAGGAGTATCCTTCCATCATATGCTGTGATTCTGCTAAAGAAGAAGTCGAGAGTTACTTTAGATGTCCGAATATTTCCAGAGACGCAGATCCGCTTGCTTACGGGCGCAATGACATGTTATACCCAAATTTTAAGAAATGGGCAGGAATTCTTAAGTTTTCAAAGGAGTTCCTTCGCATCTAAGAGATGGTCTCTTCTTCCGCTGTAGGTTAGGTTCGAACGGTCTTGCGAAATCGCTTAATTCCGCAAAAGTTATAAATATTTTGTTTATTAAACAAAAAACTTATTAATATTTTCTAAAAAAATATTTTATTTTCTGTTAATCTTATCATAAATTCAAATTTAATTTTTTTTTTTTAATCTTATTAATATCAATTTTAAATATGAATAATTACACTGTGTTTTTTGTATAATTTACAATTTACTCTACTTAAGTTTTGTTAAATTTAGCTTTAATTAAAATTGAATAAGCGTATCGGTATCGGCGATATTTTTGTTTGAGTATCGGTATTGTATCGGCAAAATGCCGTATCGTTACATCCCTAGTTTTATTACGAATAAGAAGAGGTTTTTTAATGAGTAAACTCTATTTGGAGGGGTCTTCTCAGACTTTTATTCCAAAAAAAAAAAAAAAAAATACTGGTTAACGATGTATGGAATTTTTGCGAATTAAAGAGTTTTTCTTAACAATTGTTTAGGTTTTTTACGGGGGACGAATTATCGAAATTTGACTGTATCTTTGTAATACATTAAAATAGTATTTAGTGTTGCTTTTCAATAGAACATGCTGCATAAACAGAAGAAAAATATAAGTTTTTAGACAGTTTGGACCACATTTCGTTCATTAACCGTGTTCCAACTGAACCAGTTGCACACCTTAAACTAGTCGTTCGGAATTGAGGGTGCCTTGAACATACGGACAGACGTTTCAGAATCATATTAGATTAACTTAAGGACCCAGAATACACTATATATTTAAAACTTAGATGATTTTTTTTTTGTGTAACACACGGAATGACAAACTTAATACACCCTCATTTGTCAGTCGTGAAAGTGGAGGGTATAAATAAAAAGATTAAGTGAACTAAACAACACTTGAAGTCAATTTTTTAAGCTTGAAATTGTGTTTTCCTCTTTTTTTTATTACGTTTCACACTATAAAGCAAAAAATAAACAGCAAAATAACATACAGAAAATGCCTATAAATAAAATTCTTAAAGAAGAAACCATGTTGTCATTTTCCCCAAGGAATTATCTAAAGCTATTGCCACTAACACTCCAACTCTGGTTTTAATTCCAACTTAGCTGGTTGTTGCCGTCTGCCTACAGTAGTTTTGTGGGGGCGAATAAAATATATAAAAAAAAATTAAATAAACTTAGGCGTAGTCAACTAATGAAATGATTCATTTCCGTTTTCCGGTCGCTAAGTTCTTTTTGTTTTTCTCCAATTTTTCGATTCCTTGAATTTTTGTTCTTGTTAAATATATGGCAAATTTTATTTTCAAAATTTTTTTTCTCAACATTTCTATTTCCCATTCAAGTATGTGTGTGTGTATTTTTTCCAAGAGTTTTTTTGTAGTTGTCTTTCACCATTTAGAGGGTAGTACCATACTGTTTCTTGTCTTGACACTTTTTTCCTCTGTGGTTTTTTTTTTCTTTTTATTTAAAACATTGTCGTTCTTGCTGACTACATCTGCAAGTTTTTTTATAGTCTCGCTACTTCTATGTACAAATAAAAAATTTTAGTAAAATATAAGTCTTTTTTCCTATTTTAATATTTATACTTTTTTCCTTCCTTTTTTCTTTTCAGAGTATTGAAGTGTTCGTTATATTTTCCTAATTCATTTTGGTTTGTTAAAGACAAAACTAGAAATAATAAAAACTAGTCGAGTGATATATTTAATATCCTTAAGGGCAACACCTACACCATGAAATAAGTTCCTGTGGGAGAAGGTATGATTTGAAAATTGTGTTACGTATATAAATATAAATTTGTGGTTTTTTATTTTTGTTCCGTTCAATTTGCTGGCCTAAATTTTATTCAAGATTTACGATTAAAAACCAATTTCTAAAAATAATTCAATTTTGCTGCAAAATAATTTGGAAATTTTCGAAGTTTTTTGTAACTTTTTATTAGAAAAAGTAATAAAAAATAAATTATTTATATGAAAAGTAATTTAACTTTTGTCAAAACTAACCCTCTTTTCAAGATGGAATAAGTAGGTGACATTACTACGCCATATAACGATTTTCTAGTCAGTGATGCCAACTCTTCACTACTCAAAATGGCTAAATTTTTAGTACAAAATGGCTAAACAAAATTTTATTACACAAAACTCATCAATATTAAAAAAAACCGATCGATATTAATAAAAAACTTAAAAAATTTATTTACTACACTGCAATTGCAAATAAGAGATTAATACATTTTTTCAACATAAATAAAATTTTGATAAAGGAAAAGTGCAAATTATCGATCAAATTGACTTTTTTATTGTAAAAGTCATTTTGTTTTAACAATAAAGATAATTTCAACGTTGCAACATTTTAACATTTTTGGTCTACAAATTTTAAAAAACTTGGTTTTACTAATGGCTAAATTAATTTTTTCATGGCTAAACGAGATGAAAACTGTCTAAATCTAGCCACTAAATGGCTCAATTCACAGCACTGGTTCTAGTATTGTTTGTCTAGCCTTCTATCAAAGTGTTGTTCATGTTAACAAGAAGTCTACGTTTTCTGTTGTTATGAGTGCATTTTATTAACGTTTTTTTATTATTTCAATTAAAAATTAAAAATATATTGCTGGTTGATTTACATTTTTGAAGAACAACCACAGCTTCAGGGTTGTGTTTGCACGTAGACGTGCAGTTATACATTAACGTTAGATATCGCTAATACTGACTTATAACTTTCCGTTACTTTTGACGGCGTATTACAAAAAACGAAAATACAGAAATTTGCCGGTGCAGTTTTTGCAGGAGAAACAAAACATTTTATTCATTTATGACTATTTATTTATTGAATAGTTGAATCAATTTAGACTCAACCTTAGGAAAACATGGCAGACCTTAATTTAATTATAACAGACATAAAAGAGTATTAAATGTTTTTTAATGGCACTTAAGGGCCATTAACCAAGAAGACGTAAATACTAATTTTTTTTCTAAAATTTTATTTTGAACGCTTTTCGGCCGCAGTTAAACAGGTATTTAGTTTTAGTATTGTTAATAAAGGGTGTTTTTTAAATTTATAGTACATCCGATACCGACAATTGTAAAACTAGCCGTCAGACTAATGAAGTGTGTTCGACTTTTTTCTGTATATATTGGCAAAACACCATGCAAAGACTTATACCAGAACAATGTTTACAAATCGTGAAAATGTATACAGTGCGCATAATAGTCCATCTCATCAGATAATATTATGCAATACAATAGATCGATTAATGAGCACATTTACTCTCTTGGAAGCGAACCCTTACCGTTCGCACAGAAGAAGCCCGTCCACTACTTTAAAAAATTTTGAAGAAAGTTCTTGGCCTACATCTACATAATATACAACTGGTACAAGAATTAAAACCAGTGGCCTATTAGTTGCGTCGTATGTCCTGTGAATAGGCGCGGGAATAACCTGGAAGTTGAACAAGATTTTTAACGTAACATCATCTTCAGAAATAAGGATTATTTCGGGCTTAAAGTGGGGATGTTTACAAGCTGAATTTTGAAAAAGCATAATCTTCATGAGGCTATTGAGACTCTATCACATCTCGAAAAAAAAACACTATTTGGTGCGGATTAAATGCCGAAGGCGTCATCGGCCTATTTATATTTTAATCTGAAACCGTTGCACATTGGTACGAATGCTATAAGATTACTGATAATTTTTGTTTATACTTCGTTCGAATCTCAGGTTTTGTTGTAGCGTGTCAAGAACACCACTGTAGTCAAATTGTATGTATAGGCAAGCGAGAATTCTTATGTATGTTTGAATTGTTTATTAAAATTAAGTTATTGTTGCTATGATATTGACACTTAAAAACTATTTGGTTAAAAATTCTTAAATATGTATGTACAGCCAGCAGCAAAAGTCTGCGAACAAGCCATTGATATGTTTTTCGGAACTAAAAAAGTAAAAAAATTTGTGTAAATCTATAAAAATTTAATTTTATTTGCTTACTAGGATTATTTCTAAAAATATTTGTACTTATTTTTTACAAACATAAGAACTATAGTTCATAACTACAAAGGAAACTAACAGCCTATTCAAAAAGCCTATTCAAACAGCCAATGCAAAAGTCTGCGTACAAAAATTTTTTGTAATGTTGTTTGTTTCAAATTTTTAATTAAAAAAAAAATAACATCAAGTTGAAATTCGTTTTCGTTAGAGAACCTCCGCTAATCGTTTTGGCATAGAATCGACTACCTTCGACGTCCTTGAACGGAAATTTTGTTCCAATTCTTCAGTTTTCGAATTTTTAATGTTTGTTTAGAATAAATATAGTGCTGTCGAATACGAGGATCCAATAAATCCTATAAATGTTCTATGGGACTTATATATGGAGACTGCGGTGAGGTTTTAGCTGTTGTAGGACATTGTAGAGTAGCCAAAGCTTCGTATTATGAGCCGTATGCTTTGGGTCGTTATATTGTTTAAACATGTAATCGTTACACAGGTTCAATTTCTCTACGCTGGGATGCAAATATTTTTAGAACCAATCCTAGTAAGCAAATAAAACGAAGTTTTTTATAGATTTACACAAAATTTTTGTTACTTTTTTAGTTCTGAAAAACATATCAATAGCTTGTACGCCGACTTTTGTTGTTGGGTGTATTTCAATTTGATAAGATAAATTCGTTTTTTTGCCTTTGAAGTTTAAACATAGAAAGAGAAATATTTACAATCATTAAAATTCTGCCAAAAGAAAAGGCTACCGAGTGCTATTACAATTCTATAACCACGTGTAATACAATTTATAAGAGAATATTTTATTTCTTGTTTTGGAGTAAAAAAGACATGTACAAATTCTGTTATCTATTACAAGAAACAAATACAACACGCATATACGTACTTAAGTATTCTTAAAATAGCGGTAAATTTAAATCCAAATCGAAATTCTTTTGTTAAATTATTTAAACAAAATCATGTGTCAAGTTATTTAATACAAGTTAAATTAATTTTTTTTAATTCTCTATTCGTGGCAGCTTAACTGTACTGTAAATCAAAAATATCTTATACTTTAAATCTTTTCTGTTATTTAGGCAACAATGAAAACAAAAAATTAAACTGATTGTCTATTTACATAAAAAAAGAAAAATCTAGAATATAAAGTTTGCAATACCTGAAAATCACTGTTATTTAAATTATGTATACGGAAATGTCTTTTATAATTTTCCGAATTCAAAAATCATTAAAACATTAAAAGCTAATGCGCATTTATTAAAATAATATGAAAAATTTATATTTCCGAACTTCGTAATAGCGAAATTAAATAGAAAGGAAATATAATTTTTTTAACAATTTTTTCGAATTCAGCAGCCCCTAAATCATAGAGAGTCTTTCGGGATTCACCCCATAACCGGCATCTCAAATCTTATTATTTAAAGTTCGTGCTAGAAGTTATTTTTATCGCAGTCGTTTTTTAAGCCTTATGTGATGCGATCGGGAGGTTTGAAGATGATTATTTTGAATTTTGTCTGGACTCTAACGTCTGAAACATATTCCAAACAATACAAAAGTTCTAGTTTTCCTAATTAAGGACATTTTTGCATTTAAATTATTATTGGTTGATATAAATTTATTAGATCTAATTTAATTGTTCATGTTATCCTTAACAAAAACTTCCCCGGAAAGAAGGAAAAAGATTTTTGCGCTCCGTGGATTGGAAAACGTCCAGGAACCCTAGTTTTTTCGAAAAACTTTGATGCGAGCTTAGGGATTGTTTGAAACTATAGTAAATATATTTTTATACACTCCATAATTAAGCCTGTCATTCTGTGTGAATTTTTTTTTTTTAAATATTTATCTAAGACCCCGAAAATAATATCGCACTTGTTCAACAATAGAACAAAACAATTCTTAATTTTACATTAAAGACATACGAAATAGAATTTTTACAGCAACTGTTTCATTACCAAAAATTCAACAAAATAGCACAGTGCAAAAATACATTTTGAGTTAATAGCAGGGACCGTAAATAACAGTTATTCGGAAAATATAAACATAAAAAAATCTTAATGTTAAAGCTAACGGAGACCTACAGTGGCATATATCAATAAATTCGTACTGACGAGCTCATTTAGAATCTGTGGAGATCTTTAAAAAAAGAGTTTTATTATTTCCGTCTAAAAAAGAACTCATTTTAGAAGTTTTATTTTTTTTTCCTATAAAATAAAACTCATTTAGGAGTTTTATTTTTTCCGTCTAAAATAAAACTCATTTTAGGAGATTTTTTCAGTATAAAGTAAAACTCATTTTACATTTTTTTTGTCTAAAATTAAACTCATTTCGCCTTCATAAAATAAAACTCTTTTGAAGAATTAAAATTCATTTCTTTATTTTCTTCTTTTTTAACAGACTCTTTTTTTAATTTGTTTAATTTAACAAACATGATGCCGAACAAGCTAACCATTAATAGTAGTTTGTCATATACAATGTGTAATTAATGTATTTACCTGTATGACGCTCTGTCGGCTCAATGAAGCCTAGCGTTTTTATAACAATCTTCGACAAAGTGACCTCAGTACTACAGCAACGCAACAATACAAAAAACAACAGGCATTTCAGAATATCAGAATCCAATCTGCTGTTGTATGATAATTGAAAATTTAGTTGCCTGAAAATATTTTTAAATGTCAAAAACAAATTAACTAATTATTAAAATTATTTGTTGAAAAAATCAGATTTTTGCAATGAACTTAGTGCAAAATAAGTTGTTTTGATATGCAAGTTTGTTTCTGACGGAAAAAATAAAACTAAAATGAGTTTTATTTTCTGACGGAAAACATAAAACTTTCCAAACTCCTAAAATGAATTTTACTTATGAATGCGAAATAATAATCTATTTTTAAGAGTTTGTTTCGACCTTTTAGTTTTATGTTGGAAAATAACTGTTAAACATGGAGTTTATTTTTAATTCGTAAAATACCTGTTATTAAATAATTTGTTTTATATCACTTATAACCTTTACGGTCCCTGGTTAATACACTATTGTTGAACAAGTGTGATATATATATTCTATGTTATTGAGTATTTTTAAGTCGACTTAGCCATGTCTGGCCTTCTGTCTCTCTGTTAAAAACACGCTCACTTTCGAAAAGCTCAAAAGAAAAAGAACACTATTGGTGGAAAATTGTTTCTAGTTATCCTAAGCAGTTTGGGATTGAAATCCAGAGAAATCGGTTTAGTGGGATAAGAGTTATGAACCCAAATGTGGAACCACAACCCTTAAAAATGATTTTGTTACTTAAACTTATATAAATAGTGGCGGAATGCATATATTTATATAAGATTTTTCCCATATTCGTTCTAAATATATAGAAATCATAGCACAACACTTCTTGAAGATTGAACCATATAAACTTTAACGAATAACGCTATTGTAATAAATTTTGTCTGTCACAGTTGTATATGGCTAGAAATCACACTGTGAAATTTTGTGAAGACCATACTATCGGAGGAAACCCGCTTAGTACTCGTAAAACTGTAGCGAATAATGATATTGTTATAAAATTCGTCCTCTCAGACTTCTATAGGACCACAAATCACACTGTAAACTTTTGTGAAGATCGGTCTATAATTTTCCATAGGTCCCATATAAAGCCGACCGCTGAAATATCCTAACTGTCGTTGGAGAGCATCAAAGATTCGACACAGCCGAAAAGAACACTCTAGCTTGCTAAACTCTGCACCAGTATATTGTTTGAACTCATGTTTTCCAAGATAAGATTAAAATTAACATATAATTCTTATAAACAAGATCTCGTGAAATTTGTTTTATTTTTTTTCTTTTTGTTTATGTAATATTTTATGACAACTACGTCCATTTGTCTGCCAGCTTTCAAAAATATAAAAATAAAACTCCTCAATAATTCACCTTATTTTTTTTCTTAATTGCCTCAAGTTATGAGTCATTTTAACAATAAATAAAGTTAAGCTGGGCCTTTTTCCTTTTGATTCTCTGTTTTAACCACATCGTCTATTAAGATTTTTTCGCTAGTTTGGGTTTTCCTTTAAAACAGTTTCTCTCTTCCTTGACCACATTAAGGTCATAATTTTCTTTTCGGTTTTTATAGGAAAATTTATATCAATGTTGTGTATAAAACTTTTAGCTTTCTTTCAGTTTTTTCAGAAAACCACAAATTTTTTTAGTAAGTTTTGCCGTTGCTCTGTCACTAGCAAAATGTCTACTCTATACTTTAACGTTCATAGCGATTTGTGTGTGTGTGTGTGTGGGTACGAATGATTCTTGTGTAAATTTATTTATTTTTTTTTGGCCACAAGAAGGCGTAATTTTTCTGTGGCATTTGTTTTGCTTCCGGCTGTTGTATAAATGTTGTGGTTGCAAGAAATTCGTGTATATTTTTTAACAAAATATGATTCTCATATATTTTTTCCTTTTAATTGTGTTGGTAGTGGTAAATGTCCAGCCTGTAGCATTGCAAGAAGAAACCAACATGTGCATATGATATTGTTCCCTATATGTCAGTGACAGGTTTTGGATTTTTATTACACACAATTTGTTGTATTTCGTTTTAACTTTTCTGATTTTTTTCTAGGTCGAAGAACATTATAAATTGTTGAATAAAAAAAACGCATACGACTTTGGTTGATAAGCTAAATTTCATATTGTGACCAAAATTTTATTTTAAAGAAAAAAAAATAACAAAATTGTATTTATTATTGATTTCATCATCGCATAGCTGAATATTCGTATATGCGATGATTTTTTAACTGTCCACTATTTGAAATGTAAAGTGTTAAAATGAATTGTGTTTTTTTATAGTTTGAAGCCTTTAAATAGGATTTTATGTTTAAGGTTTAAAGACTGCCTGTTGTAAAAATTATTGGTTCGAGAAAGGTTTTGTAAAATACTTAAAGCTTTGGAATTTGAATTAGAATATATTTGCTTAAACTTGCAGAAGAAAGAAGAATACATTTCTAAATAAAAACTTTAACAAAAATACATGTTTTTTTAATTTTTGAATAACAAATTAAAATTTTTCTAAAATGTTTCTGAATTTAGTTCGATTGAATTAAAAAATAAAAATTTTAAAAATTCAAATGGTGTTGGACTGAAACTTTACTACCTCAATAAACTTACGGCTAAAGAAATTTTGTACAGTTCACACTGTGGAATTGGTCCTTATATTCTTAGTTATAAAAAAAACCTTTTTATCGATAAACTTGAAATGTTTTATTGTTAAATTTCATTGGTCCAATGCATGCTATATACCAAGTTTAGTCTGGTTATTATATAAATAAAAATTTTATTCCATTAGCAGTGTGGCCATTTTGGCATTTTTGCAGCTAAATTTAGCATTAAACATTTATATTTAGCTGCAAAATTTTCATTTACCACTTGGCATTTTATTTAGCATTTTTGGAAAATGTTTTTAGCTTTTTTTAGCATTATTTATTTTAAACATTTTGACGAATAGTTTTATTGATTTTACTAACAAATTTTTATAAATTATAAAACATTTTGACTAGAAATAGTTGTATCCAAAATTAAATTTCGTATGAAAATGGATAATTTTTATGTTAAGAGACCTGTCTTGTTAAAAAAAGTAGAATATTCAGGGAATATTAGAAATGCCCTTATCATGTCAATTGTAAACATTATTCGCTCTTTGATTTATGATATAAAAATACAAACTTTGTATTTAGATAAAAATTCAATGGTGTAAATGTTTAAAAAAAATTATTTGCTCTAAACTGATGAAAAATAATTATTTTAAAGATTCAACTTTTCTTAAACCACAAAAAATTAAATAATATAGAATATTTTGTATATCATAGAAATGAATCGTTTATATTCTGCATATATTAGAGGTTTTATGGCCACCTCAATTTAAAATTTAATCTCAACTACCTGTGCTACATATTTATAAGTATGCTTTACCAAAAATCTAGCCACTTTACCAAAATCTAGTCACTTGCTTAAATATATCAATTTATTTAAATTTCGTTACAAATTATTCACTGAAATGTATTTAGTTTGGAATAAAATTTTATACTGGTAATAAATTTGTAATAAAAATCTTTAAAAAATTTTAGCATTATTTTGCATTTTTTGGCCGTGTTTAATGCCAGATTTAGCTGTAACATTTTTTTAGACCTGGCCACACTGTCCATTAGATTCGGCCTAGTTGATTCTGTTTAACTCACTTGTTACCCGCTGGTCGATTTTTTTTAACTATCACTATTACTATTTCACACAATAAGGAGTTAAACCAGGGTGCCTTCTTTCACCCCCTACTGTTTGCACTTTATATAAACGATTTATATGACTTTTTTAAAAGCGTGCTTTATATAGATGAAACAAATATAAGGTTACTGCTATATCCTGATGACATAGTAAAATTATGTCAGATGACATAAAAATACTCCTGAAAATGATAAAAAGATTGGAAAAGTACTGTATAGATTGGAACTTATAAGTTAACCTTGAAAAATTAGAAATGGGGGAAAAAAGTCCGTAGGAGAAAATTGGATTTTCAACGGAAATAATACTAAGACTGAGTCTAGCTATTGCTACTTGGGAGTGACATTGACTCCTAAAATGGTATTCCATATAGAAAAAAGAAACGGTGAGGTAAAGAACAATATAAATTCAACATGGAACGCATTTGTCAGTAAGAAAGTTATCTCATTATGTGCAAAGTGGCAACTTTTTCAAGCAGTGTGTAGATCTTTTCAAAGCTATGGCACCCAGGTATGGGGGCATTCTCTATTTGAAGATGTGGATAAATTACAACAGTATTTTGTAAAAAAGGCTTTAGACTTGCCCTCTTTCACATCAACATATATATTAATGATGGAAATAAATATGCAAGATGCTCATCTTTATACCATTCAGGCTTGTTCTGAAAATCCCTTTTATTCAAACAACGTGATTTGAAATCAATGTGCCTTTAAAAATCACACGTGTGATATTTTTGTGTTTCGTTTTTTCGTCTGTTTTGGTGTGATTTCAATCGCCGAAGGCACACCGACAAAGACAAAACCTAAATGATTTTTAGAACGCCACAAAATCACACGTGTGATTTTAAAAACAGATTTGAAATCACGTGATTTTCAGAACAGGCCCGATTGAATTGCATTTACGATATATAGGGCGTACACTTTTTGTGTATAGTATTGACCGATTACCTCAACTGTTATCACAGAAATTAATTTAAAGAAACATATCATGGTTTTCAAATATAAATAAATTATGTGAACACGTACATATAAATCCAATTTTAGAAAAAATTACACACGCAGAGTGGAACAATACAAGTAAGCAACTGCTAGGAAAGCCTAGAATTACATACAAACTCAACTACATTCCGAGTGCACTAGAAGCATCTCGTATCTATAAAAGTCTTAACTTCACAAAAGGCCAATGTTATATGACAGACGCACAGTGGCGCCCGTAGAGCAAGCGAGGTTGCAAAAATCAAAATTTTCATGAGTGCCGACGAAGTTTTGAATAAACCCATGTTATAGGAAACTTTTCAACGATTTCAAATATGCCACTCTTAATAATATCACATTTTTAGTTTAGAAGATATAACCGTTCAAAGTTGACCGACTTTCGGTTTTCAAAAAAACACACAATTTTTAGTCAATTTGTTGCGATTTCAGGTGTAATATCACGAAAAATAGGTAACGAATCGCCTTATTTTTTATTTGTATTGATTGATGTATTTATTAAATGTATAATGATAAAAAAAAAATTAACTGTTTGCTTTGTGTTTCTCCTGGTAAATCACTATTTAAAAACTATCCGTTTTTTCACTATTTTTCAACTTTGACGGAAAATAAAAAAAAACTATATTTTTCTATATTTGCCATACGTGCAAAACCTGTTCTTTGATTATTTCTTTACATAATTCAAAAGGTTTTATCTGCCCGTACGTGCCCGTTTGGCTTCTAGAGGTAAAAAAGTTCAAAAAGACATGGTTGCAGAAATTGTATGGCGTCCATCCCTTATATGTTTTGACTGACAGTAGTTTGATCTAATAGTTTGAAAAAAACTACTCATTGAAATTAGCAGGTACGTACCTCACATAAACAATACTTTGGCGTACAAATGGTCAGGAACAATATTGACTTATGGTCCCTACAGGTAGGCACAAATCTTATTTGGACACGTGCATAATATCAAAATTGCATTATTTAGCCTAAATCCATATGTATGCAGGGAACAGGTAAATTTTTAGGCATGGTAGCATAAGCCTATATATTGCAAAATAAGCATAATGCCTGGATTAGTCTACGCCTGAAAGTTGGCGCAACAATTACTGAAACCATTAAACAATTTAAGTACTGAAAACATGGCGTTGAACAATTTAAAATTATTTGAACTGTTTAGAAAGTCAACCACACCAAAGTTTTTCACGGAAGTGAAAATTCTTCCTGAGAAGTTGACATTGATCAGCAAATGGGGCTGCGATGGATCATCCGGACAAAGCGTTTATAAGCAAAGGATATCTTTCGATGACGCTACAATATCGGACGGAAATATGTTTATGGCATCTGTTGTTCCTTTGCGGCTAAAATCGGATGATTCCCTACATTGGAAAAATCCACGTCCGTCATCAGTGCATTATTGCCGACCAATAATGTTTCAGTTTGCAAGGGAATCGGCAGAACTCATAAGGACTACGGTGAAGGACATTGAAGAACAAATAAGCAAGATTTAGCCTACAAAGCTGCAAATTGGAGAAGGAAAATATATTGAATGCAATTACGAGTTCCACCTGACCATGGTTGACGGAAAAGTCGTAAACGAACTGACAGGAACAACCTCAACAATGTCATGCCCGATTTGCAAAAAGAGTCAGAAGAACTTTTTTCAATTCAATTCAATTTATTTCATATATAATATGTTACATCTCAATTTTATATAATTAGTTGTAAAGAGTTTAAGATTAGTATCTTTTTCTGCTTAATTATAATATATTTCAATTAGTTATCATAGACAGAATTATATTGGAGGTAAAAATTTAGCAAAAACCTATCTAAACCCCTTTTTTCGTATTATTTTTATATTTTTTTTATCGATTTTATATTATTATTTGTCAGAAGAACTTTGGTAATTTAAACGATTCTACAAATGAGGAGAATTACGAATATGGAATGTCACCATTGCACGCAAGGATAAGGTGTATGGAATTCTTGCTAAAACTGGCATATACCCTACCACAAGAGGAGGAAAACTTCGATGAAAATACATCAATAAAGGATAAGGAAAAGATCAGAAAGAAGCAAATACAGGATGGTTTTTTTGAAACAAGTTGGACTAAAAGTAGACTGTCCCAAGCACGGATACGGTAACTCTAACGATGGAAACACTTCTAGGAGATTTTTTGAAAATGATGAGGCAGTAACTAGAATCATTGGAATTGACAATCAAATCGTGAAAAGATTGGGAACGATCTTGGATGTTTTAAACTGCAAAGAAAATGTCAATTCTACAAAATATGGAGAATATGCGTCGAAAACTGCATCTCTTTTAGCAGAAATGTATCCACAGAAGAAGTTGACCCCGACCGTCCATAAAATATTGGCGCATGGCAAAGATATAATTGAGTACCAGTCTTTGCCAATTGGAGAGCTTTCTGAAGAAGCACAGGAGTCTCTTAACAAATTTTATAAAAAATATAGATTGCAGAACACATTCAAAGCATCAAGGGTAAGGCAAAATAAGGACCTCTTCAACATGTTGGCAGCATCTTCCGATCCACTTATTTCTTCCCTGCGGCATGTGAAGTCACGAATAGAGTTACAAAATAATTATAGTTTAGAAATTGTTAGTCTTTTAGATATACCTTCTCTTACGAATTGTGATGAATATTTTACAGAAAATTGAAAAAATAAATTTAAAAAAATAAATAATTTTTTTTTTTTAATTTGTTGGGTAATAATTTAAAACATAAAACCCTTAAGAAAAAAAATAAAAATAATCTAAAAATGTAAAAATAATTTTTTTTAGTTACCATAAAATTGATTTTTCTACTAATTTTAACTTTGATAACCCATAAGTAGGCCCCTACAAAGCGTAGCACCCTTTCCAAACGCTCATTTCATAGGCTGAACAGTTATCTATCATATGCTGTTTAAACTGTTCAATTATCTTATTCGGTTCAAAAGATATGATTTTTGCAACGAAAAAACTCAAATGGCGCCACTGTGAGACGGCTACAACGAAAAACAAATGATATTAATTTTTAAAGCAAGGAGTGATTTAATTGAACTAAATGGCACTAGGTTTTCGAAAAAGCCAAAATTATGCCCATTATGCAACCTAAATGATGCAGAGACTATACAACACTTTTAGGTCGTTGTCCAATATTTAGAGATTTCAGAAAAATATATTTTGGGTGTATCTACTTATCTGAGGATATTATTATAAATATCATAAACGGTAAATTGACAGGCTGGTATAATTTAATTGAATATATTATCAATGCTCTTCAATATCGAAAAACTTTAATTGAAGAATTTAATTATTAGCAAAAAAAAAAAAAAAAATTATTATTTTATAACAATTGTGATTTTTATTTGAACTGTGGGTTTTTTCTTGAAGTTTTTGATATTTTAATTAGGCTTAAGTTCATCAAATTTAGTTTTCATTAAATTATTTTTTATTGGAGGAAGGAATTTGCAACATGAAATGATTTTTAAAGTTAAAAATAATAAAAATAATTCAATGAAAATTAAATTTGATGAACTTAAGCCTAATTAAAATATCAAAAATTTCAATAAATGATTTTTTTTTATATTAATAAATCATTCATTCGGCGGACGACTTTTTTTCAAAGCTCTAATATTCTTTATTCAATTATCTAATATAAGAAAAACAATTGTAAACTTTTTTTATCACTGATTTTTTAAATAAAGAAGTACTAATTACCAACTAAAACTAAATTACTATTTCAATATCCTCTTAGTGAAATAAATTATAATTTCTGTGGGCGTATGGAAAAACTAGAAAACTTCATTTTTTGAAAACATGAGAAAAACACACTTAAAGTTTTAAACATATTTCTCCTATTATTTAATATAAATTTATGTTATTATGCATGCGCATTAAATAAAACATAATTTTAAATAATGTTAAAGATTTATGGTTCCATAGAACAAATTTTGGACATTAAAACCGAAAATCAATGGCTAGTTTTTTCGAAAAAAAAATTTTTTTTTTAATTTATTTTAATATTTTGCGGAATTAAGACAAATTAATGTGCGGTTTTCACAACACAACTGATTGATCGAGTAGTAAAATTTATATGAAAAGCATTCAGTATTTGGAGTGCTTTTCATATAAATTGTCCTACATGTTCAATGACTTGTGTTGTAAAAACAGCACATAAGTGATTTGTGTAAAAACATTAACTATTTAACTCAGCACATTCATGTACCCATTTTTTCACCATATTTCTATGGTTATAATTCTTAAATTTGGCCCCTGCAGCGCGCAGGTTGTTTGACCAACCGCACTTTATTTTTCATCTCCATCATTTATTTCTAACATACCTACCAGATATCTTCATTCCTTAAGGGGGCTGCCATACAAAATTTTCAATGCAGACTACAAATATATTGAAGAAAAAGTCCCATAAATGCCCAGGAGTCGCCCCTAGTGGGATATAATTTATGACCGATCTCAATTAATTTTTTGTCCTTAACATTTTCTCGTGACATACTTGCCCTTGTACCCGAATTATGTTAAAACGCCGGGCGGCTTGTCTCAAAAAAAAGTGTCAAATTCTAGCACAGTGTTATTAATAATTAAGTCGAATTAGTATTTCAAAGTTACTGTACCACATAGAGTGTTTGACATTCGTATTCATTTAATCAAAAACTTTTGTAAAGAAATAATATGCATATAAAGAATGCATGTATTATATGCATTCTTCAAACTCTCGGGAGTTGCAATTTTTAGGTTAAAAATTTTGACCCAAAGAGCTTATGACCCGAATTTGTTCTTTTAGTTTTCGAAACAACGTCGTTTTAAAATTCTAATTTTTCTTTTTTTTAAGACACCAGGTAACTCCATACCTTGTATTTTCAAAAAATGCATGGAGATTTCTAGTTTTAACATAAAAATTGGTATATTTCTGATTTTGGTTTTTCAAATAACTTTTAAATGAGAAACTATGTCAAAATTTCGATCTGACAGAGTGATAGTAAATGAAACACGTTTTCTATTTTTGGCGTTATCCCAATTTTCGCAAAAAGTGGAGTTAACTAGTTTTCCTATACGGCCAGAGATTTGTTTATTTTTAATAGAAAATGTAAATTAAATGTGTGACCTTTTTGAAGCTAAATTCTTTAATGCAACACGATCAACTTTGCCACAAGTGGTAACAGGTACAGAGTCAATATAATAAATGCTTTGTATAATAGCCACTTCTTCGGGTTTTAAGTGAGATTTTAATAAATCAAAAATTTTCTTAGTTATCTCCTTATTAGAAACGGTGAGGTCCTTTTTAGGAACAACAAACAATGCGCCAATTTCATTAGAGTCTTCAGGACTTTTCCGATAACCAGCTAAACGCGCTTCACAAATTACAGGCAATGTCATAACAATATTTTCCAAAGGATTAGGTATAAGCTAAAAAACAAATTACCTTAAACAATTAAGTTTTAGTAAAATATGCTTCAATTAATACTCACGACCAAATCATTGGAGAAAATCAAGTCCTTATATCTTGCCAAAACATACAAATTTCCTTCGTTGTCCATGTAACCGTAATCACCATTGATAAACATGCCTTTATCGTTATAATACTTTTTACAGTCAATAGACTTGTAATCCTTTAAGGGATATGGCGGCTTTAAAGCTATTTGGCCCTTTTGATTGGGACCCAATGGCTGGTATTGCTCATTCGATATTTGCATTTGATAACCTGGTAATAATTTGCCACCATTTATATCTTCATCATTTGTTATAGTGGCGGCCATTTCGGTCATGCCATAACAATGGAATATCCTGGCATTAACACAATGTTTTTTGGCCAAATCCAATAGAACCTTGGAAGGAGGTTCACCGCCCAACTGTACAATTCTCAAAGATTTCAAAGACTCCAAATCATTTGCATCCAATTGCAACAAAATGTCGTGAAATATGGAGGGTGCAACAAATATATGAGTCATCTGACATTTACGCAAAACATCAAGACCATATTTGCCAGTAGGGGCACCACAAGAACTAACGCGTTTTAAGCCCAATAACATTGATTGCAAAATCATGGCACCCTGACTTATCCATCGAAGAGGACTAAAAGAGAATAGCACAGACTGGGAGTTTAAAGGTTCGTAATTAGTTTTATTATCCCACCAAATGTAGCAACTATGCATGTTTAAGGTGTGAGTTGTTTGGACTACTTTTGGTTTACCAGTTGATCCTGATGTGAGTGATAAGAATGCCAATTCATTTTGGGGATCTTTTATTTCTACACTTTCAAAGCTATCGAAATCTATAATACCGTCGTACTTTAATAACTCGTTTTGTATGTTTGGCTGCTGTGGGCCATCGATGGATAATACGTATTTGCAAGAATCTTTATCTGTGCGCTCCACAGATTGTAAACATTTGTTTTTATACTTTTCCTCATATAAAATCATGGTTGGCTTTACAATGTCGAAAACATAATCGATGTATTCTGAAAGTGGTAAAAAGTAAAAATAAGTAAATAAGAATATCTGCATTTATTGACATTTCATAACCGTTTAAAAGAAAATGAAATGCTCTTTGCAGTTGCCTAAATATATAAATATTTGTCATGAATTTACTCAGCTAATGGATAACGCAATAGCAATCTTATAAATTCAAGAATTCAATAAAATAAATCCATAAACTTAGATTTAAAATTGTTTAAGAAAAGTGTTGCTTCATACCTTTTCTCTGTATGTAAAACAAAAATCATGGGTCTAATCACCGCGAACGATATCGATAAAAACTGATCGAAATTTTTTATTATGACACTCGTTATCGAATTAAATGTATCATAATTTGAGATGATAGCATTCGATATCGAGTAACGACATTACATCTCTCCGTGTTTTCATTCGATACGTCAGTGTCTATCGAATGCAGAAAAATACGATAGTTTACTCGATACGATAACTTACTCCATATCGAATGCGGCGATCAGATCCCAGTATTATATCTCATAATGAACCGAAGTTACAGCAAAATATATTTTACTAAATTAGTACATAAAGGTACATTTTGAAAACTTTAATTGCATTTGGCCAAGTATGATATTTTTTGAGATATGCGCCTACGTTGCAATAAAAAAGCGATATGTCTGCAGTAGAATATATTTAATTTCAGTTTTAATCTTTAAGCTTGTACGTGTAAGAAGGAGGTGCTATAAGGCTCAAAGTAGGGTACACATACACGGAATACTCAGAATAATTTTATTTCCATATTTTTAAACCGATGAGTGCCAAAAAAAACTTTTTTTGAAAATAATTTCAAAAGATATTCGAATAACAAAGTTGTGGTTTTTGGTCAAATCTAATTCTTATTTAGTACGGTAGAAAATCTCTTTTAGTTTGCTAAATTTTAATTTTTGATCAACAAGGAATTTTAAAGCTTTTTCATAATAAAAGTTGTTTCGAATTCATTAGAAGATCAAGACTTATTATTAATCTTTTTAGAAACACTCAATTTTAAAATTTGTTTTAAAAAACTGTTTACTTCCAATTACATATTGTAATTAATTACAGATGTTATTTACAATACAATGTTATTGATGATTACAAATTGTAATTAATTACAAATTATATGCAATTGGTTGGATAACAAAAGAATTTTGTTAAGGATTCTGGTCTGCATCTTTTTTTCTTTTTGCATATTTTTCTGTTGAATATTTGGCACTTTAACAACAAGAGGGTATTAACTCAGATTATTTAATATTTCAGTTTTTCGAAAAAGCGACACGGTTTATTCATATATACAAGCTGTAAAAATATCGTGCTATTTTGTCAAGTTTTTGGTCATGAAACGAATGGTTTTAAAAGTATTTCTCATATGCCTTCAATGTTAAATTAAAAATTGTTTGGATTCTGTTGAAAATTTATAAATTTTGAGTTAGTAGCCCCTTGTTGATTAAGTGCGATAGTTAAAGAATTGCTAAGTATTGAAATAGGTCCAAATCGATGTAATTTATTGATCTAATCATTTTACTTGTATGGGAATAATTGTTTTGACAACATATGGCTACAATCAGAGGTGTTCTGGAAATCGAAAACGCAAAACGCAAGACTTTAAAATTTGTTTTTTTAATAAGATGTTTGTACTAAAAGTATAATACAAATATTTCTCTATTAAACTGTATTCTATAAGAAAATTATAAAAAATTGTATTAAGATGGTATTGAAAAGAACTTCAAAATTCTTGCGTTTTGCGTTTTCGAATCCCAGAACACCCCTGAATGTAAAGATTAAGGCAGTTAAAGATATGAAAAATGTTTGTACTAAAAATGGACGAAATTAATTAAATATTACATTAATTTATAAAGTACACAGAGCAAAAAAATACGTTCAAAAATTGTCAACCAGTAGCATTTAAATTATACAGAATTCAAGTTCATATTTCGACACCAGCTGTCGTTGAATTTAAATCGAAGTTGTATAAAAATACCATTGTGCTTTAATTGCCAACCACCTGTTGTCAAGTATATAATGCCCCGTTCCCTTAATAAATAGTGTACTTATGTTGTCAAACTAACAACTTTTGTATTCGCAGCTTAACAAATTTTAAAGTGCATATTTTTATACGTAAATAAATAAATTATATATTAATGATAACGTATTAATTTCCTAATGTTTGAGTTACGGTGAACATGCGCGAATTCATCTTCGTTTATGTATGTGAAGATAAAAACGAATACCTGAATTTATTTCTTAAAAATATCGCATGCAATAAAAAATGTTAAAAAAAATATCGCGTGCGAACCAAAAAATTATTATAAAGAAAATACAAATATTTACATTAAAATTTTAAGTTTTTTATAAAATAAAATACTTCCAATTAGCTTAAAAAACTATCAAAAGTTATTTTTGGAAATACAAAATCTCTTATTAATTAATTGATTTATTAATGACGTGCTAAACTCCCAATTTTAATTTTTGATAAAAACGTTTTACGTTTAACGCCCTTATTGAGGTAATTAAGCGAATACGTTTAAATACGTCATATGTATGACAATAAGTTAAATTATGAGGTAGACTTGTCTCCTGGCAGTTCTGAAGTTGTAGGGACCGGTTTTAGTTCTAACACTTTATATGAAGGGGACTTGTCAATTTAACATGGCAATGTATTAGGAGGTTGTTAGTTGCCACCTTTTTGACGCTTTCTAATATGTGACTGAAATAACCCTAAATGGACACATTCAATTTCGGTTAATATAAATTGCTCTCCCAGAAAATATGACAAAAATGTCATAATTTTTCAATAAGTGAACAAATTTAATAAAAATCAGTTTAATTTTTGATAACCAGTTTCACATTACACTATGTTACCAATCACAAAGAGCCAAAAATATATCAGTTTACTATATCCTAGGCCAACACCATGTTAATATGATAGATACCTTGCACATAAAGAAATAGAACCAGATAGAATCAGCCACTACCCGCACGAAATCCAGTCGCATGACTAGTTTTGTGCCAATTACCTTTCCTCTAGAGTTAATACACTTTACACACGTTATCACCGTGTTTTTACTTATCACAATTCGTCTATTTTCATTATAATATTGTACTCACTGGCCACGGGATAAGTAATTTAAGACCAATTTACACAATTTTCCCACAGGGTATTTATCCTTTTTAGAGCTTTTCATGAATTTTGGCAGAGATTTGCTAAAGGCTAATTTGAATATGTTAGCCATAAATACATTTGTTGTTGCACATTTTTTTAAAAAAGCATTTTTTAAGTTTTCAATTTGTTTCAATTTGTGGAAAATGTTCAGCAACATCTATTATTTCATACGAAAAATTTGACATGTATCAATGTTACCTATCTTGCGAGTTTGCAGAATTTGACGTTTTCAATCTTTCAAAGTTTGCAACAATGTTTTGCGAATGTAAACAAAACCCACATGTATTTTACTAAAAAGTATAGTTTTAAATAAAAAATTAAATAAAAATGAAAATAAATGTGTATGAAAAACTGTTTCCGGTTGTGTCATTTATGTTTTTTCGTTCTCATTTATTATTAAGTGTAAACTTTTTTTATTTGCTTAAAATTCCACGTGAAATAAGTGCAGCTTTTATTAGTTCGCAGTTGTAAAATAATGTTGGCCGAAACATTTCGCAACTTTTTCGCGAATTGAACGGAGTACAACTCTATCAACATAATTTCATAGAAATTCCGCACAAGTTTTTTTCATATGAGTTTTGACAGCTTTTCACGTAAAATGTTAAACAGGGTACCTAAGTGCTTAGCAAAAATTAAGAAAAAGGCAATTATAAAAATCTGTACTGATGTTTGTAATGCAGAGAAATCTATACGCATCTTTTAGTATACCGATCTTCCAGAAACACTTTTCATGTCCATCTGGCTGGTTGTCTGCCCATGTAAACATTGTTCGCAAAGTACAAGTTGCAATTTTGTAGATAATTTAAAAATACCTTTAAATTGTCATAAGGACGAAATCTATGTAAACTGTGAGAATCGGTCTTTAAAATCACATAGTCCCCATACAAACTTCTTTCCGGAATAGACTCTTTGTGTCAATAAACTATTTCATTATGTTCTTATTTAGGCTTAATTCGGCCCAAAATATTTTGCTGAAAATTAAATTTGGTTTATTTCAAATATCACCCCCGAAAATGCTTAAGCTATTTTATCTTTTAAGCCTGGAACTCTGTTCAACATTTCACGTGAAGTGAAATAAAAAACGTGAGCGGAATATCTATGAAATTATATTGATAGAGTTTTACTCTGTTCAATTCGCGAAAAAGTTTCGAAATGTTTCGGGCATGTTGTTTTTTACAACTGCGAAATAATATAAGCTGCACTTATTTCACATGGAATTTTAAGCAACTAAAATAATATTTACACTTGATATTAAATTGGAACGAAAAAACATAACTAACACAGCCGGTAACAGTTTTTCATATTCATATTTTTTTCATTTTTATTTAAAAAAAAAATCTTTTTAGAAAAATTCATGTGGATTTTGTTTGCATACGCAAAGCAATGTCGCATACTTTGAAAGATTAAAAACTCCAAATTGTGCAAACTCGCTACATAGGTAACATTAATACATGTCAAATATTTCGTATGAAATTATAGATGTTGCAGAACATTTTTTTCAAATTGGAACAGAGTACTAGGCTTTAAATGTTAATATTAATACAAAATTTAGCGTTCGGCCCTTTAATATCTCATATATTTGGTTCGTCTAAATAATATTCGGCACAAATAACTCTTAACCTCATTACATAACTTTATTTTGGTAAGCCCATTACTGCTCATCGCTGTATTTTTTAAATCATATTTTCGGTTTCCCTGCTTATGTTTAACATGAAAACTTCATTGCAGTACTTGAATTGATTTTGTCGAATATTTTGTGGAGGAAAAGAAACGACAAATATTAAGTTGACATCTTATTTTGGGACATAAATTTTTTTCATTTGGTAGTTGAGCGTATGGTAATTAAACGTGGATTTTAGAAGAGAGAAAACGGGGATTTAAAACTCAAGGTAAATAAGCGTTAAAGGCTTTTTAGCGTAGGGCAATTAAGCTAGTTATACTGCTTTTAATATCTTGTTGCTTCTTTGAGATATCTAAACCTGAATTTCCAGACGACATATCAGAGTTTAGAAATAAAAATTAATTCGCGCAGTTATAACGTCTCGAAAATATAGCGAAAAACAGTATTTTGTACACTAAACTAAGATATCTCGAAAACGAAGTGCATATTCGAATTCAGCGCACCCCAAGTCCTACGAAAAGTGCACAGAACTGTTTTGCTTCTGTGCTTACATTATTTTGGCTCCCACGTTTACCACCTATAAACAGAAAAATTATCTTTCGAATGATGTATCGAATGAAAACGCCTTGCATACAGAGTAACATACAGAACAGACGGCTCATCTCGAATAAAAATCATACCTTAAAAATGCGCATTAGTAAAAATTCGCATAGTTATTGCAGAAACCAAAGTAGTTCTGGGTTTCAAAATAACGTGCTGCCGCCACAAAAATTTGTATTTGCGCAGGAAAAGAGGTAAGCCAAATGCAATGCCATCTTAACATTTTTTTTTCTTTAAATTCGAAGAAACCAATTTAGGATATTATAATAAAACGTTTTTCTTTATATATTTGAACATAATTTATAATCAATGGTGAAATTATCATACATACATCGGTATTGTAAAATATTAACTTCAACCGACTAATGATTCCGTCAATAGTGTACCGCCGCTGCCGGTTTTTTCCCGGCATAGATCTCTGACACAGCTGATGTCAGATGGTTTCTCAGAAGAAAATAGAGCACGCTCTAATTGAAATTTTGTCAGATGACTTTGCGTCTGACTTTTACAGATGCAATGTTTTAAAGGTAACACACGACATGTATGTATTTTACATCTTAAGCATCTTAAGTGACCGTCTCCTTTTAAAATTTTCTTACAGGAAACCCGAATCTTTTGCTAGGGATACAGTAACTTTTATTACAGAGCGGTTGTAACCTAAACACCGTTTTAGGTAAACAGGTCAAAGTCTCTGGTGGGAATCGTAGCCGAAACTTACACACTGATAATCAGTTTACTACCGTTGAGCCTTTTGGTATACCTGCATTATCTATTTTAATTAATTATTATAAAAATGTTTTCAAGAAAATATTCAAAAATAAAAATTAATCAACCACAATAATAAAACAAACTAATTTTAAATTAAGTATTTCCAATAGTTGTCATTATTTACTTATGTAATGTCAAATTAATTTATTTGATATTTGACGCTTGTTTAAATTGTTTCCCTTATTTTCTTTTGTTTGACGTTATATGTGTTTCAAAGTTGAGAACAAAATTTCTAATGACTAAACCTTACACTTATTCAACCATGGTATTTTCCTTTTTTTAGAAATTTGAAAAAATGACAAAAGTATAAAAAAAAATAATAAAACAAAAACTGATTAAAACTGCTGCATCATTATTATCATATAATTTCATATTGTAGCAAATTACTTCATTGGTTTGTTATCGCGCCACTTCTAGTATAATGTCATAATAAAAAAATCCATATCTTAATGAATTTTACAAGCGCATTTCCACCTTTTCCTCTTCCCTCCCTTTGGTAATTAATTTATATGCACAATAATTTAATTACATTATTCAATATAAAAATTGAAAAAACGTATGTACGAAAACTCTCTTAGTCTTACCTGCTTCCATATGTACGTCAAAGTAATTCACTAAGGCACCAATCAAAACACAACCCATTGCCAGCACCGAAATATTTTCATTGTTCATGGAAAATAAGACAACAACATCGTCCTTCTTAATGCCCAAGCGATGCAAATTTTTTGCCACTATAATTGATTGTTCATACACCTCTTTGGCTGTTTTCTGTCTATTTGTGTCATAGAAGTGATCAATGATTTTATTGGGATCAATACTGCGCATTCTTTTTAAATATTTTTCACCCAAAGAGCCCTGTACAAAATCCTTGTAGGGATAATGCTCTGAAGTCCAGATTTTATTATCAGAATCATAAGATATTTGCAAATATTCTTTAACCATATTTAATCTTTTTTACACAATCTGATCCCTTTGAATTTCTCAATAGAACTAAAAACGTTTCGTTTGAAGTTCTCTTACATTAACTTTGTGAATTATATTTACACCACTAGTGCTGAATGCCGGTATATTTAGTTTGTCATTTCGTGTGGAAACTTTTTAATATTCAACTCAGTCCACATATTCCCAGCAAAAACTTTACTTACCTGGTAAGTTAGCAAATAATATTGGAGAAATATAAACACTACTTATTTTTCGGCTGAATAACTACTTATTTTTGTTCGAGTTGTCCACAGAATTCAGTAGTTACAATGCACTTACTAGAAGTCACAAAATATCTAGTTATTATTTAACTACAAGTAAGTTGATTTGTAAGTACTTACATAATACTTACTAGAGGTAAAAAAATAACTAGTTTTTATTTAATTGGCGCTAGTAAATAGACCTAATAAGTAGTTATGGAACTAGTTACTAATAAGTAAATTTTCAGTACTGAAAACAAGACAACTAATAAGTAGTTATTTAGCTGATTATTAGTAAGCAAATATTCATAACTGAAAATAATAGTAGTGAAAAGTACTTACTGAGGTCATTACTAGCAAGTACTTATTGACGTTTTCAGAATAATGACAATTGTAATGACAACTACTTACCAGGTAACGTATGAAATAACTACGACCTATTACCAAAATTCAAAAAGTTTTTCCTGGGTTGTATAAATATGCAATGAAATTAGATATTTGCGAATACGAATACTTACAATGTGTCATATCCAAATAAATTTGTATATATGTTTACCCAGCTAGCATTTTGTATCATAATCGAATCTTTTAGGAATCAGTTTCAATAGCAAAATAACCGCATATAAGCTAATTTTTTGATCATAATCGATGCTCACGTAGTGATCATTTGTTATACATTTTTTTTTTTTTTTGATTCCTTTTTGAACATATGAATTAATCAATAATGAATCCTTTTTCAACCACTTAAGTAATAAATCAATTTTTAACCATCAAAAGTTATCTGAAAAAGACTCGTTTAGGTGATTTCTGCAAACACATATAAGCCGTATATATGTACCCAACTGGCATTTGGGTGATCAATAAAAACTGATTTATCACTGGAGCGTTTAAAAATGGATTCATATATTATTCATTCATATGCTCAAAAAGGAATCAGCCAATTGTATCGCAAATGATTCTTTGAGGTGATTCGTCGACAGGCTACCATTTTCTCAATACGAAAGTATCATTAATGATCGAAAAATTAGATCATATGCGGTTATTTTGGTCGTGAAGCTGAAGCTCGTTTCTATATTTCTCGTATCGCAAAATTTCTTACATTAAGTGTGAAACAAAAAATTCCATCGTTTCTCGATTTGTGAGAAAAATATGTTTCTGTCTTTGTATGCGAGAGCAGACAACACAGATTCTGTTTTAACTGGAATACTTCTAGTAATTAAGTGTCAAATGCAAGCGAAACGTCTACGAAAGAAATAGATATAATAAAAATACGGCTGCCAGATTCGACGATTTATCGCCGTTTTGCAATTTGTTGTTCCAAAATTGCCAAAGTGCCGATTTGCTGGTGTTTCCTTCGAAATAAAATAATTTTAAATAGTTTTATATGTTTGTTCATTAGGCACCACAGAAAAACGATATCTTTAAAAAACAGACAGCAAAAAAATTTTATCGGCAAAATCAAAATTTCGAAGGAAAACTGTTTAATTTTTATTTCCTTAGATTATTTAATACATTTGTTTATGTAATAAAAACATTAAACTATTACCCCATTTTTCAGTCAATGCACTATAGGAAATTTTTGACTTTTTTTGCCAAAAGTGTGAGTCTTATTCCAATATGATATTTTGTCACCCCTTTGCGTGATTTTTTTTTTAACAGTAACGACGAATAGCTGGCAGCATTTATAATTAAGAAAGTTGATTACTGTTTGTGCAAAGAGAGAGAAATAGTGTGACCATATTCAAAAAAATAATGCTTAAAAATCAAAACATAATCAAAAACACAACTGAAAACAATTTTTATAGCAAAATACTTTGTATACTTATTTTATGTGTTATACAATAAAAAAAACATTATTAAAGTAAAAAGTAACTTTATTTACTAAACTACTTCTTAAGTAAAACCAAACATGGTCACCTAGTACTGCTTGTTCGTCGTTCGCCGGCGTATGAATTAGAATTAAATCTATTTAAAATTCGCCGCGTCTGGCGTCTGCTCCATTTTTTGAAATTTTATTTTTCTCGCATCAATTTCAAATGTGACTTATTTTGACAGTTCTTGTGAGAAACTTTTAGCAAAATATTGATACAGAAACATAATTTCTCACATCCTTCCAATAATTGCTGGAAAGTTATTTAAATGACAGATAATTCTCACAAAGAAAAGATACAGCAACACTTATGTGAGAAAAACCATTTTTTGTATAAATATTGCACTGTTTTTGTCATAAAAGGCTCGGTTTTGATACAAAATGCTAGCTGGGAGAAATCGCTAAAAAAAATAAGCTCGATTCTGTATATTAGGGATACAATGCCAAATAATAAAAAATAATGTTAATCAGGTAATAAAAACATCAAAGTTAGAAATACGTATCGCACATAATCGACAATAGGGTATTAACTCACAATTTAGAAATTTTCAGTAGAAGCAAAAAAGTTTTTAATTTAACATTGAAAAAGTGAAAAAAAAATTGTTTTGAGTTAATACCAGTGATGCCAATAGTAGCGAATTTTCCTTTTTCGTAGGAATTTTTTGGAAAAATTTGAAGCGTAGGGAAAAGAGGACAGATATTTTATTTTAAGGTAAATGTAGGGGATTTTCAAAATATTATCTTATTTTAAATACATTGTGTAAAAATACGTAAGTAATCGTATTGATTTCATTTAAAAATTAAAATTTTTCATATAAAATAGTATTTAGCAGAAATGTAGTATTTTTAACAAAAGCCATATACTATGAGTCTTCAACAAGGCCCAAAACCATGTTCGTTTATATTACAGGGAAAGAAATATTTGGGTTCTCATTTGCGAACTATTCGCTTATTTTTTTAATTTGCATTTGCACTAGCATTCGCTAAAATGAATGCCAAAAAAATAAACAAAATGGTGAATACAATAAAATAATTATTCTATAAAAATTTTAAGTCCTTTAAAAAGAAAAAAGATAAGGAAATGAAAAGCAAGCAGCTTGTCTATGTTTTGACTCTAGATTAAAGGATAAAAATGTAGTGGTGTTTCTGCCAACAAAATTGTTTTTAATATATTTCACCGTATAATTTTTGAAATGAAGTTTGTGTATTTATTTTGGTTTTTATTTTCTTGTTAATAAATGCTTTTATTAAAATAATTAGTATTGTGGTTTAAATATTTACAGAATGCTAAAAACAATACATTTTTAACGTAGGGAAAAAGTGGAATTTTTTTTTTTTTTTGGTTGTAGAGAAAAAGAAAATATACACGTAGGGATTTAATAAAATATCTACGGGCATCACTGGTTGATTTAGTGCGATATGCTTAAAATTAAAATTTTACGTAATCATAAAAAGAGGCTGTTAAAAATGTGTGTGTAGTGGTGTGTGTATTTTGGGTGCGCTGAACAGGACTGTCAGATGTGGCGATTTCTCGCCAAACATGGCGATTTTCAAACTTGTTTGGCGTCCTTATTTTCGATTAGGCGACATGGCGATTTAACAAAAGCGACGGCGACCTGCTTGTTTGAACGCTAGTATACAACCACAGATTACAGTGTAATCATTACACTCAGATATGTCACGAGCAGTGTTACCAGAACTTTAGAGGTAAAATCAGCAAAAAATCATAATTTTTTCTCAACAAATCTGCGTCTAGATTTTAAAAACTTCAAAAAATCTTCAAAACACATTTAGCACATTTTTTTATGTAGTTTATTTAGAATTAGATATAACAATTCATTTCAAAATATACGGCCATAATCTGGAAATTTAAATCCATAAAGATTTTTAATAAAATTTGTTTACAAATGTAGCTTTTCCCGATTTTAAAAGTAGTTATGGTAAAAATAAATGGTCCTTGAAGTATGAGGTATAAAAATGGAAATATTTTTTTGGAACTTTCAACACAGAAAAGTTTTCAAAATTTGTTCGATTTTAATTTTAATCGAATGCGATTTTCAAAACATGGCTGATAATTTTTTAATATTTTTACATTTAAAATGTCTATATAAATTTAATTTCTCTGCCGATTAATGATATATTATATCTTTGTAATTTAAAACAACGAGAGATAAAGTATGACAATTATTTAAGATTCAACATTTTTTATTTTTCGAATTTATTCTATTAGCTAAATTTCAGTTATGTATTTTATAAAGGTTTTTTGTAATAGTTCCATTTCTTTAATTTTTAGGAATGACTTTATATATTTAATAGCCTGATACTATTACAAAAAAGCTTTATAAAGTACATAACTGAAATTTAGATCATAAAATATCATGGAATAAATTCGAAAAAAAAAAATTTTTGAATATAATAAAGTAGCTTATGAAAGGAAATAATTCCCAGATTCTTATTATTTAAGATCTCTATACATATCTACATATGAGTATATACGTACATATGCATTTAATTTCTTGTTAATATCAGATGACATAAGACCGCCGATATTAATGTGTCAAGACAATGCAATTTTTAATTTTTAAGTAATCTTTTGTGACTAAAATTCCTAGTTATGAATCAAGTTTCGATTTGAACTATATAGCTATTTTATTTTTATGTTATTCTTTTAAACTTTTCTGATGCAAAATTGGTTGGAGTGATGTGACCACTTTATCTATTTTTTTCAACACAATCTTTGTTTATATTTTTCTGTACTAAAAAAAACTCCGTACACGGAAAGAGGTTTATTTTCTTAAGTAATTAATTTCGTTTCATAAAAAAGAAAATCCATAATAATTTCTTGATGTTATCTTATGTCGTTCATATCCAGTAAAATTTTCTTAAACAAAAAAAAAATTTGCTTTAACCAAACCACACATATATAGTATAAAAAATTTTGTGGCTTGGATGAAAATCATGCAAAATTTTATTGGTTCAAGCCATATTTTCTGTACTAGACATAATTCTTTCCGAGTAGGTGCCGAAAATATCCACACTTAACAAACACGCATTTTTCTATTTATATTGTGTTGTGTTTTCTTCCATAAATGAAATAATACAACATAAGCAACAAAGTAAAAAAGTTTTCTTCGAGCTAAAAAATCAGCATTTTTAAGCCAAAAATCGTCAAATCTGCCTTTTGGCCAATTTTGGGGTATAAAATCTAAAAAATGCAGATAAATCTGTACTTCTGGCATCACTGAAGAAAGCCGTCCTTTTCTTATTTCTCTTTGCCGCAATACAATAAACCAGCGTTACCATATATTTTTAAAAAAATCTTGTAATCTCAGAAAAAAAAAACTTGTTTTCGCAAGAAAAAACTTTTTTTTTTCAAAAGTGCCAAATTTTTAAAGAAAATACCAAAATGTAATAGGAATTTTTCTTCTTATCCACCCTTTCAGTAAAAACTGCCCATCCCATGCTTTTACGTAGTTCCCAAGTTTCCTTTTCTTAGGTTTCGTTTAACATCTTGGAGTCTCCGGTTGATTGGTTTCTTCCTCTGTAGTGGTTTCTTTTCTCGGAACTAAAACAATATAAAAAATTTTATTTAAAATAGGCATAAATATTTTATATTCTTACCATTTTTCGTTAAATATTTGTCCATGTTTTTTAATGTCTTCCGCACTACAAAGTTAACTACAAACTGTCAATGTATAAAAATTACCGTGTTGTACTTACAGGGAGTATACACAATTAAACACTGTTGCACTAATAAAGGAGTAAGAAAATATAAAACCGCTTAATTGTCTAAAAACATCATTTAATATTTTTATCCAATAAACTGCAAATTGTAATTTATGTATTTATAAAAAAAAATTAAAAACCTTATATATTTATAAAAAACTTGAAAAAACTTGAAATAAACTAAAATCTTTTTGGCATCTCAAAAAACTTGCAAAAAAAGGGAAATCTTGACAAATGGCAACGCTGCAATAAACACACATTTATTTAGTTGAGATTTATTTGCAAAACTATTTGCAAAACTAGTCAATAATATTTAAGCAAATAACATTATAAAACAAAACAATATTACTAAATACATTTTTTGCACAAAATAAAACGTTTGTTGAACTAATGCTTTTGTTAAACGTGGTTGGTGTTTTGTTATTTTGGTTTTGATCACGCTATTTGTGTTGATTGTAGAGGCCTGTTTTTACACATTGCCACTTCACTACCAAAAAAAGCTTTTTGTCTCTTTCTTCGAAAGCTGCCCTCGCAACTGATTTGGGCTTTTTGCACACGTCACTTTTTACATATCTGTGTGTAATCTGTGTGAAATTTGAATGTGTAATCTGTGTGAATTGAATGAAATTATAATTTGTATCTTTGAAGTGATTTTCGGTAACATTCGTGTTGTGGTTGTGAAAATCCCGAAAAGTACTCGGCCCTAAGGGCATAGCGGGATGATCGTTGGCTTAAATCAGGGATGTTAAATTGGTACAATTATACTTTTTTTGGTACATTTTGACCTTCTGAAGTACCGTGGTACTACCGTGACTCATTTGGTACAATTTAAAAATTTGTCATAGTTCCCCCTTTTTAAATTTTTAGTATAGCGTACAAATTATTGAGTCCTTTTCATTGCATTTATGTTGTACAAAAAATCGTTAATGTAATGGGCGCTTAAATATGCGACTAGTATTGTGGCGTACAGAGCGCTCAGTCCCCTTTTACAATATGGCAAATGAAAGACAGACAGACGAAGATTGTTGGTAAGGAGGCGACGCTGTATGTATGGCACACTTTACTTTTTTCGTCTCTCGCCTACAAACTTCGCTGTATGCCTTTAACTTGCCACATTGTAAAAGGGGACTTATGGTACCCACAGACGAGGCAACATTAGTGAAAACCAGAAATTTATTGCGGAACAGTAGTGGCTTTATATATTTCTACAAATAATAGCAATATTGATATTGCTTAAAAAATAAAAGAAAATGCAAAACAATTTTATATCAAATATTGCGAAGTTTTGAGAACCAAAGTCAACTTTAATAATGAAGCTTTAATGAATAAAATTGCAAATTTTGATATAATCAATAATCAATTTAGAGGTTAGGCTGATGTCGAGAACTGAAAACGTTTGTAGTTGTTGGTCGGTAGTAGCTTATTTACAAAAAGAGCTGAATGTCCATATGAGAAAGGGACCTAAGGGTAAAAACCATTTAAAACTATTTTAAAGATTTAAATACGTGTATCTTTGGTGTACCATCACTGAGCGTGTTGGTATTTGTCTCATTTGAAAGCGACAGATCTCATGACGTCAGGAACGTGTTGGTCAACTTTGAAAACGCGCTCAGATGTTGTCCACATCAAAAAAGTGAAAATTGATTTTTTTTTACCCTTAGGTCCCTTTCTCTATGCACTGTCACATATGTATCCTGACATTTCTAGAGTCGATGGTGGAATTTTGTTCATTCCAAATTCGTCTGCAAATGTGAAGAGAGTTTTTTCTTTTCAGAATATAATAAAAACTAGGGAAAGAAACAAAGGATTGGTTAAGGTCGAAAAATGCATGCTGCTATGATGTAAAAATTCCAAATAGTTTATTAACTAAATAAAAAAGGTTCCTGATTTTGATCTCATATATTCATAAGACTTTTATGTACCTTATTTTATTCCTACATATAATGTATGTTAATGTTAAGTTTTGTTTTTTTGTGTACCATTGAATTTGTATGTACTTTTTTTTGTTGTTTTAATAATTTAAAAAAAAATGGTACCGTGAATGTACAAAAAGTACACTTTTTGTTGGAAGTTGGTACAATATTTAAAACCCCAGTTAACATCCCAGGCTTAAATACACAACTTAAACAAGTTTTACAAACAGATATCTTGTTACATTAATGGGCTTTTTTTCATATTTTATAGCCTCCTTAATCCCCTTAGGGTGCATGTGTTTTCTATAGCATCCATTTAATTTGAATGATAGCTAAACCAATCAAAATTTATTTCTTGGTTCCGATACCTTTTTATACATATTTATTTTCAAATTCGCCTAAAAAGTTTCAATTGGTGTCCATTGCAAAGTAGCACCCATCATCAATGATACAATTAATGGCGAAAAATTTTGAAACGCAGCCCGTATTTGAAGTTTGATGATACATGACTGTTTTTCTAAGACCGCTGGAACGGGTTTCTTTTATATGCTACGTATTTTTTTACTATTTTATCTTTAAAATTTTTTCTACTTATTATCAATTTATTGCACTGATCTTTAGCAAAATATTTATAGGGACAGTACCGTTCCTTTTTTCATATTTTATTTTTAAATTAGATTTTGTTATATTTTTGCACTGATGTGCGAAAAATCGGTCCATATATTATTCCGCATACGTTAATAATCATATTTAAAAAATCTTGTTCTTAAAAAGTTTTTATAGAATATATTGCCATGCAGGTATGTGATGGAAATCGACTTGGAAATCTCTTATTTTCTGCCTATATTCTTTTTAATTGTGTATTACATGAGTTAATAGTACTGTATTTTGAACAAGAAATTAATAATATAATTCAGAAATTGATATTAAAATCTCTCAAAATTCATCACACCTTTTAAAACGTTCGTTTTGAAATCGATCGATTTTCATCACATACCCGATAATAATTAAGTTTCATGTTTATGTTTTAAGCCAAAAATGATTCTTGTGCAATAAGCCTCTAATAGTTGAAGTCCGAGCTATATTTTACATAAATGTTGATGCTTTATTACTCTTAAGAGAAGTACGTTAAGAATAGAAAATTAAATTAGGTTAACCTTTATTGCATGCTTATGTGTATGTATTTTCTTATCTTTGTCGGTTGCTACAATTTATTTTTTTAAAAATTGCTATCATAAGATATTTGCTTTAAATATTCGCACACATTTCAGCGAATGCGAATAGCAAAAATAAGCGAATAGTTCGAAAATGCGAAACCGTGAAACAGTGAAATCAATTCTTCTTTTGATAAAAAATAAAAAAAAAATTAACTTAATGTTACAACAAATAAAGAAAATTGTATATAAGATGGATCACTATGAATCGCTTATTAATCGTCCGCCTTATTTTTTTTTTAAAAAAGGTTTATTAAGGACTTATTAAGCAAATCCGTTTCATAAAGCTCTTTTAAACCTGTTTTTTTTTTTAATAAATAAGGCCGTTTGTAACTAAGAAAGTCTTAAAGTCAAAAAATATTCTAGATTAATAAAGTAAAGCGTGAAATAAGTATATTTCGGATCTCTAAATAAGAGCTTATACGCGAGAATTTTCAAAAAAAGTCATATAATATTTTGTAGAAGTGAAGGCGCTACACTGCAAATTATCCCTTGCAATACTGATTCCGAGTAAGCATAATTTTTAACTGGGATGTAATTAACCGAAACTTTCAACGGCAACGCTGAACAGGATTTTCTCTAAATCAGAGTTACTGCTCGTCGACTTAATGCTAGGAACACAACTGGGACGAACGACGAATTTTGCCCAACACGACGAATTTTTCAGTAAAAATTCGCTGAGTAAATTCGTCGTATGAAGCACAATAACGACGAATAACAAGCGGGTTTTATAATTGAGAAAGTTTATTGCTGTTTGTGCAAGGAGAGAGAAATCATGTGACCATATTAAAAAAAATAATGCTTAAAAATTAAAAGAATCAAAAACACAACTAAAAAATATTTTTAAAGCAAAGTGCTATGTATAAATATACATAAATTTTATACAATAAAAAAAAAATTATTAAAGTAAAATTTTATTTGTATAGTCCCATGTTTGACCATAACTCCAATACAAATAATACTGCTTCCCAAAATCGTTTTTAATCGCCGGGGTTCTATATTCCACTGCAAAATGAAAGTGAATAACTTCTTGTTTCCACATATACAATTTCACTGTGTTCTAGAAAAGTAATTAAACGTTAGTTTCATGATGATTTCATTTTCACTTTGTTTTAAACAACTATTTATGGAATTGAAAGCTTTTTTTTTGCTCTTTTAACGTATACATATTTAAATGCGTTTTGGACGTCATGCTAAATTTTAAAAAAAATTTAATTTGTTGTAATTTTGGTCTTCATAAAATCTTGTAAATTATTTTATATTGCTTCCAATTTTCTTACATTTCATTTGGGAACTGCAACTTCATCTGACGTTTCATCTAAAAATGTATCTTCGAAACTATTGGCATGTAAGTTTTCCAATTCAATGGGCTCATTTGTATCTTTTCCAGAAATGCCGAATAATCGCACATCTTTTAAGCCCCCGAAAGCTCTATAAAGACCGAAAAGCTTTTCAATTGCATCATCTTTAGATGAAATGTACTGCTTATTGTTAGGACTACCACGAGATGCTGAAGTATCCACTCGGGTCACGGAAAATTTTTAGCGAATGCAGGTTTTTTAATCAGCCCAAACCTTTTTTCAAGCAGAAGGATTTTTTTTCTGAAGAACCTATGGAAGTTACTTCTCTTGCTACGACCTTCCATAGCTGATCACGCACCAGCCTATCTCCCTTATAAAAACCGTTAGCTAATCCAAGGTTTTTTCATGAACCTTAGCAACGCCCCTTCTTCTTTCGAATATTTGTGCTTCTCCCTTAAATACAGAAATCCACTTACCATAAAGAAATTTACGTATACAATTTTAATAATTCTCGTATTTTATATTTTTCGCAACAAATAAAGGGTCCGCCAAATAACTTTTTTTTTTTGAAAATGCTATAAAAAAAACTACTGAATATCTTCTCAAATTTCTTTTTTTATTTGAAAGTACAATCCTTCCAATTAATAATGGAAAATAATTTTATTCAAATGGCGTCATACCAAGGTCTTTATTCAAAATTCGTCTCAATGATGTCTCCGAAATGTTCAATTGTTGAGAACGACGGTGAATTGACTTTCTGCCACAGCAGCAATATTCTCGGGTGTACGCACTGTTTTTGGCTTTTCACGCTTTAATTTATCGATGAGGATGCCAGTTTCTTTCACTTTTTTCACAAGATAACGAACATACGGAGCTGACGGTGCTTCTCTTCTTCCAAGATCCGTCCGCAATTTTCGCACACATTCTGCAACATTACCATGATTTTCAAAGTAATGTCGCAATATTTCCCAGCGTTGTTCAAGCATATATATAACCATATTCGTTCAGCGGAAGGATAAAACTAATTATCTGTCAAATCAGACATGAGCTAAGTGTTACCATTCACGAAATAAGCACTAGTTGAAAAAAAACGTTAGATGGCTGATCCAAAAAAAAAACGTTAGCTGGCGGACCCTTTATATAAAAAAAGCGACTGTCTTTCGATTTAAAATTACTTATTTTGTAGCGAAAATGATTTGTAGAACACAAAAATACTCTTGAAACAAACTGGAAATGAAATTTTACTTTTCATTTCACTTCAACGATTTTAAGAACACAAACTGAGTGAAATTTTCACTTTAATTTCAGTTGACGAATGTAGAAGACAGACGAATGTCTTTACTTCCTTAAAAATGTTGGTATTGATATAAAATTTGGCGACAATTACTTTTACGATCATGACAAAATATTTTGCTGGTAGGCCCTTCATTAACCATATCGCTCATTTCGTGCAAGACCGTCACAACTCAAAATTTGGCATTTTCGAGTTAGTAATGCAGAAATGTTCTCCTCTTAAATCTCTACAAATTGATCTAAGAACGGAGAGAATTATCGAAAAAATAACGGTAATACAGATGCTTTTGACGCTATGACCTCTTGTAACAAACTTGAGCAATTAACATCAACAAGGACACATTTCAGTTTTTTTGTTGGCATTCCTCTTGTACATGTGGTTTTCTTTGTAGCAAAAAAGAAACATTTGATTTTATAACTGTATATAAAATAAATAATAAAATAAATAATAATAGGTTGGAATCTTAAAAAGGCTATCCTGTAAAGTTTCAAATTTTGAGTTGTGACGGTCTTGCACGAAATGAGCGATATGTCCTACATAAGCCCCCTCCGTAAATCCAAAAAATCTCATGTAGATGAAGATATCCAATAATATTTGCCACAAAGAACTTTTACATGACTAGACATTATAACATAATTTTGTTCTGGCTGGTCCATTATTACCCATGGTTCTCAAATAGGGTACACTGAGCGACTATTCTTTCTTACTTGTTTAAAATGTAATATTTTTGCAGATTGAGTTTATGGCTACAATAATTCTAAATCCATTAGCCATAACAGCTACGACTAGACAACATAAAGAAAATTGTTGCCGGAAGTGAAACATATGTTGCACGTACTAAATGTATTTCAACATTTAGCCATTATTCCACAAACTACTATGTACACAGAGAAACTAAGTGACTCTTACTTAACGAGTTTGAATGAGCGAAATAAATAAAAAAAAAAAACTCAGGCAAGAACATTAATTTTTATATGAATAAAAGCTTAAATGTGTTTCGAATGGAATAGTACTTTTTGTAGTACGAATATACGAAAGTTTTGTAGGTACAAAGGCTCGAAAAGTACAAACTGTTTGCATCATAAAAAGTCCTATTTTGCACACCTGACTACAAATATATTTCATGTATGTGTACTGGAAATATAACCATAAAAATGTGTCCGTATGTTTGTCTGATTCCTGATACTTTGTTCCTAATGGCGCGAAATTATTATTTTTATTTCTATAAAAAATCCACCAAAAACACAAAAAAAACATTTTTACTGAATTTGATGCCTGTACGACAGTCATAAATGTGTTCCATGTTTTTCTTCACATCCATTTTGTTTCCTTTAATGTTTAACTCTCTCCAGGCAATTGAAAGTGTTTTATGTTTTTTTTTTTTTTGTTTCGTAAATGAAGCTGAACATAAAAGTAAGAATAATGCAACAAAAAATTTATTCTCGAGGAAGACTACTGCTTCCATCAGGGAAGACTACAAGTACAACAAAGAAGCTTTTTTTTACAGAAAAGCAATGAGGAGTCGTAAAAATACGTGCGTTCAATTTAAAAAACCTCTCAAGTTAATGGTGCGGTGTTGCTGGGTATTTCATGAGTTTTCATTAGCTTCATTTATTTTGTTATTTTGAAAACTTTTATTTTCTTGTTTTCCTACTACTTCCTTTAGTACTAACGCCTTTTGTTACAAACTCATTATTTGTCAGTTTCTTGGCGTTGCCGTTGCACATTGGTTTAAAATACATTTATTGATGGATAAAATCTAAAATGTTTGCGATAACATCTTTGACATATTTATTAAAAAAGTTTCAAAGTTCGATAAACTTTTTCGTTTGCCTGACATAAGAGTTTTTCTTTAGTTATTCAAAACATGGAACGCGAATCTGCACTCCCTTTTTTCATCAGCTCCTGTTTACGCGATATAGCATTATGTAAAAAGGCACTTTCACCGCATAAAGAAGAAACATATTTTTTTTATTTAAATCATTCTCGATACCGATTTTTTATTTTAAAAATTTTCAAAAATGGAAAAAATAGCTGTTATGGAAGGACCCATACCGGACTGGGTCTGAAACTTGTTGGCTGGATAGAAATTTAAAATAACACATTTGCTTTCTATTTATTTCGAGCTTATGGTCAATTTTTTTTTTAAATTTAGTATTAATTTTCATTATTCCCTTGATGATATTGAAACAATGTTCGAAAACATTTTTCAATGCGCCAAATAATGGCCAGGAAAAATATAAAAAAGTGTTCAGCATTAGGAAGTAGCATTTTCTAACAATAGTTTTCTATTTAACCCAAATACTAGAGGATTAATCTTTGACGTAAGGCAAAAAGGTATTAAGTCAAAAAAATGCATTTTGAGTTTTTGATTCAGTTTAACTAAATTTGTTTTTCTTTTCCGTTTGGTAACTTAAGTCTTACACAACTGCTTTCAATCGTAATCATTTGTTTCTAAGGAAATTAAATAAGGGAATTCAATAATTATTAATTCAACATTACGAAAAACTATAGTCACGGGCTGAAGACATTTTTTCAATTTCACATTACGGAAAATTGCAGTTTCTGACTTAAGACCACTTTTCAATTTAACATTACGAAAAACTGCAGCCTCTGACTTAACACATGTTTGCCAAACTTCAGAGAAATTATATCAGCAACTAAAATTAGAAAAACATGGCATCATATAGTTGTTTATATAAAAATTGGGCTAAAGAACAATGAACATCAATCAGCGACGTTTAAAAACGCAACGAAAAGCAAAACAGAAGAAAATAGTAACAGTAATGCGTGTATTGTGGTTGGGAAAAATCAGTACTATTATATTCTGTCAGTACTATGCAGCAGGGCTGTCAGATGTGGCGATTTCTCGCCAAACGTGGCGATTTTCAAACTCTTTTGGCGACCTAATTTTCGACTTGGCGACATGGCGATTTTTTGGCGATTTATAAAATAGTTGGCGATTTTGTTGGCTAATTTTGATGAGCCATCTATTTGTTTTGAAATTTGGTAAATTCAAAACGAAGAAATAATATTTTTTTTATTCTAGTATTTCAATGTATGAAATTTGATGCATTCATATGTATGACCAGTATTTAAAACTAAATAATGTTGAAATGGCTGATGAAGATAATCTTCGAGACATTTTTTTTCACATTTAAATGTGCTCTTGAAAGAAGTAATAAGTAGAATTCTTTAAAAATGAATATAATGAAAGTTTATGAAAATTTTTCCATTATAAAATGTGATAAATTATCACATAAAATTTGTTGTTTTTAAATATATTTTAAAGATTTTTTATGAATCTTAACTTACCCTTGGATGTTAATGAAATACAATAGAAAAAATACAGTTTGTTAAAAGAAAATTGTAATGATGATATTCAATCTAATTAAGATCAGTTTAGGCCAACAATTTATAGCTACAAGGATACGGCAGGTACCAGTATTGAAATATTGAAATTCACTAAATATCTGCTTTGAAGTAGAATGCGATATGAAGTTTTCGACACGTTTTTACGAGCCAAAAGTTATATGAATATAAATAGCACATGTTGCATTTCTTTTCTACCTTCACAATGTATTTCAAAAAAGAAGACAACAAGTTAGTCTTCTTGGTGAACTATATAGCGTTTTAGTTATATAATAGAACTGCAACTACATACAAATATATTGTACATCCAATATTTGTTTAATACTTACCGCAAAATCCTTTTTTTGTTACTTTAAGTAGACTACTATAAAATATTTTAAACATTGCACCTTTTTTGTTAAATAAAAATTAAACAAAATATATGGCGACTTTTTTTGAATTTTTGGCGGATTTTAGGGATACGGACAAATTTTTTTTGGGATTTATGAAAAAATATTTTTAATTATTCTAAAAATACATATATTATTGTCGAAATCGAAAAAAATAAATGCTTTGGCGATTTTGGCGATTTTTGACATTGAATTTGGCGAAAAAGATCAAAATCAATCTGGCAACCCTGCTATGCAGCGTTGCCATTAAAAAAAAAAAAAAAACTTATTGCTAAGAAAAAAAAAAACAGATTTCAACTTGAAAAAACAAAATAGCAAAAAAGTATATATAAATTATTTCGAGTAATACAGAAACACATACAGTATTATATTATTCACAAAAGTCGGTACTTGATGGAAGAGAGTGGTATTAAGAGGGCTACGCAAGTGCATGTTATCGTCATTTGACACAAAATTTAGTTTCATTATTTCACAATGTAAACTCAAATGATGGTTTAAATAAAAAAACAACAAAATATCAGAGATAAAAATCACACAATGTAAGCATGGACATCATAGCTGAACAGTTGGTCCTAATTTCCGCGATTAGGCGGTGGTGCTTTGGTCTACTCGGGACTACAGTCATGCCAAGGTCACGCTGCACACATCATATGACCTGACGGGATTGGCCTATTGGTGGAGGGTTCTTCATCGAGGAATTGGACATTAGTGTCTCTTCTAGGCTGCCCGATGGCAGTAATCTCTGCCATAAGGCAGGCGGCAAACTGGCTGAGGTATATCGAAAGATATATATGTATATTTACGGACAGCAAGGCTGCCATTGCAGGATTGGCTGGTGTCGTCACGACATCTATGTTAACAATGGAATGCCGGATGTCTCTTAATGAGATTGCGGAACGTTCCAGGGTAACGATGGCATGGGTACCATGGCTCAGTAGATGCCCGTGCAATAAAACTTCAAACGGTCTGGCCAAACAGGGCTGTCTGTTGGGCGACATGTTTGTATACGGGCTGAGCGGCATTTCATTGGCTCGCTGAAAGACTCTCATCAGACGTAAGTCGTATAGATATACTCAAGAGAGATGGCAGAGGGAGTATTACCTTAATGGTTAGGACTAAAAGCCTGGCTATGACGCGGCGAGAACTCGAGTGCAATTTGGTCTCGGTGGGGACCAGATAAGAAAGTTGATGTTGGTCATGATAAGGAATTATGCGGTGAGAATGGGTCTTGATTGTAATGACTGCTGTAGAGGTTGTCATGATGATGATGAGGAGGAGCCGGTATTTCACTTTCTCTGTCAATGGTCCGGAAATGCCATGTAAGAATAATATGTCTAAAATTGGAGTGAAATCGATATCTCTCTTCTGCAGAGTCGGCGTGATTAGTGGCTACAGTGACTTCTGTGGAAAAGTCCTGGTGAATACTGTCAGACTCTTGTCACTGACTAAGGGTATCACAAAGGTACTGATCTAAGGACCCAATTGAGCCGTCCTCGTGTCGGCTGCCCATTGAGTCTAGCAAGACCTAAACCGGGACATAATTACAATTTCAAAAGTAAAAGTCAAATAAAATATTCAAACGACTTGGCAATCATATCAAAATTATATTTTTGTGCAAGCCTTTTGCGTTTTTAATTAGGGTATTTGACGAAAAATTAAAACTTGTTTTAAAAACTGCTCAATACTTAGGAAAAACTGCAAAATACAGACCAATCTGCACATTTGGTAACGCTTGTAGTATGTAAAAACAACACGGTACTCAAAAGGGAGAACTTGAAGAAATCACAATAAAACTAACATATAATCCTATAAATTATTCCCCATATTCATAAAAAATATTTAAGGCTTATGGCAGGTTTATGAAACGAATTTTCAATGAAAATTTGGTTAATAAACCTTTTACTAATGAAAAATATTTTTTATGAATAAGGGGGTATAATTATACATTTCAAAACGGTATAAAAATTTTGTCTGTATAATGTACAATTTCAGAAGCAAGTTTGCACAATTACAAACTTCCTTGGAACTCCCTCTGCTCATCTCTTTTACTTTCCAATTGCAAACATGTTAAATAATATAAAATGATCGAAAAATTTTTGAATATTAACAATGTTAAAATTAAATATTAAAATTACCAAAATACAGTGTCACGAAAATGTAAGGTAAAAGAAATTAACCCCAGGCTTACCGTCTTGGTCTGGCCAGACCAAATTTGTGTTTTGCTTGTAATATTTTTCGCATATAACAAAAAATCAAAAAACAGGGACTTGAATTCTATAAATGATATGTTCTGAATCGAATGAAACTAATTTGGATTCGATTGGAGCAAATAAGTTGGGTAAAGTTCCATTTTTATATAAAAGTCTATGAAATGACCATCTTGGTCTAGCCAGACCAAATTTTTTTTTTCCTTATAATATATTTGAAATAGGACAAAATATTAAAAAAACAGATACGTGAATTATAGAAATGATATGTTCAAAATCGAATGAATCAAGTTTGAATCAAATCAGAAAACTACGGCCCATTATGCGCTCAGTTCAATCTAACTACAAAAACCTAACGCAAAACTCGTTTCAGCCGTGGTAAATGCGAAATAAGAATGTGAAATAATGAAATAATAAAATTGTATAATAAATTTGTATAATCTAAAGCCTATAGAACACGGCATGTAAAAAGACACATGCGTATGTGGTTCTGACGTAATTTTGACGACAACACGCAATGTTTATTGTGGCTTTGCATTGACGTCAAAATTACGTCAGAACCACATACGCATGTGTCTTTTTACATGCCGTGTACTATAGGCTTAAGTAATTAGCATACGTTCAATAAAAAATATATTTATTTACTTTTTATTTAATTGGGGTTTTAGCTGTACAAATTGTGGTCTGGCCAGACCAAGAGGAGAACCTAGTGGTAAAAAGTTACCGAGAACTCTAGGGTTAAAATAAGTGTGGACAAAATACAATATTTGGTGTGTGTTTTGGGACTTTTTACCATTATTTTTTTCTTTTTTTTTTCTTTTTTGAAAGAAGTTAAAAATGGCGGAACATATGATCGGAACTACACGCAGAAAGTTCTCTAGCGAAATTTTTATGTTTATAAAAAAATAAGATGAAAAGTTTGTAATTTTACTAACTGGAAGTGCCGGGCCTGTTAAATGACACGGTTCTTTGCCGAAGAATCACAAACGAGTTTGAAGCAACACCTTAATACTTTCTTTTCTAGTGCCCCGGGAGTCAGTAGCCCCCGGTGAACTGCACACCGGTCTGACTTTTGTTGGGGTCTGCTTTGGTATACTAAGGTATATCTTCGGGGAGCACGTTGTGGCTGTTGTTAAAGCCCAAACCGCGAGAAGGAAAATGTCAGCATGGAAAGTTGATGTTTCACCCTTGTAGGACAGTTCGGCCTGTAGAGGGATCCCTAACTGCTGTTTCTTTTGCGTAAGTAAACTATAGCATTGCAGGTTAGATAGCTCCTGTTCCTTAACCAGTTACGAGTGTATAATTTTGGCGCATTATATACTTGAATTGCGACCTGTGTGTACAGATGATCTTAAACACACACAGGGGCATTTGGTTAGTGCATATATCTTCTCTCCATGTGGTTAAGATCCACCGTAAGATAAGGCCGTATGGCAGGTGCTCAGTCTACAGCCCATTATTTATTCTTTCTGAGAATAATACGCGAAATTTTTCTTTTAAATACAATTTAGTTTGTACATAAAGATCGGTATTACCCTGTTTTTAAAATGTACACTGACTAAAAAACTTTTTTATATTCGATCATTATTTTTAATACCTACGATGGAAAATATGACTGAATGGTCATACGAAATGTCGACAAAAGAAAATTTTAAATTTTTTACATTGTTTTAATTTAAACACATTTTTTATTGGTGGCTACATGTGTGCTTGACGTGTGCTTGGGTGGGTGGTTTTTTCCTGTTACAAGAAACAACTTAAGAATTACATCCGCTTCAGTTTGTTGTTCATATTTTTTATTCAACATTGATTGTTTATGACTGAAATAAAAAAAACTGAGCAGAAGGGGATACATTAGCATTTTTATACATTTCTCATTTTTTTTTGTTGTTTTAGTTGTTTTATATCCGTTTTTTATTATTATTGTTTTTCGCAGGACTTGTACAAAAATGCTTCTGCGTTACATTTCTTTTGTGCGAAATAAAAAATTTAAACTTAATTTTACATGTATTGTAAAAGTGGCAAATAATCTTAGACAGGGAAGGAATTTTAAATAAATTTAACGCAAAATTTACAAATGTTCATTCTCATTGCTAGAACTGATGGCTTTTACGTAAATTGAGAAAAATTATACATATCCCTCATTTACTTCGATAGTGTCATAACTCAAAGAATGGTAATTATCAGTAAATCCGTATAAAAAAATTTTGTAATAACAAGTAAAATATCAACGACTCAAAATTAATTTTTTTTTAAAGAATAGTAATCATAATAGTGCGTACATTTCTGCATACTTATCTAAAAAAAGTCCGTGTTAAGTTATAATACTATTGAAGTAAATCAGCGATATGTATGTATGAAAGTATAAATTTTGACAAATTGAAGAAAATTATAAATTTGTTCCCTGTGACAGATTTATATTTTGTTTTATTATTTAATTTTTTTTTTACTTGAAAATTAATAAAATTAAGGAACTCTAATAATTTAATAATAAAAGCACCACTAAGCTTGTGGTATTTGGTGGCGGCGTAGTGTAGTTGTATAAGTGCTTTCCTACAAAGTCAAGCTCCCCATGTTCCATCCCTGGCAAAGGACGTAATATTTTCATCATGGTTTTCGAGTTTTAAAAAATTTAGTGGCTGCAATCCATCCAAGACGGCCCAGACTTTCCCTCCCCCTGGAAGTGGATAAAATTATGGTAAAGGTCAGGCGCTGAGAAATGAGGTAGAAATCAGACATTTGCAAGGTTCCCTACTACTACACCAAATACATGGAGGACGTGGTTTTACGGCAACGGCAGTTGACAGTTTTAAGGCAACGACAGTTGATTATCCTAGGACCTACAGCAAACCAATCATCTACTTATCTGGATTACTAACCGATAAACGAATCTGACACAAGGCAAAATAACAACAGACTGATCGATATTCCAAAAACTAGGTTTACAATCTTACCTGCTATAGCAGACCAATCCTCTACTTAGCTGAAACAACAACAACCGATTAACGATACTGATATAATGAAAAATAACAATACTGAATGGATCGATCAATGAGTGAACGCGGACAGTGAAATCTTACATGGGAAGACGCGAAAACAACTGTAAGAAATTGTGTATGTGTATCAGTATATCGGTATATGAGAAAAAATTTAAATTATTCCTGCCAAAATTTGCTTAAATTTTACATGTCGACATCAAAGGTGTAGTCTAGTTTAAGTTTTGATTTTGAACCCACATATACATACATCTGTAAGTGTAATGGGAAGGAACAAAAGTAGTGCATCTCAGTTAATTCAAAACGGTCCCACTTTCCTAGTTTTTGTCCGATATAAAAGACTTCTCACTATAAATGTATCATATTTATATGTACGTGTCCTATAAATAAACAACTATACTCTTTTTCTCTTTGATGAAATACAGACACCACTTCTTGAAAAGAACATTATATTTTCGTACAATTACGATGGCGTACAAATATTTGTCTATATGGTTGTTTTTATGTTTTTGATATTTTGCTTTTTCGCCACAGTGCAATTAACGAGAATACCTTTTTTTGTACAAGTGTTTTCAATACACACAATGTGCTTAGTTTTTCCAAAATAGTTTTTTTTTTCTTTGTAATTAAAGATTTAAGTTTTTAATCTATGTATAATGAAATTGTTTTAGTATTACTATAAATAATTCTAAAAAAAAATTATTAATAAATAATTATAAATAAAGAAATAAACAGAAAAATACAGAAATATCTTATATACCCTTCATCTTTGCAGATTCCTTTTCTGCTAACATTTTTAAATACTTCTGGTATTTTTTTAAGGTGCGTTTTTTTAATTTAAAAAAAAACCAATCTTTTCAATTGAATAGAAATAAATTTTGTATAACTTTTACACGTCTGTTTATTTGAAAAAAAAAAAAATCAATGTCCAGGGGGACTTTTGTATGGGAGCTAAAAAAAAATTCTGGACCTATTCGACCCACTGTAGAATGTGAGTTATTTGTCTATATTTTGGATATTAATGCAACGTTGTGAATAATTTCTACTATCAATATTATACTAAGCTTATTTAATATTTAAGTGCAACAAAAAAGTCGAAAACAATTAAATTTTTTTGTCATATCTCAGCCATTTATTCAGCGATCAGTCTGACTTTAAATAGGAATCTATGCCAACTGTGAAATGACTATAACCAATTAGGCTCCATCATATCTGAGGTCCTCGTAAAGTTAAGTTCAACATAAAAACTAACGAACAGCAGTAAAACATTCACCTACTCATAATTATCCCAATTTTCAAAAGTTTGTAGGAGAAGACAAAACCGTCATAAAATGGAAATTACTTACAGTATCAAAACAACATTTTTTTAAAGCTAGATTTGAATGACACTAAGGAAACATATCCGACAAAATAATGTTTGTTTTTAAATACACTCTACACTATGTAAGCCATCTTATATTATTTATTCCTGAAAAAAACGACGTATCATCAATCTAAATCAGTATGAAAAATACAAGTTTTTTTTAGAACTTATAAGGGTCCTCAAGTAAGAATGCTATATTTGTCTATGCCTAATATTACATACCTTTCACCAACGTGCGATAAGAACAGTCCGTTGTATACAAACCCTTCTTCAGATATAAATAAATCTATTTTTTTTTAAATTATAAGAAGTATAAAAATATCTGTTTAAATAAAAGCACAATTGAAAAGCGCAAGCTTACAAGCCAAAATTTTTCAACAAATTTACCAAGTTTGCGTAAATGTATTTTGATGCAATTTTTGACAGTTTAATTGCGAAGGCTTAAATATACGCAGTTTGTACAGATTGCGAGACTTTTAAGCGATTTTATAAAGACTCTTATTGTTTTTTGTTTAAAATAAAACAGTTATTTTAATACCTTACAGCACCGTGGGTGGTACAAAAATTGTTTACTGTAACCTTTATAATCGGTTTTATGGGAGTCGGTCCGTATTTTATAAAAAAAAACATCTCGAAAATATCACCAATGCAAAAACTGCCTTTGACATAAAATTCAGTAACAATAACCTTTATAATTGTTACTTTTTCATTGCATTGACCATATTTCCCATACACAGAGAAAATTCTCAAAAATTTTTTTTAATTAAACCTTTAAGTGGGGAACGGAATAGTCGCTGTATTACAACGTTACGAATAGCGCTGCAAGCTGTAAAGAGTTGAAAACGGCAGTTTGAAAGTAGTGGCAACAGAATTTGAAGCGCAATGTTCGAAATTTTTAACTTTGTTGCGTTACAGAGCATTCGTCAGCTTCAACTACTACTACACCTACTTTATTCTGTGCCAGGCCTTAATCAAAAATAAAATCAGGCTGATACGTTGTCTTTAAGGTGACGATATACTCTATGAGGTCTAAGATCAATATTAAGAAAATCGCAAACAGAAGGACAAACTTAAATCGTTGGTCCCATAAAGAAAGGCCCTAACTCACATTATTGCAATTTAACTGGAGAAGGTATGAACATAATCAAAACTGCTTTAATCAATATGTAAGATTTCTTATAAAACCGTTATTTTCGATACTTTTGCATTCAAAATTTGTGCGAGGTATATTACAGTAACGATGTATTAACATAACAAAAAACTCAATTACGAAAACAATCGAGTTAGCTAAAATGCAAAAAGGCGTTGCTCACAAAAAATTCAAAATCGAGTTGTTGATTGATTATTATTATTATAATTATAACGAATGCCATTAATATAGATGTCTTGATAAAGTTTTACACTTCTGCGATTAAAACTTACGCTTTTATATTACAGTTGCAAAATTACGTAATTACACAATTTTTTCTAACAAAATATAATGAAATGGTTTTCTTTGAAAATAGTTTGTAGAATTCTATGGACGACTTATCAATGCATGTTTTTCAGACGAGAGTAAAAACTTCGTTAAAAATGTTTATAGTTTTAATTTTTCAAAGTTTTTTGTTTCTTCTGTAAAATTATATTTTTGTTAGTTACGTCCCAGGAAACACTTTTTTAATTTTGGTAATAGGTCGTAGTTATTTCATACGTTACCTGGTAAGTAGTTGTTATTATAATTGTCATTAGTCTGTAAACCTCAATAAGTACTTGCTAGAAATGACCTCAGTAAGTACTTTTCACTACTATTATTTTTAGTTATGAATATTTGCTTACTAATAATCAGCTAATTAACTACTTATTAGTTGTCTTGTTTTCAGTACTGAATATTTACTTACTAGTAACTAGCTCCATAACTACTTATTAGGTCTTTTAACTAGCGCCAATGAAATAAGAACTAGTTATTTTTTGGCTTCTAGTAAGTAAATTGTATGTACTTACAATTCAACTTACTGGTAGTTAAATAACAACTAGATATTTTGTGCCTTCTAGTAAGTATATTATAAGAACTGAATTCTGTGGACAACTCGAACAAAAATAAGTGGTTATTCAGACGAAAAATAAGAAGTGCTTATATTTCTCCAACATTACTTGCTAACTTACCAGGTAAGTAAAGTTTTTGCGCTGACCTTTTTGCGTTTAAGTTAACGTTATACTCTTTCCTAGTTAAACTTTACTAAGGTGAAGTTAAGCTTTGTTCACATAAAATCTGCCGTTTAACCCCGTTCCTAATTTAATCTGCAAACAAATAAAAATTCTCTTTTCTTTTCCTCCATTAATCGTTATCCATTGTAAGTGTAAAGAAGAACTTAAAATTGACGTAAGAAGTATTAAGAATCGTTTAAGAAATTAAAAGAAAATAAAAACATGTAAATAAAAGAACAAAAATCTTTCACTGACTGACAAACAGTGGTAAAATAGGAACCGGAAAAAATATAAACAAACAGGTGTTTGTAATTTAAAGGACAAAATGTGTGAGAGCGTATGTGTGTTAAAATAAAAATGTATGACTTTTATCTGGGGGATTTAAGAAAATTTGAATTTTTCTTTTTATATAGAGAGAGTGGTTCGGCATGGTTACGGCAACTATACTATGCTTATTGTAACAATAAATTGCTGTCGTACACCAAAAATTGTTATTTGAATTACTCTAAACATTTCAATGTTTATCACAATTAAAAATGAAAAATAATAATTTTTCTAACAACTAAATAATGATTAATTTGAAAACATATTATATTATTACCATTTAATTATAACCATTTAATGATCTTAAATAACTATAACATAATTACTTTTTATACGTGTACTCATAGTATGTTTAAGATGCAAACAAAACATCTTTACTCTAATAATATTCTGTTCGCACTATTTGTAAAATAATTTTGAATCAGTTCTGTCATTTGTTTGTCTTTACAAAGTGGTAAAACAATTAAAAAAACGAACCCATTAAAAATAAAGACAAAATTATAAGTTTAAAGAAATTAAAAAAAATTTTTACATTAAACAAAATGTTTGTGTCACAAAATAAAATAGCATTGCTAAAAATTTTCAATTTTTTTTTTTATTATTGTGAAAGTGCGCAAAATATTGGTGCATAAATATTGACCATTGCTTGTAAATTTTATTTTATTTTAAGAGAGAAAAGAAAGAAAATTATATAAAATAATTTATAAATAAATGCGACCTGCGACAATGCAATCATTTTATAATAACTTTAAACCCATAATATGGGTAATCGCATCGATTTTCCTGAAATTTTTACAGTAACATCACGTGAGCCCTAAAAATAAAATAGGCTACTTATTTTTTCGATAGGGGCAGGGGAATTGGTACCCCCCATAGGATGCCAATATTAATTATCGCATCGATTTTCCTGAAATTTTAACAGTAACATCACGTGAGCCCTAAAAATAAAATAGGCTACTTATTTTTTCGATAGGGGCAGGGGAATTGGTACCCCCCATAGGATGCCAATATTAATTATCGCATCGATTTTCCTGAAATTTTTACAGTAACATCACGTGAGCCCTAAAAATAAAATAGGCTACTTATTTTTTCGATAGGGGCAGGGGAATTGGTACCCCCCATAGGATGCCAATATTAATTATCGCATCGATTTTCCTGAAATTTTTAGAGTAACATCACGTGAGCCCTAAAAATAAAATAGGCTACTTATTTTTTCGATAGGGGCAGGGGAATTGGTACCCCCCATAGGATGCCAATATTAATTATCGCATATCTTAAGAGCCGCTGCACGCATTTTGCTGAACTTTTTGTAGTAGGATCTTCTGAGCCCCGGAATTGAAATAAAATAGCAGCGGGGGTATAGGAATACCCCATAGGACGCCAATGTTTAACATCGCATATCTTAAGAACTGTAATAGTGAGAATGTTCAAACTTTCTAAAAGTCACTCTTATGGTATACTACACTTTTGAAAATAAAAATAAAGCGGGTAGGCGCAGGGGGGGAAATACCTCCCATAGGATGCATACATTAAATATCGCTCAACTGAAGAACTATTAAAGGGAGAGTCTTCAAACGTGGTTAAAGCTACTATTTAGTAAACTATAAATTTCAATATAAAAATGTGCGGGGTCAGTGTAGCGAAGCGCACCGGTTTAAGCTAGTATATATATATATACTAGAGTAACCCTGCCCGTGTTGCTGGGCAATACGCTTACGTCTTTGTATTCAAAAAAATTTAATTCGCATAAGGATTAATTCTCATTAATTCTCAACGCATATATTCGTTTGGAAATAGGTTGAGTGGTTCTCGAGTTATAAAATTACGAACATATGACAACTTATTTTTATATATGTATATAGATAACTTACCTGTTTTAATAAACGTATAATAATTTATTTCCTTAATTTTGCAATCATGCATGGCCTTTTTCTCTCGAAAAACTTTTAATTATTTTTTAGTCATTCATGTTTCCCGATTAACTGACTCTCGCAGTCGGAAAATGACGTGAAAGGAGAATTTATTTGTTTTATAAACACAAACTGTTTGTTTTGACAATAAATGTTTGCTCATTCAGAGAATGTGTTTTAAAGCGGACAAAAATGGTGATATCAAACACAACTTTTGTGTACAGCTAATATTATGATTTTAATTGTATAGCTGAAAATATAAACATTATAGTAGCAAATATTTTACATAATTTAATATGTTTAGCTAGATCATGGTAACTTTTTACGTGTAAAACAGCATATAATATTATTATAGTGAATTAAAAAATGTTTAGGGGAAACAATATATTTTTTTAAGTTAAATAAAAATTATAATAAGTTTATTAGGGTAAACATATTAGGCAAATATGAATAAAAATGGTCGTAGTGACCATTCATTAATCATGTTTTTTCTCTGCGTGTGGAGAAGACATAGAATTTCTAGAAATTATGTTGCTTAATATTTTAAAAAAAAAATTTTAAATTTTAATAATCAATAACAGAAATTTGTTTAAAAACGTTCCTTGTAAATACCAAAACAAATAAAAAAAAAAAAAACAATTAATAAAAATTAAAATGTTATTTTCTTCTAAACAATAAAAACCATCGTAATTGAAAAATCTCTATTGTATCATATTTCAAAAGGAATCACTAAAATAAAAAAATTAAAAAGAATAATTCATTAAATTGTTACGTTGCACAAACCAACAGAAAAAAAATCTTTAAATAACACTGTGCTAGTTTAAAAAGCAGACAGGCGGGGGACCTGGCTTTTCAACCTAATTCGGGTACGCTAAATCCAGTGGTGCTAACCGTTTTTATAGTTTAGCTCTTTTTTTTTCGAGATATACCTACCATTATTTCGAAAATGGAGGACGTTGCACAACATATGTTCGCGTAACACAAAAATGGTTTAGTTTCTTGAACAAACTAAAAAACCCGAAATTCCGCAATAAAATTTACTTTAAGCAAAGTTAAACCCTTTTCTAATATGCGCAGTGGTTTTAGAAGCATAACTTTTTTTGGCAAAAAAAATTGTTTTTTTGCAAAATTTCGAAATTGTATGTTAAAAATTCATAAAAAATTGAAAAATGCAGTTAAGCTTTTAATTTCTTCGCCTAGGGGTCACTCGTAGGCAGTTATGGGTTTTTTAGTTCGGGTTTTTTAGTTTGTTCAATAAACTAAACCGTTTTTGAGTTACGCGAATATATGATGTGCATTTTCAAAATCTCGAAAACAAGAGCTAACGTAAAAAACAGTTTACACCACTGGATTCATCGTACTCGAATCAGATTAAATTGCCAGGTCCCCCGCTTGTCTCAAAAAAAAAGTGTCAAATTCTAGCACAGTGTAATCATCAAAAAATTTATTCATTTTACAATTCACTTCTCATAAACGATTGTTAAAAGAGAAAGGAGCAAAAAAATTAATTTAATAAAATTTAAAGTAAAATATAACAATAAAAAAGTTTTACTGAAAAATAGAGAATTGCTCTAACTCAACAGATTTCTTCTACTCAGCTACTCTAGGCATTGTTGTTGTTGTTGTTGTTGTACAAAAATCTTTTTAGCAATTCCCTTGCACCCTTTAAGTATTTTTGATTTTTTTTCGCTGTTATTGTTATTAATATAGCAACAATATAATCTTGAAAAAAAAACTGATACACCACAGTTTAAGAAAGCTGAGTTGTAAAATTTTAAAAGTGGAGGTTGAAGAATACAGCAGTTTTTGAAAGTGTTGTGAATGCAAAAAGAAATAACGTTGAAGAGCTGTATGCTCAACTAATTCTTAAGTGCTACAAAAGGCATGCAACACAACACTGCACTGCTCTACACAACAAAACTTAACACAACGAAACTCAAAACAGATGAATTCAAACAGCACGAAAATAAATCTCTGTACGAAAAATTATAAAATAGTGCAAAAAAAGCTGCAGAAAAAAAAATTGAACGAATTGAGATGGAAGAAGGATAGAGATTTTAAGGCCTTTGTAAAACAAAAACAAATTTTGTCATTATTTTGTTAAAAAAAAAAGTAAAAAATCTAACTTTTTGGAAAAAGAAAAAATTAGTTTTTATTGAAAAAGTGACATTTCAACGAAAAACGACTTTTAAGTAAAAACTGGCTTTTCAGTAAAAGTTGAGTTGTTAGTAAAAATTTAAAAAATTGTAATTTTTGCTTAAATGGTAAATTTTCTTATTATTTTTTTTTTTATTAAATAAGGCGTGAGTTTTTTTTTAGAAAATGATTACTTTTTTTTTAAAAAAAAGTGACTTTTCCAGAAAAAGGTAATATATGAGTAGGCTTGCCAGATTAAAATTTGCAAATTCTTGACATTCATTAAAAAAAACTTGATTTTGAAAAAAAATTCTTGACAATTTAAACTTCCTTTAAATATCTTTTATAAAAATAATACAATTGGTAAAACCAGTTAAAAATAAAATATACAAGCTAAGTCTGCATTTAGACACGGGAACCTTTGGAAGGGAAGCATTTACGAGTAATTTGGTAGCATATCGCGACCTTAGGACACCAAGGCTTTGTCTTACATGTAGTTTAAGTGCAAATAGAACATTGTTGTACTAAATATTACGGGTAGGGAAGAGGGTATGGTTTTTGTGTTCGGTACTCGGCGACACGCTTTGTTCACATTTTCTTTGTTGATATCTACTTTGCTATTTAACATTTGATATATTTTCAACATTTCACGCGGAATGCTGTCAAAACTCATATGAAAAAAACTGCGGAATTTCTATGAAATTTTGTTGATAGAGTTGTACTCTGTGCCATTTGTGAAAAAGTTACGAAATGTTTCTGGCAATATTTTCAAGTGAAATTTTAGGAAAACAAAAAAAGTTTAGACTTAATATTAAATGCAAACGGAAAAACATTAATAACACAACCTGCAACAGTTTTTCATGCATTTACTTTCATTATTATTTAATTTTTTATTTAAAAAAAGACTTTTTAGTAAAATACATGTGGATTTTGTTCACATACGCTAGACAATATCGCATACTTTGAAAAATCGTCAAATTGTGCAAGCACGCGAGATAGGTAACACTGTTACATGTCACGCTTTAAAAAAACAAAAGTAATAACATGTTCGTCTGTGTGACCGCAAATAAAAAACCTGAAGAGAATTCCAGATGTTTTTCTTTTAAATATTCGCTGGCCTAAACTCGGACTAATGAGCTCACAATATGCGCTTTTGCTTTGAGTCTCCTGCTTAACGTTTTTAATTGTTGTATATCCCTCTATACTCAACACTAATAATTGAGGGATTGAAAAGCAAAGGGCTACAAATGTCAAAACTAACAAAATTAAGTAAGATGCAGCAATAAATACTTAGTTCTTGTATCTATTATTGTCCAAAAACTCAGACATATACAATGACCATAAATTGCGCTATATCGGCCTAAACTTTACACTAAGCACTAAATTATACTTTAAAAAAAAAAATTAAGGCTAATTACTCAAAAATTGTATTTTGGCACTTGTAGCAATTTGCTTTTCAGTCCATCAATAATTATAGTGTTTAGTATAGAGGAAAAAACCTACAAGTGTTGATACGGTTTCCTGTATCAAAACAGAAGATTTTTTGATTAGATGGTAGATTTTTAAACAAAAAAACTAAAAAAAACGATGTAATGTTGATTTGCTTTTTACACAGTTTTGTTTAAGGAAAACTGCAAGCAAATTTAAAAATACTAGGTTCGCCCGGTGGCCGAAATTCGACCACTTGACATTTATATTCCAGAGAATATATGCAACAAAAAAAAACGTAGAAATCAACAAAATGTACTCTTTTAACCCAATTGTGTGCGTTTGAAATTACAAAAAAAAAAAAACGAAAACATTTTTAAAGAACTATATATGTATTGGATTTTTAACCACCGTTAATAAATGTGTGTACGTGCGTTTGCAAAATAAATTAAAGCGCTTTAACTTTAATTCTTTAAAATTTAGAAGATATTTGTGTGTAGATATTGTGCATATCTACACACAAATACCTTTAAAACGATATATGTTTCATTAAAATCGGTGGACGATAAAATGCTTAAAAATCAACTGCAAAAAAAATTGTTCCCATATTTATATATAACATATTGTTACGTTACTGCCTTTTCAATAACGTTTTTCGTTTATTTCCTTTATAATAAACCTCTTGAGTTCTTTTGTTGCAACTTTAATAAAACAAATAAAAAACTTTAAACACTTTACTTATAGCTGGTACTATAAACTATTCACACCACTTTATTTAGAACTTAGTCAACTATACCACTTATAATTGCGATGTACACACTTAAATGTTCGTACTAACACTGATTATCGATGCCCACCTTCGCGAGTATTCATACTCTGTTCGCTGACATCTAGGTGTCTGTAGAACATTCAACGTTTTCGAAATGTCTGTAACATTTTCGAAATTTCTGGGCCATTCGATCTTTTATTATCTTACAGCTAATATCATTATGCATAAACACTGTGGCAGAATTTAAATTGATTTATAGATCAATAAACTAAAGCATACTTAATGGGTTAAAATAAACTTAACACTATTATGTTATACAATTATGTAGAACAATCATAACATTACATTTGTACTAGAAAATTAGAAATATGCGTTACTAATACTAATAAATTAAACTTATTCTTAACTAAAGTTACTTTCGTAACAATATTATTTAATGTGTTTTTCGGTTTGGCATTAAAACATCTTGAAAAACATACTATTTCTTGCTACTTAAAGAGCAATGAAAATTCTTGTTAATCAGGAAAAGCTAAGACCGTCTGGCAAGCCTTCATATGAGCAAAAAAAATTTAATTTTCAATAATCATTAAGGCCCTTCTTTAGTTCTCCTCCATCCTTTTTGAGTCCTTCACTATGTTTGCCACCTTCGTCAATGGCATCATGCAGCACTAAAGGCAGTGTGGAGTAAAAAATATGACAACAATAGAATTGATAAGTTTAAGAAGAGTTATAGTATAATGGTTGAAAAATCTTTATTATTCTTAAACTTTAACAGAATACAACAGAAAAATTAAAAAAAAAAACAAGGACGGAAGTCGAGGCGGCCAAGTTCGATCATTTGATACCCTACACCACAGCATTTCAAGATAATTTGTTGACAGTTCTACCTAATTCGAACCCATAGGCAGTCATGGGCCTACCAACACAAAATTATGCTATTAGAGTAATATGTGCTAAATATTACTCGTATCTAGATATCAACATCCACTAGAAAAATTTTCATTTTGAAATGGGGTGAGGTTAATATGGGACACTTGGTCAATTTTACACATACCATCAAAAAATTACCAATGACATAGTAGTAATTTTAAAAGTTATTGACGCCAAATTTTATGTTAAAAGCTATTTTCGAGAGTTATGGGAGCTATAGTCAAATATGGAACGACTCTAGTATAATTTTGTAAGCTGACTACGGTGGCAAAAAATGGCTCGGCACATATATTTTTTAATTAAATATAATTATCAAAACAACTAAATGGTTAATTTATACAAAGACTCAATTCCGGAAAGAAAGTAATTTGGGGGTCATGTGAAATTGTGAAACAGTTCACACCATTGCGCACAACGTTAATATGGGCACACAACCAGCCAGCCGGAGAGTTATCGTTAGATCGGTTCTGAAAGTGAGGATTAGACGATTTGGTATACATATATATTTCTTTTCGTTTATAGTCACTTCCGTTTTTAGTCACATTAGCGATGCAGTCCATTTATAGTAAATTTAATAGAAAGTATTCACGTTATAGTCCATTTAACGGTATAAGCAGATTTACCATATATTCCATCTATCAGCGGCTAGTAAAGGCAAAAGTACAGAAAATTATTAGCTTTCTAGTCACAATAACAACATTTCCCAAGTTCCTTTTAGTTTTCAAAGCCACAAACCATATAAAAGACTCTCCACTCGAAACCAAATTAGTTTTTGTCATGGTATCAGGGATAAAATGTTTTATTATTATTGAAATTTTTTAATGCGGTATTTAAATCTGTTACAAAACCATAAAGCCTCGTACACAATACTAGCAACAATTTTGATTTTTCTTCTATCTTATTTCTTCCGAAAGTATTTCATAAATTTTCCTTCCATTTTTCAAACAAAAATGTAACTAATTTTTTTTTTAAAAGTTGAGTCTGCTTCAAGGCGAATTTATACAGGTGACCGCATCATGAGATAGAGTTATGCTAGCTATCCCTTTTTTTAAAAACTACTTTGTATTTTGTTTTTGTAAAAAGTTAGAGTGAATGTCAAAATTATTTGTTGAAAACATAAGCAAGGGATTTTTTTTGTTTATGAAATATAAAAGGTAAGTCTTATTCCTGTATTACAAATTTTTTGTGGCTCCACTTATTCCTTACGCACTTTTTATTCCTTGATTTTATATTTTATATTCACTTTTTTTTTTGTTTTATAAAATTTAAGCAAGTTTTTCAAGCATTAAGATTTGTATAAAATTTTAAATTTTAACTAATTTTTCACAAAATGTAAACAAAGCTTGACATTCAGTAGGTCTACATTCACACGTTTCATCTTTTGATGCTCAACTCTTGTGTTTTAAGGAGAGGGAAGCAAGAAGAAAAGGGGTTGGTACGGAGATGCCTGAACTTGTGCAGTACGCTTTATGTTCTGATTCGTAGGTATATGCACAACAATGACTGCATGTAATTTTTTTTGTTTTCTTTTTCTCTTTGGTTCGCTTTGAATAAAAGTGTTGTTGTTTTGAAGCAAAAAAAGTTTCAACCGGTTGCTGCGTGTGAACGTAATGGCATCTTCAAAAGGGAATTTAAAAGAAGTTGAGCATCAAAAGATGAAACGTGTAAATTGAGACTATACACACAAATAAATAAACAATAAGCAGATGACTCGAAAATGTCACCTGTATGAATTCGCCTTGGTCTACTACAGCAACAATTTTTATGAAAATGTATATGACGTTTATAATAATTTTATTTAGTTTTGAATGAAAATTTCAACAAAATGTTTTAAAAAATAATAATAAATTTTTAAAACTGTTGTGGGCATAATTTGCAAACGGTTTCTTAATGGAAAATGTGTGTGGTTGTGTAAAAAATTGTTGCTCTATTAAGAACACCAGTGAAAATTTTGATGCCTATTGTGTACGAGGCTTAAAGCTTTTTTCACAATAGGCAGCAACATTTTCACTGGTGTTCATAATTGAACAACAATTTTTTTCGTAACCACACACATTTTCAGTTGAGAAACCGTTTGCAAATTTTTCCCAGAACAAAATTAAGTATTTTTTATAATTTTTAAAACATTTTGTTAACATTTTAATTCAAAACTAAATAAAATTTTTATAAACGTCATCAACGATTTCATACAAACTGTTGCTAAAGTAAAAGTAGACTCAACTTTTAAAAAAAAAATTTAGTTACATTTTTGTTCGAAAAATGAAAGGAAATAAGATAAAAGAAAAAACGAAATTGTTGCTAGCATTGTGTACCAGGCCTGTTGTCGGTGTAAAAAATCTGAATTTTATATTTCCTTTATTCACATAAATTGATTTTATTCGAAATCGATTATATTTATTGTATGTGAATTAGGCTTATAGTCACATAAGCGATATAGTCCATAACTAAAGAAGGTGACTACAAGCGAAAAGCAATGTACTAAAATATCGGTCTTTAAACAATTCTACTTCATATGTACGTGTTTCATATTTCAGAAAAAACGCCGTATATGATGGTGTAGGGTTTAATGACAAAAAGAAAATTAATTGCGTGTAAGACAAAACACAAAAACTCGAGTGTCTGTTGATACATCTTCTACGTATTTTGAGTCGTATAGCGCAACTAAAAAAAATACTTTTATCCTTCGTTCTTTAGCTCTCATCAAATTTATACTATTCAACAAAACGTTCCCTTTCTCTTCTTCATTTCAGCATCACCATACTTTACTTTTATTCCTTCCTTGCACTTTTTTTTGTTCTTTATTTTTCATTACGTATTGTTGTTGGCAAAACAACAATGGCAAAAAAAAAATAGAAAAAAAATCAACCATTTTGTTATATTGTTTGGAAGAAATAAAAATAGCAACAACAATTTAAACTTCAAGTGCAAAAACACAAAAAAACTAAAAAATAGAAAAAGGCAATCTTTCCATTAAACATAAAAGAAGGTTAATCCATGGAGAGGCAAGAAACAGACATTGTTTAGATATTAAATGGATGTTAGATTGTTTCTTGGTTGAAATAACGGTGCAATAGTTAATGTGAGCTAGAGTTGCCAGCAAGGCGAATTAAACTAAAATACAGGTGGTGTCGATACTACAACAAGTAACAACACCAAAAACATAACAATGTATTTTTTGTTGCTTTCGTTGATCGATATGTCAAAAACACAAGTAACTTTTGACATTTCTCTCTCTAAGTAAGAAAAAAATGTAGCACAGTTATGCTTTCAACACCACCTGAAAAATGAATTCGCTTTGGTTGCCAGTTTCTTGGTTCAGGTTGCTGGCCAGGTTAAAGTTGTTTTATTTCATTTAGTGGCAAATTTCTTGCTTGTCTGTACATTACAATAACTAAGTAATACTTTTACAACTTGTTCTTGGTTGAGCAAAAACCGCTAGATTCCCGCTAAAAGTGTCGGAAAATCACTGGATTTCTCGAAAGATATAGGCCCTAATCATGCAAAACGCAACGCAACGCCAAAGAATTACATTGAAAAAACAAACAAAGTCATAAATATTTTGTAATTTTGTCATTGCTTTCTTATTAGCACATCATTAATAAATGAATTAATTAATAATAAATATTTCCTTCCCGAAAATAATTTTTGATAATAAATTTGCATGTGCCCGGCAAATAAAAAACTGAAATGGCAAGCTGCTTTATTTAAGCAACTTGTTTTTTTTTTAATTCTGTTTTTTCTTTCTATCCTCTTACAACTACAATTCGTGTTGGAAAAAAACCAGCCAATTGTAGGGGAATGTAAGAAAGAAAAATTGACGGTTTATTGTTGTGTCTTTGTTGAAGCTTTGATATTGTTACATGCAAGACCTTTTTTTTTTTTTTTTTTTTTCGTTATTTATTTATTGAATCTTCATATATTTAATATGAACTAACAATAATTTATCAAATCTTAACCTAATACTTTATTTATGTCCTGCCAGTGCCAGACAAAAATTTTCTTCATCACGGGTTCTGTTCACTTATATAGGTGTTTATCGCTCATCTAGTTGAGTAAGTGCTGCAGTGTCTCTTCTCCTTAAGCGAGTGTGGCCGCCATGATTTAAAATATTTCGAGCTAAAGGATTTGGGTGTTGTTCAAGTCTTTTTAAATATTTTACTGCATATTTTGTAATCATAGTTTTTACTAATGGCACGTTGAGATCCTTATGAATGTTTGAGTTTTTAACATACCATTTTGGCGCCTTTGAATTTTTTCGATATTAGAGGCCGAGGCAGTGCCCCATAGTTGAATACCGTAGCACCAGATAGGCTTTAAGATAGAGTTGTAAAGTAGAAGCTTGAAATCGAGTCTAAGAACAGAATTTCTTCCAATAAGCCAATGAATTTGGATGGCTTTTAGTTTCATTTGAGTTAATTTTGCCTCTATATGGCATTTCCACGTTAATCGCCGATCCAGATGTATACCGAGATATTTTACATGCGAATGTTGAGGAATAATTTGATTATTGATTGTAATAGGGGGGCAAGATTCCCGGCGCAGGGTGAATGTTATATGTACACATTTTTGCTCATTGACCATTATCCTCCATTGTCTTAGCCATATTTCTAGTTGAAATATATGATGCTGTAGGTAACGAGATGCTTCATAACGGTTTTCGTGGACGCTTAGTAAAGCTGTGTCGTCTGCAAATGTTGAAGTTTGGGTGTAGTTGTTTGTTGGCATGTCCGAAGTATAAATTAAGTATAATAGAGGGCCCAGGATGCTGCCCTGTGGGACTCCAGCGCCAATCGGCTGAGGTGAACTTAAGAAATTTCCTTCTTTAATAATAAATTGACGACCGACTAAGTAGCTTTCTAGCAGTTTGTGTGTGTTTGCTGGTAAATTTTGCTTCAATTTGTGTAATAAGCCTTCATGCCAGACTTTGTCAAAAGCTTGCGAAACATCGATGAAGAGTGCTGAGCAATATTTTTTTTCTTCAAATGTTTTTCTTATGACATTTACTATTCGATGAGTTTGTTCAATTGTGCTGTGTTTTCTTCTAAATCCGAATTGATGGTTTGGAATACATCTATTTTCACTTAAAATCGGTGTTAATTTTGAAACTAATAATTTCTCAAATAGCTTTGACATATTTGACAATAAGCTAATAGGCCTATAAGACTCAACTTTCGTATGATCTTTACCTGGCTTTGGTATCATGGTAACTAAGGAAACCTTCCATTTTTGAGGAAAGTATTCAAGGCGTAAAATAGCATTAAAAATAAAAAGAATAATTTTCTTTGCTACGCGAGGTAGCTCTAATAGCATTTTATTGCTGATCTTATCAATGCCAGGTGCCTTCTTAGTGTTTAAGTCACATATAACCTTTTCGATTTCTCTCATCTCAAATCTTAGGGGAATAGCTGCTCTAGCAGCAACAGGTGGTAATTCGACCGCAATATTGTGAGATATATTAGGTGTAAATACGTTTTTCAAGTGACTTACAAACAGATTTCCTTTTTCAACATCATTTCTTGCCCAACTTCCATTCAAGTTTCTTAATGGTGGTTTAGAGACAACTGGCCTTTTGAGGTTTCTAGCTGCACGCCATAATGAGTAGTCCGATTGTGGAGTTGCATCAAGTTCCTTAAGATATTTTTCCAGAGAAGCCGTTTTCTGAGTCTGCAATAACTTTCTTAATCTTTTTGTACACTCTTTTAGCAAGTTCTTAAGTTGAGGAGATCTGTGCAATTGCCACTCTCTTCGTGCCCTCCTTTTTTCAGACAAGAGACGCTCGACATCTGTGGAATATATTTTAATAGTTTTTGTTTTTTTGGGGGCAATATTGGAATGTTGAACAGCTAGTTTCAGAAAACTGTCAAAATTATCAATAGAGCGATCTACATACTCCGGTGTACTGAGCGGAATATTTTCTGTGCAATGGGCACTGAGATATTTTTTATATTTTAACCAATTTATTTGTGTGGCTGACGTCGCTAGGTAACCAGTCGGAGATACAATTCTATTGGGGTTCATTATAGTAACAATTGTAGGTGTGTGGTCGGAAGATAATTCTAGGGAAGCTTCAACGTGAATCGTTTCTGTGGGGATGTTTTTAACCACGCCAAAATCGATGACATCTGGAATTTTTTGCGGGTCAGCAGGCCAATATGTTGGTTGGCCGCTCGCGACAACATTTAAATTCATTTTAGAGATTGTATTAAACAAAACACGACCCTTTGGTGTTATTAGTCGTGACCCCCAGAAGGTATGTTTAGCGTTATAATCGCCAGCGGCCAGGAAACAGGGTCCTAGTGATTTATAATATTCACAATATTGGCTTTCTGATATTGAAAATCTAGGTGGAGAGTATAAAGAAGAGATTACAATGCTACGATTCAGCTCTTCAACACAAATGTTCGTTGCTTGGAGATAATCCTCACGATGATCACACATTAGGTAGTGTTTGACTCGATTTTTTATCAAAATGGCAGAACCACCACAAGCTCTATCTCGAGGGTCCTTGGTATCATATAGTATATAACCATTGATGTTAAACGTATTTCTTGAGGTCAAATGAGTTTCAGAAACCATCATGACATCAATTTGTTTATTTTTAAGAAAGTATTCTAATTCATTTTTATGTTGGCGGATGCCGTTCGCGTTCCAAAAACAGATTTTTAAACAGTTCATGGCCTGTTAAGTACAGATTGCAATAACATCGATTGCATTCTAAGAATTTCCTGCATCATATTACCCATTGTGTTCGTAAAATTAGTTACTGTTTGCACTAATGTTTCCATGGTTTTTTCCAGACGACTTAAATTTGAAACTGGAGTTTCATCATTACTTGGCGCAGCACCTTGCGTTGGCGCATGGTTTGATTTTACGACGTTAGCATAAGAGGTTCTGTTATAACTAGGCTGCGGGGCCTGAATGTCACCAGTGCTTACTTGATTTGTTACCTGCATTTGAGGGGGATTAGTTTTCGGTCCAACTGACTGCTTGACGATGGTATATACAGGGCATCCTCTATAATTGGCAGTGTGATTACCGCCACAGTTGCTACATTTTTTACGTTGGGGTCGGTTTTAGACTTATCGCAAAGATCTGTACCATGTAATTCACCACATACTACGCAAACAGGGGGTAAATAGCAATATGCCTTAGTATGACCATATTCTTGACAGTTTAAACACTGAACGGGACCATTTCTTTTGTGTGGCTCTTCTATAGTTACTCTTCTATAGAGAATATATTTCAAATTGTAAATAGGGTGCGTTTCATTTTTTTTAAGCTTTACGTCGCCGGGTTCAAACTCCACTCGAAAAAGTGGTTGGGGGTTTTTTTCTCTATTTTTTATATTTACTACATGTTTTATTTTGAAGCCTTTTTCTTCGAGGAATGTTTTTACCTCTTCCGGGTCCACACATGAGTCAATTCCCTTAATCACTACCTGGAGACCTTTACTGCTTTTCAGTTGGTATGTATAAAAGTTTTTTTTAAGTACTTCAAATTTGTTTATAATTTTGCGAAAATCATTCTCATTATTGACTTGTATTTTTGTCTCGTTTATACTACCACGCTTGATAGCAGCTACGTAAAACGAATTTTCACCTATCACCGATATCAAACTCTTTATGAGCTCATTTGAGTTTTGCTCCCTAAGATATATCGGGGGAGGCTTGGACGATTTTATGACGTTTGGTGCTTCAGAGGATTCATCCTCCAGAATTGCAAATCGATTTTGAGAATTTATTTTATCAAAAGATGGTACTTTTGAGGCCGAAGCAACTGCTGCAGAGGTAGGGCTGCGACCCCGTTTAAGCACTGTTATGTACCTGTCCATACCAACTTGTACTTGAGGCTTTTGACCACTTTTTACTTGTGGAGCTGAGTTTTCCATCATGCCTGATTTGAGGGTAATATTTTCATCACTTATTAAAATCGTTTTTGCCGCTGAGGCACCGCTTGCAGGTTTTATATTTTTTATTGTATTAATATCAACCGTATTATTAGACACCGAATGTGATACTGAGTTTTCTATTATGCCTGATTGGGGGTTAATATTTACATCACTTATTAAAATTGTTTTTGCTGTTGAGGCAACGCTAGCAGGTTTTGTATTTGTTATTGTATCAACCGTGTTATTAAATACAGACGGCGAGAGGGATCGCGTACGAGTAATAGGTTTAGCCGTTAGGTATTTGCTATCATCGATTCTTTTTTTTATTTCTGTATTTTTTTCGCTAACACTCACTGTGATATATGCATTTCTACTGTTTGCACTCATAAGAGTTTTTTTTTTCTTTTACTGTTTACAGTTGTGCTCTTCTTATTTGTTATTGTTTATCAACACCGATAATGAAAAAAATGTGTGTTTATGTATGTATGTACATACATGTAATTTTTTTTTTTTTTTTTTCTTTTTCTTGTATTTACTTTTTTTATACTTTATTTGTTCAAAAAAAAATAAACCGTATGCCGAGTTTAGAAAACACGTCTATCTTCAACGACCGCGACAGACAGAATGAATGCAAGACCTGAGTGTTTAAAATTCTTATTCACTTTATGGTCTTACTTGTATAATATTTTTAGCTTTTCTAAAGTATTTGGATAAAGTTTCCTGACGAGCTGGCCTAAGCAACCAGCGAAATGCGCATAGAAACTAGCTTTCCCACAACAATAAATTTCAGTGTTTTCATTCAAAAATTGGGATTATTAGCACATCATTAATAAATTCATTAATTAATAATAAATATTTCATTCCCGAAAATAATTTTTGATAATGAACTTTTACATTTAGGGGAAATTTTTTCAAAATACGCTAAAAAATTACCTGGCAACACTGATGTTAGCTCTCTGTGCGTTGCAGTGTGATTTAAATACTAGATGGTAGATTTAGTAGATGACTTTTAAGATGAATAAGATTTTAAAGTAGTTGTTGGTAGTTTTTAAATGGCTGTTGCGTAGCAGGTGATAATGAATAAAATAAATATTTCATTTCTTACTAACGAAACAAAGTTGTTGATTTGTATAGGAATTTTCAATAATTAAATTGGTTTTACTTTTTTTACTTCTTTTCTTGATGACAGTATTTTAAAAATCGAAATTATTTTTTTACACAGCCAATAAGGAAAAAGTGCTTAAATTAATTTTATTTTGTTTTGCAGAGGAGCGGTTTTGAATACTAAAGGTCATTCTTAAAAATGTATTTATATTTTAATACAGGTAGCCCTTGATTTACACGGTACTCCATTTACGCCATTTAGATATAACACTGATCAATAATAGTAACCTTTTTTGAATTACGCGCTTTTTTACGCGATTTTAATAAAATACGCTCAAAAAATGATTGCAATCCTCATTTTATGCAAAATGCAGCACTGTGATTAAAGAAATTTCATCAGATGTGTGCTGAAATAGAACAGCACAAGCGCATACACCTTTTAGAAAAATTATAAGATTTTTTATACAATGTATCAAACATACAAGGGCATACTGCAGCAAATAAATACTGTATTAAAAATTTTAAAGGAGAATTGACTAAAAAACTAGTAAAATTTTACTGGTTACTGAAAAAATTTAAAACATTTTCAATAAGCAACAACTTTTTATGTTTACAGAAAAAATTGCAGTAACCTCTAAAAATTTCCAGGAAGCAGTCTTAAATTTAAGTTAAATTTTTTCAGTAACCAGTAAAATTTTACTAGTTTTTTAGTCAATTCTCCTTAGTTTAGTTTGTTTTTGACTATTTTACAATTGTTCTTATATATTTGATTTTAAATATTCGAATATGTTGCAATTATTTCCTGTTCTCTTTTAATTCACCTATTTTATTAACATATAATTACAAAGTTTTATACAAATCATTATAAAGAAATATCCTTTAATTTTTAAAAAGTAAAAATTAAATTAAAAAAAAAATATATAGTTCTTTGTGTTCTTAATTTAACACGGTTCTTAGGCCCAAAAATTTAATTTTGTATGTATCTCGTGTTTTGATTTACGAGATGTGTTAAATGTCTGGTTCCATGAACGGAACTTGTACCAGTCCTGAACCTTGTTCTACGTGAATTTCATTTAGACGTGACTTCTTCGGTCCCAACAGACCGCAGAAATTGAGGGTTACCTGTATGTTTTTTCCTTTCTTTGTAGATAATGCCACAGATCGGAAATAAACTTGAGTTTTTATTCCAAATGTTATTGCACATTGAAAAACGTCAGTGCTGAAAAATCGTATAAAATAATTGAAATTTTGCTCATGTGTGCTTTTGCTCTTGAAGATCTCAATGATGCCATTAGACATTGTTCAAAAATCTATTTGTTCTGGGCAAAAAGTCATGTGTTGATTTTCTACTTTCTCAATTTTTATATTATATGACCTGAGATTAATGCATTAACTCAAGTTAAGTTTTAGCATATGTGCCTTTTTGCCAAAGATTTATTAACAACTCATAACGTATAAGTAATATTTAATTCAGCCTTAAGATATGCTGCACATTTTTTTTTTTTTACAAAAAAGATGTTTTAATGGTTTGCAAGGCTGCCACATGCTCCGCTAATTCACCATTGTTAACTTATTTTAAGCAATTCTAAATAGACGTATGCATTTTTTTTAAATCTAAATATGTATTTCTAGATATACTTAAAGTTAAAAATGATATGTCGATGTGATTTTTTAAAAGTTGTTTTTTTGGTGAAACCAAAACAAATAATTTGTTTACAAATTTAAATTAGCTGTATAAGTTAATTTCACTTTAAGTCCAAAATTAGTTTTAAATAATATTTTAACATATCTGATTACACAGGGCAACAGTCATAGAGTTCAAACTGCTTGTCGTGTCCAACTCCTAGAAGTACTTATCGAAACAAACAAAACCCTATTTGGGGATTTCCATACAACCATACAACCATAGACCAGCGGAAACAAATGTAGAACAAACTATTCAGATAAAACTTCATAGAGTGCCTCAAAATTGCTTAAATGTCGAAAAAAATGTTCTACATTTTTGGCCCATAGCTACTAACCTGTAGAAAATTTAATAAAGCAATCTTCAGAAAAAATAAACCCTAAAATATAATTCGTAATTCTTCAGAACACTTTAATACAAGAAAAGGCTTTTTTTACATCTTTTAGCTGTATTTTATAGCAAAAAAGTAAAAAATATATGAAAAAATTTGCAAAAAAAAAAAAAAAAATTAATCAATATGTATCATGTTGTTTTGCCTTTTCCCACTAAATACTATATGTAAGTGGAAGGAATCGCTTTTTAAGGTATACGAATGTTCCTTACGCAAGATTTGCACATATGCTGCATTCATATAATTTGGACTTCATTTCATTAAATTATCTTTAAAATTGGGACCAGTACTTTGCGCATAAAATTTACAAGAATAAACAACCAGCCAGCCGGTTGGAAGGACATCTTTAGATCGACTTAGAAAGTAATTCTGAGTCGTTGGGTATGCTAAATGGTGGGCCCACAACCAATATTTTTATGTGTTCCACACATAAAGGGGGCAAATTTCTGTATTTAATGTCGACCGGAATTTAAATTGTATTGTAATTTCGGTCAATATCGAATGTCGTAATTGCCCCCTACCACAAACGCATAACACCCTCTCTACTATTGTTAGATGACAACCAGTGAAATATTAAAAAACCCGATTTCATATAGAAACAAATACGATCCAGTTTTTCGTTTTTTGAATAAATAAAAAGGCACCTAATCAGTGTTTGAAAATATACAGTGGAAAACACCAATAATAATAGCGTTTTTGTAGTAAACCATTAAAAAACGTTTCTCTGCTTTTGATCTACGAACATAAAGATAATACTGTACTCAAAAATAAGATGAGAACATTTTATTATGTTCAGTTTTTTTAACTACAAACTTCGTTGTGTTCGGTTAAGCACATTAATGTTCGTTCGTTTTCGTTCTGGTTAGCGCCCTATTGGCTAGAAAAAAAAAAACCAAAAAAATGTTTCTTTCTTGTCTGCTCATTCCTTCAGCAGTATTAAAAAAAAACAAAAGAACCTTTAAATATAATGTATGTCTGCAGAATCATTACAATTGTTCTGTTTTATAACGAAAAACAGAACACAAAATAACGTTGGCTACTTTCGTGAAAATAGTTATAAACGGTATTAAGGGTTGTGTACAAATACACAAACACTAAAAAATTGATATCGTTTCTGGGTGTGTGTAACTTTTCTGTTTATTTTCGAACATTGCACTTAATATTTTTTGTGAAAAATTTACTTCTTTTTTTGTCAAAAAGTGATATTTTGTAAACTTATATTTTTCTTTTAAATTTTTCCTGTTTGAGAAAATACTTTTCATTTCGTATGACCTGGTTAAAATATAAAAAATATCTCAGTACCCACTGCACTGAAAATATTCCGCTTAGTACACCGGAGAATGTGGATATTTCTATTGTAAATTTTGAAAGTTATCTGAAACTAGCTGTTCAACATTCTAGTATAACCCTCAAACAAAGAGCAATTCCATATGAAAGCGATCACCTTTTGGACGACCCCTCTCCGATTTTAAAATAAATAGTCTCAATCGATTGCCCAGCAAAAAATAATGTACCTACATATTTTTTTTTTTTTTTATAGTGACTGGTTTAGTGGTGGTGTACACCACTGTCATGTGAAAAATTGAAGAATTCTTCATAAGGGACCTCATTGAAATTTGTTTTAAAAAAAAACTACTAAAGCGATCGCAACGAGTGATAGCTCGTTGGAAAGGTATTGAATCAGGCTTTAATAAAAATAAAATTTTCCTAATTTTTCTTAGAAATTTACCTTTAAATTTTCCCAAGAAAATTTAATTTTCCGATTTTCCACAGAAGCTCCTAAAGTTTCCGGCTAATTTTTTTTTTTGGATTCCTCATAATTTTTGCTTTAAGAATCAGCAATAAAAAAATGGGCCCCGACTCCTTGTTTGGACAGGAGAAGAGCATTTAAGAGACCACCTTGTTAAAAATACATTTTAAAAATTACACTGTGCACGAAATTGACACTTTTTTTTCGTGACAAGCTGGGCACCTGGCGTTTTAACATAATTCGGGTACGCTGAATCCAGTGGTGCCCTCGGTTTTTTAAGATTGGCTCTGGTTTTCGAGATATACCGTTATTTCTAAAATGGAGGAGGTTGCACAACATATGTTCGCGTAACTCAAAAACGCTTTAGCTTATTGAAAAAACTTAAAAAACCGAAATTCCGCAATAAAATTTTCTTTGAGAAAAGTAAAACTTCGTTCTAATATCCGCATTTGTTTTAGAAACATAATTTTTTTTTAAAAAAAAATAATTTTTTTTATCAAAATTTTGAAATTTTTGTTTTTAAAAAATTCATAAAAAATTGAAAAATGCAGCGAGGCTTCTAATTTTTTGCAGGCATATAAAAAACGAAGCTGCAAACAAAACAAGCCATAAGCGATTAAAATCTGTTAGCAACTTTTGATTTTATTCACAAAAGTCGACAAATTTTGATTAATTTAAGAATCTTAAATATTAATTTAATTATTAATTTAAGAATCTTAAATTAATCAAAATTTGTCGACTTTTGTGAATAAAATCAAAAGTTGATTTTAATCGCTTATGGCTTGTTTTGTTTGCAGCTTCGTTTTTTATATGCCTGCAAAAAATTAGAAGCCTCGCTGCATTTTTCAATTTTTTATGAATTTTTTAAAAACAAAAATTTCAAAATTTTGATAAAAAAAATTATTTTTTTTTTCAAAAAAAAAAATTATGTTTCTAAAACAAATGCGGATATTAGAACGAAGTTTTACTTTTCTCAAAGAAAATTTTATTGCGGAATTTCGGTTTTTTAAGTTTTTTCAATAAGCTAAAGCGTTTTTGAGTTACGCGAACATATGTTGTGCAACCTCCTCCATTTTAGAAATAACGGTATATCTCGAAAACCAGAGCCAATCTTAAAAAACCGAGGGCACCACTGGATTCAGCGTACCCGAATTATGTTAAAACGCCAGGTGCCCAGCTTGTCACGAAAAAAAAGTGTCAATTTCGTGCACAGTGTAATTTTTAAAATGTATTTTTAACAAGGTGGTCTCTTAAATGCTCTTCTCCTGTCCAAACAAGGAGTCGGGGCCCATTTTTTTATTGCTGATTCTTAAAGCAAAAATTATGAGGAATCCAAAAAAAAAAATTAGCCGGAAAATTTAAGAGCTTCTGTGGAAAATCGGAAAATTAAATTTTCTTGGGAAAATTTAAAGGTAAATTTCTAAGAAAAATTAGGAAAATTTTATTTTTATTAAAGCCTGATTCAATACCTTTCCAACGAGCTATCACTCGTTGCGATCGCTTTAGTAGTTTTTTTTTAAAACAAATTTCAATGAGGTCCCTTATGAAGAATTCTTCAATTTTTCACATGACAGTGGTGTACACCACCACTAAACCAGTCACTATAAAAAAAAAAAAAAATATGTAGGTACATTATTTTTTGCTGGGCAATCGATTGAGACTATTTTTTTTAAAATCGGAGAGGGGTCGTCCAAAAATTTGCCAATTTTGATCGTTTTCATATGGAATTGCTCCAAAGTAAAATATATTCTGCAGATGTTGAGCGTCTCTTGACTGAAAAAAGGAGAGCTCGAAGAGAATGGCGATTGCATAGATCCCCTCGACTTAAGAATTTACTAAAAGAGTGCACAAAAAGGCTAAGAAAGTTACTGCAGTCTCAGAAAACGGCTTCCCTGGAAAAATATCTTAGGGAACTTGATGCAACTTCTCAATCAGACTACTCATTATGGCGTGCAGCTAGAAATCTTAATAGACCAGTTATCACTAAACCACCATTAAGAAACTTAAATGGAAGTTGGGCACGAAATGATGAAGAAAAAGGAAATCTTTTTGTTAATCATTTGAAAAACGTATTTACCCCGCATACATCTCCCGATATTGTAGTCGAGTTGCCACCTGTTGCTGTGAGAGCTGCTGTTCCACTTAGATTTGAAATAAAAGAAATCGAAAAGGCTATTCATAATTTAAACCCCAAGAAAGCCCCTGGTTTTGATAAGATCAGCAACAAAATGCTTTTAGAGCTACCCAGCATAGCAAAGAAGATTATTCTTTTGATTTTTAATGCTATTTTACGCCTTGAATACTACCCACAAGATTGGAAAGTATCCTTAGTTACAATGATACTTTAGCCAGGAAAGGATCCTACAAAAGTTGAGTCATATAGACCTGTAAGCTTATTGTCTAATATATCCAAGCTGTTTGAGAAGCTGTTAGTGTCAAAATTAGCCCCAATTTTAAATGTAAATAGATGTATTCCTAACCATCAATTCGGCTTTAGAAGAGAACATAGCACAATTGAAAAAACCCATCGTATAGTAAACGCCATAAGAAAAGCCTTTGAAGAAAAAAAATATTGTTCCGCCCTCTTCATCGATGTTTCTCAAGCTTTTGATAAAGTCTGGCATGAAGGGTTATTACATAAATTGAAACTAAACCTTCCAGTAAACACACAAAAGCTGTTAGAAAGCTACTTAGTCGGCCGAAAGTTTATTATTAAAGAATGTGATTTTATAAGTTCTCCTCAGCCAATTGACGCTGGAGTCCCTCAGGGAAGCATCATGGGCCCACTCTTATACCTTATATATACCTCAGACATGCCAACAAACAACCACACCCTTACTTCAACATTTGCTGATGATACAGCTTTTCTAAGCGTACACGAAAACTGTCATGAAGCATCCCGTTACTTGCAGGATCATATATTTGAACTCGAAAAGTGGTTAAAACAATGGAGGATAAAGGTCAATGAGCAAAAATGCGTACATATAACATTCACCTTGCGTCGGGAGTCATGTCCCCCTATTAAAATCAATAATCAATAAGTGCCCAGCAATCGCATGTAAAATATCTCGGTATTCATCTAGATCGGCGTTTGACATGGAAATGCCATATAGAAGCAAAACTAACACAAATGAAACTAAAAGCAATTCAAATTTATTGGCTTATTGGAAGAAATTCTGTTCTTAGCCTCGACTGCAAACTTCTACTTTACAACTCTATATTAAAGCCAATCTGGTGCTACGGTATTCAGCTATGGGGCACAGCCTCGGCCTCAAATATCGAAAAAATTCAAAGGCGCCAAAATAAACTTCTTCGAATAATCACAGTCGCTCCCTGGTACGTTAAAAACTCTAATATTCACAAGGATCTCAATGTGCCAATAGTAAAAACTATTATTACGAAGCACGCAGCAAAATATTTAAAAAGGCTTGAGTCGCACCCAAATCCACTTGCTCGAAATATTTCAAATGACAGTGGACACTCTAGATTAAGGAGAAGAGATACCGCAGGTATCATCCGAAGGAAAGACCGCTAAACATCTACATATGTGAACAGAAACCGTGAGGAGAAAACATTTTCGTCTAGCATTGGCAGGACAAAAATAAAGTATTAGTATAAGATTTGATTAATTATTGTTAGTTCATATTTAATATATGAAGATTCAATAAATAAATAATGAATGAAAAAATTTCGTATGACATTAAATTTCTAGGCCTAATACAGAACAGAATGACCCATAATCTAGAATATTTTTATTGTAATATGCAAAAGTTTTCTTTTTACGTTAAAACTGGTTTCAATTTTAAAACTAGCTGAAGTTGTTTTTAACTAATTTAAGAACAGTTTGATAAAGAAACCGGAGCGGTCTTTTCAGAAATCTAATATTAAAAATCCATGTTTTTCCTTGTGGAATTATGTATGTAGTTACTAGTGACGGTAAATGTTATTGTTAAAAAACAACCATCTGTTCAAATATCAAATTTGTAATGATAATGTCTTTATTTTTTCAGTTGCTTGAAATCTATTGCTATTTTTCCAATAAAACTTCCTTCAAATAAATTTTCTTCCCCTAAAATTGCCTCCATTTATACTTAAACAGTTAATTGCTTTTAAACTAACACATCTTGTCGTCATCTTACAATATATAGATTTATATTTGAACAAGTTTTTACCAAATTTTATTTGATAATTTATAACTAAAACCAACCAAAAGCTCGTTGCCTTTGACTTGTTCTTAAATATGTGCTACAACCCGATGCTTTATTGCAGACGACTTTACCAAACCAATTTCGTTGAATCATTCGTGCAGAAAACTACATTTATTCTTCCCTCCTCTTTCCCATTACAATATTTAATGCCATACACTCAACGTACAGCTGGTCACTCAATTTTTAATAGGTAACATTTTTCGTATCTGTGTAAAAGTATGCTATAATTTTTTCACATTTTAAGTTTTCCTTGGATAATTTAAGGCTGAATGAAAAAAAGCAACAAAATATATTGGTACACCCTGTGTAGACAAATATTTTTTTTCTTAAATTTAAAATTTTTATTTTTAATTTTTTTTTTTTTTTTTTTTTTTTTTTTTTTTTTTTTTTGTTTAAAGTTCTATTATTTTATTTGCAATCACATCAATTTTAAAATTTGACAAATTTTCGACTAAGGGTCGTTCGGGTATTTTACTTAGAATAAAAGTGTTATAGTGTGTTTGTGTGTTAAAAGAGAATCAAGTTTTAAAAGTGTATTTTTGATTCTTTAATAAAATTGCCAAATATAAATTTATGAAAGCCATTTAAAAAATTTGGCGTAAGTTTTTCTACTACAATTTATATAGAAATTTATGTATTGTGTATATAAAAGCCTAGAGATTGGCCAGGAGGCTGCCATAGTAGTTTGCATTCTATTGTTAAAACAACTTCCGGTTTATGTCTGTAAGTGCAAGTGTAGTGGAAACTTAACTAACGGACACCATTGTGTGAATAAAGTATGAAATATAAAGTATTTGAATACATATAAATTCTACTTTGTAAAAGTTTTTTTCGTTTTTGTTTTGCTTAGGAGTTCTTGGCTGCCAATGCTTTACATTGCTACAGATATATGTATTGAGAAATATATTAAATACTTTAAAGTCTTTATTAACATTTACTTAAATTTTTTATTTGATCTGAAAAATAGCATCAATAAATATTCTGCAAAACTTTCTGCTTTTCATAACCATATTTTTATATATATATATATAAATATCTGTTTTTATCCTGTATTGATATCCTGTTAACACTAATAAATTTTACGTATTTGACAATACAATGCACCAATACCAAGAGAATTTTATTATTATTGTTATTCCCAGCAAATTTTTTGCAAACAAGAAACCTTATTTTTAAATGTTAAACGTTTGATCACGAAATTATATGATCCACTTATAGTATGATTTTTTTTTTTTTTTTTTGTTTTGGACCAAAAAAAGAAAACATTTCTTAACATTAACTGCCCGTTCGCCGATAACGAACGTTAACGTTCGCATAGTAAATAACATTTAAAACAAAAACAAAATTTCAAAAATTGTTTTTGTTTTAAATGTAATTTTCTATGCGAACGTTAACGTTCGATATCGGCGAACGGGCAGTAAGAAATTAATTTCTAAATCATTCGCATTTGTATTTCAATTCTAAATTGCTATCAAAATCTGGTAAGTTTTATTAAATTTTATAATAATATTATCAGTTTTGAGAACAACAAAATTAATGATTTAAAGACAAGTGAAATCTCATTAGTTAAGCTTTTTGAAATCAATAGGCTTATAATAATCTTAGTGAAACAAATAATTTCACTACCGCTAGTTAACAGTCTTCGAATTCAAAAATACTATAAATAGATAAACTAAAATGCAAAAAATTTTAGAGTCCCAAAAATTGCCGACTACTTAGTCGCCAATTTCAATGAGTTAAAGATTTGATACATAAATCTCGAAAATTTCAAAGGCAATAGATCGAGAAAACGTCTTATTGAGCTACTTAGCATTATTCTGCATTCTGAAATTATTGAAGAAACGATCACTGCTACACCGAGTAAAAGTTCTGATAAGTCTACAAGAACTGACCTTGGAGCGTTTGTGAAAATCTTAAAAGAAAATTTGGAGAAGAATGATCCTCTGTCCATCTTCGCTGTAGTTCAGCTAAATTAGAAGTGTAAATATACTTTAGATTTTCTAATTTTTCTAGAGAAGCATATCCGCTTGTTTACTGGCGCAATGAAATTTCATACCCAAAAGTTAAGAACATGGCGCAGAAATACTTCAATTTTCAAATGAGTTCTGTCGCATCTGAGAGATTATTTTTCACTGCATCTCTGCAAAAGTTGAGAGAATTTTGTTTTTTAAATATATGTAAATATTAATTATCTCTTACACTGTTTTTTTTTTGCTTAAAAAATAATTAAATTTTTGTTAAGTTTACCATGACTTCAATTTTAATTCGTTGTTTTTTAAATCTTAATTATATCAATTTTATATATTTATAATCTCTTACAATGTAATTTTGAATAAACAAAAAAATTACATTGCAATAATTTTGAATATCGGTATCGTATTGGCAGAAAGGCGTATCGTTACATCCTTAATTTATATGTTTACTGCTTTATATATTTGCTGACTTAAACACATTTTAAACCAAAATGCAAGTTTAACTTGCACTGATGTTTTAGCCCTAAGGTTCATCACTACAACTTGCCAATAGTTAAAGTAAAAATAATTCGTTTTTCATTATTATAACTCTACTTTAAGCTAAAATGGAACGATTAGCTAAACGAAAGATAATCTTCCTTTTTCTTGTAACGTAAAAGGTTTATGCATTTAGAGTTGCCATATTAGATTTATCATATTAACATCAAAATGTGTTGAATGTGAACAAATGCCAGGTATTCGGTACTTGGTATACGAGTAGTATTGTGAACAATTTTATATTTATATCTTAGAGGAAAATTATAGTAAATGTTGAAAAAAGTTTTCCTGGTTTTTTCTCTTTTTTTAAATTAGTTTTGTTTTTTGAACTTTTTTCGAAAAGCATTCCGATTGAAATAATTTAAATTCCACATTTGCAATGTTTGCACGCTCAAACGGCCAGATGGCACTTTTAATGAGTCGCCAATGGAGACCTGGTAGCTTCTACTCACTTTCCAGGATCTCTGCTCTTCTTGTCACCAAGAATGTCCACATGGTCGCCCTTTGCGTCCAAAAGGAATATCAGATTGGTGGGTAGAATGTTTGATGCAAAGCGCGTGATATGGGATGTATCCAAATTTTGCCTTTCAAATCACCTGGGCCGGATGGAATCCTTCCTTGCTGTCTTCAGCAAGGGGGAGGGCTGTCACTTCTCAAATGGCTAGGATCTCTAGATCCAGTTTACTGGCGTGTCACTTGCCAGAGCCATGGTGGGAGGTTAAAGTGGTATTTATACCAATCTTAACAATTGTCCAAGTCGTGCAGACCAATGGAAAAAACTCACAGATAGATTCATAAAGGATGAATATCTATCGAATACTCCGATACATCGCTTTCAGTTTGCCTATCAATCGGGCAGGTCTACGGTGATCGCTATTCTTCACATTGTGGGCACGATTGAGAAGGCACTGGACGCAAGGCAAATAGCTCTGTGTTCGTTTATCGACATTCAGGGAGCCTTTGACAACACTTCCTACGGGGCAATTAACTTTGATCTAACAAGAAAAGGTGTTCCAGTTCTTATAAGAACTGGATTAGGGACATAGCATCCAGGGTGATTAAGTTGGATCTATGTGGCTAATCGAGGACCATTAAAGCAACCAAAGGTTGTCCTCTGGTTGGTGTTCTATCGCCTCTTGTGTTGACCTTGGTAATCGATGAGCTGTTGGAGATCCTTAATGAGCTTGGCATCTGAACTAATGGCTATGCTGATGACCTAGTTATATCCGTGACTGGATTTAATGACGCGCCAATTTCGGCGGCGATGCAGAAGGTCCTAGAGTTGACACTTGTTTAGTGTAGAGAGAGGGGGCTTAGTATTACCCCGGAAAAACTATTCTGATACCATTCACAAGACGTAGAGTTTGGAGCCTTAGGGAACCGAACCTGAACGGTGCACTATCGGATTCTCTAAAGAGGTGAAATTCTTGGGGATCATTCTAGATAGATCCCTTAAGTGGAACGCTCAGTTATCACATGTCACCAAAAGGGCAACAAGGAAGTAATTTAGTAGATTATGGTAGTACTTTACTAGATTATCACGGAACAAAGTGAAAATGCCTTTAGTGTGTCGAACTCCAGAAATATTCGTCTAAAGCCGAGTGAATCTTGTACGGACCATGATTTTTAGTCCACTTTTTCTAATAAGACTACTAAGGGGAAGAATTTGAATCTGAATTAATATTTTAACGGCGCAATCCTCAGCATAATAGAAAATATTATTTGGATCGTTTTCAAAGGCGCAATGCAAATCAATGCAATTTGACGTGTTCAATTAATATATAAATATACACATTAATAATAAAAATATTATCTTTAAAAAATTTTAATATATCACCAAAAATCGTACGACCGGATATGATAATCAGGCATGAATGCGTTAACTGCGGTATTTGACAAAAGAATAAAACATGTTTCTAGAAAGAGCGAAATGTTGAATAATTTCCAAATTGTGTGCGCTGGCTATTGCTAAATTTAAGAAAAAAATGTTGAAGAGTAAAGAAGGAAAAGACAACAAAAACGCTGCTGCTGCTGTACGACTGAATTTTCATCTTCCGTACGTGTAAATTAGGGAATAACAGAACGCCCATAAGTCTACATTCACACGTTTCATCTTTTGATGCTTAACTCTTGTGTTTTAAGGAGACGGAAGCAAGAAGAAAAGGGGTTGGTACGGAGATGCCTGTACTTGGGCAGTACGCTTTGTAGGTATATGGCTGCATGTAAATTTTTTTGTTTTCTTTTTCTCTTTGGTTCGCTTTGAATAAAAGTGTTTTTGTTTTGAAGCAAAAAAGTTGAAATCGGTTGCTGCGTGTGAACATATTGGCATCTTCAAAAGGGAATTGAAAAGAAGTTGAGCATCAAAAGATGAAACGTGTAAATTGAGACTAAGCGGCACTTTGACTGTCTCTGCTTTAGACTGAAATTTTACTAACTTCAAACTTGGAATTTAATAAAATACAGCTCATCCTCTGTTTGTTGGGTATTAAACGGAAACACATGCATATACTTGCATACCAATGCACTTCGATACACACGTATAAAAATAATAAATTTAAGTAGCGTGTGTGTGTTTTCTATGAAGAGTATCATTATTTCCAGTCTCTTGCTGATGCCATTACAAACACCACTAACTCTTTTACTCACACAAACAAACAAAAAAAATAATTTTGTACGTACTGTTTATAGATTATTTTTACCCTTTTGCCATTCCAATTGTTTTGTGGTTCAGTGTCTGTTTTATATTATTTCGTCTCTGGTATTTTTATATAAAATTTTTACTGGTCTCTAAACAGAAAAAAAAACTTATAAAGAGTAAAATATCACTCAAACAATTGTGGTTGTAGCTTTGAGTTTTTTTCTTTTTTTATTTGTTTTGGTTCTGGTTCATTGATGAGTAAGTGTTCCATGTAGAGAAAATTTATGATAGAAGATTTTGATTTAAAACATGACCATTTTACACGGAGTGAACACCCACTCGCATTTATACGAATGTGTGATGTGTTTCATAGTTCACAGATTAAATTGCCACAAAAGTTTCAATACACATTGATCATTGTTTTTCAATGAATGCTTAAGCTTTTTGTTGACTTTCGGAAGAGAGTTCAGTAAATATAAAAATATACTAATGCATGCATGTTTTTGGAATTATTTAAAAAGGATATATATCAGTGATGGAAAATTCAGTACTATGGTACTTTTTTCAGTACTTTTTCATTTCAAAAATACCACGGTACACCCACGTGAGTTTTAGTACTCTTTTCTTGTTATGCTTCTTTGTTGAGAAATTTAGCGTTTCTATTTTTTTTAACATTGACAACATTGCCTACACAAAATTTAATGTTCTTTTTTTCATTCATGTTAAGCCAAATTAAGAACAAAATGTACGAACTTATGTTTCCTGTTATTTCACGTATTGCTATTGCAATTTTGTCAATACCCCATTCATCAGCAGTTGAGCGCACGTTTTCAGTGCAAGATGCTAAAAAAACGGAAAAAAGAAACGGTTTGCAAGTTCAAACTCTTTCAAATTTAATTAAAATTAAAGATCTATTAAAATCAAGTGCTTCTTGTTGTTACAATTATAATATTACTTATGATCTCATTAAGTAAATTAAACAAATTGCCTAACAGTCTTAGACATCTAAACATCTGAACCTTATAATATTCAATACATATGCATTTACATAAATGTTTAGATCAAATATGAAAAAAAAATTTTAGTTTCTTAACCAAAATATTATATATTTTTTTATTAAAATGAATTAGTTTTGTAATTTCATGTATTATTGTTTTTTCGTTTTAAGTTTGTTTTTCAATAAAAAATATGTTTGAAAAAAGTACAAAAATATTGTAAAAGTACTCTTTTGCTTGGTGGTCAGTACCATTTCAATTTTTAAGTTTTCCATCACTGATATATATACAATATAATTATTTAAAATATTTTATTTTAGTTCTACCAACCATAATTTTATGTAAAATAATTCTTAATTTTCAATTTATTGTTTTGTTTACTTAATGGAAAATATTTTATTTAGGTGTGCAATTTTTATTTAGGAAAACGGAGAAAGAAAATATTGTTCTACACTCTTCATTGATGTTTTTTAATTGAAAAAAATTTGGCTGCAAACTTGTAAAATTATATTGCGTAAATGCTTGAATTTTCAGTGAAAAATATTTCAATTAGAGCCGGTTCTATTTTGAACTGACAAGCCAGCTGTCAGTTATTTGTTTTAGTGGTTTTTATTAGGGTATTCATTTAATCGGACGTTTGCTTTAATCGGTTAATCGCTCGATCAATTAACTGAGGTTTAGGTTTAATCGGTTAATAATCGGTTAATTTTGTAAGTGATCGGTTAACCGATTAAAAATATTTATTTTATAAATTAAGTAATTTCCATAAATAAAAATGCATAAATTATTTATTATTGGAGTTTATAAGTAAAAAAAAAAAAAAAAACATAACAAACAACAATTCTTGAACTAAAACGCGCAAACAAAAAAATAATTCATAAATATGTAAAGCTTTGTTCACACCTATTAAATATTTCAAGTCCTACACGTTACCACTTGTTTTATTACAAAATTGTTTGGTTTTGCAAAACGTTTGCTGGATCAAACATCAATTATTATACAATTATCTTCTTACAAATAAAAGATAAGGAAGTCAATAAAAATTTTTAAAAATAAAGGTAAAGTTTAATCACTTTGCTGGTCATGTTTTTTTTTTTTTTTTTTTTTTTTTTTTTTTTTTTTTTTTTTTTGTGTTTTTCGTCAAATATTTGTTAGGTCTGAACGCATATTTTTTAATTAATACATAAATATTATGTAGTAATTGAAAAATAAATTGTAAGATAATTTTTTTTGTTATTTCAATAGTTTAAGGAGACGTTAAAAAATAATCTTTTAGACAAATAATTTGGTTTAAATGTTTAGTTAGTGATTCTTTTCTTTAGTTTTGATAAAACTTGACTTGGAAAAAATTCTTTCACTTATCGTTGATGTTGGAGAAATTTAAAGCAATTCATAATACAGAACATCTAATTTCTCAGTCCTTTTCCTGGATTTCCCCAAACGTATAAAATCTCCTGTCCTTTTAAAATTTTTTTTTTTTTTTAACTCTTCTAATTGTTTCGGTTAATTCTCTTAAAAGATTGTTATGAGAAAATATTAGAAGAAACAAATAACTAAAGACATAGATATAAAAAGTACGTGAAACAAAAAGCTGTTACCAGCAAACACTTATTTTAAATTAAGATAACTGAAAACCTTATTCGTTTGTGTGAAAAAATATTTTCTGAACACATACCGTTTGAATATGAGACGTAACAAATAATCAAAAACTCAAAAAACTATGTTATAATACTATAAAAAATTAAAAATTTTGTTACGTCGGTTAATCGACTGAAATTAAGCGGTTTAATCGTTAATCAAAAATATCCAATTTTAAATTAACCGATCAGTTAATCGGGTAGTAATTAATCGGGTAACCGATTAACGGTTAACCGAATGAATACCCTAGCTAATATACATTAAAATCTTGTTGTATTTACACATTTTCTTAAACAAAAACTAAATTTTTAATTATCTGAAATACAATTGAAAGTGAATAAAAATACAAATCAGTATATAATTTGCTGTTGTGAACGATTTTAGGTTACGTCAGATGAAACCAAAAACGAACACGTGAAAGCAAAAATCACAAACCTTCTGTATTAATCAATTTTGACAGATAAGGCAGTAATGTACGGATCTTTCATCTACCAAGGACACTGCAAAGTACATGTCGTCAAAAACCAGTTTTAGTAAATAACACGTGAAAGTCGGACTTTCAGAGGGTTAAAGTGGATAAAAATGGAAATTTTGGGATTTTTTATTCAAAATTACAAACTATTTATGACTTTGTTTGTGCGTTGCTTTCTTATAAGAAGATTATTTAAAACATATTAATGATGAAATTGTGAAAATTGATGGATTATTTAAGTATGAAATGGAAACATACATAAGAAATTGTGGTCAATAGTACATCTGAAAGGAACGTTTATTGCGGCCGATACTACATCATATTCAGGTTGAGGTATGTTCAGAGGATTCTATGTGATTAATGAAATGATTAAGTATTAAGTAAGAGATTTATTACAAATTAAATTCCTGCCACACAGTGCGACTCTTTGAAATTTTAGGTGCCGCACACTGGTTCATATTTTGAAAAGGGGGCCAAAATTCTTATTTTTTATGTTCTCCAATTTTAAAATAGTTTTATTCATATGATAGTTAATACAAGTAAACCTCGGAAGCCAAAAAATTGTAACCCTACTTCAACTATTTGATTGAGAACACGGTGGTCCAAATTGGCTTGTGCACCCATGAAATTCGGAGTTAATCGCGAAAAAAAACCTAGCTGGGGCGGTCTGGTCAAATTTACAGAACACTTTGTATATTTGCGACTTTTCTTTATTTAGAGAATTTCAATAATAAAACACCAGCATCATGCCCGAGATGATGTATTTAACTAAATATTAACTAAATCTGAACGTTTGCTTTTTATTTTACTTTTGAAACAAGAAAATAATGTATGTTTTTCTTCGTGTTCTATGTTGCTGTTTTTGTTTCTACACAAAACAACCAAATAGCGTTTTACCTACTTGTGTGTTGTTGTTGTAGTTTCTACAACAAACTTTGATGCGTATTTGAGTTTCAAAATTACTTTCAAAGTTTTTTTTCATTTGTTCAAATGCGACAAAGTCGTCTCTGGGAAAATGCCTTAAATTTGTTTTACTGCTATCATAAGAATTTATGGAATCAGATATTTATAAATATCTCGTCTTCAGACTGACTAATCTCCACCACTGCGCTCAAATACAGTCATCATCAGTGTATACGCCTTCATCTGCTTTTAGAAATTCGTCAAAGCCATTTGATTATCCGAACTTTTCTTTAAAATTTGTATACGTTGCAAGTGGGATATCATCCCTGGCATCAACATCAGAAAGATTATAACTTGTTGATCGGAATCCAGCTTTCGGAAAAACATTTTGTGGTTCAAAATCAGACAACACGAGCTAAACAAATAACTTTTTTAAATATACATTAATTTTTTTGCCATCCTCAACACACAAGTTTGTAACCTTTGTTTAACTTTGTTTAAAAGCGGAATCACCAATTTATTTATGCCCGTTTATAAGAGATAAAAAAATATTAGTATTCTAGTTATTTTATTGAACTGTTAATGGTTTTTCCAAATTTAGATATTTTTTAATTAGGCTTAAGTTCATTGAATTTAATTTTCATTTAATTATTTTTATGAAAATCGAAACTAGTCTGGGAAACCTGTCCGTGAAAGCCTGGGTTCAAATCTCAGCGCAGTCAAGAATGAAAAATTATCAATAAAAATTTTAATTAATTTCATGTTGTAAAATTCTTGTCTTCATAAAAATAATTTAATGAAAATTAAATTCAATGAACTTAAGCCTAATTAAAAAATAGATAAAAAAAATATTAAATTTAGTGTCCGCGTCTGGTTATGAAAACTTTTGGTTATACCGCAATTTAATTTAAAAAATCATTAAGAAGTTAATCTCTTCTTGAGACTTTTATTTGGCAACTCCCTAGTTAAAAGAAGTGAACGTTTCCGATGTATAAGATCTCATCAATATAGTTCACAAAAAATACAAACAACTTAAAATAGCTGTATATCAGATTTCTTTCGTGCAAATTGTTTCACAAAATAAAAATATCAGTACATTTATGCACATACTCGTGCAAAAAGCAGGAAAAAAAATGTAAAATAACATTTGGTTTACATTATCTCAGGCTTAAAATGTATTATTTAAAGTGTTAACAAAACAACTGCACTTTGGCTACAATTCAACGCCTTTTTTGGAGAGTGTAGTATGTTTGGGCCATAGAGAAAGAGAATTGTATTTCCTTTTTGCTGTTTGTGTATAAATAAATATATACGAGTACATACGTACATCATAAGAGTTAAGGGGTGCAACAAAAAATATCTAACCGATAACTTAACCCAATGACTTTTTTCGTGCATTTCCTTTTTTGATCTGCTATTCTGTTTGTTATTTAGCTTTTTACAATTTTTGTTTGTTATTTTTATACGAGTAGTACGATAGAAAATTTTCGAGTTTTATTTGTAAAAGTTCTTTTAGTTCTTATAACAACAAGGAAGTAAGCTACGTAAAGCCAAAAGTTTGTCCATACTGTTATACTTGTGATTTTGTTTCCCTTTAACTGCTTCTTGAGAAGTTTTCTTTTTGCCTGTATCTTTATTTAGTCTTGGCAGAGTAGTGGTAGAAGCAGCAGTTTAAATGCCTGGGTATGGATGTGTTCTTGTTAGTAACTTCCCTTCATGGCTTATTTTGTAGAAGTTAAGTTGGATTTTTACAGCCACTTCTTGTCTATAATGGCTGTTGTAATTGTTAGTGGTATATTTGTATATGTGTGTGTTTGCATAAAAACGAGTTGGTATTAGTAGTTTTTTTTTTGTCTAGTAAATTCAGCTTTTATTTATATTTATTTATTATCGTTATTGTTGCTTTCACTTCATTGTCTTTTTTTGCCCCTCCGTTGGTGTTGGTTATTGTGGTTTTGCTTTAACAATTTCCTTATTGTTATTATTTTGGGTAAAAAGCCAATGCTTTTTACTTACTACCAACTATTATTGTTAGTTGAACCAAAAACGGCGGAAGAATAAAATCTTCTTTTCTTCTTTCTATTACATATTTTCCTTTTATTTATTCATGTCTAAATGTCATTGTTGAAATATTTGCATTACTCGTAGTTAGTTGGTGAATAAGTGTGTAGAAGTTGGGGTGTTGGGTATTCCTTTCCTTTCTTTTTCTTGTGTTTTTTTTTTAATATTGCAACATCTGCTCACGGTGCATTTATTATTTGCTATTATTGCATTCTTATCATTTCATTCTCCTTAAATGTTTTTGGTGTACATTTTCAAGATTCCTTTAGAAATGGCGGATAAAAAGGTGTTTTTTTTTTGTCTTTTGCTCAAAAAAAATCTACAAAACGGTGTAATTTATGCAAAATGGTTTTATTGTTAAAACAAAGTACTAGTTTTAGTCAAAAGAAAAAGGAAATAAATAAATTCCTGAAATTTTATATTAAAAATTTGTAATAAAAAGAAATATTTTTTAGCTGAAAGTTAATTTTTTTTTTGTTTTTTGTTTTTTGTTGATGCAACAAATCAGATTAAGGGTTTAAGTAAGCCATTTTAAAGGAAACATTTCTTAACTTCGTTAGAAATGCAAAGAAAAAGCTACACTTTTATCTATAAGATAATTTTTTAAAAATTGTTATTAATTGTAGTAGAAATAAAATTACTTTAACAGATCTTATTCTGTAAATTAAATGTTATTTTATATATTAAAGGATACTTTACACTATCACAAAAGTGTTAGGAATTTTAAGAAAAATAAAAAACTGTCATGATAGGCTGTTAGTGTTTTTTGAAAATTTTAAAATAATAATTAGATGGGAAAGAATTTTTGGCAAAATACTTAAGACTTGTGTGATAGTGTGAAACGGCCTTAAGCAGTATGTCAACTTTTTATACCCACACCACAATTACGAAAATTATGCATTGCGTTTGTGCTGATGTTGGTTACACCTCACAATACCTTAAAGCATACCGATCGTCTCAGAATCACTTTCTGAAGTTAACAACCTCTAATGTAATAAATGTTTCGAAATTAATATTGTTATCTTTTTTAACATAAATATAGCCTTTATTCTGCTTTTTGGAATATTTTCGCATAACATGTTTAAGGAATAAGAGAAAATAGTTTTAATCAGGGTTAAAAAAACTACAATCGAAACCAAAAACTGTCGAACAAAACACGAAAACTTGTGTACACCTTTTCGCTTTTCGAGTTGGTTTGACAGCGACTGTTTATATTTAATGAATTAGAAGTAAAAGCAACTGTTTTTTTTTTTGGCCAATGACAAATGAAGAAGTGGAAGAATTAGCAGTTTTTCAACTTTGACTGCAGTTTTTTAACGCTGGTTTTAATACCCTTTACCGATGGTAAAACGGTATATATAAGTTTTGCATTACGTTTGTAATTTGTACCATATTGTTCTTATACCCTATTAAGTATATTTATTAGGGTATTCATTTAATCGGGCTTTTGCTTTAATCGGTTAATCGCTCGATTAATTAACCGTGGTTTTGGTTTTATCGGTTAATTTTGTCATTTCAGCAAATAAAAATTCAAAAATTATTAATTATTTGGAGTTTATTAGTAAAAAAAACAAACCATAACAATTCTTCTTGAGCAAACAAAAAAATAATTCATAAATATGTAATACATATTTTTTAATTAATACATACATATTATGAAGTAATTAATAAATAACCTGTCAGATAATTTTATTACTTATTTCAATTGTTTAAGGAAATCAGTGATTTCAGCGATTCTTTCTTTAGTTTTGATAAAACTTGACTTGGAAAAAATTCTTTTACTTATCGTTGATGCTGAAGAAATTAAAAGCAATTCATAATTGAAAACATTTAATTTCTCAGTCCTTTTCCTGGATTTCTCTAAACGTATAAAATCCCCTGTCCTGTTTTAATTTTTTTTTAAATTTTACACCATTTCGGTTAATTCTTTTAAAAGACTATTATGAGAAACTATGAGAAGAAACAAATAACTAAAGACATAAATATAAAAAGTACGTGAAACAAAAAGCTGTTACCAGCAAATGCCCATTTTAAATTAAGTTAACCTTCTTCGTTTGTGCGAAAAAATATTTTCTAAACACATACCGTTTGAATATGAGACGAAATCAAAAACTCAAAAAACTATGTTATAATAAAGGGTGTTTTTTTTAAGCCCGATAGAACTTGAAATTGTAAAAAATAACACAAAAAATTAAATTGTAATCAAAATTTTTTTTTTATTCGAAAGATCAATACGTGACATTAACATTTGAAAATGATTTCGGGCATATGGGCACCGCGGCTGTTCTTGACGAAGCGCATTCTGGACGTCCAATTTTGGGCCACTTTTTCGAGCACTGCTAGCCGTATGTCACGAATAACACGAACAATGCTGGCCTCCAAGGCGTCAATTGTTGCTGGTTTATCAGCATAAACCAGTGACTTCACGTAGCCCCACAGGAAATAATCGAGAGGTGTCAAATCGCACGACCTTGGAGGCCAAGTGACAGGTCCATTTCTCGAAATCAACTTATCGCCAAATTTTGATTTCAATAAGTCGATGGTTGCGTTCGCCGTATGGCACGTAGCGCCATCCTGTTGAAACCACATCTCCTCCGGATCAATGTCATCCATATTTTCAAACAAAAAATCATTGATCATGGTGCGGTAACGATCTCCATTGACCGTAATGCGAGCTCCGGCCTCATTTTTGAAGAAATAAGGTCCTATGATGCCACCAGCGTGAAAACCGCACCAAACGGTGCATTTTTCTGGATGTAATGGAGTCTGTAGGGTCTCTTGTGGATTGGTCTCGCTCCATATGCGGCAATTTTGCTTATTAACAAACCCGTTAAGCCAAAAATGCGCCTCATCGCTGAACACAATTTTGCGAACATAAGTTGCGCGAATCGACGACTGATTTTCAAAGTAAATTTGGATAATTTCGTAGCGTTGTTCAAGCGTGAGTCTATTCATGATGATTTGTCAGAGTATACTGAAACGATAAAAAAAAATATTTCATCAAAATTTAATTTTTTGTGTTACTTTTTACAATTTAAAGTTCTATCTAGCTTAAAAAAACACCCTTTACTATAGAAAATTAAATATTTTGTTACGTCGTTAATTCGGTTAATCGACTGAAATTAACCGGTTTAATCGTTAATCGAAAATATCCAATTTTAAATTAACCGATCAGTTAATCGGTTAGAAAATTAACCGGTGAACCGATTAACCGAATAAATACCCTAATATTTACTCTGTGTTCTTATAAGTAGAAGTTGATTAAACGATGTCCATTTGTGTTTGAAATAGGTTCTCCGACGACCCCGGATATGGTGGGAACTGGGCGTCTATATGTTTATGTCCCGTATAGTCCTGAATTGTTTGCTATTGAAATTCAGCCTGGTTGGTCCAAAAATGGGTTAGATATGAGCAAAAAAACATGACAACATCTAATTTTACCCTTGTTGTTGCTTTGTACGCATATCTGGAAAACGGCAAGAGCCAAAATTTCTAAATTAGATACGATCATTATTGTTATCCATACACAACATCCGACAAAATGTGGACGTGGCATCTTCTGTACAAAAACATTATAGATTTCTGTATATTTGGAAAACGGCAAGAGCTAAGTTTCCAAATCCGACAAGATGTGGGCGGAATTGGAAATTGTGCGTCTCACAAAATATACGATATATGCATAACTTTTTGTTCTTATCGCATTACGGTGAAGGGTTTATAAGATTCAGCATAGCCGAATATAGCACTCTGACTTGTTTTTTTTTTAATTTCATTTGTTTTTTTTATATTTGTTGATTAAAAATATTAAAGAGGAGTTGCTTCAAACATACACAAAATAAATTGTTATAAAAAGCATTGATTTCTGTTCTTTTGTGATCGGTTAAAATGCAAAACATTATGAAGGTGTGAGTAACCCTTAATAAGTGGTACAAAATATTTCGGCAAAATGTTGTTTTAGAAAATAAGACGGCATTAGTTATTGAAATGTAGCACGATTGCAAGAAAAAATATTTCTTTATCAAAAATTTGCCGAAAACGTTTAAACGTCCCCATATAGTCCAGAACTGTTGCATTTAAGTTTTAATTTTAGTTTTATTCAAGTTTCTTATGCTTTGAGCTTACTGTTAGTTTTATTCACTTTAACTACAACTGCATTAAATCAATAATTAACAAAATATTATTTAGTAATTTCATTAATCCAATAATCACTTACATACATGAATTTTGCAACCCTTTTTCACTTGAACATACAGCATCAACCATTTCCTATAAAAATAAATATTTGTATGTTTTTATTCCTTTTTTTTACCTAAAGTACTTGTATTATGTAATGCCATTAGCAGTCATTTCTTGTGGTTCTACTTAATTAGAAATTCTTCAAAAAAAAAAATTAAAAAACACTCACATACAGACAGAAATTTGTTTCTAAAAAAGACTTCCTTACAAATTAATGTTGTAAAGAAACAAAAAATAACAGAATCATACACACATTCATAATTTTAAGAAAATGGTTTTCATTATTACAACATATCCCCATGTCTAATGAAAGTTTAAAAGAGAAAAACAAGTATGAAAATTAGAAACAAGTGCAAGAGAGAAAGCGGCAACCGCTTATTTGTTACAATTTTGTTGTGTAAATTTTCTGTATTTATGTACGTTTTTACAGGAAGCACCTAAGCCGGTGTTATTGGGTAGGGGAAAAAGTTATGTTTTCTCAATTTTATTTTTCAAATAAATATTTGAAGAAATGTTTCTTCATCGATACTATGGATTTTAGGTTTTATTTCAAAATGTTTTCCATATTACTTTTTGCTCTTGCCAATACCGGCAAATGCATCATTAAGTTGCTCAACATTTTCCGATTTTGTTTTACTCATTTTATTTAATCAAACTCTATGAAGAATGTAAGTGTACAAGCTTCGTAATATTTATATTAACGTTTTTATAACATTCAGGCATGAAAAAAATTACCCAGCAAACACAAACCCGAGGTATACGATATTATATAAAAGCAATTCATTATTTAAATATTTGTGTTTTTTTTTAGCTAAATGAGAACTACAAATGATAATACGAGACAGAAATATTGTTGGAATAAATTTTTGTATAATCTTGTATATAATTTTATTGCATTTATTTTTTTTAAAATGATTTCCGGCATATGGTCCCCGAGGTAAGGAGTTATATGCTCCATTTGATCAGTTCAAGTTTTAACTACTACTTTCTGCAATAAATCGGGCCATTTGATCAGTTCAAGTTTAAACTACTACTTTCTGCAATAAATCGGGCCGTATGGCGTCAATGGCTTGATTATTGGCTGTCAATGCTTCAAGAGTTGCTGGTTTGCTGGCATAAACCAATTACTTAACATAGCGACATTAAAAGTAATTTAGAGGCGTTAAACCGCACGAACGAGAGAGCCACTGAAAAAGTCCACTTCTGGAAATAATGTTGTCAAAAAATTTATTTTCACTATTTGCGATGTATTGCTGGAAACACATGTCTGTGATGTTTAGTTGATTAATTCTTTGAATCAAAAATTCAGTCTGCAGGCCTCGTGTAAACCGCACCAAGCTGTCAATTTTAATGGATGTAAAGGTGATTTATTCACGGCTTGAGGATTGTCTTCGCTCCAAATACGGCAAATTTGCTTATTTACGTAACCATTTTACCAAAAATGAGCTTCATGGCTAAACAAGAAGTGCCGTATGAACTTCGCGAACAGATTTTTTTCAAAATAAATTTCCACAATTTAGAAGCGTTGTTCTAGCGTTAAACGACTCACGATGACTTGCCAAACCTCACTGAACAGAAATGTCAACACAGCTTAACATTCTTATCTGTCTTGCCATAGTTATCGATATCAATAGTTCTAATTACAGATGAGCGATATTTCTGTACCTGTGATTTAATCACTGTTACTGAAAAATCACAAATCACAGCTATGACCAAATTTGTCAAGTAACATGTAATTGCTAAGTCGTTCTTTTTGTTTTTTGTTACATACAAAAATTTATGATATTTCACTGTTTGCGTGGGTAATAGTGTTTTTTTTTCATGCAATGGGGAATAAGGTTGCTATTTCTTTTATTCTTTCAACTATCTTATTTATTTTTAAGCCAAAGTTGATTTGTAAAAGTGTGTATGTATATGCAAGTAAACAGCTTTGAAAACTCTTAAAATTTGTTGTTGTTTCTTTGAAAAGTACTTACAAAAGCTCTTGCGAAAACTCGCGCATTGTACATATAGCTTGGACGCGCTTGCTATAAATGAACTAAAAACTGACACACCGTGATCACAATCACATTTTTAAGGAGCAGTGATTTTTAAATCACGTTCACTAATCACGATGTTCTTTAAAAATCACGGCATCGCTCATCTCTAGTTCTAATGCAGTTAAAAAAAAACACCCATTATATGCAGAAAGTGTTATTATCGTCAAAAAAATTTTTTTTTTTATTTAAAAATGACTTGATTTTAAATTATTCTCAAATGCGAATTGCATTTAAATGTTTGAAAATACTAATCGCTTATTTACTGCAACAACGAAATCGCAAATTTTACTCAATATCACTAATACATAGTAAATCATACTTTTGAAGATATTTTAAATATTTTTCATTAAGATATTGCAAATTCAATTCTTCAGAGTAGAATAAAATTTAGTTTTTCCATTATGTTGTGCGTAAATAAAAAATTTTCAAATCGTACTTCAAATGTTAAAGTTTTTGTTTGTTGGGCAGTACGTACACATGTATAAATACAAGCTTAAAGTACATTTTCCCAACGGGAAAGTTCAGAAGACTTTCTTACTGTAGGCCTTATTAAAGGGCTGCTTAACTTTCTTTTTCAAATAACCATTCTTATCTTTTTGCTAAAGAATGCCTCATAGACGGCCTCGGCTCTTTCGTATAAAAGATAAGATACACATTCCACAATCGATTTTATAAGAAGGGAGAAGAGAAGGAGCAACATTTTTTTTTGACGCAAAAGATTTATTTTTTTATCCAGCTGCCATTCTTTTGTAACTGCCAAAGAAGCGTGAGCGGAAGGCCTTACCCGCAATGACAACGTGTGTAAAAAAGATATAAGTATAGAATGGAGCGAGCCGTCCTTGTACATCCAAAAGAAGAAGGCCTTCTAGAAGGCATCTGTACTCCTTCTTTTTCCCACTGAGTTATTGTTAATGAGTATGTATTTATATTTTAATTGTGTTGATGTGAGTGTTATTGTCGCCTTGCACTTCAAGTATAAATTAATAAAGGATACATATAATCTCTAAAGAATATAATTCAAAAAGGAAAATACATAATTCATATATACGGAAGAAAAAGTCCCATAGCTGCCTAGGAGTCGCTCCTAGGGGATAAAATGTATGACCGACCTCCATTTGTTTTTTGCCCTTAACATATTCTCAAAACATGTTTGGGCCTTATCTCCATCCATTAGGGGGAGGCTTCCATACAAATATGGCGGTTGTTAAATTTAACCAAAATTTTTCATCTCTTGTGAATAAAATTAAAAGTTGTAGACAGATTTTAGTCACTTATGGCCTATCTTGTTTTAAACTTTTTTTTCTATACGTGTAGAAAAAATTCACAAATTTCAACATTTTGATAAAAAATGATTTTTTTTTTGCCCAAAAACAAAAATGTTTCTTAAACGACTGCGCATATAAAAAGAAGTTGAACCTTGCTTAATCGCAATTTTATTGCGGAATTTTTTTTAAGTTATTCAATGAACTGAACTGTTTTTGAGTTACGCGAATATATGTTGGGCAACCTCCTTCATTTTCGAAATGACGGTATATCTCGAAAACAAGAGCTAACGTAAAAAAAACGGTTAGCACCACTGGATTCAGCGTACCCGAATTAGGTTAAAACGCGACAGCAAACTAGTGTACTTGATCAAATCTTATTCTAATATTTTTTTTTGTCCTGCCATTGCCGGCTGAAAATGTTTCCATTCACAGCTGTAGGTGTTTAGCGCTCTTCTAATGGGATGAGTCCTGCAGTACCTCTTCTCCTTAAGCGATTATGGTGGCCATCGTTTAAAATATTTCGAGATAAGTGGATTCGGGTGCCTTTTTAAATATTTTACTGCATATTAAAAAATCGTAGTTTTAACTAATGGCACATTGCGATCCTTGTGAATATTTGAGTTTTTAATATACCAGGGGGCAGCTGTGTTTATTCGAAAAAGTTTATTTTGGAGCCCCTGAATATTAGAGGCGGAGGCAGAGCTTGAATACCAAAAGTGACGAAGAATAAAATGCTAATTTTATATCGTTTTGTTATGTTATGTTTGATTTTCTTATGTGCAAAACGTTATATTATTGTTGTTGTCTTGATTTTACTCTTTATATTATTTTTCTTAATTTATGACGATATTTATGTGCGTTCTTAGACAAACACACACACAGATTTGCATATAGACGTGGGTCATTTGTAAAGTTTATTAGAAATAGAACAAATTTAGAGAAAAGGAATCCTTTTGAACAAGTTCTTAACAAATATTAAAAAAATGCCTTTAATAAAATAACAATAAAAAATGTATTATGTTCTTGTTATAAAAATCTGTAATTTATTAGCAAATATGTAGAAATGTGCAAGGATATTATATGTTTACGAGGTTTTTGAAGAATATTATATTTATATGGTTGCTGGTTACAATTTGTTCTGGGTTGTGCTTTATTTTTATATGTATGTTATTTATTTATGTTGGGTTTATTGTATATTATTTATTTTATTCTTCTTTGTTATATGTTTATACAAATTATAAAAATTTTCAGGACATAAGGAGACGTAAGCATATACCTACAGGCCATTTATTTTGCTTCATGCATGTCTTTTCTTTGTGTGTGTGTGTGCGTGTGTGCGTGCGTGTTATATATATGTGAGGAAGATTTTTTCTCTTTTTACATATCCAGTTAGGCCTAATTTTGTTTATTATTATAATTATTATTTATTTTTTCCATGTTGAATTTGTACTATATTCAAGCTTGAAGAGAAATTAAGTTTCACTTTTCCTTTTTTTCAGATACTTATGTCGCAAGCAATCAAAATTAATGTAAGTAGATATTAAGCACTTTATTAAGTTATACATTTAGCGCATTAAGTGTTATAAGTATTTCGGATTAAGTGTTATAAAAATTTAAGGAATTAATAACTTTTTATAAAATTTAACAAAATAGACAGATATTTGATTTAACTTTTTAAAAGGGAAAAGTTTCTTAGTTTAAAATATTGCATAATTTTACTTAATTTGCTACTTATGCAAAAAAAAATACTTTCTTTATTGGAAATTTTACCTTTAATTTACCCTTATCATCTAAGACGCAACGCAAGGCCATAGAATTATATTGAAAGCCAAAAAAATTTCATAAATATTTTGTAATTTTTTTTTTGCTTTTAACAGAAATTCACATTGCGTTTTAAAATTAAAAAACGCTCCATTGCTTATGGCGTTGAAAATTTTAAAACAGAAGATGAATTTCTGTAGAAAGCAACAACAAAATTTCAAAATATTTATGACATTGTTTTTGCTTTCAACGTAATTCTTTGGCGCTGCGTTGCATTTTATATGATTAGGGCCTTAATATCTACTCTGATAGGAAAAGCATTATAACGCTAATTTATTTTAACATTACTACTATGACAAGTGTCTTCTATTTTTAGCCCATGCCACTTTTCATCATTGTGATGTCAGCCTTAACATCACTTGGCCAAATTTTTATCAGGGTCAAAAATTTAAATTATGTCATCAATGGGATGCCACATTGGCATAAACGAAATGACGAATCGGAGTCGGTTGAATAAAACAGTAACATCGTAGAAACGACTCACTAGGCTCAATTTAATGACAGAGTGTCATTGGAATTGACTTCAGTGAGAGAAAATTAATTTTTACTTACCCGTTACACATGTTTGTTCCACTTTTGTGGTTTTCCGTCCTTTTTATATAGAAGGACTCCCAATTATAAGACATTAGCAGCATGCCCGATATGATTTTCGTAATAATTCTACTTGAACAATTTTAAGTATGTAAATAAATAATAAAAAAAAGAATATGGGCATTTTTGCTTCTGATTTTACTTGTAAAACATAAAGTTTAATTTAATAATACACAAAATGTGGCAATCGAATTGATGTCACTGTATTCATAGCAAAGATGACGCACAAAATATGACAAAATTTTAAGATGACGTTCGTCATTAGATTGATGTCACTTCCTGCCTCATTGATGCCATTTGTAATTACATTGATGTCACAATTCTGATGTTAGGGCATCATCAATATGAAGATACATTTTTCTATGAGTGTATTAATTTGTATTTATTGAAAATTTTAATAGAAGTTGCTATTTATTTTATTAACTATCAAATAAAAAAGTCCTGTCATCAAAAAAAAAAGGCATTTTGTGGAATGAAAAGTAAATGTTTGGTACTTTCAACAACCACAAAACTTGCACCGAGCTCGGTTTTCATTGCGAGCAAGAATCAAGTATCTTCTGTAGGTGCATTTGGTACATTTGGTACATTCTGATGATGTTTAATTTAGCAATAGAAAAAAAGCATTTCTACAGCATAAATATATGGACTAAAAGTAGCAATCGAAACAGAGATGGCAATCTCCGGAAGAAATTCCAGCAAAAAAGAATCCAAAAAATCTTATTTTTATTTATTGATTTGATTGAATATCTTTAATGTAATAATGCCCACTTGATTTAAACAAACACAATAATCCCTCTAAGCTTTGGAGTGAATTTGGTTCAAACTGGCTTTATGTCATCTTCTAAAAGGTCCGCCATCTAACTTTTTTTTTTTCAACTAGTGCTTATTTCGCTCATGTCTGATTTGACAGATTATTAGTTTTATCCTTCCGCTGAACGAATATGGTTGTGTATACGCTTGAACAACGCTGGGAAATATTGCGACATTACTTTGAAAATCATGGTAATGTTGCAGAATGTGTAAGAAAATTGCATACGGATTTTGGAAGAAGAGAAGCACCGTCAGCTCCGTATGTTCGTTATCTTGTGAAAAAAGTGAAAGAAACTGGCATCCTCATCAATAAACCAAAGCGTGAAAAGCCAAAAACAGTGCGTACACCCGAGAATATTGCTGCTGTGGCAGAAAGTGTGCGTGAAGCGCCATCAACATCAATTCACCGTCGTTCTCAACAATTAAACATTTCGGAGACATCATTGAGACGAATTTTGCATAAAGACGTTGGTATGACGCCATAGAAAGTCCAATTGGTTCAGGAGTTGAAGCCAACAGACCATCCAATGCGTTTTCGCTTCGCTAAGTGGGCCTGCGATCGACTTACAGAAGATGCCGATTTTGCCAAAAAATCATCTTTTCAGATGAAGCTCATTTTGATCTTGGCGGGTATGTAAACAAGCAAAATTGTCGCATTTGGGGCACATAAAACCCGCACGCATACATTGAAAAGCCGATACACCCAAAACGAGTCACTGTTTGGTGCGGGTTTTGGTCCAGAGGCATAATTGGGCCATTTTTCTTCGAAAATGAGCAAGGAGTGGCCGTTACAGTCAATAGCGATCGTTATCGGGTCATGTTGAACGAATTTTTGTTCACAAAAATTGAAGAGGAGGATAGGCGCAACAGGACGGCGCTACGTGCCACACAGCCGAAGCTACACACGATGCTTTTCGCCCTGTTTTTGAAGATCGCATTATCAGCCGCAGAGCTGATGTCGTTTGGCCACCTCGGAGCTGCGATTTAACACCGTTGGACTATTATTTGTGGGGTGCCGTCAAAGATAAGTGTTACGCCGACAACCCACAGACAATTGACGCTTTAAAGGACAATATTCGTGAAGCCATTAGTGAAATACAGCTGCACACAATCGATAATGTGCTTAAAAATTGTACCGATCGTGTAGGCTACTGCATGGCCAGCCGAGGCAGCCATTTGAATGAAATTGTTTTAGTTTTTTGTCAGTAGTTTTTTTTATAGCATTTTCAAAAAAAAAAAGTTATTTGGCGGACACTTAAGTTAGTTTGTAAAAAAAGCAAAACATCAAATTACCAATGCAAATTTCTATGAAGATTTAGGTTTTTCTTATTTTTATAGCAACTACAAAAATGGAGATATCTATCTTTGTTTCTGTACCCATATATAGATTTTTTGAAAATCTGTGGCTTTAGTGGGCAAGCGCGTATGACTTAAAATAATATCATTGAATGGTTTTTCGGTTCTCCGAAGAAAAATTATAGATCAAACTTCGGGCTAGTTATTTAAATGTTGTACTTCGTTATTACGTAAAAAAAATCGGAAATGGTGCATCTTTTTTCTACATTTTTTAAAATCATGGTATCAACATCTCAAAATCAATACAATTGACATACGCGCTTAACCATGATAACCACAGAAATTTCCTAATTGAAGCACATTTTTGTACCATCCACCACTAGTTGTGAATGAGGGTACACTAAGTTTGTCATTCCGTCTGGAAATTTTTAATAAACATCTCAGACCCTTTAAAGTATACAAAAAATACAAATAATTGAGTAATTCTTAATCAATTTATCCATGGCCGTCTGTCTGAAAACATGCTCATTTTCGAAAGACTCAACTAAAAAAAGCAAGTTTGGTGCCAAATTGTTTCTAGTTATCGTAATCAATCTGGAATTTATGGGTTCAGTAGGATACGCGTTATAAGCCCAAATGATTTTATTTTCCCAAAAAATAATTTAATTGGTGATACAGTGCTCCGATTCTTATTAAATTTTGTACAATTTCGTTTTATGTGCCTAGAATTCACACTGCCAAATTTTTAGAAGATAGGTCCAAATATATATATATATATATATATATATATAACACCGGAACGCATAATGTTATTGTGGCAGAATTTGAACTTTCGTAGTTTCATAAGTCCTTAAATCACAGTAGAAAATGTCGTGAAGATCGGTCCATAAATTACCATATTCCCCATATAATGCCCACTCTGGGAAATTATTTTAATACGCCTAAAACCGTAGCAGATATAGATATTGTGGTTAAGGTTAGTCTAATATGGCTAGAAATAATACCATGGTATTTTGTAATACCTTCTAATTTTGTAATGATTTGTTTTTTTTTTTTTTTGTTAAATTGAGAGTGCTGATTACGATGCCATCATTCATTTTTTTCTACAAGCTTTAGTTTTAAAGATATAGTGACATTTAATATTTGCAAAATGAACACAATTTCTACATTATTCGCTAAATAAATCACGAATGACCCTACAAACTTTAAAATATATCTGGATTATTAATCTTCACAAAAATCTCTTTCATTTGAATAGAAGATGTCTAACTTGTATTGCAAGGATTTTAAAAATTGTGTACTTTAAGATTAGTCCTAAAAACTTTGAAAAATCCAATTGTTGGACCCCATTTTTGAATGAATGCGCAAACTAGACATTCCTAAGAACTTATTGTAGTAAAAAATGCTTTATCCATTGAAATGGTCCTGAAATATTTTGGAAACCTCTTTACATTTTACGTTATTTTCTACATGTTTTAAATAGTACCAAAAATAACGAGCTTCAGGATGATTATGGGGCCATGTCATTGGTGTCCCATATTTAATAGTGGGTCAAATCCAAATTCACTATCGCCGTAAAGGCACTGCGCAGTTTTCTCTAACTTGATGGAAAAACTAATTTTAAAACATTTGAAATGTGCAGCATTCCTGAAGTTAAAAGGCTTACGATATTGTGTCAGAATATATTGACACAAAACTGTCTGCATTATTTGTATAAAGTCCTTTCTTTGTATCCATTTTGTTATTGCTGATAAATTTGACATAAAACTCAAATTATTTTGAAAGGGGCTAAAACGGAATATTCAAAGTATTTTTTAAAATAAATGAAAAATATCTCTAAAACAAGAAGTGATAGACAAAAACTTATGTCATATTCGTAATGAGCAAAGAAAAATAAATAAGGCTCTGTTATTTTTATTTCAGAAAAGTTTTAAGGACTATAAACACAAAAAATTTTAATATCCTTGCAATAACATTGAGATATCCTGATGTATTGAATAATGTGACCCTACTCAACTAAAAGAGATTTTTGTTTGCATTAATAATCCAGAAAGTACTTAAAGGTTTAAATATCCGTTCGCGAAAAACTGACCGAATAAAAAGCGAATGGTGTAAATTGTTTAAATAATACATGTGACTATATCTTTTAAACTAGAGCTGTTAGGGAAAAAACTAATGACACTATCGTCATTAGCAGATGAAAATACATAAGGATCAGCTATTTTTATTGAAGAAACTTTTAAAAAGCTCCATTTTGTTGTGCAGTGTAATCGGCCTTTAATTAACATTATCTCCACTATTAAGCATCCTTCTGAAAACCACTTTGAAACTATAAAACGCTATGACAATTTTAATTTCTATATCGAAATTATTTTTCTAATTAAGGGTTTTTAATACCAGTAATTATTTTCTAGAAAGGAATAGTTCTGCTAAAACTGTCACGAGTCATGAAATTTTGCTTAAGTTTGTTAAATTTTTTGATTTTCAGTCTATAGCTCATTATATGTACCCTTATCCGCTACGAATTTTAATAAAAACGTCCGCTTTTATATAGATTAATTAATGATTTATATATCTATATATGGCCCACGCCTGAAATATTCCAACTGTCGGTGTAGGGTATCAAAGATTGGACATAGCTGAAAACGTCACTCTTACTTGTTTTTTATTAGATAAGTTTCCTGTTAGTATAAACATTTTAGCAAAATTGACTACTAAAATACCAATTTCCAATTAAAGGTAATAAATGTTAGCAAAAATTTGCTATCAATTGTAAATTTTGCAAAACATTGATATTAACAGTCCATTTTATGTATGATGGTCCATTGTTATATATTTCTAGCTAATCTTGCAAAATTTTTATAATTTACCAAATTACGATACCATGATTTACTTACAAAGAATTTTCTTTCATATTGCATTTTTTCAGTGGTGGTACGAAAGCTTCTCTTTCCAATTTTCGTTTTAGCATACTTTGTACTTTTGCTTTAAACAATCAAAAATCGGTGTAAGTTATTATTAAGATTCTTTACATATTTTTCGTACAACTTCTTAATTACATTTAAAAAATGTTGCCTTGTTTTAAGTAAATACTCCGAATAAACTTTAACTCAATATTGATTTTTTATAGAAGAAAAGAGAACGAAAAACAGAACTTAGTTCACAGCTCTGAACCCATAAATATGAAATCTATATGCAAACAAAAAAGTGAAAAAAAAACAGTTGTTTGTTGAAAGTTTGAAAATGTTGATTATCATCATCAACTAAAAATCCAATAAAAAAAAGAATCCAAACCTAAAGTTCACCGTAGTGTTAGTTAACAACACGAAAAGTACATGAGATGTATTGCCAAAAGTAATATTAAAGTGGGTGTGCACTAACAACATCTACGACAGCCGGCTTGAATTAAATTTTTTATAAGCCAAAATTCTGAATGTAATGAAAACCCTTAATATTGCGTTATTTTATATACATAGACAAAGTATAACTTTTTTTGGTGTAATTTTGTTGTTCGTTTACTTTTATAAATATTTTGTTTTTTTTTGCCGTTTTTTGCTTAATTCAAGCACGTGCTTTACTTAAAGTTTACACGAGAAAATAATGTGTATAATTCAAGTGGTTTATGTTTATTTCGTTTCCACAGCACTTCGTCAGTTTGGCGGAGAGACTGACTGACTGATAGCCGTTAAAAATTAGCCAAATATAAAGCAATAAAACGAAATAAAATAAAAAGATGATATTGTTAGCAGAAAGGCAAACAAACAAAAAAATATATATATATAAAGCACCGCTATTTAATACAATAAATAAGCAACAATTACTTGCAAGAAATGTGGGATAGTAGTCAGCCAGGCTCAATCAAATTCAATCCAACAATACAAAATATTGCGTGACTTGAATTAGAACAAACTTGTCACCCAAATGTTGTTGATTACACTGGTCGAAAAAAAATTGTTTTAAATAAAAATATATCGAATATTAAGATTTTAAGGCGCTAAACTCAAATCCGTTTTCAGTTTTTTTCTGTCACGTGTGGGTTTTTTTTTATTGGTTTCGCCCGAAATAAGAGGGTTCTTCATACATTTCGTCATAACTTTAGAACGATTTGTCCGATTTTGAGCAAAACACTTATTATTAGGAAAAAATTTCTTTTAACAAGTCAAAACAATTTTTTATATTTTTAAAAGTTTCGGAGATATTCAAAAATTTATGACGGTAAAATTGTTTTTTATTCAAAATAAACTTTATATATTTAAAAAAAAAAAAAAAAAAAAAAAATCCATTAAAAGAATGATGAGCGCAAATATTTTAAATTTTTATAATTTATCGGAAAGGCTGGTAGGTACCTATATTGCGAATAAAATAAGCCATAAACCATTTAAATCGGTTGACAAATTTGGATTTTTTAAATAATTAAATCAGGTATCTAATATGTATATGTACATATATATGTATATAATTTCTTTTTAAACACTGCGCTTCATTTTAAGCTTCATTTTTTAAAATGTACCATTAGTGCTTCCCAAAATAGAAAAATTATCTTTCTGATAAACATAAAACATGTAACATTTTTGTCCTAATAATTTTTGAAAATAAAAAATAGTACTCATTTTGCATGGAAAACAAAATTTATCGCACCTTATTTCTGAATAATTCCGAAATAGTTGAAAATATAAAAAAAAATTTTTTGGTTGAGTTAAAGAAAATTGTAATCCTAATTTTTTGTAAGTATTCAAAATCGGAAAAATCGTTCTCAAGTTATGAAGAAATGTATTAGCCTTATTTCGGGCGAAATATAAGTCCCGCCCGTAAAAAAAAACTACACGCGAAAACTGAAAACGGATTGGGATTTAGCACGCCAAAGTCAATTAAAATCACATAACAAAGTTCTTGCTTTTGATTTTTTTTTTGTTTTTTTGCCGACGAGTGTTATTTTTATACCCACAACCCAATAGTGGAGAGGTTATTATGCGTTTGTGCAGATGTTTGTTAAGGGCATAATAAACCACACAAATTGCTTGGCAAACATGCACTTTGTTCTTGCTTCTGTTTGGCAATAAACCACACAATCTTATCTCGTACAAACATAAATTTTTCATTTTGGTTTGGTTTTCAATGCATGCAGACGACGATTGTGCTGCGGCAATTTTGCTCGCGATTTGTTAAAAACGGAGAAGAAATAAAAAAAAAGAAAAATAATTTGGAGTAGAGAGTGCCTTAAGTAACAAGCTGTTTTGGGAAAACAATGCTACTAAAAAAATTAGAATTTACGGCTGAAATTGATTTTACTGCTTCTTCTTCTACGTCTTTACTCTGCAAAGTTTTCCCTGAAATGATTACTTTTAGCACTAGACACCACAAAAAGTTTGACAAATATCTAACATGTCTGCCAAATATTAAAAATTTTTAATATTTATGCAAACATTGCTTCAAATGTTTGTCCAAACAGCAAACACCCCAATAAACAACACAAAATATTTGTACAAATGTAAAATTTTGACATGTTTGCCAAGCTATTTGTGTGGTTTATTATGCCCTTAACAGCTTCATATATTTGCCCAAGAATTTAAGTATACCGATTGACTTAGAATCACTTTTTGAATCTATCTCACGTTTCAGGTCCCATTTTTGAAGATAATTTAAAGAAGTTTGGTTGTAATTGGACCAAGCATTTTAGCATTGTTAAGCATTGGTCCATAATATCGCAGGCTTGACCGACTATACTTCCTTACTTGTTTTGCTTTGTTTTTTGCGTTTTGTAATGCGCTACACTGTGGATTTGTTAACTATCAGTTTAGTTTTATGTTTGTCAATGTTGGAATGGATTTAGGTCAATTATACTTTTTTTTTCTATATTTCTATTTGCTTTATTTATGGTAGACAAATTAATAGATTTGCTATGTGTCATAGTAACACATTTTGGGAACTTATAGTGCAGTTATGATTTCTGAAATTTGAAATTTGAAAAAGTTTATTTTTAAAAGTTAAACACTGTAAATAAAATCATGAAATTTGATTCTGATTTTGCAAAATGTTTTCATGTGTACAAAATTTTTAATAATTTCCTAGTTTTATAGGAAATTTTCCAAAGATTTAATAAAAACAATACATTTATGGGAGATATTCTAAAAATTTGATTCTTTCGAGAATATTTACCAAAAATTTGCTGCTGTATAGAAAAATTTCAAAAATGACCTACTCTATGGGAAACTGTAAAAAATTTGCTAGTTTTTAGAAAATATTAAAAAAATTTTAAGATTTATGGGATATTTTCTAAAAATTTGATACTTATAATGAAGTTTTCTAAAAATTTGTTGTGTTTGGGAAATATTCCTCCAATATGTTATAGAAAATTTTTCACAAACTTTTTACTTTAGAGATTTTTTAAAAAGAAAAGTTCTTGGTTTTTAGAAAATATTTTCAAAATTTGCCATTTTAAAATATTTTTTTAAAAATTTACAATTTAAAGCAAATTTTCTAAGTTTTTTATTTTTTAGGAATTTTCCAAAAACTGTTTTTTTTATTGGAAATGTTTCCAAAGATTTGCCTTTTTATTAGAAATTTTTTTAAACTTTCTATTTTCTAATTGGCTTTTTATTGAAATAATGGAAATTTTTTTTATAATTTAAAATTTTATTTATGTTTAAATCTCTGGCTACAAATTTGCTTTGAAAATTTAAAAAAATTCATACACCAACCCTTTAAAATCACATTAAAGAAAATGTGTACAAGGTCTTCTTCCAAATCATTAAGAAATTCAACACACAAATTGTGTCATCAAAAAAAAAAAAAAAAAAAAAAAAAAAAAAGTTAAACTAATGTTGCAGATTAACAAACATAAACTTTTTTCCTCTTTTTGTTGGCTCTTCAACCCAAAAATTGTTGTCGTCTTGCAATTTTCTGCTAAAAATGTAAATAAATTTCCAAATATTAAATAGCAAACACAAATTTTCATTGTGTCTGTCGTCTTCAACTTTTTGGGTGGCCTATAACATATTTTTTATTTTTTTTTTTTTATAATGTAACTATTGTTGTTGCTGCTGTTGGTTTTTGGTTATTTAAATGGTTTGTTAACAAATATAAATATTTTTTATTCTTGTTACGGCTTGTGCCTTTATGACGTTTATAGCCAACATTTACCACACAATCTCTTCTGCTGGGCCTTGTTTTTAGTTTTATTTTATTTGCCGATATTTTCTTATTTTTGTTTTTTCTTTTTGGGGTAATTGTTGTTGTAAATGAATGCTTGTTGTTACGCCTAATTTTTCACTTTACGCTATTGCCACCTTGATTGTTGGCAAGTGTACAAATACAACTACCACTACGAGTAATAGCAAACAGCAACACCAAAAACAAAAGAAAGCTAAATGTTTATAGGCTACCAACACTAAAAAAAAAAACAAAAAAAAAAATAAAATATATTTTAATGGCTCGTATTGGGAACTTTTTATTTTTTAGTTTTGGTTATTTGACCAAGATTGTTGCCAAAATTATTAACATATTTTTATGTTTTTTTATTTTCTCGAAAAGTTGTTGTTGGTAAGTTACACTTTTATTTTTGGATTTGTTACTTGTTTTTATTGTTTACATTATTGCTACTGCTATTTGGAATATTCTTCTGGTTGTCTGGCTTTTTTATTTATTAATTTATTTAGGAATAATTTTGTTATTTTAAAATTTATTTAATTGTTCACATCATTATGCCATTCATGTTTATGGTGTTTTGCTTGAACTTTACAAGAAATAATTACAATACGATGTTTATTGTTAGATTTCTTGGCAATAGTTGGCTAAAGAATATATTAGATAATATACTAAAATGTTTTGTATTTGTTAGCAATATTAACATCAAGTTTAAAGTCTATTTTTATGTACATATATATATTTGAAAAATAAAAATATCTTCAACATGAAGTAGATTCAGTTCAAAATTAAAAAAAAAACAAGTAAAAAGTATAACCGGTCACGTGCGACCATTTGATACCATATACAGCAGTATATTCAAACAAATCTTCAAGAGCGTACTTTATCTGGAGCCCTTGGGCAATTATAGACCCAGCAAAACAAAATTATGAGGTTAAGAATTATATAAGAGTTTTTTTTTATTGTTTAGATATCCACAGCTATTTGAGATTTCTTCGTCTTAATACGATTTTAGAAAGGGCGTTTATATGGGACCTATGGTCAGTTATTTTTCAACAAGTACAACATTTTTACATGACATAGTTGCTATCGGAAAAGTAATGTTTTTGAATTTACTATCAATACCATCATCTATAAGAAAGTAATGATATTAAAAGCTTTTTTTGGGTGTGGTATTTGTATTGGAGTTTTGGTCAAACATGGACCGGCTTAAATCTAACTTTGGTGAAAGATTTCCATTGCAACAAGATATTTTTGGACTTAATTTAATCTTAATAATAACATAATTAGATGTCTTGTGGAGCTATAATTGGCGCACCCAGCCAGCCGGACGGACGGAAAGACGTTGGTAGATTAACTCAGAAAGAGATTCTGAGTCCATCAGTTGGGTTACAAACATCAGCACAAACACATTTTACCTTCTGCGCTATTGTGGTGTGGGGAAAATTAAAGAAAAGTATTAATCTGAAATAAATTAAGAAAAACTTAAAATATGTCTTTTAAAATAGAGCTTTTCGATAGAAAATTTTGCTAATTTCAAAGGAAATTAGATACTTAAAATAATAGTATCTTGGTGTGTAAGTTATGTGAAGCAAATAATTCCTTTGTTTTAGAAAGGATTTGAATGCATGAAAAAAAAATAATTTTGATGATTCAGTTAGATCCTCGTGTGATTGATATAGATTTTCGTTGCCTTTAATCGGTAAAACCACTTTATTTTATGCAACTCAGGCAATGTTTATAGGAGTTTAAGAGAACTTATGATTGTTTAGAACTTTCTGATTTTCTGCGACACTTTTCTTTAGTAAGCATGATCTAATTTAGTACCCATTTAGGATATTTTCTGTTACTTAGGATATTTTTAAATATTGTTACGTTTTTACTTTATAAAACGCGTTAAGGATTTTAACCTTTGAGTTCTTTTAGTAGTTTCTAGAAAATTATGTTCGAATTATTTTAAATCTAAAGTCTACAATTACAATTGCTAGAAAATTTAGTTACAATGGCGTTCATAAAAATAGTAACTTATATGACATAAAACTGTAATTAACAAGATAACTTATAACTAAAACCATAAATAATTCTTAGAAAAACTAATTTCGTAACAATATGATTTATTTATTAATTTTTTTTGTTGATTGTAACAATTTTTCAATTTAAAGCCACTGATTTTACCGCTCATTAAAAAATTCTTGTTCTTTTTTTCATACAAAATAAAAATTTTGAGTTCAATATAACATAGAGAAAAAATAAAAAAAAAGATATCAAGGCGAATTCATTTTTCAGGTGGCGTTGAAAGCACAGCTGTGCTACTTTTTTGTGTGTCAAAAGTTGCGAAAGCAACAAAAAAATACATTGCTGTGTTTTTGGTGTTGTAGTATCGACAACACCGTATACATGAATTCGCCTCAGTGATGCCAAGAGAAATTTCAAAAAAATCCCTACGTGTCTAAATAAAATTCCCTTTTTTCCCTACAAACAAAAAAATTATCCCTACACTATTCCCTACGTTAAAAATTTATTGTTTTTAGCTTCAGGCAAACAAATACATACTCTGTTAACATTTTGTAAATATTATAATTAAGGGATTTATTAACATTTATTAAAAAAAAGCATTTATTAACATCAAGAAAAAACCAAAATAAACATTCTTACACATGTAAAAATTCAATTAAAAAAAATACTGTGTGACAAATTTAATTTAATTTTATAATTTAATTTGGCAGACACGCCACTGTATATCCTTTAATATAGAGTCAAAACTAAGTCAAACTGCGTGTTTGATTTTCATCTCCTCATCTTTTGTCCTTTTTAAAGGACTTAACCTTTTTCAAGAATACTTTTTTTATTAATATAAGTATCTAATATTTTTTACCAAACTCGGCACCAAATAAAAGGGAAGGCTTTGTTGAATATAAAAAAATCTTTATTTCAAATTTTAAAAAAAATTCCTTTTAAATATATATCCTTCCACATGCTTAAAAGTTTTCATTAAAATTTTTTAAAAATTCCAAATTGTATGACTTTATTTCTCTTTGTTTCATTCATTAAACATTCTCCTTTAATATTCGCATATATTTTTAGCGAATGTGAGAGCAAATGCAAATAACAAAAATAAGCGATTAGTTCGCAAATGTGAACCCAAATATTCGGCTCCCCTAATATATACGTACATGATTGTGGCACTTGTTGAAGATTGCCAGGCTATTAGGGCTCTAGTAAAATACTACATTTGTACCTAAATGCTATGGTATATGAAAAATTTTAATTTTTAAATGAAAATAATACGAATAGTAAATATTTTAACACAATATATCGAAAATGAGACAATATTTTGAAAATTCCCTACAATTGCCATAAAATAAAATATCTGTCCTTTTTTCCCTACGCTGTAAATTTTCCGAAAAAATCCCTACAAAAAGGGAAAATCCCCGACTATTGGCATCACTGATTCGCCTTGAAAGAAGACATTATGTAAGTAATAAGGGAACATTTTCTTAAAACTTTTTTAGCATTAAAAATATAAAATAAATAAATACATTTGTTTTTAAGAAAAACTCAGTGCAAAACAAATTTTTATTAATAATAATAGTAATAAACGATATTCCTTCTAGTAAATATTTATTAGAGCTTAAAATTTTTAAGTTTAATTACATTAATATTAACTACTCTCTTCTTTGCCAAAGATAAAAAAATCCATATTTTATTAAAACCCATAAATTTTCTAAACCTTTTAGGATAAATAAATAATTGTTTAATAGCTTCTGTAATTAAATTTAGTAAGTATACTCTTCTCTTAAGTTACTTAAAATAAACAATTTCTAATCTCAATTTAATATGCGAATTAAAAAAATTCACTTTTTAACATAAATTATCGTCTTGTTTGGTAACGAAACGAAGAAATTGTAAAATTAAAGAAAACCCAGAAAGATATTTTTCATTTGTATAATCAATTTCAACCTCAATATTTCCCACCCATTATTCATTTTCCATTTTCATTTTTACTCATTTAACTGGTAATAAAACAAACACAACGAGAGAATAATCATCAATAAAGAAATAATGAAAAATAACGATAAAATATAATTTACATTCAACAATGACAACAACTACAATGGCATCAGCAGCAATGGCTGCCACCACTACCGACAACGTCTAGAAAAGGACGATGAAGAAAAAAATTAAATTTATTTGAAAAGCCATACAAACCACAGCATCAACAGCAGCAGCATAAGTGGCAACAATAAAAGCAATGCCAGTCTTAGTCATTCCTTCTCTGCATCCTTTTGCCATCTTTTAGCTTAAAGCAGTCATTAAAAGTGTGTAAGCTTAAAATATATTCCGACAGTACTTTCTTACTTACAGTTTGTACTGCAGTTTCAACACTTGCACCCTCAAACCTTAAACGAATTAACACCCTGAGTTCTTAGCTTTTCTTTAAACATTTTGTATACAATTCATTTTCTTTTTTGTTTTTTGTTGTTTATTTTCTTGTTATTTAGCTGATATTTTAGTAAAACTCCAAGCAGGATAAACATAAAGAATGTTGTTTTATTAAGAAGATCTACTTACTCCCTACAGAATGGGGATTACATGAATGAAAAATTATATGAAATGAAAAACTTAAAAATGTTTAAATTAAAAAAAGAGACAAAGACTTGTTTGGCACATGGGAGAGGTGATTAAGTTCGAAAGAACTTATTAAAAAAAACATTTTTTTAAAATAATCGCAAATATATTCGTTTTTCAATACTAAATTTTGGACCTAGGTACAATGGAGAGTATTTACATATTTTTGCAAACTATGGCTAAGTTCTAAAACACCAGAATACTTTGCAGTCAAAGTCAAAAATTTATCATCGAGTTAAACGATACACAGTTTGCATATTGCGTACGCATCGATAACAATCGTGGTGCACTTTGGGAGTTATAACATGGTAACACTTTACGTTGCAACCGTATAGAGTGTCGCATCGTAAAATGTATTTAAAGAAGCGAGTTGCTGTCCAACTGACGTTTTGGAAGTCAGCCTATAAAAACAATTTCAAAGAAGGATTTTTTTGACTTTATGCTTGGGATTATGGCATTTAAAATATTTAACATAATAAATTCTCATATCAAAGTGTATTTGGAAACTTTCGGGAGAATATAAAAATCCCCGATTTCAAGAAAATACATTAAGAAATGTGTATCTCAAAATCGAGGCTTTAGTTAATTGCTGTAAAAGCCTTGTTCTCACCATTTATAGCTTACAAACATATATGGGGGATTCAAAAGGTAATCACAAAGTTGTAAACTCATATGTCTTAAAATAATTAAAAGCAATATGTATGACTGCTGTGGGCAATTATTTATAACTTACATTTCTATTGTACAGTTGTAACGAATCAATGAACATAGCATTAAAATTTTAATTTTGTTTGAAACACAACAATATTTTTTTTAAACAATTGTAAAATATTATTTATGACATTATGACGATATGACTTAATAGCACACCTTGTGAATCCCCCAATACTTAAGTGTTTTTTTTTTTTAAATTCTATGAAGGACAGTGTGCTTACTATTGAAACTATGTATGTAACGCTACGCCTTTTTGCCGATACGATACCGAAACTCGAAAAGAAATATCGGCAATACCGATACGAACATTAAATTTGAACTCAAGGAAAAATTGTCAATACTCCAATACATACTTCTTTTATTATACAAAATTATAGTGTAAGAGATTATTAATATTTAAAATTGATTTAATATGATTTAAAAAATAACGAATTTGATTTTATGGTTTATTTGATTTTATGATTTAAAATAAATAATGTTTTGAAAGAAAATAAGTCCTTTTAAAGAACAGTGTAAGAGATTATAAATATTTAAAATTTAAATTAATAAGATAGATAGATTGCAAATCCTTTCGAAACAGACCTGCAGTGGGAAATAGTCTCTCAGATGCGACAGAACTCATTTGAAAACTTGAGTATTTCTCGACTTCTTCTTTAGCAGAACTATAGCAGAGGATGAACAGATGCTCATCCTCCTCGGATTTTCTTATAATTTGTTCGCAAATGCCATTTTTGCACTTATCAGAACTTTTACTAACTCAGAATGCATAGTCAGCTCAGTAAGAGGTTTTTCGATGCGATTGATGCCGATTGTCTTTAAAATATAAGAAGAATTGTAGATAAACAATAGATTTCATTATTCTATAAACACTCAAATCTTTTATACACAACTAATGCTTAGCGCCTTTAGTCATTTATTATATTTTCTAATAAAGATCGAAGACTGTTAGCTAGCGAAATAACGTAAAAAAAATTTAGTAGTTTACTTGCTTATGGGCTTTGTAGCCTCTTCGAAGTCACACAAAATTTTCGGCAAAATGATTTTTAATCTCACAAAAAACTTATTAAAAATAAGCATAATAATTTAAAAATGTACAAAATTTGTACGCGTTTTGTACTACATATACATAAAAGATTTAGAAGTGAGAGAACATTTCACTACTATGGTCCAAAACAAAACGATTAAAGCTGGAGGTCCATACAACGCGTTCAATTCGTTGATTGAATGATTAAAACCGGTCGGTTTCGGTTCGGTTTTCGGGGTTTTTACAAATCTTGTATATTGTTATATATGACTGGTGCTCTGATAATTTTAAATGTATCCAAATTCAATATTTTAGCAAAGACATTTCTGAATTAAAATTAGTATAATAAAATAAGTAAAAAAGGTTTAATATGCTGTCAAATGTTGTTAGTATTTAATATGGATGCGATTTCGATGCATATGCATATTTTTTGACAATAGTCTAAGAATGATGTCGACTAACTAATCATTAGGTTAGGTAATGTTCAATGGGCAGCCGACACGACGGCTCACTTGGGTCCTTATAGCGGTCCCTTTGTGATACCATTAGCCAGTGACAAAAGTCAGCCAGTATTCACCAGACCATTCCCCAGAAGTCACTGCAGTCTCGAACCACCCCGACTTCCTGGAGAACAGAGAGATCGATTTCAGTTCCATATTAAACATATCGTCTAGAAATGGCAATTCCGGTCTCCCAAAATGCCTAACCCGAATATCCCTGAGACTGGGGCATTAGCAGAGTAAGTGAAACACCGTCTCCTCATCCTCCTGATCCTGACAACTCCTACAGTGGTCATTATAGTCCCATGAGTCCCTATTACCCAGTGACCAGTAATGTCCAATACCACCGTCCTTATCTGGTTCCTACCGAGACCACGTAGCACTCGCGTTCTCGCCGCGGCATAGCCAGGCCATGAAGTACTGGGGTCTACGCACCACATACGACATTGAGTAAAATTGTTCAAAATTTTTTATTTTGGTATCATGACTCTCTATATCGATAAAAATGCATTGTAATTTAAGATGATAGCATTCGATATCGAGTAACCCAAGACATCACATCTCTCGAGCTTTCATTCGATACATCAGTGTCTATCGAATGCAGAAAAATACAATAGTTTACTCGGTACGATAGCTTACTCGATATCGAATGCGGTGATTAGACCCCTGGCCCTAATTATTAAATTTGCGATAAAATGGCATCAATTTCTTTTTGCATCTTGATGTATAATATTTTGGTGAAAATTCATATATTTTTTTTTGCATATTTTGACATTCTTGAGTGATTTTTTTTTTAATTTCCATATTATAAAAAAAAGTTCTTCAAAAAATTTATAAGTACACAAAAAAAAATCTTCAAAAAAAAAAAATTTTACACTATAAATAAATTCTGTTTCGGCTTTGCCTAAAATACAAAATTTTCCAAGATTTCGACAAAAGATTCTTCTATTTTTAACCGATGCAGTACTTTTTTGTAATTTTAAGACTTTTCGATACACCTTGCCATGGTTGCAGTATGTGAATTTTACTGACTTTTTCCTCAGCACGGCAGTGAATCACATAGGTTAGTACGTAACAGTTCAAGAAATCTAATTTAATATATACACTCCAACAAGAGTGGTAAATGACGGTAACTATATTGGTCATTCCGTTAGAAACAGTTACAAACATAAAATCCAAGACCACACAAAGTATATAGTTTCAAGGAATTCTTAGACGATTTGGCCATGTCCGTCTGTTGAAAATATAAAAACAATACTTGCCAATTTTTTTCAATTAAACCATTAATCGAAAATAAAATCAGCTTAATAAAAATGTAATCAAGGGAATTAATCATTTACTTATATAAATATCATTACTGCAGAAAATGTTGTTAATATCAATAAATATTCAATCAATACTATCAATTTGTTTACTGGTGCAAATTTAATTAATTTTTTAATTAATACCACAAATTGAAATCAATTTTTTTTCTCTACATCACTAAGAACTTAATTTGATATATTAATGCGAGAAAATATGAGAAACTACAATAAAATCAAATGCACCGATTGGAATTAAATTTGGCACAAATTTTTATAATGAACCATTCATAATTTACCATAAGTCCAATAAAAAGCCGCATTCCAAAAACCTTTTTAATACACCTTAAACGCTTACACAATATTCTTTAATTTATTTTTATAAGACTATAAATCACACTATCAAAGTTCATAATGACCGGTGTAAAATTTTATAATAGGTCCTGTATAAAGCCCACTCTTAGAAAATACTTTAAAACGCATAAAACTGCTCAAAAAAACTGTTTTGTTGTGGAATTGTATCCAATTTTGTTTAATATGACTAACATAGCAAATTTGTGATGATCGGTCTATAATTTACCTGAGGTCCTATATAAATCGTACTTTCGATATTTAGTTTAATGGGTCAAAAACTGTTATTTGTAATAATACTGTGATGCCAAAGTTTATAAAGAATGGGACATCATTTTTCACATAAGCAATATAAAGTCCGCGCCTCAAACATTTTTATTCCTAGTGAAGGATATTACAAATTCGGCACAGGACGAAAAAATTTCCCCCCAATTAATCCATTAATCAAAAATAAAATCAGTTTTAATTAAAAATTTAATCAAGTTTTCTTATATCAATAACATTTCTGCAGAACATGTTGTAAATATCACAAAGTTTTTAATTGATACTACATATTATTTTCCTTACTGGTGCAAATTTAATTAATGTTTTAATTAATATCTAAAATTTTTTAATTGAAATCAATTTTTATTTTTTTTCTGTGAGCATTATATAGTATTCTAACTGCTTAAGGTTGTAGTGCCCCTTCAAGTCTCATTAACTTGATCTGTCCCAGCCGTTTATATTTATTTTTTCTATTTCTTTTTCATATTTACTAAATGAAAAGTCTGTAACACTTGGGATTGGCATGTTGTATAATTGTACGTGTTAGCGTATTTTTTTAGTGTAAGTGTGTTCGTATAAGTTTTTTTTTCGTAGGTTCTTGTATCTGTGTTCCCATACAAAAAGTTAATAATGAAACAAGTGTAGGGAGTAAAAGCTCATGAGTATTGGTAAAATTAAAAACAAAACAGCAAAAAAAAAAAAAGAGAAATAAATAAACAATTTGACAAGTGTTAAAATTAAATGAGTAGAAGTATTTGGAAAAGCTAACAAAAACGTCTGTTCGAAGAAGCATGTATGAGTATTTTAGTGAACTTTAACATTAAGACCAGAAAATTTATTTGTTAAAAAAAAAAAAAATAAAAGGAAAATAATACTAAATTAAAGCAAAATTTTTGGAGCTCTCGCTCGAGATTTTTCTGGAATATAATTTGGGGTATCTCCCATTCTCTAAATGTATTTTACATTATTATGATATTCCGATTGCTTAATTTGAAGTTAACAAGATCGCACCTGAATGCGACTACTAAACATTTTTAAATCTTTATACTTGCATTTTTCTTATTATATAAAAGCCATGAGCACCGCGATTTTCAGTAAAAATATTATTCTTAATATTTTGAACTTTTTACGTCTTCTATGAAGGATTTCTCCCCAAACGTAGCGATATAGAACTTGCTTGGAGTCCTAAAAAATAGTTAGCTATTTTGGATGAGTCATGAATTTGTTTTGAGAATCATGGAAAAATTTACCGTTTGTTAATTGAATGAAGGTATTCAATCTAATTTAAATCAGTTTTGGCCAATAGCTTATAGCTTTAAGGAAATGGTACGTATAATTTTAACTCTTTCCGGGACGCTATAAGAAATCAGTGATAGTTTAAGGAAAAAGTGTTTGCTTTTTAAGTGTTTGTTTTTTTGTACCTTCGATATGCTGAATAAATTTAATTCCAATACAATTTATTCCAAATAAGAAGGAAAGCCTTGAAGATGATGTTTATGGCGTTTTAGATATATGTATGTATGTATGTATATATGTCCAATATTTGTTTAATACTACCACAAATATTCTTGTCTTGCTGCTTTAATTACAATACTATAAACTTTCTTTTAGTAAATATTGTACCTTTTTTGTATCCAACAATCATAATTACTTTGTTTTAAATAAAAATTAAACAATATATATATCAAGGCGACTTTTTCCAATATTGGCGAATTTTAGATATTTTATTTCTAAACGATTTTGTTTTAGTATTTATACAAAATCATTTTAAAAATATACATTTTATTGCCAAAAACTAATAAAAAGGCGAAAAAGATCGAAATAGATCTGACAACTCTGCTTGGGTTATCTCTCATCATACGAGCATAAAAGTATTTTTTAAGTTAATCTTGGAATTTTTTAACAAATCACTATTCTCAATTCAAAATGGAGACTCCAACGTAGCAAGCTTGTAAGGGAGAACAGTTAAAGTTTCGCTTAACATCTTGATTACGAAAGACATACATTTTATATGGCGAGTTCCCACTTTGATCAATAAATTTATGACACAGAAAGCGTTTTATTCAGGGCACATAAAAATTTTGATCAGCTTTACACACTGAATTTTTAGTTCTTACCGTTAGTCTTTAATATGCTCCCTTACAAACCTGCTTCGTAGAAAAGGAATGTCGTAGCTCTTGAAATATTATACTTTTTTTTAATTTTTAAAAATTCGTTCACTTACCTTACTGTATCTCTGTATTTCTTATTGCGTAGCACATAAATGGGCGATGTAAACTCTCTTAGTTTTTGTTAAAAATTTTGATACAGGAACATGCATATGATATAAAAGGACCGATATTTTTATATTTTGTGATTACAACAGATTCACTCAAAAGCAATTATTTTGCTAAAAACGGCTGCCTACACGCAGAGAAAAAACATGTTTAAAAATGGTCACCACCAACAAAACTATTTTTAGACAAAATTTTAAACATATTATTGCTAAATTTAACCATATTATTATCACCGACAACCATATTATGGTTAAATGTGTCCTCCATCAAGAAGCCACAACCATATTATGGTTGCCTCTGAACATGTTATGGTAAAATATGACAATAATTTGTTTTTAAAATAACAATAGTATTTTCCTCTTCTCCAAGAGCAACATGTTATGGTTGAAAACCAACCATGCTATTATAAGTATTAAACATATTTTAGTTATAATTGACCAAAACATGTTCGGAGGCAACCATAATATGGTTGTGCCTTCTTGATGTTGGACACACTTAACCATAATATGGTTGTCGGTGATAATAATATGGTTAAATTTAACCATAATATGTTTACAATTTTATTTAAAAAAAGTTTTGTTGGAGGTGACCATATTTAAAAATAGTTTTTCTCTGGGTGTACCAGCGTAATATGCACATTTATGGAAAGCTTATGTTTTTGAGAAGAACTTGAGAAATTTGCAAATGTATATTTTTAATGCAGAAGGCATTAAAAACTTGCCCTGCTTATACCATAATTTTGTTATTGCAGGTCCATGATCACCCTTGGGTCTTAAATAGGGTTCATTCTCGTAAGGCTGTATGTAACTACTGTGGTTTAGAATGTCATATGGTCACGCTTAACCGACTTTACCTTCTTTCTTGTTAATTACTATTTTATCATCAAGAAAAAAATCTTACTGAATGTTGTTCACAAATCTTTAGAAGAGATAATAAAGTAGAGCACATACTTAAATACTAAAGAAAAATAAACTATTTCAAATTCAACAAACATTCACACTTTGTATGAGTATATTTGATATGTTTTGTAAAAATTACATAACATTCTTATTATTTAATGGGGTTTTCTCTACAACCACATATTTTAGTTGTATCTTTTTACGTAATCTTTTTTCATCATTTCTTTTTTTTACGAAATTTTTCTTGCGTTTTTCTTTTTTGATAAATTGTTTCGAAAGATCAAGCTGTTTTTAATTAAGTTTTAGTGAACAAGATTATATGTGTATCCCTTGGTGGTAAAATTGAACACCGAGTTCATATATTCTGCAATAAAATAAAGGAAAAGGAAACGAAAAACACAAAAAGAAATTAACAGAAAAGCTATTATCATTCTATAAAAACTGCAAACGAAAAACCAATAAAAGTTAATTAATGATTTGTAAATTACAAAAAAAAAAAATCCCTAAATCAGCAACAGTCTAATAAATTAACTTTTACGGAAAATCTTTCAGTAATGAATACGAAATGAATCATATAAATTATAATAAATTAATCGGATAAGGGAATTTAGCTTTACTTTGCGGATACTCACGCAAAAGAGAAATATGGTTAAAAAACATATTTTGGTTCCTACAATGATCACAAACATAGTTTTAATAATTTTAAATTTAAAATTTTGTTTATAAACATATAAATATAAATTTTTACCTCTTTTTAAACTTAATTGATTGTTAAATTTAACGATGTAGCGTTTAAATAAAACTTAACTACAAAAAAAGGTATTCTAAAATTAAAATACCACAATAATAATATGTTTAAACTAGCTGACCCGGTCCTCGTTGCTGGCCCTAAGCAAACATTAGTATTGTATTACCAGACGATTTAAATTGATCTTTAAACGAAATTTACGGCCTTTAAATAAAAATCCATGAAATACCTATCATAAAGTTTTTTACAGAATAACTTACATATGGTGTAGATATGGGTTCAATGAAAAAAGAAACACATGTATTTAAGGCAAATTGGAAATTATATTTATTGATTACTTCATCTTAAGGCTAGCGGATAGACAATGTTTTTTTATTTGGTGTAAAAACTTAAAAATTTTTTGGGGTGCCAACTCGGGAGCAAGCCACATACAACTGGCCGTATGAAAAACATGAATTTTCCAAAATTGAGCCAGCAATAGTCAATGATTGGCCTTGTGCTTTGTTGATGGTAATAGCAAAGGCAAGACGCAAAGGTAATTGGAGCCGCTTGAATTCAAATGGTAAATCGTTGGAAATCATCGGAATTCGTGGAATAAGTACGTATTCGCCTTTGAATCTGTCACCGATGATTGTTGGCTCGATTAAATTTGGTGAACAGTTTTTGATGGTCAATCTGGTTCCGTTGCATAGCTTTGGTGCGTTTAAGTTGCGAATAAGAATTACCGGTGACCCAACTTTTAATGTTAGTACATGCGGTGGCATTCCGGATGGTTCCAATGAATTCAATAATTCAGTGGGATAATTGACGGCTTTTTCTTCAGCCATTGCTGTGTCGATCGATTTGTATTTTGTCAAACTGCATGTAAAACTTCGTTCATCCCCAGTTCTGTTTCATCATTATAGTATTAAATTTTAGCGATTCGGTAGGAATTTGTGATTCGGGAATGTGGGCTGCTAACCCTCGTCCCCTAGATTGGTGATAGGGCTGCTATCTACGTGTCCAATCCAACGATGCAACCATGTTTCAGCGGTTATCGCCTACTTTCCTGAGACGTCCTTTCGACCATTCAGGATACATGGTTGTGGCGCCTTCTAACTCTGGCTAGCCTTAAAGCGGATGCTACAAAGCCTTGGTCTAAGACCGGAAGTAGTTAGCTGCTTGGACAGTTCAACAAAGGAATCGTCCTGGCCACTCCCAAGTGAGGGCGGGGCAAAATTTTCTTTCTGTAAAAACCTAAGTTGGACCATGGCGATCATTTTAATGAAAAAATCAGTCAAGCCGTTCTCATGTTATGGGTTTTGCCACGCCCCTCCGCCCCCAGACCGAAAATCAGACTTCACAGTGTCACCCGCCTGAATATTCTGAAGATTCCCTGAAAATTTCATCAAAATCGGTAAAGCCGTTTTGGAGTCCATACGTTACATACATACATACACACACATCCTATTTTATATATATAGAAGTACCAAAAATATGTTTGTTTTGCTCTCTTTTTTTCAATCACTTGCTTGGTTCGCTTTAAATACCCAAATTATTTTTATTAATTTTTGTTTTAATTACATAAAATTTTCGTAAGTACGAAAAGAATGCTAAAAAATTAATTGTAAAACCAGTCAAGCGAACAATTTTTGATTTTAAGTAAATTAAAGAAAACTTCCTAGCAAGCGTAGAATTGCTTTTAAATACTGATTTTTTCCATTTCTGTAACTTTTTGATTACCATACTTGACTGGTTTCTAAAACAAACAACCATAACTATTGTAAATTTCATACGAAATTTTCTAATTTTTTTCGAAAAATATAAAGTTATCTTTTTAAAGGGGGCTTAATAATATTGTCTTAAATATATAATTGTTCTGGGATGACTATTCGTCATCGTACACATGTTCTAAAGTGCATACTGCTTCCGTTGCAGGCCATTAAAAAATATTACCATACAACTCTTAATACCCAACCAAGTAGGGCCTTAAAGCTTGAAAATCTTTTTTTTCACATTTATTGGGACATTTATTGAGACCAACAACATTTACAAAAAAAATTCGATTTAGAACCTAGTATGACACCAATCAAGTGCCGTCAATTGACTTCTTTCTGCATTAAACAAAATTTTCTCGGCTTTGCTACGCAATCACACGGGAAATTTTTTTGGTTTTTTTTTTGCATTAAACGATGTATTCACCATTAGAAAATAGTTATGGTTGACTGGTTTTTGAAATAATCGATTCAATTGACAATGTTGCATATTATCCAAACGGTTATTTAGATCATCCAGAGTTTATCGTACAATCCTTTATAGATATAGCCGTTTGTTTTTGTTAATAAAATCTCTAATTTTTGGCGAACATTTTTGTAAAAATTTGTATTGATGCATCATAATCAATGAAATAGTCAATTTTAAATTTTGCTAAGTATGTAACATGTAACAGGAATAAAAAACAAAATTAAATTACAATTTGACTTAAAAAGCGCATTGAAAAAATGTCTTTTATAAATAATTATGATCATAATATGGTCAATTGTCCCTATTTAATTATTACTTTTATGGTAATGTTAGACCATTATGTGCTTAATTTTGACCATATTTTGGTTAATTTCGACCAAAATTTGGATAATTTTAATCTTAATGGAATATTGTTAAAATCTAGCCATAGTATGCTGCTCTTAGAATATGGTCGATTATTCGACTTTATTCAAAATCGGTTTTCGAATATTAAAATAGTTACTATTTTAAAAAAACCTTGTTTTTGGTTAAGAATTTAAAAAATAACTGGTTAACCGGCTTACATTCGAATAAATAAAAACACAAATATCAAATTGGTTTTTAAAATAAAAAGTTAATTTAAATAGAAACAAAACAATTCACGAAGATAAAAAGCCAGAGGTTTTTAAGAACTTTAGCTTTTGAAAAAATATAGGAATTTAATAAATTTATTATTTGAGATGTTCTCCGAATTTTATTTTAAATATGTTTTAATTTGTTTGTGGTTGAGCATGTCTATATCAGTAGACTTCAACCATATTTTTTAAGTTACAAAAAAAACCTCTTAGCCAAGATAATATATTTCAAATGATTTTGCAAAGGAATTATAGAAACGAATTATAATATGAACATATCTGGCCATTCGTCGACCACAACTTAAAACCTTCCATGATTTCTTCATGTTTTAGTTCTTGGTGTGTTTATAAATAAAACTGGTGGCTGTATCCCATATCAATGATTTCGCCCGGAATGTTGGAGCTTTTATCATGAAGATATGTTAAAACAACTTAAGATTTTTTAGTGCCTTAGCGGTTATTCCGTCCTCGGCAACACAAGGGGCTAGAATTTTACCCAATGATTAATTTTTGGCAGTGTATTTTAGTAATGTATTTTTTGCAGTCTCTTAAGAACTACTTGAAACTAAGCGAAGTTTTGGTTGGGGCACATTTATGCCAAGCTTGTGGACTAATCAAAGGTGATTAATAAGTCGTGAAGTCGAAGATCCTTTGCAACTTATAATTTTAGGGCACTTCAGACACCTTTGTGTCTTTGTCTTTTTAATCCCGCCCGAAATATCTTCAGATATAAAATGTATAAGAATCACAAAAATTACTATTTACCTTTTTATCTGCACAATTTTTTTAGTATGTATATATTAGAGTGTTCAATTAATCGTTTTTTTTCGTTCGATTAAACTATTAATCGATATTTGGAATTTTTGGCTTATTAGATTAAACGAATAAAATTTTAAAATTAATCGATCAATCGAATAATTCTAAATCCAGAAATTTTATGAATTTAGGGGTTTTTTTTTGATAATTTTAGAAAAAATCGGTATTAACTACAAGTATTTTAATATTTTATTAACAAAACAAACTTTACAATTCATACTGATTGATAAAACCTCTACAACGTTAAAAAAAAAATAAAACGTGTTGAGATCATTTAATTTTATATGTACAAACAACTAAACAGATCTTTCAAAATAATCTTTTAAAAATAAAATATTGTTTAAATGTTTTGCTTTACTGTTTAAATTGACTACGAGATTGCACTCAATTTTACCTTTCCATTTTTTTTACCAATTTTACGTTAAATTTAACAACTGACCGCAAATTAACTTTGGTGCCCCATTTATAAAAAATATATTTCTTAAAAAATAAAAGTGCTTTATTAAAAAAAAAAATTGTGAACTAAAAAATTCTTGTGTTTTTTACAAAATACTCTGAGTCCTGCTACTATTTTGAGTTGTTTCTTCATCGGGGGCATTTTTAAAATGAAAATAGTTATCAAATTGAGTGCATCCTGTGGCACAGCTGTCAATTCAAACAAGTTTTGACAAGCAGTTTTTGTGAACAACTTGAAAGTGATTTATTGAACGTGTGGATCCAGTTAAAAATATGTTTTTTTTTAAATTCCAACGGACACATACATTTGGTTTATTTATTTGGATTACAACTTTAATAAATTATACATTTGACAGAAAAACCATATATGTATTGCTAATTGATTAATCGAAATTAGCAATTTTAAATTAATCGGACAATTAATCGTCTAAAATTGTTCGATTAATCGAACAAGAATTAATCGGCTGAACACCCTATATATACTAATGGATTAAGAATTGCGTTTAGTTTTTTTTACAAGAACAGAAGCTTTTATCTTGTTAAGCTCTATTCAATATTTGTACATATTTTGACTTAAAATTTAATATTTAAGATTTATAAAAGTTCCAAAACAAATTTGTTTTATAAAACTTTAATAAAACTGATATATTAAGGTATTAGGAAAAAAGTTAAACAAACGTACTTCGTACAAATAGTGCGTATTTTTTTTTTTTTAATATTTTTAATATTTGAAAAATAAAATTAATTAATACTCGTTTAATGCGTTTTGTATTCGTTACCATGCGTTACCTTTGGTTAATTTTTTTATATTTATAATAGCCCGTTAACACTACAACGAAAACCAATACTTGCGATATTTCGAGCACAATCAGGTAATTTTTGACTAGATTTCACATACAAAACAAAATCTACTTCTTGACTACATTTTGACGAAACCTGCTCCGCATCTAGTTATACTTAGTGCTGGGTTTTCCCTGTCCAAAAAAATGACAATTTAACCCTCATACGTTCCTTAAATTAACTTGCAGGAAAGTTACTGATTATTTAAGAAAAATATACAGGGCTTTTTCCATTATTGAAGCTGTTTTGATTTTATTTTTTAGACAAAATAATATGTAATAAGCAACCATAAACAAAAAACTAAAATTATTCATAAAATTCAATCGGATGTAGGTAATACACACACGTTCTTCTAAATGGGTAAAATTTTACTGAGGTACTTTTTCGTAATTCTTCAAATAATTTTGTAACGTTAAGATATATAAAAAAGAAAACTTACTGCTATTAATGCAAAATTTTAATATAAAAAATAAGAAAAAAGTCTCATTTAGATCCATCAAAATGTTTAAGATATATTAAATTTTAAAACATAAAATGGATGAAATTTCACCCGAAGATAAGGGTTAATAAAAAATAAAAATGGTGTATTATTACAAGGGTTAAAAGAAAATAGTGAAAACATGGACAATTAAAAATTATTGGTTAAATAAATGAAGTTGATTATAAATAAAAGCTAATGCAAATTTTAAATGCCTATTTTTTATATGTGTGTATGTGTTACAGAAAAAAGTTTCAATCTGTTTTTGCTATAAAAGCAAAATTTCGCTAATTTTAAAAGGGTACAATGTAATCGCATTAGATTTTGAGGAAGATTTCAAATGAAATCTACCAGATTTCGTTGTAATGTAAATGGGCTATAAAATTCATTATACGCAAAAAAAATAATGGTAACCCAGTCGGGTGTAAGTAAGTGCTGCTATATTTTAATAGAAAACTTAACGACGGAAAACAAATGTTGAAAGATACCTGTTGGGTACGAACACTACCAGCTATTTTTTTGTAGATATTACGGGCATAAAAGGAGCAAACAAAAAAATAATTCATAAAAATGTAATACAAATTTTTTAATTAATACATAAATATCATGTAATAATTAAAAAATAAACTGTAAGATCAATTTATTAGTTATTTCAATAGTTTAAGGAGATCTTATAAAATAATCCTTTAGAAAAATAATTTGGTTTAACTGATTAGGATTTAAGCGATTCTTTTTTTTAGTTTTGATAAAACTGGCCTTGGAAAAATTCTTTCACTTATCGTTGATGTCGGAGAAATGGAAAGCAACCCATAATACAGAATATCTTATATCTCAGTCTTTTTTCTTGAGTTTCTCTAAAGTTTAAACATATAAAATCTTCCATTATGCCATTAGAGTCCTGTTTTAATTTTTTTTTTTAATTTTTAACACTTCTAATTGCTTCGGCTGATTCTGTCAAAAGATTGATATGAGAAGAAACAAATAACTAAACATATAAATAAAAAAAGTACGTGAAACAAAACGCTGTTGACAGCAAATACTTATTTAAATTGAAGATCACAGAACACATTATTTGTTTGAAAAAAAAAACATAAAAAAATATGTTATAATACTACAAAAAATTAAACATTTTGTTATACCGGTTAATCGGTTAATCGACTTGAATTAACCGATTTAATCGTTAATCGAAAATAGCCAATTTAAAATTAACCGACCAGTTAATCGGGTAGTATTTAATCGGTTAACCGATTAACCGGTATAGCAAACCAAATGAATACCCTAATACCGACATATCGAGCCCTAACCGCAAAATATGTCTTATGCGACGACTACAAAATTTTAAATCTAGTAAATTTAACCAAATTTTGTATGAAAGTTCTGTGTTGTCCAATGTATAAAATGGACCTAAGTTTCTGCACATTTTAGCAGGATAACGGCTTTTTTTTTTGAGGTTAAGTAGTTTTTGCCGTCACTCTGACGACATAGTAAAGAAGATTGTGTCGGTGAGATAAAATCTTCTGATGTCCAATTTTTAGGATAGTATTTAAATCTATATTATGTTAATTTTCATATAAACCTTAATCGTATTTAAATACAGATTGATTTTTTGATTTGTATTTTAAAAATCTTATTTAATCAAGATAAAAGTATGATAGTACTAAAAAACAGCCGACTGTTGTTTCTTTGCCTGTTGTTGTTGTACTATTGTGATATTGAGGCCACCTTACGTATTTATTACAATGGAAACTTAAGTTGAATATAAATGTACCACATCGGTGAATCAAGTTTCATTTAAGTGTTTAGGGAAGAAGAGAATTTTACACTTAAAACGATTTTAAACATGTTTTCATATAAAAACTGAAAATTGGTCATTATACTTAAGTAGGCCCTAAAACGTAATGAATAATGCAATTGTAACTTAATTTGGTATGTCGTAGTTCCATAAGACTAGAAATCACTGCCAAATTTGGAGAAGATCGATTCATAGTTAGCCGTATATGGTTAGAATTAAATTTTAAATTGTTATTTGATGTACCTTGACCAAACTAATGATGCAGAAGTTCTTCTTTTTGGGTCTACTTTCATAAACAATTATCAGAATTGAGTCCCAAAATCATGTGTTGTACTGTGTAATTATCCATACACAGAAAGAAAAACACTCGGGATAAATTAAGCTTTTTATACTTACTTTGAGTTCGAGTCGTACTTAAAAATTCAAGTACGAATAACACTAAAAACGTACTCACAACAATCCTAAATGGGATAACTTTCGAAAATCATTCCCGGAATTTCTTAAAATAAGTATAAGATTCTTAAACAAAGTACAAAAAATATTGAACTTTTCGTTGGAAGTGCCACTCTGAGAGTAAAATTACAAATTGAGCGCTTTAATCTTATATAACTTATTCAAATTTGTTGTAGACACTACACCAACACCACACAAGTAGCTAAAAAACGATTTGCTTGTTGTGTGTAGAAACAACAGAGCAAGAAAAAAACACATTATTTTCATTTTTAAATCTTAATCAATTTTACTTTTTAGACTTTAAAAAGTAAAATTGTCTTGCCTTCAATTTCTCACTTCTCACTTAGTTTATATTCTTAGCTAAATATGTACATTAACAGCCGTATTCATAACGAAAATTTGGCATGAAGTTAGCACAAAGTTCATTTATAATACACTAACCAAACTCTGGCTAACGATTTGCTAAACTCTTGTTAACGAGCTGCCAAACGTTTGCCACCTTGTGAAAAACAGGAGTTTAATGTTGAATAATTTTGATTGTTTTTTTTAATTCACTGTATTTTTTTTAATTAAGTCCTTTTTTAAATTTATTTTAATTTAAAAACATTTAACATTTTTATGTGGGGAGGCAAAAACAAAAAAATAAAAAAAATTATGAAATGAAATGACAAAATCAGCGATGATTAATGCAAAACGTGTTGCATTTTTCAGCACTATAATGTGGCATCATTAATATTCAGAGTTGATTTATTAAAAGTTAGCAGACGGAGAAAATTCGTTATAAATAAACTCTGTGCTAATAAGCTGCTATCGGCATTCTAGTTAGCAGCTCGTTGTACGTAGTGTACAAACTGTGGCTAACTTTTTGTTATGAATACGGCTGTAAGTTTTTAAAGTAAAAATCATATCGGGCATGGTTTGGTTTTTTATAATTGGAACTTTGTAAGGTGTGAAAGAGGTAAGTAAATTAATTTTAATAATATTCTTCTTCTAATTTCAGTTTTGATTTATTTAAAGTACGAATTCGGGATTAAATTAACTTTATAACACTTGACTTAAGTACATTTTGAGATCGATTCAATCTCAGTTTTACTAAAATCAATCTCATTTTCGGATTATTTTAAGTACGAATCCGGGATTGAATATGGATAACTTGAGTATTTCGCGATTGAATAATCCGTTCTTGAATCAATCTTTCTGTACTTGATTCAAGAAAATCCGTACTCACCGTACTATTGATACCGCTTCGGATTGATTTGAGTACGGATGGATTGATTTTTCTTTTGAGTGTAGGTCTCATATAAAGCGGCCTTCTTAAAGAGCTATGGTTATAATTTGTCAATAGCTGCGAAAGTCCAATTTGTTAATGATAGTGCAATATATTTTTTTGTTCCGACTAGTAATTAATTTGTAGAGAATGTTTTCAGAGTCCCAAAAAATAAATAGTATGATATTCGCTCAATATTGCTTGTACCTTTAGTTAAAACTGAGTTGTTGCTCCATCAAAATTTTAGCTTAAGCTATGCTAAGATTGTTGAATTTATTACTTAAAATAAAGATGTTATAAAAGCAGCTAATAGTGATTCAAAAATATAAATTTAAAAATAAATACGGAAATAATCACACTTAATTAAATATTTATGTTACTATTATTATTAACTTTTCCTACCACATTTACGTTTTTGTTTTGTTACAGTTTTTTCAGTTTGGATTTTATATAATTTTAATTTATGTGTTGTTATTGTTTTTAATTAATAAAATATAACAAAAATTCTGGGGTTTTTTGCTAAACGGCCCAATGGAACAGACAACGTCTAACTTAACCAAGAACAGCTTCATATGGGTTTTGCTAGCCAATATCGCTATGAACTCATCTATAAAAGAAAAACTTTAATTTAAATTTTCTCAAAAGTCAATATTTTAACATATGCCCGTTTAGCACCCAGCCAAAGAATTATAAATTAATTTGTTTAAATTTTTCTATGATTACATTTGGCTAATTTCACTAATTTTCTATTTAAATATCAATTCATATTTAAATATAGTTTTTCATATACATAATTTGATTTTTTTTTTTGGCATGAAAAACGAATTTCAAGCATAGATTGATATTTAAATAGTTTGGTAAAATTGGCAATTTTAGTGGCTAGTCTAGTGAGAAATCGTGCGCGACTTAAAAACATTCCCTGACTTTCTCACGCGCGCATAATCTTTCAAATAGTCACAATCACGCCTGATACGAAATAATGACTAAGCAGTAGATATAAAACTAGTTTAAAAGTTTAAATAAATTCTTATGACCTTTTGAAAAATAGTTAGTTCCGTTTTCAATGTCTCGAAAAATTTGCTTGGACAAAATTGTGCTATTATTTTTTTTTTTATCATAATATGTACCTTACAAGCAAAATTAATTTTGTGTAATCTTTTGTAGTTTGTTTCTTTTTGAAGTCAAATATTGTTAGTGTTTAAAACATGTTGTTTTGTTGTCTGATCTCTGAGACAAACAACACCAGCCAACTTCAATGACAGCAACAAAAATCTGTTGTTATTTAGCTGTACAAACAATTTAATGTCACTTAAACATGACAAATTTTAAATTAAAAATGACTTTTCTGTTTTGGTTACCAGCAAGAATAGTAATAAAATGGTATTTTGTATAAAATTTTCTTTACTCGATTGCAACTAAAAAGTTTTCCTTAGAAAAATGCAAAGACACAAGTGAGATGTAAGTTACACTTACATAATAAATGTAAAATAAAATGTATATTGAATAAATATTTTTTTTTTTTTTGGTAAAATTCAACTTTCTTTAGCAGTTGGAATAAAGAAGTTCAAATATAGTTAAACTCAATTTAAACTTAAGTTTATAACAAACTTTAACTAAGTTATTTTGGCGAACTATGAATTGAATGAAGCACGTTGCCGCGTGATACTTAAAGTATCAAAATTTCGGAGAATATTCTCGGAAAATAACAACAATTGCTGATTTGATTTCTTTAAACAGTGCAGTGTTTTTTGTGGTTATTTTTGCCATTTTTATTATACTAAAATAAACTGTTATACAGATCCTGGCATTATTACAGACACATATAAAAACATGCGAAAGAGGAAACTTTAGTTTGGTCTAAAAATCACCAAAATGTTGTGGCAATTTTCCCCAATGTCAGTTTGTTGCAAGAAATAAAAAACAAACTTTAGTTATTTTTTTTTTGCTTTTCCCAAATATAGTTTGGTGGCTCTGAATGCAGTTATACAGCGTAGAAAAGTTTTTTAGTTATTTTTTTTTTTTTTTTAATCAAATTTAATTGGAAAATTAAATTTAGCGCTTATAAAAACAACAACAATATGTTGCAGTTACTTAATAGTAGTAAATAGTTTGTGTATGTAAACGACCACCACCGCTACTACCACTCTATTTCACTTGCAGCAAAATTTAACTGCCATGAGAGCTTTTTGTTCGGAATCTCCATATCTATGTAGTGGCTGTTGAAAAAGTTTCAGTGTTTTTTTTTTTTTTTTTTTTTTTTTTTTTAGTGAAAATGAAAAAAGGAATATTGTTCATTTCATGGAAGACCAATGCACAATTTTTGAGTTGTAAAATGGGGGCTTATAGCACTCGAAGCAGCACAGTAATTTTCGTTTGTTTAGCTTTACATTCAGTTTGTAAACATTTACTTACGTGCGCAATTCTATTGGCAGTTTTGTTGCTTCCACCAAAAAAAAAGAACAACAATTGAATTTCCCACATTTATGCAGAGTTTGGCCTTAAAATCAAATCAAATCAAACATACATATACTGAAATTTAAATCAATAAAATGAATTTATAGGGAAAAAATTTTAACAATATTGTTTAAAGGTGACCATAGTGATAAATAAATAATTAAAATTGTAATTTTAAAAACTACTAAATTTGTGGCCAATTTAAATATTCATCATCAAAAATCAAATTTTTAAATCTCAAAATCGACAAAAAAAATATATTGACATACGCGATTTTATGCAAAAAAAAAAAAAAAAAAAAAGTAAGAAGATATATTGAACTTAACAACGTAAAAATGTTATTTATTGGTTTTTAGTTTATTTTTAAAATTCTCTAACATTTTCTATTGACATGGATATGTCTCGTATATGGAGCCATAACTAAATATGAAACGATCGTAACAAAATTTTGTAAAATGTCTTTAATTGCAATAACATATCTCTTATTTACTATAATTGAATAGTAACTCAAAAATCGAGATTTTTAAGCTTAGTGTGCAGAAATGTAATTAAAAACAAAAGGAGACCTACTCTTACTCGAGCAATTTATCCTTTTGACAATAAAAGCTTAAGAACTAATTCTCATCGAATTAACTATTAAATTTCCAAACTGTAATTTGCACTCAAGTCTATGGTCTAAAACTAAAATTTGTATGCGGTAGTAAAACAAGTAAGAGTGCTATATTCGGTTGTTCCTAATCTTTAATACCCTTCACATAATGTAAAGCAGTGTCTTAGACCACGCACCCACTAATACATATTATCAAACAGAATTAAAAAAAAACCGGTAAGAGTGCTATATTTTATTGATCCGAATATTATATACCCTTCACCATAGTACGATAAGAACAGAAAGTTCTTTAGATATAAACAAATAAATTCTGTGAAACGACCACTTTTCCGATCCCGCCCACTTTTTTCGGATGTGCTGTATTCATAACTAAGATGCTTGTACCCAATTTGGAATCTATGGTTTTAGCCATTCTCTTGATATACAGAAATATAAAATGTCTCTGTACGTGGGGTGCCACGTCCACTTCTCCAATCCCGCCCATATTTTTGGGGAAATCCATGTATAATAAATTTGGAATTCTCTTACCCTTAGGTTAGGTTAGGTTAAATGGGTAGCCGTCACGAAGACGACTCACTTGGGTCCTTATAGCGGTCCCTTTGTGATACCCCCAGCCAGTGACAAGGGTCAGCCAGTATCCACCAGACTATTCCCCAGAGGTCACCGCAGTCTCGAACCACCCCGATTCCCTGCAGAACAGGTAGATCGATTTCAGTCCCGCATTGGACAAATCGTCCAGACATGGCAATTCCGGTCTCCCAAAATGCCTCAACCTAGCGCCCGCCAGTCCGGGGCATTGGCAGAGGAAGTGAAGCACCGTCTCCTCCTCCTCCACATCATGACAACTCCTGCAGTAGTCATTGTACGCAAGACCCATCCTCCTAGCATGAGTCCCTATCACCCAGTGACCCGTGATTACCGACATCACTGTCCTTATCCGATCCCTGCCGAGACCGAGTAGTACGCGCGTTCTCGCCGCGTCATAGCCAGGCCATAGAGTCCTGGCCATCAAACAGGTATGCTCGCCCTGCCATCTCTCCTGAGCCCTTCTGTACGATTCCCGTCTGATGAGAGTCCTGCAGCGGGCCATTAAAGTGCCAATCAGGCCATCGACGAACATGTCGTCCAAGAGACAGCCTTGTTTGGCTAGACTGTCCGCAGTATGGTTGCCCAGGAGCCCACTGTGTCCTGGTACCCATGCCAGCGTTACACTGGAATGTTTCGCGATCTCATTTAGAGACATTCGGCATTCCACTGTTAACATAGATGTCGTAAAGACACCAGCCAGAGCTGCAATGGCAGCCTTGCTGTCCGTAAATATACATATATCCCTCGATATACGATAGTACCTCAGCCAGTTTGCCGCCCGCCTTATGGCAGAAATTTCCGCCTGCAGCACACTACTGCCATCTGGCAGCCTAAAAGAGACCCTGATGTCCAATTCCTCGATGAAGAAACCTCCACCCACTCTGTCGCCCATCCTGGAACCATCGGTGTAGACCCGCAGGGTCGGCTCCAAAGATCGCGTGTTATCGAGCAGCTCATCATAGTTACCATGATGAACCGTGAACAAAGCACCGAAAAAGGGTTCCGGAGTGCAATAGTCCAGCCCCGCCAGGTCCTGAGACGCGCGAAGCGTGACCCTGGCATGACCATAGTTCCGCGAAGACCATAGGCCCACCGCCCCCAGTCTCATAGCGGAAGTCAAGGCCTGTTGTTCGGCCATGATATCAATCGGCAACCAGTCTAACATAGTAAACAGTGCCTTTGTCGGTGTCGAGCGGAGTGATCCCGTGATCATCAGCGCAGCCAACCTATATACTTTCCCAAGCATCCTGCAGTACCGTCCCCTTTCCATGGCAGGCCACCACACTATGACCCCATAGAAGAGAATCGGTTTTACCACCGCTTCAAAGATCCATTCGACACCCTTGGGGCCCAGGCCCCAGCTCCTGCCCAAGGATCTCTTGCAGGTGTATAAGGCCACCATAGCCCTATCAACCCTCGTCTGAACGTTGAGTTCCCATGATAGTTTGCTATCGAGAATTACGCCCAAATATTTGGCACTGTTCGAGAGCTTCAGCTCCGTGCCGTTCAGCCTAGGAAGCCTAAAGTTGCCAACCTTGTACTTCCTGGTAAAGAGTACCAACTCAGTTTTCCGTGGATTGACACCAAGTCCACAGGAAATGCTCCAAGAGCTTAGAATCCGCAATGCAGATTCCATACAATGGGACAGTGTGTCCAGGTGTTTACCCGCGACCGCCACCGCCACGTCATCCGCATACGCGACGGTTCTTATCCCCAATCTGTCGAACCGGCACAGCAAAGTGTTCACCGTCAGGTTCCACAGTAGAGGGGACAGAACCCCACCTTGCGGGGTGCCCCTGTGCACAAATCTGCAAACATCGGTAGCACCCATCGTGGATTCAATGATCCTATTATCGAGTAAATTACCAATAAATCCACAAATTGCATCGTCAACCCCAACCTCTCTCATCGACTCCAAGATGGAGTTGGGTTTGACATTATTGAAAGCTCCCTCAATGTCCAGAAAGGCCACAAGTGAGTATTCCCTTCTTCTTTTGATATAAAAAAAATATTTTCTACCACGCCTCAGCCCACTTTTTGTGGGATGTTGCCTGTTAAAAACCGAGATGTTTGCACTTCATTTAAAAGCTTTGGATCTTTCCGTTCTGCAGATATTAAAAATTTATAGTGCCTTTGTATGAGAAGTGCCACGGACACTCCTCTTATCCCGCCAATTTTCTTAACCGAGATGCTAATACCTAGTTTGGAGATTTTCGCTCTTGCCGTTCTTTAGATATATAAAAATAAGAAATAAAAAGCAACAACAACAAGAGATATATGGGTAAAATAAGGGACTGTCGCGGTTTTTTGATCATATATCCGTCTTAAGCAAAACATAAACAAAATGAATGTGATATAAATATATAACAACCCAGTTTCCATCGGCTTTGGGGTCTTCGAAAAACATTATTCAACATACACACAGACAAAGGGGCATTAGGACCCAGAATTATACACTTAATAGGGTCTGAGATCAATATCAAGGATCAAACGGAATGAAAAAATTATATAACAAGTAAAAGCCTTGCCGAATCTTATGCACCTTTCATCATGATTGAAAAAATCAGAAAGTTATATTTCAGCTATGAGTACACTGAGAATATTTGAGCTTAATTTTATCAAGGAAGTTTGTTTTGTATGGACCCTTTGGCGGGACCAATTTGGCTGATTTTGAAAAATAGCGAAATATTGTATATTTTTGTGCCGATTTTTATGAAACTGGAGAAAAATATACCCTTAGGTCATACGAAGAGAAAACGTCACGAAAATATACTTGGTATATTTCGCTATCTTTTCCTTAGAAAATCCATATATGTCAAAACTCGACTTATGACCTTCATCATTTTAAAGTAAATTTTTTCTGGTTTTAGTAAAACCTTCAGAGTATATTACGAATGATCTGGACTATAATATACTGAATAGGTTTTACTTAAAATTTAAAATATAGTTTTTCCCGAAAATCGCAAAATTAAAATCGGAGGTACGGAAAAATATGGAAAATATAGACATAGTTTTTCATATTTTTATTCCCTAATATATCATTAATAAATCCCAATTTGATGATAAAAAATTCGGAAATTTGTTTAACAACATTTTTAAGTATTTGAAAATGGAGTGCTGAAACTGTCATAAAAATAATGATTTTTTTTTTTGGTCATACCTGCTTATAGGTTAGCGGTATCGTTAGAAGACAAAAACTCATATACAAGTAAAACCGGGTATATTTTGAATAAAAATTAGCACTTATTTATATATTTCTTAAAATATGTCTATTTTATTAAAAACTTGAATTTTTTTTTAACCAAAATTTGTCTTCTATATATTACAAGAACCATAATTTCGTACACGTTTCAATTCCTTTACACTTAATTGCAAAAGCAATTATTTAATGGCAAAATCTTTACAAAATCTGAAAAAATTAATTTCCCCCCTTGTAAATACACCTTCAAACTTGAGAGGCGATGCGCCACCACGCCTTCCCGATATATGCTCACCTTTTTTTTTTGCGAAACAAAGTTTTTTGTTGGGAAGAACATTTCTTGGGGGAGTTAGGGAACAATTTCGCAAATATGAAAAATAAGGCGCACCCTACTAAGCAAGTTATATTGTGTAGCCTGCACAGTTGTGTACTCAAATGTCAAATGGACACTCTGTAAGGTTGAGCCGTAATGGTTGTGACTCACGTGAATCCTGAACACATTACTGCACATTTTGCATTCCTGGACTAAAAATATTTGACAAAGCCCAATGATGCCAATTTTCTCCAATTTTGCCTGTCTCAGTTTTTTTTCATTTTATTTTTAAAACATAAGAAAATATAATATGGCAATTCTTTTTGTCACCAGAACTTAAGCATGTATTTATATAAGGTAAGGCAACTATTATAAGTTGACAGAGAGAATGAATGAACGTGCGATCTGTTAGGTGGCACTTGAGAGCCAATTCTAATTCTCTGGAATGACCGTCAACACTTAAAACCTATTTCCTTGTTTTGACTTATTTAGTAGAAACTGTCAAGACTGAACACAAATTCGTCGGTCAACAGCAATATCTCCACTGTTAAAAGTTTGTAATGTGTACGTGGACTCAATTTTATTTGTTGGACTACACTCATAAAATTTTGTCATATTTTATGCGTCATCAATGCTATGACTACAGTGACATCAATTGGATGCTACATAATTTTAATGTTTAAAAAATAAAATACAAAGCAAAAATTCCCATATTCTATTTATTTTAATTATTAATTTTCAAAGTAGAATGATTACGAAAACCATATCGGGCATGCTGCTTGTGTCTTATAATTGAGAATTCTTCTATAAACAAAAGTGAAACAAACATGAGTAATGAGTAAGGCAATAATAGTATTATCTCAATTAAACATAAGTCAATTCCAATGACTCCGTTTGATGACAGTTTGTCATTAAATTGAGCTATATGAGTCCTTTGAAAAATGTTATTGAGTCATCGCACTTGATGTCATGTTTTATTTAACTGAGTCGGATTCGTCATTTCTGTGATGCCGATGAGTCATCCCATTAATGACATCATTTTAATTTTTGACCCTGATGACAGTTTGGCGAAATGATGTTAAGGCTGAGATCACAATACTGAAAAATGAAGTTACTTGTCATAGTACTGATGTCAAAATAAATCAGCGTTATGATGCCTTTTCTATCAGTGCAGTAATTCCATATGTTGTCCTGTGATAATTTTAATAATTTTTTAACCACAGTCAGAAATATGTATTAAAATGTTTAAAAAAATATACACGGCAACTTAAACTTTACGGTTGGTTTAATAAGTAATATATATTCTGTAATATATTTTCGGCAACTAACAACTAAACTCGGTTGCCATTATTGACCCAAAATAAGTACCTAAAATTATTATGATATTCAAAGTTGTGCCTTAATTTATTTTCTAAATTCGAGTTTTAAAAAACCAATATAAAATTTTTGTTTGCACCATCTGAAACTTATACGTAGCTAAAATTTAGAATAAGGAACCACAAAAAACTCTTCCATTAATTACTAAATTAATTTTTATAAAGCTAGTAACTTGTTTGCAATTTTCTTTTTCGTGAAATAGAAATAATTTACAATTAATTAATAAGGGAAATTCTATAATATTATCTAACATTTTTTTTTTGTTAACAAAATAAAGCCTTGAGATTGTTTTCAAGAGTTGGTGATAATTTTTACAACATCAAACAACAGTTTCCTTAACAAATAATTTCAAGTCAATTATTATTATCAGGGAGAGGATTTTTATGCAGTTAACATCACGCTTCATGCGCATAAAACATGCACTCAAAATTGAAAAATATGCACTTAAAATTGGTAAAAATTTTATTTAACACATTTATTATTGATAAAAAAAATATTAAAATATCGAGAAGAAAAGCAAACACAACATAAAAACGTAAAAATTCAGTCTTATAAACGAAAATAAGTTCATTAACACAAAAGTAGGAGTTGAAATAAAGTGAAGCACAAAAATATAAAGAAAAACCACCCTACGGGAAAATTATGTCAATCATTCTTAAAGCACTTATCCCCTGAGCAGTGAACACAATGTTTTATTAAAATGGAAGGTGTTATCCAGAGGAAAGGTAATTTACACACAACTAGTCATGTGACTGGATTTTGTGCGTATAGTGGCTGATTTAATAACTTTCTACGAACATATATATTAACATGGTTCAGTCCGGACAATATCTGCGATGAATTTAATTTACTGAATTTCATTGACCTGTTGCAAAGCGTGAAAAAGGTGTCAATTAATCCACTCCTAGGAAATTGTCATGTTAAAGTGACAAGTTCCCTTTATATTAAGTGTTAGAACTAGAACCGGTCCCTAACACTTTAGAACTGTCACGTGAGTTTAGTGTTAGTTCCCTTTCCCCTAGGGCAAGAGCAAAATAATCATGTAAATTAAGTCACTTGTTAGATAGATATTTGAATCTACATATAAAATGAATTAAGACCAAAAAGTACCCACAAAAACTCACAACTCCGACTACAAAATTTTTCGGCATAACAAATTTAAAAAAAATAGTCTAAAATTTTCCAAAATAAGAATTCTTTGAAATTGGAGGTGCAATATTTAAAGTACCAATATGAAACTTTTATAGAATAATTTAACCATTTAAAACGTACTATATAAAAAAAAGAGTTTAAAGTCAAATAAGGACCAGTCACATATGCATTTAGCATCAATGTTAAAGTAGGAGTCGGCGTTAGGGTCGGAGTCGTAGTTGGAGTTGGAGTCGGACTTAAAAAATTTCAGCGGACGGAGTCGGACTTAGAACTTTCTTGGACAACTTCACAGCTTATCCTCAAAAAGCTTTTAAACATGGAAAATGACCGTTCATCGCGACGGGAGTGATCGGTGATTATTAAATGCTTATAGTTCCTTTGTGGTATATTCCACGTCGCTGTTTTCGTAAAAATTTAAAATCAATATGTTAGCAGTTTGTTTAATTGTTTTGAATCCTTAATTTTTCTAAAAACCTTATCAAGCTTGATACGAATTTGTTTCCTAAAGTTACCCTCCACTACATACATTTTATTTATGGCATTATCAATTAAATTAATTTGCTTTCTCAATGGATAAGATTTCTCTAATTTCACAATAGTCTCAGAGATAAATCTATAATTTAAAGACACAAACATTATCTGAGCTATTATATTTGATGAGTTTGCTTTTTTTAATAAAACAGCATTACAATAGTTGAATCCTTCCACCACATCTTTGAATTGGTCAAATTTTTCAGCATTATACATAACTGTTTTCGACCAGGAAGAAATAAATCGGGATATTTCCCTAAATATGCAATAAATCGAGAGGTGCTTTGCAAAATATTTTTTCACATAAGAAGTCAATAAATCAGTATCATACATGTTGCTTCTTATTTCTTCTTCATCGCAAAAAAAAACAAATAAAACCAGTTTCGTTTTTTAAAATATGCAATGTCAGCAAAATATGCAAAAATATGTATTTAAAGCAAAACAAGCACTAACAAATCGATGACATTTTTCTTTAAATTTCTTGATACGCAAAGATATTTAGTTTATGTTGATTTCAGACTGACGACAACAAATATGCATTTGCATAAAAATCCTGCCCTTGATTATTAAGTATTTCTTTTTATTCCTGAGATGAACATGGGACCATATTTCAAGTTCGTGGTTTTAACCAAAAAATCTCTATTCCACGAATGCTTTCGGCGCACAGTGGCTCATTTTGAATCTGTTCGATGCAAAAGCATAACTTTTGAAATAAATAAGATATTTTTAAAATTAAAAAAGATTTTCAAAGATGATTTTCAAAAATGATAATAAGTTCTGTACAAGTTGCTCCAAAAATAACAGTCAAAATCGGATAATTTTTCCAGTATAAATATTACATGTATATTTTTTGTAAAATTTTATCTTGTATCGCTCAGAAACATTTGTATATATCGGGTGATTCATCGTGAGGTTTGATTTTTAATGTAAAGAAAAACACATAAATTTTAAAGTAAAGTGGAAATTTATATTATCGATTAAAAGAATAATTTAATGTCATAAAATACTGTAAAATACTGAAAACGATATTATGTAAATGTGTGCCATGGCTACGTCCGAGGTGGTCCAGTCGAAAGGTCCAATTTTAGGAGACTCGTTCTAGCATAGCGATAAGTTTGCTTACAAAGCTCCAATCTTAGCTGGCTTCCTGAAGACTTCAGACTTTACATATCCCGAGAGAAAAAAGTCCGAAGGTGTGATATCGCGCGATCTGAAAAACTTGGAAAAATAACCGTAGCAAAACGTAAAATTAAGTGCTTCCCAAAATGATTTCTCAACAATGTTATTGTTTGACGCGCTATATGGCTCAGAGCGTCGTCTTGTTGAAACCAGAGCTCACCGGGACCATGCGCTTGAATTTCAGAAAGCACATAGTCCGTTAACATGGTATGATGGTGCTTAGAGCGACAACGAATCGATTCGTCACGGTCTTTACGTACACTCTCAGCTACATCTGCTATATTCACTTCACTACGGGCTGGATGTGGTCTAACCGGTCGAGTATCATCCACTTATGTAAACTGGGACCCAAATTATCAAATGGTGTTGGCAATAGAGACTTCAGTAGGTCGATTATGTGCATATTAAGTTCCTCAAATCACAGGAAATACATTTCTCAGAGAACGCTGATTTTCGTGAATGAATTACGCCTTATTAATATCCCTCACTGGAGACAAAAGGGTTTAAATAACGTCTTAAATTTTTACAATTTTTGTTTTTGAAAAAAATGCATTTTCAGGAAACATAGATTTAAGTCCAAATTCCGAGTCCAAATTATATAACCAATGTAATTTGTAAATTTCTGTCCAATAAGTTTACAAATATCCAAGTTATGACTTATATACTTTAAAATTGGGCTACAAATTTTAGGGCGCTATGGATAAGTCTTAAATACGGCTTAAAGTTGCTGAACACCCCTTTAAAAAGTTCACATTCGCCGCTATATGTGGATAAAAGTTTGGACAGTTTTTTTTAGCTGTTTTCCCATTTCAAACACATCTCTATTACATCCCAGCGGGAAATTTGGTCTTAAAAAACTTATCCCGTGACTAGTGTACACAATATTATAACAAAAAGGAACGAATTGTGTTAGTAGAAATCAATAGATATCACTTAACTGATATGATTAAAGTGTAATTAGTCCAGAGGTAACTGACACAAAACTATTCATGTGACTGGATTTTGCGCGGGTAGTGGCTGGTTCTATTACCTTATATGGTTCTATTACTTTACATACTTTACATTAATATCCATCATATTAATATGGTGTTGGCCTAGGAGGTGATAAACTGATATATTTTTGGCTTTTTGTGATGGGTCAAATAGTGTAGGCAAACTGTCTTGGATAATATAAAAATGGTCACCAAAAATTTAAATGATTTTTATTAAATTCATTGAAAAATTATGAAATTTTCTGCGACAGGTATATAATTGGTTATTTAGGTTATTTCCGTGACCTGGTACAAAGTGTGCAAAAGGTGCCAATTAACCCCGTCGTAGGACATCACCATGTTAAAGTTACAAGTCATCTTCATATAAAGTGTTAAAACTAGAACCGGTCTCTACCACTTCAGCACTATCACGTGACAAGTTTGGGGTTAGTTCCCTTTTACCTAGGGATACTTTAAGATGGACACAAAATCCTTTTGATTTTCGCTATGAGATTGCAAAAGATTTTTATTTGTTTCACGTAAATTTGTCATGCAGCCAAATGTAGTTAAATAAGTTAAAGTGTTGTACAAATATGCCCAGATTTATTCGACGAGACCATTTAGTAGGGAAGTTGTTGATAAGTTTTCCAATTTTTTTTTTTAAAAAAAAAAAACAAGAAAATAGTAAGATCAAACGGCAAAGTATCTGGCACTTCAATTCTAAAGTGAATTTTTTTTCAAAATCACCTTTTTTATTTGCTTTCTAAAAAGTTGCCGAAACCCATAATTTTAATCCAATGAAGGAAAAAGGTTTTACTTCATGATCAGTGAGAGGCTTATTATGCAATGTATAGATTCATTTCACAAAATTTTGTATATCCACGGTTTTTGGAAGAAGAGCCACTGTTCGCCATTAACAAAATTATATGCTGCTCTTGAAAACAATTTTCTACACGTTCTACGGAGTCCCAATGACAGACAAGAATTTTATTTTAGTATTTTATTTTAATTTTCGACTTTTTCCAAGGCATCCTTTCATCATAAAAAATACTGTGCTATTCATTTTAATGCTTCAATGAAATGAAAGTATGGAAAGGGAAATTATGTTAAAAAGAAAAAACAAAATCAAAAGCAGATGAGAAGAGAGAATAAATTGCTTATTTACTTTTCCCAAAAAAATTTACCAACGTCAAAAGCAACAGCAGTGATGATAAAAAAACTAAAATTGAAATAATGAAAAAAGCTCAACATCATCACCATCATTAATGGAGAAAGTTGTTGGTTGTTATTGTGCGTAACTAATAGAGAGGAAAGCGAGCAACTAGCGACTAAAAAGGGTTTAATTTAAATGAATAGTCCTTTGCGATGTTGTATGGTCATGTTTAAATTGCTTTTTCTATCAAATATCTAGTGTATGTGTGTAAGTAAGTTTATGTGAATATCACCCTCCCATATTGGCATAAACTTAAATACACATGTCAAAATGTGGATGGGTAAAAGAGTGTCTTGGGTTGTACTTAAAGTTAAAAAATTAGTATTCCTATTAATGTTTGCCATGTAATGCTTAATTAAAGCAATGACTGGAATGCTTAAGCACATTTGAACTATTTTAATAATTAGTTTTCTGCTGACGTTACTGGTTTTTCTGTTGGCTGCTTGCGTATTTCCCAGCGAAAACTTTTCTTAAATTTTAATAACAACTACCAACGCATCAACTTCGTAAACGCATTATTTTTGAAACAGAATTGCAGCTTGCATCATTATATTTCACAATCTTTAAATTAGTTTCTTGTAATTTACGCAATGATTCGGATATGCGAATAACGTAGTACCTCAGCTGTCGAGAGCGCAAAACGAAAAAATGGAAAACATATATGAATGTCAATTAATACCGACTATATTTATATATATATATCGCTCAGGTACTAATGGCATAACTCAAAAAAATCCATTCCGAGATAATCGCAGCCGAAGTATTTAATTTGCTCTTACTTCTTAGAAAAAATAGCGACAAATTCTCTAAAAAAGAAGAAAAGTATAAAATATATAAAGATGAATTGTATACACGATATAAAGAAAAACATAGCGTTCTGCATATTTAATCCCAAAATTTCATTTTTTGAGTTATGACGTTGTATTAGTAAATGAGCGATATATATTCCTATAAAGTGGATCGGGCGTTCACAAATGCATTTCATTTTGATTTGTTTGACGGGGCTCCTCTGGCAAGACTCCGCTGGAAATTTCAGTAAAGAGACAGTCTTTTAACATCCTTGAGTGGTCTACGTAAGGCGTGGCCAATCCACCGCCAGAAGGCACAATCTCATATCTAGTTCAATTAGTTATTGTTTTGAAATTTGCTAAAAGCGAACATTGCTGATTGTATTACGCCAAAAGATACACATAATTCTGCGTAGACAACGAGAGAATACCCGGAGAGCATTAATGTCATGGGAGTTTGAGTTCCATGATACGCAGCCATATAAGAGAACCGTCTTGGCACTGGAAGATGATTGAAAGAATCTAGCTTTTTTTATTCGGATAGAAACACTACAATCTTCATTGCTGCGAATTGCGAGTTGTATGTTGCAAATGGTATTGATCTTTATTAACTTTGTTGTGGGGAGATCTATTTTGAGCCCGCGTTTTATAGCATCCGCTTCAATAGTTTTTAATTTGGAGTCCATATCGGAAAATGTTTATGCTACAAAGCAAATCTCGTTAGCCAAGTCAAAAAACCCATACGAGGTATTTGTGCCAAATTTAATCTAGATACGCACTGGACCTATTTTTCCACACTGTATGAAAATACCAACATTTGCAAGAAATTTGTGGCAGTGAGTGTTTTTTGGGAGCATTGCCTACACTTGTTTGGAAGCTATGCTTTATAATATGAAGCGATTCTCATAACATTTGGCAGCGAATTTATGTTTGCACTTAAACATGGTTAGCCTGAATTTGATTTTAATACCGACACAATGAGAAGGATTGTTGTATGGATACAATCAAAAAGTACATACAAAATTTCATCACATTAACTCTAAAATTGCGACTTGCACTTTGCGCTCAAGACTTACATAGACAGACAACCGGACAACCAGACCTCTAGCCGAACAGTTGGAAGAACGGGCAATGTTAGATTAATCTTTCATTAGAAAGTGTGTCTGAGTCGATCGGTAAACTAAGAGTTGTGTCTAGCACTTTTTTGTGTTACAGTCATCACCATTAACGCATAATACCAATAGTTGTATAGGGTATACATTTAGGATATGTAAATCTTAACTTGTGCAGTGAATTTTTTTTTTTTAAAATAACTACTAAAACTTGTTCTTGTAGGTGAAAATCATTTGTTGGCACTTAATTGAATAATACGGACGAAAATTTGTCTCTGTCCGGGGTGCGAATTTCAGCTCAGCAAATTGTTTTCTCTTTAAGTTACTGTTCCTCCTTGCAAAACAGTTTCACTGAAGTTTATTAAAAATGCGTTAAAACTTGCATGCCCCTAGTAAAACTAATAAGCTATTGCACATAAAAAAGTAAGTTTACTTTTTTTTATTTAAATATATGTACATTTGTTGGTTGGTAAGAAAAGTCTTCGCTGGGATGTTTGTATGTATAAATATTTTACAATATGTATTCAATTGGTTGTTCGGAAAACAACTGTGAAAAGAATTCTTTCCATATATGAAAATTTGTTTCAAAGTTTTAATATTTTCATAATAAGTGGCAAAGAAAATTGTTTATCAGGGCTACTTTTTTAATGCAAAATTTTCGTTGTTTTGTTATATCTGTGTTAATTTTTTTTTTTGTAGATGTTGCCAGAATATGTTTATATAGCCAAGGACTGGCTGAAAATACACCGGGAAATGAATAGCATTTTATAATTTAATTTTGCTTTTTAATGTATGTAGGCACATCTGTACATTTTCTATAACTAAATAACTCATTGTATTAGAAATATATAAGCCATATATTGTATCATATCATTCTTGACATCTTATTAATTTTGAAGCAGGCGTTCTTAGGCAACTAAATTCTGCTTCAAGCGTTCCTCACTACTGCATTTTTATTTTACTTTAGAAAATCTACTTTGGAAGTAGATACAACTACAAGAAGAAAAAACAATGGTCTGTGATAAGCTTCGATTCCAGGAAACACACGGTAAGAAATTCTATTTTATACAGAATGAAACGTTACAACTACGATACATTACATTTTGGTAAGCTTTTGCATTGCTTTTCGTATACCAAAAAGCGAACAGCTGATTGATACAGTACAGATACGGTACAGCAACGTTCGCCTAACTGAGCCTTAAGTTTTGGATCTTACTTTATCTTACTGCCTTGGTTGATATTTACCTTCTTAATCTTAAAAATATTTTGGGTTAACAAAACGTTTACTTTGTACTTTGCGCGCAAGGATTGCATGGACAAACAACATGCCAACTAGAAATAGTATTTTTCTGCGGTATAAATATTATCACAGGCGCTAATAATTTCTTGGATGTATGCGAGGTAAATTAGCCAACCGCATCTTCGTTTGGTGTTTCATAACTTAAAAAGTTTTATTTAAATTTACAAATTTATCCCCATATTAATAAACAATATTTTTAATTAATAACACTGTGCTAGAAACTGACACTTTTTTTAGACAACCTGGGTACTTGGCGTTTTAATCTAATTCGGGTGTGTTGAATCCAGTGGTGCTGACCGTTTTTTTAGGTTAACTCTGGTTTTGGGATATACCGGTTTTTCGAAAATGGAGGAGGTTGCACAACATGTGCTCGCGTAACTCAAAAACGCTTTGGCTTAATGAAAAAACAAAAAACCCGAATATTCGCAATAAAATTTCTTTTAAGAAAGGTAAAACTTTTTCTAATATTTTTTTTTATTAAAATTTAGAAACTTTTGTTTTTTAAAAATTCATAAAAATTGGAAAATGCAGCTAGGCTTCTAATTTTTTTCAGACGTATTAACGAAATAAAAATAATAACGAAATTACAAACAAAACAAACTATAAATGATTAAAATCTACTTAAAACTTTTAATTTTATTCACAAATGACATTTTGAGGAAATGTTAAGGACGAAAAACTTATGGAGGCCCGTCATACATTTTATCACACTAGGAATGACTCCCAGGCAGTTGTAAAAACTACTCTTCAATATATATTTAGAATAATTAATAGATTCTGATGTTTTATTTTTTCGCACTGATTTGGAGTTTTTCTTTGAATTTTGTGTTCGGGTTGGCTTACGCTTCTGTTCACAAAGAATTTGATGGTACGAGAATATACCAGTAGGCCAAAGACAGTCAGTTAAGACTGACTCCCACTTGATCAAAGAATAAGCGCTGGGAAAAATCGTTCCGACCTTTCCGAAAGATTAAAGGAACTACGACATTCTTTGGTTCATCCTTCCTGTTTTTTACTTTGAAAAATGAATGAACAAGAAACGTGAAAATTTCTCTGAGGTTCGTAAAAACGGTAACAAACAAACATTTGTTATTGTATTGCTCTCATTTTGTGGCGCAACAACAAAGCAAGACTTATTACGTGTTTTTGAAATGTTTATAAAAAAATAATAACTTTTCCATAACTTGGATGCCACACGATCAAGTTTTGCCTTTCAATTCTTTCAAAACACTTTTTTTTACTAATAAACTCACACTATTTAAATTGACCACGAGATTGCTCTCATTTTACCTCTCCATTAGTTGTGCAATTTTACGTTCAATTTAAAAGTTGATTACAAGTTTAGTGAGCAAACTTTTTGTTTGTTTTTATAAATTGTTTTCTTGATGTCATCTTGAAAGTCAATTGCTTACAAAGAGGTTGGGCGTGGTTACGGCAACTGCACTATATTTATTGTAACAATATATTGTTGCCGTACACAAAATATTATTATTTGTATTTTATATCAATAATATTATAGTTACTGTCAGCCTGTTAATGTTTATCGCAATTATAAATTTAAGTTTGTTTCACTGAAAAATAATCATTTTTAAAGCAACTAAATAATGATAACTTTGAAAACATATTATATTCCTCACAACCATTTAATGATATTTAATAGCCATAACTAAATAATGTGTTGAAGATGCGAACAAGATATCTTTATTCTAATAATAATTTGTTATCGCCATTTGTAAAATAACTTTGCATCAGTTGTGTCTTTTAGTTACATATGACTATCGAATTATTTGATATTCAGTGGTTAGATAATTTAAAAAAAAACCCCATTAAAAAAACCGAGTTTAAAGAAATTGTAGGTACATAAAAAAAAATTGTAAAGTATCACAAAATAAAATATCAATGCCAAAAAAATTTTAATATTGTTTAAAAAAGCTGTTTGCCAGTAAGTAAATAAGCACAAATATATATTAAAAATATTTTTCGGTTTTAGATTTAATCAACATATTATTATGATGAACATGATAATTATATGATTACTTATTGACTTATTATGATTTACATAAAAAAAATATCATTACTTCTTAACTTGTTATTATTAACATGATAATAGTATGATAACATTAAATTATAATAGGATGTAATAAAAACAAATTAGGATTAAGGAAAAAATATTATGATGTAACATTACGAATATATTTGGTCTTCATATGATTTAATAATAATCGTAATATGTTGGCTTCAATCATGAATCTTAACATAATATTTTGCTCTTAGAATATGTTTACCAAATCATGTTTTTTCTTTGCGCGTATGTAAAAGACTTTCAGGGAAAATATGATCGTCTGGCTGCAGGGAAAATTGCAAACATATTTTAAGAATTTCGTAAATTTGTTAATCTACCCGTAGCTGCATGCTGTTGCTGGTGGTGAACGGGTGAAATATTAATATAATAATATTGCTTTGTCATCGTCCAGACTTGCAATTTTTGTTGCTGCAATTTTTTAAAATTCTGCTTTGAAATTGCACTAGTGTCCAGATTATGAAATTATAGTTTTGCAAATCTTTGTATTGTAATCTTGTTTTTCCTCGTCTACTTTTTTTTTATTTTGTATATAAATACAAATACATTTACAGCCTACTTCAAGTTAAAAAGGATAATTCCAAACAAAACGGAAGTGCAGAGTACATGAAACGGAGTATCCCTCCCCAATCTTCTCACCCCTCTCACCAATAAACTCAAGAATGGCTACAACAAAAATTGCAAGTCTGGGCAATGACTTTGGAAACATTTGAAATGGATTCAAATACGAAATCCTTTATATGTCACGATATTAATACATGAAAGTCGGCAACATTGATCGCCACACAAAAAATCCGCCTAGTCTAAGTGTACAGAAATTAGCGAACGAAACACAAGTGATGATCCAAAGCACTACAATTGTGGAACGAGAAACGATAAAAAAGGAGCAATTGAAAAAGTCCGCACCGTTCCTGTTAATGAACCAGGTCGTTCCAGAACAACGAAACTCTACTAAAAATGTAATTTATTAACATTTTTTAAAATTAGAACCAACTGTAAGAATGCCGTAATATCAAAGTTTATATATATTTTTTTTTTTCAAAAAGACTTGGTTATAAGTACGTAGATTAAAAATGGAGTTTCAAAAAGGTAAAATTTACTAACGGAAATTTATTAAAAGTAAACTTTTTTTAAACAGGTTTAACTGGTTTTAGTCCTTAGCTTTATATGTTTGAATGTGTAGTCATCTCTTTTTTGGTAAATTTATTAAATTTCTTATCAATCCGTCTGTATGAGTGTGAGTTTCAGAATGTGTTGGTACTAAATTTATTAAAATTTTACCAGACTTATTTTCTCTCTTTTTTCTCTCTTTTTTTTATAATTATTCATGTATTTAAGCCTGCTGATTGCTAATTTCCGGTTTTTTAATTAAAATATGAATTTTTTTGTGCTTTGAATATATACGGAAATTGCTAAAATTTGAAATAAACATTATAATAAATTTAATATGTGCAATAATTTTTAAAAAATATTTATTTGTGTGTTTATAGAGAATTTATTTTAACACGCAGTAGCTAATTGAATTTATTGATAGTTTTATTGTTTAATGAAACTAAATTGTAACCAAATTATAATAATTTTTGTGAACATATTTTTTTATTTTCTTTAAATGAAAATCCATTAATTGTAAGTGCAGTTTTCATTTTATCAATGTTTTATATAGAATAAAGTAAGCTGAATATACATTTTACAATATTTTCATATTTTTCCATATAATCTCTTGACATAATTTAGCTTTTTCCGAAATTTTTTGATTCCCAGGAAAGCGGGAAATAAAAATTACATTTCCGAGTTTATAAATCCCGTTAAGTAAATTTAATTTTTTATTCGTTTTTTGTAAAATTCGTTAATACAGTTTCAAAAAGACTTTCCATTTGGTTGTATAGGTTATGACATGCTCCAAACTTGGCCAAAATTAATAAATTACGTGTTAACAAGCTAATCCAGGAAAAACTTTTTGAATTTTTGTAATAGGTAGTAGTTATTTCATATGTTACCTGGTAAGTAGTTGTCATTACAATTGTCATTATTCTAAAACCCTCAATAAGTACTTACTAGTAATGACTTCAGTAAGTACTCTCCACTTCTATTATTTTCACTTCTGAATATTTGCTTACTAATAATCAGCTCAATAACTACTAATTAGTTGTGTTGTTTTCAGTATTGAATAGTTACTTACTAGTAACTAGTTCCATAACTACTTATTAGGTGATAAATTTTATACCATTTCAGATATTGTTGATCTAAAAAATTTTTGCAGTAGATTCAATTAAAGTAACTGCTTATATATAAAAAAAAAAGATTTCAATAGTTTATCAAGCAAAATATTGATAGTAATAGGCACCAGATGGACAATTAGATTTCGATAAATATGAGCTACATAGTGATTTAGAACCAGAAATTTATTGGAAAAAGAAGGTAATTATACTAAAAAAAAACTGGAGAATAATATGTTTCCAATCTGAACCACAAATAAATATTTGTTGTAGTACACCGATCCTTCTGCGACCTTATGCGCAAAGTAGGTGTCAATGAACTCAATGAAAGTAGGTGTATATGAACACTTTTTCTAATAGAGTCTTCGTGTCCATAAAAATCTTATGATTTTGGCATTTGGACAAAATTTGGCCCAAATATATTTTCTTTCAACCTAATTTATCTTACGGAATTAATTTTGGAGTTAGTCCATATTTTAGCATAGCTCCCATACAAACACCACCCACAAAAATAGTTTTTATTATAACCGTCTTATAAATATTGGTACGTATTAATAAAAAAAATAGCTACTATGTCATGGCGAAATGTTGTGCTGGTACGTAAAGCTTTGAAAGTAGGGCCCTTTAATTACTTAAAGACGAAAAAATCTCAAATAGATGTTGTTACCTAGAAAATAATCTGCGTTATGAATTTCTATATTATTAGTCTTAACATCATTGCATAATTTTGTTTTAATAGGCCCAAAATTGCAAAGGAACACTATTAAAAATTTGACTGTAAATATAAAATGTTCGGAATTTACGACAATACTTTCTTATTTGTTCTTTTTGTGAAGGTTTGTTTTCATAATTAAATGTTAATTTGATATCAGTTGTAATTTTATTTAAATTGCGTAATTTTACTGGTTTTAGTACATTTTTATAAAGTTAATACAAATCGATTGACGTAAGAACCATCGAAATCGGGCCACGCGTTTGGCCTCTAGGGTTCTGATAAACACAACACTCTCCTTTCTTTCAAGCAGCCAAGAAGAAATAAAGAGTGACTTGCGGCACGACTAAAAATTGTCCAATCGTGCTCAAATTTGTTAAGGCCAAATGTAACATATTTAGTGCTTGCCGTGATACAAATTCAAAAAAATAAAATAAAATAAGGACCGGTCTAATATACGCACACTGTTTGTTGACCTTTATTTTCCGTTGTTTTAACCTTGTCTCCAATGGAAATATCGGCTCCTGTAGGTATCGAGATGCTACATAACGGTTAGAAAAGCTATATAATCTGAAAGGTTTAATATTTGGGTGTATTCGGTGGTACAGTGAAATAACTCCCAAATGAAATAAGTCCCTATGAAATAACTCCCAATGAAATAAGTCCCATGAAAAATGAAATAACGCCCAACTGGGAAAAATGAAATAAGTTCCAAAGGCATAAATGAAATAAGTCCCAAAAACTTATTTCAAAATGTAAAAATAAATCCCAATAAAAATGAATTAACTCCCAATAAAATAAGTCCCAACAAAAATGAATTAACTCCCAATTTTTTTTTTTGGTTTCCTTTTACAGAACGCTTTTTATTTCACAATTATATGTAAGCATATACATAATAGTAATAATAATTATAGGTATAAATTTATGTATATTATACATAATTTGATAACAAAAATTATTTAAAAAAAAAACTAAATATTCATTTCATTCTACATTCATTCATTTCTTTGATAATAAAAATTATTTAAAAAAAAAAATTAAACAGTCATTTACAAAAAAACCCCCATCGTGTCGTTAACTTCTGCACGACAAACAGGGCAATTGAATGTTTCGAGTCTTGCAGCTTGTAGTTTTAGGACGCAAGAATTGCACGTTTTTATGTGTTTGCACGGAATCAGCAGAATAGTGGGCTCAACCTCCAAGCAAACCACGCACAGAATTTGAGAGCGCGGTAGTGTTGGTGGCTCCGATACTGTATCATCCTCCTCATCTTCAAGGTACGAGTGTTCCTCAAAGAGATCTTCATCTGGCTCCATTCCATAAACAATTTTATAATCGGTGATAAAGGTTGCACCATTTAAGTTTAATACATTAGAATTGATGTAATTAAATAAATGGGCATAGCATTTTGCTGACTTTTTATTCGTCAAAATAAAAAATACTGGAAAAACCTATTGGAAGTAAAAATAAAAATTAGTCTAATTATTGTATAAGAAATCGCGTGGCGGCGCGCGCGGGCGGCGTGATTTGCTACAGCGGGCGCGACCGCGCTACCCCCCCCCCCCCTCCAGCGATATGACAAACCTTTTCATAATATTCGATATGCAGCAAAATCAATTGTTTAAAACATCCCAGCGGTACAATTGAAAATGTGCCATCGATCAAAATCTTTTTATTGTTGTTGTCGGAAATATTTTCATTAATGAGCTTGACTATCTTATCGGATCCAAAGACGCAGTATGCAAAGTCTTTCAAGTCGTGGCACACTTTAAAAAACGCTGTTTTCTCTTGGCCCTCATGCAAAGTAAGTCCAAAATTTGTGAAGATATTTTCCTTCTGAAACATACTGGCAACATCGGTTGGAGTCTTCGGAGCTTCCGCAAAAACTTTTGATGAAATAAGTCCCAACTGCGATGAAATAAGTGCCAGCTCCCAACAAAAAAACAAAAATTATGAAATAAGTCCCAATGCATTGGGACTTACTTCATAATGAAATAATAGCATATTTCCAATGTGCGAAAGAATTCTTTCGTTCGCATAACTACATTCAAAACAAAAACAAAGTCTAAAAATTTGTTTTTGTTTTCAATGTAGTTATACGAAAGAAAGAATTCTTTCGCACATCGGAAATAGGCTATAAGTCCCAATTTGTATGGAAAATTTTTTGGGATTTATTTCATTTTTCCATTGGGACTTATTTCATTTAGGAGTTATTTCACTGTACCGTATTCAGTTATTGGAATGTCTAAAGGTTATATTAACAGCAATAGAGGTCCTAGATGGCATCCCTGTGGGACTACTGCATTAATCGGCTGCGTAGAACTTGAAAAATTTCCTTTTTTAAAAATAAATTTTCGAACAATTAAATAGCTCTCCAACAGCTTGCTTATATTTATGGCTACGTTTAGACTCAGTTTGTGTATTAAGCCTTTATTCCAGACTTTATCAAATGCTTGTGAAACATCAATGAAGAGTGAAGAACAAATTATGTTGTCTTCAAGAGTTTTCCTTATGACGTTTACTTGTCTGTGTGTTTCTTCGATTGTGCCATGCTTTCTTTTAAATTTAAATTCATGATTTGGAATACGTTCATTTTCATCCAGCATCGATATATCAATATAAAATAATAAATGTCAGAGTAAGTCTAGCTCTATTATTAAGTTTTGTCAACGCTTAATAACCTTTCGATTATGGCGCTCCTCTTGGGTATAAAAAAGCGGTAAACATATTGAAAAATATTTTCTGTTGAAGTATACTCGTGATAAATTTTAATATTTCGAAGTGATTAAACAATTTAATAGGTTCGGTCTTTAGCTATGCATATTCCAGAAGATAATTTCTCGGCTAGATGAAATCATTAACCGACTTTTAATAAATTTAATGATTTATATTCTTGGAATGGAAAAATATTATCAAATTATCTGTTTTCTGGCGATCTGGATTGGCTTTTTTTTTGGCTTTGCCTTAAAATACAATAACATTTTCTTTTAAACGATGATTTGACCTTGCACCCGAAATAGATACGTAACTGAAATGCTTGTCCGATTTTCTAAACATTTTAACAGGCTTCGGCTTTGTCAGCAAATTTTATTACATTATCTTTTACTCGATTTTGAAAATGATAATGGATCGATTGAAATACTAGCACAAGCGCAAACGTATAATGCCTACCTACTAAGGCTCACTAATGGACTCTGAACCATGATATCATTTAAGAAATATTTGCTATTGTTTTAAATTGAATAGAACTAAAAAATATTACATAAATTTTTCCCACCACATGTAGAGCCACATAACAGTTTGAAAACTATTTGATCGTTTTAATCCCTGTTGTTAACAATTGATACATAAAACCCTTTTTAAAAAACATCATTACATAAGCAATTACTTTATTCCTAAAATCACTTGCTCACACAAAAGCACATGCAGTTTTCCAATTACAATAACAATACCTATAATATTTAAAATAACACGTGACAATAAAGACATGTAAGATACGAAGCAGCAATACAATGTTTGTGTGGATGGATGCATTACGTATTAACTCGTTGACTTGAATGTTCAACTAAATCAAAAAACGGTCATTGACCACCTACAGTTTTTATGTAATACGCTGCTGGTATGCACAATGGGCTTATGAACCAATTTAAAATTGAAAAACAAACAAGTCTTAACAGCTTAACAAATTTTAAAGAACATAAATACAAACAACAAAAAAGATAATAAAATGCATTAAACATTTTTTATCAGCTGTATTTATTTGCTATGTCCTGGTTTTTGTTATATCCTTCATTTAGTATACAAATATTTAGTTTTGCACCCTGGAAACAGAATTTTTTATTTTTTTTTTTTTTTGAATGTTAAATAACCAACAATATTGCCATACAATCTTAACAAAAACAACTTTGAAATTGAAAATTTATACAAAAAAGGATTGAAAAATTTCACAGAAATCTAGAACAAGGAAAAACACCTTTAGGTTTGAAAGTAAACAATTGCAAATTTTACAAAATGGGAAAAATCTGGAACTATGAATACAAATTCTTAAAAAAAAAACGTTGGTAACAAATTTTGATAATAATTCATGTCCATGATGGGTATAAACTATAAAAAAAAATTTGCTTACACTGTCATTCGCACCTTTTAGTTTTAGTTTTATTTGCATTTGCTTATGTTTCCGGGCTAAAAATAACTGTTGGACCATTCTCACGAAAAAAAAGGACACGCTACCTCGAATTGTATTGTTCTTACAGTGGATTTTTAGTATTTTTTTTTACTTAGAGAAAGGATTGAACGTTTACTTTTCAATGAAAATTCTCTTTAGGAAAACTAATTGTTTTAAGAATGGTAATAGACTTTTTTGTGAATCTATGAATATTGTAAAAGAACACTCACGGCAGTGAGTCTTTATAAAAAAAATTGAATTGGATCTAAAATATATTTTAAGAAAAACTGTTTTGAAAGTTTAGTTTTACAATGCGAATTTTTTTTATGAATAAGGTAGTAAGTCTTTTAAAACAAGTAAGAAAGTATAGGCGATCAAGGCAGACCATTCGAAAACCTACACTACAATATTTGCAGAAACTTTTGGAAGGTGTACCCTATTTTGGCAATCATATAAACTTTGGTTTTGTGATTAGAGTTGTAATAAAATATTTTTGATCCAAATTTAGTCTTAATACCAACATAATATGATGGTTTATGAGGACAAAGGTTCTATTCCGGATAGAAGCTTGTATGGGGCTATGTGATATAATTAACCGATTCTAACCAGAAAGTGGTTCTGAGTCGATCGGTATACTAAAACGTGTTAAAGACATCAGGACAAAATTGCTGATCTGGTAGTGTGTGTATAAAAATACATGTACGTATGTAAACAACTTAACTTTTTGTAGAACTAAAATTCAACTTTTTTAGGAAAGCTAATACATTTACGCCTTGTTTTTACAAACATAAAAGTAAGAAAGTAAGCTACAAACAAATTTTCGTGAGTGTACCTTATAATGGACCCGGCAGAACAAAACGAAGTTAAGATTCATGTAAAAGTTTTTTGTGTCAAATATTATTAAAGGTACATGTAAACGACATGTTTTTACATCTCATGTGTTACATATCGTGTGTTACCTTTATTGCATTGCTTCTGAAAACGTCAGATACATCAAATGTCATCTGACAAAATTTCAATTAGAGCGTGCTCTATTTTCTTCTTACAAACCATTTGACATCAGCTGTGTCAGAAATCTATGCCTAGAGGAAACCGGCAGCGGCGGTCCGCTAGTGATGAAATCATTAACTGGCTGAAGTTAATAATTTACAATACCGATTTATTCATGATCATTCCATCATTGTATATAAATTATGTTCATACATACACATCGTTGCTTTAAATACAAACGGACTTAACTACAAACAAATTCGAAATTATGTTTTTAATAAATTTTTGTTCGTTTTATTAAACGATCCTGCCCAGCCAGACGGACATCGTTAGATCGACTCAGAAAGTGGTGCTGAGTCGATTGGTATGCTCATAGGTGCGTTTAGGACCAATATTTTAAGATGTTGCAAACATCAGCATAAACAAATACTAACGTCATCACTATTGTCGTTTGGGTATAGAAATGCATTTTAATGAACTTTTTACCATAAAGGAAGAGGTTTTGCAGTAAAGTTTAAGAGAGCGATAAAAAAAAGGACTTTTTTAAAAAGAAAGTTTTTGGTTTTGCTAGCCAATTTGCGATAAAAATAGCATTTTTGGAAAGTAAAGAGTCATATATTTTCTTAATTTTAGCTAAAGCTTATTAATGATTACCTGGTTAATGGTAATCTGTATTTATTTGAATATCAAAAGTTAAGAAGGATACACTTTTAAAAGCTACATTAGTCTTTTACTTAAAGTAGTCAATTCTCTGAATAACTTTTCATTTTTAAATAGTTTTTGGTATCTGTCGAAGTTGTTAAACCACACAAAAAATTTACTATCTGTTTAATGAAAAACAAAAAACAAAAAAAACCCTAGCTAACCATTGTTTACCCACTTACCCCTGAATCTACAAAAAATTGTTCATCAGTGAAAAAACCCTGTAGGATCTTATAGAATTTATGCGCAGGTAAATGAAATTTATGGTATAAACTATAACAGTAAATTGTGTGTGATCTTGTTGTTATTTTTGCAGCTGTAAAACGTTCAGCAACAATATTGTAAAAATATAAAATGTACAAAAAAACAAAAAAAGAAAAAAAATTAACCTGGTAAAAATTCATTACAATTTTTTTATTCTATTTGCTGCGGGGCTTGCTAGATGTATAAAATGTTGCTATTTTTGTAACTTTTTACTTTTTGTTTCTTCTTTTCATGTGTTACTTTTGTACATGTTTTTATTTTTTTTTCTATTTTGTGATCTGCCTTTTAGAATGTACATGTACATGTAAACACCTTTAAATATTGCCACATTGTTGCAGCCACAAAATTTGCCAACATGTCCAAACAACACGCTTTTATGCCTATTCTTGCTGTTGTTTGTGCAGAAAACAAACACCTCACATATTCACATTTCTATGTGATTTTTTGCCGGAATATTCGTCATTATGCAATTGCAGGATTTTTTGGGCTTTTGCTATAATTTGCATTATTTAAGATGAAGGTAGGCGGCTGTAGGTTTTAGTACAGTTAGGCAATTTGTAACACTTTTATATTTTATGTCATATGTAGGGGACTATGTGCTTTTTCGGCTGGTTGATCTGCTCATGATCAGAATTACTGGAAGTGGTTATGGTTTTCATTTTACTTTTAAACAATTTTTGTCTATTTATATCGAACTAGTTTAACCCCGGTGCGCTTCGCTTCCCCTATTCATAAAATAAGTAAAATGGAGTGAGCCACGGCCGCTTCGGTTATCCAGACGACATTCTAACAAATGTTTTGTATTAATAACCAAACTATTAGTTTTAGATTTGGAAACTTTTACTGTACCCGTTCCTCAAATATATTGAAATTTATATTGTCCTTGTATGGGAAGTGTCACGAATTTACATATATTAAAACCCATGATAAATACCGGGTAATAAGGGTATTCCTGTGAATTTAGGGAAAATTTGCTTTACAGTTGTGTAGTATATAGAAAATAAACAAACAAACGCATATAAGTTTATATATGTGGGGGATTTCATGTGTGACCCCAATTTTGAAATCGATGTCTTCCGTCTTTGACCGATCTTGTTGAAAATTTGTGTCTAAGCTACTATCCAATAGGACTAGCCTTGGTGCAAATTTCATCCAAATCGGAAGACATCGATTTCAAAAGTTGGGTCGCTTGACATGAAATCCCCCATATATATATATATATATATATATATATATATATATATATATATATATATATGTGCAAACGTATATATAAAATAAAATATAATATATCGCAGTGGTTCAACAATACTGTATTAACTCAAAATTAAGAAAGTTTCAGTAGAACCAAAGCTATTTTTTATTTCTCATTTAAGGCTTATGAAAAATAATATGTAAACCAACCGTTTTATCACCAAAGAGAACACAAAATAGCACGAAATTTTTACAGTGGTTAGTTACATATGAATATTACGAGTCGATTTTTTTCCAAAAATTTAAAAAAATAAACATTTTGAGTTAATTGTTACCTTATTGACTGAATCATCGAATAGCCTCAACGCCTGGAGCTAGGATGGGATTTTTGGAAATTCGAATGTTTAGAGGGAAAAAGGGTAAAAACGAGTAAATTCGATAACATCATAAAACTAAAAGAGTTACACAAAAAAATTTAATACTTATCGTTGTTCATTAAAAAAAAAGGGACAGGATTTCGGTACTTTTTTGAAATTCGGTTCTTTTGAGGATTTACGCTTTCAAAACCTATATTTTGGAACTTTCTTGTTTGCCCATCCATCTTTTAAACCAACAAACATAAAAGTAAAAAATTAGATCACATTCGTAACTTATCTAAAAAATACATATACAAATTTGGTGCCTTTTCAAAATTCAAACTTTTTTGAAAAAAATATTTTTCTTCATTCATTGACATATCGCTCATTTGCTGCAACGTCGTGATTACTCAGAGATATATATTTCGAAATTAACGTGTTTAAAGTTTTTATATGCTCGCACTACTTAAAAAAAACGACACATTCTCTTTTAACGGGCAAATTATGAAAGATATATATAAAGATTCATTTTATATACAATATAATGAAAAACATATCGAAAAATTCTACATCACTAACTTCAAAATTTAATTTGTTTGGCACTTATTTGTTAAAACACAGAAACTTGAACTTTGACATATAAATATGTCCACGAAATAAAGGGACACGCTAACGAAGGAGCGGATTAAATGCTAATTTAAGAATAAAACGCTCATTATTTTTAATAGGCCTTCAGAAATCCGTAAATATTGGTACTGATTAAAAAAAAAGTGGTCATGCCGTAGATATTTTAAAAGTCGTTGTAAATTATCTTCAATATTCGTTTGTAAAAATGTGTTACAAATTTTATTTCTCTTACACTTGCGACGTACAAGTACAAAATATTTGTTTGCCTGTTTGTTCGTTTGATATATTTACGACACGTTCAAAACTTAAAAGGATTTCGTTTACACAAGTGTGTTATATTAGTAGGATTTAGTGTAATTTTGTTCATGTGTTCTGTTAATTTAAATTTAAATTTTTTAAAGCAGGAGGCAGATTTTGTATAATGTTTTCCTATTTTTTGGCAAAAATAAGAAGCTCTGAATAAAAAGCTAAATTTTTAATTTCTTTTAATATACAATAATTACCTGGTTTCCATACATGAGAAAGCCTAATAGGAGGGATTCAAATGCCGTCTCGACTACAATTTTTTTTTACATTTTTCACATGTATCAGCTAATTCACTTTGCCCAATATCCTACTGTCATGGAACCACTTTCAACTTGTTTCTTTAATCTCTACGTCGGGTTAGATGGCGGAGACAATATGATAGTCATGTAGGTTTAAAAAAAATTACATTAAATAGCCTTTGTCATAGGAAAATATTCCACATAAAAGCTTATATTTGCTAAAGGTAAATTAAAGTTAATGATCTTTGCAGCGTGCTTTGTGTCGTAAAGCTTCAACTACAGAAATTGTGCTGGCTTTAAATTATAAGGCTAGTTGGTAGTGATCTAGTCTATCAGTGCGGGGGTTGCAGGTTCGATTTCCGCCAGAGACTCTGATCTCCTTCAGACATGCGTAGAGCTTTGCGGGATTAGCATAAGACGAAAAAATCTAAAGAATATCCAGAGATTTATGCCAACAGATTAGATGCCTAAGACTAGTTCTATTATTACCGCCAGTAATAATTATAATCTTAGTTCTGTGTAGGATTTCAAAGCCCGTCCTTTTCAGGTTTTTACAGTAGAGCTTCTCTAAAGTAAACTTCTCTGGATGAAACTAATCTCAGTATTTGGAAGACAGGCAATATCTCACTAAAGCACGTGAAAGAGTGAAATCTAACCTGAATTACATTATTTTTTATTATTCAAAGGGAATAAATGTGCTTTCTGTTTAATTAAATTTCTATACCCAGAGAGCAAATATTGTTTAAAAATTTGTAAACATTTTATGGTTAATTTAACCATATTGTTCTCCCTGTTAGCCATATTATGATTAAATAAATTAGCACTCCATCAAGTAGCCACAACCATATCATTATTCCCTCTGTACATGTATGGTTAAATGAAAAATAGTGTTTTCCCAGTAATAACGGGTTGGTTTTAAATTATTTAAAAAAAGCAACATGCTATGGTTAAAATACAATCATGCTATTATAAGTCTTAAACATGATTTTGTTATTATTAACTAAAACATGTTTGGAGGGAATCATAATATGTTTGTGGCCTCTTGATATAGGACTAATTTAACCATAATATGGTTGCCAGTGAAAATTATATAGTCTAATTAAAAATGTTCGTTAAAAATAGTTTTGTTGGAGGTGACCGTATTGAAAAACGTTTTTTCTCTGCGTGTATATGTTGATGCCATTTTCTCGTCCCATTAAGATTCATTATAAGGAAATTCAACTTTAATTTAAAAGTATTAAATAAAAGAAATCACTGCAATCTCAAGTTTATTTAACCTACAAACTAACAAAAAAGAGTTGGTGGTAATGCATTTTGGAAAGTAATCATAGCAAGTTTGAGATTGACTTCATCTCTTCAGAAATTTCGAGACAGGTAATTTTCTGTACCTTTTCCAGAAAGCATCATCTTATTTACTGCAACGAGCAAACAAGTGTGTCAAAACTTAGGAAGTATATTTATATCTTAGTGGACCTTAAATGAATGAAAATTGATGTAATATTAAGCCGGTGGCCATTATACAATAAAGTATAATTTATTGGGCCCCGCTAGCTACAGTTTTCTTTTTTTGCGGCTTGTTTAAAAGTTATTCATTAAATCTTCAACAAAAGTCAATTTTTCTTACAACTTAATTTCAGCCCTTTCAACAAAATTAAAATAGTTACATAAATGACAAATATTTGGCAAAACTATTGTTTAACACAAATATGTTTATATCACAACAAAAAAACAAAAACAAAAAAAAATAGGAATTCTAAGTAAAAGTCTGCAAATGAAAATGTTCTGGTGTGTGCAATTTCATTTGAAGCCTTTCATGTGAGCAGAAAACTTAATAAGTAGACATGACAATATGAACATTGTACTTATTAAGTAAATAATTACTACAAACATACATATGTATCTATGTATATGAATTAATGTTCACACATTGCTTTTAGAAATTCTAATACTTTCATATAAAGGGTGTTTTTGTAAGCCCGATAGAACTCAAAATTGTAAAAAATAAATTTTTTTTTTTTTTGAATGGCCAATTTTCTCCATTTATGAAGAAATAAGGCCCCATGATGCGACCAGCCTGTCAATCAATCGCAATTAAACGGAGAATTTTTCTCGATGTAATGGAGATTTTAGGGTCTGTTGTCGATTAATCTCACTCGACATAGGGCAATTAATAAACCCTTTAAGCCAAAATTGTGCATTGCGCAAAAAAAATCATGAGGGGTTTTTCGATAGTGAGCTTTATATGGAGCCTAGGGTAAATTCAGGAACGATCTTCACGAAATGTGACAGTGTTATTTCTAGTCTTATGAAACTATGACGAACCAAATATTTTTACAGTAACGTTATTCGTTACAATTTTACACGACATATTGTGGTATGACTTCTAGTCATATAAAACGAATGTGTTAAAAATCTTTTATTAATATGTGCATCCCGTTACTATTCATGTTAGTTTTTGTAATAAAATTAACTATTTTCTAGTATGGTGGTTCCACATTTTGATTTATAAGCCCTATCTTACTGAACCGTCTGGATTTCGATCCCAACTGATTTGGATAAATAGAAACAAGTTGACACCAATATTTTTCTCTCTATTTGAGTTTTTCTAAAGTGAGTTCGTTTATTTAATTGACTTAAAATAACTTAAGAACCCAGAATATACTTACATACTTTATATGTTCTTAGGTGAATATTAAAAAAGTTTTACATGGATTCGCAAACTTAGTATAACCCTCTTCACAACTAGTTGTGGAGGGTATAACAACAGGTAAAACGGGCTTGAATAACTACAATACACACAGAAAAAAGTATTTTATCAACTAAAAAAAATGGTTAAAAACCATTTAAATTTAATTAATGTGATAAATGATACAATTATTTTTTTAGTTGAAAGAAAATTAAAAATTTTATTTTGATTTAATCAACATTTTAGTTATTTTGAAATAAATTTTCAATTACAATTTTAATTAAATAACAAAAAATCTTAATTGACTTTTTTCGTTTAAAATAAAATAATTTAAACATGTAGAATTTTTGTTGGGAATTGTCAATATTTAATTATATAAATGAACACATTGTTTGAAATGGCAAAGTAATTAAAATAAAAAATATCATTTATTGAAAAAAAAAAATATTCACAGTTTAAAAATTTTTAGTAATCAATATAATAATTTTGGTAATAGGTGCAAAATCAACAACTTGTTTTCTTGATATTATGAATTTGGTACACATTTAGTGATTGGAGAAAATTAATAATCTTTTCTGTGTAGATTTGATGCATAATAGCTACCTAAGGATAAAACTGGTAAAATTTTTAATTTTATGGATTATTTTTTTTAAGATAATTTTTGAATAAAATTGTGAATATTTTGACACATTTCTCCACTTATGTTGTCATAACTCAAAAACAACTTGTCCGATTTTGTTAAACTAACTTTACAAAATGACAATATCTTTAAATGATGTATACATCTGTTTTTAATGCGGTCACTAGTTTCAAAGTAATGGAACCAATTGTTAGGCAAAAAATCAGAAATATGTAAAAAAAATTTTTTTGTATTAACCATTTTTTTGAATGTGCTTCTATGAGTTGTATTTTAATTTATAAAGCTTTTTGCAATAGTCTTATTCCCTTAATATTTCACATACTTTTTTGCTTAAGCATTTTGTTCTGCTAGTGTGTGATAATTGTTAAATTTTCTGTACATACAAAATTTACATCATTGTTAACCAAAGGATAGCTAAAGTAACATGAAGCTACAAGATATTCGGGAAGTGTTTAAAGTCATTCCTAACTATAAGTACATATATATAGCTTAAATGTTAACCAAAGGTTAGCTTAAGCAAAAAAAAGTATTTGAAATATTAAGGGAATAAGACTATTGTAAAAAGCTTTATAAATTGAAATACAACTCATAGAAGCAAATTCGAAAAAATGGTTAATATAATTAAAAATAATTTATGAAAAAGAAAAAATTTCCATATTCTATTTGTTAAAAATTATTTTGTTTTAAAAAAATGTGGAAAAAATCAAACACTGCAAAATGTATTAAATTTTATTTGTTTATAGTGAAGCTACATATCGTGTGAATTAGAGTAGATTTGGATCATAAAAATCGATGCATGCTTTACAGTCATAATAATTTTAATAATTATGCAATATATTTCCTTTCTTTTCAGGTAAGACGTGATATAATTCTCTCGGACTTTTAATTAACACATGGGAAAACGCAAGTAAGATAGATCTCTTTACTCAGCTATGCTGAAGCTCTGATACCCCCCATTGAGAATTAAAATATTAACTATTCAGAGTGTAAACAGATATCGCTGTTAAATGTAAAAAGGCACTATTTGTAAAAAAAATTGTATGAGCACTTAATATTAAGGATGGCAACCGAAACAAATTTCGGTATCGGTATTTTTATTGTAGTGGAATCGTCTTACAGGCACAGAAACGCTTATAACGGTTTAGATATATCGGTTTTACAATTTCACTAAGCAAACGAAGCAATAATGTTAAAAACAACATAGGAGGAGTCTAAACGACATTTATGACACATTTTTACATGGTGGCAATTATCAAGGCGATTTTTATATCAAATATTGTAAAAATTGTTTATTCATTCCAGAGTAGAAACAAATTAAAATTTTCAACACTTGTGCTAATGGAAAATATGTTTGTTGACAACCGAAGCGAATTTCGGTATCGCTATCAATGTCTTTAGTCCACTTAAAACGGTATTTACGCGGCATCGGTAGTTATAACGGTATCGTTATTATTGTATTCTTTAATACAATTTAAGAAGATTTAATATTATTTGGGAAATCGTCTACAATTATCGGCTTTCCTGTCACACCATTATTAATAGTCATTGTACCTTAAAAAATTTATTTTTTGAAAAAATAATGTGTTTTTCAACAAGAACTTTGTTTTATAAAACAAAATAAAACAAAAAATTTAGATGAAGATGATTCAAAGTTTTATTTTATTACGAAGAGAAAAGTTCGTCAATAATGAATGAAAAATGATATTTGGCAAATGTCTACCACGAGCACGCTGACAGATGTCGATTCTCTCATCAAAGTTTTTAATAAATTTTTGGCAATGGCAAAATGGGCTTCGTCTGAAAAAATAATTTTTTCAGAAAAACTGCGGGGGGGGGGGGGGGGAATTGAGCGAATCTACGGCGATGTGAATGGTCGGTCGGCTTCAATTCCTGCACCATTTGAACCTTGTAAGGCTTCAAATGGTCTTGGATAACCCCAATTGTTGAGAACTTCGGGAAATTGCCAAATTTGGATCTGCTTCAACACAGTGGATCACGGCTGCGATGTTTTCACTTGAACGACCCGGTCGCACACGCATTGGTGTTGGCACATTTTGTATCGAGCCTGTCGACTCAAATTTAACGACGAAATTCTTAATAGCGGTCTCAGAAGGACGATTATGTTGTCCGAAAATATCACGAATTTTACGAAATGTAACTTTAACAGTACCACCATTTTCATAATGGATTTCAATTATTTTAATGCAATTTTCGAGCGAAATTGAATTCATTGTAGCAATTGACAATACATCTACTACGAATACGTCAAAAAACTAAATGTCAAAACTATCATGTTGTTCTCAGAAGGACGATTATGTTGTCCGAAAATATCACGAATTTTACGAAATGTAACTTTAACAGTACCACCATTTTCATAATGGATTTCAATTATTTTAATGCAATTTTCGAGCGAAATTGAATCCATTGTAGCAATTGACAATACATCTACTACGAATACGTCAAAAAACTAAATGTCCAAACTATCATGTTGTTGGTGTTGCCACAATTAAAAAATAAATTTATTGCTGAAAACCCTGATATATGAAAATTGTATTTTGCGTTAAGATTTAAAAAGTTTTATTATCAAAGTTGTTTTTGGGAATACTATTATTTCTAAAATTATTTAGGAGAACGTTTCCTGATGATCTGGCCTAAGCAACCAGTGAAATGCGCATAGGAACAGCTTATCCTCCAATAATAAATTTCAGTATTTTTTATCAATTATTTAAATTAATTGACAATATGCCGTATCTGGATTTGCATATCCAGATAATATACGGCACAAAGGACTCATATATAAATCGATACCTCATAGCAAAGTTTTGTTTGTGCGGATCCATGATTTGAACCCAAATAGAATACACTCTGTAATCTGAGTGGATTTTGGTATTATATCGTTTGGCCTGATGGTCTATACTTCCATTTTTTTTTTTTTAGCTGACTCAAGTTTTAAACGATTTGTATACCCTCCACCACCAATTGACTGTAACCGGTCCTTATGTCTTTCTAAATGAGCAAGAACTGCCGTTACGGTGAATGGCAAGCGCTATTGAGCCATGCTGACTGAATTTCTATATTCAAAAATCAATTAGCTAAATATCAACGAAATTTGGTTTAACAAGACGGCTGGCCCTTAACAATTGATTTGAGGCAAAAACAATTTGGTGACAAGTTTATTTCCAGAAGTGGTCCTGTTAACTGGCCATCGTTCGTGTGACTTAATGAATCCGTTTTACTTTTTATGGCGCTATGTTAAGTTTTCGCCAACAATCTAGCAATTCTAGAAACATTGGAAGCCAATAAATATTCAAGCCACCATTGACGCCATACCACTAGATTTATTAGAAAAAGTAGTAAAAAGATTTGACTGATGCCGAAAATCATATTTCAAAAATAAAGGCCATGAAATTATCCATCAGATCACAATAAAAAATAAATGTAATTTTTGTCTTCAATTATCATCTTAGGTTCTTATGCATCTTAAGAAAACACCCTGTGCTTGTACACACTAAATACGTGTATGTATTTCATAGTATCTTGGAAAACTTTTGCATCTAAATGTTTTTATATTTATGTATGTATTTCATGTTTTGTGGCCTTTTTTGATAACTTGAAGAAAATGCTTTAAAAATATACACAACAATGAATCCAAATTTAATAAAACCCATACGAAGGCAATAAAAAATTATTCCGTTTTTTTTTTTTTTTTGTATAATTTGTACTTATACTAATGTGCAAATTAATATACACACATACAAATAAGGACGGATACTAAGCCTTGTACTTAATAAGAGAAAGTTTTATTTATATGTATAATAAACTTTATTAATATTACTTACATGTTCTTCCCTCTTGCAAACATACATGTTTTTAGTTAAAGGATATTTATGAAAATTCTGTGTAATATTGTACTTAATACTGCAATACTCGTACATAAAAGTTAAATAGTGTTAGTTGTCAGTAATACGAAATAGGTGAATGCATAAATATGTACGTGTAGTTGAGAGATGGAAAAACTTTTTTGAAATATTAGAAGCATGAAAGATAGAGTGCAGAATTTAAAGAAATTTTATTATTATTAAAAACATACATACCTTAAAATTTGTATGTTAGAATTTTTAATTAAAATTCTAAATTAGGACTAAAATTTTTGTGAACAGAAATATTTTCTAACCTTAATAGTAGTTGAGTTAAAAGTTTTAAGTTGCTGTTTATAGCAGAATGGAATGGAGAAATGGAGAAATATTTTTACAAAGAGGTACTTTTTCAAGAAAAATTAATTAAGCTCACATTTAAAAACTTTCACTTTACTTTAAAAATACTATCTTATGAATTTTTAAAAACAAAATTTTTCAAAAAAAAAAAAACAAAAATTGCAGGTTTCGGATAACTTAGAATCACTTTCTTAAGCGATGTAACAATGTCCTTTAATCCGTCCGTCTGTCTGACAGTTTGTCTGGCTATGTAAACCTAGTTGGGAAAGTGCAGGTTACAACTTGTTAGATAATTTGATAAAATTCGGTATATAAGCTTAAATTGTCATAAGAACTATAGTATAATATAGCACCACACAAACTTCTTTTCGGAATAAGATCTTTGCGCATATAAACCATTGATGTCTGTTTCACTAAACAACTGTTTTTAAACCACATGTCTTTGTTTATGTATTGTTTGTATATGTACGGTATCTGTATTGAGATTTTTTAAAAATAGAAGTGTGTAATAAATAAATGATCATAAATAAGAAAAATATTTAATTACTTTTAATAAACTTTCATGAAAGCAAAAATTTAAAAGATTTTACTCGAGTTTTATTAGGTTTTATTCTCACTTAGTTTTCAATTGATTTTTTTTTTTTTTTTGTTAAAATGAGAACATTTTCAATACATTTTGTTTTTTAACAATTTAAAAAAATAAAAATTTTAATAGTCAATTTAAAAATTAAGAAATTCCGTATGGACTGAATTATTATAAATTTTTTACAATCAACACAATTTTTTTTGTAATTTCATTTTAATGAAAACTACTGCGGGTGGTTTTTCATGCCACTGTACTCTTATTTTCTCTCACCAACACAAGTGCAAACCATTTTTGGGCATCAATGCCCCTTTTTATAAAAAATTCATATCTAATGATTCCTTACAAATATGGATCTATATTGTAAATGTCATTTAAATTGGTTTGATAGTGGTCACAAAGACCCTATTCCACAAAACAGCTTGTATGGAGGCTATATGAAATTATGGACTGATTCGACACATTTTCAATAGGCTTTATCCTTGTACCAATTAATACCTATGTACCAAATTTTATCGAGTCATCTTTAAATTGTACTTTGCGCACAAGGTTACATTCACAGCCAGCCGGACGGACATCGTTAGATCGATTCAGAAAGTGGTTCTTAGTCGTTCGGTATACTTAAAAGTGGGAGTAGGACCAATATTTTAAGGTGTTACACACATCATCACAAATGCCTAATACCCTCTCAAAAATTGTGGTGTGGGTATAACAAAACAAGTAATAGTGCTATATAGAGTTATGCCGAATCTTATATGTTTACCTTTTACCATGATGCGATAAGAACAGAAAGCCATATAAGTGCCATTCTTTAGATATAAATAAATCTGTTTTGTGCCACACCCACTTCTCTAATAATTATTTTTCAGAAGAGTAAAATATATTTTTAAAATTTTTTCCGAGATTTTTAAATAATATTGATAACAAAAACTTTTAGGCAAAAATTCAAGGAACTTAAGTTTTAGGCCCTAATTGTGTAAAATGCAACGCAACGACAAAAAAACATTGAAAGAAAAAACAAAGTCAAAAATATTTCATTATTTTGTTGTTGCCTTCTACAGAAATTCATACTGCGTTTTAAAATTTTTAACGCTACAAGATATGCAACGTTTGAAATTGAAAAATTCAATATGAATTTCAGTAAAAAAGAAACAACAGTTTTATAATAAAATTGTTTACTCTGTTTTTGCTTTCCATATAATTTTTGGCGTTGCGTTGCGTTTTACACAATTAGGGCCTTAAATTACATGTTAATTTACTATTTAGAATAATTTTTTTTAGTAAAAAAAACGATTCATATCCAAATTCGAGATTTCAGTTAAAACGATTTTCCACTACGCAAAGAATAATGACTAGTACTAGAGGCTTTTAAAACGTTTTACCACGATTCATAACAAAAAGTGTTTAATTAAAGTGTATTTCCACATTACCTGCTCTGGAGCGATATTTGGTGGTTTGCTCTTTTTTCTAGTTTTATATTAATTTCTGCCAATTTAAACATTTAATTTTTAATGTCTTTTCGATTTTCCACAAAAACTTTTAATTTTTTAGCTCTGTTACACAAATCAGTTGCTTCCGACAATTTCGTTTGTATCGTTTTGACTATTTGTAATTGCATTTCTATTGCGATAGCGTGAAAAATTTTCGATGATTAATTGATTGAGCAATTTAAGAGAGTTAAGTTAACGGTAATTAGCAAAAACCCCGGTTTGCTTAATCATCTGCACAACTCTTTAAAATTACGAAAGTTTGTTTTGTTGTTGAACACTTCTGCAAAATCGTCTGTATAACTACCAGATGTCACTGAGCCGTGACATTTTGGAAGACAATCTCAAAGCTAATTACCAAACGCTCGGAGGGTATTGATATGTAGAGATATACTTAGGTATATATACATACATTTGTACAGTTATATGTATTTTATTACTTCTTCATATAAAGAGTATGTCTAATATAATTATAATTATTATTATTGTTGAAGCTGTTTCATTGTATGGTTGAATAAATTTTACCAACAAAATAACACACAATAACGACATAATCTCAAACAACTAAATAACAATAAAATTTTCGGAAAATTATTTGTTATATTGTGTTAATTACAGGTGACATTTTATTAGACTTTCCGGTCATTAGAAAACAACAACTTCTATTAAATTAAAAATATTTTATGTCTATGAGAAAAACATAAATTCCATACAGATGTCTAAGAGTATTTTACAAGGAAATAAATGTACTGGAAATCATGGTTTGTTTGCTTAATTTTTTACAAACAAAATATATTATTAAAAGTTTTAATTTCTTTAATGTTTAACTTTTTAAAAACATACAAACACATAAATACATATGAACATACATATATAAATATAAGAGTACGTAATCAAATAAACACTTCCGGGTTTTGTGTTAAAGCAAAGAAGCTAAAAATGTTTGCCCCTAAAACCACTCGTAGTAGAAGTTTATGGCTGGAAAAAAGCAACATATACACATACACACATGAAGCCTTTTTCGTTTGTGTAGGTGTGAGTGTGCTTTTCTTCTGTAATAAACTTATTTCACTCAATGCAACTCTTAACTGTAAAAGTTTTAAAATAAATTGCATCTCTTTTTGTGTTTTTTTGATGAATTTCCTTAAGAAATGTGGAAACAAAATTCTTTAAACATACATTTAGAAGTTTAAATTTTCGATTATTTGCAGTTGAAAAGTTTCTGTTTTTATGTTGAACATAAAACAGAAAATACCCTTAAATATTTTCATAGAAAATGTGTTAGAAGTTGTTAAATAATTTTCAGTGACTGGTTTTATTTTATTTGGTATATTAAATAAACTAATTTTAAAGTTTTTTTTTCGTTTGTACAGAGTTTTATATTTTTTTTTTATAAGTTAATGAGGAAAATGCATTATTACACTTTTCCATAATAAAAAATGCATAGGAAGTTCAATGGTCTCCAAATAAATATCTTGAGACGTGTGCAAATTATTTAAAGAATATTATTTGCTAATACATACTTGTGTATTAAATCTACTAAATATGAGGGTCCCGTCCCTAAGATTTGTTACACCACACAGTAGGCCAGATTTAAAGTTTTTGGGCGTTATCGAATCGCAACCCTAACTACGGGTGATTTGGACTAATACAGACTCTCAAAAAACTCTCTCAGTGTTTAACTTATGCTTACCAATGTGAGTTAAACAAAAAACATATTGCCTTAATAATTATCATTTTTGCTTTGTTTATTAAATGCACAACTACAGTATCATAATTTTTTTTTTGGAATAAATACGGCGATGCTATAACAGTCCTTTTCGAGCTACATGTAGCCCTTATTTTGTACCTGTAACCCGAAAAAATATTTTATCCCTAAACTAAAAACTCGTTAATTAAGCGCTTTTCGTTATTACTTTTTATTCCTTTTTTACTTTTTGGTATATTTGGCAATATCGAATTGTGAAAACAGTTTTAAAAATTTTAAAACGTGCAAATGATTAGCTTGAGGTTCATTCTAGTTTTGCTATAAAACATTATGATAAGTAAAAGGACTTTCAGTGTCATTAATTTATTTAAAAAAAAGCAATTGATGAAACTTAGATTATATAAATTATGATCTCAAACGAGATATCACTTAGAGACATCACTTATTTAGTAATTTCATGATTTAAGGCGATAAGAGCCAAGTATTGCAAGCTCTGTATCATTTCAATTTAGTGTAAAAAATCCCATACTCAATAATTTTAAACAGAAGAAATTACATTGTACAACAATTTCAATTATTTTAGGGGGTTACATTTTTACCGTTATGGTCTGTTCGTGCAGTATATCGGTATATGAATCTGTTTTCTTTGCATCTGAGGTATAGGGTATGTTCAGCAACTTTGTAGAAAATATTATGGAAAATATTTTTTTGAAACATATTATTCCTCTAACTCCCACTCATAATAGCAGTTTTTGGCTATTATTTTTATTCTAACAAATTGTAAAAAACACCCTGAAAAAGGGGAAGGGCGGGGAGAAAAAGTTCTACGAAAATGTTGGCAATATAATTTTACTTTATATGTGGGAACACACCAAAGCCCAAAACTTAACACAAATTTCAAAACCAGTCAAATTCAAAATTGCCCATTAAGGGTTAATACTTTTGTATCTATGTCACTATACCTTTAGTTTTGTTGCCACCCTTCTTCTTCATTTGTAAGAATTTGTAAGATTAAAATTTCCTGACTGTTTGGAAAAACTTGACTGCTTTTGCTATATCTGCGGCAAGCATACCCTTAAGAAATACAAGGTTTCATCTTTCAATAGTTTAGTGGAAGCTTTTCCAGAAAAAGTCTTATGGTTCTTTAAAATATATACTGGCCGTAGTGAAATACGAGGAGCATAATTAGCGTGCTTGTTTGGATTTAAAAGTAGTTGTCTTTCTCTCTGGAATTCAGTGTGAATATCTAAAGTATCCATGTTTTTTATGCAAATGGGATAGTAAATGACGTGGCAACCAGTATGCCAAGTTTGGCGAACACAACATCATTTAGCCAACCGGAGTACCAACAGAACAAATACTTCTGCAACCACTACATATATAAGAAATTTTGTAAAAACTTTAGTCTAAAATAGGACATCTTTAGAGTTTTTGAAGCCACTTCTTCCGAAACTTATTGAAGCAAATATTAAAGAAGGTATAATACATTTTGGCTAAATTTTGAAAAAAAAAGTTTGTTTTATCTTTAATCCGCCTGATATGCGGAAGCTCAGGCAAAATTTGGAATTCACATGGTGAACGTTTCCCTCAGGTATGTCTTCTTATAGAAGAACGATATAAAGGCAAGAGCATTTTGTCTCTTATAACAGATTTGTGTTAGACATTATTCGACAATGGTGTCGAATTGCCAAGAGCGAAAAAGAAAGTGATTTGAAAACAAATGAACTCATATATTTACTAAGTTTTTATCTTTGTAAATACGTCATTCATAGCGATTTTTGTTTGTAGATCTACACCTCAGATGTAGAAAAAACATAGTTTAATATACCGATATGCACTCACATTTTTTTGGTCTCCTCTACCAGAATCAACCGTCGGAACCCCGTAATTTTTTTCGTGTTAAACTGTGCTATCTGTTCAAAAATTTTGGTATTTTTGGTGTCATGAGTACTAAAACCGTAATTTTTTCCATTTAGCCCTTTAACGTCCGTTGTTCAAATGTCTTCACGCGTTTAGTGTCCCAAGAATTGGTATCACTGAATAAAATTCGATATCTTTTGACTCGATTTTTCCAGGAACGCATCTATCGTGCAAATCTAGGGGTATGTGTATTTGTTTTAAAAAATATAATAACCAAATATGGATAAGAGTTTAGAAAGTACGACAAAAGGGATGCCAGCAAAATCGCTCAAAGATAAATTGCCTAAACTAAATTGCCCGAACACAACATCATTTAGCCAACCGGAGTACCAACAGAACAAATACTTCTGCAACCACTACATATATAAGAAATTTTGTAAAAACTTTAGTCTAAAATAGGACATCTTTAGAGTTTTTGAAGCCACTTCTTCCGAAACTTATTGAAGCAAATATTAAAGAAGGTATAATACATTTTGGCTAAATTTTGAAAAAAAAAGTTTGTTTTATCTTTAATCCGCCTGATATGCGGAAGCTCAGGCAAAATTTGGAATTCACATGGTGAACGTTTCCCTCAGGTATGTCTTCTTATAGAAGAACGATATAAAGGCAAGAGCATTTTGTCTCTTATAACAGATTTGTGTTAGACATTATTCGACAATGGTGTCGAATTGCCAAGAGCGAAAAAGAAAGTGATTTGAAAACAAATGAACTCATATATTTACTAAGTTTTTATCTTTGTAAATACGTCATTAATAGCGATTTTTGTTTGTAGATCTACACCTCAGATGTAGAAAAAACATAGTTTAATATACCGATATGCACTCACATTTTTTTGGTCTCCTCTACCAGAATCAACCGTCGGAACCCCGTAATTTTTTTCGTGTTAAACTGTGCTATCTGTTCAAAAATTTTGGTATTTTTGGTGTCATGAGTACTAAAACCGTAATTTTTTCCATTTAGCCCTTTAACGTCCGTTGTTCAAATGTCTTCACGCGTTTAGTGTCCCAAGAATTGGTATCACTGAATAAAATTCGATATCTTTTGACTCGATTTTTCCAGGAACGCATCTATCGTGCAAATCTAGGGGTATGTGTATTTGTTTTAAAAAATATAATAACCAAATATGGATAAGAGTTTAGAAAGTACGACAAAAGGGATGCCAGCAAAATCGCTCAAAGATAAATTGCCCAAACTAAAATGTATATGAAAAGTCGCCCAAAAATGTGCAATACAAATTGGTGTAATTTTGCCTAGCAAATATCACTACATTTTTTTGTTCGATTTTTCGTAATTATTAAGTAATAATTCATTTTAAACATAGTTGAAAAACAATTTTGCGCGTTTTTTTTTTTGTTTTCTTATACCAGGATTAAGCAAATATATGTAAAGGACAAAAGCCCACAATACATCCACATTCCCCAGTCGCACCAACAATATATATTTTCAAAACTCCCCAGCGTTGTTCGTTGCGACTGTGATGTAGAAGCAGAAACCTTGAAACCCTTGCTATTCTACCATTTTTTCGTGAGAGTGCGGTGTGATTAGAGTCATTATCATGTTGAATAACGATATCCGACGTCGGAAATCCGCACTTTGCTTTAGTAGCAGGAAGATAAGAATCTAAAATACTGACGTAAGATTGTGCAGCCATTTCACTAACAATTATGTCCACAATTGATTTTACCTATCATATTAGACGTTTACTCGAAATCAGCGTTAACGCTAGACTTATTCATTTGGTTTTCCCCGTTTCCTGAGGATATTTCAGTGCTTTCCAAAACACTTTATTTAACTACTGACTCCTCTGGGAATTCTATTTCTCTATTCGCTTGCTTTGCCGTTCAAGACAATAAAATATTTCTCTTTTAAGTAACTGGAAACATTTGTAATGGGACATTTTAGTTACCCCAAACCATTTTTATTTTTTGTTGTTTTTTTAGTTACTTTGTCTATTATTGGTCCTATAGTCCTATAGTTATTGGCAAAGCATTCCCTAATGAAATTTTATTAATTTTAAAACATGGTGATTTTATTGTCTCTCTATTATAGTTTACACTATACCATTTTAACAGGGTAAATAGCCAAACTTTACCTTTTTCGGATTTAAAAATAAACTAAACTTTCTTAAATGTTTAGATGTTGTATTTTTTAGTAAGTGAGAGTAGGTTTGTGTAAATGTGTGTGTGTGTTTTAAAATGTACTTTATATTTGTAAAGTTGTTTGTAAACAATGTTAAACAAAAAGAGATTAAAATTAAATTTGAATGGGCATTGTTAAGGTAATTAAGTTGGAAATTTATATTTAATTAAGATAAAACACAAAATCATAGTTGAAGGCCAGGAAGGTGTATAGTGTTTAGGGGTATTAAGACGAAACCTTTACATTTGTTTAAGTATGAGTAACTATATTGAATGTTGAGTGGCAGGATTATTGATATACATACAAACATGTGTTGCTAAATTATATATAATAACATAATTAATATAACAATTGAAAACATAATCATATTGTAAGCCACTTAAAAATTTTGACAGTTTAATGGAATATAAAAGTTTATCTTGGTTATAAAAATTCCTTCAAATATCGACTTTTTGCTCTAAAGCCTTTTGAACGGACCTCGCTTTTTTGCCCTGTTCTGCTTTTAGTATCAATGTAAAAGCATTTTACAACAATTTTATTCCAATTTCAAAAGAATTCTTTAAATTTTCAATAAACTAAATTCTATTACAATACATGCCACAACATTTCTGCCATCAACGCTTTCCACCCCAAACACCAGCAAATTACTACTCCTAAATTGGAGAGTATATATTCATGCCTCTCACCTCGATTATCAATAAATAACAAATGTTACATTAATGCAGATACCGACATACATACAAAAAAATGTATAAAATTAAAACCAACAACAGAAGGACGGGAAAACGCAAAAAATCTAAATAAATGAGAAATAGAGAAAAAAAATCTCATTGAATTCAATTGAAAATTCAATTCAACTCGTTGTTTTGGCATTTTTGTGGGTGTTGAGAAAAACAAACAAACCAGACCAAAAAAAAAACAAAATGCAAAAAATCTGCAAAAACTGAAAAACGGCATAAAAACTACGATATTTGTAGTAGATGCAACATTGTGGTACTCCGTGCAACATATACAATATCTATGTTTATGCATGTGTGGTTGTACTTACAATCAATGCACTTCCACAAATAATAGTGTTTTTTTTTATTGTTTTTGTTGGTTGTTGTTGTTGATGTATATAGGAAATCTGTGCAGAAACAAGTAAAAAAATATTTGTAATGCAATTCTCATTTTATTTGTTCATTTTTTTTAACATTTTGTCTCATGTTTTATCTACAAAGATTTGTAAAAACGAAATTGAAGTAAAAAAAATAAGTTTTTTATTTGAAATATTCATACATACATACGTAGATTTTTTTACTTAAATTGCGATTTTTTTTTTTTATTTATTTTATGCAAATATAATATTTAAAACAAAGTTAAAGTATTGATATAAATCGATTGTATGAAATTTCAGATACCCTTTGTACAATTTACATTGTACACTCAATTTATTGAATATGTTTTTATATACAATGTATACATATATATATATTAAATTTTTTTTTTTTTTTTTATTTGTTATAATTGTGTAATGATTTTATATTTATTACTCATAATTAATATAGTTAGAATTGTTTTATTGAACTTTTTGAATTTTGTTAAGTAATTATGAATAAAAATTATTGAATTTTAATTTCTCCAAGTATAGTTTTTAATTAATCGCTGAAATCAAGTCATAATTTTCTGTTTTGTTTTATACAAAACCTTGTTATTAAATCCTTACTCTTAAATCTACTTACCATTTTTGAATGTAATTGTGAAATAAATCTACGTATCTTGGAAATGAATTGGCATACTCATCCTCTTCTTATTAGTGAAGAGTCCCTACACAAAAGGTAAGATTTAATAATTCCAACCCCCTAAACCAGAAATAAATACTCATCCACACTTTCATTAAATTTTTCTCCCAGATCTCAACAAATTAATATTTCACTGCGGTGCACTGGTGTTAAACGGGGTTTTAAATTTTGTACCAACTTCCAAAAAAAAAATGTACTTTTTGGACCTTCACGGTAAATTTTTTTTTTAATTTATTAAAACAACAACAAAAGTACATAAAAATTCAATTTTACACAAAAATACAAAACTTCACATTAACATACATTATATGTATGAATAAAATAAGGTACATAAAAGTCTTATAGTCTTAAATATATGAGATCAAAATCAGGCACTTATTTATTTAGTTAATAAACTATTTGGAATTTTTACATCACAGCAGCATGTATTTGCTGATCTTAACTAATCCTTTGCTTATATGAGACTTGATAATGTTGGCACATGTAGTCTGTTTCTTTCCCTAGTTTTTATTATATTCTGAAAAGAAAAAGTTCTCTTCACATTTGTAGACGAATTTGGAATGAATAAAATTCCACCATCGACTCTAGAAATGTCAGGATACATATGGACATTCAGCCCTTTTTGTAAATAAGCTACTACCGACCAAAAACTACAAACGTTTTCAGTTTTTAACGACTGCAGTTGCTCGACATCAGCCTAACCTCTAAAGTGATTATTGGTTATATCAAAATTTGCAATTTCATTCGGGAACATTTTTACTAGAAGAGGTTCAATACTACTTGTTTTGCCTGAAATAACATTTTCTGGATTCAATTTATGGAACCACATTACAACGTCGTTATTAAACTTGACTTTGGTTCTCAAAACTTCGCAAAATGTTGTATAAATTCATTTTGCATTTTCTTTAATTTCTTTAATAACATCAATATTGATATTATTTGTAGAATTATATAAATACACTTCTGTTCCCCAATAAATTGTCTTAAAGGGTGTGTGATTTTTGCAAAGGTCTACGATAGAGATATCCAATTCATCAAAAAAAATTTTATTCATGAAATCACGTAAAATTTTTATTCATGAAATAACCTGCTATTTGGCGGAACAAACAAGTTAGCCTTTGTAAAAATACATGCATTCTAGCATCTTCTGATTGCATTTTTAAATAAACCATGTTAATAATTTTAGGTGCATATTGCATAAATAAAAGTTGCAATTTAAAAGAAGGATTTTTAAATCCTGATGAAAGAAATAATAATTAAAAAAATAAATGCAATGAAAAGGACTCAATAATTTATTTGCTATACTAAAAATTCAAAAAGGGGGAACTATGACAAATTTTTAAATTGTACCAAATGAGTCACGGTACTACCACGGTACTTTAGAAGGTCAAAATGTACAAAAAAAGTACCAACTTTGACATCCCTGCTGCGGAGTAATTGTAATTTAGTTCCCTTCGTAGATTTCTCACTTTCTGGTTCCAAAAGAAAGAGTATAGATAAATGCTAAGTCTACTTCCACACGTTTCTTCTTTTGATGCTCAACTTCTTTTCAATTCCCTTTAGAAGATCCGGGTTCAACTATTTTTGCTACAAAACAACAACAATTTTATATTTACATGCAGCCATCGTTGTGCAATGCTTGCTGACCGAGTACAGGCATCTCCGTACCAACCCCCTTTCTTATTTCTTCTCTTTCCCAAAAACCCAAGAGTTAAGCATCAAAAGTAGACTTAAGTCCAAAAAAAGGCAAACATATTCATTCTTTGTTTTTGTACGTAATTAAATACGGATAATTTCTCAATATCAAATTTCATGCTTAAATTTTATAAAAATTTGATCCTATTAAAAATCAGAAAAATACAATGATCCTCGGATTCTAAAAATACTCATGGAACAACCTGCGCATACGAGTGATTTTTGTCGAACATATCTTTTTAAACTCCAAGTATTTACAAATATTTTAGATTGTTAATAAAATAAACAATATTAAGATATGTTTAGAAATAAGAGCGTATGTGAATTTGTCTCTTCTAAATAATTTATCACTAAAAGCCCATTTGCACTTCCATATGGCAAAACATCACATCTGTAAATTATAGATGTAAAATATTTTGAAAACAATTTGTAATGAAAAGTCAAAAATATCGTGAATGGGTACTTTAAACCACAATACTTTGTATTAAGACATGTCCAACACTCTAGTAAAATGTAAAGGTGTGATAGTGTGAATGCAATGTGATATGAAAATGACAAGTATTACAAAACAAAAATTTTACATCCTATACGACTTTATCGTTTTTTTTTTAATTGTTCTAAACAATAATTCTTTTCATTTAACAAAAGCAAATGAAATGATTATTTCATATGTTATAGTGTTAATACAAACTGTAATTAGATTTTCAGACAGTCGGAACAAAACTCATTAGATTTTTATCTTACAAAGTGGCACAGAATAAGCTTTATGGTTTTCATGGTTTATAACGTTGAAGCGATTATTATTAATTTTTTTTATAAATATAGTATACGAGTATTATTGTTAAATTTTTTCAATTGGCTTTATAAAATGATATCATGTAAATGATGACCATTCTCTGCTTCTCAAATAAATGATCTTTTTAACATACTTTCCATAACTTTTCGCAAAATTTCCATTTCCTCTACAACAAGACTGGGTCTTATATTTATGGTACAGGAACGTATTACTTTACAAAATAAACTTGATAGATACAAGTAAATATAATTATATTGATACATAAAAAAAAACAAAGATAAAAAAAAAATTAAAAATCAAAACGTGTTTAAAAATTGAATAAATATGTTTTGAAATAAAAATATGTTTTGAATTAAAATAATAATTAAAACAGGTATTTCAAACGAAACCACTAAACCTTATCCCAAATTTTTCATCTCTCAAAATACGCAAAACAATTTTTTTCTGATCCCAAAAAATCCCCTCAGACCCAATTGATATTATGGCAAAGGAAAAATTTGCATAAATTTTTTGTTATGCTTAATTCCCTTTTTAAATAATTGATAAAAAATACTGAAATTTATTGTTGGAGGATAAGCTGTTCCTATGCGCATTTCACTGGTTGCTTAGGCCAGATCATCAGGAAACGTTCTCCTAAATAATTTTAGAAAAGCCAAAGCTATCAGCAAACAAAACTACAGAGGGAATGAGAATTACCTACAAACACTCAGAAAGTCTTGTTTGCAAAGATATCAAAGCTTAAACAAAATACCATTGTATGGTATTTTCCTGATGATCTGGCCTAAGCAACCAGTGAAATGCGCATAGGAACAGCTTATCCTCCAACAATAAATTTCAGTATTTTTTATCAATTATTTAAAAAGGGAATTAAGCACAACAAACAAAATCTTTAAAAAAAATTTTTTATTTAATTAAATCCATTTGTGAATATTATTAAAACGAAGTTTATTTTATTTGCATATAAAAGAGTAACGTAAAAAACGCACAAGAAAAATTATGCATCAATGCTTATTAAATCAAAAACTTCTGAATCAAAATCTTTTGATTCATCAGCCAATGCAATTTCGTTTTACATGTTGTTTGTATTAAAAAGTGTTGGCATTTGAAAAGACGAAATAAATGTATCTACGTTAACTCTATTATTTTAAAAGGATATATTAATTCTAAGAAGAGCTTCTAATAACTCATACTGCGACCTGTTGCGATTTTTGGTTTTGGTTGTATTCATTATTAAAAAGACTTTTTCAAAACAAGCGTTACTTGTTCGAAAAGAAAGCATTTAATTTGAAAGCTATTCAAGCAAAGCTTTAAAAAGGTTCCGAACTTTCAGCGTCTTGGTTAAGGAAAAAAACAAAAACAGACTTCAATTTGTAGCCAAATCTTGTCCAAATCGGTCTTGCCATTGCACACCCAGAGAAAAAACATGTTTATATATGGTCACCTCCAACAAAACTATTTTAAAAGAAAAATTTTAAACATATTATGTTTAATTTAATCATACTTTTGTCACCCACAAACACATTATGGTTAAATTTGTTCTCCATCAAGAAACCACAACCATATTATGGTTGCGTCCGAACACATTTTGGTTAATTATAACTAAAATATGTTTAACACTTATAATAGCATGGTTGGTTTTCAACAATAACATGTTGCTCTTGGAAAAGAGGAAAATACTATTGTTAATTTAAAAACAAATTATTCTCGTATTTAACCAAAACATGTTTAGAGACAACCATAATATGGTTGTGGCTTCTTGATGGAGGACCAATTTAACAATAATATGGTTGTCGGTGACAATAATATGGTTAAATTAAACATAATATGTTTAAAAATTTTCCTTTAAAATAGTTTTGTTGGAGGTGACCATTTTTAAACATGTTTTTTCTCTGCGTGCATAAATGGCATTTCTAATAATATATTATCACCAAACATACCAAGGGAGTAAAAGTTTTTTTTCCCCAAAAAATACCCTGGGGATTTCACGAAATTTGTGGTCCCCAATTACAAAAAATAATCCCCTACTTGGGGACGCTATGAAAGACCTGTGTGATAAAGTAAAGTACCCTTTAAAAATTCGACAGTCGTATGGCTCTCACCATTTTTTTAATTTTTCTAAACGATAAGGTCTTTAATTTTACCAGTGTTGCATTTAGGGATTTAAGTTATGTTCACATATTTTACCTTTTATTGTTTTTTAAAACCATAAAAATAAATAAAAAATTTCTTTTGAATATAAGATAAATCAATTTTATTTGTTGTAAAAACTAACTCAATAACGTACACGTAGGAAAAACTATGAAACAGGTAAGAGTGCTGTATTCGGCTATGCGGAATCTTTTATATTTTGAGAACAAAAGGTTTTATAAATACCATTTTTAAGATATAAATAAATATATTTTGTGTCGTTCCCACTTCTCCAATCCTGCCAACATTTTGTGGGTTATTGTCTATATATAACCGACATGTTAATACCTTATTTGGAACCTTTGGCTTTGTTCAGGGTTTTTAGATTTTTTTTTCTTTCGTCGCCAACTAATACACAGAAAATCGCCAAAAATAATCGCCTAATTTCTTCTTCATAAAGTTAATGTTTGGAAAAATTCGCCAAAAATCGCCAAATTTTAATTTTTTCTAAATGGTGTTTTTTATAGAGGTACTTTAAGTTGGCAACACTTTTTAACTGGCGGCCATTTTATCAGCTGTCAAATGATTTATGCTTAGCTTGACTTGGCATTTATACATAAATAGACCCGATCTCTTAGCAAGGCGTAGATTTGATGAATGGGCCCAAAACAATATTGCTGTTGATCCCGGTTTTCATAAGCGAATTTGTTTAGCAATGAAGCTCACTTTTGTCTGAATGTATACGTCAAAAAAACAAAGCTGCCGTATTTGGAGAGATAATAATCCTCAAGTGTATGTTAAGACACTGTTACATCCAAAAAAACTGACTGTTTGGTGTACTTTATGGGCTGGTGGAATCATTGGTCCGTACTTCTTTCAAAACGATGCTGGTCACAACGTTACAGTCAATGGTGACCGCTATAGAGGCATGATTACTGACTTTTTTGGTAGTCAGCTTAACAACCATGATGTGCAGGAGCAGTAGTTGCAAAAAGAAGGCGCACCATGTCACACAGCTCGTGCCATAATTGATTTATTGAAGGAAATGTTTGGTAACAGCATAGTTTTACGTTTCGGACCCTCCAAGATCGTGGGATTTATCGCCGCTAGACTATTTTCTGTGGGGATATGTCAAGTCTCTAGTCTACGTCGATAAACCCGAAACGATTGACCACTCAGAGGACAACATTCGCCGCGTTATTGCCGATATACGGCCACACATGTTGGAAAAAGTCATTGAAAATTAGACCTCCAGATTCGACTACGTCCGAAACTGTGTCTGTCATATGCCAGAAGTCATATTTAATAATTATAATGCCAGAAGATTTTCTTTCGAAAAAAATAAATTATATGTCAATATAAAATTCATCCTTGTTTTATTCCATTTCATTGCTTTATACCTCTATAAAAAACACCCTTTATAAGAAAAAGTGCACAAGAATAATTTAAGCATATTTGAAAACCCAAATATAAATAAAGTTTAATAAATTAAGACTAATTCTAGGGTTATGTTTAGGTTGAAGTTGCAATTTTATTTTATAACTCAGTATGCGTGAGATCAGTAAACTTTGCAAGTTTAATAAAAATTTCCTTGAAGATTGCAAATATTACCTCTAATATAATTTCAAATTTAAATGTTTTAATATTTAGAAAAGCACTTAGAATTTAAAAAAAATTAACTTAACTTTAGTTTCTAAAGCACTATTTCATACAAATTATGAAAATTTTTCTTTGCAAACAGCGTTTTGAAAATAAGTATCTCTTTATGTTAAATTATAATTTGGTTATGAAAAATCTAACTCACTGTTACTCGTTACTATGACAATATTATTACATAGTTGTTTTCTGAACTAGTTTTTGTTTTCTTTCGATATGACGACAATGGGTTTTTAGGTGTGCTAATTTTCTTTACTTGTCTTCTTCTGACTACTGGAATAGCATTTTGTAAGTGGCAACTACTTTTTACTGATATCAGTAAATGTGTCTTCCAGGGGATTGTGTAAACATGCATTTCAGTGAACTTCATTGTATCAAATTTGCAGCAGTAATTTCTTTCTTTTCGATAATTTTAGGCTGAGTAAGATGTTTAACCAAACTACATATTAAGTTACCACCACCTCCACATATTAAACCCTTTTCTCATAAGAAAATTACTTTAAAAGAAAAAAAATATAAAGTTAAAAGAAAATCGAATCTAAAATTATTTTAACCTTCTCTTGTTGTAGCGCAAAGTAATTTCTTGATGAAACAAGTTGGAGTGCTATATTCAGCTGTGACGAATCTTTGATACCCTCCACCGATGGGATCTATAAATTCTTATCTAATGTTTATAAAAACTGATGCCGACTGTCAAAAAGTCTAATGCTTTTACTTCTAGTCATATAAAACTTAATTTGAAGTAATTTGAGTGAAATATCATAATTCGTAGCCACTCTAAAACGGTTTTTCGGAGAGGAATTGATATTGGGAAAATGGTAAATAATGGATCAATGATCACAAAATTCTGTTGAGTGATGTCTGGTATTAAAATAAAACCTTAATAAGACCAAACTTCAATACAGTGGTGAAATTTTTGTTAGCGTTTTATACGTATTGAAGTGATTTTATATGGGACCTATGGTAAATTATGGACCTATTATCACATTATTTAAATGTGTCCCAGAATGGGGTTTATATGGGGCCTATGGCTTATTATGGACCAATCTTTACTAAATTGGACAGTGCAATTTTGTGTCCTATAAAATATAATACTACAATAGGATTATTTGTTACTGCCAGGGCTGTGGAGTCGTCAGAAAAAAGTAATAATTCCGACTCCGATTCTAAACACTGAAATTTTTTGAGTGTGAGTTTGACTCCGACTCATAACTCCGACTCCGACTCCAACTCCTACTCTAACCTTGATGCTAAATGTATATGAGACTAATCCTTATTTGACTTTAAACTGTTGTAATACCATCCGCCACTAGTGTATACTAAGTGTGTCATTCCATGTGAAACTTTTTTATTATACGTCTTAGGCCCCATAAAGTATATATATTTAAATTGAGTCTATAAACCAAAATTTAGAACCACCACCTTAAAATATTAAAAATTTTGATACAAAAAATAAAATAAAAGGTGCCATATATAAGATTTTGCACAAACTCGTTCTATATGACTAGAAATTTACGTCTAAAACCGTAACAAATATTGCTATCATATTAAAATGTGCTACGTCATAGTTTTATAGGACTAGAATTCACACTGTCAAATTTCGTAAAGATCGGTCCATAATTTACCATAGGCCCCATATAAAGCCTACTGACGAAAAATAGTTTAGTATGTTAAAAAAAGTAATAAATAATGCTATTGTAATACAATTTGCTACGTCAAAGATTTATAGAACTAAAATTCACACTGTAAAATTTCGTGAAGCTCAGTCCACAATTTATTATATAGTGTCCAGTGTCCAATATATAGTCACTCTGGGAAATTATTTTAATAGATGTTGTGATCAAATTTGGTCCAATTTTGGTTCATATGGCCAGAAATAATATCATGCAGTTTTCTGATTATCGTTCCATATTTATCTTAGATATCATAAACAGCCTTCTGAGAAGCACTTTAACCGATAAAATAAGTTTCCTAATGTGTTGAAATTTGTTCCATTTAGATTTTTAATAACATAAATCACTCTGCAGGATTTCGTGATGATGTCCATAATTTACCTTGGGTCTAATATAAATTGCCCACCTGAAAATCATTTTAGTTCGGCATAAACTGTTACGAATCATGATATTTTAATGAAGTTAGTTCAAATTGCTAAAAAAAAAATCATAAAACTGTCTGATTGCCGTCCAATTGGTTTAAACCGGAACCAATTTTTGTACTCACGTCCGTTTTTATAAAGATTAATGAATAATTTATAGCTCTCATATATTCTAACTGTCGGTGGAGGGTATTAAAGATTCGGCACAGCCGAATATAGCACTCTAACTTGTTTTTAATGCAGTACCTATGAAATGGTTAAATATAGCAAGAAAATGATTCTTTAAAAATTTCAAATCGATAATTGAAACATTGCATCGCCAATTTCGAAGAATTTTTTTTATGCCGAAAATTTTTGGAGTCGGAGTCGCAAGTTTTTATGGGTACTACCACTCCCACTCCGACTCCGGTACAAAAACCTCAACTCCGACTCCGATTCCGACCCCACAGCCGTGGTTACGATTTAAGATGTACTAAAGTGTTTTAAAAAAGTTGGCTTCATATGTGGCCTATTGTAAATTATGGACCGATCGTCACGAAATTTGACAGTGTGATTTCTCATAAAACTATGTCAGACCAAATTTGATTAAAATATCATTCGTTACGGTTTCAGGCGAACTTAACTATTTTATATGATCCCTATTAAGGACCAATCTTCACGAATTAGTTATATAAAACGAATTTGCACAAAATTTAATTGGAATCGGCGCACTCTGTCATCAGCTTATGTTAGTTTTTTTTTTTTCATAAAAATATAAATTCTTCAGGGTGGTTGTTTCACATTTGGGTTCATAACTCTTTTCCTACTAAACCGATTGCGCTGGATTTTCGTCCGAAACTGCTCAGGAGAATTTACCACTAAAACTGCTCTTTCGAAAGTGAGCGTTTTTGAACAGACGGCCATGGCTTAATTGACTTAGAATTACTTCAGGTCCCAGAATATATAGACTTTGTGGGATCTTAGATGAATATCAAAAAAGTTTCACACGGAATGAGCTACTTAGTATACTCTTATTCACCACTAGTGTTTAATAGTACATATAACAACATGTAACCAACAAAATCTAGTTGCATTATGGCCAAACGAGCAATTGACCAAAGTAACACCGGCGTTAAGATTTTAAAAACATTTTCATGGCCATTATTTCTTTTTGTTTTACTTTTAAAATACAACGTGAATACTTTTTTCTGTTTCGTGTTTGTTTTCTTTAATCTTGATTTCTGGCCAAGAGGGTTGAGTTTAGATCTCTCTTTGAACTTTGAACATTCGTATTCTTGTTTTGTGTAACCCAGTGAATTTTTATGGCCGTAATAAAATTTTATTACTTTCCGATTTTTTCCAACATTGTGATAATTTTCACACAACACTCAACCAAACATTAACTGATTTTTTTATTTTGTTTGATTGTTCGTTTATTTGTATGTTTGTGTAAATTTTAATGTTTTTGCAGTTGTTTTGTAGAAATGGAAATATCTACAAGATTTTTTTTTGTTGCTGTTAATCTTTTTTTAAATGTGATTTTCAAAAACCTATTTGATGTTGTTGTTCACATTCTAACAAGTTCTTCCATTCTACTCTATTTTTTGTTTGAATGCTGTGATTAGTTTTTTTATATAGTTTTTTTCCCTTATTTTGAGCACAATACACCCATAAACGCAATAAACCTCATCGAAGCACCGTAACAATCATTACCATACAATCCACTTTCGCCACCTCTTGTAGAAGGGGTAGGGCTTTGCATGAATATATTTAAATTTGTATGTGCTTGTGTTAGTTTAAATTCTGTTCTAGTATGTGTTAACAATTTCAAGTGTTTTGTTGTTTTACAATAATAAAAAGGGATATTTTTGCTTTTATTGAAATAAAAAAAAATACAACATCAAATGAAAAGTATCCTTGTTAAATTGCTTAGTTAATGAAGTAATTGTTGTTGTTTGTTTTAGTATTGTTATTAGTATGTAGGTTGTTGTGCAAGTGGTGATTATTTGTTATTTTTTTACAAGTACTTTTGTATACAATTTAGCTACAAGTGTATTTGTTGTTGTTACTTTTATTTTTATCTTGGCTACAAAAATTATATGCCTTGTAAACTAAATAAAAATAAAAACTCAATATAATAACTACCGGTTGTAATTATAGAAGTAAAAATATTTTTAACAAAGTTTTTAATGCAATTCTAAAGACTTTAAACAAATTTTTCCTTAATAGTCCTTTACAATTTTTCATTTTGTTTTTTTAATTTCCAAGAACTCCTAAAGTTGCATGTACACGACATGTTTTTTACATCTGACTTGTCAAATTTCCCACTGCAAAAGACATACATGTCGTGTGTTACCTTTAAAACATTGCATCTGTAAAAGTCAGACGCAAAGTCATCTGACAAAATTTCAATTATTGCTTTTTTATTTATTTTAATGTTAAGTTTTTTGACAAAATTGTCATCAATTTTCCCTTGATAAAACGGAACATACGCAGTTATTTCTGAACCGATTTAAAGTTTGACATTAAATAATTTTTCAGTTATACAAACTTTATACAAACAACCAAATTTAAAAAAAAAAAACGGTAATGCCATAGCTTATTTACTTACACGTTTCATAAGAATTGAATTGATCATTATTACTTTGCTATACCCTTCACCACATGTGGAAAGTATTGGTATGCTAAGTTTATTATTCCGTTGGAAAAAAATATGACTGAAAATAAAATTTTGTGGAGCTATCCATGTTTTCTAATTAGAATAATGTCAAAATTCGTTATTAATAATCTCAAATATATGTATAAGGTTTTCGATTTGATCGTAAGTCATATAGGTATACCTTTTTTTTGTTTTACCAATTGATCGCAAGCGACACACAGAGGTAGATGTGCGACGAAAACAGTTGATGCGAAATTTATAACAAAAGAACGTTAATTAAATCAAAATTATATTTTTATTTTCTGTCAACTAAAAAAAATATTTTATTCAATTATTACATAATTAAATTTAAATACTTTTAAAACCATTTTTTTAGTTGACAAAAAAAATACTGATAATTTTTTGTGTGTAAGAACTATGCAATAATTTGGAATATGTTGATAATTTAACAATTCTTTTTAAGCTGCCAATTTGCTGTGCCGCACTAAGTCCTCCGCGATGAATTTGGGGAATAATTATGGTCATTGAAAAAAACAGAAGAAGATAATCACCCCTATTATGTAAGTCGTTGGCGACGTCGACATTAAATTTAATTTGTTGTCACATCAAGTCGACGACTACATTACTTCGACGTTAATTTAGTATTTTATAAGAAAATTGTGTCGACGTCGACAAGTTATCGAAAATCTGACAAAAAAAAATCCCATCTCCAATTTTTTTTCTATTATTTTTGTTCTTCATCATTAAAGTTGATTTTTTAAAGCTACATATTTATGCTATTTTACGAATTTTTGTCAGGTTCGTGATAACAGCTAGTTTTACTGTAAGTTTTCTGATTATTTATACCTTTAACGATTATTAATAAATATAAGACTTTGCTATCATGCCGCTATTAGCAAATTTCCGCTAATTTTGCAATTTTTACCGAATTTTTGACATTCCTTATAGTTTAAGGGACTTTTAATTAATTTGATGGCTTGTTTGAAATATTAAAAATTTTGGCGAATTTTCGCTATTTTTGCAAACATTTCCAAATTTTTTCAATTCTGCGTAGTTTTGTTGCTCTTTGAGGCAATCGTCTTAAGTTAAAAATTTTCGCGAATTTTTGCTATTTTAGCATTTTTCCGAATTTTCGCTTTTAATTTACTATTAAAATTTGTATCCATAACTTCTTTTAAATTAGCATTTTTTTTATTTTAATGGACTTAATAAATATGTTTACATTCAACTTAAAATTTCTTTAACTTTCATTTGAGTCGTCGCAAAATTTCCTGTCGACTTAAACAGAGACAATTTTTACTCGACGTCGACTTAAAAGCGCCCTAGAAAATATCAAGAGACTGTCAATAGTAATCGATTATTGTCAATAATAACTCAGAATATATAATTACTGTTCCGATAAAGTCGACTCATGTCGACGTCGACTTTCATAAAAGGGGTGAATATTGTCCTCCAATTTTTGTTTTATATAAACATAGAAGAAATTTTCAGTAGTTTTTTATTAATTAAAAATATTGCTTGGAAAGTATTTCAATTTAATAAATGTGATAATTGAATCAATTGTTTATTTAGTTGAAAAGAAAAATATAATTATTATAAATTAACATTTTAGTTGTAATGAAATAAATTTTTAATGAAAATATAAATTAAATAGCAAAAAAAATTTTAACTGATTTTTTTGCTTAAAATGAAATAATCTAAACTTGTAGAATTCATGTTGGGCAGGCGCGGATTCAGGGGGACGGGGGAAAGGATATTTCCCCCCCCCCCTAAATTATAAAAATATGTTTTGCTTATTTCGATAATACACGAATTTCCGAATGTACAAAATTTTTGGAAATCCCATCAAGTTTTTTTTTTTTTGTTTTTATAGAATCTCTAATCAAATTTTCAATAATTATCCAAGTATTTATTCTAATAGTTATTTATTATATATTTCCAATGAAACAGCTAGTTTACTGTATTTAAATACATATTATTCTACATTCAATCCCAGCAAGTGCCATCTATTTCCGAAAAATAAACGTTTGAGTTGAATATGCGAGCGGTTGAATTATTAATAAGCCTTAGTATATTCAATATTTTTATTTGTGCTATGATAACTATTTACTATATACATTTGAATATAACCGTTTTTCGTATCATATTTTCATAAAAGTAGGATTTGAATTGGAATTTTATATGCATTGCCATTCTACCTTCCCATATACACATATGAATATATGTATTGGTCTAGTAAAAGTTCACCAAAGAAGAATTATATAACTGTCAAATTTCAAGTGCATTAATAAGAAAAGTTCTTTGTTGATATACAAAAATACATAAAAATTAGTGAAACAATGGTGAGTCCGTAATTTTTTTTTTAATATAATGTAAGTATATATCATTACCTTCAGTCGAAAAGGATGTAGTCCAATGTATAAATTTTATAGGAGAGAGTAAAAATTCTTTAGTTCTGAATATATTTGAAGTCTGTAAATCCAGTTTTGCTTCATTGATTACTCTTTATTGGCTTGCAAACCAACTAAAAATAATACATTTATGTTTTACGTAGCTTTTTATGATTTATCACCTTTTATATTATATATTTTATACTTTTAATTTACATTTTAGCATGTCAATTTGCAAAAAATAAAATATACTATAAAATTATTTTATTTCTTTCAATGTTGACTATTAACAAATATTAACAAAATTTTTTTTAAATTTTCACATTTCAATGGGCCCTAGCGCTTTTGCTTTAGCATTTTTGGAATTACATCTTTAGCATTTGGATATACATATCGTTGCAAAACAAGAACTAGAAAAAAATATTTGTATTTTTTCTTCAAACAATGTATTTTTGTTAACTCTATTGAACTGCATCAAAAACTTAATTTTCAAAAATTTTGGCATTAGCACATTTACGGCTGAAGGTACATATGTACGTATGTATGTGCAGCCAAAATTATTTTTGTCTTTCCATTGTTATAAGCTTTAAAATTCCTTTCTAAATAACAATAATTTAAATAAAAAATTAGCTGTAATCAACTTAAACCAGAATAATTATATATGTATCTTTAGATTAAAACCCAAACAGTTCGACTTAAATTCATTACTTAATTTTAAAATTAGTGAAGCATATTTCTTCTTCCAAAATTTTGTTAACAATTGCAGAAGTTTTTTTTTTGGTCGAAAAATTGGTCAAACAATTTAGTATGATGTAGTCAAATAAATTGTTTCAAATAAAAAAAAACATTAAAAATAAATAAAATTGTTTTTCTAGCCAAAACGTTATTTAAAAATATTAATTTATTTTAATTTATATTGAACTGATCTTATATTCTATTTTACCTTATTGTTGAGTTTTTTTTTAATATAATATAAACATATCGTTTTTAATAAACTTTTAAAAAGAAATTTTTTACTTGTTTTGTACCATAACAAATTTCCCCCCCTATGACTCAAGCTGGATCCGCGCCTGATGTTGGGAATTGTCAAAACCTGAGCTATATTTAATTAAATCAATTAACACATTGCTTGAAACGGCAAAGTTTTTTGATCATGTTTTTAATTAAAATTAAAACTATCATATATTAAATTTTTATATTTTTACAATGTTCAGTAATCAATATAATTGTTTTGACAAAAGGTGCAAAATCCAGTAATTGTTGGCTTGATTTTATGAATTTGGTGTTTAGAAACCATTTTAATTTTTTCTGTGAACATAATTTGTATTTTTTTTTTTCAATTCGGCATCGATGATGAAACTCTTTGAGTACCATCTAAGTTATGCCCAAATGAAAATGAAGCACTAAGATGTCTCAAAATAGTTCCAGTAGTGAAGAAGCTTTAGATTAGGTAAAGTCTATGTTTTCTGTTATTAATATGCAAAAATGTCAATTAATTTTCAATGAAATCTGTAAATTTTTATTGGTTGGGTTTTACAATGGGTTATTCTTTGCCAGTCTAAGAACAATGTGTTTTCGAAATGAGAACTAAATATTGTTAATATACTAACTGTGTGTTGTCAAAATATTAACAACATTATGGTGTAGATGGCGACGAAATAACAACGTGTTTGTTAAGAAATCTTGACATCATCCGTTATTAAATTGAACCCAAACGTAGTTGGCTTACTTTTGACAACGGATGGTGTATATTTTCGTATTTTTTTCCAGATTTTTCCCTCTGTGCATAGGTCTTATATAAAGAACACTCTGGAAACCGTAGTTCGCCCAAATCATCAACAAATAATGCTGTTGCGATAAGATGGTCTGTTATAATTTCACAAAAATATATATATGAGAGTATGCCAATAAAAACTTTTCCTATTTTGCGAAGCACTAATTGTACATTTTAAAAAGTAAGCACACATTTATGTAAGTAAGTGTTATGTTAAGTAAGTGAACGAATTCTTAATAAATTTAAAAAAAAATATATATATAAAATTTGAAGAGCCACGACATTCCCTTACTACGAAGCAGGCTTGTAAGGGAGCATATAAATGATTAACAATTACAAAAAATTCAGTGTGCAAAGCTGATCGTTACATTAGCCAATTTTACAAACTTGCTTCGTTGGAAGCTCCATTTTTTATTGGGATGTTATTCAAGAAAACAATAGTTGAAGCATTTGAGCAAGTTCCTTTAAAAATCTGTGTAGAGATAGATCAGCATCTGACCAACTTCTTTACAATACGAACAATAGTTAAGATTCGTCTTCAATCATTTTATAAAGGTATCTAAGGAAATTTTTGTTATACGTTTTCTGTGGACAGAGTTTTTCCAGAGCGAGTTCTAGAAAAAGTTTTATGCCTATATTAGTCGGAAACAAAATTATTGGCCAAAATTATTAATACGTTAAAGATTTGAAAGGCTCATTTAATTCAGTAAAATGTTAGGTGAACTCCTTCTTTTCAGCCCAATGCGATTATCAATTCTCTATTTGCTCTCGACTATTTAAATCGTATACAAAATTTTATCATATAATTGATGTGTTGCGGTAGTTATTAGTGTATAGCGTCCTTAACTAAATTCCTAACTTTTATTCCTTAGCCTACCCTCTCTCCATTTCTCCTCTCTCATTCTTTTACAACAGCAATAATTAGGTGTCCAATAGTTATACTTGTTTCTTGTTTTTTTTGCAGGTTGCATGTAACCTTGTTGTTGCTGCTGGTGTTATAAAGTTTGTTTTTCTCACTTGCTCAAAATGTAAAATGCACTTCGGTATGGAGTTTAACACTGGTATATGAAATAATTAGTAAATTTAATAAGTATAAACTGTTTATTAGATTTAACAATCAACTGTGTGTTAAAGATTTTATTGGAAAATAAGAGAATAATTGTTACCAAAGTATGTCTTTTAAAAGAGGCTTTAGAAAATAGGTTTTAAGATTAGGGGAAAGTGTACTAATGTAAATGTTTTTTCTCATAAGGAAATGGTTGATATATAAGAATGTTTATTTAGTAGTTAACTTAATACACTAGTTTTTCGATTTAACATATTAGGTTACTTCAACCCTATTATTGTCTCCGAGAAAAATATTGTGGTTAAATTAGTCCTCCGTCAAGAAGCCAAAACCATATTATGGTTGCCTCCAAACATGTAATTGTTGATAATGGCAAAAATTGGTTTACCAACAATAATAGTACATATTATTTTTGCTCTTGAAAATGTAATTGTTAATTTAAAACCGACCATTCTATTACTTTTTGTCAGCCAAAAAAGATTGAACATAATAATTTACAGGTTTACCATAATCAAGATTATCCTTTTGGCGCAAAATTCATTTGCTGCCAGAAAGATGGGAAAAGATGGCCAATACTTTAAATAAACTTATTTAATACTAATGTTTTACAATAACCATCTTTCGCGAAAGTGTTTGCACTACATATCAAATATAAGAACATTTTATTTGAAAAACAGCTTATAAGAAAATATGGCAAAAACACCATATTTTCTTTCTATAAAAAAAAACATGTTTAAGAAAAACGTTTATCAAAAAACAAAAAAGGTATGTAAAAAATATATTGTCATACAGAGATTTTTTCTGTTAAAATGTCATATTTTTGCTTGTACAGGGAAGCATTTTTAAGTATTATATGGAGAAACCATAGTTGCATTTAGCGATCTATTCAAAAACAACTAGATTTGGCTCTAAATTTTATAAGTACTAGATTCCGTTATAATGTAAACGGACTATTAGAATAAAAACATTATTCGAACAGTTTTTGACGCATATTCGAATATGACTACAATTAATCTGAAGAATCAGAAGTTTCCGAATTGAATGATAATATATTTTTAACTGATCTAAAAAACTGGTATATGAAATATCAATAATGGTATAAATACTCAAAACATAAGGAACATTAATAATATCGAAGATGATCTATATTTTTTAGAAAAATCAAAAAAAAGGACATAATATGCTTTTTAATGCTACTTTAACTGTATCGCCAATGTCCACAATCTGTAAAAGAAAGGTTTCAACTTGCTCTCTTAATAAAAATAAAAAAAAAGAGAATCGTCAACATTTTTCTTAAAAAAAGTTTAAATAAGTAGATCGTTTTTTGTATAGTTTTTTCAAAGTTATTCGAATGAAATTTTTTTTAATCCTTTGAATATTCGAATAAAAGCTTTAAATTATTCGGGTGTTTGAACAAGAAAAAAATTATGAAATATTATTTGAACGATTATAAAACATGAATCCTTCAAACCACATTTTTATATCCATCACCGAAGTATAAGTGTATACACAAGTTTGTCATTCCGCTTATTATTTCATCAATATTGATGTTAGACCCAATAAAGTATGTATATTCTGGCTCCTTATAAGTAGCGAAGTTGATTGAACGATGTCAGTCTGCCTGTCCGTCTGTATGTCCTTCCGTATGTCTGTCCGTTGAAATGGGGTTTCCGAAGACCCCAGGTACGGTGGGGGCTAGGTGGTTATAAATGTATGTCGCATATAGTCCGTAATTATTTGCTATTGGAATGCAGCCTAATCGGCCAACAATAGGCTGAGATATGAGCAAAAAACCACGACTGCCCCTAATTTTACCCAAAAATCCCTTGTTTGGCAGGAGCCAAAATTTCCAAATTAGGTATAAACATTTTGGTTATCAAAACGCAATATCCGACAAAATTTGCGCGGATATTGCGTTTTGACTATTGAACGTGGCACTCCCCACAAAAAGACAATATAGATTTATGTTTATCTGGGGAACGGCAACAGCCAAAGTTTCCAAATTTGTACAAGCATCTTGGTTATCAATTCGCATCTGAACTGAAGGCAGCGGATTTCCCATTCCTGGTTTCTATTTTAAATGATGATGTGCCCTAAGACGATTTCTTCTAGCCTTTATAATATCACCAAGTTGTTTGGATACTTGGTTGATATTTTAGCGCTGAATCCCAAAGCAACTCCATACACTCCATAACCTGAGAAACACGATCGGTGTTTTCTCTGGGAATATCAACAAGGTGTTTCGATCCTTGGCGGATATTCTGAAGCTGTGGCCCAAATCCACCCCCTAAATACAGTCCGTCCCCCACGAAACGTATAGACGTTTCATCCGGACCATTTTAGGACGTAATCGACGTTTTTACACAACATCCGACAACCTTTGGATGAGATTGGACAGGTGGGAGTGGCACTTCCCATACAAAGATATTAAAGATTTCTGAATATCTGTACGGCAAGAGCCAAAGTTTCCAAATTAGGTACAAGCATCTTGGTTATCAATTCACTACATCCGACAAAATGTGGGGGGACTTGAACAAGTAGGCGTGACACGAAATTCAATCATTTATATTAATAGAACGGTATTTATATAACTATCTTTTATTATCGCACCATGGTGAACGGTGTATAAGATTCGGCATAGCCGATTATGGCATTCTTACTTGTTTTTACTTCTTACGATTTTTACCTAAACAAGATTTACATAAAATTTTACTTTTTTGCATGTGAAACGTTTATATTAAATACAATGCGTAATCCAATATAATAAATTTTAAATCTCTTTTTGATTAGTTTTAGTACAAGTTTGTAAAATAAAGAAATCTCAGAAAACAAAAAAATCACCCAAAACACTTTAATTTACACATGACTTAAGGACACAATCTAAAAAAAAAATTTAAGATCCAATTCTCATATGAATGGAAGAATGAGGAAGAGTATGAAAAAAGGCTGACAGACAGTTATGACAGACAATTTTGCGATTTCCCTAAAGGCCAAAAAAAATCTTTGTCTTATACATCTTATTAAATGTGCAAAAATAAATTTGTAAATTGCATATTTGTATATAAGAAAATGCTAAAGTAAAGAAATCAAATGAAAAGAAATCACCCATATAAGTGAATCTTATATGTCATATTTAAAGAAAGTTTACAATGCAGCATATGTAAGAAAGTACATGCCTGCGCATTTAAAAAAATATTTATTTACCATAAAGTCATAAAATTTTATTTATATATATACATTTGTACTCGTACATATGAATGTAATATAAGTACGTCTGTATATACTTGGGTCTTAGTGAATTACACACTATATATTTTTATTGGCAAAATAAGAAATACAATATTTATGATTTAATTTTCGTACTTAAACACACATGCATTAAAGGTGGACTTATTCTTTGGTTTTGTATGAACTTGTAGCACTTGTAACACAAGCACTTACATATACATTGAAAAGCTTCATAAATAGGTTTTTTTTTTTTTAAATGAAGGCACAAAATAATGACTTTTTAAATAAAAGTAACGCCTGTTCAGTTTCGTATCCCATATCACCCGTGCGTTTTTATACGCTTCACCACAGGTGGTAAGGGCATATATAAGTTCGCCATTTCGTTTGTAATTTCTACAATAGTGATCTAAGAGTCCTTATTGGTAACGAAGTTGATTTAACGATATAAGTCTGTCCGTCTATATGTTGAAATTGTGCGGACAAGGTTGTTAAGCATTTATGTCACATTTACTTCGTAAGTCGTCTATTGGAATTTTGCCTGATCGGTCCAAAAATGTTAGAGATATGAGCAAAAAAAGTACGACTGCCGCTAGTTTTGTCTATAAACAACAATCCTTGTTGTTTTTATTTGATTTTTTCTGTATATCTGGCCAACGGCAGGAGCCAAACTTTCCAAATTAGGTACAAGCATCTTGGTTATCAATACATAACATCTGTAGGCGTGTCACTTCCCATACAAAGGCATTCTAGATTTTTGTATATCTGAAGAACCGCAAAAGCCAAAGTTTCCAAATTAGTTTTATGCATCTTGGCTATCAATACACAACATCCGACAAAATTTCAGCGGGATTGCAGAAGTGGGCGTGGCATAAAACTGATTTATTTCTAACTAAAGAACGGTAAGAGGATAATTGTTCACATAGCTGGGTTATCAATGCACAACCTGAAAATAAAAATTGGCGGGATTTGAGAAGTGGGCGTGGCTTAAAATACGTTTTTTATATCTGTAGAACGATTCCAAATTTTTAGTTTTTAGTTAAAAAATTAATATTTAAGAACTTAAATTTAGCTCACAGCATACAGGGTTTGAAAACGGATCTTTTGCTTATCACCAGGTTATTATAATTGTAAAATCAAACATTGCCTATATTGCCTATATATGAAAAATATAAAATAGATAAAATATATCGCGATTTTCGCGTTTTATGTAAATAATTACAAAAAAAAGTAAATTAACATTATTTTAAAACAGATTCAATTTGAAAAGCAGAACATTACTTCAACATACGTAGAATTTGTATGAAAACCCGAAACGAAAATATGTATTTAGCTTAATATCTCAATTAGTAGGTCGCAGGCGGTCAAGTTTTATATGCCATTGGATGCTGCTTAAAAAACTCTTTTCGATGATACCAAATTGTATTTATGTCGTCTTGGAGCAAAGTACAAAAAAAATTCGAAAATCTGAAAAAAGACCTATTTTTAAAAATGGTCCAGCTCACGGATGGTCAACGCTAGAACAAAATTATTTTGGGAATCATCATAAAACATATCAACCTTAATTTTCAGAGGGGTAACAAAATCACTTTTTTTTTGAGTCGCTCTAATATACATACATGTATTTTTTATGTATATAACTTTCTATTCTTATGGCACCACGTTAAGGGCATATAAAATTCGGCATAGCCGAATATACCACTCTTCCTTGTATTCACTCTTATGAAGGTGAACAAATACATTTACTTTAATCAAAATGTATTTAAGGTGTTTGCATTTGGGGAGTAGTAAAAATAAGAAGATGCTGCCATATTGGACTCTTCAGTTCACTATTGTTAATTTTTTTTTTTTTTTTTTCTCATTATTTATTTATTGAATCTTCATATATTAAATATGAACTAATTATATAAATAATTAATCAAATCTTATACTAATACTTTATTTTTGTCCTGCCAATGCTAGACGAAAATTTTTCTCTTCACGGTTTCTGTTCACATATGTAGATGTCTAGCGCTCTTCTTGTCTGATGAGTCCTGCTGTATCTCTTCTCCTTAATCTAGAGTGGCCGCTGTAATTTAAAATATTTCGAGCTAGTGGATTTGGGTGCGACTCAAGTCTTTTTAAATATTTTACTGCATACTTCGTAATAATAGTTTTTACTAACGGCACATTGAGATCCTTGTGAATATTTGAGTTTTTAACATACCAGGGAGCGGCTGTGATTATTCGAAGAAGTTTATTTTGTCGCCTTTGAATTTTTTCGATATTAGAAGCCGAGGCAGTGCCCCATAACTGAATACCGTAGCACCAAATTGGTTTTAAGATAGAGTTGTAAAGTAGAAGTTTACAATCGAGACTAAGAACAGAGTTTCTTCCAATAAGCCAATTAAGTTGAATTGCTTTTAGTTTCATTTGTGTTAGTTTTGCTTCTATCTGGCATTTCCATGTTAAACGCCGATCTAGATGAATTCCGAGATATTTTACATGCGATTGTTGGGGCACTAATTGATTATTGATTTTAATAGGGGGACATGACTCCCGACGCAAGGTGAATGTTATATGTACGCATTTTTGCTCATTAACCTTTATCCTCCATTGCTTTAACCACTTTTCCAGTTCAAATATATGATCCTGCAAGTAGCGAGAAGCTTCATGACAGTTTTCGTGCACGCTTAAAAAAGCTGTATCATCAGCAAATGTTGAAGTTAGGGTGTGGTTGTTTGTTGGCATGTCTGAGGTATATATTAGGTATAACAGTGGGCCCATGATGCTTCCCTGAGGGACTCCAGCGTCAATTGACTGAGGAGAACTTATAAAAGCACCTTCTTTAATAATAAACTTTCGACCGACTAAGTAGCTTTCTAACAGCTTGTGTGTGTTTACTGGTAAATTTAGCTTCAATTTATGTAATAAGCCTTCATGCCAGACTTTATCAAAAGCTTGAGAAACATCGATGAAGAGGGCGGAACAATATTTTTTTTCTTCAAAGGTTTTTCTTATGGCGTTTACTATACGATGGGTTTGTTCAATTGTGCTATGTTCTCTTCTAAAGCCGAATTGATGGTTTGGAATACATCTATTTACATTTAAAATTGGGGTTAATTTTGACACTAACAGCTTCTCAAACAGCTTTGATATATTAGACAATATGCTTATAGGTCTATATGACTCAACTTTTGTAGGATCCTTTCCTGATTTAGGTATCATGGTAACTAATGATACTTTCCATTCCTGAGGGTAGTATTCAAGGCGTAAAATAGCATTAAAAATAAAGAGAATAATTTTGTTTGCTATGCTGGGTAGCTCCAAAAGCATTTTGTTACTGATCTTATCAAAACCAGGGGCTTTCTTCGGGTTTAAATCATTAATAGCATTTTCGATTTCTCTTATCTCAAATCTTAGTGGAACAGCTGCTCTAACAGCAACAGGTGGTAACTCGACCGCCATATCGAGAGATGTGTGAGCGGTAAATACGGTTTTCAAATGATTAACAAAAAGATTTCCTTTTTCTATATCATTTCTTGCCCAACTTCCGTTTAAGTTTCTTAATGGTGGTTTAGTGATAACTGGTCTTTTAAGATTTCTAGCTGCACGCCATAATGAGTAGTCTGATTGTGGAGTTGCATCAAGTTCCTTAAGATATTTTTCAAAGGATGCAGTTTTTTGGGACTGCAGTAACTTTCTTAGCCTTTTTGTACACTCTTTTAATAAAGTCTTAAGTTGGGGGGATCTGTGCAATTGCCACTCTCTACGAACTCTCCTTTTTTCAGTCAATAGACGCTCGACATCTGTAGAATATATGATTTTGTTTTTGGTTTTTTTGAGTGTTATGCTGGAATGTTGAACAGCTAGTTTGAGATAACTGTCAAAATTAACAATAGCGAGATCCACGCTCTCCGGTGTGCTAAGCGGAATATTTTCTGTGCAATGGGCACTAAGATATTTTTTATATTTTAACCAATTTATTTGAGATGGTGATTTCGATAAGTACCCAGACGGCGATACGATTCTATTTGGAATCATTATAGTAACAATTGTAGGTGTGTGGTCGGAAGATAATTCTAAGGAAGCCTCAACATAAATCGTTTCTGCGGGGATGTTTTTAACCACTCCAAAATCTATGACATCTGGAACTTTTTGCTGATCAGTAGGCCAATATGTTGGTTCACCGCTCGCGACCACATTTAGATCCATTTTGCGAATTGTGTTAAACAAAACACGACCCTTAGGCGTAATAAGTCGTGACCCCCAGAAAGTATGTTTAGCGTTATAATCGCCAGCAGCCAGGAAGCAGGGTCCTAATGATTTGAAATATTTATTATATTGGCTTTCTGATATTGAAAATCTAGGTGGTGAATATATCGATGAAATAACTAGGTTTCGATTTAATTCCTCAACGCAAATGCTCGTTGCTTGGAGATAATCTTCACAATGATCGCACATTAAGTAGTGTTTTACTCGGTTTTTTATCAAAATGGCAGATCCTCCACAAGCTCTACCTCGAGGGTCCTTGGTATCATATAATATATAACCATTGATTTTAAACGTATTCCTCGAGGTCAGATGAGTTTCAGAAACCATCATTACATCGATTTGTTTATTTTTAAGGAAGTATTCTAGTTCATTTTTATGTTGGCGGATGCCATTTGCGTTCCAAAAGCAAATTTTTAGACAGTTCATGGCTTATTTAGTACAGCTTGCAATAACATCGATTGCATTCTTAACATTTCTTGCATCATGTTACCCATTGTGTTGGTAAAATTGTTAACGGTTTGCACTAATGTTTCCATGGTTTTTTCTAGCCGAGTTAAATTAGAAATGGGAATTTCGTCATTATTTGGTAAATCACCTTGCAATGGCATATGATTAGATTTTAAGACATTAGCGTACGAGGTTCTGTTATTATTTGGCTGCGGTATTTGAACGCCGTTAGTGTTTTCTTGATAAGTTGCCTGCGTTTGAGGAGGATTAAGTTTCTGTCCAACAGAACGCTTGACAATCGAATATACCGGACATCCTCTATAGTTGGCAGTGTGATTACCACCACAGTTGCTACATTTTTTTACATTAGGGTAATTTTTTGACTTATCACACTGGACGGTACCATGTAGTTCTCCACATACGACACAAACAGGGGGTAAATAGCAGTATGCCCTAGTATGACCAAATTCTTGGCAGTTTAAACACTGAACTGGCCCATTTCTTTTGTGCGGCTCTTCTATCGTTATTTTCCTGTACAGGATGTATTTTAAACTGTAAATGGGATGCGTTTCATTTTTTTTTAGCTTAACGTCGCCGGGCTCTAACTCCACTCGAAATAGTGGTTGGGGATTTTTTTCCCTATTTTTAATATTTGTAACATTTTTAATTTTGAAACCCTTTTCTTCTAAAAATGTTTTTATTTCGTCTGGGTCCACGCATGAGTCAATGCCCTTTATCACAACCTGCAGACCTTTGCTGCTTTTCAGCTGGTAAGTATAGAAGCTTTTTTTAAGTGCTTCAAACTTATTAATTAATTTACGAAAATCATTCTCATTATTAATCTGTATTTTTGTTTCGTTAATATTACCACGCTTGATTGCAGCTACGTAAAACGAATTTTCACCTATCACCGATATTAAACTTTTTATTAGCTCACTTGAGTTTTGCTCTCTAAGATATATCGGGGGTGGCTTCGACGATTTTATGACGTTGGGTGTTTCAGAAGATTCATCCTCCAGAATTGCAAAACGATTTTGCGAGTTTATTCTATCAAAAGATGGAACTTTCGAGGCAGAGGCAACAGCTGAAGATAAAAAAATTAATGGAACTTACAATTATTAAGAAAAAGTAACATAAAAGTAATATACGGTTTGTTAGATTTAGAAATATATAAAAGCAGATATAGAAAAGAATGAAATCGGCCAAATGAAGTACTTACGAAAAAGTCAGCTATGTGGCTAAAAATAGGCAGTCCCAAGCTTTAGAACATATATATAAAGAACTTTTAGCAGAATTTAAAAACAATGGCCCATATTCGTAGTCAAAAATAAAGTATACACAGAAAAAATTACAAAATTTCTCTAGTCACCAAATTTATACCAAATTCATAATTTCAAGCCAACAATTTGTTTTTTGATTACTAAAAGTTTTTGAATTTTGAAAATTTTTTTTCAATAAATATATTTTTAATTTTAATTAAAAAAATTATCAAAAAACTTTGCCATTTCAAACATTGTGTTAATTTATTTAATTAAATATTGACAATTCCCAACAACAATTCTACAATCTTAAATTATTTTATTTTAAACGAAAAAAAATCAATTAATATTTTTTAATATTTAATTAAAATTTTAATTGAAAATTTATTTCAAAACAACTAAAATATCAATTAAATCAAAATTATATTTTTAATTTTCTTTCAACTAAAAAAATAATTGATTCAATTATCGCATTAATTAAATTTAAATACTTTTTAAACAATTTGTTTAATTGATAAAAAAACTTTTTTCTGTGTACTTTAATAGAACTACTTTTGAGCTTTCATAGACAAGTTAAAGTATACTTTTGCCGTTAAAGTGGACTTTAAGTATATAACAAGCTGATGATGTTTTTAACAACAATTTAATCTGTTCTCCGCCAAAAAAAAATATTTGGCGCAAAAAGTCAAAAATGTTTATGTACCAAGATATTGGCCGATATTTTGTAATTATTAATGATTTTAAGGAAAACTTTTATGGAAAGAAACACATAATACATAAAGGCCCTATTTGTGTAAAACGCAACGGCAAAAATTACATTGAATGCGAAAACAAGGTCAAAGATATTTTGTAATATTGTTGTTGCTTTCTATTACTTAATGTAATAATGTTCAGCAAGATATGCAGTGTTTCATTTTTTTCCAATGCCAGCGGTTTAGCGGTGCCACTTGCTTATATATTCTTGTATATGTTGCATGAAAATTTTTCTACATTTGAGGTGGCAACCAGTTAAAGTCGGTTCAATTTAAAACATATTTTAATTCAAAGTATGTTTTTATTTTATAGCTGTTTTTAAAAAGAACCGACTTTAGGGTTCGACCATGAATATGGGCCAATATTAAGGTTAAACTAAAATCGAAGACTGGTTTGTTCCTTTAAAAGGATGCTTACATTCTGCAAGAAAGCGATATACAGGGGGTAGATATACCCACTATTAAACTCTGACATATTGTATCAAGCGTGTTTTTTTCCATATAGTGTGCAGAACAAAAAAAAAATCGTATGTTCAAACCTAATAAATATTTGCCGAGAAAATCCAAAAAAAGCGTGACCAATAAATTGATCAAACTTTAGCTTTATTTTAAAAAAATTTTACTGATATACTGAACTTTTTTTGTAAGAATATAACTGTATAATTTAATTTATAAACGTTAACATGATATATAATATAGCAAAAGTCTTGCAAAATATTTTTTATAAAACAAGTGGGTACGTGTAAGACGTTAAATATTTGATAGGTGGGATTATAGATTAAGCTGAATTAAAAAATTTAAAACTGAGTATACATTTTAAGGTTTTTTTAAGATATATTTCATATAATAATTAGTATTGTGATTATTTTATTGAAATGTTAATGGTTTTTATTCCAAATTTCGATATTTTAATTAGACTTAAGGTACGGTCAGATATGGCAAACATTTGCCGAAAAACGTCAAATATTTGTTTGCCGTAATGTGACCACAAAATATTTATTTGCGACAAACAGGAAAACAGCTGATTTTGGGCTAATAAATTTGTTTGGTGTCAAACAAAAATGCTTTTAATGTGACCACTCAAAAACAAATATTTGCCTGTATTTTAAGCAAACAAATATTTGTTCTTACAATTATTTTGTAAGAGCAAACAGTAGCAAATAACTGCTGTTGGGAACAACTTAAAAAAAAAATACCACTTAAATCAAATAAAAAAACACAAAGTATTGTAATAATATTTTTGTAAAATTTAACATTTATCTAATTTATTTATTAAAAAAAACACATGATTTTGGAATTACATTAAATTCGTTTTTGATTTACAGTATTTTTTGTTGTTGTAGCCAAATCGTCGTGCGGTTACTGCCTTGGACCAAAGATAAAAAAGTTATTTAATCTATATATATAAAATTGTAACGTTACTGATTCACTCACTGATTCATCATCGCCAGAAATTTGGACCAGGGCTAGCTCTCCCCAAATCGATCACAAAGACGGGATTTTTGGAATTCGAATGTTTAGGGGGTAAAAACGGGTAAATTCGGTAACCTTATATCTCTAAAACTAAAATTTCATACTTATCGTTGTTCTTTAGAAAAATAAGCGGACAGGTGTCTGGTACTTTTTGGAAATTCAGCCCTTTAACGGAGTAAAAGGGTAAAACCTGTATTTTGGTACTTTTTTGTCACCCCACCTATCTTTTAAACCCATAATAAGAGAAATAAGGGTTATATCAGATTTGAAACTTATCTAAAAAATCCAAATACGAATTTGGTACTTATTCGAAATTCGGACATTTAAGGGGTAAAAACTGTAACTATTTTTGGTACTTTTTTACAAAACATTTTTTTTTTTAGTCAAAAATTTAGTACTTATTGTTGTTCAATAAAAAAAAAATAAGCGGACAGGTGCTTGGTACTTTTTTGAAATTCGGCCTTTTTGGGGAGTAAACGGGTAAAACTTGTATTTTTAAACTTTTTTGCTATGCCATCTATCTTTTAAACCAATAAACATTAAAATAAAAACTATATCACATTCATAACGTATCTAAAAAATACAAATAAAAATTTGGTACATTTTCGAAATTCGAACGTTTAAGAGGTGAAAATCGTACCTATTACAAAGTAGCTGGTTAAAACCTAGAAACTTAAACTTTGGCGTAATATGTCCACGAAAGAAAAGGAGATGCTAACGAAGTAGCGAGTTAAATGCTAGTTATTGTATAAAACCATTTTTTGAGTAATTACCATTTTAAGATTTCAAAAATGGATTACGAAATATAAAAAGAACACCGAAATCATATATGTATAATCGATTTTAAACTCAACCTTTCAAAAATGTTTAAGCAATTTTACACGATATTTATTTTGCGGTGGGTTTGTCAGATGTAAAGTCCATATGTAATTTCACATGTCTGTCAAAATTGACAATTACAGAAGGTTAATCATTTTTGCTTTAACACGTTCCTTTTTGGTTTCACCTGACATAACATAAAAACATTCATATTAGCAAACTATTTACTGATTTATATTTATATTCACTTTTTATTGTATTTTAGTTAATTTAAAATTTTGTTTTTTTTTTAAGAAAATGTGTAAGTAAATAGATTTTAATATATATTTGCCTCCACAAACAGACGACTTGCAAAACAGCTGATGTCAGATGGTTTCCCAGATCAAAATAGAACACGCTCTAATTGAAAGAAATTCCTCTATATTTTCCATCACAATTTGTATAATAGTGTTTTGGCAAATAAATTTATATATTTTGACAGTTTGGTCAAATATTTTGCTTCGGCAAATATTTTTTTAAGTGTGACCATATGGAAAACATGTTTGCTAATATGTGTGTTTGCCGCTATTTGACATTTGTTCGAGCAAACAAATATGAGCAAATAAATGTGCGCAGTGTGACCACAAAATGAAACCTACATTGTTTTGAAAAAAAATTTGCCAAATAAAGGCAAACATATTTGGGGCTAATATTTGCCATATGTGACCGTACCTTTAGGTTCATTGAAATTAATTTTCATAAAATTATTTTTATGAAGAAAGAAATTTTACAACATGAAATGAATTAAAATTTATTGAAAACTTTTCATTCTTGACTGAGCTGGGAATTGAACCCAGGTTTTCACGGACAGGTTGCCCTGACTAGTTTCGATTGTAACCACACAATCTCTTCAGAAGGGTTTGCCGTTTAATACTCACCGCCATTGACGACGGATGACTACAAAAGCAAAACATCAATCCTTAAACCAAATGATATTAAACCTTCGTAGATCGATATTTACTTTGAATGAATGATAATCTATTTTAATTGATTTACATGTTCTTCCATACTTCTGTTTTTCGTAGTTTTTCAAATATTAAACAATGTTTCGAAGGTGCTTCTATAAGTTAAATTTCTATTTATAAAACTTCCTAACAATAGTCCTATTCCCTCAATTTTTTACATATTTTTTGCTTAAGTAAACCTTTGGTTAACATGAAAATAATTTATGAAAAAAGAAATAATTCCAACATTCTATATTCCAAATATTTACGAGAAATCGCGACCTTAGGACAACAAGGCTCTGTTTGCACCGACACTTATTTTGAGAAAACTAAGGTTGAATATTATTAATCGCTTTACTACGTCTATTTAAAATTAACTTAAAACAGTTTTTGAATAATTTTCATTTAGTTATATTACACAGTACAACACATGATTTGCCAACTCAATTCAGTGAACTGTATGTGAAATTAGACCCAAATAGAAGAATTTCTGCATCATTCGTTTTGTCTTCTTACCTGCGATTTGAAGTTAGTATCGATTTGAAGTTAGTACTATCGTATAGGGGAATTTATCACGTTTTAGGCCCTGTTGTTTGACATAGCTCGACAACCCCTAGCCCAATTTAGTTGAAATAAATTTTAAAAAATTAAGAATTACAATTCCCTTAATCTGTTCATATATACAAGTAACACTTTCGAAGTTAAAAATAAATGTATGAAGGGAAAAAATTATTTTTTGCCTAAAAATTTAAATTTTTTTTTTTTAAAAATACATAAAAAATCCAAAATGGAAAAAAGTTTCAAGTCTAGTTATTTTTTCGCAAAGTCACATAACCTATGAGCAAAATGAGACAAAGATCATAAAAATCGATGCACGCGTTTCGCTTTTATTCGCAATTGAGTAAAGGTATGAATTTCAAAAATTTGCTCGAGATATGCACAACATTATTTGGAGAAAACATTGACACCTTTTTCATGATTCTGAGAATTAAAAAAAAAGGAATAAACAAAAGGTTATTTGATTTTTATGATTGCGGTAATAAATGTACGTGGACAATTAAACGGAAAGTGGACCTTTTTATTATTTGGGGTTTTCCGGTGGCTACCTATATGATTTTTTTACAGAAATTGCACCCACATTTAAGGGTGGTCATTATTTGGAAAGTTTTGCACAGTTTGAAACGTACAAGTGCTGAATCAGGTATATAGCCAGCCGCCCTTAAAATATGCGCCCATTTATAAGTACCTGGCAGTAAAATATTCAAAAATACGTAGTATTTATAGGTGTGCATTGATCGATTTTTGGCATTCAGCCAGTGCCGACGAACGCGAACAGTAAAAGTGATTTTTCTCCAGTTTTTTAAAAGTGAATAACAACAAAACATAAAATATATCAATATGGAAAACAACAAGTGCCCATATTTGGATGAATATTGTTACGTTTGTGGTCATATCGTCCGAAAAATACAGAAAAAAGATCGAAAAAATTTGTTTACTGAGCAATTCAAAACCGCGTATTGTAATTATTTCGATGAAGCAGATTTAAGTGGTGCAAATTTTACGCCGAACACAGTGTGCAACAGTTGTTATACTACCCTTCTAAAATGGATTCACGGAAAAAGTAGAAAGTTATCTTTTATGAAGCCAGTAATTTGGGTGGAAGACACAACTGGACATGATGAATCCAGGTGCTATGCATGCATAAATTTTCGTCCTGGATTAAACAGACAACAATTGAAAACAAAAGTATACACTGCTGCATTTACTGCCACACTTCCAGTGCAACGCCCTGCTGATACCGATGCACCTAAACCTCCGAGTGCGGATACTGTGTCCATGCTAGCCGAAACCGTTTTCACCAATCCGACCGATTTGGATGATGCTGATTGGATACCCGATATTGAAAATAGTGCACCACAACCGCTACCACAAATCGAAATGGATTACATTGTGGCCAAGCTGGGACTATCACAACACGACTCCGAATGGCTGACATCATTTTTGAAGAGAAGAAAACTCACACAGCAAAATGTCAGCGCAACATCATACCGACAACGCCAAGCTGACTCAGACCATGAATATGAACAACCTACGAAGAAAACAAGATCATCAGAACCACAAGCGTCAACTTCTACAAGGATGGATATTGCCAATAATTGAAAAAATGTTCTAAATTTTGTTTTTATGCATATTATAATTGCGTATTAATTGCATATTATTTTATTTTCATTAAGTTTTTATAAATAAAGTTTTTTTTTGCATGATAATTTTTTAATTTATATTTTTATTTTAAGGGTGGTGGCTATAACTGATTTTTGAAATTCATACCTTTACTCAATTGCGAATAAAAGCGAAACGCGTGCATCGATTTTTATGATCTTTGTCTCATTTTGCTCATAGGTTATGTGACTTTGCGAAAAAATAACTAGACTTGAAACTTTTTTCCATTTTGCATTTTTTATGTATTTTTAAAAAAAAAAAATTTAAATTTTTAGGCAAAAAATAATTTTTTCCCTTCATACATTCATTTTTAACTTCGAAAGTGTTACTTGTATAGGAAAACAATATATGAACAGATTAAGGGAATTGTAATTCTTAATTTTTTAAAATTTATTTCAACTAAATTGGGCTAGTGGTTGTCGAGCTATGTCAAACAACAGGGCCTAAAACGTGATAAATTCCCCTATACGATAGTACTAACTTCAAATCGATACTAACTTCAAATCGCAGGTAAGAAGACAAAACGAATGATGCAGAAATTCTTCTTTTTGGGTCTAATTTCACATACAGTTCACAGAATTGAGTTGGCAATCAATTAACTGAAAAATGTTGTACTGTGTTATATTAGTTTTTACACAAATTGAGTCTCAAAAAAAAAAAAAAAACGGTAGGACTCTGTTGCTCGACGATGAGGCACATGAATTTGGGACAACATGGTTCTAAGTACCAAATAGAACTTTGTGTTACGGTAAGAATTAATTTTACTTGTCCTGAGGTCGCGAAATATACACAAAAATATTAAAAATAAATGTAGAAAAATATTTAAAATAAATATAAAAAATTTTCAAATTCAATGGCCACTAATCAACCATAAATTGTAACATCGATAATGGAAATGATTTTATAATTTTTGTTTATATTCTTTAGCACTTTTTATTTACAGTTACTGTATTCTTCGATTAACTACGTTCTACGTTTAAAGTTAATATATAAAGAGTCTTCGAAAACTATAACTTTATGACCTTTAAATCTCTACTGCTTTGAGGCTATTATCAGCGGGCTTCCCATTATCTTAATATAGAAAAATTAGACATTGTTTATTTAACTATAGTTAAACACATATAATTGGTGGCTTTTCTAAAATAAGAAAACCAATTATGTAAATTCTCTTTTAAAATAAGAAAATTTCTACCACAAAAGTCATCAAGTAAAATAGGAAATCATTATTTTAAAAATCTGTTGTTATTATAAACGATTACAAATACAAGTACGCATAAACAAACACCCATACAGTACAATAAAAGTGGGAGTTTTAACACGAAAAAAAAATTTTATTACACTAAGTACTAAAAACTCTTAAGAAGTATTTGAGTAAAAATGTGCGTTATTAGAAAAGAGAAAATAAAATTCTTAAACAGCTTAAAACATATGCACAAGGTATGTTAACACACCTTCGCTACTAGCGCCTAAGTACCCGACGTATTTTGCATTTAACAGCCAACCAACTCAAGGAAGGATAAAGGAAAAAACACAGAAATGCAAACAACAAAACCGGCGTGTTAAACAAAATGTACGAGTATGTGAAAATCAACATTTTTATTTCACACATTCAAATCGCTATCTTTTCTTTTTTTTTTTTTTTTTTTTTTTTTTTTTTTTTTTTTGCTCAAAACCAGCAAAAGAAGATAAATCATTCCCCTAAGAATTGTAATGAAATTTTTCTATTTACCATCTTAAAACGAAGGCGTGTGAATTTCATGTGGAATGAAGGTGATATAAAAACATTTCTTCCTACGATTTTTTTTTTTTTTTTTTTTTTGTAAGTATTTGCTAAAAACGCCCGTTATTTTTTCGACATATGAATTTTTATGTTTTTTCCGAACTTTTTTTGAAGGTTTTCTAGCTGGAAATGTTAATTTCATTGAGTATTACCCCTTATATGTTTGTTTAATTTTCCTCTTATTCTAAGATTTTGTTCGTTTTTGCATACAGATGTTGTTGATTCAAACAAAAAAGAAATAAAATGGGGAAAAAAGGTAAATAGACAGACAGTCAGCCACATTTGGATATGGATGTTGAAAGTATAGATATAGTGTTAACACAGATCAAACAATTTAGATAGAAACATTTGTGTGATTGTTTGGTAAATGAGGTTTCGGAATTCATGCCAAATATACTAGAATATTTTGCAGGTATTTATATTTTCCTGTTTGTAAGAAATTACGAATAAGAAAAAAGCGGTATTTTTAATCAGACTTGTTTGTTAAAAGAATGTTAAGAGATTGTATAAATCGTAATTATCCTTAAATCGTTTTGTTTAGAATAAAATATTTTTATTTTAAAGAATTTTTATTTGCTAAGACTCTTGTTTCTCGCAAACCGACAATATTCAAATTATAATCGTCATTATAATGGCACATGACATGATGATGCTGTAATATTACGATTTGCACGCATGAAATTTTAATTAGGCTCTATTTAAAATGTCAACTCTAATTTCTTTTGTTTTCAATATAAATTTCTGAAAGAAAATTTTTATTTTATCTTTAAAAGCAGGCTATTGGTGTAGTTTTGAGTTAATCGGTGCAGTGTTATAAAGCCATAGCCAATAAAGCCTGGGCTTATTTCTCATCGCATTCTTAAATTAGGCCATATGGCTTAATTTCCATGTAAGAAGTGAAACTAACTGCCTCAAAATAAAAATAAAACAAAATTTTCGTCTAAAAATTTATATTGAAACAAACACAAATTTGAGTTTTTTTATTGTTGTTCCTAAGTTAAAATTTTTATTTTATTTTGAAAAACAGGGAGTAATAAGTCATTATAGTGCTATTGCTCATTAACAAATTTTTTTTGTTTTGAGAAACCCCAGGAAATATGTCCCCAAAGAGCAAATGGAAATTTAGCCCAAATTTAGATCTATTTTTCATTATGCAATGTAACCTAATTTGCTTTAGGGAACTGTTGCCCAAAAAAAAAAAAAAATTAAAAATAACCCTAAAAATAAAATGAAATATGGCTCTTTATTTGGAGTAATTCTTCTTCATGAAAAATCCCCTTACATTTTTTATAAATATTAACCCCAAAAATTTAGTTGTATCAAAATTTCCGAACTTCAAAATCCCTTCAATTAGCGAAGACGGTGTTTTTTGTACCAAAGAGGATAAATCCGGTGCGCGCGGCCGAAGACCGGCTATGTCGAGTTGGATAAGTTCTCGAAACTGGTGTTTGTTGTACCATAGAGGAGATAACCGTTTCTCCCGGCAGAAGGCCTTGCTTTAGTTAGCGAAGCCGATGTTTGTTACCAAAATTCTGCACCGATTAAGTATACTATTATCAAAATTTAATTTCGGGAATTTGAAGATATTTTTAATTTTGCAACATAAATGTGTAACTACATACATAAAGGTCGTGTAATCTTAACTTTATTTGTGTGGTCTCCGCAAAGTTAACACCAATAAGACAATTACGAATACTCAATTTCCATTAAAAATTAATTTAAGTAATCGAAAGAAAGCTCAAACGTGGAACTAACATAATTTTATACACAAATTTTAAGTTAGAAAATATTCCAAAATTTTTAAAATATTTTACTCTTTTTGTTTCAAATTATTATGATTGGTCGTAACCATACCGGTTTTTTTTTTGTACTTTTTGTCCACTTTTTAATTATAAAATTTTAGTAAAATAGAGCAAAAAAGGCAAACAAAAACCAATATTCTTATCTTATAGGATCTAAAAAAACCAAAACTTGTTGCATATAGTCCATTAACTTTGATTAGAATTCAAGGCACATCTGCAAAGTACAATAATTTACATGTTTTAAGATGTTAAATGGTTCATTTATATTTTATTTTATGGCTTTAAAAATTTATTTTTTTATTAGAATTTCATATTATTAAAACAATAAATTTATACTAAATTGTTTTATGATAAAGCGTTTTTAAACACATGTATGTTTATGTGAATGTGTGTGTCAGAATCTTACGTTAGCTCACGCGGTAAGTATGTAAGTAAAATGTTCACATATTCTCCAGATAATTGTTAGCTAACACCATATTATTTCTTATAAAGGACTGCAAGAAAAGAAGGAAAAGGGCCAGAATCGAAAAATAAACTTCATTCATGATTACAGGAATTATTTTTAATGCTCCCTTCCTCAAAACCACCCAGACACGTACATCGATATCTATGTGTTGAATTGTGTATCTTGAATGTTAAAGTATGTGAAGCTTTTTTAACAAATTAGTATTACAGTTCTTTTTAAATGTTTGTGGGGGTTCGTGCATGTGTGTGAATTTAATTCTTAAAAATGTATTTATGAGTTTGTTATCATGTGTTAGTGTGAATAATAAATAACACGGTGATACGAAAGTGAAGAAAAAATTCATGAAGGAGTTCTTATATAGCGATTCTGCGTTACTAAACTATTTAACATTTCTCTCAATAATTTTTTTGTTGTTTAATAACAATAATCTTTAAAAAAAATATTTGGATATTTTTAATTTACAGTTTGAATATTAACGTTATTAGGCCTAAACGAAGTAATCAGATTTTAATTTGTGGACTCTAACAAAACAAAATTGGTAAATGAGAACCTTTGCAATTTTCTTGTGTAGCACAGTGTAACTTGCAAGTATGTACGTAAAGAATAAATAACGCCATTATCTACAAAATAACATATATCGTAAATATTTTTGGTATTACTCTTTTTATCTTTTTCAACACATCGTTAATGAGATTAGATACATTTGTGTGTGTGACTTTACACACTGACCATTAATTTTACTTCAAAAAAAAAAAAAAATACCAGATCCATGTAGGTACTGTTTGTTACGTATTTAGTAATTGCCAGTACAGGGTTTTTATAAGGATATTAATAGGCAATGAAGATAACAAAACATATTAGATCGGATATAGTAAAGAGTTCTTGAGGTTTTGAAACATGTTGAAAATCTTTAAAATTTACACGAAAGTGTAGTACGACTTCAACAGAACTGTTTGGCAAAATAAGATTACACAAAAAACAAAAGGCTAAACTAAACCATTAAAATATAACGAAATTCTGAACAATTCTTATATATTTTTTTTATGTAATAGGTGCGTTTTCTTGTTTCCCTGGTAGAAACAATTGAAAATGTTTTTGGCATACTAGCAGAATACTTTGATATAAATATCATCATATATATACTAAGAATATTTCTTCCACAAAAAATCAAACAAAACAAACAAACAACAAAACAATTTCTACTAGCAGAACAGAATTAATTATGTATCTCCCCATATTAAGTGAATTTTGTGAAATTTTTCATTAAAATTATTTTGAGGTAACAGGAGAACAGAATCAAGTAGTAGGTGAATTTCGTGTAAAGCTTTTAACAAAAAACGCTATAAATCCAGAACTACTTAAGCGTTTGAAATCAATTAGGCTGAATCTTGTAGATTTTGAAGTGGGCTATTTTTCAGACTTTAAATTTTTGTCCAAAGTCGACGCTCACCGTAGGTTGTTAAGCTTTTTATCTAAAAAACGCTTGAAAAACCATGACTAACTAGTAAGCGTTTTACATTTTTTTATCCGTTAGCTCCTACACGCTTTTTTCTGCTCAGCTTTAAATTTTCAGCGTTTTTAAATTTAGTCCAAATTGCTTTTGTATTTCATTAAAATTATTTTGAGGTAACAGGAGAACAGAATCAAGTAGTAGGTTAATTTCGTGTAAAGCTTTTAACAAAAAACGCTATAAATCCAGAACTACTTAAGCGTTTGAAATCAATTAGGCTGAATCTTGCAGATTTTGAAGTGGGCTATTTTTCAGACTTTAAATTTTTGTCCAAAGTCGACGCTCACCGCTTAAGCTTTTTATCTAAAAAACGCTTGAAAAACCATGACTAACTAGTAAGCGTTTTACATTTTTTTTATCCATTAGCTCCTACACGCTTTTTTCTGCTCAGCTTTAAATTTTCTAGCCATAATCTCCAAGCGTTTTTAAATTTAGTCCAAATTGCTTTTGTATTTCATTAAAATTATTTTGAGGTAACAGGAGAACAGAATCAAGTAGTAGGTGAATTTTGTGTAAAGCTTTTAGCAAAAACGCTATAAATCCAGAACTACTTAAGCGTTTGAAATCAATTAGGCTGAATCTTGTAGATTTTGAAGTGGGCTATTTTTCAGACTTTAAATTTTTGTCCAAAGTCGACGCTCACCGTAGGTTGTTAAGCTTTTTATCTAAAAAACGCTTGAAAAACCATGACTAACTAGTAAGCGTTTTACATTTTTTTTATTCATTAGCTCCTACACGCTTTTTTCTGCCCAGCTTTAAATTTTCTAGCCATAATCTCCAAGCGTTTTTAAATTTAGTCCAAATTGCTTTTGTATTTCATTAAAATTATTTTGAGGTAACAGGAGAACAGAATCAAGTAGTAGGTGAATTTTGTGTAAAGCTTTTAGCAAAAACGCTATAAATCCAGAACTACTTAAGCGTTTGAAATCAATTAGGCTGAATCTTGCAGATTTTGAAGTGGGCTATTTTTCAGACTTTAAATTTTTGTCCAAAGTCGACGCTCACCGCTTAAGCTTTTTATCTAAAAAACGCTTAAAAAACCATGACTAACTAGTAAGCGTTTTACATTTTTTTTATCCATTAGCTCCTACACGCTTTTTTCTGCTCAGCTTTAAATTTTCAGCGTTTTTAAATTTAGTCCAAATTGCTTTTGTATTTCATTAAAATTATTTTGAGGTAACAGGAGAACAGAATCAAGTAGTAGGTGAATTTTGTGTAAAGCTTTTAGCAAAAACGCTATAAATCCAGAACTACTTAAGCGTTTGAAATCAATTAGGCTGAATCTTGCAGATTTTGAAGTGGGCTATTTTTCAGACTTTAAATTTTTGTCCAAAGTCGACGCTCACCGCTTAAGCTTTTTATCTAAAAAACGCTTGAAAAACCATGACTAACTAGTAAGCGTTTTACATTTTTTTTATTCATTAGCTCCTACACGCTTTTTTCTGCTCAGCTTTAAATTTTCTAGCCATAATCTCCAAGCGTTTTTAAATTTAGTCCAAATTGCTTTTGTATTTAATTAAAATTATTTTGAGGTAACAGGAGAACAGAATCAAGTAGTAGGTGAATTTCGTGTAAAGCTTTTAACAAAAAAACGCTATAAATCCAGAACTACTTAAGCGTTTGAAATCAATTAGGCTGAATCTTGTAGCTTTTGAAGTGGGCTATTTTTCAGACTTTAAATTTTTGTCCAAAGTCGACGCTCACCGTAGGTTGTTAAGCTTTTTATCTAAAAAACGCTTGAAAAACCATGACTAACTAGTAAGCGTTTTACATTTTTTTTATTCATTAGCTCCTACACGCTTTTTTCTGCTCAGCTTTAAATTTTCTAGCCATAATCTCCAAGCGTTTTTAAATTTAGTCCAAATTGCTTTTGTATTTCATTAAAATTATTTTGAGGTAACAGGAGAACAGAATCAAGTAGTAGGTGAATTTCGTGTAAAGCTTTTAACAAAAAAACGCTATAAATCCAGAACTACTTAAGCGTTTGAAATCAATTAGGCTGAATCTTGTAGCTTTTGAAGTGGGCTATTTTTCAGACTTTAAATTTTTGTCCAAAGTCGACGCTCACCGTAGGTTGTTAAGCTTTTTATCTAAAAAACGCTTGAAAAACCATGACTAACTAGTAAGCGTTTTACATTTTTTTTATTCATTAGCTCCTACACGCTTTTTTCTGCTCAGCTTTAAATTTTCTAGCCATAATCTCCAAGCGTTTTTAAATTTAGTCCAAATTGCTTTTGTATTTAATTAAAATTATTTTGAGGTAACAGGAGAACAGAATCAAGTAGTAGGTGAATTTCGTGTAAAGCTTTTAACAAAAAAACGCTATAAATCCAGAACTACTTAAGCGTTTGAAATCAATTAGGCTGAATCTTGTAGCTTTTGAAGTGGGCTATTTTTCAGACTTTAAATTTTTGTCCAAAGTCGACGCTCACCGTAGGTTGTTAAGCTTTTTATCTAAAAAACGCTTGAAAAACCATGACTAACTAGTAAGCGTTTTACATTTTTTTTATTCATTAGCTCCTACACGCTTTTTTCTGCTCAGCTTTAAATTTTCTAGCCATAATCTCCAAGCGTTTTTAAATTTAGTCCAAATTGCTTTTGTATTTAATTAAAATTATTTTGAGGTAACAGGAGAACAGAATCAAGTAGTAGGTGAATTTCGTGTAAAGCTTTTAACAAAAAAACGCTATAAATCCAGAACTACTTAAGCGTTTGAAATCAATTAGGCTGAATCTTGTAGCTTTTGAAGTGGGCTATTTTTCAGACTTTAAATTTTTGTCCAAAGTCGACGCTCACCGTAGGTTGTTAAGCTTTTTATCTAAAAAACGCTTGAAAAACCATGACTAACTAGTAAGCGTTTTACATTTTTTTTATTCATTAGCTCCTACACGCTTTTTTCTGCTCAGCTTTAAATTTTCTAGCCATAATCTCCAAGCGTTTTTAAATTTAGTCCAAATTGCTTTTGTATTTCATTAAAATTATTTTGAGGTAACAGGAGAACAGAATCAAGTAGTAGGTGAATTTTGTGTAAAGCTTTTAGCAAAAACGCTATAAATCCAGAACTACTTAAGCGTTTGAAATCAATTAGGCTGAATCTTGTAGATTTTGAAGTGGGCTATTTTTCAGACTTTAAATTTTTGTCCAAAGTCGACGCTCACCGTAGGTTGTTAAGCTTTTTATCTAAAAAACGCTTGAAAAACCATGACTAACTAGTAAGCGTTTTACATTTTTTTTATTCATTAGCTCCTACACGCTTTTTTCTGCTCAGCTTTAAATTTTCTAGCCATAATCTCCAAGCGTTTTTAAATTTAGTCCAAATTGCTTTTGTATTTAATTAAAATTATTTTGAGGTAACAGGAGAACAGAATCAAGTAGTAGGTGAATTTCGTGTAAAGCTTTTAACAAAAAAACGCTATAAATCCAGAACTACTTAAGCGTTTGAAATCAATTAGGCTGAATCTTGTAGCTTTTGAAGTGGGCTATTTTTCAGACTTTAAATTTTTGTCCAAAGTCGACGCTCACCGTAGGTTGTTAAGCTTTTTATCTAAAAAACGCTTGAAAAACCATGACTAACTAGTAAGCGTTTTACATTTTTTTTATTCATTAGCTCCTACACGCTTTTTTCTGCTCAGCTTTAAATTTTCTAGCCATAATCTCCAAGCGTTTTTAAATTTAGTCCAAATTGCTTTTGTATTTAATTAAAATTATTTTGAGGTAACAGGAGAACAGAATCAAGTAGTAGGTGAATTTCGTGTAAAGCTTTTAACAAAAAAACGCTATAAATCCAGAACTACTTAAGCGTTTGAAATCAATTAGGCTGAATCTTGTAGCTTTTGAAGTGGGCTATTTTTCAGACTTTAAATTTTTGTCCAAAGTCGACGCTCACCGTAGGTTGTTAAGCTTTTTATCTAAAAAACGCTTGAAAAACCATGACTAACTAGTAAGCGTTTTACATTTTTTTTATTCATTAGCTCCTACACGCTTTTTTCTGCTCAGCTTTAAATTTTCTAGCCATAATCTCCAAGCGTTTTTAAATTTAGTCCAAATTGCTTTTGTATTTCATTAAAATTATTTTGAGGTAACAGGAGAACAGAATCAAGTAGTAGGTGAATTTCGTGTAAAGCTTTTAACAAAAAAACGCTATAAATCCAGAACTACTTAAGCGTTTGAAATCAATTAGGCTGAATCTTGTAGCTTTTGAAGTGGGCTATTTTTCAGACTTTAAATTTTTGTCCAAAGTCGACGCTCACCGTAGGTTGTTAAGCTTTTTATCTAAAAAACGCTTGAAAAACCATGACTAACTAGTAAGCGTTTTACATTTTTTTTATTCATTAGCTCCTACACGCTTTTTTCTGCTCAGCTTTAAATTTTCTAGCCATAATCTCCAAGCGTTTTTAAATTTAGTCCAAATTGCTTTTGTATTTAATTAAAATTATTTTGAGGTAACAGGAGAACAGAATCAAGTAGTAGGTGAATTTCGTGTAAAGCTTTTAACAAAAAAACGCTATAAATCCAGAACTACTTAAGCGTTTGAAATCAATTAGGCTGAATCTTGTAGCTTTTGAAGTGGGCTATTTTTCAGACTTTAAATTTTTGTCCAAAGTCGACGCTCACCGTAGGTTGTTAAGCTTTTTATCTAAAAAACGCTTGAAAAACCATGACTAACTAGTAAGCGTTTTACATTTTTTTTATTCATTAGCTCCTACACGCTTTTTTCTGCTCAGCTTTAAATTTTCTAGCCATAATCTCCAAGCGTTTTTAAATTTAGTCCAAATTGCTTTTGTATTTAATTAAAATTATTTTGAGGTAACAGGAGAACAGAATCAAGTAGTAGGTGAATTTCGTGTAAAGCTTTTAACAAAAAAACGCTATAAATCCAGAACTACTTAAGCGTTTGAAATCAATTAGGCTGAATCTTGTAGCTTTTGAAGTGGGCTATTTTTCAGACTTTAAATTTTTGTCCAAAGTCGACGCTCACCGTAGGTTGTTAAGCTTTTTATCTAAAAAACGCTTGAAAAACCATGACTAACTAGTAAGCGTTTTACATTTTTTTTATTCATTAGCTCCTACACGCTTTTTTCTGCTCAGCTTTAAATTTTCTAGCCATAATCTCCAAGCGTTTTTAAATTTAGTCCAAATTGCTTTTGTATTTCATTAAAATTATTTTGAGGTAACAGGAGAACAGAATCAAGTAGTAGGTGAATTTCGTGTAAAGCTTTTAACAAAAAAACGCTATAAATCCAGAACTACTTAAGCGTTTGAAATCAATTAGGCTGAATCTTGTAGCTTTTGAAGTGGGCTATTTTTCAGACTTTAAATTTTTGTCCAAAGTCGACGCTCACCGTAGGTTGTTAAGCTTTTTATCTAAAAAACGCTTGAAAAACCATGACTAACTAGTAAGCGTTTTACATTTTTTTTATTCATTAGCTCCTACACGCTTTTTTCTGCTCAGCTTTAAATTTTCTAGCCATAATCTCCAAGCGTTTTTAAATTTAGTCCAAATTGCTTTTGTATTTAATTAAAATTATTTTGAGGTAACAGGAGAACAGAATCAAGTAGTAGGTGAATTTCGTGTAAAGCTTTTAACAAAAAAACGCTATAAATCCAGAACTACTTAAGCGTTTGAAATCAATTAGGCTGAATCTTGTAGCTTTTGAAGTGGGCTATTTTTCAGACTTTAAATTTTTGTCCAAAGTCGACGCTCACCGTAGGTTGTTAAGCTTTTTATCTAAAAAACGCTTGAAAAACCATGACTAACTAGTAAGCGTTTTACATTTTTTTTATTCATTAGCTCCTACACGCTTTTTTCTGCTCAGCTTTAAATTTTCTAGCCATAATCTCCAAGCGTTTTTAAATTTAGTCCAAATTGCTTTTGTATTTCATTAAAATTATTTTGAGGTAACAGGAGAACAGAATCAAGTAGTAGGTGAATTTTGTGTAAAGCTTTTAGCAAAAACGCTATAAATCCAGAACTACTTAAGCGTTTGAAATCAATTAGGCTGAATCTTGTAGATTTTGAAGTGGGCTATTTTTCAGACTTTAAATTTTTGTCCAAAGTCGACGCTCACCGTAGGTTGTTAAGCTTTTTATCTAAAAAACGCTTGAAAAACCATGACTAACTAGTAAGCGTTTTACATTTTTTTTATTCATTAGCTCCTACACGCTTTTTTCTGCTCAGCTTTAAATTTTCTAGCCATAATCTCCAAGCGTTTTTAAATTTAGTCCAAATTGCTTTTGTATTTCATTAAAATTATTTTGAGGTAACAGGAGAACAGAATCAAGTAGTAGGTGAATTTTGTGTAAAGCTTTTAGCAAAAACGCTATAAATCCAGAACTACTTAAGCGTTTGAAATCAATTAGGCTGAATCTTGCAGATTTTGAAGTGGGCTATTTTTCAGACTTTAAATTTTTGTCCAAAGTCGACGCTCACCGCTTAAGCTTTTTATCTAAAAAACGCTTAAAAAACCATGACTAACTAGTAAGCGTTTTACATTTTTTTTATTCATTAGCTCCTACACGCTTTTTTCTGCTCAGCTTTAAATTTTCTAGCCATAATCTCCAAGCGTTTTTAAATTTAGTCCAAATTGCTTTTGTATTTAATTAAAATTATTTTGAGGTAACAGGAGAACAGAATCAAGTAGTAGGTGAATTTCGTGTAAAGCTTTTAACAAAAAACGCTATAAATCCAGAACTACTTAAGCGTTTGAAATCAATTAGGCTGAATCTTGTAGCTTTTGAAGTGGGCTATTTTTCAGACTTTAAATTTTTGTCCAAAGTCGACGCTCACCGTAGGTTGTTAAGCTTTTTATCTAAAAAACGCTTGAAAAACCATGACTAACTAGTAAGCGTTTTACATTTTTTTTATCCATTAGCTCCTACACGCTTTTTTCTGCTCAGCTTTAAATTTTCTAGCCATAATCTCCAAGCGTTTTTAAATTTAGTCCAAATTGCTTTTGTATTTCATTAAAATTATTTTGAGGTAACAGGAGAACAGAATCAAGTAGTAGGTGAATTTTGTGTAAAGCTTTTAGCAAAAACGCTATAAATCCAGAACTACTTAAGCGTTTGAAATCAATTAGGCTGAATCTTGTAGATTTTGAAGTGGGCTATTTTTCAGACTTTAAATTTTTGTCCAAAGTCGACGCTCACCGTAGGTTGTTAAGCTTTTTATCTAAAAAACGCTTGAAAAACCATGACTAACTAGTAAGCGTTTTACATTTTTTTTATCCATTAGCTCCTACACGCTTTTTTCTGCTCAGCTTTAAAGTTTCAGCGTTTTTAAATTTAGTCCAAATTGCTTTTGTATTTCATTAAAATTATTTTGAGGTAACAGGAGAACAGAATCAAGTAGTAGGTGAATTTCGTGTAAAGCTTTTAACAAAAAACGCTATAAATCCAGAACTACTTAAGCGTTTGAAATCAATTAGGCTGAATCTTGTAGATTTTGAAGTGGGCTATTTTTCAGACTTTAAATTTTTGTCCAAAGTCGACGCTCACCGTAGGTTGTTAAGCTTTTTATCTAAAAAACGCTTGAAAAACCATGACTAACTAGTAAGCGTTTTACATTTTTTTTATCCATTAGCTCCTACACGCTTTTTTCTGCTCAGCTTTAAATTTTCAGCGTTTTTAAATTTAGTCCAAATTGCTTTTGTATTTCATTAAAATTATTTTGAGGTAACAGGAGAACAGCATCAAGTAGTAGGTGAATTTTGTGTAAAGCTTTTAGCAAAAACGCTATAAATCCAGAACTACTTAAGCGTTTGAAATCAATTAGGCTGAATCTTGTAGATTTTGAAGTGGGCTATTTTTCAGACTTTAAATTTTTGTCCAAAGTCGACGCTCACCGTAGGTTGTTAAGCTTTTTATCTAAAAAACGCTTGAAAAACCATGACTAACTAGTAAGCGTTTTACATTTTTTTTATTCATTAGCTCCTACACGTTTTTTTCTGCTCAGCTTTAAATTTTCTAGCCATAATCTCCAAGCGTTTTTAAATTTAGTCCAAATTGCTTTTGTATTTCATTAAAATTATTTTGAGGTAACAGGAGAACAGAATCAAGTAGTAGGTGAATTTTGTGTAAAGCTTTTAACAAAAAACGCTATAAATCCAGAACTACTTAAGCGTTTGAAATCAATTAGGCTGAATCTTGTAGATTTTGAAGTGGGCTATTTTTCAGACTTTAAATTTTTGTCCAAAGTCGACGCTCACCGTAGGTTGTTAAGCTTTTTATCTAAAAAACGCTTGAAAAACCATGACTAACTAGTAAGCGTTTTACATTTTTTTTATCCATTAGCTCCTACACGCTTTTTTCTGCTCAGCTTTAAATTTTCTAGCCATAATCTCCAAGCGTTTTTAAATTTAGTCCAAATTGCTTTTGTATTTCATTAAAATTATTTTGAGGTAACAGGAGAACAGAATCAAGTAGTAGGTGAATTTTGTGTAAAGCTTTTAACAAAAAACGCTATAAATCCAGAACTACTTAAGCGTTTGAAATCAATTAGGCTGAATCTTGTAGATTTTGAAGTGGGCTATTTTTCAGACTTTAAATTTTTGTCCAAAGTCGACGCTCACCGTAGGTTGTTAAGCTTTTTATCTAAAAAACGCTTGAAAAACCATGACTAACTAGTAAGCGTTTTACATTTTTTTTATCCATTAGCTCCTACACGCTTTTTTCTGCTCAGCTTTAAATTTTCTAGCCATAATCTCCAAGCGTTTTTAAATTTAGTCCAAATTGCTTTTGTATTTCATTAAAATTATTTTGAGGTAACAGGAGAACAGAATCAAGTAGTAGGTGAATTTTGTGTAAAGCTTTTAGCAAAAACGCTATAAATCCAGAACTACTTAAGCGTTTGAAATCAATTAGGCTGAATCTTGTAGATTTTGAAGTGGGCTATTTTTCAGACTTTAAATTTTTGTCCAAAGTCGACGCTCACCGTAGGTTGTTAAGCTTTTTATCTAAAAAACGCTTGAAAAACCATGACTAACTAGTAAGCGTTTTACATTTTTTTTATCCATTAGCTCCTACACGCTTTTTTCTGCTCAGCTTTAAATTTTCAGCGTTTTTAAATTTAGTCCAAATTGCTTTTGTATTTCATTAAAATTATTTTGAGGTAACAGGAGAACAGAATCAAGTAGTAGGTGAATTTTGTGTAAAGCTTTTAACAAAAAACGCTATAAATCCAGAACTACTTAAGCGTTTGAAATCAATTAGGCTGAATCTTGTAGATTTTGAAGTGGGCTATTTTTCAGACTTTAAATTTTTGTCCAAAGTCGACGCTCACCGTAGGTTGTTAAGCTTTTTATCTAAAAAACGCTTGAAAAACCATGACTAACTAGTAAGCGTTTTACATTTTTTTTATCCATTAGCTCCTACACGCTTTTTTCTGCTCAGCTTTAAATTTTCAGCGTTTTTAAATTTAGTCCAAATTGCTTTTGTATTTCATTAAAATTATTTTGAGGTAACAGGAGAACAGAATCAAGTAGTAGGTGAATTTCGTGTAAAGCTTTTAACAAAAAACGCTATAAATCCAGAACTACTTAAGCGTTTGAAATCAATTAGGCTGAATCTTGTAGATTTTGAAGTGGGCTATTTTTCAGACTTTAAATTTTTGTCCAAAGTCGACGCTCACCGTAGGTTGTTAAGCTTTTTATCTAAAAAACGCTTGAAAAACCATGACTAACTAGTAAGCGTTTTACATTTTTTTTATCCATTAGCTCCTACACGCTTTTTTCTGCTCAGCTTTAAATTTTCAGCGTTTTTAAATTTAGTCCAAATTGCTTTTGTATTTCATTAAAATTATTTTGAGGTAACAGGAGAACAGAATCAAGTAGTAGGTGAATTTCGTGTAAAGCTTTTAACAAAAAACGCTATAAATCCAGAACTACTTAAGCGTTTGAAATCAATTAGGCTGAATCTTGTAGATTTTGAAGTGGGCTATTTTTCAGACTTTAAATTTTTGTCCAAAGTCGACGCTCACCGTAGGTTGTTAAGCTTTTTATCTAAAAAACGCTTGAAAAACCATGACTAACTAGTAAGCGTTTTACATTTTTTTTATCCATTAGCTCCTACACGCTTTTTTCTGCTCAGCTTTAAATTTTCAGCGTTTTTAAATTTAGTCCAAATTGCTTTTGTATTTCATTAAAATTATTTTGAGGTAACAGGAGAACAGAATCAAGTAGTAGGTGAATTTCGTGTAAAGCTTTTAACAAAAAACGCTATAAATCCAGAACTACTTAAGCGTTTGAAATCAATTAGGCTGAATCTTGTAGATTTTGAAGTGGGCTATTTTTCAGACTTTAAATTTTTGTCCAAAGTCGACGCTCACCGTAGGTTGTTAAGCTTTTTATCTAAAAAACGCTTGAAAAACCATGACTAACTAGTAAGCGTTTTACATTTTTTTTATCCATTAGCTCCTACACGCTTTTTTCTGCTCAGCTTTAAATTTTCAGCGTTTTTAAATTTAGTCCAAATTGCTTTTGTATTTCATTAAAATTATTTTGAGGTAACAGGAGAACAGAATCAAGTAGTAGGTGAATTTCGTGTAAAGCTTTTAACAAAAAACGCTATAAATCCAGAACTACTTAAGCGTTTGAAATCAATTAGGCTGAATCTTGTAGATTTTGAAGTGGGCTATTTTTCAGACTTTAAATTTTTGTCCAAAGTCGACGCTCACCGTAGGTTGTTAAGCTTTTTATCTAAAAAACGCTTGAAAAACCATGACTAACTAGTAAGCGTTTTACATTTTTTTTATCCATTAGCTCCTACACGCTTTTTTCTGCTCAGCTTTAAATTTTCAGCGTTTTTAAATTTAGTCCAAATTGCTTTTGTATTTCATTAAAATTATTTTGAGGTAACAGGAGAACAGAATCAAGTAGTAGGTGAATTTCGTGTAAAGCTTTTAACAAAAAACGCTATAAATCCAGAACTACTTAAGCGTTTGAAATCAATTAGGCTGAATCTTGTAGATTTTGAAGTGGGCTATTTTTCAGACTTTAAATTTTTGTCCAAAGTCGACGCTCACCGTAGGTTGTTAAGCTTTTTATCTAAAAAACGCTTGAAAAACCATGACTAACTAGTAAGCGTTTTACATTTTTTTTATCCATTAGCTCCTACACGCTTTTTTCTGCTCAGCTTTAAATTTTCAGCGTTTTTAAATTTAGTCCAAATTGCTTTTGTATTTCATTAAAATTATTTTGAGGTAACAGGAGAACAGAATCAAGTAGTAGGTGAATTTTGTGTAAAGCTTTTAACAAAAAACGCTATAAATCCAGAACTACTTAAGCGTTTGAAATCAATTAGGCTGAATCTTGTAGATTTTGAAGTGGGCTATTTTTCAGACTTTAAATTTTTGTCCAAAGTCGACGCTCACCGTAGGTTGTTAAGCTTTTTATCTAAAAAACGCTTGAAAAACCATGACTAACTAGTAAGCGTTTTACATTTTTTTTATCCATTAGCTCCTACACGCTTTTTTCTGCTCAGCTTTAAATTTTCAGCGTTTTTAAATTTAGTCCAAATTGCTTTTGTATTTCATTAAAATTATTTTGAGGTAACAGGAGAACAGAATCAAGTAGTAGGTGAATTTCGTGTAAAGCTTTTAACAAAAAACGCTATAAATCCAGAACTACTTAAGCGTTTGAAATCAATTAGGCTGAATCTTGTAGATTTTGAAGTGGGCTATTTTTCAGACTTTAAATTTTTGTCCAAAGTCGACGCTCACCGTAGGTTGTTAAGCTTTTTATCTAAAAAACGCTTGAAAAACCATGACTAACTAGTAAGCGTTTTACATTTTTTTTTATCCATTAGCTCCTACACGTTTTTTTCTGCTCAGCTTTAAATTTTCTAGCCATAATCTCCAAGCGTTTTTAAATTTAGTCCAAATTGCTTTTGTATTTCATTAAAATTATTTTGAGGTAACAGGAGAACAGAATCAAGTAGTAGGTGAATTTTGTGTAAAGCTTTTAGCAAAAACGCTATAAATCCAGAACTACATAAGCGTTTGAAAACAATTAGGCTGAATCTTGTAGATTTTGAAGTGGGCTATTTTTCAGACTTTAAATTTTTGTCCAAAGTCGACGCTCACCGTAGGTTGTTAAGCTTTTTATCTAAAAAACGCTTGAAAAACCATGACTAACTAGTAAGCGTTTTACATTTTTTTTATCCATTAGCTCCTACACGCTTTTTTCTGCTCAGCTTTAAATTTTCTAGCCATAATCTCCAAGCGTTTTTAAATTTAGTCCAAATTGCTTTTGTATTTCATTAAAATTATTTTGAGGTAACAGGAGAACAGAATCAAGTAGTAGGTGAATTTTGTGTAAAGCTTTTAGCAAAAACGCTATAAATCCAGAACTACTTAAGCGTTTGAAAACAATTAGGCTGAATCTTGTAGATTTTGAAGTGGGCTATTTTTCAGACTTTAAATTTTTGTCCAAAGTCGACGCTCACCGTAGGTTGTTAAGCTTTTTATCTAAAAAACGCTTGAAAAACCATGACTAACTAGTAAGCGTTTTACATTTTTTTTATCCATTAGCTCCTACACGCTTTTTTCTGCTCAGCTTTAAATTTTCTAGCCATAATCTCCAAGCGTTTTTAAATTTAGTCCAAATTGCTTTTGTATTTCATTAAAATTATTTTGAGGTAACAGGAGAACAGAATCAAGTAGTAGGTGAATTTTGTGTAAAGCTTTTAGCAAAAACGCTATAAATCCAGAACTACTTAAGCGTTTGAAAACAATTAGGCTGAATCTTGTAGATTTTGAAGTGGGCTATTTTTCAGACTTTAAATTTTTGTCCAAAGTCGACGCTCACCGTAGGTTGTTAAGCTTTTTATCTAAAAAACGCTTGAAAAACCATGACTAACTAGTAAGCGTTTTACATTTTTTTTATCCATTAGCTCCTACACGCTTTTTTCTGCTCAGCTTTAAATTTTCTAGCCATAATCTCCAATCGTTTTTAAATTTAGTCCAAATTGCTTTTGTATTTCATTAAAATTATTTTGAGGTAACAGGAGAACAGAATCAAGTAGTAGGTGAATTTTGTGTAAAGCTTTTAGCAAAAACGCTATAAATCCAGAACTACTTAAGCGTTTGAAATCAATTAGGCTGAATCTTGTAGATTTTGAAGTGGGCTATTTTTCAGACTTTAAATTTTTGTCCAAAGTCGACGCTCACCGTAGGTTGTTAAGCTTTTTATCTAAAAAACGCTTGAAAAACCATGACTAACTAGTAAGCGTTTTACATTTTTTTTATCCATTAGCTCCTACAAGCTTTTTTCTGCTCAGCTTTAAATTTTCTAGCCATAATCTCCAAGCGTTTTTAAATTTAGTCCAAATTGCTTTTGTATTTCATTAAAATTATTTTGAGGTAACAGGAGAACAGAATCAAGTAGTAGGTGAATTTTGTGTAAAGCTTTTAGCAAAAACGCTATAAATCCAGAACTACTTAAGCGTTTGAAATCAATTAGGCTGAATCTTGTAGATTTTGAAGTGGGCTATTTTTCAGACTTTAAATTTTTGTCCAAAGTCGACGCTCACCGTAGGTTGTTAAGCTTTTTATCTAAAAAACGCTTGAAAAACCATGACTAACTAGTAAGCGTTTTACATTTTTTTTATCCATTAGCTCCTACAAGCTTTTTTCTGCTCAGCTTTAAATTTTCTAGCCATAATCTCCAAGCGTTTTTAAATTTAGTCCAAATTGCTTTTGTATTTCATTAAAATTATTTTGAGGTAACAGGAGAACAGCATCAAGTAGTAGGTGAATTTTGTGTAAAGCTTTTAGCAAAAACGCTATAAATCCAGAACTACTTAAGCGTTTGAAAACAATTAGGCTGAATCTTGTAGATTTTGAAGTGGGCTATTTTTCAGACTTTAAATTTTTGTCCAAAGTCGACGCTCACCGTAGGTTGTTAAGCTTTTTATCTAAAAAACGCTTGAAAAACCATGACTAACTAGTAAGCGTTTTACATTTTTTTTATCCATTAGCTCCTACACGCTTTTTTCTGCTCAGCTTTAAATTTTCTAGCCATAATCTCCAAGCGTTTTTAAATTTAGTCCAAATTGCTTTTGTATTTCATTAAAATTATTTTGAGGTAACAGGAGAACAGAATCAAGTAGTAGGTGAATTTTGTGTAAAGCTTTTAGCAAAAACGCTATAAATCCAGAACTACTTAAGCGTTTGAAATCAATTAGGCTGAATCTTGTAGATTTTGAAGTGGGCTATTTTTCAGACTTTAAATTTTTGTCCAAAGTCGACGCTCACCGTAGGTTGTTAAGCTTTTTATCTAAAAAACGCTTGAAAAACCATGACTAACTAGTAAGCGTTTTACATTTTTTTTATCCATTAGCTCCTACACGCTTTTTTCTGCTCAGCTTTAAATTTTCAGCGTTTTTAAATTTAGTCCAAATTGCTTTTGTATTTCATTAAAATTATTTTGAGGTAACAGGAGAACAGCATCAAGTAGTAGGTGAATTTTGTGTAAAGCTTTTAGCAAAAACGCTATAAATCCAGAACTACTTAAGCGTTTGAAAACAATTAGGCTGAATCTTGTAGATTTTGAAGTGGGCTATTTTTCAGACTTTAAATTTTTGTCCAAAGTCGACGCTCACCGTAGGTTGTTAAGCTTTTTATCTAAAAAACGCTTGAAAAACCATGACTAACTAGTAAGCGTTTTACATTTTTTTTATCCATTAGCTCCTACACGCTTTTTTCTGCTCAGCTTTAAATTTTCTAGCCATAATCTCCAAGCGTTTTTAAATTTAGTCCAAATTGCTTTTGTATTTCATTAAAATTATTTTGAGGTAACAGGAGAACAGAATCAAGTAGTAGGTGAATTTTGTGTAAAGCTTTTAGCAAAAACGCTATAAATCCAGAACTACTTAAGCGTTTGAAATCAATTAGGCTGAATCTTGTAGATTTTGAAGTGGGCTATTTTTCAGACTTAAAATTTTTGTCCAAAGTCGACGCTCACCGTAGGTTGTTAAGCTTTTTATCTAAAAAACGCTTGAAAAACCATGACTAACTAGTAAGCGTTTTACATTTTTTTTATCCATTAGCTCCTACACGCTTTTTTCTGCTCAGCTTTAAATTTTCAGCGTTTTTAAATTTAGTCCAAATTGCTTTTGTATTTCATTAAAATTATTTTGAGGTAACAGGAGAACAGAATCAAGTAGTAGGTGAATTTTGTGTAAAGCTTTTAGCAAAAACGCTATAAATCCAGAACTACTTAAGCGTTTGAAATCAATTAGGCTGAATCTTGTAGATTTTGAAGTGGGCTATTTTTCAGACTTTAAATTTTTGTCCAAAGTCGACGCTCACCGTAGGTTGTTAAGCTTTTTATCTAAAAAACGCTTGAAAAACCATGACTAACTAGTAAGCGTTTTACATTTTTTTTATCCATTAGCTCCTACACGCTTTTTTCTGCTCAGCTTTAAATTTTCAGCGTTTTTAAATTTAGTCCAAATTGCTTTTGTATTTCATTAAAATTATTTTGAGGTAACAGGAGAACAGAATCAAGTAGTAGGTGAATTTTGTGTAAAGCTTTTAGCAAAAACGCTATAAATCCAGAACTACTTAAGCGTTTGAAATCAATTAGGCTGAATCTTGTAGATTTTGAAGTGGGCTATTTTTCAGACTTTAAATTTTTGTCCAAAGTCGACGCTCACCGTAGGTTGTTAAGCTTTTTATCTAAAAAACGCTTGAAAAACCATGACTAACTAGTAAGCGTTTTACATTTTTTTTATCCATTAGCTCCTACACGCTTTTTTCTGCTCAGCTTTAAATTTTCTAGCCATAATCTCCAAGCGTTTTTAAATTTAGTCCAAATTGCTTTTGTATTTCATTAAAATTATTTTGAGGTAACAGGAGAACAGAATCAAGTAGTAGGTGAATTTTGTGTAAAGCTTTTAGCAAAAACGCTATAAATCCAGAACTACTTAAGCGTTTGAAATCAATTAGGCTGAATCTTGTAGATTTTGAAGTGGGCTATTTTTCAGACTTTAAATTTTTGTCCAAAGTCGACGCTCACCGTAGGTTGTTAAGCTTTTTATCTAAAAAACGCTTGAAAAACCATGACTAACTAGTAAGCGTTTTACATTTTTTTTATCCATTAGCTCCTACACGCTTTTTTCTGCTCAGCTTTAAATTTTCTAGCCATAATCTCCAAGCGTTTTTAAATTTAGTCCAAATTGCTTTTGTATTTCATTAAAATTATTTTGAGGTAACAGGAGAACAGAATCAAGTAGTAGGTGAATTTTGTGTAAAGCTTTTAGCAAAAACGCTATAAATCCAGAACTACTTAAGCGTTTGAAATCAATTAGGCTGAATCTTGTAGATTTTGAAGTGGGCTATTTTTCAGACTTTAAATTTTTGTCCAAAGTCGACGCTCACCGTAGGTTGTTAAGCTTTTTATCTAAAAAACGCTTGAAAAACCATGACTAACTAGTAAGCGTTTTACATTTTTTTTATCCATTAGCTCCTACACGCTTTTTTCTGCTCAGCTTTAAATTTTCTAGCCATAATCTCCAAGCGTTTTTAAATTTAGTCCAAATTGCTTTTGTATTTCATTAAAATTATTTTGAGGTAACAGGAGAACAGAATCAAGTAGTAGGTGAATTTTGTGTAAAGCTTTTAGCAAAAACGCTATAAATCCAGAACTACTTAAGCGTTTGAAATCAATTAGGCTGAATCTTGTAGATTTTGAAGTGGGCTATTTTTCAGACTTTAAATTTTTGTCCAAAGTCGACGCTCACCGTAGGTTGTTAAGCTTTTTATCTAAAAAACGCTTGAAAAACCATGACTAACTAGTAAGCGTTTTACATTTTTTTTATCCATTAGCTCCTACACGCTTTTTTCTGCTCAGCTTTAAATTTTCTAGCCATAATCTCCAAGCGTTTTTAAATTTAGTCCAAATTGCTTTTGTATTTCATTAAAATTATTTTGAGGTAACAGGAGAACAGAATCAAGTAGTAGGTGAATTTTGTGTAAAGCTTTTAGCAAAAACGCTATAAATCCAGAACTACTTAAGCGTTTGAAATCAATTAGGCTGAATCTTGTAGATTTTGAAGTGGGCTATTTTTCAGACTTTAAATTTTTGTCCAAAGTCGACGCTCACCGTAGGTTGTTAAGCTTTTTATCTAAAAAACGCTTGAAAAACCATGACTAACTAGTAAGCGTTTTACATTTTTTTTATCCATTAGCTCCTACACGCTTTTTTCTGCTCAGCTTTAAATTTTCTAGCCATAATCTCCAAGCGTTTTTAAATTTAGTCCAAATTGCTTTTGTATTTCATTAAAATTATTTTGAGGTAACAGGAGAACAGAATCAAGTAGTAGGTGAATTTTGTGTAAAGCTTTTAGCAAAAACGCTATAAATCCAGAACTACTTAAGCGTTTGAAATCAATTAGGCTGAATCTTGTAGATTTTGAAGTGGGCTATTTTTCAGACTTTAAATTTTTGTCCAAAGTCGACGCTCACCGTAGGTTGTTAAGCTTTTTATCTAAAAAACGCTTGAAAAACCATGACTAACTAGTAAGCGTTTTACATTTTTTTTATCCATTAGCTCCTACACGCTTTTTTCTGCTCAGCTTTAAATTTTCTAGCCATAATCTCCAAGCGTTTTTAAATTTAGTCCAAATTGCTTTTGTATTTCATTAAAATTATTTTGAGGTAACAGGAGAACAGAATCAAGTAGTAGGTGAATTTTGTGTAAAGCTTTTAGCAAAAACGCTATAAATCCAGAACTACTTAAGCGTTTGAAATCAATTAGGCTGAATCTTGTAGATTTTGAAGTGGGCTATTTTTCAGACTTTAAATTTTTGTCCAAAGTCGACGCTCACCGTAGGTTGTTAAGCTTTTTATCTAAAAAACGCTTGAAAAACCATGACTAACTAGTAAGCGTTTTACATTTTTTTTATCCATTAGCTCCTACACGCTTTTTTCTGCTCAGCTTTAAATTTTCTAGCCATAATCTCCAAGCGTTTTTAAATTTAGTCCAAATTGCTTTTGTATTTCATTAAAATTATTTTGAGGTAACAGGAGAACAGAATCAAGTAGTAGGTGAATTTTGTGTAAAGCTTTTAGCAAAAACGCTATAAATCCAGAACTACTTAAGCGTTTGAAATCAATTAGGCTGAATCTTGTAGATTTTGAAGTGGGCTATTTTTCAGACTTTAAATTTTTGTCCAAAGTCGACGCTCACCGTAGGTTGTTAAGCTTTTTATCTAAAAAACGCTTGAAAAACCATGACTAACTAGTAAGCGTTTTACATTTTTTTTATCCATTAGCTCCTACACGCTTTTTTCTGCTCAGCTTTAAATTTTCTAGCCATAATCTCCAAGCGTTTTTAAATTTAGTCCAAATTGCTTTTGTATTTCATTAAAATTATTTTGAGGTAACAGGAGAACAGAATCAAGTAGTAGGTGAATTTTGTGTAAAGCTTTTAGCAAAAACGCTATAAATCCAGAACTACTTAAGCGTTTGAAATCAATTAGGCTGAATCTTGTAGATTTTGAAGTGGGCTATTTTTCAGACTTTAAATTTTTGTCCAAAGTCGACGCTCACCGTAGGTTGTTAAGCTTTTTATCTAAAAAACGCTTGAAAAACCATGACTAACTAGTAAGCGTTTTACATTTTTTTTATCCATTAGCTCCTACACGCTTTTTTCTGCTCAGCTTTAAATTTTCTAGCCATAATCTCCAAGCGTTTTTAAATTTAGTCCAAATTGCTTTTGTATTTCATTAAAATTATTTTGAGGTAACAGGAGAACAGAATCAAGTAGTAGGTGAATTTTGTGTAAAGCTTTTAGCAAAAACGCTATAAATCCAGAACTACTTAAGCGTTTGAAATCAATTAGGCTGAATCTTGTAGATTTTGAAGTGGGCTATTTTTCAGACTTTAAATTTTTGTCCAAAGTCGACGCTCACCGTAGGTTGTTAAGCTTTTTATCTAAAAAACGCTTGAAAAACCATGACTAACTAGTAAGCGTTTTACATTTTTTTTATCCATTAGCTCCTACACGCTTTTTTCTGCTCAGCTTTAAATTTTCTAGCCATAATCTCCAAGCGTTTTTAAATTTAGTCCAAATTGCTTTTGTATTTCATTAAAATTATTTTGAGGTAACAGGAGAACAGAATCAAGTAGTAGGTGAATTTTGTGTAAAGCTTTTAGCAAAAACGCTATAAATCCAGAACTACTTAAGCGTTTGAAATCAATTAGGCTGAATCTTGTAGATTTTGAAGTGGGCTATTTTTCAGACTTTAAATTTTTGTCCAAAGTCGACGCTCACCGTAGGTTGTTAAGCTTTTTATCTAAAAAACGCTTGAAAAACCATGACTAACTAGTAAGCGTTTTACATTTTTTTTATCCATTAGCTCCTACACGCTTTTTTCTGCTCAGCTTTAAATTTTCTAGCCATAATCTCCAAGCGTTTTTAAATTTAGTCCAAATTGCTTTTGTATTTCATTAAAATTATTTTGAGGTAACAGGAGAACAGAATCAAGTAGTAGGTGAATTTTGTGTAAAGCTTTTAGCAAAAACGCTATAAATCCAGAACTACTTAAGCGTTTGAAATCAATTAGGCTGAATCTTGTAGATTTTGAAGTGGGCTATTTTTCAGACTTTAAATTTTTGTCCAAAGTCGACGCTCACCGTAGGTTGTTAAGCTTTTTATCTAAAAAACGCTTGAAAAACCATGACTAACTAGTAAGCGTTTTACATTTTTTTTATCCATTAGCTCCTACACGCTTTTTTCTGCTCAGCTTTAAATTTTCTAGCCATAATCTCCAAGCGTTTTTAAATTTAGTCCAAATTGCTTTTGTATTTCATTAAAATTATTTTGAGGTAACAGGAGAACAGAATCAAGTAGTAGGTGAATTTTGTGTAAAGCTTTTAGCAAAAACGCTATAAATCCAGAACTACTTAAGCGTTTGAAATCAATTAGGCTGAATCTTGTAGATTTTGAAGTGGGCTATTTTTCAGACTTTAAATTTTTGTCCAAAGTCGACGCTCACCGTAGGTTGTTAAGCTTTTTATCTAAAAAACGCTTGAAAAACAATGACTAACTAGTAAGCGTTTTACATTTTTTTTATCCATTAGCTCCTACACGCTTTTTTCTGCTCAGCTTTAAATTTTCAGCGTTTTTAAATTTAGTCCAAATTACTTTTGTATTTCATTAAAATTATTTTGAGGTAACAGGAGAACAGAATCAAGTAGTAGGTGAATTTTGTGTAAAGCTTTTAGCAAAAACGCTATAAATCCAGAACTACTTAAGCGTTTGAAATCAATTAGTCTGAATCTTGTAGATTTTGAAGTGGGCTATTTTTCAGACTTTAAATTTTTGTCCAAAGTCGACGCTCACCGTAGGTTGTTAAGCTTTTTATCTAAAGCGTTCTAGTAAGCGTTTTACATTTTTTTTATTCATTAGCTTCTACACGCTTTTTTCTGCTCAGCTTTAAATTTTCTAGCCATAATCTCCAAGCGTTTTTAAATTTAGTCCAAATTGCTTTTGTATTTCATTAAAATTATTTTGAGGTAACAGGAGAACAGAATCAAGTAGTAGGTGAATTTCGTGTAAAGCTTTTAACAAAAAACGCTATAAATCCAGAACTACCTAAGCGTTTGAAATCAATTAGGCTGAATCTTGTAGATTTTGAAGTGGGCTATTTTTCAGACTTTAAATTTTTGTCCAAAGTCGACGCTCACCGTAGGTTGTTAAGCTTTTTATCTAAAAAACGCTTGAAAAACCATGACTAACTAGTAAGCGTTTTACATTTTTTTTATCCATTAGCTCCTACACGCTTTTTTCTGCTCAGCTTTAAATTTTCTAGCCATAATCTCCAAGCGTTTTTAAATTTAGTCCAAATTGCTTTTGTATTTCATTAAAATTATTTTGAGGTAACAGGAGAACAGAATCAAGTAGTAGGTGAATTTCGTGTAAAGCTTTTAGCAAAAACGCTATAAATCCAGAACTACTTAAGCGTTTGAAATCAATTAGGCTGAATCTTGTAGATTTTGAAGTGGGCTATTTTTCAGACTTTAAATTTTTGTCCAAAGTCGACGCTCACCGTAGGTTGTTAAGCTTTTTATCTAAAAAACGCTTGAAAAACAATGACTAACTAGTAAGCGTTTTACATTTTTTTTATCCATTAGCTCCTACACGCTTTTTTCTGCTCAGCTTTAAATTTTCAGCGTTTTTAAATTTAGTCCAAATTACTTTTGTATTTCATTAAAATTATTTTGAGGTAACAGGAGAACAGAATCAAGTAGTAGGTGAATTTTGTGTAAAGCTTTTAGCAAAAACGCTATAAATCCAGAACTACTTAAGCGTTTGAAATCAATTAGTCTGAATCTTGTAGATTTTGAAGTGGGCTATTTTTCAGACTTTAAATTTTTGTCCAAAGTCGACGCTCACCGTAGGTTGTTAAGCTTTTTATCTAAAGCGTTCTAGTAAGCGTTTTACATTTTTTTTATTCATTAGCTTCTACACGCTTTTTTCTGCTCAGCTTTAAATTTTCTAGCCATAATCTCCAAGCGTTTTTAAATTTAGTCCAAATTGCTTTTGTATTTCATTAAAATTATTTTGAGGTAACAGGAGAACAGAATCAAGTAGTAGGTGAATTTCGTGTAAAGCTTTTAACAAAAAACGCTATAAATCCAGAACTACCTAAGCGTTTGAAATCAATTAGGCTGAATCTTGTAGATTTTGAAGTGGGCTATTTTTCAGACTTTAAATTTTTGTCCAAAGTCGACGCTCACCGTAGGTTGTTAAGCTTTTTATCTAAAAAACGCTTGAAAAACCATGACTAACTAGTAAGCGTTTTACATTTTTTTTATCCATTAGCTCCTACACGCTTTTTTCTGCTCAGCTTTAAATTTTCTAGCCATAATCTCCAAGCGTTTTTAAATTTAGTCCAAATTGCTTTTGTATTTCATTAAAATTATTTTGAGGTAACAGGAGAACAGAATCAAGTAGTAGGTGAATTTCGTGTAAAGCTTTTAGCAAAAACGCTATAACTCCAGAACTACTTAAGCGTTTGAAATTAATTAGGCTGAATCTTGTGAGATTTTGAAGTGGGCTATTTTTCAGACTGTAAATTTTTGTCCAAAGTCGACGCTCACCGTAGGTTGTTAAGCTTTTTATCTAAAAAACGCTTGAAAAACCATGACTTACTAGTAAGCGTTTTACATTTTATTATCCGTTAGCTCCTACACGCTTCTTTATGCTCAGCTTAAAATTTAAAAAAAAATTCAATTTAAAATTTTACTTTCTTAATTTTTATTAAAATTTATTTGGGGTAACAGGAGTACAGTATCATTTAGTAGGTGAGTTCTTGTGAAAAAGCAGAAACGAATATAAAACAAGAAAAAATAAGAGCATACATCCATAAAACGCTCTAGAGAAAGTAATACGGAAAAGGTTTTAAGTTAAAAATTTTTGTTGTAAGACGCGGAATAACGTTTTAACCATCATCGCATTTTTGGATATATAACGTTTTCTACTAAAAAAAATCTATAGTAAATTTAAATTCAATTTGAAATTTAAATTTCCTTATTTGTTGCTTTAAATTTTGATATATAATTATTTTTCATAATGGTAGTAAAAACAAGTGATATCGACTTTTAAAAACGTTTTTTGGGCTCCTAAAAAATTATAACTTTGTCACTAGCAACGTTATTCGCGGCTTTGCATCAATTGTTTTAAACAACATTAAAATGCTTTATCTGCGTTCTACTCTGCTTCTATACTAAACGTTCAATTCCCTTTAAGCGTTCAAAAAGTACTTAAGGACTTTTATATTAGATTTTTGTGGCGTTAATTAGCGCTTTAAATAGTGTTTTTTTTTTTTCAAATAAAAGAATTAATTTTTTTTTAAACTTTTTTTTAAAACATTAATTTTTTTTATTTATTAATTTGTTTGCTTCGATTTTTGTTAAAAAAAAAAATAATAATAATTTGTATTTGTAATTTTTTAAATACCTTATTGACATTTACATTGAGTATATTCATTTATATTAAGAAAACATAATATAAACAATAAATACAACAACAAATTTCTTTTATATTACTATAAAATTATTTACACTTTCTAAAATAATTTATTAATTTCAAAATAAAAATTTTAAATGAAAATTAAAACATAATCGGGTTGCAATTGAGAGTAACTGTAGAGTTTTTAAGACATTTAAAGAATTTTAGGAAAATTACAACACAGTAAGTAGTTAAAATAACGCAATATGAACTGAGTTACACATTTTTCTTTGTAATATAAAAATTTTTTTTTTTTTTTTTTTTGGTAAAGAATGTTATAATGTTTAATATTTTATTTTAAATACAATTGATAGTTGGGCAAGTTTTTTTAAGGATATAAAAATATTTTTAAAGAGATTCTTTTTCTTATAGACATTTGAATATTACAAAAAATATTTTTGTGTTGACTTAATTGATAAATTAAAAAAATTTTGTACATAAAACATTGATTTTTAAAAAGGTACTTAATAAAAAATAATTCGATAAATATGTTTAAAAATTACGAAATAAAGTTTAAATTAATTAATATTTTAACTACAAACTAATAAAGATATTTACATAATAGAAATATTAAAATTTTTACATTTAATATTGATTGTTTTTGTATAAATACTTAGTTAATAATTTTTGGGATTAAAACGTTTAAATATTTTTGTTTTTATTTAAGGGGTTTTCATTTAAATCACAAATAAATATTGCTACTGGTTTCACACAAACACTTGCACGTACACAGCGTAACGCTTTTCAACTTATGTTAATGTTTTGCTCCTCTTCTCTTCTCATCAAATGTTAAACAAATTCTATATACAAACAACAACAACTTAAAAATTATTATAAACAAAAAATAATAACAATGGTAGATAAAAAAAAATGTGTTTAAAAGTTGCTTTAATTTCCTGTTTTAATTTGTATAAGAAATCTCATAAGTAAACATAATATCGATAATTTAAATGTATTAGTGTATATGACGGCGTATGATGATGGGATCAAAGTTAAAAATCCTTTAGTTCTTAAGAAAATCATATAAAATGTATTTTAGTTTAAATTTCCTCAACTTGTATTACAAATTTACTTTAATCATTGCAAAAAATTTTTGGCATAATTTTAAAATGTATAAAAGAAAAAATTTGCATTTGGAAAGATATTAATTTGCCTGTATTCATAAAAATATTTTATATTTAATAAAGTTTTACAAAACAAATTTTCTATGAAAATTGTCCTTAGGAAACGTTTGTCAAATTTAATAATCATTTATGAATACGGGGGATTACTTTCAACGCTAAATGATATACCAAAAATAATTAATAGGAAAGCTCATTAAAAGTTATGAGCTTTGAAGTTTATTACAGCATTCAAAGCTTTTTCAAATCATTACTTTAAATTTACATTAGAACATCATTTAGCTTCCGATAAAAAAAAGCTATTTAAGAACCCATTCTTTCGCACAATTACAATTGAAAAAATACAAATTTAAAAAAAAAATTATTGTTAAAATCTATTTGTGCCAATAGACAGATAATTTTTAAATTACAACAAGATTTTTTTTAACTCTTATTTTAACTTGTTTAGTTTTTTCACTCCTTATATTCTGCAGTTTCTAAAAGCTTATAAAGCTCAAAAATTTGCTTTAAATGAGCGGTTAAAATGTAAAATTAATTTTTTTTTTTTAAATGTAAAATTTTAAAATATAATTTAACTTTTCAGAATATTAAAAAAAAAAACCGAAAATAAAAAACCAAAAAAGGCCAATTTTTGACTTCGTAATAAAATACGTACTTTGTTAATTTTAATTTATAATTATATATATTATATTTAATTTATAATTGTATCTAAATACAGTTTTATTTTGTCTGTGTTTAATTAAGATAAAAGTATGGCAGCACAAGTAAAAAAAATATTACAAAGCTGCTGCTTAACCAAGGAAAAGAAACGTGTAAAATGTAATCATTTCCAAGGTGGTCGCAAAGAAACACCTGATGGACTTTACCTATATAAGCAACGTAGGCTATTTAAGTATTTTTTCAAAAAGTACTGAAAAACTTAGCTTTGTATATATACAAAACTTAAAGATAAATAAAATTTAAATACGAAGCCAAAAATTGGCCTTAATTGGTTTAACGGTGTAACTGCATGTTATTAGAACACGAGCGCAAAACTTGTTCGTTTAACTTAAATTAAACAAAAGAAAAAAAAAAAATAAAAAATTTGTTTTTTGGTATTTTAAAAAAAAGTTTAACGAACGAGTTTTGCGCTCGTGTTCTAAAAACGGGCAGCAAAAGCTTCTTATGAGTTATTTATTCGAGCTCAAAGCGTTACTTTACACCACATACAACTAATACTGTCCAAAAAAGCAGCTTTTATTCAAATAAAAAGAGGTGTAAACTTAAGCTTTTATTTCAGCTGTTGCAATCATTTGCTATAAGAGCAAATAAAAGCTTTTTCTGGACTATTAATGTAAACCAAAGTTGTCCTTTAACTTCAGTTTTACTTCTTTAAACTAAAACAACGTAGTAGTGATTTACTTTAGCAAAATTTTTGAAAAATACCAAAAATATTGAAAATAATTTTTTTTTTTATTTAGAAACAATTTTGAAGCCAACTTTTCCTGACATTTAAATTTATCAGAAGCTCTTTTTTCGCTAAGTGCTACCACACAAAAAGCTTATCTACCTAACTCTTCAACTATTAAAAAAAATAAATTTTTTAGACATTAATATTTTATAGCTGCTGTTATCAATCAAGCTCCTGACAATACGAGTATATAGAAAAACCAAAAGCTTTCCAACCTCTTTTTCCCATCATTGACTATATATAAAACTAAAAAGTTTTTTTTAACTATAATACTTTTAAGGCGTTTTTAAGTTTTTCCTACAAACATTTTAACTAAAAACAAATTTCAAACTACATATCATTTAACTTGATTTGGGAGCATGATATGACCAAAACCGTAATAATAAGGGTTGTTCTTCGGATTTGACATTTTGTTCTTCTTGTTGCTTTTCACTGCTTGTAGGTTTATCTAAACGCCAGGCTACCGGTAACCACCAATAGGGCTCATAAGTATTATTTTCAGTAGAAGATTCCAGACTTGCACTACTGCTACTAGTGCTTGAAGAATCTTCAGTTGTTGGTGATGTTGCTGCTGTTGTGTAAGAGATTGTGGTATCAATTGCTTTTGCTGTTGTCGCAGATATTCTATTAAAGCCGTTAAGTCTTATGATTTTACTGTTTCTATTACTGCGCGGCGAAGAGGAAAACGTCGAATCCCTTGTTTGTAAATCATTTGAAACTTCTTGATTACTTATGGCAGAGCTTTTCAAACTTTCTTCGGTAGAACTTTTAGGCTTTTGTGTTGTTGTTGTAGTCGTTAATAGCGGCATTATTTTTGCCCATATTTGTAAAGTTGACGGAGTTGGTTTTTTTGGCAATGAATAACTTTCACTCAAGGAGTTGTCAGAAGAACTTGATTGAATATCATCAACTAATATTGTCTTGGTTGTTGATATCGATGGCTTTACTGTAGTTGTAGTTGTTGTCATCGTTGAAGCTTGTTGCATTGTTGTGATTGTTTTTAAGTTAGTTGCCGGTCGTATGCCCTTCACCAATTCATTAATTATGCGCAATTCCTCGGCCGGATCAATTTCACTTGTTATTGAAATTGTTTCAATTTCTGTCTTTGTTGTGACTGCTACTGATTCTGCTGCCGTCGCTGTTGTTAATATTAAATCACTCCTAGTTTGTTGTGGGATTTCGCTGTCTTGTTTGGCAAAGTGCTGATAGTAAAACCGGTCATTATTGTCGTTTTTATTATGGACCGTAAGTAACGGTGTCACTGTTTCTGCTGTAGATGAAATTAATTCATCTACTCTTTTTGTTGCTGTTGGCAAGTTGGTAGAAGTTTTTGTTGACGTTGCTGCTGTTGTTGTGGTTGTTGAGCTTGTAGACGCTGCTGTTGTTTTTGTGGGCAACACCTCAACCGGTTCTACTTTCGATTTCTTTAAAACAACATGTTGATCTTTTTGGCCTTTACGCATGCGCTGTAATTCTTCAAAATCATTTTGGGCTTGTTCTTGTTGCCACAGCAATTCTTTAAGATCTTTTTGTGTTGATGGCGTTGTAGACAAAGACGAAGAAGTTTCAATTATGGTCGTATCATCCAACTGTATTGGTGTTGTGGTTTCTATAGGTTCATCATTCGTCGCTACTTCCAAGGTTGTATCTTTAACCTGGTCATTATCACCATTAATTTCATCCACATCACTGTCACTATCGTTGAAGATCAGTGGATTTATTGTAACACTTCTAGTGTGTTCTTGCTTATTTTTTGCATTTATTTCTTGTTCCATTACATTTGGTAAAGTAGTGATTTCTTCATCCACATTAAGACTTAAATCTTCAGGGGAACTTTCATTTGGTTCTTGTGAAACAACTGTAGAGAGAGAGGATTTCTCGTCATCAGCTTGATTTGGTAAAGTTGCTGCGGTGGTTTGATTAAGTAAAGGCAAAAAGGATTCAGTTTTCAATAAAGTTTGTATATCATTTTCTGCCAGTTTGTCATGATCATCAGTTGTAGTGGTGGCCTCGTTTTCCATTATAGTGGTAACCATTTGTATGGAACTATCATTTTGTATTATAGACCACTTATTGGGCTTTTGTGTTTCAAAACCTGAAGCAGGTACCGAAATAGCATCAATATTAAAGTGTCCATCATTTGCCAAAGTTGTCAAGCTATTGCTTTCATTAGGCACACTGTCACTGGAAGAAGAGTTTTTCTCCCGCTGCACATAAATTCCAAAATTATTTTCTGAAATATTTGAGGCTTCACTGATCAAATCATTAATTGCTGCTACGTTCACTATTTCAATAGATGACTCATTTTTTGTTTCAGATATTCTAGTCACAGTTACATTTTGTTCTTTCTCTGAACTTTGAGAGCCCTCATTTGAAATCGATAAATAGTCATCTGAAGGTTCTTCATGAAATATATTAAATTTATTCTCAAATATATTAAACTTTAAAGGTTCGTCATTCGAAGGAGGCTTTAACTCAACTGTTATACCTTCAAAAGATTTTTCAGCTTCCCCCACAGGCATTTCGCTACCATACGGCAAAGAGCTGCCCATTTCCTCACCCATGTCATCGTAATCGTACAAATCATCGGTATGTGTGTTACCCACCAACAGACCCAATGCATTTAAATCTATTAGTACATCGTTGGAGCCAATAACGATGGGTATGCATTTGGTGTCCACCTGTTTATGGCCCTCTGGACATTCGACTCGCAGTGGCAATGTAAATATTGATTTTGGTGTAACTTTACGTGATTTTACTTGTTGCTTTTGTTCCGGTGGTAATTCAATCCAGGCCTGCCATGCCAAATTTTCCACCGTACTTTCAATAGGCTTCGATGTAACAGGCAACGCCATCGTTGTGCTTAAGGGCATATCAAGTGTCATAAACACTTGCATGGCAGCCAGTAGTTGAACTATGAATGTTGTGGGTGTGAAATACATTTTGACTTTGTTTTTACTTTTACAATTTTAACAATGTTTTTGATTTCGAGTTTTTGTATTTAAGCATTTAATTTTAACATTTGCAAATCAAATCTGTTGGTGTTTATTTACTTGAGGTTTTTTTTTCTCTCTTTTTGTTTCAATGTTTATCCGATTTATGATGTTTTGCAGACATTGAAATATCTGTATTAATTACAGAGTTGAGGATGTTTTTGTTTATGTTTTTAATTTGTTCGTTAATTTGCGGCTTGAATCTGGAAATAAAGTAAATTAAATAAAATTTGTTTTAGTATAATAACTTGGACATGAATATTTTTTATTTGTTCTAAGATGAAAACTATATCCAAAAATATATTTTCAATCATACTTGAGCATTGTGAGTTAGTTTTTAACTACCAATTACACACCTACTTATAACATTGGTAATTGGTAAATACTAATCAGCAATACCACGCAATTGCCGTTACCAATTACCGTAATTAAAATTGATGAATGCCTGTTACCAATAACAGGCAATTGGTAATTGATACAGTAACAACAACGTACTGATAAAATCAATTCTTATTAAAAAAATGATAGAAATATTTTGTAAAAACCCAACTTAATATTTAAACAAGTATGGAAGAACAGTGCGCTCGGGATAAAATCAATGCATCATTTAAACATCATCTCAAAACGACAACACTTTTTTATTGACATTGTCTTCTCTAAAACGTCAACCAACCCTCAAAGCTCTGAACTTCAACTCTAAATAAAATAAAAAAACATTTTAGCTTTAGTAGCAATTATACTTGTATGTAATTAGATCCAAATTTGGGGGTTCACTTTTAGTCCATTCCGCTTAAATGCCAAAAACGGATTAAAGCCAAAACTGTCCTATTCACTTGCAGATTTGTTCGAATTTCATTAAAAATTATTTGTTCTTCGGTCCATTTCGCTGTAGTCCATTTTAGCATAAAATCCACATTTTCTTCGCATGCGTTTCTAATACTTTATGCAAAAAAAATTCGCTTACAGTCCACTCTTTTTTTAAATTTTTTTAACAAACTGGCATTATGTTTTTTTACCTTTCTGGCAACTTTTATAAATGTAAAATTTTGGTTACTTCAAAAAAGTCCAAATGTGGATTATAACGGGTGGTAACATTTTAAGGGCCGATGTTGAATGTGAACCACACCTAAACGTCAAGTTTTTTTCTTCATTTTTTTGACATTTCTCAATTTCAGACTAACTCAATTTGAACCATGGAAAGATACACAATCGAGCAGCGCGTTAAAGTTATTCAGGCTTATTATGAAAATGGGCGTTCAAATGGTACGTCGATAAGCCAGCAATAATTCAAAAGCTAAAGGATGAGATAATTCGGCACATTAACGGCATAGAACCTCAATTATGCCTCAGCTTCATCGAAAATTTGGACCATCGGATGGAGGTGTGTTGCGAAAGTCGCGGCGGCCATTTGGCCGATTTTTTGTTCCACACATAATTGAACCACACCCATATTATCATAATAAAAAGATATGACAATAATTTCCTAAATAATGTGTGTTTTATTCAAAATCAATATCGGCCCTTAAAATTAAACTAAGATTCACTTATTATCCATAAAATGGCGTATAAAAAATCGGTTAAAGTCCAATTTCGCTTATAGTCTACAAAAGTTGTGCAACAATAGTAGTGGACTATTAAAGAAAAGTACTGCATAAAAAAGTTCTATTATTAATACAGTTGCATATTGTTCTTTTTTGTTGCGTTAGTTTCTTGTTCTCGTGAAAGTCATGGGCACTACCAGTCATATTATAAATTTTTTTTCTTAAAGTATTTAAGATATTTTGCTGGCTAACGTTACTGGATCGTGAGAAAATTATAAGTTAGAAGTGACCGATGATGACGATTACGATGTGGATAAAAATCTGCAAACAATAAAACCAAGCGAAGCAATAAAAATATTTTAACAGTCTTTAGATTCGTTTTGGTTTTCTTTGGATTTGCTTTTTGGCTGTTTTTTTATAAACAAATAAAACGCTTTTAACTAAAGTACAAATTTTATTTTCGGGTTTTAAATTAGTTGGCGTTAACTCAAGTGCACTGTATATGTCAAGCCCGACCATTTGATACCCTAAACCACAGCATAAAAAAATAAATTTTCTAGGTTGTACCCTATTTGGAACCAATGGTCAATCATTTAAATCAAAATAAACAGATATTATATTTTAATATATGTATTTTTATTAATCTTTAAGGATCTTTTTTATAAATCAATTAAAATATTATTTATTTTTCGATATTTCGATTTCCATTGGAAATCTTCTTCAGGAAATCTTTAAAAAAAAAAACAAAATAACGTTATGAAGTTAAGATTCATGCAATAGCCTTTTGTGCCGAATATTATTTAGTTATCTTCTTCTATATGAGATTTGTTAGCCTTTAAGTGATTTAAAAACGGTGGTTTGGGAGCTATGGTTAATTTTGGACCTACCAGAACAATATTTTATCATGACATAGTAGCTATTGTAAATTATTGTTGCCAATTTGTACGTCAATACTAGAGTTTTTTTATTCCCGCACTTTTTGGATTCCCGGGAAAGCGGGAAATAAAAATCAAATTCCCGGGATTCCCGGCCAACATTTTTTAATTATTTATTTACTTATTTTCCCAATGAAACTAATATTTCTTATTGGTTATAATGCTTAAAAGAATTAAACTTAGTATCTATTATATAACAAAAACCTAAAAAATGTAAAATTCAAATTATTTTAAGACACTTAAGAGGTTATATTGATGCCAATAGAATAATAGAAATCAATATACGTATATAGTATATAGTCTTACGTTATACAAAAACTCAACATTACGAAGTAGGAGTTCTGAAACAATTTTACCGTTTACCAAATTTAATAACATATTTTTTACAATTGTATAACCCCTAATCAGCAGTGGTTTATGAAGGTATGTATACTAAGTTTCATTCAATGTGATATTTTTTTAATATTCATCTAAGGTCCCATTAAGTATTTTTATTATTAGTCCTTTATTAATTCTAAGCCGATTTTGCCATTTGGGTGTCAAATTGTTTCTAGATCTTCTAGGCTGTTCGGGATTGAATTACAGCAGAATCGCTTCAGTAGGAAAAGAGTTATGCACCAAATGTGGAACTACCTTCCTAAAAACTCAACTAAAACTAAAATAAATTTGTGGCGAAATGCACACAAATTTTTACTTTCTACTTTTATAAGATTCAAAATCACTTGAAATGCACCACATGAAACACAATCTAGGAAAACTATTTACTACGCCCCTAACCGCAAAGCTTTATAATAATGTTGTAAAATTTACGCTTCAATTTGCTAGGACAAGAAATAAAATTTTGTGATGAAAGGTCTTTAATCTATCATAGGCCCAATATAAAGCCCATTCTCAAAAATTAGTTTAAAAGCCTTAAACTAGAAAAATTAAATATTGTGGTGAAATTAAGTTGGATAAAACAAATAAAGACACAAGTCTGATATAAATTTACTAAAGTCTTAAAAAAAGATTTTCTTCAAAATTTCCCGGGAATCCGGCAATAAATTCCCGGGAAAGCGGGAATTGAAAACAACTGAAAATTCCGGGAATTCCCGGGATTTCTCGTCCCAAACTCTAGTCAATACCAACATCTATAAGAAAAATTTGTATTAAAAGCTGATTTCGAAAGTAGTATTTGTATGGGAGTTATGATGAAATATGGACCGATTCCAATAAAATTTGGTAAGATGATTGAGAATGCAGCAAAAATTTTTTTTAACCAAATTTGATCCTAATACCAAAAAAAAGGATGACTTCTTGGCATATAAACTCTTTTCCGGAAAGAAGCTTGTATGGAGGCTATGTGGAATTACGAACCGGTTCTAAACATTTCTAATGGGTTTGGTCCTTGTGAATTTTTTAACCTATGCGCTTAGTTTCATGAAATTATCTCTAAAATTGCGACATTTTATCTGTGCACAAAGTTTACATGGACAGAAAGATAAACTCAAAAAGAAATTCTGAATCGATCGGCATACTGAAGATAAGTCTAGGACCAATATTTCAGGCTTTTTCAAACATCAGCACAAACGCACAATATCCTCTTCACTATTGTGGTGAAGAGGATATGGACATGCTTTATAGGGTCTTAGTTCGATAATGTAGAAATTACAAAAGGTATGCAAAACATATATGTGTAAGTATAGCCCTTTCATCTGTTATATACCTGACTTATTCCCCTGCAATAATATCACAACCATTACTCCGGATGAATATTAGGGTATTCATTCTTTAATAACTACCCGATTAACTAATCGGTTAATTTAAAATTGGTTATTTTCGATTGACGATTAAACCGGTTAATTTGAGTCGATTAACCGACGTAACAAAATTTTGAATTTTTGTAGCATTACAACATATTTTTTTTGGGTCTTTAATTATTTGTTTCGTCTCATATACAAAAGGTATGTGTTTAGAAAATTTTTTTTCATATTAAGAAAGAAGATGCTCAGTCTTCTTCATTTTAAAGTAGTGTTTGCTGTCAACAGCTTTTTGTTTCACCTACTTTTTATATGTACGCGTTTAATTATTTGTATCTTCTTATATCTTCTCATATCAATTAGAAGTGTTAAAAATTTTAAAAAATTAAAACAGGACTCCAATGGCATAATGGAAGACTTTATATTTTCAGTGAAATCCAGGAAAAGGACTGCGAACTTTAATATTCTGTATTACGAGTTGCTTTGGATTTCTCCAACATCTACTACAAATTAAAGAATCTTTTTATTAATTAAAAAATATGCATAACATATTTAAAAACTATTTTCTTGTTTGCTCGTTTAAGTTCAAGAATTGTTGTTTGTTATGTAATTGCTTTTTTTTACTAAAAAAGTCCAAATAATAATTAATTTATTCATTTTTATTTATTGAAATTACTTAATCTAATCGGTTAACCGATTAAGAACAAAATTAACCGATTATTAACCGATTAGACCAAAACCTCGGTTAATTAATCGAGCGATTAACCGATTAAAGCAAAAGCCTGATTAAATGTATATCATAATGAATATGTGTACAGTGGTAGCTGGAATAATGAATCGACTTGGTATATTTTCATTAATAAAGAAACCGTTTGGATAAAACATAAAAATGTGCTGAAAATTATACAAAATAGCAGTAATAGGAAACACTTAAACCCAAAAATAAACCTGTTGTTTACCACCATTTAAATTCTGGCCCGCGGTAGTCCAATTTACCAACGCAAAATATTCGTGAGTGAAACTCCCCTTTCTTAAATGTGTGTGAATTAATGTTCGTATTTGTGAATCAAAAACCTTTTCACAGGAAGAAAAAACTCGAACTTAGTAAAAGTTTTTCTACTAATTTACTTTTAGTACGAATAACACTAAAAAGTACTTAAAACCATCCAAAATGGAATAACTTTCGAAAATTAATTTGCGTGCATTTGCTTGTGTTTGTAAAAGCTTGTTGTAGAAACAACAACAACACTACAAAAGAAGGTAAAAAACGATTTGCTTGTTTTTGTGCATTTTTTATGTTTTCAAAGTAAAATAAGAATTCCCAAATTCTATTTGTTAATATGATTTGGTTTAATCCAATTTTCAAAGTAGAATGCACAGAAAAAAGTGTTTTATCAATTAAAGTATTTAATTTTAATTAATGTGATAATAGAATCAATTATTTTTTTAGTTGAAAGAAAATTCAAAATTTAATTTTGATTTAATTAATATTTTAGTTGTTTTGAAATAAATGTTCAATAATAATGTTAATTAAATAACAAAAAATCTTAATTGACTTTTTTCGTTTAAAATAAAATAATTTAAACATGTAGAATTGTTGTTGGGAATTGTCAATAATTAATTAAATAAATTAACACATTATTTGAAATGGCAAAGTTTTTTGATCACTTTTTTAATTTAAATTAAAAATATCATTTATTGTAAAATTTTTTTTTTCAAAATTTTAAAATTTTTAGTAATCAATATAATCATTTTGGTAATAGGTGCAAAATCAACAAATTGTTTGCTTGATATTACGAATTTGGAATAAATTTGGTGATTGGAGAAATTGAATAATTTTTTCTGTGTGATTACGAAAAACATATCGGGCATGCTGCTGGTTTCTTTAAATTGAGAGTTCTTCTGTTAAAATAGGGTGAAATACAAGAAAAGTGGAATAAACATCTGTAACGGGTCAGTGAAGTAAATATTAATATTCCCTCTATCTCTGGTTCTCTGTGGTAAGTGTTTCGGATAAAATCAATTTCTCTCACTTGCGGGTTATTTTAAGTATGAATTCAAGAAATCAGACAGAGTTTGAGATTAACTTTTATCTCACTTTTACTTAAGTCAATCCCGTTTTCGAATTATTTGAACTACGGGGCACTCGATTAATCCGGTCTTGTATCAAGCATTATGCGCTTTGTTTAAGGAAATCCCTTCTTATCGTACTATTGACACCACTTTGATTTGATTTGAGTACGGAAGATTGATTTATCTTGTCAGTATACGAGTCCGTTATGCTTATGGCCACAGCCAGGCCAATATTTTGTGGACTTGCGCTATTGTACGAAATTAAATAATGTTTCATAAGTGATAACACAAATTTTCGATCGTTCACAAAGCTTTAATGGATGTAAATGTGCTTATGAACTGCAATTTGTCGTCACACGGTGCCTTGGGGAAGATTTAAATACAATTTTGGTAGTACTATAATTTTAAAGCTGATTCTAATTTTAGGCGATGAAGGAACAAGAATGGGTCAAAAAAGAAAAAAATAGTACTGTGCCCTTTTTTTGGCGGACAAAAAAGTAATTAAAAAAAAAATTTATACTTTCAAATGCATTTAAGTTTCTTAACAGAGATTAAAATTCAACACGTATTCAACTATGAGTGAGATTTAAAATTAAATTTGACATAAAGTTTGAGATAAGAGACTTAAAAGAATTATTTCATTATCATCGGAAATTCCTTGAAAATGTAAGTGGTTATTAAGAGTTCCAACTGTACTTTTCATACGGATAGCAAAAAACAAAGTTGACTCGCTTGAGAAGTAAGTAATTTATATCATTTTACAAAATAAACTTGTAGGTTTCTATTTTATTTTTTTTTTTTTGCTAAAATTTTTTTCTTCAAACTGTAAAAAATCGGAAAACCTTATTAAAAATCGTTTCGAAATATGTTTGCTGTATATAAAGAAAAGTAGGAGAATGTTAATAGTTCAAGGAAAATTTTTGTCAAAGTTGAATATCGCTTTGATACATTTTCATTTTTCTAACGAGAAATGTCTTGCAGGTATATCTCTTGCCTCTTTAATGCATCTTTAAATTAATAGATAAAAAATGAAAATGACTTTAAATTATTGGAGTTAAGCAAGTGTGCGTCAATCAAAGAACGAAGGTGTTCATTTACGGCTTGTGAAAATTGCCTTTGCTATCTCTGTACTAAACTTAAGAACACCGGAAAATCAAATTAAGGTTCAAAATGAAAGATGAAAGAAAGAAACGTAAACAAGGCAAAAAACATAAATTTGAAAAGAGATGTACCAAATGTTTGGGATGTAACTTTACTAACACAATAAATACTGTGGAAAAAGATTTAAATAAATTTTCCTCTGAGTCAGAATATGCAGATTTTTCAAAAAATTTAAAGAGATTGAAGAAAGTCTTGATGTTTTATGTTTTTGATAATTTTTTGTTTGTACTATGTTGTTGTTAGACTTTATAATTGGTTTAATAAAAAAAATGTTGTTAAGCTGATCTAGCGTCAGTCTTTTTTTCTTTGCCTCAGGATTATGTTCATTTATACACTATTTAGAAACAAAAAAATGTTTTAAATAAAAGTTACTGCCCGTTCACCGATATCGAACGCATAGAAAATAACATTTAAAACAAAAACATTTTTTGTAATTTTGTTTTTGTTTTAAATGTTATTTACTATGCGAACGTTAACGTTCGATATCGGCGAACGGGCAGTTAGTCTTAAAATTAATAATATTTTCAATAAATTTAAAAATAATTTTTTAATTTAAATGAATAGTTTAATTATTATAAACTATACTTTGAAATTTATTCAAATATGTTTTTAAACTCACCACAGAAAAATATGTTATTATCAACCATGTCACAGAGTACAATTCCGTTCGGCACCGAAGTAAACATATTTGTTCAATGATAGAAAGTATATTTTGATAGTTTTTTGTCTTTTAAGATACAGAAAACTCTCATACCGTTCATGAAAACAAAGTTTTTTCGTAATTTTCTGAAGCACAAAAATACGGATTGGATTCCGTTTCCGAACGGAATTGTACTCTGTGACATGGCTATATATATACAGGAATAAATTCTCTTTTTTAATTTTTTTGCCCGCCAAGAAAAGCGCATAGTATTTTTTTTCTTTTTTGGCTCATTCTTGTTCTGTCATTGTCTCAAAACAGAATCAGCTTAAAAATTGGAGTAACACCAAAATATTATTTAAATCTTCCCCCAGGCCACCGTGGTCGATTTAAGATTGATGGCAATGTTAAAATTATTTCGTAAGTTTTTAACATTCGATTCAAATATTACAAAATAAAATATTTAAAGAAAATGTTAAAATAACGTGAAACGTGACAACTTAAAACTTAAGTTATTGCAGAGAACTTCTTCTATCTCCACACGTTGTACATCTCTGCTATTCACAGTTATGCCATTAAAGTTATCGTTGTTCTGCAGATAACTTCGTTTTTTACAACATCAGAGAAAAAAAACATAACAAAAAGTAGATTTATTGTTTAAACAAACACTAAAAACTTTTGTTTACACATACATCAAAAGAGTGAATGCAAGAATTACAACATCTCAACAACATTCTTAGAATCTTCAGCTTTAAAAAAAGAAGACGAAAGAAAACAGTAGGCAGATATTTAACCTAGACAGCAATAAAGTTACAAAAAAAAAAAAAAAAAAAAAAAAATGAGAAAAAACAAAACACTGAAACAATTTATCATTATCACATTATAAAAAACAATGTTTTTTTTTTATTTGTTTATGAACTTAATAAAACATTAAGTGAAAGATATGAAAACAAAATAATTTTACAGTCTTTTAGTCGTGTAAACCTAAAGATTTCTACCCATATCACGATCAGCAAACCCGAGTACTAATGGCGACTAGTGGGATGGGATGTTAGTGATAATGATGATCAGGATGATATTGCAGTAATATCACATTACTTTAGATAATTATGACATGGTGGTTTTGTGTTATTACGACGATGACTTTTTATTATGGTTATTTTTATTATTATGTATCTATAAACATTTTTAATGAATTGTTTTTTTTTTATTTTTTGTTTACATTAAAATTTATTTGAAAAATTTCAAAAGTGTAACATCCACTGGCATGTTGAAGTTGTAAATGCCAGTAAGAAGAGTAAAAATGGGGTTCAATTTTATTTTTTGTTGCTTTTTTTTAAATTTTTTTTTGCTTTTGTTTGTATTGAAATTAATTATGTTTGAAACTTTTATGGAAAAATTGTGAATATATGTCTTGGTTGGTTGTGTAGCTTAAAGCTGCATCTATGCATGTATTTATCAAACAAACAATGGTGTAACATTGTTCACTAACATGTATTTTTTCTATTAACTATTTGTTTTTGTTGAATTTATTTTTATGGTGCTTTTTTAGATTTAGAAACTGTATTAGAAGAATTTTCCCAGACTTACGAGTATTAGATGATCGTTCGACTTGAACTTTTAAAATAACGAAGCGAGAAATGTGGGAGAATTAAAAAACAAATTTTTAGATATTAAAATTCATAATTTGCATAGTGGTTTAGAGAAAGTAGTAATATTTAAGAAATTTTGACAAAATAAAATTTTTTTTTAATATATTAACTCCTAATAAAAAAAAATTTAAGATGCAGCTGTAACTTTTTGTCAAATTTCCCACTGCAAAATACGAACATGTCGTGTGCTACCTTTATAACATTGCATCTGTAGACGTTTTTAGTAAGAGAGTACCGAATTAGTTGACTTTTGGTTTTGCTCGAGTAAGGAATTTATTGATTTTTAAATTTTAATTTTACTCGATTAATCGAATAAGAGTTTCAATATATTCGACAATATGTTCAATATGTCTTTTTGATTTGATACTTTTATAATAATATAGTTAAACAAAAAATATAGTTAAACAATAAAATAACAATTCATTACAATACGTATACAGCTTTAAAACTTAAATAAAATAAATAATTAAAAAATCAAAAACCCTCCTACAAAACTTACAGTTTTTAAGGCGCTAAAGAGACGGAAACAAGTTTAAGGAAATAAAATAAAAATAAACTACAAGTATTCACAAAGTAAACACTTCTTCGGTTGAACAGATTATTAAATGATCTAAAGCCAAAGTTGAATACATGCATTAGGCTCAGCAGCAATCGAAGTCCATTAATTTTATTTCAGAGTATAATTTGCAATTATCTCCTTCCTGCTAAGATCAAAACAGGAATTCAACAAAGGCTTTAATCTCATATTTTTATAAATTATTTTTTAATTATTTATTTTATTTTAGACGTTTTTGTCACGGTATTTTTATGAGAGTTCCAGTATATTTATACAAATTTATTATCCGTAATTCAATTTAACTAATATAATATTCCTGAAAATCAAGTAAAAATTAAATAAATTGAGATTCTCAGATAATTTTTTTTTTAAATCTCTGTGTTTTCTTGATTTTAAGAGAAATTTTGGTTAAGATAAAAACTCAAAGTAGAAGCTTTTTAAACTGAAAGTTTGTTCGATTTTAATTTCACTCATATGTATTCGATTTACCGAACATGGCTGATAACTTTATTTTTCTTCATTTAAAAGCTCTACTCTAAAGGTTTGGGTAATTTGTTTCTTTAACGCATTACTATTTTGCGCCAACAATCCGTGATTTGGTTTTCAACTACCTATCTAATGACACTTCTATTTTTAAGACGAATCTAATAATACTTAAAATGTCAAAATTCTTCCAGCCGTTTAGATGGAAAGTGGTAATAAAGAAATTGAAGATCGGGTAAAATCAGGTAACCCATAATATGACAGTGCATGGTTTACATATTTGTAAATGCTGATGAATTTTTTACAATGAACGTCAAACTCAGTATAAAAAGTGCTATTTTAGTATGAAAATTCATGCGTATGGAATTAATAGACAATTGCTTACTACATGATTTGTCTCACACACACCCACTTCTAAAAAGGGACTATAATATGCACAGAATATAACAACATGTTATTTAGTTGTTATGTATTTTATTAGTTAGAAATCGAAAAAAAAAATATTTTTATATTAAAAAAATAGAATTTTCTAAGATATTAATTTAAATAGATTAATTGCCATAAATTGTTCGAGTTATTCATTATTTGAAATTGGCTATTTTAATTATACGATCAAATAATGGCGAAAAATTTCTTCGATTAATCGAACAGCGAATAATTAAGTGGATACTCTAGTCAGTAATCTATGCTGTAAGGGTTTGGACAGTGGCAGTCTACTATTGACAAAATCCTTAGCCGGCTGAAGTTAATATTTTACACTATCTATATATGTATGTTCATTTCACCATTTAATAGAAATTATGTACATTAGAGCGACTCAAAAAAAAAAAAGTGATTTTGCTACCCCTCTGAAAATAAAGGTTGATATGTTTTATGATGATTCCCAAAATATTTTGGTTCAAGCGTGGACCATACGTGAGCTGGAACATTTTTAAAAAAGGTCTTTTTTCAGTTTTTCGAATTTTTTTGTACTTTGCTCCAAGACGACATAAATAAAATTTGTTATCATCGAAAAGGGTTTTTGAAGCAGCATCCAATGGTATATAAAACTTGTAAATTTCTTAAGTGCTGTTTTAAGTCTTCAACTTACTTCCAATACAAAAAATGTTTGCCCACTGTAACACCGGCCATCAACCTTCAATTGTAAAAATTTTACAATAATTTATTTAAAATTATTCTATTTTAATAAATTCAATTATAACGAGAAAAAATATATAAATATATAAAAATGTTTAATGCCACAAGCAAATGTTTAAATTATTAAAACATTAATTATTATAAATTACCTTAATATTTATTGAAAATAAAATCTTTTAATTTATTAAACTTTACAAAAAAAAAAAAAAAAAAAAAGTAACAACAAATGTTTGCAAGGTCAATAAGACATAAAATAACAGATAAACGGCGTTTGCTTAAAAATTAAACAAATAAAGGCACTCAAAACTAAATATGTTAATGATTCGAAATTGAAATAATAAATAAATTTGTTTAGAAAAGAAAAATCAAAACAAAGGAAATAATTATTTTAAACAAAAATCTAACAAACATACATATACAAATATGTTAGTTTAGATAAATTAATTAGATAATAAAATTAGGAACGCATGGTTGGATATTGTAAATAATCTTTCGCACTTATACATTAAATCACTAAGTTCGGTAATACAGTGGGAGGTAAAAGGCAAAATTCTTATATAAATTTGTATTCACAAAGATGTGTTACAAAAAAATTTAGGTTATGACACTTTTCGAGTCTTTGGTTAAGGCAAGTACAAATTGGTTTATTTAGTTTCCCTTAACTTTATAAATCGATCTCAATAGCTGATAGTCTATATCTAAACTTTGCTATAAAACTAAAAGGAAGCTCGATATACTGATTTAGTCATATCGCAACAATTTTTTAGATATAGATCAAAATTTACCGATATCACTTTAAAATAACTGAGCATTGATTTCTTATATTAGATTTCTTTCTTGAGTAAACAGGCATTATTTGAAGGAAGGCCTTCCTATGGATGTAGAAAGGCTTAGGTAAACTCTTTGCCTATACAAGTAAAAGTTATGGCTCTAAGCAAAACAGCCATAATTGAAATCTACTTTACAAATTCTAATCCCTAAGCCAAATTTAAATCCCAGTTTTTTACGTTTCTAAATGGTAGCGAATTTCGTGAGCAGCATATGGTCGGACTGAACCCACTTTCTTTTTATAGAACTTAAATATACCCACACTACATCTGGTGCGTGTAACACATAAAAATATATTGGTTCTAAGCACACCTTTTAGTGTGCTGATCGACACAGAATCACCTTCTGAGTCGATATAACGATGTCTATCCGGCCGGCTGGCTCTATTTCAATGTAACATTGTGCGCAAAGTTCTGCTGGCAATTCTGAAGACAATTCAATGAAATTTGGCACAAACGTTTCAATTGTCATAAGGACGAATCAATCCTATTGAAAAGGTGAGAAGCGGTTCATAACTTCACATTGCCCACATACAAACTTCTTTCCGAAATAGTCTGTGTGCCCATAAAACATTTTATTATATTGGTACTTAGATTAAATTTGGTCAAAAAATATCTTATTGCAACGTAAATCGTCTTTTATTGAATTCGATCAATAGTTGACAATAGCTCTCATACAAACACATACCACCCCGGAAAATAGCTTTAAGTGCCATAACATTCTTATAAATAATGGTATTGATATAAAATTAAACATCGAAAACTTATATAACAGTTCTATGACAAAGCCAAATTTTGCACTAGTAGGTCCAAAGTTTACCATATATAAACTTTCTCTCCAAAAACGAAGAAATAGACGAAGAAATCTCATAAAGATGTTGATATTTAAATAATATTTGGCACAAAGAGCTCTTAAACACAAACCATAATTTTATGGGTTCCAATTAGGCCTGCCAGACAGTCTTGATTTACAAGAATTTTCCGTGCTCGTCAAGAATCAAGAAACATATGTTTTGTCAAGATGTTTTAACACGTTATTATTTTTTTTCAATTTGTTTACAGATTTCGTTAACACTAAATAATACCGTATCGAAACTTGTGGGCATGTCCCTCTTAACTCAAACTTAATAATTAATGAGCTGAAAAGCAAAGGAGTACAAGATCCCAATTAAATATTTGAGTAAGGCGGAATTAAAATATGTCTTTTTTTAATTTTTTTTCAAGGCTGGTACTAAAATATTTTTACATTTACAAAATTACTTTTAAGACATATCGAGCCTTTGCTGCAATAGCGTCATGACTCAACAATCCTTATTTTTAAGCTTATGTATATAATTCTTTGATTCCCAGTGGAACATAGGGCCACATACTAGTTAATAATGGAAAGTTAATCGCCACATCGCTTCTTCTTATTGTGGCCAAATTTCATACAAATGTCTTATATACTCAACTATAGAGAGAAGAATTAAGTTTTAAGGTGCTAGAAAATTCAAAATTGAGTTATGACTATTTGAACAAAGGTCGATATGTCTTTTTTTAAATATTTTTTTTTTTATTAGAATAGTTTAATTTGGCAAAAATAGCAAAATTTAAATGACAGCAGAAGAAATCATGTCCCTTTTTCCTTCTTCTCTTATTTCTCTAGAAGTAAAAAAAATTATGCATAAAAGACGAGTCTTAAGCCTATAGTACACGGCATGTAAAAAGACACATGCGCATGTGGTTCTGACGTAATTTTGACGTCAATGCAAAGCCACAATAAACATTGCGTGTTGTGTGATGACGTCAAAATTACGTCAGAACCACATGCGCATGTGTCTTTTTACATGCCGTGTACTATAGCCGTTAAAAGTCGCCTTGTGAAGTTTCGGAGTTTTTTCTTTTGTAATATTTAAATGTATACTTAATATAAAGTTTAGCTCGATATAGCGCAATTTTCGTACACTCTACATGTCTGAATGTTTGCTCAATGATAAATGTAAGTGGCAAGTGTTGATTTCTGCATCTAACTGAATTTTCTTAGGTTTGGCAATTATACCCCTTTGCTTTTCAACCCCTCAACTGAAACGTTAAACAGCTGAGTTCATTTGCTTTTATTTTTAACTTTTAACTGGGTTCAACAATTTTGTTATTTTTTTTTTTTATAAAATATTATTTAAGAAAGTTTTTAATTGTTAAGAATTCTTTTCAAAACCAAGATTTTTTAAGTGAATGTGGAGAATTTTGCAAATTTGAATCTGGCAAGCCTAGTTTGAACTAGGGTACAATCTCGAAAATGTGACTTCATATACTGTGATGTAGGGAATTAAATGATCGGGCTTAACCGACTATACTTTCTTACTGTATTTCGCAATAAACAAATAATTATTTAGCATTTAGTCAAAGTTACAAAAATCATTGGCCCATTATATTTGCCGCACTCTGGGTCAATGCCTTCTAAATAAAGCCTCAATAATTTGTATAGATTTTTTAGTCATATTCTTTTACTTAATTTGGGTAATAATTTAGTTTTTTATAATATTACAATTTGAAATCAACAGGTGTAAAACAGTAGTTTGGTTTCGTTTGAAAATAACTAATCAAATCTATTAATGTCTACTAATACAATAAATTAACCGCTTGTAGCAAAAATGCAAAACTAAAAAATGAAAAGATAAATTCAACAAACACTGGATTTGTAAATTCATATTAATAAATACCGAAATTGACATGTATTTAGATAAAATAAAACTACATTCAATTCAAAATTATTGTAGACCACAATTATTATGATAATTTGTGGTATTTATTTATCGGTCACTGAACGTCAATTTTAAACACCGACCAACGGCAATCAACAGCCAAGAGCTACTTAATACTACAATACACAGACGATTGGTAAAATAATGGTGGTCGATGGTGTTGGTCGTAGTTATTGTTACATAAATAAATACATAAAACTTACAAATCCATATGTACATAAGTATATGTTTTTAACATTTTACCATATTTTTAAATTTTTTTTACAAAATAGGTGTGTTTTACGTTTAGATTTAATTAAGAATACATGCACTTTAATTTACAATGACATTTAGAAAGCTAAAAAAAAATTGACCATGGAAGTTAAAATTAACTTTAAACTTATAATATCTTATAATAGGTATATAATATTGTAAACTGAAATTGAACTATCTGAGTGTCGTTTTATAAAACAATCTTTTATGAGAGTTTTAAGGTCTAGCTGTTATTGTGACTGCTAGCAGTAATTGTGCAGTGCACAATGTGCACTTGTCAAAAATAACTTAGAATTAGATAAATTTTATAAATGTTTGGTCATCAAATTTGGAGAAAAAGAATATTATGAATAGCAAATACAGACCTGAAAATGCAAAGTACATTAATTTTTTTAACAAAAATCAAAAATGATGTAGGAATTAGTGTTGACTCCAATTATTATTTTATCAAAAAAATTGTAAACTCGAAACGTTGCTTACTGCACGCAGAGAAAACAAATTTTCTATTAGGTGAAAAAAACTATTTTCTATTACTATTTTAAATAATATTTTCCTCTTTTCCAAGGGCAACATTGAGGTAATTTTGGTTAAAAACAACTATACTATTTTAAATTGTAGGCATATTATATTATTATTAGCCATGACATGTACGGAGGCAACCATTGAAGCTTCCGGATAGGGAAAGTAACGATAATATGTTTAAAATATTTTCGTTAAAAATAGTTTTTCTTTCGAAAAAATCGGCATGTAATATTCATATCTATCCGCTGTAAAAATATGTATCGTGCTATTTTGATTCTTTTTGGTAATGAAACGATTGGTCTAAAAATTCTATTTTATATGCCTTTAATGTTAAACATAAAAATTGTTTTGCTTCTATAGAAAATTTTTACATTTTGAGTTAATACAGTATTGTTGAGCAAGTGCGATATAGAAAAATGTGTTATCTCTGCGTGCATGGAAAAGTCAGCATAGACAAGAAATTATAGATTATGATGAAAATTAGTAAAAAAAAATAATCTTTCAGAAATCTTTGTTGCTCAGCGAGCTTATCGCAATTTTGGTGGTTGGTCCACATTTGGATTCATAACTCTTATCCTACTGCACCGATTTTTCTGGATTGCATAAACTGGAGACAATTTGAATTTAAAACGATCCGTTTTTAGAACATGGGTGATATTTTCCCACAATGTCTAGGAGAAACAAAGCTCACAAAATTCTTTTTAAAGAAGTGAATAAATGTTTTTACTTTCTTCTTAAATCTTGGGCTATTTTAATAGGAGGCTTTAAATATTAGTACTTTCATATACATACATATATACATACAAATCTAATATGTTTGTGCACATGCATACCCAGCGGGAAAAAGAAGGAGCGATTCCTTCTAGCAGGCCTCTATACTTCTTCTTTTGGATGTACAAGGTCTGATCACTCCATGCCATACTCGTATATTTTTTACACACCTTGTCCTTGTAGGGAGGGCCTTCCGCTCTCAGTTCTTTCGCCAGGTCTTCTGCAAGGTATTCAAATTAATAGCTCTTAGGTTTTCCAGAGGATGGCGATTTTATAACGGCATTTATATTCTTTGGCTTTTGCTTTCTGTTCTCCCTTCTTGGGGAAGGGAATTTGGAATGTGTCTCTTATTTTTTGTACGGAAGAGCCGATGCCTGCTATGAGGCATTCTTAAACAGTTAGATCAGAACGTTAATTTTATCAAAAAAAATTTCTAAGCATATTTCAACAAGGGCTGAAGTAAGAAAGTCTTTTGAGATTTCCCGCTGAGTATAATAGAGTTGGTTTTACATCAAATTTGACTAACATTTTCTAAAATTAATAAAAAAATTCAATTTGTTTAAAATCAATAAAAATAAATTGTTTTATGTTTACTTTTTCTCACATTTTGTTTTTTTTTTTATTAAATTGCATTATTGTTTGAAATTTCATAACATTGTTGACTTTTGTGCAGTATGTACATATGTATGTATGTATGCATGTTATTTTATTCAAAACATAATTCCCAATTGTGTTTTAGATGCAGAAGTTTCAATCAATTCGTCTATTGCTCAATCTTTAATTGATTGTTAGTTTTAACAAAATAATTCCAGAATTTCTAGAAAAAATAACATTTTATTAAAACACATATTTATACGTACACTTTATATTTTTCACAACACAATAAAAAATACATAAGAATTTAATCCAAATTTAAAACTCCCATCGTGAATTAAAAAGTGTGATGTTAGAAAAGTTTAAAAAACTGTTTTAAAAAAAAATTTTATTCTTTATCGTTTGTCAGTATAATGCTTCTGTGTATGTAGATGGCCTCAAAAAAAACTTGTTGCAATTTAACACCTTCATACTAAATAAAATATAAAACAATTCCAATTACAACAAATAGTAAAAGGGAAGAAAAAAAAAATTCAGCACGCTTCATGCGAAATATAATACAAAAGTAAAATCAAACAACGAAATGTTTAAATAAAAAAAAGAGATTTAAGAAAAAAAAAAAAAAAAAAACATTTTTAGGTAAATATTTTTTATTTTTCTGATTTTTTTCGACGAGTATAAACAAACAGGACGTGTGAAAGTAATAAAAATCATAAAATCTCTAAATAAAAAATATTTCTCCAAATACACACACACACACCTATAAAATGAATATAGCGGAATATAAATTTTATTTGGTTAAAACATAACAAAAAGCTTACCATCTGTGTTAGTGTTTGTTTTGCATATTTGTAAACTGCAATAACGTTACAATTAAAAATTCAAATTTCAAATAAATATAAAAATAAACCATTAAGAACAATAAAAATGTACACAATTTCAAATGTTCTACACAAAACACCAGAGAATGTGAATTTTTATTTTTGTTCTGTTTGCTTCTTTTGTAGTCAAGTGCTATGATTATTTTATTCACAGTTGCAACATTATGCAGCATTCAACATAAAAATGACTTGAAACACTAATCTATATGCACCAACATAATAAAAATATGCAAGTGCAAATAACATGTTCTGTTTTGATCTAATCGCATTTGCTTTTTTAAAGAAAACAAACAGGCCCCGCATTTATTTAGCAGAATCTATAGTAAAATTTAATTTTTCTGTATTTTTTTTCTGTTTTGAACAACAACCACACTAATAAATTGAGTTGTATGTAAGTAAGACAAACGCGTGCCGAATTAATAAACATTAAATTAACAAAATTTTAATTCAACAAATAAATATTTTGGTCAATATTTCAATATATTTTTTTTGTGTTTTCTGTTTATTTCTTTCTTTTTCTTAGGTCTGACACAAGATTTTTTGTTTAACTGTTTTATACAATTTCTGAACAAATAAACAAACAAAATCCTCACTCGTTAAAAGAAGCATAGGTTTTACACAGAGAAAAATTTAGTTAATATTTTATAGGTAAAACAGTTAATTAATTTTCATGAAACGGTATAAATTACAACGTTTTGCAAAACTTGAAAAAAAAAACTAAAAATAAATTATTACTCCATTTCTACATTGACTGCAGTCTAAAATTATTTATATGGATGTATTTAAATCACAGCTGTTCTCGTAAAGTAATTTAAACATTAAATTTTAACAATTAGTAACAAAATTTGTGCCCATAAGTTCTCTTTAGATTGCCTTTATTTATTTCAAACTTATTTAATAAAAATATTTACTTTCTAGCTACAATTTCTTTTGATTGCATTTGAGTGGTCTCAAAATTTCCTGTCGACTAACACGTGGTCAATTCTAGTCGACGTCGACTTGAAAGCGCCTTAGAAAATACCAAGTGACAGCCAATAGTAATCAATTATTGTTAATAAGGACTAAGAAAATAATATTATAGATCCGCTGCCGTCGAATTGTGCCGACGTCGACTTCCATAATAGGAATGATTGTATAATTTGATATACTCATTTAATATTTTACTTTATAGGATGATATATCGAGTCAAAAAATTAACAACAATTGGGACCATTGATACCAGGAGTGCAGATTTATACCCCAAAATTACCAACTGCAGATTTGAAGATATTTGGCTTAAAATTGCAGATTTTTTACTTTATTACTTATGTTTGTACTATTTTCACTTTTTGCATTGAAAAACCAAAAATATCAACCATTCATGGAAGAAAACCCTTAACAAAATAAGTATAATAATGCGGGTTGATATTTTCGGTATTACTTATGTACAGAAAAATATCAACAAAAATTGCGTTGGAAAATATATATATATAGGTTGTAACATCAGGCGATCCAATTTTGGACAAAAAAGGTTTAATGGAAATACATAAATAATAAAATAAAATGACGTCGAACCGTTTGGAAATTGATTCCTTAATAGGAAATTATTCAGAAGATATTGCTTACACATCAAAAAATCACATTGTTTTGGCACATTAATAACGCCGGAATTATTTAGTATGCCATACTGATATTTACACGGAATAAAATGCATATTTACGTATATATTCAAACGTTGGTGCTGCAAGTAAAGTCGACAGTTTGCAATATTTGATCTCTTGTAAATTTTTATTTAGATTTACGTTAGTTTAAATAACATGGCAAGCAATTAACTTTTTATATGTTGTTTTAAATTTCAAAGATGTGATTAATTCTTACTCAGCTTGTGTTATTAAATTTGGATAGATATTTGAAATGTAAAAATATCCAAAATATCCGGAAAAAAGAAAAATAAATTCGGAAATATTTTTATTGATTTAATGTATTTAACCAAATTGCATCTATCCATAAAATTTAACTGGTACATGTAAATCTTATTCTAAAACTAAAACAAATTAAAATTTTTGATTATTGTTTTCAATATCAACACAGAAAAAATTAAAAATGGTCTCTAATCACCAAAATTATAATATCAAGCAAACAATTGGTTGATTTTGCACCTTTTACCAAAATTACTATATTGATTACTAAAAATTGTGAATATATTTTTTTTTTAATAAAAGATATTTTTAATTTTAATTTAAAAAAATTATCATAAAACTTTGCCGCTTCAAACAATGTGTAAATTGATTTCATTAAATATTGCTCAGGTTTTGACAATTCCCAAGAACAATTCTACAAGTTAAAATTATTTTATTTTGATTAATTAAGATTTTTTGTTATTTAATTAATATTTTAATGAAAAATTTATTGTAGGTTATATTTGGTTCGGCTTGAGGTCATTTCTTATAAATTAAAAAACAATTTTGAATTTAATTTTTAATATTTTTATTTTTGTAACCAATATTTCGAGGAAACTCCGTTGCTCATCTTCAGGGGATTTATTTAAATAAAAAAACAAATTAAAAAATAAAAAAATTCTTGTTGTCACTGTGCGCTGTAAGCTTTGGAATGAAAAATTTATTTTAAAACAACTAAAATATTATTTATATCAAAATAAAATTTTTAATTTTTATTCAACTAAAAAAATAATTGATTCAATTATCACATTAATTAAATTTAAATACTTTTAAAAAAATGTTTTTAATTGATAAAAAAAAAACTAATGATAAAATTTTCTGTGAATATACGAAAAAAAATGTTCTTGTCGACATAGTGTGCCAGGCAGTTAATATACATATGTTTTGCTTTTCCTTAAAAAAAAAATTAAGCTACGTACGCTTTAAGGATTACATTTTGCAATCTGTTTTCGTTTTGTTTAAAAAAAATATATTAATATTGTTGTTTGGGTGCAAAATGGGGTTACCTGTTTCTGGATGAATGCACTGGTTAGACTGTGGCACAATCGAGCGTTGTCCGGGGCCCTTAATGCTTGACTGGTTGGGATAGGTCAAGTGTATGTAGCAGACACACACGCGCAGGCTGCTATGAAAAACCCACCCTTATTTTCTGTTTGTGGCTCTGTTTCAATAACAAAACACTTTCTTTTTAATTTTTTGTTATTTTATTTTAGTTTTTGGTTATTTTATTTTATTTAAGTTTTAATATTAACTTTTTATTTAATTTTTTTATTAATGGCCCTCGTATGGCTGGTTCTAGCTTTATGTAGCGAGTGAAGAAGAACAAAAAACTCAGTTTTCTGGTGGCGTTAAAGCACAGCTGAGCTACGTATTACATGAAGTGTTAACAGATGCCACCACATGTAGTTCGGTTTCACACAATCAAAATAATGGGAAACATCAATGCCCGGTTCACACCAGCCAGACGGCAACAATTGTATTACAATATTTTGAAATGAATTATTATATCCTTTTCTAAATAAACTAGGCAAAAAATGTACTAAATGGGTTTTAAAGATTTTGAAATCCTAGAGTTTTCGATGATAAATAATATCGTTTTTGCTGATTTACCTCTATGAATTCTGGCAACACTGGCTGTGACACTCTATCTCTATATAGGAAAACACATTTTCTACAAGTCGATATTAGTGAAATTTAACTAAAAAGTAATTGCTGTTTCGACTAAGTTTGCATACTAAGAATAGAAATCAATGAGAATTGTTAAATTCAGAAATCTTCGTTTTCTTAATAGCAACAAATAATAATATGCACTGTTTCGCACAATACATATATCCGGTAGTAAAAATAGAAGTATGACGTCTCTGCGATTTATGGCACGAAATCATACTGAAATATTTATTAAATACTTCATATTTCTAGAGCAGAAAAACAGCAATCACTTACACAGTAAGATTTTTTTTTTTATTGAAGATGATTTTTTTCAAAAATTATTAGGACTTAATATTTAAAAATTTCCCGGGAATAATAAACGGTTTTTTCAATAGAGCTATAAAACTTTGAAATGGAATAAAAGAGAGATGAATTTTTTAAACTGACATGAAATTTACTTATGCATTAAAAACCGCGGTTTTTATTTCGATTAAAACCGAACAGCAATCCCTAGTTTAATGTACCGAAGTGTAAGGCAGCAAAAATATTCAAAATTTAATTTGCAACGCAAAAAATTGAATTTCAGAAAAACTATTTTCTCATTCTTAGCGTTATAAAACTAAGAATTTTACTCTAAACATGAATAAAACTGATAATGGTTTCTTCAATTTAAGAAATGTTTTCTTTCCGTATAAATGTAACAAAAACAAAATGTGCAAAAGTTTATTGATTGTTTAAGTTACTTTAACCAAATATTTGTACAAACAGCAATATTTTTTATATGGGCCTTTCCACAGCATACTTTTAATTACTAAACGCCACCAAGCATTTTAAAGTGATTCTTAAATAATTATTTATATATAATTGACTTGTTACTATTTTGTTGTAAAAGGCAACTAACTTTACATTTAATTAAATTGACAAATGGGAGATTTTCTGTGCAAATGCCCATATGCAAAATAATGTAAACTTAATAAAAAAAAAATATAGTTTTAACATTGATTACATTTTCCATGTCGTACATGCAGCAACATGGTTCTTGTAAAATATTCATCGTAAAAATTATTATGCTTGGCGATTTAATTTTCCATTTAATTTTGTAGTGTTTATGTTATAAGTTATTGTTATTGTTGATGTTTCTGTTATTAAACCAAAATGTTTATTTTGACGAAGAACACTGTTTTACTATTTAAACTCTACTTATTTGATCAATATGATTTGCAGTGAGGCGGATTTAGTTTAAAGAAAATTTAATAGGACTAACACAATATAAACAAGTAAGAACGTACAGTCGGTGAAGCACGAGCAAAATATTTAAAAACAAATTTTTTGAGAGTGTACCAATGAGCAATAATGGACCCGCCAGAATAAAATTATGTTATGAGATAAAAGATGTATGTAAAAGTCCATGGTGTCGAATATTAATTAGATATATTTTTCCATATGAGATTTGTTTCCCTTTAATTTAAGGAGGGGGGTTTCTATTAGACCTATTGTTAAAATTGGACCTACCAGCACAGTATGTTGTCATGGCATGCCACAAAAGCTATCGTAGCCGTTATTCATTTCGTTTAGCTATGAAAAATAAGTTTTGCCATTAGCCATTTCCATTTAGCCAAATTTCCTTCATATTGTCCAAGCCTTAACAACAATAAATGGTTTAAATGCTGAATTAGTTTTGTTGTTGTATTGAAATTTTCTTAATGACTCTTACAATCAAATAAGAATTTTTTCGATAATTGGAGTTTTTCATTATTCAAAGATTTTGCTGATGTTTATTTTATTATTTCTTAAAATGTATTAATACAAACAAGATAATCTGTAATGTGCAATTTCAGTGTAATATTTATTCCCTTCCAGCTTCGACAACTACCCAGCCAATCTGCCAGCCATACGGACGGACAGACATGGTTAGATCGAAAATAAACATTTAGTTCTCAAAACTGATTCAAAATATCGCCTATTAGCTCATGAAATTAAAATATGATCGTACTTTTAATATTGCTATATGTTTTGTCTCAAAAAGTTCTGATTTCTTCAAATAAAAAGTGTCAGTGCGATATTTACTGTTTTAAAAAGTATTAAAAAGCATAAAATAACTAAATTTTTGAGTCTGGTAAACAGAAATCTGGTGGAATTTATCTCATTTCCACCAGATTTCTGTTTACCATTCTCAAATTGATTGTATTCATGTTTTTTTTAAATTAATTTAATTTGATTAATTAAAATAAAATTTGTTTAAAAAAATAAAGAAAAAGGTTAAACTTTATCGCAAATATGAACATTAAAAAAAACAAAACCTTTAAAAATACTCAGTTAAATTACGCGTTCTTTCAAAAAAATTAAAAAATTATTTTACATTTTACTTAAAAAAATTTTATGTACTACGTCACCTTATTTATTTAAATAAGTTTTTGTTTTAAATTTAAGTATAGAAATTTAATGAAAAACCTTGAATTCTTATCAGCATCCAACAACATGAAAACCAAAATCTACACTTTCAAACCACAACAAAAAATACACGAGTTCAGATAAAACTAAAAACGTCCATATTATCATGAAACAACATTTTAAAAAAGTCAAATCATTTCATACATTTAAAAACCACTTACCCAAAAAAAAAAAAAAAACTTCAAATCCTCTTGAAAATAGTGAAAATAGTTCATAAAATTTCCGCCAACACTTTGAATGATTGCAAAGAAAACAATAAAAATTTATTGTCATATAAAAAACACTAAATACTCTTTTACGCATATTTAATTAAAGTGTCCAAAAAATGTAAAAACTTGATATTTTTCATTTGTTAAAAAAAAAGTTGTTTTGTTAAAAAATAGTATTAAATTAAAAAAAGTATGCAGATACATATTTGATTCATAAAATATATTCCTTTTTTATTTCAATAATTTTTTGTTTTTTTTTTCTTAAATTTATTTTTATATACTTTGACAATTAAATGACACTTTACAAATTCTTAAGATCATTTAATTTATTTAGAAGGAATTTTTTATTTTTAATTTATTTCCATTTCATTTTAAAGTTTTTTTTTGTTTATTGTCAAAAGTAACATTTTAATTGTTTAAATTAACAAAAACATTTTAATTTAGCTTGAGAAAAAACACATTTTTTTCGCTTTTATGTTTTAAATACAAAATAAAAATATTGTTCTTTCTCCAACTTTGTGTGTTAAATCTGAGAAATCTGAATGCAAACTGAATACAAATATTCAATTTTTGTTGAAACACTTACAATTTGAAAATAAGAAAAAAGCGAAAAATATCAAAATACCACAAAAAAAACAACAAAATATAATAATGAGTAAAAACACAAAAATCGAAAAGGAAAAACAACAACAAAAGCTCTTACAAATTAAAAAAAAAATTGTATTGTATTATTTCAAAATTTAATCTTTTCGTGCAAGTATAACAAAACGAGCCATAGTGTCTGTCCGTCCTGCTTAGTTTTAGTGTAGAAGCAGAACCGAGTAATTTACATTGTTATTTTTAAGGAAATTGAAAAGAAGAAGAACATTTTAGAATTCACACACTTATTTGTTGTGGTAGAACCAGATTTGTAGTAGTACAATTTTTAAGATAAACTTACGCAAGTTATGCCGAACTATACGCATTAGTGTGTTTGCATGTTGCAAGAATCCACTCAAATTGAAGTCACTCTTTTAAGGGAAATTGTAAAGTAAATTTTTCAAACCATTGCGATCGAGACTAGGTTTACTCAAGAGTATTTTAAATCTGAATTGACCAGATAAATTTCAATATTTTCACAAATCCTTAATTTAAATCTCTATTAGAATCACTAGAAATCGAACAGATCACAGTGGGCACCGGATATTTGCAATTGAAAAAAACTACAAAAAAACATGTTTTACTTTGGATCAATCCTGCTAGTTTCAAAAATCAAGTTGAGAATCCGTACCGTGTTTTGTATTCAACTGCTATTTTTGATGGTACGAAAGAAACATAAACATCTAGTAGCATTTTAAATTCTATACCAGGATATTTAAGTAAAAGTTTCGAAAAGCTTTATATTAAAAGATTTTGAAACTATTTTTAAAATTGGCTAGATCAAAAAATTTAACAGACATGCAGTAGTTTTAATCTGATCACAAAATATCATCTAGTAAACAATATGGACTCTTTGAAGCGATACTGGACTGCATTCTGGAATCGTCGATTTCAATTTGAAACTTTAACTTTCAGAACAGGAGTAAATTTACTTTTTTTTAAACTATTTAGATATTTACTTAAAATTGATTTACAGTTACACAGTTAGGATAGTCGAAATACAAGTACCGAAATAATTAAAAATTTCGACCACGAAATCGTTTTTAAAATGATTTCTAACATTTTGTAGTTTTAACTTTTACAATAACCAACAAATAAACTTTATTTAAATTATTTTAAGAGTCCGCTGTTATTTAACTAAACCAAAATGAGTTTCTAACAGTCAAATCATGCAATGTCTACCAAATATTGTGTAGTATTCCCTCCATCAAAAAATCAATATCGGTACTAAACTTTTTGTTATTTCGGTATCGGTAAACTGGTACAGAAACTTTTATACCGGTCTTGGTAAATCGGATTTACAATTTTATTAAGCAAACCAAACAAGAATGTTAAAAAACATACTGCCAGATTTTTAAACTAAAATAAAACTTTTCGTTTAGAAATTTATAATGAAAACAAAAACAAATTTGAGTTTTTTAATTGTTGTTTCAATAGAAATTTTCGAACGAAATTTTTTCTTTAATTCGAAGAACAGGCTGATAGAAGGGGTATAAACGACTTAAATGACTCATTTTTTAATGGTGCCAATTACACTGTGATAGAAATTGACACTTTTTTTGAGACAAGCTGGGCACCTGGCGTTTTAACATAAATTTGGTACGTTGAATCCAGTGGTGCTAACCGTTTTTTTTAGGTTAGCTCTGGTTTTCGAGATATACCGTTATTTCGTAAATGGAGGAGGTTGCACAATATATGTTCACGCTACTCAAAAACGATTTAGTTTATTGAACAAACTCAAAAAACCCAAAGTCCGCAATAAAATTTTCTTTAAGAAATGTTCAACTTTTTTCTCATATGCGCAGTTGTGTCAGAAACAAAATTTCAATCATTTATTTCTAACATCCATTCATTAAGGGGGCTCCCATTCATAATGTTCAATACAAACTAGAAATATATTGAAGAAAAAGTGCCATAAATACCCAAGAGTCGCCCCTAGTGGGACATAATGTATGACCATCCTCAATTCGTTTTTTGTCCTTAATATTTTCTCGTGACATACTTGCCCACTTATCTCCACTTCTTAGGGGGGCTCCCATGCAAATATTGCGTTTTATTATATGCTTAAATTAATTAAAATTTTTCGTCTTTTGTAAATAAAATCATGAGTTGTTAACAGATTTTAATCGTTTATGTCTTGTTTTGTTTGCAACTTCGGTTTTTATACGTCCTTGCCATTTTTGATGAATTTTTAAAAAACAAAAATTTCAAAATGTTGCTAAAAAATCATTTTTTTTTTTGCCAAAAAAAAATTGTTTCTAACACGAATGCGCATAAAAGAAAAAAACCTTTCTTAAAGAAAATTTTATTGTGGAATTTCGGTTTTTTGAGTTTGTTCAATAAACTAAATCGTTTTTAAGTCACGAGAACATATGTTGTGCAACCGCCTCCATTTAGGAAATAACGGTATATCTCGAAAACCAGAGCTAAACTAAAAAAATAAAACGGTTAGCACCACTGGATTCAGCGTACCCGAAATATGGTATGTTTTTTAACTAGCACAGTGTTATCAAAGAACTTTTTTCTAATATATTGTAAAAACTGTATGACGTTTGCCAAATTAATATGCTTTTTACAGATGACAAGCAGTTGAATGTGCAGTGAAATTGATTTGAAAATCGCTCAGTATTTTGAGTGCTTTTCATATAAATATACTACATACTCATATACTACACAATAATATGTCTGTCAGCTGGAAACGGCATGTAAATTTTTTTTACATAATATATATTTTGCAGAGTAGGAACTTAATAAAATTTTCTACGCTTGTTCCAATGGAAAATCATCCCAATTATGAACATAATTCATCACCACTCCCGTGGCGTACATTACCATATGAAATAAATAATATAAATAATTTCTTTCAGTGCATTAAATAATCAAAATTTTCCACTCAAATATGTTCGCTCTTTGTGAGCTGTTTTATACGAAAAGGATACGTTTTCCTGAATACAATCAGGTAGTATTTGAAACAAATATAGCACACGAACACACATAAATTATTTCAAAATAAATAAGGTTAAAGGAAAAGTTAGAAGAAGAAATGATACAAATAAAACATAAATAAGTGGTCTTAACAGGTAACCAAAATGTTTATTGTTGTTTTTGTTTTTAATCAGTCTTTAGGCCAGTAACTAAACAAATTTATGAAACATCATGAATTGTCACCTTAATTTAATAGATCATTTCAGGCCTGTAGCATCAGGACTACATCGTTCGTATTTAACTGGGTCACAAAAACAAATACTAAAATAGCCAGTGTTGCCACGACCAAAACAATTTGTAACGAAAATGTAAAAATAAGGTAACCAAATGCAATAAAAAGGGACCAAAATATTTATGTATTTAAAACACTATTTTATTTACACTTCAGTTAAAAAATATATATAAGTATGTTAATAGATACCTAAACCTCTGAATCGATTTTTATAAAATTTTGACATTGTTTTGTCAATGTTTTTATTGTAATCGGCACCTTCCAAACAAAGCTTACACTTATTTTCGTCTATTTTCAAAACTGTATGAGTTAGAGCCTTTAAACTTTTGGAGAATTAACAGAGTACAAATCTATCTAAATAGGAATAGAGAAAAAGATACCCCAGATAGGCGTTATTATTTATATAGAGGTTATTATTTAGGAATAGAGAAAAAGATACCTCAGATAGGGTTTATTATTTACGTATATATATCTTAAATGGCTTAATTAATAATCGATAACATAAAAAATCGTTATAAGGTGAATAAAAAATAATATAAATTGTAAGCAAATTCGTTTAAATTTTTAAATGTATGAGTGAATTGGTAAAAAAGTTTGAGGGTATTAAAACAAGAAGTGCAAAACTTGCTCATCTAACCCTCAAGTAAAATAAATAATTGGTTATTTTTCAACCGAAAAAAGTAACCAAAATAGAAAAAAAGTACACAAGTACATATTGAGAAAAAAAGTAACAAATATTGGTTAAAAGTATCCAAAACTGTAACGCTGAAAACAATAACAATAAAAATAACAATTTTAAATCATTTTTATCTTTATGTTAAAAATAATTTTAATGTTTTCTATGGTTTGCAATCAGCAGGAGTTTCATTTAACATTATGAAAACAATGAGACAATGAACAAAAGGAGAGACATATGGATGGATGGAAAATTAGGGAGGCAAACAGAAGGAGGGACGATAAAACAGTATAAATTGAAATGGTGACAAAAATATGTTTCATATGTTTTTGAGTTAAGACGAGTTGAATGCAGAATTGTTTCAAATTCAAAGTAAAACGTCACAGGTTTTTGCTATACCATATTTATACAGAAGACAGTGTGTGTCATCTTCTGTTTTTTTGGCGCGTTCGTAAAACGCGTGCTTTGGTAGTCAAAAATCAATTCATATCAGCCACATTTATTTAATTCAGCTACCTGTTACATTTTCCTTTTGTGTGTGATATAGAGTCAGGGATTATTTTTAGTTTTGGATTCCTACAACTAGAAGATTATCATTTAACAACTTAAAGTAATTTTTATTGTCTGCAAAACAATAACTTCATTTTTTTAATAACTATGAGTTGTTCACTTGCTTTGCATTATACTCAGGCTTTTAATTCACTGCTTAGATTTGAAAATGTTTGAGAAGACCTTAATGACTTTTCTTTGTGTCAGTTTAGATTGTATTATTCTGCTTATTTTTAATTGTTTTTTGTTTTCTTTTATAGTTATAAAATTAAAAGTTAATCCGTGTAATTACCTTGAATTTTCAATGCAAAACTGGACGACAGACACCAGCGTGTTACAAGTTATATCAACTTTCATTTATTAGAATTAGCAACAAAAGGAAAGAGAATAAGTAGATTTGTAACTGTTATAGAGAAAAAATTGCTATTGCTGTTAAGGGTAAGTTCTATATGCTTAAATAAATAAAAAAAAATTGTTAACCTAAAAAAATATCAGGATTGCTATTTATTTACTGAGTGGTGGTATCAGGTTCGATCTGACGATTAGAACTAAAAGTTAGACTTTTTTAACCATAACCTTTTTTAAATAATTTTGTGATCTGAGCAAAACCTGTGTTTTTTGCAGTGACAAGAAAATTTCCCCAATCATGTCGGCTTTGGCTCATTCGTCTTGAAAGACCAATACAGTGGATCGCAATTTTGTTACGGTTTTATGTAAATAAACCCGAAGATTTGTTACCTCTGTAGAAGTTAAATACAGCTTTTGATGATTGTATTTCAATTGACTTGACCATGTTTTAAGCGGAATCCAACTCGAAAAAATCTTTGTCACATCTAAATTTTCATGCAATTACCTATTAATTCTCGTCAAGAAACGCTTAATAATGTCTCCATTTCGCGGTATTTCACAATCCAATTTTGCTCTGTCAGTTTGCGAACAGCATCAATGTTTTCAGGCACAACAACTTACTGTGGATGATCTTTAGGATTTTTCCCTAAGCGAACTGCGGCTAGGACTAAATTCATAATACGAGCGGCAGCCCTTGGCCAGGGTTGCCAAAAGTCGAAGTATTTCATACATATAAAGTATTTATAAATATATTTCTTTTTGCTGAGAATATCTTATTTTATGGTAAATTCCTGGGGATAGGAAATTTTTTTTAACCGATTTATTACAATTGCAACAGGTTTCATATTTGGGCCGGAAAAGGCTTATTAAAAAAACTTATTTTTAAAACTGCGACATGTACAAAACAAGCTTTCAGTTGGGATACATTAATTTTTAAGAGCAACATGTTATGGTTGGCAACAAACCATGCAATTATTTGTGGTAAGCATATTATTGTTATTATTAACTATAACATGATCGGAGGCTTTTAAGGTACTGATTTAACAATAGAGTAACTTCGGGTATTGGGGAATGGGCGGGTAATATGGAACCCCCCTTTATTTCCCAAGCAAAATGTTATTTTAAAACGCTCCCTATATGTTAACATAGCTTTTTCTATGCAAATGGTAATGTTCTGTCGGGCTGTAAGGGAAAACAGGTTTTGTCGACTTTTTTTGTGTACATGTTCAAACCGTTATTTTGCTCTAAATATTGATATTTTATTTATGGTTTTTTACAAAGTTTACAAATTGTTAACTAAATATTACTTTTATTTGGTAAGTGTGGCAATTTAATAATTCGTGTAATATTTATAAGATTTGTTTTTAAAAATTTCCTAATCGGCTAATGTGGAATAACTGAAGGCGGGTTTTGTGGAACCGTTTTCCACCAAAAGCCATGAAGGCTGAGGAATAAATTTTAATAGATTTTTGCTTTTAAACAACAAGTTATGTCTTTTATTTTTAATATATTAAAATACAAAAATTATATGCTAAATTTAATTTGTTTTTATATAACTCTTTTTTTTCTGGTAATATGTAATGGTATTCCATATTACGCACGAGGGGGTTCCACATTACCCTCTAATTTTTCAAATCACTGTTTTTGAGGACCCTTTAGATTTTTCATTAATAACTTTTTTTAGTATAAAGAAAACATAATTTTTGTGATGAAATTAGTTATGCAATCGATTTAAGACCAGATTCCAACTAGTCCGGTGAAGAGTTTGCCAAAACAAAAATAGCGGTACCACAATACCGGAAGTTACTCTAATATGGTTGCTAATGACAATAATATGTTTAAAAAAGTACCATTAACCAATGAATAAAAATGAAACTAGCATTTCTTAAAATATTTTATACGCACTATTTCAGTTTATATTACCCACGTTAGCCGGGCAATTTAAACTAAAATAAATATCTTAAAAATAAAAATAGATTTACTATTATGATTATGCATAAAAGCTTAACACTATTAGTTGTAGATAAAAAAAATAACGGTTTTAAAGAGACATGAAACTCAAGAAAACGTTTTTATGACTGTCACACAGCTACGCGAGCATGTTCATTATGTAGTATGAAATGCAATTTACTTTTTTCAAACTTTTTTCAACAAACATTAAAACAATAGACGATAAATAAGAAAAACGAATACTGTACAAAATTTCACCGTTTTTTTTTTTTTTTTTTTTTTGTTAACCATAAAAAGAATAAAATTATTTAAATGTAGAATGCAAATAGCTCTAGTTTAAATAAAGGAAAACTCAGCTTAACTCTCCCTCTCTCTGTCTCTATCTATCTCCAGCACTTAGCACTTGGTTTACAAATTTTAAATTAAACACATTTTGTATGCATAAAACAAACTTTGAAAGAAATTTTAAAACAATTCAATTAGATTTCAAGTTTATCGATCACGAGCTCTGGCAGTTCTTCAAGACAATTTACTAAAGATATTGGTAGGAAACATTAAAATTGATAGACAGACAGACAGATAGGCTATTTGGTTGATTGTTGAACAATCAATTAAATATTTATTCGAATTGAGTGGTTTTTGTTATTTGTACATTATAATTAATATTAAACAGTGCGGGAGGACGGCAACGCTCATCTTCTTTTTTTGACTTTAAAAACGCTAAAACAATCTTAAAAAAATGCATTTATTATTTGAATGGTTGGTTTTTGCTGACTGTTTGGGTGATTTACCACGCTGGTAGGTTGTTGTCGTTGTAATTCGTTGAATGGTTCATTGGCTGGCTGTGTTATAAACTGCTTGCAACTAAATGCGGTTTGATTGATGTGTCGCCATTAAGTAGCCGTTAATGTCGATTTAATGAGTTTATTGTATGTATAGGATTTCATAGGTAAGAACTTTTTATTTTCCTCTTCTTTATTTTTACTCTCCTTCATTTGCGTTTGTTATCTTCTGAGACTATCTGTATGAAAAAACTACTTCGTAGCTCAGTGTTTGGTTTCAGATACAGCCAATGGATAAATATGTGTGTATGTTTTCATGGTTACGTTAAACTTTATTATAATGAACTTTTGTGGTTTTATAGATTGATTTGATGCACAACAAAGAAAAAAATATCAATTAGTGGATTTGATAGAATAAAGATGTTTAATGAGGAAGTGTTTTCATTTTTTTTTTTTTTTGTTGGTTTTTCATTGCTGTGGTAAAATCTGCATCAAATCTTTAAAATAATATTTGAAAAATTAGAAAACATAGCTGCATTCATCAGCTTAAACTTATAATATTAAATCCAATTTTACTTTAATTTGATTTTATAAATTAAAAACTTTTAACAGCATCCTAATTTTATCATTGAAAAGTTACTTATCAAATCGACATTTGTATGTAAAAATAAACCATTAAAAATTAAATTTATACGAAATAAGTGCTCAAATTCCTCAGGGTTGTGTGCTAGGACCAATCATTTATAAAATTTATACAGCCCATATTAAAAGATGGGATTCTTCCCGGTATTTACCCGATTATTGGTTGAATACCGTGTTAATATATTTATTTCTTTTTCTAATTTTTTTTGGGTATTAATAAAAATCATTAAAAATGTTGCATTTTGAATGCAGCATTTGGGCTCATGTCATCGTACGTGACATTTGCACGCCTTCAGAACGATAGAGATTTTGCAAAAATAGTAGTAACTGTAAAATTGTTTAATTATTTTGTTCCATTTAGAGGGTACAGTATATGAAAAAATAATTATTACTTTTGGAAGCTTGTTGTTGAAAATATCTAGCAAGATAGGTGCATATCGTACGTGACATAAAACGGCAGTAGTTTTGGGTTGAATGTAAAAAATGCGAAAATCTGAGAATTGTGGGAGGTATTTTTCTTTTTTTTTATTTCTTTACATTTAACTACATATTTTTACTTGATAATCCTTAATTACACAGTACAACATTTTTCAGGTGATTGATTCGGGACTCAATTCTGATAATTGTTTATGAAAGTAGACCCAAAAAGAAGAACTTCTGCATTATAAGTTTGGTCAAGGTACATCAAATAATAATTTAAAAATTAATTTGAAGTTAGTAAGTATCGTATAGGGGAATTTGTCACGTTTTAGGCTCTTCTCTTTGTCATAACTCGAGAACCACTAGTCTGAATAAGCTGAAACAAATTTAAAAAAATTAAGAATTACAATTCCTTTAATCTGTTCAACAGTTTCGCAGTTATAAATAAATGTATGAAGAAAAAAATATTTTTTGGCCAAAAAATTTAAATTCTGTATTTTTAAAAAATCCAAAATGGTAAAAAAGTGTCACGTCCTATTACTTTCACGTAAAGTCGCATAACCTATGAACAAAATGAAACATAAATCATCAAAATCGATGAACGCGTTTCGCTTTTATTCACAATTACAAGTGAGTGAATTTTTCTCCGGGTTTTAAAAGTGAATAACAACAAAACCTATAATATATAGAAAATAACAAGTGCCCAAAATGGTATAATTTTTGTTACGTTTGTGGTCATATCGTCCCAAAAAGAGGCCAACTGGATCGAAAAAAATTGATTACTGAGGTATTCAAAACAGCGTATTGTCATTATTTTGATGAAGCAGATATAAGTGGTGCAAATTTAACGCCGAACACAGTGTGCAAAAATTGTTATAGTACCCTTATAATGTGGATACATGGAAAAGGTGGACAGATTTATTTTATAAAGCCAGTAATTTGGGTGGAAGACCTAACTAGACATGATGAATCCATGCATAAATTCTCGTCATGGATTAAACAGAAAACAAAAGTATACATTGCTGCTTTTACTGCCACACTTCCAGTTAAACGCGCTGCTAGTACCGATACACCTAAACCTCCGAGTCTGGATACTGTGCCCCTGCAAGCCGAAACCGTTTTCACCAATCCGACCAATTTGAATGATGCTGATTGGACACCCGATATTGAAAATAATGGACCAAAGCCGCTAACACAAATCGAAATAGATTACATTGTGGTTAAGATGGGACTTTTACAACAAAACTCCGAAATGTTGACATCATTTTTGAAAAGCAGAAAACAGACACAGCAAAATGTCAGCGCAACATCATACCGACAACGCCAAGCTGATTTTCAGAAATTTTATTCCGTTGATGAAGCAAATACGTTCACCTACTCCCATGATATCCCAGCTTTAGTGAAAAAATTGGGAATGGATTATATCGCTGGCGACTGGCGTTTATTCATCGATGGTTCAGTTTCAAGTTTGAAGGCTGTGCTATTGCACAAAACGAACAAAAAACCGTCCATTCCATTGGGATTCAGCACAACTATGAAGGAAACGTATGAAACATTGGGCGACATTTTGGAGAAAATCAACTACAATATACACAAATGGAAGATTTGTTGCGATCTAAAGGTTGTCAACATAATACAAGGCATTGTATTAAAGGGCGGTTTTCCAAAATACTTCTGCTTCCTTTGTAATTGGTATTCACGATACACAGGAAATCAATATCAATGTAAAGATTGGAAAGCAAGAACTCCCGAGCTCGAGAAACAATTAAAATTACGGAATAAACCTTTGATAAAGGATCTAGATGATATTTTGTTGCCATCGCTCCACATGAAATTAGGAATAGATGGGAAATTCGTCGAAGTGGTAGTCAAAGATATTGATGACGCCTATGACTATTTGAAATCCATCCTTCCAAAACTCAGTGAAGCTAAAATTAGAAAAGGTACGTATTGTTGTCTGTATTTTAATTTGTTCACTTCGATATATTCGCATAACCAATAATTTTTGCGTAAATGTTTTTATTTATATTTCAAACAGGTATTCTCAATGGGCCGAAAATTAATGGAAAATTAATGAAAAGCGAATCTTTCACCAATATGCTTTCGAACCATTATAACCGCCTATGTGCATGGGACGCATTGAAACAAGTCATCGAAGGCGTTTTAGGAAACAACATCTATCTCGGATGATGATGCAGACTCAGAACATGAATATGAACAACCTACGAAGAAAATAAGGTCATCAGAACCACAAGCGTCAACTTCAACGAGGATGGATAGTGAAAATAATTGAAAATGTTCTAAATTTTATAAAAATTGCATATTTTCTGTGTGAGAATAGCAGTAATATGAATCAGAATCTTTATTTTCATGCAAAATAAAGAATCAATAAAAAAGTCATCGATGTTTATTCCAAAGGATTTTTTATGAATTAAAAATAAAAATTTCAATTTTTTGAGCAAAAGATATTTTTTTTCTTCATACATTTATTTATAACTGCGAAACTGTTGATTGTGTAGCAAAACGTTGTATGAACAGATTAAAGGAATTGTAAAATTTTTTAAAATTTGTTTGAGCTTATTCGGACTAGTGGTTCTCGAGTTATGACAAAGAAAAGAGCCTTAAACGTGACAAATTCCCCTATACGATACTTACTAACTTCAAATTAATTTTTAAATTATTATTTGATGCACCTTGACCAAACTTATGATGCAGAAGTTCTTCTTTTTGGGTCTACTTTCATAAACAATTATCAGAATTGAGTCCCGAAATCATGTGTTGTACTGTGTTAGGAACAAAAATAATTTTCTGGATTTTTCTTTTATAGTATTTACAAGGTATGAAATATATGTTTGGTAAATATATGTTTGGTAAATATGTATATATATACAAAACCTTTAAACAAACAAGTACGAAAGAATAGTTTCTCAAGATCGACAATACGATACCCTACACCATAGTATTTTAAAAACAAATTTTTGAGTGTACCCTATTTTTGACCCATGGCCAATATTGATCGCCCGAACAGAATTATGATATGAGAAAAAGAACTTCGAACTTCACTCGTAGTTATATGAAATGACTGAAAAACTGCATCAAGTACCACCTGTTAATAGACTGCTGTCAAGTTTTGAGCAAGTTCCGTCATTTACTTTGGGTTTAACAGCTGTTCAAAACATACAACCTCGTGGATTTTTTTAAAAATGGAAAAAAGTGAATTTCGAGTGCTCATTAAACATTTGGTCTTTCTTCGTGGATCTCATTTATTGTTGTTGTAACATTAATTTTCAAGCTTAATTCCAATGCTTCCAGTATCTGTCTTTAATAGGCAGGAGAGTGAAAATTTTTGTTTGCAGTTACTCAAAATGAATCAGAGATAGTGAGTTTAAACTTTTATTTTTTGCTTTTGAAAAATTTTAATAAGCTATAAAAACCTTTGCATAGTAAAATTTGAGTATTTTTTTTACTTTCTACCAGCCTGAGGCTGAGGCTGTGGTCGTGTTAATTTCCAGCTGGAAAACGGATGCCTTCTAGAAGGCCTCTATACTCCTTCTTTCGGATGTGCAAGGCCTGCTCGCTATATTCTATACTCATATATTTTTTACACACGTTGCGAGGAAGTCCTTCCGCTCTCGCTTCTTGGCAGTTACATAAAAATAGCAACTGGATAAAAAAAAAAAAATAATCATTTTGCTGTGGCAGAAAAACAAAACAAAAAAATTTTACTCCTTTTTTTCTCCCTTCTAATAGAAGTGAATTTGGAATGTGTTGTAACGTGGTTTTGTCGTAGGCTGGGGTAGTCCAGTGATGTCCAGGGTCGACTTACGGAATCCACGAACCTTAAGTGAAAACACGGGTGATTTACCCTTTCGGGGTTAACAATAATTTCTTAACTTTATTGATTAATTCGCAATTTAATTACAATACTTTGTTAACTTCATCTAAAATTACCAGCAGCACAGCAAACAGGCAGGAATTCGGCGTATTCTCCTCGGTCGGTGTATTCGGGTCGGAATCGGGTGGGGAGTCAGGATCGGGTTCCTTGAGTGCTCGGCGGTGATGAAATGTCTCGTTCTCAGCAGTTGTTACAATACTACAATTCTTTCTTATGACTAGGTATCTAAATACTACAGTTCAACCTTATGCACTAAACTGACTTAACTAGGTCTGTTGACCGAAGTCACAGTACCAAAACTGTCAGCCGAAGCCGAGGTACAAAAACCGTCAGCCGAAGCCGCAGTACAAAAACCGTCAGCCGAAGCCGCAGTACGAAAACCGTCAGCCGAAGCCGCAGTACAAAAACCGTCAGCCGAAGCCGCAGTACGAAAACCGTCAGCCGAAGCCGCAGTACAAAAACCGTCAGCCGAAGCCGCAGTACAAAAACCGTCAGCCGAAGCCGCAGTACGAAAACCGTCAGCCGAAGCCGCAGTACAAAAACCGTCAGCCGAAGCCGCAGTACGAAAACCGTCAGCCGAAGCCGCAGTACAAAAACCGTCAGCCGAAGCTACAGTACAAAAACCGTCAGCCGAAGCCGCAGTACAAAAACCGTCAGCCGAAGCCGCAGTACAAAAACCGTCGGCCGAAGCCGCAGTACAAAAACCGTCAGCCGAAGCCGCAGTACAAAAATCAATCACCCAACAAGTGCAGGTGTCGGCGACCGTCGTGCAGAAGGCGGGAACCAGGTCGACTTTTAAAAAGTTGGCAAGATCGTTGGTGCAATGAAATCGCCCCGATTGTAACCAAACCTAAAGTATAAATGTAATATTAAAAATGAACTACATGAGAATTATTAAGCGAACTGGTATTAACTAAATAACATTAGGGGGTTTCATGTGTACCTAAGTAACATTAGGGGGTTTCATATGTACTTGAACTGAAACTAATTATTGTATGTGGTAGTGTCTAGAACTTAAATATAAAATAAACTAAAAAAAATATAAAATTTATGTTGCGGGGATTTAAGGGAATGTAAATCTTCGTTACATTTCCCCCCTTCTCAGGAGAAGGCTGTGTTACCACAGCATTCGGGGTTTTTTTTTATGGGCGATTTTTCTTTTTTTCCGGGGGCGAGCGTAAGTTTAGTTGCGCACGGCTGTCTTGACTGGGGGCCGAACAGCCGGTCGGATGACGAATTGGACGTGCTTGGCATAGTGTGGAGGTGGTCGGATGCGGACTACATTCCAGAGTTCGCCTTTGGTAAACGTATGGCCGCTGTATTTGACCGTGCGATCAGGCTTGTGGTGCCTCTTCTGCGTGGTTGCCCCTTGACCAGGGCTGGATCGTGCTGGACGAACGCTCGGTAGAGCTGGACGAACGTTGGGTGGTTTGTCACCCGAAGGCGGTGGTGTCGGCTCGTCGCTGATGTTCGGTTCGGATGCCGGGGTTGGTGGGATCCCCACGTCGCTTATGATTCTTGGCCGGGCCTCTGCCGGTGGTATGTACAGGGAGGGATTTGCTACCGCTACCCTGTTGTGCGCTATACGCGGAGAAGTGGTTCGTCTACGCTCCATGGTACTGGTGCACTGATGAGGAAGGCGGATCTCATGTGTGCCGACGTTGCATAGTCCTTTACTTTCTTCTACGGTCAGGAAGTCTCGGGTGGTTAAGGCACGCAGGGGTGGATGTACGGGGGAATCTTGTTTCACCATTCCGGGGTTGGGCAGGCTTTCGCCGTGTAGCCGTAGCTCGATCTGTAAGGTGCTCAATAAATCCATCCCGAGTATCATGGTTTCGGCCAAGGTGTCAATCACTGACACTGGTAAGGACACCATAGTTTCGTTGTATCTTACGGGGATGAGGAATACTTCTAGCGATGTCGCCAGTGATTGATCGGCCATTTGCACCGTACCCAGGGAGTTGACTGGTTCGACGTTATGGGCCCTCAAATGCTCCCTCATGATTTTGCCGATGTAGGTACGGGAGGACCCGGTGTCGACTAAGGCTGTCACATGCCGACCGTAGATTTCTACCGACACGAAGTAGCGGTTGTCGTTGGTCGGTTGTTCGCCTATCGGCGAAACCCCACGGTTTCTCCGACACCCGCAGGCCCTAGAAAGTACCCCCTCGCGCCCACAATATGAACAGAAGAGAAAACCGGGGACATAACATGTTGTTCGTTTATGACCCAACCCCTTGCACCTCCAGCAATTCGTCGCACGGTTGTATCCCGGACTGGATATCATGTGTGAGGTCTGGGGCCGCTCTTCTCGCTTAAGGGCTTCGTACTCATCCGTCATGGTGATAAGCTCATCTAGGTTGCTGAAATCCCTTCGGCGAACATAGTGTCGGTATTCTGTGCGAAGGCCATAGTAAACTCGATCCAGGTGGTTCTGTTTTCGTAGGATTGGATGTTGTCGGGCAAGACTCAGCATGCTAAGCACATAGTCTTTAGCCCGTTCTCGGTTGTTCTGCCTTCGGTTGTAGAAGTTCTGCTCTAAATGCGATAGGTATCGCGGGGGTAGGAAAAATTTCTCTATTTCCTGTCTAAATTGTTGCCACGTGTTCAGTGTGCCCCTTTTCACTCTAAACCATTTGAGCGCATTGCCGGTCAATATACTTAGCATTAATGGGGGTAGGCGGTTAATTGGTATTTGATGACATTCCGACAGCTCTTCGAGACGTTCTAGGTACTCCATCAAATCGTTTTCTCCGGAAAATTTCAGGTCCCACTTGTGGATGATGTTCATTATTTCAAAATCGGAAAGGTGCGTATAAACAGGTGGCGGAGGCAGCGAAACTGATACTTCGTTATCGGATATGACGTTCTGTTCAGCCGATGTCACCTCGTTTTCCAACTCCCGTAGGAGATTTTCAGAGGAGGCCCTCAGCCGTTTGGTGCGGATGGTTTCAGCCAGCTGTTTACGAAGATGGGCGACTGTGAAACCGGCGGTCGGTATGCCGAAGTTTCCGCATTGCTCGACCAGCTGCTCCTTGTGTAAAAGGTATATCCATCCGACCGAGTCTGTATTTAGGTGATGGCTCGTAGATGCGCTGTCCTGTTTGCTGGTTTTGTAATTTTGGGCCGATTCCTCCTCGATGGCGGCGGTGGTTTCTTTCTCGCGTTGCGATTTAGAATCGGGTCCCTGCTCGGGCGCCATTTGTAACGTGGTTTTGTCGTAGGCTGGGGTAGTCCAGTGATGTCCAGGGTCGACTTACGGAATCCACGAACCTTAAGTGAAAACACGGGTGATTTACCCTTTCGGGGTTAACAATAATTTCTTAACTTTATTGATTAATTCGCAATTTAATTACAATACTTTGTTAACTTCATCTAAAATTACCAGCAGCACAGCAAACAGGCAGGAATTCGGCGTATTCTCCTCGGTCGGTGTATTCGGGTCGGAATCGGGTGGGGAGTCAGGATCGGGTTCCTTGAGTGCTCGGCGGTGATGAAATGTCTCGTTCTCAGCAGTTGTTACAATACTACAATTCTTTCTTATGACTAGGTATCTAAATACTACAGTTCAACCTTATGCACTAAACTGACTTAACTAGGTCTGTTGACCGAAGTCACAGTACCAAAACTGTCAGCCGAAGCCGCAGTACAAAAACCGTCAGCCGAAGCCGCAGTACAAAAACCGTCAGCCGAAGCCGCAGTACGAAAACCGTCAGCCGAAGCCGCAGTACAAAAACCGTCAGCCGAAGCCGCAGTACAAAAACCGTCAGCCGAAGCCGCAGTACGAAAACCGTCAGCCGAAGCCGCAGTACAAAAACCGTCAGCCGAAGCCGCAGTACAAAAACCGTCAGCCGAAGCCGCAGTACGAAAACCGTCAGCCGAAGCCGCAGTACAAAAACCGTCAGCCGAAGCCGCAGTACGAAAACCGTCAGCCGAAGCCGCAGTACAAAAACCGTCAGCCGAAGCTACAGTACAAAAACCGTCAGCCGAAGCCGCAGTACAAAAACCGTCAGCCGAAGCCGCAGTACAAAAACCGTCAGCCGAAGCCGCAGTACAAAAACCGTCAGCCGAAGCCGCAGTACAAAAATCAATCACCCAACAAGTGCAGGTGTCGGCGACCGTCGTGCAGAAGGCGGGAACCAGGTCGACTTTTAAAAAGTTGGCAAGATCGTTGGTGCAATGAAATCGCCCCGATTGTAACCAAACCTAAAGTATAAATGTAATATTAAAAATGAACTACATGAGAATTATTAAGCGAACTGGTATTAACTAAATAACATTAGGGGGTTTCATGTGTACCTAAGTAACATTAGGGGGTTTCATATGTACTTGAACTGAAACTAATTATTGTATGTGGTAGTGTCTAGAACTTAAATATAAAATAAACTAAAAAAAATATAAAATTTATGTTGCGGGGATTTAAGGGAATGTAAATCTTCGTTACAGTGTATCTTATCTTTTATACGAAGTAGCCGATTCCTTTCATGCGGAATTCTTAGGCCGGCCTTTAATACGCCCTGAAGTAAGAAGGTCTTCTGAGTTTTTCCGCTGGATTGTCGACCAACAATACTACTGTGAAGCGTTGTTAAAATTTTATGTTTGCTCATTCCTCATGAGTGAGGAAAGGCAAAATATTTTTAATTCCTGACTTTTATGAGTGAATGCGCGAAAAATTACGAATTCAATTATGATTGTGAAAAAAGTTAAAAATTTTTGTTTTTTTTTATTCATGATGATTCATGAATGCGATATGAATTTTTCTGAACTCTGCTATATACAGATCGGTCCATAAATGACTTAGATATGACTGACTCTTCTTTTAATCATAAATCCCTCGTTGTTGTTGATTTTTAATTCTTTTTTCTGTAAATCTGGAGAATGGTAAGAGGCAAAGTTCCCAAATGAGGTACAAGTATCTTGGTTATCGATACACAACCTCCCTAAAAAAATAGGCGGAAACAAAGAATTGGGCGTGGCACTTCTCATACAAAGACATTATAGATTTTTCTATATCTAGAGAACAGAAAGAGCCAAAGTTTCGAACATTGTTTATAAAACACTCTGTTCTAATTGCACCATAATGGGTTTAAAAAATTGGACATAGCCGGATATAGCACTCTTTCTTTTTTTATTTAGGACTAATATTTGAAAGGTATGTTTAAAGCTAAAAAACATTATTGTTTTTAAATTAAATAAAATATTTTTTTATTTATCAATATTTCGGTTTCCATTGGAAATAATTTTCAAATTCACAACTGAAGGTTAATATTATGGGAGTACAGTAAGTAATTCAAATATTTATTGATATCTTTGCAAGATATCAGTTAAAAACTCTTTGCCAAACTTAAAGAACAGAACTGAAAATAAAAGAAGATATAAAACCCTTCAGTGAGAGACACTTGCAACTGAGCAGTACCCATGAAACCACGTATTGAACCTTCCGTTTCGGATCTAACATTTTGTAAATATAACCACTTGTTATGAATTGTCACTTCTATTTAAAAAAATTAATTAAAATTTTCTAAAATAGATATTGGGAATTATTTCTTTTCATAAGCAACTTTATTATATTCAGCATTTCAGTTATGTATTTTATAAAGCTTTTCGTGATAGCTCTATTCCTTAAATTTTTTCGGAATGACTTTATACACTACCAGACTATTATATTGTATCTTCTTGTTACATTTTACCTTAGCTTTCCGTTGGATAGCAATGAAGTAATGAAGTAGACACCAGCAGAATGTATTGCATTTTCTGGCCCGCTACGGTTTTTGTCAGCATTCTTTGTGTCACACTGGATAGTGATACTTTATAAATTAATATTAATATTTATTTGTTAAGATAGTTGAGTCAAATACATTCAATTTTTAAAGTATCACTATCCAGTTTGACACAAAGAATGCTGACGAAGGCCGTAGCGGGCCAGAAAATGCATTATATTCTGCTGGTGTCTAATAATTGTAAATTTTTCTATACATACAAATACTTCGTTGCTATCCAACGGATGGCTAAGGTAAAATATAACAAGAAGATACAAGATAATAGTCTGGTAGTGTATAAAAGTCATTCCTTAAAAATTTTAAGGAATAGAACTTTTACAAAAAGCTTTATAAAATACATAACTGAAATTTAACTCATAGAATAAATTCGAAAAATAAAAAATGTTGAATTTTCTAAAATATTTATCTCACTGAACATACATGAACATAAATACCAACTGTAATTTTAGAAAGTTCAGAAATTTTGCTATTATCCCTAACAAAACTGTTAATAAAGCAACCACATTAAAAAAAATGTTAATTTAATTAACTAAAATTTAATATTACGTTTAATGAGTCATTTAAATTGTTGCATAGTTATTTGAATTTTTGAGTTATTGAATAAAATAAATTAACTAAAATTTTGTTAAAAACCCATAAATCATGTGTACAATCAAGTATTTGTTTAACACCTTTGACACTGTCAATTAAATTACAATATGCCTTAAATTAGTACAAGTTGACAAACACTTTTTTTTTTTGTTATTTTGCATAGAGGACAGTAAAATGTAGTGCCTCTATTATTTGGTATTTAAAATTCCCCATTGAAAAATGAATCATTAAAAAACGCCTTGTAAACACTACTGGTTAATTGGAAAAATTGTTTGTGGTTGGGGTTAACAAACTACTTGACATTTGCAAAATTTTTATGAATAACTTCCTTTTTTCATAAATTTCTAGTAATGGTTTTTTGTCAAAAAAGTTATGATAAAAAAATATTTAATTAAAATGCATATTTACAAAAAAGAAGTAAAAACAACCTAAAGTATTTAAACGGATAGACCGATAAAAAAATAATTTTAACAAAGGTGGCATCGAGTTTAATGGTGTTTTCTTTTCTACAAAAAAATGTTAAATTTTTGTTAAAAATGTATTTTGGTGTTCGTTTCTTAAAAATATTTTGCTGTCTGAAAATTCACCCTTACTAATGCCATAAGGCATTGCACTTTTCGCCCCGAAAAAATCGAGAGTGTCGATAATGACGTGTAAAATATAAACGTCCGTTTATATATGGGGTTTTTTTATAACGGCGACGAAAAGTTTGCGAAAATAGCGAAAACATGTGAAAATTTTTAATATTTCAAACAAGCCATAAAATGGCTTAAAAGTGCCTAGAACCATAAGGAATGGAAAACAATTCCATAAAAATGGCTAAATTATCAGAAATTGGCAAAAATTTGCGAATTGCCTTGAAGTTGTAAAGAATCACATGAAAAAATAGCTTTAATCTCGAACAAGGCTGAAATTCGCGAAGAATTGCAAGCTTGGAAACAAACTCTAAAATGTATGTTAACTCGCTAAATCGATTAAAAACAATGTGTCAGAAAAAACTTTGCAAAAATTTGCCAAAATTTTTGGTATTTCAAATAAGCAATAATATTGATTTAAAGTCCCTAAAACTATAAGGAATGCCAAAAATTCAGTAAAAATTCTTAATTAGCGAAAATTCGCAAAAATTTGCTAAGAGCGTCATGATAGCATAGTCTGCTATTTATTAAAAATCGTTGAGGCTGAAAGGAATCAAAAATTCGGGAAAAAAATGCAAAATCGGAAACAAACTCTGAAGTTAATTTGAAATCGCTAAATCGGTTAAAAACACAAAATGTCGGAAGATGACATAAAAATCGTTTACAAATTAGCTAAAATGATGAAGAACATTTTTTTGGCAGGTGTTGAACAGGGCATGGCGCATTTTCTTAACTTGTGTTTTGTTCTCGACAAATAACAAATGGCATTATTTCAGGGTTGGCAAGACATGCACCTTCTCAGAAGGTGATATTTTTTGTGAAGAAAAGAAAATACCATTATTATGAATTTTTTAAACGTACACAGTAAAAATGTTCGCCAATTTTTTTTAAATTAAACCATTCATCAAAATTGAAAAAAAACAGCTTTAATTAACTATTAAATCAAGTGAATGAAAAGTTTTACTCCAGAAAATGATATTAATATCAAAAAATTTTTAATTGGCACTATTAATTTGTTTGCTGGTGTAAATTTAATTAATTTTTTAATTTGTATCACAAATATTTAAATAAAAATCAATTTGTATTTTTATCTGTGTATGTATGCAGAGGAGTGACATTATAAGAATCTAAAATTTAAAATGATCAAATTTCTATTTTAAGTCCAGTAAAGATTTTAGAATATATAAAATCTTTTAGTCAAAGTTTACAAAAATGTTCGCTAAAGGAGACTTTTTCACATGTACACCATAAAATACACACACTATTTTGTTGACTTAAATTTTGTATATCATCCACCAATAGTGGTGAATGAGGGTATACTAAGTTTGTAATTCCGTGTGAAACTTTTTTAATATTCAATTAAGACCGCATACAGTATATATATTCTGGGCCTTTGATAAATCTAAGTAGATTTAGCCATGACCGTCTGTTAAAATCAGGCTCACTTTCGAACGTATCAAATTGTTTTTAGTTCTCCTAAGCACAATAAGTTCATGGAAAAAGAGTTACATACCCAAATGTTGAATAAGCTCCCTAAAAAATTTATATTTTTTAATACAAAAGCTAACATAAATTTGTGACAGAAGGCTTACTATACAAAACGGCCTTCCGAATAGCAATTTAAGAAGCATTAAATTCCTAAAATTTTTATATTACTGTATTGAAATTTGGTCTAATTTAGGTTCTTAATAATACTAGAAATCGCTATACCGAATTTTGTGATGGTCCAATATGAAATCTCCTCCTGAAAATCACTTTAATACGCCAAATAATATTTCTGAAACAAATCATGATAATTTATTAAATCTAGTCAACGATTTGTAATACTTTAAGTTCAGATTTTAGGAAGATTAGCTTATAATTTTATAGATCTCATATAAAGCCCACTCCTGAAATATTCAAAATCTCGGTAGAAGGTATCAAAGATTCGGCACAGCCGAATAATCCACTCTTATTTGTATTAATTTGCGATTGCTTAATCGTAATGGCGGTCATACACTACACAGGTTCAGTGCTTAAGTCTGGCTCTATACGGTGCGTTTGTGCAGTGTATGGCGGTCTTTTTGCTATTTACGCAGTGAACTGAATAAGAATCTAAACAAGTATGATATTTGCTCAAGCTTGTAAAACTGTACAGTACACTTGTGTAGTGCATGTGTTGTGTATGGCAGATTACCCCTGTCGGTATTATACCATTATTCAATATAGGGTAACTCTGTTCACAACTGCTGTCAATGTCTTTTTTCTTTTACTCTTTTTTTCTTTCTCCTAACCTTGTATCTTTTTGAAGAATTTACATGTACACGTTTTTTAATTAATAAAATGAATTTACTGAATTAATATAATAACTGGAATTTTGAAAATATAAAAGTGGTGTCAGAAGTGATTAAAGGAAATAAAACAATGGAGAAGATGGAGCTGAAGAATTTGACGGATTCGCTAGCTGAGGCTATACGCAAGGCAGTTATAGATGCAACACAAGCGGCTGTTGCTGACATAAATCCTGTGATACCGACTTCTGCAAAGTCGCCAGCATTTTCGATGCCGGAATTTAAAAGAGATGATGATGCAACCGTAGCTGACTATTTTCAACGTTTTGAATGGGCATTGCAACTGTCCAAAATATCTGTGACTGAATATCACAATTACGCACGTGTCCACATGGGGGCAGAACTCAACAACGCACTGAAAATACTAATTAGCCCGAAGAGCCCAGAGTCACTTACATTCGACGAAATCAAAAATACACTAACTAATCATTTTGACAACAAGAAAAATAAATATGCGGAGAGTATTAAATTTCGCAAAGTATTACAGGAGAAAGATGAACCTATTTCAAATTTTGCTTTACGCCTAAAACAAAATGCTGCTCACTGCGAGTATGATAATTTTCTGGACCGAATGTTAACAGAGCAGCTTTTATGTGGTATGAGATCACGCGACGTATGTGATGAAATCATCAGTAAGAAACCTGAAACGTTTGCGGCGGCGTACGAAATTGCGCACAATATGGAACTTACACACTCAACGACGACAGAAATCAACCCATCAACATCAGAACAAGCTCATGAAGAGGAGATACATAGACTGCATCCCTCACTGGTCGATTATAAACGAAATACGGCTAAAGGTAAGGCAACGCACAGTGCACAGTGCTCGGGATGTGGTGGTAGACATTCAAGAAATGACTGTAAATTTAGACAAGCCAAGTGTTATCGGTGTGGAAAGGTAGGACATATTTCAAAAATGTGTCGAAGCAAAACACATCGCATATCAGAATCAGAGGGGGAGAACCAACCGACATGGTACAAAAACTCAACAGAATGGAGATTGTTAACTTGATAAGATCAAATGAAAGGAAGTTAATAACAACACGTATAGATGGTTATGCTGTGAAGATGGAACTGGACACTGGGTCGCCCTGTTCAATAATGAGTATAAGTTCGCTACGAAAAGTTAAGCCTTCTTTTAAACTGCAAGCTACAGATAGGCAATTTACAAGCTACTCTGGCCATAAAGTAAATTGTATGGGTCGCCTCCCTGTCAACGTAAATATTGGCAACACCCTCTGCAGGCTTAACTTATACATTGTAGATGGCAAGTTTGACACCCTAATGGGCAGAGAGTGGATAACAAATTTTGCAAAGGAAATCGACTTTGTTAAAATATTTACGCCACCCAACCAAGTGAACGGCATTACAACAACATCACCGGAAATGTCGTTACAACAGCAAGAGCAACTGAATCGTCTACTTGATGAATTTAAAAATATATTTAGCAAAGTTGCAGGTAGATTAAGAGGACCACCATCAAAAGTACACCTTAAACCAGATGCCACCCCGATTTTTGCAAGGGCACGTGAGATTCCGTTGGCACTTAGAGAAGCGTATATAAAGGAAATCGATATGAAAATTACAGCTGGTCTATACAAACAGGTTGAGTACTCCGAATGGGCTTCAACGACCCATGTAGTAACAAAAAAAGGTGGGGGCATTCGCATAACGGGTAATTATAAGCCGACGGTGAATCCACGTATAATCATTGATGAACACCCAATTCCAAAAATAGAGGATCTACTGAACAAAATACGAGGTTCAACTATTTTTTGCCATCTTGATGTGACGGACGCGTACTCGCACTTGACAATAGACGACGAATTCGCTCATGTACTCACGCTAAATACACCAACTCATGGACTAATCCGTCCAACTAGGGCAGTGTACGGCGCTGCTAACATTCCAGCAATCTGGCAGAGGCGCATGGAAAATTTGTTAAAGGACATACCAAACGTCCTATGTTTTTTTGACGACATCCTCGTGTATGCGGATAACTTCCAGCATATGATTCTAAGTCTTCGATTAATAATGAACAAAATGAGAGCTGAGGGGCTTCGCTTAAATCGTGAAAAGTGTGTGTTTGCTACCCCAGCGGTAGAATTCTTGGGCCATAAAATAGACCGGAATGGCATCCATAAATCCAACAGACATATTGAGGCCATTCAGAATGCGCAGAAGCCTACAACACCTGAAGAGCTTCAACTGTTTTTAGGCAAAGCTACCTATTATAACGCGTTTATACCTAACTTAGCTACCATTTCAAGGCCACTAAGGGATATGTTACTTTAAAAAGAATTCAAATGGAATAGAAATGCGGATGAGGCGTATACTACAATTAAAGAAATACTTATATCACCACAGGTTTTAATCCCATACGACCCTAACCTTCCTCTAATATTGGCCACAGACGCAAGCAAATACGGACTTGGGGCGGTATTGTCGCATAAACTGGGGAACGGTCTGGAGAGACCGATTGCCTATGCAAGCCGCACTATGACTGAAACAGAGACAAGATACCCACAAGTTGATAAAGAGGCGTTGGCGATCGTGTGGGCTGTAAAAAAGTTTTTTAAGTACGTATATGCCAGACACTTTACGTTAATAACGGATCATAAGCCGTTATCACAAATTTTGCACCCCGAAAAAGGTTTGTCTGCGTTGTGCGTAAGTCGAATGGCAAACTACTCAGATTTCTTAAGCAACTTTAACTATGACGTCGTGTATAAACCAACCAAGGCAAATGCCAATGCTGATTTTTGTTCAAGAGTACCTCAAAGGGTACACAACATATGCAGTATAAATTCTCCTGAAGAAGAGTTCGATACATTTGACAATTTTATTATTGGCCAGGTAAACCAACTACCAATTAGAGCAGAGGCCATTGCCCGGGAAACGAGGAAAGATATTTCTTTGGGCAAGATCGTTCAGATCTTAGAAGCAGGCCGAAGTCTTAAAAATGCGGGATATAAGTCTCCCGAAGAAAACTACAGACTCTCTGCCGGATGTCTAGTTTTCGAGCATAGAATCGTAATACCAAGTAAACTGCGTGAAAAAATCCTAAATGACTTGCATGCGGCGCACCTTGGCATTGTGAAAATGAAGGGTCTGGCGCGCTCTTTTGTATACTGGCCTGGTATCGATAGTGATATTGAGAACGTGGCTAAATCCTGCAACTCATGTGCAATGCACGCAAACAAACCAGCGAAATTTGGGGATCACCACTGGGAGTACCCTAGTGGTCCTTGGGAACGTATTCACATTGATTACGCTGGCCCTTTCTTAGGAGTAATGCTGCTGATTGTAACTGACGCCTACAGCAAATGGATGGAGGTGAAAATTACAAATTCAACTACATCAAGTGCGACAACTCAAATCTTAGATGAAATCTTCAGCACGTACGGTGTTCCACAAACTGTTGTGTCCGATAATGGGACCAACTTTTCATCCGCTGAATTTTGCAACTTTTTGAAAGTAAGTGGGGTGACATATCATAAACAAACGGCACCTTACCACCCGGCGACTAACGGACAGGCGGAAAGAAGTGTCCAAACCATAAAAAATGCCCTTAAAGCTATGGGCTCAACGAAGTCCTCTATCCAAAGCAACATAAATAAGTTTTTACGGCAGTACAGAAATGCACCGCATGCTGGAACTGGCCAACCACCATCAATACTGTTTTTGGGACGTCTACTGCGCTCACGGTTAAATTTGGTCCGACCAGATAGCACTACCAGCAAAATGAAAGAAAAACAATGCATCGACTTTAACCCAAACTTTCGAACATTCGAGCTTCATCAGCCAGTATATTTTTTGTCCGGTAACCCCAGAATGGAGAAATGGCTACCGGGTGCTATCAGAGCCCGCTTGGGCGATCTCCACTACCAAATAGAATTCAAGAATAAGCTATTTAGAAGACATGTTGATCAAATTCGAGGCTCAAGTTGTGTCTTGAAGCGAAAGAAGGGTGATGAATCTGGAAAAAAAGCAACCACTAAGTTGGCAACGCACGGGGCCTCTGCGCAATCATCAAAAGCTCAATCGACGAATGGTGATAGTGACCCGTTCACGAGCATCGAATTTGCTACCAGTACGCCAAACAGTAGAGAATCGTCCACTACGCTACGAACAAGGTCATCTGAAGGTGCAACTGTTATAGAGGCTGACGTCGTTGAGGCGGAGGATACTAATTCAACGGAACCCAAATTCATGGTACCTCCATCAGCAAATTTCTCAACTCCCAGCAGTAATGAAGCAAACAATACAACCAATAACGCAATAGCAGCACCAAGACGTTCGGCTAGGCAAAGAAGACCAAGGGTGTTGTTTTCCCCTTAAGCAAGGGAAGAAATGTTGTGTATGGCAGATTACCCCTGTCGGTATTATACCATTATTCAATATAGGGTAACTCTGTTCACAACTGCTGTCAATGTCTTTTTTCTTTTACTTTTTTTTTCTTTCTCCTAACCTTGTATCTTTTTGAAGAATTTACATGTACACGTTTTTTAATTAATAAAATGAATTCACTGAATTAATATAATAACTGGAATTTTGAAAATATAAAAGCATGTTAACAATGTTCAGTTCTGCTGCGGTTTTAAAGAGTTGAAAACAAAGAATGAGAAAAATTGTTCTGGAAAACTTTCCTGGAATTAGGCTCAAATCGCTTAAACATCTATGTGTTGCCCACCACTGTTTTAGAACAATTTGTATTGGAATGTTTCCTCTTAAAGAAGACGATTTTTGTATCATTTATACGTATGGATATGAAGTCATGCACTGCGATGTTTTCTTAGTTGTTCTAAAAAGCGAACCTTGTTGACATTTGTGTTACATATTTTAAAATATCTATTTTATATAACACTGCCTAATTGCTAGCAAGTTGATAATTCTTAATATCGTGCAAATAAGGCAATAGCTCTTTTTCAATTACAATTGCCGTATTCACAAAACCCCTTGTATCGATTGTATGTTGTATAAAAATACAGAAAAAAGTGTTTTATCAATTAAAAAAATGTGTTATAAAGTATTTAAATTTAATTGTGATAATTGAATCAATTATTTTTTTACTTGAACCAAAATTAAAAATTTAATTTTGATTCAATTAACATTTATGTTGTTTTGAAATAACTTTTTAATTAAAATATTAATTAAATATCAAAAAATATTTATTGACTTTGTTCGTTTAAAATAAAATTATTTAAACATGTAGAATTGTTGTTGGGAATTGTCAATATTTAATTATGTACACAGAAAAAATTATTAAATTTGTCCAATCACCAAATTTATTCCAAATTCATAATATCAAGCAAAGAATTTGGCAATATTGATTACTAAAAATTTTAAAATTTTTAAAAAATATTTTCAATAAATGATATTTTTAATTTTAATTAACAACGTGATCAAAAAACTTTGTCATTTCAAACAATGTGTTAATTTATTTAAATAAATATTGACAATTTCCAACAACAATTCTACATGTTTAAATTATTTTATTTTAAGCGAAAAAAGTCAATTAAGATTTTTTGTTATTTAATTAAAAATTTAATTGAAAATTTATTTCAAAACAACTAAAATGTTAATTAAATCAAAATTAAATTTTTAATTTCCTTTAACAAAAAAAAAAAAAACAATTGATTCAATTATCACATTAATTAAATTTAAATACTTTTAAAACCATTTTTTTAATTGATAAAACACTTTTTTCTTTGAATATAAATTAACACATTGTTTGAAATAGCAATTAGCTTACTGTTTGAATGTTTGACATACTATAAACCCTAATACATTCTTTCTGCATTACCTTATAGAACTCCTACTATAAGTTTTTACTTATATGAATATAAGTGTGTCCCAAAAAATACATCGCGAAAGCCCCAGTAAATGATTTTTAAACAAAGCAAACCAAAACGTTTGATTTTTAATTTGCTTGTTGGGTATGAGTGGTAAACTGGCAAACAGCTTAAATAAAATCATAAACTGGGTAAAAGCTGGAAATTGCTTTAAATCAGGAACGGTAAGAGCAAATTCAAATGTGTTTATATAAAATTTAAAAATTATAAAGCTTCATTTATAAAATTTATGAACAAATTACGAAAAATTGTAAACTTCTTCTGAAAAATCTGAAAAAAAATCTCAAAAATACTTTTCCCTTGAAAATAAAAAAAAAAAAAATGTTTTTGGACTCACTAATGTACATATATATACAAGCACTCACTTTATTTTTAGTTTTTTTGCAACAAATATCAACTGGTGTAAGTTTTAAAGCAAGTTAAATTAACTTCAAAAATTATTATAAACTTTCACACAGAAAAAAATATCAATGTTAAATTAAAATGGCGCAATGTTGATTGCATATCATAGTAAATTTCTGCAATAGCCTCAATTTAAGATTATCATTATTTTATACTGATTTTAAATGAAAACGGTTAAAATAAAATTCTTTAATATTGAATCCATAAAACACTACTTTACTTGTTTTGTATATAAACCACACACATACTACAAGAAGAAAATCATACATTTTGTTATTTCCATGTTTAAAATAATTTACAAAAAAAAGATTAAAAAATTCCCGTATTCTTTTTTTAAAATTATTCAGTTAAATATATCAAAGTTTCAAAGTAGAATGATGACGATAACAATATCGGGCCATTCTGCTGGTGTCTTTTAATTGTGAGTGCTTCCGTGAACAAAGGGGAGTATAAAAATGTGAAAGTTGGTTCCGCGGGTAAGAGTTTATAATGATTCTTAAATAAATACATATTTTGCCTGTGAAGCTTCTTCTCACTGTTATTTCACCCTCAAACTAATTTGATTCTACATGAAATTCACGTTGTTTCGTTTCAACTTGATATAATGTTCATTCAACGTGATTCGTAGTGTTATTTCAATTCAAATGTAATTTTGCTCTAACTTAACGGGAATGTTAAATTAACATGAAATATAGTTATTTTAAAAGAAAAAAATTTCGTTCTTGTAAAATCAAGTAAAATTAACATGAAGTAACTATGAAGAAAAATCACTACCGAAAAATGTTAAATCAATCTTGTTTTGTACGATTTTACATTGATTTTTTTCTGTGTGTATAAACAACAAATAAATGAACTCAAAAAAAATATAAAAAAAGGAAAAATAAAACATCTAAATGAACAAAATTGAAATATTTAATAAAAAATTCATGAGACACACGCAATTTATATGTTGTACAAGCAAAAAAGGTATTTATTTGTTTTTTAATGTTCCACATACACACATTAATACAAACTCCTATGCGATTGTTTTTTAGGCAAATAATATAGTAAATACCCTATAGGAAATTGCAATAGTTAAACTGTACTGATTCACTGTTGCCTTTGTCACCATTACTTTTTGGCAAGCTGTAGGCCAGACAATATTTTGTTCTATATTCATGTGATTGTCATTGAAAATCCACTACTCCACTTTCTTTGTGGAACCATACAGACATTTTTTTCAAACTTTAATATTTATTTACTGAATCTGCCTCATGCGGGCCTAACAGTAAGTAGAAAATATCATAAAACTAAACATTAAAAATTAGTCCCACTCTAGTAGAAGATTGATGATTAGACGGTCCTCGACTTAGCGGGGTGGAAGATTGGCTTTTCGAAGTCTTGTTTGGGTTTGATGTGGATAAAGGTGCATTGCGAGCGAATTTGGATGGTTATCCAGTTTAGTAATATGTTGCATGGACTTTGTGAAATTCATATTTTATCAGAGGAATCTGCAAATCCCTATGGATGTTCTCATTTATTATATGCCACGGCGATCCGGTCATGATTCTAAGATTTTTCGATTGTGCCCTCTGTATAAGCTCTATACTGGAATTGCTACCCTTTCCCCATAATTGAATACCATATGTCCAAATCGGTTCAACAATTGTTTTATACAGGATGACTTTATATTCCAAGCTAAGATTAGATTGTTTACTAATTAGCCAGTGAAATCTAGACGCTATAGAACATTTGAATCTTATTTTTTTAACGTTTTCACTTATAATATTAGTAGATAAGATAATTAATTAAATACAAGTACTTTTTGTTTAAATAACATGTAAACAGAACTTTTGTTTATTTCATTACAAAATAAAATCCGGTCTTTACCATAAACTGTTGCAACTTTTTTAGTAACTCTTTCCCTACAGCTTCCAAAAACTTTTTTTTTTCTCAAAGGCAGATAGAAGTGTAGACGATTTGTTGACAGTGTAACCAAAATGTCCCCAAAACAATCGTCAAAAGCTGTGATTTGGAGACAGTTGATTACAGGTTTCCTGCAGGGTATATTTACCATCAACACAAACGTACAATGTTTATAAAGTATTCAATGCAATAACAAAACAATACGGAAAAACTAAAGTAAAAAAGACGCAAATGAACTATAATGAACTTTAAATCATATTTAAAAAAACGAGCTTATTGCGAAACCAAAAAAAGGTGGTGGTGGGAATTGATAAACAAATTTACAAAAACCAACATTAAATACATTATTTATAGGTTATCTGTTTTTGTTCAAAATATTTAATGAAGGAATATGAGCAAATTGAAAAAATTCCAAATTATTTAAAAGAAAAGAGCGTTTGCTTATATTATTAAAATTTGATTAGTATTATAACAATTTAATGAGATTTTATTTTACAAATATAGCAAATCAATATATTTAAAAAACTTATTAACCTTAAAAGGCCATTATTTTTTAGACTTAACATAGAAAAGGTATTAAAAAATTATTAACAAAATGTTATTGCTTAAACAACAATCACCATCGTTGATTTATTGCTAATATTTAAATTACCCAAAATGTACAAAAAAAAATAATTTTTGATTATTTTATTTTGTATGCGTAAATTCGTGCAATAAGCCACAAATTGGGTTTAAAAAACTTATAGCACCCAAGAAATTGTTATTTGCGTGAAACTTACAAAAAATATGTCAATAGTCTACCAGTGCGTAGTTAATGCCCTTGAAATCTACTCAATAAACTGTGTATGTATATACCATATATTTTTAAATTTTCACAATTTTTTTGTGATTTTAGATAATAAATCCAATGCGGTTGGTCTAAATAAAAGTCCATGATCTATTTTAGATTTTAAAGCCTTTGCACTAACTTAAAACAAATGTTAAATAGATACACAGATAAAATAAAAATTGGTTTCAATTAAAAAATTTGTGAAGTTTAATAAAAGTAAATTCAATTTTCACCAGTAAACAAATCAGTATTATGTATTAATTAAATATTTTTTGGCGTTAACAATACTTTCTGCAGTAATGTTGTATATATAAGCAAACGTTTAATTCGCTTGATTAAATTTTTTTTAAAACTGATTTTATTTTTATTTTAGTGGGTCGTAGACCCACTTCTAAGTATACCAATCGACTAAGAATCACTTTCTGAATCGAAGATGTCCGTCCGGCTCGCTGGCAGACTATGTTGCTATTTAGATTAAATTTGGTGTCACCATTTTTAATTGTAATCAAAATCATCTTACAAAATGTTATTGGCATCGGTCGATATTTGATTATATCTCCCATATAAATATTATAGTACGCAGAAAAAATAACAAAAGTTATTCGGTAATTGCAGAAAAAATAACAAAAGTTATTAAGTAATTAAAGAAAAGTTGTTTACGTATGTATGTATGTATATCGTAGAAAAAATTATTTTGTGTCAAAAAATTAAAAACATAAAATAAAAAAAAAAATTTTTTTTTCAATTAAAAATCTTTTAAAGATTAAACAATGTGATGATTGTTCTGAAATTAAATCAATCTATACGGTAAGTAAAGTTATTATTTAATGATTAATTAAGAAATTAAAACGGGTCTGTTATAATTTCTAGTTTTCCGTTTTGTGTTGATTGCAGAAACTCATAGTGCATCCAGGTCTATATTTGTTGCTTAAATAAGTTTAAATGCTTTTTGTGATGTGATGCATCATTTTAATTCAATTTAGTAAGCAAGAATTTGTTTTGTTAATATGACAATTTCGTAATAAAAACTTATATTTAATTTTTAAAAAATATTTTATTCAATATAAAAACTCATTGTTAAATACATTTGTTTAGTTTTAACAATTTCAAAATAATTTTTTGTATTTACAAATTCAGTTGTTGGTGCCTTTCCAATTAAAAAGTTAATTGTATTGACGAATATGCTGTTCAACATGACAATTGATTTATCGTATTTTTTTCTGTGTACTCCCAAAAATAGCTTTTAATTTGCTTATAAATGTTGGTATGAACATTCGGCGCAAAGACCTCTTATACGAATTTTAACCTCATAAAATAATTTTGTATAGGCGGTTCCATGGTTGGCCATTGTTTTTATATACTGTGGTGTGGTGGCCTGGGCTTGACCAACTATACTTTCCTACTTGTTTATTAATGGTTTAATCGAAACAAAAAATTTACGAGAATTTTTTCTGTATAAGAACTAGATTTTATTGGTTTTCTAGATATCAAGAATGTGTGCGAAGTTATCTAAATTACCTAAGCAGGCTACATATGTTTATGTATTGAACGGATGTAAACTAGAGTTTGCACGATTATTATAATCCTTATCTTGATTTATCACACCGTTTAATAGTTATCTCTGACCCCCTTATTTTTAAAAAATAAAACAGGCTATTAAAAGGCTTATTTAACAAAATTTCATAGAAAATTCATTTCATTAATCTTTTATTGACCTGTTCTATTTTTTATTAATAAGGCCATTAATATTTAACTCGATTACGATTAACGGCCCTTTTCAAAATATATGATTAAATGTTAATTGAAACGTTAACCGTAAGTAAGCAAAATTTGCTTTTCACAATCTACGATTAAAACGTAACCGAAACTATTTAACGACAAAGTTGTTGTTGAATATAACCGAAAAATATATCCCGGTTAAGTTTTGTTAAAATAAAAATCAAAAGAAAATGGAAAAAATAGCAATACAAATTTGGGTAGTGTAAAAACGAGAATTAAAAATGTTCTTAAAAATTTGGAATCCTTTTTATTTCTCGGTTTATCTTCGGTATATGTTGAAAAATGTCAAAAATTTTGATAAATTATTGTATGTTTAACGCAAATATTTGTTGCCAATATGAACATTTTATTTCGGACATGGTTCGATTTAAAAAACACACTTATATTATGCAAAATATGACCATTGATCCAAAAATCATTAAGCTATGTATTAATATTATGAGAACGAACTCCTTATGATAATTAAGACCTAAGGGTCCTTATAATGAAATAAGATCAAATTTTAGCATTATTATTTTCCATTACAAAAACTGTTGGGTTATCCAATTTTTTCACAGACGTACATACATATGTATACATATCCTTTCATAAAATATGTTCATGTGTTCGCTTTTATTGCGTATAGTAAAGCTCCTTTATTTGAAAACATATCCATAAAAAATATTTTTGATTTATAAAATTTTCTAATTTTCTATGAAAATTTGTTTCATAAACCTGCTATAAACCTAAAATATGTTTTATGAATATGAGGGAAATACTTTTTTATGACTTTAAAATTTATAAAAAAATATTTATAATTGAAAATCAGTTTTTGGTTTTTCATTAAACAATTTTTCGTAAACAAACGGAGATGCTATTGCCACACTTTCTATCTAAAGTTTTTGTTATGTAACCGAAAGATGGAGAAACAGAAACCCTCAACCGTTGGTTAAATAGTCTTTGTTAACCTAACTGACAGTTTGTTCATTTTCTTGTTAAATTAATTTATCTATATATTATGAAATGGGCCGTAAAACATTTGAATTTTTGATTCTCTGTTTCTTTTAAAATTTTAATTAAATTTTCTGTAATAAATTAAGCAAAATTTTGTCACACTATAAATAAGTGGACGGACCAGTATACGTGAGACGAGATATTTTGATTTACAAGATTATTAAAAAAAAAAAAATGCAGAAAAAGGAACTTATTTTATTATAAAAAGCCAAAAGACGCTAGAATTTAGTTATACCAAAGTTGGAAAAAAATAATCATTTTAAAAGGCAACATTTAGGAAAGTTTGTACGAGTAAGCATACTCATATCCATTGAAAAATATTAATTTGGATGTTGTTGTTTAACCTACAAAAGTATTTTTTAAAAGTTCAACTCACACTTGAAGTTCTTTGTAGATCAGATGCAAATACAATGACATAAAAAGTTGAAACAACAAAATACAAATATATCAAACAGGATGTTATTCACCCTTAATAATAAGATGCAACAAAGGCAAAACATGTATCTGAAGTACAAATACACTGTCAAACAAAAATTAAGTTAATTATGCTATACATTTGCTAGAAAGATTATATGGTTTTGAAAATTCAAGAAACATTGCGAGGAGAGCGAAGAAAACGTGGCATCTGAGTTGCAAATCGAAAAAAGATTTTGATTTATTTCAGCAAGAGTTTTTTATGCCGTAAAACAAATAATACAACAAGGAATATTTCCTTATTGTATAAAGCAATTCAAACAGTAAAGCAGTCTGAATTGCGAAAGGGCATTTTCTATAGCGGGCAGTATTTTTTCAAACATATTATTTAGTTTAGCAGACCCGACTTTATATGCCTTGGCTTTCTTTTAATATTTTAAATTAAATAATTTTTAAACTAACGCGTGTTTTTTTTTTTTTTTTATTTGAACTTTCGATATCGATAATTATGGTTTGACAGCTGAGAATGTAAGACTATGTTGATTTTTCGGTTGAGTAAGGCTTGACAAGTCATCATGAGTCGATTATCGCTAGAAGAACGCTTCCAAATTGTGGAAACTTTATTTAAAATTAAATATGTTCACGAAGTTCATAGAGTACTTTGTTCATTTCACGAAGCTCATTTCTGGTTCAATGGCTACGTCAAAATTGCCAGCAAACACAATGCCCAAACCGTTAACGAATCACCATTGCATGCCATTAAAATTAACTGTTTGATGAGATTTACACGCTCTTTCGGGACAACGGTTTGTCAGATCTGGAACTTTAAATTTACTGCTTAATAACGCAGTTGAAATTCTAAAGCTACACCTGTTCCATCTGGAGTCCCTCAAGGTATTCCCTTGGGTCCAGTATTATTCCTCATATTCATTACAGATTTACCATCGGTTATTAAATATTCGAAAGTACTAATGTATACAGATGATGTAAAACTTCTTCTTGATCTGAACAGTTAGAGCTGATGGTGTGATATAGGCTGGATGGATCTGAACTCGAAAAAATGAAAACATATGTTATTCTACAGAAAAAGTCCAGTACTCTGTAGCTATACTCTAAATAATCACCAACTTGAAAGAGCAGAGACATTCCTTGATCTGGGTATCTTACGTGACCATAATTTGGGTTTTAATGCGCTCATATCGCAGACTATCAACAAGGCCAAAAGTGTCCTTTGATTTATCAAACGTTTGGGGGAAAAGTTTGACGATCTCTTTGTTATAAAACAGTTATATATTTCATTAGTGAGACCTATTATGGAATACGCCTCGGTCGCCTGGGACCCCCAGTATGAGGTACATACTAAAAAACTGGAATCCGAACAGAAGCAGTTTATTTTATTCTGCCTTCGAAAACTGCATTGGAATCCAAATATCAGTTTACCTCCGTATGAAAACCGATTAAAACTAATTAATCTTCCAACCCTAAAAAATCGGAGGATTTATATGACCATCACCATCATGCTGAATTTGTAAAACGGTGAAATTGTCTCAGAATTCCTACTTCACAAGGTTGAGATTTCAATTCCTATACATTCTTTCACCGATCTTTCCAATAAACTATACCGATCATTTCAATAAGCTATACGATCTTTTTTTGGCTTGGCTTCAGTTCACCCTTGAAGCTATTAAGCCTCTCGAAAAGAAAATTATTGTGCAGCTTTATGGAGTCAGATATATTTAAATCCAGATTCTAAATTAAACCCGGTTTTACAACCAAACTTTGAGATCTAGTTGCAGCCGATATCCCAAACTTGTATGGTTGTTAAAATGGATCGCCACTAATGAGAGTATAATCTGGTTACCTGTGATCCAGTAATTCTGAATATGCAATTTTTCGGAAATTAAGAGGTGGTTGTGATTTATGTCCAAATAGTTTTACCCTCGAAATTCGGCCCACTGATGTGTCTCTTTTTGTTGTTACTATTCAACACATGCTGCGCTTGTAATGGAGATTTAACAGCTTTAAAGCAAGGGGGTTTAGCCAATGCTACCGACAGCCATGTATTAAACTTCCAACTTTATGTTTTTAACCGCACAAGAGGCGTTAGCAAATGGATTGTTTGTAAACGGTGGTAAGAACATCGTGGGAAAGGATCCTAAAGCAATCCTTTATAAAACTGCCTCCGAATTTCGTTAACAAAAAGTTTCTTAAAATGTATGGCTACCGGAGCTGAAAACGATTGCAATCGATTTACTTGTAATCACAGAATTTCGCGTTAACGATTGCAAAATTTTTATCGCATTCAAAATTGTTAATTGATTCCAATTTAAAATCATGAAATCAATAGGATTAAAAAGATTAAATAAATTTTTTGCAATTCTTTCATATATTTATTGAGTGCAACCAAATTTCATTGCAACTACTTTAATTGCAATCAAATCACTTAGTTGTAATCAAAATTAAATCATAATAAAAATCTTTGTTCTCAACAAATATTTGTATGTTTCTCCCTGGTTCTAGTGGAAACCGTTAGATCCCAAGTATATATTATTTCGTTAGACTTTCGCTATTGTTGTGATCTTAGGGGAATTGATTGAAATCGCATGATTTCAAGAGAATTTAATTTCAATTGTATTCAAAGTTTCCAAAAAACTGATTTTAAAATTATTGCAAACAAAAAAATATTGCAATTCTGACAAGATTTCATTTTGAAATCTGAATTCATTTTGAAACAACAATTAAAATCAGTTTGGTAAAAATCACTTTGATTGTAGCCTTTTAAAACACTGTTAAATGCCCAAAAATCTTTAAAAAATGTCAATATTGTTTCAAACGTTTTATAATCAAACACTAAAATGTGAAGACTTGCAAATGTTTTTTATTGTAAAAGATTAAATTCCTAAGCAAAAAAAAAATCGAAAAATATTCTAAATTTTTCTTTAAATTTTAACTAAGTCTAGGTTCAAACAATGAAAGTTGTCTAGCAGAAAGTCTGAATTTATTGATGAGAGGGGAGGATAATATGTTATTATTATCACCCCTCTCACCAATAAAAAACTTTCATAGTGTGAACCCAGACTAAATAATTTAAATTTATCGTCTATTTACATATTTCTTTATTACAAAAGTCTATTTACATATTTCTTTATTACAAAAGTCAAACTCCTTTCTCAATTAAATAATATCCACATTAAACACAATTTCTTATTAAAATAATTTATAATTAAGTTGGTCGCCGGTATGCATTTTAAATAATTAATATATTTCATTTCACCAAACGGGTTCTTACAGATCCAAAACCAACGCATTTTTCTTAATTAGCATATGTCAACAAATTTTATTTAACTTATAAATTTTACTTTTTTCTGTCTTACACTTTTAGATTTAAAAAAAACACTACTAAACAAAACAGCAAGACAGCCAGCCAGAAACATTCATTTTCATTACAGGTGAGTTTTATAAAATAATTATTTCTTTTTTCGAAGGTTTTTTTTTGGAAATGTTATCAAGCGTATCTGCTTTTTATATGACCAATGTTTAAGAATGTCATAAAATCGTTTTAAAATGGGTCAATCATTTCTTTTATGATATTTTGGTTGCTTTGAACGAGTGTTCGTTCTCCTTTCTAAAAAAAAAAACAACTTATACTGCCACACATGATTTATCAAGCAATTGATTCGTTTAATTTGTTTGTTAAACTAAAAAAAGAGACCTTAAAAAACTAAGTCAACTGTTTTATCAGGTCTTGTCAACACTTGTATAATTTTTTTTTTTGTGACTTTTCATTATTAGTCCATTAATTTGTATACCCTTCACCACAGATGGAAAGGGTATATAATTACAAGTTTGTCATTTCATTATAAAGCTATGTTCACATTATGTGTATTTGTCATGTGGAATGTCACTTTTCTCCACACATGTAATTTCATGTATATGTCAAAATTTGAGTAATACATAAGGTTTATAATTTCCATGTCCAAATGTTGGTATGTAAATTACATTTGACATAACCTATCAAGAAAAACAATTTTAAAACAGCTGAGTGGTTATATGTACAAAATTTAATAATTATTTTTTTTTTATTGTTTAATTCTTTATTTACTATTATTATTTATATTTGACAAAATTTCAATTAATTTTTGCCGCCACAACCAATTGTGTTAATTCGAACCTGCTGATGTCAGATGCTTTGTCAGTTGAAAATAGAACTCGTTCTAAATCAAAAATGTCATATGTACTGTACACGAAAAAATAACACATGATAGTGTTTAGAGGTGTTCAGACGATATGTACAAATTTAACATGTGAAAAAAAGTGACAATCCACATGACAAATACACATAATGTGAACAAAGCTTTAGTCCTTATGAGTAGCGAAATTGATTTAATGATGTCCCTCTCTCTGTTGAAATGGATTTTTCTAAGACCCTAGAAATGATAGGGACAAGGTTACTATATATTTCTGTCATATATTACCCCAAAAAGTTTGGTCTTGAAATTCAGCTGGATCGGTCCCCAAACGGCTGAGATATAAACAAAAAACCACGGCTGCCTCTTATTTTACCCATAAATCCCATGTTGTTGTTGTTTTTTTTTTTATTTGTTTTATGTATATCTGGAGAACGACAAGAACCAAAGTTTCCAAATTAGGTACAAACATCTTGAAGAAGTGGGCGGGCAACAAAATAAATTTATTTAAATTTAAAGAACGGCAAAAATAATATTGTGCAAATTTGGAACACATAGCTGGGTTATCAATACCCAGCCTCCCTCAAAAGAGCAGAATTGGATAAGTGGGTGTGGCACCTTCCATACAAAGTCGTTATTGATTTCTGTATACCTGGAGAACGGCAAGAGCCAAATTTTCCAAATTTGGTACAAGCATATCGGTTATCAATAGACAGCATAAGACAAAATGTGGGTAGTATTGGAACAGTGGGCATCGCACAAAATAGAATTATTTATATCTATATAACTTTTTGTTCTTTAAAGTAGCATAGAGGAAAGGTATTATCTATAATTCCTCTTGAATTATCCGACTGAATCAATCACAATTATAAGAAATATGCATCAATATTTTTGTGTGGAGTCTGACATTTATAACACATATGTTCAAAAATGTACACATTTACCTAATATATGTGCACGGTATCAATATAAATGACAACTGGTTTTTTTCAATAGAGCGGAATTCAGGGTTTATAATCAATTTAAGACCCTCTTAAATATACTACGATTTAAAACATTGAAATGTAATTTTTTTAATATTTTCTGTATTTTTAATTATTTTCATTTTTAATTTCAGAAATGTTTATTATACTTTAATAAAAGCAAAATACAGTATGGCGCCAAACAAGAAAGCGGTTTCACACTTGTAAATAAATGCACTTTTTTTTTAAATGTATACATTTAGTTGTTGTGTTTAACGAATGATGTAAAAGTTCCACAATAAAAACCCGGGAATTTATCCTTTGTAAAAATATTTTGGATTATATTGAAAAACTTCTAGTTTTTTTTTTGTTCTTAAGGATTTTGGAAAAATTTACCCTTAATGTTATGTTTGCAATGCTTTTTTGCCAAGATATCGACATCTTCTGTTCAAAGTCCTGTTGAAGATTTAACAAAATGTCCCTACACCGCAGTATGTAGTTGCAAAAGCCCTATTTGGGACACATGGTTAATCATGGTGCCGGTAACATAAAATTATGTTATAGGGATTATTAATATTGAAGAATAAAAGATAATCTAAATATAAACATTTTAAAATCAATTAAAGTTTTAAGTAAAAATTTTAATTTTAAATTTTTTGAACTTTCTAATTTAAAACATATAATCAATGGCGCTTTAATATTTCAGTTTTATTATTAAAATTATTGGGTTCCCAGCAAAAACTTACATTGCAAAGTAATGAGTTAAAAAGCTAATATAACGACTCATCACTACTTATACATTGGCATTTTAACTCATTATTTTAACACGGTGATGTCATTGGAGGCAAGTACTTACCACCCTCGCTTACAAATAGGGAGTTAAATAAGTCATTACCACATTCGCTTACAAATAGGGAGTTAAATAAGTCATTACCACATTCGCTTACAAATAGGGACTTAAATAATGACTTAAAAAAAAATTTTTTTTATTATTTTTTTTTAATTATTTTTTTTTTTCTATTTTTTCTTATTTTATTTATTTTACCTTATTTTATTTGTTTTTCTATTTTTTCTTATTTTATTTTACTTTGTTTTTTTTTCTGCCTCTGGCGGGATTCGATCGCGCAACCTCGGTGCTGATAGACTAGCTCACTACCAGCTTGTCTACTGGGGCATTGTAGTTTTTGTATAAAAAAACTATGTTTTTTACTCAATTATTAAGAGCGTAAATATGAGATTAAATTATCCATAATAACAATAAAAACGCTGATTGAAAGTGGATTGAAAGTTTTTGTTTCATTACTAAAATGACATTTTTATTGTCATAATGAAAATTTAAATTTATGAAGGCAATTATTGAAATATGTTGCTTTTATAAAAAAATTTTTTGATTTCATAAAATTAATGGCAAACATGTAACATTAGATGTATGAAATAATTAAATCTTACATTTTTTTAATTAACAATTAAACATTTTTTTAAGGAAACTATAATTTTGTATTAATTTATGAATATAGTTATGTTTGTATATTGTTTTTTTATGTTCCCAATTAAAATTTTTTGTTTAACTTGGACAAACTTAAGTTTTCATATATCCAATGAAAATTTTTAACGTAATTACGAAATCCAATGAAGCGATTTTAACGAAAATACTTCATTCTAACTATGAAATTCTATTTAGACTATGAAAATTTTCATTTACCCAAGGAAAATTTTTTTATGAAAATGATTCATTAAATATATGAAGCATTTTTCTTTCAGTGTAATAAAAAAAAAAAAAACAAATTGTAAGAATAAATATTAAAAACCAATTTGTATTAGATTTGAAAAAAATTAAACCGTAGATGCAATTTATTATGAATGAATTATAAATTTCCATAATCAACTTATAAACAAGTACTTATGTAACAGATTATATGTCAGCCATTACTCAACTACTTCTATGTAATGCAGATGGTATGAAGTAGTCATTGAAAAGTAAGTTGTTCAGTAATTGCAAGTCATTACCAAGTTTTTGCTGGGTTTATTTTGGAAATCCCTTTTCACCTTGTATTGAGAAATTTTTCATATAAAATTTTTTGAATTTTTTTTAATTTGTACGAAAATATTTTTCAAGTATGGTAAAGTGTTTTACAACATAAGGTTACCCCTTAATAATTTTTGTTCATCATTTAAACTGTAGAACCGTTTAAATATACATATATCAGCTTAAAAGACATTCAATATTAAATTAAAAAAAAGTAGAAAAAAACAAACTTTGAGTATTTTGTTTTTCCAAAAATTAAAAAAATTTGCATACAACAAAATCATTAAACATTCAAAATGAAAATTGTTTATAATTTGTGTTTAAAACAAAACCATAAAAAAAAACTTAATACCGAACGCTTGGTCATTACATTCTGAATGGCCCTGAACTTTTTGTTATAATTTTTCTTTAAACAAACGCGAAAAAAACCTAAACGCGATGCATACGTTTCTTTAAATAAACATTTATTAATTCAATTAAACTTAAAAATCTCGGAAAAATATTTTGAAAACAACAAAAAACGTGACTTTTAAAATAGCAAAATTAAATAAAATTTATTGCATTTAAATTTAAAAAGCGGTGTTTTATTAATTTTACCTTTTTTATATATTATTCACAAATTGTTTTTAGTGGTTTTTTATTGTTTTATGTACATACTTTTTTCTTGCTATTTTTAGTTGGTTTTGCAGTTTTTTTCTAAAATGTGTTTAATTATATTTATAACGAGTATATTGCTCTTTTTTAAATATTTTTTTGTTACAGTCGCCATATTTTTATATGACAATTAATTTTAATTTAAGTATCATAAATAAAAAAAAACAAGAATTTAATAATTGCTTTTTAAACTCTAAATAGATTTTTTTGTTTGTTAGTGGAAAGTTATTTTAATGTCACTTTTTGTGTGAATTAAAGGCAATTTTTTTTAAGACTACAGTTAAAATATTCCGTTAAAAATTACGGTAAGCATGTTGTAAGATTAAGGTGGCCAAAGTTAATACAATTTTCCATTTTTATTGTGCAATTAATTTTAGTAATGAATACGAATTTACAGAATCATTTGGCATCCTATTTCAAATTTTATTTAAACAAGTTTACTTCTACGAATGTTGGCCTAATAGTCAAAAGACTTTCACTTTTCACCTTTTTTAAAGGAAATTATATTCTTTGAAGCGAATCAGCGTTTTCTTTTCTTATTGCTGCATTCAAAATTTCCTCAAATGTAAGTTTTTCACTTTTGTCGATATCTCTAACATAAATAGTATTTACTATATTTTCAAAATATATTCCAAAGAGTATTTTATGCAACTGCCATAATTAAATAAAAAATCCCGAGAATTGCCGCAGAAATTCCCCGGGATTTTTTTCCGGAAAAATGTCCGCGTTCCCGACATTTTTCTTCCGGGAAATCCCTTATGAAAAACACTGGTCTCAAAGTGCACCGAAAAGCTTTCGATGCGTACACAAAAAGCAAACTGTGCACCATTCAACTTGATGATAAATTTTTGATTTTGACTGCATAGTATTATTAAGTTCTCCCGAAATAAGGCGGTTCTGCTTAAACATTTCATTTTAACTTGAGAACTATTTGTCCGAATTTGATAAAAACACTTACAAATGATAAGGTAATTTTATCTTAATCAGCCAAAGCCTTCTCAATCTTGATGGAATCTATTATCTCGAGCAAAATATTAGTGAAGCCCACAATAATGAATAATAAATAAAATAAACATATGTCTACCGATTTTACAGATGTAAAGGTAATTTTGTTCGTAATATAACTGGCCATCTGATAAAGGATAAGCATTTAAAATTTTTGTCCTAATAATTTTTTATGATTTTAAAAATTCATAAAAAAATTAAAAAACAAAAAATAGTAATAGTTTTGCGAGAAAAAACTAAATTTATCGCAACTTATTTCTGGAACAGTTGAAAAAATAAATATATATTTTTTGGATGAGTTAAAGGAAATTTTTTTTCCAAATCATTGGTGTTTTGCTCAAAATAGGACAAATCGTTTTCAAGTCAAGATAAAATGTATTAGCCGAACCAACCGCCTTATTTCGGGCGAAAAATTAGTCCCGCCAATAAAAACAACTAGAGGTGATAAAAAAAAACTGAAAACAGATTTGGATTCAGCACGCTAAAGGCAATAACATAGCGAAGTTCTTGCTCCCAACTTTATTTTTTCGGTTTTAACCTACCAGTGTTATCAGTTTCGTAAAATTATGATATTAGGAAGTTTCGGTATCAATGTATTAAATGTTTTGTTGGCTGTGTGACATGTGAAGCCGTCCTGCGAAAACTGGTGATATCAATTTCTTTAATAATAGGTCATGTGGTATTTGTAGATAGCTTCAATTGTCGCGATATTAACAAATATTTTTCTCTACTGCGGCTCATGGCTACGATGTTTTTACTTGACGCTGTGATCTGGTCAATTTAAATTAATTAACCCAGTTCTTAATAGCGTTCTCAGATAGCAAATTATGTTGACCAAAAATATCACGATTTTACAACATTTAGCTTTTATGATCCATCACATAGATAGTTTTTGAATATTATAAGAAGATTTTCCAGCAAAATTAAAAAACAAGTAATAGTTCTATATTCGGCAGTGCCGAATGTTTGATACCCTGCACCGACAGTTAGAATATTTTAGGCGTGGGCTCTGAAATTATTAAGAAAATTTTATAGAAACGAACGTCAGAAATAAAATTGGTTGCGGTTTAGCCCTATGTCACATAACTGATCGATGATCAGTAAGTTTTATGCTTCTATTTCAGTCATATAAAACTTAATGTGAACAAATTTGAGCAATAATTTACGATTGGTAACAGTTTTATCCGAAGTTAAATTATTTTCGGATAGACCATAGTAAATTATGGACCAATAACTACAAAATTCTGCAGAGTGATTTCTGGTATTAAAAACCTTAAATTCGATCAAATTTCAATACAGTAATGAAATTTGTTATAGCGTTTTATAGTTTAAAAGTGATTTTCAGAAGGCTGCTTAATATGGGACACAAGGTTAATTATGGACCGATTATTACAAAATTGCATGGTATTATCTGCTACGGTTTAAGGCGTATTAAAAAAATTTCACGGAGTGGGCCCCATTAAAATGTGTAAGTATGGACCGATCTTCACGACATTTTCTATTGTGATTTAAAGCCTTATGAAACCACGAAAGACCAAATTCTGCTACAAAAACATTATTGGTTTCCCAGAGTAGGCTTTATATGGGGCCTATGGTAAATTGTAGACCGATCTTCACGAAATTTGGTGTTAAAACTGTGACGTACCAAACTTTATTTGCATTAGTAGCATTATTTATTACAATTTCAGGCGTGCTAAACTGTTTTCCGAGAGTAGGCTTTATGTGGAGCCTATGCGTAATTATGGACCGATCTTCACGAAATTTAACAGTTATATTTCTAGTCATATTGAACCTTTTAGCAGTTCGTGCAATACCGTACATGCCATCATTTATGTTAGTTTTTGTTCCAAAATTATAAATTTTTTAGGGTGATGGTAACACATTTGTATTATCCTACTGAATCGATTTTGCTAGATTTCAATTCCAAACTGCTTAGGATAACTAAAAGAATTTTGACGCCAGCATTGTTCTTTTCTTTAAAGTTTTTCGAAAGTGATCGTGTTTTCTGCTAAATCGGCTTGTAATTACTCAAGGACCCAATATATATATATATATTTTATGGGGTCTAAGATGAATAGTTAAAAAGTTTGAAACAGACTGACAAACTTAGGATACGCTCTTCAGAACTAGTTGTAGTGCAGGGTATAAATATAATATAATTTTCTGATTTAATTAAATCGTATTAGAACTGCTAGCAAAGAAGAAGAGGTCTACAACCTATTGTTTAGATGATGTCAATATTATGTTTCGAATTTAAGACGTGGGTATGCATACATATAATAATATGCGATGACATTAGGCCCCCAATATAGAATGCACTTCGGAAAAATTTTGAATCCAAAAAAAATTCTTCATAAATTTTATACAATTTAAATGAAAAAATTATAAAAATCTTCCCACTTTTTAAAAGGGAGTTATTTTTAAAATATTATAATTTTCTTAAAATATAACAAAAAATATCAAACTAATTTTGTTACTTGGTATTTTCTACTAAGGTATTTGGATCAATTGAGAAAGAAAATTTAAAATGTTCTATTTTAAATCGGACCATAAAAAGAATTAAGTTTCTTTATCAGTTCTCTATTTAAAGAAATTTTATTTACAATAGTGAAATGGCAAATATATTAACATATTTTTTCTGAGTGTTAAGTTTTAATTACCCGTTAAATAAAATGTTCTAAAATGTAATATTAATAATAATATTAATAACAAGTTATACTATTTTAAAATATGCAAAGCCTATTAAAAACAATTGCAAAAAAATATTATTGTATATTTAAATAAGTCAAGAGTTAAAATAGATTAATTTTTAAATACTGTATTAAATGGCGATTTTTAATTAAACGCGATTGAATTAACACGAATAAAATATCAAAAAATAAATAAAAAGTTCTGGTATGCGGCATTTCAAAAATATTCTACAGTCTCAGAATTGTTATCACATTGAAAAGTTCTGATCAAAATCTTTTATATCAAGACTGTCTCTGTATACCAAGTATCGATATCTTCGCAACATAAGCAATTTAAAAATGTCACATCTAAGTTCAGTAAAACTAAGCAATTATATACACATATTTAGAATACAAGTGTTACAATTGCAAAAGTGTTACAATAAAACTCCTAAAAGTTGTTTTGGAAAGAATAACCCAGATTAACGGCGAAAAAACTGGGTTCAGCCAATACATAGAAGTCAGCAGAGTTACAAATTCAAAGATCTTTTGAGATCGTAACTAACGAGGGATCCTCATCTGGTACCACAGAAGCATGTTGCCCATGGAACCCCGGTTTTAGTCTGACTATTGGTGAGGGGTCTTTGGAGATGTCATGGTAGTTGTCACCCAAAGTGGCGGAAAGGGAGATCTTAAAAAGTCGGCTTTAAGGTCTGTTTTTTTTACCCAATCTTGGAAAGTTCGGCCTGCTGGCGTACCTAGGCGCTATTAATCTTTAGTTTGGTTCACACTATAACAGGTCATTTTAAGAAAGTCTGAGTTTATTGGTGATTAGAGAGAACAACTGCTTTTCTTCTCTCCCCACTAAACTCAGACTTTCTGAAAGAAAACTTAGTGTGAACTCAGACAAAGTAAGGGGTGTGTGTATAACTCTTCCGGGGTATACACTCGAATTGCCACCTGAGGTTGCTGTTTGCACTTGTATAGTGGCGAGTGGTGAACGCATTGTTTTACGCCCGGTGCTAAGACCACCGCGGGATGTACCCATGTCCATAACTTTTTAATACCAAACAACATGCATTTTTAGATTGTTCAATAAACACTAGCAATAGAGAAAAGCATACAATATCCCACTTACTAATTTAATATATTATGGTCTTCATTTCAGAAATGTATATACCGAAACATGGAAAAGTAGTTTTTACATTCACGACTCGGCTCACAATACATCCACCAACTTCTGACCAGATTAGAACTACGCAGTTGTTCTCAATAGTTTAAGATCTTGATAACAGAGAGTTGGTAGCATGGAAGCTTTTAGTTAGAATGGTTCCAAAAACTTTATTGAACTCTATAAATAAAATTGCTCAATATATTTTACTTAAAAAATTGAATTAAAAAAATCCCGGAGTTCACCCATATAATTGTTATGTGCTAAGATAATTTTGATATTACTCCTTCTGTATGGAAGTCATTAATAAATTTAATTTTTTTTAATTTTTTTTTTTTTTTTTTTTTTTTTGGCTACACAAAATTAAATTACGCATTTTGATAAAATAAGAAATGAAATTACGCATTTTGATGAAATTCAAAATTTATTACTACAAGTTTTATTCACACCTTAAACCTCAGACCAAAAAATATTTGAATATAAAAAAACAAACACTTGTAATCGCAGACACTGCCAATTAAACCAATACCAACAAAAACGGACGCTCACACATGTGTGCATTTAAACACTAATTAAATACTTTGACTCATTAACAAATGATTATTTAAATAACAGTATAAATTGCAAATAAAAAATTTATAAAATAAAAAATTGCTCAAATACATTTTAACATTCATACTTTATTATAAATGTTTAAAAATTTATGTATGAATATGAGAATGATGATCCTGTATCTCGTAAACTTTATTTAAAAGTTTGTGCATATGTGTATCTATGACTACAAATTTCATATAGAAGAGAGTATGAGAGTTCAAAAATATTGAAAAAAAAATTTGTGATAGTGTCAAAATCTGTCAACTCTTAAAAAATTTATGTGCAAAAAAAAAGAAAAAAATAAATAAAAATTATTGTACAAAAACAATTTTTTTTTATTTGAAATATAAATCATATTTATTTTTAGTCGTATACAAGAAAGGAAGGAAGTATGTTCATGTGATAACAATTTTTAACATGTTTTTTTTTTTTTTTTTTTTTTTTTTTTTTTTTTTTTTTTTTTTTTTTTTTTTTTTTTTTTTTTTTTTTTTTTGTAAAACCACAACTACCAAAAATGTCAATTTCTTGTCAAAAACATACTTAAATATTTTGTAACATAATTTTCCTCTACTTTCAAACTAAACTTTTTCGACTTCTGTTCAGGTTACAAGGGAGTGGTCAAAATAAAAAAAGGAAGAAAGTAAAACATTTTTTAAGTCGGTATTGAAAAGCGTTTAATTATGTTTTGACTTACCCCATTAATATAATTAATTGAGTCACACAGCATTTGAAATCACGTGATTTTGTTGAAATTGAAATGGATTCTAAAAAAAAAGAAAAAGTAAATCTTTAAAAATCTTTAAAATTTAGAACTACATATGTATATACATATGTAAAAAATTGTGTAGATAATTTTTATGAATTTGTCATCAAGTGCTTTAATGAAATAAAACAAGTGAGAGTGCTATATTCGGCTGTGCCGAGTCTTTGATACCCTCCAACGACAGGAGTGGGCTCTATATGATAAATACATATTTATTATTAACAAGCTTCACAAAAACGAGCGTCAGCATGAAAATTGGCTGCGGTTTAGACCCATATTAAATCATTGACCGACAATAATAAAGTTTTATGCGTTTCTTGTTAGAACTTTGACCTGGCTTGAGTAAAATATCATTATTAGTAACAGTTTTAGCCGAACAAAAATGATTTTTAGGAGGGAAATTTGTATTGGATCTATTGTAAATTATGGACCAATCACGCCAAAATTCTTAAGACTGATTTCTGGTATTACAAAAAATAATTTAGAATAAATTTCAATACAGCAGTGTAATTAGTTGTAGCGTTATCAGTGAATTTCACAAAATTGTATGATATTTTTTCAGGCCATATGACTAAGATTCATATTGGAAGAAATTTTACCGCAATGTCTATATCTGTTATGGTTTTAAGCGAATTTAATTATTTTCCCAAAGTGGACTTTTTTTGTTTTTAGGCGTACTAAACTGTTTTTCGGGAGTAGGGTATACATGGTGCCTAAAGTAAATTATGGACCGATCTTCACGAAATTTAACAGTGTTATTTGTAATCACATAAAACTGTGACGTACCGAACTTCATTATGATAGAATTGCTTATTACGGTTTTAGGCGTAACTGTTTTCCGGGAGTAGGGTTTATATGGGGCCTAGTGTAAAATATGGACCGATTTTCACGAAATTGAACACTATGATTTGCAGTCGTGTAAAGCGAATGCGTGCAAAATTTTATATCATTTCGTGCATTATTCCACTTTATTTTATGATAGTTTTTGTATCAAAATTATCATTAATTTTAGGGTGGTGGTTCCACATTTTGATTCATAGTTCTGATCCTACTGCACCGATGTTGCTGGGTTTCAATCCCAAACTGCTTAGGATAACTACAAGCAATTTGAGACCAAGTTTGTTCTTTTCTTTTGCGTTTTTCAAAAGTGAGCGTGTTTTCAACAGACGCAAAGAGAGACGGACGTGGCTAAATCGACTTAGAATTACTTAAGGAGCCAGAATATATATACTTTATGAGGTCTTAGATAGTATAATAAAAAAGTTTCACACGGAATGATAAACTTAGTATACCCATATTCACCACTAGGGGTGGTAGAGGGTATAAAAATTTAAAAAAACATCATGCATAAAATGTGCCTAATCATTACCTTTTTTAAAAGACTTTAAATTTACTTTCAAGTCTTTAAAAATTTTTTTTTAACAAATTGCTTTTCCTTTCGTTAGTGTTAAGTGACTTTGAATGTGTAAAAGCTCCGGAGAAAAATCCTGCAAAGTTAAAATACTTTATAGAAGCAGAATGCAAATCAATTTTAATACTTTTATCAAAACTTATTTTCGGGAATACAAAATTTATTATTATTAAGATTTATAACTTGCTAAATTCCCAAAAAAAAAAAAAAAATTTAAATGGCAAGTTGCTTTATTAAGCAATTGGTTTTTAATTTTGTAAACTCACTGTTTATTGTTGTGGCGTTGTTGAAGCTTTGATATTGTTAAAAGTAAGACCTGAATGTTTAAAATTCTTATTCACTTTATAGTCTTATTCGTATAATATTTTTAGCTTTTCTTAAGTCTTTGGAAGAAGGTTTCTGACAAGCTGGCCTAAGCAACCAGTGAAATACGCATACACACTAGCTTTACCTCAAAAATAAATTTCAGTGTTTTTATCAAAAATAAAAATTGGGAATTTAGCATGTCATAGAGAAATCTTATTAATAATAAATTTTGTATTCCCGAAAATAACTTTTGATGAGAGGCTTTTTAATTTATTTAATTTTTTTAGATTAAATAAAATAAATTATTTACAAAAGGCAAAAATCCTACTCCAACCGGGAAAATAAAAGATGTTCTATACTGCGATATGAGTTTAATGTCCATATTAAGGTTAACAACTCAACTCACGTTCAGTTGAAGTTTGCAGTTTTTGTATTATAATTTACAACTCTTTAATTTACAAAAACATCAAAAACTTATAACTCATCGCTAGCAGTTGTTTAAATTTCAACTCAGCTGAGTTGAGTTGTAAAACGTAAAAGGAGCATTAACCACAGCCACCTTGTTATTCCCGTAGAGAAATGAACAACAAATAGTTAAGGACCTTTAAAGTCCTGCGATAGCCCATGGCACCAGACAGAGCTTTGGTCAGCCGTCATGTTGTTTAATATCTGCCAATTTGTAACCCTTATGCTAATCCCGCGAAGCTCTACGCTTGTCTGCAGTAGACCAGAGTCTCGTGCGGGAATCGAACCCGCAACCCCTTCACGCATAGACTAACTCACTACCAACTAGCCAACCGGGGCACCCCAATTGATTTTACCTACAAACATACACAGATCCACCGAGAATGCACACCTAAAGATGGTGCACCTCAATAGATTACACACAACCTCTGTCAGAGACATACATTTTTACTTTCACCGACTTATTATACCGAAAAATGGCATTGGATGCTATTGATATCAGGTAATTATTGTACGTTGATATTAACCCTTAAAATTTAGAGAATTTCGTATAAGTTTTTCTTTACATTTAGAATTATTTGTAATTTAAAAAGAAAAAGCCTAAAAAGTTTTAGAAACAATAGCATATTTCCGTATATTTTTAAGACCCATAAGTATTTTGCATGTGTTCAAAATTTAAGTTTAAAAAGTTTTATACAGTCATGGATTTTCTAATCCAAAATACCCAAATCATTTTTGTACCAATCAAAAACTTTAAAAGGTCAACTTATCATATTTATTATTTTACCATTAACACTCCTGCTGTTATTATTTACAAACATTAATAGTATTTATTTCCCATGGTCTTTTTAGTAGGTGTGGTAGTTGTTATGTTAAGGTATTGACCATTTTATATTTTTATTATGACATTTTGTAAAATGGTTTTAACAACCAAAAATTAAACTGTTATTGACAGCGATAATGAAAGGAAAATTTAGGCTAAAATTTTTTATTTCTCAAGTATTCGTATAAAAACTTTAACTAACAAGTTGTCAAATTTTTAGGTGTTTAAAAAGAAACTTGTGTTATGTGATTTTTAAATATAAGTTTACAAAGAAATAATGTTGGACGAATATAAATAGAAAGGTAAGCTTGTTGGTATTAAAATAGTCCATTTAACTGAGCCATCTTTTCGTGAGAAGTTTAGATCTATTTAAAATTTTACAAGGCTTTTTTATTTCAAAGTTCTGTAACTTAAGTAAGAGTTTACTTAAAACAATTAAAAGTGCTATATTCGTCTGTGCCAAATGTTTGATATCCTTTACCTAGAAAAAGTATCTTCAGGAGTGGTGTTTTTATGGAATATATAATTAAGAAACAGTGCTTTTATAAACTGACCTTAAAGTTTTATAATTCGTTGCGGAATTAAAGTTTATTCCAAAACATAAAATTTGGCAATTTGATATTTCTAGTCTCTAGTCTATGGAACTATGGCAGACTTTCCAAAACATTTATTTGTTACGTTTTTAGGCGTACTTAAGTGTTTTCCGATAGTGGGCTTAATATATTTTTTGGGGTGGCTGTTCTACATATGGGTTTATAACTCTTTGCCTTATGCAGCGATTATGCTGGATTTAATGCAAAAGCTACTCAGGATAACTTTCAGGTCGTTAGAAAGTGGGCGTGATTGCAGCAGACAGACGAATGGACATGGCTAAATCGACTTAACCTTTGGTTACACTTAACAAATATTTTACGGCCTACATTTAACCACTATTTTTATCAAACATTTGTTTAATTTCACACGACGTTTGCAAGATCAGATATCAATTAACACTTTATAAATTTTCATTTACTACGATTTGATTTAGGAAAAGAGTTTTATTTATTAAAAAAAATTATTGTTAATCATATTGTAAATGGTTGGAAATGTAGTGATCTAGCTTTTTTCGGGTCTTTTAGTTAAGGGTGAGGTAGTGCACTAAATATTGATTTTAATCAGCATTGCACTATCACTAACTAAAACTGCAAAAAAGTTAGTTTGCGAAAGTTTTTAACAACTTTAGTGATAATTGGTATTTTTTTCACTTGCACTACAAAAATTGGGTGGTAATGCATTTTTTCACTATCATTAACGGTGATTGAATGCATAAAATCCGCACTCAATCCAAATAGTGCAAAATTTGTACTTACAATCAATTTAAATTTGTATGTGCATGGTTTTTGATTCTTGTAATGATATGCATAAGCAAAGGAAATTAAACAACATAACATTTTGTCAATAACGAAATATCCCCTGACTTTAATTAAGAAAAAATAAGTTTTTTGTTTGTAAATTTAGTGCAAAATATTAAGTTGCACCCAAATGAGTGAAGAACAAAAAAGTTGCAATAAACTGATGATTGCTTTATCTTAAATCAAACAACTATTTTTGAGCACTAATGTTAAGTGAGGCAGCTATTCTTCACTCAACATCAATAGTGATAGTGCAAAACTATTGCAATCAGTTTTGCACTATCACCAAGTGTGAGTTGAAACTGCAAAATTAGTGCACTACCCCCATCTATGGATCATACCTTTAGAATTACTCAAGGACCCACCCAGACTTTGTATTCTTTATGGTGCCTGAGGAAAACATTGAAACAGTTTCACACGGAATGATGAACCTAGTATACTCTTATTCACTAGTATGAGTGGAGGGTATTAAAACATGTTTTCTAATATTGACACTTTTTGTATATAACAATTACTTTTTAACATCAAAGCAAATTTATAACTAATACTATTTATGGTATTTTTATAGTATGTGTTAAAACCAAACAGAAACACACATTTCAGTTCTCATAATTTTCATTATTTAATAATAAAAAGAACACATTTTACAGCAAAGAAAAATACTTGACCCAATAAAACAGTAAATTTTTGTAAATAATGAATGACTATAGTGTCAATAATACTTTTCATTATTTAAAGACAAACACTACAAACATACATTTCAATACATCCAACCATCCTCTTTCCATACCTCTTCACGTGCTATGGTTGTAAAGCACATGACGAACGGACCAATGCAAAAGTCTGTCTGGGCACTCTACAGATTCATGATTATTTACTCGTCTTTATTAAATGAGTTATCAATCATCAACATCAAAATACAAATAGAAAAATACAAATAAAAAGAAAAAAAAAAAATATTAGTAATGATGTATAAGAGAGCCAAAGCAAAATTGTATGAATGCATGAATGGCATTGATGCATGGAATCTTTATATTCCAGTAGTTATGCGTTATTAATACATTAAGCCAAACTCAGAAAATGCTGTAAACAAATTTATAGTCCTTTTTTTGAGAAAAGCTACAAAAAAAGACCGAAAACAATATAAAAAAAAAACTGTATGACATTAATAGAGTACAAACATCAACATAAATGAGTTCGGAATGTACGACTATGCAGTCAGTTGTCACTGCCTGTATCTGAAAATATATTTAAATCAATTTTACATACATTCAAAAGAATGGAGAATTTTTATAAATAAAAACGAAAAATAGAATATAAGAGGTAACAAAAAACAAAACAGACTATTTGCAAGCAAATACAAACTGAATACAAAAATTTTTATGAATACAAAGTGTACACATGTCCATTCTGTGTACAGTTAGTGAGAGGAAAAAGGCAAAGAATCAAAGTTCTAACTAGAACTGTCGAATCATTTCTAAACAAATTCGCGCGCTTATTTATTATTTATTTAAGCGTAGCCGATAAAATCACAACCTAAACTGCCAACGAATGATAACTGACTTGCCAGATCCGAGAACTGTACGATAGTTTAATACTTGTCGAAAAATTAATGCACTTTATTCCAAAAGTCTCGATACTCTTAGGTAAACGTATACGTTGCGGATAAGCTCTTTCGTTATTCTTACCAAGCTTATGTATTATAAATAGGTACTCTTACGGTAACGTAACGTTGATTTGGGGTTTAACATGATAAAATTCAAATTTTTCTCCGTTGTTACGTATTAGCTATAATAAAAAATTTTATGTTTGTTTATGTTTTATATATATGAAAGTACTGCAGGAAAACAATAATGCATTAAAAATTTAAAATTTACTGCATACTGAAAAAATTATCAGTAAAATTTTACTGTTTCCTGAAACAATTGCAGTATTAATTAAATTTTTACTGATTACTGAAACAAATGCAAAAAAATATATTTTACCTGAAAATTATGTAAAAATTATTATTTTTTTTAATGTGGAACCTTTTGTTTTTAATTACAATTATCTTAAAAAATAAAACATTATCATTTTTCTTTTGGGGAAAAAATACGTTTTCGTTTAATAAATTGACAGCAAAGCAACTTAATTATTACAATTAGCTTTTCTTAAAACAAACATTTCAAATTTTTGAATCGCTAATTTTTGGCTTCTGGACATGTTCACAATACCAGCAAATAAGAACAGTCGTTCTACAGGAGCAGATGAAGGTGGTGGAGTTTTGTATTTAAGAAATGGAACAAGCCTGAAATGCAACAAGCGCGTATTTAAAGACGCAAGACCTTCCGCTTTTAGACTTAGACTAATGCTTTAAATAATTATGCAATAGGCTTATTTTAATTAACAAAGCAGTAAATAATTACAAACATTAATATGAATCACAAAAACTTTTTTTCTTATTGTCTTTTTTTCTTATCGTCATGATTGTACTTGATTGTACGATGGTAGTAAACACTACATTACATACACAATAAGAAAAAAAGTTTTTGTGATTTTTTTTAATAATTTAGTTATCCCTGATGATGATATTCAAGGAATATCGAAATATTGGATTTATTTAAATAAATAAATATTGTTTAAAAAAACTTATGACCTCGAGCTTGAGTATTTATTTCTTTGAGATTCTATAAAGAAAAGGTCGAATAAAACAAAACTAACGTTTATTAATATAAATATTTAAAAAATAAAAGTAAAAAAAAATAACAATATAAGTACCTACATATTCATCTTGTTGGGTTTTTTTAACATGCAGATTTAAAACACCTAAACTAATTTGTTAGTAAATCTAGTCAGTTTTATTAGTTCGGAATTGCACAAACCCGTAAATAAAATTAAAAATATTTTTTTTTTTTATTTTTAAACCAATATTCATATTTCATATATTCACTTTAATTTAATAATCGGTATTATGCCTTCCATCATTAAACCTTTTTCTGAACGCATCTTTTTGAATGACTACACACGGCCAACTGTCATTGCATTGTTTATAACATTCTTACTTTTACCATTATTTATAATACAAAAATACCGTATTAAGCAGCGAAATTTAAAAATGTTTGCAACAAAATACATTTCATTAGTAGAAATAAACTGTGCCCATGTTCTGTAACTCTCGCTTCGAGAAACTTTTCGATTGAAATGCGAGAAATGAAACAAAAATTCCATAAATTGAAACAAACAACTGTTTTTCTCACTTTACTGCGTCTGTAACATTTTTAGCGAGTAATAGCTGTCACGAAAGAAAATTACTCGCCAATTTACAGAAAAAGTGTGTCTGTAAAATTTTTGTGAGAAAGTTCCCGCTTTAAACTGTCAAATAAACTCACGCATAAAAACGGGGTGAGAAAAAATTTTACCACTAAAAAATATATTAAATATGCAAAATGCAATGAATAACACAATGGATGAGATAAGTATTTTGTTTTTGACTGATTTTTCCATTTTTTTTTTTATTTTTTTTTCTTTAAGCATTTTTAAAAAATATACGAATGTTTTCAAAGCTATTTTTTAAACAACAACAATTAAAGTCGCACTCTACATTATTTGCTATAGCCGACGGTTGTATTTTCGCCGCCGTCATTGAAATTTTTTTTAATTTTAATAATTTTGGCCGCCGTCAACAATATGTATTACTGGCGTTCTCAACATCTGCAATTTCATATCGGCTTCGAGTGAAATATTATGACATTTATAAAGGAACGACGTTATCTCTTTTGATAGTTTTCGACATGAGTTACAGACACACTTTTTCCTTACTTTTCGAGAAACGATGGAATTTTTTGTTTCACATATTTTCGATGCGAGAAGTTCTCCCCAAAGTTACAGAACATGGGTACTGATTACATTTTTTCGATTTTTTAATTTTTTGATAACATAATTTTTTAATTTGAATAAATATAATAAAATACACGTTTAAGTAGACCACAACGGTAACGTGTCCGCGACATATACGTATAAGTAGAGAGGCCTTTAATAAAGCGTACATTTCGAATAGCAATACTGAACTAAAATGTTTGAGAAACAATAATATGGCGGCTCAGGGACTTATGGCACACTTTTGTAGCACTTGGAATTTTATATGATGCAAATAAGTACTCGTACAAACCATCGAGTAAAATAAACTATACCAATAAGTTGTAGTATGTGTTGCAAGGTTTTATAATAGTTTATTAGTGTTTTCATACTTTTGAAAAATTAAATAAAAACTATACGAAAAAGACCAAATTTTCTTCAAAACGGTTAAACACTATTTTCTTTAAATTTAAATTTCTTATTAAGGGAGAAACCATTTTAAAGTATATCATATTTTATATTTTATTTGGATAAATTAAGAACACACACATATTATATGTGTTCAGTAAAAGCAAAACAATTTTTTTATTTAACACTGAAGGGATATGAAAAACAAATCTGAAACCAACTGTTGCATTACCAAAAAGCAGACAAAATAGCACAATATTTTTACAGCGGGTAGATATGAATATAACGTGACGATTTTTTCGAAAGAGTTAAGATATAAAAATTTTGGTGAGTTGCACAACTCGTTCGTTACAAAATTTAAAATACAAATACAAATGATTCTGGCATTTATTTTGGCGCTTTATGAGAAGAAATATACTGATTGTATTCATGCATTTCCTTGGAAAAACATGGAAGAGGACATGCGCCCAACGGAACTGTGAGAATCAATTGACATATCGTTTTTTAATTTTGTTAATTTTGTATATATAAGTATACATATACATATAACTTTGTTAAATGACATCTTTTAAAAGATAATCACCCTTATCGTGAAAAACAAGTGGAATTTTTGTTCCCATGAAATTATTATTCCCCTCAAAGGGAAAAATGCTATCATGAAACTCCCGTGAACATTTTTTCGCGCTATAAGTTCTCAAGAAATGTAAAAAAGAAGAAATATTAAAAAATATTAAAAAAATTATTTAAAGAAAAGTTAAAAAAAACAAAATAAAATATATTCTATTGGAGTGATAGTTTGATTGCAACATTAGTTTATTGCGCTTTTATATAGTAAAATAATTTCTAAAATTCTGCCACCACGTCTTTGATAAGCTTCATAACTCCTCAGGCAATCGACCTGTTGTTTGCATTTCGTTGAACAATTTAAATATAAGTGTGTGCCTCTCTTAACGGAATTTGACCCTAAAATTAATTTATAAACTTCAATATTCGAATTATGAGAAGAATTACTTACATAAAGTTTTTGTTCCCCAGCAAAAATAAAGTGAGAAATTCAAAGGGAAAAGTGAACAAATTACAAGGGAAAAATTTGTTCACGATAAGATGAATTTTTTCCCGCGAACATTTTTTCACGTTGTTATTCATCTATGAATGAATTTTTTTCATGAGTTTTTCATGATCACAAATACGTGAAAAGGGAAAAAATTACGAGGGAATAATTATTCACGATGACTAAGTTTTGAGAAAAGGTATGTTCAGACCTAACAAGTATTTGACGAAAAAAATCCAAAAAAGCGTGACCAGTAAATTGATTAAACTTTAGCTTTATTTTTAACAAATTGTATTGACTTTCTTAGCATTATTTGTAAGAAGATAACTTTATAATGCAATTAAGAAAATCTTTAATGATATTTGATCCAGAAAACGTTTTTAAAAAGCAAACAATTTTTTAATAAAACTAGTGGTTACGTGTAGGACGTCATATATGTGATAGGTGTGAACGTAGCTTCAAAGTAAAAAACTGGATTTGCTTAAAACCTGCATAAAACGATATTAATAAATTACCATGATTTTTATTATTTTGTAATCGTTTAAAATGTAACACACTATGAGGGTGTGAGTATCCCTTAATCAGTGGTGCAAAATATGTTGGCAAGATTTTGTGTCAGAAACAAAAACGTATTTACTTCGAACTGAACAAATTTTCTTTTATCTGATTTTGTTCATTTATCTTATCTTTAAGTTAAACTAATTCCAGCCCAATTTCAAACCCTGACCATGATTTATGACACTAACTGTATAAATCTATGAATAAAGCACAATTATGATGCCATACACAAGAACAGACATTATTTGTATTCATCAGTGGAACAAAAAATATCAATACTACACATTAGATTGTAAATATTGTAATAAATAGTCAGTAATGATGAAAATATACTAAAACTTTAGTAAATATTTTACGAAAGTGTGTGTAAAAAGGAAAAGAGTAAATGATAAAAATAAACTATTTTATTATTAAATATTTAAATTATTAAAAATTTTCTTCAGCATTTGCATTGAATGCATTTTATTGAATTTGGGTTTGCTACCAAATATTATCTTTACTACTCTTTTGAGATGTAAAGATAAAGATAAAAAATCCTAAAGGAATATATGTTTATTTAGAAATATTGGGTAAACAAATAAAAATAGATCATCAAGCCGCTTCTTAAACTCTAGAATTCTTTTAGAAAACGTGTTAGTAAAAATTTTTGTGGTTTCTAAAACCTTTTTATGGGTTTACATTAGGGAGTTCGACTTTAAAAAAAACTCTAGTTGTACTGTATTTTAGACCATGACAAAAAAAACTTGGTTAACTTTGAACTTCTTAACGGGTTGTGTATTTTTGACAAGTAAGATTAACTTTTGGTATGAACTTCTACCTTAAAGGCAGGCGTGCCCAGATAGTTAAGATGATAATTAAATTTTTATATTAAATAGAAAACTTTCTTTGTGATATTTATTTTTCTGCTTTGAAAAAAAAAACTAAAAAAAATAACTCAAACGAGAAATTTATGGTTTTTTATTACAATAGTTTCCGATACATTAATTTTTTAGATTTTTATTTAATTTTAAAATTTTGTTTGTATGTATATTAAAAACAACTCCATGCTTAAATAAAATACGTCTACGTTACAGTGAATAAAAGTTGTTTAATTTTTAGCAATGTTTTTTAAATTTCAAATCGGTTTTTTTTTTCTTAAAGGTCTTAATTAGGGTTTCCATTCGGAAAAAGTTATTTTCGAAAATTCGGTGCAAATTTTTTTTAAAATTAACGGTAATTTTAAGATGGCAAATTTCTTCTCAATGTGTTTCCATAACAAAACATTGAATGATTTTTTTTTTGCATTTAAGCACTTTACTAATATTATAAAGCTGAAGAAAACAAACTTCTAATTTTAGCAAAAAATCACTAAACTAAATTTTCGGGCAAGGAAATCATGTACCTCAAATCTTTCTAGAATGTTTAAAATAATAAAACAGGAATGTAAAACTTTCTGATATGAAGTAAATGCTGGATGATAAAAAGTCGAATGCCGTAGTTGGGGGTAATGCACTAAATATTGATTTTAATCAGCACTGCACTATCTCTAAATAAAACTGCAAAAAAATTAGTATGCACTCTTTTTTACCAGCTTTAGTGATGATTGCTAATACTTAAACTACCACTAAACAAATTTAGTGATATTGCAAATGTTTTCACTATCACTAAACAAAGATTGAATGCCAAAAATCTGCACTCAATTCAAATAATGCAAAATTTGTACTGGCAATCAAAAAAGCTGCATATAAACAGACTCACTAAAATTTGAAAAATGTAATTTTGTATGAGCACAGTTTCTGATTCTTTTTATGATATGCATAAGAAAGGAAATTAAGGGCCTGGCCCACTATGTCGACAAGAACATTTCTTTCTTATATTTATATTGAAAACAAAAACAAATTTTAATTTGTTATTATTGTTTTCAATATAAAAATGCGAAAGAAATGTTCTTGTCGACATTGTGGGCCTGGCAGTAAACAACATGTCAATAATTTGACAATAACGGAACATCTCCTGGATTTGATCATGAAAAACCCAGTTTTTTGTTTGTAAATTTTGTTTAAAATTTTAAGTTGCACTCAAATGAGTGAAGAACAAAAAAGTTTCAATTAACTGATGACTGCTTTTTCTTAAATCAAACTATTTTTTTGGAGTGTAAAATTTTTTAACATCACTATTACTCATGTTTAGTGAGGCTGCTAATTTTCAATTACTCGCTCAACATCAGCAAAATGATTGCAATAATTTTGCACTGTCACTAACTGTGAGTTGAAACTGCAAAATTAGTGCAGTACCCCCATCTATGTCGATTGCTTGCTTAAATAAATTCTCCTCATGTATCACGATTTTTATTTCAGAAATCTTTTGTAACACCATGAGAAGAATTAACGATGATGCAAAGCAGTTTGAACCCAAAGTCAAGCTTAACGATTTTTCTTGGACACTTTTTGTTGCATATGATATGCTAATAACATATTATATCCTTGGAATCCCTGAGAATAATATATAAATTTGTTTCTGTCTGCCGATAATGGACAAAAGTCCTAGAAATGAGAAACCCTGGTCTCAATACTTGCTTGTATGTTCTTTGCAATAATCAATCGTTGTTTTAATAAAATATTTTTATGCACATTGGCGACGTCTGGATTATTTTTTGTTGCTGTTTGATTGTTTGTTTTTTCAGCTTTAAAACAAGTTGCAATTGGGATTCTTAATAATTGAATAAAAAAAACAAAAATGTTTAAAACTTCTTGTTTAAAAATATATTATGTCTGAATGAATAAAATTTTTGAGGGCAGACATTAAGGGTGATCAGCACTATTTTTATTTTTTTTTAATTTAGTTTTTTTGGTTTGAATAACTAATATTTTCAAATGTAATTAAGCTATTGTATTTATTGTTTCATTTTGAGGATTTTGAATCCCAAAAATGGTGAATATGCAGAAATATTAGGGCTATGTACGGCTTCGTTAATCATGTGAAAGCTTGAGAAAAATTATTTTGACGAAAAACTAATTATATTAAAAACACTCTTTTACTATTAGAATTAGTTGACGATTATTTGGATTTTTTGGATTGTTGAATTCATACATTTATATTTACAAAAAAAAAAGTGTCGAAAATTATAATTACGCCAAACGTCCAACTCACTGAAAAAATCTTAAGTCTTTGAGGATTTTTTATACCCATATAAAATTACATTTCGGAAATTTTAAATTAAAAGAAGTTTAATATCCTTGGGCACTTACTGTGCATATCCTTAACATTTTTACAGTTTGCCTTGAATTGCAAGTTGTTCATTAATATTTTTTCTTTTGTATATACAAATTTTTATGCAAAAACAAGTAAAAAAAATTTATATTGAAATTGAAAAACAAAAACCAAGAAAAAGAATAATAAAATTGGAACTACACAAAAAATTTACCAACTTAAAATTTGTTTTAGCAATTTAAAAAGAGTGTTATTAAAAATGTTTTATTTCTCGAAATTAAACTGTAATCTAGTTTTCAAGTCTCTCATTTGCTCTTAGTTCTGCAACAACAATAAAAGGCAATTATTTACAAATTTGTTTCGAAAATTTTTGTTTTTTGAGAAGCCGTTGCACCCACTTTCCTAAAATCGGGACTTCCCCTGTAATCTTTTTTCTTCTTTAGGACGTTTTGAGATTAAAAGGTCTTGCTTAAATCCAATAGAATAATGTCTTTTAAATCGGTTTAAATTAACTAATAACCAAAGATTAAGCCAAAATCACTTGAAGATAATAGCCATTATTACAACCTAATGATAAAGTTGCTGATAGTTAACGTGAACAATAGCTATCTTGAACGATAAAGTTACCAATAAGTTTTTTCCATTATTACAACTGTCCGATAAAATAAAAAATGTAATTTATATACTGTGGCAACATTGCAGTATATACCGACTACTTTTGGTTGTTAAAATACGTAGTGGCAACGACTTGCTTTTGTTTCTTTCTTTAATTAAAAAAAGAATTCAATTTTTGTGCTTTATTTTTGTTCTTAATGGTAAATTGTTTTGTTTTTTGTGTTAAATTGTGTTTTTTTTTAAGTTTGCATAATTTAATTTGACTTAAAACTGTCACTGATGCTACCATATCTTCAGCAGAAAATATGGCATCTTCAAGTTCTTAAAGTTCACTTGTAAAGTTACCATGAGGACAAACCTGATGTAAGCTTATCAGTCACTTTTTAGGTTAATGTTAACTTGTAATAACCAAAAACTATTTATCTGTCAGATAGCATCCTAAAAATAACTATTTGTAAGTTGTAATAATGGCCCTAAAGCGGTTCCCCAGTTAACCTTGCAAAAGTCAGCTTAATAACTTTTTATTATATAGATTTTATCTAAATTTCAACATAAGGTGAACTATCAACATAGTGTTTAAGTAGATACTAACCCTCCTTATTCATTAAAAATTTTTTTTGAGTTTTATAAAAGATTTATTAAACAAAGTTTCATAGAAAATTCGTTTTATAAACCTGTTATAAGCCCAAATTCAAATATTTTAAGGAATAAAAATGCTGAATTTAAATTTATATCAGTCGTCAATTTCTAAGCGGTATTCAAAATTAAAGATTTGATCAGTTTAAATTAATTAAAATATTTAACATTTAATTGAATTGAACAACAATAAATAAAAAAAACCACTTACTTAATGATGATACAACTATAAAACATATAATTAATTTTTCATTTTACTTATTTTTTTGTTTTTTTGACATCAATCAATTATTTTAAAAATTTAACAAAAAAAAAAAAAAAAAAAAAAACTGCAGAAGAAGTATAATTTCTCCAAAAACTAGAATGAACTAAATGAGGATCAAATTTAACATATTCGAAACCTATTTGCAAATTACACCCCCAGAGAAAAATAATTTATAAATACCTCCGACAAAACTATATTTAACGAAAATTTTTTAACATATTATCTTTAAACTTAACCATATAATTTTCACCGGCAATCATTTTATTTTTGAATTTGTCAAGAAGCCACAACCATATTATTGTTGCCTCAGAAAATGTTATAGTTAATAATAACCAAAATATGTTGTACAGTATGGTTATTTTCAACCTTGCTTGTTGCTCTTGGAAAAAAGGAAACTACTATTTTTAATTTTAAATCAAACAATTATTTTTGGATAAGAAATAATCGTCATATTAAGCCATAAACCGTGTTTAAAGGCAACCATTATATGGTTATGTCTTCTTGATGGGGGACTTATTTAACCATAATTTGGTTGCGGGTAATAATAATATATGGGTAAAAATTTTGGTAAAAAATAGTTTTGTTGGAGGTGACCATATTATAAAATATTTTTTCTCAGCATGTTTTCTGTAAAATTAGTGTAAAAATCTTTTAATTTTTTGAGTAACAAATAAACCTCGTGGTTCTCAGTCAATTTGGACATACACACATAGTACTGGTGTTCAATGCCTAAAAATTACTTTTTTAAATAAAAAATTTAGAAATTAACACCTAATAATTTAAAATAATAACTTTCTATAGAATTTCTAATCAGTGATGCCAACTTAGTGCTCTCGGCACTATTTATGGTGCTTTTTGATGCCTAAGAAAAAAACACTAACTTCGTGCTTTTCCAATTTTACGTAAGTGCCTTAAGTGCTTTTTACAATAAATTTTTTAGTTTTTTCTACAATTTTACAGTAACAATAAAGTAACAATTTTGTTAAGTGTAAAAACATTAGAAAATATTAAGACTTGTAAATGGAAAAATACACAACGAACAGATCTCTTTGGATAGAAGTTAACGATTTTAAAGATTCAATAGGACAAAGTCCATTTTTAGATTTGTCTAATTTTCTAATAACAATTTTAACTTTGTCTTTGATCATTTAGTTCGATGAACTACAGTATATCCAAAATTAGAAACGAATTGTCGTTGAACTCTATTAACTCAATTCGTCACATTAAATATGAAATTCATCGACATAATTCATGCTGTTATAATAAAACTGTACCACCAAGTGTCTGCAGTGATATCTTTTTATTTATTTATTTATTAGAGTTTTTTAGGCCCTGATGGGCCAATAAACCAGAAAAATATAACAAGTGGCATATAAATATAACTTAAATTAATAATTGTCCTCTTAAAAATTGCATTTTGGATAACAAAATTACTATCTGAAAAGAAAGAAAATAATTATTTAATATCTGAAACCCCCCATTGCACATAAGTTGAAAGCAATCAAATATAATAGAGTGTGAACTGATTGACAACAAAATGAAGAAGTTATATGGTAAAAAAGGAAATATACACAGAAAAAGGTTTTTAAATGGCAAAGTTTTTTTGATAATTTTTTTTTTATTAAAATATCATTTATTGAAAAGAAATATTCAAAATTTCACAATTTTAAGTTATCAATATAATAATATTGGTAATAAGTGCAAAATCAACAACTATATTATGATATTATGAATTTGTTATAAGTTTGGTGATTAGAGAAAATTTTTAATTTTGTCTGTGTATATATATGTATTATACATATCTAAAGAAAGGAAATTTCACAACTGTTTTAAAATCAAATTTTTAAACTTATTAAAGGAATATGAAAATTTTCGCTCTGAATAAGGAATTAAAGAGTTCCATAAACCAATAGATTTTACTACAAACGATCGTTTCATTATAAGTGTATCATATCTTGGAGTAACCAGAACATGAGTTCTTGAAGAAGTACCGAATAAGTACCTACGTCTCAGATATGGTGGGCAATTAGTCCTAATTACCTTATACAACATAAGCAAAATTCTCATGTTAACAAAATCTGGAAAGCTACAGCCAATGAGCGATGTTATGTATGATGTTATATGGGCTCTATATTTAAGCCCATAAACATATCTCACCATCCTTCTAAAGCAATGTTCCAGTCTATCCAGGTTGTGCTGCGAAGTACCAGTATATATTTCCATTCCATAAAGGAAAATAGGCATGCAGACAGAAAAAACCAATTTTTTTTTTACACTAACTTTTCCAATGAAACATACAAAAAATCAAATTATTACTTAAAAACTCCTTTTATGACCCTATTCAAACTCAACTTATGATGATCCAAATTAAAGTTATGTACTAAAAGAGTCCTCCAGCGACGCCGTCGCCATTTTTTTAAATATTTGGTAACTTATTTTGTGTTCAATTACCGATTAAGTTGAAAAAAATGGCTTAGTGCTTTTTAATGCTTTTTTTAATTTTAAAGTGCTTTTTGCTCCAAAAAAGTTGGCATCACTGATTCTAATATCAACTTAAGTAGGGGTTGACATTATCTTCAAGTAATGTTCTAATCAGTTTGTTGATATTGAAAAACTTTTGGCAAAAAGGCAATTATTTTCTAGAAAATTTTAAAAATTTCCTTGTTCAAAAGTTTTTAAAAATATCTAAAATTAGTATTGTGGTTATTTTATTGAACTGTTAATGGTTTTTAATCCAAATTTAGATATTTTTTAATAAGGCTTAAGTTCATTAAATTTAATTTTCATTAGATTATTTTTATGAAGACAGGAATTTTAGAACATATAATTAATTAAAATTTATTGATAAAAATTTTATTCTTGACTGATTCTTGACGCTGAGATTTGAACCCAGGCTTTCACGGACAGGTTGCACATACTAGTTTCGATTGTAACCACACAATCTCGTCAGTGGGGTTTGCCGTTTTACTCACTCGGATATTGAAGCCGGATGACGTCAATAGTCAAACATCAATCTTTAAACCAAATGGTATTTCACCTTGGTAGATCGAAATTTGCTTTTGAATGAATGATTATCTATTTTATAAATTTAAAAATATTAATAATTCAATTAATATTTAATCGGATTTTGTCGACGGGTAGTACTCGTTTTACAGCAAATTATATAATGCAACGTCCTTAATTTTCTATTTAACGGCAAATCTCGAGAACCAAAGTAAATTTAAAGAGAGAAATTTAAAAGCATTTTAGGTCAGAGTAGTAATGGGAAACTATCGATAGTGACCAAATTTGATAAATACCGATAGTATCTTGTTTACTACAGATAAAATCGATATTACTATTGTTTCGATTTAAAAAACAAACATATCAAAATCTATATATATAAAAATAAGTCCGTATATGTACGTCGCCGAACTAATCATAAACGCGTCGTGCGATTTCAACCAAACTTATACACTACGTAGGCAGTGGCCCATATATGGTTTATATGAAGTTTGGTTGAAATTTTAGGTCTGGGGCGGAGGGGCGTGGTGATCGCCATGGTCTAACTTAGGTTTTTACGGAAAGAAAATTTTGCCCCGCCCACTTTTTTCGATTTACCTAAAATCAGAAAACGGCTCCATCGAGTTGACTAATTTTTCTTTCAAATGTTCGTATTAATCAACTTTAAGTTTTCATCGAAAGAAAAATTTACCACGCCTACTTTTACGCCCACTTTTTCTATTAAGCGCATAACTGGAGAACGGCATGACCGATTCCAACGATTTACCATTTGAATTCAAGCGGCTCCAATTCCCTTTGCGTCTTGCCTTTGCTATTACCATCAACAAAGCACAAGGCCAATCATTGACTATTGCTGGCTTAAAAGGTCATGAACAATTTGATCGAAGCAACAATTTTAAAGGGGAAGTTTAAAGGTGAAGATGTATTGATTCCACGAATTCCAATGATTCCATCAGATTAACCTTTTGAATTCAAAAGACTACAGTTTCCAATACGTCTTGCATTTGCTATTACAATAAATAAAGCGCAATGGCAATCGTTGGAATTGTGCGGAATTGATTTAGAATATCCTTGCTTTTCACACGGCCAGTTATATGTTTCGTGCTCACGTGTTGGCAAGCCTTCAGTTCTCTTTATCTACACAACAACTCATGGCAAAACCAAAAATGTTGTCTACGAAAGAGCTCTAAGATAGTTTAAGTGATACATAGTCTAAGATTGTAAGAAACTAGAATTAAAAATTGAATAATAGGGAACAAAACCAACTTTATTAAAAAAAGTGTGTTTCTTTTCTTATTTTGGTTTGCCGTGCGAAGCAGGCAACGGGCCCGCTAGTAGTTTTATAGATATAATTCATGAAATAAACACAAATATTACATATTTATATAATTTGAGAAAATAACAATTTGGATCGAATAGAAATTAATTTGATGAAGAAATATGGAGGCGACTTCGTCCGTCATTAAGGCTTCTCACAGAAATCACCGAAGTAGCAGGGAGTATGCTGCGATTGAAGTGCAATTTTTAAACATTTTTTTATACTATCGTTATCGATAACTTAACCTTTATGTCAACAGCTGAAAAATTATACTTACGTCAACAGCAAGCAAATGCAAGCACATATTATATGTGACTTCACACGCTGCTAAGTATATTTCTGTTTTGTGGTTGTTTTAATTTTTTTTATTTTTATTTATATTTTGTTTGAGTTTTTTCCTACTTTGATTTGTTTTTATGAATGATTACGTAAAATTAAGAGGGTTTTAGCAGACTTGTAAAACTCTTAAATCTTGTGAAATAAACATGCAACATTACTATATTTTAATTTTTTCATATACATACCCGGGTATGGTAGAAATGATAAAATAAACACATCCATGGTCTGCTTTGTCCAACTTTATTCAAACTTTAGAATAAAAAAACTTCTAGTGAGAATATCATGAAATGTCAGAGTGATATGATAGCAACTTTCAGAGATACAGCGTTTTTAAAATTCAAAACATACCCGAATATGTAGCTGTTGACATAAAGGTTATAGGCATTATATTTTCCCTAACCATCGAAATTTTCAGCAATATCATCGATAATATGTCATCACTAGAGAACTTTGTACATACATACAATATCGAAATTGGCTTGGAAATCCCAGGCCACAAAACTCATGTTGACCTGTGTAATTGTTATTTTTTAAGTACAAAAAATAATTAAGGGCCTATTGCGCCAATTCTATTTAAATATCAATTCATATTTAAATATAGTTTTTTATGTTGTTTTATTTTTATTTGACATAAATATCGAATTTTAAACCTAAATTGACATTTAAATAGAATTGGTGAAATAGGCCATAAATAATAAAAAAATATTTAAGAATAGTATTTTAAATAAATTTTAAAATCGTTACGGTCCCTGCTTTTTAACAAACACAAATGATTGTGTTGTATCACAAAACCTTTTAAATATGAAAATTATATTTATAAAATCTGTAGTTTTTTATAATTTTTGTTGTCTTTTTTAATACTTTATTAATTTATTGAATATTGTTAAGAGTTTTTATGCAATCCATATATTTTATTTTTAGTTTTTGTTTTTAGTTTTGAAATTTTAGCTTTAATGATGAAAAGAGACAAGATTTTCTAAAAAAAAAACAAAATGTTTTTTATTACAGTATTTTTAGCGGTGATTTCATAGCAATTTATGTCAATATGCATATTAAACAAAAATATATATTGCATAATATTATAAAAAAGGCCCTTAAATAATAATTAAAATAAAAGTTTAAAAAAGCTTACACGAGTGTTGTACAATTAATTTAAAATCAATATGATTTTTTTTTACGAAATTTTAAATAAATTTAAAAAGCTGACACAAAAATTAACTGTATATACAAAATTTTAATTTAAAAAAAAATGTTAATTTAACTGGTTTTTGTCAAATTAAACGTATTAAATTTTATAATTTATTCTTTTGTAAGTTTTTTTTTTTTTTTTTTTTTTTTTTTTTTTTTTTTTTTTTTTTTTTTTTTTTTTTTTTTTTTTTTTTTTTTTTTTTTAATAATTTTGCTAAAGAAAGTGATTAATTGGGTCAAAAACTTCATAAAATTCTGAATTTTAATAAAAAAAAAACAAATTTAATCAACTTGAAAATTTTTTAATCCAAAATTAAGCTCTGTCTGACCACTAGATTACTAGGAATTAATTGTTATTAATAACATTGAAAACCCGAACTACAACAAAAACTTTTATTAATTTATATTTATTTGTTAAATATTATTATTTATTGTTGATTTGTGTTTGTTTAGTGTTCATAGTAATTCATAAAGTCATTCTACAGCAATTATTTAGTTTTTTATTTGATATTTTATAACCCATTTGTAGGAGTTAAAGACTTAATGAAATTGCATTGTTTGTTAATAAAGAAACAATTAAGATTTAATATCTTATTTGTATGAAATTGGAAAAAGAATGTCGTTGTATAAAGTTCAAATTATTAACCAACAAAAATTAAGTATCTCTTTTATATTTTAACACTCGGAGAGAAATGATAGTAAAAACTTGTTAAGTTACTTAAAACTAGGAACACAATTGGGTCGCACGTCGTAAGAACCACAATAACGTTGTAAACCTAATTGTTATTAATAATTTTAGAAAACTCAAAATTTGTTGAAGTTTTTATTAATTTTTAAATATTCAATTTAAAAACATACAGATAATTTATTTTATGTTAAAAGTGGTATATTCCTGTGAGCAAGCGGTCGCAACCAGAGTATAAAATAGAATAAGATTAATTTATGTTTGCGTTACCTATTGTGTGTCTTTCTATAAAGTATTTATTAAAAGTTCCAATTTGAAAACGCACCTTCGTCGGACGCTTCTACGTTCATACTATGCACTTGTGTTACTACTGTTAATTAGACTATGTCACTGAGTCAAGCGCGGGGCACATAGAGTTTTAACCTAACGAGGGTATACTGCATCCAGTGGTACTAACCGTTTTTTAGGTAAGCTCTTAATTTCGACATATACCGTTATTTCGAAAATGGACGAGGTTGCACAACATAAAAATTTTCGCGTAACTCAAAAACTGGGTTGTTTATTGAACAAACTAAAAAAACTTAGCGAATAAAGACAGCTGCTAGTTATGTTAGAAGCAAGTGGTGGGGATAAAAAATAAAGTGGGGTTGGTCGTACATTTGACCCGTCTAGGGGCATCGTAGGCGCTATAGGGCCAAATTTAAGAATTTCGACCATACAAATATAGCGGTTTAATGAAATTCTTAAATGTGGCCCTAGGATACCCCTAAACGGGCCAAAGGTATGACCAATTCTACTATATTTTTCATCTCCATCATTTATTTCTAACATACCTACCCGCTATCTCCATTCCTAAAGGGTGCTCGCACACAAAATTTTCAATACAGACTAGAAATATATTGAAGAAAAACCCCATAACTGCCAAGAAATCGCCCCTAGGGGAATAAAATGTATGTCCGACCTCCATTAGTTCTTTGTTCTTAACATTTTCCCAAAACATAATTGCCGTTTATCTCCACTTCTTAGGGGGCTTCCATACAAATATTACATTTTATGAAAATCATTAATTTAATTAAAGATTTTTAAACAGATTGTAATCATTAATGGCTTGTTTTGTTTGCAATAAATCTAGAAAAAAAATAAAAGTTTAGCATAATTTTCAATTTTTAATGATTTTTTAAAAAACCAATATTTCAAAATATTGCCAAAAAATAATTTTTTTTTGTAAAAAAAAAAGTTTCTAAAATGACTGCGTAAAGAAAAAAGTTTGAAAATATAAAAACATTTAAATCAGAAACAACCCATCAAAATTTTAAATAAAATTTCAAGGAAAAAAAATTAAAAACCGGCAGAACTAAAATACATTTGGGTGCACAAAAGTCTTGGGTTAGTATTGAGTAAAAGGGTCGCGGGTTCGATTCCCGCCAGAAATTATTGGCAGTTTTACCACAACGGGCTACAGGTCTGCGTTACTCTTGCTGGGTAAATTAATTTATTGCAATGCACATTTACACAGGGTAGACTCATTAGCGGACAGACATAAATCCCAATTGTCAATTCGTATGGATGAGCCAAAATTGTTTTATGTAAATGAGTCTACCTTGTGCAAATGTACCAAGAGTTGTTGTGTAACCTGTAATTGTATAATAAATATAAATAAATAAATATGTGTTGATTGTTAAAACATTTTAATTTTCCACGCCGCCAGGAACAGCTGCAGGGTAAACAATTTCGCACGAAATGTAAAACCAGCAACAATTTGATGTTCCTCTTTTATATTTTTTATAAAAATGTATGAAATCGAATAGTTAAAGACAAAAAAGTAAATTTTTAGCTTGTAGCGTGCATAGGGTATTCATTCGGTTAACCGGTTAATTACTACCCCATTACCTGATAGGTTAATTTAAAATTGGCGTTTTTGATTAACGATTAAACCACTTAATTTCAGTCGATTAACCGATTTACCGATGTAACAAAATTTTTATTTTGTATAGTATTACAACATATTTTTTGTGTTTTTAATTATTTGTTTTGTCTCATATTCAAAAGGAATATTATAAGAAAATATTTTTTCATACAAACAAAGAAGGTGTTCAGTGATCTTCATTTAAAACTACAACAACAGATTTTTGTTTCACGTACTTTTATATGTACATATGTGTTAAGTTATTTGTTTCTTCTTATATCAATCTTTTAACAGAATTAACCGAAAAAGTTAGAAGTGATAAAACTTTAAAAAAATTAAAACAGGACTCTTATGGCATGTTTAGAGAAATCCAGGAAAAGGACCGAGAAATTAGATATTTTGTATTATGGGTTGCTTTCGATTTCTCCAACATCTACGATAAGTGAAAGAATTTTTTCCACGTCAAGTTTTATCAAAACTAAAGAAAATAATCACTTAAACCAAAATATTTTAAAAAGATTATTTTTTTTAAGATCTCCTTAAACTATTGAAATAACTAATAAAATTATCTCCCTGTTAATTTTTTAATTAATACATTATATTTAAGTATTAGTTGAAGAATTGTTATAAACTACAAATAATAACTAATTTATGCATATTAATTTATTGAAATTACTTAATTTATAAAAAAACATTATTAATCGGTTAACCGTTCAATAACAAAATTAACCGATTAAACCAAAGCCTCGGTTAATTAATCGAGCGATTAACCGATTAAAGCGAAAGTCCGATTAAATGAATATCCTACGCGTGCAACAATAAATAACCTCGTATACGAGTTTGCAAAGGGACACCAAAAAAAAGCTAATTTTGTTTTAGGGACTTGTCGCATATTCGGAAACAGAAATTTCACTCCTATTTACAGACCTGTAAAAGATTCCAATCACATTATTTCTCGTTAATGATTGCATTCTAAAATGTAAATGGATTTTATGATTTCAATTTGAAATCATAAAATCAACACGGATAAAATGATTGAATCAATTTCTTCAAATAATTCATATATTAGTTACAATAGATTTGATTGAAATAATTTAATTGCAATCAAATCCAATCATGCAATCAGAATTAAATCAGAATCAAACGCTTCGTTCTCTTCAAATAAAATGCCTTCTTCTAGAAATAAAGCTGACTCTGATAATTTTGAATTGCCAAAGTTGTAAATTTTTGTTTACAAAATTTTCTAAAATTAGATTCCAATTGCATATTTTTTCGCTGGGCTTTCTCTTTAATTAAGGTTTGAACCGGTATTGAATGAACTCGCAGGATTTCAACAACAATTTGATTTAAATCGAACTGATTGGAGTTAAATTAATTGCATTTAATGATTTTTAAAGAACATATTTTAAAATGATTGCAGGATAAAAATATTGAAAAGATTTCATTTTGAAGTCTGAAATCAGTTTGGTTGAAATCACTTTCATTTCAATGCCAACTGATTGCAGTTTTTTACAGCATTTGCCATCACAAATCATTTATTAGATTTTGACAGGTTTTTTTTAAACATCTTTAAAGTATTAAGTTATCCAGTTGTTCATCAACTTTTTTTTGAGTTATAACATCGACTTGTTTGTGCATATTTAACAGGTAAAGCATACTTTGCTAAAAATTCTTATTCAGGCCTGTTCTGAAAATCACTTTAACTCAAATCGCGTGTGCCTTTTAAAATCACACGCGGGATATTTTGGTATTCCGTTTTGTGTGTGGTAGGCTATGACTTTCAGAACACCACAAAATCACACATGTGATTTTAAATGCAAATGAGTAGAAATCACGTGATTTTCAGAACAGACCCGATTTTTCTTATTTTTTTTTTTTTTTTTTTTTTTTGTTTTTGCATATTTTTAAGTTTTCTAAAAGCCATTAAACACAATTTGTACAATTCTAACAAAAATTAAGAAGCAAATAATTTAATAAAGTTAAGAGAAATTCATGACTTCAATTAAATTAAAAAGGTCGAATTTGAAAGTCTGATGTACAAAATCGACTTTCGTTGTCCATCTGCTTTCGTTCATGCAACAAAAATACTCCGATGTGTTATGATTTTAACTGAGTAATTTCTTTAATAAGTTGCCTTCTTCTTTCTGAGCAATATTTTAACTTAATTCAAACTTTAATAGTGTAGAAAAAAATATCTGTATATAGTTTTAGGAAAGGGGAAGTTCGCAGGCATAAGTTTAATCGGTTAATTTATTCTTGCTTAACTTATTCTTGTTAAACTTTAACGTCTGCAGCAGGCATATCCAGTTTTTTGAAGTATATTTTATTCACATATGTTTCAGTAAAAAATGCATGGGTTGCCACCCCCCTAAATTATATGTTTATTGTTTATCAATAAATAATTTGTCCATATTTCATCGAACTTTTATGAGTTAACAAAAATGTGAAAAAAAAATTAAAAAAATTATTATGTAAAAATTAATTTTTTTTTAAACAATTAACTGTTAAAACATATATTATAAAACCTCATTAAACAAAGTTTTTCCATGTTAATGATTTTGTATAAATAGCAATTAGTTATATAAATATATATATATATATATACATATATATATATATTTTTTTTTTGTTCATAATATTTTTGTAATATGTACATTATTAAATTATGCTGATTTTATATTAAAAACCGAAATATTAAAAAAATGACAACGAAACCATGAGATACAAAAAAGTGGAATTCGCATTCATTCAAATGTTAAAAAAAAGACAGCGCAATGAAAAATTAAAAATAAAAGACAGCAGAGTTCGTTGTACTTTTTTATAAAAATTAAAAAAAAAAAAAAAGATAAAAAGATACAGACAACAGAAGTGAAAAAAATCTGAAAAAAAAATTAAACATAATACGTTTGTTTATAAACAAATGATTTTTTTTTTTGTTTTTGTTTTATATTAAATAAACATTTTTAATAAAAACAGCATTGTACTGTTTTTAAGTTCTTACTTTACTATTGCATTCGTATCTTTTCTTAAACATGATTTGTAATCTTGAATTTTTTTTTTGAAATTTCCATGTTTTAGAATCATTTTCTTATTTATAACTAAAGATAAGTTAATTTTCGTTGGACTTACTCTTAAGGCGGGTTGTTTCTAACGAAAAATGTTCATGACAATCACACAGTTCGAGTCATTTATTTAAATTACGAGATTTTCCAGTGACCTTTTACAGTAGTATAATATTGAGGGAAAATGTAAAACATGTACATAAAGAATTTTTAAGTTAGAGTAAATGGCGTCATTAAATTCCTTTGGCTTTTATCCCTATTTTCTAAAACAATTTATTTGTTTGAAAACGGTTTAAAACATTAAGTGGACACAAACGATATATTATTATTATTTTTTTTAATTTTGGAGAGTGTATATTTTCGAAATTATATTGCATTTGAAAAAAAGACCTCATCGCATTAACTGATAAATTTGACAAAAAAAAAAAAAAAAAAAAACAGGAAAAAACAATCTACACACGTTCTGTTCTTCGATGTAAATGTCATTGTTTTGTATTTAACATTTTGAATAATTACTGCCTCATTTATAAAAAACTAAATTGGGTTTGAAATCTATATTAAGGAAAATTTGTATGGAAATTAAAAAAAACTTTACATATCTAAATTATTTCTTATGAATACGGCAGTAAGAATTTAATAACATATTAATCAGCCATGTTCTGGAATTCGAAAGCAAGTGAATCTGAAATCGAGGGAGATTTCCAGTACAATTATTTTGAAAATGATCGTAGTTTTTCCTGATTTGATGAGTAGTTCTGATGTCAGTAGATAAGCTGTTCTCATAGTATGAATTATGTAAAACGGTATATTTTAATGAACTTTGAACACTGAATCGTTTTCAAAGTTTGTTCCATATAATTTCACTAGAATTCGATTTGCAGAACATGGCTGAATGTTTATAAATATAGCAGAGAAAACAGCAGAATTTGTATACCCTCCTCAAAATAGTGGAGAGGGTATTGGTGTTTGTAACACCTTAAAATATAGATCTTTAAGAACACCGATCGACTCAGAATAACGACGATGTTCGTCCTTCTAGCTGGCTGGCTGTTGTAAACCTTCTGCGCAAGGTACAAGTAGCAATTTTGAAGATAATTTGACGAAATTTGGTACATACGTTTTGATTGTCATAAGGATTATTAATGGTGAGAATCGGTCTTTGTGACCAGATATTATCTTATTGTGATGGTAGTTACATTAAATTTGGTACAAACTTATTTTATTGCAATCTAAATCATCTTATCAAACGTTATTGGAATCAGTCTTTATATGAGCATAGCTACTGTACAAATGCTACTCCCGAAAATAGCTTTTAAATTCAGGACTTCCTTATGAATGTAGGTATTGACATTGAACTTGCCGACAGCAACTTTGACTATAGCTGCTATGTTGTGTAAGTAGGTCCAGAGTTGAACAGAACATTGGTCCTATGTAAACCTTCAACATTAAATCATATATGTAAATGACGATACCTAAATAATATTCGGCACAAAAAACTTCTATAGGATTCTTAACATCATAATAGAATTTAGTTCTGGCGGATACATTATTTATTGCCCATGGGCCCCCAATATGGAACGCTCTTGAAAATTAGTCTATAAATTCTTTGGTGTAGGTTATATAAACATATGTAATACATTATAAACGTCACGAAAGAATATTTAACGGAAGTGAAGTTTCGTGTTTTTTTTTATAAAAGCATTTGCATTTTGCAAGACCATACAAAATACTTAAATTTTTAACTGAATTCAGAAAATTAAAGTATGACTTTTATAAAAAAAGGCAAGCGTAAATTGAATTATGCTTTCAAAAGTTTTATTAAAAATACTATAAAACTTAAAAACTCACCGCTTTTACGGGTAACAACAAAGTATTTATAGGACAAAAATTTACCATAACCAGAGATGGCAACACCCATTTGAGACTAAATGCACCAAAAATCCTTTGCATAAAGGAACGTTTGTCTTAGCTATTTCGCAACTGTGCAGGAAAATGGTCATCATAACGATTGTCTAGGTTTGGTTCCTTATAGAAAACTCTTTGGCAAGATGTGATTTCTGTGATTTCTCGCAATTATCACCAAATAACTTTTGAATTCCTTACACCCTCCGTTGAACATTTTCATTATGGCTCGTATTTTCAACAAATAAAATTATAATTGTTATTAAAAAAAAAAAAAAAAATGCATACCATGAATGTTCTTTATTTCTACAATCAACTTAAACTAATGTCAAATCTTCTTGCAATAAATCATTTTTTTTTAATTTTGCACTCCAGTGAAAATAAAATTCCAAAAATTCCCTTAACAAAGTATGTCACAAAACTTCTCAAATGCACAGAAACTTCTTTTAAACACTTTAAAACTTATTCTTACACATCAATTCTAGAACAACAAAATTCTCAAGGCAGTCATCTAACAAAACATATTTACATATTATGTATATTCATATTTAGAATTTTAATTTTATTAAAACTGATTTTCATGCCAAAGAATCGTTGCGCTCTGCTTTGAATTTCATTCTACGTCAAATACTTAATAAGACAGCAAGCAGGCATCGCACAAAGTCTTGCAGTTAAAGCATCATCATTTACGCTCATTGAATTTTATCTATAATTTTTATTTTTCTTATTAAATATTTAATGCAGGCAAAAACAGCATTTGTATTTGAACTTTTGCACATTATCGCTAGAGAAAAAAGAAAAAACATAAAACGGAAAGGCTTTGGCGCCAAATGCAACATTTACAATGAAAAATTCGTGCTGATTTATTTAAACTGATTAAAGTAGAGTACGAGTGGCAGCAGCAGCAGCATCAGCAGCAGAAGACCCACCATCAATAGTTAGAGTAGTATAACAAGGGAAAAGGCAAATAAACCTAAGAAGTATTATAAACCGCGGCAGCAGTAGAAAAATCTAATTAAAATTTTACTACAAATAATGCTCAAATACTCATCTTATTATCTAAAGATTGAGTATGGTGATTTTTTTTACATGCTTTCAAATAATGTTAATGTGGTATATTAAAAAAAAAGTAGATGACGCTGATGTTGATGAACATTAACTTTAAATGAACATTTTGCACGATTTATTTGGTTCTCATCGGATTTTTTTTTCTATTATAACTTTTTTTTCGTGTTGTTTTGTTTATATTGTTGCAACAAAAGATTCACAGAAAAAGCTATAAATATGTTTTCTAGGCAATTTTACACTCAAAAGTTGAATTAATAAATGCTTAGGTACACAATTAGTGGACAATTTAGAAAAAAAAATTACATGTACACAGGTTCCCGATCATCATATATAATAAAGTATTAACTTTATATCAATTATTTCTAAAAAATGGAGCAGAGACCCCTTTTCATAATTAATAGACATTAAGGCACTTCGCAGAAGTGGATTAAAAATTTGTTACGTTAACAGTTTTAATTTTCTGTCTTCTCTGTCTACGAATGTAACTCTACCTAGAGGTCCACACCACACCACTTCAGCTGAAGGGAGAAGTTAGGCCAGCTGGAAAATATTCCTTTGTTCTGTTGCTATACAACAGAATGCGCTATGCACTGCTTTCAAAACCATTCGGTTACTGCAGACAACTATAATATATTTGCGATGATTATATTTGTATAAAAACATGTTTTTTAATTTTTTGCTAAGAAATCCCAAAATGCTGCCCAATATTTTTTTGACGCATTTTGCCAATATTATTGCATAACCTTAAACTTTATCAAGAATATTGCACGGAAGAAGACAATAGAAAACGACAAATAACCATAAAATGTTTTACATTCTTTAGGAAAACCGAAAACCTTCTTTGTCTAGGGAAATTCCTGCCACACCTTTTTAAAGATTAGCTAAAATTTCAAATAATTAACGAATTTCTATTTAAAAACATTAATTTTTGAGTGTATAACGTCAATATTCTGTAACCTTAAACAATTTCTGGAAATTTTTAATTCATTTTTTTATATTTTTCTCACTAAAAACAATAGACGAAGAGTAACAAACAACATCAACAAATATATATCAACAATGTAGAGCTACAATAAATTGCGTTTGCGTAAATTCCCAAGCCATTTACAAGAGCAGCTGATGCAGAGAATTGCAAAAAAAATATTGGCGGATTAAATATTAGACAAATAAATACCCAACAGATAGGCAGACATCCATCAATATTTCTGATTCAAGAACAACCGAAAAGGGAATTTATAAATTCATGGGTATATTTTTTTTAAGAAGACGAATACTTAAAGAAAGAAAAGAAATAAGAAAATACAAAAAATAGCATTTGCTCACTTTTTTATGTTGCATTCGAATATTTTTCTGGGGACTTTGTTAGTTTTTGCAACAACTAAAAAAAGTGAAATAAAAACAAAAGTTTTTCCAGACTTAAAGAAAAACAAAATAATAGAAAATGAAATCAGTAAAGCCACACGAATTACCAATAAATATTGTAAGGCCAAGTTAGAGTTGTTTTGTTGGAGTGGAGATGGGAATGTTGATGCCAGTTGTTTGGGTTTTGATTCTTAAGAAATTGAAAATAAAACTTAAAGTGCTGCAGCTATAACAAGTTTTTTTTTTTTTGTTGCAACAACTTTATAGTACCATAAAGTATCTAGTAGCGTTTTTTCTTTAAATATTATTTCTCAGGCTTAAGTCTTAGAAAATATTATTATTGCTACTTGACTTGCCACAGTCAGTAGTGATGCTACGACTGGCACTACCATTGCTGCCTTTTGCGACTGACACTTTACACAATTCTTACTTAGTTTTATTTTAGTGTAAATATTGTCGTTGTTGTTGATATTATTTTTTATGCCTTTTTCTACAAGTAGCTAATATTTTAACAGCAGGCTGAGAGAATTAAAACTATAAAAAATACATTAAAAAAAGCAACATTTAACATTGTTTCATGGCTGGGAAACAAACACAGTCAAGACGTAGGAACTACGAACATCTCAATGTGGTGGTCGGTTGGTGTTAAAATGGTACTTTTTTATTAACATTAATCGCCCACTTATTAAACAGTTGTGTGAAATGCTGTTGTGTTTTCTATTCGTCTTATATTGGCGACTAACATATAAAGGCGAGATATATAATCTTGTATTTCAAATTCCCATAAAACTGAGATATTTTTTTACGAAGTTTTTATTTTTTATTTTTATGTTTCCTGAGACAAATAGAAATTGTCACTTAATACTCGTACAAAATTAAAATTGTAAAATGTTGTACTATGTCTCTTTTAATAAGTCAATTATTAATTTTAGCTTTGTAGGGGGTCCAAACTCAGGAAATTTATTCAGGACTCTATGAGAAAGAGGTAAGATTTTAAAATATTGATTTTAAGCACTAATTATATAATGAAGTTATATCCAAAACAAAGTAAGTAAATATCTATCCAATCAAAAATAATCTTTACTGCAGGTAAATGAAAGTAGATGGACCCAAAGCGAAAATTATATTCATATGCTAAATTGTACCCCGATATCAATATTTTTAAATATTTATAATAGTAAACATTAGTTTCCTAGCGAGGACTTATATTCTAGGGACATAACTGGGATAAACGACGAACTTCGCCCAATACGACCAAATTGTCGGCAGTGTAAATTCGTCGTTTGAAACAGAATAACGACAAAAAAATTACAGTTTTTATAACTGAGAAAGTTGTTTACCGTTTGCGCAAAGAGATGCCAAAGTGTGACCATATTACAAAAATAATACTTAAAGTTATATAAAATGTTGTTTTTAACCTGAGTTCGATAGTTTTTCGCAGTGTTGTGAACTATTTCTGATCAAAAAGCGCCGTGCCCCCAATCAAAAGCGCTAAATAAAATTTAAATAAAGAACTTAATGAAATAGTTGGCAAAAAAAATCGTTTTAAATAAGTTTTTCATTACATGTTTAATTTTTTTTTGTGGACCAGACTAATATTTCTCCCGAAGTAAAGCTGTTACTTCTCATTAAAAAATTTATTACGAAAAAAATTTTACATTTTTATCATTTATCAGAACTCCAGATATATTACGAATAAAAAAAGCCATGAAAATCAGTAAACAAAATGATAACTAGACGTGATTGATTGGAACTGTGAACAGATTTGGATTTAGCACGGTAAGGTCAAGTAAAATCACATACTAAAGTTCTGGCTCCACCGACTTTTTTTTACCGACCAGTGTTATCAGAACATTAGCATTTTAACAAAGCTTTTTCTGATATTTTAAGCAAAGTAAAGAAATATAATTAATATCAAATATAAAGCAAAACAATATCAAAAAATATTTACATATAATACAAAGAAACATTTAACAAACTATTTGATAATGCTTGAGTTCTTTAAAATATGAAAAACAATGTAAAATATTTCGATTTAAGTTCCTTAAATAGAACGTGCAGCATAATAATTACAAATATTTATACATATTTTTGCTTTTACATTGTTCATTTTTTTCATAGCACAAAAAGTGCCGAACTCTTAAATTGTGGATATGAGGCAATGATGGGTCTCAATATGACTTAATACATTGAATGTATATTCGAGATATACACAAAATATACTAAGTATATAAAAAGAGGACACACTTAATATATGGAATTGATTTATGCCAAGAGGTATACCAACCAACAAACGATATGTATGTATGTAGTTATATAGTATACATTTGAGTATTCTATATATCAAAAGTATTTGGTAAAGTACGGTAACGAATTTTATTTTAATGTATGCAAATAAGAGTTCAAAAATATTGGGTATATATAATTTCAAAAAATGTTAACAGAAAAGCGCTAATTTAGCGTCCCTTTTAAAAAACGCGCTAAGGGAAAAATGTGCATCTTTTGGACAGTTAAAAAGCGTTATATATCGCCTAAAGTGCAAAATATTGGCAACTATGGTTTGTTATGGTCATGTTAATGTTTCTGCTTATAAAATTGGTCATCAGAAATTAAATAAAAATGATTTAAATTAGAGCATTCCTTATGAATAACATGAGTAATTGCACTTGAAAAATAACTTCTGTTTAACAAAATGTCCTGAGCCCTTTTTTATTTTCTCATAATAAGCAGTAATTATTATTATTTTAATTCTAAACTTCTACCTTGTTCGCTATGCTTATCCCGCGAAGCTCTACGATTGTCTGCAGGAGACCAGTCTCTGGCGGGAATTGAACCCGTAACCCCGGCACTGATAGACCAGCTCACTACCAGCTGGCCTACCGGTACAGTGTTGCGATAATTGCCATCACACAAAGTCTCATTGCAACAGTTTTTTGTTCGTTAAAAAATAGGGATCAAAATTTTATTTTTGATGTCTTTCGGAGCTCTTTACCTAAAACACGAGGGTAAAGTAGCCGATTATTTTGACTTTATTTAGTAGATTATACAAAACCCGAAATTGTATTAACTTTTCACATTTATTTACACCATATTCATTCTTCTCAATTTATTTTATCCTGCAAATGTTCATTAATTTTATTTTTGACCTATTCTTTGTTGAACTTTTTTTATATTTAAATAATAAAAAAAAAATTAAAAGGTGTCACAAAATTCACCCAAAACCATTACAAAAAGAAAAAGATTAAACCAAAATTTAGGTTTCTCTTCTTGAATCATAATAGAGAATATCAGACAATAAAAACTTTAGAAATTGTTCATGGTTTGGAGATAAAAAAGAAAACAGAAAATAAAAAATAAAGAATAAAAGAAAAAATAAATTTAGTAAAATTTATTACATCAATAGAAAAATGCAGCAAACAAAATACAACCTGTTGCAACAACACACATTTTGTTTTGTATTTTCAACAAAAGTTGAACAAATAAAAAGAGGGAAAAAAATAAGAACAAGCAACAATTACAACAATTACAACAACTGCAACAACCGTGCAATAGAAGCAATAAAAAAAATGTAATTAATTTCTTTTATAAAAATAAAAGAAAACAAAATACAGGTGAAATTAAATAAATATTGTATACTTCCTGCGACCAATTACATATTTCTTTCTTTCTTCTTGTAATCCGTTCTGTGTTTGTGGCAGTCTGTCAAAATAATCATAACCGTAAAGAGGTACTAAAGACAGTTGCTTAGTTTGGCTATTAGCTGAAAGAACAAGTGTATAAAGTAACCCGACAGTTCTGATGATTATTATGCAATTGGTGCTTGAACTAGATATTTAAGGGGACTAGTGTAATGCTAAATCTATTAAAATATTTTGTCGGATGGTTAGTCTAGAATGTCTTTAAATTACTTTATATTGATAATAAAAGTTATTAAAATTAGTTACATTCTTTCATAACCAATTAATAAATAGCGTAAACAATTAATTTGTTTTAAATTTTAACTCATACGTTCGTTTAACAAAATTCATATCTTGGCGAAGAATAATTATTATTAACAATAACATATTTCTCACTAAACTATATTATGGTTTATAAACAAATATAGTATTATTTGTGGTAAATATCTATGGCTTGGAACTAAAATGGCCAATGTCAAGAAAATTGAAATTAAAGTTTTTTATAGAAGAATTTGACTAGCAAAATCTTTATAAAGCCGTTCTGGGTTAAATTATTAATTGGCTGTTTCCGCAAATAAAAGAGAGTAAGAGAGTAAAAAACCTATTGCAACGATTAACCCAAAATAGTAAAATATTGACATTGGCCCTTTTGGCTCCAAGGCAAATATTTATCTTATTATTAAACAAAACCTGATCGCAGGGAATCATAATATGGTTGAGGCTCCATCTCTCTCCTTCTCTTTCTGCAGAACTGATCTAAGGGTAATATGGTGCAGGTGACAATAATACCGTTAAAGTAGCCATAACATATTATGAATATGAAAATGTATAACTTAAATAACCGCGCATTATTAGCGTAGAACTTCTGTCCGTTTTAGTAAAACAAAACTCGTACACTGTAGTCTAGTTCTCTACCAACTATACCCAGAGAAAAAAACTTTTTGAATATGGTTACCTCCAACAAAACTGTTTTTAACGAACATTTGTTAGCATGTTGTCGTTAATTGTACCATATTATTCTTACCGACAACCCTATTATGGTTAAATTAGTCCTCCATCAAGAAGTCACAAGTATATTATGATTGCCTTCGGATATGGTATGGTTAATAATAACACAAATATGTTTCACACTTATAATAGCATTGTTGTTTTTCAACCATAACATGTTGCACTTGGAAAAGAGGAAAAATAATATTGTTAACTGACGACCAAACAATTATTTGTGGTAAAAAAATTATTGTCATATTTGACCATATCATCTTCTGAGGCAATCATAATATGTATGAAGCTGATGGAGGACTAATTTAACCATAATTTCGTTGCCGGTGACAATAACATGGTTAAATTATCGTAAATTCTGACGGGGCACCCTACTTTACATCTTTAAAAACATAATATGTTAAATATTGTTAACAAAATTTAAGAAACCCTCGCTTAAAGTTTTCAATATAAAGTAAACATTTTATTTACATTTTTCCATTTTTTTTATCATTATCATGCGGAAATCACAAAAATTAAAATTAAAAAGAGAGTTAGGTAAAAAACGTGTGCTAAAATTGCGTAACATTTGGAAAGAGATGTTTGTATATCATTTAAAGACTTTATTGTTTTACTTATGTAAAAGAAATTTTAGAGCAATAAATTCACTTAAAACACGTTCAAAAACCATCGGTTCTCAAACAGCCCACTTAGAAGAGTAATATAAAATGCGTAAGCTAATGTTAAACTGAATGCGTACAAGTTCCACAAAATTCTAAAAAATAATGCTCTGCAGAATTAAAAAAAAAAAATCTGGTCTGCAAACTTAAATTCAAAGCGAAAATTTTGAAAAATGTGTTGGTGTAAAACAAAAATTTCCCCAAAACCCATTAAGCAAAGTGGGCCTTGGTAACTTTACATATGGTAAATAATTCTAAAAGTATTAAAGGATAATTTGGTCAAAGAACTTGTCGCTATAATCAATGAACCAAGGAATAAAAACAAAACATTATTAAATAGTAACATGTGCCTATTTGCTTAAATCAATAGCTAATATGTTGGAAAAGATGGAAAAACTTTTCTTTACTGTTGCCAAACTTGAGCCAATTTACTAGAACTTTTACTTTCCAAACAAGTAACACAACTAACTGTACAACTTTTTCTTTCAGTGTAAAGAGAGAAGAAAAAACACTAACTTTTTCAGAATTATTCTAATTCCTAAATGGAAAAAAAACCTCTAACAAAATTATAGACAGTGAAAATTTAAAAAAAAACAAAACTTTTCAAATTTATTTAGGAAGCAGCTAAAAAACCACCTGTACATTAAACTTTAAAAAAAAAGGAGCAAACCAAAGCGGGAAAACGCACTGCACTTGGCAGCAACGTTCCCAGTGAGTGGAAATTATAATTAAACAAAATTTGACACACAATTTTATGCAACGAACCGTCAAAGTGTTGATGAACGTGTTTATTTAACCATTTTTCCATTACCGAAACGTAAAAACCACCATAAAAAAGAATAATAATATTTTTTTATAATGTAAAAGTAGTAATTTTATTTGGTCGTACAATTTTTGTTACCAAAAATGGTTTTACTTGTTTATTCTACGTAATAAGCGTAAATGAATGTGTTTGTGTGTGAAAAAGTTGTAATTTTATTGACCGCTACATTCTTGTAGAACCTTCTGACCGGAAGTTTTAAAAATGAAAATGCACACAGGTCTGTGTTACTCAGACCAAGAAGCGACAACGTGTATGTCTGTTAGAATTTATGAGCACTACATTCATTTCATTACAAACGATTCATTCATTAATGCTGCCAGTTTTCATTCATTCATTTGCTTATTAATGTTTCTTAGTATGGACGGGTAAATTTTATTTTACTATTAATTTCTTCTTTTTGTATGCAATTTTTATGATCGAGTATTAAGTGTTTATAAAGTAAATCGTTATTGTTTCAACAATTTCCTCTGATCTAGACCAAAATCCCACTCTCTTATTTTTCGAGCTTTCCACTATTTTTCAGTATGAAAAAAAGGTTTGTGTGTGTGTGACTGTTTGCATTTTTGATGTTGATTTCCCATCGCTTGTCCATCACACTACTACATCATGTCGTACTTTAGTACATATTTTTATTTTAATTCCTCGATTTAATTTTTAAATGATTTCTTGTGATTTCATTTTGTATTAGTTATTTTTGATGTGGATATTTCTCATGTTCAGTTAGAAAGAAGCAAATAGACATAAAGATAAAAATACAAATGTATATAAATATATACATGTGTATGTAAAGGGTGTCCCAGTAAAAATACACTTTTTTTATTTTAAAATAAAAACACGTATTTTTTCACAATTATAACGCGTTGTTCTTTCGCAAGGTGCTCCATTTTTTTAATAATCGGAATAACCATATCTGACAGCTGCACAATTTCATAGTTGCCACTTGCTCAGACACCCTTTATATGTTTTATTGGACGCTCGAAATGCTTACACATAAATTTGTGTACTGATGGTTTGCAAAATGGTGTTACATTATTGTTACAGTTTGTTGCGTGTTTAATTAATTCTTAATTGTATTTAAGTCAAAAATCATTTTTAATTCTGACATATTTCTATACACGAAATAAAATACGTAAGTGGTACACTTATAACAAAACGGATATATATGGTGATAATATTTCCACAAATTAAGCCCTTTATATGAATCATTTCTGACTAGATCTGCATAAACACTAGAGGTTAACACTTTTATATTTGAGAAGTTTACGAGTAGTGGCAATTCCTCTTCTTCGTACATATTTTTATAAGTACCACCAACGACCGTATTATGTTCAATTCATGAATGTATGACGTATTTAGGTCCTCGCCTGCTTTCTTCTTAAGTACATAACACGAGCTAAAAACGTCACATGTACAACAAGCTGAACATTGTCTTCATCTTCCACTATCAAAAACATGAAGACAATATTCAAAGTTCAGTAAAAGAAAAAACATTTGTTGCTGTTAATTTAATTGTTCGCACGAACCTCGTAGGTCATGACGAAAGGAGTATTCCAAAAAGTTAAATATTCGTACAACAAAAATAACGTTTCTATTTCTTCTACGAAAATAATTACATACAATTGCTCTTCTTACATAATTTGCAAATACGCATTGTACCAAATGAAGTGCACATATGTAATCTTTGCAGTGCTTGTTTTTCGTGTTCATATAACTTCACATATTAATAAGTTAAATTTTTTAGAAACCTATTTGTTGTGAAAGTGGTGAGAAAGATTAAAGATATGAGCATTATGCGGCCCCTACACGGTGCAACAGGTCGCAACGTGCAAAGGCTGCAATTTTTAACCAACTGTTCATCCAAATTTATTAACAAATTATTTTTATAGAGCCAACATTAGTCCCGGCTTTTAGCGAATTGGTGGGATTACTCCTTCTTTTTCAAGAATATTGTTTACTGCCCACCGGTGTTGTCAACTTTGAAATTTCAAAACGCACCGAAATGGAGAAAAATTTTTAAGGAAAACTACAAATTAAAATTTTTCTTGACATATCTGTTTTACTTTGTGCATATGATTTGGTACGTCTTAAACATCATTCGTTGTTGTTCTCATTGTGGTCTGTTAAATTGTTAGTAAAAAATTTGCACTGTTAAATGAAATTGCATTGAAACAGGTATATCAGGGTCAATCGCAAAAATTACATTTTTGTTTGATGTTTTTGAAAACAGTGCATTGTAAAAAATTTAGAAGTGCTTGTCATTTCAATGGCCTAATCGGCCACGACTAAATTTTTTTCTTCAGTGTATTTGCAAATAGCGCAAGCAGGGATGTTAAAGTTGGTACAATTGTACTTTTTTTGATACATTTTTACCTTCTAAAGTACCTTGGTACTACCGTGACTCATTTGGTACAATTTAAAAATTTGTCATAGTTCCCCCTTTTGGAATTTTTTGTATAGCAAACAAATTATTTAGTCTTTTTCATTGTATTTATGTTGTACAACAAATTTTTAATGTAATATGCGCTTAAATATGCGACTAGAATTGTGTTGTATACAGCGCCTAGTCCCCTTTTACAATGTGGCAAGCGAATGGCAGACAGACGAAGTTTGTTGGTAAGGGGTCGACGCTGTATGCGCGACACACTTTACTTTTTTCCTCTCTCGCCTCTTTCACTTGCCTCATTGTAAAAGGGGAATTATAGTATTCACATACGAGGCAACATTAGTCAAAACTTGTTTTTATAACTTTCACATTTAACGTCCTTCTGTAAAATTTTTAAATCGTTTTATAAAATTTCTCCATTTTTCATTATTTTCAATGTTCGTAATTTTTCCTTTTTTGTGTGCAATTGAATTTTTATGTACTGTTTGTTGTTTTAATAAATTTAAAAAAATGGTACCGTGAAGGTCCAAAAAGTACATTTTTTTTTGAAAGTTGGTACAAAATTTAAAACCCCATTTAACATCCCTGAGCGCAAGGTAAGGGATTTAGAAGTGTTTGTCATTTTTAAGGTTTGTTGGCAATTAATAAACAAAAATATGTATTTTAATGATTAAATTAGTTTCGTAATTCGTATTCTTACGTATCGCCATTTTGCTTATTTTGATGGTAGTGGAATGAACTTTTAATGTAAATAATTTCGAATTAATAAACTAAAATTCGTTTGAATTCTGTTTACAACATTTTATAATACTCAGTGACGTTATACTAAATATATGGAAACAAGATTTTTTTTTTAATTTTTGAATTTTTTAGTTTTTCTTTTATCGCTTGTAAATGTCATGGACAATAGGCCGTCAGCAACTTATGGCGATTTCTTTTCTGAGAAAAATGTTGCATAAATGGTACATGCTCTACACAAAAGAGATATAGCATGTACCATTTATGCAACATATTTCTCAGAAAAGAAATCGCCATTAAATATGCAAAACAAACGGAAGCTTGTTAAGTTTTGATCAACTAAAACTGTAGTAGGAGAGGGATATTTGAAGTTAATTTTTGAATTTTCTTCCAAAGTGGGACACCTCGCGTATACAAGAAATTCCAACCACGTCACTTAAATGTCTTGGATCCGATTAAAGAGATTATCTGTATTACCCGTCCTATTCATGGTTTAAAATTTGTCTTCTTTTTATTTTAATTTGAATGAATAGATATTATAAAGAGGTGGAAGTATACTTTATTCCAAAACTCATTTGTCCATTTGCTTAAAATGACCACTGAAAACTGTTTTAACCTAAAAAAAACCCCGTATACATACATACATTCATATATTTAAACAATCTGCTTTAAAATGATACATACATACAATTGTGTCTAACATAATTTTTTTTTTTCCTAAATAATTGCACGAGAAAATTACATCACACAGAGTAACTGACGCACTGCTCATAATAATTCTGATTTAAAGAAATAAGCGTTTACCCATAAAACCATACAGAAAAAATTTAAAATTCATAGAATCAAGCAAACAAATTGTTGATTTTGAACCTATTACCGAATTGATTACTAAAAATTGTAAAAATTGAAAATTGTGAATATTTTTTTTTTAATTTTAATTATAAAAATGATAAAAACAATGTGTCTTGTTTTGACTATTCCCAACAACAATTCGAAATTTTTAATTAGGCTTAAATTCATTATATCTAATTTTCATTAAATTATTTTAATGAAGACAGGAAAACAGAAAGACAAAAACATGAAAAACAAAAAAAATGTACTTGGGATTTCAAGAAGAATTCTTGGCAAAAAGTACGAAAAACTGAAGTTAGGAGAAATATGTAAATCAATTAAATAGATAATCATTCATTCAAAGCAAATTTCGATCTACCAAGGTAAAATACCATTTGGTTTAAAGATTGATTTTTGACTATTGACGTCATACGTTTTCAAGAGCGGTGTGAGTAAATCAGCAAGCCCCTCCGAAGAGATTGTGTGTGTATTGTGGTTATTTTATTGAACTTTAATGGTTTTTAATCCAAATTTCGATTCTTTTAATTAGGCTTAAGTTCATTGAATTTGATTTTCATTAAATTATTTTTATGAAGACAGGAATTTTACAGCATGAAATTAATTAAAATTTATTGATAATTTTTCATTCTTAACTGCGCTGAGAGTTGAACCCATGCTTTCACGGACAGGTTGCCCTGACTAGTTTCGATTGTAACCACACAATCTTTTCGGACGGGTTTTCCTTTTTACTCACACCGCCATTGAAGATTAAATTCAATGAACTTAAGCCTAATTAAAAATATCGAAATTTGGACTAAAAACCATTAACAGTTCAATAAAATAACCACACTACTAATTAAATTATTTTATTTTAAATAAAAAAAATCAATTAAGATTTTTTGTTAGTGTACATATTCTTTATATGGTAATGGCTAATAAAACTATTTTTATCGGAAAAGTTTCAACCACATTATGATAAGTTTAACCATATTATTCGCACGGGCACACACATTATGATTCAAACAGCACTCCATAAGAAATGATTAAAAGAGGAAAATGTTATTTTGTTGATAAACTACAATACATCTCTACTTTACTAAGCATGATATTTACCTTATAGAGGACTAATAAAACCATTATCAGCCCAATTATGAATAAAAATTCCCTGGGAGTTTTTTCCATTTTCCCATTTCTACAATTGAATTAACATAGGAAAAATGGGAAAAGGGAGAAAACTCCCGGGGAGTTTTTCTTTCATAATTGGGCTGTATATGATTCTTGAAACGTTTTCCTAGAAAAAAGCTTTGCTAGCCGTGATTTGATAAAATATTGTTTTTCTAGGTGTAGATTAAAAAACATTTCCGGAGCAACCGATTTCTTACTTGAGATGGAATAACTTTTAAAGTAAGACTTTTATCTATCAGCAAGAGTAATATATAATAGCATTACCATGATATTCTTGCATCAAATGTCATGACATTAACAACAGCTTCTGAAGACAAGATTAACAAGATTAACATATACATTTTTTTTTTTTTAAATTTATCTTTTATTTAAATTTCCTTTATTTTGTGATATGAAAACAAGAACTGTCAATTACGTTAAATCTCACTCACATTAACTTAATTTTGAGAAAATATGGGATTTTTAATGAAAAAAATTAAATTCACAATACAGAGTTATTTAACTTTCAAAAAATTCCATCATGATAATGATCAGCAAGAGCAAACAACATTATGAACGCCATAATGTCAATAATCACACTGAAAAATAAATAAATTATAAATTAATTTTTACAAACATCAAGCGAGTTAAAACATGTGAACCAACCAACACAATGGCATTAAATGCTAAAAACTGCTCTCAGTTTTTCTATATTACAGGCTATTGTGTGTAGCAGCAAAACATAAATTAACCAATCTTTTTTTCATTTTAAAATTTAAATGTATGTGTGGATGAGTTTAATAAAACAGGAAATGCGGAAATTTGTGTGTTTGAATGTCTGCATGGTATAATAATAATAGCATAACATAATTATGTTATGCTCGTATGTGTGTCAGAGTTTACATGGAGTCAAACGAGTAAGCATGTATATTTGCTATAATGCTAATTTGGACGTACAGACATACAAATACATATATGTATAGTTAGTCAGTAGAGTGTTTTTTTTTTTTGTTTTTGTTTGTTATTAGTTATTGTGTTTCTGTTTCGCTTATTGTTTATAAAATGCCGGCATCATTATTATAATAGATTAAATGAAGATGATTTTGCTAAATATCTCTAAAAATGAACACAAATTGAATTAAAATAACAAACAATATATTGCATTCGAAAACTAGGGGTAATCAGGCTAACGAGCTGGCAATAAATTTAACGTATTTTTTCAAAATTTTTATAAAATAATTTCCAGATAAAAAGTCATATATAATTATTGTACTTAATTTTTTATTAAATATTTAATTTAGCACTTTCTTTCAAAACTTACTAATCACTAACATTTTTTGGATTTTAGAGAGTCAACATTTCCCATCTGCATATCATTTTGGAAATTGAATATTCTTATATTCATATTTTGAAAGCTTTGTGAATTTGTACATTATTCTTCAATCGGATTAGTAGTTAAGTAGTACTATTTAACAAAATGTACCACAAGGGTACTTTGTATATGTATCTTAACAATAGAGCCACAGATAACTTTCTTAATACTAGGATCGATATATAACAGTCTTAAGTCTACCTACATTTCCACAAGGGCCCCACAAAAAACCATCGAACCACCTTACAAAACAAATTTTGGTGGCTTCTGACTCTCCCTTGTTACCTCGATTTTTTAGCAATTTTTCAATTTTATTCTTCTTGCAGTGATCAATATTTCTCGAGAATCATGAGTACCACCCATGCCGACTAATTTTACACGTTCATCTTAATATCATTTTAATACAATACGCTCATGTATGTAGATCATATGCAGCCAATTCATTGGACAATTGTGCTTTACACATGTTCTAAGGCTCTTTCATTTCAATGAGACAACACTACTAAGCCTGCAAGCATTTCAAATTCATAATGATATACGACAAATATTTCATGATTAGTAACGCATTTGGTAACTTGCAATGGCTTAAATGTTGGTAAACGTTTAAAGAAATAAGTGAGAAGGTCATTAAAAGACACTATATAGTATAGTTATATAAATGATTTTAAATCCTTCGAAGCGATTTAAAGGCTTCAGAGAAAATGAATGTTGTAGAATTCTGGAAAATTTCGATAAATCATTATATCTTAAACACAGGAAAAATTCTTTTAAATATTTTGTACCACTACTTTTCTCTATTTCTAACCTAAAATTTATTGGTTTCAAGCAACGCAATAAGTTTAATTCGTCCAGGTTTATAAATAAGAAACTGCCATAAGAGAATAAATACAGACAATTTTATTGTATAAATATATTGTGTTTGCTGGGTAGATCGCTCACTTACGCAACTTTATTTTTAATTTGGGCTGACTATGATGTAGATACACCAGTTGCAATTCAGTACAGAATTGCCTGAACCATATAACTGTCATTTGCTTAGTAGGCGGAGCTTTAATCTATAAGGCTTTTGCAACTCTCTTACAGCCATACCTAAATAAGAGCGGAAGGCGGAACGTTTTCTTCCGCTTAGCTCTTACGCTGAAATAGCATACCTAAATAAAAGCGTCAACGTTGAGTCAAGAACAGTAGTTTAAACTTTTCAATTTAATAAAACCCACATAATAGACATAAAAACTTTAGATAAAACCGCTCGATTCACCTAAAAACAGCTAAATTGCCATTATTTATCAAAAATAGCGGCTAACTTCACTATTAAACGCGCTGTCAAAATCTGCTGCATACAAATTGTATGTAGTACAGGGGTTTCCATTTCTTTGCACAATTGTGCGCACCACTACTAACACATATTTTTATACTCTTCAATTCAGTCCAGGGCTGTCAGATATGGCGATTTCTCGCCAAACGTGGCGATTTTCAAACTCTTTTGGCGACCTAATTTTCGATTTGGCGACATGGCGATTTTTTGGCGATTTATAAAATAGTTGGCGATTTTGTTGGCTATTTTTGATGAGCCATCTATTTGTTTTGAAATTTGTTAAATTCAAAACGAAGAAATAATATTTTTTTTATTCTAGTATTTCAATGTATGAAATTTGATGCATTCATATGTATGACCAGTATTTAAAACTAAATAATGTTGAAATGGCTGATGAAGATAATCTTCGAGAATTTTTTTTTTTCACATTTAAATGTGCTCTTGAAAGAAGTAATAAGTAGAATTCTTTAAAAATGAATATAATGAAAGTTTATGAAAATTTTTCCATTATAAAATGTGACAAATTATCACATAAAATTTGTTGTTTTTAAATATATTTTAAAGATTTTTTATGAATCCTAACTTACCCTTGGATGTTAATGAAATACAATAGAAAAAATACAGTTTGTTAAAAGAAAATTGTAATGATGATATTCAATCTAATTAAGATCAGTTTAGGCCAACAATTTATAGCTACAAGGATACGGCAGGTACCTGTATTGAAATATTGAAATTCACTAAATATCTGCTTTGAAGTAGAATGCGATATGAAGTTTTCGACACGTTTTTACGAGCCAAAAGTTATATGAATATAAATAGCACATGTTGCATTTCTTTTCTACCTTCACAATGTATTTCAAAAAAGAAGACAACAAGTAAGTCTTCTTGGTGAACTATATAGCGTTTTAGTTATATAATAGAACTGCAACTACATACAAATATATTGTACATCCAATATTTGTTTAATAATTACCGCAAAATCCTTTTTTTGTTACTTTAAGTAGACTACTATAAAATATTTTAAACATTGCACCTTTTTTGTTAAATAAATATTAAACAAAATATATGGCGACTTTTTTTGAATTTTTGGCGGATTTTAGGGATACGGAAAAAATTTTTTTTGGGATTTATGAAAAAATATTTTTAATTATTCTAAAAATACATATATTATTGTCGAAATCGAAAAAAATAAATGCTTTGGCGATTTTGGCGATTTTCGACATTGAATTTGGCGAAAAAGATCAAAATCAATCTGACAACCCTGATTCAGTCGTCGATGTGACTTCGACAAGTGTACATGTCTAGCGGATGCTAAATTATTTTGTTTCAGCTTACACTCAAAAAATATTGTGCGGTCAAAAATGCTTTTGGTAACATCCAATGCCTTGCGTGCAATTTTTATTTAGAGTTTAAATTTTAAGACTTAAATGTAGAATAATGTAACATTTCATAAGTTTACATGCAAAGCAAAAAACTTTGTAAAATGGTAATTATTTGAGATTTAAAAGCAATTTTTAATATTTCAGATAAAAAATTTCAAAATGTCTAACAGTCCTATGTGGAAGAAGCTGATAGTCACATTTATTATAGGTTTTATTTTACATACGTATATGGATTCGGTTCTTATAATTTTACAGCACTTTTTTATTTTTTCTTATGCAATACTAAAAATTATTATTATAAATTATTATCTGATCACTAATTTCACTAACACCGTGGTAATAGTTATAAAACAGATTACCCAGTTTTGGTGTTTAAAAATATTAATGTGTTCTTATAAAAAGAATTAAAAAGTCTGCTAATTTTTTTCTTGAGTGTGATTATACATTATGCTGTTAAAAAAATTATATATGTATTTCATGATACGTCATTTTTAATTTTGTAAATAACTTAAAATTATATAAAAATACATGTAACGTGAATCCTAATCAACAAAAATTTCAAATTTTCAAATAATATTTACATTGTTTTGCATTTAAGCTAACGATATGTGTTTTGTTTGTGAAAAAAATTCTTTGATACCTGTAAAAGGGTCCCTTTTTCTTTCGTAAAAAAGACGTACCTATATGCAGAAATTATTAAGAAAAAAAAATAGCCACAAGAATTTGTTGGTATTTTGTGCTTGTAAAAATATTTTTGTTTCTGTACCAATCGCGTCGGTAGGTTTTTTTCTTTGAAAACACTTTTCTTAAGTATGTAAAAATATTTAAAAAACAAGTTAAAAAAGTCTTGTTTTCCTACAATTTATGTGTAAACCTATACACATAAAAGCAAATGTGACAGCAGGTAAAATTTTTGGGTAAGAAGATGTGTTTTATTGATGCATTAATGAAGCGTTATTGTTTGGCACTATTTTTATTGCTTACTTTTTTATGCTACAATTATATGACCGAGTCCAAAGAGTTAACCTTACTAATTTATGGTATTTATTTAACGTAACTTTAACCTGTTATAATGAATTTATACATTTTTGCAGGCACTCAGGTGCGCATTTGGTATTTTGTAAAAAGTTATGATATACCATTAGCAAGAATTAAATAAGTGCACAGATGTTTGAAGTATGAGTAACCCAACAACGTGAATACCTTTTCTATTTTACTTACCACTATGAATACCCTAACTTTTTCACTTAATAATTCTCATGTAATTTATTTTATTTTTGAATAAATAGACCAGGGAAATCCATTTCTATGCACAATTGTGTATACCACTACTAATACATATTTTTGTTTCAGGTTAACAGAAAAAACTTCATGATGGCACTTAAAAAATATGGTAACATTTTGGTAACATCCAATGCCTTATACGCCATGCAACATTTAAGGAAGGAACGGAATATGTTATTAAACGGCATCGCGATCGTTTTAATAATAATATAAATGATAATGAAAGAGAAGACCTGTTTTATAAAAATTAAACATTTTTTTTAGAAAAATTGAAAAAATGGTTATTAGAAGAGGAAATTTTTGAACCAAAATCAGTTCCCAAATTGAAAAAGGAGATGTCAAGTTTAGTAATATTGGAAATTGTTAAGAAAGGAAGACCATTGTGGGATGGTGTTTTTATCAAGCAATTGCTAAAAAAAATTTGGGAAAGGCTTAATTATAATACTAAATTTATAGAGTCTCTTCCCATGTCCAGTCAAACTGTAGGCCATCGTACTGTTCAATTAGAAACATGTGTAGAATCTGCAATTAGGGAAAAAGTAATTAATTGCGAATTTTTTTCAAATTGTTTAGACGAAAGCACTGACATAAATGATCTGTGTGAACTTATAATTTGTATTCGATGCGTAGACAGCGAATACACTATTTTTGAGTCAATGTTTACTTTAGAAACATTTTATGGAAATGTAACTGGTACGTTGTTGTATGATGTCACAGAAAAGCTTCTTACGATTGTAGACATAAACAAATTTGCTGGATTCTGCACAGGTGGAGCCAATGTAATGTTGGGCAAACATAATGGGCTTATGGGCCAATGAAAAAAACACGAATTTGCAGTTCATAATTTTCACTGCATAATTCATCAGACCGCTCTTGCATCGAAATTCATAAATGATACCCCAGCTATGAAGACAGCAGAGGATATAATAAATAAAATTCGAGGCGGACATCAGGCGCTTACCCTCCGAAAATTTGTAACCTTTTTAAAAAACAAAAATGCTGTGAATTGTGACCTGAAATTTTTTACAGAAGTTCTGTGGCTAAGTCGCGGTGATTGCCTGAATAGACTTTATGATTTAAGAGAAGAAGTTCTTCAGTTCCTAGAAACTGAGAAAATAGAAAAAGTTTTAGTACAGTGTTTCAAAGACAATAATTTTATTTTACACTTAGCTTTTTTGGCAGATACGACAAGTATGTTAAATGAACTTAATTTGGAATTGCAAGGAAAGGAACGCAATATAAGCGACTTGTAAAAAATCATTCACAATTTTAAAACAAAACTTTTTCTAATTTTTTCCCAAATTAAAACTGGTGATTTTTCCAATTTTCCAAAAACTTCACTTGTTTATAGAAATCTCGAAATCGACAAAAGTTGAATATGCCGAAATATTTGAAACACTTTTCAATAATTTTCAAGACAGGTTTCAAGATTTTGTAATTTTACAACCGCTATTAGATCTTTTCGAAAACCCCTTTCATTGCGATGTAAGCAACTACGAATTTGATATTCAATCAGAACTAATCATACTACGAAGCGAAGTAAATGCTCCAGACGAAAATAATATTGTAGAGTTCTGGAAATATTTACGGCGAGTTATATCCTGAACTAAAAAAAAATTAATTTAAGTGCCTCTCTTTATTCGGCACTACTTACCTATGCGAACAAATTTTTTCGGACTTAAAATTTATTTGTTCCAAGCAACGTAATAAATTAAGTTCATCCCATTTGAAAAGCATTCTACTATTACGAAACTGCCATAAAAGTATAAATTTAGAAGATTTTATTTTATAAACTGTATAACACAAGGGGTCAAAATTAAACATTTTTTGTGTTGATAGAAAATTTGTAGCAGTTCTTACCAATTCAATGTCGCTGATTTAAAAACTGCACTTTTTTTCTATCAGCTCTGATTTGCGTGCAATATTTATTTTTTATGAATTTTTAAAAAATCTTTAATCTGTTTACAATGGTTTGATAAGATATTTGAAACTGATTTAGAGTCAAAAAAAAGTGCAGTTTTAAAATCAGCGACATTGAATTGGTAAAGAATTGCTACAAATTTTTTATCAACACAAAAAATGTTAAATATTGTACCTTTGTGTTATACAACTTATAAAATATATTACTAACATTTTATTTCGGCTGTAAATGAATGCATTCTCTCAATTTCTTTACTCTCTGGTACTCACTAATACACAACCAAAAAAATTTTGGAAATCCCTGATGTAGTACTTTTAACATCTAGAAAACACTTTTCGCTCTTATTTAGGTATGGTTGTAAGAGAGTTGCAAGAGAACTCAGAGACCCGTTACTTTTAAGATACTTATCCTCATCTTTGAATCATGGTGGCTATTGGTTCCATAGTACCAATTTGAACCATCAATTTTATCTTTGGATCTATATCTTTAATATTGTCATGCTAAGTGGAAGACTACAAGTTCCCCTAAAGACCTGCAATTTATTAACAATATGTCAATTTAAGGTAGGGTAGATTTCCCCTGGTAGGAATCTTACGATTAGCCGTTTAATTGTTGTGTCTCTAAATTTATATCGAATGAAATATAGCCCAATAATTAAAAATATAATTATTATTATTAGCGGATCAATTGAGAGTGAATTTTTGACTATAAGATTAAACCAGAAATTATAGTTAGATTGGTTAATGTTATAATAAAATGAATCTTCCTTTAACTCGCTTTACATTTTTGAGTGAAAGATTAAAGCAATTTACATTGCCAATGAATTCACAATTATTTTTAGTATAAGCATGGCCATTTAAAACAAATGTCAAAAATTGTCAGAAAATTATAGTTCGTAATGTGAAAAAGAAAAAGGCGAAAAGTTTTTACTGTGTTTGAAAAATATAATATTTAAATAAATAAATAAAATAGAAAAAGAACCAAAACGATCCAGCAATATTTCATCTAACGAGGTAGAACATTTATAACTTAAAGCTTCATTAAATAAAAAATCAAAAAAAAAAATGGACCATATCTTATTGCCATTGACTTGCTATTTTTTCGCATTCTAATTTTCAAATATTTTAAAGTCTTCCTTAGTATTTAAAAGGTATATTTTATTAATTTTCAAAAACAGTTTCTTCTTATGTACTTTCATAAGTAATATTTCCTCTTATTAGCTGTTCGTACTTTTGATAGTTATGTTGCAAGTTTAAACCGCCAACTTTGGCCGTTTAAACTAACAAACAAAATGAAATAATCAACTACTCTAAAACGACTTTCAAAGATTAATTTTCATTTAACCGCTGATCTTTAAGATAAAAACTGGCTCTAAGTTACCACCAAGCCGATTATTTTTTCGTTAGAATTTTTATTTGATTTGCTCTTTATTCTTCAAAGGTCGCAATTGAGAAGAATATCTTAAATAAAAGATACCTGTTATGCAAATAATTGTTTAGCCAAACCGAAATATCACAATAATTTTGAAAATATGCCCTATCAAAAGCAGTAGAAACACGTTTTGAGTAGAGCCCAATTATTAACGACTGTGTTTTATTTTTATATATACTTATATATAGATATTTTACAATCGTAAAATCGTTAATACAAGTTAAAAAAAGAAATTTGTAAAATTTATGATTATGAAAATTGTTTACAAAACTTAAAGTCATTAAAAAAACAAAAATATCAAATGTGTATTTTAAAAGCTTAAACATTAAATAACAAAACACAAAAAATATTTCAAATATTTAACCTCCAACATGAATACTCCTACTATTTAGATAAATGTGGACAGAAAAAAACATAAATTTTAATTTATCAAACAAGTGTCGCTAGCAGTCAGTTTTTTTATTTCATATTTTTTCTCCTCTTGCTGCTCTTGTTGAATAGTAATGAAGACAATGTTATGACATGACCAATTGAGTTGAAATAAAAAAAAAATTACAAAAAAAGAAAATATACAAAAAGTAAAACGAAAATAATATGATATATAGTATTTTATATACCCATACTAAAACGTAATTTTTCAAGATCTTGACCTTATAATATATATTTTTACAATATTTAAAAAAAATTATTTTAACAAGAAAAGTTTTAAGCACAGCGCGAGGTGTTAACTTAAATTCAAAACATTAATAATATATTAAATGTTTTTTTTTCCTTTTTCACTTAAAATTAATAAAATGCGATTTATTTTTTCTTGTCATAAACATAAATTTTTTGGTATGATTAGGCAATACATTTCTTAACACTTTTAATTTCCATATTCTACTCAAGTATTAAAAAAAATGTATGAACTAAAACGCAAAAAAATCAACAATAAGTCGCCAACAAAATCAAAATTCTATTTTTTATTTCTTGTTAACAGTGTTGCCAGCAAACTTTTGGCTCATGTCCCCAATTAAAATTTTATTATTAATAACTTTTTATCTTATACTTAATGTTAAATGTTTTGCCTCGAGCTACGTTATTTGAGCATCGTTTTGATCGTCTTGAACTAGTCGCCTCCATATTTGGGCGGTTCTTTCTCTGCTTTATGGGTTCCGTTCTAGTTCTTTGGCAATATTTCCTTCTTGTTTTCTCAGCAACTGCTTATCCAGCGCCACATATTGTCTTTGATTCTGGCACACATAGGTATTTGCCTACATCTATCGTATAGTGCTTGGTTCGATATTATATTTAGCCAAAAGATGTCTTTGGCGAGTACTTGGATACTACAATTTTTTTTTTTTTTTTTTTTGCTCATACATATAGAATATCTGTCTAAACATTCGAATGGAATATTCGAATTTTGTTCTTTCGCTGTTTACTCGATTATATCCACCCATCCTTAAGGGCCCAAATGCATGCGAAGCTTTAATCAGTCGGTTAGCAATGTCTAGTTCCGATCTACCATTCGCATTTTTTATACTACCGAGATGGTTAAAGTCACTTAGTTTTTCGAATGGTATGTTTTTGAGTGCTCTTGAAATAGTATACATTTAGTTTCGTTTCTATTTATATCATGTCCAGCTCTTTCAGCGTACTCTTGAACCTTGTTGAGTTTGTTCTGCATTCTGTTAATGAGTTAACAGACAGATATCATCTGCATAGTCGGGTTATCCCTTTAATCTCGGGTCGATGATATCAAAGACCCTGCCTTGTATTACGCCAGTAAGTATTTTGATTTTTTGACTAGTCAGCACATCGTGTAAAATGCGACAGTAAGAATCATCGTACAAAGCTTTTATCAAGTGTATTATTTTGCTAGGTACACATTTACACTACAGTGATGCCTATATTGCGTTGTGACAATAGGTATTGAAAGCTTTTTGGAAATAATTAACAATGATGATTCTGAGGCAGAAGTCCCTATGAAATCCCTATTTCAAAACATAAATCCACAATTTTGTTCCCTAGTTTTTAAGTTCTTATAAACTTTGGGAAAAAGTTTTACATTTTTATTAAATAAGTAAGAGCAATTTTAAACTTTAAAGGTGATTTTTAAAAATGTTCTCTTTTGTAATATAGTTTTTTTTTTAGTATTAATGTAATAATATTCCTTATGTCCCATTTCGGAAGTCAACTTATGCTATTGCACATTAAAAAGAGATAAGCAAAAAATCAGTTTGCTATAACTTCTTGAAAAATCGTACAAAGTAATTGAAACTTGGCCCATCTGTACTTTTGAACGTGAACATCATAAAGGGGCAATGAACTTAAGCTTAGCTTGAGTAAACTTTAGCACTTTTCCTTTTGGTTACAGTGTTGACCTGAACGTTCTGTAACATTGTGTTTTTGAAAGAAAATCGGTATATGGTGTAAACAATAGGTAAGACTTTTAGTTAACAGGACAAATACTTCTACTAGTCGAGCATTATTCAAAAATGTTGTTCAAAGCCTAAGCGAATAAGCGAAGAGCAATAAATAATTCCAAATGCAAAACAGGTAAATAATAATTAAAAGGTCTTAAAAACGAAAATTCAATTTCAACGTCTTTAACGGTCAAAGAAATTACAACTTAAAATTATGTGTAACTGCACAAGATCCTTTACATTAAATTAAAACCTTTAAATAATTTGTCACATTTTTCTTGATGTTAAATTCTTGAGATTTTCGATATGAAATATTTTATGTTTAAAAATAGTTTAACTACACGCAGAAAAAAAATATGTTTAAAAATGGTCACCTCCAACAAAACTATTTTAAAAGAAAAATTTTAAACATAATATGTTTAATTTAACCATACTATTGTCACCGACAACCATACTTTTGTTAAATTGGTCCTCCATCAAGAAGCCACAACCATATTATGGTTGTCTTTAAACGTGTTTTGGTTAAATATGACAATAATTTGTTTTTAAATTAACAATAGTATTTTCCTCTTCTCCAAGAGCAACATGATAGTTGAAAACCAACCATGCTATTATAAGTGTTAAACATGTTTTAGTTATTATTAACCAAAACGTGTTTGGAGGCAACCATAATATGGTTGCGCCTTCTTGATGGAGGACCCATTTAACCATAATATGGTTGTCGATGACAATAATATGGTTAAGTTAAACATAATATGTTTAAAATTTTTCTTTTAAAATAGTTTTGTTGGAGGTGACCATTTCTAAACATATTTTTTCTTTGGGTGTAAATAAAACATATAGTTACTTAAAACGCAAAATGCAGAATCTTACATGTTGAAAATTTTACAGGAGCAGCAAAAAGCTGTTTTTAATGATAATTTGATAAATTTAATTAAATTATTTATAATTTATTTTTCTTGTAAAACCTACCAGTTGTTTTGACAATCAAAAATGTTGCAGATTATGCAAACTGTTAGTTAGGTCAAAAGTTATTTTCGGGAATACAAATTTTATTATTAATTAATTCATTTATTAATGTCGTGCTAAACTCCCAATTTTTATTTATGACAAAAACACTGAAATGTATTGTTGAGGGGAAAGCTGGTTTCTATGCGCATTTCGCAGGTTGCTTAGTCCAGCTCGTCAGGAAACTCCTTCCAAAGACCTTAGAAAAGCTAAAAATATTATACAAATTAGACCCTAAAGTGAATAAAATTTGTAAACACTCATTTCTTACCTGTTACAATATCAAAGCTTCAACAAAGCCACAACAATAAACATTGAATTTATCTTTCTTACACACGAATTGTAGTTGTAAGAGGCATTTCAGTTTTTTATTTAGCGATTATCATATAAACTTTTGTAGATGGGGATGTTTTTTTTTTTTTTTTTTTTTTTTTTTTTTTTTTTTTTTTTTTTTTTTTTTTTTGTTAATAAAATCGCTAGATTTGGTCGAAAGATTCCGACATTTTCTTGGGAAACTTGTATTGATGCAATACATCAGAATTAAGGAAAAATTCGATTCTAAATTGTTGGTTAGTTAGGGCAAATCCCAGTTCTCGATAATCTGTCCTTAAATTAATGTCGAAATCCCCGATCTGGGAACAGATTCCCTTTTCTGGCATCACTGCTTGTTGTTGTTGTCAATTTTGTTTTCCTACACGACTCTAATATGCTGCTCTCATTTATTTGTAAAAATCACATTTTGTACATTTTTTTACTAAATATGAAATTGAATTTAAATCAAAATACTACAGTGCCCCACTTCATGGAAAGAAAAACTAAAACGACTGAAAATTATTTAAATTGAAGAAAAAACAAAAAAAAACCATTTCTATGTGGGTGACCCCTAAAAACTAAATTATATTTAATAAATTATTTTTTTTTGTTCTGCTTTATTTGTTTCATATTTCTGCTTTATTTTATAAGTAAATACACAGCGACAAAACATTGATATAATAGAGTGCCCCATAATGAGATTAAAGTTTTATTTCTCAAATTTTAGACTACTCATTAAAAAATTTACTTTACAAAATTTGTAGCAAAGAACCAAATCTTTAAAAAAATCTTCATGATTAATGTGAGAGGTGTGAGATTACCTAGGAAATGGAATATTAACTTTAAGAACGTGTTAAGTTTTTAAATGTTTTCTTCCATTTTATTAAACCTTCTCCTTAATGCCGTAGTTAAATCCAACCAAAAAAAGTTTTCTATGTAAACCCAGACAAGTTTGCGCAAGAAAACTTTTTTTTTTTTTGGCGGGTTCAAAATACAGAATTTAGAAGAAGGGTCTAAGCTTTTTGAAATTAATCGTATAAGTACTCTGTCTAATTGCACCGTACACTACAAAATTTTAAATTATAAAAAAAAGTTTTTACGACTTCCCTTGGGCTCCATTGAATAAGAACCTATAGTTTGAAACATTCTGAGAACACACTTTACCGTAGTATTAAAATTATAGAAATTTAGTTTTTGGACACTCTATCAAAATTAGTTATTCTCTCTAAATATACCTATATCAGAAGATTCTTTATGAGATATTTTTTTTAATAGTGATGTTTGAAATGAAAGTTTTTTTTTAACTATTTAACTAAAGGAAAGTAAAAAAGTGTATGATGGCAGTTCTGATTTTTTCGAAATTTGTTTTCTTCTGCTCTTAAAACAGCTTATGATATATTTTTAGAAAAACAAACTATTAAAGGTTATTGGTATCAAGGGCCCAATAATAGAAAAATGAAGTCGCATTTAGCCTAACTGTAAATGTTGCCCGTTATTGGGATTCAAATGACAGACTATTATCTGCCCTTAAATCTCAAAAACATTTAATTCTAAGCATCTAGTAATTCCTTATCATAAATCGGCTATTGCGACCTTAATATTGCAAAAACAAAACGTCGATGCATAAAACTTACATGAAAACTAGTATCTAGATGCTTTTTTTTAATCAAAATACTGTTCTAATTTATCGGTTAGCCTATAATATGCAAGAGTGTTTAATAAACTTTTTATAAATCTAAATTATTTTTTATGAAAAAAGGGGTAAAAATACAATTGCCAATTATATCCAACGTTAATTAACTTCCAGCTTGTTCCGCCCGTACTGCCTAAGACTCTGGTCCAGCTAATCGAACCTGCAGCCCTTACACTAATATAATAGCTTACTCGAAACTAGCCTGCTGGTTGTTTGAACATCGTAATTGAATAAAACATTCCATGACAAAAAATAATTTTTTAATCAGATCAATGAAAAAATCCCCTTGAAAACAACAAAAAAAATTTTAATGCTCCGTAAAGAAAAGTTATGGACAGATGTTTATTTTTTGTGGTTCGAACAAAAACTGCCTCCAAACGAATCACCCATTCTATTTGCCTACATATATTGAATTTTATAAAACATTTTTAAACCCACAAAAATATATAATAGACACTTAAAACAATAATAACGACGCAACGAAGAAAATTTAAATTTGGTTTTGTACAAATTATTCAATTCCCAATAAATAAATTGGCTTGACTTTCAGTAATAAACCTTTCACACCTAATTTTCAACATGCGCTATTATTTGTTGTTTTCTTTTCTATAAATCTTGAAATAACTGGAAATTCCAAATGAGAAAGATGGTGTTTAGCACTGCAGACATTAATTTGGTTTTGATTATTTTATTTTTTTATAGTTCTCTTAAATTGTTTTCAATCTTGTGGAATTATTGTAACACTTTCGTAATTTGTATAAAATTTTGGGTTGAGTTAGTCTTGTTTATTTGTAATATTATTATGCCTTTTAATAGAAAAATGTTGCTTTTTGTATAGGTTTTTATTATTGCTTATATAAATATGTATATTTAAACAGGTGTTTTGTTTTTCTTTGATTTATATTTTGGCGTTAAACGCCTTTATTTCTACTTTTTTGTTGTTTTCGCACTATTTTTTTTTTTTTTTTTTGGATCTACCCACCGGCAGTTTTTGATCATTTATGCATTTATAAAAGATATGTTACATACTTATTTGTGGGATTTTTTATAGAAAAGTGGGAGCAATTTCTCAAATAGAAACAAGAAAATAAGTACGATAATAGCATAAAAACCATGGCAAAAGAAAGAAAATATTTTGAATAAAACGTTATTAAAAAAAGAAACCAGAAAGACAGAAATTTAATCGTCAAGCCTAACTATTTTATATCATTGACCCGGCAATACAAAACTTATAAGATTTAAGAGTTCTTGTTTGCCAGATATTATCTTGATATGAATCTGCATCCATTTGTTATATATTCCCCTTACTAGCATAAAAGCTATAATTGAAGTTATTGTCGTCAAATTTTCAAACAGTATTTATAAGGAAGTTATGGCTTTAAAAGCTATTTCCGGGAGTGGTATTTGTATGGTCAAATATAGACCGATTCCGATAAAATTTCGTAGGAATATTTTTGCATCGATTATGTATGGTGACCGAACTTTAGTTTAGTTGTCAGTTGCCGAAAATATATTACAGATGACAAAATATTTAGGAAACCGTAAACTTTTGGTGGAATTTTTTTAGTAAGTAGGCGCCAAAAGCTAATATTTCCATGACACCGAAATTTTTTGCAAAAAGCTATTCAAACTAAAAAAAATTTTGGAGGAAATTATAGAAAAGGTAATACATTTTATTTTGCCGTTTTACTACAGCTTCTTTCCGGAATATAGCCTTTTGGTCTATTTGCTGTTTAATTATGTTGGTATTTAGACAAAATTTGGTCCAAACTTATTTTATTGCAATCTTAACTACCAAACTTTGCTAGAACTGTTACATATTTGGCCAAAGCTGCTATACAAATACTACACCAGATAATTGCTCTTAATGCCATGACTTCCCTATAAGTTTGGCGACAGCAGCTTTCACGATAGATACTATTTAGTGCCAAAATGTTGTGTTCAGAATTGAACACATGTCTAAATAAAACTGGACACAAATAACTTTAATATGAATCTTATTTTATTCCCAAGAAATTTTTTGTGAAGCAAAGGTATGTGAAATAAAATTTAATATTGATAACACTGTGTCCCATAACTGCCAAGGAGTCGCGTCTAGGGGGTTAAAATTAATGACCGAAATCCATTAGATTTTTGTTCTTAACATTTTCCCAAAACATACTTGCCCTTTATTACCACTTCTGAGGGGGGCTCCCATACAAATATTGTGTTTTATAAAATTCTTAAATTTAATTAACAAAAATTGTAAACAGATATTAATCATGTATGGCTTTTTTGTACATACATATGTCTATATAAATTAGAAGCAATATAGACAGTTATATTTTCTAAAATTTATGATTTTTTAAAACAAAAAAATTTCAACTTTTTGCTTAGAAATGATTTATTTTTGCCAAAAAAATTATGTTTCTAAAACGACTGCGCATATAAGAAAAACCTTAATTTAAGGCAATTTCGGGTTTTGTAGTTTGTGCAATAAACTAAGCCGTTTTTGAGTTACTCAAACATATACTGTGCGACCTCATCCATTTTTGAAATAACGGTATATCTTGAAAACAAGAGCTAAATTAAAAAATATGTATGAAATATTAACACAATATGAGAACACGATATGGCGATTAACTCTACATTAGTAGCTAGTATTCGCCCCTATGTTGCACTTGGAATTAAAGGATTAAATACATTTTCTCAAAAATCAGGTTTTTTGAGTTATGACACTTTTGCAGCAAAGGCTCGATATGATAAAGATTATGTCGGACCATAAAGCATAAATTAACCTCACTTTATAGTCATTAAAATAGTTTTTTGATTGTTTTTCCAAAAATTAAACGTTTTCCTTTAATTTCTTTACCCTTATATTGCTGATAAATTACTTGAACTCTAATGATATTGAAAACAAATTTTTTGTTTTGGTCGATACATATAATTTTTATATTTTTTTCAACAGTAGCAGACCTAAGACGTGAGAAGGAAATTTCTGAAGTTTCCTGTCTAAAAATTTCCGCGAATTGCGAAGATGTTTTTCCTGGAAATTCCTGAGAATCTCATTTCAAGAGTATAAACCCTAGATTCAAAGTATAAATAAACAAACAATACAAACTACTTAGCTTCTTTCGAATAAACGCGAATCTTATGTACATTATTACTTGTTGAATTTTTTTTTAAATATTTGAAAATTATAAACCCTAGAAACAGCTTATCTACTAGTGAAATCAGATAAATAATGCACTGGAAATACGTTCTGGAATTCTTTAAACCAAATTTTAATAGCCTTTTGATTTTGAGCATTTTTAAAAACACTTTTATTAAATATTAATAAATCTTTAAATAATACATCTGACATTTAAAAAAAAAATTATTTGCAAGGTCGCTTTAATCCAACTGTTGCATACTTGTTTTTATTTTTCATCTCAAAGATGTGAGTAATGGCAAGTGAATATTACGAGCAACTAAAAAACAAAAAAACATTTGTGATGAAATAGTACAGAACTTTTGTTTTCTGGCAAAACTGGTTAACAATATATACAAAAGATTTTTGTAAAACTAGTTGAGCTCTGTGGCAGAATGTATAAAGTTTCAAATAAGGGTCACAATGTTTTATAAAACTGGCATTAGAGTTTTTTTTTTCAAATAAATTTTTTTTTTACAATTTCATTTTCATGTTTTATAAAACTGGCATGAGTTTTTTCTTAAATAAACTTTTTTACCACTTCATTTTCGTTGGAACTGACATCCCAAGAATAACATTTGGGTGAAAACTTTGCAAAACAGGGTCCCAAATTCTTTTCAAGTTATTAAGAACCTTTAGTTTTTTGTTTGTTTTTCCAAAAATTAAACGTTTTCCTTTAATTTCTTTAATTTCTTTTTGAAAATACAATATATTTTTTTTTTTTTATTTACTTTTTTCCATACGCACTTTGAAATGTGAAAATTTTTGTCGTGAACTATTTTGTCGTTTAAGATGCAAAATCCAAAAAATTTCGGCGAAAAGTCTGCTTAAAGAAAAGTGAATATGGTCGGCTTTCCCTTTTGTTGTAGAAGTAATTGAAAAAGCTGTTCGCAAAACTGTAAATTTCTGTTACTATTGATATAAATAAATACAAAACTTAGATCATGATGCATTATTTCGAATTAAACTTTTTTGAATATCTGGGACAGAGATTCAAAGTCAGCTATTTATCGTGACCACATTGACGAGGTGAAGCTCATAATACATCACTAGTGGATTACAGAGACATTATCGATCTGTGGAATACGTTAGCATGAAGTAATTTTATTCTCTTTTAGTTTCACTCAGTTTCTTTAAATTGTGTTCCCCAATGATCACAAAAACAATCATCATCATTTATTTCATTATAATGCCCAAAGTAATTTTTTTCAAGTTAAACACATATATATACATATGGGGCATTCAACCTCAAAGAGGATGAATTAAAAAATTTTAGAAAATTTAAAAAATCGGTGTCTAACTAAAATTTTTTTTTTTCAAATTTTAAAATCGAAAAAAAATAGTACAAATGGAAGGCCCACTACCAGTTCGGGCTTAAAAGATGTTGGTTGGATAGAAGTTTAAAATTAAAATTATACTTTTGCAAAAAATTGAAGGATAAACTCGTTTTCAAAAACGCGATTTAAAATTTAAAATTTATCAAAAAAACGGGGTATTTATATTCAATTATTTTCTGTAAAAATCATCTAAAAATTAATATATCACAAATAAATAAAATTTGGACTTTTATTACGAAAGCTATGAATACAAAACACAAAAAAAGAATCCATTAAAGAAGTATTCAAAAAAATGTCAAAATTCGTCAGGAAGGCCATTTGAAGTGTACTACCAAAATACCAAAAAATTGCAAAAATACAAAAAAAAAAAATTTAAACCATCCGATTTAGTGGGTATTGAATGCCCCATATAAAAAATTAGATTTGTGAAAAAAATATTGAAATTTATAAATAATCTCGCCAGTAGGTATACGTTAATGTCTTACTTGTGTTTTGTAATCTTGTCATAACAACAAATTAGCCCGTTTATACTGCAACAAAATCTAGTAATTACAAGATTTTGAGCAAAATCTACTTAAAATCTAGTAGTACTGAGAGATGCATCTATTTTTTTTCCATATAGAACTGAAAGCTACTTCCCTGCACAATTCAAAAAGTTTCAGAAATTACACTCAAAATATTATGTAGGTAAGTTCCACAGAAATATCATTTAAAATAACTAAACATTTATTTAAAAAACGGATCATTTACATTTCATTTAAAATAAATGAATTTTACATGAATTTTTTATTTTTTTTTTTTATTTAACAGTATATTCCGTAAAATTTAACAGGTATTGCTTTAAAAAAATATAATTTAACTGACAAAAATCAAACTACATAACAATATTAGTACTTAAAAACAGTATTTTTTGGTAGTTTGTATTTTGAATAACAAATACAAATGAAAAAAAATAAATTGATTGGTAACATAACTATATTTTCCTTGAACTTCAAGAGTACGGGAAACAAATTTAATAACCTACAATCAGTTGCTGTAATAATTTTATAAGTGTAGAAAAAAAAAGAAACAGATTTTGATAAAATAACTGAATTTGATTAAATATTGAAGGTAATGCAAATTTTTAGTGCCATTTTCTTTATATGTATGAATGTATGTGTTACACGGAACACTTTCAGTCAGCTGTTATTTTATCAAGTACATGATTTTTTAACGATTTGCACAAAAATTCTTATTTTTATTGCATACATCGTAAGAGTTTTGCACGCAGAGAAAAAATATGGTTGGGCATGGTTACGCCAACTGCACTATGTTTATTGTAACAATATATTGTTGTCGTACACACAATATTGTTATTTTTATTTAATATCAACAATATTATAGTTACTGTAAACATTTCAATGTTTATCGCAATTATAAATTTGAGTATGGTTCACTGAAAAATAATCATTTTTATAGCAACCAAACAATAATAAATTTGAAAACATATTATATTCCTCACATACTTTAAATGACATTTAATAGCCATAACATAATAACATTCTATACATGTACTCATAATATGTTTAAGATGCAAACAAAATATCTTTATATATCTTTAAATATCGCCATTTGTAAAATAATTTTTCATCATTTGTGTCGTTTGTTTTACATATGCCTGTCGAATTATTTGTTATTCAGTGGTTAAACAATTTAAAAAAAAATAGCCATTAAAAAAACCAAGTTTAAAGAAATTAAACAATAAAGAAATTGTAGGAACATTAAAAAAATTGTAAATATTTTAATATTGTCTGAAAGTGGTGCAAAAATATTGACCAATGTTTTGTGTTATTTTAGAGAAAAAGAAAGAAAATTCTATAAAATAATTTATAAATAATTGCGACCACGACAAAAATAGTTTAAAAATATTATGTTTAAAGTTGCATCATATTATGATGTGAAATATGTGTAACAGTTTAACGTGAAAGTAAATAAGCATAAATATATATTAAAAATATTTTTCGATTTTAGATTTAATCTACATATTATTATGATAAACATGATAATAATATCATCAATTATTTACTTATTATAATTAACATGATAATAATATGATGACTTGTTAAGTTATTATGATTAACATGATAATAATATGATTACATTTAATTATAATTAGATGTAATAAAAACAAATTAGGATTAAGGGAAAAATATTATGATGTAATACTACGAATATTTTTGGTCATAAAATGATTCAAAAATAATCGTAATAAGTTCACTACAGTCATGAATCTTATCATAATATGTTGCTCTTAGAATATGTTTCCCACAAACATATTTTTTTTGCGTGTTATCTTGTCAAACCTCTTTTCAAAAAAGACATTTGTATGGTTATAGTATGTATGTTAATCAGATATTTGTATTAAATTTAATTTAACTTATTCTTTAGAATCCTTCTTGTGTAAAACTAGTTAACGTCGCTGTAAAATTTTGCTTTCATAATTTCAGGTCATTTGTATAAGTAGCAAATTTTTTATTACATTAAATAATGAAACACCTTGGTCCAAACCTCTTATCTTAACTACATCTGATTAGCGTGGCAAATAGCCTGTCAAAGTAGGAACGGAAACTTATTTTGGCCCATTGGACTAAATATTTTTAGGGTTATAAGAATAACGACGATCTGGAGTAAAATCTTAATTATTGAAAAAATGTAGGCAATTTTAAACTTAACAAGTTAGAGTGTAATATGTTTGATATCCTCCAACTATACTTAGAATATTTCCGGAGTGGGGTCTATATGGGATCCATAAATTATTAAGCAATCTTTATAAAAACTGACGTCAGTACTATAATTGGCTACGGTCCAGACTTATATTAAATTATTCGCCGACCTCAAGAAAGTTTTATGGACCAATTATCACAAAACTGCTTGGTGATATTTCTGGCCATATAAAGCTAAACTGCAACAAGTTTTGCTACGCTTTCAGGCGCATGTAAATGATTTTCAAGAGTGGGCTTTTTATGTTACTTATTATGGGACAATTCACAATCTTGTGCAAAAGGTCATGCATGGTAGCATTTGCAAAATGGTATAGAAAATACTATAGTATACTTTTGGGATTATAGTAAATACCATTTAGTAAATAACATTTTGCAAATGCTAAGTGACCGTAATTAATTTTGAGTTATTTGTTATCGTTATTAATTAGTAATTAGAAATTCTATTTCAAAAAATTATATAATCAGTAGCCGAATTCATAATCTTGTGCAAATGGTATTTACTATAATCCCAAAAGTATTTACTTTATCATTTTGCAAATGCTACGATGCAAGACCATTTGCACAAGATAATGAATCGGGCTAATGTGTTATCTAGTCCTATAAAACTGTGACTTAGCAAATTTTATTTCAATAGCTTTAGTCGTTACGGTTCCAGGCGTACTAAACTGTTTTCGGAGAGTAGGGTTTATATGAGGCTTATGGTAAATTGGGAACGAATCTCACGAAATTTCGTAGTATGATTTTTAGTCATATAGAGCGCATTTGTGCGAAATATCAATTTCTGAGGGTGGTGGTTCCACATTTGGATTCATCTCTTATCCTACTGAACTGATAGTACCATAGTACTAAAAAAGCAATTTTAAAAGTTTTAATTTTTTTTTTGATTTTTGTTTAAAAACCTATTTTGAAAAATAGTTATTTTTCCTAATAGGTATTTCTTTTTAATCGGACCGTAAAATGTTTGGTTCGAAAAGGCTAGAAGTCATATTTAAGTCTCAAAAACTACTTCACTTTAGTCTTCTACTAAGTTTATTAAAGGTTAAAGAGCAATAAGTAAGTACATACATAATTTAAAAAAGATTTCTAAAATTCCTATTATATCTGGGGTCCCTATTATATCTGTCGTCTTCAGAAACCCCATCTCAACCAAAGCATGAACAGATAAACAAACAAACATTAGGATCCATAATACCTACATATGTACATACGTGGGTAGGTATATACTTTATAAGGTCCAAGCTCAATACTGTAATAATTACAAACGGAATGACAAACTCATATAAAAACGAGAAGCAGTATAAAAAACGTTAAAAAAAATTTTATTAGAAAATGATAAATTATCTAAAAAAAAAAATACTTATAATATTTTGCCAATTCAGGGTTTTAAATTTGTTAAACTTGAAAATAAAAATTCTTAAAAACCACAAAATAAATTTGCATAACTTGTTTTTAATTGTGTTTAATGGTGGTTTTATATGAAAACGTAAAAAAAACACTATTAAAACCTTTGTTTTAAATTAGAGATTTTAAAATGACGACTTTCAGAAAACTAAATAAAATTTAAACCACAAAATAAAAATAAATTTCAAAGCCAAAAACAAAGAAAAAAAAACTTACTTTTAATTGTTATTAATCCACAATTGTTGTACCTAGTAGCTTTAATTTTGTTGGTAATATTATGGGGGGTTTATTATCAGCATCAAATCGCGAAATTTTTCTCGGAATTCCAAAAGAACACAATTAAAAATTCACAATTCACTTTATTTTACACTTGTTTCAAAGACCAGATAGTGAGAATGAGTTGCCTTAAGAAGTGCTGGGAAGAGGGGCACCCATTAAATTTATTGAAATTAATTATGAATTGTAGTTTTTTTGGATTAATTTCTTTGGTTTTAAAACAATAATTTTTTTATTATTGGTATCTTTTTAAATGTGTGAAATTTTAAACAACTTTTGTTTTCGAAAAATGTCTTCTTTCTTTTGTACGACTTTTCGTATTATAAAGGAAATTGTGAGGGTGTGTAACTTTTTTTTTTTTTTTTTTTTTGCTTTTTAGGTATTTTTTACTCTTTTTTTCTTCACAGGGAATATTAATGTAAAAATGCAACAACAAAACACACTGATAAAATAATCACCAGTATTCAAACACAACAATAATAACAATCAAAAGGAGAAGAAGAAGCAGTAGCAGAATAAAAAATAAGTTTTATATTTTTATAAAACAAAAGTTTTGTAAACTAATTTTGAATTTTAAAAGAAATTCCCGTTAAATTCAACTAAGTTTTCAGATTGTAGGTATTTACATACATAAATAAATCTTTTCATATGTAGGTACATATATTATATATTTTTTAATATTTTGACATTTAACACTTATTTTATTATTATTTTTTTTATAAGACTTTGTTTCGATTTTAATACATTCACTTTTTAATTAACATTCGTTAATAAATATCACAACAATAATAAAATACACTGATAAGAAAAAGTAATAATTTTAAACTTTCCTTAGATTTTTCTTTTATTAGGCCTTTTTTAACGTTTTTTTATGCTGAAATTTTCTGGTTTTTAATTGTACAAATTATTTGACATTTAGATACGAAATAAAAACACGTCTTTAATTTAAAATTGTTTTGTTTCGTTTTTTTTATTATTATTTTCGATTTTAAAACACAGTTGTTTTATTTTATATACCTATCACAAAATCTCTCGATTTCTTATTTTTTGTTCAGAAGTCCGTTCAAAACGGTATCTCGCTATTGACTAAAATACGACAAAACAAACGAAACACATTTTTCCCATATGTTTGACTGAATGACTGACTTCAGTTCTCTTTTGCTGTACATATTTTTTTATTTTCTTTTGTGTGTTGCTTTGTTGTAGTTGGTTTTATTAAACGTTGTTTTGGTTGATATTGTTGCTGCTGCCGTTGCTTTTGCTGCATTTGTCGGAACCTACGGCGCAGTCGTCGTTGATCATTATTATCATCATGATCATCTTTGTTCAAAAGCCCCATCTAAAGCTAGCAGAAGCCTTAATAAAAACTCAGTTTATACTTTTGCTATAACAAGTCAAAACCAAAGCAAAATTTAACAACAAAAACATTATTATTTTTTACTATACGAAAAGTGTCATGCAAAAAGGATTGTTCGGATAATGGGACTTATTTTCCCCGAAAATCTCCCGGCCTAATAGAATAATAAAAACAAATGGAAGTTCAACACTTTACCAAACACATAAGTATATCCCAGGGGTAAAAATAAAAAGTAAACAGGCCTAATAGAAGGCCTTATTTAGCAGACACAAGCCCTCCTCGCCGCATTCCATACTTATTAATTTTTTGCACAGGTTGTCAGTGGGTGTAAGCTCCTCTACACCAAAAAAATAAAACGAATGGGTACTGAATATTTTGGAAGGTCTTTGAAAAAGACATGTATACTACGGAAGTAACGATACGCCTCTTTGCCGATACGATACCGACACTCAAGAAGAAATATCGCCGATACCAATACGAAAATAAAATTTTAATTCAAGGTAAAATTAACAAAACTGAAGTAGTTTAATTTATTTGTTAAGCAAAAAAAAAAACATTGTAAGAGAGTTTTATTATTTAAATTGATTTTAATTAGACGAAATGAATTTTAATTCATGGTAAAATTTTTTAAACCAAAAAAACAATGTCAAAGATTATAAGTACTCAAAGTTAATATTAATAAGAGTTTTGTTTAAAAAATAAAGTATTCTCAACTTTTGCGGATATAATTTCGCAACTCCGTTTGAAGCAGACCTGCAGTTAAAAATCGTCTCTCAGATGTGACTGAACTCATTTGGCAACTTAAGTATTTCTGTGCGTGGTCTTAAAATTTGAGTATAACATTTAGAAATATTAGAAAATCTAAGGTATATCTTGACTTTTTCTTTAGTTAAGCCACAGCGTAGGATCGACAATGGATCACCCTTCTCCAAGTTTTGTTCTAAGATTTGCACAAACGCTTCTAAGGTCAGTTCTTGTAGCCTTATCAGAACTTTTACAAGATGTGGGGGTGACAGTGCCTTGAAAACTTTCGGAATGTGGAGTCATATTTAGTAGCTCAATAAGACGTTTTTTTCCCATATATTGTCGTTGACATTTTTTAGCTTTGTATCGAAGGTAAAGAATTGTAGATAAACAAAAGATTTCATTAATCTTTAAATACTCAAATCTTTCATTGAGAGCTTATGCTACGTAAATCGACCATTTTTGGGACACTCATGTGCTGTTTTCACAACACGAGTGCTTAGACGAGTAGTAAAATTTATATGAAAAACACTCAAAAAACTGAGTGCTTTTCATATAAATTTTACTACACGTTCAAGCACTTGTGTTCTGAAAACAGCACATAAATTATTCCGTGTCTCAGTTTATTAATTTATCGTATTTTCTAATATTGATCGAAGACTGTTAACTAGGGACATAGCGTTAGAAAATGTATGACTTTGCGTATGGATTTTGTGATCTCTTTGATGTAACCCAAAATATTGTAGCGAAGTGATTTTTCTGCTGCAGGTCCAAACCAAGCGTTAAATGCGTTAATGCATCAGTCGAAAAAGTCGTAGTGTAAAATTGAATTGACAAGTTACACACAAAACGCATATATGTTTCTACTTTAGCGTGCATTTAAAAAAAGGTCAAAAAAGAAACATACCCATAACACGCGTGGTGTGGACCGACCTCCAGCTTAAGAATTAAAGGAAACAATTAATTATTATGTTTGATTTTTTGCGCTTAGTTTTTTTGCAAAAAAAAAAGCATTGAAAATAAAACTGTTTGTTCAAAAAAACTATAAAAAAAGTATCGGCGTATCGACAGTAAAATATTGCCGATACCGATATATTTGAAGTATCGCTGATATATCGGTATCGGTATTCGTTACGTTCCTAATGTATACCACCTAAAACCCATACTTCTGCAGGCGGGATATCATACGAAGCGAATCTTTTAGAAAGAAGTATAGGGGCCTTCAAAAAGGTTTACCATTTGCGGTCCTTTCAAAGGTAACCGCTGGGATAGAATGTATGTATTACATACATAAGTAAAATATTAATATTTGTTTAATAATATATAGCACAGTAGACCACGCCTTTAGCTGTAAAGAACCTATTACTCGGTCATACTTGGCATGCCAGTTTGAAAAGATGAGAGAGAGAGTTTATAGCAAACATTTTTGAAAACCATCATACTAAAATGACAAACACGATATTTGCCTATTACAGGAGTATGTTGACATGTCGTCGTACCAACCGGACATACGAAGTATGACCGTGTAAAAGGCGCTTAAGTCGTAAAAGAAACACAAATAGCGGTAAGGTAACACAGGACGAGGAATGCGAAAATGTCGCTCATCGTGTCATTAACGTTTATACAATGAAATGTTTTTTAAAAATTCCGTTACTACTATAAGACATTATACTATATGCAAGACTTTGTCGTTAACGATTTCATGCATGACAATGTCTTCTATTTTGTCAACCACGACAACAATTATTATATGATTATTTTTTCAGACAACTTTTCCATGTGCTTATTTAGTATAGTTAAAATTTTACTTCGCTTGTTTTGTTTCTGTTCATGTTATATATGAACATTTCAACAGAAAAAAAAGTATACTTTTTGCCTGTTATCCATCAAGCATTTTTCTTGTAGCTCATAGAATAATGTATATATTATTTAATGTTTTGTATTTTGGAATAAAGCGGAACTAGCTTTACATTTAGTGAAAGAGAGGAAAAATGTAAGCCACCTGGGTCTTAAATACACGTTTAATTGCTTAGTGGCGTGGCCATACTCTACTTTTATATGCAATCCTTTAATTGACAGTGAAGTATAAACATGGACTCTGTTTTCCAGCCTAGGCATACCTTCATCTCCATTCTTCGGTCTAACTGGCGTGTGCTACTTCGTTAATAGTATTTACATATGTATTTAAATTAAAAATTAAAAAAAAAAAATATTTGAGAATTTTAAGTAAATCCAGGAAGTGAATAAACTACGCATTAAACTACGGCAGATAGAGACTTTCACTTTCATATTGTCGTGAATTTATTTTTGTTCAAGACAACTTATAAGACAATTTGGCTTATACTGTCCCACATAGAGTTCAGTAGAAGACAACTTATAACACGATATCGCACACTCTTACACACGATTTTCTCTAAATTGTCTTCTAGAAAACCAAAACAATTGGGGACATGTCGTGCATACATCATTGACCAAGATGTCGTCAACGGCAATCTGGCCAACTGGGAACGTGGACACTTTGTTTATTCATAAACGAGGGGGGGAGCAATAAGTCCGTAACTTAAAAAAAACACAGACTTTTATATAAAAAATATATAAAACTTATTTTTTTTTAAGTAGTCTCCTTTCAGCTCTACACACTTTGTTCAACATTTCTTAAATGATTTCATCGTTGAAGTCAAATCTTTTTTTGCCGATCCATTTTTTCAGGTATTGAGAAAAGAAATATGTAGTCAGTTAGTTCTAGTCCCAGAGAATAGGGCGAATGAGATAGCAATTCGTACACCAATTTATAGATTTGCCATTGAATGCACAAGAAATTCAATTTTGTCAATATTCTCCTTAGAACACGAGGTAGTCTGCTACCAATGGCTGTCAAATACAAACTAAATGACGCAGCTTATTCAAGTTCTGATAGGATTAATTCAAGTTCTGATAGGATTTACAGAAGCCTGTTGACATGAACATTTGGTCGCCTTTCAGTTAAGAGGTGGGAAATTCAAATATTTACGGACCAGTTGGCCACCGTACATAAGTATGTATGTATGCTAGGGTGGGTCGATTTAGCAATCGATATTGTGCCATCTATTTTTCAGTAGCTTTTGCCAGAAGGAAAACGAAATCCACTACGACATGTCAAAAAAATCATTTTCGAGGCTTCCAAATTGAATTTTTTTTTTGCTTTTTCTCAACTTTTATTTAAATTTTTTTTTTTGTTTTAGTAGGTAATAAAGAAGTCGGCTGATTTAACTTTTTTTAATATTACCTTTCCAAGGTGAAATTGTAAGCTAAAAACGATAAAAAAAAAAGTTTTACTTGAGGTTTTGAACGAGTTTTTGTCGAAAAATTAACTTTTTTACGCGATCATTTTTAATGTTTTTAGTATGTTAAAATAATTTTGGGTCTTTAGACGAGTTTTTGTCGTGTATTTCGACGAGTATTTTTGGGAACCATATTTCTTTTCGACTTTTATTACAAAAGTAAATGGTCGTTATATAAATCTTTTAAATCGGTTAAAAATTGCCGATTTATGACCAAAAAACGGAAATTCCAAAAATTACTACTCCAAAAATACAACAACTTAATTATATCTATAAAACAACTAGAATCTGGGAGTTTAGTTTTCATGGTGAGTACAATTATTATAAATTTTCATATTAATTCGAATGTGTATTCTAATCAAATTTCAATTTATAAAGCTTTCATACCTTAAAAGTCTTTTTCCCTAAGTTAAATACATACAATTTACAATAAGCACTGTGCACTTGTAAGATACAAAGAATGCTGACAAGGGTCGTAGCGGACCAGAAAATGCATTACATTCTGCTGGTATCTAATAGTTGTATACATTTTCTGTACAATTTACTTCATTGCTAATCAATGGATAGCTAATCAATGGAAGTAAGCCTCGTAACAGAAATATACAAACAAAAATTATAATTTTGCATAGAACATATTCCTGGAAAATATTGAAGGAATAATACTATTAAATTGTTATTTGACTTAGAATACACATTCGAATTAATACCAATGAAAATTTAAAATTATAATTTATAAAGAGAGTAAAAATTTTAACAACATGGGATTTAAATACAAGCTAAATAACTTGGTGGTGTCACATGACAAAAAGAGAACTTTTCTGTGGAAGTGCCCATATACGCCAATAAAAACTGAATGACAAGTAATGTAAACTTTAATTAGGCAAAGAATGAACTCTTTTACTTCTACAAGCTTGAAAACAAATACAAGCTGTTATCACTATTATCATCATCGTTTATTGTTTTGTTTCTACATCTGATAAATATAAAAAATAATGTAATATTTTGTATAAAGTGACGAAGGTCATGTTTTTCTTACTCTTTCGCTTTTTGTTTTTCATTCTCTTAATAAGAAAAAAATATTTAAATGCAATGGAAATATTGATGATTTTCGATTATTGTCTCTTTGTATTATTTCGCTCTTTAAGTGTTTTTTAAGGTATCGGGCTTATACGAGTTCGTTTAACCGTAGCAGACTTTAAGCCATATGATCACACAGCCTGAATAGTTTATTAGGTAGATAGAATTTGTTGTGGTTCGAAGAAATTGGTGATCAAAACAGAAATGTAAATAGTGTTGATGTTTACAATTTTAGGCAACATGTTGATTATACATATGAATGTATTGATCAGTGATGGAGAATGAAAAAAATTAGATGGTACCACCAAGCAAAATAGTACATTATTCGACATATGGGCACTTCTTATAAAACATATTATTTATTGAAAAAAAGATTTAAAAAAAATAAAAATATGTATATGAAACCAAATAATTAATTCATTTTAATATAAAACTATAAAATTTTTGTTAACAAATTAAAAATTACTTCGTCTTGATATACAAATATATAAAAATGTTCATTAACATAATATGTATATATACATATATATATTATATATGTACATATACTTTCAAGAAAGGTTTTGATTTTTGGGGTCTTCCCTGTTCCTTGCAACTTTTTAATGTGATATTCTCGGCTAGCATGCCGTTGTATGGCTCAATCCCCAACTACATTTTTTGAGTTGACAGCATTTTTTATTTTTGTTTTAATTCCTGAACGAAAAGCTAATAATTACATATTTTCTAATTGTGTTTAAAATATGTTTGTTAACTTGTGCTGAGTAAATATAGGAAATATATACTCTTACCAAAACCGTGTAGTTGAAACGCATTTAAAATTATTTTGGTGCTCAAAGCATATCAGCATTTTGCAACAAAAAACATGAACGACAAAAGAATAATAATTTTGTATGTGTACCCTGTATATTATTGTCACGTGGGTAATGTTGTCAATATTAAAATGAATATAAACGCGGAATTTCTAAAGCCTAGTAGTACTCTGTTCGAACTTGCGGAAAATGTTAAGCAACATTGATTCTTTCACACGAAAATTTTGACATGTAGCAATATTATCTATCTCTTGAGTATACAACATTGTTTTGCGAAGGTGAACAAAATACATGTTTTTTTTAATTGTCATTAAAAATAAAGTAAAACAATATTATTTTTTTATAATTTCACAAATCAAAAAACAAAAAAATTAATTTTATAATT